>HG995307.1:5323878-10123878 GCA_905332915.2 Hecatera dysodea | reverse complement strand
ACAATCCATAACTCGCGCCTGGAAAGTAAGTCGGTACCTATAAATTCAATAAACAAACACATACCTTTACAATTATAATTATCAGACATAAAATTATAAGGAAAAGCGGCCAAAATTGTGTGCACAAGTCAGTTTTGTCTTAGCGGCGGCGCCGGGGCGTCTGTAATATTCCATAAGTCTATGGTACACGAATGAAAAAACCTAACAGAACAGTTTGTGCACACCATTATAGAATGTAAGTATAATAAAATTATTACACAAAAAACACGCCCGCGTCTGCCCTTCGCGCTCGGTACCGCAAACTAAGCGTGTTTGCGGTACGTGGCCCGCGCCGCCCGACACACCGCGAGTTCCCCTCTGTTGCTCTGCGCAAGTACATTCGTTGCCGTACTGTAGGAAATATTGTAATACTGTGCAGATGCATACAAAGTATGCATACAAAGTTTGTATGCATCTGTCAAAAAAAAGCTATGAAAACGCTGTTTGTATTACATTACAAACAGCGTTTTCATAGCTTTTTTTTTGTAGTGTGGCACTTGTTAGATCTTTGTGCCAATTTCGGGTAATAAAAGGAAGCGAAATATTTTTATCGGGAAATATCGGGAAGGAAGAGAAGAAGAAAGGAAGTTTTCATAATTATTGGTCTGAGACAAAGACCTTACAATAATATTTCTATACTCTAAGGTCTGAGAAATAACACAAAAAGTCTGTTTTCTGTTATGTTATAAAAGAATAGTCATAGACATTTTGTATTTTAACCGATTTAATTAAAGGAGGGGGTCAACTGTGTATATCTATAATATCGATTTTTCCGCCAATAGTGGAACGATTTTCAAAATTATTTTTTTATTCGACTGCCTATACTCCTGAGGTGGCTAATAATGTCACCAAGTAAAAATCTGATGATGAGATCCCAGGGAAATCGAGGGCAACCCTCAAATTTTATAAGCACATTCAGAATGATGTGCCTGGGAATCATCATCTCATGTTGCTAAACTGATGTTGGAAGGTATAATAAGTCAGGATCTAATGATGGGACCTAGGAAAATAAATTCCAACCTTCAAACTTTATGGGCATTGTTTAAAACAGTATACTTCCCATGTGGTCCAATGGTCATCAGGTTAGGATCAGATGATAGGATCTAAGAGAAGTCGTGGAAACTCTCTTCTTTTTTTTGACTGAAATAAATGTATTTTATTTTTTTAATAAAATGATAGCAAATGGACTGGGGTTGCTGAAATCGCATGTTTATTTATTGATTAGGTATACCAGTTCATAACATCACACCGATATGCTCTGTGAGCCTGTGACGGGGTGCGTAATTTATGTCAGTCAAGTTGTGGAGTATCACCACTAAAAAGTGAAAAATAAAAAACGTTTTTATAGTAAAAACTGTACCTACTTATTCTGCACTTTCTAGTATTTTAATTGGAAGTCGGTTGTATTTTTTTGTAAGATTGTTGTATTAACCGTAACAGCATTGGTAGCTTTTTTGTGCGGTTCGTGTGAAAATATCCGAACGAAAATTCTGATTCGCACCAAAAAAAAAATAGCAATGACGGCCAGGCGCCATTTTCAAATCTGTTTGATCGATCATTCTGCAGTTGTGAGACGAATTTTACTTTAGAAATATGTATTTTTAAATAGATTTAACCATGAATAAAACACCGAAACTGACCGAGTTAAAAGAAAGTGAAGAAAAATTGCGGAAACAAGCAAAATCAATATTGCGTCAAAAAACCTCTGAAGTCTTGAAAAAACAAACGCATTTGTTTATGCATGAGAAGGGACTATCTAAAATAGTAAGTTTCAATAAATTTAAATATTTGGTTCTAATTATTTGTATCATCCTAAACTGCCTACATGTGTTTAGCTAACCGGTAGACATCCGGCGATCATCCATAGACCGGTCAAATTAGATATTTCAAATTACGTTATTGTAGATTATTAGAAATAAAGTGGCAAAAGTCCCAAACGATTCCATGTGTGCTAAAAACCTTATTCGAGGTTAAAGGTCAACATTTGAGGTGGTTTGGTTTTATTTCGAAAACGGCAACTTTTATAAAAAAAAAAAAATAGCCTGGGCAAAAATTATACATCTTAAAATTATCTACAAAACTGTCCTTATGTACGCCTTTTTTTTTCTAAGAATCGCGGTATCTCAGGAAGGGCGATTCTTAGAAAAAAAGGTATAGGAATCCCCTAACTAAAATAAATATTCCAAATGCGAATGTGAATTTGTTTGTTGGTATGTTACGCTTTCACGACTAAACCACTGAACCGATTTTTAAAATTATTTCACCGATGGAAAGCTACATTGTCGGCGAGCAAAATTATCTATATTCCCGTATTTTCACGGAAACGCGAGCTAGACGGGTAAAACCGCGGGGCGCTGTGCTATATAGTATGTCAAGATTGTCCTGGAGGTGTATGTTTAGCTGGCAGTTTTGTGCCATTGGACTATAATAATTGGTATAAAATGACTTTCATTCATTTAGATATTTACAAAAGGCCCTCTGTTCGATGTTATTGTATACGTAATACGTTTATTTTCAGCCAATCCCTAAAAATCCAAACCATGTTGTATACGCCTACTACCACAATAATCAGCTATCAAAAATCGAGAATCTAGAACATTTGTACAATGTTACCCATCTACACTTGCAATGGAACAAAATTACCAAAATGGAAGGCCTGGACTCGTTGCATTGTTTAAAAAAGCTGTATCTTGGCAACAATAGGATCAGTGTTGTAGAAAATTTGGAAGGGCTGAAGTATTTGGAAGAGTTACACATAGAAAAGCAGAATTTGGAGTGTCCAGATGCTCTGTGCTTTGATCCAAGGACCCTCATTTATATTGGCGTAAGTACCTATATGCTTTCTGTAAAACTACAGAACGATTTTCTACGTATTTTTAAACTGTTGTTGATTGTAATGTTGTAGGCCTCCTTGAGAATATTGAATGTATCCGAGAATAAACTGTCAGACATGACATGGGTGAAGCCTCTGAGACGATTGGAGGTGCTCATAGCGAAAAAGAATATGCTGCATGACTACGAAGTAAGTATCTGACTTAATGACAAACATTTCACTGTGATTTTATTAGGAAGTCGATTGTAAAAAGGTTTTTATTTTTCACTTTTTAGTGATGATACGAAACAACTAAATTGACAATATGTATTCGCATGTGGTTGCGCTATTTGCCGTTACGGAGTTACTTGGTGTGCCTACGTAGTTCAAGTCAGGACCAGCTAATGGTTTTAAATATCTATTGTTGGGTCAATCCCAAAGCCTAACCCAACAATAATCACAACTCAAAAATACTAATATTTTTGATAGATGATTATTGTGGGTAGGGGCGTATAAAACATGATTTGTCTATTTGTCACTATACTAGATTTTATTAATTCTAACTTGAGGACAAAGATAAATTAATGACAGTTTAGCTTTGAAGTTCAAAGTCCAACGCAAATTCAACATCCTTAGGCAAACTCAACAGAAATAGAATCATCTAGACCGGTTCATAAACAATAAAGTTATGCCCGAACCAGATAACTCCAAAAACATGGTTGACTTGTAGGTATACTATAATGTCACCGGAAAATTACAAACGCCGTAAGATTGCAAAATAACACGTGAAATTATAAAAAAATAACTTAAGGCACGGACATACCAGAAACTATTGAATTTCGACGGGACTTATTCTATACAAAAAATTTTTTCAGAGAGATTATGATCCAATAAAGATTAATTGCAAACTTAAGGAGTCTGAAGTTTTCCAGTGACATACACACATATATTCCAGATACATATATCTCCTACAAACAAGTTTTTCATGCTTATCACAATTTTACGAAACTTAAAATGGCTACCTGGTATCTAATGCTTTTATGCACTTTACATTCAGACCGTTGCTGATAATCTGTGCACCCTAGTGAGTTTAGTGGACATCAATTTTCTGGGCAACCCCATGAATAGGAAACATCGATACAAAGAAACCATAATCGCGAGATGTTCTCAACTACGTATGTACATAAATTCAGTTTTTATTTGAATTTGGCATTTTTACACTTACGCACTGGTATTTCTACCAACCTGTCGCGTTTAATATAATTATATTTTATTGCAGGCGTGCTAGATACCATAGTCATCCACAACACATCTAAAACCTTCATGCGGAACTTTGACAAGGTGGTCCGTCTACGACAACTGCACGAAAAGAACAAAATCGAATCTACCCGCAAGGGGGTGGATGAGTTCTTTGATCTCAATATGATGCCTGGGCCGAGGGCTCACAGCGCCCTCTCTATGTCGGATTTATCTAACCCGAAACATAAAGGAGGTAAGCGTGTCCCAATCCCCAAACCGAAATTAAACTAATGGGTAGCTTTTTCACCTAATGATTGGCAAAGTTTATAAATATGCATCCGTTATCTATAAATTCGTGGGTAAAACGACGCCTTCGCTATATGGTTAGTCTAAAGGTTATAACTTAACTCCGCGTTTATCAATTAAGTGGTGTATGTTTAGTAGTACCAAGTTTTTCGCCTTTCACTACTATAGCCCTTTTGTTCGGGTATACAAAATATTAATACCTACTCGAAGTCTTAAGAGATCAATAAATGCTGTATGAACATCAGTTGTAAGAAGATATTATTAGATCCTATTGTATGGTATGAGATATAATAACTAAGCCACCATGTTTGTGTTGCAGTAACAGCAATTGATTCTACCTACACGTTTATGCCACGTGCATTCTGGCGAACACGAACAACGCCTCCTCCTCGTGGGAGCATTGCGCCGCCATTGGAGCCTCCACCGCCACCGAAACAGCCCCCGCCTGAAAACGAAGCCCATCCCATTAAGGGAATACTGAAGAAACCCATGCCAATGAAATTTATTTAAAGTTATTCTAATTATTTGTAACTAGTATTTATTCTACAAAATCACGTATGTGCCTCAATAAAATATTTCTTTATACAAATCATTGACTATGATTTTTCATTTAAAAAAAGTGTCTTCTTTTTTTAAATGCACTTACCTGCTTATATGTACTCATCATTTATTTGCTCTTGTGCCATGTTACTATCACTTGTCACCGGAAAATTGCAGACTCCGTAAGAAAATCTTGATATATTGTGAAAAATCGATTTCGATAGAATATTTAATTTGGATTTGGATGGGATTCATCCAAATTGAAGTTTCCAATATATCCGTACGCAATATTTTACAATTTTACGGCGTATACAATTTTCTGGTAATAGATCTATGCTGATTTATTTATTTGTATCAATCTGATAAAATATTGTATAGTTGGCCGAGTTGGCCTTTGGCAGTTTCTTTTTGGTATCAAACTGAACTGAATGCACAGCGCCTATGACATAATATGTGACATTGACATTACGGAATCAATCAAAAGCTATTTGAGGTTATGTTTACAAAAATGTTTAAATGTTTTTATAACTTAAAAAGTTAATAGGAACCACTAAAATAATAATAGGAACCATGAATAACATACTTACTGAAGCTTACCAAGTTTTGAATGAAGAATCGTCAGGTAAATTATGAGTTAAAGCATAAAAATCGTCAAATTTTCTGTTAACGACGAAGATAAACAATTTCTTTAATTTCAGCTTTATATTTGGGTAGTAGCATTGCAAATACTAGTGAATTGGAACCTCTACAGTTCTATAGAGATTATGTGTCGAAGAATATCCCAGTAGTACAACGAGGTGGTTGTTCTCATTGGCCGGCTGCGACGAAGTGGAATGCTGATTATTTCAGGTAACTAAAGCCTTTTTCTCATCATAATGAAACTGTAATTAAATCAGCTAGGTACTAGCTATATCAGACACTTATTCACCAACAGAAAGAGAGCTATATGAATGTCTAAATATTATATTTGCGTTATTTACTTTCGTCACTAAATCAAGTGTTGATAATTCATCAGACACAGCAGTGCATTAGTTGTATTTTTTATAATACCACGATACCATGGCCAACTGATCTATTTGACCACAAAATGCACCTTTGGAATGAAAGTGACCAAACTGACTGAGAAATGAGGAAAATTGTCTTCTGAAACTATAATTGAGTAAATTTTAATCTGTCTCTGCCATGACCAATGTAAAGGCTATCCCTTTCGCACTCATAATTTGGGTCTTTTTCACCAAATGGATTAAGATTATGCTTTTTAATGTCAGTTTATAGTAAAATCAGAAGTTAGAGGATTTTTGAGATGTTGAGATGAGAAGTTTTTTGATACCACTCTACTTAATTAAAATTTCAAAAATATTTTCTAGCATCAATGAAACTTCTGTTTACAGGAAAACAATTCCAGATAAGAAAGTGACAGTAGCAGTAACACCAAATGGCTTAGCTGATGGTATTACTAGAAATGAGGATGGAGAAGAATATTTTTGTATGCCGTTTGAAGTTGATATGACTATGTCTGAATTTTTGAATGGATTGGAACAAAAAAGGTATTTAAAAACTGACAAGTAAAATAAGAATTGTAATGTCTATCTATAGTGTATACTGTGTATTTTGTTGATTGTTTCCTTGGTTATCTATAAACCTAGCTAGGAATACAGCACCTCACCCACCATTTTACTGTATTTGTACACTATACCTATAACGATTTTTGAAATCTTGATAGGTACCTACAAAATGCATATGTTATGTTATTGCAATAAATAGATTATTAAATCAAATCTTATTTATGGTTCCTTACATCCTACTTTTCAATTAAGAACAAGCTAAGTCTATTCTATTCTATTTTAATTCAGGTATAATGGTATGTTTTGCCATGTTGTTTGCTAGTAGCATTAAGCAACTAACTAGTTTTATGCCAGCAAGATCACCATTCCGCTGAATGGTGGAGGATCCTTACTCAAAAATTGATCTTTACCTAACTTGCTTTAACTTTGCCTATATAAATTTCTAGAAAGAACTACATCCAGTACATACAGAAACAGAACTCCAACTTAACATTAGACTTCCCTGAACTGCTGCCTGATGTGGTCACAGATATACCATTTGCTAGTAAAGCGTTTGACAAGATGCCTGATGCTGTCAACTTCTGGATGGGAGATGAGAGAGCTGTTACATCAAGTAAGCACAGCAAATATGATCTTAACTCTTTATTTTTTCTGGATGGGAAATCATTAAATGACTTCTCCCGCTTTGGGCGGAGCTGAAGGGAGTGTCAGACTCTTACTGACTAAAACCCACCCGTGATCCTTCTTGTTCTCTTTACGTTCCACGGCCGCGGTGAATCTTTCGAACAAATTCCGCAACCCCAATATAATTTTAACTTAATTTTTCGATTTGGGATAATTTGGATCCATTGCCAATAACTCAAGTTTAAATGAAACATTTGTACTAACTGGCCCAAAAAAGTATGTGTTGTTGCAATAGAATTTGAACTGTGTTTTGTATGACATAGAGTTTGTTGTTCCAAGTATCTCGAATTCTGAATTCAAATAAAATAAATAACTCCATGGTTAATTGTTTAACTGAGATGGTGCCTGAAGTCGCTGCACGCGCGTTCACTTGTTGGCAGCCGTCAATCGATCGCACCGCACCTTTATCTCAGACTGTTTCCATAAACATTTTGAACGTCCATTGTCACATTTATATTATGTGAAATACGAAAGCTTACTCTGTACAAATGTGTGGCATATTGGCGGCTTGGCCTTTGTGGTATTCAGACAGATGCTTATAAAAACGGGGCTTTACTATTACTGATTGGACATCCATTCATTCACTGAAAGACATACTGGCTAACCATTTAACATATAAATGTTTAAATATTCGGATTATTTCGTTAATAGAAATTCAACTTTATTTTAATAAGGATAAGTGTATAAAATACGCCAAGTAAATACCAGTATTATAAAGTAACTGAAACTGGATGCGAGAAGCCGAAAATAGATCTTAGTGGCGTGCAATTGGAGAGACCTATGTCCAGCAGTGGACTGCAACAGGCTGTTGATGATGATGATGATGACGTATCTGTATGTATATAAGACGGGCTGATGTCCGTAACACCACGTCCAAGCTATTTTGCGTGTTGGCACAAGTAGATCATTAGATCTACCCCAGCTCCTCAAGGAAGGCTTGTAACGTCCAAGGCTTTGTTTACTACGAATATCTCGCGGAGGGTATCTGTCTCTTTATACACTAATATTATAAAGAGGAAAGTTTTGATTGTTTGTTTGTTTGTATTGAATAGGCTCCGAAACTACTTGACCGATTTGAAAAATTCTTTCACTGTTGGGAAGCTACACTATCTCCGGTGAACATAGGCTATATTATATCCCCATATTCCCACGGGAACGGGAACTACGCGGGTGATGCTAGTGCAATAATATTGTTTATGAATACATGTCTTCCAATTCCAGTGCACAAAGATCCCTACGAGAACATATACTGCGTGATCGACGGATACAAAGACTTCATACTGATCCCTCCTACAGACCTGCCATTCGTTCCTTACAAGCGATATCCACAGGCCGAGTTCAAACTCACAGATGACAAGTGGGATATAGTTCCTAAAAGCACGGCTGGAGTGGAAGCGGATTTGGAGGTAGATGGTGGATGTGATGAGGAGGGATTGCCTTGGATTAGTATAGGTTGGAGTCCTTTCATATTTATTTCATTTCGAGCTCTTCGACTTTGTAACAATTTATTTATTTAAAGAGAGTGAGGGGAGCTTCTTGCACGTTTTTCTTCATAAAGATCTTCACTTTGGAACATGCAAATAACTTCACCTCTTTGACTGACCGATCTTGACAATTCAAAAGTTACTTTAAATGGTTTAATTGAAATAAATACCCCAGCTTAACCAGTTTATCTTTTATACGATGTATTCATTTCTTTTTGGTTAATTATATCATATGCGACCTTTCGAATTGCGCCGCACTATAAGATAGTTTTAAAAATATATTGAGAATGAAACTACTGATATATATATAATCCCAAAGTTATTCATTTATTATTAGTCTTGTACTGGGCACAACGCCGTAGAAACTCGGGCTCCTCTCACTTTTGCTGCATGACCGCGAATTAAACGCACAATTTTTTAACAAAAACATTCTCTTCATTCCAGATCCCCTAGCCCCCAACTTATCAGAGTATCCAGAATACAATCAAGCACACGTCTACTCCGTACGCCTCAACAAAGGAGACTGTCTCTACCTGCCTAGTCTATGGTTCCACCACGTCAGGCAGAGCCACGGGTGCATAGCGGTCAACTACTGGTACGATATGGACTTCGATATTAAGTACTGCTATTTCAAGATGCTTGAGAAACTTTGTGGAAAATATTGAGGGATTCAAAGAAAGAATGTTAATCTATACTAATATTATAAAGCTGAAGAGTTTGTTTGTTTGTTTGAACGCGCTAATCTCAGGAACTACTGGTCCGATTTGAAAAAATCTTGCAGTGTTAGATAGCCCATTTATCGAGGAAGGCTATAGGCTATATTTTATCCCCATATTCCCACGGGAACGGGAACTACGCGGGTGAAACCGCGAGGCGCTGCTAGTATGTTATAATGTTATAAGACATGCTCGACATCTGCCTAGAGCCGATTGCAGACTATCGGTCTTATTTATAACAACTTTTTATCTATACGGAACGTGCATGGCGTAGATTATGCCATCTAGTGTTGCCAATCTGAAACTTTGACGTTGTAAATATTTGACCTGTGCTGCCGCCTATAATTCCTGCACCTTCCGTTTAGGGGAACATGCACGAAGTAGACTGTGTCATCTAGCGTTGCAAATTTGAAACTTTTAAGTAAAATATACTTGAAATTGACGCCTCTGTGCTGCCACCTATAGTTTCTGCACGTTCGCTTACAGATTCCAAATTCGAATAGAAAATTCGCCTTTGTACATGCAATTTATCAATGTATATATAATATAAATTATTTTGGTGTACAATAAAGAATTAAGAATTAAGAAAATTTGAACAAAAAATCTGTTAATCAGTTTGTAAACAAATGATATTGTTATATTTTTTCATGAATAAAAGTGAAAGAATAGGCGTAAGTTAGATTCGTAACGGACAGTTCGATGATCAAAATCATTGAAAAGACAAAAAAATATTTGTTAATTAGTTTGTAAGCCATAGTATGTACAGGGTGTTTTAGAAGTACGTGATGTTGTAGAAGTTAGGTGATGTTCTTTATCTGCAGAACGGTAATGAAACAATAGCAGAATTAGATATTTTACAACAAAAAAAAAAAAATCTTTTTTTTTCCAACCAAACCGTTTCTCGAGCTGTCAGATGCTTCAATTCAGTCACAGAAGAGGGTCTTATGATTTTTTTTGTTTTTGTTTCTTTACTGGATATCAGATACAAAACATAACCCTCAATATGACGACGCACTTCTGGAAAACTCTCTATAATAATTTAAATTATATTTTATATGAGTTTTAGGTAGTTAATAAAAGTCACTGGGAAGACATTGCACATTATTTTATTAAACACAACAATAACAATACAAAACAATACATACAAACAATTGAGACTGGCTTTTTGCTTCTTGATGAGTTTCCGAGATCTTTCATGTGTATGTTCTGAAATCAAAATACTAATACTGTAAAGTCGGTTTAATATGGCCCTAACTCATTAACCAAAAGGAATACAGCACACTGTGTTTACCGTGTTCCTATTGGTTAAAAGTTTGGGCCGAAGTTATACACCCGACTTGAAGTAGTACAGGTGCGAAGGTCGAGTGTTGTCAAGTTTTTCAGGGAAAACTTTGCCAGAGAAATCACAAAAGGAGAGGTTTTGAAGGAAAAAGAGCTGCAAATAAAACCCGGTGCATTATAGCCTATTCAACCTAACACCTTCGCTACACAGAGCGGTAGTAACCAATTGACTTGGTTTCGCGCGGTATCGTCGCTGGGTATGTTATATGAAGTTTCGCGGCTAGAGTGACCTGGCGGAACCTGTATTGCCATACCTTCCTGGTAGACGGTACTTTCCGCTTGCTTTGCGAGAAGGATTACAATTCATAATCAAACAGTCGCAATCACTAATCGTAGGTACCTACAGATCCCAAAAAAGCCTTTTTGGGATTTGTTTTTTGGGCTTACAACAGCACTTTACACACACTTATCATTTAGCCAAATGATAAGTGTGTGTAAAGTGCTGTTGTAAGCCCTGGCTGGAGGCTTTAATATTCATATTGAAGCCACCAAACAAAAAAAAGACAAGCCCGGTTAAGCAGTCGACAGCCCTAGGTTGAACTGCGAGAAGCCACTCATAAAAAAAGTGCTGTTACTGTTTTTTGGGTAAATTACCATGATATCCGGGTACACGTTGGACCTGGGCGTGATGTGGTCCATCTTGCACAGGCCGCGCGACGTGCACATGCCGACCACGTTCTGTGACACGCACACACTGCCCGGCGGCCACGCTCGCAGATACGTCTCGTTACACCTGTAGTCCTCGCACAGACGGACCGACACGTTCGCTAAAAAAATTAAATTGTGTGAGACATCAGCCCCCCAGCCAAGTTACAAACGTTTTGTGTCGAATTCTATTCTCCAATCGGTAACGCCTTGGTTTTAGCAACTGTAGAAAACGATAAGTTGGTAGCCATGTTGTCGCGCCTGAGTCGGCCGCTCGTTCTACAATGTATTTAGAAAAACGACCTATTCTTTAGTCTCTGGAGATTGATCCCACAAACATCAAACAGGTTAAAATTTAAACTCTGTTTAAATGCTTTAAACATTAACTTTAAACATTTTAACAAAGGATGTAGCGTTGAACATTTTAGAAACGATAACAATTCATTCTATCATTGTGAACGATGTGAACTTGGCTACGAATTTTCTATTCGTTTGCTCTAACCACGTGACTTATCGTTGAGACGATTTCATTCTCATACATTTGATTCGTTATCGACTAGCGATAACGATTGTAGATTATCAACTTGGCTAGGGAGGCAGGAGAGAAAGAGATTGGCTTGTGGTTAAATACCAGCCGCACGGGTCGGAGAACTCTTGCCTCTTGACATGCCGAGACGTCTCTGTGTCTCGAAAAGCTCGTTAATCCGTTGCTCCTGGCTGTCATTTGTTTGTCCACAGTCGTCACGGATTGTTTGGCACTGACTGCAACTGACTTGTTTTAATGTTTATACTTTAAATTGTTTTATAGTTCCCTTTTTTTCTTTGCATTGTCCTCACATATAGAAGCAACAAGGATAATGTTACGAAGGTTATGTAATACAGAATATGATTTAAAAGTGTCCGTGGAGTTTCTTGCACGTTCATCTCCATAGAGATCTACACTTTGAAACGTGCAGATAGCTTCACCTGTTTCGACCGACCGACCTTGACAATTCAAAAGTGCTTGTATAGGGTTTAATTGAAATAAATGCTTTGAGTTTGAGTTTTTGAAGCCTGAAAATCTGAAACCAGTTTTGCCGATTCCGGTTTGACTTCCGCTGATTCTCGTTTCACTTCAGCTGATTCCGGTTTGACTGGAAGCTATCCCCATTATAGTTGTCAAAAGGCTAGGTAGTTGATGATGGAAGAACATCTGACCTTTACGTAATACGCTTTTTCTTCTGTTGATTGCTAAGCACAGCGAACGGCTACAAAATTGTGCTCAAAGCATAAAATAATGGTTTGCAATACCGCTCTCATCTGCTGTTCTGAATGAGCAGTTGCAGTTGTCTGTTGCGCAGACCCTGCGTTCGTTGGGCAAAGAGTAATTGTTATTTTTTCACTGGCAGCCCGGCCCGGTGTCTAGATTTGGATCCCAATTTTAGCTGGACCATACGAGGACTTAGAACAAAACTGGCGAATTAAGATCGGAATATTAGTATGCGAAAGTAGAGAGACGTACTTGACTCTTATCGGTAGGATTGGTCCGCAGTGGTAGAGGAAAGACGTGTGCTTAGCAGTGGGACATAACGGGTTAATCTAGATAAGTTAGCGCCTCTGGACTTCTGGGAATGAAAAATTGATGTCACAATACTAACGTCCTATATAATCCTCGTCGGGCCAGAACTCGGGCAGCGGAAAGTTACTGGCTATTTTCTCTCGCGCCGCCTCCTCAGCGGGTATGCACTGAATTTGACCGCCTCGTACCTCAATTTCGCAGCATATGCCACACATGTTTATCTCGCCTTGCATGGAACCCTGCGATTAAAAGAAAACATTTTATATTTGAAAATGCGACTGTAGAGGAGCTCGTGGCTAAATAGCAACAGACGTTTGGTTCGATCTTTAGGGTTAAGCAACACCTGCCAAGTGCAGTACGTGGATGTGTGACTATCTAAGATGCCAAGAACCTCCGTGCCTCGGAAAGTACCTTGAGCTGTTGTACCCAGCCTTGGAAGTCAGAAGCCAGGAAATTTGACAGCAGTCTTGCCATGTTGTATCGTGTTATCCGGTTACTAGGTGGTTGAGGTTGGATAGGCAGCCGCTGCATATGGTATTGGTATACAGATCCGTTAGACTGGAAGCCGATTGGCAAAAGGCTAGGCAGATTGACTGTCGGTGCGACGCTGGGTTTACGACCTTTATAACGAAATCCAGCTGGAATTAGACACAAATCCTCTTCGCAGCGTCCGAAGACCAGTTTTTTACCTGGTATAGTCCCCGAGACAGATGCTTATAGACTTTCTTGACACACTGGCACTCCCTGAGTCCCAGCGTGGCGCACTCAGCCGCGTGGCAGGAGCCGTCTGACAGACACCGGCCGTTGATGCCACACCGGCAGCTTGGTGTCAGGACTGCACATGTGCACTCTTGGTCTTGGGTTCTGCAGTCCTGGGAATGATGAAGCGGCATTAGAATGGAAATTCGTTTGATAGGGATTCCACATGGCTGTGTCTATTTATAGAATGAGCTGGTTGCTGATAGATGTTGCAGTCTTAACTATTTTTCTGACGGGTCACTTCTGAGGAAATAGCTGAACGGTGATCGTGATTGCTGGGGAGCGAGGTGACGTATAGACCAAGTATTTGGTGTAACGTAAGTTCGGTAAAGGCTTCATGAGTATAAGTATTTCTCACAGTTCAAGTTTACCTACTAAGTCTGGCAATAAGTACTGTACTTATATCAAAAGAAGAAACTATAATTGTATAAGGCACACCCTAACCCGTACATAGCCCTGACACGGATAAGTAATATCACTGGAATCACTCAAAACTAATACCTTAAATCTGTGGGAATAACATTAAATAAACACTGAAATCGAAGGCCAAGGTCCATAATAGATTTCGATTATTCCGTGTCGCTACGCCATAGGGCTTAAATCTGACATTGTTGATTCAAGATGGCGGCTGCTACTCAAACAATTCGCAGTTGCCTGGAGGAACAATCATCCCGCCGGCACGCTTCGGCATTAAGGGATGAATAAAATTTAGAACTGGGTTGAACCTACGACAAATAATGGGGAAGAATTGTGTCTCAAATATTTTGGGGCTTTAGGATCGGCACGAAATCTAGGCTGTTTGCGTTGGGCTTAAATGTTTTAGGTACCGCTGTAGCTATTTAAAAGCCTTCAATATTATTTAGAGTCTGTTATTCAATGGGATTACTATTGGCTTAGTTTAAGAGAAAATAGGTTGCATTAGGTACATCATCTAAATTAAGTCAGGCCATTAAGCCAACCTATAGAAAAACATGGCATCCAAATGCGATTACGGTTTAAAATATACTTAAAGCTTTAGTAATAACCTCTACCTAATGTTTTGTCATTTTAAAAATAACTGTGTGGTTCGATAATGTACTATTTAAAGATGAACGCACTGATGGGGAAAAGAGTGGTCAGGAATGGAGTGCATGCGGTTACATTGTAATCCAAGTCGGCAAATCATCCCACAGCCATATTCTGCAAGGCCTTAATAGAGCCGAGAAACTGCAATAACAAATGCCCATGTGTTTCAGACGACGTTTTTCAATAGGTACAATTACTTATTTAATCCTAAAAATAAATAAAATTTCATAAACCGGTCAGATAATTCACAAATGGTTTTGGTTTTTTTCTTGCAGTGCGCTCGATTTATTAAGTGGGGTTTGCCCGGGCTCCAGCTGGGGCCTCAGGCAATCAACCGGGTATTAAAGATGGATTGCAGACCAATGCAAATTGCAGTGCAGGGTGTTTTTTTTTTCATCACTGCTCGTGCGGCGAGCAACTCCGGTTTTCAATACGAATATTTATACATACCTACCTACTCGTACATAGTATTATGCAAGTCGGCGTCCAGTCTCCTCAAAAACTCAAAAGTTGAGCACGAAGCGTTAAAAATTCCTACCCGCGAACCATTTTTTACAAACATATGGTAACTACAAAATACTGTGTTCATGAAATTCTACAAATCCATTTTCTTCGCAAATGAAAGAAAAACGGGGTTTGATGCGGAATTTTGCACGGTTTTTTAGCGTGGTTTGATGCAAGCATACAATTTGCAACAGCTTGCGACTATCTGTCTGTGGATCCGTGGACTTTTGAGTACTCCATTTCTTCATATTCCATACTTTCGGGATACTAAATTAGTTTTGATGTCTGTTCTAATGATGAGCTCACTTAACGCTATCGGAACTGTCATGTGATCCTTGAAATGTTTGGTAGCATAAGTTATTGTTTCTATGCCGTTGATTGACACAGTTACTAGGGTAAGCGCAAAGCTCCAGCAATCGTTTTTCCATAATTAAATGCCCGATCGGATACTCATATTTAAGCGTAGCTTTAGCTCTAAGGCTTATGATTTCCCTACAATCTATAATTTGATGGAAACTGAGATTTGCTCAAATCCCTAAGGTAACCCTATACTTGGCAGGTTTTTTTTTTCAGTATTTATGAAAAAAAATGCCTGGCTTGTGTTCCTAGGTCTTCACTGGAAAGGAAAAAAATAATTTAAAAAATTGTAATTATTTAGTTTACGTTTTATTGTATGTATCACATTAGGCACATTGCCAGGTTCATAATAATCAATAGAAAAAAAAACTACGTATCATATTTGACACATTGCTTAGAATAGGAAAATTAAAAATAATATAAATTCTGTTTTCATAATTAACAAGTATTAAAAAAAACTTCTAAAATCAACATATTTATCAATCACAATCAGCCTTTAAGTCTTACCTAATTAATGAGCGTTATTTATTAATAAAATAAGATCAATTTTATAAATAACTGATATGTATACGTACGAGTACGTATACATATCAGTCAAAAGAGATCATTTTTGTTATTAATTACTAATTAGAATGGTACTCTAAAAAACAATTGCGTTTGGGCAATAAGCACAGTCGTATTTCACATTTCTGGCAAAAAAAAATCGTCTATCCTTTTGTGAAGATATCTCTTCTTCTACCTGTAGACAGTTCTCGCGAATTCTTTGAAGAACTGGCCTCACTTTGTAATGTCTATCACCATCGTCTTTAAGATTGTCTTAAGATTGATGTGATTAATATGTAAATAACGTCTGAGTAATTGGAACTTCTTTAATAATATAATAAACTGTATATGCATACATTTTAACGACTCCCATATTCAAAAGGATTGCCAAAAAGTCTTTAACATCGTCTTCTGTTATATTTATAGATGTACCATTTATCTGTTTGCTATAGATATTTGTTTGTTCCACTATATGAGAGACGATGTCGTCTGAGAAGAACAGCTTTAAGTATTCAATGGCACTCTTTTCTCCACGAGGCTCAAATGAAATATCTTCTACTTCTGCGGAACCAGTAAATTTACAGCAACGCCAATTTGGTGCTAATCTTTTAGGTGGTATTACTCTTCGCCGTACCGTGACAACTCTAGGTCTACTTGAGCGGGTAGCCGGTGATAATGGAGACAAAGCTGGTTACGACGCATCAAGTTATTGACGAGTGGTGCAGGTACTTGTGGGGACGAAGCCAGTGGAGATGGTAAACTTACTTGATACGATGTGGATGGAACTGGAGACAATGTTATGGTCTCCAACGAATGCAGCTGTCTACTTGCAGATACGTTTGGCGAACAAGGGTTGGTTATATATTGTTGAAGCAGCAATTGCTGCTTCAACATCTTTAGTGTTATACCAAAATTCATCGCCGAAAGTCATAGGTAAATCATATGATTTACCTCAGTATCGTCGTCTGATAATAGATGTAGGTTTTCCATCGAAGATGGTTATGAGAGCGGTGGTGAACTACTGTCAGAATTCGCTGGGCCTTCGTAATACTGGAGTTCATCTCCCGATGATGCACTTTCGTCCAAATCAGATTTTGCCCCCGGCTTTGGTACAAGAGCCACAAGTTGTCGAGCTCTATTTTGTTGCTGCATAGTTAGTTGACCAAAACACTGTAATGAAAAAATATAAATACTAACTTAATAAATGTATCTGTACACACCACTGGCAATGTAACATATTAGATACATAGTCAAAAATATCTATACCTACTATTCGTTATCTGGCAATGCATCAGATCTGATACACTCGAAAAAAACAGTGATAAAAATATAGTTACAATCAATTTCGAACAACCAAAATAGAATACCAACTGGTAAAATATTCTAAGCTATTCAAATAATATCACTTTCGTTTCAAATTATCGTTTAATAAAATTTAAAATGAATTTTCATACCTTGCGATGAGTAGACACGTTGGTTCGGTTCGGCATCTTAGATTCTACTGCTTTTTCAGTGTTGCCAATAGTGAAACAACTTTTTCGGTAGAAATTTAATTATATTTTGTTTCTTCTAAACTAATAAAAGTTTTCAAAATATATCTCATTTTGTGTCTAGATTTTTGAAAAGAACAACGTATCAAATTGTATACAGCACCAATAATAGGGGTAACACCTAACAATTCTGTGGGATTTTCCTAAAGGATTGATTCAGTGAATTAAAATAACGGCTTCGACAATTTCTTAATTAAATCTACTAGTTGCTACTTCAGCAAATAAAACTACAAATTACTTAATATATGACTTTATTACAATATCTAAATGACAATGAAAACTTTCTATAGTAAACATACAGTGCAAAGCAAATTTAAAATAACTCAAAAAAATAACCAAAATACAAGAATATCAACGGAAGTGTTACCTACCTGGTCTACCAAAAAATAAAAAGGATGTCAAAAATAACATTTAACAAAGATAACAAGGACGATTGATATGAAGAGTATACTACTAACAATACCACTCTTTATGAGGTTTGCTAGCTGGCACTTGGGCGTGCAGCACAGCCCCTGCGATGGGTGGCACGTCGCTGTCGGAGCCACCGCACACCCGTCCTTGTGTAGCGTGCTGAAATCCATATTCAAACTATTTGGTAGTGACTTGGGTCTGCTCCATCAGTCCACAATCGTGTACTGGACACGAAGATTCTCAGATATCATCATCCCCCTTCCCTAGCCTATTCCCAACTGCATTGGGGTCGGCTCCCAGTCAAGCCGGATTCAGATGAATACCAGTATTTTTACGTGAAGCGGCTGCCTACCAGACCTCCACAACCCATTAACTGGGGAACACGGTACTTCTTGGCAAGACTGGTGTCAGATTTTTCTGGCTTCTGACAATCCGTAACGACTGCCAAAGATCTCCAAATGACAGCCGGGATCAACGGCTTAACGTGCTTTCCGAGGCACGGAGAAGTCTCGTTATGTTAAGATGGTAACCCATCCACAGACCAACCTCGGCAAGCTTTGCTTAACCTAGAAGATCGACCCGTGCGGCTGTTATAATTGATTGTTGATTGTTGTTGATTGATTGTTTGAGGATTCTCAGATATAAATAATAATAATCGCCCGATAGAATTTCGATTGGGGTGGCCACACTCAGCATAAAAAAAACTAATCTGCACTAGTGTGCAGATTAGTTTTTTCTCATCAGCACATCTAAAATCGCGTTCAACATTTGTCAGAGGTCACGTTAATTTGTTTGGCGAAACCGTAGGGCACTATCGGCGCGCCGATGCAATCGGGTGTAGGTACTTACCGTACAAATGAACGCGACGATCGTGTATTTGCGTGATTATCGTTTTGTTGAATATTGACATAATTTTTAAGCGTTAATTAGTTAATTAATTACTAAACACGGTTTAGTAATTAACTTCCAAAATCCAAAAGAGTACCAAATTACCATCGATCATAGGCCGATTGAAGGGAAGACAATCTTATTGGGTAAAAAGCCACATAGTTACCCTTCTTCGACGACCACTGCGCTGCCGCTGCGAGGTGTGCAGCAGGGATCTTTGTGGACGCAGCGCGACGGCAGGCCGCAGTCACAGTCTTCACCTTCTTCAACTATACCTTGGATGTGACAGAATAAACGAAGTAAAAAAAAAACTTTTTACAAAAAATAAAACCGACTTTTAAACAAAAAAACAAAAAGTACAAAATAACTTTAATTTCGGAACTCGGTGTTTCTGGTTGCTTTTTTGTTTTTGAACACACCGACTTCCGAAATTATAGTTATTTTGTACTTTTTTTTTTGTTTAGAAGTCGGTTTTATTTTTTGTAAAAAGTATTTTTTATTTTTCACTTTTTAGTGGTTCACTCCCAGCAACATACCCATCATGGTATAAAATGGTGTAAACAATAAACAAACATGCGATTTTAGCTATCCCAACAGATTTGCTATCATTTATTGAAATTAACAAAAAAAACGCATGTTCGATTTCGATAAAATTTTCATGGGACCATTTGGGAAGTATACCCTTTCCAACAAAAAAAGATTTTTTCAAATCGGGTGGCAAGCGACGGAGTTATGCGCGAACAAACATAAAGAAAAATACAGACATCCGAATTGAGAACCTCCTTTTTTAGAAGTCGGTTAAAAATGTTACGGTACGGTCTTAGCTAGTAGATTACCTAACATCACAATCTTCCTGTTATAAGGGATCTCTTCCTGATCTCATGTTATAAGGGAGGCCTGGGGCCGTATTATGACATCTTAAAACCATCATGTTTTCTGTGTGAGAAAAGGATAGTGCTATTCGTCCTGTATAGCTCCGTCTCTTTTTCACACCGAAAACATGATGGTTTTAAGATGTCATAATACGGCCCAGGGGCCGTATTATGACCTCTTAAAACCATCAAGAGACGGAGCTATACAGGACGAATAGCACTATCCTTTTCTCACACAGAAAACATGATGGTTTTAAGATGTCATAATACGGCCCCTGTTCTTTCGAACATTTCTCATAAAATCCCTCCATCTTTTCTTTGGCTTTTGCAGTAGCTATGTAATAGTCTAAGAAAAAAAGTCCTTACCATTACCACAATAAGGTCTATCTTCATCCATCAAGCAGTAGCTCATGCTGCTGAGCGTGGCAGCGATCAGACGTTTGCTGCACACCGAGAACTCGAAGTTTCGGCCGTTAACCGCGGTGTTGGAATGCGAGCCCATCAGATAACCGTGGCACTCCTGGTTGGGGAAGTTTTCGTCGTGGTGCGCGCCGAAACTGTGACCTGGAGGTAGGAGGTGCCTTTAGCTGAAAACTTGGAGTTATATAAGCCACCTTTTTTTCTGGATGGGAAATCATCAAATGACTTCTCCCGCTCTGGGTGGAGCGGAAAGGAGTGTCAGACTCTTACTGACTAAAACCCACCCGTGATCCTTCTTGTGCCCTTTACGTTCTAGGGCCGCGGTGACTATTTTGAATAAATTTCGCAACCCTAGCAGACACTGGCCCTATGGGGCCCCGTTTTAGTTGGTGACAGCTCTTTGAGACGCGCGTGGAACACGACACGTCGTCGACCCGGGCCTGGTTATATTGGAAGACAAGCCACCCATAGTGCGCCGTCCGCAGGCCCGCGCCTACGGTGGTCGGGAATCGCCCTTTGTTTCCCGACGCCCGGGGCGTCTTCTGTTGCGGCGGCTGGGGCGTGAGGTTTCCTTCTCCCGCACGCGGTCCGCCTCCTCCTTTGCCAGCATTATTGCTTCGCAGACCGCCACCACTTTCTATAAATGTTTTTTCAGATTTTCGATTTTTATCTGTGAAATATTTATATAGGGACCACACTAGGAGATAGGCATCATTGCGTGATAATGAAACCACTAGCCAGGGGTGGTGATGTGAGTAACGTTTATATGGTTGGCTCTGCATGCCAATGGTTGGTAAAGATTGATATGACTATACTTCCCATAGGTTCATACGCATTACGTTATTGATGAATTATACAAATTCTACATAGTGCAAGCTAGATCAGCTTGCAAGATATAGAATTTATGCAACTAGCCCGCACAATTAAAAAAGCTAAACACTGAAAACCGACAACAAGTCTGGATGGAAGACCCTTTTTTTACCCTGTTCGAAATGCGGTCATATACCTCTAATGTATTAAATTAAAAGAAGTTACCTATTTCATGAGCGAGAGTAAGAGCAGCAATCCTCTCAGGAATCCTGCCCGAGTCCTCGGTGGTGGCGTGCGCTATAGCCAGGGTATTGAAGGAGCGGCCGTACGCGCGTCGGTCGCACAGGCCGCCTGCAGCTCCGCCCATGCCTCCACCCAGAGACGTGAAACTGAGAAAGGGTGGAAAGCGCGGAGTAGAGGGGGCGCTGTTCTTAAATTGTGGTAGTACCGTTCACTGTGGACCATCGATTTTATATTCGATCGTCGATTCGAGTACATCGTAACAGTGGAATTCTGCATTTATAAGTAAGAGGTCGTCCATTAATCACGTGATACACTTTAAGAAATCCCCCCACCCCTAGTGTGTATGGTGAGGTTTATACTTAAGCCTTCCCCCTACCCAAAATTACGGGTTTTTTTAAACAAAGTTTTCCTCGCGCGATTACTGGACGACCTACGGCTAAGTAGGTATAACTTGTAACTTCGTAGTTATCGTTTCTGATCAGTCAACATTTCTTAGATTTTCTCTTCATGTTAACTGTTTTGATTACGGACGAAGCTATCAGAAAGTGAGGATAGCGTATTGAATATACTATATATTATGCTCTCATGGTTAAAAACTATCAAAGCATAGGATTAAAAACTGCCGTTGAATCTTGATTGAACGAGAAAGTTTCAAAGGATGTTTTTACCTTAAACCCAAAGTCCTGTTTTGAAACGCATGTCCAGAGAATGCCACACCAAGACAGACCTCGGACAAGCGGCGTAGCCTGGCAAACCGCATCAGGTAGGATCGCCCATCGATCGCCTTGTTTGTCAGGAGGTCCCCGAACACGCGCTGATTCGTGTCATCTGAAGTCAGCACTAGGATGTACTTTACTGAGAAACCTGCAAAAAGAAGCTTACGTTGTCAAAGCGGTCAGATTTATGTCACTTTTCTTTTGTGACAGCTTTCCTATATAGCTTAAGACCTCTTACTTCAGGCAAACTGAGATGATAACGCAACAGTTCAAAGACTTTGCTAGAAACTAACCAATGTTATCAGGGATCCCATCTTCGTTAAAATCAGCGTTCCTAAATATAATATCTGCTTGAGCCACCGCATGCATCATTCGGCTCACGACATGGTTCAGGCTGGAATTGGCGTCTTTCTCGAAGAACTCCTTATCAGCCAGGAGTAGGAGGTCGCAGATCCTCGCGCGGGCAACTCCGGGTACTCGCTCGCGTTCTTCTATCCGGAAGGGGAAGTAGGGAACACGTTCTAAGACGTTGTACTGGAAGAGAAAATGAGCGGTTAGTCTTTTGGGAGTTGAGATTCTAGATAGAAACGATTCAACGAATTTTCCAAAAATTTAGGTATCTACGTATATAAGAGAGCATAATAAATATATAATATAAGATCTTTATTTTTTATATTTGCCTAGTACAAAATCACAGTATAATATATAAAATCACAGTATATAAATATGTCGGAGTTTATATTTTGCAAGTGTGGGTACTTGACTAACAAATTTGGTATTTTTGCAAACAGAATTGTTTTGTTTATTTCTAAATGTTAATTAAGTGATTTTAAGTATCAATAACTGTCTAATAATTCAAATCATGATTTATTGAGTACTCTGTGTACACACAATGTAATTTTTAGCTAATTATTTGAATAATAGTTCTGATAATATTGACTGTTGGTTTCTTTAAAACAAATGTTGATATGATCTTTAATTTTTAAATCTGTTTACTTTATTAAATCGGTATCGTTGCTTTATGATAATTATTATTGTGAGATTTAGCAGATTTACAATATTAATCTTGTTAGATTCTGTTAATTTTAGTGTTTTGTATCAAGTAAACACGATGAGGCACTTCCGTGCGCCATCGGGCAGAGTTGTCGTAGAGTGGGGACTGCGTCCTTTAAAAGAGCGTGCACTTGGTTTGCTAACCAGTCGTTCTTCGGAATCGACTCATTACAGAGCTCTTGCTCCCGACAAAACTGTCGGTTTATTTGGTACAGCGCTGCTGTATATTCACATTGCTGTGTCGTACGATACGCTTTGTATTGTGGTAGCATAAGCTACTAGAACGTGACCAGAGAGTCTGTTCGACTTTATAGTAATAGCTTTGCTATTTTACTACTGTTATTCATTTATTCTCTTTTCTATTTCGTGTGCGTGTATTTTTCACTATTGTTTAATAAATCCTTGTAATTTATTATTCTGTCTTGTCCATCCCATTAAAATGGGAACTCCAAACCCTGACGAGGTACCGCTCGACTACCCTGATCCTACATCAGAAGTGGGATTAGGTTTACAAGCCCAAGAATCTCAGGGTGTTGGTGATCCATGGCGAGCAATATTAGAACTTCAGAACCGTAATATGGCTCAGTTAATTGAAGCGATAAAGACTCCCTCCGTGCCGTCTACTGTTATTCGCTTGCCTGATTTTGATCCAGACTTACCTGACTCTAATGCTCAATCTTGGAGTACAACTGTCGATATTTGCCTTTCTGAAAATCCTCTTAAAGGTGGTTCCCTTATTATTGCCCTCAGTAAAGCCTTAAAGGGAAGTGCTTCTGCGTGGCTTTCTCAGATTTCATATGCAGGTATGACCTGGACTGACTTTAAAAGTCTCTTTCTGTCCCGTTATGACGTATCGGAAACTATAGCTGCTACCCTTATTCACCTTCAAAATTCTCAACCAAAAGAGTGTGAATCTCTAGCCGCCTATGCCTGTCGGCAGGTCACTTCGCTGACATCTAAATGGAATAGCTTGAGTGTGGAGCAAATAGCCGTTTCTACTGTGCTAGCTCATGTCTCTAAATTTGATTCCCGTGCTCATCGATTAGCATTTACTACTGAAGTAAATACTAGGCATAAACTTCAACAAGAAATGAGTGTCTTGTCTCTTCTTAAGAGGAAGATTTCCTCTGACCTTCAAGATTCAACTGAATCTAAGAGGTTCAAACCAGGTACAATAGTTTGCCATTTTTGTGGCATTGCGGGCTATAAATCTACCAGCTGCCGCAAGAAGACCGACGAAGCCAAATATGCTGCACCAGCTGCCTCATCACATGAAGAGTCTTCAAAGGAGATCGTCTGCTACCGCTGTGGGGAGATGGGACATGTTGCTTCTCGCTGCCCAAAAACGAAGGAAAAGCTGCCGGGACATTCTACTGAAAGTGCTGGGATCCAGTCTTCGAGCAGCCAACCATCCATTAAACGAGTGGAATCTTGTGATGTACGACCGATCACTGGTGAGTCGTTTTCATAATGGAATTACTGTTGAGCAGGAGTGCTCGTTATTCAAAGATTTTCTTTGGTTTATGAGTGACATTTTAAGAGCTATGCTCACATGGATGATAGTTATCGATTTTTGATAATTAACTTGTTACTTTATTGCCCTATACTGGAGTGAGACTATTGTTCTCTTGATACCGCCACCTCTTGGCTGTTGTTCTGTTGAATATCGCTTGACACGTTTGGTGTTGCTAAGCGCTAGCTGTTGGTTTTTGGTGATCGATATTTGTTGAAATCTTTGAGTGCCAAAAGAAATTACAAATATGCCCATGATTGTGTACGAAAAATGCCTGAACGTCAAGTCACTTTTAATGTTGTCAATGATGACACTGATAATGATTCTTCTGTTTCTGACATACTATAGCCGAATTGACAAGATGTCTATGTTGACTCTTGTTTGGAATGTCTATGTTGACGCTTATATCGGATGTCTATGTTGACTCCTGGGTTTGGATGTTGAACTTGACGCTTATGCGGGTTGTCTATGTTGACGCCTATGCGGGTTGTCTATTTGACTCCAAGCTACTTGTCGAATCGCAAGGTGTGATTTCGGCTGGGAGACTTTGTCTCTACTTTCGTTGAGCTATGTATTGTCTGTAACAGTTTGAATGATATCGAAACAATTGCTGTATGAATAATTTTATTTGACTAAATCAGGATTTTTCTAATCGAAATACCTAGTATGACCATACTTTGGCTTTTGTGTCAGTAAGGCCGAACGATTTCCACCTGGACATTTTTGTTACAGGAACACACGAGGTCGTGTAGAACGTCAGTTCTGGCCGTGTCGGAGTTTATATTTTGCAAGTGTGGGTACTTGACTAACAAATTTGGTATTTTTGCAAACAGAATTGTTTTGTTTATTTCTAAATGTTAATTAAGTGATTTTAAGTATCAATAACTGTCTAATAATTCAAATCATGATTTATTGAGTACTCTGTGTACACACAATGTAATTTTTAGCTAATTATTTGAATAATAGTTCTGATAATATTGACTGTTGGTTTCTTTAAAACAAATGTTGATATGATCTTTAATTTTTAAATCTGTTTACTTTATTAAATCGGTATCGTTGCTTTATGATAATTATTATTGTGAGATTTAGCAGATTTACAATATTAATCTTGTTAGATTCTGTTAATTTTAGTGTTTTGTATCAAGTAAACACGATGAGGCACTTCCGTGCGCCATCGGGCAGAGTTGTCGTAGAGTGGGGACTGCGTCCTTTAAAAGAGCGTGCACTTGGTTTGCTAACCAGTCGTTCTTCGGAATCGACTCATTACAGAGCTCTTGCTCCCGACAAAACTGTCGGTTTATTTGGTACAGCGCTGCTGTATATTCACATTGCTGTGTCGTACGATACGCTTTGTATTGTGGTAGCATAAGCTACTAGAACGTGACCAGAGAGTCTGTTCGACTTTATAGTAATAGCTTTGCTATTTTACTACTGTTATTCATTTATTCTCTTTTCTATTTCGTGTGCGTGTATTTTTCACTATTGTTTAATAAATCCTTGTAATTTATTATTCTGTCTTGTCCATCCCATTAAAATGGGAACTCCAAACCCTGACGAGGTACCGCTCGACTACCCTGATCCTACAAATATAATATGGAGATCTTATATCCTTCTTTTTTTTGATGGGATATCATCAAATGACTTCTCTCGCTCTGGGCGGAGCGGAAGGGAGTGTCAGACTCTTACTGACTAAAACCCATCCGTGATTCTTCTTATGCCCTTTGCGTTCCAGGGCCGTGGTGACACTTATCCTTTTTTTTTTTTTTTGGATGGGAAATCATCAAATGACTTCTCCCGCTCTGGGCGGAGCGGAAGGGAGTGTCAGACTCTTACTGACTAAAATCCGCCCGTGATCCTTCTTGTGCCCTTTGCGTTCCAGGGCTGCGGTGACTCTTTCGAACAAATTCCGCAACCCTAGCAGGCACTGACCCTATGGGGCCCCGTCTTCTTTGCTGACGGCTCTTTGAGGCGCGCGTGGAAAACGACGCGCCGTCGACTCGGGCCTGGTTGCTACCGGAGCCACCCATAGCTCGCCATCTGCAGGCCCGCGCCTACGGTGGCCGGGAATCGCCCTGCGTTTCCCGACGCCCATGGAGGTCTTATCCTAAGACCTTAATTTGGATTGGACCCATGTATGAAGTAATAATGAAAATCATCTCAGCACCTTACTTTCTAGCCATATCATCCTCCACACAATCCATCCATTGTTTCCTTGGATGAATTAGTTAAAGAATATTCTAGTTCATGTCAGGCAGCTCCGCCAGCACTATAGTAATCATCATCTTCACCTGATCACCTGTGCATGATCGCGTCGAGAACGGGGCGCCGCCATGTTGTCATTCTCGAAAGCCCCGAAGAACTTGTGAGGATCGTCCTTGCCATACGGGTCCGCGTGGAGGGTGCGGTTACCTGCCGGAAGACTTGATCAGAATTTGGTTTGAATTAAGAACATTTAATGCAACCGTTCTTGAAGAAACAGTCAGTAAAGGTAACATGTTAATAAGTCTACATTGATATTAAGGCGACTATTACTCAGCTACTAAACAGACCCAAAACTGGTTTAACTTTCTTTGAAAATTCATAAATGCCAGACTTTACGAACAAGAAGCGCCAAAAAGCTGTACATATAAAAAAGGCAGAGAGGTGTGAGGAATATGTCCACGCACAACTGAAAAACCTAGCAGTAGTCAGTCATACACCGTTTCCCAACTTAGCTATGCTTCTTTGTACAGCTGGTACTGCGCAAGCTCCTCGAAGTAATCATATTTTAACAGCGCCACTACACATAGTTACACCGCCTAGCTACCTCGCACATCTCTGGTGGAAAAGTACATTAAGATCGGTATATAAATTCGGTAAAGCCTTGCCGCCTAGATATCATGTCGTCAAGGGACTTGTAGATTATTCTGGATCCTAATTGATATTCCCAAGAATAATAACTTTTGAAAATTACGAAGGAGTTTGAAAATACAGATCCCAAAAGTTTATGTTATCACACAGGCTTCTGTGGAAAATTTTATCAAGGTCAGACCAGAGCGTGCGTGTTTGAATTTAAGAAAAACATTGATTATAACGTTATAATAAAAAGCGTTGTTAAAATCATAGGAAACCGGTCTGATGATAACCCAGCTAGTTACTTAAAAACCTTGCACAGGTTCATTCATCAGTCAGTTTCCGATTGTTATAACCTACATTAAGAATAGTATCTGTTAATTATAGATATATAAAAGAAGCTGTTTCTGGACATAAATATGGCGAGTCCACCCAACTTGATTCCCAGCTGAATTTTTCGTTTGGAAGTATGGAACACAGGCACCTTTTATTCTTATTCCTACTTTTATTTTTGTAAAATCAGTTTGGATAATACTTTAGATGCGTAATTATTGTCTTCAGCTCTTCTGTCTTATGTAAAACTAGCTTATGCCCGCGACTTCGTTCGCGTGGAGTTCCATTTTGTATGGAACTCCAACCCCTTTTTCACCCCTTTAGGGGACGAATTTTCAAAAATCCTTTCTTAGCGTATGCCTATGCCTACGTCATAATATCTACCTGCATGCCAAATTTCAGCCCGATCAGTGGTTTGGGCTGTGCGTTAATAGATCACTATGTCAGTCAGTCAGTACCTTTTGAGTTATATATATTTAGATTGTCGTCACGGTTACGTTATATCAAGAACGCAGGCTTACAAAAAATAAGTACCCAAATGTAAAACTCCGTAGAACTGATGATCTTCTCCTATATATCCCTCAGCGGAGCCTGAAGACGGGTCCATAACGGGGTACCCATACGCCATAGTGATTTCACTCAGAGGGTTTTTCGTGACACGCGTCTGGATGTCACCGTCAACGCCAGCCTTCTGCGGGTCTTCGTCACCAGCTACTGGCGTCAGGTATTGGGTTGAGGTACGCGCTGATAGGTGGGAGTTGCCTGGAATTTACGGAAAGAATGGTAAAGGACGTGCTGCATGATCACGGTGTCACCTGATGGAAGGCGATGTCCACGAGCACGCTTGCCTAGAGGAACCTGTTCAGTTGATTTAAACACCCCCCGGAATAAGCTATCAGGAAACACAGATTCCGGCTGCGGGTCTCTTGTATTAACCATTCAACTTCTTAACTTTAATAATAGTTTGAATGGCGAGGTGACAGAGACATCCTACACATTTTCTTGCAAAGCTACAAGCATTTACAGTAGGTAGCATCTTTCGGGAACTGTCCATTTCTATCTTAAATTTTGGCTTCACGCATACAGCATTGCATGTGTTTAGTGTGCTCCACCAAACTCAATTTTTTTAATAAAAAAAAAACGTCTCCCCACACTAGGATATTCTCCTGTATCGTGGGTGCGTTCACAAACATGAAAACTCACATACACAAGACACCCAAACCCGGAACAATTATCTGTAGGCCATACAAACATTTGTTCCGTGCGGGGATCGAACCCGCGGCACGTTGCGCAGCAGCCGAACGCTCAACCACTTCGCCAACCTTGTCCTCAATCATTCATTCGTCAACATTCATACAATATTTCCATGGTTCTCTTATTCTCTTTGTTTCTCCCCTACGCACAATCGGCTTCAATTTACATTGCTATGAGTGCGAAGAAAATTCCAGGTGATTCGAGTTTCGTTATTAAGACTGTGGCCTCTTGAAGCTCGAGAGCCCTCCTTGACTAAACAAGACTGAACTATTAGGATAATTGCCTATACCGATATGCCACCGGCGGATGTATTTTAAAAAAGGTTTTTTATAGAATAGCTATCATTCAGGTGGGTAACTCAGAACTCGTCTAGGTTAAAGTAGGCCCTCAGCATCAGTCAACAATAATTTAACGCACTATATGCTTACCTGTAACGCATCGGTACACTAGTCTTAATTTTATTTGATGTATCTAAAAAATTACGATTTCATGCGATATTTTACAATCTTACGTTGTCTGCAATTTTCCGGTGACAAGTACGAGCTACTCATGTTGGTTTTTCACGGGTGTAATTTCTATAAGTGAAAACGGTATCATAATCCGCATGGTTTTGAAGAAGTGGAGAAACAGAAGCGGACTATGAGTTTATTTTATACTATTTAGAGGTTCCTATTTATAGGGTACTAGTACTACGGCTTCGCTTCGTTCGCGTTAATACTGATTTTGCCTATAACCGTCTCCAGGCTTCCATCAAGGACAAAGTCAAAGTCAAAACGTTTATTTCAATTAGGCCATTAAATGGCACTTTTGAACGTCATCATTAAATGTTATCATAATTAAGTGACTCTAGCGTCCATTCGCAAAGGTAGATTCTTATGGAGAAGAACGGACAAGAAACTCCATAGATATTATCTGTGTCTTTCAAATAAATGTTTTACAATATTTGGTATACAAAAAATACTTCATAGGACGATGCACCAAGTATACATTAATCTCTGTAGGTACCTATAGGCGTGAAAGCTTAACAAACCAACTCACTTTCTGATCTAAAATATTTGATAGGATAAGGATACTCAAGTGCTCACCAATAGGCTGCAGCTTCAAGCACAGCACATGGACTTCGCTACCGAACTTGGCTTCTAGCAGCTGGTAGCCATGTGCACTGCAGATGGTGTGACGCAGCGACTTGATATCCAATCCGGTCACCGTGATGAGCAGGCAAGCACTGACCACTAGCACAGAGGACATCGCACACAATTTTGAATTTCATCAGATCATTGCCAAAATGTTTATGAAGATAGGTCAAATATTAAACCATGTGTGTTGTTTTATGTCTGTCAGTAAAATAATATGACAGAGGGTTTTGCTTTTTTTGCGTTGACGGTCGAGCTTCTAAAAGACGGAAAAGTTTTTGCTAGATAAAGTTTTTGTGACGGGGTAAGAACTTCTTTTAGATGTGTGTCTGGGCAATGATTAGGTCAGGGTTATAGTTCAAACTTTCATAGTAAATAAAGCGCCGTAAATAGGGCGGTGCCACCGGTGCCTGCCAAGGCGCAAGGGCGTAGACTCTGGGGGGCGCAAGAATGGCCACGCATTTGCACTAGTAAACTTGCGTTTGAGTTTTAGTGAGTGAAATAGAGCGCAGTTATAGAAGCTCGCGCAGGGGCTATTTACGGCACTGAGTAGGTAATTATAAAAGACTTATAAGAGGCCAGTGGCTTTAATAAAAATCATCAACATTTCTGCCGAAAGACGTAAATTGCTGGACATTGGCTTCCCCCAGTCGACGGCTAATCGACCAGTTTGGAGCTTCTGGCTTAGGTGTATTCCCGTTCGTCCCCTCGACTTCGTCCCCCGAGGGGGACGAACGGGAATTCGTTATTTATTTTCCTGATGGTCCCTCTAAATTTTTTAGGGGACGAATGGGAATAATTTATTAATTCTTTTTTTTAGGTCTATTGCTCCCCACCAAATAATATAAGACTGGTGGTTTTAATTGGTAAAAAAAAAAACAAATTTGAAATAAATATCAGTCATTTATTAAGGAATAAAAATCACAGAATCAACTTTGCGATAACTCGCAATATTTTTAACCGACTTCTAAAAAAGGAGGAGGTTCTCAATTCGGATGTTTGTATTTTTTTTTAATGTTTGTTCGCGCATAACTCCGTCGCTTGCCAACCGATTTGAAAAATTCTTTTTTTGTTGGAAAGGGTATACTTCCCAAATGGTCCAATGAAAATTTTATCGACACCAAACAAGCGGTTTTTTTGTTAATTTCAATAAATGATAGCAAATCTGTCGGGGTAGCTGAAATCGCATGTTTGTTAAAGTTTGTTTATTGTTTACACCAATTTATACCACGTACGCTGTGATGGGTATGTTTAGCTGGGAGTGAACCACTAAAAAGTGAAAAATAAAAAACTTTTTACAAAAAATAAAACCGACTTCTAAACAAAAAAAGTATAAAATAACTTTAATTTCGGAAGTTGGTGTGTACAACAACAAAAAAGCAACCAAAAACACCGAGTTTCGAAATTAAAGTTATTTTATACTTTTTGGTTTTTTTGTTTAGAAGTCGGTTTTATTTTTTTGTAAAAAGTTGTTATATATAATATTCTTTTTAATTAAGAATAAATTTCTCCTTATAACTAAAAAATTATGATTAAAAAATCAGTGTTTAGAGCTTATAATAAAAAAAGTCTGTATTATATTACAATTAAACACAACAAACAGACTTTTTACCATTCAGGTTGTTTCCTTTTGAAATATGTATAAGTCACTATTTTTTGTAGTCACAGTTGCTTATGTGTATGGTGGCAAGATTTTACGTTTTACATTATGTAAGTAATTAGAAAAGTTGACTCATTATTTTAACACATAAATAGGGTCAGTAAATTACTGCACAAATCTTTTTAGTGGGACGAATGGCACTGTGACTGTGACTACAAAAAATAGTGACTTATACATATTTCAAAAGGAAACAACCTGAATGGTAAAAAGTCTGTTTGTAGTGTTTAATTGTAATATAATACAGACTTTTTTTATTATAAGCTCTATACACTGATTTTTTAATCATATTTTTTTAGTTATAAGGAGAAATTTATTCTTAATTAAAAAGAATATTATATATAAAAACTTTTTACAAAAAAATAAAACCGACATCTAAACAAAAAAACCAAAAAGTATAAAATAACTTTAATTTCGAAACTCGGTGTTTTTGGTTGCTTTTTTGTTGTTGTACACACCAACTTCCGAAATTAAAGTTATTTTATACTTTTTTGTTTAGAAGTCGGTTTTATTTTTTGTAAAAAGTTTTTTATTTTTCACTTTTTAGTGGTTCACTCCCAGCTAAACATACCCATCACAGCGTACGTGGTATAAATTGGTGTAAACAATAAACAAACTTTAACAAACATGCGATTTCAGCTACCCCGACAGATTTGCTATCATTTATTGAAATTAACAAAAAAAACCGCTTGTTTGGTGTCGATAAAATTTTCATTGGACCATTTGGGAAGTATACCCTTTCCAACAAAAAAAGAATTTTTCAAATCGGTTGGCAAGAGACGGAGTTATGCGCGAACAAACATTAAAAAAAATACAAACATCCGAATTGAGAACCTCCTCCTTTTTTAGAAGTCGGTTAAAAATATTGCGAGTTATCGCAAAGTTGATTCTGTGATTTTTATTCCTTAATAAATGACTGATATTTATTTCAAATTTGTTTTTTTTTTACCAATTAAAACCACCAGTCTTATATTATTTGGTGGGGAGCAATAGACCTAAAAAAAAGAATTAATAAATTATTCCCATTCGTCCCCTAAAAAATTTAGAGGGACCATCGGGAAAATAAATAACGAATTCCCGTTCGTCCCCCTCGGGGGACGAAGTCGAGGGGACGAACGGGAATACACCCACTAATCGAAGAACATATTCCCATTCGTCCCCTCTTGAATTAGGATTGGGACGATCGAGAACAAATTAAATATTATTTTTGTAAATTCCCGTTCGTCCCCCTCGGGGGACGAAGTCGAGGGGACGAACGGGAATACACCATAACAGCTGATTCCTATGACCTGCACAAGGTCATCAGTCTAACTTGGAAGTTATGTATATGCCGACTGCACTTATGTTTGGCAATTCTTTTTAACCTGTAAATAGATCTTCAGCTTTATTTAAAAAAAAATTGTGCCTGCGACTTAGTTCGCTCCTAAAAAATCAGACCCCTCTTAGAAGTAAGAAAATAAAAAGGTTTCACGGGGCACCTCTCCCGCTTAAAATCGGTTTAAAGAACTTTATTCTCATTATTAAGACAATCGTCACTTACATGAGAAAATTAAATCTTATAACTAATTATATGAATATACTGACCGCCACTGATATCTCCTGGTACCTGGAATCCAATTGATTTTTAATTTCGCACTGATTCATAACACTGACCAGTTACTAAAATTGAAACAATTTTTACAGTGTAGGTATACATATACAGAAATACAGACAAAATTTTAAAATGCTAGAAATTGGTTCTGTTCGTTATCCTTTAAGTTCCCTGGCTATTTTTTTTTTGGAAATTTTTGTAACGTTTAGATATGAATAGTGGTCTCAATTTTATTTCTTAAATCCTCAAAAAATTGCACAGCTGTTTTTTAATTATTGATAGTTTTGCTTTTGGCCACTGTCCTGTTGAAAAGCGATGATGAGGTTAACGATGGAACACGCCTGCCCAGAGGTATCCTATTCATCGAATGACATTTGTATATTCCCAGATTTTAATAAACAGGAAACATAGACACAGACTTGGTTTCCCTGTCTTCCCCTTTTAAAATAGCCATAAAAATCAATTTTAAGGCACGGAGGAACTCCTCATGAATTATAATATCTACATATAGATAGGTACACTAATCTATCACTTAATGATCGATGCCACAGTCAAGTTACTAATGACCCAATTGAGGTGCCACATTGTATTATTCAATCGCTATTTTCATGGCGACAGCTCGTATTATCTGAATAATAATTAAATTCTGCTTAAATCAACGTGCTTCACAACGTGTATTATATCTAACGTGAGATGGACATGTGCGTCTGTTCGTTGCGCATGGCTAGAACTGGTTTTTAATTTATTTTACTAATTAATTTACTTAAGTAGTTATGTGCTTAGACAGTTGATTGATGACTAGATTCGAAATTAGCGGCGCGGCCCAAAAGTGTTATTGATATTTTTTTAGTTTCTGTCTGTATTCCAAAATTATAGGTCGAATTTTTAACCGACTTCAAAAAAAGGAGGAGGTTCTCAATTCGACTGTATATTTTGACTTTTATTCTATATATTTTGTATGTGTTACCTCTTAACTTTGTACTGGGTGTCCCGATTTTGATGATTCTTTTTGTATTCAAAAGCTGATCGTATTGTAGCTAAAATAATAATATTATGGAATCAGTATTTTGGATTAGGATTATTTTTTTTCTTAAATAAAAATGAAGATTTTTAAATTTGCAGTTAAATACCACTATAATCTTATATTAAATCCCCCAAAAGTTACCAAAATTAAATACCTATATTTGAAGTACCTTATTTTATTCTATTTGTTTTTACTGATTCTTCAGAGATTGTCTAGGACCTCGGATTTTTTCAGAGATGAAGTTCACGATTGTTTTATTGAAGATCGTTCTGTAGGTACCTACCTCCAATGATTGTCTTTAATTAATGTGATTGATAATGATAATACTACCATCTTCAGATCATAGACATGTAGGTACACATGTGTATCTTTAATCAGTAAACTCAAAGGTTGCAATTTGTATCCATTTGTCTAATTAAAAGTTCCCATAAATAGTTCAATAGCATGAACAAACGTTAAAAAGTAAGTAGGTTCATAGCTATTGAATGAAAAGTATCGAAACTCGAAGACTTATCAATATATATGTACCTAGGCAGGTAGGTTCCTACAGGATGGAATTTTGAAGACTCCAGTGTAAAAATATTCTAAATGTTTATGTGGTACCAACTGGTCTGAACTATTTATATGTAATTTATAAAGATTTTGACTCGCTTTTAGTACTCTATAGATTATAATCATTAAACATCTCTATCTTTCTCTATACCCAAATTCATCAAAATCAGTTCAGTAATAAAGGCATGAAAATGTCACAATTAAACACAAGGATTTATAATAAGTATCAAAAGTTTGGATGTGCAATAATTAGGGCCAGGACATCGTACGTTTACCTTTTTAACCAGGCAAGTCCACGACAAAAGCCTATATGCCCATTCCCGTGCTGGCGCAAACTATATTTAAACTAATTAGCTCACGCGAAGCTTCTTAATCTTACGACGAAGTCCCGTCGTGTGACGAGCATTAGGGCGACAGCTCGGTCATGACAAGCAGGCAGCCTCGGATATAGGTAAACCACAGATGCATACACGTGGAGCTTACAAGGCATTGAGTAGTAACAGCGCTCTTTTATTTATAAACACGCTTTTTCTTAACTTGCTTCGTTCATAAATGTGTGTCCGGTTGGAAATTTGGAAATTAGTAAGTAATCTCATTATCAAACTCTTCCTGACAGTTAAGCTGAAACTTTACATACCTAGTAGGTACTTATGTTACTTTGGAAACAAAGCTATGATATGGTTCTATGAAGCTGGTTTTAAAATGGAGCCGAAAGGTGGTCATAGCAACTCCTCAAACAAACATGAACTTAACAGCTTACATAAAAGCTTGTTTAAAACAGATTCATGATACAACTTATTAAAACAATCTTGGCCCTTATCTACCGTGATGGAAATCAAACCATTAGATTTATGCTGTCGCTAGAAAAAAATACACAAAGACTATTAAGAAAAATACAAAAAGAACGGACGTATCGAACAAGAGATGAAGCTCAGTCTTCCAAAATTCTCCCTTTTATACCCAAAGTAATTGGAATAAGGGCAAAAGGCCGGCTAACTATCAACGATACTTAACGATAGTAGGTTATTGTTGCGTCATCGAAGCGACTTTTGACAGGGTCGGGGGCGGGGCTAAATTTTTTTTGGAAAATATTTAGAGGATAGTTAGCTTATTTTTTATCAGTCAATACTGTCCCACTGCTAGGCGAAGGCCTCCCACCAGATATTTTCAGATATTCTTGACAGCATGCGTTATCGTCGATTCTTTACATGTGTGCGCTTACCTTATCTACATAGGCTAAGGCAAACTGAGGTTAACAGATTCCTGGAACGGAAATAGAGGTTCTTTTTTTAGAACTGTTACTTACTTGACTAAGTTTTAACACCTCTCACTTCTAACGGTGGGAATCAATGATGTTCTCTTTGGACTATGGTTTAATTTAGAACTTTAGGTTTCTCTTTCTATATTTTTTTTACTCGTAATGGGAATTAAGATAGTTTGTAAGTAATGGATGTGTCACTGGATAATTTTAAGTAAGATTAAGTTACGAGTGTGCGTAAGATTATAAAATATATAATGTATACTGAGAGATTGTAAACTCGAATATTTTTTACGCATCAGAATTTGAGAGACAATAGGTAATCTCTCGAATTCATGCCGAAATTCTGACCCGACATAAACTGATGACATGTTGGTGACCTATTAGTGTATGGTTCTACAATTTATCTGATTTTCTAACCTAGCCAAGTAGTGGAACATAGGGCACAGGGAACTTAGGGTATGGATAGGTTGGGTGGGTTATGGGAGCTACTGGAGCTAGAGTGAGCGAGCAAAGTGAGCGAACTTAGCTCGCGTCATGCCCTTCATGTTATTTTTTTTAAACCCTACAGACAGAAATAGGAACAAGAAATTTTGCTGCGTAAAAAAATGTTTCCAAATGGTCAGTTGACAATTTATCGAGAGTTTACAATCTCTCAAGATATTTTATATAATCTAACGGAGTTTGCCATTTTCCGGTGACAGATATGAAAAATACTTTTATTTCAACCGATTTAGTTTTAACTTTATATGGCATAGGTATTTAATTAATAAATTCAAACCTCTCTTAACTTTCAAAAAGGAAAATCAGGAATTTATCTATGAAAATACTTACCTACTGATCCGATTCGCTGAGTACATAGCAATAGTACTATAGGTGTACCATAGTCTAGGTACTTTTATCTCGGTCAAATTAATAGTTTCGTAGTGATAGGCTGAGTGAGAGAAGCCATGAGCTCTGAGGGCATATTCTGTATTTTTTTAGGGAAAGGTGGTAGCGCATCTCAGTCGCAGTCCGTCAAAAACACTTCTAATTGCCATAGATTTGGACATACTGTGATTGAGATGCAAACGTTAAAATTAGTAGAATTGGCCTTCAGTTGACACATGGTAAGCAATGATGTGGTCGACGATGGAATCCGCTTGTCCAGAATATAACAGAGTACTTCATTACCTTGATTCATTACTTTACACTTATCGAGGTGTCATTACAGTTAAGAATAAAAAAAAATCTTCATCACAAAGATAGCTGACCCCTCTCACAAAAAGTAGTACCACATTTTCATTTATCACTTACACATAAATCTATGATAAAAGTACCGTTGGCACTTTGGTACCGCTACAAAGTGCCATCTGTTGTGAGTTATGTGAAATCTCGGCTATAATTTATCGGCGCCTAGCATGAATAGGTAGGCGCTTGCGCTTGGGCCACGTTTTTGCACGCGATCCGGTCTATTTTTAACTGGCAACACTTGAGACTATAATTAGAAAAAGCTATGGAAAAAGGTTGTGTCTCACGCTTTATTTTTATTAGGCTGCGCAGGATTCTGAGTAAAGGAGGCGGGTGACCCGCTACGCCTCGTCATGAAGTACTTAGGGTTGTGTAGGTAGAACTATACTTGCACTGTACCTTTATTTGGAAACAGAATACCTATGTATACCTAGTTATTACATTTTGGATCAATAATTCTATGAGGCAAAGTTCGAATTCCATTGTAAGCCATACTTTTTAGGGCTTTTGTACAAATGATCAAATCAAAATCAGCTTGGAATAAAGCATCGCTAAAGTTGATACTTGAGTTGACGGTGATGGATCAAATTATCTTGAATTATTAAGTAAATGCAGTTTATAATATAGCATGATACCTGAAACTATTCTTAACCTACTTCAAAAAAGGAGGAGTTTCTCAAGTCGACTTATGTTTTTAATTTTTATTTTGTGTGTTAACATGTAGAAAAACAAACTCATAACTTTTTACTCGGTGTACCGATTTTGATGATTATTTTTATATTCGAAAGCTGGTGCTTGTCGTGTGGTCCCATTTAAATTTGATTGAGATCTGACGACTATTAATAATACGTGGCTTCGACTACATTGATGATGTTTTTATTTTCTCTTGTCGATGTAAAATGAAAAAAAAAACTGTATACGATGGTTTGGAAGAGCATCTTACTTAGTTTAGTTAGTTTAGTTTACTTAGTCCTTTCTAGTTTGGTGAAGATCTGATGAAGAACAGAGATGATAGGAAACGGAACTCTTCAATAAATGATAGCAAATCATCAGGATTGCTGTAATCGCAGGTCTGTTTATCGTTTACACCACCACAAGAACGCTGTGATGGGTACAGGACCTACGTTTAGCTGTGTGACCACAAAAAAAATCCAACTGACTTCTAAACAAAAAACACAAAACTTACAAAATAATTTTAATTTCGGAAGTCGGTGTTTAAAAAACGAAGACTACGACTACTACTGTTTGTGTTTTTTTTTCTTGTTCAGAATTCGGTTGTATTTTCTAATAAGACTATTGGAAACTATTGAATTTGGATGGGATTTATTCAATACAAAAAAAAAAACACGTACCTACATATATGTAGATACATGACTGCGATGGGTCGCAGGAATCATTTTATGCAAAACTACCATTTCCATTTCTTTTTTTTTAGTTCCACTGCAGCCGAGTAAAAATATGTCCTACGTGGAAATCAAACTGGACTTTTCCTCAGACCACCAGAAGTGGTGCAATTTGTCAGCGACACCTGGATTGGAACACGATTAATCGAAATAGACAAGTATCTACGATTACAAAAGTCATATCTTTCTTGGAGTCTAAACAGTAGGTACCTATTTGTTATGATCAGAGTTTTGAGAATCTGGAATGCATACCTAAAGATAATCACGATATCTATGTTTTTGAAGGCTTTCCGCTTTCAATTTAATAGGTCCAAAGGACCCGTAGGAATCCAAAAAATAGGTAATTATAGTTAATGAAAAATAAAATAGTATGGGTACAACCCTATTCCTGCTTCCTGTCCATTTATGTTGGTGTAAGTGATACCTTTTTTATGGATTGAAAATCATCAATTGACCCTCCCGCTCTGGGCGGAGTGGAAGGGAGTATCAGACTCTTAATGACTAACATCCATACGTGTTCCTCCTAATGCACTTGTGGTTCCAGGGCCGTGGTGAATTTTTTGAACAAATTCCACAACACGTATGTAGGTGTTGAAGAACCTACTCTCACAAGAAACTTTTTACGTGGAACCAAACAAGTGAGAGGACCAATTTAGTGAAAACATTCAGTCAGTTTGGTCGACTTTTGTAAAAGCAATACTTAGGTACTGAATAGTAGCTATTTTTTTTGGAAGGTGTTTTGTTTAAGACCAGTAGCAGCATATTTCAAACAAACTATCAAGCCTAAATCCTCAAAATAAATACTTAGGTCGTTCAGAGATAAACCTTCGCTTGATATTAAAATACCGTGCCCCGTTAATGTATTAAGTATTAGGGATGGTTATGGAAGTATGATCCTATTCCAAGAAGCTACAACATCACAGAGATTTTTTTTTTTTATTTTCATCAAGTTTTGCTACTGAAAATCTACAATATTCATTTGTTTTCTTTTTCTTTCCCTTATCACGTATCTACATCGATTTTTATTGGTTTGCGCCACAAGCCGTGCCTTAAATCTTATAGTATACCGATGATTTGCTTCGACTTAAGATTACAGTTTTAAACAAATACGGGCCGGTTGGCGGGAACCCGGCGTACGCCATTCGGCTCCAGTACCGGGCAGAGAGCGGGTGCCCGCGCTTTTTTTTATCTGTGCATTTTCGTAAGACATAGTGCCTGTTTGTAAAAAAAAGTAAAAATGTTGAAGTATACCATGAAGAAATATTGTGCGGAAGGGAGCAAATTCAACCAAATTGTGATTGCTGTTTTGAGTAAGTTTTTCTTTCAATATTTTCTATTAATTTTAATTTTGTAAGCTCAGAGTCCCGCTGCGGGATAAAAGCCTCCGTCCAATATTTTAGAACCAATTCAGCAACCTTTTTTAACAACAAAAAATAGCCAGCCTTTTCAAGTGATTTCATTTCAATTTTCCTGTGAAAAACCAGTATACTTTCCTACCTAGGTACTACCAAATATATGTATAATATCAAATTATTTGAAAACTATAGCAGGCAATTGAAAAAACTACCCTATCAAATTAATAGCAAACAGAAAATCGATTTTTCAAAATACCGACAACTTTATATACGAACTAGCACTTCGTCTGCGCAGATTTAGTACAAACAATTTCCACCCCTGTTTTACCCCCTTAGGGGTAGAGCTTCGTAAATCCGTTCTTAGCGGATGTCTAAAGTCTAAACCCTATAAAAAAATACCTGCCAAATTTTAGGTTTGTAGGTGTTATAGTTTCTGAGATTTCGTGATTAATCTGTGAGTGGTATTTCGCTTTATATAATTATATAGACTAGCAGCGCCCCGCGGTTTCACCCGCGTAGTTTCCGTTCCCGTGGGACTGTGGGGATAAAATATGCCTATGTCACCCGGGGATAGTGTAGCTTCCCAACAGTGGAATAATTTTTGAAATCGGTCAGTAGTTTCGGAGCCTATTCAATACAAATAAACAATCAAATCTTTCCTCTTTATAATATTAGTATAGCTTTCTCGATTTTTACATTAATGAATCTCTGCCATTAAATTGAGTAAGACGGACGTCTTGCTAAGGGGTATTGTGTTATCTAATTACTGGGTTGTGGATGTCAGATATGGAGCAGCATCTGATTAGCCGGATCTTTTTTTTTTCTGGATGGGAAATCATCAAATGGCTTCTCCCGCTCTGGGCGGAGCGGAAGGGAGTGTCAGACTCTTACTGACTAAAACCCACCCTTTTTTTTTCTGGATGGGAAATCATCAAATGACTTCTCCCGCTCTGGGCGGAGCGGATGGGAGTGTCAGACTTTTACTGACTTAAACCCACCCGTGATCCTTCTTGTGCCCTTTGCGTTCCAGAGCCGCGGTGACTCTTTCATCCGCAACTGGAAACCGACTCCAGCAAGTTGGGTTATGCAGATTAAATTGTTTAAGAAAGCTCCCTTGTTATAGTTTTTTTTTGTAGTAAATTTGCGGATCAGCCTAGCTTTTTTCCCAATTATAGATATCGTATTTACAGTTGGTTTATAATTTCACCTAAGATATAGCCTATGACACTCCACAATAACGTAGCCTTCTATTGGTGAAATAATTTTGAAAATCGGTTCAGGAGATCCAGAGATTACCCCTTACAACGTCACAAACTTACAAACGTTACCTCTTTATAATATTAGTATAGATAGGTAGGTAGATAAGTTTTTGTTTATTTCATTGCAGATTACGTTGTTCTGAAAGTCGTTGTTAAGGAATACTAGTTCGAATATCCAAATTAATAGTAGATAAGAATTATTTGGTGAAAACTATGTGCCATAAGTGGTAGGTACTGCTGGGCATTGTGTTCTCAGTTCACTTCCCGGGTTAGGCTTGCAAATTGTTTTTCAGTGGCTTGGGAAACCCGAAGGATAACCAAAAGAACCCTATTTATAAATGTATAATCCCATTGAGATATTTCTAAGATTCGTCATCGTCCGTCCGTTTGTCTATCAGCGGGCTCTATCTTATGAAACGTTATAGAAATACAGTTTATAATTTCACAGACTGGGTATTTCTGTTCCCAATCTAGCGACAATAAATTGGTTGACTCCTTTTAATTTTTACCTTTCTAGAAACGTTTTTTATTTGGTCTTTTTATGTCATTTCGCTCTATCGTAAAAACTTGAGGTGCTCGTGGCGTAAGCAACGCTTGCCAAGGTTGGTTTGTATACCTAGTTTCCTCCGTGCCTCGGAAAGCACGTTAAGCCGTTGTTCCCGGCTGTCATTTGCAGATCTTTGGCAGTCGTTACGGATTGTCAGAAGCCAGTAAATCTGACTCCAGTATTGCCAACAAGTACCGTGTTGTCCTGTTAATGGCTTGTGGAGGTCTGGTAGGCAGCCATTCCACATAAAATACTGGTATTCAGCTGAATCCGGTTTGACTGGGAGCCGACCGCAATATAGTTGGGAAAAGGCTAGGCAGATGAATGCTCTATCGTAAAAACGGTTATACATTAAATAAGCATCGCACTTAGTTGTTCCAACACTACTTTGTAGTTAAAACAACACAAAAGTGTAACAACAACCTATCAGTCAAGTGTGAGTCTTCGCGCACAAAGGGTTCGCTATACCGTATTTAGCGACACAAACCTATAGGGTACCTGTTTATGGATGGTAAATCATCAAATGATTTCTTCTGCTCTGGGTGGAGCGGAAGGGAGTGTCATACTCTTGCTGACTAAAACCCATCCGTGTTCCTCCTATTGCCTTTTTCATTCCAGGGCTGTGGTGACTCTTTCGAACAAATCCCGCAACCCATTATACCTACCTACATAAAAAGTTTCTTATGAAACACATTATGTATGAAAACATTATGAAAATTTGTTTAACACTACATAAACGGACAATCCGACATTACGCATAATGTTTTGTAAATATCAGACCTATGGGAAAGTTATTTTTCGATAACTCTCCAACTTTGTTTCATTGTTGATATTTTGAGATCACACGGAAAAGTACAAGGCTTCTCATACATTTGTCACTTGTAAAGAATATCTGCCTATGTTAGCCTTTTACCAAATATGGTGGGCTCGGCTTTTAGTCTAACCGGATTACCGGATGCAGATGAAGGATGCAGAGGTATTTTACATTTAGCTCGTTTGACCTCAACAATCCGTAGGTTAGTGGCTAAAACAATATCTCAGTGCCCCAATGAACGGCGCGTCGTGTTCCACGCGCGCCTCAAAGAGCCGTCAGCAAAGAAGACGGGGTCCCAAAGGGTCAGTGCCTGCTAGGGTTGCGGAATTTGTTCGAAAGAGTCACCGCGGTCCTGCATGGAACGCAAAGGGCACAAGTAGGAACACGGGTGGTATGGTATGGAGTCAGTAAGAGTCTGACACTCCCTTCCGCTCCGCCAAGAGCGGGAGAAGTCATTTGATGATATCCCATCCAGAAAAAAAAAGTGCCGCAATGAATGTCAAAAAACTTCAAATGACAGTCGGGACCAATGGCTTCACGTCCTTTCCGGGGCACACAGTAAACACATTATTTAACGAATGTTCTTCCATCCACAGCCAGACTTCGGCAAACGTAGCTTTAAAAGTTAAACGTGTACCTAATAAGCCACGAACTCCTCTTGGTACAGGTAAAAGTGGTAAGGCGTCAGTCAGCCTGAGTGGCAGTTCATGATGCGAACTCATCTCATCATCAAAATGTTCACAACTCTTCATCAAAATGTTTTAACTAACTTTTTAGACCTATGTATCCTGCTTATATGTGTAAAGTTTCATTAAAATCGATTCAGTCATTTCGCTAAATAGTGACTTAAACATTTGTATGAAATGCCATACGGCGTAAGCGCTCTTAATAGTTAAGACAGCACACTTCTGTGAATACTAAGTCCCAAGTAATTCATTCAAGCATTTCATTCAGGGTAAAGTTTTGTATTTTGAAACTCCTTGATCTGTAACACAATGGTGATCTGGAAAATTTCTACCTTTTAATTCAATATTATCTCGAATGTTCAGTTTCCTTTCCAATGTTTTTATTTAACCTCTACGTGCTCTCTTGTTTTTGATTTACAATTCTTTGGTGTTTTCCGTAAAAACAAGTTTGCAATTAACCAGCATACAAACCTACTTATAGCAAGCATATATATATGCCTTGTAGATCGATAGAACCAAAGTTTGTTAGCAAATACCACATAACAAAAGCTTGGCGCTCTTTTAAATACTCCTACAGCGATGTAAACAATCATTAGTTCCACCGGATGGAACAATAAATGTGATTTTGACATATAAAGCTGTCAAACCATAATTTTAATTCCTCGGATAAAAGTTAACTGCGGATTGAAAAATCCCTAAGTTCACTCAAGTAGCAGCAGCTAGGAAGGACTTCTGATACCTGCAGCAAACGCAAAGTAGCTCCACCATGACAAAAATGCCATGGTGGGACATTGCATTTTTGTCCCATTAAAATGATACAACTAACATCCTTATTAACTGTTTAGCATAGTCAGATCAGATGCAGAAATAGCTACAGTGCAATTGAGAACTTGTGCAGGCTTTCCCAGACTTTAAAAATGTCTGCGGTTAATTGCCGCTGACATAATGTGTTTTTAATAACCACGGTGTTACTCGGGCACTGCAATCTTAGACGGCTTCCTGCAATCTGTGCTGTTCCAGGAAAATAAGAAAGTTTTGGTATTTATAGTAACGGGTGAAGTGGGAAAAAAGTGATCAATGTCTCTGCAGCTTTAGTTTTAATCAAAGAATCCAGTTATGCGTGCTTTTATGGCACTTAGCCTCATCGAGGCAGCGTAGGGTGAAAATTAAATATTTTCAACCTAAGTTGGAGGCTAATGAAATGTTTGTGGATAGTATCTTCTATCCTTGCAGACCTACTTCTTTATCTTTGTGGCGAACAGTTATAGGTTGTTGCTTTTCCATTAAAATAAAAAAGCACAGTTAAGATAGGGCTTTTGTTATAGTAGAGTAGATATTTGTTTGCTTTAATGAATCATGTTCTAGTTGCTATTGTGGGCAGTTTGCAGTTGCCCGATCCTGAGCAAACGTCTTCTGTTCGATTCCCTTGTAGGACATATAAAAGAGTGAATTAAGTTAGGTACAACCAGGTAGGCTAGTGGCTATGGCTATGAGACTCCTCTACCAAATTATTTACAGCATCATCTTCTACCTCGATCGAACCTCGACCCCAATAAGACAGACATCGATCTTTCTTTGCTTTTTTTATATACAATACTTGTTTGAACAGCTGTCTCCATTTTAATTTATCAATTGAAGAACAATACTGGAGCATTACATTACAAAGGATAGCGATTTTATTGTTTTTTGATCAAATGTACCTACAACTTTTTTAAGGATGGTCATCAATTGACGTCTTCCGCTCTGGGCGAAGTGGAAGGGAGTGTCAGGAACCCATCCATGTTCCTCCTAAAACCCTTTGCGTTCCAGGGCCGCAGAGATTCTTTTGAACAAATTCCGCCTTCCTAGGGCCAGTATCTGGCAGGCACTGTCCCTAGGAGATCCTGTCTTTGCTGACATCTCAACTTGTAAAAGATTCGTCCCCTTTAAAATGAAAATGACTTAAAAATGTAACCCTCCAGGGAATAATATAATCATGAATCGGCCGCGTGTAAATCGGAAATCATTCTTAAGGAACATTCGCCTGGGATACAAAAATATTATTTGTGTCATGTTATAAACTATATGTGAGCTAAATTTCATCCAAATCCGTTTAGACATTTTTGCGTGAAAGAGTAACAAACAACTTTTACGTTTATAATATTACTATTATAGCGACCCGCCCTGGCTTCGCACAGATGCAATGTAGATACTAATGTTTTCTCTACTATAATATGTATGTAAATTATGCATATAAGCCTCCCTCTTGAATCACTCTATAAAAAAAAACGCATCAAAATCCGTTGCGTAGTTTTAAAGATTTAAGCATACATAGGGATATAGGGACAGAGAAAGCGACTTTGTTTTATACTATGTAGTGAAGTAGTAGGATGTATCCAAAACATGTAGGCTTGAAGATCGTATTGTTTACTTATAATACTCGAATACCGTAGGCACGTCATGATAAATATCCAAATTTGAAGGAGTTTTCTGAAAAATGAAGTTGAAAACAACCGAATTTTACGAGCAGTTGACAAATAAACTATAAGTATTAGTTTGAAACGAATCGTTACATAATTATTATCTTGCACCTACATAGTTACCATAACATTTAGGCAGTGTTGCCAGAAAACACTTGTATAAACACTCATAATTAGGTTTCTACTGTAAAAAAAAATGTACAGTGACATAACTGTCCCAGATATTTATTGGTGTGCCCTAGAAACTGATTGGAAACAAGCCTATTGTTTTCAAAATAGACCATATTTATGTAAGTTTTATCTTAATTGTGCAGAGAACTGTATTTCTGTGCCATGGCTACAGAAACCCAGTGTGTGTTTAAGGCATTGGTATTATTCTGTTTAAAAACCAAAAATTTAGAAAACACAATGTGGGTGCAGTAGGTACTCCTGATCCACATGGGCTCATGCTCCTGTACTTTGAAGGACTTGATGAAAAATCTATGCTGCAATAACCTAGGCATCAACTGAACCCAAAGAAATTAACTACGGAGTCTACCATTGACACAAATAGTATAAAACCGATCATTCTAATATTTTGTTCATTAATCTAAGCAAAAGTGTTGACTTAATACAGTAGGTATCTTAGCAAATTATGAGATGGGTGTGTTAGAATAAAAGCTTGTTATAAGAAAACTTTTAGTATTTTTTTTGTATCGTTTCACTACGACGTATAATAAAAAAACTAAGAGTCATCTTTAATGTACGACCTAATATCTACTTATCTTTTTATTTCATGTTTAGGCTATTATTAAAGCTTAGGTACCAGACAGTTAAAATTATTTCTTTGTATTAGCAGGGACCAATCAGCAATTGATTGCGGAGCTTTTATAAAGCAATGGATCATTAATTCATGTGGTAATTCAGTATATCTGTATTGGTACAGAGACCACATCTCTATTGTACGCATACTAAGAACATAACAATGCGTCCATTTAATGAGCGTTCGTCTTTGCTGGTAATAGTCAAATGACGGGTTCCTTTAATTCAATGACGAATCAAACAATTTATACCTAGTCTTTTACCAGATTTTATATAATACGGATGTTTCCTGAGTAAAAAATATATGATTATGTGTAGTCCGTCAGTTAGATTATAGAAAAAATATTGGACACGTATTTTTTCCTTTATCAAATCTATAAAAACTGACAAAGATACCAAAGCATCAAAGATCAGGAGTGGGGGCTTGTGACGTCACGGCTCGGTAAAAATTGTAGCGAGTAGTGACGTCACACGAGTTTTCAACGCACTGTATCGTCTTTACTTATTGAAGAAAAAATACGTGTCCGATATTTTTCGGAAATCTATCCGACGGACTAATTAGATTTTTTAGTTGACTACCCTTTTGGAGAGAATATGAATCCATCGCTATAATTGCAACCATATATGTTAAAAAGGGCCTAAAAATGTGGCATAATAAGCATAAGCATAATGAGCCTTTTAGTGTTCCAACTGTTGGAACATGGCCTCCCGCCTAAGAGGGAATGGGCCGTAATCCACCAAGCGGGCCCAGTGCGGGTTGGTGAATGTCACATGTCTTCGAATTCTTGATTCTAGGACATGCCGGTTTCCTCACGATGTTTTCCTTCACCGTTTTAAGAGCAATGGTGATGAAATAAATTACACAAAGTAATGCGCCTGGCTGGGCTTGAACCCGCGACTCAATTCGGTAGTAAGTCGGGGCCGTACCACTAGGCCACCACTGCTCTTAAAAATATGGGTTGCAATAGAATTTAAACTTTGCCTTGTTTGACACAGCACTTGTTGAGAAAATTGATATTCGAATTCTGAATTCAAAAGTACATTTGGTATATCATACAACTAATTTTGGGAATGCTACACATGAAAATTACTTTAGTAGGTATTATATTATCTGTGACAAGGGACATATAAAAACAAACTAAGGTGACGAAAATGATGACCCTCTACAACTTCATAATCGTGAAAATAGCCTATTAACATGTAAATGAGTTATTTTAAAATAACATAACACCTTAAGGGCTTAATAACAAAAGCCATAAGTTATCGAAGCTCTGGCTCGTGACTGACGAGGTCATTAATGAATTGTGATCATTATGTTAAGTTCGGCGTTCAGTTAGCAGCTGATTTACTTTAGTTGCTTCTGTATTTTCGTTAATAATTGTGTAAGTATACTTTTCAATGGTGTACCTACAAATTGTGTAAGTATGTTGATTTGTTCCAGTAGATACTGTCTTCCATTCTCTCATTAAAATCCATCCAAAGATTGTATTAAAAAAAAAACGCTTATAGCGGTAGTGATATATACCATCTATTTTAATATTCCTTTTCTGTAATTTACTTATAAGTTGTTCATTATATGGAGAATTGTACTCTATTGATTTATTGATGATATGATTGATTGTATTCTGATCATCAATTTCTCATTCCAATTCACTCGGGGTGGCGCAATATCTCCTTCCTTAATTTTCTATTCGTCTGCATGTCATGAGTCACCCACTATTATTATGGATGGGATATCATCAAATGACTTCTTCCGATCTGCGTGGAGCGGAAGAAGTGGCAGACGCTTTCTGTCTAAAAAGCACCCGTGTTCCTCCTAATGCCCTTTACGTTCCAGAGCCACGGTGGCTTTTTCGAACAAATTCCGCAACCCAGACAGGCACTGGCCCAGCGAGTCCCGTCTTCTTTTCGTTTGTCTCTCCCTCGCGCGTTCCGCTTCCTCCTTCGCTGGCATTACTGCTTCGCAGAAGGAGGTGACCGCTTCCTATGCTTCTCGCTCCGGACTATGGTTTGAACCAGGGCCAGAAGCGATAGCCGAGAGAGTAGTCACCCACCCACTCGCTTTCTAGACATATGTCATCTTTCAGTCCATATACTGAAGGTTTCTACCTTTCGGCCGATTCTTTTTCCAACCTATGAGTTATACAAAGCGTGCAATGTACTTAATGTACGGCAACAATTTATTCTTCACACTGTCTTACTTCAACATCGTACAACTCCATATATGTAGAAATAACAAAACGTCGCAAAGACCTAATCTGTACCTAACCTGCACACACTGCTTTTATAAAAAAATTCAACTACTACCTTGGTCCATCTTTGTATAACAAAATCAACTCACATTTACCAGTCCACGGCTTGTCTCTTTTCAACTGTAAAAAGTCTGTCCGTTCATTCATATCAAACCTAAACTATGACGAAACCGAAAATTATCTAACTAATGACAACATTCACTAAATACTTCCACTGATACGCACACACACGCGCAAGAAACATACACAAACACAGACACGAAACACACCCACACACACACAGACACGAAACACACCCACACACACACACAGAGACAAAACACACACACAGACACGAAACACACCCACACACACACAGACGCGAAACACACCCAAACACACCATTGCATGCCACTGTTGTTTTTATTTTATTATTTACTCATTGTAGATTTTCCTTGTATAGCCATTTGTTAATTATTATCAATCATGCCAATCTGCACATGTAACACGTACCAGAGCCAACTAGTATTTGGGGATCGAAACTGTGTCTCCTAAACACAGGCTATTTTGTAGCCTAGCTAGGAGGACAGAGCTTCACCCATCGTATTGTAGACTACATTTCTGTGTTATCTGATATTATTTAAGTAAAAGTTGTGAATCTACAATCTGTTTATTTGAAATAAATTATTATTATTATTATATACGTTTCTTTCATCACTTGTTTGTTTTTGCATTGACGTCTAATCATAGCAGTTCTAGAAAAAGCCACTTTGTCAGTGCTATTGTTCAAGTGATACCACCGATGTACTGCTAGTGTAACAGACTAAGTGCCGGTTATTTTTGGAGACTGGAAACTTCTCTGATTACTTTTAATATTTTCCGGGTGGGAAGTCATCAAATGACTTCTTCCGCTCTGGGCGGAGCGGAAGTGTCAGACACTTACTGTCTAAAACGCACCCGTGTTCCTCCTAATGCTCTTTACGTTCCAGAGCCACTATGGCTTTTTCGAACAAATTCCGCAACCCTGACAGGCACTGGCCCTAGCGGGCCCCCTGATTCTAAAATTTCATCGTTTGTCTATACCAGGGATGTTAGGGAGCTCCGTAACCGTATCTGAAACTATCGGATATCCGATATAAAATAATATCCATAACCGTAAGCGAATCCGAAACAAGTTTCGGATAATATCGGATAGGGGTGGAGCCTAATTGTGACACGTTATGACAGGTTGTTTTGTTAATCGGCCGGGCTGACTTATTTTTGTTCCTACCAAATAAAAGCATTTTATTAGCTTTTTATATTTTACTTCTGAAATTCCTTTAAAGTCTAATATCTGTAACCAAAATTATCCGAAACTAACGGATAATCCGAAATAATTTCATACCCGTATCCGTATCTGTTATAATAATCATTTCTACATCCGTATCCGAAATTTCATATCCATAACATCCCTAGTCTATACCACAGATTTGGCGAATTACTGATCAAACAATACACCATTTGTCAGGATAGAAAGGCCTCTGTCATCTATACATTTTATATTTATGTATGTAGGAGTAAGTTCCTTTATAAAATAAAGTCGCATTCCGTGTTCGTCTGTCTGACCGCACTGTCCTACCTTGTTTGATTAGGTTTTATGTGCAAACAATGAAATGAATAAATGAGGCGGGTCGCTGCTAATAAAATATCTTGGAAAATTGCTTGAACTTAAATTAATTTTAGTTACCTAATTGGTAACGTAATCAGAGTTCCTTTATGCCATATTTTTACTTTTAATAGTTCTTTACAGGTCTCCCGACTGCAGCGACTTACTTTTTACTTAGTTCTGATGACGTCTTTGCATTTCCGTCTTCTCACTAACTTACTTAGGTACCTTAAAAACTCGCTATTAGTATTAAAATATAGTTTTCAAGATACCTGAATGATTTTACATCAACATAATTTTCCAATAAACAAACAATTATTTTGAAGAATTTTACCTAATTCTGCCCGCGACTTCGTCAGCGTGAATGTCGTAAATTATCCCATGTGAACATAACCTCGGGGTAAAGAGCCTATGTGCAATTCCAGACTACTTAAAATCTATCTCTGTGTCAAGATCCTTTCAACCATTCTTACGTGAATGAGTAACAAACATCCATCCATCCAAACTTTTGCATTCTAGTAAGATTAGTTGTGCCCATTATTTTGCACGTGACTGTTGACGTACGTATTTTTCCACGTTCTCACTCTTGACTTCTATCCAACCCTAGTTCCAAAGAATCGAAAGTTCGAGGACGTAGTGACACTGGGCAAATACTGGCCCCGTATTCAATTGACTTGATTTGGAGATGATCAACATCGTATATAAATAAACTTGCTTTATACCGTGAAAACAAAAAAGCTTTTTGGAATAACACAAAAATGACCACTTGGGCAGTATAGGACAGTAAAATGAATTTCTACGGCATGATTCGTTTATTTCAAACAGTTTGACAAAACAATTCTTGAAAATTGACGAAAGACTTTTATCTCACTTAGTTAAACAGTGAACTTGTCTTGTACTAGGTACCACAATATGATTTATGTTACTTCTTGCTTTGGTACACTTTCACATCGGTTATTCATCACCATAGCGAGACGCTGAAAAATAACACCTCCAAAAACATCGGTTTTTGGAGGTGTGATTCAGGGTCGTAGCTAGGGTCCTGAACGCAAGATTAGAACTTTGCACCCCCCAATTCTTATTTATAATAGAATGCCCCAGAAAGGGCACCTATTGTTTATGGCACGTATATTTCTATGGCACGATCTGTAGCCTAAAAGGGTGGATAGATATTATTAAATATCAAAGTATTATTAGATTTGTGTGCCGAAGCAACATAGGCAATATGAATTTTGAAAAAAGTCATGTTTTTTTCTTCGTGACAGTCTTGTGGGGAAACAATATAAAAAGCTCGAGTTACACACTAAAAAGAAGTAAATAAAAAAATGACTTTTAAAACCCAAAAGTCACTGTTCAAGCAGTCTGATGCATCGAATCTGAGATTGAACTAAACAAAATGCCATATAGCCTGATGTATCAGTCTATAGACGATGCGAAAATATCCATACAGCCTCGGAATAGGTTAGGAGATTCTTTTGTCTTCACGGACGATTGGACGGTGCTTAACTGCTTACGATTGAAATAAATATAGTAGGAATTACTCGGTCGATTTATACAGATACACATAATGAGATCTCTCGCTGCAAAAGCAAGCAAAGCAAGATCGAAAATTTTAGCACCACACCTTTTGACAGAGATTTTCTTTTAAGCATTAACTCATTGTTTAAAATTTAAAATTTATTTATATATTTCACGCATTATTTAAAATTCATGCCAATTTAATTTTGTGTAACTTACAACATTTCTTATTTAGGTCCGATAGCATGTTTTATTTGTGTAACTATACCTTTGCCCTAACGGAGGAGCTCGTGGCTAAATTATAACAGCCGCACGCGTCGATCTTCGAGGTTAAGCCTCGCTTGCCTAGATTGGTCTGTGGATGGGTGACCATCTTAACATAACGAGACTTCTCCGTGCCTCGGAAAGCAAGTTAAGCCGTTGATCCCGGCTGTCATTTGGAGATCTTTCAGCTTTCAGCAGTCGTTACGGATTATCAGAAGCCAGAAAATCTGACACCAGTCTTGCCAAGAAGTACCGTGTTCTCCAGTTAATGGATTGTGGAGGTCTGGTAGGCAGCCGCTTCACGTAAAATACTGGTATTCAGCTGAATCCGGCTTGACTGGGAGCCGACCCCAATATAGTTGGGAAAAGGCTAGGCAGATGATGACCTTTGCCCTAACTGCCTACAAGCTGTAGTTCTGCAAAGTGCGCCCCACTGAAGTTTGCGCCCCTGGCATCCGGGCGCCATCGGTGGTGTGTACTACTAGGCAAGCACTCCATCGTCGAAGATTAGGGATCAAAGTTTACCATAGCTATTATAACAGTGTAGTATTTATAGTTTACCATCAGCTGGAATACTGGTCAAGCGCGAACCTATCCCACTAACGAGATTTTTAGCTATGCGAATGCTGCTGTTACTAGGCTTTCTTTTTATCTGTTACTAATACGGGTGCCTCTGACGTCATAAGCACCAGGTTAACAGACAGACCCAGATTAAACCAAGCCAAAAAAAAATATACAGAAAGTAAATAAGTAAGTCAAAAGAAATCGCGAGACATAATGGCAATTGGCGGTAAACACAATGACTTCGTTAGCAGTCGATACATGTGTGGTTCTGTGTAAATAATGGAATTTGGTTATGTTTTTTTACATGTACTGTACTAAATAGTAAACTAGAAACTCGTCAGACTCATAATAATTAGATTTTTCGAATAATATCTCTAGGTAGAGCCACCTATTAGGTGCGTCATTAACAGTGAATTTTGGTACATACCTACAGGTTAGAGTACCTAATCAGTAGGCCGAAAATTTCACACCAACTAGGTTTAACACTAAGCTACACACACACCACACACACACACACACACGCACAGCGCGCTAGGCACCTACTGCGATGACAGTAATTTTCCTGACTTCCCTTATTTAAATTGATCTGATCGCTGTTTAGGAATAAATATTGTTATTGTAAATATGTAGGTAAGTACAGTCTTTTGTACCTAAATCTATATTATGAAGCTCCAATCAAGATGTTGTGTCATCATCAAATTGTTGACCTAATTCTCAGTTGAAAACAAAACAATAATCACAGGAACCGCTTGTTTGTAATGTAGCAAATTAATTGCAATCTGGAATGGTCTAGACTGCCCGGCGACGGAGCTTTATCAAATGAATCAACAAGCCAATCAATGTATGGAGGATCCTGCGCAATTGATCCGGGACGAATAATGACCCATCATGAACTTGCTTCACTTGAGATAATGGAATTAGAGGAACGTGTAGGCAAAGGCATACCATACGTTCTTCATTCAGAATCACAACCCCTTGGCTGAATATCTTTAAAAAACAAGTGAAGAACGATAAGTGTCCAATCGGCTGTAGCCAATGAACGCAATAACTCATTTAATAATCAGCCAGCGTCTACAAAAAAATCCAGATTCTTTATGACTGTCACTACTGCCGTATTTCCGAATCCGTTGAGCATTTTCAAATAGTTTGTTTCATCAGTCATTTTTTATGAATAATAAGGGCCAGCGTATTTTATATTCCCAGATTCCATGATAAAATAATGCCGTTAATAACACAACATACGCTTTGCCTGCCTGCTATGCCTCCATCAAAAAACCAAACTATTTATCCACCAGATCTAGTCCCACGCCCGGTCAAATGCCGAGCGAGGCACTATGCAATAATGCTCTGTAGAAACTTAGGTACTCGTCCCGTTCAGAAAAAACACAATCGGCAGCTAGGCTCAGAACGTTCTTCCTTCTTTAGCACAGCCAGATTTCCAACTGTCCATTGTCATGGAAAAAGCTCGAGACATGGGCTAAGGAGGTCGGAACCTCCCGCAATGACAATGCCAATACACGGTCTGGTATACCGTCTGGCACCGTAGACAATGTTTATAGTTTGTAGCCGAAATACCTGCTCTCAATTCTATCTCGGCTCAGGCACTTCGTCGATTCCTCAATAATATCAACTTCGATGGTATCCCCGCTGAGCACTACAGGGGAGGAATTATTGGCGGAGGTATGTTTTCCGCCCTTGGAGTACACATCGTGTAGACACCTAATCGAGGAGCTTTAGGTGTTGTGGCTGGAGATTCTGGGATGCGGGAGAGCCTTGGGCGAAGTCCAGATAAATTTGCTGCACCTGATGGAAACATTCAAGTATGAATTCTGGCTTAAAACATGATGTCATCATGACGACACGTAAATAAACCTACCTACCACCTAAAGAAATACTGTTGTCTAAATTACAACGACGTACTGAACTAAACTGGTTCCTGATACCTTAGTGTATATGTATTTGACTCGAACAACTTACAGTTTCAGTATAACCGATAACTTTAAACGCTCGGTATTTTGTAATGAACTGTGGAATATGGGACGAATTTTGTGATTATGCAAAAAAAATCTACATCTGGTAGAGACGTCCTAATTCCTAGTTTTTTGGATAAAACTTCAATTTGTTCTTTAACTGGAGCAATAACCCTATTTCGTGTCACCATCCAGGAAGGCATGCATGGTATAACAGGACCATCTGCAAGATCTCAGGTCACCTGCATCTAGGATATCCAACAAATTGGCACACGTTCAACGCATCTTCCGCTTCCGCACCACTGACTCCTTTAACAGGGTCGCACATCTAGTTAACATCTTAACGTGATGCATGGCAACAAGTCAACTGCACGTGGCATCCGTTGATGGGTCAGGGAGGTACTATAGCTAATAGAATATTAATTAGTAGGTAGATCAATTGTTTTGTTTGTAATCTGGGCAATTGAGGAGCTGGTACTTACTGATGGAAAATATGTGGGGTCTAATTAAAGTGTTTTTTGTTTGCCGTGGTGTTGTAGCGATGTTTAATTGGCACAATTTTAGGACATTTATTTCCATTGATCACTAGTTGGTGGAAGCCGCTTCGGGGGGTACTCCCGGGGTATAAATATCCTATATCCTCTTCTTGGAACCAGTCTATATCTAAGTAAATTCGAAAAAACTTGTTCTTCGTTTTCGGCGTGAAAACGCTCACTCACTCACTCAAGGCGAAGCCGACAGCCAAGCATAATTTTTGTATTGAACTTGGCTCTCCTTTTTTACATTTATGTTTTTGGTGGGTAAGAATGTCACATGATCGATCACTTAAACTTTAGTACTTGACAATCGCATTGGTTGATGGAATGGCGCTTTGCATAGAGCCTTTATACCTACCATACCATATGTAAATTACGATTTTCATCGAAACTGGATACCCCGGTTTTAATAGAAGACGGGCCCCAAAGGGTCAGTGCCTACTAGGGTTGCGAAATTTGTTCGAAAGATTCACCGCGGCCCCGGAACGCAAAGGTCACTAGGAGGAACACGGGTGGGTTTTAGTCAGTAAGAGTCTGACACTCCCTTCCACTCCACCCAGAGCTGAAAAGTCATTTGAAGATTTCTCATCCAGAAAAAATAAAAAAGCAAAATTATTAATTACGGATGTGAATTACGTCACAAAAAGCAGGATTTTCTTTATTTTAAATGATCTACTCATTATGATTACGGCTAGACAATGGTAGGTAAAGTTTAAAGAATGCTAATGAACTTTACAGTTTACTCGCTTTTGTTAGCTTAAATTAAAATTTAATGGAAATTCATTTGTTTTATGTTTTTAATGTTTATTTTCCCAATCACTAGGTATCACGAGGCAAATATGTGCAGCAGTTTATTCTTTGGCTAAACTAGTGCTTCCTCACGACTTTTTGAATAAACTACAGTTTTTCGCGATGAAAAGTAGTATTTTGTAGCTTAATAATCGCTTAATAGTCGTTTTTCAGATGGACTGACCTCTGACATCTGAAAAACGACTACTAACTTCTTTATGTATAGAAAAAACACAGAACATTTCACTTTCAGCAAAATTATCGAAGTTTACTCACCTAGACACTTTTATCTTTGTTACAGTGGTGCTACCAGTATTCTCCTACGGCACAGCTATCGGCTGGATCTCCCCCATGGGTCCACGACTCATGTCAGAGGAGACCCCGGCCTCCGCCCCCGTGCATCCAGACACCATTTCCTGGATGGCTTCAGTGGTGTACCTCGTGGGGACCCCCACGGTGTTCTTGTTTGGATATATTGTGGATAATTTTGGGAGGAAGAGGGCATTGATGCTGACGTCATTTTCTATGGCCGTAAGTGTTTATTTTTTAAGTTCCGTGTCTTGAAAGTGGACTATGATGACAGATTTTGGTTGTGTCAACTTAGAACCTTGTACTCAGCCGTTGCACTTATGACTGCCGTGCCAATGAGGCGATATTACGATATTCCGCTCAAGGATTTCGATGGCTGAAATCGATGGTAGGTTTAGAAGGTGTGATGGATTATTTTTGATGCCGTAATCGCCATTCAGACGCCCGGTCCCATATGTACAGGTGATGCAATGGTGAGGATGGACAGGGGTCTGGGACGGGTCTGAATTGCGTCTACATTAGGTAGGTATTTATTTATTTGTGTGCAAAACTTGTTTTATTTCAAAAAGATTTTGATTTGACATAGATAATTGTAGCTATCTTTTTAGGGGATTGCCAAAATACCTAGTTGATTATTGCTTAATCTCTTCACGGTTAGCATATTTTGACTAAAATAAGGGAAAGTATCGCGCGAGTGTCTTTGCAAGCATGGGATTACAAATTTGTTTGCCTGTTAACAAAGCATCAAAGTTAGAGTGAACAGGCCTCTTCGGGGTAAGCTCATTCCATCGTAGACTTTGTCTCTGTCACCTGTGACCTAGACTAGAGTCAAGAGCAAATCTATTTCACATTAAAAAAAAAAGCTAAAATAGCTAAAACTTACGGCAAAGAAGACTTTAAGGACATGGTAACTAAAGCCACCTCCATTTTTCCAGGCATGTTGGGGCCTAAAGCTCTACTCAACAGAGACGTGGGCTCTAATAACAGCCCGAGCGATAGTCGGTCTCGGCGTGAGTGGGTCCTACGTAGTAACGCCACTATACATCAAGGAGATCAGCGAGGACTCCATCAGGGGAACTCTTGGCAGCCTGGTGGTTCTGTCGCAGAACCTGGGCAATCTGTTCGCGTACGTGATGGGGGAGTACCTGAGCTATAACGCGATGCTGTGGGTGTGTCTCATCGTGCCTATCCTGCATCTGGTGCTGTTCACCGTAATGCCGGAGACGCCTTCGTATTTGCTGAAGAGCGGGAAGGTTGAGGTGAGGAAGGCTTTTTACTCGCATTATTAGATTGTGTTTCCGAGATAGGAAGATAGGTACTAATGTAGAGATGAACGGCACATGTCAATTCAATATGGTACCGGAAAAAATAATTTACTTGGCTGGAGTAAGTACTCGTAGCGTTCCAATTCCGCTTCTCTTCTTTTCTTTTTGTATCCATTTCATCATCTTCCTTAGCATGGGACTTTCATTCTTTTAAATCATTGATCCTCACAGAATCCATCGATCTTTCCTTTTACCCTCTTCTTTTATCTAAAATGTGTCTTCATAACTTTTTGAGAGATCTGTATTTTCCCTCTTTGTCACAAAGCCATACTACGAACGATTCCATCCATCTAATCCATGCATCTTTCTCTCAGGAGGCTCGTGACGCGTTGGCGTGGCTGCGATGCCGGGAGCCCTCCGAGCCGACCGTGGACAATGAGCTGCAGAACTTATTGCTCGAGCTCGAGCAGAGCAAGTCAGGCAAGCTGAGCGAAACACTCAAGACACTTGGTTAGTAAAGAGAAATACCGGTTATTCCGCCAGAAAACACGCACAAAATAATAACTGATAATAGTCCTCCTGACCAAACCATATATGCTCAAACACAGATGCACACTCGTCTCTATTACTCTTATACTCGGATGGGACGGCAACCCGGCACTAGCGCGGAAGAAAAGGGTTAAGGGTGCTTTCCGAGACACGGAGATGTCACAACCAACTTCCAAACTCCTTTGTATACTGTAACTCACATTTTCACATCTGAAACACAGATTTTGAAGGTAGAGAGTTAGAGACCCTGGATACTTTAGCACTGTTGTGTAATTGTGTATACAACATATGTACATTAAAATCGGGCCCGCGCAGCAACAGAGCGCCTAGATCCAGTCATTACTGTCTGTGTACTCAGGAACGAACGGTAACATACACCTAACATCAAGCAAACGAATGTTAGCTGGTAGCAGCCACCGGTAACGGGACGTAGCACAAACAGCCCGGAGACAATGTTTGTCCACACTAATGCCCACGCCATGAACGTCTGTGTTTGACTAACTTATAATATAGGTTTTTGGGTTAGAACGGACCTTTTTCGAGTTTTAGAAGAACCTGTTTTAAGTAGGTAACACTTGTGCTGTTTAGAAAACGAATGGTTTTATATCGGTAGGTACCTTACTGGTCTTCACCGCCGACGGCGCCGCTAACCATGCCTTTCGATTCTTTTCGGACGTTGGTGTTCAAAAAACGAAGAAATATCGACTTCCTAAATTAAAGTTATTTTATACTTTTTGAGTTTTTTTTTTGTTAAGAAGTCGGTTGTGTTTTTTTGCAAATTTTTTTTTTGTTTAGAAGTGAGTAAAAAAAAACAGTCGACTTGAAATCCTCCTCCTTTTTGGAAGTCGGTTAAAAATGGATCTTGGATTGTTACCAAAAATATTGCAACTAATATGAAGTTTCGGGATTCTACACCTGGAGACCTACTAAGAACGAGTACCTAGGAGAGCTATGTGACAGCAACTTCCAGCTGTGGTGGAGCCCGAAAGGAGGATAGGATGTTTTTATTCTTTATATTTTTCTAACAGCAAATTATGGGCAGTATAAGGCAGGGGAGTTGCCGCTGAGCTTCGACTAAATTATGTTGTTATCTGCTTACACAAAAGCCGGTAGGTATTTCCCAAAGTAACAATATAAATAATTCCATTTGATTTTTCTATGCACTTTACAATAATATTTCAATTGATATCCTGATTTAATTTTACGTGTATATTCGATTAATTATTAGACTAAACGTAGTACAATAAATAATCCGTAAGTCAAACGTTACGATGAGTAGGTAGGTATGACGAATACCAGCAAATCGATATATTTACCTATTAAAAGTACCTAATTACCTATGCACCTACAAATAACTGTTTCCAATATCGACACACGTCTACCTATCTCCTAACGACAGTTTCTGAAACGAGTAAGTATTTAGATAAACAAGCAAACCAGCGGCGCTGCATCAGTGCAGCGTCTCTATTTATGTAAGTATGTACCTATGTACATTCCCATGACGCAATTAACACGCACCCACCGTTTTGAGAGGTTTCCGGAGTTTCAAGGGCTGCGTGGATATTGGTCTTTGGTTGTGGACTTTTATAAATTTGAGACAAAAAATCGATTTGACTAGATTTTTTCTGCGGCTTCCATTGCGTTCCGTTTCTGAAAGGACCGTGACTTTCCTGCGATGAAAGTAGCATAATAATATTCCACTTACTGATATTGTAATTTTCAGCAGAGAAAGATTTTCTTTTTAATCGTATGAACGTTTGAAAGAAAATCCAGCTCCAACGTTCAGATTTACAAAACTTATTTATGTAGGTAGGTACCGTAGATCTAGGAATCCAAACTACAACTTCTTCTAGTAGCAGTTACATATGTCGACGATTCCGTTCTAGTCCACAGGTTGGTTGAATGCCATAGGTACCCCAATTAAATAGGTTAATGGACTGAGAGCGGGGTTAACGGCCGCTGGTAGTAGGGTATTTTCCTGATCACTCGGTTAGATGGCCAAAAACTATTGGACACGTATCTTTTATTTTTTCACGTAACCAAGGTAAAAGTCTACCAAGTGGCGTGTCTTTACACTTTGGTAGACTTTTACCAACATGTGACGTCACCAATCCCCTCACACTCACTACTCCTGAACTTTGATGCGCTTTTATATTATATGTTTGTCAGTGTTTATTGATCCTATATTTTTTGAAAATTTAACTGATGAACCAAGTAGAATGATTATATTTCTATCCAAGAATATACTCTATTAACGTCTTCACGTCTTCCAAGTTATTGCCCTGCCTAACTTTATAGTGATGCCCTGTTATGTCACCTACCTTCCTGCGCTTTACCCGGTCTACATATTCTTCCACAGTAACAGACCGCAGCACGTTCCGCGCGTTCCGCATCGTCCTCATCATCACCGTGGCTCGGGAGCTGTGCGGCTGTCTCGCTGTGCTGCACTTCGCTTCACTGATCTTCAGCAAGGCTAGTGCCGGAGGACGCTTGTTTACTGCCAATCAACAGGCTGCAGTGTTGGGCCTGGTGCAATTTGTGGGGTCCTGCACTGCGTCTAGTCTGGTGGAACGGACTGGGAGAAAGGTGAGGGACTTCTATTATTCAATAGGTAACGAGAAAGGAGGGTTGGGACTTTCACCAGCTGGCTTTCAGCAGATATTAATGAAATATTTTAAAATGTTTAAATCAGGTGCACTGTCTTCTGATGATTCCATGTCAGAATGCTGCACTAATTTTAGTAACTCATCATCATCACCTGGAACTCTCTTCCACACTCTGTACGCGACAGCCCTTCTCTTGATGTTTTCAAGAGGAAAATTAAAGAGCATTTCCTTTCACAATGACATAATATTAGTAGATAGATATGTATGTATGTATGTAGGTATATGTATATATATTTGTATTTATGTATGTAAATATATAGATCCATATTATCTAGTACACTGGATCCTACCCTCTATGCTGATCTTTCTCTATCACTCAAAGGTTTGCTGGAAGAAAACTCAATTTTGAGTTAAGTTCGCCTTTGTACATGCAATTTATCAATGTGTATATATTATAAATTATTTTGGTGTACAATAAAGAATTAAGAATTAAGAATCATAGGGTATTGACGATGATTTACTTAAATTAGTGCAGTGCTAAGCAAACGATAATCTTCAAAAGATAGGTAACAATCGTAAATTTTCTCGAAGACTAGCATAGGTACTTCTTTTCTACCAACATGCGTTTTGATCGGAACTCTCCAATGTCCTTACAGAGGGTCTCTATGTTCAATAAAGTTCACCTGGTTACCAAGTGAATAACACAGTCTGATGATATACATAAACTAACACTGAGAAATGGAAACGCTAGCATACCTACTTTTCTACCAGCATGCGCATTGATCTGTCTTGTCTGCGTTGCACATAGGTACCTGAAGAACCTGGAGAAGAATGGTCCTTTCAGAAAGAAACCTTTCAATGTTTTTTCTCTGTTTCCCCAGCCCCTCCTCGGCACAACCTGCCTGGTCTCCGGCGTAGCCATGTGCGCTCTAGGCGCGTGGTTCTACGCGCACGAGGGAGCGGTAACCGAGACTGCGTCGTGGTTGCCCATCGTCGCGCTGTGTCTCTGCATCTACTGCGACGCCGCTGGCCTGCAGCCTGTGCCCTTCGTTATTATGACTGAGATGTTCTCCTTCCAGGTTTGTATTATTTCAAGTTTACACTATGTTGCCTAAATAGGGTAGTTTAACCAAAATAACCTAATTAGTGCGTCAGATAGATTTCCAAAAACTATTGGAGACGTATTTATTCTTTTTTCACGTAAACAAAAAATGAAGACGATACAGTGCGTTGAAAACTTGTGTGACGTCACTACTCGCTACAATTTTTACTGAGCCGTGTCGTCACAAGCCCTCACTCCTGATCTTTGATGCTTTGTATCATCGTCAGTTTTTATAGATTTGATAAAGGAAAAAATACGTGTCCAATATTTTTTTATAATCTAACTGACGGACTAAACATAATCATATATTTTTTACTCAGGAAACATCCCTATTGGCGAATGATTAGAGCCATAAGCCATACTACAACTAGGTGCAATGCAAAGATTTTGTGGCTAACACCAAGGTATATTCTGGGTCCGATTGTCCAGACACAATCAAAGAAAACTTGGACCCCAGAATAACTCCCCAATTTCCTTAGAGAGGGTCTGTATGTTCAACATAGTTCATATGGTTACCTAGTGAATAACACAGTCTGATATACATGAACTAACACTGAGAAATGGAAATCCTCCCTAAACAACGGATACGAGAAAGTGTAAGCTGGGCAATTTATAGTTTCTAGAAGAGCAAAGATCCATCATCATCTACCAACCCTCGTCCCGTGTTACTTGTGGCCGACGCAACACGTTTTTCTTGTCCCTCTCGACCATTTCAACCGTCGCGCGATCATATACTGCCTGAATTTTGTCAGGATTCTATAGTATCGACCTCTATCATATAATAAAAACCTTATCTTTTTTTTCCAGCTCCGCGGCACAGTAACAGCGATAGTAATCGCATTCGCATGCGGTCTCATGTCAGTGGAACTCCGAGTGTTCCAACCAATCGCTGCTTCGGTGGGCCTCTACCTCATCTTCTGGCTATTCTCAGGAGTATGCCTAGTCAGCACCATATACATCGCCTGTGTGGTCCCAGAAACCAAGATGAGGTCCCTGGACGAAATCTACGCGGAAATCGGAGGAAAGGACAAGAAAATCAAGAGCAAAGAGAAAGACTGTGAGGCTGACGTCACAAAACTGTAGATTTTATCCATGACGTCATCTGTCATGGCGGTTTTATTTTTGAGGTTAGGTGTCGCTTGTAAAAGTATCGATTGCTAGTTCGGTTAGATTTGAACGTTGGCTTAACAGTGATATTTTTTGCACTTAACGTGTGTAGATTAGTTATGTTTTAAGCGTTTTGAAAGCAAGCTCACTCACGTTTTTGAAGAGCCAAATATCGTTTGTAGACATGCAGAATGGAACCGCAATTCTCTTCATGAAATTGGCCACTCTGTAGAAAGAGATGTGATTGTGCGGCCAATAATTGTTTCATTTATGTATGTAGGTCGTAGTTACGACGGTGACCCCTACCTGCTTCTAGAAAGAGACAACTTATGGTTGCTCAATTTTTTTTTCCCGAATTAACCTCGTCCCTGCAAATACAAACGCTTAGTTTGTTTCCTGTATATGGCTTTCCCCATTGGTTTCCTTAGCCAGTTTTGATGGCTCACAATCTCAGGCTGTCTACTAGAACTACAACTACTACTAGGATCTAAAGAATTATTTGGTAGTTAAGAGCGGAATTTCTCATTTATGTATATAATTATTTAGAGTGAGCTTGCATAAATACTCAGCAGCGTTATTGTTATTAGGTAGATAGTTTAGTATTTTCTAGCTATCCACTAAAACGTTGACGCCATTTTGTTAAGGCCACAGAATAAGACAGGCCCTTTGATAGTTTTTGGCCCTGAACATTTTTCTTATAATTTTTGGTCTCATTTTAACTCTAAAAGAATTATTATGACCGTCCAAAATATGTATTCAGGTCGCTGTTAAAAAGCAAGCCATTAAATATATTTTATATACGTCACCAGGTTCTAGCAAACTCCATAAGTTTATAATATCGCTCATTTGCTACAATTCGATATATCTCAAATTGTTTTTTTTTTTTAGTTAATAATATACCTAGTTGAGTTTACAAAATTGCGCTTCTTTTACTGTAAAACCGTAATTTGTCTGAAATAAGAGTGCTCTATAATAAGGGAGAGAGAGAGATAGCAGATATTCTCCGACAAATTACGTTTTTACAGTAAAACAAGCGCAATTTTTTAACATATCTGTATTAATAAGTAAAAAATCATCAATGTTGAGATATTTCGAGCTTGTAACAAATGAGCGATATAACAAGCGAGACTGTAAACTCTTTCTATTCAATATGACACAGAAATATGGGAGGGAAACGATTTAATTTGGATAGGATTTTAATTTATTGTATTTAAAATTATCTATCAGTTCCCAACATATCGAGAGTTTAAAATCTAATAATGATTTTTCTATGGTGTTTACAAAAATCCGGTGACATCCGGATATCTGGAGAGACACAGGGTACAAAATAGCCGCGCTGGCAGTAACTAGAGACACTATTATTCATAATATTTTTACCCACACAACGTGCACTGAGCACAAGAGTATCAGTTATGTCTATGATGACCCATAGACAAATGCCACGGTCCGTCATTTTCTATAAGGAAACTGGACACGCTTGGTCGCTGACATCCGGATATCCGGGGAGACATAGAGCACGAAATAGCCGCGCTGGCAGTAACCAGAGACACCATTATTCATATTCATATAAATATTTTTGATCATAGACAAAATTGTCACGGCCCGCCATTTTGTATGACGAAACTTGAAATGCTTGTTTTGTATGGAATTTTTTAATATTGTCGTCTCTTGTAGTAGTAACCACAAGGCATCTCGGTGGTCTGTGGTAACATTTCACGGATATAATTTGTGCCATTTCTTTATAGTATGTACTCAAGTGCTGTACCTACTGATGAAGATTGTCTTAGATATGTATGTATCTTTAAATATGTGTTTAATTTGTCTGACAATATGAATCTCGTGTTATGTATGAAGTTTTTGTTACTTAGAAATAAATTAGTATTTTATTTAAACTGTTGTTTCATTTGTTTAGCATTATGGTGCCTTCCTAATACAAACCGTGGGTTGAGCCCTTAATGTTGGTTAGACTTCTTGAACTATTGAAAATACTTTGAATACGCCATGCTGGTTTGCTGGACTATAAGAAAATATAAAGGACTATCCTTTGCATAAACAATTTAACTAAGTTTTGTTTCTTAAGAAATAACTTTTGTTCCTGCTCTATCAAATCTATAAAATTGAAGAAGATAAAAAGATTCAAAGATCCAGGACGCTTGTGATATCAAGGCGTGGTAAAAATCGTAACACGAAGTGACGTCACACGAGTTTTCAACACACTGTATCGTCTTCGTTTTTTGTTTACTTGACGAAAGAAAAAACACGTGTCCACTATTTTTTGATAATCTATCTGACGGACTAATTTGATTTTTTTAATCAACTACCCTATTTGGGATGAGTCTATGGCATCCAATGGGCTGTTACTGAGTAATTTTAAGTGGAATCAAACCTTGATTATACTGAGACCAATAGACCAATCAATGAGGTACTTTCGATTTTGTTTTTTCTCAACGATTTTGTCTGTTAAGGAATAAGCCCTTTCTGATTGTCTTGGAATAACTTTAAACTAAACTTCTATAGGTAAAAGGAATAGAAATAAAACATCAAATTCACAAGCAATGGAATGTTTACAATTGCAATGATAAAGTTCTTACAGTATTATGTGTAAGTACGTATAAGCCTCGTCCGAAAGACAGTCTCACTTTGTATAATTAAATACAATCCAATAATCTTTATATAAATAAATAGTACTATATATCGCGGATAAACTCTCAAAATTCAAGCCATTCGTTGAAGTCACAACCTTTTTCGCCTCTCATTAGGAAAATGTACGTGTTTGCCTTTTTACGTAGGCCTTATGCCATTTTCATGTCGAAATAAAACAGTAAAGAAACTCATGATGAATTCGAGCTGCTGTAGGTATCCTTTATAAATTATCGCTTTTTTATGTTGAATAAAAATTAGGTAATGTTTAGATTTAAGATTCGCCATTTTTATCCCAAAAATTTCGTAAAATGTAATTAAGCTCTCGACCCCAATTTTTCATACTAAGTGCTGCCACCTGTGGGTCCAAGTACAAAGCAAGACTACCTTTCTTAAACAGTCCGAAGAGATTTTTACAAAACACTCGATTATTTTTGGTTATATATTACATACATAGTACATAACGATTCTGTGTTCTAACGTATACGACATTGATAAAAAATGGAAGTTTATTTCTTTATATAAAACGACGATCACGATACAATATAGAAAATGAGTGTTCTTTTTATTTCTGAAATTTGTGCTTTTCCCTATATATAGATTATACATAGATAAATAGATGATACTTTACTACATCTTTGCTCAATTTATAATTCTTGAAGTTTTTATTATACACTGAGAAAAATTATGGATTTCATAAAACTAGTCAGAGTAATATATAAATATTTTGCATAATAATTGCTTATTTTAAGTACTCATAAATTTTCAAAAACATCATATTGCAAATTACTACTTATTATGCATTTTTATTATTATTATTATTCAAAAACCACAAATCCTGCAAAGATTTAGCATTTATAATATTTTTTTATAATAAGTACACAATAGTTATCAATACATCTTAAGACGTTAACATACAACTACGTGGCTACCCTATTACAAAATCTATGGTACGCATATGTAGTATAAAAGATTATTATGTACTTATATAACCTTTAGTTTGAAAGTTTCATTTACATTTGTGACAAGTGTACCTTATTTTCACTTGTACTGGGGTGGATTTTGAATAGCTTGGAATAGGGAAAACGTGGAAGTAGCACTTGATGGTAAATTGCTTTCGTTTACCACCACCGCTAGAGAAAGGTACATAGATTAATATCGATCAACTGGATCTCATGAAATACACAAATAAATATTTTAAATGGCTTGAATACAATGATTATTACCACGTCGGGTCTTCTTCTACTGCACATAGTTTAACACAATTGGCTTATTAAAAGCGTGTACGCCGTATGGCATTTCATACCAATTTTCAAGTCGCTATTTGGCGAAATGACTGAACCGATTTTAATGAAACTTCACAAATATAAGCATAGGTCTAAAAAGTTAGTTAAAAACATTTTCGAAACGTCTTATTTCAAAAAAGATAACTGGAAATTTATTTTTATGGAAAATTTAAAATGGGTCTAATTTAACTTTTTAGACCTATGTGTCCTGAATATGTGTGTAAAGTTTCGTTACAATCGATTGAGTCATTTCGGGTTATAAGGGCTTGAAAATTTGTATGAAATGCCGTACGGTGTACCCGCTCTTAATACGCAATATGTTGGGGCGGTACAGAACAGCCGTGCCACAGACCACTGTCTTACTGTATAGACACTCCCTATTACACATTTCTGCAATACTAGTAGCATCGTAAAGAAAGATTAGGTGTCTCGTGCGATTTCCATAATTTAGAAGTAAATAGATTTACTTAGATGTAAATTTTACCTAATAATTATTTTGAAATAGTTTTATAATCCTTTATTTTTCTGCCAGAAAGGACATGTTCCATCAAATAAAAAAATATTTAGGGATTCCGATGATTTGACTACTCCCGTCCAGTACAGGTGATAATAAGCAAATTTTACTATTATAAAAAATGTTATAGTATTTAGTATTCCAGATCACTTTATAAATATCACGTCTTCAAGTTAGGGAGGGGGAGGGAGGGGGCGCTTAGCTTATTAAAACAAATTTATGAAGTAAATAATTAAGGGTTCCTAAATACTAAATGTTATGACCTTAGTTCATCATTAGTTGGTATCATTTTATAACTAAATACTGAGGAACAAGGTCGAAAATTGGATGAAAACATATTTGTTATATGGTTGAAATTCGTAAAATGTATGTAGCCATATGTGGCTGTAATTAGGTACCTGATTGGTTACTCACATTATACGAATTTCGCCCTTAAAATACAATAAGTATATGTGTTCTCTATCTGTCTGACTTTAATAAGTACACAATCACTTACATACTATCCTTAAATCTAATAATATGCTTTGGATTGACATTTAAAATTAAAAATATAGATGCCGCATAATTTTTCCGAAACAACAGATCTAGTTAAAACTTAATAACAAAAAAAAAAACAATTCGATCACATACCGGCAAGATCACCATCGCGAACCACATAACAATATTGCACTAATATAATCATAACATATTCGTTTAAAAAAAGTAAAGTGATATGCTGATACTTAGCCTAAGATATAAATATACCCGAAAATCGAATTTAAATAAAGATTTTTATAGATTTTCGCTGTCTTTTGTGATGATCGGGCTAGCTGAATGTGTGAGATGAGCAATTAGTAGGTAGATGCATAAAATTAAAACTATATTAATCGTCAATAGCGTAGAAACGCAATGAAAACTTTAAAAATAATTACATTAATTAATATTTATGATCAAAATAAAAATAATAAATTATTGTATGATCTAATATTTCACTTATAGCAATTTAATCATAAATATCAATGTTACAAGACCTAAAATAAAAATTAAAAAGAAGCTGCCACATAAAAACCCTATTCAAATATTTTGGCTCATAGCAATTTTGGTTTGTATATTCGGTGAGACATTTCAATGTATATGCGTCAGTCTTCAATGAGTGATGATGAGCAAATAATAATAATAAATTAAGAACTTATTAGACTTCGGGTGTGTTCGTTCAGCCGAGTTTTTCCGAAATGTCCAAGGTGTTTGAAAATAGCGCAAAACTATCTCCGCGGAAGTAAAAAGGCAAGTAGGCGAATCTAGTTTCAATACAATTTTTTATTTTATTTGTACTCTTTCTAGAACATTTTATCAAAGGCTGGGAATAAATTGGTTCATGAAACAGGTTAATTTTTTTTTTGTTGACCCTACCTGTGGCACAGTGTGATGTTTTTTTTTTACAAATTTATAGATTGTTCTTCCAAGTTTGATTTTTTACTTTCACAAAGAAATAAGTCTTAGCATCATAAAAAGAAATGCATCAATAATACTTAAAATAAGCTGCTATCACATAAATTGTATGTATAAACCAATTATAAATCACAAATACATAGCAAAAGCTAAAAATGCGAACGTTAGCTGCCTTTTTTGTCAAACTTTTGTTTTTTAAATGCAAAGGAATGTTACGGTTTAAAAGCATGCAATTAAGATGATAAATAAATATTTTTGATAAGTTTACGTATAAGATCGAATCTGAAACGGCTGTGGTTGAATAAAGTTCTGGTGCATGTTAAAAATAGGACACATTTAGTAAAATAGATGCGTTAGTTACAAGTATAAATGTTTTATTCGAACTTGGAAAAAAATTAAAAGTGGAAAGCAGCTGTTTCTTGCTGACCCAGATATGGAACCTAATGTTTTACGTTCGATAGTTGTGCGTCAGACCAATGAATAATATTTAAAAACCGAATACGTTAAATAGTTTAGGAGCTGAACATTAATAATTGATCATAACCTTTAGTTAGTTTTTTATAAATTATGGGAGTTAAGTGACTTGTTTTTTTTTTGTACAAAACATACATAGTCGTACCAAACGTATTATAATCTACTATACAGGATGACTTTGAATAGATGCGACAAAATGAAATGGGAGCTTCAGTTACAGTAACATAGTAATTATAAACTGTTTTTTCTACAATCTAAATCGTTAAAAAAAGTTACGTGGTTGGCGTTTTAAAATGATCCATCGATGTTAATATCTTTATTTAAGTACGAATTATCGGTATTCCAGAAAAATAATTAATATGCAAAATAAATAAGAAAAATTAAAGTATCAAAAAATCTCGTCCAACTAATCGCAGTGCTCAATGATCGTTGTGGAGTACTCGCGTTATTAAACGTTGCCATTCATAGCGGTGATAAAAGTTCATTAATTTTACATTTGGTATGTTCTAAATTTTCTTGACAACACGTATTATTGTATATTTAAATATGTCGCATCTATTCAATTTCACCCTGTATAAAAATAAGTCGGGTTTTCCTTCCTGACGCTATAACTCCAGAACGCACGAACCGATTTCCACGGTTTTGCATTCGTTGGAAAGGTCTCGGGCTCCGTGAGGTTTATAGCAAAGAAAATTCAGGAAAAATTTCAACAGAAAAGCGGGAAAATCTTTTTCATTTTTTTATATATGACAAAACAACGTTTGCTGGGTCAGCTAGTTTATAATGCAAATAAACAAGAACACATACAAAAGTAAGGGAAGTATCAATTGACATGTTTGTACAATACATTGGAAGGAATTGACGCATGGAAGACAGGAAAGGAATAATATGTCAAATTATAGATGTCATTATAGTCGAAGTACATAATTATGTTACTATGAAAGCGCTTTTAGTACAAAGAGGTGTTAAAGATAGGTTTTATGACACTATTATTTCTAGTGGGTTGTTAAAATATATGTATTTAAATTTCTTTTGCAATATACATGTATATTTTTATCAACGTATTGCGTAATAAAAGTAGCTACAAAAGCTATTCTCATCATTTTTTTTTTATAGTTTTAAAATTAGTTTTATCATTTTAATAGTATAAATCCACCCAAAAAAATATACACCAATCTCGTCAATAAGTAAGAGAATAGTACTGCAAAGTTAGTAAAAAGTCCTCGCGACACTTACGATACAATTTAAAACGAATTTCATAGCTCCGGGACTAGACAAGGTAAGCGGAACGCGTCCTTAAAACGAATATGTACATACAGACATAAATAATTTCTCTACTAAACAATCATTGACATATTCGGTACATATTTAGTACAGTTATATATGTTAATATACATGCTTGATGGCATACTAGTAGTTTTACTAACGGGGAAGTAGTGTAGTCGTTTGCTTTGTGTAAAATCAATATTTATATAATTAATTTAAAATATGTGTTTTTGTAAAGAATCAATATTGATCTTTCGCTAAGTGTCCACATGGTTAATTTATTCAATCATAAATAGTTCACTTACTAAATAACCTTCAATGGTTCAGTAATTTTTTGTTTTTTTTTTTTTTTAGCATTTGTGGTTCCAAAATCAACTTTGAAAACATCACAAAGTCGACATTAGTTAGTGTTGCAATTGACTCGTTTGTAAAACCACAGAAATACCAGCCAGTACATTCCCATAAGTTCTAACACAGAACTAAATTCTATAAATTCAACACCTCGCCTTATAAAATAAATTTATTTTACGATAATATACAATATTATGGGCTAAAATTGATGCATCATTCAATTAAATATCATGGAAATCAGATTATTTGCGTTTAAATTGGTTTGTCACTATGCCCGATTGTAATTCTTATTTTTACTGATCTATAGTTCAATTTTGGTCGATTCACGGAAAATTTCTAATGAAAATTGTCGCATAAATTAGTACTTCTTACTTCTAATTCATTTGGTCACCAAATGAATCGCTTTTCGATCAAATTTAAAGTACAGTAGTAAACTAGATTTTCCAAGATATTCAGTAACAGCGAAATCTTTTGAATATTGCCTTCTTCTAAGTACAATCTCACAGTCGTGTGACAAGACATTTCTCAACAATATTTTATACAGAAAATTGGTAATTGATTGCGTTCCTTCAAATAGAATGTTCTAGAGCTAACGCCACGATACTGACCCAAAAGGACCAAACAGAGTTGATTTCGAGTAATTGAACAATTTTTATACAACAGAAGTTTCAAGAAATCTATACTTATAATAAATCTGTAGAGAGGTCAATTCTGTACAAGGAATATATTTTCAAAATAACTATCAGGGGGTGATTAGTGATCGATACTGGTGCCAAAAATGCAATCAGTAAAATTTTTGTCTGTCTGTCTGTCTGTCTGTATGTTCTTTATAGAAACAAAAACTACTCGACCGATTTTAACGAAACTTGGTGCAATTATTCTTCATACTCCTGGGCAGGTTATAGTATACTTTTCATCACGCTACAATCAATAGGAGCAGAGCAGTGAAGGAAGATGTTGGGAAAACGGGAGAAGTTACTCCATTTTTTAAGCTTTGCACAGCCCAACCACTGAACGGATCGGGCTGAAATTTGGCATGCAGGTAGATGTTATGACGTAGGCATCCGCTGAGAAAGGATTTTGATTAATTCTACCCCCAAGGGGATAAAATAGGGGATGAACGTTTGTATGAAACTTTGTCAATTTTAAACCGATCGGGCTGAGAGTTTCAAAATCAGGGGTAAAGTAACTATTCCACGCGGACGAAGTCGCTGGCAGAAGCTAGTTTAAAATAAGTTTTGATACGAGATTTCTCACAATTAGCAATTTTTGGACGTGAGGTAGAAAACATACAATTACTTGAAAACAACACATTTGGCTCTCAAGTTTGGTCTAAACCGTTGCTGGCTCAATTACAAATTCTCTTGTAAAATTGCATTGACATAATCTGTGCCACATATGTCACGGCAAAGAAAAAAAAAGAAAAGCTAAATAATAACTGAACATCAACCATTTCCTAGACGCGTTGCTTTAGTGACCAGACCAGTGTAATTGTATACAATAGGATAACGACTATGTAGTATGTGTGTAGTTACAGTATATTATATAGTTATGGTACATACGTTAGCGATGTAGCTATGTGCGCGGGTAGTAGTGTCCGGTGCGCGCGGGTAGCGGGGGCGGTGTGTCCTGGAAGGTTAAGTTTTATTGTAATAATAAGCGCTATTAAATATGGATTACTAGTACCTGTCAGCGGAATTGTCCGCGTTATTGTTGGATATTATTCTAAGCTCTTTTTTGTACTACTGGGAAAAAAAGTAGCTTATGTGCACTTCTAGACTACAATTTATCTTTGTGCCAAATTTCATCCATATCAGTGTAGTCGTTCTGGCGTAATTGATTAACAAACATCCATCCAAAATTTTGCATTTATAATAATATAGTTCGATGGAAAGGTAGTGAAGAAGACATGCTGTACTGGATATAACAAAAGTCAAACCGCTCAAGAGTCAAAAGGTCAGAACCTTTTGACTCTTGAGCGGTTTGAAACTTTTTTTTGTACTTGGAAAAGGGAACGCTTTTATCCCAGAAAAACATGGTGATCATTCACTGCGACTCATTTGCAAAAAGTATATTAGAATCTAGCATGCTCATGAATAAATACTACACAAAAAAGCTAGAATATTGCGGAAAAATAAAAAAAGGCAAAATAAAACAAACCTCAAGCAAGATTATGATCGCATTTCGACACTGGGTGTGATGTTCTGAAATTAAAACGGAACTGCTAATTGCAAAAAAAAAGAAAAAACATTAAGTAAGCCAAAAAAACGGATAAAATAAATAATAATTTCGGATCTAATTCCGGATACGATATTTGCTTAGGCGTAGCCAGTCATGTGTGACATTGACATCCGTTCTAATACAAAGTAACCGTCGCGAACTCAGCATACGAGTTAGGTATGTATATGTGCACATATAAATCGTAAACTTAAACACAAATAACGACGAGTTATTTGCACACGAACAAATTATTCTTCTGATACATAAGCATCTCCTTTCTGGGCATCGAAAGTGTTAAAGCGACGATCGTGTATCCGCGCGATTATCGCACTTTGGACTAGGACGACGCTGTAGAAATATTTTCACACATGCGGTTTAAATGCAATCTCAATTCTAAAACCACACAAAAAAAAACAGTATACCAGAAACACAAATTATTACGATCCTCACAAAGAATGCCTGTGCTATACGGACGATAGGGTATTTTCCTAGAACCGTATATTTTATTTTTGCTTTGTCAGTTATATTTTCAAAAAATAATTGAAAATGGATTTTTGCCTATTCAAATAATAAAAATTGACAAAGATATATAACACGAAGTTCAGGAGCGGGGCTGGTGCAACATTACTTGTTGGTAAAAGTGACAAAAGAAAAAATACGTTTCTAATATCTTTTGGTAATCTAACTGAAGACCAAACAATTTTCCAAAAAATTCAAAGAAAAATAAAGCTTCTATATTAATGGTGTCGTTACCTGTACGTTGTTGTCGTGTAGATAGTGGCGCGGGGGCTGCGGCCGCGGCATGGGCTCGTCGCTGTCTTCGTCCTCCTCGAAATCTGATGACAGTTGACATTTATGGATAACTATACGCTGCTTCAAAAAACCAGTCAAAATTCGATCCAGGCGACCTATTATGACGTCTTAAATCCATCATGATTTCTGTGTCAGAGAGAGACGGAGTTACACAAGACGAATAGCACTATCTCTTTCCCTCACACGAATCATGATAGCATTGGCACTTCGTAATACGGCCACAGCCCCCCGCCCCAGCTGCTTCCCCCAGCGACGCCTTACGCCGTGTTACTCTACGGAGAGTGCCCTTAGCGTGTAGTTACTTATTTTAAGTTTTTGTAGCCCGTGGCCTTAGAATGATTTCTGGTCATCACAAAGATGCTTCCAGAAAGATTTCTATCGACGAACAAAATGCCGAACCGGCTAAGAAAGCCGTATTTATGTAGCTTTGTGAATCTAAACGGAGCCAATAAAATGCTTTGACTATAGTTTACAATAACGACAAATGCTAAAAAATATTCAACCAAATACACGACAACTATAAGTATGTATGTAAAACACACAACACCATGCTTTTTGGCATGCAACCTGTTGTTTAAAATTTGAATTTATTACATATTGTAAAGTATATTATTATATAATTAAAATAGATGAAAAAACATTAAATATGATAAATGCAAAAACATTGCTTTGCTAGGTCAAACTGGAATTGACCATCAACACCCACACACAAGTACATTTGTTGTGTTAAAAAATGATAAAAAAAAGATTTATTTAAATACAGGCGTATTCCAACGTATCGGCCGAGCTTCATAAATATATATTTATAAAATAATATTTAGGCTCTTTTTTTCAGTAGACCTTTATACTTCAGAAAAATATATCAGACTACTGAAAAATCAGCCTATGGTGCAAATACACTAATTTCAAAACACTAAATCATTTTCATTATGCTCGAAGATAAAGCTTACGCTAGGCCATAGTTTATTTACATATTTGTGGTGTCTGGCATGTATCTATTCTTCAGATACGTTTCCTTCGACCATTACAATACAATTTTTAAAACAAGCAGCGCTGTTTACCGGCAAAACATTATGTTGGCAATACTTACTTCACGAACGCCAAGGCATTTCATATAACGAACAAAATATTAGAAAAAAATAAGAAAACAAACCACAATCACACACAACACTAAAAAGGGAGCCGAGCAGTGTAGATTAGAAAAAAAAAGAAAACCAAAAAGGTGCATCCTACTCTATGGGTGACTATCACACAGAAATCTTACCTCTTTGCTTTCTGCTGTCCCCCTTAACGGTATCCTCCGTATCGGAGCCTTCTGCAAAACATGGATAGTTGTAACTTCTACTGAGGAAATGGTGCGGGACAGTAAGTTGTTTATTGTATCTGCTAGTTATTCTGGTACGGTGCAGTTGCGATTGACTTTTTTGACGTTTGATTTGGTCACAGTTAGCAGGGTATTTGACTGGTTTTTTTTATGACAATACTCAAAAACTATCAGAGAAATTACTATATATACTTAATATTATACAGCTGAAGAGTTTGTTTGTTTGTTTGGTTGAACGCGCTAATCTCAGGAATTAGTGGGTCAAATTTAGAAATTCTTTTAGTGTTGGATACCCCATTTATCGAGGAAGGCTATAAGTATCACCATCAATATTATCACGCAACGGCCAATAGGAGCATGCATGAAATATATTGCAAAAAGATATTTTTTTTGTCTCTCTTATATAACGCAGACGAAGTTGCGCGGGTCAACTAGTCTAAGATAAACAGATACAGTTGGGTGTGACGTCACTCGCAAGTCACGCCATAGTGAATTAACGCACACCGGTACAAACCGCGTTTAGCGTGACAAAGATGAACATTAACTTGAAAGGCGGGGATCCTTTGATGATTTTGTCTTCAAAGTATGTTGTATGTCCGTTTTATGGAGTTAACCTACTATAAAATAATAAATATTTCTTTTATCAATTTTTTTCGGAAGACATTCTGGTATGATACAAATAGGTATTTTTTTTTATTTTGAAGACCCAAAACCCTAAAAACTCAGGAAGTATATAACTGGAATTAGTTGCAGTTCAACGGAAATGGCAAAGTAAGACATTGAAATTTCATTCCAGATCTGTGGTTTTTTTTTTATAAATTACATTTTTTTTCAATTCTCGTCAATCGCAACTGTCTAGCCCGACCCGTATGAAAAACTTGAAGAAACAAACAAGCATGCCCAATGCCTCATAACAGACCGATATTCCAAAGTCTAGTTATCAAATCACTTAAGATGTTGAAACAAACTAAACTTTCACAATGTCACCTCCATAGCCTTTTGCTGACACTTCTTCAAGGACTTTTAGAATCGTATAAGTAAGAAACAGTCCCTCTTAATTTTCCTTACACCTTAGAGACTATAAACGTCTAACATAACGCGGACAAGAATATGACTAGTAATGGCGTCTCGAGTCTCTGTCCCCCCGGGGATTCTTTGCTCTATTCTTCCCAGGAAAGTGTAACGTTACAAATTGCTCCATCGAATTACCCTTTGATGTTGTACTTATTGCTGCTAATACTATTATTGCTTCAACATATTGCGTCCACTGTTCCGAGTAATTAGGAATGTGTCCGACTAAATATTGGCAGTATAATATAGTTCTTGGCTTTTCTTTGTCGAAAGCAAGAAAACAAAGCACACCTAGTTAAGGGAGTAGGTACTCCAAATATTTCAAACTGGAGGTATTACTATTATAGGAACCTACATTGAAAACGAAATAACCTCCAAAGACATACACAACTGTATAAAAATCTCTATTAATAAAATTTAGAATGCATTAAGAATATTTTTGTATACCAAATAGAAAATTCTATTTCTATTTGGTATACAAAAATATTCTTTCGCATTTTAGCCGATTTTATTTATTCCTGAAATTAAAAATATTTTGAATTGTACCCTTTGTCTGGATGTTCCGTGTGCTATTTTGAATTTGTGTAAAAAGACTTTAATTTATTGCATTTTTTTTTTGACAAAAATCCCACGAAATTCGCCGAGTAAGGTATTATTGTCAACAGCAAAAGACCAGGATGGTGACACTACAAAAGCTCCTTAGAAATCGTGTCCGCAACTAACCGGAGTTGAGTTCCCGCACAAGCGTCGACATGGCGTTGGTGACGGAATCCGCGGCGTACAGCAAGTCGCTGCGCAGACTACGGTTGTCTATGCCCACTGCGAGATCAACCGGATACACACAGAGTTTTGTTAGTAATGTTGCACTGTATGGAGAGTTAGTTACCAGTAAAAATGTTTCACAAATAAATGTATTATGTTAGTTGGTTTCCACATCGACCCCGGAGGCTTAATGACTGATAATATAAAAGTATAGAAAAGGACAGGTTGCCCCCTACTCTGTATCCCTGTGTGTCTGTATCTCTGTATTCTATTCTACTCTAAACAAAAAGGGAGAGTTCACATCTAAAACGTGGAATATACCTAATTATTTCCGAATACACCAAATCTTTTCATGAAAATACAGAAACCATTAACTTGTTTCACTAAGCAAACAAAGAAATGCGGAATCCACATAGAAACTTTCAAATCATTTTATTTCGAAGTGCAGGAGAGAATAGAGTTTTCATAGTAAGAAGAAATCCTTCAAACAATACCGGGAAAACAAATCATGTTTTGGATCCTTTTCTGCTATATTAAAATGCATTTGCTCAGCTCCCTTTCCTGTTATATAAAGAACTGAAGATTAAACTAAGATTGTCCTTAAATTCAACTGCTGCTTTATATGTTTTAATTCAACAATAAAGATACAAGCAAAGCCTAACCAAAATTATAGAAGCTGAATTATAGCGAGCGTAAAGCAGATATTTTTATGTCATTTATTTTGTTTTTTTACTAATTATAGGTATATCGATATACGAGTCATATTCAAAGAGTTAAAACTTAAAGTGTCCCTAATGAGTTTATCGTGTAGTTTGGTCGAATTATGTCCGAGATGAGTTGTTATTCACAGGTGCTGACAAATAGATGATGGCGCCAACTAAGGCCCACTGGCGCATACTAGTTATCTTTTAACTCCGAATTAGTTGATAACACGAGGTTAAAAAACAAATATTTCGTATATAATGGGCCCGTGTTATGTTTTGAGGAGCTCGTGGCTAAATTATAACAGCCGCACGGAACATTCACAAGGTTAAGCAACGCTTGCCGAGGTTGGTCTGTGGATGGGTGACCATCATAACATATCGAGATTCCTCCGTGCCTCGGAAATCACGCTAAGCCGTTGCCCCGGCTGTCATTTGAATATCTTGGGCAGTCGTTACTGATTGTTTACAGAAGCCAGATAATCTGACACTAGTCTTGCCAAGAAGTACTGACACCCAGTAATGGGTTGTGGAGGTCTCGTATTTAGCTGAAACTGGTTAAACTGGGAGCCAATCCCGATATATTTGAGAGAAGGTTAGGCAGATTATGAATGGACCCGTGTTAGCAACTAACTCGAAGTTAAAATATAACTCTGATTGGTGCAAGTAGGCCGAACCGTTTGACCTGATACAATCAAACATTGAGCGTGAAAGGGAGGGCCATACTCACTGGTGGTCGGGCGCTGGTTCTGATGGAAGGTCCTGCCGTCTGCCATGCTTTCCATACCTGGAAATTAACGTTGATGTAATCGAAAAATATTAGTAGACTAGCTTCTGTCCGCGACTTCGTCCCCGTGGAATCCCCGATTTCAAAACATTCTTTATCGCTGCTCCGCTCCTATTGGCTTAAGCGTGATGATATATAGCCTAAAGCCTTCCTCGATAAATGGTCTATTCAACCCAAAAAGAATTTTTCAATTCGAACCAGTAGTTCCTGAGATTAGCGCGTTCAAACAAACAAACAAACAAACAAACAAACAAACTCTTCAGCTTTATAATATTAGTATAGATGACACGGTTGGCGCAGTGGTTGAGCGTTCGGCTGCTGCGCTGCGTGTTGCGGGTTCGATCCCCGCACGGAACAAATGTTTGTATGGCCTACAGATAATTGTTGGGTCTGGTTGTCTTGTGTATGTGAGTTTTCATGTTTGTGAACGCACCCACGATACAGGAGTAAATCCTAGTGTGGGGCAAAGTTTAAAAAAAAAAAATATCATTTATCAGCTATGTTTTAGTTTGAAAGAGAAACCTTCCATATTGCCATAAAGAATAAGGAATAAAAAGATATTGATTATTTAAACACGGGACAGCCATGCTGCTATCTAGGTGAGCACACTACATCAGTTTGTACCACAGACATATGCGTTGAGAGCAATGGACTACGCGTCAAGTGTAACGGTTAGACACGTGTGAGACAAGTTCACGTCACAGGCTTGTAGTGTCACCTTCTTTATTCACTGTTTAGAGGAGGACAAAGATAATTGATTATTTTTTATGTTGGCTAACAAAACGAGCGGTCCTTTCCAGACAGTAGTATTTACCAAGACTGTGTGACATATCAATTCGTTCTCTCTCTCCGAGCGACGGCGTCTGAGGCGCGCTCCGGACCGTTCCCCGCGGCGGTGGTTCCCTGAAAATTAACAAAAAGTATAATGTATTCATTTATTTCCTTTTTGCTATCGGCCGCAATCGAATGAAAAAATAAATAAATTAAAAAGAGTTTATTTGAGCCAAGCTATATTTTTTATTGTACCCAATTTGGAGATGTACAAAACGGAACGGAAAACGTATTTTTATGAATACGTAATCGTCACTGAAATGGTATTTAAAACCCGTAGCCATATTAGAAATTCATCGATTTTTACCATTGACATACAAGAATTACCCTTTAATTGAGAGAAGATCAATCTCTGACGTCTTTGCGACACCCAAGGATGAAACAAGGGACTGGTTTGATAAACATAATCAATCTTATTGAATTTATAAATATGAACGTTGATGATCCATCCTCACGATGGATGGTTTGACTTGTTTTTAATCTTTTTCCACAAAAACTACTGAACGGGTTTTGATGAAACTTCACAGTAATTTAGCATTTATATATTTTCGTAGTAAATGTTAGTAATACCTTTCAGGAGCGCTGGGTTGTGGTTGCGTCCCCGGCAGTGGTGGACTCTTGGTGGAACGAGGCGAGGAGTTTGGTGTCGACCGCGGAGAAGACTGCTGCGTCTGTGGGAAAAAGGAAAACATATGGTAACTAATTATATAGTAACTCGTTCATTCTGAAAGAAGACACATCTAACCTAGAACATGGCGAAGAAACCCGGACACTCATCATCAGGTGCGAATAACTATTCTATTTCTTATTCTTTATTATATACAGACACAAAAGGCAAGCTTGACCTGGAATCGAGTTATCTCAATGCGACAGCCGAATATGTAAATTAGGACAGGATACACAACTAAAACCCCTCCAACGAAGGGCTATCCAACCAGGCTCGAGTCGACGGCGCGTCGTGTTCCACGCGCGCCTCAAAGAGCCGTCAGCAAAGAAGACGGGGCCCCATAGGGTCAGCGCCTGCTAGGGTGCAGGAATTTATTCGAAAGTAAAGTGCGGCCCTGGAACGCAAAGGCACTAGAAGGATCATCCTTCCGCTCCGCCTAGAGCGGGAGAAGTCATTTGATGATTTGCATCAAAAAACAAAAACTTCTATTTATACCTGTTAACGTTTGAAGGAGCCTTCTTCATAAAGCTTTTCTGTGCTAAAGAAGGCTTGCCGATCCACCAGTTGAAGCAAAGCCCACAAAAAGGTGTACTCAGAAAAGTTATTTGATGCTGTGACCGTACTACGAAGTGCCAATGCTATCATGATTCAGTGTGAGGGAAAAGGTTAGTGCTATTCGTCTTGTGTAACTCCGTCTCTCTCTGACACAGGAATCATGATGAATTTAAGACGTCATGGTAGGGCTGCTGGTGGCAGAATCGGGGTTATGAGGCAGCTTAGTAGAGGTGTATGCCCAGCAGTGGACTGCGAGAGACCCAGTTGATTGAAGAACGTGGCCACGTGTCGTTTCGTATTAAATATCAATTGACACACTCTATATATCATTTAGCTACGATACCATTGAAAGTAATACTCATTAATTAACCACGTTTTACTTAAATTCTACGCAATATTATGAACTTTTTTATCTTTTGATTCCACGGATTTAACCGGTAAATCTGATGTATTGTTAGTGAACGTATAAATATAAACTGGATTTTTCATTGCTATTATTCAGTGGTGAAAATGAAGGCGTTCATAGTGTTATCACTGGTATGTTACTTTGGTGCGGGCTCCGCATCGGTGTTGCCGAATTTGGACGATATGGTAAATAAGGCGGCTGGATGCAGACATCAGGCGTATTTGCATATCGCAAATTGTACGAAATATTCATTAGGAAATGGTACGTCTTGCTTTTTATATTATTATTAACTAGTGCATGTTACTCGTTGATAATGCAGCGTTACATTGGTGAAAAATTGTTAAAATCAGTCCAGGGCCCCAAGTCTGCTATTTTTATAAATTTGTCATTCCAACACGATCCCATTGCCATTTTGCTAAAAGTTCGTAATCTGCTAAATTCATAATGGTCGATCATTGTTCGGTCAATGGTCTCGTAATATTTTTTGATAGCCGAGCTATTAAAAAGTTATGATTGCACAATGACGTTCTAATGGTATGTCACTGATCAAAGGAACTGTAAAAATTTTAGCAGATTACCGCATACATCTATCATTCATTTGTCAATATGTACCAGATTACCATTTTATGCCATTTCTTTCAATGGAGTGTCAGTGGTAGACCATTGGAAAGTCATAATGATGCTTTTACACTAGTAGATTACCAAACTTGTCAAAATCAACCATTATGAAATCAATGATAGACCATTTTGACACTATTGTATTAGCAGACTTGAGGCCCAGTAGTTTCGTAGCTTATACGGTGCAAACAAATTCTTCATTTTATCGAACGCGACGATTGATGTGGTTGAGACGATGGAGCACGCTTGCCTAACTTGTTCACTGTTGAACCCCGGAAAAGAATCTTAATTGATAATAATTGATCCCCATTGACCAAGTTTTCTAATCAGTCTTTCGTCGGCACATAACCAATCTTGATCCAATTTTTTTAAGTGCAGGCAGCACTTAAAAAAATTGGATCAAGGTTGGTATTTAAATACATTTTCATAGTGTATTTGACTACTACAAAAATGTACATGAAAAAATATTAATAAGACCAAACAGACCTTGTTTAGTCGGGGATTTAAAAAAAGAAGAGATATACGCACGAAATCGAGTTGACGGATTTTTTTGTTTTTTGACTTGGATACCTGCGTGTCCGACAGTGGCATCGTAGCTCATAAACGAATGAACAGATTTTGATATAGTTTTTTATGTATAGAATCTTTTGGTATAATATATATATGTATGTTGATCAAAAGCCACAATGTTATTATTTTCTTTCATAAAATACAGTTGGATCCGCTTATAATGACATCGAAGGGAAGTGAAAAATACGTCATACTAAGCGGACGTCATAAAAACCGTAAAATACCTATAAATACCGCAAAATATTTAATAACTCCTCCCTAAACGGTTCGATATTGATTTCAGTAACAGGGGAGGCACATTGCATCTCTAGCACCGTAGCGAACTATCTCGACTGTATGGAAAGCTCACCAAAATTATTATTGGGAGGTAAGTTCTTCTTTTTTTTAATTCATCAAATGGCTTCTCCACGTAACGGGGATGTCAGATTCTTACTGACTAAATACCACCGACTCCGTTCTTTTAAATGCACCAGCGCCGCAGTAACTCTTCGAAACAATTCCTCAAGGGAGGTATATTCCAAAAATTAGATCATCTACAGTCTGCTTAGTTAGCCTAGTTGTAGCAAGCACTACTGCTAAGCATGAAGTTATAGATTCGATTCCCAGGACTAGGAGAGCGATTTTAGGTTTTCTCTAGCAGGAATTTCACCATATCAATTTGGATATAGAATTATAGAATTTGCCTGTTAGTTCGCAAGAGACTCGCTCGCCCTCTATAGTTAATTAATGTATACTGCTATATTGTGCCACCTTTTTTTTTTTTTTTTTTGGATGGGAAATCATCAAATGACTTCTCCCGCTCTGGGCGGAGCGGAAGGGAGTGTCAGACTCTTACTGACTAAAACCCACCCGTGTTCCTGCTTGTGCCCTTTGCGTTCCAGGGCCGCGGTGACTCTTTCGAACAAATTCCGCAACCCTAGCAGGCACTGACCCTATGGGGCCCCGTCTTCTTTGCTGACGGCTCTTTGAGGCGCGCGTGGAACACGACGCGCCGTCGACTCGGGCCTGGTTGCTATCGGACGGCGAGCCACCCATAGCTCGCCATCCGCAGGCCCGCGCAGTAGGTGGCCGGGAATCGCCCTGCGTTTCCCGACGCCCGGGGCGTCTTCTCCTGTTGCGGCGGCTGGAGCGAGGGGCTTCCATCTCTCGCACGCGCTCCGCCTCCTCCTTCGCTAGCATTACTGCTTCGCAGAAGGAGGCGACCGCTTCCCATGCCTCCTCGCTCCGGACCATGGCTTGAACCAGGGCCGGCCGCGAGAGGTCGCCGCCGCCGATCGCCTCCACGAGGACACGGCGTTGCTCCGCCCAAGCAGGGCAGACCTCCACCGTATGCTCCACCGTGTCCTCCGGGCGATCCACACAGTGATGACACCCGGACGTGTCCTCCCGCTGGATCCGACACAGGTACATCCCGAAACAGCCGTGTCCGGTGAGCACCTGCGTCAGGCGGAAGGTGAGGACGCCGTGGCGTCTCTCCAGCCACTCCTCAAAGAGGGGATATTGTGCCACCTACAGTTGTAAATTCGGAAATCTTATAAGTACCTCAAATTGAAAGTAAGAAAGAATGAAAAATTTATAGTTAAAGTGTTATCTCAGCAATATCGCACTGCGGGCCTACCATATCGTCTTAAAACGTGAGTCTTCCGAGAAAAAGGGATGGAGCTATATAGGGTGTATAACTCTATCCCTCTTTCTCGCTCAGAAGACTAGTTTTAACACCTCATGGTGCGCCCGCTGGTCTATCTACGAACATATCTCTTCTTTCAATTGAGCGATTCACCTCGTTTCGGTAAGAAATATAAAATGATATAATCGCTCAATCAGAATAAGTGGCTTCCAGCGCGTTAGTGTCGATGACGCGCGTGAAACTTCAACCAATGTATTAAGTTTCGCGCGCGCCGAACACCGTTTTTATACATACGAAGAATGCCTATGGAGAATGAATATATGAAGCGGCTAAGAAGGAGGATGCATAGTGGAGCCGGAGGGAATTTAGTAAACTATGGCTAAGTGTAATATTGTGATGTGCGAACTGTTTGGTTACATGTAACTGGTTATAAGTCAGTTGATGGAACTTTTAAAGGCTCGTGCAGTAACATCAAAGATGATGAATATAAAAAAAAAACAAATAAACAATTGTAATGAACATACATATGACAGATGTGTAAAAGTTACCGTTGAAGCCAGATGGCTATCGTAAGTTCATGTGAATCTGAAGAGCAGATCTCAGTATAATATAATATCATATGATTCTTGTGAGATAAAGGACGAAATCTAGTACTATTTGTTGTATCGCATCAACATTTTTTATCTATGAACATACAATTAAAAAAAATACATGTGTCCTCCTTTGTCAAATTTAATATTTTGTACTTTTTATTTTGTGTTGTTTGTTACTTTTTCATGTGTTGTGTTTTTATCTTGTATGTTTTTGAGAATGTGTTGTGATGAGAATTTTATTGTATGTTTTCAATATATATTTTGTAAGTGTAGCTATGGATAGAAAGTCTGAAATAAATGTTTATTATTATTATTAACGAAATAATGATATTTTAAATTGTCTTATTTGTGTTTTCAGCGGCGCCCCCTGCAAAAAACACAGCACTTTCCAAATCGAAATGCTTTTTCAACAATATAATGGATACCCTCAAATGCATTGTCAACGGTCACCTGACAATAGGAATCCCAGCAGGTACCTATTTAACCATTATGTAAATGCTTGTGTACTATGTCTTTGATGGATGAATGTTTGTAAGTCAATCACTCCAGAACGGTTGAACGGACCTGAATGAAATTTGGCACAGAGATAGATTATTTTCTGGAATAGCGCATAGGCTTAAAATACATGTTTTTTTTTATCCCGGGATTGTGTGCCTTTGGGATAATTTCCTTCATAATGATGAGTACAATGACCTCATAAGAGGTTGATGTTTTACAAATAACCCTGTATAACTGGCGCCGGTTCTCTGAGGCGTTACTTGGAAGTGATCAACCTGAACACCTAATGACTAATTTGTGCCTCATTTATTAACTTGGGTTACTGTAAAAACAATTGTACGTGGTCATTAATAAACATTAACTTTTTAAAGATAGCGATACAATATTGAACTTTATCTCCTAAGGCAAAAGGCACGATAAAGGTTTTCACAGGCCTAGAACCGCCGCAAGGCAGAATTTTGCTGTGATATTATTTTCTACACTGCATTTGTGACGACACTTTAATTATTAGTTAGTTTCCCACATTTTGTCCAGGTGTATTCTTTATTTTTAAGTGCTGACTTTGAAGAGATACTATTGAATTGTGACAAAAACTCAGGCTGATAAATATGTACATTTTGTTTTCAGTAAAATGGCCGGTAGTGATAAAATGTGTGGTGATAAATGTACCGGCCGTGTTGGAATGCATTCCAATGAACCATTAAGGGTATGTACTGATCACATACGGTCTGTTTTACCTTCTGGATACGGAACCCTAAAAACTATATTCTAATATTTCACCTTTAATTAACAGTAATATTGTTATTTCCAGGTTTACGCCTACTTGATCATGAATACTCGATGCTAATGGAAAAGTATTCCATATTAATCAATACACTATCATAGTATCATATTTAGAACTAGCAGCGGCCCGCGGTTTCACCCGCATTGTTTCCGTTCCCGTAGCAATACGGGGATAAAATATAGCCTATGAAACTCCACAATAACGTAGCTTTCTATTTGCAAAATAATTTTGAAAATCGGTTCAGAAGATCCAGAGATTACCCCTTACAACGTCACAAACTCACAAATTCACAAACGTTACATCTTTATAATATTAGTATAGATTTGGTCTGCAGGTAGAAACGACAAACAAGCCACATCAACTACTTCAATAAAATATTTATACAATACATTTGCTGTTTCCTTGCCTGCTGCACTCTGTACCACTCTTGTTACATTAAACAGATAGAAGAGAGAGAGAGAGGGAGAGAGAGAGACAGAGAGAGAGAGAGAGATAGAGAGAGAGAGAGAAAAGAGATTTTCGTATCTGCACGTCTAGTCGACGTAGCTACGTCTGTCAGACGTAAAGTAACGTGTGCATACCTTGAGCATCCTCATGAGCCCTTCGAGCTGGTGCATGAGGTGCTTGCGCGACTCCTGCAGTGAGGACAGGTGTCCCTCCAGCTCGTCCTTACGTTGCCGCAGTAGACGCAGCTCTGACACTAAGGGAGCCGAGCCCACACCGCCGCCGCCCGCGCTTGCTTCCGCTTCTTGTTGACGTCTGAAAGAGGAAAATAATACCTGTTGTGAAAATTGGAATATTTGTTTACTAAATGATAAAGATGAGTAACTAAGCCTAGTTGAACTTTATCAATAGATTAGAATAGAAATAAAAGTCCTACATCTTATATATAACATTTTCGTGTCACGGTGTTTGTGGTTGAACTCCTCCGAAACGGCTTGATCGATTTTCGTGAATCTTAGCGTGCATATCGGCTAGGGTGGTGAATCGGACAACATCCATTTTTCATCCTCCTAAATGTTAAGGGTGGTTCAACCCTAATTTTTTATTTTTATTTTATGTGGCAAAACGACGTTTGCCGGGTCAGCTAGTATCATCTATAATATATAAACACCCGTGTTGAGCAACAAAATATATATAAGCACTTATTGGCTACTTAATACTAAAGTTACACATAGACGCAAAGTGTAACCGTGGACTGCTGTCAAATTCCCTGACTCCGTATCCTGGCACTTCCAAGAGTCTCAGCCCACTGGACACTGGCAACAAGAAGTAGTATAGATGAGTACCTGAGCCTGGCGATCTCCCGCATGATCTCCCGGTTCTTGGCCTCGAGCTGTGAGATCAGTTCGCGTTGCTGCCGCGCCGCGTCCACTTCCGAGCCCTCGGACGATGACCGGCCCTGGACACGCACGGTTCAGATTAATACGACGTAGTTTAGTATATTTTTGTTTGGGGTTCTGTTTAATAAGTAAAATTTTGCACTTACCAGTTCTGGTGTGAGCGATGCTGATCTACCGGCTCTTGGCTGCAAAGAACATAAAACATTATTTAAAAAAAAATGAGAACAAAAACTCATTCCGTCATGAATTAACACACTATTATGGATAAAGTTATTAACAAGAGTGCGAATCTTTATCATTGTAATAAGGTTTAGATTGAAATGACAGACTAGCGTTTATAAAATATATGTAATTTCTTTCCAATCCATATATTTGGCTATATTTTTGTCTCATTTGGTCATAATAAATAATACACTACTACAGCTTTGCCCGCGACTTCGCACGCGCATTATATCCCGTTTTTCCCGTTACCGTAGAAATTTCGAGAAATGCTCTCTTAGTGCTCCCCTACACTCCCTATGGAGCAGCAGCTTTCTACGAACAGTAGTTTCGGCTGTGCGCTGTCTGTCAGTCACTCATTAACGGAAAAGTTTCATTTATTGATTTCCAAATTCATAGTTTTTTCGACCACTACCAGCGCCCCCGGTTTCACCCGCGTTGTTCCCGTTCCCGTGGAAAACCGGGGATAACATCTATATGTCATGATACTCACAAATAATGTGGCTTTCTATTGGTAAAAGAATTTTCAAAATTGTTTCAGTAGATCCAGAGATTACCTCGCCCTATAAGGGAGCGTTAATACTTACTTAATACGTAATACTTGAACGCTCCCTAACCTCACAAACTTTACCTATTTATAATATTAGTACGTATAGATTATACATACCATAGTTCTGTTCTCGTGAGCCAGTCTCGCTGCGTAGCGCGCTATCAGACGATGTTCATCGTCCACACCACGAGACAAGTGTTCCGCTATACCTGACACACAATTTTGTGAGTATTAGAAATTGATAAATTTCATAAAGGTGCCTAAGGTGTTATCTTGTTATTAATTTTGTTATATTATTGTTGAATTGGTTTTTGTTACACCAATGACAGCCCCATTTCATGCCCAGACATATGTACATACTGCCCATGCCAGGTTGTCTGGAAGAGATCGCGGAATGCGATAAGACCGCCCATTGTGTGTGTTTTAGTTTTAAGTCTACTTTTTGTGTTACTTTTGGTGTACAGTAAAGTATATAATAAATAGATAAATAAATAATAGTGGGACTAAAGGGCCATTATATAAGGTTCATAATTATGAAGTTTGTGTCATGACTTGTCATGCGAAGGAATGAATATTCAAGGTGGCTTTTAATAAACTGACTGTTTATATGATTTTTATCAATCCACTATGGTAGTTACGGTGAAATCGTAAAAACCTGCGAACATAAATGTAATGGACAGCCGTTTTCTTTTCATATTTCAATGAATGATGAAGATCAATGGTAAAAATTGTGCATATCTTTACACTTCCTAAAATATTTCAAACGAATTATTTATCCCTTTAACCTATTACTCGGGTCTTAAATTTTAAGGTCGATCTTGAAAAGACTCCAGTTTATAGGCTACTTTATATGTGCCACTGGTCACTTTGTATGAGCCACTGGCCCCATTGTATGGGCCACTGGCCACTTTGTATGAGCCACTGGCCACATTTAATGAGTCACTGTGCTGGTACCTTTTTATGAGCCACTGGGGACTTTGTATGAGCCACTGACCACTTTGTTATACATATGTGCCACTGGCCACTTTATATATGCCAGTGGCCACTTTTTATGAGCCACTGGCCACTTTATATATGCCAGTGGCCACTTTTTATGAGCCACTGGCCAGTTTGTATGAGCCACTGGTCACTTTGGATGAGCTACTGGGCACTTTTTTTAAAAGTCAGCCTGTATTTTTATTATATCTGATGAGATTTTTTACCGCCTCGAAAGCATGTAAATTTATTTAAATCCTCACCATACATAGAGTTATTGACAATATAATACATACTGCGGTGTGTGGATCGAGAGGAGCGCGAGTCGAGCGAGCCGGTGTTGACGTAGCCGCCCACGTACTCCGGGAAGCCGTTGTGGGCCGGCACCGGGGACGGCGGCCTGCAATACAAATTCATTCAAACATACTTTGACACAATTTTTTACATCAATTCACTCAGACTTAAACATGCAAAGAATGAAGGGAAACCTTTGAAGTGGGATAACGCAGGGTAGCAAATAAAAGGAGCCACAAAGAGCTCTCAGTTAAAACCTGACATTTTGTTTAATTGACAGGACCTGTTTTTAAGTTATCGTTAGCCATAACCTGGAGTTAGTATCATTCTAAAATCATCAAACAGAGAAAACTGAATTTTCTCAAGTGTGAAAGTTATATTTTCTTGGATTTGGAAGGCCGCAGAGCACCCCACGTAAAGTATATACACGTACACAATATGGCTGAGGTTGAGCGTCCTCTCGGGCTGGTCGGGGTAGCGCGGCAGCTGCGCGCGCGCTCGCTCCGGCACGCAGCGGAACGACTTGCGCAGCGTCGCGCCGATCTGCTTCGACGGCGACTTCTGTGTACGCGAAATATATTGATTTACTTATGTATACATTTTGCTAAGCAGTTACAATATAATAAGTTACATTCTTAAACAGAAGGTAAGCGGAAAATGGATTAGCTGATAAAATTATTCGTTCGGTTGTATTATTGCTCTTTTTATTCACAACAACACTCGTAAGCCAGAATCTTCAAAGGCACGAGAATTTAAATACAAATGCAGTCCTGGCACATGGTGTAGTTGTGCAGCTAACATTATCATCAGATATACTCACATAGGCGGCGTACTCCTTGACCTCGTGCTCGTTGCTGTGGGTGTGGGACACCCGGCCGCGCCAGAAGCAGTCCTGGCACATGGTGTAGTTGTGCAGCTAACATTATCATCAGATATACTCACATAGGCGGCGTACTCCTTGACCTCGTGCTCGTTGCTGTGGGTGTGGGACACCCGGCCGCGCCAGAAGCAGTCCTGGCACATGGTGTAGTTGTGCAGCTAACATTATCATCAGATATACTCACATAGGCGGCGTACTCCTTGACCTCGTGCTCGTTGCTGTGGGTGTGGGACACCCGGCCGCGCCAGAAGCAGTCCTGGCACATGGTGTAGTTGGCGCAGCGGGTGCAGCGGTATCTGAAGCCGGTGAGCGAGCTGCGGCGGCAGGCGCTGCAGGCCAGTGGGTGCACCACTGGGGATGAACGATGAAGTTACATTAGCAGGGACAGGTACAAACCAGAAACTTTCGTTTGCTTTTCTTGTTCTTTTTTCTTAATAATTTTTCTTGTTTTATGACAAATTCATGCAATCCTAAATCCTGACACATGTTTCAAAAATCAACTGTCAGAGGCAAAAACCAACGCTCCGAAAATGGAAAAGATTTCAGAAAATCCAAAGTTTTATAAAGAAAGAGACATATGTTATCAGGTAAATCATACCATCATGCGCAAAATAGCAATCAGTTTATTGAACATCATACGAAAGTTATTAGTTTCGTACCATTTTCGACGCTGGCGAGTCTGTGCAGCAGTGGGAGCCACACTAGACATGGCGGCCCGGGGTCCGACATCAGTGTGTCGAGGAAATCGTTCACCGTGATCTTGCCGTTCTGAACAAACGAAATATAATTAATCCTTAGATTCTAACCTTATACGATGTTTAGCGAGTGTATTGAGAATGAGAAATATGACTTAGGAAACGTAACTGGCGTGTCGGACGCGCCAGAAATGATATTCATAATATCGCTTGAATTGCGTCCCGAAAGTGGTGAGTATTATATTTTGCGTTCTTTCGAAACCCGTAATTCCGCTTTTATAATACATTTTTGTCTATGTAATAGTGCGAGACTTTAGCTAAAAATAATGATAACTATTATGACAAAGATGATACCTACAACTAGTCGAGGAAGCCAACTATTTATAGCAAGCGACTAAACGGCACAAGATGTCCAGCTCTAGTAACAATGTTAGTAGCCAGGTGAACTGACAGTTTACCTAGGCTGCCTAGGCTACCAAGACCCCATAAAACAACCGTAGATCCTTCTAGAAGAAAAAAATACTCACCTGATTAAATATAGTAAGCGCAAGCGAGTCAGTGTAGTTGAACGACGGCGACTCGTAGACCGCGGCTGGTAACGCGAGCACCTCTCGTAGATAATCCGACAGCCTCTTCATAAGCAGGTGGCCATTACCGTCCGATAGTTGGGAGAATATATCTGGTGGGAAGGAAGATAGGAAAGTTATGCGTGTTAGTTATATAATCTAACTAGCTGCTGCCCGCAGCTTCGCCCGCGTGAATGTCGGAAATTATCCCAAGGGAACATAATCCCGGGATAAAAAGTATCCTATGTTACTTCTAGTACCTCCCAGAATATGTGTACAAAGTTTCATGTTGATTCGTCAAGTAGTTTTTGCCTGAAAGCGTAACAAACATCCAAGCTTTCACATTTATAATATTTATTATAATCTAATATAACATGGCACCTATAACATTTTACTCGGGATTCGGCTGAATTGTCATGACGCGGGTGTACACGTACCCACGCGGTAGGACGGCAAAGACCGCCAGGCACTTCTCATAAAACCGAGCGGGTGGGCGGGTTGCTTCGGCTGGGGAACCGTCGATCCCCTTGCTGAAGTATATCGAACGAGTCTCCAGACAAGAGAAGTTTCTCGAAAGCCAAATCCTAAGCCTAGGGTTAAACCAGCACCATAATTCCCTAGATTCACTAACTCCAAACTTCGCTCATATTCAAATCCCAACTGATCGATAGATAGAACATGGCACCGGTTCCTTCAAAAGTATGAAGAAGACAACGTTAATAAGTTGTGAACGACGGCCACCTCGACTCACGTAGCCAAATCCCCGATGTCATACCACCAACTTGCGAACTCCAGGTGCTACAGAGAAATACCCAATAAGATTTTCCGGGAATCGAAACCAGGTTCCCATGCTCAGCAGTCGCGCTTGCGGCCGCGAAATCAGTGGAGCAGGAAAATACCTACATGGAATGGAAAATTTGCAAATCATACTTTATGAGCGACAGATTGAAACCAGACTCAGTAAAACCCCGCAGTTTCTAAACTAATGGAAGTCTTTGATAAATGTATATTGATAATGTTTGTATGATCATTAATTCTAAGGGTAGTAGAAGCAATTTTATTCAAAGTCTAAGGTCAAAGTCAAGGATCTCATTAAATGTATTGAATGTTCAATACATTTAATGAGATCCTGATGCGGTATACATTAGTCACCAGTAGGTATTTAAGTAACTATTGTTGTATCCTTGTCTAGTTTGTGTCCCACTGTTGAGTAAAGACGTCTTCTTTCTTCTTGCAAACTTTTATACCTTGGACGACATATGGACAAGTTTGTCCCGCAATAGTAATCAGATCGTCACACGTCCTTCGTCAAGGTCGACCTAACCAGCGTAGTTCTGCCTCTGGCGCCCAGTGAGTGACGATCTTCGCCCATCTCTCCAGACGGATACGTGCGACAGTCAGCATAAGCATAAGCATAATCAGCCTTTTAACGTTCCCACTGCTGGGACACAGGCCTCCTCTCGAGGGGAGGGAATGGACCGTAATCCACCACGCGGGCCCAGTGCGTGTCGCCGGTTGCCGCCGGTCGCCGTGATGCCGGTTTCCTCATGTTTTCCTTCACCGTTTTGAGAGCAGAGGTGATGAAATTAATGGCGACAGCCAGACCAGCCCACATCCACTTCAGCCTAGTTTTTTGCTGTCCCGACATCCGCTACTAGAGTTATGGAGCGTCGGGTGGTGCTATACAACTAATACGTTTCTCTTCCTTGCCCCGCGCAAATCTTGAGTTTAATCATTTTAAGTCATCGCATATTATATCCAAGAGAATTACCTAAGAAGTTGGATCACATAAATGACTCACAGCTAAGTAGCTTAGTCAGTAGGTAATGAATCATTGTTTACTGTGACCTTCACAGTCGTACTTCATACACAACATAAGAAGTACTTACATCTCAGTTTGTCCATCAACTTGCCGGCACACATGGTGGCGAGAGCCACTTTAATGGAAAACACTCTGATTTTACCCACGTTTTCACTGAAACAAAAAAAAAGCTATGTTTTTGTGATGTTACTTGACAAAGAATGACAGCGACTTAAGCGCTTATAACACTGTCCAAATTTTTAGAAGATGTAATTAAAGTTAGGACAGTTGAATCCGATTTAGTACGATTGGAAGGTAAATTCCTAAATTGTTTACTATTTAGGTGAGTATAACGCTTCGATACGCGACCCAATGTAATTCGACCTCACGATTGCGTGTCGTCTATCCGATTTAGAATTCAATTTAGTGTAGTGTGTATCACTAAGTTCCAAATTCCGTATTAGAGTGTTCCTTTTCCTAAAAATTGGAAAGTGTAATAAGCGCTCTAAAATTATATTGCTAATACATACATTCTACAGCAAACATGGATCGCACTTGTTAATTTTATTTGTTATTAAAAAACTGGCAAGTGTGAGCTGGACTCGCGTGCAAAAGGTTCCGAAAGAATTTCATTTGTGTAACATGTTATTTTAACACTACAGACTTGTTAAAGTTTTTCCTGTAATCTATAGGTAAAGAACTATCTGCATTATTTTCAAAATGTTAAGATTCGTAGTTTCAGTGATAAGGGGAGGAATGGTGACACGGTGTACCACACGGTGGAGTTCTGCCCTGCTTGGGCGGAGCAACGCTGTGTCCTCGTCGAGGGGTTCGGTGTCAGCGACCTCTCGCGTCCGGCCCTGGTTCAATACATGGTCCGGAGCGAGAAGCAGTAATGCTAGCGCAGGAGGAGGCAGACCGCGTGAAGGAAATCGAAACGTCATGGCCCTGCCGCCGCAACAGAAGAAGACGCGTCGGGCGTCGGGAAACAGGGCGATTCCCGGCCACCGTAGGCTCGGGCCTGCGGATGGCGAGCTACGGGTGACTCGCCGTCCGATAGCAACTAGGCCCGGGTCGACGGTGCGTCGTATTCCACGCGCGCCTCAAAGAGCCGTCAGAAAAGACGGGGCCCCATAGGGTCAGTGCCTGCTAGGGTTGCGGAATTTGTTCGAAAGATTCACCGCGGCCCTGGAACGCAAGGCACTAAGAGGACACACAGGTGGGTTTTAGTCAGTAAGAGCCTGACACTCCCTTCGGCTCCGCCCAGAGCGGGAGAGACGGGAAAAGTCATTTGATAATTTCCTATTCAGAAAAAAAGGAAGGAATGGTAAGTTTCGTCCAATTTCTTGAATACCTTCAAAACTATTTATTTTTAAATTATGAAAAAAAATATTTTAGTTAAAACCGTCACAATAATCCCTTTAATTTGATCTGCAAATTTCACCTGGTATAGTCTGTTTTTTTTCTAATTGTATTTTTTTAAGTAACACGTCCATGATTGGATCACAATGGTTCCTTTCGAAATTTCAGCAGAATCGATCCAGTATATCGATCGGAGAAAATTGACATTGACAGACAGACAGATACACCAGTGATCCTATTAGAGTTCTAAAAGAAAGACTATGATATTGATAATGAGAAGGGGATTAGTCCTTATAAGAGACACGGCATTACTTCAACTAAATTAGGTGCAACTTCAATCAAAGGCCACATTTCTAAACTCTCAGGATAGCCGCAAACTAGCCGAAAACATCTAGGTTTATGATTGCATTTCTTCTTCATCTGAATACATTTATATCCAATTTTACATGCTAATAAATAAATCGTTATTCAATTATGTTACTATATGTATGTATCTTTGAGAAGTGCATAATTTTATCTACCTGCAGTATACACTTGAAATGACATTCCATATTAATCTGTCACAATGCATGTCATTATAAACAAGGTGGAAATCTAATTAGTATTACTAGCAACAGCCTTCCTCATGCCTCCATTCAAGGCTAGGGAATTTGCAACATTATGTTAGTAAGTAAACAATAAAAGACAAATTTAAAAAAATATTTAATTTTTTTATTGTGTAGTGGTTTAAGAGATATAGATAAAGTTAAGTTTGCAATTCATCTTCATACATAAAACTACCTTTTGGAATAGACAATTAGAATCAATTGTTTTTTCTTTAAAATTTTTATATAAGTGAGCTCTTTATGGTAAAGCTGCCACTAGCATGAAAGTCAATAATCATCCGAAGGGAACATATTTCTGGGACAAAAAGTGCTCTATGAACTAGTCCAGCAGCCTTACCATGACATCTTAAATCCATCATGATTCCTGTGTCAGAGAGAGATGGAGTTACACAAGACGAATAGCGCCATCCCTTTCCCTCACATTGAATCATGATAGCATTGGCACTTCGTAGTACAGCCACACGTTATAAACTATTGTGTTTTCAAATTCCATCTAAATCCAACTAATAGGAGATAGTAAGATGTAGTCTGGAAGTTAGAATGTCTGTGTTATAATCATCCCTAATAGCAAAATGGATCTGATTCAAACTTCTAGTTGAAAGTGAATCTGGATGGACAGAACACTTCCATCTCAGTAGGACATTCTCATGGAATATTTCCTGATTTTCACAAGGGTGAACCTGTTTGTAAAAGGTAGTAGCTCCATAAATGCAAACAAAATTAAAGTACAGAAAAAAAAACTTTATGAAATTACCACAGACTCAATACATATTACCAACTCACCCAGTACTGTAAGCCGACAGCAGCCAATTCAGCAATAGAGCTGAGCACGCTTCAACAGACACCTGATGAGCAGGCGGCAGTCTTTTGTTTAAGTTGTGGTATAACGAAGATACAAGTGTTTCCAGTCTCGTCACATTCACACAAGCAGTTGGCTCTAGAGTGTTTAGAGCGTTCTCACGGAATGCTTCTATTACATTCCATATGTCTATTACATGTACTGAAAGAAAATCGATACATTTAGAAAAAAAGTAAGTTAATATATCTCAATTCAGTTTTTTTTAATTTGCCATCATTTTAATACACAAAAAAATCAGTTGATATCAAGGTACGTTGTAAATAAGTAAATTTTGTGTTTACTTGTATTTTTTTTGTTTATTATGTATTGATTAAATGAATATAAATTTGCTTAATAATTACAGAATACAACATGTCATCATCTATCATGGTGTGTCGATGACTTAATAAAACCTTGGTACTCAATCAATCTTAATAAACAGCGCTTAATTCAACTGAGTTATAAATATTCATGACTCATTCTATTTGGCGCAACACAGTACTACCATTTCATAATTTTGGAGGCAATAAACACCAATTTAACCCAATAAAAATGAATAAACAAGTTAGTTGATGAATGTGTTTGCCATCCAACATAGGAAATAATTTTCAGATGAATGCAAACATACTTTTGCAGGACATTAATAAGTGTAGATTTTAACACAGAATAAACGAATTACATTGTACATTACTCACAGTTACATTTTTTTTGTACATAGCGTAGCTTACAAGCTGTCCTGTAGGAGGCAAATCTGATTAGGTCAAAGTTCTGCTCTCTCATCTCCTGTAGCAGCTGAGAGCGAGGGTCTGAAGACGCGGAGCCCGCACTGGGGACCACCACCCCTCGTATATCCCCCACACTGGGCACACCGCCCACACTATCACGTTCTAGCGACATTTTCACTGCTACACAGAAACCTACGTAATAATTATCACATAAAACAGATTATGAAGGTGTGTATTCGAAAATTGATTACACTTGACAACACAAAGATAAGATTAAACGTGATTTAAGCGACAAAAAATATAAACAAGGTCTGCGGCTGCAGGTCCGCAAAAACACTTTGATATCTCTAAATTATTACGAAATTCACGATGATAAAGAGCTCTTACCTTAACCGAACGATAAGCTCATAACTTTGTTGACATAACGATAATATATTCACGGCAAACTCAAGATTATTTCCGTAGTTCTATCGATTCAAAGATATTATTAGTGACAACTTGATATTTACTTGATGATTTGATTAATAATGGATACCACATTGACAGTTTAATCGCACGTTTTCACTCCTTATTTAACTACAGATTATTTCCATGTCCTTTATTTTAAAGAATAAATTATAAAAGTCATTTCTCTACGCCAATAAATTACGGAATATCGAAATCAACATGACAAGCCTGCCATTAAAAGTGCGTTCCTGAAATCCTGACTTTTTATCTCCATATCTAAGTAATTTTTTAAACAGAGCTTTAGAATAGGTGTGTGTTAATAATTTAATGCGATTTTTTGTCTTCATAAATTTATATTAATCGGAATGCTTTAATATTAAGTTTGTGAAATTTTTAAATCCTGAAAACAAAATTATATTTATAATTTCAACTAGATATTCTGTGTGTAATGGATCAAATGTCATTCAAAGACAAAATTTTACTTTTCTAGCCGGATCATCAACTTTGGATACTGACTAAATGAGTGTTAGAAAAATACTTATTTTATTTTATTGCCTTTCTCGGGGTGTTTCACTCTTAAACTAATAATAATGTTCCTCCAAATACCCTTTCACTTTTTCGAAGAAATTGCACCACCCTGGCAGATTTGATTCGAAAAAAGTAGATCAGATAGGCAGTCGTATCGTCTTGCAACCTGAGAAACATAATAATATGCCGAGCATAGGATCTGTTCAAAATCATAAAAATGTTAAAACGAAATAAAAGAAAATTTGTAACAATAAGACTTTATGTTTTAAATGCTAAAACTACCCGGTTGGAATGGTCGTTTCCAAAATGTTTTAATTGATCTTAGCTGTGGATCTTAGCGTATGTATCCAGTTGAAAGAAACCGATTACTGCAGTAGGTAGTTAATAATAACAGCGATATTCACTTTGACTGCATGCCCTTACTCTTTGAGATTAAACATCCAGCGCCTATGGACCTATCCCGTGGCCCCCGATACGGTAAAATTTTTCAACGATCTCGTTGTTATCTCAGTTGATTTTAGTTGTGAACGCCTTACGTTGCTATTCTGTCGGCGGCGTCAACTGCGTAAGGATTAGCGATGGCGACGCCGATGCCTTGTATGTAGCCAACTACGTAAACATAGCTTGTCCATGGGTGGCGACACAGTGATCTTCAATTTATTGGAAGTTGGTGTATGAGATATTTTTTTTTCAGAATTCAGCATTTTCAGAAATTGGTAAAAATCCTACTAGTCAAACTCAAATTGTTATTTTTTACTGTCAGTACTGTCACTGTGATATTATCATGTTTGACAATGAGTCTTTGAGTCAAAACAAAATAATGTAGACGCGTATTTTAAATAATTAATTTTGTTTTTGATGCGTCGACTTTTCTAACATTAATACTTTGCATTTGTATAAAATAGATTAGTTGAGATTATTAACGGGCCTTTAATGCCATCACATTATGGTTTAGTCTTGGCGAGGTACATGATAATATTAGGTTTAATTTTGTTAGTGTTTTAAGTTTTGTGTTATTAAGTTTACAGTCCATTACACGTACATAGGTAATAAATACCCATTATGGATAGACTGCAAATCCGTAGCGAAGTGCGAGGCATCCTCCAAGAAACTCTAAAATACATAATCGACGAAATTAATGAAGAAGCCGAAACTGAAGGGATCAAACTAAACCGCAAGAGAAAATGGGTAAAAGATAAGGTAAATCAAGATATAAAATGTTACCTACACCCCGAACTATCCAAAGGACCAACAGAACATTTTAATGCATTACATATGACTGAAGAATCATTTAATTGGCTACTAAAAGAGGTAGAGCCACATATCCAGAAGTCAGACACTATAATGAGAATGGCACTGCCTGCAATACTGAAACTTGAAATAGTTCTGCATTTGTTTGCAGCGGGAACCAGTTTACGGGTACTAGAACTCCTGTTCAACGTATCAAAGACAAGCATTTGTTTGATGATCCATAAAGTATGTGATGCCATTTTTTTTTGCACTGAAGGATTATATTCAGGTAAATGAAAATATTGTGTACTGAGGAGTACTTATTTTTTAAGATTTGTAATTTGACTTGAATAACACAATTTAAGTCATAGAAATATAAAATACAGGAGAAGTGGCAAGGGGGCGTGTCGGTGTCCTCGCGACATGCTCGGGGCGAGCATGTCTTACGCAATGGTCGAATCCGCGAACTAGTGCGCTTACGACCGTGAGCGTGATAAGATATAAGAATGCCGTGTTGTTCAGTGTTTTCTTGTAAAAACCGAAGCATAAACCAAAACTTTGTTAATTATGGAATCACTTACCATATCAAAATACAAGTATTTTACTATATTTGTCTTTAAAATCATGAAAAACAACAAATCGTAAAATATTTCTTGCTTATACTATGTTATTTTTGTTTTCAAATGTCACAGCGACAATAACATATTACAATGAATACACTGCTCCTTAACCACTACCTAAGTTTGTCGCTAAGTGACTGGATGAGCAATGTAAAAATCACAAAACGATACTTTAGCAAGCCGATGTATCGCATAGTACGGCCGCTGCTTCTTGCCGCGAGTTAGTGATGTAATTGTGCAGATACACTGTCGACAACAATGTCGATTGTTGAATGAAATATTACAAAAGTTTACCAAACTTTCTTAGATTGCAATAAATTTTTGGTAAATAATCGTTCAAGTGTTTTTGGCTTTGAATTATCGTATGTATGCCTTATCCTCGTGCTACTTCCTTACTTTTTATGGTAATTGTATTTTACTTTCGATAAAGTTTCGAATGCATTATAGTAATCGGCATGTTTAAGATAATATATTAGTGACCTTTGCTTAAAATAGTCAACATATTCATGCTATTTATTTGTTATACATGGGCAGCATGGCGTGTGTAATAAATGCCAGAATCGATAAGTCAATCACTAGCGTATATGTAAAATAAATTGCTTTTGCACAGCACAACGATACCCAGCGTTGTTTTTGTGTGAGTAAGTTGCACGGTGTACTGTAAATATACGCTGTGTTTATTAGGATAAGGTTTATAATTGATTGTGTAGTACAGTCCGATTTCAAAAATGCGGGTGTGTGCGCGACTGCGTATCTATTGCTTTTACTGAACTGCATTCGTAGTAGTTGCCGGGTGGTAGGGCAAAACAGGAGACACAGGTTCCGATACATTTTCGGCTACAGGGCATATCTCCTTGTTTATTATATCTATGATTTAAGTTCATAAGAGATCATAGAGTTGGAAACATTTAGTTTTATTTACGTTGCATATTCATAAGAAGACCATAATTATGTAAAATCCAGGTAGTAAGAAGTTCCCCACCGAATGTGTCTCCACGTTGTCGTCGTGGTGGGGCTTGAGCGTCTCAATGATCTTGCGAGCTTTCCCGGTAGAGCCACTCATGCCGGAAGGTCGCAAGTGAGGGATCAGACCAAGAGAGACACACACGTGAGGAATCCCGTTCGCTGCCTTCTGGTACGCGTCTGCTCATCAGTCAGACGTGGCTGTGAAGGCAGTGAGCGGGTGGGAGGAGAGGCCCTGTGATGGAGAAAGGGCGGAGGAGTAAGGGACCGCACCCTCTAAAAGGAAAAAGATGGATAGAAAAGGCCTTTGTAAAATGAGTCCCCAGGTGGGTCCCGACTGCTCAGCGGTCGGGGAATCCCACCCCGCTTCGGCGGGCTGCCCTCCGTACTCTGGGGTGGGCACCAAACGCCTTCCGCTTGCCAGTGGCAACAAGAGCCGAGGAGGCTCCGAATCATCGTCGTCATCCGGATCCGCTTCCTATAAGGAGCTGATGGCGTACGATCTTGTAGAGAAGGGTTCGCCTGAGCGCCGGGGAGGTGCGGAGTCGGATTCCGGCTCTTGCCCTGACCTAGTAACGGTCAGCTCGGCGGGCTCTGAAGACGGAGGAAGGGGGGCCGCTGTGGAGGGCGTCAAGCTCGTCCGCAAGCGGCCCAGACGGGAGGACGACAAGGAGTCGTCCTCCGAGGGCGAGTTCGCCTCCGCCCGAAAGATCCCCACCGCCAGGCGGGGCAGGGGCAGTGACGCTGGGAGTGGGCTAGCTCCCTCTACCCGGGCGTCGGGGCGTCGGGCCGAGAGGTTGGTGGAGGAGGGGCGTCGCCCTGGAGGGAGCGGTCGCAGAGCTCCCTCTACTCTTCCGCCTCCTCTCGACTCTGACGACTCGGAGTCCCCGGGAGAGGCACCTCTCGCCGCCGAGGAGCAGAGGGCTCGTTTTGAGGAGGTAGTGGAGGCCGCGATCCGCGCTGTGGCCTTCAAGAGGAAACAATCCTCGAAGCGGGAGGCCATAAGCGCGGCCAAAGCCTCCATTCTGGCGGCAGCGGCGGCCAACGGCGGGACAAGAGAGGCAAAGGAGGCGTCTGAGCTGCGGGCGGAGGTCGCCCGCCTCGCGGTTCTTACGGAGCGACTCGTTCGGGAGAATGAGTCGCTCCGGAGGGACCTGGCGGGGATGGCCACAGCGGCCTCCGAGGAGCCGCGAGGGGGGCTGAGTCCGGCAGCGCCGGAGGGGGGCCAAGTGCTGAGCCAGGTGCGGGACCTGGTGCGGCAGGAGCTGGCTCCCTTCCGGAAGCAGTTCTCCGCTTTGGAGGACATGGTCCGGCGCTCCCCAACGGCGGCGACACAGAGGCCCCCGGGCCAGCAGCAGAAGGCGGCTTCGTACGCGGCCGCCGCGGCTGCCAGCCCGGGAACGTCCGGCAAGGCGAAGGCAAAGGCCAAGGACGGAGCAGCGCCAGCGCCTGTGGCGCCGGCGGCTGCGACGCCGGCAACGACCAAGTCGGCCCCGGCGAAGAGGGGTGGGAGGAAGGCTGGGGGAGGAGCGGCTAAGGCTGCGGCGCCAGTGGTGCCGCAGCCGCCCCCACCCCCACCCTCGGACCCTCCTGCGGCCGGGGCCGAGTGGCAGGTTGCTGGCCAGAAGCGGAGGGCCAAAGAGGCGGCCAGGAAGAAGGCGAGGAAGCAGCGGCGTAAGGCCAACGCTATTGCGGCGAGGCTTCGCGCCCCGAAATCCGCGGCTGTGGTGCTCACACTGCAGCCGGAAGCGGAACAGAGGGGCGTGACGTATCTCGCCGTATTGAAGCGGGCGAAGGAGGCGGTGAGCCTCCAAGAGCTGGGCATCAGCGGGGGCATCGGGGTCAGGAGGACCTTGACCGGTGCCCGGAAGCTGGAGCTCGCCGGAGCGGAGAGTGGCCCGTTCGCGGACGCCCTGGCTGAAAGGCTGAGGGCGGTCTTACCCGCGGACGAGGTCCGGGTGTCCAGGCCGACTAGGCGCATCGACATGCGCATAGTGGGCCTGGATGACTCCGTTACGGAGGAGGAAGTTGTGGCCGCCGTCGCCAGGGCTGGGGGGTGCTCTGCCGAGCTCGTCAAGGCGGGCGCCCTCCGGCCTGACAACACGGGCATGCAAACCCTTGTGGTGAGCTGCCCCGTGACGGCGGCCAGAACTTTGTCGGAGGGCCGAAGGCTCTTGGTGGGATGGGTGTCTGCGCGGGTAAAACTGCTGGAGCCCAGACCTCTGAGGTGCTACCGCTGCCATGTGGGTAACCACACGGGAGCTATGTGCCCCTCGGAGGTCGACCGCAGTGGACTCTGTTTCCGCTGTGGTCAGCCCGGTCACAAGGCCGGCTCGTGCGAGGCCACGCCGCACTGCGTTGCATGTGCGGCAAGCCGGCCGAGCACTGGGCTGGGGGAAGGGCCTGCGCGCCACCCGCCCCGACCAGGGGCAAGAGGTCCGCCGCCGCCGCCGCCTCTGCCGCCGCCGCGGCTTCCGTCGCCGCCACTGCCGCTTCTGCTGCGGGTGCTGCGACTCCCAACGCTCGGGAGGGTGCTGAGATGGAGTGCCAGTAATGGTCCCATTTCGGCCCCCTCCAGAGACAAGTCGGCCGCTGTGCTATTGCGCAGTGGCTGATGCCTGGGGACGGTGAGCGTGGGTGGCTCGCCGTCCGACACCAGGTTGAGTCGACGACGCGTTGTGTTCCACGCGCGCCGCAAGGAGCCGTCACCACCGAGGACGGGGCCCCATAGGGTCGGTGCCTGCTAGGGTTGCGGAATTTGTTCGAAAGAGTTACCGCGGCCCTGGAACGCATAGGGCACAAGAAGGATCACGGGTGGGTTTTAGTCAGTAAAAGTCTGACACTCCCTACCGCTCCACCCAGGGCGGGAGGGGTCATTTGATGATTTCCCATCCAAAAAAAAAAAGGTAGTAAGAAGTTGAACTATTATTTTACTAATTTCAGTGATGTCTCCCTCAACCCAACTTGAACCACTTTTATACAATTTATCAATTCCTTCATCACCCAGTCTATTCCAACCACTTTCTACAAATAATCAATCCTGATCAGGGGTTCTTTGTGCCAAACTTTTGGAAAATTCCTCTCAAGGACTTTGCTCAAACTTAACATAGTATGGTGAAGATTGCCCACAACCAGGAGAATCTTGCAACCGTAATCCTGTTAAATAACTCTGTATATAATGTTGAGCTTGTAAAGCCCGTTCTAGTGGCATCATTTTCAATTGTGCTGAAACGCTTCTGCCAAATATGTTGAACTCATGCTCTTCTGGAGGTGGAGCATTATTGAGAGCACAGACTTCCTTTACTTTTGTTAGTAGTGATGCCAGTTCTTGTAGTCTTCTTTTTTTTAATGTCCGAGGTTGCTCTGTGTCTGTTATTGCATTGTCTGCAGTCTCTTCAATATTATACTCTACCGTATTGTAACTATGATCTTGAAGGCTGGTGCCACCAGCATTGTCATCTGTATTTTCCTGAAAATATCCAAATGAATATATATCTTGAATGTTCCAGATACCAAGTCATGAACAGTGGAAAGCTGTTGAAACTGGCTTTAAGAATACATGGAATTTCCCAAAATGCTGTGGTGCTATTGATGGAAAATGTGTTGTAATAAAATCTAAAAATGATGCAGGAAATCGTCATAAAAAAATCGCAGTATTCGCTGTATGTGATGATGATTATTGCTTCAAATATATTGATGTTTGGTCCAAGAAAAATATGTCTATAGATATTTTTGCAGACAGTAACTTAATTCAGACATTGGAAGATGATTTGCTTCCTCCAGACCACGTAATAGTTGGGAATGAAAACTTCCCATTAAAAAAGTATTTGATGAAACCCTATGAAGCAGACAATTTATCAGAAAAAAAGAAAGTATTCAACCACAGACTGGCTTATGCTAGGAGGTCCATTGATAATGCCTTTGGGCTACTTATCAGCCGCTTCAGAATTTTCGAAAAGCCCCTTCCATTTACAGCTGATAAAATAGAAAAAATTGTAAAAACCTGTTGTGCTTTGCATAACTGGTTGAGAATAACTAAAAGCCCAATACAAGTGACAACACTGGACGAAGTAGACAGTAATACTGGCTTCGTCATGCTTGGCTCATGGAGAGAATTGCTATCAGAAGGGCTCATTGAACTCCCTAAAAATGTGGAAGACTGTTCAACAGAAGATGCTTGTAAAATCAGGGATGACTATGCTGATTATTCTGTGGGAGAGGATAAGTTAACGAAAATCTTTATACCTCCTACAAATGCAGTGATCATAGATCATAAGTGTACTTACCTACCCTCTTTTGAAATAAAAATAAATTATGAACTCACCAAACTATTGTCTTTTCTTATTGAATGTAGTATTGAAAACCATTTTAAATTCGGAACGTAAACATCACCTGAACCCGTCATTTTGGATTCTTTTATTTTCTTTAATTCTTGACAGTATGTGGAGCGAATATTTTTAATTTTCACGACGATTTCCTTTTCGCCAAAGTTTGGCAGATTCATATTGTTTGCGATGTCCCTATATGCTGCCAATCTGGCTATTTTGTTTTTATACAGTGAGTGTTTCGTGTTCCACAGACATTCGTGAGCAACGTATTCGCTAACAAACTTTATTGTAGTGTCTTCGGACCACTTTCCCGCCATTGGCAAAGTTTAAACACTTACGCACGCTCAAGGTCAGATTGAAAATGACAGCTGAACTAAATGTCTGTGTTCACACGTAAATTCTTTAGTTTTCTTGATTCAAGTCTGGTTGTTGAGCCACAGTTTTTTTCACTGTTAGACTTATTACAGTGGTAGATAAATAATATATTACTAAGTTATTGATTTCTTATCCATTTCAGCATGAAATATATCAAAGGTATCTGCAATCTTCACTTGTCACTAATTAAACGCTGACGTTTACACGTCTCCAGTACCTAAGTCAAGTGGGCTAATTTCGTGTCTATGGTTTTACAATTTAGTAACTCGAACTGTGTAAACAACTCGTTTAGTTATTAGTCGACTGATTCTGGATTCAGTCGATTGATAACTATGATTCCAGATGTAAAAACCCAATTAGATACCTACACTTTTACATGATCTTGGTATCGGACCCAGAAGTTCATGATTGTAGTTGTCAAAACTTTACATGGATAAACGAATTTGTGGAAAATTTAGATAGCGTTCAAGGTTTACTGATCTCTGTTATGGATATGGAGAGAGTGGTGTTTTTCGTTACTTATTTCGAAAATAATGTTATAGTGTTTACTTTGATGATTCATTTCTAGCGTGTAAACACTACTGTAGCGCACTGATTGTTTTTACTTTTCAGTAGGCTTGTGGATTACAGTGTGATGTTTATCTTCTTATTTGTTTTACTGAGGGAAGGTAGCAGAATGACAACTAATTGCAGTTATCTAAGACATTTATTTATAAATGAACACAGTTTACGTTAACAATATCTGCTGCAGACAACTCAATACAATAATAAAATTATTATTTACACCACTATTCAAAATCTACACATTTATTATGAACAACACAGCACTACATTTTTACAATTTTGTCTAATTATTTTTACTCGCCCGGAGCATTGCCTTCGATACACATTTATTTATAAATCTATATAATTTTCATAGATAAACTTATTCTTTACTATTTTCTACCAAAATGTTATTAGGACGCGATTTAGTAAAATATGTTTTAATCATTTCGTCGTAAAACAATGATTACTAAAATATAAATAACTAGGCGCATATACAAAACTGTGTACCTACCTACATGGATAGGATACCTACATGAAAAACGATTGTATTATAAATACTAACTTAGATTTGGAAAATATTGGTACATAGGTCCATTGTATACGTAAGTTTAGGGAGTGGACACGTGCATCTATAGTCTATGATGGACACTACTCTCCTTAAAAAAAAATCTATGCATCAATATCAAAGTACGGTAGTTAGTTATTTTTGTTGTCCCATCTGGGCGCCATCAACTCGAACGTATTTGGAAAACAAAAAGGTTAGTTAACAACTAATTTATAAGAGATCAAATAAAAAATAATAAACAGGTTTTTAGGGCTTTAAATAAGGTTGGGAATGGTATGGATATTTCCACGCCCTTTCTGTATCATATCTATAATTACAGTTATTTTTAAATCAAGCGTAAATAGGTACGCGACCAAATTTACTACAGTAAGCGGTATAGTTATAAGTTACATGAGTGTACATTTCTCAGGTATACATAAGTATAAAGATATATAGGTAGTTATATATATACAAAATTATTGTGCTTGTCACAGATTTGTTTGCGAGTTGGTCCAGCCAGCGTAGGACGTAGATGATTATAATGCTTAAAATCTAAGTTTAAGCGTATCTAGGGATACATGTAGAGAATATAGAGTTCTACTTTATCTAGATTAGGTGTAGCAGCGATTCTCAACCTTTGGCAAAGTGACGTTTATGTACGAAACATGAGTATTTATATAAGTGATTCGACCGTCTAGATAGAGACTTGACTCGCTCAGTTCTACCTCTTACCGAGAGTTTAGCATTAGCAGTTGTTTCTTTAAAGATTTGATTCCATCCTTATGATCGTACCTAGTATTGTATTTTGCATAATACTTATGGCCTTATGTTGCAGTGCCAATGTTTTACAATTATTTTACTTCTGACTTTCTATTTTATTAGAATGTATCCTACTTGTTTGTTAGATACCTACTTATAGCCAGAGTTAAAGGTTGAGCATGATATCTTTAGTCAAATAAAATTTTTAGCTCAAAACAATCATAAGTAAATGTTCTAGTTTTATACTACCTATATTGTATATTTTTGAAAGTAGCATTTATCTCATTAAAATTCACATTTAGGTATATAAATAAATATTTATATTTTTAACAATAATATTCTACTTTTTTTTTACTTAGACATAGACGTAACAGGATATGATGCATTTTTCTAGTAATATAATATATTTTCCGATAAATAATTTGGCAGGACGATATTAGAACTGATTACAACATCACTACTTTATACATGTTTTCTACGATAAAGGAATTATCTTATAAAATAAGTGGAATATCTTACAATATAGATGTTATTTACAAGACTTTTATTTCCTCTTTTTCAAGGCCAGTGGCGTGCTTAAAGATAACCTAGGTAGACAAACGGTAGGTACACGGGGCACGGGTCAAACAAAGAACTTTCATTTTTATTGTATTATAAAACAGCACCTCGGCATTCCTTAGTTTAGTAGTATCGAGGACTTCAATATTTAATTTGTCCTTTATGTTGAAAATCCTGTTATTAGGCTCCAAGTTTAGGAATTTGGGTCATGCCACTATCTGAAACCATGCTCGAAAATTTTCCGTAAGTAATAGGTATTGTTCCCAAAACTGATTTAAATTCGTTTATAGTAAATGCTTACTTTGGTTTGGTTATTCATAAAAAAAAAATATCCTGAAATTCAACATTTCAAAACGTCACGCTATGTTCTACTAAGGATTAAACTTTCTTCATAAAGCAAGTCATTTGCTAATTTAATTAGGTATTAGATATGCATAAGAGTCCGAAGATTTCACAATTTTGATTCAGGATCGATGCCATCCCTAGCAGATTTTGGCAAAACTAGTCAAGATTGCAAAAACGAAGAGATAGAAAGTTATCTTCTTCATATTCTTGATATTTCTTCACCGCTTCCAAGTACTCATTCCTGAGAAGGGCCTTTTATGGCCGTCGTATCCCCAAGTTGTGTTTTATTTTCGCTTAGACGTACAGCCAGTGTTTCCAAGTAAAGCGGCTAACAGGAGCACCTCCTCGAATGGCCTCGTGTTCAGATTCCGGTGATATGCAACAGGCTAAGCGCTGGAAGCAAGAAAGGACATATTGAGTACTAGCTTCTGCCAGCGACTTCGTCCGCGTGTAATAGTTACTTTACCCCCGATTTTGAAACTCTCAGCCCGATCGGTTTAAAATTGACAAAGTTTCATACAAACGTTCATCTTAAACGTTCATTATTTTATTCCCTTGGGGGTAGAATTAATCAAAATCCTTTCTTAGCGGATGCCTACGTCATAACATCTACCTGCATGCCAAATTTCAGCTCGATCCGTTCAGTGGTTTGGGCTGTGCATTGATAGATCACTATGTGATCCCGTTTTCCCAACATTTTCCTTCGCTGCTCTGCTCCTATTGATTGTAGCGTGATGAAAAGTATACTATAACCTGCCCAGGAGTATGAAGAATAATTGCACCAAGTTTCGTTAAAATCGGTCGAGTAGTTTTTGTTTCTATAAAGAACATACAGACAGACAGACAGACAGACAGACAGACAAAAATTTTACTGATTGCATTTTTGGCACCAGTATCGATCACTAATCACCCCCTGATAGTTATTTTGAAAATATATTCCTTGTACAGAATTGACCTCTCTACAGATTTATTATAAGTATAGATAAAGAAGGTAGACGTAGTACGTTTGTTGAGACATGCCCAGCTCAGCAGATGTGAGACAGAAACACGCTGAGACATTAAAGCTTGACGAGTAACATAGTTTTCACTTAAAATTAAGCAGGAACTGAAAAAAAAAACCTGTTATCGATTGCATTGTTTAAATAACTGCATACCACAGAATGTTCTCCAATTAAAACAACCCCCATCATAAATAAATGGTTATTGACGAAAATCATGAAGATACCAACCTGCCGGAAGGTCCCAGGAGTGGAGATGAGCTTGTATATCGCGACGATGGGTATCATAAGGATGGAGGAGCAGGCCAGTCCCCAGCCCAGCACCACGGCCCAAGGCGGATACATGTAATGTTGGTACTGCAGCGGCTGCTGGTATAGAAGACCGAAGACCACAACTCCCTGGAATGTGGCAATGAATATTGGGATGAAGATCTTATGGTTCCGGATTCGACAGTTTTACAGGTAAATAGAAGCCACATTTTTAACGTCATATCGCGTTTGGTACCGTGTGATACCGCCACCTGTCTCTGGTCTAGGAGTCGCAAATGGTGACTGCTTAGCATGAGGTTCTGAGATTTCTGGGTCGAGCAAAGTGTTGCTGGGTTTTTTCCATTACGAATTTCTCAGTAGCTGCCCGAAGTTTGTAAAAACACAGCACCAGCTTTTGTGCGCTTAAGTCGCGTCGCGATAAAGTCTGATTTCTATGAGAGAGAAAGAAAAGAGTGCACCTGTGTTGGCTACATACTTTTACACTATATTATCTCCTACGTACTAGGATAATAATCTCCGTTAAGGATGGTCATCGTGGCTAAAATTTCGTCGGAAGGATTATTTTTAATAGAGGACGAAAGTATTGCTTTTAACCGAACTTCAACGCAGTCGGTTATTTCTGAGTTATTGGAGTAACCCGAAAACAAATTTGCGATCTGCGGATTGTTCCCCAAGTAGAGCCAAAAGCTCTGGTCCTGTTTCGAACCCAGAACAGGTCTTGGACCTGCTGTCATTAAAACAGAATTTGGGTTCTACTGAGCTGAACCAAGAAAGAAAGAAAATTGAGTTAACTTACAATGATAAAAGTAGGACTGACGAACTTCCAGCATATCCTCCAGTACAGACCAGGTCTGAAGCCGAGCATCTCTTCTACGTCATCAGAAAACCGTTTCAAGCCTGTGCAAAGAAATAAAACATAGTAGCACGCGTTGCAATTTTGGAAAAGAGTCACGGGGAAAATACACGCAAAACGTTTCGGGAATTCTTTCACTGTGTATATAAGTTTAATAGTGGAATTCCCAGCCGGAGTCTGTGTTTACTTAAAGCGACCAGGGGCCGTATTATGACCTCTTAAAACCATCATGTTTTCGGTGTGAAAAAGAGACGGAGCTATACAGGACGAATAGCACTATCCTTTTCTCACACAAAACATGATGGTTTTAAGAGGTCATAATACGGCCCCTGGGTGTATTTTAAGTTCAGAGTAAATAGGCAATTGAGATTTACCGTCGACAATGTCATCGCTTTCCATCAGGTGAGATTGTGGTCAACAACTAGCCTATCTATAATACGAGTACAAAAGGCATGAGTTAAAAAAAGACTGTTACCATAGAACCAGGATACAGCAACCGCTTCGAAGAGAGCGGAGCAGAGCAAGGATATGCCAGCAGCGTAGGTGTCTAGCAAATGGAACATGTAGATACCACCCTGAAAAATAAATGTAACTAGAATATCACCTACGGAATTCGCCTTGTTCAAAATGGTTAATTTCTTTGGGTATCTAAAGACTGAAACAGGCTAATGCTAAAATTATATAGATGATCTTCTTAAACCTCACATAAAGAGAAAGTTCAAGAGTGCGATTGAGATAGGTACCTATGTCATTATTTTTCGACTTGTGTTCTTGCTTCTCATTCGACCCATTTCGCAGTAAATCTGTACGAGACGATTATCTCACACTAGTTTCTGCTTGCGGCTTCGTTAGTGTGAAAATCAATTATATGAAGGAACCGTACTCTCAGGATAAATAGATCCTTTGTCCTATTCTGATCATGGTCTACCCATGAGATGTGAAGAGGTAACAAACAGAGAGACAATGCGATAGACCAACTGAGTTACTTTTATTAGTATGTTGCTTTACCGGCGTAACATTGATGCAGGCCACACAGAAGGAGACGCAGACGACGATGAGAGTGAAGTGTTCTCGCCTCAGCCAGGTGGCGCCACAGGCGCGCGCCTGGTCCAGTAGGCCGGTTATCACACACTCTAGACCACCCATCTGGAATGAAAAAGAAATTTGCTCAAAAACAACGATATTTACTGAAGGGAGTTCCAGTCCATAGGAACACGTTACTCGTCGGACAAGTTGGCTCAAGTGCCGCCGCGCCCGCATCAGCACCATCTGGTGGCGCCTTCAAGAGTGACGCAAATAAAATACTGCACTCTACAACGTGTGACTGACTGACTCGTTCCTTAAAAGTACTTTAGAAGTCTACTCTCAATTCATACAATACGCATACAGATAGTAGTTTCAGGTTAGGCTGGTATGTGAGGTTTGTAAACGCACCCACAATTCAGGAGATATTTCTAGTGTGCAACAACGCGCCATCAGAATTTCCCTTACGATTTTCTCTCCGGTTTTGTGTTAACTTATATTGCTCTTTCTTATATATGTATATATTATATAATAACACCAGTATCATTGTATCAGACATACTACATCAAGTCAAGGAAAGTTGCTAGTGAAAAAAAAAAATTATAAGATAGGCCTCACCCCGGAATCTAACCCAAGCATTATCAGCATGAAGAAAAACAGCATTGCCCATAGACTTGCTCCTGGAAGAGTCGCGACCGCTTCTGGATACACTTGAAACACCAGTCCAGGACCTGGAAAAAACCAACATTTTCTTTTAGAAACTCAGAGCAACATTTATATTTTATCGACGCATAAACAATATAATGAGAACGACTTGAAATTAAACTTTTTTGAAGTTATAGATTTGCCCTAAACATGGCGTTACTTGTAAAGTTTCCGCTTGATGTAGGTGTCTTACCTTCTGTAGCGACAGAGGATATTGGTACTCCTTGCTTGTGAGACATGAATCCAAGGTATGTGAAGATTACAAATCCGGAGAAGAATGACGTGAAGCAGTTCACCAAAGTCGTTATCAAACAGTCTCTGAAAAAATTTAAGTTGGAATTAGATAGATATACAAAATTAGTCCTACAATAATTACATTTGAAGCTTGAAATAGGATGGGCGGTCTTATCGCTAAAAGTGATGTTTTATGGACAACCTTTTAGATATATTTGATATAGAATTATAAAAGATATGTAGTCTGTGGTGGTCGGTAGTTATTTTTGCTGTACTTTCTGGCTGCTTCATATAGTGTTTAGACAATTATTTTTTTTTGCCTTCATGTGATAAACCATCAAGAATCGTAATGAGATAGGGGTTTTACGGTCACGTATATACCTGTAGCAATTATTGTGAAAAGTGTTGTAGCTGGCGTATGATAGATGGACTCCAAAGCCGGCTCCAACTGAGTAGAAGATCTGGACAGCCGCGTCTACCCATACCTGAAAGCATAACAGTTCATAATTGACGACGATCAACCTATTTGAGTTTGACTATGTGCCTCCGGAGGCAACTGAATTTGTAGCGACATCTATACCGCCAGATACGAACTAAATACCTGACGTCACACAAAACCTGCATCGCGGTATCAAAGTTAGAACAAACAAGGGCCCAAATTAACCAATGGACTCTTGCCCATCAGACAACACCCAATGGAGGCTGGCGGTATTTAACAGACGTTTTTATTTATCACTTATTTGGAGTTGGACTAAAATGGATAGAAAAACAGTGCTTCTCATTTAAGACCTCAAACGAAGGCTAGCATCACGAATTAGGAAACACCATGGTTTATTCTACTGCTATGTTAAGGTTTAATATTCGGTACCTACTTATCAAGTACTACCTTTGCACCTACCCTACTTATCTTTGCATGCATCTTTAAAACATTGCAAGTACTTATCTACGAACTACTTGCGATAGTTTCCCCTATTTCTATCAGATCGGCCTCCAGTATCTTTGCGAATGAATAACCAGACAAAGATATACATGTTTTTTTTTTTTAATTTGGTCAGAAAGTCATCGATGTCTTCTCCCAGTCTGGCCGGAACGGGAGGGAGTGTTAGGTGTTTACTGATCAAAACCCATCCGTGTTCCTTTGAATGCGGTTTATGTTCCAGGACCACGGTAACTCTTTAAAACGATTTCGCAATAGACAAAAATATACTACAAAACTAGTCTAAAAGTATGTCACACATACTTGCGTGTCCTTCAATCTGGTAAGCTCCGGCTGCAGGTAATACGCGATGCCCCTGGTGGCTCCGGGCAGCAGGAGACCTCGTGCCAGCAGGATGGAAAGCACCACATATGGCATAGTCGCAGTCAGCCACACCACTTTGCCTGTAAATTGCCTTGTTTGTATTGTGTAGCATTGAGGTACTAGAGCTGGGCCCCAAGTCTGCTATTACAACAGTGTCAGAATGGTCTATCATTGATCTCATAATGGTCGATTTTGACAAGTTTGGTAATCTACTAATATAAAAGCGTCATTATGAGTTTCCAATGGTCAACCACTGACACTCCATTGAAAGAAATGGCATAGAATGGTAATCATGTACATAGTGACAAATTAATGACAGACGTATGCAGTAATCTGCTAAAATTTTGACAGATCTTTTTATCAATGACCTATCATTAGAACGTCGTTGTGCAGCTTAAAATAAATATTCATTGAGATATTTGAAGAAAGAAAATCAAGCAATGTTAGTAAAGTTGTATGAATCGATATATCTACTCATTACCGAGTTAATATACTGGAGAGTTAGCGATATTATCTGCTGTTAGGCTGTCAAGATCATTATTATAGGTGATCTGACTACATTATATCAACGGACGGGTAGATACCTAGTAAGTAGTACACGTAGATAATCCCGGCTACAGAATTGAGAATTTGAAGTATAAAACTTGTCAAACTCTAATGCTAAACCTTGAAAGTTGTCTTGATTATTGCGGAGATTAACAAATTCTCTTTTTCGGAACCGAGAGTAAGTAGCAGAATCATTTATCATGGTGTGCATGTGTATTTAAGAATACTTCAGGTTCCTTGATTCTAATGTGAATAGTGTTTTAGTTTGGATAGTTAACTTAGTACTTCACTTACCAGAGCTCTTGACTCCCTTGAAGAGTGACAAGTACAGAGTAACATAGACCAGGCCCAAGCAGATCACCAGTTGCCATTTCGGGAAGCCCAGATCGTTGAGACCTTCCGAGTGTTGCATTTCGAGAACTGCGCGACTGTAACGAAGACGGTTACCAAATCTAAAAATATATAACTCAAAAGTGACTGACTGACATAGTGATCTATCAACGCACAGCCCAAACCACTGAACGGTTCGGGCTGAAATTTGGCATGCAGGTAGATATTATGACGTAGGCATCCGCTAAAAAAGGATATTTGAAAATTCGTCCCCTAAGGGGGTGAAAAAGGGGTTAACATTTTGTATGGAACTCCACGCGAACGAAGTCGCGGGCATAAGCTAGTGTATTATAAATACTATAATAGTATATCGTATGTAATTTTTTTAACTGACTTTAAAAAAAGTATGAGGATCTGTGTAATCGTCTCGATGCATTTTTTATCTATGTACGTGTAAAACTTGAACTTTTTTGTCAAAAAACGAAGATAGGAACCGACTTCCAAAATTAGTTATTTTGCATTTTGTGTAGAGTTTTTGTTCGAAAGTCGGTTGTACTTTCTTGTAATACTTTTTTGATTAAGTAGTATGTTACAGTTTTTTTGAAATGGTATATATATAATAATCTGATATTTTATATTAATTTGAATTTGAGTAGCTATAAACTCAAACGGTTATTGGCAGAGAACATCTCTTCTCTTTTTTTTAGACGTTCCTCACACTAAGAATTCCTCCTGTACCGTGGGTGCGTTTAAAAACATTAAAACTCATATGCACAAACGGGAAGACCCGGAACAACTATCAATAGGCCATTAGAATATTCGTCCCGTACGGGAATCGAATACGCGACACGCAGTGCAGCAGCCAATCGCTCAACCACTACGCTAACCGTGCCGCGGAAAAATGTCTGGGAGAACTTTTGGATTAATAGAATATAATAAAATGGAAAAAAAAAATAATCAGGACAGACACAACACAACGGTTACAAACACAAATTAAAGGAAAAGAAAAGTACAGAATGCGCCGAGCGTGCCCGAACCGAAAGGGTTACCTACCACCTCAGCGTTTGCTGGGCGTCAGACACCCAGCGCTGGTTTTCAGTTGGCACCCCGCAGTGACGCACGGATGAGGGTAAATAAAATATATACTTGAACTAAATATTGATATTTGTGTACTGAATTTGATTAAAATACGTAAATAAAACATAATGTATTTTGAGAACTCACCAATGGGAATCATGTGGGTAGATTTCTTATACAAATGAGGCTATCAAAATGCCAATATCAGAATAGGAACTTATTATACTGACTGACTTTTATAACTTATTATAAAAGTCAGCATATTTAGGGCAATATCAGAGTTGGAAGCAAAAAGCTTTTTAACCGACTTCAAAAACAGGAGGATGATCTCAATTCGCCTGGCATTTTTTTAAGTGCCTCGGAGAAAAAAAAATACCTCGGAGTAATCAATGTACATATCATTGATTACTCCGAGGTATTTATTGTTTTTTCGAGGTTTCTGATACTTGCCATTTGGTCCCGTATACATAAATTTAATTCAGCTTGCCTTAGTACTTTTATTTTATGAGCATTTTTGGTTACTTGGGTGATGTAATTTTTGCGTAGGTACTTCGAAAGTAAGCAAAATGACGTCGGTTAATTGCATTGTAATTTTGATGAAACTTTGTTTTTATAAGACAAATATTGTATGACATCCTGCAGTAAAGTAGAAAACAATCTTATTTATTGCATTTCATCACTGCAGAATGCCATGACATCACACTATGAAAGCGCGCAACATTACTCCTTAACGGTAAAGAGCGCGAATGTGTTGCTTAACTCATTAGGCTTACAATCTTAATCCATAAGGTGCGTTACCACACAATTGGTTACCATGTAGTTTAAATTGGTTAAAATTTTTGGTGGGTTTTGGACCAGCATTTTAAAGTTATAAATAAAAACGTAACAAAAATTACTTTAATTTTGGACGACGGTGTTTTAAGTTTGTTTTCTTCGTTTTTTGATACTTATTGACTTCCAAAATTGTCAAGTCATTTTGTATTTTGTAGGCATTCAAATGCATACTTAATGTATACCCACGTATATTTACTTTTTTGGATATAGCTCGATCATAGACAAATTGCGTTACATTCATCCTTAAAAAAGGGTCAATTTCCGCATGTTCTGATTGGATCTTTTGTAGCTGACGGATGCTTAGCCTACATACTACGTACGATACACAGGAAGTATTGGACGATGATTGACACTATGTGACACTTTCAGTGTCAACGATGTCAATTGTTGAGAGACACGGATATGTACAGGAATATACCGTAATCAATGATTTGATTCACTTTGACACACGTGGAGTTCATAACGTTAGTACTATTTGTGTCGAATACTTTGTGATTTTACCATATTCATTATTAAGGTTGTTTCATTAACTTAAAAAAAAAAACTGTTATTTACTCTACTCTTTCCTCTTTTTAAAAAAACGCTACCCCAAAGTATGACTGTTTCCTAAATCGTAGGTGCGTTTATAAACTCACATACACAAACCGCCAGACCCGGAACAACTATCTGTGTAGGCCATACAAGTACATAATTATGTGTTCCGCGCGGGAATCGAACCCGCGGCACGCAGCGCAGCAGTCAATCGCTGAACCACTGCGCCAACCATGTCGACAAATGTTTTTTCCCAGTGACGCTAACGGGGCCATACTAATTAAGCAGTCAGTGTCTTCGTCACTCAAATGAGCTTTTCATGTTCACCCATGTTTCATCAATTATCATTGATCGACATAGGTAGTGCTATTCTCGGGATTTAGTGACCGTTATATTAACACGGATATGCCTTCTGAATCCTGGGACTAGTAAGCAATATGGCAAACAGCACCGCGCGGGACCAGCTTTTACGAAATGAATATAGTTTGATATGTTGTCGCAAGAACTCATTAGCACATCGATGTCCATATTAACATTATCATTCAGGTTCATTGACACAAAATAGCACTATCTACGCCGATCAGTGTTAATCATACTGTTAGTATAGTTTACATTCAGTTCAAAGATATTTTAATTTTTACATTAATAAATAGTATTAGACCATCCAAATATCTTAAGAGTTGGCGTATTTTAAGATTTTTCACACCAGCAAAATAGGTATGCGCCCCGAAAAAAAAAAAACAAAAAAAAGAAAACTCTTCGCTATGGTAATGGTTCAAGGCTCAAGCCAAAATTCTTTAGATAGGTTACTTTGTCGGCTTAAGCAGAAAAAGTAACAGAGTCAACAGTTCTCGGCTCTCGGTATACTCACTGAAAGAACTCAGAAGCCGGTGTAAAATGCGACAGGGGTCCCTGATACCGCACGTCAGTCCTGTTGCTGGTGCTATTGCTTCCTCGGCCGGAGTCCCAGCACTGCTCTGTGTTCCAGGAGTTGTCGCAGTGCACCCAGGGCAGCTCAGACCGAGCTGATGATACCAGGAAGTAAAATGCCCAGCCTGGATAGAAGAGTAATGTTAAAATAATGAAAAAAGGCAGATATGTATGTGGCATTTTCAAATGTCTGTATATACCGCGAATTAATGTAACCTTGAATGTTTATTTCGACCGGACTAATTGCTGTTAAAAATTGTCGTGCCACACCTTGTGCGCCCAAGTTTAACGGTTTTTGGTGGTTTTCACTTGTTTAGTGAAAACCACCAAAACCATTTCTATATACAGTACTTAGCGCCATGACGTGTTCATATTGTGTGCACCGTAAAAAAGTTATTAGATCCTACGGATGGTCACAGAATGAATACATTTATTTTATTGGTAATTTTTGAAATTGCGTGAAGTGTAGTATTTTTTAATTTGAAACTAAATAAAAGTATTTGATAAAAAAATATATGTAGAACAAATACCATTTTTAGGGTTCCGTAGCCAAATGGCAAAAAACGGAACCCTTATGGATTCGTCATGTCTGGCTGTCCGTCCGTATGTCCCAACCGTTTTACTGGGAGGCTTTATAGCTACATAAATGAAAATTGGTAGGTAGGTGCAACCTGTTAACCGGTTAACAACTCACAGTAATTCTCAACTTAAGAAATTACTGAAGTTAATAAATTACTGTCGTTAGATTTATAGAATGTCGGTATTCTTTCGCAATGCCCACTTTTCGAAAGCGTGCGTTCGATATCGTTTATTCGCGCACCCAACACTTAATCCAATCGATCACAAACTCAAGAATTGTTGAGAACAAATTTCATTACATTTTTTTTTGCTGGCCTTAATTGTGCCCCATTGCTGGGCAAAGGCAAAGTTCTCCCCTTTCTCTTTGTATAACTCTTTTGGTCAACATTGACCCACAAACGTCATCAGATTGTCACACATTAATTCAAATCATCGTGGTGTTTACAAACTGCCAGCGGCTAGGTAAGTCTAATTATTAATGATTGGCACAACGTGTCAGTGCTGGCATGCTTCTGACATTTGGACAGGTTCCAAGTGCCGAGTGTTGTGATTATATGGGCTTGATTAAGTCGTTACGAACACGTTATGCAAAGATTGTACATGCTGAATACTGTCTGTTTTAATAATGATGATCTGTTTTTTTTCTTTAACGTAGCCTCCATACTAGTATTCACAAACATTTAAACTCAAACACACAAGAAGCCAGACCCGAAATAACTGCCTTTCCGTAGGCCATAGAATATTTGCTCCGTGGGGAATCGACACGCGGCGCAACAACCAATCAATTAGCCACAGTGTGTATTCAATATATGTTATTGTGATGAAATAAGAACTTACTAAATTCTTTTTTATTTTTTTATAAAAAACGTTGCCCCACACTAGGAATTTCTCCTGTGTCGTGGGTGCGTTTACAAACATACAATCTCACATACACAAACAACTATCTGTAGGCCATATAAATATTTGTCCCGTGTGGGAATCGAACCCACGACACGGAGCGCAGCAGCCAATCGTTCAAACACTGCGCCAACCGTGTCGTCAAGTTAATAATTCAACATTAAACAATGCTAAATAATAATGTCACTACGTGTACATTTTGATAAGCATTCTGACATCTCAATATTTTTCTCACACACGACAACACTACGTTAGTCATTTACGTATGTACAGGGTGACGTATTTAATTCACTGGCAACCTTTCAGAGGGGCAAAGTACTCATGAATATGGATAATTTTACTACGGGACCAACCCTGAAATCTCGAAACAAAATCAACTGTTCCATACATTTTGTCGAGTGATGCTACTACTGTAGGTAAGTCACATTTTTTTTCATATTTCAGTGTTGATAGTAAAAGTTGTACAAATATTACTACTCTATATAAAATATACTGCATAACATTCTGCATTCATCATTTAAGATATATACTACACTTGCATCATAAGTCTTATACCTTTTATAAATCCTTCTATTTTTCTTTTGCCTTCTTTCTATTCATTCTCTCATAGCTTTATTGTATAATTTCATTTTTGTTATAACTTACACTAAAAATGATAGTTAAGTAATTTTTATCATTACGTGTCTATTGCCCTAATTATTATATTTTTGTATATCCCAAAAGTAATCTGTCAACAGCGTTGTGGGCTAATTAGAATATAGTTAAATATTTTGTGTATTTATGTTTCGTATGTTTTTAATTGTAACTATTTGTCGTCCCTCTAAAACAAAACAAATATAAAAAACTCTAGAATTATTATTTTAAATTGAGAACGCAAACTCAGCACCAATACACACATCAAACAGACAGCTACATAAAAACTGGACATAATTACCAATGATGACGTTGTAGTAAAACGACACGTAGAACGCCACCATGACCGCACAGAATCCGACACCTGGAACACAAGAGTTGCTTGTACAGTGGCGAACGTAGATATTATGTACTCATTTAGTAATTTAAAATTGATGCATGCCCCAAGTGTCCTTACACCTTTGAGGCCCTCATGAACCCCATTGATGCTGCTATTACCATCTTTTGTGCCCCAAACGGGTGTTTTTTTTTTGTAACCTAGAGAAAATGCAAAACGCAGTAAAAATATGTTTCAACATCGAAACAAATGACGGCGTTGTGAGTATTTTAAAATGTATAATAAATCGAGATAGAAGTTGCGTATGTCGAAAGAAAAATTTTATAGGTTTTCTGTTGTTTCATTTGTTTTTCTATCTCCACTATGTGATAGATCGGTTATTGGGTTCGGCCGTTAGTATAATTATAGTGCCAGTCACGCCGCAGTTAAATTGCCTCGTCCAGTACCTACAAATGACATTTTGCTTTACACGGATATAAAAATATCATCGAAAGCTCCTCTATTTTTCTATGAATTAAAAAGCACTGTACAGGATTGCAAGCAAAACTAAATACATATAAATAAATATATAAGTTTAAACATAAGATATAAGCAGTAGATATGTACATAAGGTGGATCAGTATTATGTATAAGAGCGCCTCTCGCCATCAAACGTAAAAGTTTGGCGAGTTTTAGTTTAAGTAACACCTCTGTATCATAACTTCAGTAAATAAATAAATAAATAAAAATAGTATTTTAGTTACCACTTTTTTATAAATAGAATAGAATGCTTTTTATACTGTAAACCATGCTAGACACATTCCACCATGTTACGTTTCACAGAAAAGAAAGATAATGATGATTTAACATGTATATTTTTGAAATTATAATACCCTAACGGTCTTAAAGCTATTCGACAACTTTTTTTTTATTCCTACGCTCTCATTTATGACCCTCGAATTGGACTTCTATGCGTCCTATATGCAAAATAATTTATTTCAGCGTACAGATTTATGGTCGTGAGTGTACCGCATGAACGTTTCTGTCAACTCATGTCGATAATAACTCACATTTTGTTTGTGGCCATTCGATTCATGTTTGCCGATAATCCTCACGTTTCGGTGATATTAAGTACCTCCCTACATACGTTTTGTATCAGACTTTACACGGTATAAGAGATGTAAAAAGTGTAATATCGTTTTGCAGATAAAAAATACATATAAATATGTAAAAAACCTATATAGTTATGGACAAAAAGTTCTTATTTCTCTCACTGTTAGTTTCAATCGTCAGATAACTTTTATACCAAGATTTAAAATGGTAGTAAAAGGTATTCTCCATAAATTAACACCATATCTGTTACCTACATTATCTATACTTATAATAAATCTGTAGAGAGGTCAATTCTGTACAAGGAATATATTTTCAAAATAACTATCAGGGGGTAATTAGTGATCGATACTGGTGCCAAAAATGCAATCAGTAAAATTTTTGTCTGTCTGACTGTCTGTCTGTCTGTCTGTCTGTCTGTATGTTCTTTATAGAAACAAAAACTACTCGACCGATTTTAACGAAACTTGGTGCAATTATTCATCATACTCCTGGGCAGATTATAGTATACTTATCATCACGCTACAATCAATAGGAGCAGAGCAGTGAAGGAAAATGTTGGGAAAACGGGAGAAGTTACTCCATTTTTAAGCTTCCGTCGCGTGTGTAGCCTTAATGGTTAAAGTTACATAGAAATCATGTATTACGGAAATGTTCTACATAAAATTATCTAAAAAATATCCCACTACAGCATATGTCTATCTTTTATGGTTGACTCACAATAACACGTGTAACTCCCGATAGCTTAGCAGTTCGGAGCTTTCTGATTATATTTGTTTACTCTTACGTTTATAATACTCTCACTCATCCCTAATTAAAAAAGTTAACATTATTACCTATTCAATAAAAAAAGAATCATAGAATTCGGTATAAAAACACCAAACTTATACATGAATACAATAATAAGCCATCGCGCCGTCGCGCTTTAATACTGAATCATGCTGTAAGATGTTATTGTGATTATTTTTGTGTAACTTTTGTTGCTATTTTATAAAATAGGTACTTATTAGTTATTTTAGTAATTTTTAAATATTCGTTCAATTTACAAATTATTAATAGTTTCAATTTTATTTCTTTTTAGGTGAAGTAGTAGTAGAAGTAGGAGCATAGATTTTTAGATTCCGATAGGTCAGTTTTGGCTAATTTATGTTCTGTTTTTTTTAGTATTAAGTAGGTAAAAGCGTAGATACTTTTATTAATTAGTAGTTATTTTATTAATTAGTCATACGTAGTTATAGGTATTTATTTTTAAGTGAAGTAGGTATAGGTTATTATAATATAATTTTGCACAGGCATTTCAGCTTTACTTTCATTTATTTTTTTGTTGTAAGTTGTACATATTTCACACACACAAATAGTGATCTATCAATGCACAGCCCAACCACTGAACGGATCGGGCTGAAATTTGGCATGCAGGTAGATGTTATGACGTAGGCATCCGCTAAGAAAGGATTTTGATTAATTCTATCCCCAAGGGGATAAAATAGGGGATGAACGTTTGTATGAAACTTTGTCAATTTTAAACCGATCGGGCTGAGAGTTTCAAAATCGGGGGTAAAGTAACTATTCCACGCGGACGAAGTCGCTGGCAGAAGCTAGTTGCCAAATAAATGATTTCTATTTCTACTTCAGGAGAAGAATTTAAAGATTTGGTCTCGCTTATGACACCCTACAAACCGTAATGACACTTACTCCCTCACATTGAAACTATAAGGTTTATCAGTGTTATTACTGCAGAAGTACTTCAGGTCACTTATGTCATATTGAGATAATTTTTCAAAATAAGTATTGCAAAGGTTGACAGTGTTGTACCAGAGGAACTTTTTGAGTGACACTATGACCAAAAACATACAATTTTAATCTTGTAATGCGGTGGCCGAGTAGGAGCAGCGGTGGCCGACCGGAAAGGCTCCGACTTATGAATTGTCGCGGGTTCAAACCCAGCCAGGCGCATTACTTTGTGTAATTAATTTCATCACCATTGCTTTCAAAACGGTGAGGAAAACATCGTGAGGAAACCGACATGTCCTAGAACCGAAAATTCGAAAACATGTGACATTCACCAACCCGCACTGGGCCCGCGTGGTGGATCACGGCCCATTCCCTCTCCTAGAGAGGAGGCCTGTGTCCCAGCAGTGGGAACATTAAAAGGCTGATTATGTATGTAAACTTGCAATGCAATTTAAAATTTTGATTTTTTAGTTAAAATTGAGACATACCATTTTTTTTAGACATGTTATTGTTATAGTTATAGTTATGTATTATAATATAATGAATGTATGTTATTATAATGTCCCTGTACTGAAGAGGTCATACCTTTAAAGAGCGGGCATATCTTCCAGAGCGTGATGGGTCCCTGCCGGTTGTACTGGCCGAGGATGAGCTCCATGTAGAACAGCGGCACGGCGCCGAACACCAGCATCAGCGTGTACGGGATCAGGAAGGCGCCTACATACAGACAGCGTGTGTAATACTCGTAATGGAAAACACAAAAAGTACACAGTTATAATAATATACTCAATACTCAAAGCATTTATTTCAATTGAACCCTTTACAGGCACTTTTGAATTGTCAAGTCGAAAGAGGTGAAGCAATCTGCACGTTCCAAAGCGTAGATCTCTATGGAGAAGAACGTGCAAGAAACTCCATGGACACTCTTTTAAATCATGTTCTGTATTACATAACTTTTGTTACATCCTTTGGTGCTTCTAAATGTGAGGACAATGCAAAGAAAAATAAGGAAACTATAAAACAATTTTCTGACTGATTTCAGCCATAGAGGTCAATCTTCACTGGGGTCGTCATCAGCGCGGGAGATGTTGTAGTGCCCGTGCGCAAACATAAATGCACTCCCGTTTCCATCACTCTCATAGTCCGCACGACATTTGTTTTTCTATGAATTCACTCCCTGCTCCAATATTTGTAAATATGTGAGTACCATGCGCTTATTTAGAAAATGAATATGTATACCTGTGTTGGTAATACTTGGTTCCATAAGTAATATAATCTAGGTGCATCGTCCTCACATATGTTTTTTTTTATACCAAATTTCGTAAAACATTTATTTGAAAAGAGTAACTATGGAGTTTCTTGCCCTTTCTTCTCCATAAGAATCTACCTTTGCGAATGGACACAGAGGCACTTTGACTGTAAATGATGGCGTTCAAAATTGCCTTTTAATGACCTTATTGAAATAAACGTAACTCGCTAACAAAATATTATTTTATAACAACCCGGCTTCGGACGGGTGCAATCCTGATACTAAATCTCTACTATATTATGCATGTATTATACATATAAACCTTCCTCTTGAATCACTCTATCTATTAAAAAATCCGCATCAAAATCCGTTGCGTATTTTTAAAGATCTAAGCTAATACATAGGGACATACAGACAGCGGGAAGCTACTTTGTTTTATACTATGAGTGTTAGTAGTAGTGATTTATAAGATGATTCTGTGTAAACAAGTCACTTACAGGCATGCACAGAATTCTCAAAGTAGATATATTTAATTATTATAATATAATTTTAACAAAAAAAAAAAAAAATATTGAATAAATGAAAAGTGAAGATTATAAATAAATGTCCTAACAAAAATGTACATAATTAAATGTCTTAACATAAATTAAATTAAGATTAAATTATTTTTAATACTAAATTTTAATGAATAATAAATTACATTACATTGATAAAAGATCCGATTATCCTAAATTTATAGAATTTTCAGGAGGTGTGCAATAAAAAAAATAATACGTAGAGGAACTCGAGTAGGTGTGATGGTATTGATTTTACTTAGAAAAAAAACCAAATATAATTTTCTGAATTCAAACTATTTATGTACTTTTAGGATTCAGAAGGCGTACTTAAAAAGTTCCAATTCGTAGTATCATAATTATAAGCGACACTAAATGTCATGTTCCTCGCCAGGAATCGAGCTTATTCTGGAAAAAATACCCCTGAATAATTAAATGTGAAGTGAGCACTTCAATTCAAGCTTACTTCAACAATTGATGTTAACACCTTGACATTGCTACATAATACTACTACAGTTGTCCGTAGTCTCGCTACGATGCGCGTAGCGGTCTGCTACGTGCTGTGCTACGGCGTAGCTCATGCTACGAGTCTACGTCTGCTTAGGTTTCGTCTACGAAATTTGAGTGTAACAAAATTATATTACTGAACATGAAGTTTAAATAAATACATATTAAAACTTCTTATCTTGTTAAGACTGTACAAAATTATAACTTCTTTTAGTCAAATTTTTGTTTAAACTGGTATTTAGCTGAAGTCTAGGCAGAGAGAAATAAAACTTAATATTTAGATGCGAAAGTGTTTGAAATTTTTTATCTCCAAATTGCAGTGCGATTCTGTAAACCTCTCACCGTGCAAACTTACTTGAAGTGAACATGAAGTGAATTGGTAATCCATACAGATGAATTTTATCAAAGACTAGCTTCTGTCCGCGACTTCGTCCCCGTGGAATCCCCGATTTTAAAACATTCTTTATCGCTGCTCCGCTCCTATTGGCTTAAGCGTGATGATATATAGCTTAAAGCCTTCCTCGATAAATGGTCTATTCAACCCAAAAAGAATTCTAAAATAAATAATTCGAATCAGTAGTTCCTGAGACTAGCGCGTTCAAACAAACAAACAAACAAACTCTTCAGCTTTATAATATTAGTATAGATATATATAGATGCGACCCTGAAGACGCGAATAAAAATAAACAATAATCTAATAAAAATTTGAGAATAAAAACTCAATTGTGAGTAAAGCTACAGGGATTTTCGGATTTCACAGCTTTACCCACCCAAGCCAACAAGTTGCAAGAAGTAAATAAATACTACGTTGAAGCTATCTGATCTCCGCCTATGATATTAATTAAGTAACATCAGAAACAATTTCATTGTGAATCGAATTTCGCAAAGAAACTATAAATCCCTTTAAACTGGAATATAAATCTCTCTTGTTGAAGTCGTGGTTTAATTCCTAGATCAAGTTAATTGATAAGATAAACTGTCAGTATATGGCTATCTGAGGACGTCCTTCCGAATGAAATTAGGCCATAGTGCCCAATCTCAACAGAGATAGCAAGAATGGAATAGCCAAGTACGCAGTAAATATTATAGTGCATGAGTGTGTAGACAAACACAGATGTAACCTCTGTTCTTTAACTGTCATAGTCTGATGGAACGACAATCTGATACGACCGGAGACAACTGGTGCAGGCGTCTGTCACACGGATGGCGAGTGATGGGTGAAGTGAGCAAAGAAGACGGGGCCCCATAGAGCCAGTGCCTGCTAGGGTTGCAGAATTTGTTCGAAAGAGTTACCGCGGCCCTGAAACGCAAAGGGCACTAGGAGGAACAGGTGGGTTTTAGTCAGTAAGAGTCTGATATTGCCTCCCGCTTCGCCCAGAGCGGAAGAAGTCATTTGATGATTTCATATAAAAAAGAAAGAGCGTCTGTCACATTTTATTATAGCACAGACATCGCTGTATACTGTATCTATTAAAAAAAATACATAACTTTGTTGATACATTGCTTTTGAATAGGAAAGATGATGTACCCACCTTTCTGTTAATAAATTATTAAGAACGGCTTTACGTGCTTTCCAAGGCACGGAGGTGCCACACCACCGACTGAGAAACTCATAATGAAAAACACAAATAACACTTTGTCTGGCGCGGAAATCGAAAATTCTGCAGTCGGTTTGCGGCCACTTAAAACGGTATAATTTTTATCCACATCAAAACTTATGGGAACTCAATCTCCTATATTCTGTTAGCGATATGAATTATCTTAATATAGCATATATACTATTCTAGATTTTGCCCTCGACTTCGTATACGTATATCCCGATCATTCTCGTAGGAATTTTGGGAAATCCTCAATTAACAGTCCCCCGCACTCCCCAGGGAACGTATATGCTAAATTTCAGCTTTCTTTGATCAGTAGTTTCGGCAGTGCGTTGTCTGTCAGTCAGTCAGTCAGTCAGTGAGTAACGGAAGAGTTTTATATATATTGATTGTATATTCTATCCGTATTTATCCAAGAAAGCATTGAAAGTCATAAAGCCAGTGAAATGAAAAGCCGTACAGAGCCTTCCGTATATATAAAGCTTACGTGACTGGAGATGAGAACACTATAAAGATTATATCGTAAAAGAAAGGAAATACTGTATTTGTTGTCACATAAGTAACTGATGATAAAATTAGTAAAATCCCTTATGCGTACTAAAATTATATTAATAAAGACAAGTATATAATGCAAGAGATAGCAAAATAAAGAAAGGAAAGGTCTGAAACTAAGTAAATGCATATCGTGAGGCAACAAGGCCCACTGCGCGGCTATGATTTTCAGTGGTCGCTTAAAATTTGACGTACGCAAACCTAACTTAGTGAGAAAGTTTCAGTTAAGAATTATTATATTTCAATACTGATTTAATTATACCACAACCATATTGGGGCTGGGTAAGCCGGATTCAGCTGAATACCAGTATTTTTTACGTGAAGCGATTGCCTACCAGAACTCCACAACCTGTTAACTGGGGAACAAGGTACTTCTTGACAAGACTGGTGCCAGATTTTCTGGTTTCTGACAATCCGTAACGACTGTCAAAGATCTCCAAATGACCGCCCGGACCAACGGCTTGACGTGCTTTCTGAGGCACGGAGAAGTCTCGTTATGTTAAGATGGCCACCCATCCACAGACCAACCTGGGCAAGCATTTCTTAACCTTGACGATCGACCCGTGCGGCTGTTATAATTTAGCCACGAGCTCCTCACTAAACTAATTCATATCATTCATCATTGCACAAATTTAGCCCACTTTTTGCGTGTTAAACACGTGTTTATTAAATATTAAACTAGCTCCAGAGTCAAACGAAATCCCGTTTCACTCTGGAAGTACTCATAATATTCTTAAATCTCCGATTCACTACTCTGTAAAGATCCTGTTTTTACGAAGAAAATACCTAACGCATGCCATACCATCCGGGGAGACGACATGGTTATGTGGCTTGCACCCACTAAAGGACCCCGCCTACTTTCACCTTGATGGGTGAGCCGCGAGAACTACTACACATGACATTCCTGACTCATCCAACGTGGCCCACTTCTGGGCTCTCTTGTCTTTGCTAGCCTTTGGGTTTCCTCCTCCTTCAGCAATGTCTCCGGACACTGAGACATCACCACATCTCAGGGATCGTGCAGCGTGGATCATAGAATCCCCGATCAATCGTCCGCTGACCTTTCGCGTCCTTCTGGCTTCAAGTCTGCTTAACTTTACGCAAATAGGTTGGGGCCAGCTTTCAGCCAGATGCTGTTGCAACCAGTATTTTACATGGCGCGACTACCTATCTGTCCTCTTTAGCTCAGTAACGATCTCACATTCACATTTTGGCTAGCAACAGTTCGTGCAGCAGTCGGCTTATGCAGCTATTATTATTTAGCAACAAGCTGTCATCCTTAAGAGGGTATACGAAACCTTACACATATAAGCAGGATACATAGGTCTAAAAATTTAGTTGAAAACATTTTCGATAGTGTTACAGTTAAATTAGACCCATTTTAAATTTTCTATAGGTACAAACATTTTCAATTTATCTTTTTTTAAATAAGACATTTCGAAAAAAAATTAACTTACTTTTTAGACCTATGTATCCTGCTTATTTGTGTAAGGTTTCATTAAAATCGGTTGTCATTTCGCAAAATAGTGACTTGAAAATTTGTATGAAATGCCATACGGCGTAAGCTCTCTTAATCGTGACTATAATGTTAAAATGCATACATTATATAACGTATATAAGAAAGTATTAACAACTTAATTTTTGCTACACGTGTAACAGTTTATCGGTTAAAGCATTATTCATTAAGTGTTTAAGCACGTGTAGCAAATAATGAGCTTTAATAAATTTACTAATAATGACGTTAGTCTCTGCAGGTTGCCACATAAAAATAATATTGTAAAGGTAGAGGACACCTTGCAAAGTGATTATGGAGAAAATCTCAAGGTTATTATCATGTTAGCGTATTTGATATCATCTTGATAACGTGCGTTTGTAACGACGTCTGAGCATAAAAATAAAACAAAAGTAACACTTAATTTGATGAGGTATTCCTCGAAGCGCTACTATTTGGAGGCGCACCTAATGAGGCGTTCCTTTTTTATTTCTCGCGCTCCGAGGAATAAAAAAGGTGCGCCTCAAAATGGTAGTGCTTCGAGGAATACCTCAATTTGATGATTAAAAAATAAGACTTTTACTAACATTACATCACAAAAAAAAGAAAATGATATTACAATACACATGCCTGCACCTAGCAAAATAGTATGCTATAAACACGCACCAAATACCACTTGTTATAGAACAATATATGTACGAGTATGTATAGTTTTGAGCAAGTTACAGGCAAGTGTGTTACGGCTTTGTAATATAAAAAGGTGGGAAACATGTGTGGTAAAGTTCACATACCTACTTACGTGACCGATATGGCAAATAAATTGGAAAAATCAATAGGGAAGATGCAATTACAGAATTCATGATAATTTTGTTATTGAAATGATAAAATAGCATAAAAGAACGACCACTGCAATGTTTTTATTGTAGTTAATATCGATTTTTAACAACTATTACGAATTAAAATAACGTGAAACGGAACGTAAACAATCAGCGTCTAGTGACGTCACTGGTGTTATGACAACGCAAAGATGAACTTAAATTTTAATATATGACAGTTCTCTGGCAGACAGGAGTGACTTCATCACTCGTTTTCGCGGGAAAAGAAAAGCAGTCAGTTTATAATCACAATTTTGGCAATACATTAAAGCGTATTATTTTTTAAACTTTTGTTTTGTCTATTTTACTCTGAATTCTTTTAAATGAAAGCAAGATGAGAATATTGCATGTTCCGCAGCCGTAACTCTTCTTGTAAGTTGACAGCATTTAACACTATCAGTCGGTTTTGCCTTAATGTATGGAAATGATACGTGTTATTGACAGATTGCGACTGAGATGCGTATGTTCCATTATAAGTATGAAAGTTGTCTCAACTAACTTATGTATGTATATCGTTTTTAGCAATTAAATACATTTTTTTTTCTTTAATGTAGTAGGGAATATTGTCATGTAACCTTTTCATGAATAAAATAGCGACAAAATCTATTTTTTTTTAACTCTAAATGACGGCTTCAATTACAAAAAAAAAAAAGACGAAATAGCCAAACTCACCGCCGCCATTCCTGTAGCAGAGATAAGGGAAGCGCCACACATTCGCGAGGTCGACTGCAAACCCGATGATGGACAGCAGAAAGTCAGCGCCCGTGCCCCACGTCTCCCGCCCGTCGCCTTCCTCTGGCATTCATATAAGAGTACAGGTATTTGATGTACTGTGCTCATATTACTTCCGAGATTCTTACAGTAAAACTTAAAAAAATGCATCGTGTACATTACATAAATGCTACATAAGTTATATAAACCAATATTAGTCACAAAAAAAAATACATGTGGCACTCGGGGACTGCCGCGGTAAAGCTATTGCATAGCATTTTTTATCAACTTATGCAATTGTATATTTAGTACTCTGCGTCATTGTGATATGGTCTCGATTCGTTCACCTGGGTTACTGTACTAATGTAAATCACATACGTTTCACTTAACTTTGTCCCACCGATTGTTTCCGAACGCAGACGTTCGGGTCGGCTCGGTGACGGCGACATAATAGCTCAGTAACGAAGCGACCATTTTAAAAAGGCGGGGCCTAATCGAGTAACGTAGCGGTGTTAGGTTATTTTCGTTACGGAATTTCTGGATTCGGTTCCCAAGCTCAAGGACCGCGATGGAAGCTATGCAATAGCTTAAAATTGTTTTTTTTTATCCGGCTTTAAATCAGCTAAATAACATTATAAATATTCGAGATAATAAGAAAGCGCGTTGCCAACTCGCCGACGAACACGGCGGTGTTAGAGCGGGGACAAGAGCCGCGGGCGGGCAGGGTGGTGCCCGACAGTTGGTCATCGTACGCGTAGCCTCTAGACAACATGACAATGTTGAGGCGAGGCAAGAGAGGTGGGCGAGTGCCCTTAGCCAGTTATGATGTCATTACGGGCTAGAAAAACAGCAAAATAGACTTCAAAATTGTAATGTTTTATAAAGAAAAGTATGGTACCTGGTTTAATACTATTGGTTCTGAGCTTTTTCGAATTTTCACTGAAGAATTCTTCCTCTACTTGTATTTTGGGCTCCTCTGAAAACAAAATAAACATAATTAAATCGCAAAGAAACTTGCATCTTCAGAACATTTCAATTAAAACTATCAATTACTTACTCTTATAACAAGATAGAGTAACAACCGACCCTTTTGTTGATTTGTTATCTGAAAAAGAAAATTTCAATGAATACAGTGAAAAGTTGAATCTCTCCATAAAATCACATGTTTTTAACAACGTCACGGACTCTATAATTATAAAACGATTATTATTATAACTGTTTCACCTGAGCAAAGAAAGTACCAGAATAAAATATCGCGTATCTAAATAACGTTGAAATATCAATTCGCGATACCAACTCACAATCAGTGACAAAACAGTGTAGAAAACTTGTCAAAATATGGTAAAAGTAGAAATGTTTTGATAGATTGCGATGCAAATACAGACGCTTCTGAAATACAAGAATTGTCCTTCAGAAAACACACATTCCCCAATCTGCGATTAGTCGCTGGTCATTGCGCGCCAAAAATGCATCACCATGATCCACTATTAGCAAATCCGTTCAACAATCACGAACTTTACATTAATCCCTCATCAATATGCGAATAGTCCCTATATCCGTGCATATAAATGAGCCCTAACTGTCCCTAATACCGTTCATTCTTACACCTACCGCGGGATCTTAATAACGCCACTGGCATCTGATCTGGGACACCATAATAGGATGCCGATGTGGAAAAATGCCGCAATAATCCCGAGGTGCGATTCGAACGGAATTCAAAAACGGTACCTTAATGTCGGCACGGAATGGATCGGTATTTCATATTATTGAAGTATGTTGGCGGCATATGCATCGGTATTTTTTGCTCTTGATTTCGTCGGCGTTTGCATGAAAATTTTAATTAATCAGGAATGTGGCGCGCGTTTTTTGTTTTATATAGTTATCGAGGTATCTGCCAAATTTTGTGGTGAATGAATATATGCAATATTGATTTATGATGTGTTTTGACAATAAGTGTAATAAGTACTAAAGTGGTATGAACTGATTTAGTGAACATTTACGCGAGCGCAAAATCGGTCTGTCCGAAGACCCCGAGGCACATCCCTCCTCACCTCGGATAAAAGGAACGTACCTACTGCGAAAAACAAATGATTAATCTCTGTTGCACCTAGATAACTAAAATGCCAAATCTTTGCTCGAATGGCAAATGCAAGAAAAATTATGACTTAGCGTGTCTGGAAATTAATATAAACACGTCCAAGTCTTACCGACGAATAACGTAAAAAATCAGCACAGAAGCCGAGCTAATTTCTCCCCTACTATGGATTCAGTATTACTTGAGCAACTAAGAGAGTATTTTTGAGATATGGAAGCTCGCATGGAGAGTCAGTTAAAAGCTATAAAATTATTGTTAAATAAATTGAGCAGGAAAAATGTTGCCAACAACATGTTTCAGATCATGCGGGTACTCGAAGAACAAGTGGATGCAAAATAACTTTAATTTCGGAACGCAGTGTTTTTGGTTGCTTTTTCGTTTTTTGAACGCTGATTTCAGAAATTTAAGTTATTTTGTACATTTTGGTTTTTTTGTTTAAGTTGGTTGTATGTATTTTTTTTTAAGTTTATTTTTCACTTTTTAGATCAGATCTTCACCAAACTAGAAAGGGACCACGTTGAAATATTAAGATGCTCTTCCAAACCATCGTACACAATTTTATTTTTTCATTTTACATGGACAAGAGGGAAAGCCACGCATTATTAGGGATAACTCAAATAGTAGTCTTTAGATCTCCATCAAATGTTTATCATAAAATTTAATGGGACCACACGACAAGCATACGCTTTTGAATATAAAAAGAATCATCAAAATCACACAAACAAAAAATACAAGCGAATTGAGAACCTTCTCCTTTTTTGGAAGAGGTTAAAAAAAACACTACAAATTATAAAATAATTTTAATTTTGGAAGTCAGTGTCAAAAAACGAAGAAATAACCAATAACAACGACTCCCAAAATTAAAGTTATTTTAAAAAAATATTTTCGACATCCACATGTAGTAAGACAATTAAAGCATCTTCTTTATGAAATAAACCTGACAACATTTCATATTAATCAAACATCAGAGCTCTGCCACAAACGAGTAACAGAATAAACTATTCAACAAAAAGCAAAGTTTGAAGACCCCATTTCTGTAGAAACGCAATAACATGCATACAGAGCGTTATCAAGTGAAACCTTCCAGAAGAACTTATACTTTGATTAAATCTAAACTCTTTTCACGACTCCCTAGAATTTCATTAAAACTTTCAGTGAATTAAGTGTAAGGCGATACGTGCGGTATTTTATTTTTCTAATTTGTTTTGAAGATTTTCAGGTAGGTATCGGTTCTATTTGCGGAATTAGTTCGAAAGAGTCACCGCGGCCCTCGAAAGTAAAGGGCATAAGGAGGAACACGGGTGGGTTCTAGTCATTAAGAGTCTGGCACTCCCTTCCGCTCCACCCAGAGCGGAAGAAGTCATTTGTTGATTCATCCATCATAAATGACTGAAAATGAATCAATTCCCATCCATAAGAAAAAGAGGTATTTGTTTCATAGTTAATTCGTTTTACGATGGCAAAGATCATTGACCCTTGATGATTGTTCATTGATTGATTGATTGTTAGTTATTTAGATTAGTCGGGGCCCGCTAGGAACAGTGCCAGCCCTGGAACGCAAAGGGCATTAGGAGGGACGCGGATGGGTTTTAGTCAACTATTCTGACGCTCCTTTCCGCTCTGCATAGAGCAGAAGTCATTTGATGATTTCCCATCCATAAAAAATATCACTACATAGTATAAAACAAAGTCGCTTCCCGCTGTTTGTCCCTATGTATGCTTAGATCTTTAAAATTACGCAACTGATTTTGATGCGGTTTTTTTAATACATAGAGTGATTCAAGAGGAAGGTTTATAATATGTATACTACATGCATAATATAGCAGAGATTTAATATCAACATTGCACCCGTGCGAAGCCGGGGCGGGTCGCTACTATATTTAGATAGATTGAATACAGTTTATTGTAGGTACACCAAAAATATTAATACAATTTTTTTATGCAAACTTGATTATGTTGTTGCAATTGTAATGTTTTCTGGCGCTTATGATGCAGTGTCGAAATATTTCAATTTTTTCTTACCTTTTTACCCGGTCTTGGCGCAATAAAATACCTAAATCGTATACTTGCACATAAGTTAAAAAATCCGCGCTTTTGTTTTTACATGTCTCTGCGTATTTTAAATTCTTGAGCAGTTTTTTAAATATTGAGATAATCAAAAGTTGAGACGGTTATGCAGAAAGATGCGTCTCCGGGGACGTTTTACTTCTGAACGCATCCAGATTACCAGTTCTACAGGTTTGTTTGATCTTCCATGTTGAAAATAATTTTTTTTCTGCATCGATTTAAAAAAAGATTTCGATTTAAGCGAACGCTTGGTTTTTTAATTGGAATGCCAAGAATAACACCGGCCATATGCGCTTTGGCCTCGCGCACAAAATGTTCCAAACGAATCATAGTTTGTAACTAATATGTTCAGACTCAGACTTCTTATAGGTTTTGCTGTAATAAACTCTTATATAGAACTACCTACCCCCCAATGAAAAAATAAGAAATAAACGACTGCGTATTTTTTTATTTTACCTTCTTTGGTTTCGGAAGAAATTTGCTGTGACAGATTGACACACGAGTGGGTTATCAGGGTTCTGTTTTTTTATACGGACATTTGGAACCCCAATTAGAAATACTTACAGAATTAGACACACAATGTGTATCTTTTAATATGCGATTCAATTTCTTTTCCTGTTAGGTAAAGTTAGACTACGAACTAAATGCTTTATTATACCGCAGACAAGATTCCAGTACCTACCCACAATCCTTAAACTTTACTAAAAGTTCATCAAAAGTCTGTTACAAATATTTCAATTTTCCAATAAAATTAATTCACCAGTTAAGTCAAGGAGGCCGCTAAACAAAGTTTTCTGCCAAGTCAAACAAGAGTGGCGGAATAAATAGTGAAGTGGCAATAAGTTTCCTCTCGAGCGCCACAGCGCCACCTGGCGGGACTTAGTGTTTTTAATATATTTCCCCTTTCTAGTGGCGCCTAGTCTTTCAGTTGAGTCGATACTGTATTTATTGCAATACAATGGAATGAGTTCTAGTCTAAGTAGTTGTTTAATGGAGAAACAATGGTCTGGATATTATTGATAGATGTTTGTTGCATTAAGTTTGTTGGAGGCAAGATTTTATGACGATCCTGTCAAGTAACTACGGATGGTTTTTATAGCAGTTACCGGTCTAGGCCTCAAGTCTGCTATTACAATTGTGTCAGAATGGTCTATCATTGATATCATAATGATCGATTTTGGCAAGTTTGGTAATCTACAAACATAAAAGCGTCATTATGACTTTCCAATGGTCAACCACTGACATTACATTGAAAGAAATGGCATAGAATTCATTTCATTCATTTTTTGTCATTATGTACGAGATACCTCTCGTACATAATGACAAATGAATGACAGACGTATGCAGTAATCTGCTAAAATTTTGATACTTCCTTTGATCAGTGACCTACCATTAGAACGTTATTGTGCAGTCATTGCTTTTAAAAGCTCTGTTATCAAAAAGTATTACGAGACCATTGAACGACCAATGATCAACCATTATGAATTTAGCAGATTACGAACTTTTAGCAAAATTACAATGGAATGACAAATTTATTAAAATAGCAGACTTGGGCCCTGTAAACCCGTGCGTTCCAGCGTTCCGAAATTGATTCTGCTCTTGGTGTCTGAGCCGGGAGTGTCTGAGCTGAGCCCCCTATCTCTCAGATTGACACTGATTAGCACACCACTTAGTATAATTGTAAGTGTTCCAAATATTGACAATTTATCGAAAGTTTAATCTCTCAAGATATTTTATAATCTTACGAAGTTTATAATTTCCCGGTGACATTTGTAACACTACATCACTATGATTACAGCAACATACCGAAAGCCCGAGGCGTGCTGCTTGCTGAGCAGTAGCCGTCATCCCTCACACTCCGTCCGCCCGGAGTGCCACTGGCGCCGCGACACAAGAGCGCGGGGTTGGCGCGTTGTTCCTCGTAAGATGGCGCCGTATGAGTTACCACACCGGCTCCGCTGAGTGTGGCCTGTTGAAAATTAAAGGAAATCGTGACACTGGAAACGTATTTGGGGAGAATTGAATACACAGAAAAATAACGTCGCTATAAATTACCAACTTTGAGAAAAACGTCATGACCATAGCTGTCTTCTACTTTCCCTTTCTACAAAGATTCATATAATTTATTTCATAGATGTGTATTCCGCCTACCCAGAAAGAACGGAACGCTAATTGTGACTATTTTTCTCAGAAGGGCTTCAACTGATGTATGTATCTCCAACATACTGTAAGAATAACAACAACAAACAGCTGAAGGCCACCAAACCAGCTGAGGGCCACCAAAACAGCTGAGGTCCACCAAAACAGTCGAGGGCCACCAAAACAGCTGAGGGCCAGCAAAACAGCTGAGGGCTACCAAAACAGCTGAGGGCCACCAAATCCCTAGCTTTCTACATTATAAACACCGATTACTCAGCCAATTACGTAGGTTGAGCAGTTGAGCTCAATATCATCACCCTCGTATGTTATTAACACCTCGATTAACCTTTAAAGTTTACCGACAATCAAGTTACTGCGGCCGACTAACAGATTTCGGCTAGGTATTATAACACGACCATCGGAAGTACGAATAACTTGCCGATATTTGATGAAAGGTTATAGATAAATATAGATTTCGCTATTCTAAGCTATTCATGGAATCGATCTATGATATTATCCTAACTTCACAAAGAAGAAACGCTAAAATGGAAATAAACTGGAAATACTCAAGAACAAATGGAGCAAATCGATCTCCAATTGGGATTCTAGAGATCCTGTAAGAAGAAGTGAAATACCAAACAACGGATGGAAGACGAAAAACAGGAGCAGTGGGCCCCAAGTCTGCTATTTTTATAAATTTGTCATTCCAGCACGATCCCATTGTCATTTTGCTAAAAGTTCGTAATCTGCTAAATCCATTTAAATGGTTGATCAGTGGTCGGTCAATGGTCTCGTAATACTTTTTGATAACCGAACTATTAAAAGAAATTACTGCACACGACATTCTAATGGTAGGTCACTGACCAAAAGAACTGTCAAAATTTTAGCAGATTACCGCAAACGTCTGTCATTCATTTGTCATTATGTATGAGATTACCGTTCTATGCCCTTTCTCTCAATGGAGTGTCAGTGGTTGACCGTTGGAAAGTCATAGTGACGCTTTTATATTAGAAGATTACCAAACTTGTAAAAATCAACCATTATGAAAGCAATGATAGACCATTTTGACACTATTGTAATAACAGACTTGAGGCCCTGGGTCTTTGTAAGAGGAATGTGATCACATGGAACAGCGCTCGATGACTTACGAGTATTTGCTGCATGTGACCGATCAACATTATAGGCTACATTCTGTAGGCAGTAATATGTATTATTTATAAAATAAAATCAGCATAGTGATTGTATACATATATTATGCCTTGGTGCTTATTTAAAAAAAAAACTCCGCTCTGGGCGGAGTGGAAAGGAGTATCAGACTTTCACTGACACGGATGGGTTTTAATCAGTAAAAGTCTGATACTCCGAGATTTTTTACGACTAAAACCCATCCGTGTTCTTCCTAATGCCCTTTGTGTTCTAGGGCCGCGGTAACCCTTTCAAACAAATTCCGCAACCCTGGCAGGCACTGGCCCAAGCTAGCACCGTACTATGTTACTACTATGCTGACATCTCTTAAGTATGTCTGGGCCTTTACCTTTACCTACTAATCCACGTTTGGATTGTTGCTACTCGAATTGGAGTTAAGAATCTGCTTAAGAATGTAAACTATTCAAATGGTTAGATTTTTTATAAATAAGGCAGAATGTACTTATCACACGTACATAGAAAGGTCTATGAGTTCAGCCTAAATTGGATTTAGAGCCACAATCTTAGGTATATAATTTTCTGTGTAGAGACTGAAATGAAAATGTACCCGCAGAAAAATGGCGAAAATCGGCTACGTAGAACTTGGACGGGAACGGTTAATACTATTGCTATTAAAAATTGTAAATACTCACCATGGTAGGCACCTTATCATGGTACTCTCGTTCATAGCTGGTGGGTCGCGTACGCGTCTGGTCGGACTTGTGTACCGTCGCATCGCATGTCTCATTCTGCGAATGAAACAAAATCAGATTTATGTAACAGTCCCTCTTTTCGGAGCTTTTGAATGTGCACTGGAAAACAAATTGCGTGCGACTGTACTCCATTTATAAGAAAAAAGAGGCTCCTAGAAGCAGAAGTACGAAACCTTTTATTTTCAAGTTAATTTCAAACAATTTGAATAAATATAAAATGTATGTGCGTTTTTTGTTAGTAACAATGTATGGGATACAATAAAGCATATTTGTAATAATGTTTGTATAACTTTTAAGGTTCTTTTAGGGGTAAAAGAATCTTTTTAATTCCTGTCTAATGCTATAGTAAATGGAGTATAGGTACAAGTTTGTCACTACTCACTACACGACCACGACTTAAGCCTGACAGTAAAGCATTTGACAAAAAAAAAACTGCACAAAATAATTAACAATCACTCTTTGAATAAATGGTACTACTCATAAACATAATTTCACCCAAATGACATCCAAAGTTGGATACCGGCCTCACCAAACCGTCGCCACATTCATTCGTCCTCCGCCACATTCATTCGTCCTCCGCCACATTCATTCGTCCTCCGCCACATTCATTCGTCCTCCGCCACATTCATTCGTCCTCGTATTTCGGCATCATAATTATGTCCTAATTAATCTCGACTACAGCAGTGGTGGCCGAGTGGTAACGGCCCCGACTTACGAATTGTAGGTCGCGGGTTCAAACCCAGTCAGGCGCAATTACTTTGTGTAGTGAATTTCATCACCACTGCTCTCAAAACGGTGAAGGAAAACATCGTGAGGAAACCGGCATGTCCTAGAACCAAAAATTCGAAGACATGTGACATTCACCAACCCGCACTGGGCCCGCGTAATGGATTACGGCCCATTCCCTCTCCTAGAGGAGGCCTGTGTCCCAGCAGTGGGAACGTTAAAAGGCTGATTAGTATTACAAACAACTTGTAATAATTCATGCTCACCTGTGCTTGTGGTGGGGACGACCCGCGTCGGGAGCCGCTGCTCGACGACCTGTTGCTGGCCTCTGCTCACAAACAAACAAAACAAACGATTAGTGTTGATGGTTTCGTTAACATTGAACTACTAGCTTTTGCCCGTGACTTCCTTTGCGTTAAAGTAGTACATAATCGTCTCCAAGGGCCCATCTATCTCTGTACTAAAAATCATCATACGATGATTCAAAGTCAAAGTCAAAACGTTTATTACAATTTGGCCATTAAACGGCACTTTTGAACGTCATCATTAAAAGTTATCATAATAAGTGACTCTAGCGTCCATTCGCAAAGGTAGATTCTTATGGATAAGAATGGACAAGAAACTCCATAGTTACTCTTTTACAATATTTGGTATACAAAAAATACTTCATATACATATGTGAGGACGATGCACCAAGTATACTAGATATAGAACCAAGTATTAGCAGCAGAGGTAAACTTCAAAATAAGCTCATGGTACTCACAATTTCGGTGTAATAGCTTAACAAACGAACTCAGTTTCGTATTTATTCGTCAGGAAGATTAAAATTGGAACTGGCTTGTTCGTCGTACTCCTAACCAGGAGGGGTTAGGAGGGGTTAGGTAGTTAGGGCCAACTCGGTAAAAAAATAGAGGAAACTAAGCGTGTTCCATCGTCATCCACGTTATCGCCTTCCATTATAATTGTTCTCAAGCAATGTGCAGTATCTCTTTTACTCCAATGGAGTACTAATCAAAATCAACAAGTTTTGATTGCAAAGATAAGAGCTATCGGACATTAAATGCTTAGCTACTCTACACCGGAGTGGAACAGTTGTATTTAATTAAGAACATTTTGAAGAGAAGAGAGTGTGTAGCATCCTCAGCTGAGATGGATTTAAATAATACAATCGCGGTTTACGATGAGCCTATCAATACTTTAAAAAACCGGGAGTATAAGTCGGATTCCTCGTCCAAGTTATTGGTACGTATCGTGAACCGAAAAAATCACATTTCTTGAATGAACCTTAAGGGAGTACAGTTTATTCAAGATGTTTTGGAAACTCTTAAAAATATGTCTTAAGTCTTGAAAACCAAACCTAAAGCTTTTTTAAATTTTAAGACAAATTGGTTCTAAAACAAGACTTCTCTAGTCTTTACCATTATCAAGTCTTCCGGTAAACCCCTGTACTATAATTGAACATAACGACGTCATTAATTACGAAAGAAAAACTAAGAGATTGCTTGCAAAAGATGAAAAAAATGACGTTAACGAACACCCTTTATCGAGTATCTTGAAAAAACTCTTAGTAAGATAAGTTACTAAAGCTAGTTTCTGGATCAAATGCTGTTGCAGAATTTGTTTGAAAGAGTTACCGTGGCCCTGGAATGCAAAGGGCGTTAGGATGAACATGGATGGGTTTTATTCAGTAAGAGTCTGACACTTCTTTCCGCTCCGCCCAGAGCGGAAGAAGTCATTTAAGGTATTGTGTTGTGGTATCCGCCCCGACCAAGGGCAAGAGGTCCGCCGCCGCCGCCGCCTCTGCTGCCGCCGCGGCTTCCGTCGCCGCCACTGCCGCCTCTGCTGCGGGTGCTGCGACTCCTAGTACTCGGGAGGGGGCTGAAATGGAGTGCCAGTAATGGTCCCATCGCAGCCTCCTCCAGAGACAAGTCGGCCGCTGTGCTATTGCGCAGTGGCTGATGCCTGTGGACGGTGAGCGTGGGTGGCTCGCCGTCCGATACCAGGCTGAGTCGACGACGCGTTGTGCTTCACGCGCGCCTCAAGGAGCCGTCAGCACCAGAGACGGGGCCCCATAGGGTCGGTGCCTGCTAGGGTTGCGGAATTTGTTCGAAAGAGAAATTTGTTACCGCGGCCCTGGAACGCAAAGGGCAAATGGAGGAGCACGTGTGGGTTTTAGTCAGTAAAAGTCTGACACTCCCTACCGCTCCACCCAGGCCGGGAGGGGTCATTTGATGATTTCCCATCAAAAAAAAAAAGGTATTGTGTTGTGGTCAAAAAATTAGTGAGAGGCAGTTAATTGGTTAAATGTTCGTTGACTATTCAACATCCAATCACATCATAGGACTCGTTTGATTCAATTCGATTTGTGTCGCGTTGATAATTTCTTTCGCGAAAGCGGTTCTATTACGGGATTTGGTTTCCGCACATGGTCCTGATGTTGGACCATTGTGCGTGAGCCATGGCGGCCATCACTCCAACCATCCAACATCTCACCAGAAGCAAATCAGTCCACTCAGTGTGTTCAGTATATCTGTCATCATCTGCCTAGCCTTTTCCCAGCTATATTGGGGTTGGCTCCCAGTCAAACCTGATTCAGCTGAATACCAGTATTTTACGTGGAGCAGCTGCCTACCAGACCTCCACAACCCATTAACTGGGTAACACGGTGTTTCTTTGCAAGACAGGTTTCAGATTTACTGGCCCTGGTCTGGACTGGTCATAGTGTGATGTTATATAGCCGGTAAATGAGCTATCCAACAGTAAAATATGTTTTCTATTCGAGCAGCAGTTCCTGAGATTAGAGCGTTCAAACGAACTCTTCAGCTTTATAATATTATTATAATAGGTACTATATGTTTTATAAAAGAAAGGTTAGTAGTTACTGAAATAACCTTAAGGTTTCTATTAGGGTTTCCTATAGAGTTCAGTAATTTAGGGCCTAAACAAATACTCACGCGTCTGTTCCTCGAAAGTGATGTTCGAGTGTGTGTTACGTGCGCGTGTGTGTGTGTGTTCGGTATATACGCGACTTTTTAAAACAGAATTATTTATTTATTAGTCCTGGTTTTCGCTTTCAAAAGCATTCAATTGCAGCGACTCACCCTTGACAACACTTGCTGTCGAAAGTTCGCACGGAAACGCCATGTTTATCCGACATCAATATTTTAAAACAACCAGAATCCACAGAAATTAGTATACCTCTGAACATTTTTCGACTGGACCTGGCAAATCAATCTGAAATATTCTGTAACAATCGTAAACCCATTTTTTTTTTTCTAACAAGCAGCGCCCCGCGTAGTTCCCGTTCCCCTAGGAATACGGGGATTTATATAGATATTCGCTGATAGAGTAGCCTTCCATTGGTGAACAATGGTTAAAATTTTATTTAGTTAATTTTATTTTAAAACAACCAGAATCCACAGAAAGTATGTACTCGTATATCTCTGAATATTTATCTACTGGACCTGGCAAATCAATCTGAAACATTCTGTAACAATCGTAAACCCATTTTTTTTTTCTAACAAGCAGCGCCCCGCGTAGTTCCCGTTCCCCTAGGAATACGGGGATAAATATAGATACTCGCTGATAAAGTAGCTTTCCATTGGTGAACAATGGTTCAAATCAGTTCAGTAGTTTCTAAGCTTATTCAAAACAAAGACACAAACAAAAAAATATTTCCTCTTTATAATATTAGTGTAGATTACTAGTAGCGCCCTGCGGCTTCATCCGCGTAGATTGCTTCAACGGTTGCACAGATTTTAATTAAACTTAAAACTGAATTAGAACATAGAATTCTGACGAAACCAGTACTACCTACGTTCCCATGGATAATTGTGACTTTCATATAGATGAAACTATAGGCTAGTAAGTATAGTTACATATTTAAAAGCAGTCAAGGCAAAATATATTACGGTTGAAATTGATGGAATAAACTGCACTGCGTAAATAAAAAGTTAATAAAACAGATACCGGAGGCAGCAGTGAATATCGGCCGGATTGTAATTAATATACGTTTTGGACATTTCAGTAAATATTACGACTGATTGAGTGCGTAGTTTTAATAAACTGCATTTACATATTACATTTTCATGACTATTCAAATAAATTCATGTCATTATTGTTTTATCTGAGACCAAATCAATCGCTGAAAGATGACCGCTACCAAATGACAGCACGATATCAGCTATCGTTTAGTAGTACGTAGTGAACCAAAATAATGCTCTCCTGACTGCTCCGGCGCGGACGGGTGCGTCCATGTGCCCCGTGTGGGCGACTAAACGATAGCTGATATCATTCTGTCACTTGGTAGCGGTCATCTTTCAGCGATTGATTTGGTCCCAGATAAAACAATAATGACATTCATTTATTTTGAACCTTTCAACTGTATTCTTTAACAAACTCCGATGTGCGATGATATCACGTCTAATCTACTGATTTCATAGTTAAGAATTTGAAGTTGAAAGTTTGTCCAAGTCTACCTTCGCATGAAAACCTGTCAAAAACAGGGATATTTCCTGGATAAAATATAATCGCCCTGCGTGCTCCGTCAGTTAAATGATAAAAAAAATGGCCACATCATTTTTGCTGCAACAATTATTTAGCTTTCAAAGATAAAACTCGTAAAAGTTCAGCTTGCTACGTGACTTCTTGGTAAAAAGTGTACGAAGGCATGACGTCAGGTGAAATTTAACGAACGATATGGTCTTCATTTTTCATAAACATGACAAAAAAAAACAAATGCCCATCATTTTGGATTCTGTACTTTAGATTTGGTTCATCAGGACCAAATCGATTTATTTAGGAATCTGACCTATATATCTGTCCAAGAGAGCTAAACAGAGGTAGCTTGTGTGCAGTCCTGCGGTTGATAGACTGGAAAGTTTATGGGACAGACACGGTTCCGTAGCAAGACGGCTTTGCTCGCCTCTCAAGAGGAACTGACAGGTCACTGCGTTCGGGTGTGCCTAGTTGCATATTAAACTGGTGGCTACCATATGTCTTATGACTCACAGTTGCTATCCTCCAGAAGTTTTCCCGCTAAATCCAGCCGTCTCCTGTAGGGGACACGGTATGGTATCATATCATGGAGCGTCAGAGGAACGTAGACAAGCTGTTGTCATCTCCTCAATTAAAAAAGACAGGTTCGTGTTTGTCCACAATCTCACCTGATAGAAATCTGTCAGCTGTCTCAAAATGATGTGATCGACGATAGCCCGCTTGCCAAAAAGTTACCTATTCACTCTAGAGTCAAATGCCACCAGGTTGTAGTTTGTACTCACCGCGGCTGTTGTCTCGCAGCTCGCCTGCGCCGACGCTGTTCCCCAGCACGGGCATGCCCGCCATGCCGCCCGCTACGCTGCCCGCCACTTCATGTCATCGTCTGAAACAAAATTAAAATAACCTTAAGATAAGGCAGCATTTAGGATGCTAGGGCCCGTGCCTGTCATGGCTGCGGATTTTTTAGAATTAGTTACCACCCATCCTCAGACCAACCTCGGCAAGCGTTGCTTAATCTTGAAAATCGACCCGTGCCGCTGTTATAATTTAGCCACGAGCTCAGAAAACAGTAAGTGAAGCAGCATAAAGAACATAATATCCTCTCCCCTCCCATTAAACAGGAGAGAACAGAGCTAGCCTAATAGGGCCTAGCCTTAAAAAAACTTGAGATCATCACAATAATTGTTGAAAACCGTCGCCTAAATTTTTACTTAGACGATGATTTCCAACAATTCCATAATGCTAAATATTTATCATTAACTTCTACAAACATTCACCACCGGCAAATACCAAATAAAATTCCCGATATATGAAACACTTCTATAACTCGACTATCAGAGGAAACAACACCGTGAACATTTAGTTATTTGTTTGTGTACCTGTTGCAAAGTTTCATAGTTGTGGTCATGAAATTCAATTGCAATTTCGGCCAGAAGTATTTTGTTAACTAAAAGCTGGAATATTTTGGGTTTGAATTTATTTCATATACTAGCTGCCGTCCACGTGGAATTAATACTTCACCCTTTATAAATTATAGCCTACTAGCAGCGCCCCGCGGTTTCACCCGCGTAGTTCCCGTTCCCGTGGGAATATGGGAATAAAATAGCCGATGTCACGCTGAGATAGTGAAGCTTCTCAACAGTGTAAGAATGTTTCAAACCGGTTCAGTAGTTTGTTTGTTTGTTTACATTGAATAGGCTCCGATTCAATGGAAACAAATCAATCAAATATTTCCTCTTTATAATATTAATATAGATGCATTGTTCTGACGTATCAGGTACATTAGTGTAACGTTTCATAAAAATCCGTTCAGTAGTTTTTATGAAAAAAATACATCCATCGTCCGATACTTTCATATGTATCATTTTAAATAGGAACCTGTAACCTTTGTCCATCAATCTACAATTATGCGAGTACAAACCTCTTTATAATATAATTTTAAATCAGATGACAGTTGTCTGGACAATATTTCTGCCAACCCAGTTAAGGTAAACGTCTTGAAGATATTCTTAGAAATAATTAATTATTTTAATTGGTTTCCCAAGCAAATACTTGCAGCAATCATTTGCATAAACTTCTAATACTTCTTAATTGCGCGTCGTAGCTCGTAGCACCGTAGCCTCGTAGCGGCGTAGCAATGCGCTACGCAGCTACGAGCGTAGCTTATTCCTAGAATGAGACTTCATCTTTGAAAATGTTAAGGATCATTATATTTTTGTAAAGGTCGATTTATGAATTGAGAATTTGGAGTTTTGAACAAGTTTTACCCTAATTAAATGCTAAAGTTTTGCAAGAATTCAAGATAAACCTTTTAATTTTTATTTGTTCTGAAAATGGAGGCATCGTTTTGTTTTGATATTGATGATTGATGATGACAGAACCAGAAAGATGTTATTAATAAGTTAAGTCCTTCAAGCATTTAGTGAAGTTTATGTAAAAACTAGGTTTTGCCTACGACTTCGTACGCGCATATACCGTTTTATCTGTATTAACCGATAAAACGGTATATCGGAAATCCTCTCTTAGGACAAACCCAATAAACCTATGAACTTGCCAAATTTCATCTTTCAACGTCCAGTACTTTTGGCTGTGCGTTGTCTGTCAACTAAAACTAATGAGCACTGTATTGCGAGTGTACTGTCTACTAAAGAGTGTGATCTTTAAATAAAAATAATGTCTTCGAATTTATAAACATATTCATATTCATTTGTTTGCATCTACAATGTTGGTAAGTTGCTACAAACAGACTTAGATCTATGCATCCCTGACCCTGTTTGGGCACCTCAATATATTTTTTGATTCTTTATTTAATTTAACATTACATACAACAGAACATTTTTCATTATACATGGAATTTAAATTATTAATTACAAGTTTTAAATAAAAATATAAAATTAAAATAGCATGTCAAATAAAATTAAATACTTATACAGAATAAAAGTAACATAACGTCGTTCCGCATGCAAAAGTCGCTATGTGTTATTTAGTTGTTTTCGGTTTTGTAAGCAATTTTAATCGTTATTTCGATACGCACATTATACTGTATAAACAGCTACATGATAAATACAATATTTAAAGAGTTATGAATGTAACTATGTGACATTCACATATCGAAAGATCCATATAAACATGTTAAGTGTTATAATTCCCATAGCCAAAATATAAATTTACTAAAACACATAGCGATTACAAAAAGCGCAGAGACGATAACGTAACGCAAGTAACATTTGATATCCATAGATCTTCGCAATACTCATATTAATTGTTTACTTTTCATTAGACAATATTATGCATATTCCTAACCTCTTTTTTAAAACTCGGTTAACAAAACAGGAAGTGTAAGACCTATTAAAAGGTTGACACTTCAGTTAATTCAATAGAACATAAAGACATATATTTACCCTCGTATGACGCAGGGTTGAAGGTTGCGATCACAATTACGTCCCCTGGCCCTGCAAATGTCTACGCTATGGCACAACCCTGGCGTACTCTCACTTACACGACTAATTAATTATGTTCACATCCTGTCGATTTGTAGGGCTGTCGCGTGGTTGTGGAATTTGTTCGAAAGAGTTACCGCAGCACTGGAGCGCAAAGGGCTTTAGGATGAACGCGGTTGGGTTTTAGTCGATAAGAATCTGACACTCCTTTCCGCTGCGCCTAGAGCAGGAGAAGTCATTTGATGATTTCTCTTCCATAAAAAAGGGCTGTCCCGTAAGACATTGCAACAAGGTGGTTGTACTACTTATTGCAAGCCTTTTATCCGACCGCGGCAAAGCCAAAAGGAAGGGTAATGATTTAAGCAGCCTATGTATGCATTATTGTATTTACGTGTATTTTATCGTAACGTCAAAATTACTGGACTGATTTCGATGAATCAAGTATTTATTCACTTTCTTTGTTCCCATGCAGTGTGTCCGGTTACAAATTAATGACCATTTATCATGTAGCTCCTTTTTACTTTAAAATTTATAAAATGAGATACTGCAATCATCTATAAATCTATTCATATAAATAAAATTGCAGCGTCTGTTTGTAATATTGAAATAACCGCTTTTTCTACATGCATATATGAATATGTACGGTACATACAATTTTTAAAATTTTTGTCTGTTTGTTCCGGCTAATCTCTGAAATGGCTGGACCGATTTTGACGGGACTTTTATTGGCAGGTAGCTAATGTAATTAGGAATAACTTAGCTTATTTTAGAAAATTAAAGTAATATAGCAATGTCCAAGTATTGTCCAGTACCGCGCGCAGCTCACGCGCATGCCACCACTGTGCCGTCACGTCGGGCGCCTCCCACCACTTCCCACACTTCTCCCACCAACGAATCAATATCACAACGAATCGGGGGGTTAGTAACTATTCCACGCGGACGAAGTCGCGGGCAGAAGCTAGTATGGTAATAAGAGCTGATCTGTTGATCCAACTGAATGGTGACCATCTTGCATTACCATCGTGCTTGGGCTCATTGGGTAAGTTTTGCCAACTGATATTAATAACATTTAGTGTTTTTAGTTAATTAAAAACTTGTTTTACTTATGAAATTAAATATCTCCTATACCGCCTATCCTTGCCCTTTATAAAAGAGATCTTGGCATCTACTCAAGTCGTGAACAGCCGCTCTTCACCTTGAATCTAAGCTGCGATAGCTCCGGGCTAAAGATCTATTTCAATTTACTAGAGATTGGAAACTAACTTGATTTCTGCTAAAGGTTACGGCGGCATTTGTTGCAAGTTCAAATCGAACACAAAAATACTGGGTTGTTTTTTACAGAAAGCTAAACAGGCGCCTTCTGCGACTGGATAGAGGCAGCCTACGAATTTTGGTGGGGACCATCACCGGACATTGCTCACTAAAGTAACACTTTCACAAGATAGGTGTAACGGACAGTCCTCTGTGCAGAGCATGCATGGAGAAGGAGGAAACGGTATCGCACGTGCTCCTTGAGTGCACACTACACAGGCTTATTGTTAGCCGAAATACGGAAGCATACAAATTCTGAACACACTAAGTGGACCGATCTGCTTCTGGGGAGAGGGTGGCTGGTTGGAGTGATTGCCGCACAATATGGTCGAATATCAGGAGTAAGTGCGGAAACCAAATCCCAATAATGGGTGGTTTTAAGGGTTCAGTACCTCAAAATGAAAAAATGGGACCCTCATAGAATTACTTCGCTGTCCTTCCGCCTGTGAATCTATCGAGACCCTTTTTCTCAAGAACGAGCACAGGTATCAAGTTGAAATTAATGTCAAATGGTAAATAATACCTATAATACCTTTGAGCTCTAAAAATCAAGCAATAAAAATACGGAAATTTATGCAACATCATCGTATTTTGATACTCGCAAAGCTGATTCCCGTTGAAATTGGGCAGAAAGCAAGGTGCTTCAGCACATGTAAAAGACAAATTCGATAGTCTTTATTAGTGGTTGTATCACATATTATTTTTTGTTATTTCTCAGGCGAAAGCTCATCGAATGATAAAAAAAAACTCCAAATATACAAATATTTAAAATCCAAACTGTAAGTAAGTATAGCAATTTTCGCAAAAACTTTTGCTTTAACAACTTTAGCGTTTGCATACGCGTGTCATCCCTGATTCATACACCGTATAACGTGCAGGCAGTCAATTATATAAAATTAAAATCTGCTTTTGCACGAAGCGCGTGACACCGCGGTATTTAGTATACGCTTTTACTTTATACGAGCCACTATTTCATTGATATGTTTCGCTTGTTGAAAGGTCAAAGTCACGAGTATTAGTTATCTACTAGATTGTTGAGGAATTGTTCGAAAGAGCTACCGCGGCTCTGGAATGCTAAAGGTATTTGAAGGAACAGAGATAGATTTTAGCTAATAAGACTCTGACACTCCCTTTCGCTCGACCTAGAACGGGAGAAGTCATTTGATGACATCCCATCCAAAAGGGTGAAAAGGGCAGGTGAATGATAATATGATTGCAATGCTTGTCAAAAGTCGTAAGTATTAGCATAACACAACATTGTAGACCTAGTTCACAATAAAAGTTTTGATTTTGAAAAATACCTATCTATTAGATTGTTACAATTTCACAAGAATTCGCCTGTACCTTTCCTAATGAAAATATACGCTGCAATCTTTTTCATCGTATATTTTCAACAATTCATGAAAGTATACGGTGCAATAATTCTCACTATATATTTCCATGAATTGCTCTCTTTATATGGATGGAAAGTCATCAAATGATCTCTCACCGACTAAAACCCATCTGTATACCTAATACCCTTTGCATTCCAGAGCCGCGGTACCTCTTTCGAACAAAGTCTGCAACCCTGGCGCACTGGCCCTAGTGGGGCCCGTCTTCTATGCTGTCTATATCTCTATTAGCCGCGCGTGGAATACAATGTGCCTTCGACCCGGGCCTGGTTGTTATCGGACGGCGAGCCACCCATAGCTCGCCATCCGCAGGCCGAACCTAAGGTGGCCAGGAACCGTCCTGAGATTCCCGACGTCCGGAGCACCATCTTCTGCTGCGGCGGCTGGGGCGTGAGGTTTACCTCTCATGTGCCCCTTCGGTCCGGACCATGGATTGGTGGCGACCAGGCGGTGGACCAGGGCTGGAAGCGAGTAGGTCACCGCCGCCGATCGACCTGACGCCGATGTGAACCCTTCTTTGAATTGTTCTCTGTGAATGCTATCAAACTACGCTCAACTTTAACATTTTCTAACGTATACAACAGCTCAACCACAAAAACTAAGTATTTTCAATCTAGAAAATTCATGAAAAGATAAATCGCTATGCCTGTGACTATGCTCTGTTTGCCATAGCAAAAAGAGAATAGTCGTACTCAGTATAGTCAGTCTTGGTTCTGTAGCAATTGATATGTCAATTGCTACAGAACCAAGACTGACTATACTGAGTAGTTTTTATTTGTATATTTTATAATAATGTCATGTGCGTCTGTTTGGGAGAGATGAACTATTTTCTTTCTTTCTTGTCTTTCTTTTAGTATTGAGTGAGTCAACTACACCGCTCCAATTCACACTCCAAAGCCGTCATTCACGATGGCCGGTCCACATTTCTTCCGTTAAGTCGTCACCCTACGCCGGACGCTTTACGAGAGCTGCCCGTGGGTTTACAACTATAACAGATGTCATTTAATGGGGAATAAAATATATTTGTAACCGATTATTTTCTGGTTTATTGCGTTTCTGTTGGATATTGGGAAGTGAGGTGACGTCTGAATCATTCGGAATTCGGCTCCGTTATTAACTATGCTAGACTTTTTTTGTTGCTACATGTTTTTATTATAACCAGTGGTTCATTGGAATTTACAAGTTTAATTTAGAAATTTACCTCTGCTGATAATACTTTGTTCTATAACTAGTATACTTGGTGCATCGTCCTCACATATATGAAGTATTTTTTGTATTACCAAATATTGTAAACGTTGATTTGAAAAGAGTAACTATGGAGTTTCTTGTCCGTTCTTCTCCATAAGAATCTACCTTTGCGAATGGACGCTAGAGTCACTTAATTTATGATAACTTTTAGTGATGACGTTCAAAAGTGCCGTTAATGGCCTAATTGAAATAAACATTTTGACTTTTGACTTTTTGACTTTTGAATTGAATCGGACAAAAAAGTTCAATCCATACAAAACTTAACTTTTTTTTTACAATTGCCGGATGACCTGTGCCACCTGTGTGTGTATCTTCGGGACCTAATATTATGCCAAAATTCTAATTCCTGCGTAATACAGATCTTAAGAAAAACTTCTGTGACAGACGGACAATACTTGATATATTATACAGATTCCTTTTTCTTTATAAGTCAGATCTAAAAATATTATGGCCTTTGAGTATGTGATGTAAAATTCTATAACTAGTCAAAATTCGGTTCCGGGAATATTCTTGAGCTTACTGCAGACATCACTGCAACCTCTAAAATGAATCTGTTTACCTTTTATTACAAATTTTTAATAGTAAACTAGTCAATTAAATCTCTGTTTAGGGTTCCGTACCACAAAAGGAAAAAACGGAACCCTTATAGGATCACTTCATTGTCTGTCTGTCGGCCTATCACGGCCTTTTTTCTCAACAATGCGTGGAGGTGTCATGTTGAAATTAGACAATTTGTTATTTTTTATAATTGCAAGTAAATCAACACCGAACGAAATTTGGCAAGAAGCAAAGTCTTTCAGCACAAAATAAGAGAATAGTTTAAAAATTGTAGTTTTGTCACATAAAACAAAAAAGAAACACTTTTTGCGATTAAGAACTTATATTTTCAGCTGAGGAAATTACCTTTTTGATTCTATCTTTTTGTTAGAGTAATGAGAATGCTTTCAAAGTTTATGCAGTTTAGTAGTATTCGAAAAACACGAGCCTCGATTACTTTAATAGATAAACTTGAAAGAATTTGTACGGAGCCCTCGCGCGAGAGAGCGCGGGTCAAACTCGCATTACCGGTTTTTTGTTAAGTGCTAAAAATGCATACGACTTATAGCGTATTTAAGCTCGGCTAAACACGTGTGCACCCTGTACCAAGTCCTTAGTCCCGACTAATATCAGTGTCAATTGGCACCCCGCGCAGCACGCTGGCAGTGGCGTCTGTCAGTAACAACTACATAAACGTAACGACGGAGATAGACATCACTAACAGCGTTATCGACTGCAGGTTCCGACAAAATGCTCTCGGAATACGGCTCTAATTGTTTGTGATTCAAGAAATTGTAAACGCAACTCCTGCGAGGCAGATTCAACAATGGTAACCACCAGAAAATCGCCGAGGCAATGAAAAATTAACAGTTTGTGAGTGTGAAAATAAAACAATAGCGCCAAACATTCTTGTCAGTTTAAATAGATAATAGATAGATGTGGCCGGTGATCCTAGCAGACTACCCTAAGAAGAACCATCGTTGCAAACGTAGAGGTCTTTTAAATTAATTCGAATAGAAATTCGAATAGTCTTTTAAAGTACGATCCGTACTGGTCAAATTATATGAGAATCGCATACCCATCAGTAAGTAAACCTTTTAATTGTCCCATGCGTCATGTTGAATTATCATCTTCATAGTCTTTTCCCAACTATAATAGGTCCCAGTCAAACAGGATTCAGCTGAATACCAGGATCTTACGTGGAGCGGCTGTCTACCAGACCTCCACAACCTATATGGTAACACAGTACTTCTTGGCAAGACTGGAGATCTCAGATTCAGATCATCGGAGACTCAGATTTAATGGCTTCTGACAATCCGTAACAACTGCCTAAGATCTACAAATGACAGCCGGGACCAACGGCTTAGCGTGCTTTCCGAGGCACGGAGTAAACTCGGTATGTTAAGATGGTCACCCTACCTTGGCAAGCGTTGCTTAACCTTGAAGATCGACCCGTGTGGCTGTTAGTCTTTAGCCACGAGCTCCTCGACTATAAGGAGCGAATCATCAGTGAAAAATGTTGCAGTAACTAATTTAACCAACTAGTTACAATATGGTCTTAACTTCTCAACAGTATTCCGTAATGGTAAATGGTATGTCTGTTTTACAAGTAAAAACAAAAATAACCTTGACCGGTCTTGAAATAACAAATAGCTGTTCGATTCGATCTTAGTTAAGGAGCGCGCTGGTCGAGTCCTCCGTACCATAGAAAGCACGTTAAGTCCTTAGACCCCGCTTTCATTTGTAGATCTTTGACCGTCGAAAAGCGGCATTAGAATCCAAAAATCTTACATCAGTCATTCCAAAGGTACCGTATTACCCAGTTACCCACTATCTGGCTTATGCAGCTTAGATAGGCATTCGCTACACGTATTATAGTGTTACGAGCTTGAGCTTCGTGACAATTACAACAGCCGATTAAGGAAACAAAACTGACTCTTTAATCAACTAAACTCTAACTACGTAACTCTAACTATTTATTAAACTCTCTAATTATAAAACACAAATGCACTAAAATTAAGGCCTGCAAATAAATACATCCGTATATGCAGGCCTTAATAGAGCGATAGTTAATTCCAGAACCTTCCATTGTAGAAAGATCTAGAAAGTTTGCGTACATATCAGTTAATTTCAGAACCTTCGACTGTAGAAAGATCTAGAAAGTTCGCATACATATCGGTCGTGACTAGGTTTCGAGAATGTTCTAGCACAGAAAAGTCTCGAAAGTTCTTGACTCTGCTAGTTTTGCAACTCGGTACTAGATGGCGCTAGCTCTCTTGCCTTAATTGTGGCGAGCAACAAGAGTTACCTACTGGTACTCATCTGAATCCTGTTGAACTTGAATCCGAACCCAACATAGCTAAGTAAAGGCTGGGCTGAATGTAATAGCCTTGACCGGAGCTGGTCGACCTAGGTGCTTGGCGGTAGTGTTTTCATAATGTACAATTGTTTTGTTGTGCAGGTATGCCGTATGTTTATCTTTTGACATTAACATACGGAATAGGACGTTTGAAGGTTTTCACTTGACAGACATAATACTAATAAATAATAGGTATGTTACTGTTGTACATATTTGAAAGGACAGTAAACATACGTAGGTAAAGTTAAGTATGTGAGTAGTAAGTATATTATTATGAAAATGTCAGGTGGTTTTCTCTCAAATCTTGACCTTCCTGGAAATCAATCTTAAGACTACATTCAAAATAGCACGTTGTTACCAACACACACTTAAGGACTTCTGATGAAAACCTTTCATCTATTTCATAAAAAAATCGCCGTGTTTTAGAAAGTAATGTCTCACAATAAGCTATATAGGTACTTAATGTCGTAAAATAAAAAATGGCGACGAGGAAATGAAAGTTATTCGTTTGCAGTAAACCGATACTTTGATGTGAGCCGCCTAGTTAATAGTTAATTTCCTGGTTTAAAAAGACCTTGTAAAAAGTGTTTTTTATATCACATTCTCTTAAACCTTTACTGTTTTTGACTGACCTACTTTTTAGAAGATACTTTAACTGGATCGTGACAGCGTTTGCTACTGCAGAGCTGAGTAACGTTTACGATCATTCGGTGTTAAGGTTCGATTCCCGGATTTTGAAAAATGTCATGATCATTTTCCAAACTTTTTTATCAGAAGGTGTGTCCTGTGTCTGTATGTGTAACTTATTGTCGGCTCACCATTTAGTTCATGGGAATTGTCCATAGTTGGGGAGATAGAAATTGTGTGTTGCTTTTTTTTATAAGGATAGAAAATCGACAAAAATGAAAAACTTAACGGCCCAGCCCTTTTAAGAAGTAAAGACGTTTTAAAAAACATTTATAGACGCAAAAGTTAATAAAACACTACTAGTTATTTATAGACGGTTTATTAAAATAACAACGCGTCAAAATACCCTTTGGTTTTCAGAAAATCAAAATAAACAATTGTTTCGTGTGATATCCGATACTTGCACACTTTATTCAATTAATCAAATAATAAGCAGCAGTGTTATAAGGGACAGAAGACGTTCATCTCGTCACATTTCGATATTTTGTAACGAACACAGAGTACGGAATTGCAGCTATGGCATGGACTAGTGACGTCAATACTTATCTATCTATATAATCTATACACATATGTATATAAAAGCGAAATAACACTCACTGATTAATCACGAAATCTCAAAAACTATACCACCTACAAACTTAACGTTTGGCAGGTAGATTCCTTATAGCATACATCCGCTAGGAACGGATTTTGCGAAACTCCACCCCTAAGGGGGTGAAAATTGTTTGCATATAATCAGCGCAGACGAAGTCGCGGGCGAAGTGCTAATCTATACTAATATTATATCTATACTATAATAATATATGAAGAGTTTGTTTGTTTGTTTGAACGCGCTAATCTCAGGAACTACTGGTTCGAATTGAAAAATTCTTTTTGGGTTGAATAGACCATTTATCGAGGAAGGCTTTAGGCTATATATCATCACGCTTAAGCCAATAGGAGCGGAGCAGCGATAAATAATGTTTTAAAATCGGGGATTCCACGGGGACGAAGTCGCGGGAAGCAGCTAGTTGAGCTAGTATATTATAAATGCGAAATAATTCCACAGTGCCGAAACAAAACAACTCTGACATATCATTGCCATCATGGATTCATTGTGACACGGATGTTTCAAGAGCTACCTGCGGCTGTTTCAAATTCAGCGGAAGGACACGTCGGGGTATCAACACTGTATCGATCGCCCAGAGTCACGAGAGCATACGGTGGAGGTCTGCCCTGCTAGGGCTGAGCAACGCCGTGTCCTCGTTGAGGTGATCGGCGCCGACCACTTCTCGGTTCCGGTCCTGGTTCAATCTGTAGAGGGAGTCTGGGAGGCACCTCCTTCTGCGATGCAGTAATGCTAGCGAAGGAGGAAGCGGGCCGCTCGAGGTAGAAGCAAACCTCTCGCCTCAGTCCCGCTACAGAAGGTATGTGGCCCAGGAACGCAAGGGCATTAGGAGAAACGTGGTGGGTTTCAGCCAGTAAGAACCTAACAATCTCTCCAGCTCCGTCCAGAGCGGTAGGAAAATTTGCCGATTTTCCATCCTTATAAAAAATGCTATAGTACACTTCTATCGTTCTAGCTATGGACAATTCCTATGAGCTAAATGGTGAGCAGACAATCAATTACAAAAACAAACACAGGGCAGCTTCTGATAAAAAACCATACCACACGTGCTCGCATGTATGTACGTTGTATTACATAATATAACTTACATGCGAGCTGGTTGAACGTCAACGTAGCCAAACTCTCAACGCTTAGTTCGTATGGTTAGTTTTAACAATTTCGGCTCTAGTAGCAGCGGGGTGTCTGTGGCAACGAATATCCAAAATAGCTAAGACTTTTCCCCGGTAAACGGAATTATCGGAAATATTCTATGTTTTTATTACGTTTGTTTACTAAGTTGACTCCAGATTGGTAACAAACATTGCCATCTAAAATATTTCTAGATTGTGTTGGAACTCCACTTGCGATGCAATTGTTTATTTTTATTTCAGTTTTGATACTGATTATTATTTAAGATGGTTTATAACTACTTTTCTTGCTTTCTCTATCTTAGTTCTTTTGCGTGGACATTGTAACTGTGCACGGATGTTTCATTTGTTCTCCCATATTAAATCATATTTTGGATTTATTTATTATTGAAATTAAAATAAATATTTACAACAAAAAAAACATATTACAAATTATAAACAAGTTATTAGAAAATGTACAAGCGGATTAAAAAGGGGAGGGAAGAACTTATAAGGCATCGAAAATTCATCCACATCGGTGCCAACGGGAGAAGTGCCCAGAACTCTGACCGCTGGTTGGCTAAAGAAATCGAGAGCCCTCTGGTCACTTGAAGAGTCGACTAACTGCGAAAAACTCGATGAGCACTCGGACCCCATGGCCTTAGCGTTTCAACGCCAAACGGCTAAATTATATAATTCCAGGGTTGTTGTATTTGCGCTGTTTGAGATTACTGCACCCACAGCAGCCTGCCGTGCTAAGGAGGGATGGGGAAAGGTGTCGATTCATGTAGCATCCCACACCAAAGGCCTATCCACTTTCCAAGGCATTAAGGTCAGACCATCGGGCCTCTTCCCATCGGCTCCCGTCAAGCCATTCGGTTCTAATACAGCTGATAAGAGCGGCGATGACATGTCATCAGTTCATGTCGGTTTACAATTTCTTGGAATGACATCGAGAGATTATTGACTATCAAGTTCTGATACGTAAAAAAGTATTTCAAATGTTCAGTTGACATCGGAAGTTTACAAACTCTCAACAAATGTTATAATTTTACGAAGTTTGCCATTTTCTGATGACATGACTATACGATTCTGCTTGACCATGGCCGGTCGAAAAATTTAACCGTTTTTTATAAATTCCGGAATTACTTACGTAGGATATTTTTATCCATCCAAACTTTCGCATTTACAATAGTAGTAAGAAGTAAGATTAAAACAATCTTGAATACTACACAGAAATCAAATACCTCTTACCAGAACAAAAGTTGAATGTTAATGGCATTTTGACAGATCCGTTCGTGATCCGCTTAAGACATCACATAGCTGGGGCGCGGGCCTCCATTAACGGTCACATAATAAGATGTAAGAATTATCACAAGATCCAACCTTCAAACTTTGAGAGCCACTCTCTGTTTCAAATATCCCGTCGTTAGCTTTACGGAGAATTTTTCACTTTTAGGGTTCTGTTAACCCGGCTGACGAGAAAGAAAAAGATTTCATAATGGAGCATAGAATTTGCCGACACGATTGGCTGCTGCGCAACGCGTCGTGGGTTCGTTTCCCGCACGAACGAATATTTGTACGACCTACAGATAATTGTTCCGGTTTTGGCTGTTTGTGTATGTGAGTTTGTATGTTTGTAAAAGCACCCACGACACAAGAAGGAGGAAATTCCTAGTGCGGGGCAAAGTTTATTGAAAAAAAGGACGTCAAAGTCAAAACGTATATTTCAATTGGGCCATTAAATGGCACTTTTTAACGTCATCTTTCATGTAAGGTAGATTCTTACGGAGAAGAACGGACAAGAATCTCTATGGAGTTGCAACAACTCAAGCACCATATTATACCCAAACTAATATTACCTATAAAGAAAGTATCATAAAATGGTTTGCTTATCATGGCATATTGTTTGCTAGCAGCGCCCCGCGGTTTCACCCGCATAAGTATCGATCCCGTTGGAATATCGGGGTAAAAATTATCCTTTATGTTAATCCTGGTTATAAACCTGTGTGCCAAATTTCATCCGAATCCGTTCAGTAGTTTTTGCGTGAAAGAGTAACAAACATCCATCCATCCATCCATAGAATTTACAAACTTTCGCGTCTATAATATTAGTAGGATCAATTGAAGCCTCGAGCGTACGCGGGAAAATTCCAGTCATTGGTAAACAAAGCAATAAATAATAAGTAAACATATAAAAGCAAAAACATTAATTGCATAGATTGTGTGAGGACCGAGATGAAATATAAGGGAGTCGGTCATGACGGTTGACACAACAGAATAGAAGAAAAAAAACGTGTTGCACCGACCCGTGACCCACGTGGAATAAAGCAGGAAGATGATGCTGAACTATCCATCAGAATCAGAAAAATCTTCCCAGCGTAGAATTTAAAAAGTTCCCAGGTTGCGGAATTTGTTCGAAAGAGTCACCGCAGCCCTGGAACGCAAAGAGCATTAGGAGGAACACGGTTGGATTTTAATCCAGAGTCTGACACTCCCTTCAACTCCGCCCAGATCGGAAGACGTAATTTTTCATCCCATCCAAAAAAAGGTACAATACCCACAAATCTAACACAACGTCAAGTTTTCTTTCGAAAAAAGTTGTGTAATGATAAAATATCAAGTCAGAGAGGGTGTAATATTGATAGACTATACGGAACCTCTGACGAGGTACTTCGACGCACTCAGGAACATATTTTTTCTTTTGGTATTAGGAGAGATAAGCCGATTTACTAATGTCAATGACCTTGAGATGTCTGCGTCCCTTCTAAGATCCTTTAGGATACAAAAGTTATTTATTCAAATATGGCTGACTAACAGCATTTTTTGAACGTAACTGTTTACTAAAAGACAGTCCCCAAAACGCCCCTCCCGTCACCATTTCCTAGTGTTTAAGCTAGGAAGAAGAAGTGGCGCAACAAACTCCCCAGGAACACATCTGTCTGTTGGGAAAACTAGCACGTATGCAATAGTATGCAACATAACAAAAAAAAAATATAACACAAATAAACATAAAACGAAATTATTCACCACTTGTAAGCTAGCACACTCCATTACCATTCCATTACCATCATAATCTGACAAACTCAACCATAAAAAAAATGTAAACCAAACTTAATAAGCCTCCATACATAAAGGTGCGCCCGCTTACACGTGCAACGGTAGAATCTAACAATAGATCTGTGACTCGACACCACAACTGATAAACTAGAGACATCAAAATTAAACCAGAAGAGTTACCAGAAGTAGTTGATCGTTACAACAACAACTATGGCTAAGATTACGATCATTCATCACATGTAGTACCCGTCCGTTCACAAGCATAACGTAAAAATTTAATAATAATAATATTTTTTTGGGTCATGGGTTTGAGTTAGAAAGCGGTACTTCTGGACACGGCTCGCATTGTTAGGAGGTTTCTCTCTCTGGAGCCCTGATCGCCGTTACCTTGGGGACTTGGACCTCCAAGCTACCGGCGGTCAAGGCTCCAGAGACCGATACGTGGGCTAATATTTTTTTTTATATTTTAATATATTTTTATATCTTTGTACTTCAATATTTAAAAATGTAATTTATATGTATATACAGTGAATAAAGGAAATAATAATAATAACTGTTTGTTTCAGGTTACAGGATCCCTACTGTGTTATCTTAACCTATTGTTAAAAAATTGAATAAATTTAAATAAAAGTAACATCACAAAATAAAACACTTAATTTTGCACATGTACATACGTCTGTACGCACATGCCTCCCAGCCTAGGGCCAAGTAAACGGCCCATCTATTTTGCCCGCCAGTGTACCTAAAATATTGTTCAGACTACCTCGGTATCGCCGCAGCATAGATGCACTTCGCTTGCGCATGATGGCATGAAAGTCATCCAGTCTTGCTTCAACAAACATGCACTGCAAAGCCGAGGCAGTCCCAACAACATCCTCAGTCCATTATTATATTGGACACGCAGGGCGTTGTAGGCCTTCTGCGTAGGGTAAAACCGGGATAAATGCCCTACTTTTTGAAATCATTTTATATCTCCCAGTGCAAAAATCAAATTATTTTATTGTAACACTGGTTAGTATTTTGGGTTTTTATCTATAAACTAGCTGCTGCCCTCGACTTCGTCCCCGTGGAATCCCCGATTTTAAAACATTCTTTATCGCTGCTCAGCTCCTATTGGCTTAAGCGTGATGATATATATCCTAAAGCCTTCCTCGATAAATGGTCTATTCAACCCAAAAAGAATTTTTCAATTCGAACCAGTAGTTCCTGAGATTAGCGCGTTCAAACAAACAAACAAACAAACAACCAAACAAACAAACTCTTCAGCTTTATAATATTAGTATAGATTTATGAAAAGTAAAAAACATTATCTTTGTTATTTCCAGAGTATTAGCGATTTTCGCGGACCTCTAAGTTTTGGCATATATCTATGGTTGCCTAGTCCATATAAATTACATTTAGGATAGACGACCCGCTGAAAAACAGAGCATCTATCCTGAAAAAACTTTGATCGCACTTTGCCTTCCCATGCACCCGCACAGAGACATGAGCCACAGTCCATCTAGTGATAGTTGGAAAGTCTCCGGTACATAAATAAAATAGCATGCGATTCATCCGCTAAACTAGAGTAATTACAATCGTGGCACCTAGACTACTGGGGCATCTATCCCGGTTTTACCCTATACCTAATCCACAGGCTGCACGAGTAAAACGTCTGGCAATAAGATCTGAAAAGAGTTAGTTTTACCTCCTTTGTGTACCGCGCCAACCTGCGCGCAAGCATATTGCATCGGGCTACCAACGCCCAACGTTCCCTAACAATATCATGGCCATGGGCATCATGGGTAACCACATGATTTTTTTATTATTCTTTCCTTACGCCAATTTCTAGTTAACCTAGTTTTATAAATGCCGTGAAACTCTGTAATTGGTTTAAGTAATAATTGTCATCATTTCGCTATCACTGTGCAGCGTCCAGCGTGTGTAGACCTCACTTTTATATGCTTGATAATTTCACGCAACTGCATTGGGCTGTTCATTGATAGTGGGATGAGCCAAATTAAGTCATATACCTTTTACCTACTTAGTTTTTAGTTACTATTCAATCGACTCTCCTCAGCAAGCACACAACTTTGTATCCAAGTTCACCGATTTAAGCTCAAAGCTTTTTTATGGCTTTAGCTCCCAGAATCAGATATCCCCATTCTCAGTCTTCCGCTGGTAATAAACACCTTGTACCTATATAAGATAATCGAATACAAAGCAAGTACAGGGTGATTCGTGTATCGGTTCACGGTCCAGTGCGTTCGCTTTAAATCGCAATTTTGCCAAATATATGGATTTGTATAGGAGTAAATAAATCAAGTCTGACGGTTAGGTATGACGTGGATACTAAGCCATTATAGTATGTTTAATTTGTGGTACCTAGATACTAATTGTTTTAGACTGACTATCTGCCTAGCCTTTTCCCAACTATATTGGGGTCGGCTTCCAGTCATACCTGATTCAGCTGAATACCAGTATTTAACGTGGAGCGGCTGCCTACCAGACCTCTACAACCCATTAACTGGGGAACACGGTACTTCTTGGCGAGACTATAAGCTCGTCAACATTGAAAACTATGCGGAAAGGATTGAAACGTAAGTAAAACGCTGACTTTAAACTCCCACTGAAGATAAGATAAAATAAAAAGAAATTTTTACCCAACTTTTAAAATTAAAGAATTTTTTCTTTGAGCAAAACTTAAGAATGCTTTTCTTTTCTCTAATATCCCTTAAGTATATTTTATCGATATCTACTTAAAATAATATCATTTTTAGTGCAATGCAGTGAGTTATGTGAAAATAACTTTGTCTGTCTGTCTGTTTGTTACCCATTCACGTTTTAACGTCTGAACGGATTAAGATAAAATTTGGTATAGCAAGTCATGTTTTAAGATATTGCAACTCAAGAGAATGGCTTTTCGGTATAATTCTAAACGCAGATGTGATAAATTGGTTCGCTGTGCTTTGACCTCGGTTGTCGGGCTCAGACGGGTCTCCAGTTAATCGGCCAATATTTGATAGACCAGGCTTTGAAAGCCTTCAAGAGCGGCTTTAAATATAAAGTACTCCGATTCCGAACGCCCGGCGTATCCTGGACAGCTAGCACTCGGTAAGTCTAGCTGACTCATCCTTTCACCACGATGATAAACCCAAACGGGTCTTCTCGTGACCACGGCATGGTCTTTCCGCGCGCTAAGTGTTATTCAAAACCTTTCAGCCGTTGTATCATTGACTAGTTCCCGTTCCTGCGTAGTTCCCGTTCCCGTAGGAATACGGGGATGTAAACTCAAGGTAAATGTAGCTGACAGAATGGTGAAAGAATTTTTGAAATCAGCACAATAGTTTTTGAGTTTATTCATTACAAACATACACACACATAAAAATACAAATCTTTCCTCTTTATAATATTAGTGTAGATTAAGAAACATACAGAGTATAAAACGAAGTCGCTGTGTGACCATTTTTTCCGCAAACTTCTTCGAAATCAAAACGACCGAAATTAATTTTTATACGACACATATTTTATAATGGAAAAGCGATAAAAGAGAAATGTTTTTGTTAATAATATGTCCCGGCAGAGGGGGCAGGTCGCTGGTTTGTAATATTAGTAGGAATTATACTTAATCATAATCATCATAATCATTATTTTTATTTATTCTTAGGATGTCTCGTGTCGATAGCACCCTCTTACTAACGTGTGGGCCCGAAATATACTCATCATTTTTTAATCTACTAGCTTTTCCTCACTGCTTCGCTCGCGTTAATTTAGATTTACATCTAAAAAAAGGACCTATATATCCATCTCTTGGGTCCCCATATATCTCTATACCAAAATTCATCAACATCGGTTCAGAGATTAAGACGTGAAACCATTACTTACATATAAACAAACATACCCATTTTTGTAATTAGAATATAAGGATTTGCTAACAAAAAAACTCAATCAACTTAGTGAAAAATAAACAAAAACTTCAAAATAAATCTTTTCCTTCAATTTTCATAGGAAAGAGAGGTCAAATCAAAAGAGGCTCACTTCACAGACAATTAGGCGTCGTGCCCACTGCGGGACAAAAGCGTCCCTTATCATCAAGCGAGCCACTGCTTTCTGCTAGCCTCACCTCGGCTTTATAGCCGTGTTGATGTGGGCCACGAAGTAGGGCCAGTTTGTCTGTGTAATTTTATTTCTGTGAGTGTTTTTTAAAGAATGTTTGAATATTTTTGATATGAGAAAAGAGTTCATATAATTTTGACTTGTTGATTTTGTTGAGAGGTAGAGAATGGCTTATTGCATTAAGTCCGCCCATGTACCAATATTGTAAATAAAGTTTGAGTAAATAATCTATCTATCTATACTTATAATAAATCTGTAGAGAGGTCAATTCTGTACAGGGAATATATTTTCAAAATAACTATCAGGGGGTGATTAGTGATCGATACTGGTGCCAAAAATGCAATCAGTAAAATTTTTGTCTGTCTGTCTGTCTGTCTGTCTGTCTGTCTGTATGTTCTTTATAGAAATAAAAACTACTCGACCGATTTTAACGAAACTTGGTGCAATTATTCTTCATACTCCTGGGCAGGTTATAGTATACTTTTCATTACGCTACAATCAATAGGAGCAGAGCAGTGAAGGGAAATGTTGGGAAAACGGGAGAAGTTACTCCATTTTTTAAGCTTCCGCCGCGTGTGTAGCCTTAATGGTTAAAAATACATAGAAATCATGTATGACGGAAATATTCTACATAAAATTATCTAAAAAATATCCCGGAACAGCATATGTCTATCTTTTATGGTTGACTCACAATAACACGTGTAACTCCCGATAGCTTAGCAGTTCGGAGCTTTCTGATTATATTTGTTTACTCTTACGTTTATAATACTCTCACTCATAATTAGTAGTTATTTTATTAATTAGTTATACGTAGTTATAGTTATTTATTTTTAAGTGAAGTAGGTATAGGTTATTATAATATAATTTTGCACAGGCATTTCAGCTTTACTTTCATTTCTTTTTTTGTTGTAAGTTGTACATATTTCACACACACATAGTGATCTATCAATGCACAGCCCAAACCACTGAACGGATCGGACTGTTTGGCATGCAGGTAGATGTTATGACGTAGGCATCCGCTAAGAAAGGATTTTGATTAATTCTACCCCCAAGGGGATAAAATAGGGGATGAACGTCAAGTATGAAACTCTGTCAATTTTAAACCGATCGGGCTGAGAGTTTCAAAATCGGGGGTAAAGTAACTATTCCACGCGGACGAAGTCGCTGGCAGAAGCTAGTGTATCATAAAAACGAACAAAACAAAATCAAAGCGAATGCAAAGTATATCATTCGTGTGTCTGTCTCACAGCCAATCTGCTCCGCATTTACTGGGCCTATTCGGCAAAAAATTGGTAGGTAACGCGGAAGCGTAACATTTTTGAAATTGCTGAGAGGAATACGAATAAATTTTATTTTAAAGAGTTTTGTTTTCATACAACCTTAGAATAAAAGCATGTTCACGGATAATGCCGCGGTAATAATCGAGTTGAGAGATAGAGGTACCTACTTTCATTGTAGGTACGAGGATAGTTACATAAGAAAGTAGTTTAGCAAAATATCAATTTAACAGGAAAATATATTGACAGAACCTTTGAGGAGCGATTCACAAAAGTCCAAACTTCCACTTTCATACAGAGGTAAGTACAATACTAACAGTCTCAGAAAACGCTCATCACTCCGGCCGCGTGGCCCCAAACGTTTTGTATGACTTTATCTGCGGTACATAGCGTGTAAATTAGACCTCTGCTACATTACCCACGCCACGCCTGACCTTAGTACCCAACGCGACGCTGAACGCGGACGATGGCGTGGAAAATATATCTACAGTTTTGTTAACTTCACAGTTTTGCGGAACGGTTACTGCGTGCTAAATATTATTATGTAATGTTATGTATTTTACACTAGCTGCTGCCAGTGGATCCGCCCGCGTGAATGTCTGTTTTTTGGATGGGAAATCATCAAATGACTTCTCCCGTTCTGGGTGGAACAGAAGGGAGTGTCAGACTCTTACTGACTAAAACCCACCCGGTTTCCCCTTTGCGTTCCAGGGCCACGATGACTCCTGGAATTTCTTATTTCTGTTGATAAAATTTAGTTCCTCTTTAAACGATTAAATGTTAACCTCTGACAAATAAATGATATAAACCGGAATTATACCAAGGTAACATTCTCTCGGGATAAAACGTCTTTAGTGTGTCTGTGCCAAATGGCATCCAGAACCGTAGAGCCATTTTTGCGTGGTTGATTAAGAAACATTCATCCACCCAAATGTTCGCATTTATAATAGTAAGGTTCTGATATACATTCTCTATCACAATACATATGTAAATATAATATAGAATACTATACTCTTTATTAACTAATCATATTAAGGAGCTTAAATAATAGTAGGGTGTTACACTGGGGCAGTCTTAACTAGAAAGCCTCTTGTGTCATCCGCAGGAAAATTTTGCTGGCACATTCTTATCTAGGCCATAAAAACACCCTGGTGGCTTTTTAAAAGTCTTCATGATCAAGACTTAAACAGACTGAGAGTTCGCCGTAGAAGGCCTACCACACAGGCCGCAAAGGCCGCACAAGGCTCCTTCTCTTTATGGTACTCCATAAAATATACTGGTACTACTATTCTAAAGAAAGAAACAATCTATAAAAGGTAAGTAATTTAATTAAAATATATAAGAGTGCCTTTTGAACAGTTTCTAAAAGACTCGATCTTTTGTACACAGAAGCCATAAATAGCGCTATCTTTTTATTGGTTGTTACTATGATGTGCGAATTTATCAAAAAATTGGAATTTCCATTTAAATAATACCAGCTTATGTATATAAATACTCTAAGGTTTTTTGTCCATTAGGTACATAATATATGTAGTTATTTCTGAACACATCTTGGCCGCAAAGTAAAACTTTAGCAGGCGGACTAAAAATCCAGTGCTATCATAAACAGTGAAAACACATACACACTCACACACACACACACACACACTCACACACACAGACTACCTCCCACAACACTGTACCTACTTGCCGAATTTATGGTGTATTGCTTTGGTACGTCCTGACATTGTAACTCGGGGTGGAGACCTGGTGTCCTATAACACAGGTTATTAGCCTAGCTTAGGCACCAGTCTCCCACAATATTTAATTTTAATTTAATTATTATAACCTAACAATATATCCATGTTATCCGTAAATATTGTGGTGAGGAAATAAATGATTTTATTATTATTTTTATTTATTATTACTTTCGGTTGTTTTTTTTATTGTAAGACATGGATATATTGGAAACTACCTACAAAAAAATAATTCTTAATATTCCGAGAAATTATAATAAAAAAACATGTAAAGATTTATTACAATCTTACGGACTGTACAATAATTTTCCGGTGACAAATTCATTTTCATTGGTTGAGTTCACAGTGCGTCGTCAGCACATGTTGCTAGGGAGATGTCAGTCGTATGTTTGTCGAGAGATGCTCGTAAACTGTCTAGACATGCTGATCTAGACATCATTTGGTGCAATTGTGAGACACGTCCACTTCCGTATTGTATCTCTGCTATTAACTACTAGGGATGTGAAAGGGAACCAATTTTTTCCTATTAATAAACTTTGATGTCAGTCGTCTCTTTAGTATGGTGATTATGATTTTTATTTAACGGTACTTCAACGACTTACTCGCCAAAACATACATAAACAAATAACAAAAAACGGTTTTAGGTAAAGTGAGTTCGTCACTTACGGCCGAACTCAATAACCGATCTATCACATACTGAAGATAGAAAAACAAACGAAACAACAGAAAACCTATATAATTTTTCTGTTGTTTCATTTGTTTTTCTATCTCCAGTATGTGATAGATCGGTTATTGGGTTCGGCCGTTACAGAAGAACACAGCACTCTCAGAATAATAAAGGGACAATTAAGATAGCATTCCAGAATTAAAGTTATTTTTCTTTAATTCTAGAATGCTATCTTCCCTTTATGAAAAATAGCACGAATGTGAATAAAAAGACATTTCAATCTATATAACATACTAATATAATAAGGCTGAACTAGTAAGTTTGTTCGTTTGAACGCGCTAATTTCTGGAGAATATTTATTATATATCATGATAGCCATATTCATGATGAAGACTAAATACTACGGGAACAGGAGAAAACGGGATGTGCACGTTTAAAGTTGGCGGGCAAAAGCTTAGTACATTAATATCGAGAGTATCTTTTTTTTTCAATTCTGAATGTGCGATTGTTGAATCGAAATATGGAGCAAATGACCGCGAAATCGCGGATGCCCTGTACTACGTCGTAGCATTATACCTATTTCGAATTACATCTGACTTAATTCTTACTAAAGAGATTTTCAAAGAAATGATGAACCCTAATATTATAAAGCTTTCTTCAATGTCTGTCAAGAGGTAATCTGATCGAGATCTTAGCTTTGATCATTTGATGTCTATTCCGTGGATTATAATTTCTAAAAGGTTTTATTATTTACTAACCCACTCTTTTTGTATGCGACGGTTTTGGTTAAATTTCAAAATTACCTTCCGAGACAATTAAGATTGAATGATATGTACGTTTTCATAGCGGTAAGTTATAAGTTATAATATTGGTTACGCAAAGTGTGACAAATGTGATTACACATAGTGTTTAGGAAACATTTTTAGAAATATTATTTTTGTAGTTTGGCCAAGCCCACTTGGCGTCTCTTACGCCTTTCAAAAGTGTGTTGTCTGAATTACTACTATAAACAATATCTATTTAGTTTACTAGCTTTTGCTCACGTATAAGATCGCTTAAATTTAGATTTTTACAAAATAAATTAGCCAATAGCCGCAGCCCTGGAACGCATCGTCGTCGAATCAATCGGCCGAGGCAACCTTTCGCTTCTGACCCTGGTTCAATCCATGGTTTGGAGCATGGGAAGCTGTCACCTCCTTCTGCGAAGCAGTAATGCTAGCGAAGGAGGAGGCGGAACGCGTGCGTGAGAGGGAAACCTCACGCTCTAGCCGCCGCAACAGAAGAAGACGTCCCGGGCGTCGGCAGTCGCAGGGCAATTCCCGGCCACCGCAGGCGTAGTTCCCTCTGCCATAGTCACAGGAGCCCCATTATTCTAATTTGCACAGTGCTTCCAAAAGTTAAAAGATGGTTCTGTCAAGAGTTAGCATTTCACGCAAAATTTGACGAATCAAACTCTATTATGAAGAGATCACAATAGAGAGTAGTTTGTTTCATTTTCATTGACGAAAATTGCACCGTTACCAATCGCTCTACCAAAGTTAAAAGTCAAATTACTGAACCTAACGAGCCAGAATAGAAAGTGAATAAAAATGCTATGCAAAAGGTATATTAAAAGAATCGGTCTCCCTGCATGCATCAATTAAAAAAAAAACCATCGCATCTAAACTTGTATCGGTTTTCGATACGCCAAGTGTGACGAAAATTGAATTTTATTTTGTTACTTTTTTGTCGACTTCTGTGATGTTCGTAATAGTATTTAGATATCAGATATTCCAGCTAGGTAAAGTCCATTTTCCCAGCAGTAACGATTGTCGAAAATACAAAATGTAAAACTGGCCACGTGACATATTATGTATGAGTAGCGCTAGTCAATAAAGTTTTGTACTTTTGACAATGTTACTTTGTTTAGAGCACAGAGAAGAAATTCTCCTATATTTAATGAGCAATCGCCATTGCATCGCAATTGAAAAATAAGCCTCTGACAAAAACACCTAATAATCCTACAGTTTAAAAAGTTGTTGACGTTGGAATGATATTGCGCTGCCTGAATTTCAAAACCATTTTAACCAAAACCGGCCTTCTAAATAAAATGGTCAAAGAGCCAATTCAACTAATTTTTAAACAACTCTCGCAATGGCATGTCAGTCGCAATCTGTCAAAAATGTATGGAAATTGAGGTTTTTTACAGATTGAGATAAACCGTTTTTTTTATATTCATACGCACGTATTTGACCTAGTACCGTGTTCCCCAGTTATTGGGTTGTAGAGGTCTGCTAGGCAGCCGCTCCACGTTAAATACTGGTATTCAGTTGAATCTGGTATGACTGGAAGCCGACCCCAATCTAGTTGGGAAAAGGCTAGTGTTTGTCCTCTATCTCATCTGATGATAAGCGATGATGTGGTCCAAGATAAAGTACGCTTACCTAAAGTAACATATTCACTTTTGACTTAAAGACTCCCAGGTTGTAGTTATCAGGAAACACAGACTCTGGCAGGAAATTCTACTCCTTAGCTGTACGCACAATGAATGTGTTCCCAAATAGTTTTGTACGTGTTAGTGGAATGTGCATCATGGAACGGACGTTGCTTAAAAATGAGTAAAATTGGCCTCCAAATATGCAAAGTTGTTTGATCATCGACATTTGTCGGTACTGATAAAATTTTAGACTCTTGAAGAGGAACAGGAACAGGAGACATGATGGACAACTCAACTTTGATTTAGGCTCGCCTTTATACATGCACCCTATTTTCAATGCCCCAGATTTACCCATTCATAAATACGGGCATAATTTCACACAAAACACTTTCCGTAGCACAGCAATAAAAATCAAAACATGACTTAAAATGTAACCAGCGAACCTTTAAATTGAATCGGTCGCCAATTGAACCGTGAGCTAAGTCAGCTCTATATTACGTTGTGAAGACAAAAATTACTGTTTTATAAAGGGACCACTAAATGTGAGGAGCTCATTAAGCAAGGGCCTTTGTCTGTTACACAATCTGCTTATTTATTAAGTTGGGATAGCTATCCAGTCAAAGATTTGACGTAATGTATAGCTTATAAAAATAACGTTACGTAATAACAAGCTACTTTAGTACCGTTGGAGCTTTGGATTTGGTTTACGTCAAATTATGTTTTGTTATGTGACACTAATTGCTGGCGTGAATTTCCTGAAACTCTCATTGTCAGGTAGCTATCATAAATGTGCGAATAAACCTTTCATTGAGTCCGACCGACCTGATTTTATATACGTGAAAGTATGTTATGTTATGTGAGACTAATTGTTGGCGTAAATTTTCCTGTAACCCTCATTGTCAGGTAGCCATCATAAATTGGCGAATAAACCTTTCATTGTCTCCGATCGACCTGATTTGATATACCTACGTCAAAGTATTTTATGTTATGTGAGACTAATTATTGGCGTGAATTATCCTGTAACCCTCATTGTCAGGTAGCTATCATAAATTGGCGAATAAACCTTTCATTGACTCCGACCGACCTGATTTTATAAACGTCAAAGTATGTTATGTTATGTGAGACTAATTATTGGCGTGAATTTCCTTTAACCCTCATTGCCAGGTAGTCATCATAAATTGGCGAATAAACCTTTCATTGACTCCGACCGACCTGAAGGCAAGAACTTGTCAAAATGTAAGTTTGACAGTTTGCGACTACGATGCGATTGTGAACGCTCGCTCCTTTAAAATACGAAAATTGCACTTTCTATAGTCGACACCAAATAAATGTGCAATAACGGTCATTGACCCACCTACATTTATTGACAATCTTAATACTTTAAACAGAAATAATGAATTAATGCTATATTGAATCGACATCCATCGTGATCCTTTATATTTACTAGTAATGGAAAACGATTCATTTTTTTTTGTCCATGTACCTACGAAGAGATATCAAGGAAAGAGCAATGACCTTTATTGCACATTTATCTGGTGTCAACCATAGTCACATCACCTATATTGTTGGCGTTTTCATTCATTCTTAACTCATAGCTATATTTTCCAGCTCACTATCTCCCAGTGTGTCGGTGTGCTAAGTTCATGTAACCGCACGACGACTAAGTTGTTGCAACTTGTCTCTCAGTCTGTGAACTATGCAACAAATGAACTTAACTCATGCTTATTGCAAACTTGATGCTAACGATTCTGAGCTGACATTTTGTCCTTTGAGCTATTTTTGATGAGAAGTTCAGTTTAATAGTTTTGTTTTAATATTCTTAAAAAATCGTTTCAAATGTTATCAATTCAGCAAGTACTGTTAAAATGTTTTAAAAAGATTCCCTTCTATACGTTGAAGAGCTAAAAAGAATTAAGTGCTAAGCTATAATTTACCACAATTTCAATCCTTATGGTTAAATTTTTTTTACCACGTGAACAAAGTATTGGGGAGTCTAGTATAAGTATGATGAATAACAATAGCAGTATTAACTGTTTTGAGCGACAAAACATTCGTTTTACTTTGAAATAGTTTATCATACATAATGATCATTTAAATAAATTGAAAGTACATTTATATATACAGGTTGTTCCAGAAGTGTGTGATCAGCATGTGGTCCAATCACAGATTTGATTGTCACAAAAGTCATTTGTTCGGAACTTTTTAGTCGTATGTAGTGGTCGTATTTTTCTTTTGATAATTTTTCCCTTTCGATGTCAGCTACCCAACACCACCCTTAAATATGATCACGCATTTCTGGTACAACCTGTATACGGTTTTAACTTTATTGGGCGTTGAATGCTTTTTAGTTTTAAATAGTATTGTAATAAGAGCTATTATTGTCAAACTTTGAATGTTATACTAACTTCTGCCCGCGGATTTACTCAATGTCGAAAATTATCCCAAGGCAACATACTCCCGGGATAAAAAGAAGCCTATGTGTTATTCCACACTATCTCTATGACATCATCCAGATCCATTCAGCCGTTCTGGCTGACTGACTAACATCTATTCATCCATCCATCCCAACTTTATAATATAGCAAAATAAGATTTTGTACATTCATTCGATACTGGGCGTCAATATATAAATAGCATAATAATAATATGATCTTGAATGTAAAATGAATACGTTTCTTTGTGATAAAAATTGCGGACCGCGTTGGGCGCCAAATCCCAACGTCAATAAAACTTTTTTAAACATTGAGAATCATCCAAAAAAAGGAACATGTACTATGAAGTACATGTGCCTTTCATGTAAAATGAAGTTCCATCCATTTACATTAGGACATACAAAGAAATAATCATTTTGCCCCACGATGGGCGTCAATATCAGCATTAACATCATACAACATTATAGTACTTGCACCTCTAAAAGTAGTCCCATTTTTATGAGAAAACTTATCCAAAGTAAAAGGAATACTTACTCTATGTTTTAAAAATGTGACCCACGCTGGAAGCCAAACAATTTAATTTTACTTTAATACGCTACAAGAGAGTGGACTTTACTTTGGAGTTTCCGCCTGGTTAAGTATCTTCACAACATTATTTGACTTACACAGCTATGCATACCCTTGAAATATACAGGCAGAACCATTACAAACAGACAGATGTATATTAATGTACACGTTGCAGTGATCGTGTGTCAAGGACAGAGCACACACAATTAGTTCGATCGTCTCCCATACGGTCATGGTTGCGAGTGGCGGTCTGACAGCTCTACTGTAAACATACATATCTCAAACTACCCACATCTAGCGGGCTTTATTGAGAGGGTCAGTTGCAGGGGTCAATTGAAACACGGTGTTTAATGTCACAATGTATTTCTTGCAAATTATCTAGCTTTAATTTTTCCTTACCTATTTTCAAATGACAAGAGGGTCAATCGCAGGGGTTAATTGAAACAAGTTGCTTAATGTTTCAATGTATCCCTTGCAGATTACAGATGGTAGACTGAGATTATCTAGCTTTATTTTTTTCATACTAAATGCTTCAAATAACAAGAAGGGCAATAGCTGAAGACAGTTGAAACAAGTTGCTTAATGTATCCATTAATCAGTGTTCAATGTATGTGTGTGTGCAGGCGTGTTTTTATTTTTTTCAAAATACTTTTTTTATTTCATGCCTTTTTTTACATGTCATGACGATACCACATATGTTCACTGATATTGGTTACGCCATTTACGCCAAAGAAACTCACAAACATACATACGAGTACATGAACTTGTAAACACACTCCTTTTTCTGGGCAGTCGTGTAACTAGGTCCCTATAGACTACACTCTAACTCTTGTACATCATCTAATATTATATTCTTGATTGACCAAACCGATTTTGCTATATTCTGATATAGAGACAGATAGATCTCTGGAGACGGTTCTAATTTAAAGCGAACAATTATTTTGTAAAAAAAAAAACATCAGTAAATAATTTCCACATCAGGACTGAAAAATAAAACATGGATCAACTAAGCGTAAAAGAAGAACACAGTATCGTATTTCAACGACTGAAAAACCTCGTCGTATTTGCGGCCGTACGCAACGACAAGACTCCTCACATGCCACAAGTATCACTTAAAAGTGAAGCGTGACAAAACCACTGCTTTGGGGAGCCGAGTACCTACAGTATGTGTAATCCTTCCGCCTTAATCTGGAGGTAAATAAAATTTACGCCGATACGGGTTTGGACGGATTGATCTGCAAGGTTAAGCAGCGGTTGCCGAGGTCAGTTCGTAGATTGGTGGCCACCCATTACGTAACAAATACGGAAGGTCGTGAAGTTTCGAGCTTTTCGGTGGAGAAAGCTGCTGATATTTGAACTTGACCGTTACCCCAACATTATTACGACAAGGCAAGGGAAATGATGATAAAGAGCAATAATTTTTTTTTACAAAAAAAATACCGACTTCTGAACAAAAAGCAGAGTCAGCAAGAGTGAATGAGAACATCATCAATGTAGTTGAAGCCACGCATTAGCGATAACTCAAATACTAGACGTCAGATTTCAATCAAATTAAAATTAAAATAAATGGGACCTCACGACAAGTACCTACTTTCGAATATAAAAAGAATCGTCAAAATCGGAACACCCGGTACAAAGATACGAGGTAACACACACAAAAAAAATGCTGTCGACTTGAGAAGCTCCTCCTTTTTTGTAAGTCGGTTAAAAAGGCCAATACCACAACTGCGTTCAAATTCAAGGCGCAATATCATCTGAGATACAATCAATATCAAGCAATTGAAGTTTTCGACTGAGATATGAATACGAATGCAAAATGCAAGAATTATCCCTCTGATCTTCAATGTTAAAGCTGAAGAGTTTGTTTTATTTGTTTGGTTGATGACCTTCCATTTTAAAAATATAATTCCTTTTTAATATTATAAAGCTGAAGTAAAAGAGTTACCGCGGCCCTTGGAACGCAAAGGGCACATGGAGGAGCACGGGTGGGTTTTAGTCAGTAAAAGTCTGACACTCCCTACCGCTCCACCCAGGGCGGGAGGGGTCATTTGATGATATCCCATACAAAAAAAAAAAAAAAAAAAAAGGGGGTGATTAGTGATCGATACTGGTGCCAAAAATGCAATCAGTAAAATTTTTGTCTGTCTGTCTGTCTGTATGTTCTTTATAGAAACAAAAACTACTCGACCGATTTTAACGAAACTTGGTGCAATTATTCTTCATACTCCTGGGCAGGTTATAGTATACTTTTCATCACGCTACAATCAATAGGAGCAGAGCAGTAAAGGGAAATGTTGGGAAAACGGGATAAGTTACTCCATTTTTAAGCTTCCGTCGCGTGTGTAGCCTTAATGGTTAAAGTTACAAAGAAATAATGTATGACGGAAATGTTTTACATAAAATTATCTAAAATATATCCCACAACAGCATATGTCTATCTTTTATGGTTGACTCACAATAACACGTGTAACTCGCGATAGCTTAGCAGTTCGGAGCTTTCTGATTATATTTGTTTACTCTTACGTGTATAATACTCTCACTCATCCCTAATTTAAAAAAGTTAACATTATTACCTATTCAATAAAAAAAGAATCATAGAAATCGGTATAGAAACACCAAACTTATACATGAATACAATAATAAGCCATCGTGCCGTATCATGCTGTGATGTTATGACGTAGGCATCCGCTAAGAAAGGATTTTGATTAATTCTACACCCAAGGGGATAAAATAGGGGATGAACGTTTGTATGAAACTTTGTCACTTTTAAACCGATCGGGCTGAGAGTTTCAAATTCGGGGGTAAAGTAACTATTCCACGCGGACGAAGTCGCTGGCAGAAGCTAGTGCCATTTAAAAATATTGCATTAAATTTAAAAAAATTGAATATTGAAAAGTAGAAGCTTGCCTTGTCTCACTTTTCTGCGTTTAACATGTGAAAAAATCAGAGTCCATCAAAACTACTCCATTTTCTATTGCCTGCATCAATATGTAAACGCCAAAACTAAAAGTTACACATAAACAGTCGTATAGTTGTCCTAACAGACGCTCTTTGAGTTAGTAAAGTGACACATCACTGAATAACGATGAATATACATACATATTATGTGCCTACTTGTGTACTGTCAACAAAACAGATAAGTTTGCAGACTGCTAAATACAAGTGCTTTTCATTTTGTATGACATTTTTCCGCTCTTTAAAGTTGCTTCGACCCTTTTAATTTTGCTAGAAAGATTTAGGTAAAGGAAAAATATTGAAATTGAAATCTATACTAATATTATAAAGCTGAAGAGTTTGTTTGTTTGTTTGTTTGTTTGTTTGTTTGAACGCGCTAATCTCAGGAACTACTGGTTCGAATTGAAAAATTCTTTTTGGGTTGAATAGACCATTTATCGAGGAAGGCTTTAGGCTATATATCATCACGCTTAAGCCAATAGGAGCGGAGCAGCGATAAAGAATGTTTTAAAATCGGGGATTCCACGGGGACGAAGTCGCGGGCAGCAGCTAGTATAATATAAAATCCTGTGTTCCTGGAGGACAGACTATGTAATTATGGTACTCCCACGTTACCCTGATCAAGTTCTAACTATAAGCTGTCATTTTTATACATTTTATAACGAGTTTGTGAAGATGCCATATCTATACTAATCTATACTAATATTATAAAGCTGAAGAGTTTGTTTGTTTGTTTGTTTGAACGCGCTAATCTCAGGAACTACTGGTTCGAATTGAAAAATTCTTTTTGGGTTGAATAGACCATTTATCGAGGAAGGCTTTAGGCTACATAACATCACGCTTAAGCCAATTGGAGCGGAGCAACGACAAAGAATGTTTTAAAATCGAGGATTCCACGGGCACGAAGTCGCGGGCAGCAGCTAGTTTACAATAGGATCAAATGCTCGGTAGTAAATAATTGTTTAGAAGGCATTCATGGTACACAACAACAAATATTTGTGGGGTGTGGAGAAGTATAAATTATTGTCTGCACACCTTTCGCTTTCTTTGACTGTACATGCTAGTAAGTATATACCCACACAAGTAAGTGTTCCCTTTGTACAATTACAGAGATATGATTAAAGTTGAACTTATGAGGGGTGTCTGAACTGCGCTGTGTTATATGAAAATGTGTGATACACTGTTTGGTTTTCATTTTGTGAAGTTAAATGACTCAGAAGCTCAGGGTGACTTCGGGCTGAGACAGATTTCTTTGTCCTGTGACAAAGCTGCCAGAGCCCCAAAATTCATACATTTCATTAGATACTAGCTGCAGTCCGCGGCCACGCCTGCGTGATAATCGAAAATCATCGCAAGAAGACATGGATGTACGGGCTGGAATAAAATTTTATGTGTTAATCCAGTTAAGAGGAATGACGATCAAACTACATGTATCCAAATCCGTTCATAGCATTTTTAGTATAAGTAGTTTTAGTTACGTGAAAAAACAAACATTAATTCTGCCAAACCTTCACATTTCTTATATTATTATAAGTAGGATCTTCAGTGCAAAAATACAATTGTATTTTTGAAAATTGCAACTCTATCAGTATAGAATATAACCTATACCGAGGTGAAATAGAATAAAAAAAGATAACTACTTTATAACTATTTTAAATCAATATATCTGTCCCTCTCGCAAAACGCTATTTCCTGTGACAGCTGTATCGACATCGTGACATTTTACTTCAGTGTTCGTATCGGACTTTATTTCTAATTGTCAACTTTGTAACTCTATAACTTCATCGTTAATGAAGATATTTTAAAATATATTTTCGTTTGTTTAATAAGAATAATCACTACTATATATACATTTAAATAAAAATAAAAAACACTAAACTAACTCAAACTAAAAATAGTCAAAAGATGGCGTCGAAAAATTCCTCTGCATCGCTCGCCACTGGTAATGTACCCAAAAGGCTGGCAGCATTATCACGCTGTATGGCAATGCTTATTCTTTGTCCAAGGTAAAAGCCAGCCCTTGGGTCACGCGAAGTGTCAACTAAACGTTTGACTACATTCAAAGTTGAGAAAACGATAAAATGGGATGTCACTTGCTGTGACTTTTGCTTTTACATGACTCAATTGTTTACTAGGGCTAATAAGTATCCTATATTGAAAAAATAATGCAAGCATATTCCCTGTTGTTACTATTGAAATTGTTACAACGATACAACATTCTGATTTTATTATGTGACAACAAACGAATGTGTTTGAATATTGCTTATTAGTTTTATTCCTTGACGTACCTAAATACCGACAAAGTTTATTTTACACTAGCAACGCCCCGCGGTTTCACCCGCGTTGTACCCGTTCCCGTGGCAATACTGGGATAAAATATAACCTATGACATTCCATAGCTAGCATAATAACGTAGGTTTCTATTGGTAAAATAATTTTGAAAATCGGTTCAGTAGATCCAGAGATTACCCCTTACAACGTCACAAACTCACAACCTCACAAACGTTACCTCTTTATAATATTAGTATAGATTGATGATTTTAATTCAACTTTTAAGGGAGGCACCGTTGACGCGTGCACTTAGCACGCTAAACATAATTGCTAATGAGACGGACCTATTTTTTTGTATTCTGGGTGAATTCACAAGGAATATATTATTTATTATTTGTTATACTCGTAGGTATTAGTAGTCGTTTAAGATAAGCGGATTTATCGCATTGGGCATCGCATATGTAATAAATAAATAATAAATAAAAAATATTGCCTAAACATTTGGTTCATCCAAAATGAAAACATTAACGTTTTATGGCTTCAAGTATTTTTCTTTCTTCTTAATACTTAATTAGTTTCAAAGCTTGCATGTTGAAATACGTCAGAAACATTGACATTCTGTCGACCGACAGATTAGCTAATCAAAAAGAATCGATATCAAGAAATTCATAAGAAATAAAATATTGGAACGGAAATTAATAGCGTGCGTTGACTGGCTGGCTAGACTTGTATTTTTGTGGTTATATTTTTTATTATGGATCAAATCTATGATTGAAATCAAATAACTGTCACCTAGTGAATTAGGCTGTTTGAAAAATGGTCTTATTTGGAACTACTTTTTTTCTTTTTTTTTGCAGTGGGTAATCCACTGATAGAAAAAAACTTTTTACAAAAAAATAAAACCGACTTCTAAACAAAAAAACCAAAAAGTAAAAAATAACTTTAATTTCGGAAGTCGGTGTTTTTGGTTGCTTTTTTGTTGTTGAACACACCGACTTCCGAAATTAAAGTTATTTTTTACGGTTTGGTTTTTTTGTTAAGAAGTCGGTTTTATTTTTTTGTAAAAAGTTTTTTTATTTTTCACTTTTTAGTGGTTCACTCCCAGCTAAACATACCCATCACAGCGTACGTGGTATAAATTGGTGTAAACAATAAACAAACATGCGATTTCAGCTATCACGACAGATTTGCTATCATTTATTGAAATTAACAAAAAAACTCTCTGCATCCTTTGTGCAGAGAATGTGTTATGCGCTAAGACATGTGCAATGTCAGACCGTGAAGTAGCAGTGTTTTGGAATGAGCCGAAGTTAACTTCAATTGGTCAGCTTAGTGGATTAACAAACTAGAACCATGGAATGAACCCGCGATGATCAATGTAACTGTAGCTGAAAAAAAAATAGTCTTTTTACAGGCGAGCCACTTGGTAAGTAGTACTCACAACCATAACGCTGATTGTACCCATCACAGTATTGAACAAGTCTGCGGTGCACTTTAAAGAATTAAACAAAAACACGCAATCTCAATGTATTTAGATACGGCTGATTGAACTGGTACGGTCTGCCAAGAGAGAATAATGACGATAGTTCAATAATTGAATTGCCGATTGTGTGACATTGTGTGCGACTTATTTTTTGGGTTTGATTTCTAAACGAAAACGGAACCATTATAAAATCGGAAGAGCCAAACAACACTTTTTTCTCCAACAGTTTGAAGATGCATTATTGTTACAAGTTTAAGCAAAGCTTGCCAAAGTTGGTGTATGTTTGGTTGATCATCCGTTACATAACAACTTTTTCGTGGAACGCACGTTATGCTGTTGGTCCCGGCTGTCATTTGCCAGAAAACCTGACACCAGTCTTGTCAAGACTCAAGAGGTATCGTGGTAGCCAGTTACTGAGATTTGTTGAGGAGGTCTCACAATGAAAACATACTGTTACTTAACTGCATCAGGATAAACTGTAAACCGAGCCAAACATAGTTGAAAAGCCCATGTCAAGCAAGATATTGTATTTACAGAAATCCATTATCAAATCACTGTGTGTTCAGAAAAATGTAAAAACTAATGAAGCTCAACAGAGTACACAACCACATTATCATCATTTAGTTCCTCTAATATTTTAAAAGCAGCACAACAAAGATGTCCCTACCCACAGTAGCATAATAATGAAACATTTAATAAAACCACGGCTACTGCTATTAGATTTGTCGCGGTAATGCAGCAGAGTGCACCTGTTCAGTTTATTTGTACGCTCGCCATTATCTCTGCCTTGAATCCTACTGCTGTTGGTTTAACCACGTTTTAACATAAATTGGTTTTTGTCTGGTCTTTTTGTAGTTATATTGTGTTTATTGAAAGCTGCAGAGGTGGATTATCCTCAGGCAAACTAGGGACGTGACTAGGGGAGCGAGATTACAAAGGGGCGCGAGAAAGTTTTAAGAGGAATACTTGGTTACACCAACTACATAAATATAACTAGCATACAGATGCCTCATTCCATACTATCAAATCGAATGGTGCGGTTTGAAGTTGAGTTTTTGGGAGATAACTTGCGCAATGTCTTGTCGGGCTTACAAACTCACCTATTCATGGCGATAAAAGCGGACTGTACTCTATACTACTTACTTAAATAGAAGCAATCTCCGCAATTATTTCAAGGTTACGCGCTTACTTGCCTAGGTACTACTTACTTTGGCACAGAGAGCGTCGGTCAGTCTTTTTATACTTAATATACTCTATGGGTCAGCCTATCATTAACCCGTTAAGTAAATGTAACATACATACAACCGAAATTTGGTAAATATTGTAATATAAATTTCAATCATATCAGTGCAACTATTAATTTATATTCTTACTAGCGACCCGTCCCGGCTTCGCACGGGTGCAATGTTGATATTAAATCTCTGCTATAATAATAAACGAAAAAAAAGAAAGAGGAAGGTTTATATGTATACTACATGCTTATGCATGTAGTATACATATAAACCTTTCTCTTGAATCACTCTATGTATTAAAAAGAAACCGCATCAAAATCCGTTGCGTAGTTTTAAAGATCTAAGCATACATAGGGACAGACAGCGGGAAGCGACTTTGTTTTATACTATGTAGTGATGTAATTTAGTCCTATGCAATTCCCAAGCTATTTTTTGTTATTTCTAATATTACGTTACCTTCTTATCAATTACTAAACTACGCGTAATTTCCGTTTCCGTGGGAATATTTGGATAATATATATACAGTACTTCGCGAACCTCGTTCAACAGCGGAAAATCTTGCCATCGCGATTCAGAAACGTACGTTAGTATAAAGCGCCATCTAGTTCAAATTTCGGAACCAAAACGTGTGGGGTCACGTAGTTATTTGGTGGTAATACTCATAGATTGCACTCCGAGAACAAAGTAAACAAGTTAATATATCAAGTACCATTGACAGGAGTACCGATTAAGTACTGCACTTAGTGGGAAATATAAGTATGATAAAGCGAGAACGATTTGTAACAAGACACTGACGGATCAGAACAACAAGGGAATTAAGTAATCTTCTTCAGTGTTGTGATGTATAATTATAGGATTATAAAATTGTGAACGGATCATTTCAAAGTACAGTTATGGTAATATAAATGTTAAACAATGTATCTTTGAAACAGAAAATCGGGGTGCAAGGAATGTTAATATATAACTCTATTAAAACTAATGTAACTAATTAAAAATCGCACAACTTATGAGTACGACTTATGTATGATGCTATCATTATTACTGGCTTTATTTTCCAATATTTTTTTTCATTCTTATTTTTTTATAAAATATTATTTTTTGTTACAGCCATAATGCCGCCATTATGAAAAAGCCATTATGAATCTACACAAAACGTAGGTAAGTAATTGATGTCCTACCTTAAGTTATTTTATTAATGTAATAATGTCAGAAATCGGTTACTTCATTTTGTGTAGATACGCCCTTTTTTTTCATTACATTTTAAATTGATGCTAGAACATTTTTAGTAGGTATTTAAAATTAAGAATCTTTCGACTCTTTACCATATAATGGATATGAAATTTTGACTCTGTATACGGATATAGAAATATTATTATATTAAAAGAAAAGAAAGAAAGAAAGATTCGAAATGATCTAAAACTAGGATTTGGTTAAATTATAGAGCTACTTAACATCCCTGCTATTTACAAAACCCATGTTCCCATGCAGATGTACACCTACCCAGTATTTAATGAACGGTTACTAGAACGGAACCTTTTCCTAATGATGGGAAAGATGACATCTTTAATTTTGTCCATGTCAAAAAATCTAAGTTTTCGTTCTATTATGAATTTATGAGAAGACCGTTTAGATACTCCGGACTACTTTATCCCCATTCAAAAAATCCTTTTTCGGTAGGGTTTTTCAATACTTATGTTAGTTGGCAATGCTTAGTATGTATTAAGTGCAACTTAAGCTCCATTTTGAATACCTTCTTTGAACGTTCACTGTTTTCTGTTATTTTGAATGCAAGACTTACAAGGAAACATCATCGGAAACTTTATTAAGTTTTTCTTGCATAGAAGGAATTGGAGGTAAAAAGTAACTTTACGTGAACAAATGAATCATTTTATCAGAATCGTAATTTAATACCTATTTACCTCACAAAGTAGTGTTTTGTCTACCATGAGTTACTTCATAATGTTAAGTTTTCCTAGTGAGTAGGCACCCATGTACGTTTATGTTTGTAAGAAAAGTCGAAATCAGAGAGTCTTTAGTTTCGCAAAAGAATTAAAACAAAGCGTACTGTATCACCAGAAGACAGTTTAGTAGAATTATTTGTCACTACGTCGTATCAAAAAACACAAAGGATTACAATTTCTCGATATATTATGTACTAGAATCACCCCGCGGTTTCACCCGCGTAGGTAGTATAGGCTATATTATATCCCCATATTCCCATGGGTACGAGAAGTTCCCCTGGGAATATGGGGATATAATATAGCCTATGCTCACCGGAGATAGTGTAGCTTCCCAACAGTGAAAGAATTTTTCAAATCTGTGAAGTAGTTTCGGAGCCTATTCAATTCAAACAAACAAACAAAAAACCATCAAATCTTTCCTCTTTATAATATTAGTGTAAAAAAATCGTTTTATGTGCAATAAATCTCATCCAATTTCAATAGTTTCCAATATATCCGTGTCTTGTTAACAAAAACTTGTTTACTATTCCACAGGACATTTCACAATCTTAAGGCGTTTGCAATGTTCGGGTGACATATTAACAAGTAACTTTCTATGTAAGGCCAAGATTAACAGTTCAAAAGCCGCATTTTTGTTTTGGACAGTTTTCAAGACATTGATAATTGCATTAACTTCAGTAATTGTATTGAAAAGTTCTACCGTGAATTGAAAAATGGGGTAACGAATTACCCCTAAACTTACATTATAAAAAGTAACTAAAAGCTGAAGATTTTTAATTTTGTTACAAAAATTTGGTGAAAATCACGTTAAAGCGACCGTAGATCATTTTTAGACAGTTAACAAGTAAAAATTTGGTTGCTATTTAATTCAATCCATATTCATCGCTGACTGTAGGCTTTCGACTTTATTGAGTTTCTTACACCGGACAGACTGATTTGGAGACAGCGGGATTAACGTGGTTTTGACATATGTAAATGGCGATTATGTACATTTCAATTAAAATTGAAATAAGCAGATGACATTGCAAACTTGCAGCAGAAGCTGGACGGCCTACTTGGTTCTTCTTTACACATTGGTCTTCGGAAGAGCTCTGACACCCACCCGAGTTATGTTGTGTATTTTCAACTTACAGTCACTAAATCTATACAAAGAGGTTTCGATATCCATTATATTCCATTTTACATAATTTCAATGTTGGCACGAATAGAACATTACTACGATTATATGTATGTATGTCACGCGATAATTGTAAAATACGTAAGATTATAAAATATCTTGAGTCATTGTAAACTCTCGATAAATTGTCAACTGAACATTTGGAATACTTACGCATGATAATTTTATTGTCAATAATCTCTCGAAGTCATTCCGAGAAATTGTGAACCGGCATAAACTGACGATATGTTGGCGACCTATCGGTTCTATTTATCGGATTTTCTGGCCTAGCCACAGGAGACAGAGAACTTAGGGCTCCCCGACATGGCTAGGTCAGGTTTGAATGGTAGGTATGATGCAATTTATCGAGAGGTTACAATCTCTAAGACATTTTATAATCTTAGGAAGTTTGCGAGTCTCCGGTTTTAAAGTTCACAAGAATACACACAACACACATAATTTTGTTACACTAATTTTAATCAATAACAACTTTAATTTGCTGAACTACGTACAGTATTTAACAATATTGTATTAAACTATCTATCATAATTTTAACTGGATGCGAGAAGCCGAAAATAGATCTAAGTGACGTGTAATTGGAGTGGCCTGTGTCCAGCAGTGGACTGCAACAGGCTGTTGATGATGATGATGATGAATTTAATATAATCATTAAATTATGAAAATCTGATAATTCAGATCTGCAAAAATGTGACAGGTGGTACAAGATAGACAATCTGTCTCGACGAAACGACAGTGCAAATGCTTTTAAAAGCAGAAATGACGATAAAAAAGAGGGCGGCTCGAAATAAATAATGTAAACGACAAAATTAATTTACGGATTTTATTACATAAAAGTCAAAGTATGCTGGATTTTAAGCTGAATATGCTGATTTTATATGTTCAAAAGTTGTTTTCATAAAATCAGTGTAATGCTTTCATCTTTTCACCATTTTCAATTTCATTACGCCATTAAATTGAAATAGGTAAAAAGATAGATTGTACTTTGCGTTTATTTTCAACTAGCAGCGCCCCGCAGTATTACCCGCATAGTTCCCGTTCCCGTGGTAATATGGGGATAAAATATAGCCTATGTTACTCAAGGTGAATGTAGCTTTCTAATGGTGAAAGAATTTTTGATATCGGTCCAGTAGTTTTTGAGTTTATCCGTTACATACAAAAATACAAAAGTATTAAAGTAGGTACAAATCTTTCCTCTTTATAATATTAGTATAGATAGAGAAAATTTCTTCACATCGTGTATTTCTTTAGAATTGAGCTAGATCAGTAAGGTAAAAAGCATAAACCAAAATATCAAACCCCTATAACACGTACTTTATAAGTAAAAATAATTCACAAAAGGGCCTTTTAGTTACTTAACAGACATTCCTAACAGACGGCTCCGTTTTCGAACAGGACAGAACCATTATGAAGGTAATTAAATGATCCAACACACACGACACCATCAGCGAGACATTAGATTATTGTCGTGAACCTGCTTATCAAACGTCAACTACTTCCAACGAGGACATAATAATCAGCCTTTCAATGTTCCCACTGCTCACTGTTCATAGGGACACAGGCCTTCTCTCTAGGAGAGGGAATAGGCCATAATCCACCACACACATGTCTTCGAATTTTTGGTTCTAGGACATGCCGGTTTCCTTACGATGTTTTCCTTCACCGTTTTGAAAGCAGTGGTGATGAAGTTAATTACACAAAGTAATGCGCCTGGCTGGGTTTGAGACGCGACCTACCGGGGCCGTTGTCACTCGGCCACCACTGCTCTCCCATGTAAGGAGGACTTGCCTGTTAAATATAGCTCATGAAACGTCTAGCAACTCTGCCCAACCTTTTAGGAAAAGCCGGCGTGATGGTCCTTCTGACATTTGAAGTTTGGTACCAGACTCTAGTGCGATTGTCTGCAATACGAGCCTTGTACCAATGGTAATGGAGCTATCGTATTTTGAGGTGGCTAACGTGCACTACGGGGAATATATATTTTGTGAGGCCAGAGCTTTGTGAGCCAGTCATTAATAACAACTGTAGCACAGCCTATTTTTTTTTTGTTTTGAAGTTTTACGTTTAAAAAGTTGTTAGTAAATAATAAAATGACTGAAGTCGCTTCATTTAATTATAAACCACTTAGAAATACATATAATGATAGATTAGAAACCGCGCGTTTGGTCTATTGTAGTTTCTTTATGGTATTGTCCTTTGGAGTCGGGCTGCTGAGTTCATATTTATTTTGTAAAAGCGTGCTGATAGTGCATTTATAATTATTTTCACCGCGATTCCATTAGGGAACTTTTCAAAGATTAAAATTATGACCATCCCTCATAAATACATATTGTTCATGTAATGTATGTACGGAAAATTCGACATATCTTTAGCAAAATTAGTAATAGAGATAATTTTAATACTGGAAATAGAAATAAATTAAATAAACCATTTTATAGATTAGCCAAAGTACGTACATCTTGCATGTTTAATACTTGTACTAAAATTAAACTTTATGAACAAGCATATTCCGAACTAAATAATTATACTCAAGACAAGAATGCTTGGAAACATGCTGGTTCTGCTCCATAGGACAATCTTGGGTGTTGTAGACAAAGTCAAACTCGCTAATATACTGAGTATACAAGTGTAGTTACTGGTCTTTTATATTTAATTTAACTCAAACTGATCCATTGTTGTCTATACTAATATTATAAAGAGGAAAACTTGTGTTTGTTTGGTTGTAATGAATAGGCTCAAAAACTACTGGACCGATTTTAAAAATTCTTTCACCATTCGAAAGCTACATTATCCACGAGTAACATAGGCTATATTTTATCCCCATATTAACTACGCGGGTAAAACCGCGGGGCGCTGCTAGTTAATTATATAAATCAATGGTTTTAAAATTTGTAAATATGTGAGTAGGTACTATGTCCTAAGGGACATAGTACCTACTCACATATTTACAAATTTCAGAAGAGGTAAAATTAATAAGTTTGCTAGTAAGCTAGCAAACTTATTAATTTTACCTCTTCTGATATAAATTTGTTGTACCTATTAGTGGTATAGTTCTTAGTATTATTTTGGGTGCATCGTCCTCACATATAATAATCAATTGATTAATGTATACAAAATATTGTAAAACTTATATTTGAAAAGAGTAACTATGGAGTTACTTGTCCGTTCTCCTCCATAAGCGAATTAACAATTAGAGCCCCTATATTATTTTATGTTAAAACTGTTTTTAAGTTAAAAATGCCTTTTAATGGTTTAGTTGAAATAAATTATTTGATTTTGACTTTCATATTATATCACAACCAAATAGTTAACTAATAGGTACATTGGTCTTTAAGTTACCTACTATAAAGAACACAACACGCACCAAAGTTTCTATCTTGCTAAGTGATATTAAAGCCTGGCGCGCAAATTAATATTAATATATTAAAGTAATATAGTAACATGATAGTTTAGGGACGAATTAGAAATCCCTTGGCGACGAATTTTGAGTAAGTGTTAATTGCTAATCACCACACCCAGCCGAGTGACGTTTTGAAACTACATAATTACGCGTATAATAGGGTAATTGACTTAAAAAAATCCGTCCGATATAAGTCCGTCAGATATGTAGATTTCCAAAACATATTAGACATGTAGATTTATTTTTTTCATGTAAATAAAAACAAGACGATACAGTGCGTTTAATACTCATGTGACGTCACTACTCGCTGCAATTTTTACCACGACGTGACGTCACAAGCCCCCACTGCTGATGCATCTTAGATGCTTTTTAATTTCGTATTTTTTTATATTTGATAAAGCAAAAAATACGTGTCCAATATTTTTCAATAATCAGTTTTTTTTACTCAGGAAATATCTATTAGTTAACAGGTTGATTATGTTTTGTACCTAAATCATGAGGTCATTGACATCAATGCAATTCTTCTTATTTTTAAGCAATATTCCCATTCGCATCTCCCTCGAAAATTTGTCAAAATGTAGGGAAATTGAGAGGTGTTGGTGAGCCGCGAACGTTGCTTAAAAATTAATAGAATTGGCACTATCATTATAACTGCCAAGGATGATAATTTGTGTTTTAAGTGTCCTTTTGTAAAGTTATATGGTCCACTGCCTAAGAGGCCTATGGATGAAGAATTGTCTGTACAAACGTAATACCAAAGAAGCAAGACCACTTTCCAAACATTTCAAAACCTGACAAAAAAAGTTTATGTATAGTAATGAGGTATAGTAGAAAGACTACCTGTAACTTTAGAAAATAATATCTCATAGTCATTTTTACGATTTAAACGCTACGAAGTCTAAAAAATATTAATTTTATTTTTTAGGTTAGGATTTGCCGTTAAGATTTAGTGTGTTAGAACAAAATTATTAAATCTCGAATTGTAATGAAAAAAAAAAAGGAATATTTACTTAGCTGTGGTCTAACAATCTTTTTATTCCTTCAACTTAAGTCGCTGCGTACGCATTAGACTCGCTAGAGTCTCGATGATTTGGTCTAATATAATAAATCGAGTATCGAGCATAATAATAATTTCTCCAACACAAATAACTTGTACTTACTAACTAGTAAATAGGGACATTTTTGATAAAGAAATAAACTAAAAGGGAAATCAAATTATGCGCTATATTTAAGTGAAATGGTTTATTAATTACAATCATTATCATCTATCTGTTTTTATTCATATTTCGTTTCTCAACCAATAGGGCTAAATTATTTTCAAAATTAATTCTCTCTCTTATTATTGCAACTATTTCATTAGAATCACCTCTATCACGATGCAAACGCACAAACAAAGCACTATACTATTTTCAAACATAGAATTGTCAAATGTAAAAAAAAAAAACTGTTACAGCTATCCGGAATTAATTACATACTAAATGATCAATTTATTTAATCAATATTTTATTTTCAATGAATCTTTACTATACAAAGACTAATTAAGAAATACATATTGATTGAATAAAACCCAAAATAATGTATAAAACTCAGAAACAGAGATGAATAAAGTCATGTAATAGTGTGTAAAATGGAACGTCATAGAAAAAGGTATTTGAGATGCGTTCAAAACATGGTATTCGGTATACCTTATAGGTAAAATTAACTTATCGAAAAAATTAAAAATATTTTTTTAATGCGTTTCTTTCAAAATTTTGATGAGCGTAATTGGTACATTATCCAATTAGCTAAATTTTAACATTTATTTCATTAGTATACATAGTCAGGTGAAAAATGGTCATTGTTTATTATGTAGTTGTCATCCGATCATATTCTCAACTTATTACTGTTTTCCGGATTTGGACAGTGTTCATAATTATACAATAGGTTCCTGTCTATTTTTTTTCCAAAAAAGAAATTCCCAAAACGGCGTAATCGACACGCTTTTTTTTTTTAACTTAAAAGTTAATTCCACAAAGCAAAGTGCGCTATCACATCTCAGTTTGAATCTATCAGACGCGTCACTTTTTCTTAAATTTTAAAAGATTGCGACTGAAACGTTGCTTTAAAATGAGTAGAAGTGTGTTTCTGGTTATTGATTATCAAAAAAATAATCGGAAAAGCAGTTAACATTCATAATTTTAAAATGAATGGATCATTTTGTTAAATTATAATGCTGATATACTTACATATGTATCTACTTATGGTTCATAGGCCCTATTCTGTAAATTGCCTATTCTGTAATTAATTTTATTCATAAATTACCAGTGTTTGTTTTGTTTGAAGATACATGCATATTTTATTCATACGCCTTTTACCAAAATAACAGCTCACTATCTATTAAACTTTACATAATGATATTGAACAGACAATCGATTGAAGCTCTGCTTTTCTACGTATTTATAAAAATACTAGCAGCGACCCACGGTTTCACCCGCATAAGTTTCGATCCCGTAGAAATATTGGGGTAAAATTATTCTATATGTTAATCCTGGTTATAAACCATATGTGTGCCAAATTTCATCCAAATCCGTTAAATATTTTTTGCGTGAAAGAGCAACGAGCATACATCCATCCATACTTACAAACTTTCGCGTTTATAATATAAGTATGATTAAAGGAAAAAGTCAAAATGGCGACGACGTCATCAAAATAGGAAAACGGATAACTAGCAACGTATGATATCTTATTGCTCTATTGATGATCATCATATTACAAATTCGTAATTTAGAGATACTTAGTATAAATGACAATTATTAAAGCGCGCTTCCACTGTCTTACTTATTTAAAATTTCAGGGTCAGTTCTATTAATTTTCTACAGACTTATTTATTCGTCACCATCAGTGTGGGTATATATGGATTGCAATCAAGATTTTAGATATCACTTCTGATGGGCATGGAGGACATGGGTCTTTAAACTGATATTTTTTTTGAAATATTCCTAGATTTAGCATATTTAAATCCACGATGATGACGTCCACGTAAACGAGTTTTCAATTTACTAAAGTTAGAGTGTTATGTATGACAATTCATCTAAACAGAACCAAAAACAGAAAATAATCGCATAAAAAATTAACTAATCCTTTTAACAAACTTCACGTCTTCCAGGAAACCGAAATACAAAATTTCAAAGTACTCAAAAAGGACTTACCACCCATAAATCTTTTATAAGTTCCGATTTATTGGTTTCAGAAGTTAAAGGGCACTCGATGAGAATTGTTTGTTCACTCGAACTTACGTCGAACTTTGCGGAGAGCGACGCGAGACGTGCGTCTTGGTCGACCGCCCGATCGCAACTGAATCGTGGCTGGTTTACGCCGTGTACTGGCTGGTAAGGACAGGTGTTTCGAAGTAATTATTATGAGGAAAATAAAGTAGTCTATGGTTTTGGGAGTTAATGATAGCGTTCGATTCTTAATTTTGATTTTGATTTGAAGTGAAGTTGTGTTAAATGGTGATTAAAGCTGTTTAAGATACATTTACCTCATTTTTATAACTCAGACGCCTACTTCTTAATGTTATCTGTGTTATATAGTTATACGCCGCAATTGAATTGTTGGAGTAAAGAATTGATTGATTATTCTAACTTGAATGTAACTAGAACAACTTCTCATCAGTAGTATGCTCTGCCAAGGGGTATTATTACTAGTTTAGTTACTGGTTTGTGGTCAGATAAGCTGTTGCTCCAAGTTTAATTCTAGTACTCAGCTGCATCTAGCTGAATAATAAGCCCCAACATAGTTAGGAAAACTCTATTCAGAACAGTTTAAGAACGACTTCTTTGATTTGAAAAAAATAATTTTTAATTAATTAATTACATACATTTTATAACAATGCAATGATCGTTTAGCTTAATCTAATACGTTTAAAGAACATTTGTTTCTCTGATAAACTAGATAAATTAATATCTGTATCTCAGAAAACAGCGCTTTTCCCTATAAACATTATGATATAAAGTGACAATATTCTAAAGCAGTTCCAAAAAAAGAAAAAAGTAAGAAAAAATGTTTAAGATATCCATTTAATAACTAACTTGTCATAATATAATAAGTCCGTTGCAAATTTATTAAAATTATTTACCTCATAGTCTTATAGTCATTTAACTAAATACTAATACAAAAATAAAAACACAGTTGTCCAAGCTCTCAGATACTACGGCGTAGCAAGGCGTCTACGAAACCGCTACGACGCTACGCCGTAGTAAAAGTTAAGTGCAGTATCAAAGTAAATAGTAATAACGTTTTATGGGAACAGTACCGGTTCCTATCCTACAAGCTCACTAATATTACATGTACCTATGTATATGTAAAAATCTGAGTGTTTGGATGTTTGTTGATCAATCGCGCCTCATAGAAATGATTTCAATGTAACTTGGCAAATTAGTAGACCATGATCAGGACCTCAAGTCTGCTAATACAACAGTGTCAGAATGGTCTATCATTGATTTCATAATGGTTGATTTTTGCAAGTTTGGTAATCTACTAATATTAAAGCGTCATTATGACTTTCCAATGTTGACCATTGGAAAGTCATAATGACGCTCCATTGAAAGAAGACACTCCATTGAAAGAAATGGCATTGAATGGTAATCTCATACATAATGACAAATATATGACAGACGTATGAGGTAACTTCAGATTGCATAGAACACTAATAAATAATATGTAAAAAAATATATAAAATAAATCTGGCATATTTAGTAGTAGTTTTTCGAAAATCATTTATTCTAACGGGTTTTATAATAATAGCAATACGACAATGACATTCTACCACGATTCTATTACGAGACCATTGACTGACAAATGATCGGCCATTATGAATTTAGCAGATTATGAACTTTTAGCAAAATGACAATGGGATCGTGTTAGAATGACGAATTTATAAAAAGTAGCAGACTTGGGGCCCAGAGTTAGATTTTTTGGAACTATCTTTTGTTAATTAAAATAAAGGTGCTGATTCTTAGATCATATTGTAATTCATAACTTCTGACTCCACCTCTTTTTTCTAGGTGGGTAATCATCACGTGAGTTCTCCCGCTCTGGGCGGAGTGGAAGGGAGTGTCAGACTGACTAAACCCATCCGTGTCCCTCCTAGTGCCCTTTGCGATCTAGAGCCGCGGGGAACAAATTCAGCAAAAATAGCAGGCACAGATAAATGATCAAGTTGGCATTTATATTACTTGTTATTTTATGATATTAATCGAGGGTTTTTCCGTTGGCAACATAATTTCCACTTAGAAATCACTAATTAGGCTTATAAATAACTTGTTGATTTTTAAAAATCATCTGGCTAGCTTTTTCCCAGCTTTATTGGGGTCGTCATTCATACCGGATTCAGCTAAATACCAGTTGATTTTTATAAACATTGCACACTTTCTATGCCGAGAATGTGTTTCTTTACTATAATTACCGACTTAAACGTGTGCGGAGCCGCAGCGATACGCTAGTTTTATAATATTTTATTAACAATTTTCGTTTAGTACATTGTGAAAGTACGTTTTGTAACATAATATCAGAGTTTTGCGGCCATACGAACGATTATTTCGTCTCGTATGAGAGAGTTCGAGAGTTTGCGGATTCGATGTCAAATATCGAATGATTTAAAAAAAGTAAAAGCAAAGATGTTGAATGTTTAGTTTGTATGTTTGTTTGTGGAATATAATTTGTGTATCTTACTTTTTATTTGATTATAACTATTATTAAATAAATTAGTTAATAATCATTATTTTATTTGTATTTACTAATTTCATTTTAGTAGGTATGTGTTCCGTGAGTGTATTCGTGGCATCAAGCCCTATCGGAACACCCAGCACTGTGGTAACTTTTTTTTTAATATCTCAGTGGCTTAAAAAATTAGCGTTTAATTTTTTTGTTATTTTTCTTGTGAGAGTCCTAAATAAACTTTTTTCTTTCTTTCCTTTTCTTCCTTCTTTCTTTGGAAGTAATGATCCGATTACTAAAATTCTTTCACTGATTGAAAGCCACACTATTGCTGATATTACACTCACGTTTTATACCGAAAATTGTACGGTTTCTGTTAGTTAAGCCACGGGTTCGAAATCGCAGCAAAATGCTGGTGCACAGTACTGTGATAGTGATGTTTGTCCTTCGTTATTTCTTCTCAGTAACAAGTAGACTAACATTTTGAAATAACATGTTATTAAATATAACATACATACATTCGGAACCCTTTGCATGCGAGTTCAACTCGCACTTAACCGGTTATTCATCCTGGCAATTCATGAATTTCAAACCTCCATGCGCGCGAAGCCGCTGGCTTTGCTAGTTGGTGTAAATCTCCAGTATTCCTAAATAAACAATTAAACGTGATTTCAATGATTTCTCAATATTATTGATCGAACGTTAATCGGCTTACCGTTATTGGGAAACCACCGCTATTATTCTATTACACAATTTCAAAATTCCTGCAATAGCTAAATACCAACTCTATTTCAATGAATTTACAGTTAAATTGGTTAACAATGTGTCAACGGTGTTTATTGTGATAATCATTTACGAATGGTGGGGTGGTTGAGTTGTTTGCCTTAGGTACACAAATCTGTCTTACTTTTTGTGGCGAGCAGAAAAATAGGTGAGGATGCGAGTGAAAACTTATTTTTATTTGGCACACATAGAAACACATTATGCACATATAAAAGAATGAAAAAGAGAAAAGAAAGTTATTTAAATAACAGCCGAGACCATCTTAACGTGCTGTGCGATGCACGGAAGGGTCTCGGTATGACCCCATCCACCGACCAACCTAGGCAAGCGTTGCTTAACCTCAAAGTTTGACCCAGCTACAATTGCTTTTTGACCTACTTCCAAAAAAGAAGAAGGTTCTCAAGTCGACTGTATTATTTTTTCTTTTTTTTTGTGTGTTTTGCCTCATATATATTTTTACTGGGTGTACCGATTTTGCTGATTCTTTTTATATTCGAAAGCTGGTGATTGTCATGTGGTCACACTAAAAAACACAAAAAATCTTTAGTGATGTTCTTATTTTCACTTATAGATGTTAAACGAAAACAAAAAGAACTGTATACGTCGGTTTGGAAGAGCATCTTAGTTTTTCAAATTGGTTTCTTTCTAGTTTGGTGGAGATCTGAAGATGAACGGAGATAGGATGCGGAACTCTTGAATAAATGATAGCAAATCAATGGGATTGCTGAAATCGCATGTCTGTTTATTGTTTACACCAGTGTATATCACGTACGCTGTGATGTACCCATCATCGTTTAGCTATGGGGTGTCACCACGAAAAAGTAATGAATAAAAAAAGTTTTTTCAAAAAAAAAACAACCTCTAAACTTTAATTTCGGAAATCGGTGTTCAAAAAACGATGAAACACCCAAAAACAACGACTTCCGAAATTAAAGTTATTTTATACTTTTTGTGTATCTTTGTTTAGAAGTCGGTTGTATTTTTAGCCACGAGTTCCCAAGTTATCAATCTATGATAGAATGCCACTTTATTGTAAACCCTATTATTTCCTATTCAAAGACTATTCCATTATGAGCTAACATTACACTGATTTGTTTCCTTAATTCTTATAATTTTTAAGCAACGCTCGTATTCGCATCTCCGTCGTAATCTGTCAAAAATGTATGGAAATTGAACCTTTTTAACCGACTTCTAAAAAAGGAGGAGGTTCTCAATTCGGATGTTTGTATGTTTTTTTTTTTTTTTTTTTATTGTTTGTTCTCGCATAACTCCGTCGCTTGCCAACCGATTTGAAAAATTCTTTTTTTGTTGGAAAGGGTATACTTCCCAAATGGTCTCCTGAAAATTTTATCGAAATCGAACAAGCGGTTTTTGAAAAATCAACAAAATTCTAAAAAAATATCTACATTGTCTACATTGACGACCTTTTAGTTTACTCTGCATTGGAGCAGTGCGTTTTTTTTACACTAATGCAATTGGTTCGTTTAGGTGGGGGGAGGGGAGGGGGTTTAGGTACCACTAAAAAGTGAAAAATAAAAAACTTTTTACAAAAAAATACAACCGACTTTTCCAAAAAAAAATCAAAAAAGTACAAAATAACTTTAATTTCGGAAGTCGGTGTTCAAAAAATGAAAAAGGAACCACAAACACCGAGTTCCGAAATTAAAGTTATTTTGTACTTTTTTGATTTTTTTTTGGAAAAGTCGGTTGTATTTTTTTGTAAAAAGTTTTTTTATAGAATAGTCGAATGCGAACACTTAAAAATCAGTGGAATTGGCCCTCTCACATAAGTAGGAACGGATTTTCGTTTAGAAACCGAGTGTATTCATTGTCTGAAGAAGTAGGAAAAACTTAAGTGTTCAATTAATTTACTTCAAGTCCGGGAATACTGGGACATAGTCAATGGTAGTAGGTCAGTAGGTAAACTGGTAATAATTTTGAAAATCTGACTATTTAAACAAAATTCAGTATTTTCTTAGTTATATACTTAAAACTGATAAGGACGTGGATGCATATATTGATTCTTTCATATAAAACACGGTTCCCTCTATCGCATAAGAAATCTCGATTTTAATAGTTATACTATTTTGCCCACGTGTGGATAAAAGCATTTAAAAGATAAATATTCACTGTAACAAACTTCCTCGATCTCTTATTAGAAAAAAACTAAGCAGATCGGTGACTGATTGTCTTCGACTGACTTTGCTCTTAATAATGGCACTTATTCAAACTAATATAATACATACGAAAATAACTCTGCCTGTCTGTTTGTTACGTTTTTACGCCGAAACTACTAAATTGGTTTAGATGACAAAATAGCGAAGGTACCTGGTTAAAAAAACATACTTATACTATCGCAAAATATTGGACACGTATTTTTTTCTTTATGAAAGAATAAAAATTGACGAAGATAAAAAGCATAAAGAATTAGGGGGCTTGTGACGTCACGTCGTAGTAAAAAGTTTCTAATATTTTTTTATATATATCTGATGGACTATTTAGATTGTTTTAGTCAACTACCCTATTGGGGTAAAGATATTAACTGGACCATGGAAAAGGACATGATACTTTTTTTTCCGGAAGAACCTTCCCTTGGGAAGTCGCTGCCAAAAGCGACTTATAACATTATTGACGAAATGTGAGACTTAGTACACTTCCGCGTTCCGTCTATCATTTTATGGAAATTCAGCTTGTAAAGGTTCATGAAACGCAAAGATTGATTCCCATAAAATTATAGGAAAATCAGCCAGCAGTAAAAATTGAAGAATGTGCACTTTTTCTTTCTCCGGACGACACACAGTTGTTCTGAATGGAAAAGGTATTCAGCTGGTTTTTTTTTACATTTCTGAAAACCTAGACACACGCAAAAACGCTTTTATTAATTTTATTTGTTCGTCCAGCCCTATTTAAAAAAGAATATATTACCTTATTAGAAAGTTTTCATACCTACGTAAGGCATTATTGCTATACAGAATTCTCCGCTTACGCTTGTGCGTCATCGTTGGATCTCCTTGCACCACTGCAACTGGCTACTCTGTGGCATCCAGTCCGTGGCACTTAATCGAACTAGTTGCCTCAATTAGTTGACTATAGTGCATGGTTTTGGCGTCTCAATAGTTCTTATGTCAAAGTTCAAATTAAGGATGCACCATCTGCTCGTTCCTCCGTTTTAGTCTACTAATTAGTGGAAAGTCCCCGTTATATTAGATTACTATAAAGTACTAATTTGAAATATTTAGTAAATGGAAAATCCGTCGGTTATTGGCAAAGAATAGTACGTGCAACTCGTGCGTATCGATCATAGATTGTGTGTATTACAGATTTTTTGTAACCACTTTCTTTGGCAACCTTTTTTATGGATGGGAAATCATCAAATGACTTCTTCAACTCTGGGCGTAGCGGAAAGGAGAGTCAGACTCTTACTGACTAAAACCTACCCGTGTTCCCCCGTGCAAATTTCGCAACCCTAGTAGGCCATATGGGGCCCTGTCTTCCATGCTGTCATCTCTTTGGAATACAAAGTTCGCGAATGCGAACCATTGACTCGGGCCTGGTTGTTATCGGACAGCGAGCCACCCATCGCTCGGCATTCGTAGGCCCGCGCCTACGGTGGTCGGGAATCGCTCTGCGACTGCCGACGCCCGGGCTGTCGTCTTCTATTGCGGCTTCCTTGGCTACCCAAATGTGCAGTATTAGTTAGTTCCAAATTAAGCTGCAGTTTGTACTCGGAATGTCGTCTAATAAACATTTTTTCTTTCTTGATTTAAGCAAAACTTTAACTGTGCTCTTCGAAAAACTACTGCTTCTTTAGATTGTTGCCATGTTAAATCCTAATGATTATATTTCTTATTTTTGTTTGTACCCTTATAATTTTTTTTAAAACTATTCAAGCTGCTCCAGCCGAGTTCAGAGAAAACGCTGGAGCTCTATCGCGCACACGAGCCCCGGAATTATGCTGAGCGATCATCTGCACGGTGTTTGAACAGAGTGCAGAGCAGCTGATAGCCACGTGACCACAGAGAATTAATAGAACTACGATAAATCACGCCAGGACATCAACCGGCGCCGCCGATCATGTTACTACTATCACTTACTAGAACGGGTATCACGGGTAGCCTAATATATATCCGGATTTTATCTAATATAATCCGGATACACAGAATAAATAAAAATAACCCGGCCCGGTGTGAGGCGGTCTCGCGTATGAAGTGTTCCGCAACATAATGAATACTGTGTATTCTTATTATTTTTAATTATAATAGCAAATAGCAATACAGATTCTGAAAACAGCTGTCTACCTACATATTACGGTTCAGGAGTTAGCTGATAGAAAGAAGGACTGATAGTCGGACGGATAGCGGAGGCTTAGTAACAGAGTTGTTGTGGCCGTTGGGTACGGTACCCTAAAAAGGGATGTGTGTATGATATTGCTTTAGCTTGGATTGGCTCTTGCAGTATCTACTTTAGTTTTAGCATGGTAATTGCGATTATTAAAAACCAGACAATTATATAGTAAATATCCTTCAATAAAAAATTTTCGAGGGTCACGATGGATTTCGATCGAGGGGTCTCCCCTCAAGGGTGTACTTTCTTTTTATTTTTTTGCTAAATTTTCTATTTTGAACTATAGAATGTAGGTATATATTGTAACACCACAGAACCTTGACCTTAGTGTTACTTACTATTCTAATGAATAAAACACGGTTTGGCATATAACTTCGTACTTATTTACAGCATCTGGCTTATAAGAGCGCTACTACATGACTCGTCATATATAAAACAAAGCATATTTTCCGTATTCGTAATTCAAAATATTCTTTATTCTTTTGCCAGACACTTATTTAAACTTTATGTACAATAGTACATTGGCGGACTTAATGCAACAAAGTATTCGCTACCGACTGGTAGCGAATACTAACTACTATATACTAAATTTGACTAAACTTTGGGTTAAAAAGACAACACTGTGGTAGGTGTACAACAAATAAATAAAAAAGTGTTCTATCGACAAACTTGGCTGCCAGTGACCTGCAGACAAGGAAGCTACCATCGTCACAATATACGATAATCAATAACCAATAGAAACTATTTACGTTAAAATAAAAACAACACAACATATTGACATGGTTTCAAGTGAGCAGGCAAAGTATTACCTGAGTGATCTCTAATAGGACCACCAACTAATGCTTTCGCTTTACAGTTCTCCAAGAAAAGGTAAAGAAGTACTTCTTACCTTCTCTAACGCCTAGAAAAAGAAAAAAATCATTACGAGAGAATTAATAATTCATTGAGAGACTAATGCATTTTTCCATAGGTAAGTTACAGTCACCTAAAATTATTACCAATTCCTAGTTAATTACTAATTATTTTTGCTTGAAATATTAATGAGATTTAACTTACCAATAATTTTGCCTCACAAGCAAGACGGATTAAATTAAAACAATATATTAAACCCTTTACGGGCCAGTGATTTTGCTTCAAAAGGAATATTAAAATGGCCGCCAGAGCTTTCCGAATTCCCGAAAAAAAAACGAAACATATTGTGAATGGTTCACCAATAATAATTATAGTTAAAACTGGCAATGCCCCGCGGTTTCATCCACGAATAATTTAAAGAAAGCACTAAAACTTATACACAAAATAAAAAATATTTTTATTTTCGTGGGGTATTAGTATGGATTGGTTTTCACCGCACCCGGAGATAAGGCAATATACAATTGGCCATATGAAAAACAACATCGTCTAACTTTAATCTGTTCCGACATACTTGAATATCTTACATAAATTTCCAAATAAAATAGCCAGGGAACTTAAAGGATTTTTTTAGTGTTTAGATATGCACGCATCACGTAGAAAGTGCAAAAATAATATAGAAAACTAGTATACATTAAAATTGTGCGCAACTGAGAGAATAACTTAATTTTTGCCGAAAAATTTTAAAATATCGCATGAAATTTTAAACTATTTTTTTCTTATTAAGAAACGGATAAATTTGAAACTACTGAATTTGGATGGGATTTCTTGTATACCAAACAATTTTGCCATAAGAGCCATTGTGGCCATAAGAGAATATAGGATCCATTATTTTTAGAGTTTAGGTCCCGTTGTCCGTCCGCCCTCCGTTGATTCGTCCATACGTCTGCCTGTTTGTAGACTGTCTCATAAAACAATATGGTGAATAATTGCCGCTAAGTATAACAACTAATGTCATTTTTTTTTATCAAATTAGAAGAAAAGATTACATTAAAGAACCGTGTAGTTTTCGGTACACCAGGCTTTTTATTTAATGAATCAAACGTGTGTGTGCTTAAAAGCCCAATAAAATTATCTAACTTGAGCATGAAATCTCTACTCACAGATCCACACTCCAATAATCCAATTTAACAGCTCAATCAAAACATTCCAACATGCTTTTAAGCCATAATTAATAAAACATTTCAAAAGCCGTACAATGAAAAGCTCGAACAGATCTGACCATAAATCGCCTTGATTCTCGTTGGATAGACGATTACCAGAGACAATGGAGGTGCGCGATTAAGGCGCATCTTTAGACGAATGTCCGCTGAGAACTGGCGCCGTTTGCGATAATCGCCCAGCTTAATCGCTACCATATTTGAATAATAGTTTCGTTTTCTTGAATGCGGTGTGTATTTTTCTTGTCTCTGTGTACCAAGGAATCATCTCTATCCTATAGGGATGATTCCAGAGTAAAAAAAAAAAATATTATTGGATACGTGTTTTTTGCTTTATCAAATCAAAAAACTTTGACGAAGATGAAACGCATCTAAGATGCGAAGAGTGGGAGCTTGGGATATCTGTATTTTTTTTTTGTTTACGTGAAAAAAGGAAATAAAATTTAATCATTCTTTTTAGTCGTTCTTGTGTGTTTCTCTAATGTTTCCTGAATAAAAAATATGATTCTATTTAGTCCGTCAGTTAAACTATCGAAGAATATTGGACACGTATTTTTTGCTTTATTAAATTTATAAAAAATGACGATATTAAAAGCATCAAAGGTCAGGAGTGGGGGCTAGTTGCATCACGTCGTAATAAAAATTGTAGCGAGTAGTGACGTCATATGATAATTCAACACTGAATTGTCTTCGTATTTTTTTCGTGAAAACAGAAAAATTGCGTGTCCAATATTTTTTGAAAGTCTGTCTGAAGGACTTCGATTTTTTTAGTCAACTATCATATTGCAATAGCAGTTGTTACTTGAGCATCCTTTTAGCCAGATGAAGATCACATGTATATCATTAAAACGATAAGTCAGAGGTGAGGTACACCCACACTTTACCAGTTATTTTTAGACGAACGTAACAAAAAAAAACACTGCCTAAGGCATTACGTCTACTCTATGCAGTGTTTTTTACTGGTGCATAACGTCAGCTTTTAAGAACATAATACTAAATTCATAAAATACATAAGTAGGGAACTATTGCCCTAAATTGAGCACAAAACAAACTGGAATTTTCCAGATAGAAAAACCCAATAATAGGTACTATGCCCGACAATAGTGTCGAACCCAAGAGCTAAGCTCAGCGGTAGCGGAGTCTTGACGTAAAGTAGTGATTTTATATTGGTCGATAACTAGCTTTTGCCGGCGGTTTCGTACGCGCATATCCGTTACCATATAGCTTATAGCCTTCTTCATTAATGTGCTATCATATACAAAAAGATTTTTTCAAATCCGACTGGTAATTCCAGATTAGTTCAAACAAACAAACAAACTCTTCAGCTTTATTATAGACTGCGCACCGCAATTTCACCCGCATAGTTCCCGTTCCCGTGGGAATATGGAGATATAAAATATAGCCTACATATGTCACCCGGGGATAGTGTAGCCTCCCAACAGTGAAAGAATATTCAAATCGGTTCAGTAGTTTCGGGGCCTATCCAGTACAAACAAACAATCACATCTTTCCTCTTTATAATATTAGTATAGATTTTGTTGCACGGTTTTTAGTGTGAAACAGTTACAACTAATCAACTCTAAATTATTTTAATTTATCGTATTAAAGTACATACATAAGAAACAAAACACAATACAAACATTCTTAATACCTACTAAAGTAATACATAATAATAATTTATGGTTAATAGGTATATCGCTCATTTGCTACAAATTCGACATACACACTCTCTTTGTTACTAATTAACTATAAATTACGGTTTTACAGTAAACAGATCGCAATTTTCAACACATCTGTCATTAATAACTAATAAATCATCAATTTTGAGATATATCAAACCTGTAGCAAATGAGCGATATGATTTAATATAAAACATTAGTTTTAAACTTCGCTTTTCCTGAAAATCAGAACCAACAGTTTAATTACACCAACCAAGATTGAAAACAAATCCTCGACAGCTCCTAATGGATTTGCGATGAATCCGCTCCGTTGAATCGAGAACACCTTCGTTTTGTATCGACACTAACTAAATAACGTTCAGAATTGCAGCCAAGCCACCTGGACTCCTGTAATTATTGGAGATGTTACAGAACATCTGTGAAGGTCTAGACAGTATTGTCTATATGTATGTACTTTAGGATGGTTTATTTTAAACTAGCTGTCCGCACAACTTTGTTTGTGTCACATTTTTCATGACTGCTCCGCTGCTATTGGTCTTAGCGTGACGATATATAGCCTATAGCCTTCCTCGATAAATGGGCTATCTAACACTGAAAGATTTTTTCAAATCGGACCAGTAGTTCCTGAGATTAGCGCGTTCAAACAAACAAACAAACTCTTCAGCTTTATAATATTATACTAGTATTTCGCTTGGGGGCGCGAGTTGCGAGCAACTCGCGGTGTCTTTTTAGTATTTTTTTACTAACAACAAAGGGGTTCAAAGTAGGGGGTTGAAAAGGGTTGAATTTTTATTGGCCATATACTCATCTAAATACCCTTTATACAACCTCGAAAACTATTTTTCTCTACTATGTCAGATTTCTGAGATACGCAAAGGGGTTGAAAGAAGGGGGTTGAAAAGGGTTGATTTTTTATTGGCCATATACTCACCCAGATACCCTCTATACAACCCCGAAAACCATTTTTCTCTACAATGTCAGGTTTCTGTGATATGCCAAGGGGTTGAAACAAGGGGGTTGAAAAGGGTTGAATTTTTTAATCGCCATATACTCATCCAGATACTCTCTATACAACCCCGAAAACAATTTTGCTCTAAAATGTCAGATTTCTGAGATACGCAAAGGGATTGTAAAAAGGGGGTTGAAAAGGGGTAATTTTTTTTTTTCGTTTTTTACTCGTCCAGACACCCTCTATACAACCCCGAAAACCATTTTTCTCTTCGACGTCTGGTTTCTGAGATAAGCAATGGGGTTGAAAGAAGGGGGTTGAAAAGGGGTAGTTTCAGATTTTTCCCATACTCACCCCGACACCTTCTATACAACCCCATAAAAAGTTTTCCCCTCCTAGCACGGCAAGTGGGAGAACAATTATGTCAATCAGTGAGTGGTTTTTTAATTATATATATGACTGCTCCGCTGCTATTGGTCATAGCGTGATGATATATAGCCTATAGCCTTCCTCGATAAATGGGCTATCTAACACTGAAAGATTTTTTCAAATCGGACCAGTAGTTCCTGAGATTAGCGCGTTCAAACAAACAAACAAACTCTTCAGCTTTATAATATTACTAGCAGCGCCTCGCGGTTTCACCCGCGTAGTTCCCGTTCCCGTGGGAATATGGGGATAAAATATAGCCTATAGCCTTCCTCGATAAATGGGCTATCTAACATTGAAAGATTTTTTCAAATCGGACCAGTAGTTCCTGAGATTAGCGCGTTCAAACAAACAAACAAACAATATTTTAAATGACATCTCCCTGCACTGTTTGTTACTAACACCACGTACCTATCTACTAATATTATACAATAATATATAATACTACCTGACAGCAAACGTCGTTTTGCCACATAAAATAAAAAATTGGGGGAGGTCCACCCTTAATATTTAGGGGGTTGATAAATAGATGTTGTCCGATTCGCCACCCTAGCCGATATGCACGCTAAGATTCACGAAAATCTGTCGAGCCGTTTCGGAGGAGTTCAACCACAAAGACCGTGACACGAGAATTTTATATATAAGATAATATATAACAATTTAATTAGTTAATCATTTATACCGCTGCACATAATTTATTTATTGTATAAACGTCGTGTCTTGTTACACCGCAACATTGTGTTTCTTAATTATAAATTAAAGTAGGTATTATTCAAATAATAATGATAGGTAATAATAATTAATTAATCTGCTCTGTGGCAATTAAACATTATTTCTTTGTTTCTTTATTTCCATTAATTAATCAGATTCTAAGGTTCGTCGATCTATGGTAAGTAGAAGTATCTAAACACTCGCACATTCGGGACTACGTACTTTATAAATATAAGTACTACGAGTAATTTCTCCAAACGAATCTGCATTTTGAGGTCATAGAGGCTCCGCAGGTGCGATCCATCCCAGAGAAGAAAGGTGATATCACGCGAACAGTCCTTTCAAATCTAACAATACTATCACGGTATGGCCGGAGAATTAGGTGCCTTTGTTAGTTCTTTTCAGGGTTCTGTAGCCAAATAGCAAAAAACGGAACCCTTATTACATTTATTATGAATTCGCCATGTCTGTCTGCCTGTCTGTCCGCCCGTATGATACAGCCGTTTTAGTCGGAGACTATTAAAGCTACATCAATTTAAATCGGTAGGTAGGTGCAACCTGTTAGCCGCTATTCAATAATGCTGTTATATTATGGAAAAAAATAATAATTTTAGGGGTGGCACTCCATTGGCCTTCAAAAGGAAGCAATCCTCGAAGCGGGAGGCCATAAGCGCGGCCAAAGCCTCCATCCTGGCGGCAGTGGCGGCCAACGGGCCTGCCTCAAAGGAGGCGTCAGAGTTGCGGGCGGAGGTCGCCCGCCTCGCGGTCGTTACGGAGCGACTCGTTCGAGAGAATGAGTCGCTCCGGAGGGACCTGGCGGGGATGGCCAGAGCGGCCTCTATGGAGCCGCGAGGGGGACTGAGTCCGGCAGCGCCGGAGGGGGGCCAAGTGCTGAGCCAGGTACGGGACCTGGTGCGGCAGGAGCTGGATCCCTTCCGGAGGCAGGTCTCCGTGTTGGAGGACATGGTCCGGCGTCCCCCGTTAGCGGCGACGCGGAGGCCCCCGGGACAGCAAAACGCGGCTTCGTACGCGGCCGCCGTGGCTGCCAGCCCGGGAACGTCTGGCCGGGCGAAGGTGAAGGCCAAGGGCGGAGCCGCGCCAGCGCCTGTGACGCCGGCGACTGCGACGCCGGCGACGACCAAGGCGGCCCCGGCGAAGAGGGGTAGGAGGAAGGCTGGAGGAGCGGCTAAGGCTGCGGCGCCAGTGGTGCCGCAGCCGCCCCCACCCCCACCCTCGGACCCTCCTGCGGCCGGGGCCGAGTGGCAGGTTGCTGGCCAGAAACGGCAAGCGAAGAAGGCGGCCAAGAGTAAGGCCAAGAGGCAGCGGCGGAAGGCCAACGCCATTGCGGCGAGGCTTCGCGCCCCGAAATCCGCGGCTGTAGTGCTCACACTGCAGCCGGAAGCGGAACAGAGGGGCGTGACTTATCTCGCCGTATTGAAGCGGGCGAAGGAGGCGGTGAGCCTCCAAGAGCTGGGCATCAGCGGGGGCATCGGGGTCAGGAGGACCTTGACCGGTGCCCGGAAGCTCGAGCTCGCCGGAGCGGAGAGTGGCCCGTTCGCGGACGCCCTGGCCGAAAGGCTGAGGGCGGTCTTACCCGCGGACGAGTTCCGGGTGTCCAGGCCGACTAAGCGCATCGACATGCGCATAGTGGGCCTGGATGACTCCGTGACGGAGGAGGAGGTTGTGGCCGCCGTCGCCAGGACTGGGGGGTGCTCTGCCGAGCTTGTCAAGGCGGGTACCATGCGTCCTGATAACACGGGCATGCAAACCCTTGTGGTGAGCTGCCCCGTGGCGGCGGCCAGAACTGTGTCGGAGGGCCCAAGGCTCCTGGTGGGATGGGTGTCTGCGCGGGTAAAACTGCTGGAACCCAGACCTCTGAGGTGCTACCGCTGCCATGTGGGTAACCACACGGGAGCTATGTGCCCCTCGGAGGTCGGCCGCAGCGGACTCTGTTTCCGCTGTGGTCAGCCCGGTCATAAGGCCGGCTCGTGCGAGGTTACGCCGCACTGCGTTGCATGTGCGGCTGTTGGCAAGCCGGCCCAGCACTGGGCTGGGGGAAGGGCCTGCGCGCCATCCGCCCCGACCAGGGGCAAGAGGTCCGCCGCCGCCGCCGCCTCTGCCGCCGCCGCGGCTTCCGTCGCCGCCACTGCCGCTTCTGCTGTGGGTGCTGCGACTCCCGGTACTCGGGAGGGGGCTGAAATGGAGTGCCAGTAATGGTCCCATTGCGGCCTCCTCCAGAGACAAATCGGCCGCTGTGCTATTGCGCAGTGGCTGATGCCTGGGGACGGTGAGCGTGGGTGGCTCGCCGTCCGATACCAGGTTGAGTCGACGACGCGTTGTGTTCCACGCGCGCCTCAAGGAGTCGTCAGCACCGAGGACGGGGCCCCATAGGGTCGGTGCCTGCTAGGGTTGCGGAATTTGTTTGAAAGAGTTACCGCGGCCCTGGAACGCATAGGGCACAAGAAGGATCACGGGTGGGTTTTAGTCAGTAAAAGTCTGACACTCCCTACCGCTCCACCCAGGGCGGGAGGGGTCATTTGATGATTTCCCATCCAAAAAAAAAAAAGTTTTTTATTTAAGGCAAGAGTTTTTGAGATATGTGCTTCCGAATTCGGAAAAAATGTGTTCCCCCCTCTAACTTTTAAACTATGAAGATGACAATTCTAAAAAAAATTGAGCAAATAGAACTTCACAGACAATTCCAACGAACATTGGTTTGAATATCACAGCTATATATACTTTTAGAGATATGAGATTTTAACAGTGAACTACGGAACCCTTCACTATGCGTGGTCTGACACGCACTTGCATGATTTTTTAGCTCGCCTACAGTTGAATACAAGTATACAAGGATAAGAGCTAGTCGAGCTACATCAAATAAACTTATAGACTAGTGTATCAATTCCAGACAGTTCATGCGTTACAGTATTGTTGACTGATGCTATCGATGCTGAGGGCCTAATTAAAACTAGATGAGTTCTGAGCCACTCACCGAACATAATTATGACTTATACCAGACTAGCGACCCGCTCCGGCTTCGCACGGGGCAATGATATGCATGTATTAAACATATAAACCTTCATCTAGAATCACTATCTATTAAAAAAAAAAGAAAATCCGTTGCGTAGTTTTAAAGATATGGTGACCTCACGCAAATAAGTGATATTCCTAATTTCGTGATAGTCTGTTTTGAAGCTAGTAGAGACAAATACACATCTTTAATATAATCCGTAAGTTAGAGTAATCAGTCTTATTTTTCTCTAAAAAAGTTGGTTCGAATCGAGCGAGAGAGATAGTAACAAATGATAGATTTGTCCGCCCGCGCTTAGTTTTGTGCGCTGCGCTGCCATGGAACATTTGCGTCTTGGTAAATAATTAAAAATAAATAGTAAATTTACATAGATTGCAATTAAACTTACACAGTTTAGAGATAGACCTGTGCAGATTGTGATTTGTAGATTGGTGTTAGCAATAGCTCATGCGATTCCGTGATAACGTAATTAGCTGGGTTCGTATCACGGACTTAATGTGATCATCACGAAATTGTAAAAGTTAACAAGGTTTCAATTATTAGCTATAAGTCTAAAATTAGTAGTGCTAAATAAGTTTACTATACAAATGATTGTAAATGAAATACTGATTAATGTTCCTAATTAAAATAAAAAGGAAGATGTTCCTAAAATATCGAAGTTTTATTAAATATTTTGTTTTATCACGAAATTGGATGAGTTCACCTGACATACATATAGACAAACAGAGAACGGGAAGCGAGTTTGTTTTAACTATGTAGTGATTTTGATTGAGAGCAGTGGTGGCCGAGTGGTAACGGCCTCGACTTACGAATTGTAGGTCGCGGGTTTAAACCCAGCCAGGCGCATTACTTTGTGTAATTAATTGCATCACCACTGCTCTCAAAACGATGAAGGAAAACATCGTGAGGAAACACAAAATGTCCAAGAACAAAAAATTCAACGACATGTGACATTCACCAACCCGCACTGGGCCCGCGTGCTGGATTTGCGGCCCATTCCCTCTTCTAGAGAGGAGCCCTGCGTCCCACCAGTGGGAACATTAAAAGGCTGATTATATATGTTGTGATAATTTAAAAATTATATTAACATGCAAGCCATACCACTAAAATAATTTCATATTTTTGTTATATAATGCTTCTAAACTTACTAAGTGAGTCAGAATGCAAATCGACAAATCAATACCTAATGTTACAACATTTACGAAAGGATCCTGACTAAACAAGTAACTTTCAGATATCCAGAAACTCATCATTCACAGAGAAAGTCTAATGAAGTTGTTATGGTAGTCAGAAGCCATAAAATCTGCCACCAGTCTTGCCAAAGAATGCTACTCTTGGAGGACATATAAGAGGGCTGGTAGGCAGTAGCTCTAGTAGCTCTATGATAAATACTGGTATTCAATAGTATCCGATTTGACTGGAAGCCGAACCGAACACAGTTGGGTCGGCGTCCGAAGGGTAGGCGAGTAATTGGGTAGTTAACTAAAAAAATCTAATTAGTCCGTCGGATAGATTTCCAAAAAAATATTGTACACGTATTTTTTCTTTTTTCACGTAAACAAAAAATGAAGACGATACAGTGCGTTGAAAACTCGCGATGTCACTACCCGCTACAATTTTTACCGAGCCGTGACGTCACAAGCCCCCATCCTGATCTTTGATGCTTTGTATCTTCGCCAGTTTTTATAGATTTGATAAAGGAAAAAATACGTGTCCAATATTTTTCTATAATCTAACTGACGGACTAAACATAATCATGTATTTTTTACTCAGGAACCCTTCACTACGTACAGATGATAGTATTTCTCCGGTTGAGCTCGTTCAGAGCTCTACTATAACTACCTAAGTACTCAAAGTAGTCAGTTTGCAATTTAGGTTGACATCATGTCCACTTGACAGTAAGTTATCAGATTACGTCCCTTGAAGGCAGTCATTACACGCGGACTATTGTCACGCGTCGTAGATATCTCGGGAATCCATCCGCGACGTCGCGACGTATTATGTTTTTTGAGGAGCGGTAAGAACGTTGCGTTTTTATATTGGCAATAAAGAAATATATGTATAACTAGCTTCTGCCCGCGACTTCGTCCGCGTGAAATAGTTACTTTACCCCCGATTTTGAAACTCCCAGCCCTATCGGTTTAAAATTGACAAAGTTTAATACAAACTTTCATCCCCTATTTTATCCCCTTGGGGGTAGAATTAATCAAATTCCTTTCTTAGCGGATGCCTACGTCATAACATCTACCTGCATGCCAAATTTCAGCCCGATCCGTTCAGTGGTTTGGGCTGTGCGTTGATAGATCACTATGCCAGTCAGTCAGTCACTTTTGAGTTATATATATTTAGAAGAGAAGAGATAGGTAAATTTTTCAGGAAAGTGGTACAAAGTAAAAACCAGACCGAACTCTATCCTAAAGCATATTATAATGATGTGATATGATAACTGTTTATCAGTGCCTGAAGCAATTCACTTGTATTCCGTTTAAGGGTAGTTACCCTTAAACGGAATACAAGTTAATTGCTAGGGAGTTCCCTATAAAGTACCTATCAGAAAAAGAACTTTTTAGAAGAAGGATTTTTATTTAGCTTGATTTTAATTAACGTCAGTTTGTCAACCGCGGTGTCCATTACTCTGATAATGGTGGCTCATTATGAACAGAAGTTTTGATTGGCAATATTGATTCTTCAAAACATACATTTTTTGTTGTTGTTTTTTTTTGCGGGGTTTGTGTTTCCTGGTACTACTTGTAGTACTACTTGCGGGTCTTTAATTCAAGATCGAATGGATTAATTCAACGAGACAAACATGATCCATCGTCAACCACAACGGCCAAGCGCGAGCCTATCTATCTCTCTCTCTTTTCTTTGTTTGAGGAAATGCTGGTTCTAATTGAAAAATTACACAACATTACACTACGACCAATAGAATCGGACCACAATGAAAAAAATGAAAACCTGTTTTTTTCAGGTGTTTAGAATAACCGGTTATCTAGTTGGCAATGACCTAAAAGACAATAACCGTAGGTTTGATAAATAAATAATAATGTACATTTCTAGGTTCATGACACAAGTGATAACAAGTTTTAAAATCCACCCTATGGTTTTTCAGAATCAGAGCGGAATGTGTACCTGAATAAATTTTCAGTCGACACTTTTCGAAAAATCGGCATCAACCTACGTAAAGCAGTAGTAGATAAAGTCGACTAAACGCAAATACAGTAGCTAAGGTTGAGCAGCAGATGCACCACGTAAACCAATAAAAATTTAACGCAGCTTCAGAAACGCCAATCAGGATGTGCCCTTAAAGCGGCGGGTGCGACCGCGGGTATTTTACGGCTATTTCAATTATACGTCTTATGAAATAGCGGGCCCGGTGTCTCTATCGCCTGTGCTCGCAATATCGCGCCGATGCGATGGCCGATTGGAATTTTCGTTGGAATGCTCTGTGTGTTATGAGCGGGGCGGATTATTAAATTATTTTTGTGAGGCCTGGCTTACGCTGAGGGGTGTCTATGGTAACCAGGAGTTTTGATGTCAGGTAGGCAGTATAAGATACTTTTACAGGATCTCTTAGGCGGTCTAGTAGTTTCACTAGCTGTGGCAAAGACGATGCGAAGCAGGGTACTTGTGTTATATTTTAATTATAACAGTAGCTTCTTGTAAAACCTCATGGTCACCATAAAAAGACACACGAGAATATCGTGCTATTAAAGGCATTGATCAAAGCTCGCCTGCTCGGGAAGGGAAAAGACATTCTCGATTCGTGGAGTTTATGTTCTTTTTGGTCGACGATTGAGCACGCTTGCCTGAAAGTAACCTATTCTCTGGATTTAAAGACCCCCAAGTTCTTAGTATCAGGCAATACAGACTCCTGCAGATAATCCGAAACTCGCAGCCATTGCTTTGGTTTATTTTGAGCTACACTCCAAGAAGTCGCTCAACTTATTCCTCCCAAGGTCTACCGCAAACATACAACTGTCAAATCGAGCAAACTGTTTCGTCGACTTGTGTGCACGTGACAATTTTATGATGATACAAAAGTTTAGTCGACGATAGTACGCATACAGTGTTACTAAATCTACGTTATTTTCTATTCTGGCCCGGATCATGGATTGACTATTTAGTTGAATGCATGTGCTCTAATACCTACTCGTAAGTATGTACATTAAGCTGTCAATTGTTAGTTGCTCGACTGATTAATCTAAAATTGATCGAGGCGTTTTTCTTTCTGTAATTGTTGATATACGGATCTCCATTGATATCCATATTATGACTGACATGACATACAACTAAACAGTTGTTCAATAATAATGGCATATATTCGGTAGGACTAACGCTCCGCTTATTACCGTGCCAGCTCCCGAAGGCGCCTCACGCGCCCGACCGCGAAGAATGAGAGACATAGCGGGCTGGCGGGGAGAACAGCTTTTTAAATTCAGTCCATGGACGCTTAGCGGAAGGACGGCTCATTTATTAGAATTTTTCATTTCTTATTGGTATTTCTTTTGAAAATTATGTCTCCTATTGATTGGGAATTATTTGGATGCCTGGAGTTTTGTAGATAAAATGATGGTCGTGTCGGGAAATGTAATAACTTTAAGAGAGTACTTAAATACATGGGTAATATTATACAGTCGAAAGTATGAATGGATGGATGCTTTTGGCTATCGTCGTCGAAGGTGAAATAGAAACTAACATCCTATTATTTCTGTCCGCGTTTGTAAAAAATTCAAGCAGTTTGGCTTATAATTCAAGTACAAACTTTCAAATTTTAAACTTGTTCTTGTTCTTGTCATTTTCTATTGAAAAGTCCCGATAAATTTGCCTTTTTAGTAGATGGGAATCCATAAAACACTTCTCCTCATCAGGGAATCTCACACTGGTTGACTAAAACCCTTTCAAAAATGTATTTGCGTTCCAGAGCGCAGTAATTGATTTGAAGAATTCCGCAACCCTGGAAGGACTTTTTTTTTGGATGGGAAATCATCAAATGACTTCTCCCGCTCTGGGCGGAGCGGAAGAGAGTGTCAGACTCTTACTGACTAAAACCCACCCTTGATCCTTCTTGTGCCCTTTGCGTTCCAGGGCCGCGGTGACTCTTTCGAACAAATTCCGCAACTACCCTGGCAGGACATGAGGGTAATCTCTTGTATGTCGATATTTTTCTTTTCGGAACACACACTGCAAAGTATATACCTAAGAAAACTACAGCTACATACATATATCACACAGAATCTTATCCCAATCGCAAAGCAACAGGTTGGTAGCCAAATCTTACAAACATATTGGGCACGTACCTAACTACGTAGGAAAAACAATAGCAGCCGCACAGATCGATATTATTCCGTGGATGGGTTTTCCGAGGTACGAAGGAATCTCGATGTGTTAAGATGGTCAAAACACATTGAGATTCGTCTGTACCTCGGCAAACACGTTAGCTGTTCGTCCCCGTTGCCATTTGTAGTTTGTATTTGTTCGACAGAAGTTACGGCTAGTTACGAGTATAAGCCAACAAAATGAACACCAGTCTTGCCAAGGTGCATGGGGCATCCCAGTTACTGGGTTATGGAAGTCACTCCATGTAAAATACTGGTACTCAGCTGCACCCGATAGACTGGGTGCCGACCCCAACATATTTGGGAAAAGGATAGGCACGACTTACACGCAGCATGAAGTCCGGTTAAGTAGTAACCAGCCTTAGTGTGCTGAACTGCGAGTGTTCCCCTAAAAAAAAACGCAGCATGATTCTGTTCTATAATACGACACTACTATATATGTAGGTCCCATCAAAATAATTTAGGTTACATCCAAAATTTTGATTGCATATCGAATTAAATGAAAATTCAACCACACCTTTTTCATACCACGAATTTGGTTTATTACTGAGAAGTACTTGGCTTCATATACCAAATTCGTGGAGCCTGGTCACACCGTCGCCGCCGGTGACAATCTACCCGGTTTAAGATTAAGCCGGGAAGCCGGCACTAAACTCGTTAACGGACCCATTAAAATTAACCTCACCTGTTGATTACAACCACTAGCGAGGGTTTAGTTCTTCAGACTCTCGTCTAAGTTGTGGTGTGAACAGGAGTTATCACGAATTGAATTCTATGAGTGGATAGTACATAAGTAAGTACCGGTAAAGTCGGGTACTTTGGCCCTAACTCGTTAAAGAATAACAACACACCACTCTGTGTAAACGGAACATAGTGTACTTCATTGAGTCATCATTTATTTAGCCAAAAGACTAACCGTTGTTACTTAAAGAATTAATAGATATCACTATTACTAATTAATAATACCTCTACAAACTAGGAAACTCCTTTTTTCTGGATGGAAAATCATCAAATGACTACATTATTTTACACTTGGTATTACTAACGTGCTTGTAAACAGGTTCACAGTTGCTGTAATATGTAAACAATTCTGGTACACAGTTAAAGTTACTACTAATACTTCAGTGTTTTCAAATAATACTGCGATCTAATGAACTTATCAGATTAAAATGTTTGTAAAGATGTAAGTTAGTCTTGAACAAGTTATTAATGATTGTACACAATTAAAATAAAATCTACTTATTTACGTTATTTATTTATTAAAACTTTATCCACTAGTAAAAAACTGTGCAAAAGCGAACTTAATTCTATAGTCATTTTCTACTAGTCGACCTTAGGATAATGCAGAGACAACATGGTAAGTGCAACTTAAAAGAAAGACAAGACAAACAGAGAGGGAAATATACAATCATAAATACATACATACTGTTGAGAATCAATATAACCACACCACTAGATTTTAATAATCTATGTTTTATAGACCTGTCGATGTCTCTGATTATCTCAGACCGTGAAGTATGGCGTTCTAAATGTAAGCTGTGTGTGCTTAATATTTCACCTAGTAAAATATACTTTTTCGTCTTCCTCCCAACTTTGCGTTTTATTTATCTCTGCAAGACCTAACCTCATCACATACAAATAAACTTAACAGCGGCGTTATGTTTATAAAGACTCTCAGAAATCATCAATCAAATATGCCTACCACTTTTGATTATGCTGATGATGAAAAGACTCGGATCAAACTTATTTATGTTTCTGCATACAAACTTAAAGAGCATAACCTTTTTTATTCAACCCATAATCAACATTGTCAATGCCACCCAGCTGAATTTGTCATTGTCATTCAAAACTTCACAATAACGCCACAAACAGTGGTGTTTTTTTAATATATTTTTTTACACCTTTTTCCAAATCTTCAGGTAACTAAGACTCTTCTGTATATTAAATGCTTACATAACGTGTTTAATGCTATTATTATTAGATATTCTTTATTTTAACGTCCTGTGCCTATCAAAACCCCAGAGACAGGTTAAAAGAAATTAGCTATACTTCGATGACTGTATCTTTAAACTTGTTTTTATCCATAAAGACACAATGTGTTAACCCTTATAACGACCATAATATATTATTTACTCAAGCTAGGAATACCTCAATGATAATCAAACTGTAAATGGGTTGCCCCGCACCCTAAAATGGCAATATTAACTGAAGGAAACTGCCGTGGTCCTATAACCCGCGCTTAATGATAGTATTCTGACGCTTATTAAGAGCGTGTAACTGCATGTACGCCAAATGGCATTTCATACAAATTTACACTTTGCATGCCCATTGTGTCACCCTAAGTAATGTTTTCTTCATCTATATTTCTGTAACTTATATGGTGTACATAATAATGAGTATTCTATCCTATTCTCAATTTTTGGACAAACGGTATTAAGAGCGTATACGCCATACGGCATTACACACAAATTTTCAACTCACTATTTTGCGAAATGACTGAACCGATTTCAATTAAACCTTACACATATAAGCAGAATACATAGGACCAAAAAGTTAGTTAAAAAAAATTCGAAAGGTCTCTTTTAACAAAAGATAAACTGATATTTATATTTGTATGGAAAATTAAAAATGGGTCTAATTTAACTGTAACACTATTTATCGAAAAAAAAAATCAACTAACTTTTTAGACCTATGTATTCTGCTTATGTGTGTAAAGTTTCATTGAAATCGGTTTAGTCATTTCAGAAAATCAACTTGAAAATTTGTATGAAATATAATACTCTTTATTATGTACACATATGTATAAGATACAGAAATATAGATGAAGAAAACATTACATAGGCTTACACGATGGGCATGCAAGGTGTATTTAAAAATGTGTTCATGACCCGTCTAAATAGAACACGTCATTGGGAATGCTGTTTTATATTGAATTTAAACAATATTATTAAACTTAGCCTGTACATTGTAGCGCTTTCCAAGTTATGCCACAACGCCTGATTTTCCATCTTTCAAATCCAGTCCAAACACTGTAAAAGATTGTTTGTTAGGCTATACTTTCCCACTAGAAAGAAAGAAAGAAAAATGTTTATTTGGGTCTCGCACAAAACAAACAAAAAAATAAAAAAACTACTAGAAAACTAAAGTAACAAATGCTATAGATAGAATTATAGAATTTTATATAAATTTGTATCTAAATGTAAGTGAGCGAGGCCAAAAAGGTTCCTATCTCAGCATATGCAGCGATATTTAAAAAAAGAAAATACTACTACTGGACATAGGCCTCATCAGAAAATTCCACGCCACTTAGCGTCAGCATAAAGCAAATCTTGTAACTTCTATAACAAAGTTGAACTATTAGGGCCGTATAAGTTACCACCTTTTTTTTTCCAAGCCACTAACCCGTGATTACTTCGATTAGACTTGGAGTTTTAAATTCAGATAAAGTTTATATTTAAGGCCTGTTATTTCTTTTTTAAATCAACATTGTTTTTGTTTTTTATTTCTCCGAAATAATATAAATTCCTAATACTTGAGTCCTATATACAGGATGGCCGAGGGAAAGTGTACCTTCGGCACGCGGGCGCCAATCGACATTCATATGCTCAACGAAATCATCTACAGAGAAGTCAAGCATTTCAGGAACTACAAGATTTACAGGCCTAACTTTGGATGTGAGTAGAAGATCAAGTAATGCACCATACAGTGATGCGCTAGACAGTAATGTACTTACAGTACACCCTCATGTAATTGGGGCGAAACGATTGCCATCAACCGGGCACTTAGCTCTATATCTGGGTCTCAAGTCTGCTATTACAATAGTGTCAGAATAGTCTATCATTGATTTCATAATGGTTGATTGTGTCAAGTTTGGTAATCTACTAATAGGTATACAAGCGTCACTATGACTTTCTAATGGTCAACCACTGACACTCCATTGAAAGAAATACCATAGAATGGTAATCTCGTACACAATAAAAAATGAATGACAGACGTATGCGGTAATCTGCTAAAATGTTAACAGTTCCTTTGATCAGTGACCTGCCATTAGAACGTCATTGTGCAGTCATTGCTTTTAATAGCTCGGTTATCAAAAAGTATTACGAGACCATTGACCGACCAATGATCGACCATTATGAATTTAGCAGATTACGAACTTTTAGTTAAATCACAATGGGATCGTGTTGGAATGACAAATTTATAAAAATAACAGATTCGGGGCCCTGAAAGTTATTCCCGGCTATGTAGATTTGAGTGTGTTTGGAGTCTTAGACCATTCTTCTTCTCAGAGTGTCAATGGCAATCTAAATTGAATCCACCTAGAATTTGCTAACAAGTTTGGCACCTTCAGTAGGCAGTCGCAATTTCCCCTTTTTTTTTTTTTTTCTGGATGGGAAATCATCAAATGACTTCTCCCGCTCTGGGCGGAGCGGAGTGTCAGACTCTTACTGACTAAAACCCACCCGTGATCCTTCTTGTGCCCTTTGCGTTCCAGGGCTGCGGTGACTCTTTCGAACAAAATCCGCAACCCTAGCAGGCACTGACCCTATGGGGCCCCGTCTACGTTGCTGACGGTTCTTTGAGGCGCGCGTGGAACACGACGCGCCGTCGACTCGGGCCTGGTTGCTATCGGACGGCGAGCCACCCATAGCTCGCCATCCGCAGGCCCGCGCCTACGGTGGCCGGGAATCGCCCTGCGTTTCCCGACGCCCGGGGCGTCTTCCTCTGTTGCGGCGGCTGGGGCGTGAGGTTTCCCTCTCACGCACGCGTTCCGCCTCCTTCTTTGCTAGCATTACTGCTTCGCAGAAGGAGGCGACCGCTTCCCATGCCTCCTCGCTCCGGACCATGGCTTGAACCAGGGCCGGACGCGAGAGGTTGCCGCCGCCGATCGCCTCGACGAGGACACGGCGGTGCTCCGCCCAAGCAGGGCAGACCTCCACCGTATGCTCCACCGTGTCCTCCGGGCGATCCACACAGTGATGACACCCGGACGTGTCCTCCCGCTGGATCTGACACAGGTACCTCCCGAAACAGCCGTGTCCGGTAAGCACCTGCGTCAGGCGGAAGGTGAGGACGCCGTGACGTCTCTCCAGCCACGCCTCAAAGAGGGGACTTATCGCCGCAATAGTGGCGTGCCCAAATTTCCCAGTCCCCTACGACATCATAATCATCATATCCACTTCGCCATCTGCTGAGCATAGGCCGCTCTTTTCTTTTGCCAATCCACATGTTCCTGTGCCAGCCACATCCAAGCTCTGTCCAGGATGGCACGATATATGTCTTGGCAATTTCTAAAAGTAACTTTCGACCGCAGCAATCCCAGTGACTGGAAAGTTCTACGCCTCTCATGACCAATTGAAGGCGGAGACTAAGGAACAGACGAAGAAGGTGGATGACTACCATGAGAACGTCGCCCAAACCAGGGCCAAAGGACCTCACAGCAAGTATACCTCGCCCGCTACTGAGAATCAAGTGTAAGTTGTAGCAGTCCATAAGATTATATCTGTTGAAGGGGAGACTAAAGAACAGTACAAGAAGGTAAAAGTCTACCACTAGAACGTGGCGTAAATACTGAAAAAAATAGGTTAATTGAACAGTTCAGCTACTTGACCATTTACTATATATTAGTTAGTTGTAACTAAAGTTCAGCTCTGTTTTCTAAATTAATTTAGCTGTGGATACACTTATTATTTTGTTAAAACCTGTTAAGTTGCCAACAACTAAAGCATTTGGTAACTAAATACTAAAATGTTGTTGTTTACTAAACCGCTGAGCTATTATTAGCTCGTCACTTATTCCTCCTATCTTACCAAACAGTTTTGTAATGAGACCTGAATTAAGTAACATTTGTTTTGTTACTGTACCCAAACGTTTGGCAGTCACCACAGCAACTAAACACAATAATTATCTAATGAAAATTCGGTAACTAGAAACCAAGTCGTTTTTTCAGTGGACCTGATCTAAAGGACCTCACAAATGACTTCTTCCGCTCTGGGCGGATCGGAACGTAGTGGCAGACGCTTACTGACTAAAACCAATCTGTGTTCCTGCTAATGGCTTTACGTTCCAGGGCCGCGGTGACCCTTTCGAACAAATTCCGCAACCTTGAGTTAACCAAGTGTTACGTGTATTGTTTTGTGATTTATTTTAAAACTGAAACATGACAGGTGAAATTTGTGAAGCACGTTGCCAATGGTCAATGTCTTCCTATGATAACCGTTTTAAAACACGAAATTAATTTGCATCCTTTGTAAATAAACGGTTTTTGGAAAAATAACTTTTCCTAGACTGTCCAGTCAGCAATAAAACCTTTGGCATTTAAATGTGACTACCCATATATCTTCAAAGTTAGAGTGAACGGGCTTCTTCTGGGTGAGCTCATTCCATCGTTGACTTTATCTCTGTCACTTGTGACCTAGGTAGACTAGAGGCAAGAGCAAATCCATTTCACAATAAAAAAACTTTTTACAAAAAAATACAACCGACTTTTCCACAAAAAATCAAAAAGTACAAAATAACTTTAATTTCGGAACTCGGTGTATGTGGTTCCTTTTTCATTTTTTGAACACCGACTTCCGAAATTAAAGTTATTTTGTACTTTTTTGATTTTTTGTGGAAAAGTCGGTTGTATTTTTTTGTAAAAAGTTTTTTATTTTTCACTTTTTAGTGGTACCTAAACCCCCTCCCCTCCCCCCACCTAAACGAACCAATTACATTAGTGTAAAAAAAACGCACTGCTCCAATGCAGAGTAAACTAAAAGGTCTTCAATGTAGACAATGTAGATATTTTTTTAGATTTTTCAAAAACCGCTTGTTCGATTTCGATAAAATTTTCATGGGACCATTTGGAAAGTATACCCTTTCAAATCGGTTGGCAAGCGACGGAGTTATGCGCGAACAAACAAAAAAAAAAAACATACAAACATCCGAATTGAGAACCTTCTCCTTTTTTAGAAGTCGGTAAAAAAAGCAATTGATAATCAAATCACTAGCCATTAGTCACTTGGTGGACTATGCCATAGCTTTGACTACAGACGTACTGTGCGATGTCTTTGAATAATGCCATATACATATTTTGCCCAAGCTACTAAGCTAAACTTACTTGGATACTCGCGTTATTTAGGAATACTATAATTCCCATCTATTAAAGTATGCTTCTCTTAGGCTAAGTTTTACAATTCCACTCACACAAACTGCCCCCATATTCTTATTTGTTTCTTGAGAACTAATAATATGAGGTTGAAGTGCCTCGGGCTTCTGAACTCGGGAACTAATCTGCGTAGACTGCAGTTGACTGTTAATGCAGATAGTTTTAGTTCGTCTCGCTTCTTTATACTCGACGACTTGTTATGATCAAACGTATTTTTCAATTATTATTTTAAGAAAAGAAAGAAAGAATAACATTCATTTAGCACATACATGAAACAAAAAACATTTACTGGTATGCCAAAAACTAAGTGTCTCACGGCTGTACTAAAAAGCTTCAACGATACATAAACAGACTGATGCTGTTTGACGCTGGTTTTCTAATGAAGAATGGTCACAGTCACAGTTTCTTGTACGTGAAATAAATTAATTTAAAAGAACCAAAATATAATGTGATATGAGTTTAATTATACGTGTTTAGACGATCCAATTTTGACAGTTGCTTGCTTCAAATTGTGCCAATTAAATCGCACTGTTTAGGTTAATCAGGGTTTTTATTCAGTAGTAGCAGCACCTCGCGGTTTTTCCCACGTAACTCCCGTTCCCGTGTGAATATGGGGATAAACTATAGCCTATGTTACTCGCTAATAACGTAGCTTTACATTAGTGGATGAATTTTTAAAATCGGTTTAGTGGTTTAGGTCTGAAAGCGTAACAAGCGAACAAACTCACAATCACATTTATAATATTAGTTTGATTGTTATTATGACAATGAGATAGGCGATGTTGGGCCACTGCTATGTGGTGGATATCCTGCCAATAAGCACAAAACGTTTGGAACTTTGAGCTAATTGCCGACACGGTTGGCGCAGTGGTTGAGCGTTCGGCTGCTGCGCTACGTGTCGCGGGTTCGGTCCCCGCACGAAACAAATGTTTGTAAGTATGACCTAAAGATATTTTTTCCGGGTCTGGGTTTCTTGTGTATGTGAGTATTCATGTTTGTGAACGCACCCACGATACAGGAGTACATCCTAGTGTGGGGCAACATTTAAATAAAGAAAAAAAATCTCTTCAATTGTACGTATATAATTGCCAGTCGGAGTCTGACCTTCCCAGCAGGTATACCCTGGGGATGTAAGTCAAGCTCACACAAGTCTCAAAGCTAACATAATAGTGTATTATCTATGGTCGTATACTGTCAAGTCGGGTAGGGTTCAAACGAGAGTGTGAGAATAGAAAATAATGTATGATTGATATAGAGCCGAAAGTCCAAGGACAAATGTTCACTTTTATTAGTCGTATAAAACGATGAATTACAAAAAGAAAAGGGGATAGAACCTTTGTGGCATAGCCATCGGTCGCCATTTTTTATTTATTTAAAATCGCGGCGCACGATGAAACCAGTATATGTATGTGGGCAAAGGATATCTCTAAAACTTTTAAGAAGCACCCTATGTATTTTTTTTTTACCTGTCTTTTCTATAACTTTTATTGAGGACATAATAAAGAGTCTTGTATTCTATTAAAATATTTTAAAGATATCTGTTATTTGTTTCAGTTACGGCTGGTATGGCCAGCCTCTGGTGCCCATGGATCGCAACGACAACCGTTTCTACTATCCCCAAGTGGAAAGTAATCATACGAAGGTCGAAATTATCATACTCATGAGCAATCCCAGGAATAAGAAGGAGTAATTCATTGTAGGCATCTTTTAATTGGAACCGGAAAAGCGCGGGCGCCGCTAATATTAAGACATCTATGTAGATAATTATACCTGTAGATAAAATCAATTACCGATTAATAATCTCGCAAATACTCGAAAACGACTCGACTGCTTACAATATTTTTTTTTGGTTTAAGTACGTATAATCAATAAATTTTAGGAAGTTCATCAGATCATCTAGATCTATTAAACAGACGCTGTGCGATTGCCGCCGCTGTAAAATTATGGAATATAGGAATTTCAGCGTAATAATAGGTCCCCCAATTTCTCTTCACACATTTCACAGTTCATTTCATCGTGGAAGTTTACCGCTGTGAAGTTGACTACAAATGAGTTCGCAATAGTAAATGTCACAATAAAACAGTGCGCCCGTGCCATACCCATTGGCAAGACTGGTTTCAGCGCCCTACTATGACGTACCAATGCCATTATGATTCCGTTGTGAGAAGAGGTTACATCTCTCTTCCACACCGAAATCGTGATGGTTATAAGACATCATAATAACTGAATGGGAAACTCATGAGTCAACTGTAAATGTTCAACTGGGAATCGACACGCAGAAAAAACGTTTTCATTCGTAAATAAAATTGTAGTACTGATTTTTTTGTTTTATAAAAAAGGCATAGACAAGACCTATCTTTATTTTTATATGATATTTATTTTTTGATACTATATTATATACCTACATTTTTACAGACTTCATTTATGTAACAAAAGCCAACAATGTAAAATCAATAAATATTTATATTTTTTACTCATACACGAAACCTATTGTTTTCTTGTATATTCAATAAGTATTTAGCTTGTTGCGTCAGCTAAGAGCACTGTGTTATTAAATCCAACTCAATCGTTGATATCAACGTTTTAAGATACGCATGGCAAAAAATAAAAGACGTAATATCGAGCGAAATCTAACAATGTGCGCTGAAATGGACCGAAACAAGCTCGACATAAGGTTCAGCGGGTCTTTTCTGTAAATATCTCAACGTGAACGTGAACAAACGAATAGAAAATTCGTAGCCAAGTTCACATCGTTCAAAATGATAGAATGATTTGTTAGCGCTTTTATGTTAAATCTACTACAAAATGTCAGCCACTGTAATTATACAGTGGCTAACTTGTCTACCATTAGGTAGACAAGTTAACTCATTATTTTCTACGATTGCTGACACCGAGGCGTTACCGATTGAACAACGGAATTCCACACGAAACGCTTGTAACTTAGCTAGGGAGGGCAGGAAACCCTTAGCACAAAGTGTAAAAAAAACGCAGAATACATTCCATAACTATTTAATTATCTGATTTCTTATCGTCAGTGGCATACTGGTTCCATTTGCGGGCGTATTTCTTCTTGTAGTCATCCTTGTGCAGCGGATTCAAATGAGCTGCCGCCACGCGGTCCCTGTAACAGATTGAAATGTTAACACTGAGTAACAATTACAAAATCCGCTGCATATTAGCTGTGTGTGTGTATTGGCTGAAACAGGGATATTTTTGACCTCGCACTGATAAAACCGATACTGTTTGCTTTTGTTAAATTTTAATCACTATTAGTTTGAAATTTTTGTGAGGAGCTCGTGGCTAAAGAATAACAGCCGCACAGATCGATCTTCAAGGTTAAGCAACGCTTGCCAAGGTTGGTCTGTAGATGGGTGACCATCTTAACATACCGAGTTTCCTCCGTGCCTCGGAAAGCACATTAAGCCGTTGGTCCCGGCTGTCATTTGTAGATCTTTGGCAGTCGTTACGGAGTGTCAGAAGCTAGAAAATCGGACACCAGTCTTGCCAAGAAGTACCGTGTTTCCCAGTTATTGGGTTGTGGAGGTCTGGTAGGCAGCCGCTCCACGTTAAATACTGGTATTCAGCTGAATCCGGTATGACTGGAAGCCGACCCCAATATAATTGGGAAAAGGCCAGGCAGGTGCAGATGCAGTTTGAAATTTTTGTGCGAGTCCCAAGTAAACAGTTTTTCTTTACAATTTTCGGCTAATGGCTAATCCTGACAACTAAAACAATCCCAACGGAAGACGTTCTCATTCCTTGGAAACACTTCCTATGAAACCAAGCAGAACATTCTGTTTAAAATTCAATGTTTAAAAAAAAGAAGAATCAGCGAAAACACTGACTAATTAAAGTTATTTTATACTTTGCAGTATTTTTATTTGGAAGTCGGTTGTATTGTTTTGTAATTATTATTTTTTACTTTTTAGTTGTAATACCTCACAGCTAAATTGACATTATTCCCGTAATTACCAATTGCACTATTTGCCGTTAGGGAGTTACTTTGTATGCCTTAGCAGTTGCAAGTCCAGACTACTCCAGACCAGTTCATGGTTAAATATCTCATTGATTTTAAGTTGAGGAGGTCACTAGTGTATCTTTGAAGTTCAACGACCAATGCAATATAGATACAACTAAACCCAAAGCAAAACAGAATCATCAAGATCGGTTCATAAACATTAAAGTTATGTCCAACTAGTTAACCATATAAACATGGATATTTAACATAATTGGTGTGGTGAGGGTGTACCAGGCTGACTGGTGCACATTTGCGTACACCTTCATGGCTAACCGGCGTGATGTTATGTCATGAACAATCCCGGGAGATTTACTATCATTTACTGAAGAGTTCCGTTCCCTACCTCCGAAGCTCTTAGTCAAATCTGCACCAAATTAAAATTGGATAAGTTCGGAAAAATACTCTTTCGAACAAAAACATAATCATCCAAATTGGTTGACAATTAGCGAAAATATCGCTGAACATAATCGAGTTGAACCTCCTCCTTTCTTAAAGTCGGATATAATAGTTCTGTCAAATTGAAAACCAGAAAGTGAGCGTGAAGTGAACTGTCATTCCACCTTCACGCTATAGATTGACAGGTACTTCACCTAAGTTTTCATTATAAAATGTTTACAGCCGTGTAACCGCCGTGTCGTGAGCAGACTTGTAGTGCTATTCGGCAAGTCTGCTCACGACACGGCAGTTACAATAAGAGCGGGTTCAAATTAGGTCGGACCGACGGTATTATCGGGCCGACAAAACATCCAATAGCGCCGTTCACATATGGGCGACCCGACAAAACTAACGGAGCCGACACTTTTACCGGACGTTCAGTCACGATTTCTGTCGAGTCGGTATATAATATTGGCGCACTGGCAAGTATAGCGCCGCCGCGCCGTTCACATTTGTCGGCGCGAAGCAGCGGAACCAACCGCCCGCCACCCTTCCACCCGCTCATTCCCCGCTGTCGGCACTTGAGCAAGCAGTTTCGTCGACGTGTATGCAGAGAAAACACGTTTAAATATGGAAGGCGAAATAAATACAGAACTTTTCGTCGTCCATCGTATACAAAAGTCAACTCGCGACTGTGTGTCGATCCGGGCAGTAAAACGACTGTACCGTCAGTGGTCGTAGCGTCGTAGCGTAGTGGACCGTAGCGTCTAGTGTGAACAGCAACAACCGCCAGTTGGTCAACGGTAAACTGTCGGTCCGACCAAATGTGAACCAGCTCTAAGTTTCTTCAAAATGATTTGGTTATCTTGGTTCCGAGAACTGTTCTCAACTAACACGGTTAATGCACAGCTATCAAAAGAAAACCAAACGAAAACTACAAAAAAAGCGGGGGCTGCTTCACACCAGGATTTGAATATGCTTAAGGCAACACTCACGCGAATTCTTCGTAGCTCTTGGCTGTGGAAATGGCATCACACTTAACATCGTTGACCTTCCAGTAGCGCCTGTCATTCTCCACGGATAGTTTCAACTGGTCTTCCATTGCGGCGAAATCATCTTCATTCAAAGGCTTATCCATGTTGAAATCTGAAGATATTCCTTGGGATGTCCAGCAAGTCTTCAAAAGTGTCTGTAAAATTATATTTGGCTTATTATAGCCTGACTGTCATTTGTAGAATGTAGATCTTTGGCAGTCATTACCGATTGTTAGAAGCCTGAAAATCTGACACAAGTCTTGCCAATAAATATTCTGTTACCCAGTTCTTCGGTTGTGGAGTTCAAATAGGCAGTTCTCCATGTAAAGTAAGAAGTATTCAGCTGAATCCGGTTTGACTGGAAGCCAACCCTATGGAACAATATAGTTCGGAAAAGGCTAGGCAGATGATGATCGAAATACTGTTGGAAAGATGTGGTCCAGTTTGAAAAGATGATCTATGATTGGACTACTTGGTTAAGATGCTGAGATTTGATCATTGTTATGAAAATACTAGCTGACCCGTCAAACGTCAAACGTCGTTTTGCCACATAAAACAAATTAAAAAAATTAGGGGTGGACCACGTGGACTACCCTTACGATATAGGGGGATGAAAAATAGATGTTGTCCGATTCGCCACCCTAGCCGATATGCACGCTAAGATTCACGATAATCGGTCGAGAGTTTCGGAGGAGTTCAACCACAAACACCGTGACACGAGAATTTTATATATAAGACATGTTGCTCTAGAGCCAACGGAATAGTCAAAACAAGATAAAAAGATTACCTTTTTTGCTTGTGTCTCTTGTCACTGAATACATTGACGTAACAAAGGTTGCCATGGAAACAGTTTACTGTCTTTGTTCAAAGCTCTTTCATTGCTAATCTGAATAGCTTATTTCCATGGTAACTAAAACAAGGAAATTAAATCTATGATGCAATGGAAGAAAGAAATTGGCGGGAACGAGCTGCGAAACACCCTGCCTGCCTTAAACATAATCCCAAGTCATGAATTTCCATGACTAACGATTAACCGATTTTAGTTTTAATTTCTTCTTTTTTTGGTCATAATGTTTTGACAGACAGCGAGAGCAATAATAACTTTAAGTTTTCTTAACAAAGTGAACAATCTTTCTGTAAATTTCTCTAAGCTCTTTTACCAGACGACGGCAAAACCAAAAGGAAGGGTATTCGAAAAATATCTTAACTAACTTTTGTATCTAGGGACATATCGTGCGTATGTTGAGCTAACAAATTTCTTTAAATACATCATGACACTGACTTTTCAACTTTTTAGGTAAGAAAATTACCCTTTAAAACAGCCGGTTAAAAGTGCAAAAACAAACAAAATGCTCTGGCCTGATAAAACGTGAGCTAACTGTTTGTAACACGATGTTAAACAAACACATACACTTGTCTAATGTAGCTCGATCGATCAAGTTTGGACACTCGTCACTCGAAAGGGTTTCAATTGATTTTAATAGGTAGCTACTTAGATATTTTTTCGTGTTTGAAAAATAGCGGGAAGGTTTTTCTACTTTTCGTGTCGTTTGACTCTTACCTACTATACTTTGTCCGACCAACATAGAGCAACCTGTACAGCTCTATCATTGGCCTCGTTCAAATCTTGGATGGTGCAGGTGGTTGTGTACAACGGGCAATTAAGAATTAAGGGGACGTGTTGACTCGCTGACCGTTGAGTTGCGACTGAGAAATTAGTTTTTTTTTTTTAATGGACTACTCGCAGTTCAGCACATTAAGGCTGTTTACTGCTTAACCGGGCAATCCTGTGGTTGCCTTAGATTCTAAGGCCCTTAGCCAGGGCTTAAAACTACTTAAAAACTAAATGACCGCTCGCTAAGGGCATCCCCTGTGGGACACGGGCCTCGGCTTAGCGGGGTCATTGAGGGGGGGCAGCAAGGGACAGGCTGAGTCTGATTGATATTATTTAGGGAATTTAACGCTAATGGCTCAGCAGCGCGGGCTGGCTCGTTAGGCAAAAGTCGGGGAGGGTTTTGACGGGGGCGTCGCGATGGACCTCGTCGGCGAGGTCGGTATACGGAACGCGTTCTGGGTTTATTTTTCCTAAGAGTGCTGGTTTCCCTACTACTCTCTTGGGTCAGGGTGATGGGTTCATCGGGCTCAACAAGGGTATGCCGCGGTCGGCGGATCTTGCTGATCTGGGAGGGCGTGTATCGGGTGGCCGATACGATGAAACGCTTTGAAATACGTTTCATGAATTGTTTGATGGTGGGGATACGGAGGTCGACATGGAGACGCTCATTTCTAACGTACCACGGGGCTCCCGTAGCCTTTCGGAGAAACCGGTTTTGGATGACCTGCAACCTATGGATCTGGCGGGGCTTAGCGTGTGCGAAGGCTACACACGCGTAAGTCATTATCGGACGTATGCACGTGGTGAAAATGCGTAGTTTGTATTTCAGGGATAGCTTGCTGCGTGCGTTCAGCATGTAATGAAGCCTACCGAGAGCGAAAGCGGCACGGTTGCGCACCGTCTTAATGTGCTCTCTGAAGGTGAGCTTGCGATCGAGGATCACACTAGAGAAATTAGTACAAGGCACCCCCCCTTTTATACACTGCCACCGTTGGTTATTTGTGTACAACAAACACGTCCCCTGAGAATGCCTCGTGGAGAGGCGAAACACGTGTCGGTAATGGTGTTGGGTTTTGCTTTGCCTTCCTGCATGTGCATAAAATCCTTGCATTTGCCTTGCAACCTTGCATGTGCATAATATAGCGGGCGGGAGGGAGGTGCATACCTGCAACCCACTAATATTCGCGGAAATTAAAACTAGATTTTTCATATCTGCAAACAATATTTAAATAAAGAGAAAAACCAAGTCAAAGTTTCGTTTTTATTCACCCCTGCATGTACACCCCACCCCGTTTTACCCGGTACTACTTACTGACTTTCTACTGACTGGTAGAGAATGCTAGGCAGCATTCCCTACCAGGGAAAATAGGGGTGCTAAAGAGATAGCATGGTAGGTTCATTGTTTAATCAGTTGGAAGAGAAACAAAAAAGAAACACATAAGTAATTTTAAAATCTACTTTACAAAAATTAATAAGCATCGTGGGACAAGGGCAGAATTGCAGAAAGATGATGATAACTTTTATTCATGTCGCATTTAGTGTACTACAAATTTATAAGTAGCGATAGGACGCCGCATGACTACACTCCATACTTGTTCTTGCTAAAACAGGAAGTAGTTAAACAACGATGCGTTCGGTAGTCAATCCTGTCAATCATTGTGTTTATTTATTAGAGACAAAAAACAGTTACACGTTAAGGCGATACAGTAAGATTCGTAAGATGAATAGATAAACATAAATAACCCATAGGTACTATTGTGAATTGTCCACGGATTATAGGTACAAATAAGTACATAACGGAAGCTGATTCTAAGAATACTTATAAGTTATTTGAATTAAAATTGTGAATCAACGAAATCATGAAGGTATTGGTATAACATAGTACCTAGGGCTACTATGTTGTGCCAATACCTTCATGATTTCCGAAGTGAAAAAGATAACTGCTATGCGTCTTGTATAGGTCCATCTCCTCCAACACCGGAATCATGTCGGGTTTAAGACTTAATAGGTTGAATTTAAAAATTACCTACTTTTCTAAAACTTCTGCTATTCATAAGCATCAAACGCTCGAAATAAAGTAACAAACTTATAGCCAACACGTGACCAAGAAATCAAACGGCGGATTTCAGCTTGCAGCGCGACGCAAACGGTCACATACGTAGGTTATATATGTAGGTAGTATCAATAGCACACACTTTTGTAAACTAGCACATTAGTTTATTTTCTATTAGGTACCTACTTTCAAAGTAAAGTATAATTTCTAGGCACCTTCATAATGAACATATTAAGATAAGTTGGATAACAGTAGGGCTGCCATACGTCCGGGTTTCCCCGGATTTGCCCTAGTTTGGAGGGCGTCCAGGGAGTATCCGGGTGGGGTATACAAAGATGTGCTGGTAAAACTCGGATATCTTTTGCATTTTTGGTGCCATTCATTGAATATATTAACAAAACTTCGATCGTAAGCGGTATATAATCAACTCGATAATACGACGCTACAAAATAACCGATGCTATTGCATGATATTGTGTAAAAGCTGTAATAGATTATTCTGATTCTAAAATATAGTTTATAGTTTAAAAAACTATAAACTTTTTTTTATTTAAAAGGCCCTTTTTTGGTTCTGTCCAGGAAAAAAAAATCAATTTCACCGAAACGTCCGGGATTTTTAAGATTTTGTCCGGCGTCGGAAATTTTGATGTTAGCCTAGGTAACAGAGTAACAGCCCCCCACTATGACGTGCCCTTTCTATCTTGAATCATTGTCTCACAATGGAATCATGATGGCATTGACACGTCATAGTCGCGGGGCAGAACACTTGCGAAACAGACTTGTCCACCAGATCCACGAGTTTGGTAGCACCTAGTCTACCCAATTTAAGTTAAACTTTCGTCATTTTCCCTAGACTCTCCTTTAGAGCTATCGTTCCACCACAAACACACGGTTTTCATCAATCAGCTTACTTCTAGTCGAATCACTGAAGGGAATGAACACAGTTCTTCATGATCCTCCGTCTTCCAAAACCTGTCTTGAACAGCTTAGCTAGGCTGTTCACGGCCGCAGAAGTTGACGCGGTCCTCAAGTAAAATGCCGTCACCCTCTGCTACCGTCAAAACGAAGTTCACCGTTAATGTTATGGAACCTAGTGCTCATTCAATAAACATCTGCGATAAAACTACTGTTTTATAACCGTTTAGTACCTACTAACAAAACATTAAACTAAGCAACCATTGACCACGATATGACACAATGCGCTGAAAATCCTTGTGTTCACGTGTACCTACAGTGCAGTGCTTATCGTCCGTTTGTTTGTTTAAGTACATATTTCGCTATGTTTGGACATTTATATTTATGTAGGTAATTATACATTTTCTTATAGAGGTAAAGTTGTTTCTTTGCTAATAAGTAGGACCCAGTCTTAGTCTTTGAACGTATGTAGGTTTATTTCCGATTATGTAAATTTATGTTTAGCTGCCTCCCCACTGGGTGTCGAAACCGCTTGCCCTATAATTTTTCTCTCTTTATCTAACAGATCTAACCGTATTCTTAATAAACCTGGCCAGTGGTATCTGTTACGTCAACTACCAACAGTTCCAAGGATTTGAATCATCAACAGCGACTTCGGAAACAACCATGAACTCGTTCCACAAGCTACCTACTTTGGTGTTACTGAAAACATTAAATGTGACCGCTAAAGATGAAACCAATACGACAATTAATGCCACAGTGACTAGTAAATCCAAAAGAATTAATTTTACAAGGGATACGGATTCAGTAAGTACTTGCTATACAGACATAAGTATTTGCACTGGCTTGGTGCTGACGGCGCCAACTTACGAGTGGTAGGACATGTTGGCCGTGGGTTCGAACCCATTCGAACCCACGGCCACCCATTCATCACTTTACGTAATTTGTTTAATTACCGCTGCTCTCAAACCAGTAACGAAAAACATATCAACTTCCTTTTTTTCACTTAATAGTGAAAAAAGGTTAATAAAAAATATTTACTATTTCCAGTCACACAGCCACCCAAAGCAAACGTTTTGTCAAAAATCTGGAATAAATAATTCTTCATTTAATTCCAACAGTACCCAACACATGAAGATATGGATCAGAGGAAACCAACAATCAATGTGAAAGAGTTCAATATGAAATGCCCTGAGAACAAGCTGCCGTCCAGCATTGGAACCTACGAGATACCGACACAGCGCGACCTAGTGCTCTTCACACAGAGGACCCTGCTGAAAATGTTCAACAGTTACCATGAGAAGACACTGCTCTTGTTGAAGGATATTAAAGAGGTGACATTATAAACACAACTTTTTACTCTACAGGTGGTTACAAGTAGGTAAGTAAGTAGTTAGAAGCCCGAAAGTCTGACAACCAGGCTTAGGTACCACTTAAACATAAGCATAATCAGCTTTTTAATGTTCCCACTGCTGGTACTCAGGCCTCCTCTCTAGGAGAGGGAATGGGCCGTATCCGCCACGCGGGCCCAGTGCGGGTTGGTAAATGTCACATAATGTCTCGAATACCACTTTGCCATCGTGATGCCTACCAACGGGCGGAGACCACTTGCTAAAAAATCGTGCACGCTAGCATAGCAAGAGAAACTGTTTTCACAGGGCCAATACTAGTATTGGTGGCCAGCTAAACAGTCTTTAGCCCATTTGATAACAAAGTAGTCAGTTGCCTGTGAGCTCCGAACTATGTAGGTAGATGGTTACCTAGTCTGTCAGTCATCAATCATTTAAAATGGAGGCTGCTGTTCATTTACTTTTATTCATATACGACGATATACCCAAGTATTTATTCACACAAAATAAAAATTTCGCTTTTTTGCCCTTTTGCTATTAACGCTAGTGTTTGGTATGGTGGGTTTTCTCAGTTAGAACTCGTTTGCAGGTTACAAGAGCTACAACGGCTGTAGAAAAGAAATGCCACGGCAGAGGTAAAGGAAAAAGCAAATTGTATAAGCAATGTGTAAAACAAGTTAGTAAGAAGTTTGTTACCGTTACCAAGGGATTAGTACAGTCGCTTGAACGACAGGAAGCGGAAGTAATAGCTTTGACAAAGGTACCGTTATCAGTTTTGTTTTTTCTATGCCATATTTTTTCCTTCATATCAATGATTAATTGATCAGTCTTTGCTCAGATTCGAATGTTTTCAGAAAAACACAAATAATTTTCGTTTCAGGGTAAAATATGCAACTTGGCATCCATGAAGACAAACCCGATACAGTTAATTAAAGTACTTGCCATGGATGAAGCTTCGTTAGTCTTCGCATTGCCAGCCTTTTTAAGACTAGTCGGTGGATGTGCTGTTCATTGTAAAAAGTATGTACGACGAATATGTGATTATTCGCATGACATATAAATTCTATGGGTAATTTTAAACATAACGGTAATTTTACAGGCGATCTACACCTGATCATCGTCCAAGGTTGCGTCAACTGTCAGATCAAGAACTAGTCGTAAGACATTTCTTAACAAGCAAAAATTACTTGCAACTTTTAAACGATAAGCATGTGTAAGGATCAAAGAATGCAGCACTGGTAAACTGGATGCATTCCTAGCATTCACCGCCAATGAACGCACCCACTACGATCGATCGAGCTTTGCCGTACTCCGCGTGCCATACGCTAGATGTCACTAGTATCAATGAACTTTTGACGTGAACTTGATTGAAACTTAGAATAACTTAAGAGCGTTCATCCGTAAAAACTACGCTGGAGTCAAAATTGATGATTTCCGACGGACAATAAAACGATAATCTATTTAATTCGTAGATAAGATATTGACGTCAAATTATTGAGGATTTCATAATCTAGGGCTTGGCTGAAAAATATTTTCAAATTATCGTAAAGTTTTCTCATTAGAACAGTTTTTACTCAATGCCTTTTTAAAACTAGCGGTCGATGGTCTACGCAAATGCTAGATAATAGTAAAACCATAAACGACAAACTTATAGAAATATTACTATTAAAAAAACAATAACATTTACTAGTGCTTGGCTGAAAAAAAAACGTAATTATTGTAAGTTTTTATACAAGAAAAGTATACTCAAAAGTGTCATTTTTAGCCACTTTTCGAGTTTTTAAACGTGTTATTTTAGGATGAAATCAAAGGTATTTTTGTTGTTTTTTAGACCTAGTAAATGAAGACATTTACGTTCTAAAACATGGTACATTTTTTTTTTAAATAACATCTATATTAATTTTACTATAAATTATTTAGTACTACTATATAATCGACGCGGAATCGCACCAGCGCTCAGTGCCGGCCGAGGCCTTTCAGAGGTTGGACGTGTGTCGCTCCCGTTGCCGCGTGCTGCGTAAAATTGTATTATAGTTTGTCGAGTTTTTAGAGCGACTAGGACGAATTGATACTTTTTGTTTATTTTTTTTTTTAACGAAACATAACTTTGATGGTTACATATTTTAAAGTAATGGAGTTCAAATCATGAAAGAAGATAACTCTTTTTATGTATGATTTCATTTTTTTCCAATAATTATGGGTAGCAATAGGCGCTATACGGGGCAAAAAGGAAAAGTTACGGAAATTTGGCCAAGGCTCTAAATGAAGCTAAAAGTACGTTACCGAGGAACCACTTTTAATGTCGTAGCTGGTTATAGCCAATTCGCATTTTTCTTACACGGAGATTTTAATAACCGATAGAAAATAGAAGGTCACATTCTTCAATATTAGGACATTAATAAAAAATATATATTTGTTACAAACATACAAATGTTTCCTCTTTATAATATTACTGGAGATTGCAAAATAAAGCTTTGATGCTGACGGGGCCATTAATGCGGTGATACTGTAGATTTCACGACACTTATTATTATACGAAACAAGTTGCGCTGTACTGAAACTAGTTTTGTGAAATTAATTATTTCTTCTTATTCTATTATTCTTTCTAAACCATACAAAAACTGCAAGTCAATGCGGGTATGTCACAAGAGAATGATACCGAAGAATCACAGCTACCACAAGAGTTGATAATGAATTGGAAATACTGGAATCGCAATCAGAAATAATAAATGTGACAAATGAATGCGATCTTTAGGTATAATTTTCCACTATTATTATTTATTTAAAAAAATACAATTCTTTCAATGTAATATGTGCAATTCTAAATTCGAACTGAGTAGTCACGATGAAACACAAAAAATAAACTAGGTAAATGTCAATGAAGGCGCCGTGTCAGGAGCCATAATTTCAGGAATTGGCCTAACAAATTTGAATGAAGTTGTTACATCGATGGACTTACTGTTATGTCATTATTCACTTATAATAAATGTCATGATAAAGTTGCTGAAATGTGGAAAAAATCCGCTGAAGAAAGTATGTTTGCATCAGCTCAGGAGGAAACAGCTGCTGCTCGATTACAAGGTGACACTCGTGACATTCCGATGATACCAGTGGAAGCAGACAGTTGATGGAGCAAACGCTCATATAAAAACCAGTATAATGCATTGTCCGTGTGTTGCAGCTATTATTGGACATCACACAGGAAAAGTTCTCTACATTGGTGTCCGGAATAAGTATTCTGGAATTTGTGCCCGCGCAAATAAAAAGAAACAACAGCCTGCAAATAAAAAGGATTCAAGTCCTCCGTAGAAACTCGGAAATTAAATATAATACATTGATTGCTGATGGTGATGACAGCATATCCCGGTGTTCTAATTCAAAAAATTTAATGTACCAACCATCTCCTCCGCAATTGCAACGGAAAAAATTATTACTTAAAACTTATACATCTATCCCTCTGTCGGAGCGTAAATTGTTGACTTCTGAACTATTGATTCGGCTGAGAACAGCAGTAAGATTTTCGCTACGGTACTGGCAAACACAAACTTTAACCGATTCAGAAAAGAATATAAAAATACTGAGAGATATTCTGAACAGCGCCAAAAAAATCTTTGAAGATCAGAGTGAATGTGACTTGCGCTACTGCACCAAAGAGAGAAAAAAGAAACAAACCAAACTCTCGAAGCCAAAACATTGATGTTAAAACTGCAACGCAATATCTGGCAGCTGGCTTATCTTTCTCGAAGTCTGCCCCACGATTTTAGCAAAAACCGTGCAGAGCAGTTCAACACCATAGTAGCAAAGACTGTAGGTGGGAAACGCATAATTCCCTAAAAGATTCATATTCCGTCCGTTGTCATGCCGCTTGGTTAGTTTAAACATAGATAAACCTCAAACTACCCTTTATAAATGTGCCTACCAGAAAAGTCCAGGTCAATCCCTGAAACATTTAGAGCAAAACTTACAAAAAATAGAGTTTTTCTATAAAACAAAATCTGAAATGCAAAATACCTCGCCGAAAAATAAACTTTAGCACAGGGCTCGTGAACAAAGTCAATTACGCAAATGCATGTCAAACGCATGTCATGAACCTAGACAATTTCAAGCAGGCACATGTAGTTTTCCTTGAAAATTTAAAAACACTGACCTTAAAACGGCATTTCATTGAAAGGGATACAGTTCTTCAGGCTGTGAGTGCCTTGTGACTCGAGCTGAGAAGAAGTATTTTAACTGCTTCCAATTTTGCCAAAATTTGTAAACAACGCCCAAATTTGAATTCAGCACTACTCGTTAAATCTATTTTATATGGATATTATTTTTATTTCATGGCGATAACGTAATTTTCAATGTTAAACATGACTGGTATTACCAAGTTCAGGGCCAATTAAATATTTCAAACAAAAATGTGTGTCTTTTTGCGGTGTACACTAGTCCTGAATTTCCAATAAAAGTTGTAAAAATTTACAAAGTGTTGTAAAGAATTTCAATTTTGTAAAGAAAAAATGATTCCTCGTTTAACAAAATTTTATTATGTATGCGTTCTTCCCGAAATAATTGATCCCAGAAATAGCCGATCAATGCAATTGAGGGAAACTATTTTATGATTTATACAACTTTTTTATCATAAATGATTTAGGTACTAAATATAACATGATAAATCTTTATTTAATTACCCACCTACTTAACTAGATTTCGTCTGTAGAGGAATTCAGATATGAAAAGGTATAAAGGCAAAATATTATTTCAAATATAATTATTTATTAATCATAAATCTACAAATCATAAGAATAACAATAATTTGTATTTAACTTCCAGTTTAATTTTTCTATAACAATACATTATTATTGCTCTAAAGCTAACGGATCAAAGTTGGTTAGTCGAAGTATAAAGAGAGCGCACGCGGCTAGTCTACGCACACAGTTACCCACGCTTCTGTGTGAGTGAAATTTGCGAACTATTTACCTAAACCTGACGTTCCGCGTTAGGCATGAACGCTCTTAACCAAAATATTCTAAGCTTTTTATGTGATGTGAATAGTGATAACCGTGGGAATATATATCTGAATAACAACATTTATATTACAATGCGTGAGAAATGCACATGTGTGTTTTAAATCGTAGAATACTACATCCTGGTTCTTCCTTTTAAAACTTTGAACAAATTCCTAAGAAAAGGTATGTTGTGTTATTTACTAATAAAATAAGCGTTTTTCCTAAAGGGACTGAGTTAAATCAACTTGAATATTATCTGTGATGGTTGGTGCAAAGTTAATTTTATCAAATACCAGTCCGCGAAAGTCATAATTATTAGCCCACTTTCTCGCGCGTATCAACTTAGTGGCTACTTAATAATTACACGTTGCTATTATCTATTTCTAAAACAAACGACATCTGAAAACCTGCAGGTCTGACGTTCCCATTCCAAGTTTTCTTACAACTTTCATACATTTGCCACAATCACTATTATTGAATTGTATTCTCAAGTTTCGAGGACTTGTTATGTGGTAGTAACATTAACTGATATTAATAAGATTTACGTATACCAAGTTTAAAACACTTAAAGAGTCCTTTTAGTGTAGGTACCTACTTATCAAATTTGATAAAAGCCTCACACAGGACAGAAATAAGAATCTGAAACATACATACTCAATAAGTTAATAAAGAGGAATTTAAGTATAAAATTCAGACAATATTAGTACCTAACCGTGTGTACCTAACCTGAGTGAGTGCTTCTTTTATCAAATTCAAACCTACAAAGTCTCTATATAACAATGTTTCAACTAATTGAATAGTTTTGAACACTGGTTTAAGTTATAGATTAGCATTTGAGGTTGTTCATACATTATCTTTATTTGTAAATGTCAAACTTAAATATAACTTATGCTGCCTAAAAAGTATCAAACTAAAATAACAATTCAATCCCTCTACGTTGTATAAAGATTGACAACCGATTACTGTATGTATTAAAAAACCAGGACTGTAGGCTTCTGATTTGCCTGAGAAAGATCGGGCAAGACAGGCTCTTGCTCAAAAGGCATTGAACCATTTTTTATGAGATAAAGCTATGGCTAAATTAGGCCATTACGCTAACCACCAATGTTAGGTACCTACCTACCATGAGATAAAAAATGTAAATAATGGTTGAAACTTGAACTAAAGAAATGAAGGATGTGAACTTGTGGTAAAAGATTTGGTATAGTTGTTTTCCAGTAGCAACGTAGACCCATCATCCATATCATTTTCAAATAAGTTGTGTTGGTTTTCTTTTCATTATTATCAGTGCTGTTAGAGTTCTGGAAAAATGTGGAATAGGTACACAAATCTTCTCTTTGAGTAGACCCGTAAATTTTTTATGCCTAGTAGGAGGGATGTTTATTGGGATTCATTAGATCCTCAATAATAAGGGTACCCGGGATACTCCAACAAGTCGGTCATACAGTTAAGGATAAATCTATTAATTAAGTAGCATGTTGCATAACAAAAGTTGATCCAAAATATTCAATGTTTATACTGTTAGCAATCCAATTTTTATGATGTTTACACACCGATTTTTAAGCTGTTTGGACACCAATTTGTATGTTATTTGAATACAATTTTTCAGCTATTGACTATGTTGCAATGAACAAGAAATAAAAGTAACAAAAAGTGTAAAATCATTTCTTTAATAGATTCATTTATGATACTTATAATCCATGTAATTTACCTATGTAATTTTAATATAACAATAATCAGCCTTAGTTTAATTGGAAGTACCTATTCCAATTGTTCAATAACTATAGATGTGCATCAAGTTAATATTAACAGGTTAAAGGATACATTAAAAATATTACAGTGAAGCTAAAACTAAAGGTATAGGTATCTGCCTATAGATACTAGTTAGTAGTTAACAATATGATCTTATAGAAATTAATACAGCTCAGAATGTAAATAAGAAATTAGAATTAAAGGGCTTGAAAAAAAGTTAAAACTTCAAATTCATCATACATATCAAATTCATGCTACTTTTTTTTTAATTTCAATATCAGTCTGTATTATATTCTTGACTAATAAAATAAGTGAATACTTTCTCATAAGTATCCCACAAAGATACATTATTTAGTGCAACTATTTAAAATTTCATATGAACAAAATTGGATACAAGTACACTTGGGAGGCATCATCCACACCATTATTTACCCTGAAGCATATTATTACTTCAGGGTAAATAATGGTAACTTTATCCTAATATTAAAAAAACGCGAAAGTTTATATGTGTGGATGTTTATTACTCAATCACGTCAGAACGACTGAACGGATCGTGATGAAATTTGGAACGGAGATAGATTATGGTCTTTATACATTATTTTTATCCCAGGTATGTACCTTTGGGACCATTTCCAAAATTCAGGCGGGCGGCCGCTACTCTATTATATTTGTGTCCTATCTTGAAGACTTGCTAGAGTCACTTAATTATGATGACGTTCAAAAGTGCCGTTTAATGGACTAATTGAAATAAACGTTTTGACTTAGAATAAAAGTATGATTTTAAAATATCTGTATATTAACTATCTACCAAATAAAATAACCTACTCTTATCAGAAATTCATACACATACACATGCTAACTTAGAGTCAAAATATAAACTAAAATGCAACCACAGATGTTATTTCCTATGCTTTTTCCTATCACTGTGAGACTTCTTAGTTTTGGACTTCTTGGTTTTCTTCTTATGTTTCCTCTTCTTGTCTCTGTCTGACTCACTGCTGGAAGATGATGATGATGATGATGAGGAACTGGTTGTGGATGATGTGCTTGAAGATCTGTGAAGTGAGTTATAATGATTAATGATAGTATATTAAAAAAACAATCAATTGCCATGCATTAGTCCAGCAAAAACTGGAAAAACTTTTGTTTGCCCATTTTGTGCTGGTATTCATAACTCCAAGACAAAGTGCTTATTTTGCATACGAAATGTGTATTTCATACAGTCTCGTATTTTTAGATAATAGTGAAATATATTATAAAAGGCTAGGTTTAGATGTATAATTTGTAGCACCTACATACATGCATTCTCTACATATTTAAATGGTTAATTGATTACTTGAATGTGTATACATTCAATGCAACAAGCTTTTCAACCGTTTCATTCTATACTGAAGAGCTAAGGATCTGTCCCATTGTTATTAAATTGAAAAAACCTTTAAGATCTCACATATAAGAAGTACAATAAATTATGTAGCCATTCTTTCATTTTTTTTTAACATAACACATTTAAGGTGAATGCTACGGGTTGTTCGTGGCCATTTTCCCGTTAGATGGCGCTGAAGTCGACATTTTCAGTTTTATTTAATTTTGAGTGTAATTGGAACAATATTATGTCACAGAAATAACACCGCGCAAATCGGAGATTCCACTTTACCGAAATTAATCAAATTAAAGCCTCAAAACCCATTTGATTCGCCATATTTCATACAAATCTGATTATAGTATCGTTTACACACACATAGACATAGCGACTACTTTAAAGTCAAAAGCATTTAGCAAAATTAACCACTAGATGGCGTGAAATGAAAAATTATTAGGCTGTACTTACGTCGAAATTAGAATTGTCTGGGGGGTAAGTTTATTCTAACGCCACCCGTTACAATTATAAATATGTATTATGAAATACAAGGAATTATGATTATATAATAAAAGGTGGTATTTCTGGTGTAAACTATTTATTTTAGGAATGAAATGAATGTCAAGACTGCAATAGATAGTTTTATTATATTACCTTATACATTATTTAAAAAAAAACATATGTACCAACTAACAAAAATTACAAGTATTTATAGTGACAATTTATGTCTTGCTTGATACATAACTGTTTACTAAAAACAATCTTTATTAAAATAGGTATTTAGTCCCAATGCAAGTTTGAAGTAATTCGAGGTATATTTATTTACATCAATCACACACTAGTACAAGACAAACGCAAGACATTATAAATCATAACAAGACAACAAATTAGAATGAGAGATTACAACTAAGAAGGTGGAAAATGTTTGATAATATCGAAGCATCCATAATCACATATAACTAACAAATGGTTATACATATGTATCTTTAGAATGAGAGATTACAACTAAGAAGGTGGAAAATGTTTGATAATATCGAAGCATCCATAATCACATAATTATAACTAACAAATGGTTATACATATGTATCTGCTAAAGTATTGTTGTGATTGTAAAGGAAATAAAAAAAGCAAGAGTTCTTTTTTGTTTTTCAGAAACCTGAAAAAAAGGGTCAATGTATTGATTACATTACGATGAGCACACCATTTCAGGTTTCTGGTAACCAAAAAATTTGATTTCAAACATTGATAATTATTAGCTGCTTTATAATTTAGAAAGTATAATAGTTAATGTAAATTAAAATTAATTTAATACTTTACAATGTTTTTCTCGATTGAATTCATTTAATTATTGAAATAGTTAATTTAAAAAGAAATAAATAAGTAATTAAAAAACAAAAACGATAGCTCAATGTGGGAATTGAACCCTGAGCGTCCGCGTAGAAGTCGGAGGCACTACTGACTAGGCTATTTTGCCGTTAGTGTTAGTGATGAAAATAAACAAGTAGGTATATCAGTTACACGTGGAGTTTCAAAGGCTTATTTCTTCGAAACTACTGGCCATTCTGAAATAATCCTTTAGGGTTTGCATACCCTTATGGGAAACTACTACCACACGCAGTCTCGTCCCGAAGTGAATTTCCCACACCGTGCCCTCCCCTTGTAAAACAAAAATCATTTGATGTGTTGTTTTCACTCTTCCTGATGTTCTTGATTTTCTTGTCCGTAAACCGCTGCTACACAGTTGCTACGAAAGGAAATTACTATAATTAGTATATTTTGTGTGTAACTTTTGATGTGGATGTTGAAAAACAATTTCCCACAAGAAAAAATGGAAATTATGAAGTAAATAGACAAGTAATAATTTAGTGTACCTTTCATATCAATACATTTCGAATTTTTTTGAACTCGTCTCAAAATTATTTCTGGCAGAATACAGTATTTAAAAAAGACTAATAGCTTTGGCATCATATTGCTGATAAATTCATTATCTCGATAAACTTCTATAACAGTCAAAGGTTCATTGACTGAAATAAAACATATGAAGTAACATGTATCCATGTTACTGACACGCATTTGTCCTTGAACCTGAAATAGATTTAATATTGTAGTAAAAGTAAATAACATGCTAAAATAAATTATAAAGTGGACATGCAATAGAATAATTAACTTACTTGATAGTAATAATCATGCTTTTTATTCATAACTAGAACATTATTGTCCAATGTTAGAGCAAAGTTTTTCTTTTCTAGTGCAGCTGCCTCTAGGCTTTGGTTTTTCCTCGCCAATGATGGAAAACACTTGATCTCTATTATGGCTCTCTCAATTTCAATTACACCTATAACAAATTTTCGTGATTATAACTAGTGTTATATTTTTTTTCCATATTTATCAAATGTATAGGTAAGATCCAATTTATACACATATGATACATGAATATGAATATTGATAAAGAAAGACTTACCATCTGGACTGCCAGCTAAACATCCAAATTCTTCATCAATAAAAAGACCTGAAGGCCTTACAGTTTTATTATACTGTTACATAAATATGCTTTTTGCCATATTTTCATTTTGCTGTCCATATAACATGTCTTTTGTACAAATATTTTTTTTATATAGAATATCCTTGACAAAATTGTGACATGGTGTTGTACTCTGGCATTTGCATACCTGTAAAAGTAAGATAAAATATTTTTTTTAAAGATGCTTTGTCTGCATAGGTGTTCTAAAAAACACAGAAATTACACATGCACATTTCTGATTACATTACCTTTTCAAATTGACTAGCAGTCAGACGGTCACTCCTATGAGTAGTATATAAATCATTTTCATGCTGCGCTACAGTAGACATTTCAATGAAAGCTATGTCTTCTGGTGACTTTTGAAATTCAGCAAACCGTTCTTCACACAATATTCTCAATTGTATTTCATCAATATCAATTGGATCACTTGCTTCAGGTCCATAGTTCTTGTCTGGTTTGGATTTTTCTCTTGGAACAAACAATCGTTTGCGTGTTGACGATTGTTGTCGTATCGCTAACTCGATTTACTGATTCCGTAATGTAACAAAAACGAATGTTAAAATTTTATAATCATTGTAACAAAATGCTATCATTGCAATCACATGATGTATCTATTTTTATTACCGTATCGGGTACAAGAAAGTTTTCTTCCTTTCTTTTTTAAAAGATTACAGTCGAAGTGTTGACTGCAAATTCTGGAACTCAGTTTTGGAACCCAATTAGGCCTATTGGTAGCAGCTATCCACATGTTTCTTATTTCAGGTTTATTTGGAAATCTGCAAGTATAATAAGATACTTTTACTATCTTACATTTTTGTAGTATAGTTTATGTATTATATAACAGTATGAGAGTAGCTATGTAGTTGTAGTGTGTTTTACTAATATCGTATAGATCAAAGCCTGAATATACTATATACCATATGAAAGGGTACATTCCCCGTTGAAACGTGGCCAATACTGAACTTTTAGATAAGAAAATAAAAATATTGGCCAAATCACAATTTTAGGACATTTTTCTCATTATACAGATTAGTTAGTATATTACTGCAACTATTTGATTATAAATAGAAGAACAAAAAGTGATCGAACTGAATAGGTACTTACGAGTGAAAGGATAGGTAATCCGTCAATCTTCATCAAACTATTACTTTTATAGTTTATTACACTGCATCTTACCATTTTGCACTATTGCACAAACTTAATATATCAAATTGAGCACGAAAAGATACGTATTCTGTTGTTATTTGGACGTAATTGTTAAAAATCAATTAGATGCAAATCGACAACAGTCACAAACGTCAAACTCGTTGTGCACAATGATGTGTGTGCGCTCAGCCGACACGGCCACGCGATAAAGGACAGAAATATTGCTACTCCGTCTCTTTTCTTTGCTAGTGACGATAATATGTTTGTCTTTGTCTTTTGCGAATGCAAAGGAAGATAATATCCAGCAGTCCATAGGAATAATCTTTCTACGAACCATATACATGAAACGCGATTGCAGTAAAGTCAGTAAACGTAAAATGTTTGTTTGTTCGTTGTCCGTCGATAACTATTTGTATTACAAATGTGAAAAAGTAATATGACAGGAAATACAATATATATATAGCGACTTAAAAATTAAGTTTACAAATGATACATAATAATATTATTTAGTACTTAGGTACTTATGTACTTATAAAATTTTGTATACTTGATATTATTATAACTTTACAATATCGATCGGTGATTTCTATCTATTATGAGAAGATTTTAGTTTGTAATTGTTTGTAATAGCCAGCAAAACTCACGGACCGACTTGCTAACACCACCGAAAGACTACTTTTATTTAATTTTTAACATAAAATTGCGTGTAAGCAACCTATACTACAATACCTTGCAATAATGATATGAAATTGTAATGAAATACATACAAGAAAATAATATTAGTTCAAATCAATGAAAATGCATACAATTTAAAATATACAAGCAATTCCGCGCGTAAAGCCTATCACCGCACTAGCTAGCTTGGTTTCAAAATGTATTTTTTATTTCAAGTCAATCGAATCATCACATTGCGAAGTTTGGCAACGAGTTTTCTTAGAAATTCCGACGTTACATCTAAGGTCAAAGGGTCAAGTAATAAGAACGGCAACCTCGCGCGCCGCGTCTTACGTAGTGATGAATAAAACACCTACTAACAATAATCATAAACTAGGTAATGCTAACAATTTTTTGATAACAACAATTTTTTATGTTTTTGTTTATGATAGTTAGTTTTATGTTATTATAATGTTTTTTTTAATGAAATCCATTATTATAAATTGAGTAATGATTTTTCAAATTTATATTACCGGTTGCACGCCATCTAGCGTCAAATTATTATAACATATCGCAATCATGGCGGTATGTTTTGGTATGGTTTTGGTTGTCAAATCGCACTCACACTAGTAAACGAAATGTCAAATTTTGCCCGGTTTTTAAAACTGTTTTTCTCAATATATAGTGCAAATTATTTACCAAAAAGTCTAATGCGCACCTATTTCATTATAGAAAAGTGATAAAATGATTCGTTTTGAGAAAAAAGTGTCTATGTACGGAGTAGAATGTATGCTTTAAATGTATGAACAGGCCAGCGAAACAATCACCTTAAGTAAAACATTCTTTGATAGTATGAATCAAAATTGCTCTATAAATAGGTAAGCTTTGCAGCTATGGCAGTGCATCCAAATCTATAATTGAGAAACCCTATGTTATGATAACTACCACTGTGGTTTTTAAGAAAAAATCACATATGGCATGATCTAAACATCAAGACTGCAAAAGAATAGAAAACCATCCCAACCAATTGCCAAGTTAAATGGAAGAACAATTAATTCTTTATTGTACACTAAAACAAATTATATTATACTAGACATAATAAAGACTTAAGATACATGGTCCTCAAGATCTTCCAAAATAGAAAAAAGCCGTACTATATGGACATAATTGGTTACTGTACCATGCATGCCATATATTCTAAACACAGTAATAACGACAAGACAGCTTGCAGGAGGAAACGAGATTAAAAACAGTAAATCGTTCTCAATTATTATTGTTAATACATCTACTGCACCATCCCCACTGCTGGGTAAAGCCCTTCCCACATTCCCGCAATCTGCATACATAATTTTAAATCAGCCAATAATAAATAATCTTTGTTATTTTAAGTGAAGTCTTTTGACCACAAGCCAGCATTTGCCCTTCATTACCAATGATGGCTCTAGAAACACTACTAATCACGAACGAGAAGCTATGTATGTTTGAGCGTGGGGTCTAGGATCGCAATAGTTACCTCTTTTTATATCGCCATTTCTGAGCAAAACATCTATAGTTTATATAACATTGTTCATTACCTAGATCTTTTTCTCTTTTTACTCTTCTTCTTCTCCTTGGCCTTCTGTAACTTCTCCTGCAGCTTCTGCCTCAGTTCAGCCTCCCGCAGCCTCTGCAGTGGTGTGACATACTCCTCTTCAGTGTCGCTGCTTGTACTGCTCACGTCCAGTACTATCTCCTTGTTAGGATCCACCTGGAAACAAAAAGGAATTTTTCTAAACAAACTATGACACCTGTATCTAAAACTCTCATTCTTGTAGGAGGCACAGGTTGGTCCCTTGATCAAGGAGTACCATGGAACCCAATTGTCAGATTGTGAAAATCTATGTATGTATATAAATCGGGCTGGTTTCTGCAACTCCATGACTAAGTGCGAATTTTGCGTGCCGGTGGGTCAAATGTGTTGTTATGATGGTCTAATAGGAAGTTACTCCATGTAAAATACTGTTACTCTGGCTGAGCTAATGCTGGTTACATTCGGTTAGAATGGCTGCCTACCTCAAGTTATTTGGTAAAACGCTATGTACATTGATTGAGCCAGCAGCCAACTGTATTCCAAACTGTGTTGTTGTTATTAATTCTTTCTTAGTCTAAATTTGATCCCTAGTAATACAAACATTTATTGTTACTTTAACACTTTCATTGCCCAGAACTAAGCATATGGGTGTTCACAATTTGTATCCAAGTCATTGTTACATAAAACGACTCGTATGGGAGTTCTGGGTACACATGGAAAATAATTGATTGACCCACAATGAGTTCTGGGCACAAAAAGAGTTAATGCAAGTAATAGAATCGCATACTAAGAAAAATATTCATTGAAATCCTTCTGCTCGGGTCTCAGGTCAAGTTTTGGTCAGTGTGTCATCTTAGGGGCGGTTGTTTCATAGAAATAATTAGAGCTAATACCTATAGTATTCGTGCCGCCACTAGGAAAACAGACAACATATCAAACTTTTGTATGACGACAAGTTTATGTTCTGCTAAATAGTATAGGGCAAATCAATATTATTCATGACTACAGAGTAAAGAATATCAACAAAACCTCAGTTCAAATAAAGTTAATTTACCTTGATAAAGTTTCTACATTGAAACGTAAGATGTCCAGCGTAACCGCACTTTTTACACGCGGCCCGAGACGTCTCCTTGCCGAATTTATTCACTAATTCTGTATAGTTAGACATTATTGTAGAAAATATGTAACGAATATACTAGAATACGAAGTAATAACCAACAATTCTCGTAAACTCGTGAAACGTCAACAAACAATGCCGTTCCATTTCGCTGCTATGCCTAATACCGTACCGCGTCACTTCAATTTAAAAATAAACATTTAATTAAACGTTCTTCTAATAAAACGGCGTGCAGGTTATTTTATCTCTTCAAACTATTTGTATTGTTAATTGAAATTTTGTATTGTTAATTGGAATTATAAACTTTTTTACACATCCATTAAAAATACTTAACCTCGAAAAAGAAGTTGAACGTGAAACGAAATGTTGGGAGAAAACGTTCCGTTCCACTCAATGCCTAACCTTTCCTTTTTGCAAAATATCGCATGACTTTTTTCTTTTTGCAGCAAATGACGAAAAATCAAGAACAAATTACAAACAGTTCATCAAAAATAAGAAGTTGAAAGAAATGTTCGGAAATGGCGGAGTTCCTGCCGCTGTGCGACGTGCTATTCAACGTGATCTCGCTCGCTGGGTACTTCTGCGACGTGGTGTTCGACGTCGTCATGGGCTACGCGTTGCTCGAAAGAGGATATAAAGGCACTTTCGCAGCCGCCATTTCTATTGTTATCACATCGCTACTTATATCACAGGTGTGTATTCTTTTTTTGTATAGCTTAAGTCAAACGGAACGCAAATTCTCAAATTTGGCACCTTGGATTTTCCGCTATCAAAACGGTGAAAAAGACTAAACAATAATGTGGTACTAGCCGGTTTCTATTTACCATACTCTTGACCCATAACTGTAATCATGACCAAACTATATGATCTAGTAAAGCCTGAACACGGTAAATATTATTTAATTACTTTATCTTTCAGGTTTTATCACTCCGCTGGTACCTCCACGTCTGGTGGGCGGGCGAAGGGCGAAAGGGGCGTCCGCCATGGCTTCCCATAGTACTGCACTGTCTCCAGCTAGGCGTTCTATGGCGGTATGCGAGGCTGCTGGTACCCGTCGAGCTAAGAAGGGTGAAGCATCAAGTGCGGGACTTATGTGAGTACATAGTACACATTAAGATGTATGAATACGGGTGCCACTTTACAGCGGTCCACGTCTGACAGTGTACTCGCCCCGTCTTGTATGAAAGCGTAGTCTGCTACGATCCACGCTACGTAAGAAAATTCTAGAAAACAAATAAACAATTATCCACTTGCCTAACGAATGTTTCATCTGGCTCACATTCATCAGTGAGCTTATGTATCACGATGAGGCCTTCACCTTTCCATTTCTATTCGAAGACATGTGTGAATAACGGCCCATTCCCTCTCCTAGAGAGGAGGGCTGTGTCCCAGCAATGGGAACATTAGAGGGCTAATTATGCTTCATCTTTCCAAGTGCATCAATATAGAGTAGATCTAGAAAGAGAAAACACACGACAATTATTTATTTCTTGGGACATGATATCCCATCTAACTAATTAATTTCGTAATTATTATAAGAATCTACCGTGTTTCCTAGGCATGCTCAGACTAGTCCACGCGTTCTGCGAGGCGGCGCCGATGTTGCTGCTTCAGCTACACATACTGTTCAAGGATACCAACAGGGAGCCAGCTAGCGACCTCGCTGTCACACCGGAGCCGAGCATCGACGAACCTTCAGGTGACACTCAAAATAAACTACGTTTAGAAACGAACGTGGGCGTATTATATGCCTGAAGTGGTTCAAACAAAACGTTTTTTTTATTCAGATTCTATTGTCACTTTGTAATACACTAGAAAGCATTATCACTTACTACCCTTTTTTTGCCGGGGTGGAAAATCCTCATCCTTACACCGGGGATCGTGGGAACTGGTGCGCCTTCCACTATCTCCGGCTGCCACTTACTACCCTAGGGCCACCTAGTGTGTTTTGAGTATTAGTACAGCACAGCTAATTGAGAAGTATAGGGCCTGCGCGGCGCTGCCCCTGCCTGTAGATGAGCCACAGGAAGCAAGTGCTACCTACATTTTCTCGAAGCATCATTTTACCGTATATTCGAACCCTTGTTGTCCCGGTCTGGATAACACTAAATAGCAGGAAAAGGTTCACGAACATTAAGAAATATTTATGTAAGAATAGTAGAGTGAGGTCTTCCAAACTTATAGAGCTCGGCTTGACTCCAGATCTGATATCTTTTAGCAGCGAAAGGATTATATTTATGAGTTAGAGAGTTTTATTTTATTTTATGAAATAGATATTAATTTTGCGAAGGTTATCAATAGGTCATCGTTCCCAGAAAATTAGTCCTAGGCTAAAACAATCTTAATTATTAATTTGTCTTCTCGTGTTTTTTTTTTTTTTCAGAAACTAAAGCGTTCGCGGAACTGAACGTGATATCTGCGTCACTATCCCTATTCTCCGTATGCTGGGCGCTAGCGAGCTTCAGCAAGAATGTGCGGCTGCAGAACGTCCACCGACTGGTGCTGACGTGGCTCGGCGTCATCTTTCAGGTAGATATCGAAGTTCACAACAACACGCCTGTTACCGCCAAGGTTCAAGAAGTTAATTTTAATTTAATACTGGCATCTGCCAGTGGCTTCGCCCAAGTGTATAAGCATAATCAGCCTTTTAACGTTCCCACTGCTGGGACTCAGGCCTCCTCTCTAGAAGACGGAATGGGCAGTAATCCACCACGCGGGCCCAGTGCGGGTTGGTGAATGTCACATGTCTTCGAATTTTTTATCCTAGGACATGCCGGTTTCCTCACGATGTTTTCCTTTACCGTTTTGAGAGAAGTGGTGATGATTTTAATTACTCAAAGTAATGCGCCTGGCTGAGTTTGAACCCGAGACTAAGTGACTCTAGCGTCCATTCGCAAAGGTAGATTCTTATGGAGAAGAACGGACACTGCGAAGCACACTTACGCACAAAAATGTTACAAATTAAGTCAGTGGGCTTTGTGCGAGTATTTCAACGCTCTCGATCGCTTTAGCGTAAACGTCAATTTGTATTGAAACTCAACAAGCGCCGTCTGGCGACAATAACGGAAAACTTTTTCTCCATACAATTTGAGATAACGCGACCGAGTAGATACGTTATGACGTTATAAAACTCGCACTAAGCCCTCAGGATTGTATTGTTTTATTTTATACAATCTCTCTGCTAACTTGAATACGTTTGTGTACAGTTCCTGTGGCGGCTGGGCACGATATCTGCGCGGATTTGCGCACTCACAGTGTATGCTCTAGTCTACGAATACTGGGTCTTCTTAGTTATAGGTAAGTCACGTAAGATCCTATTGTACAAGTGCAACTCGCGAACTAAGGATTTAGGTAGAAAGCAGTGGCATGCAGTGGTTCGAGTTAGGGTAGGCCAGAGAAAATGTCAAAAAAAACACCACATTATTTAGGGTTGAAATGTAATGTTTTTTTTAATAGGCTATGTTAAAAAAAAAACTCATTTCATTAAAAAAACAGCCCTGAATAATGTGGTTATTTTTAAAAAAATATTTGGACATTTTCTCTGGCCTACCCTAACTCGAACCACTGCACGCCACTGGTAGAAAGATAATTTATTTGTCTGAAATATGGTATTCTACAGATTTTATGACACACAATAAGTTCTTCATATTCCGCCTGCTAAATTCGTCATGCAAATTTTGTAACATAAGTAATAGTGATTCTATTCTAAATATATATATATCATTCCCATGTCAAAAAAAGCAATAAATCCGTAAGTGTCTACATGCATGTCAAATTATAAATGTTAAAGAAAAATAATTAAAATTATCTACAAACTGTCTAAAAAATCAGAAAATATCAACTGTGACAGATGGACAGACAGATGCACGCGTGATCATACTGAGATTCGGACCCCTAATAACATTCATAAACGATAATTGGTGTGTAGGATAGTCATACATGTGATGTCTATTAATAAATATTTGGGTATTTTCTTGTTTGTAAATTCTGCGACGTTCGTGGAAAATTTAAATATACGGCTTTATTAATATGTGTCTACTTTCGGACAGGCATTTTCCTCTGGAAAAGATTTGTGTAAGTACCTCCACTTTTTCCAGTGATAGCGAGGTGGACGAATTTTTCGATGCCCCCTGATTTTTCCCCCTCCCCTTTTTATCTCGATTGGACATTTATACATGTTTTTATTAGCTTGTATCTACTGTATAATAAGTTTTTATGTATCTGTAAAAAAACGTATAAGTAATATAACTGTAGAAGGACATTAATTTCCTCTCACCCTCGTCAGGTCTCCACTGGCTATCAATGTTCCTCTGGCTGATATCTCCTAAGAACGTGTTCCACGGCGAGCGAATCAGTCGGCCGCGCAAGGCGTACTTATCAGCGCTGATCGCCTTCGTTTATGTGTTCGCCTACGTCAACCTGCAGGAGCTGAACCACAGGCAGAAGATGGTAAGTTCATGTCGCATCCTATAAGGAACGTGAACGGCGTGGACTGCCATCTATTGTTACAAATTTGGAACTTTTACCTTATAAATACCAACCTGTGCTGCCACCTATACTTCCTGCACACTCCGTTTAGAAGAACGTGCACGAAGTAGACTGTGCCATCTAGCGTAACAAATTTGAAACTTATAAGTAAAATATGCTTGACATTGTTCTAGTTTATAGTTTTATTGACACTTCTGTGTTGTCACCTTTAGTTCATGCAAGTTCCCTAACGAAACTTTCCATTTAAGTAATGGTCATTTTGAATTAACTTTGGGCCTCTATTTCGGCATAAGTACCCCTGAATACTAAGACACCCATTAAACGTACCAATTATCATGCAGACATTTTGGACTGTGATATTAACCTAATTTTTGGCAACAGCACCCTCCGTAAAATGTCATATGAATACCAGAAATAGACAAGGCCTTAAAATTATGCATTGGCTAAGTAAGAAAACTGTTAATTGGTCCTGTGAATCCTCTTGAAGTTCACATTTCTGGCCTTCTCAATTTTTCTAGCATTGTCCCAACTATATTAAGAATGGCTTCCAGTTTAACCGGATGCAAATGTATGCCAGTATTTTACTTGGAGCACCAGTAGTTACAGGGTAACTGGCTTATGACTATCTGTAACTTCTGTCAAAGATCTAAAAATGACGTGCTTTCCGAGGCACAAATAAATTTTGGTGTGCTTGCTGAGTTCGATTGTAATGAATGGCGTAAGAGTTGTTTTAGCTTGAAGGTCGATTCGTACCTCTGAATAATCCACAAGCTCCTTTATTTTATTGCTCAATATATTAACTTGTGCAGGTGACGTTCTACTGCGTAATGTGCGTAGAGAACTGGCTGCTGGTGACGGCGTGGTGGTGGTCTGGTCGCGCAGTGCGGCCGGCGCCGCTGGCTGCCGCCGCCGCCGCCGCCTTCTGTGCCGGCATCGCCTTCATGCTCATATACTACAGGTAGCTTCTGTTCTATCTACTGCGTGACGTACAGAACTGGCTGCTGGTGACGGCGTGGTGGTGGTCTGGTCGCGCAGTGCGGCCGGCGCCGCTGGCTGCCGCCGCCGCCGCCGCCTTCTGTGCCGGCATCGCCTTCATGCTCATATACTACAGGTAGCTTCTGTTCTATCTACTGCGTGACGTACAGAACTGGCTGCTGGTGACGGCGTGGTGGTGGTCTGGTCGCGCAGTGCGGCCGGCGCCGCTGGCTGCCGCCGCCGCCGCCGCCTTCTGTGCCGGCATCGCCTTCATGCTCATATACTACAGGTAGCTTCTGTTCTATCTACTGCGTGACGTACAGAACTGGCTGCTGGTGACGGCGTGGTGGTGGTCTGGTCGCGCAGTGCGGCCGGCGCCGCTGGCTGCCGCCGCCGCCGCCGCCTTCTGTGCCGGCATCGCCTTCATGCTCATATACTACAGGTAGCTTCTGTTCTATCTACTGCGTGACGTACAGAACTGGCTGCTGGTGACGGCGTGGTGGTGGTCTGGTCGCGCAGTGCGGCCGGCGCCGCTGGCTGCCGCCGCCGCCGCCGCCTTCTGTGCCGGCATCGCCTTCATGCTCATATACTACAGGTAGCTTCTGTTCTATCTACTGCGTGACGTACAGAACTGGCTGCTGGTGACGGCGTGGTGGTGGTCTGGTCGCGCAGAGAGATTTCACTTCATAATTTCACAGTGATAACTCTAATCTGAAGAATAAACCGACTGGTCAAAGTTTCAGGAATTTTCTCGATGCGGAGAGCAAAGGACCGGCCGAAATAGTCACGCTTTGCGAAAACAAATATCCAGCAGCGGTCGAAGTCTTTCAACTGAATGATGCTTCTCTGAAATGACTTGTGTTTGTCTTATGGTATTTTTATAATGCCTTAATAAAATAATATTAATTTTATATTTTCATTTACAGATATTTCCACGTTAGAAGACTGGGTTACATGTTAGGCGAACATCAACAAGGAACGAATAGCACTAACACATCATCACAAAATAAAGATGGTAAGTTTTTTTATAAGAACCTGTCTTTATTTTTTATTTTGTCGAACTGACAAATTGTATACAACACAGTTATACATTTCTGCCGAGTTCTCCAAGGAATACAGTTTTAGTTTTGTACTATGTTTTTCCAGGTAAACAGTCTAACCAAGCAGATAATCCAACGATACCGGGCGTATTCAATTGTCGCTTCTCAAATCCAGTCAGCAACAGGTAAATATAATAATTATTAAGAATCCTTTGCTTTGCCTATCTTGTACATCTAGTAGTTTCAAAAACAAGCACAATGACTGAGTAAGGTGCCAGGATTCGATGCTCAACTCTCAAAATCCACACGGTGCCCCGGCACCGTGTGGATTTTTTGCATTGGAAAAAGTCTTAATGAGCTACAACATTTTAACCTTCATCGTGAACAAAAGCTTCGACTATGGAAGCCGGTGTTACTCTCTTAAGCACATATTAAACGAGATTGAAATACGTAAAATGTAATGGGAGTTTCCTGTGATCCCTCCAAAGCCTTTCATTAGGTGACCATAACCCGCTTTTGCAAAAACTACGTCGTTACGGTCTCCACAGCGAAGCTCTTAGAATAATTTATTCATATTTATATAATAGGTTCCCATGTGTAAGATAACAATGGTGTAGTCTTCTTGGCTCCCTGTTCGTTTAGGTGTGCCTCAAGGCTCAATACTGGGTCCCTTCTTCTCTGGTGTATAAATTATTTGAGGCGCTTGTAACTAAGTAAAAAAGCTTCATATTCTCTTCTTCTCTTGTTCTTACACACTATTGTCTACATTTATGTTTCGTTTATCCTTTCGCAGGTCTGCTGGAAGAAATTTCGTTTGAAATAAGCAGTGCCTTTGTACTTACATTTGTAATGTTTTCTCTTAATTATTGTATGTGTGTACATAAACAATAAAATAAATAAATAAATAAATAAAAATAAATAAGTAATAACAGCCGCCCGGTCGATCTTAAAGGTTAAGCAACCCTTGCCGAGGTTTGTCTGTGGATGGGCCACAGTCCATTTCATATCGAGCCTAGCCTGTGGCTTATATAGCACATTAAGCCTAATTTTTAGTACTTTGCATTGCATGTTATTGTATAACGTTCAAGTTCTTTCTTTCAACTTAACAGACAGATGTTAGCGCCTCTGTTTCTTCCTAGATAAAACACTAGGAAGCGGTGACAGGTGGACAATCTTTATATAAAACATTAACGTTTAAATCTGCTGGCCATCAGCGTAAAATGAAAAAAAATCTTTTGATTTTGTCTAGCAGCCCATATTTTGTGCTTGTGCTTGTTTGTTGGATCTGGTCTCCTATCAAGTTACGGCACGATGTTCATGCCGTCACAGATCACCGATACATCTTGATGGCGCGCACACATTTTTGCACTATAAAATCTCCCGCGCTGATGACAAGTCTTCGTTGCGATTGGCCGCCGCGTCAAAATTGGTTAAGATGATTATTATGATTTAGTAATCAAATTCGTTTGAACCCACAGCGCGGCTCAAGCCCGTAAGAAGAAGAAGCCGACGTCGTTCGTGCCGCCCCCCGCTGCCCCCGCAGCGCCCGCCGCTGCCTTCTGGCGGAGACCGCTGCCGCATGCTCACAACCATCATGTAAGACTAAGCGTTATCTTCATAGTACCTCTGGAAGAAGAAATCATACAACTTAAGCATACGCTTTAAGATAACCTCCAAAAATACCAAGAAAGGTTTTGGAATAGTATCAAAAATTCACGCGTAAAAATGACAGTCAGCCCCGCTGCCAACTTGTAGACTAGATAGTTTTAAAGTACCGGTCAAAGTTTAAAGCTTCTATGGAGGGTCTTCCCCTGATATAACTCTATTGTTATATCAGAACTTTAGAATAAATAAGTTAATATAATCTGTGTATATACTTGCATCAGGAAGGTACATCTCGGTATCATCAGCCATGATATTGGAGCTACTATTCATATAATTTTTTAATCTCAAAAACAGCCACATTCTAAAAGAATAGATCATACAAAATGCGACAATTTATTAACGTGTTGACTGCTCAAACGCCACCAACAAAACTGAACTCAGATTCAGTCGAAGGCCATATATTTTCTATCCAATGTCACCAGGTGGCACTCGCGTCCCGATTAGTCAATTGACCGACGTATTTCTGTAATGTATTTAATATAAGGCTATACTGCAATACGACAAAAGCACTATAAATTTTCTTCACGACATAATTTCAGGGCGGCTCATCAGAAAACGAAGGCTCAAGCGTGGGTTCCCGCGTTAACATACAACAGAAACTACAAGAAAAGAAACAGAAGCAACTCGCGGAGTTACGCGTCATAGAGGAAGAAATAAAACAAGGCAAACTGGCCAAGACCACGCCAGTAGCCGCCGAGGAGATATACAGCAGCTTGCAGAGACAGCCCATACCTCGCGCAAAGACGCATGCGGAGCCCCCAGCCTGGCCCAGCATAGAGATGACACACTCATACCAAAATTACCCCATATGCAACATATACCCAACATACACAGAGATAAAACCAGACTTTAATATCAACATAACATTCCAAAACAACGACTCAAACAATCCTACCGATCCGAATGACCCTCTAAAAATCCGCAGACTCCCGAACAGATACGACAACGCCCGAACATTTTACGAGAACCCAGCGAACATGAGGAATGACGTCACACGAACGCCTCTACGCTCACCAAACTACTTAGAGAACAGGAACTATGAACCAAACTGTGGCAGTCCTAGGAACGTACTGAACAATAGTCCTAGGAACTACATGCCCGATGTTAGTAATAACTATGAGACTGGTTTAGATAAGCCTAGGATAGCTCAAAATTCGATATACTCAGAGGACCATAGACAAATGGGGGAGTATTCCGGATACTGTGAAGGAAGCCAGTATCCGAAATACGAAAGTAAGGATGAGTATGTATCGGCGTTGCACAACGTGCATAATGCTTTAAATGTTCAGAGCATAGAAAATATTAGGAATAACTACAATGAGGTGGGGTGTGGGTACAACCAGAACTGTGAGAGGTTTCAGTACCCGATGGGGAAGAAGGATAATATGAGGAAGATGCAGCGGTGTCGGACGCCGGAGATCCTGCTGGCGCCGCATTATCTAGAGGGGTGCAATAGACAGGTTTGCTGCCACTGGGGAGCGCCTTATACGTGAGTTTCATTTTCACACATCTTAATTATAATATGGCTATACACACACTTTACAAAGACATTTTTACAAAAAGAAGCAAACAACTTCTTAAATGCCATGTGTCATGTACTTTTCATACTATTGCACAAAAAATTCAAGTTCTTACAACGTAATCTACAGACAGATGTTGCTGGGGAGATTTTCTTCCCAGCTAAAACAGGTGGGGACGTGCGCGCGTTTTGGAAGACTGACTTTATTTAACATTCGATGTTCTAAAAGTGCTGGCTCTGAATCGAACGACGAGGCTTGTATGGAACAGTGATTGATAAAAGCACCATTGTCTAGCAACAGAAAGAAGGAGGAAGGTGGCGGCAGCAGTGGCGAAGAGTCCAGCCCCGACGGACCCGCGCGCGAGACCCCCAGGCCTCCCAGCGATATTGATAGCCAGGTAACTCACCACTCATAACTAACAAATAAATAAATAATAAATAAATATCTTGGGACAACTCACACACGGCTATCTGATCCCAAGCTAAGCAGAGCTTGTGTTATGGTAACCAGACAACTGATATACATACTTATATAATTTATAAATACATACACATTATAGATAAATCACACCCAAACACAGAACAAACAATCATGCTCATCACACAAAGTTTGTCCTGGGTGGGAATCGAACCCACGACCTCCGGCTTAGCAGTCAGGGCCACTAACCACTAGACCAACAGGCCCGTCAAAAAAAATACTGTCTGGACAGGTGCACTCAAATCTTTGTGGTACATTCCTTCAAAAGACTACCGAAGACATTAACCTATGTACATGGTTCTCATGTGATTCGACCTCTATCTTTTTGAAGTGAAAACTTCTTTAGCATCGTTGTGATTTGAAAGTTCATGAAACGAAAAAGACATGAAATTATGTGTCTGTCTCCTTTTACTGTCGCTTCATCTCATTATCTTGAAGCCAAAATTTTTGAAGGTTTCACCTCTACCACGTGTGAACTGCACACATGTATTTTTTTTACTTTGTGTTTGTTGCTGTGGTCTGTGTCAAATAAATGTTTGTTCTATTGTATCGCAGCTGTGTTGTATGTCCCGCAGATATCGCTGCCCCGCTCGTACACGCTGCCGCGCGAGTTCCGCTACTGGCGGCGCCGCCCGCGCCTGCGCGACGCTCACGTGCCCAGCAACAACAGTAGCGACGGTAAGTCCGACTCAACCGACTCTTTCATAGGGGAATGGAGGGACTATAGGTGGCAGCACAGAAGGCTCATAGTATATTTTACTTATAAGTTTCGAATTTACAACGCTAGATGGCAGTCATCACCGTGCACTGTCTTTACATAGCTGTGTTGCTGTTCAACTTTGTTCTATAACGTTTAACAAAATTAACTGAATACCTGAAAAAATGTTGTTAATCTCATCATTATGAACAACTTTTACTATATACACTGAAATCGCCAAAAAAAATATCGACTGCCCTGTTCATTTCTGTGCGCATACAAGTACAAGATGGAATGACGGTTCACTTGAGCTAAATGGTGCCGATAAACGTGTCATGTTCGTGAACGGGCGCCGTCGGTTGAGACTGGTCACCTCTTAACTGCCAGTGACTTGTTTTAATCTTTATAATTTGAATTGTTTTAGTTTCCTTTTTTTTTTCTTTGCATTTTCCTCACATATAAAAGCAACAAGGATGTAACCAAGGTTATGTAATACAGAACATGATTTAAAAGTGTCCGTGGAGTTTCTTGCACGTTCTTCTCCATAGAGATCTACGCTTTGGAACGTGCAGATAGCTTCACCTCTTTCGAGTTGACAATTCAAAAGTGCCTGTCAAGGGTTTAATTGAAATAAATGCTTTGAGTTTGACTTTATACTTACTCCACCTAAGTTTAAACAGTTACAGTGAACACGCTTCTTCTGGATAAACTCATTCCATCGTCGACTTTGTCTGTCACCTGTGACCTAGACTAGATTCAAGATCAAATCCATCTCACAATAAAAAAAACGGTGAGACTTAGAATAGATCGGCTGATTTTGCTTTTGTGTCAGGTGACGTGGACAGCGCGGACGACAACGACAGCTCGCACCGCTCCAACTGCTCGGCGGCGTCGCAGCTGCAGAGCCCCACCTACGACGCCTACTATCGCCAGCCGGACGGCTACGAGCGCCGGCCCAGGCGCATCCACGCCTTCCGCAAGCAGCCCGCCAAGCCCGAGACCAAGCTATAGCCTTCTTATTGGAAAGACTAGCGTAAGCAAAAAAAAACAGGGCTTTGTGCGTGAAAACGTACACATGAATGCCTTAACAGCTCACTCCATATTCACTCCACTTAAGTCCTCGTTGTAAGATATTTAAAGCAGTGCGATTCTGCAAACATCTCACCGAAGAAGCTTAGGAGACATGAACAAGAAGGGAGCTGTCAATCCATACAAATAAGAAAGTTCACTTCTTGCTCACTCTATCAAGTTCACATGGTCAGATGTTGACAGAATATACCGGCAGAAGCACTACTAAAAGTAAATTGGTTTCACCTGTAAGTCGGACCTCTATGCAGCATCACAAAATGCTAACCGGTATATGTTCGACTTTGTGCCCTATAAAAGGAGGTCCGATATTACACTGTATCTATACTCCATTCACAATAAGATTAGACATTGGAACAAAATTATTTACAGTCCGTTCATCCGATTTTTACTTCTATTCCGTAGGTATAAGGATGGCATTAAAAGCAAAAACTGCAGCTGCCATGTGTCATGCCACCAACGCAATAGAAGTCAAAATCGGTTGAACGGACTGTAAAGATGTATTTCAATGTCTAATCTTATCGTGAATGGGGTATAGGTATGTATGTATGTATACAGCAGATTTGAAATTAACATTTCTGTAAATAATGTTAGTGGTTACTACTTTAATAAAAATGGAACTGATGACAATATAACGCCTAACACGTTAGGCGGTAAATATTTAATAGTTTACTAACAAGAAAAATAATATTTTGTATATTCAATTAGTCAAATATTGTACATACTAACTTTTGTAATAATCCGTCCATTATGGATCTCTGTTAGTTCGTAAGTTAATAATTTTCTCGTAAATGTAAACATTGTATGTTAAGTTTTAATTTAAATGTAACATACTTTGTATTATTGTATGATAGTGTATATTAAACTAATAGACTGGAAGAGGAATGAAAATAAAACAATACAATTGAATCACGTCGGTGTTTTATTTATTTAAGATTTCTACATAATATACAAGTTGTTGTTGATATAAGGTCGAAAAAATCAGTCGCTATCACATTGAGTCTCTAACATCAGCTAAAGAATAAAAATCACATTAAATGTTGATTAAGACTATCTTAGAAATTAGCCCGGTTGCAGAACAAGAGCCAAGTAAGTGTAGCCGAGCTTGAAAAGCCGAGGAAACTTCATACTTACACTGCTTAGTTTACATAGTTTATGATTTGCATAAAAGCAAACCATAGGCACAGAAACCCGAAGAAGAGTATTTCAAATTTGAAAATGAAAATAACATATCTAGTTTTAATTTCCGAAAATATTTCAGTATAATATTCAGAATAAAAACCTCTTAGAATATTGGAGGCGAGGTTCTAAAATTTTCAAGCACGCTTCGCTCGCTCTTGCATTTCTTCTTATTTAGCACCCAAACTGTCGGCAAAGCATCTCTTTACGAGCCAAGGTGCTGGCACGTATAAAAAAGCTATAGATAGCTCTTGCTCTAAAACCGGGGTGTGGCCCTCTCGCTCTCTCGGGTGTGGTAGGGCCACCAAAAAACGAGACGCCACCTCTATGGGTGAACGCATTGCGCTGCCCGAACGCGAAGCTACAGGATTATAACTTAACCTAATTATGAACAGACAAATAATACTGTGTGTACTTCATAGCGAAAGTATCGTGTTCATAAAGGTACAAAAGCTGTTTCAAAACTTAAAAAAGAATATCACATTTAATGTCTGATTAAATCATAGATCCAATAATCGTTTGTTGTCTAAACAACGCCCTGAGGAAGGTTACTGTCCTACTGGCCTGACATATGTACATTTTTCGACACGGATCACGCAGTGGATGAGCTATTGGCTGCCGCGCCGCGCCTAACAAATATTTGTATGGGCTACAGATAGTTGATCCGGGTCTGGATGTTTGTGTGTATATGAGTTTGTAAACTCACCCACGATACAGGAGAAATTCCTAGTGCTAGTACTTTCTTTAAAAATTCGTTTCGCCTACAATCTCTTGTTCTTATAGCATAAAACTCAACAAAAAGACGGTCTGCAAAATAAAAAGTAAACGGAGATTTCCTAATGAGAAAGGACATTGCTCTCGGACCATACCTACATTCCACGTCGATTTTAGTGTACTTGTTATAGCTGTAAACACTAAAATTGTTTACACCTCGCCATATGTAAGGCGTTAAAATCGACTCCGTTAAATAAGAAAAAAAAAAACACGAAAAAAAATTAATATAACAATACGCTTCAAAGATATGCGATACTTTTCCCTGCGCACTTTATTGATTACAAATAACGAACACGAAAAATAGAAAAACGTTAAGCGGTATTCGATTTTTCGTGATGAATGAGTGACCTTCGTTCAAATCACGAATGAATGAAATATATTTGAACTAAAACTTAGTAGGTTTTTGTCTCAAAAAAAAACCTATTTCAATAAAAGGTAAACTAGCCTTATGCGCGACAATTTTCAAATTATCCGTAACACTAAGAGCTGGTTAACATTAGGTCGGACCGACAGTTTACTGTCGACCGACTGTCGGTTGTTGCAGTTCCCACTAGACGCTGCCGACCCGACCTAATGTGAACACCACTGACGGTACGGTCGTTTTACTGCCCGGATCGTCACAAAAGTTGTCTTTTGTATACGATGGACGACGAAAAGTTTCGTATTTATTATTATTATAAACGTGTTTTCTTTGCATACACGTCGATGAAATGTGAACGGCGCTATACTTGCCAGTACGTCAATATTACGCCGACCCGACAGAAATCGTGGCTGAACGTCCGGTAAAAGTGTCGGCTTCGATAGTTTGGTCGGGTCGCCCATATGTGACCGGCGCTATTGAAATACATACGCCAATATGGATCCGACACGTGTGTCGGCCCGGTAAAACTGTCAGTCCGATCTAATGTGAACCAGCTCTTACTGACACGCTTGGTTTATACGGTAATATTTGATACTGCCGTAGTGCTTCAGTGCTCTGTGCCGCATACCTTTGCTTGCAGTAGGCAGAGCTATTTTTGGTTATTGTAACTCATTCTCAAAATATACTTACATGAATGAGATCCTGGTAATCAATGGAATTTAAAAAATATTATGTATATTTTCCATTGAGTACCAGGATTGTATTTTAAGGTTATGATTTTTAGAGGTAGGTCGTAATCAAGAGTGGCAGTCAAAATAATGCTCATAATTCCTATAATATTCTTTAAATATGTAACAAGATTTAACTTATCTGGTTTTATTTATTTGGATAAAATAAAATACTGATGATCAAATTCTGATGCGTAAAAAGTATCCCAAAAGTTCAGTTGACAATTTATCGAGAGCTTACAATCTCTCAAGATATTTTATAATCTTACGCATTTTATAATTATCCGGTGACAATCCATTTGAGGTCAATGGCCCGAGATAGCTCTGCCTACTCCGATCACTGCTCATAACAGTAAGATTAAACTTAGTTAAGAGGTCCCGGGATTCTACGACGCCGTCTACACGCAGTAATGAACGTAGCTAGTGTTTCGAACGGAATTGAGGCGTGGTTCAGTACCATGATGCTATCGTCCCGGGTGAGCGATATGTGCCGCTCATCCAACCCGATTATCTGCTCTAAGAAGGTGGGAGATCGGAGTTTTGCGGCCCTGGAGCGCCGTACTCGCCTTAGAGCCCTGCCACCTTGAAAAACAAAACACACAGCATTATATTGTAGCACTCTGTTGAGGAGACCGTAGAGAAATAACAACAGCCGCACAGGACCTCAAGTCTGCTATTACAATAGTGTCAGAATATTCTATCATTGATTTCATAATGGTTGATTTTTACAAGTTTGGTAATCTACTAATATAAAAGCGTCACTATGACTTTCCAATGGTCAACCACTGACACTCCATTGAAAGAAATGGCATAGAATGGTAATCTCGTACATAATGACAAAGGAATGACAGACGTATACAGTAATCTGCTAAAATGTTGATAGTTCCTTTGATCAATGGCCTACCATTAGAACGTCATTGTGCAGTCATAGCTTCTAATTACTCGGTTATCAAAAAGTATTACGAGACCATTAACCGACCATTATGAATTTAGCAGATTATGAACTTTTAGCAAAATGACAATGGGATCGTGTTGGAATGACAAATTCATAAAAATAGCAGACTTGGGGCCCTGGTCGTTCTTTGAGGTTAAACGACGCATACCGAGGTGGGTCCGGAGATGTGACTCTCTGCCTTGGAAAGCACGATAAGCCGTTGGTCCTGGCTATCATTTGGTAGTCTTTGATAGTCGTTAAGGATAGTCAGTAACAGTTTGGCCAAGGGGTTTCATGTTGCCCCGTTATTGGGTTTTGGAGGTAGATAAGCGGTCGCTCCATGTAAAAAACTAGTGCCTAGTGGCATCCAGTTGTACTGGCCGGCCTCTATATAGTTGTGAAGAGACATATTGATTGAATCTCGACGCAGATTAGCTAAAAACACAGACACAGTACCTACAGGTTTGTGTGAAAGCACAGGTGCTCTCACAATGTTCCTAAACTGTCATAGTTCGATGGGACGGTGACCCGACGCGACCGGGGAGAGACCAAGTGCTAGACAAAAGGTTTAAATTGCTATCCGAGGCAAGAGAGTCTTGCACCACTTACTTCCAAATACTAGTCTGCTACAAGAAATTCCTAATGATCTAAATTCAGCAGTCGCGCTTAGCAATTTAACCGTATCAGTAATAATATGATTCTTCTCTTTTTTACTGTGTTTTTTGCTGTTTTTATTTGTATATGTGGAATAATTGTTTTCTATTTTATTCTTGCAGAAATACTAAACGCCCAGAAACTTACCGTTAGAGCCAGGCGCTCGGCTTGTGGTTTGCTGTTCTTCCGTTTCCAATGCATTATCCGCGGATCCTCCCTCCTTGTCATAGGCAGTTTCAACAGTTTGCTGAGACTCGTCTTGGGTATTAATGACCTATAAAATAATTAATTAAATATTAGTCTAGTTTATCGGAAACCGGAACATGGATACTGTTATGAGCTTGGGGTTTTCTACAATAAAAACAACCGATTAAATAACCAAATATGACACTTTAATTAAACAACACTGATTACGACTTTAAACTCACTAATTATAAAACAAAATTGCACTAAATATCAGTTTAATTCGCAGTTGAAGATCGCTCTCGAATTAATTTCGAGATTTCCTTTGGAATTTTCGAAAAAAAAGAAATGCAAAAATAACTCGAACAAGAAAATAATTCAGTTGTTTCCCCACCATTACACGAGTCAGTGGCGTGCAGTGGTTCGAGTTAGGGTAGGCCAGAGAAAATGTCCAAATAAATTTAAAATAATAACCACATTGTTCAGGGTTGATTTTTAATGAAATGAGTTTTTTTTTAGTTTTTTTAAATAGCCTATAAAAAATAACACCACATTTCAACCCTGAATAATGTGGTGCGTTTTTTTTTTTGGACATTTTCTCTGGCCTACGCTAACTCGAACCACTGCACGCCACTGACACGAGTTATAGTAGGGGAGCCCAAGCGGGGATTTCGGGATTTTCTAAAGCGCGGCAGATTAATATACAGGGGGATACCTTGTACCCGGTTAAGTACCTCCACCAAACATGAGGCCCATATATAAGGCCGCCCGTGAAGGATACAGGATCAGATTAGTAAAAAAAAATTGACCATCAGAAATTCTCGAGCGCGTCAGATTAAGGTAGGGTGAGTTAAGGGCGCTTATTCCGAACGGCATTTCATACAAATTTTCAAGTCGTTATTTTCCGAAATGACTAAACCGATTTTAATGAAACTTTACACACGTAAGCAGAATACATAGGTCTAAAAAGTTAATTGAAAACATTTTCGATAAATAGTGTTACAGTTAAATTAGACCCATTTTTAATGTTCCATACAAACATAAATTTCCAGTTATCTTTTTTAAAATAAGACATTTCGAAAATGTGTTTAACTAACTTTTTAGACCTATGTAACCTGCTTATATGTCTGAAGTTTCACTAAAATCGGTTCAGTCATTTCGGAAAATAACGACTTGAAAATTTGTATGAAATGCCGTTCGGAATATGCGCCCTTAATTACATCCTAAAAAGTGTATATTCCACTAATCTGACAATTTGAGAGTGACGTAAAGAAAGGGGAGGGCAGCAAAGTTGTTAAAAAAAAACGTCATCTCGACATTCTCGAGCGTAGCTAATTTTTTTTTTATTTTGAAGGAAATAATTCAAGAATAATGAAAAATATATAATCTGACGATTTCCGCAAGCCGAAATAACAAAAATTCGTCGATAAAGTTAAATGCGTGCCGCTGCGTGATGCCTACATTTCCTTCTCCACGTTTCTATTCCTCTCTCACTCTTTCTCTTCCTGAGCTTATCAATTAATTAAGATCAATGATTAAAAAAAAATAACTTCCCGCTAAGAAGATTTTCAAAAATCGGGAAGTTATTGTTTTCACCCCGTTTTGCAAAAATCTAGTTTTCATCAGATCTCGATGTTTTAAGGTCATAGGCTTCCCTGACTACCCCCGCGATGTTGTCACTATGTCAGTATGTATGTGTGTGACTATGTGACTCGGAATCTACTAAACGGCGTTCTAAAGAGTTCCCTTAAAATTAGATTTTTTGTGAATTTGAACCGATTTGGACTGATAGATTAGACTGATAGATGTAAGAAATATTGAAAAATCTCCTTTGAGATTTTTCAATATTTCCACTTCCAAAAAAGAAATCTTATTTTCTTTAAAATAAGATTTCTTTTTTGAAAGTGGTATTTTTTGGAATAACTTTTAAACGGCTTTATCGATCAACTACAAAAACTAATCCGCTCAAAAACGCCCGTGAAAAACCACGTCGATCGCCACCATGCTGGTCCAGATCGGTTGATTCGTTCGAGAGATATCGTGAACGAAAGAAACCCGAAAAAGTGTTTTTTCGGGATTACTTCGCAATTTTTGGTTCGATCAATTAAAAGTAGAAAATTACTTATGAGGATGATAAAACTGCGTCGAATGCCGCCAACGGGTGAAAATTGCTTGATCCATTCAAAAGTTATTGCGGTTTGAAAATTCCAAAAATAGTGTTCTATGAAACTTCTATCAGACTTTCGAGCTGGGAGAGCTCAAATGCATAGAAATATTATTTCTTTGCACTCGGCGAGCTCAAAATATCACATAAATTATATTTTGAGCTCAAAAATGTCATAAGTACAATTTTAAGCAATGGAATTAGCGAGAAGTTGCAGGGATGGCCTTTAGTGTGAACCGTTTTTCTAAATTTTTTGTCAGATCAGGCGAATCCGTCTAGATAATCGTCAGATTATGAGATAGTACGTTTAGAACATAAAGATGAATCTTAATCTGACGCGCTTGAGTATTTCAAAATGGCGATTTTTTTTTGCACATTTTGAAAATGCCCGCGAGTTTGCGTCCCATCGAAATCGTCAGATTAGTGAATGAGAGCTTTTTTTTAGTGCACTTAACACTCCCTTAGAAAATCTAACGCGCTCGATTATTTTTTATTTTTTTTCATTTTTAACCCTTACATACAACCATCCTCATCATGCAAACGATCAGATTAACATACGTACATTATTAAAAATACGTAGGGCATTGATGCTATCAATATCTGACGCGCTCGAGGATGTCCATGCAACAGTTTTTTTTTACATATTTAAAAATCTATAGCCGCTTCCCCCACCGATGAAAAGGTATTATCATATAACATTTTTTTCTTCTTATCACCTAAGCTTTGCAACCCAATAAGTCTCTACGACGCTCGAGTAAATCCCCATTTAGCATCGTGGGCTCCCCTACTATTATACGAATAAATAGTATCGGATCGAAATTTTTGTTTCGACTGCCATCCGACTAAAACCAATATTCGAGATGCGCGATGATTCTATTTCAAGTATCGACGACTTACATATTATTATACATTGACGGATCTAGAGAGGAGACTTAGGGACCCAGGCCACAAAAAAAGACCCGAGATTTAATTTGGTAATCTACAACCTAACAAAATCATTGAAAAGGCATATTGCACACATTATGCAAAATATTTTTTTTCTACTTTTGATTGTTTTCTACTTTTCTAATGTTAACTTTAATAAAAACCTACCCTCAGGACAATCAAGCCCCCTCCAACAACAATCCTGAACCCGCCACTGCTCTTATCCCAATGCAATTGAACGTAAAATGACGGCGAAAATGCGGCCTTACCGCCAAATAAATTTTTACTATATAAGCTTAAACGCAATATAACAATGAAAATCTTACCGAAGGCGTCTCGGCTGGGGTTTCCTCATTTGTGGGGCTTTCCTCTTCTAGATGCGGTTTTTGGGTGCTGCTTTGAAAGTCAGTCTGTGTGAAAAAAATACTTTGTTTAATAGATAATCTACTAGAATTATTGTTACTGATTCTATTTCGCAAAATATTTTACTGGTAGAAGCCATAAGACATTAAAACTTAGGTATACCAAGTATAATTAAAATCAGTGACTTAATTCCGAGAACAAGGTCTAGAAAGTTTGTAAGTATCATGAGGAGCAATCTCAATGTTGAAAAAAATTGTTATTTTTTTGTTTGCATTGAATAGGCTCCGAAATGACTTGGCCAATTTGGAAAATTCTTTCACTGTTGGGAAGCTACACCATCCCCGGGTGAAATAAGACTATATATTTTTCCCCATATTTCCCCAGGTCACAAACCATACCTATGCTTAATGTAACAATTCAAAACTTACCGTAGACGTTTCGGCTGGGTTATCCTCATTTGTGGGCCTTTCCAATAAAATATGCAACTGATCCTCTACTAGACTCTGTTCTGGCATGCTGCTGCAGCAGCCAGGCTGTGTATTAAATGGTTCATAATTAAAAAGGTTTATTCTTATAACATTAAAACACAAACAACAAAACTAATTATTAGATAATATCTAATTAATAATTAAAGTATGCCATAATTAATAATAAACTTATAATTATTTATACTAAAATTTGCCTGCATTCTTTGTAAAAAATCTAGATAGAATATTTTAAACACAATGATTTTTATACTCTATTTAATGTAGGTATATGTCACCAGAAAATTTCAAAACATTGAGAAACTATTAATATTGTTACGAGCTTCGGGTTCGTTACAATAAAATCAGCCGATTCAATAACCAAAAATGACACTTTAATTTACTCAACACTAATATACACTTTAAACTCACTAATCACAAAACACAATCGCACTATTAATCACTTGAGTTCGCAGTCGAAGATCGCTCTCGAAGTTATCACTTGTATCGCAATTCCAATACTGACTCGGTCGGTACATGCGCCGGCCTTACATAGAGCGCCGAGTAGAACTCCAGAAAGTTCGCGTACATATCGGTCGCGACCGACTAAGGTCCGAGTATTCTAGCATAGAAAAATCTCGAAGGTCCTTGACTTCAATAGTTCTGCTACTCGATACTAGATGGCGCTAGTGGTACCGAATGCCGCTATCATCCTAACTTAATTCTGGCGCGCAACACTGCCCCCTCCTAAGACATGCTCGTCCCGAGCATTATCAGCGCCATAATAACGCGCCAGTCGATCAACATGAACGATCTTAGGAGTGCTTCTTGTACCTTTCTGTATACGGTAGGTTACGTCATTGATCTTCGTCACAATCCGGTACGGTCCGTCCCATTTAGCTTGAAGCTTAGGAGATTTCCCTTTGCTGCGAACTGGATTATGCAACCACACTAGTGAACCTTCCTCGAACCCTTTATTGTTCATTTTGCGGTCATAGCGGGTTTTCATCTTTTCAGACATTTGCTGGCCCGATTGTCTGACGTGCTCATGAATGTCATTCATTTTGTTCCGCAAGTCATTTGCATAATCGGTTATACTGCGTGGAGCATCAGGTGGTATTCCGGTGATCAGGTCTGCAGGCAGCCGCAATTCTCTTCCAAAGTTTGCGAAAGCTGGTGTCACTGACGTGCTTTCATGAACAGCACTTCGGTATGACAGCAAAAACGGTTGTATGTGCTTGTCCCAATCCCGTTGCCGGTTTTCCACAACTTTGGCCAGATATCTCTCCAATGTCTGATTAAATCGTTCTACCATTCCATCTGACTGTGGGTGGTACGAAGTTGTTCTCGTTTTATGAGTACCCATAACTCGGCAGGTTTCCTGGAATATTTGGAACTCAAAATTCCTTCCTTGATCGCTGTGAATCTCCAAGGGTACTCCAAAACGACAGAAGACTTCATGAACCAGTTTATCCGCGACTGTTGAAGCTTCTTGGTTTGGAATGGCGAAGACTTCCGGCCACTTAGTGAAGTAATCCATAACAACCATGAAATACTTGTTACCACATTCACTCTCCGGAAAAGGTCCCGCAACGTCTAGGGCTATCCTTTCCCATGGTGCACCAACATTGTACAATTTCAATGCACCTCTGCTACGAGTCTGAGGTCCCTTTACAGCCGCACAACTTGAGCACTTGCGACACCAGTCCTCAACATCGTCACGACAGTGGACCCAGTAAAACCGTTCCCGTATTTTCAGTAGAGTCCGTTTTACTCCCATATGGCCTCCTGAACAACCATTATGGTACAGCTGTAGAACATCCGGTACTTTAGCTTTAGGGACAACCATTTGCAAATGACAGCTGTCTCCCCGAGCATTTTCCCATTTACGGCACAGGACTCCATCCTGAATCACTAAGCTGTCCCATTGGGCCCAATAGCTTTTTGTGATTGAACTCATCGCTGAGACATCACTCCACGTAGGCTTCGGAGCACTGGCCTTCATCCACTACAGGATCGGCTTGATGTCCAAATCATCCTGCTGTGCACGTTCCAAGTTTTCCTTCCACTCGTTACTAAGATCTGTCTTTATCATCCTCACAGGTACGACTTCTTTACCCTCTTGCCGAGTACAATGCTTGCAGTCTTCAGGGCAAGGTCTTCTTGATAATGCATCTGCGTTGCCATGAGATTTCCCGCTGCGATGTTCAATCACAAAGTCGTATTCCTGAAGTAGTTCAATCCATCTCGCAACTTGTCCTTCTGGATTTTTGAATTGCAATAGCCATTTCAGCGCAGCATGGTCAGTTCGTAAGTGGAATTTCCTTCCCAGCAGATATTTGCTAAAATGCTGCAATGACTTGACCACAGCAAGTAATTCCCGTCGCGTGACACAATAATTCCTTTCTGGCTTCGACAGAGACTTGCTGAAGTACGCTATCACAACCTCTTGATCGCCATTCCGTTGAGATAACACACCGCCAAGTCCTATGTCGCTTGCATCTGTGTCAACTATAAATTCCTTGTCGGTATCAGGATACCCCAAAATAGGTGTTTTGCACAGACGTTCCTTGAGCTCCTGGAATGCAATGTCGCAACTCTCATCCCAGCAGAAATGACGCTTCTCTTCAGTCAGCTTGTGCAGGGGTTTGGCTATGTCAGCAAAGTTCTTGACAAATCGCCGATAGTAGGAGCACAAACCCAAAAATGCTCTGACCTGTGTCTTATCTTTAGGAATCGGCCAATCCTTGACAGCGGCGATTTTCTCGGGATCCGTGCGGATACCTTCTTCCGACACTACGTATCCCAAAAAGCTAACTTGCCGTTTGAAGAATGAACACTTCTTCGGACTTAACTTGAGGTTTGCACTCTGGATCTTCATGAGCACGCGTTCCAGGTTTTGCAGATGTTCATCAAACGTACGGCCTACGATGATGATGTCATCCAAGTAGACCAGACAAGCATCGCCAATTAACCCGGTTAGTACTAGTTCCATCAACCTTTCAAACGTTGCCGGAGCGTTGCACAAACCAAACGGCATGACTTTAAATTGCCACAGACCCTTTCCTGTCGAGAACGCAGTTTTCTCCTTGTCTTTAGGATCAATTTGGACCTGCCAGTAGCCACTTTTTAGGTCCAGCGTGCTGAACCACTTTACTCCAGTAAGCATGTCCAGCGTGTCATCAATTCTTGGCAGAGGATAGCTGTCCTTCTTCGTAACGTCATTCAGACGACGGTAGTCAACACAAAACCGCATGGTGCCGTCCTTCTTTCTTACCAGTACAACAGGTGAACACCATGGACTTGATGAGGGTTCTATGACACCATCCTTAACCATTCCCTCAATCATGGTTTCCACTTCCTTTTCACGTGCTACTGGCAATCTCCTTGGCCGCTGACGGATAGGCAACTCATCTCCTGTGTTTATTTTGTGTTGAACTAAATCAGTCTTCCCGATGTCAGCATCGTTTGAAGAGAAAACATTGGCATACTTCAGTAACATTCTCTTCGCCTTGATCATTTCATTTCGAGACAGGACGCTGCGACAGTCTTCTAAAAGTGTGGTCACTTTCGTTTGTGTATCCTTGCTAAGGTTCCCAGTCGGTACATATTGGCTTCGACGTAACCAATCCACTTCCTCACATGTACCAATCAGGGTGCCCTTATCTATCGTTTGTTCCTTATCACAGAGGTTCAGCACAGGTACTCTTGCGATGTCGGTGGCTCTGACCAAAGTTCGTGCCACTTTCCACGGAAGGTCATTATCTATCCTCTCCACGAGTACACACCGATGAGTCTGCCCAGGATTTCGAGGAAGCCTAACTGGCACAATCGTTTCCGATCTCGGAGGAAGAACAATCTTCTTTAGGCTGTACACATTTCCTGGTAACGCCCCTTCCATGAAAAGTTCCTCTTGTCCACATTTCAAAACTCCTTGCTTAACGTCGATCTCACAACAATTCTTCCTCATAAAGTCTAGGCCCAGGATGCAATCGTCCATTATATCAGCCACGATGACATTGTGAAGATAGATCCTGTTTCCTAGCTTCAACTCCATCTCTTTCTCTCCACGGACGGGTATGCGCTGACCGGTGGCCGTCACCAAATTTATGCGGTCTCGGTTGTATGCGGAGTCCCCAAGGAACCGACTTACTAGTTGGGAACTGACAACCGTGCGAGAGGCTCCAGTGTCTATTGTCAGCTTACATGGCGTTCCGTTTACCTCGCCCTTGATGATTAGGCTGTTCCCATCATGGGTTTGTGAGATCGAAATTCTTGGGGCTCTTTGAACATCAGCCAGCACCCGCCCCGCAGTCCTGGCTTTTACTCGTTTCCCTGCTGTTGCTGGGCGGTGTTGTTAACCGCCCTACCCTCTGGAGATCGACTATCTTCCCTGTCTGTAGTTCTCTTAGGGCAACTGGACCGTAGGTGGCCCCTTTCCCCACAGCCATAGCATCTAGGGCTGTATCCTTTAAACCGATCGCGAACAGTAGCCGCTGCAACCTCCCTGACGCGATGGGAACGATTATCCTGCCGCACAGCTTCCACCTCCAATGCATGTGCCAAGGCGTCTTTAAGCTTCTCGTGGTGCCCGAGCCTCACGGCAGCTCTAACTTCAAGGTCGCGGATGCCGTCAACAAATGCCTGCACCAGGTTTCCTTGAATGAGCGCAGGTGCAGACTGGTATGCTTTTCTGACAAGCTTCTCCACCTCAAGGGCCCACTGCTGCAGGTTTTCACCGCTGCGTTGCACGCGATCCTTCAGCTGCGCCCGAAACACGTGTTCCAGATGAGCGTCGCCATACCTAGCTTCCAGTGCCTCAAGGAGCTGCTCGTAAGTCACCTCGTTACCGAGGGCTTCCAGTATAGTGAGGGCCTGGTCGCGGAGGCCTAGGGTGAGAGCAGTCATGGCCTGATCCTTACTCCACCCATTCGCCTTCATAACAGCCTCAAATTGCATTTTGTAAGCCGACCAGGAAGACGTTCCATCGAACGGCGGCACTTTGAATCCACGTAGAGAAGGTGTAGTAGCTGAGGCTGCAATTCCATCTCCAACTTTAAGGTTTTCCAGCGTTTTCCTCACGTCAACAATCACGTTGTCAACCCGATGATTAATTTGGTCGATTCGTGTTTCAGCTTCCATCAGGCGGTTCTCGTGCTGAACCACCTTTTCCTTTACAACCTTAATTTCTTTGCCGAAAGTGGCATGCAGATCCTTCATGAGGAACATCTGTTCTTCTTGGCGGCGCGCCTGCTCCTCCTTGTCACGTTGGAGCTGTTCTTCCAACCGACGGGTCTGTTCCTCCTGGCGGCGGGCCTGTTCCTCCTTGTCACGCTGCAGCTGCTCTTCCAAACGACGGGCCTGTTCCTCCTGGCAGCGGGCCTGCTCCTCCTTGTCACGCTGCAGCTGCTCTTCTAAACGACGGGCCTGTTCCTCCTGGCGGCGAGTCTGCTCCTGCAGCATCATCATCAGAGCAGCAAAGTCTGGTGCTGATGATGATGCTGGAGCTACTGCGGACAAGCCGGCCTCCATGGTTGGCAACTGTCTCTCCGTCGTCTGCGGCGTTGCACCTCCAAAACGCCTCTGGTCCGTCTCTTGCTGGCGTTGACTACGGGTACGGATACCCTCAGTGTCGTCCTTCGGTAGAATCGGCATCTTTTAAATCCACTCTTCTGACACCAATTGTTACGAGCTTCGGGTTCGTTACAATAAAATCAGCCGATTCAATAACCAAAAATGACACTTTAATTTACTCAACACTAATATACACTTTAAACTCACTAATCACAAAACACAATCGCACTATTAATCACTTGAGTTCGCAGTCGAAGATCGCTCTCGAAGTTATCACTTGTATCGCAATTCCAATACTGACTCGGTCGGTACATGCGCCGGCCTTATATAGAGCGCCGAGTAGAACTCCAGAAAGTTCGCGTACATATCGGTCGCGACCGACTAAGGTCCGAGTATTCTAGCATAGAAAAATCTCGAAGGTCCTTGACTTCAATAGTTCTGCTACTCGATACTAGATGGCGCTAGTGGTACCGAATGCCGCTATCATCCTAACTTAATTCTGGCGCGCAACAATATATTTATTAAAGATTAAAGACTGAAGTTTAAGGACTGGGACTACGCGGGTGAAACCGCGGGGCGAGCTAGCTCGCCCCGCGGTTTCACCCGCGTAGTTCCAGTCCCCGTGGGAATATGGGGATATAATATAGCCTATGTTCACCAGAGATAGTGTAGCTTCTCAACAGTGAAAGAATTTTTCAAATTGGTCAAGTCGTTTCGGAGCCTATTCAATGCAAACAAAAAACAATCAAATCTTTCCTCTTTTTTATTACAATCTTACCAAAGCTTACAATTTTCCAGTGACATATTATGTAGGTACAAAGTTTAGGTATCAGATTTGGTCTATTATAATATGTGTACAGTAAAGAATATTATTCTTGGAATTATTCAATCTTTTTCTTGTGAGATAGCAATGCTGCATTCATTTTAGTAATTTATATACTTACAGTGGGTGACTGCCTGTCCACCATGTCAGATGACAATCTGGCCAAACACTTGCCAGCCTTTGCTGGCTGATAGGCCAGAAACTTAGTTGCTGAATACCTCTTAGCATGCATGTAAAATAACAAGTATTTAAATGCTGGACGGTTAATTTAGGATTAGGTTTTAACTTATAGTATTGTTTTCCATAACTAACAAGAACTGTTTATTCTTTTAATAAGGTAATTAATTACGCAAGGCAACCTTTTTGCAGTATTTATTTAAAATGTATAATGTTGGTGCATAATAAATTTTCAAGGCTGTGACTATCTTTTAATATTTCATATTCTCTCTACTTTCAATTTGCAAAGAACTGTTAGGTACACAACCCATTGTATCTCGGTTATTTACACAATCTGGTAAGGAAGGTGTGCACCAGAGACAAACATCATGACCTATGAGCTAACCATGGTGAGTGCAGGCAGGCCAACAAGGCACTTTCCTCTATTGACGGCCGCTTCACGAAACAAGCCCTAAGACTGACCTAACAACATTTACATACAGTCACAGCCATCACAACTAGCCAAGGGGTCTTTTAACAAACACCTCTATGTCATAGAAGTCGCTGACAGCCCGCTCTGCAAAGCCTGCATGGAGAAAGATGAGACAGCAGCACATGATTATGCTTCTAAGCTGTCCGATAGTCGCCGATAACAGGGCAAGTACTTCGGAAACCCAGGTACCCTCTATCTATGAGATAGTAACACCAAGGCTTTGTTGACCTTCCTTGGGGAGCTGGGGTGGATCGAATCACGAATGACACATTTGTCCCACCTGCACGCAAAGGAGTTGCGGAAACCACCCCGATTAAATATACATATAGGTAGGTACACACATTATATCGGTCAACAGGAACATAACAAATAGACATTATACATAGGTTAAATACCATGATTATTACTCCGTCGGGTCTTGCTTCTTATACAAATAGTTTAACATAATAGGCTTATTAATACGCAATATGTAGGTAGGGGCTTTATAGAATAGCCTGCCCCAGACCACTGTCTTACTATTTAGACAGGGACTCCCCTAATATCTCTTACCTATAATCTTATATGTAGAATCTCATGAGTTTCTTATAAGCTTAGAGGAAGAAGGAATGATGACAAAGATTTTGGCGGAAAATTATTAACAAAAGGAACAAACGTGGGTGCTTACCTGTATGCTCTATTTGTTAATTCACTTAAGCTTTTCAAAAGCACCTAAGGAGTACAAAGCGTCAAAGCTTGAATAAAATGAGAAAGGTCCCTGGTATTCTTATATCTACTTACCGGTTTTGTTTTTTGGGGAAAGCCTAGCCAGTGAAGTTGCTAGCAGCAAACTCCAGAATATTAAAATCTGCGCTTTTGTAAAGCAGTAGCCTACTAGGAATGCTGTAATACTGTATCAATCGTTGACTGTGTTTTGAAAGTTTTATTTTATAATCAATAAAACCGGGTGAAGTTCTGTTTTCATTACCAACCACAGACAGAAAATCAGTGGAGTGGAGCACAGATTATATTATATAACAGACAGACGGTCAGACGTTGCGAACTAAGATAAAAAAAAAGTTTTTCCAAAAAAATGCAACCGATTTCTATAAAAAAAAACTTTAATTTTTAAAGCGAACGTAAGCGGTTTAATAGTTCATTTCAAGTGTTTAGTTAGAAGTGCTTATCTTATCTACGTGTACAAACCGAAATGGAAAGTAAGCGACTTATTTTTATCAGGTGTCGTAAACCTTTGGTATTAGCTTGGCTCGATTCATTGATCAATTTTCGTTTTATTGTAGAACGGGATATTACCATGCTAGACACGTATAACGCTAATGTATTTATTTTATAAACAAATCAACATTGTATTAATTATAACTTTTGAATAAAATATCTGATTCGAACAAATCAATCAAAAAGGTATCTAACTGAACACGAAATGACGGTTATCAACAAAAAAAGAAAGTCATGATAATAAGATAGTAGTCCAGGTAAAGGGCTACCCCGACGATAAGTAATAAAATTGCAAATCTTGTTAAGATTTGCAGTTCTTGTTTAGATTAGTACAACAGTATCGTTAAAACATAATGAATGATCAATTGAAAATGTTTACAACTTCTAAAGTGTGCGTGTTTAAATGCAATATCCTAAAACGAATAATAAAATGGTAAAATGCGTGACAAGTAAAGACACTTTCATTTACGGGAAACCTCAGAAAAATGTAATTTTATCATAGTTATACAGGTAAGCATTTCGGCTCCTCTCGGGCGCCACACGCCATTCAGAAAAGATACCCATGGCGCCTCTGCGGCGCCATCTGCACGGAATCGGTTAATTTATGTACATAATAAAAGTTGCTATTATAAAAGTTTTTTTTTAACTACGTTGCCTGGAAGAGGTCGCGGAATGCGATAAGGCCGCCCATTGTAGGTACATGTGTTTTAGTTTGTAGTTTTCTTTTATTTTGTTATCCCCGGTGTACAATTAAGTATATACTTATTAAATAAATAATAAGTAAAACAAACAGTGTCTTCATCCTCTCTCCTACATAATCTTTGCTGACCGGTGAAGCCAATTTCGACTGTCGCATTAGCGTTTGCTCAAATGTGCGGCTGCTTGCCCCGCCCTCAAGCCCCTTCTGACTTCTTTTATCTGTTCTGTGGATACGTTTTCTATATGGCTCCTAAACTTTATAATAAAATACCAGTCATTTATAGCATTGCCAGTTAACTTGTTTAGAAAAAATGATGCAATTAACAGACAGATGTTATTTTAATATGATTTTATGAACGATAATTTTTATTAATTCTTATTTAGTAATTATAGCGTGACATTTTATTATATTACTGACAGATCAATGTTTTGTGACATTCAGGTACCTAATCCATCCTGCATGCTTGCATGTATACGCATGTTTTGGCAAATAAAACTATCTTTTTAAGTTAGTTGATAAAAGGCGCAATAGTAGGAATAGTGGTGGAGTGAAAATAAAACAAGACATTTCAAACTTTTATTTACTTTATTATCTATTATCCAATTGTAAAAGGGGGAACCAGTCATACACTATCACTCCATGTCACTACTTCGCTACAGATCTCAGCCATGTACACATTTATAAAGAAACATCAACCGAAATAAGGTTAAAAATTCACAAATACACATTTAATGTTGATTAAAACTATCTTAGAAGTAAAAGGCTCGAGCGCGCGGGGAGACGGCGATCAACTGAAGCTAACTGAACATAGGACATCGTACAACCCTGAGCAACAAAATGCTGCTCCAGGTCTGGTTGCTCATCACCAATGCGGTTCACGAATAGAGCTTATCGAATATAGACAAAAACACCTCTATGAGTGAACGCATTGCGCCGCGTCGCCGCTCGCCCGTACCCACACTTACGCTAGCTTCACCCACGGGACTTAGCGACATCGGCCACAAGTTACATTCAAACAATACCAAATGCTATAGCAGCACCTAAACTTATAAGAAGCGGTTGATCCTTCGACAAAAAACATTAACTAATACACTATTTCCGTGTAACGAGAGAAATGCCTGTCTACATTATATTATAAGCTAAGCTCGGATTGACACAGTAAGAGACATTGATATGATTTCAAAAACGTCAATGATTAAATATTGTTACGCGTTACGATTATTGCACTAAGGGATCATATACCGGGTTGGGAGTGTAAGTGTTGCATCTCGGGACTCAACAGCGGGGCGTGTGCGGTTATCTCGCCAAACAATTGCAGCTGGCCGCGAACATGAACACATTTATGTACTGAACGTTACGCTAACTTATCGGAACGAATTAATATACAACGCGGGACGCGCGTGCACACACGCACACAGTGAGACCACGCCCTTACATGGAGTCATTTCAATACACGCCGCTTCTTTAATTATTATATGAGAATCATAGTAACAATGTGACTACAATAACTCCATGCATATTATAATAACATGTCAAACATTTCACACACATCCTCCCCAAAAATCCTGTGTAATATTTACACTTCTTAAAATACACTTAGCCAACCCTAAATAGAATAGTTTTATTTTGCGATAGTGCCAAACTGCGAGAAAACTTTTACCAACTACGTCCGCGTTAAAAATTAAACTGACTTCCCCGAAACACCTTGCGAAATAATTAGTTACCGATTTAAAAAACATGGGAAACATCATAAATAATGTATTTCAATATTTAATTCATTTTTGAGTACCTACTTTATTTGCGACAATGTACCATTACATTGGTATAACTCAAGTTAATTAACGCCAAAGGCAATGTCGTCCCCGATCCCAATAAAAAAATAATTTTGGATTCTCAATACTAGTATATAAATCCTTATAAATATGCGGATTATTACAAGTGATATCACTATAGTGAATTAATTTTGGATTTTGTAACTTAAATATAATAAATCAACACATGGTGCCAATATTCCTGAACTTTGTACATATCACTTTGTATTTAAAGGGATTAAAGTGACTTCTCAGCGAACTGAACACGGCTCGAGCGTTAGGATTACACCTACATAAATGTACTTTAAAACCTAGAACTTTAAAAATCTGTGCTTATATAACTCGTCGTTCGTTTTATAATCGAACTATACATAAAGCTGTTGTCCAACTGTCAGCAACATTCTTTCAAAGCAAATATCAACAAAAGTCACAATATGATCATAATAAATCAACATATTTTAAATATAAACTTATTAATTTTAACGCCAACTGTCGTGCTACAGCTTTATGTTGCATAAAAAAAATCATTTCCTTATACATGTAACTGATTATGAGAAAAAAAATATGCTTTTTATTATAAATTTATAACTTATAACGTACATAGAATAACTCTAGAAAATAATGGAAATACATCAGTTACCGGCTAACACCGAGCCGCATTCTTCATAATAACATAATCAACAAACGTGATCGTAATTACTAATGCAGGCACAGTTAAAATAAAACGACTTACAAATCCTAGAGCTGTTTTACTTGGTTTATCCTTACTCTAATGGGAATTATTCCTACAACATAAAAATTACATGGGCCCACGCAGCATCGCCGGCGAAACGAACAAATGTATCTACTTGGAGTAAAGTAAGGGTGATTGCGGGGTGCGGTGTACAGCCGGCCGAGCCGGGGGCATTAGTCTAAGTATGTTTAACTGGTGCTTACTCCACTATGTATGTTTGCGGCCGAAAAGTCACCTGCTCACGATGATATGAGCTGTAAACAAATTGTGCGGGTTAGTATCACTTGTCCAGTGGAAGTTGATCTCCTGAAGAGCGTGTGCCACCAATGTTCTCTTAACACTCACAACTTAGTTATAGGGAACGTGCAAGGCGTAGACTATGGCATCTAGTGTGACTATGAAATCTGAAACTTTTACGTAGTAAATATTTGACATGTGCTGCCACCTATATTTCCTGCACCTTCCGTTTAAGGGAACGTGCACGAAGTAGACTGTGCCATCTACCGTAACAAATTTGAAACTTATAAGTGAAATATACTTGACATTGACGCGCCTGTGTTGCCACCAATAGTTTCTGCACGTACCCTATAATTCAGGAGTTTACCAACACTTACCAAGTTTGGATATACTTATTTGGTGAAGAAATTAGAAAAAAATAATGTTGGAATGGTTCATCAAATTAAATCATGGAAAAAAATAAAAATGGCAAATAAACACATAACCATCGAAACATTTTGAATGGATGTAACATGTTTTTCAAGATAAATACACATGTTGTTTATGGGAACCACAGCCACAACTTGAGCAGTGTAGTTTACTAACAGATGCAAAAAGTAGTCTTACAACCAGATGTCGTAATTAGGAAGAGTAATTAATGTACTTACACTGATTTCATACAGCGAAAGAATAAAGTGGATATGCCTCAAATCCCGAGATTGATTTTAAAGAGCAGAAAAAATCACGTGTTTTCTTAAAGAATAAGGTTATTTACTTTTAATAATAATTTTGCACTGTTGAATGATCAGACGAATTTAGTTTCTTCCCCTTTACTGCGAATGTTTGTGGGTAGTTGTACACAAATAACAAACGGTGGCAGTGTATAAAAGGGGGGTGCCTTGTACTAATTTCTCAGTCGCGTTCCGTATTGCAGCCCCGCCGACGAGGACCATCGCGACGCCCCCGTCAAAACCCTCCCCGACTTTTGCCTAACGAGCCAGCCCGCGCCGCTGAGCCATTAGCGTTAAATCCCCTAAATAATAATAACTGACCCAGCCTATCCCTTGCTGACCCTCTCAATGACCCCGTTAAGCCGAGGCCCGTATCCCACAGGGGATGCCCTTAGCGAAGCGGTCATTTAGCTTTTAGTAGTTTTTAGCCCTGGCTGGGGGCCTTAAATTCATTTGAGGCCACCACAGGATTGTCCGGTTAAGCAGTAACCAGCCTTAGTGTGCTGAACTGCGAGTGGTCCATTCCAAAAAAAAAAAAAAATAATAATTTCTCAGTCGCAACTCAACGGTCAGCGAGTCAACACGTCCCCTGAGGATGCCTCGTGGAGAGGCGAAACACGTGTCGGTAATGGTGTTGGGTTTTGCTTTGCCTTCCTGCATGTGCTTAAAATCCTTGCATTTGCCTTGTAATCTTGCATGTGCATAATATAACGGGCGGGAGGGAGGTGCATACCTGCAACCCACTAATATTCGCGGAAATTAAAACTAGATATATTATTTTCATTTTCAAATTTACGCGCGGCGTTGCCAAATTAAAAAAAAAACAAGTAATACAGTCATGTCGGAAGCGAACACTTCAAATCTTAGTGGTACTTTGAATGAATCGAACAAGAAAAAATATTCTGATGGTCAGACGAGTCTAGGCTAGAAGCAAAAGTATTTTCGTATTTGTAAAAAGTATGAGAATTTGGTTATTTAATTTGTATTGTGAATTAATGTAAATACTAATTTAAATTGTATGTTAATTTGTGTTATCTATTTCTCGAGGTTTTCATTATTATTTATTTGTAATATTTTGCCACACAGGATTGTCAATTAGAAATCTCGGGAAAATCCAATAATATCAACATTTCCATGCAAGTATATAAATAACTCTGACTAATTCCGACCTCAGAAACCCAGAAAATATTATGTAATGAATTTGAGAACAAAATGGTAATATTTCAATTCAACCATGTTACATACATACATTAAAACATAAAAAAACCACATGCAAAAAGAAAAACAAGCAAAACATCTACCTTGTAAAGTAAAGCGGGTGTTTATCCATTCCACTTCGATTCATATTATTTTTTATTATTCATAATATATTATTATTGTAATAATATATAGCTATGTCCTTTTAAAATCTATAGGTATACTATGTCGACATCTACACTCCGCTCTTAACTCCTATCATCTTAAATACACTGTAACAAAGAGAAATAATAATAAATAAAAAATAATTGTGTTGTCATGCATTCGCAAATGAATTGTTCAAGATCCAAGCACCTACCGGTATTAGAAATTAATACAAACAAAGACTGTTAAAAACAACGCAAAACAAAAATACAATGGGGCAAGTATGTAGCCAACTATGGACCAATGGCAGATAAGAGATATTAGATTAGTGTTGTGATGTTTATGATGTGTAGTGATATTAGATTACCATCTGAAATCTCAAAGGAATAAAAAAAATCTGTGAAGATTTCCTCAGTTTTAGAACAGTGCTGAAAATAATAGCTTCTCGCGAATCGTGTCTACAAATGAGAACGTAAATTCAACAAGCTACTTTACACCATATTGCTAACAACACAAAGTTTTAAATTCAAGTTACAAAGGACCCTGGGATGCTAAGTTACACGTCGTACTATTTCGATGTTAGTGATGGTAACAGTAAGACACAAGGGCGCCTGCTGAGATGACGACCAATAGAGAAGTAGATATGTTGCACTGACCCTAAATAAATAAGTACATTTATAAGGGCTAGAGTTGTTCCCAAAAAGGTTTTTATGAAAGGTTTGAAAACTTCACGCTTTTCACCTCAAAAATGTCAGTGGTAGGTTGACTTAAAGGTACTTGGCAGGCTGCATCCATTTCTATTTTCTATGAAAATGCTTTTTATTTCTGATTTCAAAGAATAATAATGCTACAAGCTTTGAAAAACATAAAATAGATTTTTGAAAGCTTAACTTTTAGTTTAATCTTCTTGATATGTGGTCCCTGCAAGCAACAAAAACGTCAAAGTGGTCCCGGGCCAAACAAAGGTTGGGAGCCACTGGTATAAGAGCTAAAGAATGAAGATGATGTTAGCAATACAGCATAAAATTGCTTGTCTATTTACGTTTGAAAGGCCTTTTACAACGTTATACTGACCGACTTGACTGTGGCCTTGATGAAGTCCTTCTTGTGCGCGAGGTCGAAGTCTGGGTAGTGGCTGTACACCTGCTTGCACACCGTCTTCATTGTGATCTGCTCGAGGTTGGCGCCCTCCAGGATCTGCTTCACGTACTTCTTGATCTCGTCATCCTGATACAGGAGCAGTGTGAACAATGGTGCATTTTGAGAGTAAATATAGAGGTATGTGGTACAGGGTGTAAAGTCCCACGAACCTCCATTGAAAGGGGACGTCTCTCCGACTAGTCTGGTGGAAAACTGCTTGATAAGTTGATAGTTGTTTTCGTTTGGTTGTATGAGTTCAAATCGCGCGGAGTATGTTGATAATGCGACGTAGGATTTGTGTGACGTCAGGTCTTTAATTCGTATGTGGTATATGTGTAAATGTGAATGGCAAAGGGACTACATACGTGCGTAAACAGTACTAGTTGTAACGGTGCTGTCAACTTATGAGTGTTTGTGTTGTGCACTGCTCCCAAATAGTGTAGTTGTTTGCTGTGTGTGTACTGGTATAGAAGACAAATTGTATCTTTGAGAGGGACATAGGATACTTTTTGTCACGAGAGTACATAGCCTTGGTATAATTTCAGAGTTTCACAAGGACAAAGCCTAGTGTAGCACTCCTAGTGTATTCTGTAGTGTAGTAGTAAAAGCTATTGATATGTATGACTCACAGTGGGCGGCCGCTTGGCCTTCTTGTCGGCGGGCGTGTCGGAGTCGTCGCCGCTCTCCTCGTCTTCGTCGCTAGCCTCCTCCTCGTCCTCCTCCTCGCTGCCCTCGCCGGACTCCTCGTCTGAGGACGCCTTCTTACCTCCCTTCTTAGCTGGTCGGCCCGCGGCTTTACCGGCCGGTGCCTTCTTCTTGGCTGTGTAAATGAGTTTTGGATTAGAAAGATCATCGGCGATAAAAATCATCATCAATAAGATGTGCCCCTTTGATTTAGCATAACATTTTGTATTGTCATACCTGTGAACCGTGCGTGTTTCTTGAACAATAACAAGTCTTATTTTCTTTTTCTTCATAAAATTACATTGTAATTAGAGAAAAATTTGCGATCGTTCGGCATGGACGGGTCACGGACAGATAAGTTTGGTGAATACGCGAATATTTTAATTAACTTATTTGGATCTCCATCAAAGTTATAACATAAATAACAGAGATACAAGTGGTCCGTTAAAGTTTGTATCAACGCGTCATCGTCTCCGTAGTTCAGGCGCTAGATAATAAGATGTCGAGTGACATACCGGGCGGCGTGGGTGCTTTCCGCTTGACGGGCGTGGCCTTGGCGGCCGCTTTGCTGGCGACGGCTCCCTTGCGGCCCTTCGCCACCGGCGCCGCCGGCCTGCCGCGCTTGGACTTGGGCTCCTGCCGCCGAACAAAACATTATTAACTTTATCAACTTTTCTTCTAGTTTATGAATTTATCCAACAGTGCATGTACAAACAAAATTAAGAGAAACGAACAGTAATCACAACCAATTTGCTTTAGAAGTTCATTTTTATTTAAATATATCTTCCAGCAAAGTTCTTTCGGAAATGACCTATCCATATTTATTTTTAAGATGAAATAAACTGTGCTATTTTAAAAAGTTGAAATTTAAGATCTGATGTTTAGGAAGAAATCTGTAGAACTTATTCAAAAACAATTTTTTTTTTCTTATTACTGCAACCATATGCCTAGTTTACCGAAGTCGTGAACCAGGAATACGACATTATGTTGTTTACATAGCAGCAGTATTAACCAGTTGTTACTTACATCTGATTCCTCGCCCTCGCTTCCCGACTCGTTCTCGCTCTCACTCTCTGACTTTTCACTTTCTTCTTCACTGTCAGACTTTGCTCGTCGACCGCGACTCGGTTTACTCGGCTGCATAAAAAAAAACATACATTTGCGATTATAAAAGGTGTAAATGCAGTACCTAATTGAAACAAGTGAAAAAATAGAACCTCATTTTAATCGATATTAAAACAATTATTAGTTATTATAGGACACGCACACAAATCCCAAAAATTAACTTTGTTTTTGGGATTTCGAGTGTGTTAATCACAATGATTTTATGTATAAATATTTTTTCTATAAGTAGCTTCTTTGATTGGGACATTAGTCCAAAAGCCTTTACAATATGTAAATAAATAAAAAAGAAATGAAAAAACAACCGACGGGACACATAGCGTTATTCATAGTTATGCTTACAATTCAAATTGACACAAATCATATTCTGGCTTTATAAAAAATATATGATGTTTAGTCCGTCAGTTAGATTATAGAAAAATATTTGACACGTATTTTTTCCTTTATCAAATCTATAAAAACTGAGGGAGATAAAAAGCATCAAAGATCAGGAGTGGGAGCGTGTGACGTTACCGCTAGGTAAAATTTGTAGCTAGTAGTGACGCCACACGAGTTTTCAACGCACTGTATCGTCTTCATTTTTTATTTACGTGAAAATACGTGTCTAATATTTTTGTGAAATCTATCAGACGGACTAATCAAATTTTTCCACTAAAATAAAGTAAAATAGCATCGTGTTCGGCTGTTAGCACGACGACGCACAGAGTGGTTAGATAACAAGTAGTACATACCCGGCCCTTCTTCCCCTTGGGCTTGCGGCCGCGCTTGGCGGCGGCGGGCTTGCCGGCGGAGCGGCGGCGCGCGGTGGGCTTGCGCCTGCGCGCCGCGCCCGGCGCCGCCTCGCCCGCCTCGGGGTCGAAGTCCGAGTCCGCCTCCTCCGACCCGCTCGGGTTGAACGAGCCCTGCAACCCCACCACGCACTACATTACCAAGCTCTGTGAACCCGCAGCCTCGCGACCGACATCGTATACGCTGAGGATACGAGTTCAGCCCCGACCTGCGCGCTACGACAACTCGCAAGCCACTGTGCCCACCTAATCGCTCCCGCAACAGTGTCCGTGCCCGCTTCAGTCGCTGTGCGCACTCTGGTCAAGGCCAAATAACTAACGTTTTGGTAGGACGAAAGAAACAAATATAATTCATGGTCCATACAATAATTAGTAAATTGTAGGATATAAACAGTCAAAGTTGATTACGTTTCCTGATTATCATATTTTGGCATTATATTGTGTTTTATATAAGAAAATATTGTAAAATTCTAATAATTATTACAAAAAGACGAAATTGCTTTCTGACAAGAACGAAAAACAGCCCGAAGAGCTATGATTGGCTGGTTCAACCCCTAATAGTGTGTGTGTTATACTTACATCTGAATCTTCTGAGCCATCTTTGGCAGGCTTGGGTCCCTTGACTTTTGTTTCTTGGTCCGTTTCATATTCTTCTTCAGAGTAGCCTATGAGAATTTAGAATACATTAGCGAATTTTTTCAGGGGCAAAAATTGACGCCATATTAATTTCAGTTATTTGATTTGACTGTTATTGTTGATGATGATCGCATACTGGAAGCACTTTTACAGTTCAATAATATTAATTGCATTATTTATGGTGTCGAGCAAACGAATTTATGAAACATTTATGAAGCAATAGATGCGAAATTTCCTTCAAATTCTTTGGATTGTGACAGGAAGGAACTTAGTAACTGGTCGGCGTTTTGGGGGCTTTGATATCTGCGTACGGTTCAGAAGTAGTGATCGCGATGATGTTCGTGCGGGGGCGGGCGTACCTCTGTTGTGCACCTTGACGGCGGCGGAGCGGCGCGGGCGGCCGCCGGGCGTGCTGGGCGGCGCGGCGGGCGGCGCGCGAGCCACGCCGCGCGCGTGCGGGCTGTTGGGCCCCGGCTGCTGCAGGAAGCCCACCAGCCGCGCCGACAGCTCCGACGCCGCGCCTGCGGGGGCGCAACACTTACTCACTACTACAACAGACTACCACTCCACCACTGGAAGCTCGAACTAACCATCGACACTGGGACGATTAGCATGGTCCATTCATTACTAAAAATTCTCCTTCATTATGGGACCAACATTGGACTCATGTAGTGAATAAATAAACAATACAATCTATACTAATATTATAAAGCTGAAGAGTTTGTTTGTTTGTTTGATTGTTTGTTTGTTTGTTTGAACGCGCTAATCTCAGGAACTACTGGTTCGAATTGAAAAATTATTTTTGGGTTGAATAGACCATTTATCGAGGAAGGCTTTAGGCTATATATCATCACGCTTAAACCAATAGGAGCGGAGCACAGCGATAAAGAATGTTTTAAAATCGGGGATTCCACGGGGACGAAGTCGCGGGCAGCAGCTAGTATTAAATAAAATTATGATGACCCTCTCCATCGCATACAATTGAGACCATTATCTCATCAATCGAAACATTACAGATTTATTATGTACCTATGTGTGTTTAAGCTCGCTTACCTTTCTTATCAAGATCGAGCATCTCGCACATAGTCCGCAGCTGCTTAGGCTCCATCTTGGTAGTCTCTTCAAGCTTGGCTTTGTATTCTGACGAGCCGATGGACCACTCATAGCCCTTGAACTTCTTGACGTTGCGCTTAACGTTGCGGTCTAAACATAGTTGCTGATAAACAAATGAAAACATTAGCATTGTAATTTGCGTCATTTCTACTAAACTTATACCTGACGAAGTAAAGCTTTTTACTGACGAAGTAAAGCTTTTTACGCAGTCTTTCATAAGAGCCTAAAAAGACATAAATGTGAACTGCTAAAAGTTGCAGTTGGGATGTATGTGAAATTCTCATTCAGTTATATAAACTGTAACCTTGTAGCTGCTGTGCAGGTCCTAAACACACGTTCTGTACCACGTACAGGACATAGTACTGAACGTGTATTTAGAACTTCACTAGATCTCTTAGATCAAACACTAGAATATAGTCTTTTGGGCCCATCATAGCTTTAGAGTTATCTCCAGTAACCATTGAGAGCAGCAGACGTGTAACCAAACGCTGAGTAAACTATCAAGACACTTGCACCGGGCACATTTCCCGTGGACAGCGATGTGGACGAATGTTTCGATGCCCTTTGACTTCTTGTAATAAGTATAAATGCACTAAACGGATAAAAAAGGGGAGGTTTTTTTATCCCGTTTGTAATTTAGGTACATTTATTTTATTTTACTACTTAGCTTGTATACAGATTTTTTTTAAAGAAGTGCACAAAAACATTGTGCTGGTTCTATATGAATAATAGAATACATTTCCATTATTTGTTCCATTAGTTGACATCGTATCGCTTTTCCGCTAAAACCCCGTTTACTAACTGCGAGTTTTATGAGATGGTACGAGTGTATTTATTAAGTGGTGAAAACATATGAGCAGCTTCCAGAATATCCTTGAATGCGAGCCCATGTGATCTGTACCATTACAGCCACTCAAAGGATGCTTGATCACGGTCTCAATGCGGAAGACTAGTTTTATAAAGTACTAGCGACCCGCCCCGGCTTCGCACGGTTGCAATACTAATACGAAATCTCTACTATATTATGCATTTATTATACATATAAACCATCCTCTTCGATCACTCTATCTATTAAAAAAACTGCATCAAAATTCGTTGCGTAGTTTTAAAGATCTAAGCATACATAGGGACAGACAGTTGGAAGTGACTTTGTTTTATACTATGTAGTGATATGTTCTGATAGCAAACTTACCCCATACAAGTACTGATGCAGAAGCTTCTGGTCCTGCGTCTTGAACCGCGACAGTGATACCTCCACGTTGCTGATGTGGCCCAGCGGGATTCCCTTGCCGGCCGGCAGCGGCACGGGTGGCTCTGTTGGCTGAGAACGGACGAATGAACGGTGAATAGTTTGGATTAAAAGTTATGATTCTTATCTTTCTGACGCTGTTATTAAGAAGTGGGTGGGAACTATATATTTCCTTGAATATTTGATTATTTATAATATTGTCCTTTAAATTTACATGAAGCCTGTAAAACATTACACTTTCAGAAGAAAAAAACCGAAAGAGATCCGGAGACAACGTCGTTGCTTACTATTACACACATTAATATATTTTACCACACCAGATAATATAATTTTCGCAGTTTTTATACAATGCCACTCTTTGGAACATGTAAATCTTGCCCTGAATTAAGACATAGGGGTGCGTTTTAATCTCGACACTACATTGTCATGGGATATTTTCTATTACACGCAAGCAAAGAACCTTTTTAACTAAACGTTTACTTAAGTATGGTTACTGCTGGCGAGAGACATGCCCTTAGCTAAATAAAACAACGGAAATATTATATATACGTTGTTCAGTGTTATAATAATAATATCTCCTGCGTACATAGCTAATCTCCGTTGATATTTACCACCGTGTTCGAAATTCAGTCGGGAGATATTTTGTTTTATTTTTTTATTGTCAGATGGATATGCTCTTGACTCTAGTCTAGGTCGCAAGTGACAGAGACAAAGTCGACGATGGAATGAGCTTACCCAGAAGAAGCCTGTTCACTCTTAACTTTGAAGAGATCAGGGTTGAATATATCAACATGGGTATGGGCACGCGCAGCACAATTTTAATGTTTATCATTGTTTTTTTTTTTACTTTGTGTTTTGTTGCTGTTGTGTTGTGTCTGTGTTGAATAAATGTTTTCTATTATATTCTAACATGTACCTCTTTCTTGGGCTTGGGTTTGGGCGCCTCCTCCTCTTCTTCCTCCTCCTCCTCCTCCTCTTCTTCTTCTCCCTCTTCGTCATCATCGCCCTCGTCATCGTCTTTAGCTTTCTTTGCCGGCTTCTTTACTCTGTAACGATTACCACGCATTTATATGGCAAGAATTGATAAAATCTTACTTTACTGTAAATGCAAGACTGAATGGATGTTTGTAACTCAATCACGATGGAGCGGTTAAATGGCTCCGAATTAAATGGAAATTTGACACAAACATAGATTAAAGTCTGGAATAGCACATAATAGGCTAGGCTTTGTATACCGGGATAATTGGAAAAGATTGAGTAAGACTCACTGTAGTTGAATTAATCGGACCCATCGGATACTCAATTTGAGTGTAGTGCTCCTGTTCAGAACATGAGCCACAAGTTAAGCCCCAAGTAGTAGCCCATACAGTGGTATTTTGGGGAATTTGATGAATGCTGCAACTAACGTAGCCATCTACTGGTCCCAAACCGTCTAAAGAGTAAGTCGAAAAGCGCGCGCGTTACTGTTTTTTTTATTATTTTTTTTTCTCTTTCGTACTGCACCTACCACAATTATTCTCTGCATCACCCAAAGGTTGACTGGTAGAAAATGCCTAAGGCATTAAGTCCGCCTCTGTACATTTGTGTGCGTAAAGTATTAAATAAATAAAATAAGTAATGTGGTTACAAAAAATAATTGAAGATACACATACTTTTCTTTAGCTGGCTTCTTTGTTTCCTCCTCGTCGCCTTCGTCTCCTTCCTCCTCCTCCTCCTCCTCTTCATCTTCTTCCTCATCCTCGTCCTCCTCTTCAGTATCCTACGAACAAAAATAATTACAACAAGATTGAAGACTGTTACACACAGATTTTTTCTACAATACTTAACAAGGAGCCATTGTACTCATCGTTATGAATAACTTTTACTATTGGGACTGCTACTGAAATCACGAAAAAAATAAATATATTTATATTTGTACAATGTGCGCATAACTCGACTTAATGTACTAAACAGCTTATTTTGCTTCACGATTTAAGTTCGTCCCATAGAAAAAGTTGTTCATAATACTGAGAACAGTGAAACTGTTTCAGGTATTGCATTTATTTTGTAACACGTTATAAATATGATGTTTAGTATACACTACACAATAAAGAGAAGAACTAATTGTAAGAAATTTAAATTGATGTAGTACAAGAAAGTGCAATATGCAGATAAGTTTCTAATTAAAATAAGTCAAAGTCAGTGAGAAAAACGATCGGCACTACAAGTGTTAAAGAGGGTGTACGCCATATGGCATTTCATACAAATTTTCAAGTCACTATTCTGCGAAATGGCTGAACCGATTTTAATGAACCTTCACATACATAAGCAAGATGCATAGGTCTAAAAATTTAGTTAAAAACATTTTCAAAATGTCTTATTAAAAAAGATAACTAGAAATGTAGGTATGTTTGTATGGAAAATTTAAAATGGGTCTAATTTAGCTGTAACATTATTTATCGAAAATGTTTTCAACTAACTTTTTAGACCAATGTATCCTGCTTATGTATGTAAAGTTTCATTAAAATCGGTTTAGTCATTTCGTAAAATAAGGACTTGAAATTTTTTATGAAATGCCGTACGGCGTATACGCTCCTAATTTCTTGCACGCAGTTCTCCCTTCGTCGCATTGAAACACATTCGTGGTATTGCGTTGTCGTTTGGAACATGTTTATTCGTAAGCTACGTAAGGATTGTTCTCACCTCTTTCTTAGGCTTCTTTTTAGGTGCTGCCTTCTTGGCGCCTTTGTCGTTGGTCTTTACGTCTTCTTTTTCATCTTCATCATGGGTCTCGCCATTTTCTTCCTGAACATAACATAGACGTATTAAATAATCTACCCACACCCACACTTGCAGTAAAGTTCAAGTAAGATAGATTCACAAATAGGGTAGATCTAACGGTCTAATTAGTTTTTAGTCTTAGTCTAAAAACTAATTAGTCCGTTAGATCTATCTGATTTGATAAAGCAAAAAGTACGTGTCCAATATTTTCGATAATCAAAATGAGAGACTAAATAGATTTTTGTTTTTACTCAGGAATCATCCCTGTTCTAGCATTTGTAATCTGTGGCGGCTGAGACTGACTAATGACTCCGCTATGGCAGATGAAGCCTCTTAGGCCTCATCTGCCATAGCGCAGAATTCTTATTCAAACTATTCTACACCACAGGTGCACATATATTTCTTAGTATACACTTCATAAAATGCGGTTAACTCCATAATGTACTTATCAGATTCTTCTATATTTAACACCTCTCGCGACTAATGAAAATCAATTATATTCATTTAAAAATAGATCTTTGTGAGGGACGCGTCCTTGAATTCCGAGGTCGCAAGGTTAGAAACCTCGCCAGTACGATTCAGAAATAGGCAGTTTTTTGACTTTCCCTTTTTTTTCAATGTATTATCTACTGAGCACAGGCTTTGCAAAGCGATACTGAAAACCGGAAGATTTAGCAAAAAATCCCCAATTCCCAGACTTGGAAACGTTTTTCGCGAAAATAACACAAGACAAGTGTACTAATTAATAAAACCCATGAATGAATGAAATCATCAAGGTAAACCAGTTTTACACGACTGCTCAAAAAAAGGAGTGTTATGTTTTCAGGGTTCACGTATGTATGTATGTTTGTGAGTTTCTTTATTTCACCATAACTTCTTAAACATATAATCAAAAAAAATTAAAAACACGCCTGCCATGTTATAAAGTGAATTAAAAACAAGATAGAAAATAATCTTTTCATTGCAATCGGGGGACCTGTAAAAAACTATTAAAAGGAACCGTCCCCAACTGCAATGAAAAGATTATTATCTATCTTGTTTTTAATTTTTTAGTTTTTGACATGGCAGGCGTGTTATTTAATTTTTTTCAAGGCATTCATTTTAGTTAAATAAATATCATTGTCAAGTCGGGATATTACTTTATTCTTACCTACATTATTTTTGTATTACACACCTAGGCGTTACATGTTTTTTTTAAGAAAATCACATTGGATTTTAATTAAAGTTCATTTAACAATGTTTAGGTATTCATGTAACGAGATGACGAAAGTGGACTACGCTCTTTAGAAGTGTAAGAAAACGGTAAGCGAACTGCGCAGTCAGTTAGCAGTTTCGTTGCAGTAGGTAACGTCCTCTCTCTATACTCCATCCTCACTTCGATTTTGGAGCTGGCGTGTAGTTGAAATACAGCCTGATTAATTAACGCCAGTCTTTAAAATTACAATTTTCACAAGTTTAGCCACTACATCGCATCGCATGCGACTTAGTTCCCTACGATATGAGCTAATTGCATACATTTTTCCTTGCTATTATTACATTAAGTACTGACAGTGGTCATGAACTTTTGACCGCGGCCATGACCGACAAGTAGTGTTTCGCGAAGTGCCTGTAATCATCAGTGATCTGAAAAAGGTGAGCTAATTTACCTAAACTTCATAGAACAGAGACAAAAAGTGGAGGCTTCCTAACGAAAACATTTTTTTTCTCGATCATCGTTCTGGTTTCGGAATAAAGTACATTATCCATGTTATAAATACAGAAAACAATTGAACTAGTTTCCTGTTCGTTACGTTTAGTGTTCGGAATAAGGTGTCTGTTGCTCCTATCCCAATTTACTTGGACTCGTCGCAACATTTCTTCCAGTACCCTCGGAGTTGCCATCTACCACAGAAATGTACTTTTTCTTGACACAATTTATTTATAAATTGTCAAGTCTTAAGAGCCTTACATAATTTCGATCAGAAAAACCGGTTATTATACCACGAGGCATCATTTCGGCGCAATTTATCTAAAATACTTCAAACTTGCTAAACTCGTCTAGTTAGGTACTTGTCTGGCGTTTATTTCTTAAAAAATTCAATTCCAAGGCCGTAAAGTATTTATTAGGTCATCTTTTTGCTAATAATATTATCAGAGAAGAGTTAAGACGCTGACAACAGCTATTGAGATCTGATGTTTCGGTATTTTTAGCCACGCCCACTATTTCTCCGATATACTAGCGCCATTCTTAAAGAGCGGTAATACAGCAAACTACCAAGGAAGAAGTAAAGTGGCGCGGTAAATAATAAATAACAATGAACCAATAGATGGCGCTCTTGTATATTTATAAATTGTTCTGTATGAAGAGCTAGAAACAAATTAGACAAGGCAATTAAAAAAAAAATGTGTATTATAATATTTTTGTTTTTAATTATTTTAAGACACTTTATTTACACTTATTTAAAAACAATATAAATGACAACAAACTAATAATAATAAACATAAATGATAAAAAAACCATTAAAATGCACATCCTACACAAAAGAGTGAACTTCGACGACAATACATTTATGTGTTTTCCCTCCAAATCAATATGACTCAAATTACAACCCGAAGGCTCTTGCTCAGAATTTTTTGAAGATTAAAAAAAAATGTGTTAGGCTTATAATAGCCATGTATCCACTGATAACAAATATGATGGATTAAATGTTCTAAAATTTTATTTCTGTATTTAGATAAAGAAAAATAAATTAATTCAATGAAATATTGAAAGATTGTTGATATTTTCACGAAACAAGTTATGGAAATTTAAGCAATAAGTCACGTGACATTGAACACCAACCAGGACGCGTTACGTCATCCTGTGTAAAACACCATTGTTGTTGTTGAAATTTTCGTAGATTCACGGTTTTATCTTTTATTTTATTTAGTTATTCAAAGCATTATATAGAAAGAGAACATCATGAAATCTGGATTTTTGAAAGGAAACAGCAATAACTTGCCCAGAAATGACGTTGTTATGATTGGCAAGTTTTTCGCATCAAACAGCGACTTTTGATACTTTTCCCATGATATGATACTCAGTATAATTGAGCATATCATTTGGTAACTAAAAATAACAAGAAAAGGTGCTTATTGTGTACAAAAAGTGGAAGTGGAAGTGTGGAAGTGGAATCACAGGATTCCATGACAAAACTTTACAAAGATCTAACCTCAAACACCTCAAACAATATTTACAAAAATCAAGTAAAATCCATGTTTTTCTATAATTATGTATTCGCTAAATTGCATTTTATTTAATACTTACATCGAAATGGTCTTCACAAAAATATATTCTTGAAATTGATGATACACAATTTGCATCATTTCGCCTTGCAAGTGTTAGCCACCTTTTCCGTACTTTTACTTTGCTTGGGACAAATACAAATAATTTGTTTGGCATTTTAATGCTTGTGCTTTTACACTGGGGCACCATACAGTACTTATAATACGACGGATTCATTTTATATCACGAAATATCAACAATCGCTATACACGAACAGCTGTGTTTCGCACAGCTAACGTCACACACGACGCCATGATAGTTTTGAGCATTTTCCGGGGAAATTAAATGTCATTTCTTTAAATGCGAAATATAAATTGAAAATCGATATATTTTCAAAAAAAATTTTTTTTCCACGTATAATGGATACTAAGGTATATTAATTAGCAATCAATCAAATTTAGGCAACTAGCCTATTCGTCGTCCGATGTGGATATCTTGTTCTGGAGGACAACTCGCAGTAATCTAAAAATAAAAAAATCATATACTTATCAGTTAATCTATGCTTAAAGTAACTTAATAAAAACTGCTGGATTTTATTTTCGACAACCAATACCTGGCCAAGTACATGTTTATTTAATATTTACCTCAAGTTCAGGAAGGTCATCCGTGGATTGGACTGTCTCAGATAAATTTGATTCTTGATCAATAATTCTTAAAACCTCGCATGATTTTGATTCCTTTGCTGATTCTTCAAACCTTCGATAAAAAAAAGTATGACTCACAATAACATAAAAAGTATAAGAACGATCAGCAGAAAGTTTCATATATCACCTAATTTTCTAATCTGCAAAAAAAAAAAAAACATTAAAACTTTTGCACTACACTTACCTATTTTGTCTTATAAAAAACACCAAAGCTCACACAGTGATTTATAAAGTGTGGACAAGAAACAATGGACAAAGCTACGAGTATTATCCTTTATGTCCAGTTCTAAGATAGTTATAGGTCTATGTAAATTCGATAGATGATCGCTGGAATTTTTGTGAATTTATTTCTATGATCTTTGTAATGAAATTGTTATATATAATGTGTGTGTGTGTGTGTGTGTAAAATCATAAGTATGTAGGTACTTACAAAACTTACTGGTGGAAAACAATTTCCGAAGTTTTACCTATTTCTGAACTGTTCGCGAAACGTCTCTTTTTACTGAAAAGAAAAATGATAATTATTCTAAAAATATATAAAAAAACAATGAAAATATGTATCTTAAAATTAAAAGTAAATAAAACTAAAAAATCACATTAAAATTTCTTTAAATTCTTCAATGTATCGAACTCATCACTCACTTCACTTATCCAAATCCATGCAAATACCACTAAGCCAAACGAACGATGGAATGTCAGATGAATTTACGCTTTCAATAATACAAAATAGCCTAGTACCTATTTGGTTATAATTTTTGATATAAAACATAAAAATGTACTTACTTTACTACTTCCATGAGATGTTTTTATTTGTTACTATAGAAGCGCTTTTTTGCTGGCCTCCGGCATTTTTGTTAGCAAATATTTTTACAACTTAGTAATATATTGTGTACACAATACATAACTAAGTTGTAAAAATTATCTTATATCCTATAACTACCAATATCTTTACGTCGCAAAATTTTTACAACTTAATGTAGTTTTAGGAACAAAATAAAATTTGAACATTATAATATTATTATATTTGAAGTTGTCAAACAACAAAATATGAAATGAACGGATAGCGGTGCAAAGCGACATACGTCCGTCTAGCAGCGCGCCTATGCGATCACTGTCCGCTGCCATACGTATGAAAGAGAAGCGCGACGACGCGACGTTCGTAACTTATTACAAACCATAAAATAATTAATTTAAAAAAATAAGTTGAGTAGTCAAAAATAATAAAACAACCAAGTTCTGTATTTAAATATGATACGTAATTGGTATAAATTTTACCAAAGTACGTTGATAAGTAATGCAGATATTTTTGTTTGAAGATCATTTTAAGAGGTTAGTTTAGCATTTTTTTGTATCGAGAAAAGTTTTCAATACCGTGTTTTGAAAACAACAGGGTTCTCAGAAATATATTCAAGCTTAACATATATTTTTTCCACCGTCATAAACTGAATAGATTTGGCTAAAAAATTGTTTGAAACAAGCCTATTTGGCTCTTGTCAGCGCCTTAATTTACGTAATTAAATCACGACATCCGTGTCCGTCACGCTCTCTTCGATAACTGGGCAAGCAACACGCGAGATGCGCCCATATGTCAGTCATAATAACAGCTTGCTTCAGCCTTCAGTTGCAAACGGGTACTCAACGCTTCCCGCGAAAAACACGCCATCATTTGTGAACCTAAATATATAAAAGCGAAAGGTCACTCACTCAATCATCACAAAATATCGAAAACAGCTTGAAAACTCCCCCCGCCAAAGGGTGAATAGGGTACACGATTATAAACATTTTGGACGACCTATGAATTTGAGTTCGGTAATTCGGTTCATGTACACTTCAACCCCAGAATCATAATATAAACTGAGATACACTGGTCGACCCTTATTTGCATACATTAATGCACTTGCAAAGACCTTGACCTAACCCCGGAGTTTTTATTATTGCCTGTGTTTGTAGTCGAACTTTTGTCGTGCAATGGACAAACGAAAGACGTGCCGTTTGTGTTTACTAAACAATTTAACAGACAATGTAAGGACAAAATATATGATAGTTCAGGTTGAAATCCGCCAACCTATCCGTGAAATAACGATGCCGTTACTTGTTAAGAAAAAAAAAAATGAGAGGAATACCTTGTGTTTATTACAAAATGTTACTCACAAAACTGCCATTTCCATTAAATTTGCGAAGTTGTTTTTGAAACTTTAAAACGAAAAAACAATCGCAACAAACATAAAAATAGGTTAGAGCGTGAAGAAACACAAAAAACTCTCTTTTGTTTTTGATAGCCTGAACTGTTCCATTCCTGCGCAAAGACCTCCCCCCATTCCTTCCGTGCGTTTTATCGATTCTTATAAGAAATCACTCAAATGTTTGTCTGACCTTTTTAGAATCTGCATCAGCCTTCACGTCCCTCTTGTCGTCCTTAGAGTCGTTTCCTGCGCCATCATCGTCCTTGCCGTTAGCCGTTGTCGATTTTGAGTCGCCTGTTGTCAACAAAAAATAATTATTTTAATAAATATATACCTACTTTAATATTTTAGGTCGTTTTAGGAAATTTTATGAAAAAAAAAATAGCTTCGGCTAATTAATAGCTAAAGCGTTTTTTTATATTATAATACCGCCAATCTATACATATAACCCGGTGGTCTATACCTAGGTTTTCTATACTCTGACTATAAGATACATTCTCGAATGTTCAGCCGTCAATGTGCTAACGATGATGAGGGCTTCATTCTCTCGCTCACTCTATTCCCCTATCATCCATTGCGAACCTAACTTGTATGTGTGATTAACACGCTAACCAAATATCTACTTATTTTGTGATAATAGTCATTCCTTTTCTCTTTAAAATCCATCCAAATATTGTCTTGAAAAGATCGCTTTTAGCGATAAGGCCGCCCATTGTGTCACCCTATGTAATGTTTTCTTCATCTATATTTTCTGTAACTTATATGGTGTACATAATAAAGAGTATTGTTGCGCGCCAGAATTAAGTTAGGATGATAGCGGCATTCGGTACCACTAGCGCCATCTAGAATCGAGTAGCAGAACTATTGAAGTCGGGGACCTTCGAGATTTTTCTATGCTAGAATTCTCGGACCTTGGCCGGTCGCGACCGATATGTACGCGAACTTTCTGGAGTTCTACTCGGCGCCCTATATAAGGCCGGCACATGTGCCGACCGAGTCAGTATTGGATTTGCGATACAAGTGATAACTTCGAGAGCGATCTTCGACTGCGAACTCAAGCGATTAATAGTGCGATTGTGTTTTGTTATTAGTGAGTTATAGTGTAATTAGTGTGGTGTAAATTAAAGTGTCATCTTTGTTTATTTAATCGGCTGATTTTAATTGTAACGAACCCGAAGCTCGTAACAATTGGTGTCAGAAGAGTGGATTTAAAAGATGCCGATTCTACCGAAGGACGACACTGAGGGTATCCGTACCCGTAGTCAACGCCAGCAAGAGACGGACCAGAGGCGTTTTGGAGGTGCAACGCCGCAGACGACAGAGAGACAGTTGCCAACCATGGAGGCCGGCTTGTCCGCAGTAGCTCCAGCATCATCATCAGCACCAGACTTTGCTGCTCTGATGATGATGCTGCAGGAGCAGACTCGCCGCCAGGAGGAACAGGCCCGTCGCCAGGAAGAGCAGGCCCGTCGCCAGGAAGAGCAGGCCCGTCGTTTAGAAGAGCAGCTGCAGCGTGACAAGGAGGAACAGACTCGCCGCCAGGAGGAACAGGCCCGTCGCCAGGAAGAGCAGGCCCGTCGCCAGGAAGAGCAGGCCCGTCGTTTAGAAGAGCAGCTGCAGCGTGACAAGGAGGAACAGGCCCGCCGCCAGGAGGAACAGACCCGTCGGTTGGAAGAACAGCTCCAACGTGACAAGGAGGAGCAGGCGCGCCGCCAAGAAGAACAGATGTTCCTCATGAAGGATCTGCATGCCACTTTCGGCAAAGAAATTAAGGTTGTAAAGGAAAAGGTGGTTCAGCACGAGAATCGCCTGACGGAAGCTGAATCACGAATCGACCAAATTAATCATCGGGTTGACAACGTGATAGTTGACGTGAGGAAAACGCTGGACAACCTTAAAATAGGAGATGGAATCGCAACCTCTGTAGCTACTACACCTTCTCTACGTGGATTCAAAGTGCCGCCATTCGATGGAACATCTTCCTGGTCGGCATACAAAAAGCAATTTGACGCTGTTATGAAGGCGAACGGGTGGAGTAAGGACCAGGCCATGACTGCTCTCACCCTAGGCCTCCGCGACCAGGCCCTCACTATCCTGGAAGCCCTCGGTAACGAGGTGACTTACGAGCAGCTGGTTGAGGCACTGGAAGCTAGGTATGGCGACGCTCATCTAGAACACGTGTTTCGGGCACAGCTGAAGGATCGCGTGCAACGCAGCGGTGAAAACCTGCAGCAGTGGGCCCTCGAAGTGGAGAAGCTTGTTAGAAAAGCATACCAGTCTGTACCTGCGCTCATTCAAGGGAACCTGGTGCAGGCATTCATTGACGGCATCCGCGACCTTGAAGTTAGAGCTGCCGTGAGGCTCGGGCACCACGAGAAACTTAAGGACGCGTTGGCCCATGCACTAGAGGTGGAAGCTGTGCGGCAAGATCATCGTTCCCATCGCGTCAGGGAGGTTGCAGCGGCTACTGTTCGCGACCGGTCTAAAGGATACAGCCCTAGATGCTATGGCTGTGGGGAAAGGGGCCACCTACGGTCCAGTTGCCCTAAGCGAACTGTAGATAGGGAAGATAGTCGATCTCCAGAGGGTAGGGCGGTTAACAGCACCGCCCAGCAACTGCAGGGAAACGAGTAAAAGCCAGGGCTGCGGGGCGGGTGCTGGCTGATGTTCAGAGAGCCCCAAGGATTTCGATCTCACAAACCCATGACGGGAACAGCCTAATCATCAAGGGCGAGGTCAACGGAACGCCATGTAAGCTGACAATAGACACTGGAGCCTCACGCACGGTTGTCAGTTCCCAACTAGTAAGTCGGTTCCTTGGGGACTCCGCATACAACCCAGACCGCATAAATTTGGTGACGGCCACCGGTCAGCGCATACCCGTCCGCGGAGAGAAAGAGATGAAGTTGAAGCTAGGAAACCGGATCTATCTTCACAATGTTATCGTGGCTGATATAATGGACGATTGCATCCTGGGCCTAGACTTTATGAGGAAGAATTGTTGTGAGATCGACGTTAAGCAAGGAGTTTTGAAATGTGGACAAGAGGAACTTTTCATGGAAGGGGCATTACCAGGAAATGTGTACAGCCTAAAGAAGATTGTTCTTCCGCCGAGATCCGAAACGATTGTGCCGGTTAGTCTTCCTCGGAATTCTGGGCAGACTCATCGTTGTGTGCTTGTGGAAAGGGTAGACAATGACCTTCCTTGGAAAGTGGCCCGAACTTTGGTTAGAGCCACTGACATTTCGGGGGTACGTGTGCTGAACGTTTGTGATAAGGAACAGATGATAGAAAAAGGCACGCTGATTGGTACTTGCGAGGAAGTGGATTGGTTGCGTCGGTGCCAAAACCTATCGAATGGGAACCTCAGCAAGGACGCCCAAACGAAAGTGACCACACTTTTAGATGACTGTCGCAGCGTTCTGTCTCAAAATGAAATGGTCAAGGCGAAGAGAATGTTACTGAAGTATGCCAATGTTTTCTCTTCAAACGATGCTGACATCGGGAAGACTGATTTAGTCCAACACAAAATAAACACAGGAGAAGAGTTGCCTATCCGGCAACGACCAAGAAGATTGCCGGTAGCGCGTGAAAAAGAAGTGGAAAGCATGATTGAGGGAATGGTTAAGGATGGTGTCATAGAACCTTCATCAAGTCCATGGTGTTCACCTGTCGTACTGGTAAGAAAGAAAGACGGCACCATGCGGTTTTGTGTTGACTATCGTCGTCTGAATGACGTTACGAAGAAGGACAGCTATCCTCTGCCAAGAATTGATGACACGCTGGACATGCTTACTGGAGTAAAGTGGTTCAGCACGCTGGACCTAAAAAGTGGCTACTGGCAGGTTCAAATTGATCCTAAGGACAAGGAGAAAACTGCATTCTCGACGGGAAAGGGTCTGTGGCAATTTAAAGTCATGCCGTTTGGTTTGTGCAACGCTCCGGCAACGTTTGAAAGGTTGATGGAACTAGTACTAACCGGATTAATTGGCGAGGCTTGTCTGGTCTACTTGGATGACATCATCATCGTAGGCCGTACGTTTGATGAACATCTGCAAAACCTGGAACGCGTGCTCATGAAGATCCAGAGTGCAAACCTCAAGTTAAGTCCGAAGAAGTGTTCATTCTTCAAACGGCAAGTTAGCTTTTTGGGATACGTAGTGTCGGAAGAAGGTATCCGCACGGATCCAGAGAAAATCGCCGCAGTCAAGGACTGGCCAATTCCAAAAGACAAGACGCAGGTCAGAGCATTTTTGGGTTTGTGCTCCTACTATCGGCGATTTGTCAAGAACTTTGCTGACATAGCGAAACCCCTGCACAAGCTAACCGAGGAGAAGCGACATTTCTGCTGGGATGAGAGTTGCGACATTGCATTCCAGGAGCTCAAGGAACGTCTGTGCAAAACACCTATTTTGGGGTATCCTGATACCGACAAGGAATTTATAGTTGACACAGATGCAAGCGACATAGGACTTGGCGGTGTGTTATCTCAACGGAATAGCGATCAAGAGGTTGTGATAGCGTACTTCAGCAAGTCTTTGTCGAAGCCAGAAAGGAATTATTGTGTCACGCGACGGGAATTACTTGCTGTGGTCAAGTCATTGCAGCATTTTAGCAAATATCTGCTGGGAAGGAAATTCCACTTACGAACTGACCATGCTGCGCTGAAATGGCTATTGCAATTCAAAAATCCAGAAGGACAGGTTGCGAGATGGATTGAACTACTTCAGGAATACGACTTTGTGATTGAACATCGCAGTGGGAAAACTCATGGCAACGCAGATGCATTATCAAGAAGACCTTGCCCTGAAGACTGCAAGCATTGTACTCGGCAAGAGGGTAAAGAAGTCGTACCTGTGAGGATGATCAAGACAGATCTTAGTAACGAGTGGAAGGAAAACTTGGAACGTGCACAGCAGGATGATTTGGACATCAAGCCGATCTTGGAGTGGATGAAGGCCAGTGCTCCGAAGCCTACGTGGAGTGATGTCTCAGCGATGAGTTCAATCACAAAAAGCTATTGGGCCCAATGGGACAGTTTAGTGATTCAGGATGGAGTCCTGTGCCGTAAATGGGAAAATGCTCGGGGAGACAGCTGTCATTTGCAAATGGTTGTCCCTAAAGCTAAAGTACCGGATGTTCTACAGCTGTACCATGATGGTTGTTCAGGAGGCCATATGGGAGTTAAACGGACTCTACTGAAGATACGGGAACGGTTTTACTGGGTCCACTGCCGTGACGATGTTGAGGACTGGTGTCGCAAGTGTACAAGTTGTGCGGCTGTAAAAGGACCTCAGACTCGTAGCAGAGGTGCATTGAAATTGTACAATGTTGGTGCACCATGGGAAAGGATAGCGCTAGACGTTGCGGGACCGTTTCCGGAAAGCGAAAGTGGTAACAAGTATTTCATGGTGGTTATGGATTATTTCACTAAGTGGCCGGAAGTCTTCGCCATTCCAAACCAAGAAGCTTCAACAATTGCGGATAGACTAGTTCATGAAGTCTTCTGTCGTTTTGGAGTACCCTTGGAGATTCACAGCGATCAAGGAAGGAATTTTGAGTCCCAAATATTCCAGGAAACTTGCCGAGTTATGGGTACTCATAAAACGAGGACAACTTCTTACCACCCACAATCGGATGGAATGGTGGAACGATTTAATCAGACATTGGAAAGATATCTGGCCAAAGTTGTGGAAAACCGGCAACGGGATTGGGACAAGCACATACAACCGTTTTTGCTGTCATATCGAAGTGCTGTTCATGAAAGCACGTCAGTGACACCAGCTTTCGCAAACTTTGGAAGAGAATTGCGACTGCCTGCAGACCTGATCACCGGAATACCACCTGATGCTCCACGCAGTATAACCGATTATGCGAATGACTTGCGGAACAAAATGAACGACATTCATGAGCACGTCAGACAATCGGGCCAGCAAATGTCTGAAAAGATGAAAACCCGCTATGACCGCAAAATGAACAATAAAGGGTTCGAGGAAGGTTCACTAGTGTGGTTGCATAATCCAGTTCGCAGCAAAGGGAAATCTCCTAAGCTTCAAGCTAAATGGGACGGACCGTACCGGATTGTGACGAAGATCAATGACGTGACCTACCGTATACAGAAAGGTACAAGAAGCGCTCCTAAGATCGTTCATGTTGATCGACTGGCGCGTTATTATGACGCTGATAATGCTCGAGACGAGCATGTCTTAGGAGGGGGCAGTGTTGCGCGCCAGAATTAAGTTAGGATGATAGCGGCATTCGGTACCACTAGCGCCATCTAGAATCGAGTAGCAGAACTATTGAAGTCGGGGACCTTCGAGATTTTTCTATGCTAGAATTCTCGGACCTTGGCCGGTCGCGACCGATATGTACGCGAACTTTCTGGAGTTCTACTCGGCGCCCTATATAAGGCCGGCACATGTGCCGACCGAGTCAGTATTGGATTTGCGATACAAGTGATAACTTCGAGAGCGATCTTCGACTGCGAACTCAAGCGATTAATAGTGCGATTGTGTTTTGTTATTAGTGAGTTATAGTGTAATTAGTGTGGTGTAAATTAAAGTGTCATCTTTGTTTATTTAATCGGCTGATTTTAATTGTAACGAACCCGAAGCTCGTAACAGTATTCTATTCTAATAGAGATCCCTAGTAAATTTTAGTTGCTGAATAGGTTTTGCTGGATGTTTATATTATTGCGTACGAGAAAAGCATCACTGTAAAATTAACATTTTAGCTGAATTTTCTTGCAGATTTTATTTAAAAAAAATATATAATTACTTCTTCTACCTTCCCATTACCCCACATTATTCCTTGGTTTCAAAGCTTTAGTTTTTTTTAAGATATGGAGAGCAGCATTGCGCAAGTCGAAAGCTAACCGCGGCCCGCGGACATCTTCGTGTATTATTGGGTGGCTAAGTGGTCACCAACATATTTTTTGTTTACCATACAAACGTTATTTAAGATTGATTTGGTTGGCTACTTTAAAAATATAATTATAAAATGTGAACGATGATAATGATAACAAAACGATATCGTTCAATGACAGCAGTAAGTTGTAGATTTTTAATGAGCGATATTTATGGTGATAACGAGACATTGTATAATATGATAGTATTCATGATCTCCCCCACCTTTTTTTAATTGATGGAACTGAAATATACTATGATACTGAATATAGGAACTGAAGAGTCATCATCATTTTTTACACAGGAACTAGCCCATACTGGCTATAGGCTTCCCCTTTCTACTTAATATCTGGTTCCGTGCGTTCTATATTTAGGTGTTTCCTGCGACATTGACAATATCGTACCTACCTATCCAACACATAAAGGGTAACTAGCAAAAACATGGCAAAAATTTTACTCAAATGCGCGGTTAAATTGGCTGATCTGTCCGGCTTTTCGATTTTAACACCTGGCAATCTTATCCGCGCATCTCTTTTGTATACGCCTAATTTAAACTGCGCCATGCAGTTGGTGTACGCGAAGATAGTGCAAACCAAGCTTAGCATTTTTCGCCTGTTGCACGCACACGATAATTACTCTTTACAAGGAATTTAACTGGGTAGTGGTGAACTCACGAAACGGTCTCCCTTCTCATAAGAGTCATAAGCGATTGCAGCGAGCGATTCCCGGGGTATAAATTAATTACAATCTCGCTGCTTAGCAAGATGTTCAGTTGGTATCACTGTGTTAGTTTATTTAAAAGGACCTACCTGTCCACATTGAAACCGAGGTTTTATTGAATACAAGTGGCAGAAAAGGGGTGTTGTGGTGGATTATGTATTATTAACTATTATTGATTTCTAGCTTATAAACCGTTCTTTGTTCGTAAAGGCGTAGATCTACATATAACTGCATGAAAGTCGAGAGTTCTCATTTTATAACATAATACTACGGATAAATCATAGCGCTATATCAACATTTAACTGGCGTGTCAATGCCCTTTTGGTTCTTAAGTTACATCAAATCGATTTGACTGTGCAAACGGATCGTTGCGGTCATTGAATTATGAATGAGTGATACATTTCTCTCATACATAATAGGAGTACTAGTAGGCTTCACTGACGCTTGGTATCTCTTATAAGATACCGTACTCGAATGTACTTACTTAGTATACTTGAGATACAAAACTTTCTTATGGTATTTAGTTGATATCCCTAGTGTAGTACTAAGTTTGCATTTTGGGCTAATTGTACAATTTCTTAACACATCTTAATTTTTTCGGTAACATAGTTCTACTAATCATTAGCTCCGTAAAATTTACTCCAATATCTTCAAGTCACCGCCGCGTTTATCTAACCGTCCCCTGAACTGTAACGACCAGTATGCTCAGTAAATTGCGCAATTTATAATAATACTACCTCAACACTGAAGTAATAGTTCGTCGATAACATTTCTATGGTCGTTGCATTTCGCTTACGAGAAATCACGGAAATAAGTTGAACTTTACAAACGACGATCCGCTAATAAGATTTTCTAACCAATGACAAAATATCGAATTGGAAAAATCTGAGATGTCTAACTGGATCCCTTCATTGGACGTATAAAATAGAAAATAACTCTAAAAAAGCTACATATTATTATGTAAGTAAGTGCCCCATATTTCCATCTCCAAATTCTTTAACGGCTACTATCCGGATTGAAATCAAAAGTTCTTCCAACTGCAACTTAACGTATGAAAGTGCACTTATATGGTCGTCTCTCAGCTCCCACACGATTGGCTAAATTGATCTGGATGCTAACTGAATCTCGCCGGATAAAAGTAAGTGGTTAGTACTTATCATGAATTGATGACGATATACATATCGTTAGTAACATGTGAAGTGTGAACGAAATGCTCATGAGGATATTAGAAAAAGTTATTGCGTGTTGACAGCCGTGTGCAAATAATGCATGTTTATAGAAACCGATTTTTGCGTTGTTTGTGTATGAGTGCATGATGAATGGTATTTTGACGAAGATTGGTTGTAGGTAAGTTTAAAGAAATAGGGTCGAGAAGTTTGAGTATTAAGAGAGAGAACAGATTCGTTATCAAGACCAGGAGATGCGACTCCTCGGGGAGTCGCGGTGCTTTCCCAGAGACGTCGCAAACTATCACGGAGATGAAATGCATATGCTGCAACTGGCAAATAAAATGGGAGCGTCCTGTTTTGAAAGCCTTTCTGCATGCAGAATCTGTTGTAGATCTGATTTGAAGCCAAGTTTGTCGTACATTTATCATCGACCTTAGCACACATGATTATAAATATCTTTCAGTGAATCTTTATCAGAAAGGCAAAGTCATCAGTCTTATTGATTTTACATACCTACTGGCTATCGCAAACGGAGCCCTAACAAAGCGAAAGGCGGTTGAAGGGATCCTAGCGTGGCAAAAAATAAAAACATGTAAAGGGAGTCGCAGTATAAAAAAGATAAAGAAAAACCCCTGAATCTAAACTACTATTTATTTTAGTCCTAAAAGAGAAGAGAACATTCATAGATTAATGAATATTAGCAGCGGCCAAAACTTTAAAATCATTTTGTTATAAACCGGTATGCATTAAAATCTGACCGGAATAATCATAACCGACTTTAGAAGACCTCCGATTTCTAAGCTTCGTTACAGTCCAGGAGGTCAGCAAAATTTGTGGGCGACTGTGACTCACACAGCCTGAATCCATAATTACAAATATCATCGGCTTGTTTGATAGAATATAATTTATCTTAGTACCGGGTAGGTACCGGTTTCGAATGTATCAAATCTTTGAATTTAAACAGCCTAGGTGCTTCATATTGTTTCGGAAAAGTTGACATTTATTTGCGAGACTTTCATCTCTAAGTATCTCAGCTCACATGACATGTGTAAGTTAAGATCTAAAGACAAGGTTCTACCTAATAGGGAACATTATGTAAAACTCTACGTAGACGGCGCCACTAGCACAAACAGTAAACAAACTGCCATTCATGATGCATGTCATATTTATTTGTAACGAAGATTTGTGAAGACGTGTTAAATAATATGTAGTTATCATTATTCATGTACAAAAAAGTGTGCTGTGATATTATGGCATCTTATCGACATTTTAAAATGGACTTTCTAAGACAACTATTCTGAAAACAAGCAAGTTCAAAGGGAAAAAAGGATTTGGTGGAAAGTTACTATCTTACCTTCATTTAATAATTTATGTATTTTCTTGTTTCAGGCTTAAAATATACGACGAAAACAACTTTAGTAGTATAAAAGTGGATACACTCAAATCTTATTCACTCCACTATACGGTACATTTAGAGATGTAAATGAAAACACTGACTTACTTATTTGTAATAGTCTTTACAGCGTCTTGCGACTTCTCACAGTTTAAGTACATTTTTGTCTTTCGGAAATCAATGATTCCCTTCACTCTTACATCCAAATAGGCAGCACTTCCTTTTGGTGAGTGGCCACTCGCAGTTTACCTAGGAGGTTGTCGACTGCTTAACCGAACTTGCCTGTGGCAAATCTATACTAATATTATAAAGCTGAAGAGTTTGTATAATTGTTTGTTTGAACGCGCTAATCTCAGGAACTACTGGTCCGATTTGAAAAAATCTTTCAGTGTTAGACAGCCCATTTATCGAGGAAGGCTATATATCATCATGCTAAGACCAATAGGAGCGGAGCAGTCATGAAAAATATGACACAAACGAAGTTGTGCGGACAGCTAGTATTAAATATTTACTACAAATGCGCAGCACTGATGCACTATTGTACTAAATATCGTATTCTCTTCCCGACTTTACAACTCAATAGGGTATTTTACTGTAAAAATCTAATTAGTCCGTCTGATAGATTTACAAAAAATATTGGACACGTATTTTTTCTTTTTTCACGTAAACAAAAAATGAAGACGATACAGTGCGTTGAAAACGTTTCATTTTTTACCAGCGACGTGACGTCACGTCGCTGGTAAAAATTGTAGCAACGTAGTGACGTCACGTGAGTTTTCAACGCACTGTATCGTCTTCATTTTTTGTTTACGTGAAAAAAGAAAAAATACGTGTCCAATATTTTTTGTAAATCTATCAGACGGACTAATTAGATTTTTACAGTAAAATACCCTATTATTATTATACTAGCTGTGCCCGCGACTTCGTTCGCGTGGATGTCGGAAAAAAATATGTCATGTAGATAAAATTTAGGTACTCATATTTTGCATTATCTGATCCCAGTTGATTCTTAATTTGTTAAACTAATATTATTGACCTGTAACCCACATTGAAACAATTTTCCAAAACGATGTTTTTTACGTTTCGGAAGATTTGCAGAAGCGATCGATGTTCGATGTTCTTGTTTAAGCGACGCTTGCTGAGGTCAGTCTATGGATGGGTGACCGTCTGAACATACCAAAACTCCTCCGTGCCTCGGAAAGGACGTAAAGTCGTTGGCGTCGGCGATTCATGTTTTTTTTTTTGTGGTGTTTCGTAGAATAAGACTTTTTTTCTGGCATTTGAAATAAAATAGTAAACTAAAACATAAACTATTACTATTTTATTTAAATAGATGGCGTTGCGTGTACATACATACATACATAATTATATTACTTTTGTACTGACTACGTGATGCGTGCACATCTGAAAGACGAAAATTTAAAAAATCCTAGAAATGGGTTCTGTTATCCTTTAACTCCCTGCTTATTTTTTTCAAAAACAAATATTCTACAGATTTATTAGTAAGTATGTAAGTATAGATATAGGTTTTTGCCATTTTAATTCCGCTTTTAAATTACTTGTCAAAAAACTGTTTACGATGTGCGCTAGTGTTGTGTAATAACTTCTATTGTGTTGGTATAACTCAAACTTTCCTTTCTTTCTTATTTAACTGAGGTACCTACACCTACCTACTGCAAAGATCTTCAATTTCACTATTGAAATTATAAATTCGTCACTGAATTTACATTAATTAGAGAAATTAGCAGTTAAGATACAAGTTTTTATCTCAGTCTGCATACCACAAATCCTCCATACAGAATAAAAAAAAATCTGTCTAGGAGAGCCGCCATTACACAACAGGTTTACATTGCGCGGGAAAGCCATGTTTATTTCATAAATAAACATTCAGACACGTTAGGAATTTAAATAGTAGTGCCTGGATTTATTAAAACCAGTTTCTAGAGGAGCCGAGTTCATTTTCACTGACGAACACTCGGTATCTTCAGGGCTTTGTGAACGTTTTGTCTTACAATGTAGGCATAACTAATTGAAACAAGTATTGATAGATTTATTTCGAGCTTATTATCAGTACAATCCATGAAATAGTTGTCAGATTTGAGCCAAATATCTAGAAAAAACAGGTGATATACGTTGTACGCACAACTACGGCGCCATTTAAGCCACAGTTAGTGCTATGCACGGAAATCGATATTGACGAGTGACAAGGTTGCAAGTTTACAAGCAACGCTTTCGCCTCTTCAGTCTCTATTTGATTATCATCCCTCGTTTTATGGGATTTGTAGTCGTTTTGAAGTTAAACATGGATTTCTGTGTCAGCTCTAGCATGTTAGTGTAAACCGACTCGTTATCCAGAAAATTTGGTTATCTCAGAGAAAATGTAGTCACTTGTTTGGTTATCAGCAAGGAATAGGAATTTCAATTTAAATATATTATTATGGATCGGTAAACTAGTAAACGGTCACATAATCAATACAATTCAATAATGTAATCTGTACTTTTCGGGCGTACGGAAATGGTCATCCCGCGCTTTGTCTACAAAATTGATTTCCTAAGGAATTTAGGAAATCAATGTTCAGCAGGTTAAACTCTTAGGCTTAATGTTAAAGCTGATGATATTTTTGACCATTTTTTCTTTAAGAAACCTGGGTTATTTTAAAGATTCATTCTAGAATAGGTTTCAGTCAAATCCAGTCGAGTTAGTGTTTGATTTTGTTATTTTTGTTACGTGCAAAAATTAAGAGTCTTTACATAATCAACTACCTGTAGATTTTTTTTATTGGATAGTTCCGTATAATTTCATAAATATATAAGTTGCAGATGAAATCGACTTTACTATACAGGGATATTTGAAAAACACCAACAACCTCTTAAGGGGTCATTGTACTCTTCATTATCATGAACAACTTTTACTATGGGACCAAAACTGAAATTGCGAAAATAAATCAGCTGTTGCCTACATTTTGATTAGTTATACGAACATAAATGTAAGGAACAGCTGATTTTTTTTTTCGCGATATCAAGTTTGGTCCCATAGTAAAAGTTGTTCATAATGACGAGTACAATGACCTCTTAAGAGGTTGTTGGTGTTATTAATATTAAAAGAGCCCCGTATATTATTTTTTTACAAGTTATTTTTTAACCCCCGACGCAAAAACGACGTGTAACATTTGACGTTAAACATTTAATAATGTTTAAAATAAACTTACCTTACGGTGATGCGATTGATGCGACGAAAAAGTCACAACGAAACACGAATAACGATCGACTTGATGTAATTATATTCATGTTTTTTTGGTGTTATGTGAAGTAGTAGTAGCAGCTGCTGTAGCAGCTTACAACTGTTGTGCGAGTCTTATCGATACATTAGAGAACACAATTTTTAAGACCATCTAATTTAGTCACTATTTAGTTGCAGAATGTCATGAATTCATCATATATCAACAAAACCAAACTGAATCTTGTTTATTTTTATTAAAATAACAAGATTCAGTTTGGTTTTGTCGTTTTTTATTATTATTAGTGCTTTGCCGGTGACAGCCTTACAACTACTGCTTAGTTTTTTAAATTAAAATTAAATGTGTGGAGTAGTTGGATGTAATGTATATGTAAAACTAGCTGACCCAGCAAACGTTGTTTTGCCATACTTATATAAAAAAATGAAAAAATATTTTCCCGCTTTTCTGTTGAAATTTTTCCTGAATTTTCTTTGTTATAAACCTCACGGAGCCCGAGACCTTTCCAACGAATGCAAAACCGTGGAAATCGGTTCGTGCGTTCTGGAGTTATAGCGTCAGGAAGGAAAACCCGACTTATTTTTATATAGTAGAAATTTATCGCTGATAATATGATTTAATCAAACCACGTCCAAAATGAATTGACGGCATGAATGACATAACAACGTGCTTGTCCTGTCAACAAAACTTCAAAAAAGTTTCTGTGAAAAAAGTTTCTATTGAATTCATTTATTACAAAAAATGTGACAAATGAGGAACCGCTCGACCGATTTTGTGCAAACTTCACATAAACCATCTACTAAATATGCCGACCAAATCCTAAGCATTTGGTTTGGATAGGTGAGCCCGTTCTTGAGTTATGGAATTACAACGAAAAGTGGCATTGATTTTTATATATATAGATGTGATGTACATCAATATCTTTTGCATGTTAACTTTGAAGAAAAATTAAAACAATTACATGGTCACAAAAATTTAAAAACAGTAATCTCAAGTAACGCTATTTTATGGATATTTAATGACAATTTTTTGGTTGTCAACACTTTAAAAACTACCTCCATTAATGCGGAGTTTATAGGAACATTTTGACAACAAAGCAAACAAGCAAAAGACAACGAAATCAGCCCCAAAAGGTTAGTTGCCATGTAGATGAACACCGACTTATGAACACACTGACCAGACTGAGGGAGTTGTGACCTGGTACAAGAACCTGACCTTCTATACTAGGTGGCTTTTCCTCCTCTTTGGTGTCTGGTTGATCTACATCGGCGTTACCTTGGGCTGGGGCAGGGTCCACAGACACCTGCGACTCACCCTTTGAGTCCTGGGAGGACTCATCTTCTGTTGTCTGACTGTCGCCTGTCCCCGACTTCTTGTCTTCATCCTGCACACAAATATGATCATGAATTTCTTATAATTTTCTCCCTTAGATTTAGTCTTAACTTAAATTTAGTCCCTATATACACTCTTTTTGATGTAAAATCATTATTCAAATCAAAATACATATCTTTCTTCAATATTTTTTTTATTTTACATTTTTTTTTATCAGGTGGGTCCAATTTCATAAGTTATTGCTGATCATATCTTATGAAATATCAGTGGCGTGCAGTGGTTTGAGTTAGGGTAGGCCAGAGAAAATGTCCAAATAAATTTTAAAAAATAACCACATTATTTAGGGTTGATTTTTAATGTTTTTTTTTTTTTTTAAAAAGACCACGTTTCCCTGAATAATGTGGTGTGTTTTTTTTGGAAATTATTTTCTGGCCTACCCAACTCGAACCACTGCATGCCACTGTGAAATATACCAGACATTTACATAAAAAATGAGTGCATTATGAAGTGTCTGAGTGCACAGCAGTTCATGTAGTACATAATTAATTATTTATTATGCAGTTAGCTAATGAGTTTAATAATAGGTACCTGATTTAGTTATATTCAATAATGTGTTATTGAATATAACTAAATCAGGTACCTTATTTTGTCAATCAATTGGTGTAAATTGTGATTTACACCACACATTTACACCAATTGATTGACAAAATAGAAGGTTTAGACTACATCGAACCACTATTGTAAATTTTTTCAACAGTGCGGTAAGATTGCCCAAGCTATACGGCAATGGATAACCAAGTATTTTTTACTGGACATTTTCAAAGTAGATAGATGGTTTTGTATGTAAGCATGACTTCAATACATTTATGCAACCTAAGCAATCTATTGAGTAAGGCTGCTCTATTAACGGAATTAATGAATTCCAAGATAATGAAACATTTCAGGTTTTGTATTGTGAAACTACATCACATTTTGCACAAAATCATTGAAGAAATTGTGTCAATTTTTACTCTAGTAAGTGCATGATGTATTTTTATTTAAAATGTCAACCAACTATTATAAAAAATAAAAAATTGAAACCATGCATTGCAAAATCTGCACGTTGAACACCATTCTATTGGTGAAGTCGGCGTCATTTCCGCACGCCTTCACTCAATTATCAACCTTATGACAATGCATACAAGTCACAAATTTCAATGCTTCACTTCTAGCACTACAGTAAGACGTATACAGCTGTGTACATACAATATCTATGTATGGATTAATAGTACCATTGTAGGAAATATTCTATATCTCTCGAGGTAAGAACAGCGCACATTTCGAGAATTTCATGATAAAATATTAGCGTTCGCGCCATAAACGTATACTATCACAAAAAATGTACCGGAAAAAAAAAACTAAAGAGGTCAGCAATAAAGGCCCCCGTAAGGATACTTATGTTTTATTTACATCGCCGGCCGAGTTCCGAGCGTAAATAATGAGTCGCCAGGCCGCGGCTCAGTGGAACAACAACATATCACGCTGCCTCTAAAATTTAATAATCGCAAGAAACGAAATATCAAGGTCATGCGGATTTCATATCAATGTCATATAACATCGTGCACATTAACAAAGGCCCTGCAACGAAATGCAAAGGGGCGGGGGTGGCCAAAATATGCGAAATCCTGAAAAATATCCCATTAGAATCAGTTTCGATAACTGATCAAGATGGCATTCACAGTTTTTATTGCTAAATATTGACTCGTATCACAACCCTCCGTGGCGTAGTTCCCGCTTTTAGCGGGAAGCAATCGTTCTGTCAGCCATGTTGAGACGCAGGCAAACATTAGTGATATAACACGGAAATAACACCACTACACAACTCAAATCCATCTTATTACACGCGCACTATTACAGAGAAAATTAAGACAAAGACATATTTCACAACTATACCTGATTGTCACTGATTTTCGCTTTATCGGTATCACCCGACATTTTTCCTACGAAGAAATTGAAAGCGAATTCCAAGCGTCTTCAAACACCGGACAACACAAATGCACGCACCCATAACATAGAAAAAAAGTTAGAACGTTTTGTTATTTTTAGAGCATCCGGCTTTACTTACTTCTAAACGTAAGAAAAACCCGATTAGTATTGTTTTTTTGGCTTTAAAATATGCAAAATAATAAAGAGAAATTAAAATCGTTAGTATGTTTCACAAATATTTTACGAACGTAGCAAATTTATTATAATATTTTGTATTTCAAAAAGTTTGCTACAGGAATTAAATAATAAAAGTAGGCATTTTAATCCGAAATGATATATTATGTTGTGATTTTGCTACAGCAAAGAGTAATGTTATTACTTTGTAACAGACACAAATAATTCGATTGTAATCAAACAAAGTATTTGTATCGGTACATAATGGGACTTTATATTTGCAGTGTGTGCCTGAAGCTCTAGAAAAAAAAGTTCGAGTAAAGAAATAACACTATTGGACGAATTATCATTGTAATTATGAAATAGCTGTTTTTTTATTTAAAAATAAATCCTCTTTTCTATCATGTTTCGATGAAGGAGTAATAACCAAACGCATTTTGAAATTCAACCATAAACAACTATTTTGACTTTCCTAAATACTCAACTGTATTATTTCCTATTGAAAAATAGCACAATTGCTGTTCTATTTTAGCTCGTTATATATGAGTAATATTTGGAAACTCATTAGATCATTCAAGTTTGTAGATAAATACAAAAAGAAATAAAATTGGTAAGCGACATTGAAACATCTCTCATTTTGTCTATGGTCCGCGTCTTTCTCGCAACGAACTTGCGTTGCGAGAGAAACCTTTCATAAAGTTTTTGGGTCATTTTGATCCTTTTTAATGGCTGCGGTATTACGCGGTTGAATGTGAAATTGGGTTCAAATATGAGTGATTATTCTTCTATGGCTACGCTTCAAAACAATAGCCAAACGGCAGGATTTGCGGCTGCTGTACAACGTGCTAGATTGGTAAGCGCATCTTCTCTTTACAAAAATCGCGTCTATTGACATTTGCGTGTTATTTACCGTTAAAACTTTGTGTTTATACCTTCAACATCAAAATTATCATTCATTAGAAGTAGTTTTTATTCCAACCCGCCCTTTCCGTACTATTCATGTTCCATGAAGGATTATTGGTAAGATGCTTTTACCTAACCTACTTATTGATTGTAATTTTTCGTGGTGATAAATGAGTACTATTAGCAAATACAATGCAGCTGTTGAGTTTCGATGTCTGCCCTTGCAGCTCAGATGATTTTGGCTGCCTTACACGCCTAGCGTTTCTGTCGCGGTAATACTGCGTTGTGGCACATTATAGGCGCGAATTATGCACCAGACGACAAACCAAATTCTGTACATGCGTTAAGCGACTCGGGAAATAAACTTAGATGGTGGTAATTCCACAATATGAATGTACAATCCAATAATTTCTAATCTTTAGATACTTTCTCAAGTAGCTTGGATCAATAAAGTATTAGTAACAAAGACAATATTACTAATCAATAATGCCTCCTTTCTTTGCTATGCATAAAATCTTTTATAGAAAAAATTTAGATATTCCTGAACACAGTACCAATGTTTATTAATAAATAGTCTGTTAGAGATTCTTCATAGGGCCAGAAACATAAGTCAAGGCCGGTCAGAGAGTGCAAAAGATTTAGGTAATCTAAATAAATTTGTTGTAAATAATTGCTTTAGAATGTTGGCTCTCTCACTTATTGGAGGGAATCGATTGACTCAATTAACATAAACAATCGTCTTAGCCTTGAATATTGGCCACTGCCATAAATTCACGGGGATTTTATATATATATATCCTGTAGTAGCTCACACATTATTGGTTATGTTTAGTCAGAGAGTGTTTGAAGATCATTAACTAATGTGTAACACTCTCCATAAACAATGCCTGTTAAACGCCATCAGCATGACTAATATAAAAAAAAATAACCTCCTTCAGGAAATGTAGCGTAAAAGCATATATAAAGCAAATATCAGGAATGATAGATCTAGTAATAGAACCATACAAATAGGCCATTTACCATGAAATTATCATTTCTTTTTTTGGAATTTCATAATCATTTACTAATTACAAAATAATTTACTGATAGTAATGTTGATAATGACTTGCGCCATTCATTCACAAATACTTTTGTAGATAAAACTTTTGGTTTCTTGATTAGGGGTCACTTTCTGACATAAGAATTTGAAGTTAAGTGTCAATCCATACTTCAATGCCAAAGTTTAAAGGTATTTGTACCTTATTAGAGCTTGACAAATACTCTTGATTCATAATTTAGAAATCGGGTATAGGCTTTATTTAAATGTGACTAACACATATCATTATCCATCATAATTATTATCATTAGTCCATGGAATAATATATTTGTAATTTATTATATCGCACCTACGCTCAAATAGCTTCATAAGTCAAAAAATTCAAAAACTCTTATTGTACTATTGGTGCCAGAAAACTTAGCCTTATCTCAAATAATGTTACGTAAATAGTTTATCTAATTATGCCTAGATAGCACTAGTGACATTATATCTTCTGTATCATATAATATACATAATATATGAATTCAAACGCTTATTATTTGATAGTTTGCTTTTTGACTTATGCTACTATATGAGCAGAGGTGTGAAATGTTTAACACAAAATAGTGTTTAACGCAAAATAACAGTAAACGGGTTACATTCATCAATATGCCCGACAGGTTGCTGCCAAGCTTGAAGGAGGTGGAAGCAAGAGGCCATTGGAGGAGGGTCCAGAACCGAATGCGAAGAAACTAGCTTCAGTAGAAGTACCTTATCAACAACCTCAACCACAAATGAGGTAAATTACCAGTTTGCAACCATAGATACCAAAAACCTGTGCTTTCTGTCTGTTTGACACAAGGCAGTATATTTTCAGAAATAGTATTTCTGTTTTGATGAAAAGGAAGCAGTTAAAAAAAAAGGTTGTGCTTGGGTAAAAAGGTAATCCGTTAATAGTGTAGATATGAATTGTTTACCTTTTTACCGAAGCACAACACGAGTCTGATTCAGAATTAGCCGAAACTTATTTCCAATTTGTGTTGTACTACTAGATTTATGTTATACAGCTTAAAATCTTTCTAATGTTTTACGGAGAGAGAGTGTTTTAAGGAGTAATATACAACATATCTATGAGTTTTATTAGTGTAATTTGAATTTGATTTTATTAGTAGAATATAAGAAAATGGGACCAACAATTTCAAAATCTGTATCTATCTATCTATTTGGGTTTGGTTTCCGCACTTAGTCCTAGTGTTGGACCATTGTGCGTGAGCCATGGCGGCCGTTATTCCAACCAGCTGACCCCCTCCAGAAGCAGATCAGTCCACTCAGTGTATTCAGAATTTCTGAAAGTGTTCGGTGTCCCTATGCTGCAACAAACACACACGATAGGTATTACCTATCGTGTGTATTTGTTGCAAACTCAGCATACAATGTAGTTGACTACAGTTTCAAAAGTGAAAACAAGGTTTTATTAAAGTTCTGAAAAATTATATGAAAGACTAGAAAAAATTTGCACCGCGGCCCTGGAACGCAAAGGGCACAAGAAGAATCACGGGTGGGTTTTAGTTAGTAAGAGTCTGACACTCCCTTTCGCTCCGCCTAGAGCGGGAGAAGCCATTTGATGATTTCCAAAAAAAAAAAGGTAAAATTGTAAGTTACTTTGTAGAAGAATTTTCTCGGTAAATATAGCTAATTGGATTGCTTTAAAAAAACTCCACAATTTCACGCTACATAATTATGTACTTTTCCGTAAAATCTTTTATCATCTATTACGAATATTAGGTACAACTAAAAATTCTATTATTATTATTTATTTTTCTTCGCCTACTAATTTTTTTTTTCGCGTCTGTCAACCCTCATGTCTCGTGTCGCAAACACGAAATGCACGTGTTTCAGTACGTAGTAGGTACGATTTGCACGTCATATTGCGTCAATAAACATGCCATTCGCACTCGTTAAAACTGAGTGAGCGCGAATTGGTGGTTATAAGAAGTCACTACCCACGCTTTTGTTCTTGTCATTAATTGCCACAATACTTATTCTTAGTTTAGTTTTGAAATGATTTTGATTCACGGTACCTACTTTAAATTAGAATAATTAATTTAAAGTAGGTACCCCTAGCTAGGGAGCGTTGTCACCGTGTCAGTATAATTATCTCTCCCTCGCTTGCACTTCATAAGTGCGAACGAGTGAGATGTGATTGCGAATGATTTTCCACACTAAGCCTTGCCGCAAACATTCCCAGTAACTATGAATAATATCCATTTTTATGTAATACATAATTAATGTCAAAGCCCCTTTTAACATGACATTAGTTTTTCATCCTCATCACCTAAGGCTTGGTTTTGTTTGTAAGTGCGCCGAGTGCCGCCCCGGCCGCTAGCCGCGCGGCACCCCCCGCAGTGGCCGCGGCGCCGCCCCCGCCGCCCAGCGCGCCAGCCGGCCTCATGCCCGACCAGACACTCAACGAGTACATTCGGGTGCCCGACAAGATGGTTGGACTTAGTAAGTACAGTGACACTACCACCCATCTAACATAGAGAAAGTAGATAATTCCTGCTTTCTACAACAACAACATACATTGAAGGGTTGAACAGTTGTAATTTTACCATACCTATATATAATTTTACCAAACCTCTTCGGTTTTCAGGATTCAATCCTTCAATTGTGTTGTGACTAAAAATTGGAAGTAAGTCAGTACTATTACTACTATGAAAAGCAATAGCGCAGTTAGCAATAAAGTTATCTCATATCAAATATGTTTTTCCATTAGGAGTTCCTCAAAGGTATTAACTTGATTCCATTTTGCCCTTATCTTGAGATCTCTCCCCTCTGGGTTCTAAACAGTATCATTCATCCTTGAGAGAGCTAGATGTCGAGCCCACCACGTCGGGTTTGAATATTACAAGTAGATTTTAAGCTATGTCCTTTGTCCACAGTAATTGGTCGTGGAGGAGAGCAGATCACACGTCTGCAAGCAGAATCCGGCTGCAAGATACAAATGGCGCCTGACTCGGGAGGTCAACCCGACAGACTGTGCACCCTCACCGGATCGCGGGAGGCTATCTCGAGGGCCAAGTAAGGACAGCTCTAATACTAGCATACGAAAAAAAAATCCAAAGGAAACCAAAACAAAAATCCAAAAAAATTCCATCCATCCAAAGGTTTTCTTGAAAAGATCGCTTTTAGCGATAAGGCCGCCCATTGTGTCACCCTATGTAATGTTTTCTTCATCTATATTTTCTGTAACTTATATGGTGTACATAATAAAGAGTATTCTATTCTATTCTATACAACAGAAAATCAGAATTAGGAAAAAAAAAATATCAAGTCCAAATAGAGGCCCTAATTGCACTTAACTAAGACTTAAATGCTGTTAGTATCTCTTTCATGGAACCAATTTCAAATCTACATTAGTTCCAACTTGTTTTCATTTAGTCGAGTCGACGGTAGCTACCATCATCCACCAATGAACCTTACCCTATTGAACGCAATTCGTCGTCCATCTTGCTTAAATAAAAACATTTATTTTTACTTAAAATCCTACCCCAGACCTTCTCACCCTTTCCATAGCATACAGAGAGAATCAAGGTACAGAATATGGTACTTTTTGTGTCAGACATCAATTTTACAGTCTTGTTCAGTGCAAATATAATTCAAATTTTTCAACAGATTGAACTTTATTCTCGAAACAAGATTAAAATCTATAGGCATCTGCTAAGACCTATTATCTACATTTTTACAAATATAAAAATTTCCTATTTGAGGAAACTCTTCAGATGACGTCACCGCTTTTTACTATGCGGCAACGTTTCAAAGTGTATCGACCCTCATGTGCGTGTTATAGGTAAAATAACTGTGAACGGTTTATCGCTTTTTGACGCAGAGAGCTCGTGAATCAGATAGTGAACCACCGCGGACGCGAGAATGCGCCGCAGCACCCTGAGAGCCAGTCGGGCGGCGGCGGCATGCCGCCCATGCCGCGCGGCGGCGGCGGGGGAGCCCTCGCGGTATGTACCACACCACATGTTCTCATCGACGGTGGAGGGCTACTGATGCTTTACAGTCTTCATTACTATAAACAAGATTTGATAGGTTACTTGTAGGCAAGCATGCTCCATCGTCGACTACGGTCTTAGTACCATAGGGCTTAGTGCGAGCTTTTTAACGTGCTCGATCGCGTTAACGTTAACGTTCGCTTATGTCAAGTGTATGGAAAAATAAGGTTATCCGTTATTGTCGCCAGGCGGTGGTTATTCAGTTTCAATACAAATTGACGCTTACATTATTGCGAGCACGTTAAAAAACTGGCACTAAGGCCATAGGTGGTGGTCTAACGCGAGACTATCAATAGTACAAAAATAACTTGAAAGTTCTGAAGCCATAAACCATGGATTCTGTTCATGTATGCTTTCGCGGTCAGATAATGTTGTAGCGACATAACACTAGACTAGAATGTTTGGTTCTTAGAAATCTCTTACTAACTATTCAGTCCTACTGGTAGATTGGTAGTGCTTTCAGATGGTTCGTTAATGGTTAATAATAAACTGAAATTGATTAAAGCTGTCACTGATATGATAGGGTGTATCAAATTCAATTACTATTTTGAGGAGCCCGTTATTACATCCTCTATTAGGTTGAAAGTATTCGAAAATGACACTTAAAAGTTCAGAAATACTTTACAAGACTGGAAAATGTAAGATTACTAGAAGTAACATTTACTAACAAGTTTATCAGTAGGTAATTGCGTATTATAACATCTCTTGGCGGTAAAAAGCGTGATTGATGTATTAATTGTGCATTTGTCACGACATTCGCACCCAATCTGCCGGGTCGACCCATGCTATGACTCCCTACAGTCGGCCATTGTGCCATTGCCATACATGAGAAGACTACATATTAGCATTGTTCTAAAGTCTGTGTCATTATTCAAATTAATGTTTCATATTATGTATGAAACTAGAACTTACAGTTCTAGTAACTGCTGCTTTTACCAATATTTATTTTTAAAACCTGTCAAAATCTATATGCCTATTTGATATTTATTAGTACTTATATTATATTTTATTTATGTATTTTATATGATTATGTCTAATTAGTATTATTTATAACGATTGTACACTGACAGCCCTAAATCTATCTCCTTTCGTTCAGTCCATCCAAAGGTTGTCTGTAAGAGATTGCCTTGTGCGATAAGACCGCCCATTGTACACTTGTTTTTATAAATGTTTTCCTGTTATTATTACAAGGTGTACAATAAAGTATATAATAAAAGTATATAATAAATAATAAATAAATCTCGAATGATTGAAATACATGTGGCCAGTAATATAGCAATTTTAACTTTTAAGTTCGACTTTGTAGAGGTATGATGCTGACTCTATCATTTATATCTGTGGAGTAGTGTATCGCGCGAGCACCGACTACTTATACTTTTTTTTTTCTTTATGGGAATCATCAAATGACTTGTTCCGCCCTGGGCGGAGCGGAAGGGAGTTCCAGACTCTTACTGACTAAAACAAACCCACAAAATTCCGCAATAAACTGACATGTCATAGAAACAAAAATTCGAAGATAAATGACATCTTTGTACCAATTTCACTGAGCCCGTGTGGTGTAGCCGAGTACTAGAGCACATTTCCTCTCACAGATAGCAAGTGTGTGTACAAGCAGTGGGAACATTATAGGCAGGTGCTATGCTAAGTAGTATGCCTCTTTGCTTGCATATCTGTATAATTTCGGCATTAAATAACATTTCTGACATATTCTCTCTAAATTCTCTATCCAAACCCGGGTGTAAGCCAAAATGCGTACATGATTGACTATAAAGGATGCTAGTTATGGTACATAATGGTAACGTCCCCCACTGTGTGGAGAAGTATGTGGTCGACTCGTAGGCTCCATTCTCACAGGAAATAGTCATTCCAACTTGTCTGAATCCGCAGGGCAACCTACCAATCGGACGAGCGGATTGGGTGCAAAATTGTGACGTAAGTAACCATTTAATAATATTAATATCCATTTTATATAAATCACCATTAAAATTTAGTCATTGTAGCAAAAGGTTGTCTTAACTCTTTAGTTTAATGTTAAAATATGCATGTTTTGGTAAAGGATTCGATATTTTGTTAATGTATAATAATTTGTGAAATTAAATATCTAAGGATTCCACGTACAGATATAAAACAGGTGATTGGAGAATTATTTTGCACTTGACTTATAAGTTTATGTAGATACTGTATTGTACACATTTTACACATTTAGATTAACTAACAAAACAAAAAAACTCATTCTGGCATTGTCGGCCTAATCATAAGCACCTCAAAGGTGATTTTTTCGCAAATATGTACGAAGTAGTGACGCGGTGCGCGAGGAAAGATATCACCAATATGATCACCTCTTTTTCCCAGCCAGGCTTAGCTCAGCTATGGTAGTAGAGGGCCAGCAGTGCTAGGTATTTTTACGTACAACAAAGCTAGAGTGGTGGGCGAGGTATGGGGTGTGCATACAGTTGAAACGATTCCGCTACGTTCCCTCGCACATCTCAGCTACATATAGTTTCACAGCTTCCCTACGCATCCTCGTGTAGTCTTACTACCTCCCACAGCTTTGTTGTAAAACGTCATTAATCATCTGCCTAGCCTTTTCTGCCAAAGATCTCCAAATGACAGCCGGGACCATCGGCTTAACGTGCTTTCCGAGGCACGGAGAAGTCTCGTTATGTTAAGATGGTCACCCATCCACAGACCAACCTCGGCAAGCATTGCTTAACCTCGAAGGTCGACCCGTGCGGCTGTTATAATTTGGCTACGAGCTCCTTGTGTAAAACGTCATTAGTCCCTTTATTTTGTTGCACAAACTAAGCTTGGCCAATACAATGTATAATTAATAAAAATACGAATAAAACGTGAAGGAGGTGGATACACGGTCTTGACCTATACGGCCTTCTTACAATAAAAAATATAACGATAACGTAATAAATTGACAATCACTAATTTGACATTCATGCAAATTCTGCAAAGATGACTTCTTTCTAAAAAGTCAGACCAACTAATATAATTTTCTTTGCATTCGGATTATTTAACCGGTTCAAAAGGTAATATTGGCACGCTGAGGGAATCGAATGTGTTTGGAAATTGCTTGATCTAGCATACGACTGTGCAAGGCTGTTGTAGAAACAAAAAAACAACATGGTAGTTTTAAGACCAATATCATTACTTTTATTTATCTAATTAAGTTTGATTTTTCTATAAGATTCTTTAATTTACCTGGTATTTAAGGCCTATCTGGACACAGAAGCAAGACTTACATGTTTATGTGTTGAAACAGGAAGAGATAATGCTGCCGGGTCCCAAAGTCGGGCTCATCATCGGCAAGAACGGCAAGACGATCAAACAGCTGCAGGAACAGTCCGGTGCTAAGATGGTGGTCATTCAGGATGGACCTAACACAGAATATGTAAGTTGGGGCAAATACACCATCGCTTAAAATTAAAATTAAAAAAAAGACCTGTATAGAACTATTCAAAAGAAACGTCCCCCACTACAATGAAAAGATTATTATCTATCTTGTTTTTAATTTTTTAGTTCAGTTTTTGATGCAGGCATGCTTTTTTAATTTTTTAAATTGTTTGTTTTTATTTGATACCTTTTTTTTGCTATGTACTAAGCAAGCTATAGACGATGACAGTATACGTAGTGTAACTTTCATAAAAACAAAATATTTAGGTTTTATGTACAAACCATGGCTCCCCCGTTTTATTTTTCAAAATTTTCACTAGTCTATGCTACCCGAGATAACTCAACGTAACTGCCGATACCACATATACAAGCCATTTAGAAGTTATGGTGTAAAAATAATAGTAGGGCCAGAGTTTCTGGATTTGATTTTCATCTATGGCAACGGGAGCGGTTTTGACAACGTTTTTCTCGACAAAATTTGTACTAGACATGTACATGCAATCATTGCTAGTTACAAAAGACGTTTTCAGTCTTGATCACTGACAACCGTTCGTTCATGCCTTGTCAATCATATTGACAATCCAAAGTTCATCTGCCTAGCCTTTACTCAACTATATTTTACTGTTGGTTTCCAGTCAAACCGGATTCCGCTTTATACTAGTCTTTTAGGTGGGGCGACTGCCTGTCTGACACTCACAACCCAGTAACTGGGTAATATGGTACATCTTGGCAAGACTATGCCAGATCGTGTCAGATTTGCTGTCTTCTGGATATCTGTAAAGACTGCCTAAGATCTACAAATGACAGCCGGGGCCAATGGTTTAACGTGCTTTCTGAGGCACGGACTGGTATGTTCATATGGTCACCCACCCACAGACCAATCTCGGCAAGCGTTCGACAGTTAGTATCCAAAGTTAATAAACTAAATTGTGTTCAGGAGAAACCCCTGCGCATATCAGGCGACCCAGCTAAAGTGGAGCACGCCAAGCAACTTGTGTACGAACTGCTGGCCGACAAAGACATGCAGCAGGGCGGCGGACAGCGGCAGCCGCAGTACGACGACCAGTACCAGGGGCATGACCAGGGGAACGGACTCGCTACTAATTCCACTGAGGTAAGGAGAGGTCTTTAGTAGTCCTTAGACTATTAGCGGTATTGTTTTAGGATATGGTGATGCATAGGTTTTTCTTCAGCAAGATATTTTTTATGATGTCATGCCTATTCTTCGTAAATCCATTACAACCAACCGTTTAAGCCGCCTTTTATGGCCGGGGTGCAAACCCAGGCTACAAAAGCAAGCTAAAAAGGTTGTGTGCGTAAAAATTAACTGATGTCAAGGAATACTCTTAAGTACTATCATAGCAGGTCAGTCATCAAGATCATAATATCCTTATTTATCTTGGCATCACATAAAAGGCCCTGTTTTTGACATATGATGTTGTTAGGCACCAACTGATTGATTGAACCTACAAATTATTATGGAAATGCTGCAGTTGGTTCAATAAATTGCACAGCAATGGGGGTGCAAAGAGAGGCCAGAAACAAAGAAAAATGTACTTAAAACATAATAACTAACAATGTCAATTTGGTACAAAAGTCAGCACAATTATTTGTAAAAGAAAGTAACAGAATCTGCTTGTGTTTTGCCAGATTGTGGCACCTATTAAGTATTTCGTTTTTTAAGTTTAAAAAGAAAAAGGCCAGGCACTATCAGGTACCTTATAAAAAATAATATTATTGGAAACAAATGTATAATTAAGGTAACTTCAACAGGTACTAGTACCAAAGGTAGCGGTAGGAATAGTGATTGGTCGCGGCGGGGACATGATCAAGAAGATCCAGGCGGAAACCGGCTGCCGGGTTCAGTTCCATCAAGAACGGGACGACGGACCCGGAGATAAGAGGTAAACTATTTACATCTAAAATTTTTTACATATCGTCACTGCGCTTTCCATAATAGCTATGTGTTTTAGTACACTTATATGTTAGCTATGTGAATTATAACACTTAGCATGTTTATATGGATCTTTTGATGTATGAACGTCACATAACTACATTCTTAACTCTTTAAATATTGCATTCACTCGTGTCATATAGCTCTATCATACATTATATATGCGTATTGGAACAACGACTAAAATTGCATAAAAAGCCGAAAATAACTAAATAACACATAGCGACTTTTGCATACGCAGCGACGATATTTTGTTTTAAAAGATGGTCATCAAATTTGTTTACAAGTGGTTATTATCTGTTCTTTACTAATTTATACTCCTAATCCATGTACATATTTGCAACTGACTTCATCTTTAACAAAGTTAAAAAAGTGTGCCTCTAGAACCTATCTTTTTCGAGTTTTTCAAGTCTTTGGGCGAATCTGTCTAGTTAGATCTGTCGTCTCTTTTTCAGTCTGCCCAGTTTCGCCGTCTCAGGGCATCACCTCTGAGACAGTTAATACTTTGTATTAAAAAAAAAAACCTTTTTTTCACGACTGTTCCTCCGAAGTTGTACGCAGGTTCTTTACAATTCGCCTTTTTCTTTCCTTTTTATTAAATATACTTATATGATAACACAGGTGTTACCTGCAAGGCAAGCCGCACCAGGTGGACCAAGCTAGGCAAATGATTGAAGACCTCATCTCAAGTGTAAATGTGAGTATTTATGATATGAGATTTTTTTTAAAACCATGCATTTTAATTTCATGACAGTTGTCCAGTTTGGAGGGGTCAAGTATTACGTAAACAGATTTCTTAAATTTTTTGTCCTCCACCATATATTAGCAAAGTAAGCAAAGCTCTTGCCCAATGCTTACGTAAACATAAGCATCGTGTAAGAATAGTATTATAAGAGATTTTGAATCTGTTCTGGTGTCCTTAGTGGTTCACGAAGCAGTCAAGCAGCATTTAACAAGATTATACAGAACTTAATTTATATTGCTTCGCTATTAGGGCGATGATAGACCAGTGGATAAGACAGCGCCGAATTATTATACGTGTTCAAATCAAAATCGACTAAATTTAAATAATTAAATATTGTTGATGCAATCACCTTATGGATTCCCCCTATCCCTCATGTCATCAAAAATAAGCAAATCAAAGACCCCCCTTTCCGCCTTTAGTGCTTACTAAATTCCACACTAAACATTTTCCACAAAAATGAAAAGATTGGCTATTTCCGGTTTACACTAATATCAGTACGTAGCACGGCTAAGGGCTAGAGCCTTATTTTCACCAATTTGACTGAGCTAAGTTTGGAGTTTGCTAGACTTGAATAAGGGCCGCTGGTATTCAGTTATATCGCATTAAAAGCTGACCCAACATGGTTGGAAAAAGGCCAAGCAGGATTGATTTAAAAGACTAGCTATTTGTATTTGTCTATGCGAAAACTACGGATGGCCGTTGCATTTCTGTTTTTATTGGCAACTAGCTTCTGCCCGTGACTTCGTCCGCGTGGACTAGTTACTTTACCGCCGATTTTGATCAGCCCGATCGGTTTAAAATTGACAAAGTTTCATACAAACTTTTATCCCCTTAGGGGTAGAATTAATCAAAATCCTTTCTTAGCGGATGCCTACGTCATAACATCTACCTGCTTGCCAAATTTCAGCCCGGTCTGTTCAGTGGTTTGAGCTGTGCGTTGATAGATCACTATGTTAGTCAGTCAGTCCCTTTTGAGGTATATATAATTAGATTAGATATGAGGCTGGTGAGCAAAGTCGGCATGTAATTATTGTGATAATGTACAGAGACGTGAGCAGGAAGTGCGGTCGGGGCGTGGACGCGGCGGCTCGGGGCAGCGCAACGGCGAGCGCGGGGGCGGGGAGTACTCGCAGTGGCAGGACGCGCAGGAGATCCGCGTCACCTTCACCGTGTCCAACGTCAAGTGCGGCCTTATCATTGGCAGAGGTATGTGGCCACGGGGCCTTGGAAGCTTTTTACTGAATTCAGAAGCAGTTGCCAATATCATGGTTGCTTGTACACCTATGTGTGTAAAGTATTAAATCAATAATAAAAAATTAATTTCAATAAAATAAGCCTTTGTTACGGTGGTAATAATTCTCCAGAAAAGGGGTCATTTTACAACAATTCTCCAAATAGCATTGCTGTGTTCCAGTGTTGGTGTGATTTCAGAAATATTATAAAACATTTAATTAGTGATTCTCTAATCGCAATGCATTTTCGACTTCGATATGTCCTATTATTGCATGTATTGAGGTAGCAGTGTTGCCAGTGTGTTACTAACACAAGGGCTGCTGAACCACAGCTAAAATATTTCTAAAATTGCACGTTGTGCCTGTAATGATTACAACTCTCAACGTGAGTTACGGAGGTGGAGCTGAAAAATCCAGGGTGCCAAACTTGCCTTGTGTTAATGATTGCAACTATTGATCAGTTGGTCAGTAGTAATGATGTCACACTGTCCAGGCGGCGAGGTGATAAAGCAGATCAACGCGGCGTCGGGCGCGCACTGCGAGCTGGACCGGCGCGCGCAGGGCTCGGACCGCAACAACCGCACCTTCTACATCCGCGGACACCCCGACGCCGTCGAGCACTGCAAGCGCATCATCATGGAGAAAGTGGGCATGGTACGTACCCTGCGCGTTTTATGTCGCGCGCTAGTGTCCTGAATATGTGCTACAGGTCCTTGAGCTCTTTATATAAGGTGTTGATATAGTGATCAGCATAACTGTCAACTATCAAGCAGACAGAAATCGCATTTATTAGTATGGATGTAAAAGTCTGACGAAGTTTGTCAATCGGTCACGCGTCAACTGATTAACAGATTTGGATAAAATAAAATGAGCACACGGGTAGACCATAAGCCCTGGATGAATCTCAAGTCAAATGAAAGTTTCTACACTTTAAGAGATAATCGAGAACGTTCTTAGTTTTGTCATGTTTTACACAGAGATTTTCAGCTGGAAAATTTAGCGTTTTGCGTAGCAATTACGTAATTGACGTATAAATTTTCTTATAAATAAATAAATGAAATAATTGAAACCAGTGTTCCAGTGTACCAGTTGTTAATCGATCAGTTTCGCGATGTAATTTTCGATTGGTGCGGCGTGAGATCTCTTATGATAATCACTCAAAAATATCTTTTTATCTTAAGTACGTTAAACATCTAATAACATTATCTGTTGCCCACGTAGCCAGTGAACTTCATAAACGAAGGCAACGGCGGTAACGGCGGCAATGGCAACGGGAACGGTAACGGCGGCAACGGCGGCGAGTACTACGGCGGCGGCGGCGGCGGCGCTGGCGGCCCGCCCGCCTGGGGGTACAACCCGCACTGGCACCAGCCGCAGCAGCAGCAGGGCCCGCAGGTAAGCGCCCGCTCCTTGTGCTACTACTGGGCCCCAAGTCTACTGTTACAATAGTGTCAGAATGGTCTATCATTGATTTCACAATGGTTGATTTTGACAAGTTAGGTAATCTACTAATATAAAATCGTCACTATGACTTTCCAATGGTCAACCACTGACACTCCATTGAAAGAAATGGTATACAATGGTAATCTCATACATAATAATAATAATAATATTGTTTATTTATAAAAGAGGGCACATAAGTATACAATAAAGTATCTTACATTTTTTAAAGAACTATATAATGACAGATGTATGCGGTAATCTGCTAACATTTTGACAATTCCTTTGATCAGTGACCTATCATTAGAACGTCGTTGTGCAGTCATTTCTTTTAATAACTCGGATATCAAAAAGTATTACGAGAACATTGACCGACCAATGATCGACCATTATGATTTTAGCAGATTACTTTTAGCAAAGTGACAATGGGGTCGTGTTGGAATGACAAATTTATAAAAATAGCAGACTTGGGGCCCTGAACGGAGTGACAGCATGATGGAACTTAGCGATGATAACTGCAAATATATTGTCTCTGTAAGAGAACCATTTGAAAAGGATATACAGTTGGATCCGCTTATAATGACATCGAAGGGAAAAATACGTCATACTAAGCGGACGTCCATAAAAAGCGTAATCTTAGGAACTAACGGCCGAAACCAATAACCTATCTATCACATACTGGAGATAGAAAAACAAATGAAACAACAGAAAAATGATGTAGGTTTTCTGTTGTTTCATTTGTTTTTCTATCTCCAGTATGTGATAGATAGGTTATTGGTTTCGGCCGTAAGGTAATTCAAAGGAACTAAGGTATTTTTATAATAAGGAGATAAACAAAAAATTGTATATTGATAGTCGTAGATCAATTAAAACAAAGTGAGGAACAAATGCGGTATCACGTCCCCAATTATGGGGTCCCCAATTTCCGAAAAAATAGTTCATAATAAGCGATATGTCAATAAACGAAATAATTATATCCGCACTTTTTTAAAGAATTTAATATGAAAACCAAAATGAGCTCTGTTTTACTTCGTATAAGCGGTTGGTCATTATAAGCGGCGTAATAATAAACGGATTTCACTGTATTTAGATTGAGTGCCAGTAGGCACGAGACATTCCTTGCGATACACTAAACAGATAGTCGATGTGGTCGAAAAATTCTTTTGGTTGAAAGTGTGGCCGCGGAAATCCGCTGGTTGCAAGGCGCACAGGACCGGTCGATGTGCGACTCTTGGGGGAGGACTATGTATGGGTAGTCTAAATATATATAACTCAAAAGTGACTGACTGACTGACATAGTGATCTATCAACGCACAGCCCAAACCACTGAACAGATCGGGCTGAAATTTGGCATGCAGGTAGGTGTTATGACTAAGAAAGGATTCAAAGGAAGACATCCGCTAAGAAAGGATTTTGATTAATTCTACCCCCAAGGGGATAAAATAGGGGATGTAAGTTTGTATGAGACTTTGTCAATTTTAAACCGATCGGGCTGGGAGTTTCAAAATCGGGGGTAAAGTAACTATTCCACGCGGACGAAGTCGCGTGCAGAAGCTAGTTTAATAATAAAAACCGCCTGAGTCAAAACTAATTGCGCGTCCGGTAACATAACACGTAATATGATTGTGCTTATTTATATAGCACACAGCTTGAGTTACCTAAGATTTTTATTTATTTTATTTATTTATTAATCTATACTAATATTATAAAGCTGAAGAGTTTGTTTGTTTGTTTGTTTGAACGCGCTAATCTCAGGAACTACTGGTCCGATTTGAAAAAATCTTTCAGTGTTAGATAGCCCATTTATCGAGGAAGGCTATAGGCTATATTTTATCCCCATATTCCCACGGGAACGGGAACTACGCGGGTGAAACCGCGAGGCGCTGCTAGTAGATAATATGAGCTATTTGTAAAACATAGTCCACCTGTCCGTCTCGCAGCAACAGGTGCAGATCAACCCGGCGACCGGCCAGCCCGACTACTCTCAGCAATGGATCGACTACTACCGCTCTTTGGGACTGATGCGCGAGGCTGAAGCTATTGAAGCTCAGGCCAAAGTGCAGCAGGGAATGGAAGGTGAGTGTTTCTTCTACTTTTATTGGGAGGATTTTGTGTGATAAGACCGATTACTGTACTTAAATAATGTAATTATTACAATTAGATCGATAAGATACGCGACAGTTGTTCGATGTGAAAAAAAGAGTGATTCTTTAATACACTAACGGCCGAACCCAATAACCGATCTATCACATACTGGAGATAGAAAAACAAATGAAACAACAGAAAACCTATACAATTTTACTGTTGTTTCATTTGTTTTTCTATCTCCAGTATGTGATAGATTGGTTATGGGGTTCGGCCGTTAATCGACATTAATCGCTGCTATTGCACGATCTTCGATTCCTACAAGGGGTGCTGCATGTTTGGTTGAGCATTTCAAACGGAATTGGATATGCTTTGTTGATCTTTATTTGAGCACATAGCATCGGACAAATATGTTGTTTAATCATTGCAAAAGTATAATTTTTCGATAGCCTATTTCGGCAAGGCTTCCCCTTCCTCTTTCCATACCTCTCTAGCTTGCGCGATTTCTGGAAAAACAGGAAAACAGATTAAATAAATTTATTTGAGCGTCTGAGGGCTGATTTATCCTGCCTTATAGCCACATATCCTAGACTTACTCAAGAAGGATAAGTAGTTTAAACCGTGCAAGATTGCTACTTGTAGATCTAAGACTTTCATCTGTAGAATAAATCTCAAAGAAATCATGTATGTTGTTAGGTAATGGTAGCGGAAGCGGTGGCGGCGGCGGCGGCGGCGGCACTCCGCCCGCGGTGGGCAGCGGCGCCCCGTCCGCGCCGGGCGCAGCGGGCGCAGCCCCCGCGGCGCCGCCCGGCTCGTCGCAGCCCGACTACAGCGCGCAGTGGGCCGAGTACTATCGCAGCATCGGCAAGCTCAAGGAGGCCGAGGCTATCGAGGCGCAGATCAAACTTAAGGTACTGTATTCAATATTATTTGTTCTATAAAATGGACACCTTAGACACAATTTACAGCATTTTTAATATTTCAGTTCGATTAATTTTTTTTTTATAAATAATTATCAAGTAGGCATATATGGCAGTTTGAACAGTGTTCCCCAAAATAGACGTAAGTGGGGATCTGGGTTGTACATTATCGTTATATTCGGAAAGGTTACTGAAAACTACCCTTACTTACCTTTCGGTGATTATTAACAAAATAAAACTAAAAACAAGGATAATTAAAGTAAAACGAGGAAAACACAGTTAAGAGTGATAATGTAAAAATATATCCTGTACCAGGATGAAGTTCGTTCCGTGAAAGAGGCCATGGCAGAGTGGACAAATTTGACCTTACGTTTCGTCTCTCATTGGGGTGATGACAATCTGGTCTCTTAATGTCTCCCAAAACGCAATTGTGTCTTTTTAGCGCCAAAAGGAGTAATTTCGACCTAAATCCTACTTTTCGGGGTGTATCTGTTCCTGTAACTGATCGGTTCAAGCTCCTAAGCATGGAGTTGGTAGCCACCTTTGCGATCGCTCAGCTAAATACCAACTTACCGCACTTGACTCGTGGAACGCAGAGCTAAGAGGCTCATTGGCGAGGAAAAACTGGTAAACGCTAAGCTTTACCAGTCTGAGTCATCGCCGCAAGGTCGCCTGCTTGTCAATTTTCTACAGATTGTACTTCGGCAAGTGTGTCTATAACTTCACGTTCTCATCCCACCAGCCCGCTTCTACCATTTAGGCGCACTGTAGGTTACCATCCCTACCTTGTTGCTATTCCACCAATTCCCACCAAGCGTTTCCATACGTCTTTTGTAATGCGCACAGCAAAGGAGTGGAACTCTCTGCCTGCGTCTGTTTTCCGAACGCATTCGAACCTAATCTCTTCAAAGTTAGAGTGAAGAAGTGGCTTCTTCCGGGTAAGCTCTTTCCATCGTCGACTTCGTCGGTCACCTGTGATCTAGACAAGTGTCAAGAGCAAATCCATCCCACAGTAAAAAAAATAAAAGGAAATCCACCTGATGAAATCTGGGCACGCTAAAGTAATTATTATCTCGATTGTTTGTCGATATGCAATGTAACATAGTCGTGTGACACAGACGACGAGCGGCGGCGGCGGCGGCGGTGGCGGCGGCGCTGGCAGCAGCACGGCGGCAGGCGCGGGCGGCGGCGCGGGCTCGGGCGGCGCGCAGTACGCGCAGTACGGCGTGTACGCGCCGCAGGTGTACCCCGCCTACCAGCCCTACCCCTACCCGGGCCAGCCCAGCGCCGAACACCACCAATAGGCCGTAAGTACCCCCCTAGCCCACACACTCACCACTCGATACATTGCTACAGAGCGTTGGCTTCATACGAACGAAAATGCACGGCACCCATAGATAGATACTCTAACTGCGTGCGCCTGTTCTCGGTCGTTGTATGAAACCGACCTCCTGTATCTGTATATTTTGTGCACACACATGCTTAGATAGATTGTGCTTAGTCCAATGACACATCTGTAGAAATAATGTGACAGAAATCTTGACGTCGCACTCCCTACCTATTTGTTTGAGACCGCCCCGTACGTACGTACACTTGGTTTCGCTGGTTGTGACGGTTCGACCTCCGTACCTATCTAATCTGGCATTAGACCTAAATATCGTTTCATAATTAAAAGGAAAGCAGTCTAAATTCCTGTCGCTTTATTTCGGCTGATGTGTCGCTCCAACGCCAGTCCGCTGTCGGACAGCGTTTCATGCAATACTACCTACTATACCCATTCGTAATGGTTGTGTACTCAATGCATAGGATAACTTGTTCTTATGGATACTACATGATACGTGGTTATGTTCATATTTGCCTGTTTGTATTTTTATAATTATTATTTTTGGTTTACTATATGACATGTCGAATGGTTTCATTTTATTTTGGTAGATCCAATTATTGCTTTAAAAATTCCCGTGAAATGCCTATTATGTATTGTTTGTTTGTAATAAAATTCAATAATTGAAGAAAATGCCGTAAATAAATACCTAGCTCATTACGTATATTTGGACGAAGAAATTGTAATGTTAATTATTTTATATGTATTTATTTTATGTAGCTTATTATTCTTTGACAGTTGAAACGAAGTTTTAGCAATTTAAAAATGTTTTTTCAACTGTCACAATGTCTGTGAAATGTATCATATTGATGTGTTACTTTCATTTAAACAGTATTTATATCCAGCATGTTATGATATTATTGTGTACTCTTATTATAGGTGATTGGTTTATTTTTACATTGCAAATTAATCTTTATTTTACAGGCATTTTCTGTTACATATCACAAACATATCGACAAAATGCATGTCTTAATTTATGATATGTTCTATTTCAGTTTGCATGTCATACAAACATAATGTAAAGTTTATAATATGCTATTTTGACGTGTCTTGTAGTTACTTGTGAGTGTGTCGTACACCGACTCTTTAGTGTGTGTAGTGTTGCAGATGTAGGCCAGTTCCGGGGTTGCCTGCTCGTGAGCGCAAAATCGACAATTTGTTACGTAGCAAGTGTTGCCATGTTCGTTTGTTTGTGTGATTGCAGAGCGCCGACGGAGGGCCAGGAGATCTGCCGCCGCCTGACTCCCCCGTTGTACATTCTAACGAAATAGTTTATAACTTGGAAAATGAACGCATCATACAACTACTGCAACGCCTAGCTAATGACGACCCACAATAAATAACTTCAGCTAGCGCGGCTCTGGATGTGAGTCGACCTTTGCCGCACATACAGCTGTCGACTCGCAAACTGTAAATGTATGATCTGATTATTATTATAAAGCTTTGCTATTTATGATTGTAAATCAATACAAACGGATCAATAGACCTCTCGGCATTCAGAAGTCCGCTCACATCTCGAGTCGTCATCACGAACAGACAGTACAGGCACATATCACTATTTATTTCTTGTGGGTAGCTAACACTTGAACATTGTCAACTAAACGTATATGATGAGATTATTTTTTACGAACACTATATTATTTAAACTTACAAACGGCTGTGTGGTTTATACTTTTAACTGTGTTATATCATGTTCTCTTTGTACTGAAATGTTATGATTGTTTATGTGCCAATATTGATCATTTGACATGCCAGTCTGTCCAGGTTTAAGTTAGAAAGCCACACTGCCTTAAAAGATGTAACAGAATGAACCGTGATCCGACCTACCACGGAGCTATAGAGAGAATGAACGAAAAGCGGACACCACGCCGCGAGGAGCCGAGGTAAATGCACTGTGCTGAGTGACTAGTTGACACGCATACTGTCCTATACATACTTGTGTAATAGCCACGTGAATTTGGAGATCGCCAATTTATTTTTCCACAAAATCAGTACGAAATCATGAAATAGAACTCCCAATTCATGTAAACCTATGTTTAGCATAAGTTAGGTCGTAATGTTTGCGCCACATCTCTCTGAACAGCTCGTAGGTTGTAATGCTGGAATCAGTGATGTACGGTTATATAGCCTCGGTTTAATTAGGTGTTAGTCTATATGAGAAATAAATGAGATAAAGGTAATGTAATAGTATCTACATTCCTCTCGACACTGTCACTTGTGGTCCGACGCGGTTCGCGCTCGACGGCACCGAGGGACCGAGCCCCTCACACTTGTATTAATTTTTAAGCATATAAAGTGTATATTGATTCACTAGTGTGTTCATTTTATTTATAATCATGGTTTCTGTCCACAGTCCCCGGAGGTAAGTGACCCTAACTCTTAACAATATACATCGTTGTGTTTTTTAATTCTTTCTCACAATACTCTGAAGTTCTGAAGTGTCGATTGACGATGTTTTTTGGGTGAATTTTATTATTTCTGATATATTTTTCATGAAGGTGTTTAGTACTTAGAATTGCAATAGGATTCCTGATTACTTATTTCACACTCGCATGATATTTGACGCATGGCAAAATATTTCATAGGTCAAATCTTGTCGAAATAAAATATATAGGAAACGGATCATCGAGATCGTAAAATGGCCTCTCTGATGTTTTGTCCACACGTCAAAAATCACATTTCTCCACAGTCGTGTATTTCAGTTATCAATATCATGTTATTTCCTACTTTATTAGGTGTAACTCTTACGTTGACATCTCGTAGATACTAATCTCATGGTTCACTGTTATATCGTATTCGTTTTATGATGTTTGCATATTTTAAATGTGCTTTTCACAGAATCGCATATCCAGAGATATGACATCACTTTTCTTACCAATACTGACTGACCAGCATACTTCACCACAAAGGCGGGACATCTTTGAAATGCTTACCAAACTTTTAAACATTGACAATGTTTTTGCGTTACATATTGTAACATTTCCATGTTTCTCTATATGCCCTTTATCTTATACTTGTATTTTTTTTACATCGCTGTGTACTTGCTATGTTGATTTGAATATTATCTGTGTGTATGCTGTATTTGCATCTCATCATGTGATTGCCTCACTACCCTCATTGTTGTCGATCTGTTAAAGGTGGGAGAAGTACTGCCACTCGTTAATATCATTGAAACTGACACAAAAATGATACAAATAATGTTGGAATATGGCGGAACGAGCACGAATGCTGAGATAAAGGTGGTATTACTGAGATTGTCTTGGTAAGTTTTACTTTAAATGAAAGGATGAAATTAACTCTGATAACCTGGTTACTCTCAAACGTCATGCCAAGTACAGTTAGAATAGACGATAATATTGAAGCTAATACACAGCAGATGCATGTGGGCAAATCAAATAGTCCATCTTATCAAAGTATTACGTACTGAGGGTAACCCCACTGAAAACTGCATAAGTATTTTGATTAGTGTGTTTAGTGTCATAATAACAAATATTAACTATCTCAGATAAAGGGGTTTAGTTCTGTCTGGCTCATGCGATTTCTAAGGAAAGTACAAAGGAATATCAATTGGCTTAGGGTCACTTTCGGCTACAAAAAATTTTTGTCAAAATTTCTAATGGGCTTAACTTCTTTCTACATAAACATTTGAACACGGTGGATTCAAACATACAATTATGTGTATTAATTGATCATAATACTCTGCACACTGTAGATAGCTGGCTACTGCCCGTTTTTTGAGGTATTTCAATCGGATAGTGTAATTCGTTCTAAGTCGCGTTTCTCAGCACTGACAAATTCGCTTATAGATATTGTTGAATTTTGGCGGAAACCTCAAAACCCGGGCAAATAGTAGGTATGCGGAATTTATTATTTATAAGGCGTATTGGACGCACTTATCAATGCGACTATATTTCAGCCATTGTATAACGATCCAAAGACGATTTACCATATTAATTAGAAAACAGTACCCTAGTTTAATTTTATTAGTTGAATATGATAAAGTGCGTTCACCGCTTCACGTTTTGGACAAATCGTGTCTAGTCATAATCAATAAATTTTTAATTTTATATTAGTTATATCTATGTTCAAACATTTCATTTCGCATTTTAGTTCCGTAACCATCGTAAAACAAACACCAGTTATTCCAAATTATTTTTATTTTCATGTTACATCTTTACATATTTTTGAATTTGATTACGTTATATTGGTTTTCACAGCGGCGAGTTAGGGGCGATACAATAAATTATATTAAAACTATGTTTTGTTTTATTTCACAATAGATATGAGAAAACATAGTTATGATTAGGACCTGCCTTGCATTCATTAGATTAGTTAAACCCTACATATTAAGCTATCTTTTATTTGTACTTATTATCACTTAAGTTAAAGCTATAAGTCACTGTGAAATTCTAAGTAGTTATGGAAAACACATCACATTATCTACTTTTAAAATTTGACTAGATTTTTTAAAATTACAAACACCACTTAGTTCTATAACTTCTCTAGGTACTTGGATAAAAGTGAACTCTGCACGCAATTGCCTCACAAGCTTGTATTTGATTAGAATTTACTTGCTATTATTCAACTAGTTAAAATTCAAATGCTAAAATCTTTAGAATGGCAGTGTAAGTATCAATATTTCCTTCGTTATATTATGAATTCGTCAGTACCTCTGTTGCTGACTGCTGTCATTCTCGTCACCTGACGTGCCAGAGTTCAGCGATGCTGTTGACGCACTTGACGTTCTAATCAGTTGCGAGAGCCGGGACAGCGGCGCTGTGGCCCAGGGCTGGAGCGGACTACCTACCTCGATGACAGGTGAAGGAGATACCCTGCGAAGAGGATTGCAGCTCTTCGTGAGCACTTACGGAAAGGCTTCGTTTGACTAGTCTATGAAAGTTCTTAAAAAATCCGAAGGAGAAAAATTAAGTCTTAAATGTAGCAGTAGGCACTTTGAGAAAAACCAGCTTTATTGGTGGCGGGTGCACGACCATCCGTCACCAATTCTTAGTGTTTTAGCTTTGGGGCCATGGTGGGGCACTTGCCCCACCCTAGCTCTGACCTGTAAGGTACCAAAATCCAAACGGCTAAAGTTAGAGACACCATTTTTGGATGGAATCGTAGTGTAGGTAGGTGAGCAATAAGGAAGCATTTTGGATAATACAGATACAGAGTGCTATAGGGTGTAACCTTTTTGTATGAAAAACATAAGCGGAGTAGGTAAGACCGCGGTTATAGTTTGCTAGTTACATATTAATTTAGACTGTTGCCCCACTCTGAGCCCATGGCTGTCTACGCCCAAGATTGGGGGCTGTCTATCTGAATTTTTACGTTGTGTAAAATTGCTGGCTCTCTGCCTAGTTCTAATAAATGATTTTTGACATAAGGAGGGGGAAGAGATCTCTTACTGGTAGAGGCACTTGTGGAAACAAGCTTCTGTCATAGGGAGGGGAAGCGAAATAAGGTTAATTCTAAAGAGGGGAGGCTCGGGGGGGGGGGGGGGGTTGGGAAACAGGTAGGTACCGTAAAACGGGGTGGATAGAAATGAAATTTGCAGGTTTTTTTGGGATTGGGATTTTCGCTTAAATACCATATTATACAGGATGATTTTGAATAGATGCGACAAAATGAAATGGGAGCTTCAGTTACAGTAACATAGTAATTATAAACTGTTTTTTCTACAATCTAAATCGTTAAAAAAAGGTACGTGGTTGGCGTTTTAAAATGATCCATCGATGTTAATATCTTTATTTAAGTACGAATTATCGGTATTCCAGAAAAATAATTAATATGCAAAATAAATAAGAAAAATTAAAGTATCAAAAAATCTCGTCCAACTAATCGCAGTGCTCAATGATCGTTGTGGAGTACTCGCGTTATTAAACGTTGCCATTCATAGCGGTGATAAAAGTTCATTAATTTTACATTTGGTATGTTCTAAATTTTCTTGACAACACGTATTGTATATTTAAATATGTCGCATCTATTCAATTTCACCCTGTATAGTTTCTCACAAATCATCCATTAGAAACCTAACCTAAAACAAATAATAATTATTTATTTCTACAAGCAATTTAAAAAAACGGGAAAATTCCAGTCGGTTTCTTTTTTATTCACCCCTGCATTTCTATCCACCCCGTTTTACCGTACCTGGGCACTGCGAAAAGCAAGCTTTTTTCTTGGGGAGAGGAAAGAATCTTTCAGGTACCTAAGCACTTTACGGAACGCAAGCCTTGTCTTGGGGAGATTTGGGCATCACACAATTAGGCACTTTGCCAAACGCATGCCTTTGTCTTGGAGAGAGTAGGGAATACCTAACAGGTAGGCACTTTACGAAACTGAAGCTTTTGTCATAGGGAGAGGAGAGAACCTTTCAGGTAGGCTGTAGGACATGCGAGTGATGCGCGTGGCTGTTTATCCGCTCGCGCGGACAGAAATGGGTGGTATCTTTTAGACTCTGCCCATATCCGAAATTAAGTATTATATCGGATTCGGTTACGGTCTCGAAGACCTAGGTACCTACATTTTTATTTCGGAGTTTCGGTTACGGAGCTCCTTAACATCATTGCCATAAAGCACAGTAAACTTAAGTCGTACCTACCTAACTTCTTCATATTTCATGAAGTTATGGTGCAATCGATGATTTTGCCAAAGATCTTACCTATTTCGTCTGGGTCGTGCGGTTTTCGGTCTCCGAGTCTTCACGTATTTGTTTGATGCCTGAGCTGGCGCAGCACTTTCAACATCAACTCCACTGCCGGCCCCTATAGAAACAAATAATATGAGTTTTCATAATATTGTAATATGTATACCTAATAGATAAAGAATAGCGTCGATTCTTCGAGCGCGGAATTATTCGAAAGAGTTACCGCGGCCCTGGTTGAGGAGCTCGTGGCTAAATTATAGCAGCCGCACGGGTCGATCTTCTAGGTTAAGCAACGCTTGCCGAGGTTGGTCTTGGATGGGTGACCATCTTAACACAACCAGACTACTCCGTGCCTCGGAAAGCACATTAAGCCGTTGGTCCCGGCTGTCATTTTGAGATCTTTGGCAGTCGTTACGGATTGAAAGAAGTCAGAAAATCTGACACCAGTCTTGCCAAGAAGTACCGTGTTCCCCAATTAACGGGTTGTGGAGGTCTGGTAGGCAGCCGCTTCACGTAAAATACTATTATTCTTCTAGTAGTACTAGTATTTAGCTGAATCCGGCTTGACTGGGAACCGACCCCAAAATAGTTGGGAAAAGGCTAGGCAGATGATGAGTTACCGCGGCCCTGGAACGTAAAGGGCATTTGGAAGAACACGGGTGGCTGTAATCAATAAGAGTCTGACACTCCCTTGTGCTCCGCCTAGAGCGTAATAGGACATTTGACGATTTCCCATCTAAAAAAGGAGCATTGCTTACTCGTCTCCAAGAGCTTAGATGTTATAACTTACCAACTACAAACATTGAATGCTCCACGTGACCCGGTGCAGGTAGCCCGGTGGCAGACAAGATGCAAAGAGGCCGTGCTGCTCGGATGCGAGCAACGTCCCCAATTGCTCTGGTGAACAAAGAACAACTCGGTAGGTTGAATATTCTTTTAACCCTTAAACAAACGCGAGCCGGTATACATTTTTTTTTTAAGGTTGCATTGTATTTTAGGTAATTGAGGGTCACTGATTTCATATTTTAAAACAAAATTTAAAAAAGAATAGGGGATGGGGTAGTTTTTCTGGTGGTAAATAATTTACCATTATCCGTTCATGACTACAAAATGTTTGATGTTGGTGGTAAAATTGTTACCATTGTCCGTTACGGTTTAATTTTCGTTTCTTGACTAGTGACTTCCTCTTGGTTCTACTTAAAATATTTATTTTATATTTTGGAAATGAAACATTTTATTTTTTTAATATTTTTTTATTAGTATTGCATATTACCTATGTTATAGTATTGCTTATATTAATGATATTCTTACAATCTATAAATCTAAATTAAAAACAAATGACTTGTGCAAAAAATATATAAAAAAGTAATCAATGTTATTTTTAATAAAATTTCAGTCCAAAAAAAATAAACAAAAAACAACCGATTTTTATATAGATAATCTGATATTTTTCAAAGTGGGATCGGACAAGGGTAAGATATTTACCACATATTTGAAACATCTAAATTATATGAATAAGTCAATTGCAAATGCTGCTAACACGTGAGATTAGTCAAAATATGTTATAGTTTTGGAATTTGCGTCGAAAAAGTACTTACCAGATTTTTTCTTGAACAAACTTTCAAAATTTCTGACAACACCCGCCAAAAACTCGACTTTTTTCACAACAAAACCGTTGAGTCAATTTTGACATTACCTTACAGTGACAAATGACGTTGACAGGTTGTCAAATGAAATAAAATAGATAAACAAATTATTATAGATTATAAATATGTGATATTTATACCTTTAGTGTTACCGTATTAAAAGTTAGAGTGCATTATTTAAAAAAACACGATGTGGTAATATATATACCTTTATTTGAATAAGGGTTAATACCTACCTACGCAAAAGCTAAGTGTTTCCAGTTATGAGACATTCGGTATCATTTTTGAAAGTCGCGCCATGCCGCACGAGAACCAAATCGTCGCTTAGGTAACAATACCGCGTAAGTTAAATTTGACAAGTTTTCAGGAGAGACAAAAAACTGATTATTATCTTTGAAATACTTCAGACATGTGTACTGAATACATATATAGGTATATATTAGGTTAAATTATGATGTCACCCTATTAATATTTGTGTATTTAATACTGTATCAGTATAAAATTGACATAAGCGGTATTAGTTCAACAAAAGAAAGACTTCTGCGGTATTTAAGCTTTTTTTCATATAATTAATTAACAAAAATAATATTTTTCAATGCTTTCATAATGTTAGAAGGAGAATTAAAAGAAGGAGAAAAATATTAGAAAATATGACTATGCTTTTAGCTTTTCTGTTATTCAGTTTCAACAAAATAATTACCTAGTGATGTGTCATAGGAATGATTATGAAGTAATATCACATTACTTAAGTACCTAGTATTGGTAATCATCCAGCTTCTATAGAATATAAAATAGTAAACATAGTAAAACTAATTCAACAAAAATACGAAAACTTTCAAGAAAAACTTAAACAAAAGAAAAGTTTCTATCAAAACTAAAAGTCATGTGTTCATGGCTCATGAATAACACGTTTACATTATAATCAATGGTTACATAGATACTAAAAGCTTAAAGAAATTATTATAATTATTTCTGTTATCATTTGTGTATCATACTTGTTAATTATCAGTCTCGATCATCTATCAATCAGGTCACAGTATTAAATCAAACTTCAAATGGTATGTCATCATAACATGAATGGCAGTTAGATGCTAGCACCGCTTTTAAATCTTGCAGATCTTTGTATTTTCGCTTGGAAATTGGTAGTTTCGCAACATACAGTTTACGCAGCACTTAAGGGCGTCACATCATTGTTCAGTTTAAGTGGACGTTGAGGCAAGAGTTGCAGAGGATCATCTATAAATTAACTTATACCAAATCCTGTCATCTGGTTTTTAAGCTAAAACCTTTAAATCAGTCACAGTGGGATTTAAGATCTTTACAAAACCACTCGGCCGGGAAAGAAAACTAATGTTTTCTTTCCAGGCCGAATGGTTCTGTAAATTAATTTATCTTAATATCAGTAAAATAGATTATAATCTAGATAACGACTGTCGTATGGCATTGGTTTAGTTCTGGTTGACTTTGTTATATTTGCATACTGAGAAGGTAAGTAGATTTCTCTTCCTTCTACTTTACATTCGATGGAACTATACACAGAATCGCATTCCATCTGAGTATGGAACCTTTCTGAAGATATTTTTGAGTTATTATAAATTGCTTTTCAATTTCTAAACGTAAGAGGGCATTACTCAAGATAGCATTTCGATCCTGTGCACAGCAACCATCGGAAAATAGTATACCTATAATAGGTAAGAATTTCCTATTTAATATACTTTGCAATTGATCAATGATACAAGATGCAAAAACGGAAGCTTCCAGTGAAGCATTAGATTCATCAAACCAGTAACATACAGCTAAATTTGCTGCGCGGTCACATATCAACACGAGGTAGTATGGCGGACTGACGACTTACGCGGTTGTGACACAACAAACGATTTGCGCGGTGCCAGAACTACTTGAATAACGCGCTGCGATTGGATAATTTAAAAATGAATTTAATATCATTCGATGCGCGCCGAAAAAATCTATCCAATGAAGTATAAAACGTCACATGACCAATTTTCGACTTACGCGGTATTGTTACCTAAGCGACGAAATGCTAAATTCATTTTCCTACGTTTTTTGCAGTTTGCAACTCTGTAGCAGTTTGTACGCTAATAGTCTTCCATAGCATAGCAAATTCTGTTTGTCACATGATATATAGTTTTTTAATATGGCAACTTAAATTCAGAATGCGTTCACCACGAAATAAAACATTTGTGATGCGTAGTGTGCGCGAAACATTACAAATCACTCGATAGCTCTGGAAGATCGACGTGATGTTGCAAAAGAGCATTCTGCCTTTATAACTGAATGTTACTTGCCAACAACAATGTTGGTAAGTAACTTATTTCGAGAATATTGGTATTGTATCTAAAAATGCTGCTGTAAAATGCAAAAGAAGGGAGAAAAATTTATTTTCGAGCTTCCTTTGCCCCGAATGAGTGCCAACCAACCAATCATCGGGCTATTTTTGTAAGACAAAATAGTTTTTTTTTTTTTATTACCAACAGACGCAAACATTTTCTGCCTACTTCTTTCTCAATTCCACATTACTACTAGCAACACTAATAAACTGAACCGAACCCAAACAGTCAATGTCAAAGGCGATCAATAAAACTTGTTCAAGGCTTCAAGCCAGGCCAACAAGCAACAAATACATACAACTTGTAGCTGTCAAATCAGTTTTTCTTGTCAGTAAATAATTTTGCAAAACTGAAGTGAGTGTTTCAAGTAATCATGAAGGAGGAGGAAGGATCAATATCCACCGCTAGTGTATCTCTCAGCCGTGAAACTCAAGCCGTAGAAGAAGACTTTATAGAAACATATAAGAATTTGCCTTTGCTCTGGGACACTACCCATAAACATTACACAAATAAATACAAACGGAATGAAGCGCTAGACGTCCTGTTGAAAATTATAAAGAGATGGAATCCGTCCGCTACTCGTATGAACGTGCGACAGAAAATAAACATATTAAGATCAACTTACAGGAAAGACAGGGGAAAATATTTAGCATCAAAATGCAATGGGCCGAATGGAGAAGAAATTTATGAATATGAACCTAAAAATTGGAAGTTTCACGCACTGAGGTTTCTTGAAAAAAATTGTGATACCAACGATACGACTGCAATCAGTGAAATAAATGTGGATGACAATAATTTTGAAGTAAGTTTCTATTCTACTCGTATTTGTCCTTGACATGATTTACCTATTTGTTTTTTTTTTATTTAGGTATATGGACAAAGTCCATTCTGATTTGATTGTAGATATTTTATAGAATATATTCTGTAGAACGGGTTGGACAACCCAACAAAATGAGTTTTACTTTTATATTTTTGTAGGATGAAGACAGAAACGATTCAGAATCAGAAAATGACGAGTCCTTATCTCACACTAGTGACGTGTTAGCAGCGATCACTGAAGAGGAACCACCAAGGAAGAGATTAAAAGCTAAAAAGAATAAAAAGTTTGTGAAAGTAGAAATTGAAGATGATTATTATGCATCAAACGATAGTTTACTAGACAGAGAACTTGAAGCCATTGGGGCCAACGTGACTTGTAAACTAAAGAGGATGAACTCACTGCAAAGATATCATGCTGAACTGTTGATTAACAAAGTTCTTATAAGTGGCTTGAAGAACAATTTGACTGATGATACGGACTTGACTGATGTGTTTCGACCATAATTTTATTAGTTAAGTGTTGTTCTACATGATTTTGTAAATACATACCTACCAAGTTACCTAATTATAATTATTTTATGATCAAAAATATTTTTTTGACAATACTTACCTAGATATATAAAATACCAATTCTTAATCGTTATGTCAATAAAATGCTTGAACACAGTTTTAGGTATAGTTGGTTATAAAATTAACCTATTGTTATTTGATTACAACATAATATCGATAGGAGTGTGTATTGATATGATGATGGTAGTACCTATTATTTGATAGTGTCGGAACCTTTTTTGTCCAAAGTAAGTGGTTAATGGCATGTGATATTATCGTAACTAGATGATTACACTTACGAGTTATTCCCAGAGCTAGGGTGATCATCCCAAGGCACATCACTCTCCACAGCACTGCTTTCAGACGCAACCAAATACATAGACCTGAAACAGATAGCTTTTATACACAACATACATCAACGGGCTTAGAAACTATTATAAAGCCTTCTTCTTTTTTTGAACGTTGCCACGCAGTTGAACACGCTAGGGTTGGTTACTGCTTAACCAGACTATCCTGTGGTTACCTCAAATTAATTTAAGGGCTGGTCTAATAGGTAGTAGGTTTAACGATTTACACGCATGGATGTTTGTTAATCAGTTAAGCCAGAACGGCGGATCGGATCTGGATGAAATCTGGCACAGAGATAGATGATAGTCTAGAATAGAAAATAGGCTATATCTTATCCCGGGAGTATGTTTCCTTGGGATAAATACAAACGCGAACGCGGGCAAAACCGCTGGCAAAAGCTAGTTTAGGCAATAGGACAAGAGGTTATCATATATTAAATACCTGGCAGGCACATAAAGATGTGGTGGCGGCGGAGCAGCGCGCCGCGAGGCGGACCGAGCGCGGCGAGCTCGCGAAGCACGACCCAGCAACACTGATTCTGAAATATTACATAGTAGGTATTTAGTGGGAACTAAACTATATTTATGTCTGTTATCATCATCATCTTCGTAACTTTGTTCCGCGACACGTACCTAAGGTTTCTACAAAACTTAGATTCAGCAAGTACCTACTTAACTGATAAAGAAAACTTTGTGGATCCTTATAAAATAATTTGCTGACCAGTCAATAAAAAGTTTACTTCATTATACCGTGGGAACCTAGCAATGTAAGGTATCTACTACCATATTTGGAACATTTTATTCTATTACTTGACAACGGGATTTGATGAATATACTTCACCCATCAGTAAGCTGGTCACTTGAGACGAGTCCTACCTGATATAGGATCGCTGTCGCTGTTCTCATTCCTCTCTCGTTTCCAAGCGGTTTCCGTGGTAGAGGGAGCGTCGGCAGCTACTCCAAATAGACCCGACACCGCGCCTGCCACCACTCGGCGTGCTGAGCGAGCTGCCGTCTAAAAACATAAAGAATTAACGTCGAACAGTTTGAAAAATAACTAATTCGCTTAATCCCTAGTTCTGCAAAATACATATTCTACCATATTTTTAACATATCAAACTAGGAGCAAACGGCAGGACGCGACACGGAATAGTGCTGCAGTTCAATTCTGTAAACATCTCACCGTGTAAGCGTAGGCAAATTGAACATAAAGCGAGCTGTCATTAAATGGAATGACAGTTCACTTCAAGCTCCGTTCATCAAATTTACCTACACAGTGACTGAATAGGCCTACTACGGCTGTGCTTGTTTCAGTTGTTACTGTCAGCCATGACTGAAGGGCCCCATTCCAAGTTTGGTGTCGATTTTGTCATATAAGCACTGTGAGGCATGGTTAACGACTTGGATTTTGCTACGGTGGGGCGCATGCCCCACCCTGGTTCTGACCTGTAAGGTACCTAACCAAAGCTCAAACGGTTAAAGTTAGAGACACATTTTTGGACGAAAGATTTCGTGGTGATGGTAGGTGAGCAATAAGAAAGTTTTTTGGATGATTCGAATACGGATACAAGGTGCTAAAGGGTGTAACCTTTTTGTATGAAAAAAATAAGGGTAAGCCCACGTCTAGCTACGCCCATGATTAACGAGTAACGTCCCATGTAGGTACCTACCCAACATTGTTCGAAGTAATATTTAAAAATTAAATGGAATGATGACGATAGTGACTAAATAGGTACCTATACCTTAAGCACTTATTAATATCTAGTAATTCGCACTCACGGAAACATTGATGTCAATCTCGGGCACGTCGTGAAGATCGGCAGCTTTCTCTGCGAGAGCCTTGAGTTCCGATTGGTCTGGAGTCGCGTCTTCCGCCAGATTTATGAGCTCGAACAAGTAGTCACGGAACACCTCATCAGAAACTAAAGTTACAGGTGAGTTGCGGTTTATAGATTTTCGCACACAAAGTAACCTTATAACCGTTCTCATCAATTACTATACCCAAATTTATCAAAATTGGCTAAGAGTAACACTTCATTTTCGTACTAATATTTTTTTTTACAAATTTTCAACGACTATGTATTTTGGGTGGGTTTACAAACATAAATAAACTCGCATGCGTGAAAGGAAGGAATCGAACCCGTGACACGCAGCGCAGCAGCCAATCGCTCAACCATCGCGCCAACCGTGCCGTCTAAAGTAAAAGTAAGGATAAAACTTTTTTATGAGTTGTGCTCATAAAAAAGTTTTATAAAATCAAATCAGTTAAACACTTACCCGGTTTCTGAATTTGTATTTCAATCATTTGCTGCATTCCTGGGCCATACATCTGTCCATATATCGGGTACATTAATCCTGGCTGCCCGTAGGCTACCGGTCCTTGCATTGACGTTATTGGCATTTGACCAGAAACCTGCATTTGGCCACTTCCCATTGGGATTTGGCCACTGGGAATTTGAGTACCCGCTAATGGCAATTGTGGACCTGTGTATGGGACTTGGCCACCTGGTAATGGCATTTGGGTACCGGCATAAGGTATTTGGCCACCGGGCAGTGGTATTTGAGGACCAGAATACGGTATTTGGCCACCAGGTAGTGGTATCTGAGTACCTCCGAGAGGCATTGGACCTCCGGGTAGTGGCATTTGGCTACCAGCATAAGGCATCTGGCCACCTGGTAGTGGAATTTGGGTGCCAGTGTAAGGAGTTTTGCCACCCGGTAATGGCATTTGGGACCCAGGTAGTTGCGATTGGACGCCAGAGTAAGAGACTTGAGTTCCCATTACCATTTGGGCACCAGTCACAGGCATTTGGGCAGTAGTTGGTACTGCGCTGATTGGCATTGCCGGCATTGTACCAATAACCGAGGTCTCCAAACTACTTTTGTTTTGAGGAAAAGATGAAGGCACACTAAGTTGGTTAGGAGTTTGAATCAGTGGCTGTGTTGTTATCACAGATGTTGGTATAAGTGGTGACTTTCCGTTGACTAACAAATCTGGTGTCGGTTGCTTGTGCTCTTGACCTGTAATCAGAAGTCTTCATTATGCAACTGATCTAGAAAAAAAATATAAGTTTAGAAAGTTCTACGCATACGCCAGTTGAAGTTTTTTCGTACCAGTTGTTCCAGGAGTCCCCAGGTTCATTTCCTGAGTGAACGCCATAACGTTGAGGGCTGAAGAAAGTGCCGGGGCCACCCCCCCTCCCTCTCCTCCTACTTGCTGCACCAGCGCTCCACTTGCTGACGTCACACAGTCCGGAGGTGGCGCTGCGGTGCGACGACTGTAGAGACACCACGCATAATTATATATAATACAGAATATACATTATAGAATTACACTACGTCTCTGCCTGGCACCGTTAATCGCATGTCCGTGGCAATTTTACACAAACAGCAGCGTTTCATCTCGTTGCAGATAGCATGTGTCGGACAATATTGATGAAATTAACCTGTTTTGGAGCAGCCATGAGGCATAATATTATTATGTACTAGCTTTTTCCCGCGACTTCGTACATGCATAATCATATTTAATTTTTCTCGTTCCCGTATAGCCTTCCTAATGAATGTTGCTATCATAATTTAAAAAAAAAAACAAATCCGTCTGGCAGTTCCAGAGATCAGCGCGTTCGAACAAACAAAAAAACGACACGCCAGGTACCTGGTGTGTCGTCATAAAGTTTTTTACTTCTTTATTTTTCAGTAAGGGCAGATTTCGTAGAAACAATAATGTGCAGTTAAATATTTCTTGGTGTGAGTCCCATTCTTGATATGTAGCTGTTATTTAAGTTACTCACCCCAGTGGGGCCTTAGTAGGTGTAGATATGGAGACTCTGCCCCACATCAGCCGTCGTAACTCTTCGCCGCTGATCCCGCGGCGACGCAGCTCGGCTATCGTCACCTTGCCGACGCGCTACAAGGTATAATACCTAAGTATGAAAGGCCTTAGGTGTGCCAGACTAAAAAAAGATTGGGGTACCTAGGCACTGAACGAGTTTTGGATTGGATGAAACAATTTTATTCAAATTATGGTTAGATACTATTTAATAAATAAACATTCAAAGGGAAAGTAATGCTTTAAATAAAAAAGGAAATAATAATTATAATAAACATATTTCATGGTTCATGTATTTATTATTGTGTACTGGTTCCCGCTTCAGGGCTTCCGTCCGCCAAAAAGCCACCGTCCCCGAATGACAGTAAGATCATAGTATTTTTTATTGTTTTGGAGGAATATAGATAGTTTTTTATTCCTGCAAAACAATTAAGTAAATTTTATTTAAAAATACCATAGTTACCCTAAAGATATTAGAACACACAAAAGATTTTATCAGTAAAATACCTAGTAGGTACCTATCTTTTACTGAGTGTCACAGGAGGCGCTAACCCAGAGAAACAACACACAAATAATATTGATGGGTAAAACATACTATGGTATCCTTCATGTCTCACCTTCCAATTAGTCAACGCTCCCTTCCTCTGCTTAGCCCTTGTTTTGGCCGCGCTCTTGATTACCATGACGGCTCTGACCTCGTACCTAGGGTCATCAGATGGTCCCAGACCTATTGAGTACTCTTGCAGATACTTGTGAGCGTCTTCTTGGGCCACTGACCGCTCTAGCGAAACGACTATTTTTGCCCACTGAAAGGAAATGTGACATAACATCATGCCTGTGTTTCCAGACGGCTAAGGCAAGCTTACGTGAACTTTGGAATGCTTGGAATCGGAATGAATGAATGACCTTTAGAAAGGAAATTTTTAGAAGTTCGTATTCGTACGTCCGAGTGAAGAACTGAGACCTTATAGGACTCATATGTCTGTGTGTTCGTCTGTCACAGCTATCTGTTATCCATGATTCAAAATTTATTTGAGAAAGTACGAGTAGGTAGATGCGAATTTACCAGTCCACTGTCATTTTTCGAACAGGGCCCCAAGTCTGCTATTACAATAGTGTCAGAATAGTCTGTCATTGATCTCATAATGGTCGATTTTGACAAGTTTCATAATCTACTAATATAAAAGCGTCATTATGACTTTCCAATGGTCAACCACTGACACTCCATTGAAAGAATGGTAATCTCGTACATAATGACAAATGAATGACAGACGTATGCGGTAATCTGCTAAAATTTTGAGTTCCTTTGATCAGTGACCTACCATTAGAACGTCGTTTTGCAGTCATTTCTTTTAATAGCTCGGTTATCAAAAAGTATTACGAGACCATTGATAGACTTTTAACAAAATGACAATGGGATCGTGTTGGAATGACAAATTTATGAAAATAGCAGAGTCGGGGGGGGGGGGGGGGTATTTAACTTTTTTGTTGTTTCCTGTTAAAACTAGACTGGGGAGTATGATAAATATAATGTCGTTTAAGTTAGATTATGAACTGATTATGTAAAGTGATAGGTACTATCGTCTCTACCCACATAACACAGAACACACTATACCTGTTTAACCCATTCCTTCTCCGACTGCTCGATGACGTGTGCGTACGTGTTGCCCATCATAGCTATCAACATGTTCAGCAGCAGGATCGGTACGAACACCATGAATATAGCGAACACGGTCTTCGATAGATTCGGGTACGTTGTCATACTTAGGTCTGTGTACTGACAAACAAAAACTATGATTTATCAGGGAAATCTATTACCATATAAAAATTTAAATCCGACATAATATAACAGACATTTCATCGAATATAATAGCCAGAACTTGTTAACGTTATAACCGTGACGTATTATTTTTTTATTTTTCACTTTTTAGTGGTACGTGCGTGTTATAAACTGGTATAAACAATAAACAGACATGCGATTTCAGCAATCCCGGAAGATTTGCTATCATTTATTGAAGGGTTCCGTTTCCTATCTCCGAAGTTAATCATCAGATATTCACTGAAACTATTATAGAAAAGGACCTCTAATTACTACGATGCTCTTCAAACCATCGTATACAGTTTTTTTTTTTCATTTTACATCAACAAGTAAGATTGAGAACATTATCAATGTAGTCGAATCCACGCAATATTAGGCATAACTAAAATAATAGTCGTCAGATCAAACTCAAATTAAATGGGAGCACATGAAGAGGACCAGTAGCTTTCGAATACAAACAGAATCATCAAAATCTTTACACCCAGTAAAAAGAAACATTACTAGTAATATACCTAACGTTAGCAAAAAGTAACGTATAATACGAGAAATATCGTTTTAACGGTAATATTATTAGTGGAAGCCCGCGCTTTTTCTTGTGTTTTTTTTGCAATTTGTGCACACCGTCTCTTAGAAATGTTCCCCCTTAACTCACTGGTTCTCCTTGAATTTGATGAATCGGATTTAAATAACTATATATTTCTAACTATTCACTTATTCAGCCCTCTAATGGATCTCCACATTTTTGAAAAATTAGTAAATCTTAGGCTTATTTAGTTCCTCGAGAAAAATAACTTAATTGCACAAAATCATTATGGTTAAAAAAGGAGTATTGGCACAGGAAACCTACAGTTCTTGACTTGACGGAATTTGTTGCAAGAAAGCTTGATGAAAAACAAAATTAGCCTAGGTTTATTTATAGATTTAAAAAAAGGCATTTGACACAGTTTCTGTTCCCACTTGCCTATCGAAATTGGAGGGCATCAGCATACGTGGCTTAGCTCATGATTTTTTGCAAGTTATTTCACTAACCAGTCAACGGTTGGTACGGTGTGTTAGGGTGATCATGTAAGTAGAAAGGACCACGACCACCACCTTTGGCGTACCGCAGGGAAGTGTGTTTGGCCCGAACCTTTTCCAGGTTTTTGGAAACGAGCTTTGCTGCACACTTCTAAATAATGCCAAAATATTCACCTATGCTGATGACATAGCGGTTACTGTTCATGGTCATCACTGATTGGAAGCATCTGAAAACTACTGACGAAATGTCACTTAAATCTGTTATCAGTTGGTGGCAGCTAAATCTCCTTACTCTGAACCTCCCATTTAAGTTGCATCCTACAGCTAAACCTCCTACAGATATTGTCATTAACGCCTACACATGTGTTGGCCATATGCCCAGCTCATGCTTTTCTCTTCGTGAGGTAAATCATCTCAAGTATTTGGGTTTAGTTATCGATAGCGGACTTGACTGGTACTTGCACTTGGATACTTTTAGTACAAGAGTTAGAAGAATGATTTATGTATTCAAGCGTGTTAAGTCTTCAGCTGATTTCAACATGATTCGAATGGTGTATATTGCTATCTATCAGTCCGTTACGACCTACTGCATCACAGTGTGGGGAGGCGCAGCGTGGACACAGTTTCTCAAGTTGGAACGAGCACAAGCTGTTCTGAAGATGAGGTCAAAGACTCACTTTATGTACCCCACCACACAATTATACATAGATGCAAATGCACTCACCGCAACTTTTTGAGCTACGATCCGTTCTACGCAGTAAGAAAAAAGCATTTATTCTCACGGTAAATGCATAATACAGCTTTCGTTGGACGCTAGCATTATGTTCTAAATTCACACCTATACACAATAATTAATAAAAAAAAAACGTAATTGAATTGAATACTTATAGGACTAAAATTCACATTAAGGAGTGGATACAACATCAAGACTACTTGATGTCTGCTAAATCGCTTATATCAATCACATCACATTAATTGGAGCAGCCCCCACTAAACTAAAATCGATCCACATTCAGATTCTCTCAACGCACCACCACCGCACCATCCCCACACCACAACACATCAAATCACATCACATCACACTACACACCCCTCTCCCACACTCACACACACAACACTTACACATAACGCGACACCCTATACAAGTGCACTTTATACTTACACTCAATACAGGGATCTTAATTAATTAATCATGCTAATTAAATTAAAATATGTATAGGCATGTCATACCTTATAGTCTATATCGTGTATGTGACTATCCGAATACTAGTACGCTCTTAATTTTCTTGTCCACTATTTTTTATTTCTTCTAAATGTCTTGCTTTAGCTATTATTTCCATATTACTGACGTTAAGGTTCAGTGGTGTATATTGTTTATCTATCTCTACTATTGTTTTGTGCAATTTACTGATATTCTTCAATAATTCAAGATTCAAGATTCAAAGCATTTATTTCAATTAAACCCTTTACAGGCACTTTTGAATTGTCAAGTCGAAAGAGGTGAAGCTATCTGCACGTTCCAAAGCGTAGATCTCTATGGAGAAGAACGTGCAAGAAACTCCACGGACACTCTTTTAAATCATGTTCTGTGTTACATAACCTTGGTTACATCCTTGGTCGCTTCTATATGTGAGGACAATGCAAAGAAAAAAAAATAGAAAACTATAAAAACAATTCAAAGTATAAAGATTAAAACAAGTCAGTGGCAGTTAAGAGGTGACCAGTCTCAACCGACGGCGCCCGTTCACGAACATGACGCGTGTATTGGCACCATTTAGCTCAACCATTTTGAAGGGAACCGAATGATCCAACACACACGCCACCATCAGCGAAACATTTGAGCGAGCATGACATGCTCTCAACTGCCATTTTAGTTCAAGTCACAAGGTAAACTATAACTTATAACATGTAAATGGCTCCATGGTACTCACATTTACAATATTTGAATTTTTTTTTAAATTTGATAACCTGTTTTTTATGTAAATATGATATTAAATCAATATTAATATTACTCCATTAATTAATTGTATAAACATATATTTAAATTGAATTTTTAAATATTATTATTATATGTAGTTAGCAGGTCAGTTTCAGTTTGTAACTTGATCAAAATGTAGTGCGCGACAATAACAAACATCTAGTGGCATAGTAACGTTCATTTGCCGTTCCGTAAGAACATGTAGAACACCTACCATTGTTGCCGCAAAGCCGCGTCGCGCCTCCATGTCGCGCGCATTTGCCACAGTCGCGTGTAACTGTAATACCTATAGGTAGTGAATCGATTTGTTTGACTTGAAGAAAAAACAAAATAAGGTTTATAGATATTTGAAGCTGAACGAAAATAAAGCGTCTAATTAAATTTGAAAATGAAAACAATATATCTAGTTTTAATTTCCGCGAATATTAGTGGTGGTTATTAGTGGTGGGTGGTGGTGGTGGTGGTGCATGTGCTTAAAATCCTTGCATTTGCCCAGTAATCTCGCATGTGCATAATATAGCGGGCGGGAGGGAGGTGCATACCTGCAACCCACTAATATTCGCGGAAATTAAAACTAGATATATTGTTTTCATTTTCAAATTTAAAATGGATTTCCGCAAAGTAACGCCTGACTCAATCAATTTTATTAAGCGTCTAATTGCTTAGTTCCAGAATGTACAAAAGTATTAAAGGTGACTTTTATTATAGTACCTTACCGTAATTAAGTAGGTACCAACATTGTTTATATTAGTAGGTGAAACCATAGGTAATCAATTTATTATAACTTAAACTTATTTACAAAATACCTACAACTAAACAAGCTATAATACGTCATCATCATCTTCCTGCCCTTATCCCATGTTATTTCGGGTCGGCACAACTCGTTTTTTTCTTACTTTTTGTCCTGTCAGCCGTCACGCTATCACTAACTCCCTTTTCCTTCATATCACTCCTCACACAATCCATCTATCTTTTCTTTGGCCTATCTCTCCCTTTCTATCCATCCACATTTATATTCATAACTCTTTTAGTTACATGCGTTTCATCCCTCCTTTTCACACAACCATACCAAGACAAGCTGCTCCTTTATAACTTTTCCGTCACTGGCGCCACTTTTAAGCTATCTCTAATGTATTCATTAGAGGTAGCTTTATTTATAGAAAATAAATATAAATGTGCAAGCGGAGTAAAAAGGGGGAAAGAGCCATAGGACATCGAAAAATTCATCCTCATAGTTATCAACGGGAAATGTGCCCAGAACACTGGCCGCATGGCGCATTGCCACATCGAATGGCAATGCTTGTTCGTTGACTAAATATTTTTTTAGTTGAATGATGTTTTTGGGAATGATGAATAATATGTAGACCATCTAACTCAATGGTGTTTTTCTCTGACCCAAGCTTTGTCTAGGTACCTACTTACTAAAAATTACCTTTTTTTTTTTTTTTTTTTTTTTCCTGGATGGGAAATCATCAAATGACTTCTCCCGCTCTGGGCGGAGCGGAAGGGAGTGTCAGACTCTTACTGACTAAAACCCACCCGTGTTCCTGCTTGTGCCCTTTGCGTTCCAGGGCCGCGGTGACTCTTTCGAACAAATTCCGCAACCCTAGCAGGCACTGACCCTATGGGGCCCCGTCTTCTTTGCTGACGGCTCTTTGAGGCGCGCGTGGAACACGACGCGCCGTCGACTCGGGCCTGGTTGCTATCGGACGGCGAGCCACCCATAGCTCGCCATCCGCAGGCCCGCGCCTACGGTGGCCGGGAATCGCCCTGCGTTTCCCGACGCCCGGGGCGTCTTCTCCTGTTGCGGCGGCTGGATAGAGGGGCTTCCCTCTCTCGCACGCGCTCCGCCTCCTCCTTCGCTAGCATTACTGCTTCGCAGAAGGAGGCGGCCGCCTCCCATGCCTCCTCGCTCCCGACCATGGCTTGAACCAGGGCCGGACGCGAGAGGTCGCCGCCGCCGATCGCCTCGATGAGGACACGGCGGTGCTCCGCCCAGGCAGGGCAGACCTCCATCGTGTGCTCCACCGTGTCCTCCGGGCGATCCACACAGTGATGACACCCGGACGTGTCCTCCCGCTGGATCCGACACAGGTACCTCCCGAAACAGCCGTGTCCGGTTAGCACCTGTGTCAGGCGGAAGGTGAGGACGCCGTGGCGTCTCTCTAACCACTCCTCAAAGAGGGGACTTATCGCCGCAATGGCGGCGTGCCCAGCGCTGGGTTGCAGCAGTCGCTGTCTCCATACCTCCGTGAGATCCCGCCGGAGCTCCGTCCGCTGCGCAGCAATCTGCCGCGGCAGCAGAGTTTCGCCCCGGCGTAGCGCCTCCACGCGCAACGCGTAGACGTGCGCGAGGGCTCTCGCCTCTAGATCCCACGGCAGCAATCCGGCAAGGAGGTTCGCCGCCTCGCCGGAGACCGTGCGGTATCCCCGGATCAACCGGATGGCCATGACCCTCTGGGCCGAGACCAGGTGGCGCGCTGGCAGTCGCCTTAGCGACAGCGCCCACACCGGGGCCCCGTAAAGGGCCATGGACCGCACGATCCCCGCGTACAGCCTCCGGCAGGAGGCGTTTGGTCCCCCTAGGTTGGGCAAGAGCCGCTTGAGCGCAGCCCCGGCCCGCCCCAGTTTGGGAGCCAAACGGCGGAAGTGCTCCGCAAAGTTCCACCGGCTGTCGAGGACGAGACCCAAGTAGCTCATCGTCGACCCGACGCCGATGCAAACCCCTCCCACCGTTATCTGGGATCCCGATGGTGGCCGGTTCCGAGGGCCGTGAAAACACATAGCCTCGGACTTGTGTAGGGCCACCTCGAGACCCAGTTGCCGGATCCTCCCAACGACTGCTGCAACCCCGCGTGTCATCAGGTCGACCGCCGCCTGGTGCGACCCCCCCTGCGCCAGAACCAGCGTGTCGTCAGCGTAGCAAACAACACTGACGCCGCAAGGGAGGTCGCCGCGCAGCACCCAGTCGTAACCGATGTCCCACAGGAGCGGCCCCAGAACCGAACCCTGTGGAACACCGCACGACATCTCTCGCCGATTCCACTCTCCCCGGTGACCGGGGTAGATGACGGCTCTATCCGTCAAGTAGTCCTCGACCACGCGACAGAGGTAGGTTGGCACTCGGTGATACCGGAGTGCCTCCCCGATGCAACTCCAAGGCAGGGTGTTGAACGCGTTGGCGATGTCAAGAGACACCGCCACCACCACCCCGCCCCGGGAAATCGCCTCCCCCGTCGTGAGGGCTCTCACGCGCATGATGGCGTCCACCGTCGAGCGCCCCGCGCGGAAACCGAACTGGTTCTCCGCCAGATCCGGCCCAACTCTCACCAAGTGCTTGACGAGGCGGTTTGCAATGACTCTTTCAAAGAGCTTGCCCACCTCGTCGAGCAGCACGATGGGCCGGTATGCGGACGGAGAGTCCGCAGGGCGCCCTGGCTTCGCAATGAGGACCAGTTTCCCCGTCTTCCAGCGACGTGGGAACTGGCCCCTCTCCAAGCATGCGCTTAGGAGCCCACGTAGTCGAGGCCCGAGAGCCTCCGAGGCCAGGACCCAGGCTTTCCCAGGTAAGCCATCGGGTCCTGGGGCGGTATTTTTGGCCTTCAGCCTGTTAACCGCCGCTCTCAGGTCTACCTCGGTCACCTCCGGAGTATCGTCGTCGTCGTTGCCGTCGTCGGTGTGGTCCGCATCGGGCACCACGGGTAGCGGAGCCATAGGCGGGGGAGCATGGTCCCCTCGCGTAGGGAACAGAGCGCTCACCACGTCCTCCACCAGCTGGGGCCGGAGACTCTGCGTCAACGGGGGGGCCCAGGTGCGGAGTTTGTTCCGCACCATTTTGTAGGGTCTTCCCCACGGGTGTCCAGAGACTCCAGCAGCTCTTTGCGAGCCAGATCCCTGGCCCGCAAGATCCCCGCTTGGAGGGCGGTCTTCGCCGCTCTGTACACCTCGTACAGCTCCGCCTCCCTGGCCTGCGCATCCGGAGGGCGGATGCGGAGCCGGCGATGTCTGGTGTACGGGTGACGCGCAGCAACGCACGCTTCTCGAAGCGACGTCAGCTCGCGCGACCACCAGTACACCTGACGGCGGGCGCGTCCTGGCCGGACCCGGGGCATTGCCACGTCGCATATTTCCGACATGGTCTCCCGGAACCGCTCCGCCTCGTCGTTGATGTCAGCAGGCCTGTCCGGTGTTGACACCCAGGCCTGCACGATCGAGGCTTCCAGGAGAAGCTCCCGGTCCAGCTGCTTCAGCGCCCACCGCGGACCACTCGGGGTCTGTCGGACCGGCGCGCTTGAGGTCTGGGCGGAGACGTCGAACCGGATATACCGGTGATCGGAATAGGTCTCCACCTCCTCCACAACGCGCCAGTCGACGACACGCGGTGACAGAGCGGGGCTGGCGAACGAAATGTCCACCACGGAGTCACCCCGCATCCGCACACACGTGGGGACAGAACCCCGATTTAGGACGACCAGGCCTGTCTCCAGAGCCCAGTCCTCCACCATCCTACCCCGCACGTTCGTATAACGGGAACCCCAAGCCAAGTTCTTGGCATTGAAGTCCCCGAGAACAATCACGGGGAGGGGACGATACCCGACGACGACGATACGCAGCTCCCTAAGGGAGTTGTGGAATTCGGCGAGAGTTCGGTTCGGGGAGAAGTAGACTCCCACTACTACAATCTCCCCGAACCGTGCTGCTACGCACCCCTGTCCTCTCCTAACGCACTCAAGGGACGGGGTACCGGCGGCGGCCGACGAAATAAGGGCCACTGAGCCGTCCAGGTCCTTCACCCAGTCATCCCTGGGCGGGACGTAGTACGGCTCAGCGACCACGGCGATATTGATCAACCACTGCGCCATGCTCTGGACCAACAGGTCCTGAGCGGCGGCGCAGTGGTTGATGTTCGCCTGGAGGAGGCGTAATGGAGCCGTTATTGGCATTCCATTTCGGCCTCCTCCCGGGCACCCTTAGTGGGCTCCGGTGTAGCAGCCGCCGCTGCTGCGGCGGCTACATTGACAGCGGTGGCAGCGGCGGCAACGGATGCGGCGGCTGGCACGGAGACGGCGGAAGAGGGCTTCTTACCCCCGGCTTTTGTGGGTGGAGGGCAGGCTTTGCCCCCAGCCCAGTGCTCGGCTGGCTTGCCAGCCGCCGCACATGCAGTGCAGTGCATGACCTAGTGTCTTATCTTCAGCATTCTCAAGAATCTCAAGCGTCCTCTTCGTGCTCACCTACTTAAATATTTGTACGCTATTGTGTAAGGCAAGCATGACGGCTTGTTTATAATATTTTAACACATTTATACTCATGTTTGGACAAATAAAATGATCTCATCTTATCCTATCTCAGTGGGGTCATGGGGTGCCATCTAGATATCAAATCGGCAAGCCTATACGCTCTCTAGTGGTTACATTCTCTATGTCGGCAAGTAACCTAGTCCAATGCGCGCGGCAGATAAAGCGGTGATTTATAAATTGTATTATTCATATGATTATGACACTAATGTTGGAATTCGAGTCCATTATCTTTTTTTCTTGTAAATTATATTTTATTTACTCTCAAGTCTCAATATAAAAATAATTTGAAGTTCCTAAGAAGTTACATTTGTTTTTTATTCAATAGTTTTCTTTTTATGCTTTCGCGCACAGAAACAGTGATTAAAAATACGTTTAATGCTAAAGAAATGATAATGACCGACAGTACGATGTTTAGATTTGTTCTTACAATTAGTGACTAAGCTGATAATTATTATTAAAAAAAAACTACTTTCTTATTGAGTAGGTAAGATTTTGCTTTAATATACTTAATCTTTTTTATTGAAAGTATTACTAAAATCTGCATAACCATATTTGTAGTTACATATCTGCAAGTTATGAAGATAACTATAAATAAGAATAGTTTATTATTTTCTAAATTCATATTGGATAATTATGAGTTATCCAATACCAATACCAAATCAGCTAATTATACTCGTACTACCAGCACTTTTACGTGTAAGACTCAGGCACGATAGGCACTCGCACAGGCGCAAAGGCACGGGTGGCCCTACTCATTCCACATCACAAGGATAACTGTTTAAAAGTAACGAGAAAATTAAGGTTAAACTACAAGTATATAAGTATATATATATACAAGTATATATAAACTATAAGTATATAAGATAAAATGAAGCATAAATAACGTTAAATCTATTACCTTTATTTTAATATTAACGGTAACTCCTGTCAAAGGAAGGTAACGTTATAAAATTATACCGATATTTAAAGCCCTGAATTCAAAAACATTCGCCTGATTTTTCCGAAGCCTATCTAAAAAAAGAAAGCAGAGGTCTACCTACTAATACAGCATGTTCCATTTATAAAGATGATATTGGGCAGCTAATATACATATGTATAGAGATTAACGACACAATAGAAAATAAAGAAAAAATGACTTGTCTTCCAGAAATTCAACCGCAAATTCCGACTAAAAACTTCGTAATAAATAACTTTGCCACCGACTGTTACTACCCATAATCACTCTTAAATATGACCACGTACCTCTGGAACACGCTGTATAAAATCCATCCGCTTTTCGCCTGTTCTTTTGATGTCCCATATACTTCACTATAGTTAATTGGGGAAACTATAACCCTATTAGTACTTATAGGTAAATAATGACTACATTACTCACACTGTAGTCTCCTAAAGTAATCTGGAACAGTGCCATCCAAGTGCTGGGGTAACTTGAAAACAAAGTCGACTGCACGTTTGGGAACCCTGCGACAAAATTGAATCTTAATTGAATGTCATTTTTAGTGACGTAGGACAGCGCCGTAAGACGTGCGGGGTAGTCTAAAGACATGCGTAATTTGTTCGAAAAGTCACCGCGGCCCTAGAACCCAAAGGGCATTAGGAGGAACACAGGTAGGTTTTAGCCAGTAAGAGAGTGACACTCCTTTCCGCTCTCCAGTGGGAGAAGACGATGATTGACGATTTCCCATCATTGATATATAAAGAATCAATGTTTGCCATACATAAAAACGGGTCATATTTTCCTGGTTCGTAGCTAACAAAAGTACGGGTACTTCGAAATTAATTTGCCGAGTTCGGCGCACAGAGCTGACTATCCATATCGAGACTTCTCCGTGCCTCGGAAAACAAGTTAAAGTTTTGGTCTAGTGATAATCTGGAGCCAGAAAATCCGACACCCGTCTTGTCAAAGGGTAACGTGTTCGAGTTACCCAATTACTGGGTTGTGGAGGTCAGATAGGCAGCCGCTCCATGTAAAAAAGGTACTCAGTTGCATCCAGTTAGACTGGAAGCCAATTAGCTGAACCGAATATAGTTGAGAAAAGGCTGTGTACACAAATAAATGTATTTGATTTGATTTGAAAGGCTGGGCAGATTGATTATCGGGCCTAATTCAGGGCTGTAAAAAACTTTACTAATTTAAAATTACAATAGGTTCATCATACCTTTATATAAAAAGTAGAATGACTGCGAGAATCCGAACAGCACGATGGAGTAGATGATACCGAACGTGAACATGTCTCCCGTGATCATGCTGTAGATCATCGTCACGAAGGGACCCGTCAGCTTCACCGCACTGCCAACAAACATACTTAGTCATTACATGACCAAAAATGACGTCAGTTTTGCGCAAATAATACAATGTTCCTTGATACGGTTTTTTTAAAAAAACATTGTCACATGCGCAAGGTGTTTCAGAAGGGTATTGTGATATTTAGGAGTGACGGCACGTATCTGAAATCAAAAACCCGCAAACCCCACAAAGATACAGAAAATTACCCCTAAATAGGACTATATGCACTTCAGAAACAGCCCGTATGTGACAAACGCCAATGTCACAAAAAATTGGTTTTTCGAGTTGGCGTGGGAGGTAAACCACCGATACGTTTAAATATGCTCTTAGCGTTCAGCCATGCATGTTATTTAGGACTTACCCAGCGAAGAACATAAGCAGAAACCAGAAGCCTGGTAGCAGAAAGATCAGTAACGCTTCCTCTAGCAGCTGCTGGCGCATCAGCCGCGCTGGTATACATGCTAACAGTAGCAGGTTTGAAGCCAGGAAGATGAACTTCGCCGGTTCGTGGATCTGAGCGGAAGAATAAAGTATTAGGTACATGCAGTATAGATAGATGCATATTAAACTCACACCTTTTTCCCAAACAAGGCAGAAACTACAGTACGCCTTTTTTTCCCGCTCTGGGCGGAGTGGAACGGAGTGTTAGACTCTTACTGACTAAAACCCACCCGTGATCCTTCTTGCAGCCTTTCCGTTCCAGGTTCCAGGGCCGCGGTGACTCTTTCGAACACAACTCCTACACTACACCTTAGATGAATATTAAAAGCCATTGAAATGGGCCGACTTAGGGCTAACCAAAATCGTGAAAAAAAATAGCTGTTTAGACCCTGGCCCTGAATGTATAGTGACTGAGTGGGACCTGACTGACCTGAGTGGGTAGTGGACTATTTTTAAATGATTTATGGGGTTAATCTTATATAGTAAAACTAGTATTTCGCTTGGGAGCGCGAGTTGCGAGCAACTCGCGGTGTCTTTTTAGTATTTTTTTACTAACAACAAAGGGGTTGAAAGTAGGGAGTTTAAAAGGGTTGAATTTTTATTGTCCATATACTCATCTAAATACCCTTTATACAACCTCGAAAACTATTTTTCTCTACTATGTCAGATTTCTGAGATACGCAAAGGGGTTGAAAGAAGGGGGTTGAAAAGGGTTGATTTTTTATTGGCCATATACTCACCCTGATACCCTCTATACAAACCCGAAAACCATTTTTCTCTACAATGTCAAGTTTCTGAGATATGCCAAGGGGTTGAAACAAGGGGGTTGAAAAGGGTTGAATAGGGTTGAATTTTTTTTTGGCCATATACTCATCCAGACACCCTCTATACTACCCCGAAGACCATTTTTCTCTACAATGTCAAGTTTCTGAGATACGCAAAGGGGTTGAAAGTAGGGGGTTGAAAAGGGTTGAATTTTTTATTGGCCATACACTTATCCAGATACCCTCTATACAACCCCGAAAACTATTTTTCTCTAAAGTGTCAGATTTCTGAGATAAGCAATGGGGTTGAAAGAAGGGGGTTGAAAAGGGGTAGTTTCAGATTTTTCCTATACTCACCCCGACACCTTCTATACAACCCCATAAAAAGTTTTGCCCTTCTAGCACGGGAAGTGGGAGAACAATTATGTCAATCAGTGAGTGAGTGAGTGGTTATTTAATTATATATAATATAAAAACTAGTATTTCGCTTGGGAGCGCGAGTTGCGAGCAACTCGCGGTGTCTTTTTAGTATTTTTTTACTAACAACAAAGGGGTTGAAAGTAGGGAGTTTAAAAGGGTTGAATTTTTATTGTCCATATACTCATCTAAATACCCTTTATACAACCTCGAAAACTATTTTTCTCTACTATGTCAGATTTCTGAGATACGCAAAGGGGTTGAAAGAAGGGGGTTGAAAAGGGTTGATTTTTTATTGGCCATATACTCACCCTGATACCCTCTATACAAACCCGAAAACCATTTTTCTCTACAATGTCAAGTTTCTGAGATATGCCAAGGGGTTGAAACAAGGGGGTTGAAAAGGGTTGAATAGGGTTGAATTTTTTTTTGGCCATATACTCATCCAGACACCCTCTATACTACCCCGAAGACCATTTTTCTCTACAATGTCAAGTTTCTGAGATACGCAAAGGGGTTGAAAGTAGGGGGTTGAAAAGGGTTGAATTTTTTATTGGCCATACACTTATCCAGATACCCTCTATACAACCCCGAAAACTATTTTTCTCTAAAGTGTCAGATTTCTGAGATAAGCAATGGGGTTGAAAGAAGGGGGTTGAAAAGGGGTAGTTTCAGATTTTTCCTATACTCACCCCGACACCTTCTATACAACCCCATAAAAAGTTTTGCCCTTCTAGCACGGGAAGTGGGAGAACAATTATGTCAATCAGTGAGTGAGTGAGTGGTTATTTAATTATATATAATATAACTAGTATTTCGCTTGGGGGCGCGAGTTGCAAGCAACTCACGGTGTCTTCTAAGTATTTTTACTCACCCAGATACCCTCTATGCAACCCCGAAGACCATTTTTCTCTACTGTGTCAGGTTTCTGAGATACGCAAAGGGGTTGAAAGTAGGGGGTTGAAAAGGGTTGAATTTTTTATTCGTCATTTTCTCATCCAAACACCCTCTATACAACCCCGAAAACCATTTTTATCTACTGTGTCAGGTTTCTGAGATACGCAAAGGGGTTGAAAGTAGGGGGTTGAAAAGGGTTGAATAGGGTTGAATTTTTTAGTGGCCATATACTCATCCAGATACCCTCTATACAACCCCGAAAACCATTTTTCTCTAAAATGTCAGATTTCTGAGATACGCAAAGGGGTTGTTAAAAGGGGGTTGAAAAGGGGTAATTTTTTTTTTTCGTTTTATACTCACCCAGACACCCTCTATACAACCCCGAAAACCATTTTTCTCTTCGACGTCAGGTTTCTGAGATTAGCAATGGGGTTGAAAGATGGGGGTGGAAAAGGGGTAGTTTCGGATTTTTCCCATACTCACCCTGACACCTTCTATACAACCCCATAAAAAGTTTTCCCCTCCTAGCACGGCAAGTGGGAGAACAATTATGTCAATCAGTCAATCAGTGGTTATTTAATTGTATATAATATAGTTATTTAATTGTATATAATATAACTAGTATTTCGCTTGGGGGCGCGAGTTGCGAGCAACTCGCGTTGTCTTTTCAGTATATTTACTCACCCAGATACCCTCTATACAACCCCGAAGACCATTTTTCTCCACAATGTCAAGTTTCTGAGATACGCAAAGGGGTTGAAAGTAGGGGGTTGAAAAGGGTTGAATTTTTTACTGGCCATATACTCATCCAGACACCCTCTTTACAACCCCGAAGACCATTTTTCTCTACAATGTCAAGTTTCTGAGATACGCAAAGGGGTTGAAAGTAGGGGGTTGAATAGGGTTGAATTTTTATTGGCCATATACTCATCCAGACACCCTCTTTACAACCCCGAAGACCATTTTTCTCTACTATGTCAAGTTTCTGAGATACGCAAAGGGGTTGAAAGTAGGGGGTTGAAAAGGGTTGAATTTTTTATTGGCCATATACTCATCCAGATACCCTCTATACAACCCCGAAAACCATTTTTCTCTAAAATGTCAGATTTCTGAGATACGCAAAGGGGTTGTAAATAGGGGGTTGAAAAGGGGTAGTTTTTTTTTCGTTTTATACTCATCCAAACACCCTCTATACAACCCCGAAAACCATTTTTCTCTTCGACGTCAGGTTTCCGAGATAAGCAATGGGGTTGAAAGAAGGGGGTTGAAAAGGGGTAGTTTCAGATTTTTCCCATACTCACCCCGACACCTTCTATACAACCCCATGAAAAGTTTTCCCCTCCTAGCACGGCAAGTGGGAGAACAATTATGTCAATCAATCAGTGAGTGGTTTTTTAATTATATATAATATAACTAGTATTTCGCTTGGGGGCGCGAGTTGCAAGCAACCCGCGGTGTCTTTTTAGTATTTTTAGTAACAATTTTTATCTCTACTATGTCAAGTTTCTGAGATACACAAAGGGGTTGAAAGAAGGGGGTTGAATAGGGTTGAATTTTTTATTGGCCATATAATCACCCAGATACCCTCTATACAACCCCGAAAACCATTTTCCTCTACAATGTCAGGTTTCTGAGATATGCCAAGGGGTTGAAACAAGGGGGTTGAAAAGGGTTGAATTTTTTACTGGCTATATACTCGTCCAGACACCCTCCATACAACCCCGAAAACCATTTTTCTCTACAATGTCAGGTTTCTGAGATATGCCAAGGGGTTGAAACAAGGGGGTTGAAAAGGGTTGAATTTTTTACTGGCTATATACTCGTCCAGACACCCTCTATACAACCCCGAAAACCATTTTTCTCTAAAATGTCAGACTTCTGAGATACGCAAAGGGGTTGTAAAAAGGGGTTGAAAAGGGGTAATTTTTTTTTTCGTTTTATACTCATTCAAACACCCTCTATACAACCCCGAAAACCATTTTTCTCTTCGACTTCAGGTTTCTGAGATAAGCAATGGGGTTGAAAGAAGGGGGTTGAAAAGGGGTAGTTTCAGATTTTTCCCATACTCACCCCGACACCTTCTATACAACCCCTTAAAAAGTTTTCCCCTCCTAGCACGGCAAGTGGGAGAACAATTATGTCAATCAGTCAGTGAGTGAGTGAGTGGTTATTTAATTATATATAATATAACTAGTATTTCGCTTGGGGGCGCGAGTTGCGAGCAACTCGCGTTGTCTTTTCAGTATTTTTACTCACCCAGATACCCTCTATACAACCCCGAAGACCATTTTTCTCTACAATGTCAGGTTTCTGAGATACGCAAAGGGGTTGAAAAAAGGGGGTCGATAAGGGTTGAATAGGGTTGAATTTTTTATTGGCCGTATACTCATCCAGATACCCTCTATACAAACCCGAAGACCATTTTTCTCTACTATGACAGGTTTCTGAGATACGCAAGGGGGTTGAAAGAAGGGGGTTGAAAAGGGTTGATTTTTTATTGGCCATATACTCACCCAGATACCCTCTATACAACCCCGAAAACCATTTTTCTCTACAATGTCAGGTTTCTGAGATATGCCAAGGGGTTGAAACAAGGGGGTTGAAAAGGGTTGAATTTTTTTTAGCCATATTTTCATCCAGATGCCCTCTATACAACCCCGAAAACCATTTTTCTCTAAAATGTCAGGTTTCTGAGTTACGCAAAGGGGTTGAAAGAAGGGGGTTGAAAAGGGTTGAATTTTTTTTGGCCATATTTTCATCCAGACACCCTCTATACAACCCCGAAAACCATTTTTCTCTAGAATGTCAGGTTTCTGAGATACGCAAAGGGGTTGAAACAAGGGGGTTGAAAAGGGTTGAATAGGGTTGATTTTTTTATTGGCCATATACTCACCCAGATACCCTCTATACAACCCCGAAAACCATTTTTCTCTAAAATGACAGATTTCTGAGATACGCAAAGGGGTTGTAAAAAGGGGGTTGAAAAGGGGTAGTTTTTTTTTTTCGTTTTCTACTCATCCAAACACCCTCTATACAACCCCGAAAACCATTTTTCTCTTCGACGTCAGGTTGCCGAGATAAGCAATGGGGTTGAAAGAAGGGGGTTGAAAAGGGGTAGTTTCAGATTTTTCCCATACTCACCCCGACACCTTCTATACAACCCCATAAAAAGGTTTCCCCTCCTAGCACGGCAAGTGGGAGAACAATTATGTCAATCAGTGAGTGAGTGGTTTTTTAATTATATATAATATAATAACTAGTATTTCGCTTGGGGGCGCGAGTTGCAAGCAACCCGCGGTGTCTTTTTAGTATTTTTAGTAACAATTTTTATCTCTACTATGTCAAGTTTCTGAGATACACAAAGGGGTTGAAAGAAGGGGGTTGAATAGGGTTGAATTTTTTATTGGCCATATAATCACCCAGATACCCTCTATACAACCCCGAAAACCATTTTCCTCTACAATGTCAGGTTTCTGAGATATGCCAAGGGGTTGAAACAAGGGGGTTGAAAAGGGTTGAATTTTTTACTGGCTATATACTCGTCCAGACACCCTCCATACAACCCCGAAAACCATTTTTCTCTACAATGTCAGGTTTCTGAGATATGCCAAGGGGTTGAAACAAGGGGGTTGAAAAGGGTTGAATTTTTTACTGGCTATATACTCGTCCAGACACCCTCTATACAACCCCGAAAACCATTTTTCTCTAAAATGTCAGACTTCTGAGATACGCAAAGGGGTTGTAAAAAGGGGTTGAAAAGGGGTAATTTTTTTTTTCGTTTTATACTCATCCAAATACCCTCTATACAACCCCGAAAACCATTTTTCTCTTCGACTTCAGGTTTCTGAGATAAGCAATGGGGTTGAAAGAAGGGGGTTGAAAAGGGGTAGTTTCAGATTTTTCCCATACTCACCCCGACACCTTCTATACAACCCCTTAAAAAGTTTTCCCCTCCTAGCACGGCAAGTGGGAGAACAATTATGTCAATCAGTCAGTGAGTGAGTGAGTGGTTATTTAATTATATATAATATAACTAGTATTTCGCTTGGGGGCGCGAGTTGCGAGCAACTCGCGTTGTCTTTTCAGTATTTTTACTCACCCAGATACCCTCTATACAACCCCGAAGACCATTTTTCTCTACAATGTCAGGTTTCTGAGATACGCAAAGGGGTTGAAAAAAGGGGGTCGATAAGGGTTGAATAGGGTTGAATTTTTTATTGGCCGTATACTCATCCAGATACCCTCTATACAAACCCGAAGACCATTTTTCTCTACTATGACAGGTTTCTGAGATACGCAAGGGGGTTGAAAGAAGGGGGTTGAAAAGGGTTGATTTTTTATTGGCCATATACTCACCCAGATACCCTCTATACAACCCCGAAAACCATTTTTCTCTACAATGTCAGGTTTCTGAGATATGCCAAGGGGTTGAAACAAGGGGGTTGAAAAGGGTTGAATTTTTTTTAGCCATATTTTCATCCAGATGCCCTCTATACAACCCCGAAAACCATTTTTCTCTAAAATGTCAGGTTTCTGAGTTACGCAAAGGGGTTGAAAGAAGGGGGTTGAAAAGGGTTGAATTTTTTTTGGCCATATTTTCATCCAGACACCCTCTATACAACCCCGAAAACCATTTTTCTCTAGAATGTCAGGTTTCTGAGATACGCAAAGGGGTTGAAACAAGGGGGTTGAAAAGGGTTGAATAGGGTTGATTTTTTTATTGGCCATATACTCACCCAGATACCCTCTATACAACCCCGAAAACCATTTTTCTCTAAAATGACAGATTTCTGAGATACGCAAAGGGGTTGTAAAAAGGGGGTTGAAAAGGGGTAGTTTTTTTTTTCGTTTTCTACTCATCCAAACACCCTCTATACAACCCCGAAAACCATTTTTCTCTTCGACGTCAGGTTGCCGAGATAAGCAATGGGGTTGAAAGAAGGGGGTTGAAAAGGGGTAGTTTCAGATTTTTCCCATACTCACCCCGACACCTTCTATACAACCCCATAAAAAGGTTTCCCCTCCTAGCACGGCAAGTGGGAGAACAATTATGTCAATCAGTGAGTGAGTGGTTTTTTAATTATATATAATATAACTAGTATTTCGCTTGGGGGCGCGGGTTGCAAGCAACCCGCGTTGTCTTTTTAGTATTTTTTGACTAACAATTATTATCTCTACAATGTCAGGTTTCTGAGATATGCCAAGGGGTTGCAACAAGAGGTGAAAAGGGTTGAATAGGGTTGAATTTTTTATTAGCCATATACTCATCCAGATACCCTCTATATAACCCCGAAAACCATTTTTCTCTACAATGTCAGGTTTCTGAGTTACGCAAAGGGGTTGAAAGTAGGGGGTTGAAAAGGGTTGAATTTTTTAGTGGTCATATAGTCATCCAGACACCTTCTATACAACCCCGAAAACCATTTTTCTCTACAATGTCAGGTTTCCGAGATATGCCAAGGGGTTGAAAGTAGGGGGTTGAAAAGGATTGAATAGGGTTGAATTTTTTAGTGGCCATATACTCATCCAGACACCTTCTATACAACCCCGAAAACCATTTTTCTCTACAATGTCAGGTTTCCGAGATATGCCAAGGGGTTGAAACAAGGGGGTTGAAAAGGGTTGAATTTTTTATTCGCCATATATTCATTCAAACACCCTCTATACAGCACTGAAAACCATTTTTCTCTTCAATGTCAAGTTTCTGAGATACGCAAAGGGGTTGAAAGTAGGGGGTTGAAAAGGGTTGAATAGGGTTGATTTTTTTATGGGCCATATACTCATCCAGATACCCTCTATACAAGCCCGAAAACCATTTTTCTCTAAAACGTCAGATTTCTGAGATACGCAAAGGGGTTGTAAAAAGGGGGTTGAAAAGGGGTAGTTTTTTTTTCGTTTTCTACTCATTCAAACACCCTCTATACAACCCCGAAAACCATTTTTCTCTTCGACGTCAGGTTTCTGAGATAAGCAATGGGGTTGAAAGATGGGGGTGGAAAAGGGGTAGTTTCGGATTTTTCCCATACTCACCCCGACACCTTCTATACAACCCCATAAAAAGTTTTCCCCTCCTAGCATGGCAAGTGGGAGAACAATTATGTCAATCAGTCAATCAGTGGTTTTTTAATTGTATATAATATAACTAGTATTTCGCTTGGGGGCGCGAGTTGCAAGCAACCCGCGGTGTCTTTTTAGTATTTTTAGTAACAATTATTATCTCTACAATGTCAGATTTCTGAGTTACGCAAAGGGGTTGAAAGAAGGGGGTTGAAAAGGGTTGAATTTTTTTTGGCCATATATTCATCCAGATGTCCTCTATACAACCCCGAAGACCATTTTTCTCTACAATGTCAGGTTTCTGAGTTACGCAAAGGGGTTGAAAGAAGGGGGTTGAAAAGGGTTGAATAGGGTTGAATTTTTTTTGGCCATATATTCGTCCAGATGTTCTCTATACAACCCCGAAAACCATTTTTCTCTACAATGTCAGGTTTCTGAGTTACGCAAAGGGGTTGAAAGAAGGGGGTTGGAAAGGGTTGATTTTTTATTGGCCATATACTCACCCAGATACTCTCTATACAACCCCGAAGACCATTTTTCTCTACAATGTCAGGTTTCTGAGATATGCCATGGGGTTGAAACAAGGGGGTTGAAAAGGGTTGAATAGGGTTGAATTTTTTATCGGCCATATACTCATCCAGATACCCTCTATATAGCCCCGAAGACCATTTTTCTCTACAATGTCAGGTTTCTGAGATACGCAAAGGGGTTGAAAGTAGGGGGTTGAAAAGGGTTGAATTTTTTTTTCGTTTTATACTCATCCAAACACCCTCTATATAACCCCGAAAACCATATTTCTCTTCGACGTCAGGTTTCTGAGATAAGCAATGGGGTTGAAAGAAGGGGGTTGAAAAGGGGTAGTTTCAGATTTTTCCCATACTCACCCCGACACCTTCTATACAACCCCATAAAAAGTTTTCCCCTCCTAGCACGGCAAGTGGGAGAACAATTATGTCAATCAGTGAGTGAGTGGTTATTTAATTATATATAATATAATTTGTTCACAATGATAAGTACTGTTGCGCGCCACAATCAAGTAAGGAAGATAGCGGCATTCGGTACCACTAGCGCCATCTAGTATCAAGTAGCAGAACTAGTGAAGTCAAGGACCTTCGAGATTTTTCTATGCTAGAATTTACGGAGGACCTTAGTCGGTCGCGACCGATATGTACGCGAACTTTCTGGAGTTCTACTCGGCGCCCTATATAAGGCCGGCACATGTGCCGACCGAGTCAGTATTGGATTTGCGATACAAGTGATAACTTCGAGAGCGATCTTCGACTGCGAACTCAAGTGATTAATAGTGCGATTGTGTTTGTGATTAGTGAGTTTATAGTGTAATTAGTGTGGTGTAAATTAAAGTGTCATCTTTGTTTATTTAATCGGCTGATTTTAATTGTAACGAACCCGAAGCTCGTAACAATTGGTGTCAGAAGAGTGGATTTAAAAGATGCCGATTCTACCGAAGGACGACACTGAGGGTATTCGTACCCGTAGTCAACGCCAGCAAGAGACGGACCAAAGGCGTTTTGGAGGTGCAACGCCGCAGACGACGGAGAGACAGTTGCCGACCTTGGAGGCCGGCTTGTCCGCATTAGCTCCAGCGTCATCATCAGCACCAGACTTTGCTGCTCTGATGATGATGCTGCAGGAGCAGACTCGCCGCCAGGAGGAACAGGCCCGTCGTTTAGAAGAGCAGCTGCAGCGTGACAAGGAGGAGCAGGCCCGCCGCCAGGAGGAACAGGCCCGTCGATTAGAAGAACAGCTCAAGCAAGATAAGGAGGAACAAGCCCGCCGCCAGGAAGAACAGGCTCGCCGCCAGGAAGAACAGGCTCGCCGCCAGGAGGAACAGGCCCGTCGGTTGGAAGAACAGCTCCAACGTGACAAGGAGGAGCAGGCGCGCCGCCAGGAAGAGCAGATGTTCCTCATGAAGGATCTGCATGCCACTTTCGGCAAAGAAATTAAGATTGTTAAAGATAAGGTGGTTCAGCACGAGAACCGCCTGACGGAAGCTGAAACACGAATCGACCAAATGAATAATCGAGTTGACAACGTGATTGCTGACGTGAAGAAAACGCTGGACAACCTTAAAGTAGGAGATGGAATTGCAACCTCCGTAGCAACTACTCCTTCGCCACGGGGATTCAAAGTGCCGCCGTTCGATGGAACATCTTCCTGGTCGGCCTACAAAATACAATTTGAGGCCGTTATGCAGGCGAACGGGTGGAATAAAAATCAGGCCATGACTGCCCTCACACTAGGTCTGCGGGACCAGGCCTTAACTGTTCTGGAAGCTCTCGGCAAGGAAGTGACTTACGAGCAGCTCCTTGAGGCGTTGGAATCTAGGTATGGCGACGCTCATCTGGAACATGTGTTTCGTGCGCAGCTAAAGGATCGCGTGCAACGCAGCGGTGAAAACCTGCAGCAGTGGGCCCTTGAGGTGGAGAAGCTGGTCCGAAAAGCATACCAGTCTGTACCTGCGCTCATTCAAGGAAACCTGGTGCAGGCATTTGTTGATGGCATCCGCGACCTTGAAGTTAGGGCTGCCGTGAGGCTTGGGCATCATGAGAAGCTTAAAGACGCCTTGGCACATGCACTGGAGGTGGAAGCTGCGCGGCAGGATCATCATTCCCATCGCGTCAGGGAGGTTGCAGCGGCTACTGTTCGCGACCAGTCTAAAAGATACAGTCCTAGATGCTATGGCTGTGGGGATAAGGGTCATCTTCGACCCAGTTGCCCTAGACAAACTACAAAAAGGGAATCTGTGTGGCAAGATCATCGTTCCCACTACGGCAAGGAGGTTGCAGCAGCTGCAGTTCGTGACCATTTTAAAGGGCGCAGCCCTAGATGCTACGGTTGTGGTGAAAGGGGCCACTTGAGGCCCAGTTGCCCTAAGCGAACTGCTCAAAGGGCAGATAGCGAACCTCTAGCAGGTAGAGTGGCTGACAATCGCGGACAGCGGTTGGAAGATTACGACTTGGTGGTCGAAGGTCGTAGCGGGAGATCTCATGGCAACGCAGATGTATTGTCAAGAGGACCTTGCCCAGAAGTCTGCAAGCATTGTACTAGGCAAGAGGGTAAAGAAGTCGTACCTGTGAGGATGCTCAAGATAGACCTCAGCAACGAGTGGAAGGAAAGCATACAATGTGCACAGCGGGAAGACTCGGTCATCAAGCCGATTCTGGAGTGGATGAAGGTCAGTGCTCTGAAGCCTACGTGGAGTGATGTCTCAGCGATGAGTTCAATCACAAAAAGCTATTGGGCCCAATGGGACAGCTTAGTGATTCAGGATGGAGTCCTGTGCCGTAAATGGGAAAATGCTCGGGGAAACAGCTGTCATTTGCAAATGGTTGTCCCTAAAGTACCGGATGTTCTACAGCTGTACCATAATGGTTGTTCAGGAGGCCATATGGGAGTTAAACGAACTCTACTGAAGATACGGGAACGGTTTTACTGGGTCCACTGTCGTGACGATGTTGAGGACTGGTGTCGTAAGTGTACAAGTTGTGCGGCTGTAAAAGGACCTCAGACTCGTAGCAGAGGTGCATTGAAATTGTACAATGTTGGTGCACCATGGGAAAGGATAGCGCTAGACGTTGCGGGACCGTTTCCGGAAAGTGAAAGTGGTAACAAGTATTTCATGGTGGTTATGGATTATTTCACTAAGTGGCCGGAAGTCTTCGCCATTCCAAACCAAGAAGCTTCAACAGTTGCGGATAAACTAGTTCATGAAGTATTCTGTCGTTTTGGAGTACCCTTGGAGATTCACAGTGATCAAGGAAGGAATTTTGAGTCCCAAATATTCCAGGAAACTTGCCGAGTTATGGGTACTCATAAAACGAGGACAACTTCTTACCACCCACAATCGGATGGAATGGTAGAACGATTTAATCAGACATTGGAGAGATATCTGGCCAAAGTTGTGGAAAACCGGCAACGGGAATGGGACAAACACATACAACCGTTTTTGCTGTCATACCGAAGTGCTGTTCATGAAAGCACGTCAGTGACACCAGCTTTCGCAAACTTTGGAAGAGAATTGCGGCTGCCTGCAGACCTGATCACCGGAATACCACCTGATGCTCCACGCAGTATAACTGATTATGCGAATGACTTGCGGAACAAAATGAATGACATTCATGAGCACGTCAGACAATCGGGCCAGCAAATGTCTGAAAAGATGAAAACCCGCTATGACCGCAAAATGAACAATAAAGGGTTCGAGGAAGGTTCACTAGTGTGGTTGCACAATCCAGTTCGCAGCAAAGGGAAATCTCCTAAGCTTCAAGCTAAATAGGACGGACCGTACCGGATTGTGACAAAGATCAATGATGTGACCTACCGTATACAGAAAGGTACAAGAAGCGCTCCGAAGATCGTCCATGTTGATCGACTGGCGCGTTATTATGGGGCTGATAATGCTCGGGACGAGCATGTCTTAGGAGGGGGCAGTGTTGCGCGCCACAATCAAGTAAGGAAGATAGCGGCATTCGGTACCACTAGCGCCATCTAGTATCAAGTAGCAGAACTAGTGAAGTCAAGGACCTTCGAGATTTTTCTATGCTAGAATTCTCGGACCTTAGTCGGTCGCGACCGATATGTACGCGAACTTTCTGGAGTTCTACTCGGCGCCCTATATAAGGCCGGCACATGTGCCGACCGAGTCAGTATTGGATTTGCGATACAAGTGATAACTTCGAGAGCGATCTTCGACTGCGAACTCAAGTGATTAATAGTGCGATTGTGTTTGTGATTAGTGAGTTTATAGTGTAATTAGTGTGGTGTAAATTAAAGTGTCATCTTTGTTTATTTAATCGGCTGATTTTAATTGTAACGAACCCGAAGCTCGTAACAGTACTTAGTTACTTACCCTTTTTCAAGTTTTGCGCTGATTCTGTAACACGTTGTAGAAAAAGATAGAAGATACTTGATTGTACTTCTACACTCAAATATTGTAAACGTCCTTTGTTGAAAATAAGCAATCATCAAACGGCTCCGCCCGCTCTGGGTGGAGCGGGAGGGAGTATCAGGCTCTTGCTCATCACCCGTGTTTCTTCAAATGTCCTTTGCATTTCAAGAGCACGGGAACATCCCGAACAATTTCGCAACCCTGGGACTACTAAAAAAAAATCTCACCAACTGTTTAAAATAAGCAACCAGCCCCTGATTCTTCAACTCATCTCCTTGCTGCAGTATGATATAGCACAGGGTACTGGCCAGGGTCCCCAGTTCACTTGCCAGCCGGATCCCACTCCTCGCATCAGCGATCTCGAGGCCCCAGTCAGGGTGGGCATCGGCTTCAGCGCTGCTGTGACGAAGGTATACGGAGAGGGACAGGAGTAGGAGGTGTAGCATCAGGATAAGGAGACGTTTGAGGAATTTGTTCTGTAATAACATGATATGTTTGTGAGTTTTTTTTATTGTTGTTGATGCATTTCGCGATACTCATTTTTAAGGCTCGTCGTGCCTATATAGCTTGTGCTGTGAAGTTTTGTCAATACTTGCCAACCATAAGTAGGTAGGTACTCTAATAATGAGTAGTATAGTATATAGTACCCTTTGATTATATAATGTCTAGATGGAGCGTCGCCCTACTGTCAAAGCAAAGAAAACGAGGCAACAATTTCAAACATGTGTGCGTGCGGACGATGTTTTACACTATGCGTCTTTGTCTCTGTGTGCGTGAATAATGATACCAGCTACTAGAATTCTCCCATAGATCACATATTAAAAAAAATAAGATAAGTTTAGTTGTATGTATGTAGTATTATTCAGTTTTAGTAGTGTCTGTTTTTCTCTTTTTTTAATAAATAAAATATACAATTTAATTAGAGTTGTGTGTGTGAATGTTGTATTAAATCAGCTAAGTTAATCAAATTAGAATAATAAACTTTTTAGGCAGTTTATATAGATTGAATCTATGATTTAATACTATTAATCAGTACCAGATATTAATCATTACCAAAATGAGGACAAAAAGATGGTACAGCATTAAAACTTTATGGCGGCTCGGAACATGAGGCGAGTCGCTGCGCAGTAACAAATTCGAGTGTCAGCGGGGGTGAGGGATGCGGTACTGCGCAGGGAGCAGCGCACTTCAGAGCCGTCATAAAGATTGAATTGGAGTGTACCAAGTAAATTATTTACCGAGCTAATAACAATTTTTACTTGGCATCGGCTTCAAAAGCATAATTATAAAGAAAGACTTAATAAATTAATGTTATTAAAATTACTCTTAGCATTTTTTAAATCGGTTTATTGAACCCGGTGCAAAAATAATCATTAAAATTGGCTCATAAACAAAAAAGTTATTTGCCAAAATTATATTATTATAAAAAAGTTAAAGTATAGACGAATTAAAAAAACTCCACCTTTTTATAAATCGAATAATAAACTACGTCAACTAAATTATATAAACGTTACCATAAACCAACGAATATACCCACAAAAAAAATATGTTAAGTTGGGAGAATAAAAAAAGAAACTGGCAACACTGACATAAAATGGCGTAATTTGGTAATCATAAAAACAATAAATAAATACGTAGTTTTTTAGTTACTTAGCGATGATAGGTGATGTATTTGGTACTTTTTACCCTTAATTTATAATTCCGTCGCAGTTTAATAACACATACCGTCATTTTATCGCTGTTTTTGTTTATTACTCAGCGCGCGTAATACGTGGTAACACCAAAGCGGCACGATTGGCACTAATCGGCGGGTAAGACCTTATAGGCCAACAGTTGGCTGATATTTTTTGACACGTTTCCGCGCCTTTGATGCTCTATCTAGACATTATATAATCAAAGATAGTACCTACTCTAATATCAATATTTTGCGTCGGTTTTCCTACTTTGTAATGTACAAAAGCAATAGAGTTCGTTAAAATACCTACTCTGTTCATATTCAACATAAACCACAGATTACTAAATAGTTACTACTTATACTATACTAGCGACCCGCCCCGGCTTCGCACGGATGTGCTTTGCAATGTAGATACTAATGTTTTCTCTACTATAATATGCATGTATTATACATATAGACCTTCCTCTTGAATCACTCTATCTATTAAAAATCCGCATCTAAATCCGTTAGTACGTAGTTTTAAAGATTTAAACGTACCTACATAGGGATAGGACAGAGAAAGCGACTTTGTTTTATACTACCTATGTTTTACACTATTTTACTTTGTTTTATAATATTTTGCGTAAGCATACTTCATAATCTTAGAATAATAACGTTGCGTTATTATTGTGTTAATTTATTGTTTTGCATAATTACAAATAGTTCATAGCACTCTGACTTAAAAGATTTCTATGACAAGTCAGCAGAAGTGCAGAACCTAATAATTATGTAGGTACTTTAAAAAGTCAAAAGCATCACGTACTCGAGCAAACGTCTTCCACTTTTCTTCGAGCAGCCTCTGAATGATACCGCCGTCCAACATATTCAGATGTTCTTGCTTAGTTCCATTCAGGATTATGAATAACGCTGAATTCCAATCTAAAACAGTAAAATGTTCATGTATTTTTAATCGATGGTTGAGTTAAATCCGCCGTAATTTCTACTGTGGTGCTTGCGTGATTTTTTAAACGAAGATTAGAGTATCTGTTAGTACATGGCTAGTACCTACTGTAGTGAGATACTCGATTATAATTAACGATGGAAATTATTTGGACTTCTACGCCTTTTATTACTTTATCTACTAACACATAGTGTCACGGGTCCGATTATTTCATAATAATTATCTTTCTTCGCAAGTCAGTAGGCCGCTACGCACTTGGCCTTGGTGAAGTACGAAAGAAAGAGGGCGCTTTTTTGGTAACATTTTATAAAGAAAACGATCCGGTCCGGTTACCGGTTTGACAAAGACCCCGGTCTTTGTCAAAGCAATGTTGCATTTTAATTACTTATTTGTTGATCTGAAGCCCTACCTAAACAGTGGAACTAACAGTCTGTCAATAGTATACGAAGCATTTATGGGTTACTTAGAAAATATTCTTTGTGTATTTCCATTTGAACATGTAAAAAATATATGCCTCGCAGTTCGTACATTGGTTGGTTGATTGTTTGTGTAATAATAATTTGGTTGTGTGTGTAATAAATGATAGATCAGATACTTTGATTATATAATGTGTTATATGTGTGACATTATATAATCAAAGATCATATCGGGCAAGCTCGGCAGGTAGGGCATTCATTTATATATTGATTTTATCTGGGGCCCTGCCTGTTAGCGCGGTAGGTATTTTGTTTTGTTTATTTATAGATAGTGCTTGCAGCCCAGTTCCCCGTGACGCAGGTAGGGCCCAGAGCGAGGGGTGAGTGAGTCAGACAGGGTGGTAGATTGCAACCGACGTTGGTATGTACTCACTTCAATGTTGTAGGTATGTGTTCGATATTGAATTATGAAGTACCTACTAACCTACGTTTTAAGTGTATCGCTCCTCGTTGTTGTTTCAATATTTAGCGTGAATACACGCTAAATATTGAAATAATAGCCCTTTTTTTTGGATGTGAAATCATCAAATGACTTCTCCCGCTCTGGGCGGAGCGGGAGGGAGTGTCAGACTCTTACTGACTAAAATCCATCCGTGATCCTTCTTGTGCCCTTTGCGTTCCGGGGCCGCGGTGAGCGGTGACTCTTTCAAACAAATTCCGCAACAGCGTGTATTAAGCCTGTATTGTATTACGCTAGCTGTACTTATATTAAACCATACTTATTTACAGTAGCCATATGTACCTACCTATAGTAGTAGATATGTACATAGAAACGCAGCAAAATACTTAAGTATCTTTATTAACAGCAATTATTAGGTAGGTAGGTACAACACTAGCTAGCAAAGTGCAAAGCGTTTTTGTAAAAAAAAGTTCAAAGTTCCGTCTTATATATAAGACGGAACTTTGAACTTTTTTTTACAAAAACGCTTTGGGACTTTTGCTCGCGGGTAGCTGATGTTATATATAACATCAGCTACCCGCGAGCAAAAGTCCCATCAAAATCGGTGAAGCAGTTACAGATATACAGATCCCGACTTCCCGAGTGGAAGGTATTTTCATAGGTTTTAAGTATTTTTGCACGGATGACGGAAGCCTAAAACAAAAGTAGCCCCCTGTAGGTAACATTAGCTAACCAGTCAAAATCGATCCAGCTATATTAGAGACTAGCCTCACACAGACAGATAGATACCTAGACCAATATACAGATAATAAAGCAGATATTTTGATACCTATTACAAACAAAAACTTCTATTGTATTTACCTATTTATTCAAATAAAAATGTAAGTACCTACCTACCTATAGAATACCTACCTATAGAGTTAGGTAAAATTAAATTATTCGTGGCTTTTGATTTACATTGTGGTCAAAGGTCAAGGCTCTGTACACCTTGAGTGCAAAGGTGTAGGTACTAGTGGGACCACCTCCATACGATACAGAAAATTTTGCTTTATCAATGCAGTGACAGACAAATGTCGGTGTGATAGAATTTTCATTCAGAGTTCGGAGTTTGTCTCATATCGAGTCAACACGCTCACGCGAACAGTCAAGCTAGCGCGCCCAGCGCCAGCGGGGAATGGAATGGCGCGGGCGTTGCCTTGCGCGGGGAGGGGAGCGTGTGCGAGCCGAAGCGGCTAGGTTGGCAGCCTTGATAAGCGTCTGACGCGCTCCGCGCTCCCCGCTCCTCCCTGCCTCGCCCGACACCCGCCGCTTGCCTCGTTTCCTCCCCGCTCTTCACCGCTCACTGTTTTCACCACGAAGCGTGCAGTGTCACTTACTAAATGCGTAATATTTAATAACAACATTATTTTGAGCAGGGATTCTATTGTTTTCCCTTACTTCAGGGATCTAGGTGAGTAATATTATAATTATTCTTATGTCTAATGTCACCTTTGAATACGTTTCGTTGTTATAATGCACGTGTAATTGTGTAGTACAGCTACCTACCTACTTTACGTTACAGTCCGTAGACGCGAGCGTTTTCGCAGAGAATAACAGGGGAAGGTTGCGGGGGGAACTGGCCGGAACTCAATGTCCTAAGCTGTCATTTTGCAGGTTAGGACATAATTTCAATGGCTGTCACACACACTAGTATTTTGGAGGACTAGCTCGTAGTAGCGGCTGAATACAACGGGCCGCTCCAGTCGTTCTTTAATTAAGTAACGCTTGCTGAGGCCGGTCTGTGGATGAGTTTCTTAATATACTGAGACTCCTCCGTGCCTCGGAAAACACGTTAATTCACTGGACCCGGCTGTCATTTGCATATCTTTGGCAGTCGTTAAGGATTGTCAGAAGCCAGTAAATCTGACAGCAGTCTTGCCAAGAAGTAACGTGTTACCTTGTTACTGGGATGTAGAGGTCAGAACGGCAATCGCTCACCATCGTGTGGGGTACAAAAGAGGAACATACGATGGAGGTCGGCCCAGCTTAGGCGGAGCACCGCCGTGTCCTTGTCGAGGCGATCGGCGGCGGAGACCACTCGCTTTTGACCTTGGTTCAATGTTCAATCTATGGTCTAGAGCGGAGGTGCATGAGAAGCAGTCATCTCTAATGCTTGCGAAAGAGGAGACGGGCCGCGTGAGGAATGACCAACCTCACGACCCTGCCGCCGCAAGCGCAAACAGAAAAAGACGCCTCGAGCGTCGGGAGTCGCAGGTGATTCCCGGCCACCATAGCCGTGTGCCTCAAACAGATGTCAGCATAGAAGACGGGGCTTGCTAGGGCCAGTGCATGCCAGTGTCGCGGGATTTGTTCAACCTAGTTGAACCCGACGACCCTACCACCTTACTCCAGGAGAGCAATAGGGAAACCAGCACGATTAGAAAACACAAAAACAGACCGCGTTCCGTATTCCAGCCCCGCCGACGAGGCCCATCGCGAGGCCCCGTAACATCCCTCCCCGACTTTTGCCTAACGAGCCAGCCCGCGCCACTGAGCCATTAGCGTTAAATCCCCTAAATAATAATAACTAGACCCAACCTGTCCCTTGCTGCCCCTCTCAATGACCCCGTAAAGCCGAGGCCCGTATCCCACAGGGGAAGCCCTTAGCGAAGCGGTCATTTCGTTTTTAGTAGTTTTTAGTCCTGGCTGGGGGCCTTAAATTAATTTGAGGCCACCACAGGATTGCCCGGTTAAGCAGCCTTAGTGTGCTGAACTGCGAGTGGTCATATAAAAAAAAAGGATCTGTTCAAAACAGTCACCGCAGCTCTAGAACGCAAAGGGCATTTGGAAGAAACACGGATGGGTTTTATTTACACTTCCTTCCGCTCTGCCCGGAGTGGAAGAAGTTATTTGTTGATTTATCATCCATAAAAGAAGCCAGTCGTTCCACCTAAAACACTGGTTTTCAGCTGAATCAGATTTGTCTGGAAGCCGAACCCCAATTTGTTTGGAAAAAGGCAGATGATTGACATAGTACCTAATTTTGGAGATGACCTTGGATTTAATCATGATTCATTGTATTTACATTTAAGCATCTCTATTGTCTTATAATAAAAACTTACTGGTCCTTCCATCAGGCAGCAAGGTATCCAGAGCATTCAGCGGATAGGCAGAGCAGGTGATATTGGAGTACCGCCAGAACTCCTTGGCAGACAACTCCAACATCTCTCTGAAGACGGAAGCTCGGCCCAGCTGGCAGGCCAGGGTCAGAGGCGTGAACCCTGCCAGGTTCATACGACCGTTGCTGGCAGGCACCTTCGGGTGCCGGAGCGCGTAGCTGAACATGTCCTTGTTTGGGGACACGGTACGTATTTAGTATATTGTTTTAACTTATTGTAGCGACCTGGTTTATTGTTTCTCGAAGTGTTAAAAATCAATGGGAGTACTTTTAGGAGTATTAACATAAAATAATATTTAACTTTGTGTCACTATGGTATAGTAAGCCGCACTGCAATGGTAAGGAAACCAGTATTAGCTGGTCTCACAGTCTATTAAGTTTCTTTTACGCTGGGCTAGGGTTCAAGGTGTTATCACTGACGTGCGGCCCATTATGCTTCATGACTGAAGTACAAACCTAAAAATTTGCAAACTGAGTAACGTGTCCTCGTATGAGCACATTGATTAAACACAACTCACCAGTTTATCACAAACGACGACCATATGAAGTATCATGTTCCCAAATGAGTCCTGTGCATCTGGGTCAGCTCCGGAGTCACAAAGCAGGTTGTACACTCCCTCATTTGCACAGCAAGCCGCCCAAGCTAACGGGGACTCGCCCAAGTACGCTAAACCTTCGTAGTTGGTCTGCCTCGCCGGTGGCACGCGTTGTTGGTCGCGGGGGAGGAAGAAGCTGCCTGTTGACAAAACTCGTGTGCGTCATTTGATACCTATAGGCTAGTTAACTTCAAATTAGTTCTTAAGTTGACCATAATCATGGGCGTACCCAGGTTCTGTTCAATTCAAATCAGTCAATTCAAAAGTGCCTGTAAAGGCAGGGCCGGCCCGCCCATACGGCGAACGGAGCAGTCGCTCCAGGCGCCAAATCCTAGGGGGCGCCTAAATGGTAAAAAACGTTTACGTTCCATACTTACTTTACACTCAAAATTGGTATAGGTAAGGTATATATTATTGGGAGCAAACGGGAGAGGCGCCATTATTGGATCTCGCTCCATTCTAAAATTTACTTCGGGCCGGCGCTGTGTAAAGGGTTTATTTGAAATAAATGCTTTTGACTTTGACTTTGACTCTGGCCTAGGGGGGGCAAGTTAGATTTTTAGGTCAGATCATTGGCAGCTGTTTTTTCATACACACAGCACACTACACAAAAACACTTACATGAAACGTTAAGTATATGTAGTGTATAGGGCAAAAAGCCGCGTATGCTCCTGCTTAGGTAGTCAAATAAGTAAAAGTAAATTTGACTACTTATACATTTTTATTTAATAACGGAAATTGCTTTGTGCATTTTGCCAATGTCTACTGCGCGGTTTTTTCAATAGTTAGCACATAAGGCCCCGTTTACCCTTTGATTAGTGATTAGGCGAGTTCTTACATTTACTGCTAGATTTCCGGGGGGGGGGCAGCTACCCTCTGCTGCCCTTACGGGTACGCCCATGACCGTAATTGTTTTATTAGACCGTCTCGGATTTGGAATCACTAAAACTGAGAAGTGAGATTAGATAAGATTCTTTGAAGATATGTCAAAACAAGCTTAAAATCCGCACGTAACGGTGATTATATACCACGATTAATCAGAAGAAAGTCCTTTTTACAGGGAAAACATTTACAGACAAGCAAACAAGACAAGTTAAACATACATACGATTCTAATGCTCCCAGGTGTCATATTGGTTCTTACCGATAGCTCTCTGGTTGACGTCCGCCCCCGCTTCCACTAAGTCTTGAACCAACTCGTTGTTGCTGTAAGCTATAGCCAGATGAAGTGAACTGGCTCCTAAAGAAGAATATATAATATATAAACTGCTGGTTTAATAAACAAGCATTTCCTTAAATAGGGTATTTTACCGGAATGTTTAAAATTGGCCTTTAAGTAGAGGAAATAAGAGTTACAGGAACTAGCGTTATAATATAACTTGCCTAAATACTCTTCCCCTTCAACGACGTCTAGTGACAGTTTCGGAAAGCATTTCACTAGTGTTCTGGCTAATCTCGTATGGATCTGAAATTAAATAGATACAATCGTCAGTATCAACCATGTCCAAATATTCTTGTAAGTCTTGACATTTTTATATTCTATTACACATGCCACCTACATAATAACTCACCTAACTACCCATAATCAATGACTACCACTCCGCCCGTGACTTTGTCTGCATTGATTTAGTACAAAAAAAAACCCACTTTTCACCCCCTTAAAGGTCCGCCACTACATCATAGTAGTTTCGGCTATTCATAGATAAACCTATCAGTCAGTCAGCTCCCCTTGTAAATAATATACTTACAATTAGATTTAAATGCACCCTATACTAGAGCGAGCAGGGTGCTCAGAATTATATGGAAACACCCCTTGTTTCCATATAATTCTAAGCAACAGCAGCACAGGAACTGAATTTCAGTCTAAGTAATGTCAACAGACCCGGCCCTTATTACATTGTTATGATTAAATTTAGAATTTATTTCTCTATCGTATTTTCCTCCGGGCCTGGGCCAGTGGGGAATAATCTCAGACTGAACTGCTGTTGACTGGATTGGATCCCTACAGGAGTAAAAGGATACAATCTAAAGAGTCTTACCTTGGTATCACAAATAATGAGCACGTGAAGAAGTGACTCCCCCAAGGCGCCTCTGTAGCACATCTGCCAGCAAGCTGTGTGGTCCTCCCACTTAGCGAGTGGATCGTGAGGGGAGAGCGATGCCTCTATTGGCAACACCACCTGTACATTCCCATACACATTTATACATTTCAAGTCAGACGAGAACGCATTATTATGTCACGCATAGTGTCGTGTATTATTCCGTAATACGCTTTCTGTGCACAGTCCTAACCAATTTCAAGGAAATTACTAATCTAATGCTTCATAAGGTCATGCGATTGAAAAATTCGTCTGCTCAACAACGTAAATCGGGCAATGGATATTATTATTAAATTTACCTAAACTATCCTCGGCCACATGATAAAATTGTCAATTTTACGATACCTATAGCCACGACATAAAGATGACGTAGTGAAACGTCCTCATTTGAGGACAAGTCACTTAAGAACACACATTAGACTAACTAGCCAGTTTATAGGAAATGTTGTTTTAGTTAGTCCCATTTAAAGCTATGTTGAAGTAGGTTCATCTACGTTTTTACGCCTTTTCCTAACTACACATACTATTGAGGTCGATTTCAAACCAGATTCAACAGAAATTCTATATTTATGACCTCCACAACCCAATAACTGGGTAACAATGGTCTCAGGGTGGGGCAGCAGTCTAAAATAATATGTAACTAGCAAATATACCCGCGGTCTTTTTTTTCATACAAAAAGGTTACACCCTATAGCACCTTGTATCTGTATTCGAATCATCCAAAACGCATTCTTATTGCTCACCTACCTACACCACGAAATCTTTCATCCAAAAATGTCTAATTCGAATCTAATTTCAGCCGTTTGTACTTTGTTTATGTACCTTACAGATGCTTTGCACAGTACTTCTTGGCAGAATTGGTGTCAGATTTTCTGTAAATGTCGTTTTTACACATCTGAGGCCCAAATCTACTAATCTATACTAGTATTATAAAGCTGAAGAGTTTGTTTGTGTTTGTTTGAACGCGCTAATCTCAGGAACTACTGGTCCGATTTGAAAAAATCTTTCAGTTTTAGATAGCCTATTTATCGAGGAAGGCTATAGGCTATATATATATATATCATCACGCTAAGACCAATAGGAGCGGAGCAGTCATGAAAAATGTGACACAAACGAAGTTGTGCGGACAGCTAGTGTTTTATGTAGAGTAGCACTCTACTGACCTGTTCCTGGTCCCTGAACTTCCACCGTAGGTACTCGGCGCGGTTGATGACCCTTCCCCTCCCACCAGCGTACATGTATGCCGCGAACTCGTCTCTAATCAACTTTTCGGCCGCTATCATTCCGCCTTTTGTGTACGCTTCGAGTAGTAGACCGCCTTACGGTTGCGTGGAAAAGGGTTAACATTTAAATGGGCGAAAATAATGCCAACCTAATAAAACAAAAAAATAAATATGGAATTTATTTTTTTGTTTTATTAGGTTGGCATTATTCGAAAACTATGGAGCTATCATTGCAATAAAGGTTGGATTAAAAAAAACTTTGTTTTGTTATTGATAAATCGTAGTTTCGTCATTCGTTGATCTTTCATTGTGTGAGATAGTTTATAGTTATTTGACTAACTAGCTTCCCCTTCGGTTTATCTATTTATCTGTCTGGCCTATCTCACAGGAATCGTGCCTTTTTCGGGATAGGTACCAAGTTGTTTGCCAAAATAACGATAGTTTAGCTTTGTATCTAAAATGTTTGTGTACCTAGGCACTTGTAATAATCGACACACAACAACTTTGTGTCCATGAATGCACAGTAACGGTATAAATTCTCTAACTGTCTAACTAGCTTTAGTTAGGATAAGCATCGACAACAAACTCTATAATATTCCACTCACCCTTTTTATAATCTGCAAGTTTGTAAAGCACGGTATGGTCTTCACTGCTGGGCTGCGATATGACTCGGTCCAGCACTGAACCACCTGCCTGCACGCCTCCCGCCGATACCAGCTTACTGAGCTTTTCCCCCATTTTAGATTGAGATTCCTAGATCCTTGACATTGTATGTTTTTAATGAGCAGAGAAAAAACCCAACTGTAGGTTAACATGACACGCACAATTAAAAATAATAGCTAGCTTTTGGAACGTTGGACCAAACTATTCAAAGGCTGGAGAAAATATCCAAATTTTATGTGAGAAATTGTACAACGTGTTAGCTGCTACCATTGAAATTTCAATAGTGAATAACATCACATAACTTGTTATGTTACACGATAATTTCATTCCAGAAACTGGAACACTAGGGAAATGGGCATCACTCTTAATCAATGATAATATCAAGTCCATGATTATGATAGCTGTTCAGAATGTCCAAAATTTGGCCGTATATTAAACGTAAAATATTACGTGAAATTGTAAACCATTTTTTCTTATTAAGACACGGAAATATTTGGAACTATTGAATTCGAATGGGATTTATTCTATAAAAAACGATTTTTCATAGTTATGTATCTGTCTCCGAATAATTTTAAAATGTGTAAGATAATAAAACATCTTGAGATATTGTAACCCACCAACATTTTCATGTAAAAATGTTGCCAAGACGAATCTACGTAGCTTACTCTGTGAAAAAGCAATCAGATCTCCTATAAAGCCAAGCTCTAAAGACTGAACGCTCTAAACCTACAAGCTAAGTTTAGTCAAAACTTGTGGATTGACCGTTTTATTTCACACCCAACCAATGACCGAATGCCTATGAAATCTTCGTGATGGTAGCAAAACGGCCAAGCCACACGTTTTGACTAAACTTAGCTTGTAGGTTTAGAGCGTCATGTTTTTTTTAAGATAAGATAAGATAAGATAACATTTTATTTTATTTGCTAAACATGTGTAATACATACAAGAAAAGAAAATACATGCATGCAAGATGGTAATAAGAACAACATTATTAGGTACAGCATGTTTGCCACATGATGTGATGTGCAAATATCTAGAAACTTTACTAGGTACCTATTTAAAACATTCTCAAAAATTGCATTGCATTTGTTGCTGTGTGGTAAAGCATTGTTGTTTTTTCCTCGCAACTGTGTTGAAAAACTCGGTGAACTCGGTGAAACTCGCTCGGGCTGCAACCCACAGCCTCGAGTATAATGAGTAACTTAGCTCATTAGTATCATAATGTACTATTACGTTAACTTACTTCATAAAAAAACAACGATGGTGATAATCCTACTCAGTTTCTTCATAACTTGAAAGTTAAACATTTGAGCGCGTTCTGTCCGTAAAACCACCATAGTTCACTTCTGTTTAAAACCTTTTGTCAGTGTTCACCATCTTTGCACGGTCATCAATAATAAATCCAATAGAGTTCATTTCGAATTTGACCCCGCTGTTATGGGCCGCGGCTGCACCTCTGGGTCAACATAATTAGGTCAAATAAAATATTAATTTTCCAAAAAGTTGTGATAAAACTTCACGTATGACTTTTTTTATAAAATTCGAACACGGTTTATGTCGAAACAAAAGAATTATTAGTTTTACTTTTCAAAAATAAAACAATAGACAATCACAACACAGTAGGTAGGTATTGGTATTTATATTCAATTTATACACTTTTAATGTGTATGGAATGTCATTAATTAATTATAATTTGTCCAAAGAACTTTATTTACTTCTCTTCGTCTTTTTAATAAATACACAGCACAAAATAATTTTTAGTTTTTAAAGTATGATCTGCGAGTGCAATAATTTCTAGGAAATAAACATTCGCTGTTGTCATGGGAACGCCAATATGGCTGCTTGCTCTAAAAATAGGCGTCACCATGGTCACGTTAAACAGTGTGCGAAGTGAAAAAATTGATAAAAAATATCAAAATCTGTAATTTCAACCTCATTATTATACACATAGGTACCTAAATATAAATACATATAAATAGATAAGTAGGTAATGTGCGTAGGTCCTAACTACCTATGTTCAAAGGTTCAAAATGACGAAAAATCATTGCACGATATTTGAAAGTCGTATAAAATAAGAAATGGCAAAGAATAAAACTAAAATATATTATGTAGATTACCTACTTATGTACATAGATAGCTTACTGATGATTTTATCATGTCATTGTTAGTGTCAGCTAGTTTGCTGTGTATAACTAAATCTTAATTTATTTTGATATAACACGCGGTTTGTTAGTAACTCGCTGCGCCCGTCCCACCTGATTTACGGCCGAACCCAATAATCGATCTATCGCATAATGGAGATAGAAAAACAAATGAAACAATAGAAAACCTATATAATTTTTCTGTTGTTTCATTTGTTTTTCTATCTCCAGTATGTGATAGATCGGTTATTGGTTTCGGCCGTTAGTGAGTGAATAGCCGAACCCCTTCTCTTCTTATTCCTCTCTGTCACGAATTCGGAACTATCCGGATTATTCCGGATGTCGGAAAGAACGCGAGTGATAGAGCAGCTGGCGGCAGCATAAACCCTCCCCGCGCCCGCACCGCGCCGTGTAAGCCATGTTAGTATTTGTTGCGTTGCGAATGCGTTGTGAACTTGTGATTAGTGTGTAAAAATTCAGACAATAATTCTAAAAATGTCTTGTGATTAATAGGCAGTGTTCATTTCATATCCAGTTCTAGGAGAAAAGTTAAAAGGTAGGCTAGCATTCTTGATGGATATTTATTGCACATTCTCCACATTCGTATATAGAACGTAACAATATCTAGGTACCTACGATATTACTTAAATGCTATAAAACAATTTATTCACAAATAATAAATAAAAACATTAATTACATGAAATATCTCTAGGATTCTCAAAATATAACCTAAAAATACAATAAAGTAAGCGCGTGGAGAATAATTTGTGTAATTGAAAACGGAAAAAGTGTTCGTAGGGAACCAAAGTGAAATCATGTACCTAATTGCCACCAGAAATTGCAGTTTTCGTAAGATTGTAATAAAACTTTATTAGATTGTAATTTCTCGATATATCATGAAAAAAAAAAGAAGTTTTATATAGAATTTATTAGATTGTAAAATATCGCGTATATAGAATTTACGCGATATTTTACAATCTTACGGCGTTTGCATATTTGCAAAATAGCTAGTTTCTGAGCAAATCTCACTCAAGAACAGAAGGGCGGGGTGCGGGCGTGCGGCACATCGGTGTCACTGCGGTGAGAGGGAGGGATGTTAATGTTCATTTTGGTCGCTGGCTGGCACTAGAAATGGTACAATGCGCCAAGTATACAAAAAACAAAAAATACTATCATTAGCTTGAACAAATAATGACTGTTTCTAGTCAAATGATTGTGTAGTTATAGATGGTAATAATATCAGGCAAGCAAGACTAGTTTTTATGACTCTTTAATATGTGCATGTTTACCATACTAACCGCGTAGGAAAATTCATTATAAACGTTGGAGACTGTCGAAATGTTGCCAACTTCTAGCATACACTAATGATATAAAAATACGCAATAAAATTACGTGTACTTTTGTTAACAATGATGACAAAGAGCACTCTGTACAGCTGGTCAATTCTGACAACATCTCACCTTTTAACTTAGGTGGAGTGAGCATGAAGTGAACTGTCATTGCATCTCGCTTGTATGGATTGACGTTTGACACCTCACTTCACTTAAGCTTACGCGGTGAGAGGTTTACAGAATCGTACTGCAGATTGATATCACTATTCGATAGCGACCAGTGGCAGGCTGGCTATCGAAATCTGTGTGTGAATAGAAAGGAAAACATGAACGAAATCATAAATCACGGGTTCACCGCGCCATCAGTGCGTCTCCTTGCTTGTACTCAATTTTTAAACATTCTATTAAGTTTTTTTTGTATATATGTTTGGTTTTGTGTGTTGGTTCTGGGGAAGGTTTCCTTTAGACATTTTTAGTTTTATGTCAGCCTTTTAAAATAATTAGAGAACAAAGGATTTTCAAGGGTTCTTCTGGAAATCTATAGTTGTGCGATAATTCAAGCCTATATTTTTAATTTCTTTAAGAATATGTGCCTGCAATATGCGACTAGATTAAATGTCCCAATATTTAGGAACTTAAATAGCTAATAGGATTTACACTGTGATATTATGTAGATACTTAGGTTTATTTGTTCTGTTTTAGATAATGGTAGAATCCAGCGATGAAACTACGGGAAGTTCCGACGAAAATAAACATTTACTAAAACTTCACCATGAAATACGAAATCCGATTGTTTATACAACTAAACTAGATGATATGAAGATATTCAAGCAAGACACAGCAGGCATGGACTCCGGCACCATCATCAATTCCATACTCAAAGAAAGTAAACCAACATTGAAAAGAAAAAGAAAATGTACTCAATCAAGAAATTCTCAGTGTCCGAAAGAAGATTCATCGAGTCATATAAATACATTTAGTAGAAAATTGGCCAGAACAGCTGAAGATAACAAAATAGCAATTTGTAAGCCCGTGAAAGTAGTGCTTGTAGATATTAAATATACTTTACTTCGTACACAAAGTACCGAAACCAGGAATTCTGAAACTGTTAAAAAAACACGGCCGTTAGTAAGTGAAAGTGATAAACCACAAAAAACAGCTTACAGATTCTCACGTAACCTTAAAAGTAGATTAATATATGATCGGCAACTTAAAGAAGCCGACATTTATACTCTAGATAAAAACTTTTACATGAAGGAACATAACAAACTCCGTATTGATAGCAGTAACGAATTTATCTTCAAAGCACTGGCATGTAATAAAAATGTTTCGGAAGATTCCTGTTGTTGTTGGTATAATAGAGAACAGTTTTTAACCAGTACAATGCTAGGGCTCATTCCTAATGAAACACTGAGGTTCATGAGAAAACCCCACAAATGTGAATTTAATAGTTGCAGTTGCTGCTGCAGAAACAAAATTAAATACGATTATGTATCGAATGACACATCTGCACAAACACAAAGGTCTATCAAGCCATCGGAATCACCCAGCATGTGGTTAAAAACAATGTTAGAAATGCAAGCATCACAACCATTTTCAAATAAATCAAGAAAATCCCTACTTTCAAAATCGTTGAGTGTCAAACCCTTAGAAATCAAATATCCTGTGAAATCTACGCTAAAAGTGGAATCGCCCGTTTTTTTGCATTCAACTAGTGTTGATTTTGGTACAGAGTATTATGAAATCGGAGCAGACGGCCAGATTAAATTATCCTTAAAAAACATTGGAAAAGATCGGCAAGAATTGGAAAACCTGAAATCGAAAACAGCAGATAATATCGTGGGTAATATTTGTTGTTGGTACAAACGCGAAGAATTTGCTGGTCGTTTGTTAATACTTGGCGCTTTACCAAATACTGTAAACTATATAAGGAGTGCCCACGTATGTCCTCCAACATATTGCAGTTGCTGTTGCAAACCTTCTTGTAAAGAAAAACCCCAATTTATAGGTATACAAAAAGCTGCAAGGCATACGAATGATTTGGTCAGTAAAAAAATTAATATCAAAGTGAGGTTTTCAGGAATCGCGGAGAAACCGGTTAATCATATGAGCGTGAGAGCAGTCAGAGTACCCATTCCCAAAAATACAAACGATATCGTTTCGTTTAATGTTTCTCTATCGGCTTTAGAAAATATATCAGAACGCACAGTTACTATAGACTCTATACTTAAAAATGTAATTGATTTACCACATGATAAAAAAAAACGTTCTGTACGGGTACTTGTATCAAAAGAAAAAATAGCTAAAAACAGAACTGTTGTTATAGAATGTAATACTCAATTAAATGATTTTACGACAAGTGAATTAAAACTGTTGGATATAATTTTTCGTGCTGTCAATAGTACCAGAAAACAAACAGTGGCTCCCCCTGTTCATCAGAAAATTAACTTTGTAAACCGTAAACCGCGAGTGAAAATGATTACACCTCATATTTCCAACACAATATATCCATTATTATTGAATTCACACTTAAGTGTTACAACAGATTTAAGAAACAAACGTTTCTTGCCTCCTTTAAGAGCCCACCTAGAGCAATATATATTGCCCGAAGTGTTAGGTAACATAAGTTTGTGGATGGCTGAGGCAAAGCATCACTCAAAAAATGCCAATGAAGAGAAAAAAACAAACCCGTCCAGTTTTATTTAAAGTCTAGCCTGTATGCATTCTTCATGGTTCCAATGAAGCGAAAATGTTCCCCGGACGATCATTTCCTTCCGTCGGTCTTTTGAATTGACCTTCATTAGTCGAATGGAGAGAGACTAAAGTAAATGAGGTGACACCACAAAAGTGAGCCTGCCGATCGTCTCCTACACCAAGTTTCCATCTGCAACTTGCTCGAATGCAAGCTGCATTAGCCACATTTCAGGCTACCGATGTATAATGTGAATTATCGCTCGATCAATGGCTCGATTATGCCCCGCAATGTAGTCAAAAGTTAAACTTCCATGCGAGTTGCTTGAAGTTAGAAACGCCTGCTTAGATTGAGAATTTTATGATGTGTTAGCATATTATGTGTACGTACGATATTTAATTCTGCTGAAGGTCCTCATCTTGCAGAGTCCCAGTACATTAAGAACATAAGTATTTGTGTTCGTCACATTTCTAGTTCCTTCGATGGTTTAGGCCTTTTTCGATTATGTCTACAGCCTAAATGCCTTAAATGTTTTCATAATGTTACAATGTGTTAGTTTTTTTATATTATTGAAAAAACTCTATGGACTTAGTCCGAAATAAAAGTTTTATTATAAAATAATCTAGAATTATCATTACAAATGTGAACTGTTAAATGTTAGATATTCTTGTTTTTCAGTTAGGTAGTTACTGTTGATCTAAACAATGCGCTCTGTGATGATAAAGCTAAACTAGCCTTGCTAAGATTTATTTTTTTATTTGAATAAAACTGAAACTTAAAAAAAAAACTAATAAGTGTTTGATGATTATCATAATCCTGAGAGCAGTGAGAATAAAATTCACACCGTTGATGTACGACGTTGTCTGCTAGATTGGAAACGTTCTTTATGAGATGCCACAGCGAACGCTCATGGCAGTTGGACTTCATACGATCAAATAAGTTAGATGTGTACAGAAAGCGCACCTTGTACTCTTTCGGTATACATCTTAATTATTTTATGAAAACTTTAGAGTACCGAAGTTACTAAACTAAAGCATAATATATAACGCACGAAGTAGGAAACCATATTTATTATATCCATTATACTACACCTCCGTTATACATTCAATTGGCGGCCTCATCGCATTCCGCGATCTATTCCGGATCTGTGTTCTTGCTGCATATTAATGATCTGCTAAAACCCAGTACCTTTGGGTATGCAGACGACAGCACTGTTCTTGACAGATCTGGTCTCTCCGAGAGGCTACGGTTGAGCGCTTGAACTTGTTCTTACAGGCTGTCTCTGAATGGGGCGATGCCAATCTGGTCAAGATCAGTGCTGCTCAGGCGTGTCTTTTTTCTGCTAAAAAGAGCCAATTCCACCCAGCTCTATCTTTCCGAGGTGCATCCGTGCCTATAACTGACCAACTTGCGCTTATTGGTGTTACGTTAACATCTACCCTCACTTTTGGTCCGTTGTTGGGGTCCTAGCAAAGGTGAGACGGTATTTCAAGCCGAAACAGCTGCTCAAACTTTATCAAGTGCAAGTTCGATCGCCAGACACCATCTCGATATCCTTGAGACAGTTGAGAAACGAGCCAAGAGGATCATCGGCAATGATAGGCTCATCGAATCGAAGCTCCTAAGTCTTGAGCATTGACGCCGAGTTGCCAGCCGAGTGCGAGGAATTGCAGTGTTTAATTCCACCAAGCGCGTTCCATCATCGGACTACAAAACGTACGGCAATGCGCCACCGATACATGGTGGATATCCCACCCACACGCACAAAACGTTTTGTGAACACATTCATTGTGCGTACAGCTAATGAGTGGAATTCCCTGTCTGCCAGAGTCTGTTTTCTGATAACTACAACCTGGGAATCTAGTGAATAGGTTAGGGTAAGGTGGGCACAGTAGTCCTACCATGGCGTCTTAAATGCATCATGCTTCTTGTGTCAGAGAGAGACGAATAGTACCACAGAGTACATTTTATATAACTGAGAATAGCACTACTTATCCCTTTTTCACACAGATGACATGATAGCATATCATAGAAATATAAAATACTAGCATATATTGGCACTTCGTGTTACGGCCCCTGTGTTACAAGGGGTACACTGTTACAATGCACATATCTTCGTCTCCGTCTTCAACTTTTTAAATGTTGGTATAACTACAGTTTCGACAAGTACGTAGGCAGCCATTTACCGCGTTGGAGACTCATCGCACAAAAATCGAATTTGTGTGACAAGACGTGGAAAAAATCACGTTAGTTATCTAATTTTTTCCTGAGGTTTTACATTTAGGTAAGTGATTTTTATTTTCCTCCGTTTACTGTATCTTTGGCGTCAAATTATCTTTATAAAGTTTTTCGTAAATCTACCCTAACAGCTTTATTTGAATTTATTTTTCGGATTACTTTGCCTGGGGCACTGTGTGACAATGTAAAAATGAGCCCCAAAGAGCTTATTCTTGTTATTTTCTAGGTCTATAAAAAAATGGTGTGAAATCGTAAACCGAAGAAGACGGATTACGGATTTCCATATTGAAAATTATATGAGAGAAGCAATTCTTATGGTGAAAGTGGGATGAGTCTTCGAAAGACAGCAAATTAAAAACATGTTTATGAATTTCATGACATTGCCGAGATATTTAGGAAAGAATGTACGGTAGCATTGTTTTCTGTTACTTTCCCAAAAAATATAAAGAAATATATATTATTTTAATGTTGTAAAATTGTGCCCCTTATCCTGTAACAGAGTACCATCAATCTATACTAATATTATAAAGCTGAAGAGTTTGTTTGTTTGTTTGTTTGTTTGTTTGTTTGTTTGTTTGTTTGAACGCGCTAATCTCAGGAACTACTGGTTCGAATTGAAAAATTCTTTTTGGGTTGAATAGACCATTTATCGAGGAAGGCTTTAGGCTATATAACATCACGCTTAAGCCAATAGGAGCGGAGCAGCGATAAATAATGTTTTAAAATCGGGGATTCCACGGGAACGAAGTCGCGGGCAGCAGCTAGTAGGTAATAAAAAAACGTGACGAACAAAACGGTCCGCAACCCGAGCAGGCATTGAACATAGCAGACCCCTTCCAGACAACCTGGGATGGACAGTAATTTCCTGGACAGAAAATCGGGTTGTCATTAGTATTACAAAAACCATAAACTATCGATAATCACAGCGAAAGGTAATGTTCTTTTACAAGTATTTTCGATCGCAGGTAACGACAGAGCGCGTCTTACTGGATCTAGCTATGACAAGCAGCCTGTATAATGAAGGACCTAAGTAATCAAGAAATTTGCAGCCATAATTTATCTTATGATAGCTGGCCAATCACTAGCCAATCACAATTCACTGATCATTTTAGGAGCGGTGTCGTACATAGACAAGTAGGTGCTCAAATTATAACCTAAGGTTTTTGGTCCTCTTGGCTCGTTCTGCACTGAACCGATTACGAAAATATTATCTGGCAACATTTATCCAACCACTAACATGCTACGCCACCAAATTCTTTGCAGACACACTTCATTCAAAGTAGCTACGTACGTTACGGCCCCCGCAATGAACTAAGAATTAGAATTATTTTCAAGTAGATATAAAAATTCAGTAAAAATCTGTTCTAGTGCGAAAAAGAACGAAACATTGGCAGCTGTTTATCAATTTGAAATGGCAAGTTGGTAGCAAAAAAAAACAGGCGCTAAAAGTATGAATGGCAGAAATAGATGTCCAAGTATCTATTCCACTCAAGTAGGCTCCACTATCTCACAGAAGTATATCAATTGAATCTAGGCGAAATATCTACCTATGAAGTATACCAATATTTGGCACTCTTTTTTGCACACCGCTTTAACAAATTATTTAGAATGAACTACATAACTGAAAATCAATACATTTACGAAACTTCTGGCAACACTGGAGTCGATAATATTGTCTTTGTCAATTTTATATCGTTTGCTTGCTGTTTTTGTCGTACTCAGTTGTGCTCAGTTGGTTGAGTTGTTATTCGCGTGACTTCATCTTTTCTGTGACAAATCAGCTATCGAACTTCAAGAAAAATGACTGTGAAAGAGGGAGAAGAATCTAACTACCTCGGTCCGTTCAAACTGACTAAGGGAAAATGTAGCTACATCGGTCCGTTCAAAATGACCGAGCTGAGCCCAGTCTTGGGGCCCAATTATTCCAAGCATCTCATTCATGACAGTAAGTTTGCATTTATCCAGAAAAAACGATTCGCTTCAACTACTGGGCGATAGTGCAGCCTTTTATCAGCGAAGGAGTTCGTGTGATCGGGGTACTTCCATAGAGATTATCTTCTGCTAACAAATGTAACAATTTTGCTTCTTTATAATTAACTTCTGCTCGCGGCATTGCTCACGTTAAATTAAATTTTCGCAAAAATGGTGACTACAGCAGTTTATGAGATTTAGGCATGAAAACTCAACTATACAAACAAATTATTGATTGCGAGCTGTATTGTCACACTGCAGTGTAAACCATCCTTTTCACCATTTTATACTACTGATATCCATGTGTTTCATCCGCCTTTTCTGGTCTTCTTCTGCCCCTTTTGTATTATACAAATACAACTTGATGTTGCTCGCAGTTTCCCCAGTGACCAATCTCATCTCAATGGATGAATGAAATTTGGAATATGGGCAGGCAGGACATACATTTTTTTGTTGGTAGTACATTCACATGCAATTGTACACCATATCAGTAGGACTACTGAATCTGAGGTGGATTTAATGGATGGGAGGAGGTGTGGAACGCTCCACTATGAAGGAAAATTTTAGGAAACATTTACTTATATATAGATTTTTTAAAATTATTTTTTGTTTGTTTTTGTATTTTTTTAAATATCGTTTGTGTACCTGATTTATGGAGGGATGGAGTAGGAGGAAGGCTGGAGGCCCACTGTGTCGACTTTTCACAAAGTCTAGCTGTGTTTATTTACTGCAAAAAAGGGTGTTGTTTCATGCTTGGTTTCACACACCAGTAATTGTTTGTAAATTATTTTTGGTGTTCATTTAAATAGCATTTAGTTAAATAAGTGATATATGTATATATAATTTAGGTAATAAACTATGCATAAACACTATCTAAATATACATATTTATTTCATCATTAATATGAAGTAAAACAAGACAAAATGTCAAAGTATTGTTGATTTTCTTTTTTCTCGTAATCCATTTATTTCCATTCAAATAAAATATTCATATAAAATATTCACTCTCAATGTTAGATTAATTAAAACTAATTTTTTCCTTTGTTTTTGTGTATTTTATTTTTTCCTTTTGCCTCCACACTATTATCAACTCATCATTTCTTCTCACTTGATAGGCCATTTCCCTATTCCCCTATCAGGCCCATCAATTTAGTTGTGAGGTAGATCTACTTGTCTTGAATTGTTGCTTAGTGACTTGTCCATATCCATTTCTGCCATAGTTCAAACTGGACATTTGGAGAGTAACTGGCTGGCAAAACATCTAACCAAAACTTTTTTGTTTTCTAGAATACAACAACAACTTTGTGCAGGATTGGGATCTTACAATGGGTGTGAACAACTTGTCCGCTGCCATTGAGTCTTTCAAGAAGGCATTGGATGTGAAGAATGGGATCCAGAAAAAAGGTAATTTTCATCATAAGAAAAGTTAGGCAGAAATTGACCAATAACACACCTCAATTTCCCAGCTTATGAAGTTTTCATGTAATTTTCCATTTGAAATTGATTAAGTATTATTTGAGGGCACATACCCACTGAAACTAGGCTGCTTCTGATAAATCCCTAAAGAAGAAACACACCCATGCCTGGCCCTGACATAGCTCTTCAAGCCAGATTAAGAGTTATTTGTTAGGATTTAGGATAGTACGGGTAAAATTACTTTAAACAATTTCAACAATAAATTATTTTATCTGGCAAGTTACTTTCACTAGCAATTTTTTTTCCACAGTGACCTTTTTTTTCAATGCTTATTGTACTAAAACATATTTATTACTTTTTGTTTCAGAGTACGATACCAAAGACTTGTACCACATGCAAATTGATGCTTAAGCAATCAATTTCAAGACATTACCATTATCAGTATTATGCATGTAACCAAAATAATGGTAAAATGTCAATATTTAACCACTGCATGTTAGTTCCATAGTGCCACTTTGTAATCTTAATAAGATCTGATTTTTATTTAATACTGACTATATTTTATAGTAATATGTATTTGAAAGTTTAATGGGTAGGTTGATATGGTTAGTCATCCGAATGTCAGCAAAGCTGTTGGAGATATAGATTGTGAAGTCCTAATGTCGGAGCAGTTGCAGTTTATTTCCATTTCTTGCCTCAGTATTGCAGAAGTGAGGGAGTCTCTTGCGAACATATAGAGACTGGATCTCTAAGAAATATTAAAGTGATAACAACAAAAATACAGGGAAAATGATTAGACTAGGGACTTTTAGAGTGATATTATGTATCTTATAATTATTAAAAACATTCCCAAATTGTTTAGTTTCTTAAGTTTATCATAAGAATATGTTTGTATTGTTTCTAGTCATTATCAAAACCGTATGTTTAAGTTGCTGCAGTAGAATAGAAATGATGTATTTTCGGAATACAGATTGACCGCTGAATTTGTGTTTTATTTGTTTGATTTTGAAAGAACCTCTCCTCTCGTTTGTAGTAAGTTTTCAATACTTACTACCTAATACAATACTTGTTTGATAAGTTCCGCATTTACCCCAATCAAAGACTTCCCGGGGGTTCCCGGCAAGTAGAACTACTACATAATTTTGGTTGTTTCTTCGTTTTTTGACCACCGACTTCCGATTCCGCGGGCGATTCAGATTCGGCGGGAGGACACGCCTTGGTGTCAACTCTGTGTAGATCGCCCGGAGGATACGGTGGAGCACACGGTGGAGGTCTGCCCTGCCTGGGCGGAGCACCGCCGTGTCCTCATCGAGGCGATCGGCGGCGGCGACCTCTCACGTCCGGCCCTGGTTCAAGCCATGGTCGGGAGCGAGGAGGCATGGGAGGCGGCCGCCACCTTCTGCGAAGCAGTAATGCTAGCGAAGGAGGAGGCGGAGCGCGTGCGAGAGAGGGAAGCCCCTCTATCCAGCCGCCGCAACAGGAGAAGACGCCCCGGGCGTCGGGAAACGCAGGGCGATTCCCGGCCACCGTAGGCGCGGGCCTGCGGATGGCGAGCTATGGGTGGCTCGCCGTCCGATAGCAACCAGGCCCGAGTCGACGGCGCGTCGTGTTCCACGCGCGCCTCAAAGAGCCGTCAGCAAAGAAGACGGGGCCCCATAGGGTCAGTGCCTGCTAGGGTTGCGGAATTTGTTCGAAAGAGTCACCGCGGCCCTGGAACGCAAAGGGCACAAGCAGGAACACGGGTGGGTTTTAGTCAGTAAGAGTCTGACACTCCCTTCCGCTCCGCCCAGAGCGGGAGAAGTCATTTGATGATTTCCCATCCAAAAAAAAGGGGGCATGGGAAGCAGTCACCTCCTTCTGTTAAGCAGCAATGCAAGCGAGGAGTCAGGCCGCGTGAGGGAGAGAAAAACCTCACGCCCCAGCCACCGCAATAGAAGAAGACCCCAGACCCCAGGCGTCGGGAGTCTCAGGGTGTTTCCCCGCCATCATAGGCGCTGGCCTGCAGACGGCGAGCGGTCGGTGGTTCGCTGTCCGATAAGGCCTCAAAGAGATGTCAGACATAATTGTCGAGGCCTGCTAAGATCACCAGCGCCGGCCCGAAGTAAATTTTAGAATGGAGCGAGATCCAATTATGGCGCCTTTCCCGTTTACTCCCAATAATATATACCTACCTTACCTATACCAATTGTGAGTGTAAAGCGCCCCCTAGGATTTGGCGCCTGGAGCGACTGCTCCGTTCGCCGTATGGGCGGGCCGACCCTGAAGATCACTGTCTGCTAAGGTTGCAGAATTTGTTCGAAAGAGTCACCGCGGCTCTGGAACGCAAATGGAGGAAAACGAATGGGTTTTAGTCGGTAAGAGTCTGACACTTGCTTCCGTTCCGCCCAGAGCGGAAGGAGCCTGATGTCGATCTTAAAAAAATACCATGGTAAAATTATATAAGAACTAGCTGCTGCCCGCGACTTCGTCCCCGTGGAATCCCCGATTTCAAAACATTCTTTATTGCTGCTCCGCTCCTATTGGCTTAAGCGTGATGGTATATAGCCTAAAGCCTTCCTCGATAAATGGTCTATTCAACCCAAAAAGAATTTTTCAATTCGAACCAGTAGTTCCTGAGATTAGCGCGTTCAAACAAACAAACAAACTCTTCAGCTTTATAATATTAGTATAGATGTACTATAGCAAAGAGGTATTTTAAGTTTTACTAAAGCAGCTTAGGTTAGTATATAAATAGGTATCTTAATTAGTTTACTCTGAATATTGTTGAATATACCTATGAAAGAGTACCTACCATAACGTGGACCAGTCGAGTCGGGTGAAAAAAAGAAAAGTAAGTAATAATTTGGCATTTTCTTTAGTGTCTTATTTTTTTATTTCGTTTATCGATGTTCAAGATAATACCGTTAGCAACATTATAATTGACAGCGGCAACCCTTGCAGTAGGTACCTACATACCTACTGCGCTGAGCGCAATAATGACTGTCACGGGCCGTCATAGTCAGTCAGTTGCTATCAGAGTATCCGCGCATTGTGAAGAATACTGACGAACCGATAATAAATAGAAAATGCCTCATTGTGCTGTAATTTGGTGCAACAACCAAAGTAAAAATGTAAATAAAAAGAACAACGGAATATCATATTACAAGTAAGTAAATAAAGCTAGTGCAATTTTAAAATGCATCTCGAGACGTTGTCTTCGCTCGAGGTTAGCTTATAACACAACACGCCAATCGTTTGCTAGTTCAATTTAATTTAGCTCTAGGCGCGGATGGCGAATGGCTACGCTGATACTTCTGAAAAGATGATTCATTCGTGTATTTTAGTGAGGTGACATGTAATTTAATATCGATTATCGCTTCGTATCGATATCGACAAAGCATGTTGGTACAATTAGTAGTACTGATTTTGAAATAATAATTAGTATTTACATTATACGTAGTACTTACCGAACAAAAAAGTCCATGCTCAAGATTTGTCAGCGGGCTATGGAACTCAGCATATTAGGTACTAAGCGCTGCGTTCCATAACTAAAGTTATAGATGGGGGGAAAACAGCCAGGCTAAAGTGCGAGTGAGCTGGCCATGTCGCTTGATTGCACCCGGAGAGGTAGGCGAAGATTGTCACTCACTGGACGCCTGAGGAAGAACTTCGTCGTCGAAGTCAACCGCGGCGAACATGGTGTGACGATCTCATCATGTTTGTGGGGGAAACTTGGCCAGAGACCGCCTAAGACATAGAGATTTTGAAGGAGAAAGGGAAGGCCCTTGCCCAGCAGTGGGACACAAATGTAGGCTACAAAAAATAATTAGCTAAAACTTAGTCTAGACAAGAATTATATTCAGCAGCTAAGTATATAAATTATGGAATGAAGTTTTAACCAAATTTTTCTTTTTAGGTTTCCTCACGATCCTTATATAAAAGATAAATGGATAAGAGCAACAGGGAAGTGTAACTGGTTTCCTCAAAAACATGACACAGTTTGTTCTGAACATTTCGATGGTGATAGTTTTATGAAAAAGGCATCGAAAACATATTTATTTTTAGATTCTGTTCCAACTTTGAAACTTCACCCTATTTTTAACGAGGTAGGTAGTGTCCCTATTAACATATTCTTATTGATTTGTTGAAAAATTGTCTCGTGAATTTATGCTTATGTTTAAGAAGGTACTTCGGTAGTTATAATTACTGAAAAAAAGTTTATCTTTTACTTTCCAGATTGATTCGCTTACAAATACTATTAATATTGTCACAGCTGCTGATCGACCATCACCAAAACGTAGAAAGAAAAAGAACCGTCCTATTTTGACAACAGCAAATGGTATAAAGGAAAAGAATCCTTCTGAAACTGGAAAAGAACTTTTTACAAAGGAAGAGGTGCCTTCTGACATAGCACCAGAAAATTGTATGAACGAAGAAGTTCGTCCTAGCTTAGTAACAACAGTTCATATAAAGGAAGAGGACACTTCTGATACAGCAACAGAAATTCAACTAATGGAAGATATTCCTCCCGATTTAGCAGCAACGGTACATGTAAAAAGAGAAGACCCTTTGGCTCTGGCTGAGGTGTGTAACATAAATAGTTTTTTTTCTTTCGTAAGAATCTTATATACTTACTTACTTATCTTGTTTGACGTTGTTAAATATTTTCAGATCACTGTGGAAGTTCCGCCTATAGAACCACCTAAAGAGAGCCGAGCCCCTCGCGAAACATACTATACTATAAACGTACAAGACTCGCCTGAAACACGACACTTGAAAAGATCTCTGAAGGCGGCTCAAGAGACCATTAGAAGGGAAAGGCTTCAAGTAAAGCGATTCAGAGAAAGCAATAGGAGGTTAACAAAAAAAGTGGTTAAAATGGAAAATATTATAAAATCTCTACGAGAGCAATCTGCTAATAACTGATAAGGATTTATAACAAAGTTAGAAAATATTCATGTAAAAATACTATTAAGTAATATATAAATAATATATAATAGTATCTTAGAGTTATCCTGAGATCTCTATGAATAAAAGTCGTATATAATACTGAAGTAGAATGATTAAATTATTTAAAAAGATATACCTACTCCTACATTTAAAAACAATTGCCAATCAACGCGGCCAGCTTATCAATCCTGTCTATTCTAAATATGAAATGTATAGGTATTCTTTTATCGTTATTCGTGGCGACTGGTTAACAAAACTCTACTTTTGACCTGGTTTGCTAATTTTGGTATAAAAATGTATCTAACACAAAAACCTAACCTGCACTCTTTCTGGGTCAAGCATCAAGCATATAAAACAAAAAAGAAACATAAATACTTTAATTTTGGAACGTCTTTAAAAAAATTGATCAAAATACCTCGGTATTTTTATCGATATTTATTCAATACGTTCCTTTTCTTACACCGCATCACTTCAATGTCAGGACAGACTGTCCTGAACTCCGGACCGAGATCAAAGAGGCGCTTGTTTCGTATGTAAAATGATGATAACTTAACCAAATCTAACGCGAATCTAGCCAGACTCTAGGTCAGTCAAGCAAGCCAAACAATTTTCATAGTTAAAGTGTGTTGTAGGTAGTCTGATGTTAGCAGTTCGCCGAGTTCGGCAGTCTTCGTATTCTAAGGGGAAAATTATTCTGAAGCTTTTGGGGTTCTTTCAGTCATTATTTTGAATAAAACGAAATGTTAGAAAAAGGTAATTATATTATGATTATGGGAATTGATCTATGTTATCTATCTCTGTTATTAAATCTACTAAGTATGTATGTATATTTTAATTTTTGCTTTCCGAACATTCCCAACCTTGTCATAAAATCCTACCTAATTAATATATTTTCCTGTCCTGTTTCCTCCCCAAAAATTTACCTACACAATGGGCTGTGTACTTATATATACATATATGGGATTTGTACTTATGTGTATTGCGTAAGCCTAGAGGGCCTATGTAGACCCAGTCTGGGCTGCACGCTTGGAGAAGCGGCGCGCGGCGCAGTTTCATGTTATCGATTAGCAGAGAGAGAGACAGCAAGAACGCCACCGCACCTCGGCGTCCTTCGAGTTATAACTATAGTAAAAATAATAACATACAAAACACATCGGTCATTCATCGAGCATCACACAGCTGCGTTTGTAATTTTACAAGATAGGTCGAACACGCGTGCTGAATTGAGGGTTGAAAGGCGACAAGATACTGTCACTTTGAAGAAGATTTAAATGAAAATACTATTTCCACTATTGATGGTAGACAGTAATGTCCCTGCTGAGCCAATTCTCAAGTCGGGAACTGTTTGGAATTTTGGATGATTTGTTTTTTTTTTTTAATGAATGACAGGACGGGCTGGATCGAACGGGGATTATTATTTTGGGGTGAATTTAAGACTACAGGCTCAGCGGCGCGAGCTGGCTCGAGCATGGGTCGGGGCGAACATGGAAACTGTGGACGTTGCGCCGCCGCCGGGCCTCGGCGCGGCGCACGGTGGGCTGAAACTCGGCTTTCATAGACTTAGGGATTTCAATTTGCATGTGCCGGATATAGCTTCTCTTGTCGAGTTAATTCTGCACAAAAACGAAGGAGTTATCATTTTTTTACGAAAAATTTGTATGAAGCTAGTATGAAAAAGTTAATTATCTCGTAAACAGCAAGGAAAACCGTAATATTACCACCGTAATAGTTATCGATGCTAATTTAAAAAAAAAATCGGCTATATATTTTTATTTATTTTACATATGAAACGGTTCCTTTTAGTGTTTACGTTGAGGAACAGACTTTAACAACTTCTGAGGAGGTCTCTTAATAAAAGATACCTCTTATAACTGTTCTGTGATGGTTAAGCCGTTAAAAAGTTATGGTGGAATAAAGAAACTCCCACACATACATGAGCCCTGAAAAGATAACACTCCTTTTTTGGGCAGTCGTGTAAAAAAAGTACTTGGTGATCAATTTAAGGTAGGATGCAAAAAATGTTAGAGCTCTCTTCGCTCGCTCTCGCATCTATCATCTGTCACCGTAAATCGACCGATATAATGTAACATATCCGAGCAGGCTGCCAGATTTGTAGAGCTCGCTTTGCTCGCTTTAGCTTTCTAAATTCTGTCCCTTTTTCTGCTTAAGTCGACGGCGTGACCTATAGGAAGAACTTTGGCTTGAGCCTTAAATCACTAAATCGCTACCATAGCGAAGTTTTTTTTTTTGTTAATTATCGGGGTGCTAATTGTCCTGCGGTGCCAAAATACAAATCCTTAGATGTCTGGACAGTCTGATACTATTTCTGGATACGAAAAATTACATAATCTTTCGCCTGAATTGAAACTATTCTAACCCCATAATTAATACAGGGCAGTATGGAAAGCACATGAACGTTTAGTGTTTGAAGGAGCGCCACTTTAAGACGTCATAGTTATAGGTTAATATGTTCCTGGGTTTGTGCGGTGTCTCATCTTTTTTAAAGTATATAAAATGTTTACGAGACCCGAGAAATGTACACCTACCTACAAGTTGGCCCAAAACAAATAAAACTTCGGATTTTGGTTGTCTATCCACTGCGGACTAACCGAGAACGTATATGCTCTTCTTTCGTCTCTTCCCCACCGTTGTGTCGACTTGCCGCTTGCATGATAGTCTTGTGTAGTTCGCGAACGACCTAGTTCGGAAGACCGCTCTTTCGTACGAACTACGCGAACTAGGTCGCAGAGAGACCGCTCCTTAGTTCACTAGTTCCGACGCGGCGCGCGGAGCGCGGATTTGTTGTGAGCGAGAGCGGGCAGACTGAACTATCGTTCGTTCATTTTCGCTCTTTAGCTCAGTCAGTCAGCGGTGCGCGCGTGGCGAATGTTTTGTTATGGTAAATACAACAATAACCGATAACAGGTACAACTACCTTGTATTTGTAATGTTAAATGGTTATTGTTACTATTAAAATACTTTATACATTGAAAAATTATGTAGAATATTAAAACGTTGATTATTTGCAAAATAATATATTTTTATTTATTCATTATCTATCATAAATAAACACATTCGTAATATTAATACAGCTAATATAATTTTCTTTTCTGCAATCAACTAATAAACGAATCCATTTGCAATATTCATCCACTATATTTTATTAATAAACTGAAATAGTAAGTAATTTACTACTGCAAGCTGATTGATGAACATTATAATAATAAAAAAAACAGCGCGACGAAGCGAACGCCGAACGACTGATCTATTTAACCGGAATTTGTGAAAGGAGCGGACGAACTAAAAGAACGACCTAGTTCGCCAAAGACCGGCGAACTAAATTGATCGCTCCCGGTCGCGAACTAAAATGCGCAAGACTATTGCATGAGGTTGCGCTATTACCACGCTGCTATGTAGTCTGTGAATTACCATGAGCGGTGCAAGCTCGAAATGTTAAATTACCTACCTAAAATACCTGTAGTTCCTAAGATTGGCGCGTTCAACCAAACTTCATCAGTTTTATAATATTAGTATAGATATAGACGACTTCATTCGCGTGGATGTCGGAAAAAATGTACGTAAAATACCTTATCCCTCTCAGAATTAAGAAAATATGAAGGGGGTGGTGCCTGGCACTGACTCGCATCACCTCTTGCGTTACAAATAAAAAAAAACAGCCCAAGTAGTAACTACCTCGAATCAACATTGGTCAACAAAACAGACTATTTCGAACGAATGGTTGTTTGTACTCATAATATTTAAACCATAGAGATCTTTGATTTAAACTAATAAACTGATGATGATGAATCAAGTTGATTCTTCAATTTCGTACTTACCTAAAGCCCAAAAATAAACAATTTTCTTTGATTTTCATTAGAATAAACTTTATCACTGATTCATTCAAACTTCAGAGGTCCGCATGGCTTGGAAACGCGTCGTATGTGGTCGCGATACTCAGCATTGAGGGAACGACGAAGAAGAAAAAGAAACTTTATCACTGATTCATTCAATTCTGTTTTTCTATTAGGTACTTGTATATGGTTAAAGAGTTTTATATGGGCTAACTTCGATCATCTAACTCGACCAACCAACACTAAAATGAATTTTCAAATTTGAACCAGTAGTGCACTTGCACTTACAAGACCGCGATGATTGAGGCAATGTGTATTTTAGAATAGTCGTTTTAGTTAGTTTTCTCGCATTTGTATAATTAGCTATCTATATTATTATCATTTTTCTATGTTACTTGTTTCCTACTTTAATTAATTATCTGCCAATCAATCATGTCAATTGTCACATTTGGGCGGGCAGGATGTACGGAACCGTACATTATTTTACAGACTCACGCGCCGTGCATTGTGCGCGCTCAACATTTCGTACCTATCATTATAGGTTTGTAAATTAAATTTGTATTTGTAAATTAATTCAATAAATCAGTGTTCATCGGACATTCGCGGTGGTCGGTTTTATTTTATCATCATCCCTAGAATCGTCCCTGCATCATCATGTGACGCAGACGAAGTTGCGTGGGTTAGACAGTTATCAATAAAATCAAATAAAATTTGAATCTGTTGGATATTACCTACAGAAAACAGGCTTATCGAGCTTACTAAGGCAACACGATATTAAAAAAAAAAAACGTTTTACAAAAAGAATAATACACTAAAAATGACGTAAGAAACCGTTGTATAAATTTTACTTACGAAGGTCAAAGAACGCAACTACAAAATTATTCGTGCACGGAAAAATAAGTTTTATTTCATACAAATAGAGCTTATAATCTTGTGCACAGACACTATCTCGACTACAAACAATTTATAGCTGGAAGGCACGGTTCCATGGCCTGGTACGATACGATAACCATTTCATGTCAAAATATAAATAATAAAAAAATCTATTGATTGTACAAGCAATTTTGATGATTAAATATTGTTGACATAATGATTATATTGGCGAAATTTATAATGACATAATTATAATTTTTCTACTGCGTGAGAGAGCTATACCGGGTGTATAGCCTGTCTTTTCAAACGGCATCTATATTCCATTTACTATCGCATTAGACAGAAGTTAAAAAAGGCTCTTTTAGAGGCACACTCTGTAATAAAAGTACCTACTACAAACATTATTTCAGTCAAGCTTGGTGTGGAGTTAAATATAATCAATTTAAATAACAGTTGTCTTACTTAATTGTATGTACTTATGCAACTTATCTACCTTCTGAAATTACAAGACTTAATTTTTTAATTAATAATATTTAGTTTTTACATAAAATATTGTCGTGACAATGTTTAAATCTAAAAGAAGCAGAGGCGGACAGCAACGCCGGGAACGTTTTTCGTGTCATTGTAACTCTACCAAATCTAAAATGTTATCTATTTCCTTCACAAGTTGTGACAGCACGTGCGTTTTTACCTGAAGTAGGAAAAGAGCATTTTTTATGTTTTTTACAAAACACTTCACCAAGAACTACTTATGCCTCAAAACTGTTTTCACTGTTTGTCCGTGGGAACGGAAAAAAAAGAAACGGTATTAAATTTTAAATTATATTTATAGTAGTACGGCTGTGTGTGTGTGTGTGTGATAGTTAGAGTGTGTGTGGTTAATTAGTGTATTTTGATAAATATGTTTGGTGATTTCGGCGTGCTAACAAACAAACTAGGTATTTGATTTCGTGAAGCTATGCTTGTATATTTTGCTCAGGTGTAGGTAGATTGAAATATCATTTTTTCGCAGCACTTACTCTATCCTCCCAAAGTTTCGGTCCGAATTATTAAATTGAAATTATGGTTTTGTCCTGTTATTTTTTTAATTTTTGCCTTCATTCAATATTGATAAAAAAGAAGTGTACCTTCATTAAATAGTTTTTTTTTTTTAAATTGGTTTCGTCAAACACGTTTGTTTTAAGGTTTAAATTGATTTTATCCACATCACCTTCACCCATTCATGGCTTCATGTCTTTCATTGTATAGGGTAACAATGGAAACCAGCAAAATTTAGTACCACGCGCTAAATTTTTTCCGTTCGGCCCCTACCATGTGCGCTAATACAATCAACTTCATTCGAAAATCAAATCAATCGAGTTTTTGTCAAAAACTTTTACGTTTGCCGAAATCGTATAAACAAAAAGCATATTTTACCAATGATATGTTTGTGTTTTCTTACATTTTGGTCGTTTATATAATAACATGGATTATTTACCAAGTGAAAATGTTATTCTCTTGCCTTTAAATTAAGAAATTTTGCATCAACTCTTTGTACCTACTGATTAACCGGCCAGCGGAGGTCACATTCATTCAACCTCTGCATTCATCATCGTTATTTTGCGAGAATTCTCACTCAAAGTAAAAGTACCGTAGTAGAGGTTCTTATCTGGTATAATTATGTTAGCATTCGGAGGCTTTTGAAAGGTATGAGAAAAAAATACGTCTGCCTGGCCAAATCCAGGTGATGTTACTTATTAATTTCAGTCAATAGTTACCTCACTGGTTTCAATGTATAACATGAATGATTGCAGTAAACACTAAACAGAAATTTATTTCATCAGATCGTTTTCTGTTTCATTGATTGATGATATAACGACCAACGATGGTTTTATCACGATACCTAATATTATTTCGTTGACTGAGTAAGTTGACATAATATATATACCTGCATCCAGAATTCCAGATATGAATTATAATTAAAAGTCACTGTTTATTAATGAAACAAAAAATAATTATGTTTGTAAAATAACCACGCGGTTCATGTTAAAATTTCCTGTCATTCCGCAGCCACACAATACGTCCGCCGTGTTTGAAGTCTAGATTTTGAATGGTTTGTGCAGTTTGTGGTTTGGAAATGTTGCCATCTCACTCACGCGGATCTCCTGTCTCAAAATCCCGCTATTATGCGCGACAAGGATAGGACGACACGGTCTATTTTGTATCGCACCGCACGCGTAGCAAGCCCGCTCCTCCGTCCGCTTCGACGCAGAAGGTCTCAATTGAATGGTGCGCGTTTTCGCCATTTTGTTTTGAAACGTTGACGTGTTCGCAAGTGTGAAAAAATGTGATCTGTGAAAAGAAACTCCAGTTTTTCATGACATCAGTGAGCGTGTTCAGTTGATTTTAATGTGACTAAAACTTGTGTTCCGGTTTTCCTGCACTCAATGGGTAATTTTATATTTCTTTTCTATAGGCTCGGGAAGAGGAATGTTTATTTGTGAGGTTGCTTTAGTGCTATGCAGACGTGTCAACGTGCTCTTCATATGAAGTCGTTTACCTACCTGGTGTTTTCCTGGAAGTTTCTTTGAAATTTAATTTCGGGATACGCGTAGAATAAAAAGTAGTTATACAAAATAAAACCATAAAAATGATTTTATTTTTTTTTATAAAAAAAAAGAAGCACCCACAAAACGCGATTAGGAAGAAAAATCAGAAAAGTGCAAATTGCGAAATAAGATTATAAAAAATAAAACTCCGAAGTATGTGTGTTCCAAGTTGAAAAATGTTATGTAATGTTATATGGGGAGCGTTTCTTCGTTCCGTTTCAAATCACAACTCGCATGGGACTCGGAGCTAGCGCGAGCGTATCGAAGTATTAGTGTTGCCAGTTTTTAACAGTAAAAGTTCATGTTTTTGAAACCAAAAATAAATTACGATGTACGAGTTTTAGTCGATACACCAATGATGACAATTTTTTGAAAAGGTTTTCACACATTTATAAGTGTTATTTTTCTTAACGTTCATGACGAAAAATCAAATTATTAAGTAAAATTATATACTTAATATATTTTGTGCAGTTTATAATAATATTAAAGTTTTTCAAATTGGCTGATAAATGGGGAGCGTTCATTCGTTCCGTTCCAAATCACAACTTGCATGAGACTCAGAGCTAGCGCGAGCGTATCGAAGTATTAGTGTTGCCAGTTTTTAATAATAAAAGTTCATGTTTTTCGAAACCAAAAATAAATTACGATGTACGAGTTTTAATCGATACACCAATGAGGGCAATTTTTCAAAAGGTTTTCACACATTTATAAGTTTTATTTTTTTTAAATGTTCATGACGAAAAAACAAAATTATTAAAATTGCATTTTGTGCAGTTTAAAATCATATTCAAGTTTTTCAAATTAGTTGTTCACTATTTAAATTAAAATTGATTAAAATTAGTAGGATTCATATTAAATGAAAATTTTCTTAGGAATAGAGAGCAAACACAATGCTCTCTATTGCTGAGAATATTTACTCCGGTACTTTTATACTTTCGACGATTGTAAAGTACGCTGAGATTATTAATGTGAAAATCTGGCACTTCGTTTACATAACCGTTAAAAAAAAAACGTTAACTTTTTTTTGTTAACTGATGTCGACGAATATACCGATACACTGGTACTATGCTCTGAGTACCTAGTTAGTATGTCTTATGTCTGTGGTTCAAACCCAGCCAGGCGCATTATTTAGTGTAATTTATTTCATCCCCACTGCTCTCAAAATGGTGAAGGAAAACGTCGTGAGGAAACCGGAATGTCCTAGAACCAAAAATTCGAAGACATGTGAAATTCACCGACCCGCACCAGTGCGGGTCGGTGAATCCACCACGTGGGCCCAGGCCCACGTGGTGGATTACGGCCCATTCCCTCTCCTAGAGAGAAGGCCTGTGTCCCAGCAGTGGGAACATTAAAAGGCTGATTATGCTTAGCTTATGCTATGTATGCTGTCTCGAACCTAAAACGCAGGCGATGCCGGGTGTACCAATTTTAAAAGTACTAATGATGATACTGAAATTTCAAAAGTATTCAGTATGATTTTTATTTAATTTTCCGATATAATAATTATCATATCGAACGATAGCCATTATTTTAAAAGAGATATTTTCACATCTAATCTCGAAATCTCTTAATTAAACTGTATATATAAGTGATATTTATATTTATTCGATATTTCTAAATTGTGTTTTGTTTGTGTGTACTTAATAATCATTAAAGTCAATACATAAATGAAAAATAAATAAATTATAATACCTACGCTTTATGTTTTACCTTTTTCTTTCATAAAAGTATTTGAATTAATGATTATAGGGTTCCGTATAGGAATAAAATTTAAGATGTCAAAATAAGTCGTGGTATGTTAATGTACTCGTTTGGTAGTAGATGGCGCTGCTGGCAATCGATTCCCTACTGAAGCGTGTTTGACCCAAATTTGACGCCTATTCATAAATTATCAAGCAGCACAATTTCTTATAAAACGCCACAGACATACCTATACTTTCGAATTTATGTGACTAATAGACTAAAATTCCAACCAAGACTGGTTCTTCAATCGTGGCTAAGGCCTAAAAATATTCAATGCCAAATTTATATTTGTATGAGCGGAAATGGTTGCGGAATTTGATCGAAAGAGTTGATAATATCGGAAGATGGGTTTTAGAGAGTAGAGTCTTACACTCCATTCCGCTAGACTCGGAGCGGAAGAAATCATTTGATGGTTTTCCATCGTTAAAAATACCATTCCATTTTTAATTAAGCAGTTGTGTAAAAATAAAAAATAAACAGGCGCTAATACATGAATTTTCAACACACTTGCTCGTGAAGTGAGCTTTAATAAATCGTTCTTACAATTGAAACCTTTTTCACATTTACAAACTACTGAAGCTCTTTCTGCTTGTGTGTTATTGCTTTTTTACAAATCGATGAATAAAGTATAACACACACGTGCGTAATAATAGTAGGTAGGCTCTAGTGCATAATATAATCATCCCTAAAAGTTAAGTTAGTACCTAATTGCATTTTTTGTAACAACAAAGAGGTTTTATGCTGATGAAAATCCCAAATCAAATTATTACAATAATTAAAAAAAAACATTTGCATTTTATCACTAAAATTATAATTTTGAAGTCGACTGTATGGCTATATGTATGTAATAAATCACATTTTGTTTGTATCGCATTTGCTTCTGTGTGTTAAAACGATTTATTTTTTTCCTCGCAAGTTTGTCGAAAAAGTGCGTGCGATAGCCAGAAGTCAGATAATAATCTGACACCAGTCGCCGTACTAGGAAGTGCTAATGCTATCATGATTCAGTGTGAAAAAAGGATAGTGCTATTCGTCTTGTATAACTCTGTCTCTCTCTGACACAGGAATCATGATAGGGCTGCAGTCTTGCCAATGGGAACCGTATACCTAAATCAGTTACTGGTTTTGTATAAGTCAGATAGGATTAGGTAGTAGTCACTCCATATAACATGCTGGTACTCAGCTGCACCTGAAGCTCTGTCTCTGCGACTGGTATCTTCGAAACAGGCTAGGCAGATTAATTTGTACCAGTCAGGCACTAGTGGCCTGGCATTTATGCTGAAAGTTTTTTTTACTGTTTTGCTTTTTTATTGCCTGCAAATGTGTTGTGTGCAAGTTTCTACTAAATAAATGTTTTATCTCATACGTCTTTTTTGTTTCAGAGAAGTCCGCACGAGGAAGAAAGGGCAGGGTTGAGCTAGACAAGTTCAAGAGACGCCTAATCCGGTCCATCGCTCGCCTGCTCCTCCAGGAGAAGAAATCAGAGGAAGAAATATGGAAGGAATTGAAAAAGGAAACTGGGTGCGACTGCGAATTATTATGGTAAGTGTCATTGTATCAACAAGTTTAACGTGGCAGTATCACACTCTAGAGATATTGTTTGATTATTCGATAAAAATCGAATTTAACTATAGTTATCACAGTCAAAAGCGGTTAAAATTAGCTCTACATCATCTCATTTGAAGGAACGCTGTCAATTACCAATCTTCGTGAAGATTCGATTTCGATTAGCCGTCAATATTTACAAATCTTCATGAGCCGGGCCACCAAAACCAAAGAATATACTGTTTCGATGATATTTAGATAGGTAGTATGACGCGCTGAATATGAGGGGTCACGAGTGAAAGGGGTACTCGTAGAATTTCAAATACCTTTTTTTTCGCTTTGCCTGGTTCTGTGGGGGCACATTACAGCCACACAGTCATAAGAAAAAGTCAAAAAGTTTATTTCAATTATTTCAAAGTCAACAGTCAAAACGTTCATTTCCATTATGCCATTAAACGACACTTTTGAACGTCATCATTAAAATTTATCATAATTAAGTGACTCTAGTGTCCATTCGCAAAGGTAGATTCTTATGGAGAAGAACGGACAAGAAACTCCATAGTTACTCTTTTCAAATAAATGTTTTACAATATTTGGTAAGTATACAAAAAAGTACTTCATATATGTGAGGACGATGCACCAAGTATACTAGTTATACTCGTAGAACAAAGTATTACCAGCAGGCGTAAGCTTCTAAATAAGCTCATGGTACTCACATATTTACAAATATTGCAATAGTAGGCAAACAGAAAAAAAGAAAGACACAAAAAAAAATGCATTCATTAATTTAATCCATACATAAATCAACCAGTTTGTAATGCCTAGATTTCCCTATTGGTAATTTCAAATGTGCTAATCTGAAACTTGATCTAACAGTAACTTTCGTGCTTCCAGAGGTTGGGATACCTTGTCCAAACAAACGATTTACTACTTATAACACTAGTTAAAAGCCTGCTTGAATAAATCAGAGTTATCTTAAGGTAGTTAAAAACGTTAAATATTTGTTACTAGCTGCTGCCCGCGACTTCGTCCCCGTGGAATCCCCGATTTTAAGACATTCTTTATCGCTGCTCCGCTCCTATTAGCTTAAGCGTGATGATATATAGCCTAAAGCCTTCCTCGATAAATGGTCTATTCAACCCAAAAAGAATTTTTCAATTCGAACCAGTAGTTCCTGAGATTAGCGCGTTCAAACAAACAAACAAACAAACTCTTCAGCTTTATAATATTAGTATAGATTTAACTTCGCGTAAGCAAGTGACGCTGGATTGCCCGGTTAAGCAGTAACCAGCCATAGTGTGCTGAACTGCGAGTGGTCACGTCAAAAAAAAAAGTGACGTGCTGGAGTTAAAGGATAACTCTGGTTTTGAATGTAGGCTTATGTATATGGTACATAGTTTCGGTATTGTTCCTCTAAACTATACCTGGAACATGTACATATGTACTTATATGTCATGTTTTGTTCTCAGGACACGAATGCGTGCTCTAACGCTGAAGAAGCTGGAGCGACTCCTGACGGCCGACGACCGCATGGATGCAGTGCCCAAGCCGGCCCAGATGTCGCTCACCGACTGGCTGCTCTTCGACCTGGTGCTCGTACACCAGAAGATAGACGTTATTGGCCAGGTATATTCATATATAATAACTAGCTGCTGCTAGTGCTAAATTATAACAGCCGCACGGGTCGATCGTCTAGGTTAAGCAACGCTTGCCGAGGTTGGTCTGTGGATGGGTGACCATCTTAACATAACGAGACTTCTCCGTGCCTCGGAAAGCACGTTAAGCCGTTAGTCCCGGCTGTCATTTGGAGATCTTTGGCAGTCGTTACGGATTGTCAGAAGCCAGAAAATCTGACAGCAGTCTTGCCAAGAAGTGCCGTGTTCCCCAGTTAATGGGTTGTGGAGGTCTGGTAGGCAGCCGCTTCACGTAAAATACTGGTATTCAGCTGAATCCGGCATGACTGGGAGCCGACCCCAATACAGTTGGGAAAAGGCTAGGCAGATGATGAATAACTAGCTGCTGCCCGCGACTTCGTCCCCGTGGAATCCCCGATTTTAAAACATTATTTATCGCTGCTCCGCTCCTATTGGTCTTAGCGTGATGATATATAGCCTATAGCCTTCCTCGATAAATGGGCTATCTAACACTGAGATTTTTTCAAATCGGACCAGTAGTTCCTGAGATTAGCGCGTTCAAACAAACAAACTCTTCAGCTTTATAATATTAAGTATAGATAATAAATTCTTTATTGTCGCCAGTTAATACATTCATCGTACATATGCAAACAACATATGCATCGTATTGATGTTTTGCACGAGAGGTACTGCTACTGATTCCCAAGCTAAGCTTGAGCTTGTATTATGGGAAACAGTGTCCAGCCGCGGAAATTATGACTTAATGAATACGAATACATTGGTTGAATGTCGCTGCATTAGACTTACAATATTCTTAAGATAATTATCATTTTAATATAGTATCTACTTATATTATTGTTTGCCATAAAAAATACAGACGACCGAGATACTCGGATTTCTCGTCAAATTTTTTAATCGACTACAAAAAAAGGAGCGGGTTCTCAATTCGGATGTTATTTTTTTTTTGTTTTAACCTCATAACTCCTTCATTTATGAACCAATTTGAAAAATATTTTTAGGAAAGAAAGTACTTTCCGTATGGCCCCATTCAATTTTGATGAAAGCATCAAAATTGGTTCAGTAGTTTGGACTTAAATCAAAATGGCTGCAAAAATGTGAAATACTAGTAGCGCCCCGCGGTTTCACCCGCGTAGTTCCCATTTCCGTGGGGATACGGGGATAAAATATAGCCTAAATCACCCGGGGACAGTGTAGCCTATAACAGTGTAACCCAACAGTGAAAGAATTTTTCAAATCGGTCAAGTAGTTTCGGAGCCTATTCAATGTAAACGAACAAACAAAAAAAACAAACAAATATTTCCTCTTTATTAGTCTTTATAATATTAGGGTGGACAAAATTGCGTTTTTTTCGGTACCGAAACAAAATGAAAACAACTCTTTTACAAAAGAAAAGTGTACTTAAACTAAAATTAATTTTGGAAGTCTGTTTAAAAAAAAAACCCAATAAATTTAAGTTATTTTATACTTTGTAAAATGTGTCATTCAATGATGATCGAATAGGGAACGAGCACGGCGTAGGCTATGCCATCTAGTGTTGCAAATCAGAAACTTTTACGTAGTAAATATTTGACCTGTGCTGACCTATACTTCCTGCACCCTCCGTTTAGGGGAACGTGCACGAAGTATACTGTGCCATCTAGCGTTGCTAATTTGAAACTTATAAGTAAAATATACTTGACAGTGACGCGTCTGTGCTGCCACCTATAGTTTGTGCACGTTCCCTATAGGTAGTTAATTGTTTATGTTAAATTTCAGAACACGTCAAATACTAAAGATTTCCCTGCGTTGGTTGAGCTGTTCGAGCTGGTCAAAACGTACAACCTGGAGAGCCTAAGCGGCGACCAGCTGGCTGAAGCCTGGTCGTTAGCTACCTTGAGCTATAATAACAAGTAAGTTTTATAATTAACTACCAGCGACTTCGCCTGTGTGAATATCTGAAATTATCCCAATGGAACATACTCCCGGAATAAAAGTAGCCTTTAAATTGTAACAAACATTCATCCATCCATCTTCCACCGAAACATTCGCAGTTATAATAATATAGTAGTAAGATAGGCTTTGATCTTGCGGGTTTTTCCTAGCCTGCAATGCAATCATTGCAGCTAGGGTATTTTCCAAAAACAATCTATTGGGTCCGTCATTTATTTATACTTTATTGCTTCTAAAAGAGGTACAGTTGGTGAGTTTGTAGGGTAATATCTGGATCTACTTATCTGATTCCAATAGAAAGTCACATTATTTGTGATTTTAATCCCTGGTCATTGGCCGTTTTTAATCCCTGTATTCCCACGGGAACGGGTGAAACTGCGGGGCGCTACTAGTGTAGTATAATTTATATTGCATTTATTTTTCCGGACTGATTTATTCGTCCTCCAAGACGAAATGGTGCGACAAAATTTCGCGTGACATCACGCGTGTCGACACAGTTTTTGCCAATAATTGACTTCACAGTCATCCAATGTTCATTTTGTAATTTTTTATTGAAGTAAAAAGGCATAAAATACACGTCTAATATGTTTTGACAATCGTAATGATGTTCTCAGTTAGATATCTGGTTTTGACGGACCAAATAGAATCATTATTTTTCGATCCAGCAAAAAATACCCTATTTTCTGTCTAAAAATAGGGTATTTTTAGACAGAAATCATTTGATCAGCTCTTGTATTCTTGGCTCTTAGTTTAAAATAACTTTGAAGATGTGTTTGGACAAAAAGTTTCGAAATCTATCTATTTATTTTAAAGCAAATAAGGATTGAATTTTATTTTTTAATGAAAGTTACATTCAGCAATTTTACCTTTTATTACATTGGTTTCGATAGCTTAATGCCATTATGCGTTCGCAGAGGTCACCACTGTTCCCCGATGCTGCTGCAGCGGCGCTGGTACCAGCTCAAGGAGGTGACCAGGACCAGATTCTACGAGTACTGGTACACGTATCGAGGCAGTGCCCATAGAATCAGCTTGTCGGAGCCCTACAAGCCGTCGCCTTTACAAACGGAAGTTGCCAGAACGTATGTCTTTGAACACAATCTCCTTTTCGCGTCGTAGGTACCTATTCCTTATTACTGAGGGTCGTGATTGACAAGGCCCGACGTGAAGTAATTTTGTTGACGATGTTTCGTCATCTGTGCATATCCTTGCTTTTTTGTGAAGCGCTTCATGGAATCAACATAACGTAACGCCTGAAAATAAAATATATAAAATGGCCCGGCGAGGCATTTTCCCACCTTATTTTTTGGGAGCGAATATGATATAATTTGTGCTGCTATAAGAGAAAAGAAGATGAACTTGGAATAAATAGGTTACTTAATTCTAGCATAAAGTAAAGCGATCGAATGTGTAACAGGATAAACGCAATACCTGAGAAGGGGTCATCGTACTCGTAATTATTAAGAACTCTTACTATAGGACCAACAATAAAACCGCGAAAAAAAAACGATTTTCGCATTTTATTTACTATTACATATTTTGTTGCGTGTTTTTAATAACTTAGTATTGTTTTGTTTTCTTGTGCGAGTCCCAAATGAACACTTTATCTTTCATACATTACATATACCTACTTAATATTTTGTGTGTCATGTGTGTGAAGGCTGTACCTAACTGTAGGTATTCCGTGTAGTATTTTTAACTTCCTTTTTTGTCTAAACTGTCAGAAATATTGGATCTGTGTACGTGTACTGTGTTATTTGACGGTCAAAATACATTTTTATTTGTCTCAATCCCTCAATGAACAATAGTGTTAAACATAATTGAAAACCCAACAAAATATTTTAATTTAAATAATTACTTTCAGTTTCAAACTACTAATTACAAAACCGTTGGAATCATGGGAAGAATTGATACAAAAAGGAAAAGTCACGATGCCCGATCAATTTGTAAGTATTTAAATAAAATGTAACTAGCTTTTTAACGTGGCTTCGCTCCAGTGACTATACATTACTTTTTAACAACTATCTGTAGGCCATACAAATATATATCCCTCAACCACTGCGCCAACCGTGTCGTCTATTATAAATATTTATAAATTAATCTATTGTACCTTGTCCCAACAATGTTTGGGCTGGCTTTCAGTCTAACCTGATACAGCATTAAGTACTACGAATATCTTCCATGGAGCATGCCTCTTTACCCCCCACAACCCAGTAAAACGATGGACTGCTGTTCGATTTTCAAAATTTTGTTTAATACCGCTATTTAGTTCCGTTTTTGTACTCAGGTTTAAAGATTGTATTGCTGTGTTAACCAACATTTAATATTTCAGGAAAGGAAAATGAAAGAGAAAGTTGCGCGTAGAGATGCCCCAAACCCGAAAGTAATAGAAGGTGCGTGGACTATAACATTTTTTTTTTTTATCTTTTAAGTATATGGGTACCAACAAAACATTTACTAGGGACAATATCAAACACACCGAAACTAATCTAACATAGGTAAATAAAAAAAAAGAGCAAACGTGAGACCTATGATCGTTGAAAAAGTCTTAAAATCATTTTGAACGTGGTATAGCTTAAACAGACGCAGGTCTCAATGGTGTTCTCTTGAACTAAAATCCATATCGACGGTTAAAAGGAAGTAGGGCATAAGCGACATTTTGGTCAAAAATGAGTTATATATGCCATCCTACGTAAAATTTTCTGCTCTTTCGAATGCGCTTACTCTCATGGCTCTACGATGAATTTTTTGGCGTTTATGCCCTAGCAAAAAAAATCGTTTTCATAGTATTAGTTTTCGTAACCGACGAAAATTCAAGTAATTTTTGCTACAAAGGTGCTTGTGCCCCTACAAAAATGATTTATTTTGTGTTTGTAGTCGGTAATGCTTTTTTACTTCATAAGGTTGTCGAGCTTTCGGTTGTTTATGCCTTTTAAGCTTTTCCCTCACAAAGTACAAACGTTGTTTATAGCCTACTTCCATTTCGTAATTTAACATAGCTATGGCGCTTGTACCCTATATACGAAATTCATTTTCATATTACTCTGTCAGTTATACCCTATTACCATTCAGTACTTAATGGAAGCTATGCAGGTTATGCTCTATTACCTAAATCTATTTTAATATCACACTGTTGGTTATACCTTACTTCCGCGTACAATATAAATACAGTTTTGTCGATAATATCTTATTACTTAAATTAAATTAGATATCATGGTGTCGATTATAACCACATTATAACCTACTTCCACGTTCTACAATCATACTTATACGTCACTTATACTACAATACCCAATAAGCTTTTTATTATTTACTATTATGTTTGTTACCTTTTTAAATGTTAATATTACGGATACATACCAAGTGTTCGTAATTAATTCTTAAGTTCCCTACCTGCTAGCTGCAGTATTAGCTACCTACCCATCATCATCATCATCATCAACAGCCTGTTGCAGTCCACTGCTAGACATAGGCCCCTCCAATTGCACGCCACTTAGATCTATTTTCGGCTTCTCGCATCCAGTTTCTGCCAGCCGTCCTGCGCAAATCGTCACTCCACCGTGCGTCTCGGCAAACTTAGTGTAGAACGCCCTACATTACGTTTGCCGAGACGCGGTCTCCACTCTAGAACTCGTTTACCCCAACGGTTGTCGGTTAATATGGCCAGCCCACTGCCACTTCAGCTTACTAATCCGGTAGGCTATATCGATGACCTTGCTTCTCTGACGGATCACCTCATTTCTGATGCGAACCTTCAGAGACACACCGAGCATAGCCCTTTCCATAGCACACTGTAGCACGACTTTAAGCTTGTAGACCATACGAGCCGTCAGTCTCCACGTTTCTGCTCCGTATGCCATGACGGGTAGGACGCACTGATTGAAGACTTTCGTCTTTAGGCACTGTGGAATCGACGATGTAAAGACTCGACGTAGCTTCGCAAACGCTGCCCAGCCTAACTGAATTCTTCTATTCACCTCGCCCTCGAAAGTTGTTTCTACCTAACTGCAATGTCTGCCCGAGGTACACATATTTTTGAACAACTTCAAGAATTGCACCGTGAATCGCAATCGGTTCCGGTAGAACATTTTCGTTGAACATGACCTTGGTTTTATCCAAAGTCAAAGTCAATATGTTTACTGCGAAACAATGTTGATGTTACAAAAAAGTCAGCCAGATCATTCAGCATCTGTTGTAGGTCCTGCAGCGTTTCTGCCATGATGACGATATCATCTACAAATCGCAAGTAAGAGATGTAATCGCCATTGATGTTAATGCTACGTTCGTTCCAGTTCAGCGTCTTGAACATAATATCCTCCATTGCATTAGTGAACAATTTCGGGGAAATAACATCCCCTTGTCTCACTCCTCGATGCAACGGTATGGGACTTGTTTGCTGATTCTGTACTTGAACGGACATGGTGGCAGCCTCGTAGAGACATCTCATCGCTTGGATGTATCGCCAGTCTACTTGGCAGCGCTGCAGGGACTTCAGAACATACCAGATTTCAACCGAGTCAAAGGCCTTTTCATGATTCACAAATGCTAGACACAGGGGCTGATTATACTCTTCGGTCTTCTGTATAATCTGCCGCACTGTGTGGATGTGGTCTATGCGGCCGTATCCGCTCCGAAACCCAGCCTGTTCTGGTAGTTGGAATTCGTTGAGCTTTCGCGCAAGACGGTTCATAATCACTCTTGAAAACAGCTTATAGACGTGGCTTTGAAGGGATATGGGTCGATAGTTCTTCAATAGGGTCTTGTCTCCCTTTTTGAAGAACGGAGTAGAAGTGTGGTTATCTTAACCACACTTCTACTCCACGCCACTCTGAAATTCTCCCTTCAAACAGGACAGCGTTAAACAGCTTCTGGAGCTCCCTCAGTACGGGTTTACCTCCAGCTTTCAGCATCTCTGCGGTAACGCCGTCTTCTCCAGGGGCTTTTCCATTTTTAAGCTGCCCAAGAGCGATCTCGATTTCTTTATTTATTAAAACTTTACGCACTAGTAAAAAAAAACTGTACAAAGCGGACTTAATGCCATAGGACTTCTGGCAGGTCTTCGGTTAAATGGCGTGTCAAGGTGGCTCTAGAACCCTCATTTTTGGGATGAGGACGAGATGCATGCGATGCGGATAACCGGCTATAGAAGTCCTCCACTTCCGAAAAAGCTACTGGCTTCAAAGAAACAACTTTTCTACTTGCTGTGGTCAACTTCATCAGGTGGCTTCTTCCAAGAGACTGTACGAACACCTTTGACCCCCGATTCTGCTCGATTGCTCTTTCAACCGAAAGAGGATTGAAGCCCCGGAGGTCCTGTCGTACGTGCTTGTTGATCTCTCAGTTTAGAAATCGCTTTGCCGACGAAGTGACGGGTGGGCTTTCACGTCATTCCTTCATTAGCCCTAAAGTCCTTTCTGAAAGCTTGAACTTCTTGCCCTTACGCTGCATATCACAGAATCTCGTACCCTTTTCCCTGAGGATCCAAATCACATTTTAGAGGTTCTGGTAGCTGGCAGCGTATCGGTTTTACAGGTTTGCCTGGAACGGCTGGAACGTTTCAGATCATGCCATGGTTTGGAGCAGAGTTGGTCGGAGTCTGGACTTCATCAGACGGACACGTTCGGCCTTGAAGTTAATATTCAGAGAGCCTCGGACAAGTCGGTGATCGCTACAGGTATTGAACCTATTGATCACGGAGACGTCTCTGAATATATGCCTCTTGTCATTCATGATGAACAAACATGAGATCGACATCTCATGTTTGGTCATAGTGTCAGGGCTTTGCCACATCCACTTCCTTTGGGTCTGTTTCTTGAAGGAGTTCATCAAGAACAACCCCTCCCGTTCGAGGAAGTTGACGAGGATTTGCCCCCTATGATTTCTGCTTCCAAATCCATGGTATCCTATTACCTATTCGCAGCAATACTGTACTCCCACTTTGGCATTAAAGTCAACATGACAACGATGTACTATGTCTGTGTAGTGAAGTGGAGGGCTCTCGATATGTCATCGAACATATTTTCCACTTCGTCGTCCGAGTGTGTCGAGGTCGGTGCGTACACTACCTTGAGGCTATACCTCTTGGTGAGCTTCACAATAAGGTACGCTACCCTGTTCGCTACATTTGACATTTCCACAAAGTTGTTAGATAGGACTTGTTTACCAGAAACCTAACGCCGCCTTGCGATTGTTGGTCTCCCTCGCGGAAGTACATCAGATGACCCGATTCCAGGGATAACCCTGGAATCGGGTCATCTGATGTACTGGATGTGCTTGGGGGAGGACACCATAAGGTGTCCATGTCATGTCAATGTCTTTTTTTATTTAAAAAAAACTTTTTACTAAAAAATACAACCGACTTTTCCACAAAAAATCAAAAAAGTACAAAATAACTTTAATTTCGGAACTCGGTGTTTGTGGTTCCTTTTTCATTTATTGAACACCGACTTCCGAAATTAAAGTTATTTTGTACTTTTTTGATTTTTTGTGGAAAAGTCGGTTGTATTTTTTTGTAAAAAGTTTTTATTTTTCACTTTTTAGTGGTACCTAAACTCCCTCCCCTCCCCCCACCTAAACGAACCAATTACATTAGTGTAAAAAAACGCACTGCTCCAATGCAGAGTAAACTAAAAGGTCGTCAATGTAGATAATGTAGATATTTTTTTAGATTTTTGTTGATTTTTCAAAAACCGCTTGTTCGATTTCGATAAAATTTTCATGGGACCATTTGGGAAGTATACCCTTTCCAACAAAAAAAGAATTTTTCAAATCGGTTGGCAAGCGACGGAGTTATGCGCGAACAAACAATAAATAAAAAAAAAATAAAAAAAACGTACAAACATCCGAATTGAGAACCTCCTCCTTTTTTAGAAGTCGGTTAAAAAATCCTACTATCTGCTTGTTAGTAAATAGGTAAGTAGGTGACATGAAAATGACTATAATCACGAACTATCATCTTTGAAATCTACTATTTAGTGTAAATTAGAATCACTTGAACGGGTGGGGTATACTGAAGTCTTTTTGTATGAAAATCGACTCCCTAATACTTTTAAAATACTTCACCCTATTTTACGAGTTAGGGACAAAATTACAGTGTAGTGTAATACCCGTTTTAGCTCTTATCCTGATGAAGGATCGTGTTGGTTGCGCTACTTCATTATTTTTGGGGTGTCTTTTCATCCATATTTCCATAGACTCACGCAATGCCAAATGTTGATTATCCTTCTTTTCCTTTGCTTTCAAGCGACATTGTGCGTCACTAATGTCTTATATCCTGGTATTGTTTTGAAAGCCGACTGTTTCTTGTGCTCTATTAGCTTCCATACAACCACTGTGAAAAGTACCTTATCCTTCTTTTCCTATAACACTTATTGAACTGTCTAGTCTCTTATACCCTTTTACCTTGCTGTGTGAGAAATCAGTATGTCGCTTAGGCTTCTTATCCTTTAATATTTTACTTTGTCATTTGTATCTTATGCCATATTTCCTCAATAGAAAATTAAAAGATATTGTTATAAGCGACAAAAACCACTTTAAATAGCGTAAAATCATTAAAACTAAAAATACCGGTAAATGCTCCATTTTTTTCTGATTTTGTAACTGTTTTAGGTTTCACGATATCTTAATAAATAACAAAATTACGACAGTTTTTCTAAAATTTAAAACTTTAAACGGCTCTCCTGAACATTTCACTTTTTGTCGCTTATACCCTATTTCCTTTTAACCGTCGATATATTTAAGTCCAATTACTTTTGAGCTAAAATATAAAAAAGACTATTATTGTCAGTGTCACAGTTCACCCACTTTTTTGTATTATTAATTCATTATTTCCTTTCTTTATTTAAATCCACAGATGTTCCAGATTTAGTGATGATAGAACCAAGTGTGGAAACAATAGATCTCAGGCTTACACCAGACGATGACGTCAACAAAGAAGAAAATAAGCAAGAAAAAGAAATAGAAACAGGAACTCCTGTATCTCCATTAGAACCCATAGTAAAAATAAAACAAGAACCACTAGATGATATGGATATCGATGAAACACAGGTCCAAATCCCTAAGAAATCGATATACGAAGTAGTTCTAGAATCAACCGCTTTAGAAAACGAGCAAATAGACAGCATGGATAGTGATTTTGTTACTGAAAATGATGGCGAAGAAGTTGAAAGAATTGAAGAAACTTCAGCCAGAGATGAGGAAGAATCAACATTGCCACAAATAGGTAGCGTGTTCGGCAATGTCAGTGATACCAGAGTACTAGCTAACATAGCCGAGGACAGAGTCTATAGTAACACGAAGAACACAGCAGTCTGTGGCAATGATAATGATTCAAGTGTAGTTGAAGTTGACCATATTTATGTTGGCAACGACAAAAACGCTGGTGAAGTTAGTGATACTATTGAACGTGATGAACTTGAAAATTGTGTCAGTAGGAACGAAAAAGAAACCAATGCTAGCGATCATCTTGATGAAAGCAGCGTCCGAAATAACGATGAATTAATTGGGCTCAGCGTCAAAGATAAAGATGCCGACGATATTAACGATACTGCCGAAAATGTCACCGAAAATGTTGCTGAAACTAGTCCGGTTGATGATGATAATATTAGGGTTCATGGTGATGGAAATGTTATCAGTGATGATGATAATAACCCTGGTGAAGTCGAAGCTAGTCCTACAAGTACAGTTGATACTAATGTTAATGATACAGTTGACAAAACCAGTGTAACTGGTAAAATTGAAGAAACCAGTGGTGCCGCTAATGCACATAAAAATGCTGTTAGTGATACCGTCAACGACGCAAGTGAATCCGTAGCCAGTGATGATGTAGCCGCTTTAGATGCTCCAACCACTAGCTGTGCAGTTACTGATTCACCTTCTGAGGATTTAGAAATTATAGATAGCGCTTCAGATCCAGTTGTTATCATTAATTCGGATGACGAGGGTGATGCTATTGTAGATGATCTCCTACAAGCTGTAACTAAAAGTACTCTAGAAAAAATAGCCAGAGGCAGAAGTACTATAGACCAACCAATGGAGATTGATTCAAAAACTGAAGTTCGTTCATCCCCTAAGCCTTTGAAAGTTGGTTTAAATGAAAATGCAGTAATAGCTGAAGAGAATGAGGAGAGAGATGTAAAACCAGATGTTACTGGGTTTAACTTCGGTGAACTGCCCAATGATATTAGTTTTGCGGATGACGGGATTGAGTTCGTTGACGATGGCATAGTTTACGTGGATGAAGATGGATCTAATGGTGAGTGATTTTGGTTATATAATTATAAAGAAGTCAAGACTTATTCGTAGGAAATGGTCTTATTGAAAGCCACGGATAAAAGCAGGTTTTGGAATTTATTTGCTAACTATGGTTACTTTGATTTTTTATGCCGATGAAAATAGCCAGTAAGCAAAACTTTTCTGTAACTTTAATGTTACACGAGTCATATTTTTTTTATTAGGCTAGGCTGACTGCCTAGAGGCTATATTAATGCACCCTTATCCTAAAAACACACATTTTTTTTTACAGAATCTAATATAAAAAGAGAAGCTGAAGATGAAGACACTCCGAAAATCGATGCGAAGCTCCTGATGTGCCCCATCGTGTATACCACAAGGTTAGACGATATGTACTCGTTCCACAGGCAACCCTTTTATCATGTTAAAGATAAACATTTAATAGACGACATTACTAAAAAAAGTAAACCAATTAAACAAGAACCAAAAGAAAAAGTTGAAAATGTCACCGTAAACTATGTTGGTGAAAATATTGAAAGTGTAACAGTAAATAATACTAAAACAATTGACCATGTCCAAAAGAGTGTTGGTACTATTGAGAAAGTTGCGATAAATAATGATAGTATTGTGATAATTAAAAAAGAACCGGTGACTATTAACAGTGAAAAAAGCGCAGATGTAGAACATAATCTAGAAAATGATGATAATGTAACATCTGATGAAGACAACTGTGATGAAGATGTTATAGATGAGAGCCAAAAAGTTAAACCAACTAGCTACTTATTACAGAAACCGCGAAGTCGTAAATACAATCTTATACAGTTGTGTAAGAATCCTGACTTTAACACAAGACTAAAAAGGTTAAGCGTAGGATTCTTTGGATCTCCGCGTAACCGTGCACTGATCAAATCTTGCAAGCCCTTGACTATTGACCTAAGTAAAGCGTTTGAATCTAAACTAGTCTCTGGCACCCTATATCTTAAACCCGTAGATCACAACGTTGTTACAGAAATTAGAGACGATACGGAAAGTCAAAACGTGTCTGTTCTACCCTCGGCCATGCCTGCTCAAAGCCTTATAGATAACTCGAAAGCCACAGATATACTGCCTATCTTACGGCAGTGCTTGGAAGCCTCGAAACAGTCTCAAGATTTAGGTACAACGACTGAGAGAAATAAAGTAATAAACCTACCAGACATCACAGAGATACGTCGCATCAATCAGCGACTTCTTACCGCGGAAGTAACACCTATCCAAGTCCGTAATAATCAGCTTCAAGTTCCAGTTACTATTGTTACAACTTTAAATGCTCCGACTTGCACTGCTCAAAAAACTGTAACAACCCTGGAGCCTGGACCTGAGCAGGATTTATGCCCGAAATTAATTGAAGCGAACGATGTTCGAGGTCCACCTAAATTACTTGATATAACAGACGACACCCCTGCTAAAAGTAGCACCGACCAATATCCAGTAACAACAACACTACACAGTAATAATACATATACATCAACTGGAAGAAATATATTTGATACGTTCAGACCTCGGGCGCCTGGTCACGTTACTGGTCGGCCGCCGAGAATGGTGAATGGGAAAAGAATTTTGCCGCCAAAACCACCAGTGTGGAGACCGAGGCAATACCGACCTGAAATACCTTGGCTTATTAAAACTAACGAAGTAAGCGTTGATAGTATGATGAACGAGACGCTCTTAACTATGGATGCTTTAAACAAAATGTTATTTCTATTAACTAAAAAACTAGAGCCGGAAGACATTGCAAAGAAATGTCCGAAACCTAAAGTTAAGCGGAAAAACACCGCTCAGCAGACGAAGCAAATATGTGAATGGATCAAAAAAAAGCCTAATAATCCCAGCGTCATGCCAGCCCCTGTTAAAGAAGATGAAGCTAAGCAAAACACGTGCCAGAAACCCAAAATTAATATTAAAGCCGCAAAAACCTATCCTCCTACTAGAGAAAAAACTGGTGATCGTTCTAAAAAGAAGGTTAAATATTGTTGTTGGGCTCGACAAAGAATGTTACAGTTACTATTCGGTAGGGAGATTATACCAGCGCACGAGTGTCCTAGATTGTGCGCATGTTGCTGTCGCCACTTATTAGCAGATTATATTACGCAAGATAAGAAAATCAAAGACGCCGAAATGGAAAAAATGAAAGCAGATGTAAATCCTTTTGGTATAACTAAAGATACCCTAGAAAGTGAAGACTCTGACAGCTGTAGCTCTGTTCATGAGAATAGCGTCCAAAATCCTGTGGAAATGCCAGCTCAAGGTGTTGCAGTAAAAACAGTTCCTGAAGATAAGCCCGCTGAATCCACTACTAAAACTACTATTGAAAATGAACCTATCTCTGTTGACGATACAGAAGACGTTGTTCCTGCTTTGGGTTGTGAGTTATCAGTTAAAACTACCGCGCCGCGGGGAATCCCTGCTCCTGTAACTGTGAGGCGGAGCCTTGTGGCTGTCCCTATTGTAAACAATCATAACGTAATATCATGTGAGGCACCCGAGCTAGTTAATTCAGCGTATCGGGTCACACGTTCTGTCAGTTCCGAAAAACAATCGAAAGGTGTAATAAGTATTATACCCAATGCAACAAACACCCCCAGTGTGACGATTATCCCAAATATCACTTCTCCGCCTAGTATAAGTAAATTTTTGGAAGCCAGAAAGTTGAAGGCGCCCTATAAGTTCAAAACGCTACCTCCAATCTCTAATAAATTTAATAATAAACCTTTCGTGTCTCCAAAAAAATTCAAAGAAAAAATGATATTTTTGAACAGCAAACAAATTTCCGAAAAGCCGACGGCAAGTCCAGTATATTTAGGAAAAAACAAAATATTGCTGACTACGGTAAAGTTTCCGCCTAACTTGAATTTATTTCAGACGACAAAAAAAGCTTTACGACACTCGCTTAATTTACCGAAAGGTGTGCATTTAATATTGCTGGCTGATGGAACAATTTCTTACAAAATAGACCAAAATGTGGAGGTGAACGCGATAGATATGGCTGAGTTGCCATTGATCATTGCAACTGTACAAGAACAAATGGACGCACAAGCTGCACAGAAGGAAGCACATAAACAGGCTCCGCTAGCGTCCTTTACGGAAAGTGAAGTTGTTGATCTGCTGGATGATGACGATGAATCTTCTTGTAATGTTAATGAACACCAAAATACCCCTCTATTGCCCCAAGTTCAACCGAATGAGAAAAGTGTAACAACAAATAGTGACGACTGCCCTGATGTTTGTTATAATTCAAAAATGGAGACGTCTAAGGAAACAGAATCAAATCCAACTGCTGAAAATATGAACAGTAATGTCATAGTTACCGCGACACAAGGTAATCAAAACGAGACAGCCGAAGAATGTACTGTTACTGACATTCAAGAGGATATCCAGGATTCAAGACAATATAAAATAGTTTCATCGTCAACAGAACAAGTACAATCTGACCCATCGATTGAGAAAGTAGGTGTTGAAATAGATGATCAACCTAAACCGTCAAGCCAGGCTGAAAGTACTGATGTGCACGAAGTATCAGCCGAACAAGTACAAGATCAGTCTAAGCCATCAGGTCAGAACGATAGTAAAGAAGTACAAGAACACTCTAAACTCACAATACAGAATCTAAGTGCTAAAGTACCAGAAGAAAGTATGAGTGAGCCCATTAAACCTAAAACTAAGAATATACTATCAGATTTGATGGAAATGTCGGGAATATTTGATGAAGACATAACACATGAAGTTAAAGAAAATGTCCCTGCAAAACCGGTTGAACAAGTTACATTGGCACAAGCCTCCTCGGTGACGCTTCTACCTGCAACCGAGGTTGAGCAATTACCTGTTCAGGAGATTGTAGTACCACCTGTTTCCGTAGAGACACCTATAAATAATGCTAATTCTGTGCCCCCCAAAGTACCATCACTATTCGGCGAGCTAACACCTATAACTTCGCTGTACGAACTGAAATACGCGTGCGCGAATAAAGGATCATTCTTTAAATTAGATTTCGAAACTGGATTCCTTGTACCCATAAATGTTTGCATGAAACCAGCAGTACAGAAACCACTACCGCCACCATCACGAATTGCTCCCAAATCAGTGATCGATCTAACCGATGATGATGATAAACAAGAACAGCAAGATAAACAACTAGATATTTCTCCATCTAAAAGGTCACTTTTACTCGTTAATAATTCACTTCCTGGCGATTTTGCTGGCCCAGTTAAACCGGGCGGTTCCACTGGTCCTGTTAAAACTGGCGGTTCTACTGGTCCAGTTAATCCTGGCGGTTCTGCTGGCCTTGTTAAATCTAGCGGTTTTGCTGGCCCAGTTAAACCGGTGAAATTGTTCAAAGCTTTGAAACCTAATATTTTACAGCGATTAAACATTAGTAAAATGAAAAAAGACAGTCTCAACCCTTTATTTGATACGCAGTCGATAGACCAGTCGATAAAGCGGAAGCTATTTTTAAAGAGCATTAATATGAACGCCGATTTGAGCACTAAGTCTACGAGGCGCTACATTAAGAGAAAAAAACTTGCAAATGAAGCACTCAATGAGCCGACTGCAACAACGTCAAATTCAAAACCCGTCAAAGAATTTGCTACTACTATTTTGTCTGATGGCGATTCTTCTGACGATGAACCACTTGCGAAGATAGCGAAAAGGAAAAATGAAAACGTGAATGCGTCCGATAAAAACAGGAATACTGACGAATCGGTAACAAACAACATTGAAATAGAATCGTCCGCGGCTGACGTCGAACCACAAGTGTCAGTTGAAAATCAAATAGAATCAGAATTATCAGTGGCTGACGATGAAAATAATATCATTGACGATGATTTAGTACACGGCGAAGCGCCTGTTGAAGAGCTAAACGATGCAGAACTCCCAGAGGATGACCTTGAACTTGTTCATATGAGTGACGATGACAGTGATTTTAACCACGAAACAACATTTGGAATTGATGTAAATGATAGTAACGAAGAAGAGGATTGTTGTATATTGGGCGTCTGAATTACTTAGTTGTTGTACTTTAAATATGGGGAAGTATTTCAGCCCACCGCTGGCTTGGCGCGGTATGAAACATTCTTACATACTCTCTAAATACTCAAGTATTTATCATTCACCAATTTTAAGGTCCAGTTTCTAGGGCGTAAATTATTGTGAAAAAATATCTAACACGCGTTAGCTGCGGCTAAATTGACTGAACAAATTCTGCTAGTTTAATTATAAGTATACTAGCAGCGCCCCGCGGTTTTACCCGCGTAGTTCCCGTTCCCGTGGGAATACGGGGATAATATGTTACTCAAGGTGAATGTAGCTTTCTAGTGGTGAAAGAATTTTTATAATCGGTTGAGTAGTTTTCGCGTGAAAGCGTAACAAACAAACGTACATTCACATTTTATATTAGTAGGGATTATAATTATAACATTTTTTCAATTTAGCTCAACCAATTTTTTTGAACAATTTTTATTTTTGGCAAGCTTCATGAGTATAACTTTTTAGTTTTTTTTTTTTGTAAAGTAGAAGTTCTCTCTGACAGAGAGATACAAACTACAATAATATCTAGGTATGTACTATTTATTGCTTTAGAGTAGGTTCCTACAAGTTTCTATATTGTTTAAGCTTAGGTACTTATAAATTTTAATGGTTTTGAGACCACAGACAGGCTATTTCAGCTGTCTCATATCACATCACAATTTCATGTAGATTTTCTAGCACCTACATAGCTTTTTAAGGATCCGTACCTAAAAACAGAAAACGAAACCCCTATGGAATCACTTCGTTGTCTGATTGTCGGTCTGTCACGTCACGACCCTTTTTGCTCAGGAACCCGTGGAGGTATCATGTTGAACATAGGTCGATGGTACCTTGGTGTTCTAAAAACATCAAGTTTCTTTGTCAACGCAATAAAATATACGCTAATTTTTTTTGCTAAATTTTGGTATTCACAAGTAAATTAATACCTATGGGGTACTTACCGTTGACCTAGAAACATGAAATTTGGCATGAAGGAAGGTCCTACAGCACAAGTAAAGGAAGAAGTTTGAAAAATGACAATTTGTAGTTTCATCACATTTTTTTTTTAAATTACTAATTTATGTACTTTTGAAGTTCTAGGAAATGGCCGTGACTTACATCGATGTATGTGGGATAGTGGCGGACTTAGGGGGTGGTGCGCACGGCAACCGTCCGGGGTCTCGCTCTGTCAGGGGCCTCGCGCGACTTGAAAAGTACCTACTAATACTTATAAAACGGCTTATATTTGATATGAGTGAGAAGCGACACAAAATGGGCTTTCTGCTTTGCATTTTTGTTCATTTGGAAATTTCTTAGTCAACTGTGATTTTTAAAACAAAAATATATTTAGAGCAGTCCCTAAAATTCAGAAATACCTATTTTGTTTAAAAAAAAACAAGGGCCTCACAAAGGCCCGGGACCTCGCAAACATCTACCGCCCGTAGCCTCGCGACAGTAAAGGCCGCCGCTGATGGGGGAACATTTTTATCAACTAATATCTAAGTTTAGTTAGTCGTTCAATCGTACCTACTTATCGTTTCATCAGAGTAATGCGAGTGTTTGCATAGTTTATGAACTTCAGTAGGTAATGTATAATATGAAAAATATCGAGATTCGATTCCCGTTATAGAAAAACTACCTATATCTACATGCGAGTTTGTACGGAACCCACGGAGCGCGAGTCCGGTTTTTTAAATGAAAATCAACGAGGTGACATAAATAGCAAGTAATCTGAATGGCTATTCATAATTCAGTCATCCAATTGTAGCAGTTGGCCGTCGACAATATGTTGGTTTTCGTTAAAGAAACCTGGAACAAAAAGTTACTAATTCAGTTCTTTTCTTGTGTATATACTTTTCATCTTAACGTTTTATATATAGAGAATAGGTGTATTTTTTTAAGATTCTATTAGTGTATAATGTAAGAACATAATAATGAATCAGTATTTACTATTTACAATTGTATGAATAACAATTTTATCCAGATGTTCAGTCTGTGTTTACCTACTCCATGGATTTTCTGTGATATTATTTTAGGATAGGGAAACTAATGTCATGTGTTAAGGTGTTTTGTATCGTAATAAATATTCTTATTGATTGCTCAGTGTGATGAGTATGACAACGGATTGCGTTTTAAGTTGAACTTAAATGGCAACCTGAATTGCCAGATAGTAAGCATTAAATGGTCAACTTTCCGATGTAAACACAGCGTGTGTGTTCATTAAGGGATATGGAATAATTTATAAATATACGAGATAAATAAAAATATGAGTACATAGCTCATACCTACTTATAGTAAATATTTGTGTGAATGTTTTTTCACAAGTGTATATATGTAAATATGATATTTTCTGGAGAATCTGTGTTAATTTGTGTCTTAGTGTAGGTATAATAAATATTCTGCGTTGTCGTGATTCCTCTAAATGTAATATTATACCGCGATACTCAACCTTTGGTCCGCCAAGCGAGTCCAAATTATTTTTTCACTTAATATGTAAGAATATACCTATACAAGTTACCATGAGCGATATCATAGCAAATGTATGCTGGGTATCTTTAAATAAATAGTAATTTTTGGCCTCGTTTCTCGAACAGAAAATATTGCAAAATTACCGAGACAAAAATTATCAAAAGCGCGTTATCTAGCTGACAATGAGATTGGTTGAAAGAGTATCCAACAGCCAATCGTTGCGTTTCATTTGTAACGGGTCGATATATATATAAAATATAAACGTCGATAAATATAAAAATAACTGCCACAAATTAAAAGGTTGAGAATCGTTAATTTGAACAGGAAGGCCTGCTTTTCATTGCACAACCCAATTTAATCCAGTAATTTCTTGAAACTGTTGTCAATATTATTTTATGTGCAAATAAATAATAGTTGAAAACAAATGGCTGTATTTTAACTTTTTGAATAGGTACTACTACTACCATTAAAGCTCCTAGATTCCCATGTTGGTTTAGTGTTCCCAACGGCAGAATCAAAACCCGGAATTTAGTACGTTCCGGGTTTCGATTCCCGAATCCGGCAGTGTTATAATTATTAAGTTTTTCCATCTGGAATTTGTCACGACTCTTGGCAAATTGTGGATGTACTATATGTGGATCTACGCGTCTGCCTAGCCATGTGGGGAATAGGGGCGTGAAGTTGTCTGGTCCTAAATTTGATGGCCCCATCAGGTGCGTCGTACCATTAAAACCGGAACATAACAACACTGCTTGGCGTCACAAACGGTAGACTTGGAAACGCGGTAGAAATGGATGTCTTTGATGTCTTTTCAGATCAATCTCGCAATGCCTCAAACCCAGATATTAGGTGTACCTACATTAGGATTTCCGTACGTCAAAAATGATAAGATTATGCCAGTACGAACAGTTATAGTAGGGGAGCCCAAGCGGGGATTTCGGGATTTTCTAAAGCGCGGCAGATTAATATACAGGGGGATACCTTGTACCCGGTTAAGTACCTCCACCAAACATGAGGCCCATATATAAGGCCGCCCGTGAAGGATACAGGATCAGATTAGTAAAAAAAAATTGACCATCAGAAATTCTCGAGCGCGTCAGATTAAGGTAGGGTGAGTTAATTACATCCTAAAAAGTGTATATTCCACTAATCTGACAATTTGAGAGTGACGTAAAGAAAGGGGAGGGCAGCAAAGTTGTAAAAAAACTTTTTACAAAAAAATACAACCGACTTCCACAAAAAATCAAAAAAGTACAAAATAACGTTGATTTCGGAACTCGGTGTTTGTGGTTCCTTTTTCATTTTTTGAACACCGACTTCCGAAATCAACGTTATTTTGTACTTTTTTGATTTTTTGTGGAAGTCGGTTGTATTTTTTTGTAAAAAGTTTTTTATTTTTCACTTTTTAGTGGTACCTAAACCCCCTCCCCTCCCCCACCTAAACGAACCAATCACATTGGTGTAAAAAAAACGTACTGCTCCTTTGCAGAGTAAACTAAGAGGTCGTCAATGTAGGTAAATTAGATATTTCTTTTTAGATTTTTCGAAAACCGCTTGGTCGATTTCGATAAAATTTTCATGGGACCATTTGGGAAGTATACCCTTTCGAACAAAAAAAGAATTTTTCAAATCGGTTGAAAAGCGACGGAGTTATGCGCGAACAAACATAAAAAAAAAAAAAAAAAATACAAACATCCGAATTGAGAACCTCCTCCTTTTTTAGAAGTCGGTTAAAAAAAAACGTCATCTCGACATTCTCGAGCGTAGCTAATTTTTTTTTTATCTTGAAGGAAATAATTCAAGAATAATGAAAAACCCGAACCTAGTTACCCGAATTAAATGAATTTTATTTATTTATAATCTGACGATTTCCGCAAGCCGGAATAACAAAAATTCGTCGATAAAGTTACATGCGTGCCGCTGCGTGATGCCTACATTTCTTTCTCCACGTTTCTATTCCTCTCTCACTCTTTCTCTTCCTGAGCTTTTCAATTAAGTAATTAAGATCAATGATTTAAAAAAAATAACTTCCCGCTAAGAAAATCGAAGATTTTCAAAAATCGGGAAGTTACTGTTTTCACCCCGTTTTGCAAAAATCTAGTTTTCATCAGATCTCGACGTTTTAAGGTCATAGGAAGCTTCCCTGACTACCCCCGCGATGTTGTCACTATGTCTGTATGTATGTGTGTGACTATGTGACTCGCTTATAACTTTTGAACAAATAAACCGATCGGAATCTACTAAACGGCTTTCTAAAGAGTTCCCTCGAAATTAGATTTCTTGTGAATTTGAACCGATTTGGACTGATATGACATTTTTTTCTTCTTATCATCTAAGCTTTGCAACCCAATAGGTCTCTACGACGCTCGAGTAAATCCCCATTTAGCATCGTGGGCTCCCCTACTATTATAGGTAGTGTTATAATAAAAACATTGAAAGTTCCAAATGGCAAATGTCTGTCAGTTAAAGAATATGGCAAAAAAATCGTTCGCCAGTATAGGCCGCACATTGGCCTATGGAATTTCAACAAATATGGTCTCCAGATATGCCAGATATGCGGGGATGCCCTTGCAAGGGACCAGCACCCCGTAGGTCGTGCTGATTAGGCCGAGCTTTCCCTCGACGGCGAAATTGTTAACTGCCTTAGCATCCAAAATGAAAGTCTCTTATAAAATTCAACATACTATATTACGAAATAAAACTAACATTTTATCTAATAGCTACACCGAAAGCGTCGACCACAGCCTTCTCAATCTCCTTGTGGACTTGGTTGACTTCCGCCTGTGTGAGCGTTCGTTCTAAGTGCCTGTACACTATGCTGTAGCACAGGCTGTGCTTCTTTGACTTCGGATGAACGAACTTGTCCTTGAGTCGTACCTGGAAAAATAACAACGCTAGATAAACCTAAGATGCGTTGCCCGCACTCTGAAAAGGCAACAACAAGAAGGTAACTACATAATCAGCCTTTTAATGTTCCCACTGCTGGGACACAGGCCTCCTCTCTAGGAGGGAATGGGCCGTAATCCACTACGCGGGCCCAGTGCGGGTTGGTGAATGTCACATGTCTTCGAATTTTTGGTTCTAGGACATGCCGGTTTCCTCACGATGTTTTCCTTCACCGTTTTATGAGCAGTGGTAATGAAGTTAATTACACAAAGTAATGCGCCTGGCTGGGTTTGAACCCGCGACCTACAATTCGTAAGTCGGGGCCGTTACCACTCGGCCACCATTGCTCACACTTGGCCACCACTGCTCACGAAGGTAACTACGGCGGCCGTATACTCCGCGCGCGAATGTAGTTACATTGCTACTGGGCCCTGAGTCTGCTATTACAATAGTGTCAAAATGGTCTAACATTGATCTCATAATGGTTCATTTTTACAAGTTTGGTAATCTACTAATAAAATAGCGTCACTATGACTTTCCAGTGGTCAACCACTGACACTCCATTGAAAGATATGGCATAGAATGGTAATCTCGTACATAATGACAAATGAATTACAGAAGTATGCGGTAGTCTGCTAAAATTTTGAAAGTTCCTTTAATCAGTGACCTACCATTAGAACGTCATTGTGCAGTCATTGTTTTTAATAGCTCGGTTATCAAAAAGTATTACGAGACCATTGACCGACCAGTGATCGACCATTATGAATTTAGCAGATTACGAACTTTTAGCAAAATGACAATGGAATCGTGTTGGAATGACAAATTTATAAAAATAGCAGACTTAGGCCCCTGATTAGTAAGATAGTGCTTGCACTGTTTTTTAAATATGTTGGTGCGTGACGTCTATTTATAAAACGTCATTGCTTTTTATAGGATTTTTCGTACTTTTCATTTATCATGTAAATATAGCAGGATATTTGTGGGATTTGGTATGAATTCCTTTTTTTTTTAAATCGTCTATCTTGCTAGATCTGAGAACAAAAGGTTTTATGTTGACAATGCACAATTTCTGTAGGAAAGGTTACAGGGACAGAGCCAGGTGTAAACTGATAGGAGTTTCAATGAGCGGCTCATCACCAAGACATTTTTTGACCCCAAAAATAAGTTCATGCTGATTTGGTCAAAATGGTCATGCAAAATTATAAGGGTAGGTAACAACAATATCACGGTGGAGCATACGGTTGAGCTCTGCCCTGCTTGGGCGGAGCACCGCCGTGTCCTCGTTGAGGCGATCGGCGGCGATGACCTCTCGCGTCCGGCCCTGGTTCAAGCCATGGTCCGGAGCGAGGAGGCATGGGAGGCGGTCGCCTCCTGCGAAGCATTAATGCTAGCGAAGAAGGAGGCGGAACGCGTGCGAGAGAGGGAAACCACGCTCCAGCCGCCGCAACAGAAGAAGACGCCCCGGGCGTCGGGAAACGCAGGGCGATTCCCGGCCACCGTAGGCGCGGACCTGCGGATGGCGAGCTATGGGTGGCTCGCCGTCTGATAGCAACCAAGCCCGAGTCGACGGGGTGTTCCACGCGCGCCTCAAAGAGCCGTCAACAAAGAAGACGGCGCCCCATAGGGTCAGTGCCTGCTAGGGTTGCGGAATTTATTCGAAAGAGTCACCGCGGCCCTGGAACGCAAAGGCACAAGAAGGATCACCGGGTGAATTTTAGTCAGTAAGAGTCTGACACTCTCTCCCGCTCAGCCCAGAGCGGGAGAAGTCATTTGATGATTTCCCGTCCAAAAAAAAATAAAATAAAAAAACAAACCTGTTCAATAATATCGCCTCCAATATCTCTTACTAGATCATAGAAATCATTGCTCATAAATGTGTCTACTGTCAAGTTCTCAGGCAACCAAAACGACATGTCATTCGTACACTGAGGGTAAGACGATACAGGTTTGTACGTAATCCTTGAATTTAAGTCCACATCTTGAAACTGTGTCAAAAACCCAGAGTCCGTACTCCACATCAAGCGAATATCAGGAATTTTGTATAATGCCATTGCAAGCCTCTCCAGGCCAAGACCGAATGCGTAAGCTATACTGTTTGTTGGTCCTGCATTGACTAGAATCTCATTTCTAACTATTCCACAGCCTAAGATTTCCATCCATTTGTTTTCATAGAATATTTCAAGCTCCCAAGATGGATGAGTGAATGGGAAGTATTCTTCAACCCATCGGTACTTTATACTGTCACCGAATAACGCTTTTGTAAGACCAATGAGATGTGTTTTTAGTTGTGTTTCCATTAGCTTTGTAGCTTCTAAGGTATGGCAGCTTTGTTTCATTGGATCTTCGATTGAGTTAATGAAGGTATGAGGATTCTTCTGATCATATTTAGGCTCAAATATTTCTAGATCTGGCTGTCCAGGAAACAGTTCATCTTTACGCTGGGATCGTACTGCATCGATCTGAAATTCAAAAATTATGTTTTAATTAAAAGCTGATTTAAGTAATTATGTCTGTTTGTTTAAGTATTATGATTTAAGTTATGTCAGGAAATTAATTGGCAGCATTTAAGGGTGTATTCCCGTTCGTCCCCTCGACTTCGTCCCCCGAGGGGGACGAACGGGAATTTACAAAAATAATATTTAATTTGTTCCCGATCGTCCCAATCCTAATTCAAGAGGGGACGAATGGCAATATGTTCTTCGATTAGTGCCATTCGTCCCACTAAAAAGATTTGTGCAGTAATTTACTGACCCTATTTATGTGTTAAAATAATGAGTCAACTTTTCTAATTACTTACATAATGTAAAACGTAAAATCTTGCCACCATACCATACACATAAGCAACTGTGACTACAAAAAATAGTGACTTATACATATTTCAAAAGGAAACAACCTGAATGGTAAAAAGTCATTGTAATATAATACAGACTTTTTTTATTATAAGCTCTATACACTGATTTTTTTATCATAATTTTTTAGTTATAAGGAGAAATTTATTCTTAATTAAAAAGAATATTATATATAAAAAAAAACTTTTTACAAAAAATAAAACCGACTTCTAAACAAAAAACCAAAAAGTATAAAATAACTTTAATTTCGGAACTCGGTGTTTTTGGTTGCTTTTTTGTTGTTGTACACACCGACTTCCGAAATTAAAGTTATTTTATACTTTTTTGTTTAGAAGTCGGTTTTATTTTTTGTAAAAAGTTTTTTATTTTTCACCTTTTAGTGGTTCACTCCCAGCTAAACATGCCCATCACAGCGTACGTGGTATAAATTGGTGTAAACAATAAACAAACATGCGATTTCAGCTACCCCGACAGATTTGCTATCATTTATTGAAATTAACAAAAAAACCGCTTGTTCGATTTCGATAAAATTTTCATGGGACCATTTGGGAAGTATACCCTTTCCAACAAAAAAAGAATTTTTCAAATCGGCTGGCAAGCGACGGAGTTATGCGCGAACAAACATAAAAAAAATAAAAAAAAACATCCGAATTGAGAACCTCCTCCTTTTTTAGAAGTCGGTTAAAAATATTGCGAGTTATCGCAAAGTTGGTTCTGTGATTTTTATTTTTTAATAAATGACTGATATTTATTTCATTTTTTTTTTACCAATTAAAACCACCCGTCTTATATTATTATTTTGGTGGGGAGCAATAGACCTAAAAAAAAGAATTAATAAATATTTCCCATTCATCCCCTAAAAAATTTAGAGGGACCATCGGGAAAATAAATAACGAATTCCCGTTCGTCCAAGTCGGGGGACGAAGTCGAGGGGACGAACGGGAATACACCCATTTAAGAGTAGAAATAGTTACAGACACTTTGAGACTAAATACTAAAATTAATATGGTCAAGCATATTATAGTCTGCGGGCTGAGAACACTGGTACACTTGCGAGCAATATGCCAGACTACATGGTCTGACATATAATGTTAAGAAGAGTGTTGTCATGGTCTTTGAGGTGAGGGGTAAGTGCACAGAAGCGGTACCTTCAGTAAGTATAAACGGTATAACTCTTGTGAGGGTAGACCGATTCAAATATCTGGGTCACTTATTGACCACTGACCTCAAGGACGATGAGGATATTGACAGGGAGCGGAGGGCGCTGTGTGTGAGAGCTAATATGATTGCCTGCAGATTCAGGCGTGCCTCTAGAGAGGTCAAGCGCACTATATTTAGTGCGTACTGCATGTCTTTTTATATGTGCAGTCTGTGGGTTAATTATACTCAAAAATCATACAGTGCCCTTCGTGTCCAATATAATAATGCATTCAGGGTGCTGATGTCGATACTGCAGCACATCAGGGATGTTTGCTGAAGCCCATGTGGACTGTTTCCATGCGGTGATGCGGAAGCGGTGCGCGTCCTTGGTCCGCGGGGTGCGGGGCAGCGTCAACAGCATCCTATCTATGATAGCTAGCAGACTTGACTGTAAGGCTGGGCCTGTCACCTGGCAGCAGTGATGTCACGATCTGATTGTCTTTTTATTTATGTCCTTGTGTTTTACTAATATAGTTTTAAGTGCATTGTTACTAACACCTATGAGTCTTGTTGCTCGAAATAAATAAATAAATAAAAAATAAATATTTGCTGAAAACAGAATCTTTTAAAAAAAGAATAGTAACAATGTACCTGGTGAAACACAGGAAAATGTGTAGAATCAATTTCATCCCTCCTATAAACATCTCCGATCATTAGGAAGTTATCCAGACCCGACCTCAAGAGTTCACTCTGGTGAGCAGTCATATGTGCCCTCAGAAGATTCCCTCTATTTATGTAGTAGCAGTCAGACTTCGCCCTGCTCGGATGATCGGAGGGAATCAACAAGTCATCAAAGTTTTGCTTTGTCGTGACTATAGGAGACAAGTTGTCGTAAACGCTAAACGATGGATTGCCTCTGGTAGTGAACGAGGAGTAAAAATAGTTCACAATTCTTTGCCTTACGATTGATAAGGGGTTATCTTTCTGTAAGTGAAGATTCCTACCCAAATATGAAATAATTTTAGGTGTTACATTAGTGTAATCGTCTGCCACAAATTCCTTGCCTTTTATGTCCACTGAAGCGACAGATTTTGCAGCTGTACTGAATTTACATTTTGAGAACACCGCTGAAAGAGTGCGGTTTGTTTTTATGAATAGTTTCGTCATATTTCTTGTGTTATTTTCACAAGAAAATAATTTAAAACTATTGGAATTGTATAAACGATATCATTCGTCGCTATTTTGAAATTATTTCAAGAAGTTGTTATGAAATTAGATGAAAAATATCGGATTCCACGATCACCGAGCGTAACTCCCGTTGTTCAGAGAAATAAATGAATGCTTTCTTTCTAGACTGTGTATTTGCTCTAATTCTCGCAATTAGTAGAGGACAACGATACAATCATAATTAAAATAAAACAAGACGTGAACTTTGGAACGCGAGACTAAATTTGACAGTTGACAATTTATTTTATTGTTGCCATAGTAGACCGTACTAGAGAACAAGAAAAGAAAGCAAGAAAAGCACTAGAGATTTGCATGAGATTTGATTACTATTGTCATATATCGCTTCGATTACTCTTTCCCTGAATTTAGTTTAGTCAAACAAATCATCATTCAAGATTTTGATCAAACTAAATCCAAACCAATAGGTAGATTGCAAAATCCAAAAAAAAAGAAAACCAAAGCTGTCATTATCACAGCTGATATTGCCTTAGAGTATAGAAATATATAGAGGTGCCGTAATGTTCTATATCTTATTTGCTTATACAAATATCTATTAAATCGATACAGAAATAAGAAACTACACTTTGTCTCTTTTTAACCAATGAGTTATCACATTTGAAGAAAGAGACGTCATGCTATTTGTTTTATCTCTTCCTGACAACATTTTCACATATCCGTCAATGTACGTACCTCGCGTGCCATCCGCCATCTTTTGGACCCGTTGTTTTGAAGTACGTCAGCTGTCAAGTGAACAACAACATTGGGTTTAAATTACGATTTTACGGGATAAAAACGCTCCAAACTAAATTGTATTGTGCCACAGTATTACAATATTTCCTACAGTACGGCGACGAATGTACTTGCGCAGAGCAACGGAGGGGAACTCGCGGGGTGTCGGGCGGCGCGGGACGCGTACCGCAAACACGCTTAGTTTGCGGTACCGAGCGCGAAGGGCAGACGCGGGCGTGTTTTTTGTGTACCTAATAATTTTATTATACATACATTCTATAATGGTGCGCACAAACTGTTCTGTTAGGTTTTTTCATTTGTATACCATAGACTTATGGAATATTACAGACGCCCCGCCGCCGCCGCTAAGACAAAACTGACTTGTGCACACAATTTTAGCCACTTTTCCTTATAATTTTATGTCTGATAATTATTATTGTAAAGGTATCTGTTTGTTTATTGAATTTATAGGTACCTACTTACTTTCCAGGCGCGAGTTATGGATAGAAGCTTGTCAAAGACGGTAATTGAAAAGTAAAACAGTTGTACAATAAGGTAGTTGACTAAAAAAATCTGATAACCTAATCTCCCCTAATCACCCTAATCTCCGTCGGTTGGATTTCCATAAAATATTGGACACGTCTTTTTTTCTTTTTTCATATAATAAGAAAAAAACGAAGACTATACAGTGCGTTGAAAACTCGTGTGACGTCACTACTCGCTACAATTTTTACCTAACCGTGACGTAACAAGCCCCCACTCCTTATCTTTGATGCTTTTTATCTTCGTCAGTTTTTATAGATTTAATAAAGGAAAAAATACGTGAACAATATTTTTCTATAATCTTACTGACGGACTAAACATAATCAGATATTTTTTACTCAGGAAACATCCTTATTACCTATATAACATGTAGGTACGTATGTGGTTTACACTTTTAATAAATAATTACCTATATTAGATTTAATAATCACAATTATTTTGAATGTAAATATGAAAAAATGATTACATCATAATAGTAATAATCACAATTGTTTTATTTCTCATTTGGTGACAACCCTTCCATACTTGCATGTGGCAGCGTAAGTACCTACACTGGCGGCGGCGGCGGCATCGCGCGACATCAAAGGCGTTTCCCTACTGTAATATTGTAATACTGTGATTGTGCTGTGAGTGTCTAGTGGAGCAAATTGAATATGCCTACGTGTGCAATAATTCAGTGTGGTGCTAGGAATAACCCCAATCGAGCCTAATTAAACATGCACAGGTTAGTAGCCGTATATCCTTGTTTTATTTATAGAATCAAAGTTCCCACATGTACATACAAATTATTTCTGATATTTACCTCTATTTGCTAAATTTATATCATGTTTTATTTACAATAGAAATGACAATTCAAAATAGTGATGTCTTTTATTAAATAAGCTATCGATAAGAAAGTTACATTTTTTTAGTTTGTATTATACATTGTAGAGTAGGGTATCAAAATGAAGGGCTTGAAGAGACGATTTTGAAAATAAAACTAACAGAATAAAAATAAAAATAGTGATAGTACTAAAACGACAATATCAATTCGTCATGCAGTAGGTGGTGGTTATTTAGTTCACTCTGATTTGTTCCACTAACTGCATCAAACTGAAATAAATTTGCATGTTTTTTATTTACACAGGTTCCCTAAAAATGAAGTACTATGCCAAAAGTGGCTTGCAGACCTTGGGATGGAAAATATCAAACCTGGACATAAAGTATCACGTGTCTGGAAGAAAATCATGTGAAAAGCTATTCTTAAGAAACTATTTCAATAAATTAACATTGAATAATATCGATGGTCAAGTGTTTTTTTAACCAGAAAGTGAGTCAGTATCCAAGATTCTTATGAATGGTTATATAGAATAACGCTGAAACAAACGAAGGGGTACGTTTTCGGATGTAATAACAGTTACATTACATTTATATAAATAAATGTGTCTTTTCGGTCAGAATTATGGTTTTTCTTCTCCTACTTGAACGAATGAACGGTAATTATAGGTCACAAGTTGCCAGAAGTTATTTAAGAAGTAGTTATATGTTAATTGTTATACATGATTTAGTTCGTAAAATTTCTTTAAAATTAAACTCAGATTTTCAAAAGTGCCTAATAAATATCTCACTAACATTAGGCATTTGCTTTGACCTGGTGATATAAAATATTATAGTGAATAAAGGTACATTTTTCATATTACTTTGTTGTTTTAATCCTTTTAATACCTCAGTGTTAGTATATTTCTACAATATTTATTATAGTTGTAAAAAAACATCTCTATGGGCCGAGCCTACGTTAAGCGGTCGCCCGCGCGGTCCCTTACAAAAGTGCTCCGTTGCGGCCCCTTTGTGCTACGTAACAAATATTAAGTTTTCCATCGACTCTACCACATGCACACCTTTAAAGTTGAAATAGCGATACTGAGGGTCAGAGTAATCTTTATGAACAACTTTAAATGTAGAACAGAACCTGAAATCGCAAAAAACCTCAGTTGTCCTTAAAGTCACTCGCAAAAACAAAATTCGAAGTCAGTCAGTCTCTCATAAAATGTAGCTTCTCACCCCTTGTATGTTAATATGAATGTTATGCACTATAAGTTTAAAAGTATAGTAAAAGAACTAAAAGACTTGTTACAATTATGCCAAAAGTATAATCTAATCATCCAAAGTTTAATAGTATTGATAAGTAACAAAATTATATGTACCAGAAGAAATGTTAGTAACTCTGGTATCGATATCGATACTTTTTGGTTTTGATTGCTAATGTGCTTCCCTAGCAATGGCCGCCATCTTTTGGACCAGGTTTATAGTAGGTATGCACGCGTATTTTGTAGTATTTCTGGTCCATATTATTGTAAGGTCTTTGATATTGCTGATAATGTCAAATTGTAAATGTATGTCACTTTTACATAACCTAAATCTTGTTATGTGCTTTGATATACAATAATCTTATTAGTATTGACTGAAATACATAGTTTTAAACCACTGAATCTCATTTTTTTTATAAGTGTTAATGTAAATACAGAATGTTCCGTAAGCGGCTCTTGCATTTCGCTCAGCTGAGTGCTATCGGCCTGACGGGATTTTACGTGGGACAAAATAAGGATAAATTCCACAACTTACTTTGGGATGACTCGATTATTGTGGATGGTAAACGCCTGAAGAGCATGCCGGGCCTGCCAGTCTTCGGTACAGTGTCAGCTGCTACCCCGTACATGGAAACCGGTGGTGCTAAAGATAGGGTAAGATTTGTGATGGCTAAGATTAGATCGTGCCATTATAGCGCGCAAACTTTGTGCAAACATAAAAGCTGTCCTGTTATGTCTATATTTGTATGTTTTATGAAAATCCGCCCCTAAGATGACACACTGACCTATGATTGCAATAAATCATTTTTCATTAATTTTTCAGGTATCACAAATTATGAAATATGGCTTCCCAAGTTTGGACAATGTGCGTTCCTATGATGACTTTATTCTGTCCTACGACCGTCGCAACAGAGTGCCGTACTGGGTGTTTGAGCACATCACTGCAGAACACATCGCTAAGAATGACCAAGTGGACCGCAGCAAGTGTGAATTTAAAGCTGATGAGAGTATTCATCCATTCTTCAGGTACACAAAAATAAATAAAAAGTGGTTTTCATGCTATAAAAACCAGAAGTGTTCTAAACTACCCCTAATCTGTCATGGCAATATGGCTATGATCCTAAAACAGATTGTAGAGGTTTTTAAAATTTAATTGCATGCATGCTGACTCTTGCTGTTTTGCTTAGTGTTCTGATGGAATAGAATAGAATGCTGTGTATGCGTGACCATACAGAGACTAAGAGCTGGACTTTGCTATTGTCTTGGTGAGATTAAGCACGCAATTCTTAACCTCACTGTTTGTTTTGTTTAAAAATATTAGTTTTTGTTGTTGTATCTGTTATCTTGTGTTGTCTGGTGTAGGGATCTAGTATATAAGGTTAGTATTTTAAGGTTTTGATTTTATTGGCACTCATTTCTTAGGAAATGAGTGCCGAAGAACCCCCTGACGGGGGTGGAGGATCTCCTCCAGATATTGAAATTATGGAGTGCTCACAAAACTCTGTAGATGGTCGCGTAAAAATTGACATCAGAAAACGCCCCAGAGAACCTGAGATTTTTGCTGACGCGAAAAGAAATAAGCCTCCGTCTGACTCAATCCAATCTGTTTTTACCAAACCAGGTTTTGAGAGCGACTCCAAGGTACAATATAGCGAGAACGACAGAGCTCCCTTTACTGTGTTTGTATCCAGGGTGGAAGCAGACCCAAAGCAAGGCCTAGCTTTAAATTCCCTGAAGTTTGCCCAATTTATTCATAAAAAAGGATTCAAGGGTGTGATACAGGGCAGTGTGAAGTCAATGGGCCGTAACAGGATGTCTGTTGATTTTGCTACATTCCAAGAGGCTAATAATTTTGTCAATAACCCTATTTTATTAGATTCCAAATTTATTGCATCAATCCCACGTTTCCATGTTACACGTATGTGAGTTGTCAAAGACGTCCCCACTGATTGGACACTCGAGGAACTAGTTTTGGGTATAGAGACCCCTCATAACTGCGGAGAAGTCATTAAGGCTAGGAGATTGAATTTTAAAAATAAAAGAGAGGGTTCTGTTGTGTGGTCACCCTCAACAACGGTAGTGCTGACTTTTTCTGGTCAAATACTCCCAGAAAAAGTCTTTTGCTATAATGCCTCGCTTCCTGTCTCTGTTTACCATCTACCCACCATCCAATGTCGTAACTGCCTGCGCTTTGGTCACATCAGCACCCAGTGCAGATCAAAGCCCCGATGCTACCGATGCGCTCAGCCTCATCCAGGAGATAGTTGTAATGTCCCAGAGTCTCAGTTAACTTGCCTCTTGTGTGATGGTGGCAATCATAAAGCTATTGATGATAAGTGCCCGGAACACTCAAGGCAGAAATCCATTAAATTAATAATGTCGCAAGAAAACCTCAGTTATCGCGAGGCTTCAGTTAGGTTCCCACGACCTAAATTGCTATATTCGAATGTTGCTGCAGGTCCTTCCATCTCCCATCCTTCTCAGCCTCTTTCTTCTGAATCTTTCCTCCTCACTGCCCCCCTTAATTCCCCTTCTTCCTCAGCATACTCAACCCCTGTCAAGTCTTCCTATACCAAAACTGTTTATCGTTCCCCAAAGCCTAGACCAGAGCTGGGGAAATCTTACGATTCCCAAGCTCACAGGTCCATGGTCTACACTCCTCCCTCTTCCCAGCCTAATGGTTGTGCCTTGAACCCTCCTTTTGTTGACTCTACTCCCCTTCCTACACCTAACGATAATTTAATAGAACTCCTAACATGCTCACTTATTAATATCTTGTCCAAATTCAGTGATGCAATACCGAACAATGTCGTGATCTTAGTGCAACAACTCCTGGAATCGTGGACTCGCCATAATGGAAAAGGTCCTTCAGTGGAACTGTAGGTCAATCCGCAGAAAGAAACATGAATTGATTTACCTCATAAATCGTTACTCACCAGTCGTCTTTGCCGTGTCGGAGACGTGGCTCAGGCCCGGAGCTCTCTTTAGGGTTCCTGGTTATTCATGTCTTCGGGATGACAGAGAGGACGGATGGGCGGGCTGTGCCCTATTGGTTAGCAGATCCATAATTTTTTCTGAGATCCCCATCCCTCATCATGATCCTGGTCTACATGTTGTGGCTGTTAGAGCTATTGACATATCCTTCGTTTCTGCCTACATTCCCCACCCCAATGCTAATATTTTATCTGAATTTAACGCCATCCTCTCCTCTATTCCATCTCCATTGATTGTACTAGGTGACTTCAACTGTCGGAGCACCCTTTGGGGCTCCCACTGTAACGACCCCTCCTCCAGCTTCTTGCTAGATCTTTTAGATGACCGCAACCTATGCATCCTTAATGATGGGTCTGCTACCCGTAGGGTTTCGCCTACACAAAACATAAGTGTCCCGGACCTTACTTTCTGCTCCCCTTCTTTAGTGTCATCACTCTCCTGGTCGGTTCTCCCCAATTCTTACGGGAGTGACCATTTTCCCATACTGATTTCCTTTCCAAGTTCTCACCCTCATATTCCTCCCACTCAACCCCTCCAAAAATATCTCCTTACACAAGCGGACTGGTCTCATTTCTCGTCCCAATTGGACTTAGAGCTCCAAAACTTTCCTCCTATAAACTCTTCCAATTCCCTCTCCACCTATAATGATTTTGTTAATAGTTTGTTGAAGGCGGCGGATTCCTCGATTCCCCTGAAAAACTCTGCCCGCCATCTAATCCCCTCTCCTCCTTGGTGGGACGCCGAGTGCACTGATGGCGCTCGTAAACGCAAAGAGGCAGAAAATACTTTTGCTATTACTTTAGATATGCCCGATTACCTTAATTTCCAAAAGATTTCTGCTCGAGTCTGCAGGTTATTGGCAAAAAAGAAAAAATCTGGCTGGCTCAAGTTCTGCGAGTCACTGTCTCCACGTTCTCCTGTCTCTCTTGTGTGGAAAAAAATTAAAATCTTTCGCCGAGCTTGCGACAGTCAGTCCGCCGAATCTACAACCAATGACCCTAGTTCTTGGTTAGAGGACTTCATCACTAAATTGGTCCCCCCTTTTGTTCCTAGTTCTGACTGCCTTCCTACTATAGATGCCCCTCCTCCCACTTCCTCTGATAGCTTCGATGATCTATTCTCCTATTCCGAACTGACATGTGCCTTGGATCATCTTCGCGATTCAGCTCCGGGTGTCGATGGAATTCCATATTCCTTCATCACCAAATCCTCCTCTAACTGTAAACTCCTTTTCCTCAACCTCATCAACTCCTTTTTCGCAACTGGCCAAGTTCCAGAATCCTGGAAATCCCAAATCATTATCCCCATTTTGAAACCTGGGAAAGACCCAAAAGATTCTGCCTCCTACCGCCCAATCGCCTTATCCTCTGTCCTGGCTAAGATAATGGAGAATCTAATCAAGAATCGACTGGAGTTCATCTTAGAAACCAAAGGCATCTTAGCCAGATCCCAATTTGGCTTTCGAAAAGGCTTGGGTACCATAGACAGCCTCAGTGTATTTCTTTCCGATGTTCGTATTGCCTTTTCCAAAAATGAAAGTGTTCTTGGTGTTTTTCTTGATATAGCCTCCGCCTATGATAATGTCCAGCTTCCTATACTCAGGCAAAAGCTGCTACAGCTGAGTATCCCTGTGAGACTGATCAACATTATCTGTAACCTTCTTATGTCCCGTTCTATTTCTATTCGTCACCAGAACATTCTTTCTCCATCCCGTCTTGTGTGGAAGGGTCTACCTCAAGGGTCGGTCCTGAGCCCTATCCTGTATAATTTATACACATATGACCTGGAGTCATCGGTTAGCTGCTTCTGCAAAATACTACAGTATGCTGATGACATAGCTCTTTACGTAAGTTCAAATTCTCTCTCCGACGCCTCAAATCGCCTAAACTCTGCCCTTCATTACCTAAATCAGTGGCTGGGTGATCATGGTTTGAGTTTGTCTGTTCCTAAATGCCAAGCAGTTGTATTTTCTCGTAAACGTAACATTCCCCCTGTAAACCTATTTGTTGAAAATGAACCCATTATTATCTCTGATAAAGTTAAATTTCTTGGCCTTATCCTAGACTCTAAATTAACTGGTCTTTATCATTTGGAATATATTTCGAAGAAATGCGAAAGAGGTGTTAATGTTCTACGTGCGTTGTCTGGAGTTCGCTGGGGAGCCCATCCCACTTCCCAGAGAATTTTGTATAATGCTATAGTTCGTAGCCATTTTGACTATGGTAGTTTTCTTTTGGAACCATGCAACAAGATAGCTATTGCGAAACTAGAACAGATCCAATCCAAATGCTTACGCATAATAACGGGCGCTATGAAATGCTCCCCTATTAATGCCCTTCAGGTAGAATGTTTGGAGCCCCCCCTTCATTTACGTAGACAATATCTCTGTGACAGATTTTTCTATAAAGTCATCCAAATTAAATCACATCCTCTACTCCCCCTTCTTCGCACTCTTTCTGAGTTAATCCGTACGTCCCGCTATTGGTCTCACAAAAACCCTCCTCTCCTTGTCAATAGTTATAATAAATTTAATAATATGAAAATTTCCATAGTCCAATCAAATATTAACCCAATATTTGAAGTAGATTTTAATTCTTTACTCTTTCGCCCTAGAATTATCTTTAACTTTGGCATCCCTAAACATGATCCTGCTGCTAATGACAAATTCAATCAAATTCTAACAGAGGAATGGCATGATTGGCTTACAATATTTACAGACGCCTCAAAGCTGTCAGATAATAGCAATGTTGGATTTGCTGTGTGGATCCCGAAGTTCAAAATAATTTTAAGTTTTCGTAGTCCTGCATTTGGCTCCACTTTCACTGGGGAAGCGATAGCTATTTTTGAAGCGGTATCCTTTATTGAAGGGCATGGTCTAAACAAATCTATAATTTTCTCGGATTCTCTTAGCTGCTTACAAGACTTAATAAAATCTCCATTTCGTTCCCGTAACAATTGTCCCCTAATTTTACAAATCAAACAACTTTTATATAGATGCCATTGTTTGGGCATAGACATAGCTCTGGCCTGGATCCCCAGCCACTCGGGGATTATTGGTAATGAGAACGCGGACTCGATCGCCAAGTCAGCTACCCGAAATGGGATTGATCTACACACATCCTGTTACTCCCGAGATTTACGCTGTCAGGTTAAACCTGAAATGATGAATAGCTGGAATACTCAATGGCAGAAAACTCGTTTAATAAAAGGAAAATTCTACGGCTCGATTCAGCCAGTTATTCCATCAAAGTGCTGGTTCAGCAGACTCAAATTTTCCAATAAACTGGCTACTTCTGTCATAATTCGACTTCGACTTGGGTTTGTTTGCACTCCTGTTTTTTTGGCTAAGCTCCGTGTGAGAGACAACTCTTTGTGTGAATGCGGTCTGGATGAGGGTACTCTGGAGCACTTATTTTTTTCCTGTCCTCGACTAATAGTTCCCCTTTACGAATTACTTCCTCCTGATATTCCCCGCCCAATTAATATTCCCTTCCTCTTGTCTTTAGTTCATACTCCTGTGGTTAAAATTCTTTATAAATTTATTAATATTAATAAAACCCGTTTGTAATTCATCTATAATTATTTTAAAATATTATATCTAGTATTATATTATTAAATCTAACTAGTTAATGTTTTAACTCTTTATGTGACGTCTTAATTATTTATTTATACATTAACCTAAATTTTTTGTCCTTTTTAGCATGGTGTGATAATGGAAGACATCGCTACAAAAACTGATCAATAGTCGTTAAACAGTAACAGCAATTGAGAACCGATCATTATCATCTCATTACCTTGACATTGGCAAAATCATCGAAGGTTATTCGATGGAGCCATAACCTTAAAAAATTGAATTGAATTGAGACTAAGAGCTAACATTTGTAGATCTTTACCTGATTTTACAGATAGTCAGAAGCCAGAAAATTGGACATCAGGCTTGCCATGAAGTATTATGTTATTCAGTTACTGGGTTGTGGAGATTAAATAGTCAGTCTAGGTATGCTTCACATACTGGTATTCAGCTAAATCCAGTGTGACTGGAAACCAACTCCAATATTGTTGGGAAAACACAAGGCAGATGATGACGACAGAAGATGTTAATATGTGTTTTTTTTTGTAATGTACACCATTGATTTTGTAAAATTCCAGATCACAGAACACGGATTACAGAGGTTCAGGGTTCGACCGGGGTCACATGGCGGCTGCTGGTAATCACCGCCTCTGTCAGAAGCATGTGGACCAGACATTCTTCCTCACCAATATGGCTCCTCAGGTAATGCAACAGCTTGGCATTGGTGTGACTAGGCAAGAAAGTTGTCCGAAATCCTAATCCTTTTTCCAAAATAAAAAAAAAAGTCTATGTTACTCCTTATAAATACAGGTAGTAAAAGTTCTGTCAAAACCAGTCCAGCCGATTAGGAGATTTACCAAAACTAATAGACAAACTGAAATAAAAAGGTTTTTCTGTTCCAGGTTCTTGTCTTATATTTCACTATAATTAGTAAAGAGCTGTTATTTTGATATAACAAACAAACCCTTCTAATTTATTTATTTGTATTGTGTGTGTAATTGTGTAAAGATGATATAATGCAAGATACTGACTAAGCAAACCACCAATAATATCTACATATTTTAATATCTATAAACTGTTTTCAGGTGGGTGAAGGCTTCAACAGACATGCATGGAATAGTTTGGAGAGGCATGTGCGCAAACTTACCAAAGTTTATAGCAATGTGTACTGCTGCACGGGACCTCTGTATTTACCCAGGTAATAAGCCTTCGAACACCATTTTCCATACTAATATTGTAATACTGAAGTTTGTTTGGTTGAACACTCTAATTTCAGGAATTACTGTTTCGAATTGAAAAGTTCTTAGTCTCTCTTAGTGATGGATAGCCCATTTATCGAGGAAGGCTATATAACATCACGCTACGACCAATAGGAACGGAGCTACATTGAAAAATGTTGCTCTTATATGGCGCAGACGAAGTTGCGCTGGTCAGCCAGTCACATATGTGTCTCATTTGAAAGCTAACCCTTAACACCATTTGCCATACACAAGGGCATTTGGAGGAACGTGGATGGTATTGAGTCGGGAAGAGTCTGACACTCCTCAAGTCATTTGATGATTACCCATAAAAATAAATCCTGTTGACACCAACACACCAAGTTGGTGCAACGGTGTGTCTCTGAGGGATTGCATCAGAAATGAGGTGATCCGTCAGAGAAGCAAGGTCATCATATATAGCCCACCGGATTAGTAAGCTGAAGTGGCAGTGGGCTGGCCATATTAGCCGTAGAACCGTTGGGATAAACGAGTTCTAGAGTGGAAACCGCATCTAGGACTGTAGGACGTCCTCAGGCACGGTGGAGTGACGATTTCAGCAGGAACTGGATGTGAGAAGCTGAAAATAGATCAAAAGTGGCGTGCAATTGGAGAGGCCTACGTCCAGCAGTGGACTGCAACTGGCTGTTGATAATGATGATGACACCAATGTCATAAATACCTACGTCAGTAGCGTGCAGTGGTTCGAGTTAAGGTAGGCCAGAGAAAATGTTCAAAAAAAAACACCACATTATTCAGGGTTGAATTGTTTTTTTTTAATAGGCTATTTAAAAAAAAACTCATTTCATTAAATATCAACCCTGAATAATGTGGTTATTTATTCGGACATTTTCTCTGGCCTACCCTAACTCGAACCACTGCGCGCCCCTGACCTACGTGACAAAAATATGGATTTGTGTGTTGGCGTGGGGGTACGCCGATGCGTTTGATTTTTGCTCTGGCATTCAGATTTGGCCAACACCACGAATTTCTATTTTATTGTATCGCATATGCAGCTAATCAACAAATAAATGGGCAATGAGGGCCCTACACAGAAGTCGCATGGCAGCTGGCAGCTGGACAAATCAAATGAAGACTGACTCAGAATTATGAGCGACAAAACAATGGGGTAGTTGACTAAAAAATCTAATTAGCCCGTCTCAGTCGTCAATAGATTCCCAAAACATATTGGGCACGTATCTTTTCCTTTTTCACGTAAACAAATATCGAAGACGATACAGTGATTTGAAAACTCATGAGACTTCACCAAGTGCTACAATTTTTATTCCCTTCGATACAATTCTTATTGTATCGAAAAATGTGTTGAGTAGGTATCGATGGTACCTTGTAAGTATCGCAACAAAGCTATAGTAGTTATACACAACTATCTTCTGCCCGCAACTTCGTCCGCGTGGTATAATTACTAACCCCTCGATTTTGAAACATTCTTCATCGGTGCTCTGCTCCTATTGGTCTTAGCGTGATGATATATAGCCTATATATAGCCTTCCTCGATAAATGTGCTAACTAACACTGAAATAATTATTCAAATCGGACCAGTAGTTCCTGAGATTAGCGTTTCAAGCAAACAAACAAACTCTTCATCTTTAATATATAAAACTGAAGAGCTTGTTAGTATAGATTTTAAAACAAAATTCGTATTCTGTTTTCAGGAAAGAATCGGACGGCAAGTTCTACGTCCGCTACCAAGTCATAGGCGCCAACACCGTGGCGGTGCCCACGCACTTCTATAAGGTGGTGGTGGGCGAGGCGAAGGACGGCTCTCTCGACATGGAGGCCTACGTCATGCCCAACCAGAAGATACCTGATGAGACGCCAACGGCAGCTTTCATGGTATGTTTTATACATTACTAGCGACCCGCCCCGGCTTCGCACGGGTTCAATGTAGATAGATACTAATGTTTCCTCTACTGTAATATGCATGTATTATACATATAAACCTTCCTCTTCAATCACTCTATCTATTAAAAAAAAACCGCATCAAAATCCGTTGCGTAGTTTTAAAGATTTAAGCATACATAGGGACAGACAGCGGGAAGCGACTTTGTTTTATAATATGTAGTGATTGCCATACTGCTTCATTGCGGGGGTCTTGTATTGTATTGCAAAATTGTTCTGAAGAGCTATCGTGGCCCTGGAACGAAAAGGGCATTAGGGATGAACACGGAAAGATTTTAGTCAGCAAGAGTCTGACACACCCTCCCGCTCCGCCCAGAGCGGGAGAAGTCATTTGATGACTTCCCACTAAAACATGTGGTCCTGGATTGGATCCTTGGATCCCCAGGTTGGTAGTGGACTCGCTCACTGTTACGAACCGGCTAAACGTGTTTTACATTTCCGCCTACCTGTTCAGAGGCTAAATTAACAAGTTTCACGTGGTCCTTTGTTCCAAGCTGGTTTCGAAAAGGTTCTGTAAAAAACTAGTCTTTTTTCAACAAAAATATATACCCTAATATTATAAATAGGAAAGAGATATGTTTATCTATACTAATATTATAAAGCTGAAGAGTTTGTTTGTTTGTTTGAACGCGCTAATCTCTGGAACTACTGGTTCGAATTGAAAAATTATTTTTGGGTTGAATAGACCATTTATCGAGGAAGGCTTTAGGCTATATATCATCACGCTTAAGCCAATAGGAGCGGAGCAGCGATAAAGAATGTTTTAAAATCGGGGATTCCACGGGGACGAAGTCGCGGGCAGCAGCTAGTAACAAATAAACTCAAAATTTACTGGACCGTTTACGATTGCATTGAAAAAAGTTTTCATCATTAGAATTGTAAATTATCCCTGAGTAACATAGGCTATATTAGAATAAATAAATACCGGACCGGCCGGTAGTTTCGAATAAATATTTACTGGCTAGTAGGATTTTTGATCATTTAAACACGTAAGGAATTCACTGAGCAACACAGTTCACAATACTCTTACATTATTATCATTTCAACAAAAACTAACTTTGTTACAGGTTCCACCAGAGTCAATAGAAAAGGCAGCAGGCCTGCTATTCTTCGATAAGTTACATAGAAGTAAACTGAATAGAATAAACGGTAAAAAAGTGTAACATTAATAATATTGTAACGTAGCCTAAATAGTTATGAGAATATACCTAAAAGCCGCTTGTACGTGTGTACAAGCGGCTTTCCAACAACCGTTTTTTATCAACCATGGTTTTTCACAAAAAAATAAGTGTGTACTTATTTGTTGTGAAAAACCACAGTTGATTCGCAGTGTGTAGGTAGGCGTAGTATGGGCGTTGGAACTTGCGGCCGGCCATCTCGCAAACATATGGCGCCGCGTGCCGGAAGAGTTGTCTGTATTTTGACGCGAGCGACAAAGCAACCACATCAAAAAGCGAGAGGGACACTATCCACATGTACCCACTGTTTGACCACTTTTGGTGGTGCGTGTGGATTGGATTCTCCCTAAAGATGCATATAGCGCTGCGGCGATACTGTACCGGATAAAACTTGTGTGAACAACTACGTACGCCTTATTTATACTCGTAGATTTTTACGAAATAATAATTTGTGTCTACAAGCGGGCGGGCGGGCAGCGGGAGGTATACCCCGCCCGGCCCTCGCTAACCTCCAGAGCACGCCTGTGAACTCGAAATAGGGAATGTGCATGAAAACAGTATTTATTATGTAAGCAGTTTATTGAAAAATATTTTGATGATTTACTATTATCTAACAGAGAAAACACTAAAAATTTATCGAAAATAATTAACTTTATATATGTATTAAACGATAATTATCTGCCTTAAACACCGTTACACATGCATATTCCCTATTGTATCTATTAACGTGTCCCGAACTATGCCCATCACACTCAGAGAACTTTCTTAGAGAATTTTATTTAAATTTCAACCTATTATAGAACATATTTTAAGACTTTGATTCAAATGTGATTTCCGATCTATTATTTTTATTATGATGAACTAGTTGAATTGTAAATAGTCGTTATTGTAAATAAATGATGTATGTTCCTGTTTTATTTTGTCGTTTTACTTCGTATCCTAATTAATAGGTATTATAAATTAGCTTCTGCAAGGGGCTTCGCCCAAAAACATCTCAAGGGAAAGTCTGCCAGGACTTGGTCTATCTGTCTGCAATGTGTCATCCAAAACCGTTCAGCCCCAGACATAGAGTAGACAAGACAAAAGTATGTGATATGGATGTGAAAGTCAATGGATATCTCGCCTCAACGGTCGAATTGATTTGGATGAATTTTTGAACATAAGTAAACAGCGACGTCACGATAAGGATATGTAATGGATGGGAATTCATAATTATGACTTCTTCCGCTCTTGGCGTAGCGGAAGGGAGTGTCAGACTCTTATCGACTAAAACCCATCCGTGTTCCTCCTAATGTCCATATCCACCCATAACATAATAAGTTATTCAAAACAGCGAACGACGCACGTCCTCGAAACCTCCATAGGCTCGTACTAAGCAATGCTCTTAGGCTTGTAAAGTATAGCAAAAGCTGCTTAGCTATGTGTGTACGAATTTATAATAAACTAGCAGCGCCCCGCGGTTTTACCCGCGTAGTTCCCGTTCCCGTGGGAATATGGGGATAAAATACAGTCTATGTTACTCGAGTGAATGTAGCTTTCTAATGGTGAAAGAATTTTTGAAATCGGTCCAGTAGTTTTTAAGTTTATTCGTTACATATAAAAATACAAATCTTTCCTCTTTATAATAGTAATATAGATTACCTGGTGACTAATTGTTAAATACGAGATACTGTTTAAGCGAAAATTGAGTGCATGCCTAATCCAGAATAACTTTTATAGTTTGAAACAGTTCTTTGTCACAAAATTTTAGTACTAAGTGTAGTAGTAGTTTAATTTTATTACATATTTTCGAATTTGTATGCTGAGTCTGACAATGAGACCAACAAAACATGTTTGTAGATACTATTTATTACTGTCAGATCTGTTATACCATGTTTTCAGCAAATAAATATATTATTATTCCTATTGGAAAGAGCTAATAACACTTTTTGGACTACCTGGGAGTCGAACCCAGGAATCCACGCTCGGCAGACGCACTGGCGACCACGCCGTTGCCTATGAATTTTGTTATTGCTATCAGACATTATCTGTCTGTATAACGTATTTAAAATTTAGATGCGTTTTAATTTTGGCTATCAAACTGTGTGTGCTATGCATATAATTGCCTGTTACCGAATTTGTTCGAAAGAGTCTCCGCGGCCTTGGAACGTAAAGGGCTCAAGAATCACGGGTGGGTTTTAGTCAGTAAGAGTCTGACACTCCCTTCCGCTCCGCCCAGAGCGGGAGAAGTCATTTAATGATTTCCCATTCAGAAGAAAAAGGGATATAATTGCCTCTAGGGTTGTGGACTGTTTGAAAGTGTTACCGCGTTCGTAAAGGTCGAATTTGAAGGAACACGAATGGGTTTCAACCATTAAGTCTGACATTCCCTACCACTCCGCACTGAGGAGTCATTGACGTCTTCCCATCCAAAAAAAAAAACAATATTAGCATATCTTGAGGTTGTAACAAAATGAAACGGTGTCATGTATAAAACGTGTGTATATTAGGTATAGTAACATGTCTGTACTATGATAGCATGTATAGGGACATATATCGAGCTTAGTCTTCTTCTTCGTCCGAAGCGCCGTTCTGCTGGGGTTCATCGTCCATGCGCACGTCGCCCATACCTGGGGAAATAATAAAAACAATACTTATTATCAACCAAAAATTTCAGCATAAAGATCAAAGGTTTGTTTGTACTGAATAAGCTCCGAAACTACCGAACCGATTTTAACCTTTTTACACCAATGAAAAGCTACATTATTAGCGAGTAAAATAGGTTATATTTATCTCCGTATTCCCACGGGAATGGCGAAGAAACTATGCGGTTGAAGCCGCGGGGCGCTGCTAGTTATAAATATGATGATGATATTTTGTTTCATCGAAACTTAATCTAACCTAATATTATAAATGCGCTTCGTTGTTATACGCTGCATGCTAACACGCTGAAGTGCAGGAGGACGAAGTTTTCCGGTCGCAGATTAAACGGAAAACAATAGTACAAAAAATATGTGGGAAATGCGCGGCGCTACAAGTAGGGTTAAGCAGTCTACAACCTTAGGCTGAACCGCGAGACGCCATGAAAAAAAAAAAAAAAACTCATGCGCGTAATGGCAATCAGAAGTATTACGGAAGCTTTGACAGTCTGCTTCAGACCAGACAAACCGTGTAACGGGCTAAAATCGAAATTACAGTACCTGTAAACTCGTCAGTCTTTCACTGTTCCCAGAATGTAGTTAAGTTCGTAGTAAAGTTAAGATTGTTGCAATAATTGCTTCATGGATCGGCTAGTCCGGACGGTCTTATCGGCCTCCGCGGTCCATCTGCCGCGCCGGCTGCGCCTCGTCCTCACATGAAGTACATACCCTGGTCTTCGTCCTCCTCGGCGGAGTCGCCGGCCACCTCTGCGTTCTCGGCCTCCGCGCGCTCCATCTGCCGCGCCAGCTCGGCCTCGTCCGTGGCCGTCACCACCTTGGGCTGTATATAAACAACATATTAATGGCAAATCTATTTTATCGGAAGTCGATCCTAGTAGTGCTGGTTGATTTGTGACGTCACAGACACGGCCGGTCAACCCCATCCCTCGAGAGCGTTTGTACCATTACTGGGCAGTGGTGCAGTTCTTATGGCTATATTTTCACTTAATTCACTTACACAATTTAATTATAAGTAACTTTTATTACTGATTGGAGCAACTAGCCGGGGAAGCTGATTATCCGGCTACAATTATAGTTGGCGAAAACTCAGGCGTGGTACAAATAAAAGCGAACATCTAGAGTGTTAGACCTTAACGCGACGATCGCGTATTCGAGCGATAATCGCTTTATGTAACGGCATCTCAGACATTTAGTCTCAACAAGTCATCAATCAGCTAACAGACATCCTCATATCTATTACTTATGCATTTCAACTTACCGCCATCTGCACATTGAATACTCCTCCCGCGGTGTCTATCGTCTCCTTTATTTTGTCGATGGCATCTTGCAGTGCTTTGAGACCGTCGGCTTTCTCCGGCGTAGATGTGGTCATTACTGAAAATAATACGCAAGTTGTGAAAGGACAAAATGTGGGACAGAACTGTCGCTGTCAGTATTAGGGACAAAGAAAGATGAAGTTGGTGGTATGCATGTTGCTGTGTTAAGGTTTTAGATTGTAGAAATGAAAATTCGATTTTAATAAAAGCAGTTTTTTCCATACTTTTTTTCTTGATGGGAAATCATCAAATGACTTCTTCCGCATTCAATTTTTCTACATAAAAATTAATTTGACTGTTTATTTATTTTATTTGACTGTATTCCTTAATACTACAGTAGCTCTTCTTAAAATACTACAGTATTTTGCTTACAAACCTTTTTGCATGTTCCGCTAAGTAAGACACCATGTTTTAAACCTAACGAAGCACACTCTGCTGTGATAGTGCAGAAAACAATGAGAATAATGAAATCCGTTTTAAGTTTTCATTAATTTGAAAGAAATATTTTTCAACACTTACCATACAAGGGTGGCGCAATAAGATTAATCTTGATGGGCAGGTCCACTGTTGACAGAGCTAGGCCAGCTTTCAAAGCAGCACGGACAGCGTCAATACCCTCATATCCATAGCACGCACACTCAATGTCAGCACGGATCTTCACAGCTTGTGACGTCAGCTTCCGCTTGATGTTGGCTAGGAGTACCTCTTTTGTGTTATCATCGAGGCCACACTCATTTAGTACTGAAGGGTCACTGGAAGATAGTGTGTAATGTTTATTTATTATGGAAGTGATGGACTTTTATGAGTGTCACTAGTTTAGTTATATTAGAGGTCATGTTTGTTTGCATTTTTTTCATAATTATGATTGTCTCTTGTATATATAAAGTTAGCTATTCTATTTAGCCAGTGCTGAATCGCACTGAAATATGTTGTAGCTTTCACTAATTTTATTGATATATTGCATGATTGCGAGTTTTACTGTATTAATTTAAGTTTTTTTTTTATTTTGCCTGCGTCTCCGTACGTGCGTATCCCGTTTTTCCCATTCCCGTAGGAATTTCGGAAAATCCTCACTCAAAAGAAAGCTACTTTCCAAACGTCAGCTTTTTACGACCAGTAGGTTCGGCCGAGAGCGTCACTCAGTAACGGAAGGGTTTTAAATATATCACCAGAAAAAAAAGTTTTAGGTGAAATCCGGCCAAGCGTGAGTCTTATTCGCGCGCAGGGTTCCGAATCAAGCATAGCTTCTTTTAGTTAGACCAATAGGCTTGGAGAAAATTGGACGAAAGGCTGTGACAAACAGACACACAAGCATTCCAATAAGGGTTCCATCCATATGGACAAAAATTGGAAATATTCCCAACATTTCTAAAGTTCTATAAAAAATAACTGGAATTGTTTTTTTTATTGGACAGGACAATTTCTGTTGACTCAGTTAGTGCTGAATAAAAATACCTCAAGCTTAAGGTTCCATAGTTACACAAATCTATATTTGTGATGAGACTAGTTTTATTAGATTCTGAAACACGGCTGACACTAAATCTCTATTATATTATGCATTTATTATACATACAAAACATCCTCTTCGATCACTCTATCTATTAAAAAAAACCGCCTCAAAATTTGTTGCGTAGTTTTAAAGGTCTAAGCATACATAGGGACAGACAGTTGGAAGTGACTTTGTTTTATACTATGTCGAGAAGTTGATGTTGCACAAATTAACAAAAAGGTTTTTAAATTATTGAATAAAATGGAATAAAATGTTTTCATTACGGAAATAGTTTTAAGAAATCATAAAATTATTATATCCACTTACACTGCAGCCTGTTTGAAAAAGTCATAAGCTGAGGCCTTCTTCTTGTATTTTTCCTCAAACAACCATGCGGTCCTCTTGTAAAGTTCCTCCAACTGTTCTGAGCTCTCGTAGTGCAGGAGTTCAGCTACGTGACGCAGGATAGAGTTCACTGCCTTTGCTTTAGCATACCTCTCGGTACATTTGTCTATGTCCTCTGCAGATACACGACGTTTTGACAAGTCTATGTACCCTGGAAAGTTAGCGATGTAAGATTAATGTAAGGGATGGAGTTTTTTTAATATAAACTTGGATAACTTGGTCTTAAAGGTACAGGGGAAGGAATGAAGATTCCCTCCCTGGGAGGGAACATATGGATTCTGATGTATGGTAAAATTACACAGAATGTCACAGAAGGAATTGTATTAAAATTTGATATCAATTACAACTGGTCAACAAAAAAGTACTTTTTTTGTGTCACAAGAAAACTTTTAAAATATTATGTTTAGAACATGTTTAAGTATCTTAAAACTGAAATTAGAATTATTTAGACACAGTTTTCCTGTAATATGATTTTAAAGTGGTGCTTTGAGGCGAAAACTGAAGTTTTCAGGTGGTCCTAGTACAGGCACATTATCAATTTAAAGGATTGATTGTGTAGCAGATAGCACGTCATGATACTCAACTATCCTTGTATATTAAAAAATGCCAAAATAAAGCTCACATTGTTTTTTACTGCTGATTCCGAATTTGTTTTTTTTTTTGTGTTTAAAAAATAATTTCACCATAACTGTAAATACACTTGTCAGAATCATTTGAATACTTTTTACACGTCATAGAAGAAGAAAAAGCTTAGTTAACTGAATAAAACAGCACAGAATAAATATGGTTTTGAAATAAGAGTCGGTAGGTAAATCAAAATTAGTAAGCTCATTACTTGTGGCGAAATCAGGTTGACTGGTGTTATTTATAGTTTAAACAATAATGATAAGAACTCAGGGTAACTTTGCAAGACCATACATATTGATGCACTTGCCACATCAAGATAACATCAAATTTGAGAAAAAACTTGTAACCTCTCTTGTCAAGTCTGGTTTTTTCATTATTGACAAACTTTGACAGTAAAAGTCTCATAAAAAAAAAGCTACCTTTTTCTTTGTCCACTCTGATGACGACGACAGGCTCAGTTTTGCCCACTCTGATGAGTTTGTTGATGGATCTGATACGACGCCTGGACAACTCCGAAAGCAAGATCATGCCCTCAATGTTGTTGTATTCTAGCAGGTGCACGTACGCACCCATCTCTGCGATGGACCGTACATTTACCATCACCACATCCTCCACCTCCGGATACTTTTCTTGGTAAAACCGACACGAGAGAGGCATCTGAAACGATTTTTTTATTCATAACCTATACATTCCAATTCTAAAAGATTCCTACACAGTAAAACTCTCAGTCGACGTAAATTAATACCTTGTTTGTGTTTTATTAGTTATTTTTCTAATAATTTTGGAAAATAACTAAAATAATGATGAAATACAGCACTTGTTCACGTTGAAGACAACTTTAACGTTCCGTTTTGACAAGCAGAAGACGGTAGGTATCACTGATAACTATGTCGGTGTCGGTATGATGACAAATTACGACCTTGCCTACCAGTATCAAATAGTGCAAACTTTTAAAATAATTTTTTGAATGACCTCTAAAAACTTGAAGCTTTTAAAATAATTATTTGGTTTATTTTACAAGGGTAGGGCTATTTGTGAAAAATAATAGAAGAAGATTTTTCAATTAATTCTTTATGCGTAATGGAATGTAGTTAATGTTACCCGGTTACGACATAATAGGTCATCCTTTATTTCGTTCTAAGGCATAAAAGAATAAATTAATAATATCTTTATACTAATCATATAACGAAGAACATCATTGCGATTAGGAAAAAAAAAATGTTTGCGTCTGCTCGCTGGCATGGCAGCATTTGTCTGTTTGTTAACATTATCAGCCGGCAGATGGCGGGAGATGTCCTGTTTGGAGAAGCGAACCGAATGAAAGTGGGGTTAAAAAAGCGCGGGAAACCTGAAGTTTGGCGGACGTGGTTTTCTTTCTCAATTTTTGAATTAATTATAAAATATTGGATTAGATTAAGTTTTTGTATATATTTTTATCTTAATATTTAGTAGTTTAGTTAGTTTTAGTGTTTTATCTCCTTCGGTAAGTGTTTTTAAGTTTTTTAGTTTATTGTAGTTTTAATATGGATCCTCCGGATGACCCCGGAGGTGGAACATTGCCGCCCGAAGTGGGGCATTATATTACAGTTTCGAACAACGACACTAGTGTTGATACTGATGGTTCTATCAGCACTTCTAACTCCAAAAGAAAAAGGATTTCTTCTCGGCCTACTTTATGTAAACATTGCAATAAAAAAAGGCGCAAAAGTGGCGGGAAACGTCACAACGATTGTAGTTGCGGTGAGGTGGAAATGGAAACAGAATATGTAAATACGGCATCCAATCCTCCCATTACTCCTCAGATCATTAATTCAAATGAATCACCACAGATTTCGGTTTCGGTGGCCAGATTATTATATAATTCCTCGGATGCGGCACCATTTTTAGTTCACGTACAAAGGGAGCAATCTGCTTCCAATGGAAATACATTTTTAAATCCAATTTCATTTGGTAGGTTTTTAAAGAGAAACTCATTTAAAGGTATTATCAATGGAAGTCTTAAAAAAATCGGACGCAATCGGCTTGTTCTATCTTTTTCCACATTCCAAGATGCCAATTCTTTTATTACCAATAAGATGTTGGAAAAGGAAAATTTTAAATCTTTTATTCCGACGTTCTCTGTCACTCGCATGGGCGTCGTCAGAGGCGTTCCCATGGAGTGGTCTGATGACGAGGTTCTTGAAAACATCTCGGTCCCAATTGGTTGCGGGAAGATTTTAAAACTTAGGAGGATTAAGAGAAAAACTATATTAGACGATAAACCTCATTTAAAAAATACAGAAACTGTTATTTTGACATTCGATGGTCAAGTTTTACCAAAGAGGGTGTATATGTGCTACTCTTCTCTAACAGTCGATTTATACATTTATCCTACTATACAATGCTATAACTGTTGCAGATATGGTCACGTTAAAAATCAATGTAGGTCAACACCTAGATGTTATAAGTGCGGTCAAGGTCACTCTGGGGATGCTTGCACCGTCTCTGAAGACAGCATACGTTGTTGCCTCTGTAAAGGATACCATGAGGCAACTAGCAAAAAATGCTTAGAATATGAGAGGCAGAAAAACATTAAGGAGTCAATGGCCAAGTCCTGCATTTCGTATGCTGAAGCTTCAAAACTTCATCCTACAATTTCAAAAATTTCTTATGCTGATGCCTTGCTCTCCTCACCCACAGTTTCTAGCAATATAAATGCATCAATTCCACAGGATTACTCTCCATCAAAAAATAAAACATCATATAAAAAGACAGTTTTTATTAATCCTCGGTCGCCACCTCACTTTTCCAAAGGTTACGATCGGCAATTCCATCAGGAGCTTACTCAGGGTGTGCCTCAACCTAAAGATGGTTGTGCTATCATCCCCAGAGATGACTTATCTACTTTATCTGTTAGCGAATTGATCATAGCATTAATTAAATCTCTAACTCAAACTCATAACCTTTCACCGACCATCGCTGCCACTGTATTGAATGCAGTTTCTGAATCAAATAAAAATAATGGACAACAAAGCAAAGGTGTTCCAATGGAACTGCCGAAGCGCAGTAAGTAAAAAATGTGATATAATATATCTTGTAAATAAATATAATCCTTTTGTTTTTTCACTTCAAGAGACATGGCTTAAACCAGGGTCTTTGTTTAAGGTCCCTGGGTATGCCTGTCTCAGGGAAGACCGCTCTGATGGGTATGGCGGTGTAGCTTTACTCATCAAACATCATCATCCATTTTCACTTTTCACACTCCCATCTCATAATAATGACTTTTCTATTATTGCAGCAATTGTAGATAATATTTGTTTTGTTTCTGTATATATTCCTCGTCCTTCTGCTGTAATTTTTAGTGAAATTGTAAATATTTTTTCTATACTTCCTAAACCATATATAGTTTTAGGAGATTTTAATTCCCAACATGAAGTCTGGGGAAGCTCATCAACAAATGGCTTTGGTAGCTCTTTATTAGAAATTGTAGATAATCTTAATCTTTGTATATTAAACACTGGGTCCCCTACTCGACGCACCTCTCCAAATGAAGGAGTTAGTGCACCTGACTTATCATTATGCACTGATAAATTAGCTTCGCGCCTGAGTTGGGAAGTTATGCTTTCCTCTTATGGGAGCGACCATTTCCCCATAGTTTTATCATTTCCATATAACCAAAAAATGTATTCCAATCGCCCTCCGCGGTTGAAGTATAGACTAACGGATGTAAACTGGCATACTTTTAGGGAACACATGGATGAAATAGTTTCTGCTCTTCCTGAAATTAAGAGTGGCAATGAACAGTCATGTGCTGAGGCTTTAGCTAAAGCCATGATAAAAACCGCTGATAAACTTTTTCCTTTTAAAAAGCCACATAATAAAATTCCATCTCCACCATGGTGGGATAAAGATTGCACAGATGCAATATTAAAACGAAAGCAGTGTGAACTAAACTACTACGAAAATTCTACCGAAGAAAATTTTGACATTTTGTGTGAAATAATTTCAGAGACCAAAAAATTATTTAAAAAAAAGAAATTTGAAAGCTGGAGATTATTTTGTCTTTCTATATCACCTAATGTTCAACCATCTGTTGTTTGGCGCAATATCAGAAGGTTCAGATCAGCGTTTTCAGAATCGTCTACCGCATTTCTTCCAACTCAGTTAAAAAATCAATTTTTAGATAAATTAGCTCCCTCATATGTCCCAAATGACATTGTTCCGTATAGTATGCCTCTCACATTGTCAGATCCTCCCTGTGAACTCAATAACCCATTTACTCTAGAAGAGTTGAAAGGTGTTGTCAGCCATATCACAGATTCTGCACCGGGCGCAGATGGGATCCCTTACTCTTTTCTGACTAACATGAGTGACCTATCTCTTTCATATTACCTAAAATTAATAAACCAGATTATGATAACGGGGAATGTTCCCCTTTCTTGGAAATCGCAAGATATTCTTCCAGTACTGAAACCCAACAAAAGTCCATCTGACAGCACATCTTATCGTCCCATAGCTTTGTCATCAGTTATGTTAAAGATATCAGAACACTTGGTTAAAAATAGGTTAGAGTGGTTTATAGAAAACAGGGAATTATTAAGTGAAAGTCAGTTCGGTTTCAGGAGAGGTAAAAGTACCTTAGATAGTCTAAGTATCTTTGTCACTGACATTCGATTAGCATTCTCTACTAATCACTCCATAGTTGCAGCTTTTCTTGATATAAATTCGGCTTATGATAATGTTGTAATATCAAAATTAAAATGTAAACTTGAGCAGTTAAATGTACCTATTTTACTTATAAACTTCATTTTAAATATACTATCTGAGAGGTATATAAATCTAACTATTGACGACTCTTGTGAAACTAGAGTTGTGTGGAAAGGTCTCCCTCAAGGATCAGTACTAAGTCCTCTACTTTATGATATTTACACTTATGATCTTGAATCCTCTCTGAATAATGAAGTAAAAGTGCTACAATATGCTGATGATCTTCTATTGTATTGCCCAAATAGCTCTATCTCAACGGCTTGTAATTCATTGACATCAGGCCTCTCCCTTTTAAAAAAATGGATGGATAGCAATGGTCTTGAGCTATCTACCTCAAAAAGTTCAATTGTTCTTTTTTCTCGGATGCGCCTTCCGCCTCCTGTTACTGTATATTATGATAATGTTCCTATTCCTGTAAAATCATCAGTTAAGTTTTTAGGACTGATTTTAGATAGTAAACTTACTGGAGTTCCACACTGTGAACATATTGCATCAAGGTGTGAACAAAGACTAAATATATTAAGATGTCTGTCCGGAGTTTGGTGGGGAGCCCATCCATTTTCACTAAAATTAATCTATAGCGCTATAGTTAGAAGTGTACTAGATTATGGCACATTTTTACTAGAACCCGGAAATTCAGCTGCTTTTAAAAAATTGGATGCTATCCAGTCAAAAGCTTTGCGTATTGTGACTGGGGCTATGAAATCAAGCCCAATTAATGCCTTACAGGTTGAAACAGTAGATCCTCCACTTTCTCTTCGACGTCAGTTTCTTTCCGATAAATTTTTATTCCGTGCCTTTCAATTTTCCAATCATCCTTTACGTGTGAAACTTCAGTCTCTTTTAGATCAAACCAATTCTTCTCAATATTGGTCTCACAAATCTCTTCCCTGTCTTCTGGTAAGCTATAAAAAGTTAATCTCTCTACAAGCTCCAATATACAAGTCCATTACGTTTCCACTCTTTGGTAATCCATATGAATCATTGGTGTTCACTCCGGATATTATCTTGAACTTAGGAATTACCAAAAACGACAACTTTGTAAAAGAATTATTTAACTTTTCCAAAAACTTGCATTGGGAGAATTGGCATCATATTTATACAGACGCATCAAAACACTCTTCTTCAGGAAATGTTGGAGTTGGAGTTTTTCACTCACAGTATAAAATTGTACAAAAAGTTAAGCTTCCTCCTGAGTCTTCGGTGTTTACTGGGGAATGTTATGGTCTTTTCAAGGCCCTAGAGTATATTTACTTAATGAAATTGGATAAAACTGTTATATTTACTGACGCTCTAAGTGCGTTGCAAGCTCTTAAACGAAATCCTTTTAAATCTAAACCTTTACTTCCTGTAGTTTTATTTATTAGAAGCCTTTTATATAAATGCCTTAAAATTGGTCTTCAAGTTTCTTTCGCTTGGATACCGGGGCATAGCAATATTACTGGTAATGTTAAAGCTGATCTTCTGGCAAACGAGGCGGTAGACTGTGGTGATATATTTCCATATACAAACTTTAGCCACGACTTGGTCAATTTACCTAAGAGTTTTCTTTGGGAAGATTGGAGCAGGTTGTGGGCAGATAGCAGCACTTCTAAAGGTAACTATTTTTCACGTATTCAACCGCATATCCCAAAGAAGCCATGGTTTTCTAAATTCAACTTTAGTAAAGCTGCTACGAGTTGCTTGATTCGTATGAGACTGGGTCATAATTGTTCCCAGGTCCACCTTGCTCGGTTACAGATCGTTGATAGTGCCCTTTGCGAATGCGGTGAGGTAGGCGATTTGAACCACATGTTTTTTTCCTGCCCTATTCTTAATCATGATTCTTTTATTTCAAGTCTACTGTCCTATAATGTTCCTTTTCCTACCTCTATCTCTGTGTTATTATCAACTAATGATTTCAAAATATACATGTATTTAGCATCATTTATTTCTCTAAATAATTTACGTATTTAAACATTTAATATCCTGTATCTATCCAAATGATCCTATCCAATATCCGTCCAAATCCTTTAACCTAAATTAATTTCATTTTCTACCAAGTTTCCCCGTTTTTGTTGGTGGCATTGCGCAAATAGCGACTTGCCAATATTAAAAAAAAAAAAAAAAAAAAAAAAAAAGTGGGGTAGGTAAAATATTATCTGACATGCCATAAAAGGATAAAAAACCCTAAAAAATAAATAAAAAATAGTGTTACCTATAAATAAAGAAAAAGTATGATTTGCAAAAACTTGTTTAGTTGTCACTCATCTATAATCAAAGAGGAAAGATTTGTATTTTTATATGTAACGAATAAACTACCTATAAATAACTACCTATTAGACCTAGACCTATTTCAAAAACCCTTCACCACTTGAAAGTTACCCTGAGTAACATAGGCTATATTTTATCCCCATATTCCCACGGGAACGGGAACTACGCGGGTGAAACCGCGGGGCACTGCTAGTTTTACATAACTGTATAAACTTACCTAGTATGGACTAATGGACCTACACGTAACACGTTTTGCTAAAAATAGATATCATATTATTATATGGAATATGACCACTACGCCTTTCCTAAGGGGTTTGGTTACCCGTTACCGTTACTGATGACTTTAAAATAATTAACCAGCTCGGTTCTGTATCAACCATAAGGGGGGCAGACATTAAAATGATCAATTGTTGTTTCCTGGCCTTGTAACTTTGCTCCGTAAAATTGGTCGTAGTTATCAGTTAGATAGATACCTTCTATTCCGATTGAAGACATCTGATACCTATTTCAATGCAAATATTTTCAACTAGCTTCTGCCAGCGACTTCGTCCGCGTGGAATAGTTACTTTACCCCCGATTTTGAAACTCTCAGCCCGATCGGTTTAAAATTGACAAAAGATAGACATGCTGTTTCGGGATATTTTTTAGATAATTTTATGTAGAACATTTCCGTAATACATGATTTCTATGTAACTTTAACCATTAAGGCTACACACGCGACGGAAGCTTAAAAAATGGAGTAACTTCTTCCGTTTTCCCAACATTTTCCTTCACTGCTCTGCTCCTATTGATTGTAGCGTGATGAAAAGTATACTATAACCTGCCCAGGAGTATGAAGAATAATTGCACCAAGTTTCGTTAAAATCGGTCGAGTAGTTTTTGTTTCTATAAAGAACATACAGACAGACAGACAGACAGACAGACAGACAAAAATTTTACTGATTGCATTTTTGGCACCAGTATCGATCACTAATCACCCCCTGATAGTTATTTTGAAAATATATTCCTTGTACAGAATTGACCTCTCTACTAGTGATGGGTCGTTGACGGTTTTTCCGTTAACGAAACGTTAACGTTGATTTGCGTTTGTCAACTAGTTAATCAACTAGTTAAATTCGTCAACGAGTTAACATACTACAAATGTCAACTTGCAACGTAAACCGTTCATTCGTTAAACGGTCCTTAAAATAAGTATTTCTAAAATCAACTCTGCAACACGATATTTAAAGTTCAAATTGGATGAAATGTCCGTCGCTCGCAATCTATAACGTTATTTTCAACTTTAATTTTTTAATTTGCTTAGTTATTTGCGTATGGGTTAACAATAATTATTTAACGAGACGCGAGAGTTAAATTTATAAACGTCGTTGACGATTCAACTAGTTGATTCATAAACGTTGACGATTATTGAACGAGACGCACGAGTTAAAATAAATGTCGTTGACGAATTCAACTAGTTGATTCATAAACGTTGACGATTATTGAACGAGACGCACGAGTTAAAATAAACGTCGTTGACGAATTCAACTAGTTGATTCATAAACGTTGACGATTATTCAACGAGACGCACGAGTTAAATTTATAAACGTCGTTGACGAATTCAACTAGTTGATTCATAAACGGTTAACGTTGAATACGTTGACGGAGATTAACGGTTGATTCAACTAGTTCGTTGATTCAACGCTCATCCCTACTCTCTACAGATTTATTATAAGTATAGATATTTAGTAGTAGGACTCAAAGAGTTTAATATATGTATATGGAAGTAGGACTCCTAAATCTTCAAAAGAATAAATCCTAAAAGACAGAGCGACACTAATCACAAAGGACAATAACTGCAAATCTGCATGGTACCTAAGTAATTTTGAATAAATGATTTAATGTTGGAGATGGTGACCAAGTTTCTTTTTCATTAGGTAATAAATTCTCTTTAGGCCAATAAACTCAAAGATTCTGGCCATAGCTGTCTTTGAGTTTATTCGTTATTATAAAAGCCATTAGCGTTTATTTTAAACGTTTCGTTTTTTTTTGTATAATTTAGGGCAATAGGTAAGTAGGTTGGTATACTAATTAAAAATTATATTGATTGATTGATCAATTAAGAGAAACCTTTTTAGATGTTTTTAAAGAATGCAAAAGCAGCTATCATGAAAAAGCATTAGGTACCATTTTATTTTGTTTGTTTTCTAAGAATACAAATCGAATATCGATACAAATCCTATATACATAGTTGTATCGATCTTCGATTTGTATTCGGGTTATTAACATTGTTGGTGTACCTACCATAAATTATGAAATGTGTACCTACATGCAGTAGTGCTAATGATTTCCTAGGAACTTATTTAATCGTTAATTAAAGAGTGGTGGAGTCGCATGCGTTTATCTTTGCCTATTAAAACCTATTAACGAATGAAATCTATCGCATTCCTTGTTGGCATGCACTCGTACCAGGATGATGGCCCATTTAAAGACTCTCAGAGCCTTGACAGTGTGATTTAATTGAAATAATTAATACATCATTGTGTCATCGCTTTGTAATAGACGAGCTATTTTATGAATCTGTTCCGCTTCAACTGGGACGAAGAGCATTTTAAGGTACTTCAGTGGTCTGGAGTATAAGCGATCTGTACCTTTAGGTAGGTATCGTATTACCCAGTTACAGCAACTATACTGTGGTTGTGTTTGTAACGGAACTACAGCTTTGGTTAGGTTCTATTGAGATGTCAGCGAATAGAGACATACGAGTAGATATAGTATTTTTTTATTCTTGGTGAGTTCGCTTTTGACCTTCATCTCACATGAGACCAATTTTAGCCTAAGGAGGTTGGCGAGTTGTAGGCGGCAGGGACCACATGGGGCCCCATAGGGTACACGTAAAGGGAGGAACACGTGTGGGTTTTAGTCAGTAAGAGTCTGATACTCCGTTCCGTTCGGCCCAGAACGGGAAAAGTAATTTCATGATTTCCCATCCAGAAAAAAAAGAACAACATAAGAGGGTTGATCGTTCGTGTGAGAAATGAAGAATTTATTCCAATTTTTTTCAACGTTGTTTCCTTATACGCTTATAAATCTTTCCCAGTGTCCCATTTTCTTTAACCCTTCGAAAAAATAAGATTTCCCAAACTGCAAAATACGGTTCTGTTTCCGCGATAACCTCTTTATATAATCTTAATCTTATTCCTCCTAGCCAGATTTTCATATTGAGGAATGGAAAAAAGTCCCAGGGTGCCTAGTCGGGCGAGTAAGGTGAGTGCGGGTGCGGTGGTCATGCAATGTTGCCAACACAATCAGAGATAAACGCATTGTCATGGTGAAACAGCACCTTTTTCTTGGACAAATGGGTCCCTGTCTCCTTCAACTTCTTATCGAATCTATCTAATAATTCACTGTAGTGCTGCCCTGTAATTTTTCTTTCTTTCTGCAAATAATTGATGAGGATTATCCTTTTAAAATCCCAAATTATCGTGGCCATAACTTTTCCGGCTGAGGGATCTGTCTTTACCTTCTTCGGAGCAGATTCACTCGAAAAACTCCATTATTAGACTGTATTTTGGTATCTGGTATTTATTAATGCATCTAAGTTTCATCAACAGTGACAGACTGGTGATCTAGGTAATAATTGGTGAGCTAGGAATTCTAGATGGTTATAATACAATTGCAACTGTGAACGGGTACAGAAGAATCACAACCTCAAAATAAACTACAGTCATGAGAGCTGATATTATCTAGAATCTAGACTTCTAAGTTCCAGACGCATGCATTCCGCGGCATTCCTTTGATTTGTTAGTTCCTATTTAGAACTCGTTGAACGGCACTGATTTAAACATACAGCAGCTCATTGGTAATAAAGTTACGAGCTCTTAAAATCGTTCGAAACAAAGACAGGATCGAGCATCAGGCGCCAAGTGTAAGTCTTCATTGAAACCCTGGCAGTTGAGGTCACAGGGACCTCCTGTTTGACCAAATTTATGCATTTTTATTTTTACAACCTGAATTTTAATTAATACAGATTGATTGAGCCAAGAAGAAATTTGTTTGACTTGTTACCTTGTTGTTTATATTCCTAGGTTTAAAGAAGTTCATGTCTACACGTCACACATGACTGTGCCTAAAATGATTGGCCAAATGTCATTTTTGCGGTAACCTTCTTTAATTGGTGTAATCGGTATACTAGCTGCTTACTGGCAGTCGAGAATAATTCGATTTTTTTTTTAGAAAATGGTTTGAATGCTATAATAAATTAGCGGGAATGATTCCAAAACAATAAGTTTTTGTGCTTTCTTTTTGGCAATTCAGTGTTGATATAATGTGTGCTTTTTGTATTGTGTGTTTATCCCATAGGTGTAGATTTCATGTGTCATCTGCGAATATTCATTAATTTTAGCCCATTTTTGGCCATACATTGTATGTAGATGTAGAATCGTTATGCATCCAAGTTATAGTCAATTGCGGTTCCTTGCTGTCAGGAGAGAATTAATTGATATATATCAGCGTGCGCTGTCAAATCTCGGCTGTGCTCAGTAGTCTAGTCTCAGTCAGTAGGAGCGCGATAAGACGCAGTGGTTGGATCGCGCTGACGGGCGCGTGCGTTCGGTATGCGTGGGAGTTTATTTGTTTAACTAATATGGCGGCTTATAGGTGAGATTTTGTTTTTTTTTTTTTTTGAGTTATTTGAAATTATTGGTTTTGGTCGTCCTTCGTAATTCAATTTGAATTAGAAAAATATTTAAACGAATTATCGTCAAACGTGATTATCTATAAAATCTTCTTGTTTTATCAGACGTCGAGTGAAACTACAGAATGGTAGGTGGTCTAGAAAAGATCTTAGAAATCTAGATTGTGATCTTGGATTTAAAATAATAGAATAGTGGATCTGGAACTGCGAACCTTAAACTGGAACTACGTTTTTCGATGGTTTGGTTGAGCGATTTTACAAGACCAAGCTCGTGTCTTTTCTTCGCTTTCCAATAATTATAAAATCCTCAATCAAGCTTCTTCTTTTAATTTTATTCAGATACCAAAATAGTCTTCCTTCCATTTATAAATTCGTTTCTAGTAAAACTGAAATGCATAAAGTTCAAATCAGTGATGAAATCCTTCTTTGTACATTCAATGAACCAAAATGATGAGTTACCGTTAGCATCACAACGCTAAACGAAACAAATGAATTAAACGTCCGTATCGCATTGCCGAATCATTGAGCTCGTAAAAATACATACAAACAGACATACAAGCAATATAGTAACGTTTGCATTTCATCATTTGCGTTTGTTTGTGAGTAATTCGCCTTTGACAGACGTGTGTACAAGATTAATCAAGATGACTTGTGATTGTCATCATGATTTGAGTTTATTACGCGAATATGAATTCACATGTTCCCACACCCATGTTTTGTCTGAATCAATTAATTAAACTTCAATCAAGTATCGCCTTTTCCTATCTATTCATGTTAGGATCGGCTTCCAGTCCAGTACTGTACTATAACCAGGTCTACTGGAATACTAGTATTCTACATGGAGCTAGGGTTTATCTGACTTCCGCATTCCAGAAACTAGGCAACACAAATGCCCTGGTGATGACGGTCATACGTCATACGGTCGGATGTTTTGGGTACCGTAACTACAGGCTAAGATCTTTAAATGTCAGCCTCGATCAACGGTAGCACTGTGGGGTATCAGTAACCTTCAGAACCATGGCTTTAAAGGTTATTGTTGTTTAGCTGTGACTACTTCATTTCCTTAAAATCCACCATCAAATATCAAGCATGCAATCGACCCTGCAATCATTGCAAGACACTGGTTTTCTCGATCCCAATTTTTGTTTTATTTATGTTTTAAATTAAATCGGGACTACTTTCCAAAAAACCAAAGAAATAATAATCAATTCTTAAGTCAGTTGATTGAGATGGCTAAGACCTTCGAGCAACACCGCCTGTTTTCAAAACAACTTTTAACAAAAACGAGTGAATTGCTGATTGAAGCACAAGTTTAGGCAATCTGGTACCATTTTAGCCAGACGGTAGGTAAAACTCAACTACCCAACTAGGGACTCATCATCAGCTCCAAGTTTGAACGTAGTGCATGCAAAGCTTAAGTTCACTGGATAAACTTTGCAACGCCAGTGAGTTACAAATAAGTGCCTTCGCTAAACAGTTGAAGATAAGACCTAGTTTCCGAATAATCTTAAAACATTTACGTGAGAGCTAACCACTGCATGTGCACCGCCTTATTACAAACGCTCGTAAGTTTGTAACCACTCTTCAACGAAACCTTCACTTTAGTATAAATAAATCCCTAAAATGATGTAAGTTTTACCCAACTTAAAAAGAAGAGAGAGACGTTTCTCGTTTTGTTATTAAATTAATAATGACAAAAACATTTTCGTTTTAACAGAAAAAAATCTCAAATCCGTGTTTTATTTTGAAGAAAGATTTTGCAATTTATAGCTTTTTATATAATAAGGGTTTATGACCAAGCCTTTGTGATATATTTACTAAGCAAATAGGTAGGTATGACCTGTCCATTGCCGCTTAAGTTTTCTTATTCTTCGTTAATCGATTTTTTATTTTTAGTGTGATTTCTGATAGTTTTGTTATGTAGGGGAGAGTGTGTATGAAAAAGCCAGTTTAGAATAGTATAAAAAAACGCACTTCTTGTGCGTCATCTTTGGACAAGTGTTAGCTATTCAGTACAGTCGTTAATTTGTTAACTTTAGTATTTTATTCACTACAATGTTAGTTAGTTACATCTTCAGTTTATACCACTATTTTTTGAGAGATTGAACATGGTCACGAGCTTATTGCTTAACAATAACACTCTCTCAGTCTCGGTTTGACTGGAAGCCAACCCCAATTTAGTTGGGGAAATGCTAGGATTTTCTCTGATAGATAAAATAAGGAATATTGATATTGGAAATGTTTTGCGTATAGTAGGGACGTCAATGGTATCAAAAGCTGGTTTCTTTTGAGGAAACTCCGTTATACGCTAAACCAGCTAAGGTCAAAGTGCTACCCACCGAATTGCAGTCGTACTTCAATTCAAGTTAGTTTTCTTAGATACCCGGTTTCTGAATTGACAATTTGGAGTTAAGAACGTATCAAAGCTTATTTGAGAGCGTTTTCTCATACCCGTGTGCCGAAAAAGAGTTCAAAGGGAGAGCCAAAGTGATTTGTCACTCAAAAATTAAAATTGCCCTCTCTTTAACTCTAAACTCTTTGAATTTATTTAATTAACATTAGTTTATTTATTTCATACTAGCTTCTGCCAGCGACTTCATCCGCGTGGAATAGTTACTTTACCCCCGATTTTGAAACTCTCAGCCCGATCGGTTTAAAATTGACAAAGTTTCATACAAACGTTCATCCCCTATTTTATCCCCTTGGGGGTAGAATTAATCAAAATCCTTTCTTAGCGGATGTCTACGTCATAACATCTACCTGCATGCCAAATTTCAGCCCGATCCGTTCAGTGGTATGGGCTGTGCATTGATAGATCACTATGTGTGTGTGAAATATGTACAGTCGGTGATAGCAATTAACTGACCCCCTAAAAATTAAACGAATTTGAACCTTTTGCTTGTTACGAACGATCGAACTAGAACAACGTTGGAACTGGTTCAACGTCTACGATCAATAAAATAGTTATTCGAATTTGATCTTTAATACGCAGTGTTAAGGTAGGTATGTTCTTGAATATTATTTTAACTTGTAATATAATACGCAATTTCGATCACGTAGAATATGTTTCGAGTGGTCTAGTGGTGACTGTAGTGACCTGACAAATCGTGGTTGCGAGTTCGTAACCAGCGTAATTGACGCGTTTGTTTCTGTTTTGTATATTTATTTTAAGTTATAAATAATAAATTATAACTTTAGCAACAACAAAAAAAAACGACCAGAAATAAAAAACCAAAATGGTGGTAAAAACTTTTTTATTTTATAAAAAAAATATTATAAGAATAACATAAATGATATTGACGACGACACGAAGATGATAATATTTACCTGCTTACTAATAACGTTGTTAACTGCACTGAGTTTAATGTAGTGAATCAGCATGTTATAATATTTAGAAATATAGGTATGTATTTCTATTTCATAACAATAACATCACTACATTAAATATCATTGAACTAAATAAAACGGCATTATACGTTGAAGTTCTACCTGGTCTACTATATATCAATTTGTTTTATGAATAGTTATTTTAGTTATAAAATAAGGTTTTGACAAAAAACTAGGTATTCGAAATACTTCGTTACAAATTATAACAATAGTTAATTTAACACACACACTGACATACGTTAGTAGGTATTGTTTGTGACCAACACTGGTTACTCAAGTTATTCATGCTTTTAATAGCGAAGTGGAGCACCATTTTTTCTATTGCTTGTTGCAAGCGGTCCCGCATACCGCGCACCATATTCCAACAACGATCACTTCCACTTGCAGTTGAATGAGTAGGCAAAAATGGGTGTTCAGTATGCCTTCTAACAATTGCTTAATGACGTTCTGACACTGGAGTATGTAACATAGTAGGTAGGTTTTGATCCAGGACGATCTTTTTGAATATACCCTGCCTCTTCAAAACGTCTTAGCGACAATCTGACTGTATTTCTCTGAAACAACACAATAAGCATAATTTTAGTAACGAATAGGTAAATATAATTTATCGATTAAGTTTGAAAAAATACGTTTAGCAAATTAGATTATATAAATCAAATTGACCTATAAATGATCTCAAATTAGACTCATAATGAAACACAGTTAACTGTCTATTATTCTACATTCACCGGCTTTTAAGCAGACTAACGAATTAAGGAAAAAGTATAATTATAAATAAAAGAATACACTTACCGCTATATTAAGTTTCCTAGCAATCGCTTTAATACCAACATTCTCCTCATGCAAATAGATTATTTTGTATTTTAAATAATCACTCAACTGAGACATGACGATTTAACTATCAAAACTGATAACAATTAATAAAAAGGTAAAAAGCCAATTTAGTAAGACAAGGTAAAAATGTTCGCGCGTATTCACTGCTATTTGTGCATAGAATATCTTGTTCAATTTATTCTTCTACCCCAAGTCCTTATGTCATACCTATTTATAGCAGTTTTTGTTGAATACGCATATTGACGTCTAACTACCCACTTATTAAAAAAGGTAAAAAGTTATAAATAAATGACCTAATACCAACCTCTTAAAGCTCAAGTTTGCGTATCAAAATTATTTATTGTTTCTGTTCATCGAGTAGTGTTAGTCTGATAAACTCATACCATATTGAATAACGTTTAATGTTATGAGCATAGGGTGTAAAATCGAGTAATTTTTAGGGGGGTCAGTTAATTGCTATCACCGACTGTACAACATACAACGAAAAAAGAAATGAAAGTAAAGCTGAAATGCCTGTGCAAAATTATATTATAATAACCTATACCTACTTCACTTAAAAATAAATACCTATAACTACGTATAACTAATTAATAAAATAACTACTAATTAATAAAAGTATCTACGCTTTTACCTACTTAATACTAAATAAACAGAACATAAATTAGCCAAAACTAACCTATCGGTATCTAAAAATCTATGCTCCTACTTCTACTACTACTTCACCTAAATAGAAATAAAATTGAAACTATTAATAATTTGTAATTTGAACGAATGTTTAAACATTACCAAAATAAGTAATAAGTACCTATTTTATAAAATAGCAACAAAAGTTACACAAAAATAATCATAATAACTTCTTACAGTATAAGTTTGGTGTTTCTATACCGATTTCTATGATTCTTTTTTTATTGAATAGGTAATAATGTTAACTTTTTTAATCAGGGATGAGTGAGAGTATTATAAACGTAAGTGTAAACAAATATAATCAGAAAGCTCCGAACTGCTAAGCTATCGGGAGTTACACGTGTTATTGTGAGTCAACCATAAAAGATAGACATATGCTATTGTGGGATATTTTTTAGATAATTTTATGTAGAACATTTCCGTCATACATGATTTCTATGTAACTTTAACCATTAAGGCTACACACGCGACGGAAGCTTAAAAAATGGAGTAACTTCTCCCGTTTTCCCAACATTTTCCTTCACTGCTCTGCTCCTATTGATTGTAGCGTGATGAAAAGTATACTATAACCTGCCCAGGAGTATGAAGAATAATTGCACCAAGTTTCGTTAAAATCGGTCGAGTAGTTTTTGTTTCTATAAAGAACATACAGACAGACAGACAGACAGACAGACAAAAATTTTACTGATTGCATTTTTGGCACCAGTATCGATCACTAATCACCCCCTGATAGTTATTTTGAAAATATATTCCTTGTACAGAATTGACCTCTCTACAGATTTATTATAAGTATAGATAGACTAGCGACCCGCCCAAGCTTCGCACGGGTGCAATTTAGATACTAATGTTTCCTCTACTATAATATATTTATTTATTTTATTTTAAAGAAGGCTTACAGACTAATCAACATGTATTATACATATAAACCTTCCTCTTCAATCACTCTATCTGTTAAAAAAACCGCATCAAAATCCTTTGCGTAGTTTTAAAGATTTAAGCATACATAGGGATATAGGGACAGAGAGAGCGACTTTGTTTTACCTATATACTATGTGGTGACTAAAGTGAAAAATAAGTACTGAACTTCAAATCTTAATTCAGAAACCAGGAGTAGGTACATCTTTACAGTCTGTTGAACAAAGTAATGAAAACAACTCACAGGCTATTGTCATTCCCAAGAACCCTATCTCTAGGGTAACGACCACGATTCAATGAACTAGAAATGGAGGAACTCGAGCTTTCATTCGTTCATTTGTTTTCATTAAGCCACTCTCAGGTCAACGATTGTTGTTTTTCTTTTTACTGAGTTTAGTTTGAAAATGGATGCTCGTAAATGAAGAAGCTCGTAGCTAAATTATAACAGCCGCACGGGTCGATCTTCGAGGTTAAGCACCGCTTGCCGAAGTTTGTGTGTGGATGGGTGACCATCTTAACATAACGAGTCTTTTCCGTGCGCCGGAAAGCACGTTAAGCCGTTGGTACCGGCTGTCATTTGGAGATCTTTGGCAGTCGTTACGGTTTGTCAGAAGCCAGAAAATCTGACACCAGTCTTGCCAAGAAGCACCGTATTCCCCAATTAATGTGTTGTGGAGGTCTGGTAGGCAGCCGCTCCACTTAAAATACTGGTATTTAGCTGAATCCGGCTTAACTGGGAGCCGACCCCAATATAGTTAGGAAAAAGGCTAGGCAGATGATTATGATGATGAGTGTGAAAATGGAGTATCGCATTCTACCAACGGATTTTTTATTAAAATGGGACAAATATTTGGCTCATTCTTATGACAATCCGTATCAGTTTTGCCGACTCAAGTTTTGGTCCAATTTTTTAGCCCTCTCCTGTATTATTTAAATGGTATTTTCTTCTAAGTATAATTACAATTTCACTCATTGCGATTTCGATTTTCATTCTGAGTTGCGGTGATTATGTTGAAGACACTTGAAACCAATAAAATGTGCTGGAAAATTGCCGTGAAGCTTAGATATTTTTAACCTACTTCCAAAAAGGAGGAGGTTCTCAAGTCGACTGTTTTTTTTGTGTGTGGGTGATCGGATTTTGATGATTCTTTTTATATTCGAAAGCTGGCGCTTGTCGTGTGGTGTGTGTGTGTGTGTCCCATTTAATTTGATTCAGATCTGACCAGATCTCACGAATAGTATTTGAGTAATCCTTAATAATGTGTGGCTTCGACTACGTTGATGATGCTCTCATTTTATCATTGTCGATAAAAAAAAAACACTCGTATACAGTGTTTTTTTTTTTGGAAGAGCATCTTAGTATTTCGAGGTGGTCCCTTTCTAGTTTGGTGAAGATCTGATGAAGAACAGAGATAGGAAACGGAATTCTTCAATAAATGATAGTAAATCTCCGGGGATTGCTGAGATCGCGTGTCTGTTTATTGTTTACAACAGTTTATAACACGTACGCTGTGATGGGTACGTTTAGGTGTGGAATGCCACTATTAAAAAGTGAAAAATAAAAAAAAACTTATTTTACAAAAAACTACCGACTTCTAAACAAAAAGAAACACAAAGCCTATAAAATAACTTTAATTTCGGAAGTCAGTTTTCAAAAAACGAAGAAACAACCTAAAACACCGAGTCCCGAAATTAAATTTATTTTATACTTTTTGTGTTTTTTTTTTTGTTTAGAAATGGGTTGCATTTTTTTGTAAAAAAAGTTATCTTTTTATGAAATGATCTTGTATGAGTAAGTATGGGTTGCATTTTTTTGTAAAAAAAGTTATCTTTTTATGAAATGATCTTGTATGAGTAAGTAGTACCTACTTTACATGAAAATATATCGACAACGTGGCTCTTTAGGGTCCCAGAACATTCTTTGCTTGTTTTAAGTTCCTTTACACATAGATAGCTGCACTATTAAGGACACTAGTTGCATTTTCATGAGCCATATAGACAATTTTTAAATGTCGGTGGTTGCATGAAGTAACTAGATTTTCTTAGGTCGAAGACACCCAGTGTTTGATCGTGCACCACAGCTTTCTTCTGTGCGCAATAAACTTAGTTTTCCTTTGCATTGTTCTCACATATAGAAGAAACAAGGATAATGTAACCAAGATTTCTGTAATACGTATCATGTTCTTCTCCATAGAGATTTACATTTCGAACGTGCAAATAGCTTCATGTTTTTGACTGACCGACCTTGAAAATTTAAAAGACTTGAATCCACAATAACTAGACCTAAGTCTCTAAATATAAGAAAGGAATAAGTCTTGAACAAATTTTGCACTGAGCTGGTGCTGTCATATGAATCCGAATTCAACGACTAATTAAAACGTTAATGACTAGAATTCAGCATTGTAAATTAAAATTCATATTTTTTTAATAGCTTAATATGTATTGTATAGCAGACATAGTCAATATGTGGGAGCAGAGTTGTGCCCTTGCCAAAACAAGCTTTTAATTATCATGCCTGACTTCCAAGAAACTTTTCTGTAAATAGACTATAATATTTGTTCTAGTGCTGCAGTTGCATTTCTAGTACCTACCCCACCTATACCTGTTATCTCTGCGGACAAAGTATTTCATGTGTTTATGCCTCTTCGTAGACATCGGCGATTTTCCATGAACATTCATATCACATGCCATGCTCTACCTAGAATCTTTGAGTCATTCGTTTCTTTGTTTTAGCTCCACTTATTTAAATAGTGTAATAAAATACCTACTGTTTGTTCCATTCCAAGTATTGATATTATTCAAGCTGTTCACTGTTGTCCGTGATTATTGCATAAGAAATTTTGGTCTTAGAAATATTTTTATTCACCAAGGAGTACACAACCTTTGTAAACTCACAGCGTTTTCTTAAGGCGGTAGGCAGAATTTACAAACTGCTAGCATCCAGACATTAAAAATGCCTCCCTTTGATCCTCCCGGCTTTGAGCATGTGTATACTATCCTGTCGATATCGCTGGTCATCTTCTGGGACCAACATTGTAGTTGATTTAATCCATGAACCGTTCGGCATGAGGCAGACGTCTAGAACTTTTGCAAAAATCCCTACTTCTTTTATTTTTCTTGTGGAATTCATCATGCCCTCCATTCTCGTTTTCATCTTCAGTAAAGTCACGAAACCAATTAATTTAGGTACTGGCAAAAATATTTGCAAATTTACCGTCTACGAGGAATCAATATGTTTTGTTACATTGACCCACTCAAGACTCTTGACGTCACAGTACCGTTAAAGAACCCATCAAATTGGCTCGCTGACCACTCATTGACTGTTGAAGGTCAAATCAAGTGGCTGTGGACGTGAGTCAATTATTTGTTGACCCAACTGTATCGAGATTCGATGGTCCAAAGTAGGCCACGACTGATGTTTTAATTTATTTGATGCATCGACTCTTTGGCGGCAGGGCGGTGGGTCAATGTTAGCTTGAGAGGAAGTTATAAATATCCAGATCGTTCATAACCTTATTGCATCAAAGGAGACGAATGCAAGGACACCTCATAGAGTCGGTTAAGCAGTTCAGGAACTAAACCAGAAGAAGTCTCAGTATAATTAGATCATAAATAGATACCTTTTTTATTGGAAATCATCAAATGACTTCTGCCGCTCTTGGTGGAGCGGGAGGGAGAGTCAGACTCTTACTGACTTAAACCCACAACATGTTCCTTCAAAATGGCCTTTGCCTTCCAGCGCCATGGTAACTCTTTCGAACAATTACGCTACTTTGTATAAATAGATACCCTTACCTGAACATGGTTAAGGAAAAAGAGTTTTTTTTCCCAATAATGAATTATTCTTCATTTCAGGTTTACTCTTTTGATTATCATGATATCATCATACCCGGCCAGCAATGGACAAAGTGTAAATAAAACAGGTGAGATTTTTTTAAATAAAAGCGTCAAAACGCAAGTGGGGTTTACTCCTTCTTGAAAAATTTACTATACCTTTATCAAGTTGAACGAATGCTAGAGAGAGAAAAAAAACAATTGAGCAATTTATTTTCGTCTCCCAAAACATATAAATCATTGGTAGTTTACATCCCATAAGCCGCAATAAAAAAACACTTTACGATGACAGAATTGATCAAATTGGTCTGAACCAGTTCTGTCAATACCAAATGGTTTCCAATTCTCATTTTGATGCACTGATTCGAGATCATTTATGAATACGTAGCTGTTGTGATGTTCGTTGTGAAAGCATATCAATTTCAAGCACTGAGCAGTTTTTCTTTGTTCTTGTTTATCGGGTCAGATAACTCAATACTAGAGAAGTACATACGTAGGGACTCCCTGCACACCTGCCTTTGCTTATTTATTAGTTCCCGCAAGCAAAGTTGCCATGTTACTGTTTAATCCGTCATATCCGGGCCGTGCCCGAAACGTGGACGGCCATGGGTTCAAAAAGGAACTTAAAAAATATTGGTGCGTATGTTTTATATGAACTCGTTCACACACGTCTGTCCATCCACGTCCCGGCATGGTGCTGATATGTATCGATTAGCGTTAAAAGGTGGCCAGTCATCGTGGGCCATAGTGCTATACTAAAAAGTGCCAATGTCATCATGATTCAGTTCTGAAAAAGAGATAGTGCTGTTCGTCTTTTATAGCTCCGTTTTGTCTTACACCGGTTTCATGATGGTTTTAAGACGTCATAGTAGGCCTTGAGAATACAGAGAATAAAACATTTCAGCGTGCACTTGCGATGCGTCCCATAATGCAAAGCATACAGGTGCGGTGGCCACTTGAAGGTAGGCGTCAAACTTACACCAAGAAAAAATCCGTTAAAAATATAAAATTTCAGATACGACCACAACTGAGCTTCCCCAATCAGACATAGCAGCTCCCTGTTCCCCGCACAGGCCAGGGGACGTGGACTTCCAGACCGTGGACCTGATAGCCGTGTACAAGATGGACCAGCCTGGTACCAAGGGTATTACACTGGTACAGGGGTCGCAGGATCTGCAGAGGGCTTTTAGGATCGGGATTGATGTTAACTTGACTTTGCCGCTGCGGTAAGTATGATGAGATGGATAAGGCGCGAACAAATTAAGATACTTTCCTTATTTTAGAATAAAACTAAGTGGTTTCCAAGTGTATCCTTAACGTAGTATGTTTAAAACATATAGAAGTAAACACATTAAATAATTATCTTAAAAATAGCAGGACTAATTTTCTTGAAATTATTTTGACCATATTATTTTTTCATAGTTACTAGTGTATTTAATTTTAGAAAACTTTCTAGTTTTGCCCCCAGAATTTCGTTTAACTATTCATTTGGGAAATCATTTACGTCTACATTCTATCTCTTTATTTTTGTAATTCGCAAAGTCAATTCACCCATGAAGTCTTTTCACAACAACAATTTCCTAAGAGAAGTTTGTGCCTGCTTTCAGTATTAAATGTCTCCGCTTTTCCCCCTAGCGACGTCTTCCCGACGGGCTTACCACCCCACTTTACCGTGGTAGGCACGTTCAACGCTCGCGGTCAGCGTCGGCCGTGGAGCCTGGTGCGAGCAAGGTCTCCCTCCAGTTTGCAGTTCTCACTCACCTTCCTGCCAGTCACCAAGAAGATAGCCGTCTTCATAGGAGGATCCAGGGTCATGTTCAACAGCTGGGAGGTGGGTAACCAGCACTTAACTTAAGTCTTCACTCCTCTAGCGACGTCTTCCCAACGGGCTTACCGCCCCACTTCACCATGGTGGGCACGTACAACGGTCAGTGGCAACCTTGGAGTCTGGTGCAAGCGAGGTCTCCTTCCAGCCTGCAGTTCTCATCTCGTTCATTTGCCTGCCCGTCACCAAGAATATAGCCATCTTCATGGGAGGATCCAGGGTCATGTTCAACAGCTGGGAGGTGGGTAACCATCACGTAACTTAAGTCTTCACTCCTCTAGCGACGTCTTCCCAACGGGCTTACCGCACCACTTCACTGTGGTAGGCACGTACAACGCTCGCAGTCAGTGGCAACCTTGGAGTCTGGTGCAAGCGAGGTCTCCTTCCAGCCTGCAGTTCTCATCTCACTCTCCTGCCTGCCCGTTACCAAGAAGATAGTCGTCTTCATGGGACAATCCAGGGTATTGTTCAATAGTTGGGAGGTGGGTAACTAGCTCGTAACTTAAACCTTCACTTCTCTAGCGACGTCTTCCTGACGACAGGATTAACGCCCCATTTCACCGTGGTAGGCAGGTTCCACGCTGGCTGTCAGTGTCGGACATGTGCAAGCGAGGTCTCCTTCCAGCCTTACAGTTCTCATTCACATTCCTGGCAGTATATAAGAAGATAGCCGTCTTTTTGGGAGTGTCCAAGGTTATGCTAACTCCTCTAGCTAGTGACGTCAGCCCGATGGTCTTTATTGCTTCACCAGTCTGTAGTTCTCATTTCTGGTCATGTCAGTCTCTAAGAAAAAAAGCAGTCTTCATCGGAGGATCCAGGATCATGTTCAATATTTGCGAGGTAGGTATATGTAAGCTTGTAATAAACAGGCATGTACCACAGCAAGGCAAAGTGTTTTCATACACAGAGTAGGGAGAGCCGAATGGAATTCTGTTTCATTTTGGAATTCTCTTGCATTAAGAAGTTAACCGCCATCATTGGAAGGTCAAGAGTCATGTCAGTTTAATAGCTGGGAGGTGGGTATAAGTTTGTGAATATTCATAGCAGGACAAGCGTCACACAAAGTACGCAGAACCGAATGGACCTCTTTTGCCATGCACTAAGAAGATAGTCGTCTTCGCCAGAAGGTTCAAGGCTATCTTATGGATTTGCTGGAATTTGGGTAGCTAGATTTTAATCGAGTTTATTTGGAGCTGCAGTTTTAGAGAGGCCTGAATAAATCTCTATTCCATGCTGCCCTACACCAAGAAGATAGCCGTCTTTATCAGAGGGTCCAGGATCATGTTTATCAGCTGGGAGGAAGGTAACATGCTCGAAACTTATATGATTTCTCCCTAAATTACTTTTTACCAGTATCCTGATCGACTTTTCCTTTATAATGGCTTGATTTTTACAAACTAGGGCTTTGTTTTTATATTTTTGACTATATTGAACTAGCAAAATTGATTTCTGCAATATTTTCTTTCCAGATATTCACCCCAGGTTGGCACAAGATACACGCATCTATTTCGAATAACACAGTGCATGTTGCTGTAGACTGCGTTGAGGTAAGGACTAAGGACTACTACTAAAGTTATGTTATTGTTAGAAACCTACCTGAGTAAAGCTTATTTATTTATTCTCATTTGAATCTATCTAAATATATGTATACATAACTGAAAAGTGACTGACTGACATAGTGATCTATCAACGCACAGCCCAAACCACTGAACGGATCGGGCTGAAATTTGGCATGCAGGTAGATGTTATGACGTAGGCATCCGCTAAGAAAAGATTTTGATTAATTCTACCCCCAAGGGGATAAAATAGGGGATGAAAGTTTGTATGAAACTTTGTCCATTTTAAATAGATCGGGCTGAGAGTTTCAAAATCGGGGGTAAAGTAACTATTCCACGCGGACGAAGTCGCGAGCAGAAGCTAGTATTTTATAAATTAATTATAGGTCAAAACTACGTAGTAACTATTTAGTAATCTGTGTCAAAACTACGGTCACTCAAGCCTATCTAAAATGTCTGTAGAAAAAGGGCAATGTACCACACAGCATAAATATTTATAAAGTTTACATATATTATCGAAAAAAAAAAATGTTGTTGTTTAATATACACAGATATATGCTACAGAATAAACCAGTCACAAAATATTTGGACATCCGCTATTAAGAACAAGCAGCAAACAAGATATTAATTCCACAAGTTTCCCAAAAACGCGCGATATCGCTAGTTACCTATCCGCTAATCTGAAAATTTATTTGTTTTTTTTTTTATTCCATTTAGGTACAATACTCTTATTTGTAGAGTTATAAAACATTTAAAAGAAATATACATACATGTTATTTAAGATAGATAAAAGGGCAAAGTGACACTCTAGTAGTAGTGAAAGTGAGACTCTAAAATTCAACTCCGAATTCTGAAACGAGGTAAACCTGTACTGACAGAATCAGTAATTCCTGCAGTTAGAACAGAACTCATTTATGATTTTAATCTCTAAGATTAAAATCATAAATGAGTTCTGTTCGAAGTTCTAAGTTCAAATATTTTTACAAATTATTCTGTAAAAATATCAGGGCCCCAAGCCTGCTATTACAATAGTGTCAGAATGGTCTATCATTGATTTCATAATGGTTGATTTTGACAAGTTTGGTAATCTACTAATATAAAAGCGTTATTATGACTTTCCAATGGTCCACCACTGACACGTCATTGAAAGAAATGGCATAGAATGGTAATCTCGTACATAATGACAAATGAATGACAGACGAATGCGGTAATCTGCTAAAATTTTGACAGTTCCTTTGATCAGTGGCTTACCCATGGACTTATAATACATCCATGGGCCTACCATTAGAACGCCATTGTGCAGTCATTGCTTTTAATAGGTCGGTTATCAAAAAGTATTACGAGAACATTGACCGACCAATGATCGACCATTATGAATTTAGCAGATTACGAACTTGAAGCAAAATGACAATGGGATCGTGTTGGATTGACAAAATTTATAAAAATAGCAGACTTGGGGTCCTGGTCAAATGTTATAAAAACACAAACTAAAATGTAAAATTCAGTACCTATAATATTAAAATGTAAACATTAGCTTTGGTAAAGGGCGGCTGTGCTTTTGACCACTACTCTACACATAACTAGCTCGAGCCAGCTAGAGTGGGTCACTCATTAGGTTTTCTGTAATGATTGCAGTTATTACCAGAGAAGATCGATGTACGTGACTTCAGCAATGCGACGTCAGTCACTATCGTGTCGAATGACGACGGTACTTCTGCACCTGTAAGTTATTTAATTTAAGAATGGTGGTGGTGGTTTTGGTGGTGGGGCTAATTGAGCCCACCTCTGTACATTCGTGTGCATCAAGTATTTTAAATATTTATTTCATTGCATGTTTCTTACTCTTCTCGTGTGCTTTCAAAAACATGAATCTCGGAGGTACGCCGGAGCCAATTTCTGACAAGTTACACTGCCAGAATGTAATAGGACTAGCAAAATTGTTTTCTCCTTGAAGTCTCTTTCAAAGATTGAAAAAAACTAAAACAGCATTTTTGAAATTTCTTCTGAATAATTTTAATACAAAACTAATTATATCACTGGTCTACAAATTTCGAATTTGGAAGAGTATTCTAGGGGAAAAGTAGTATTTTTTATTAATGTTTACATGGTGAATACGAAAATCATTATTATACGTTAAAAGTAGTTTCCGGTTTGTATTTAAAAAAAATCAAGTTTTTTACAAAAAATAACAGTTTTCCGATGTGTGTGCTACTCATAACCTGAATACATTGTATTGTAACAGTTATATTATGTATATTTTGGAGTCAATACGCGATGAAATATATTTACAAAATACTCTAAATAAAGATTATCATTAAAACACAAAATTCTTGACGTTTGATGTCTGCTAAATAAGTAAATATCAGAATTTATTAATCATTTGAATAGTGGTAGAATCGTTAAATTCGGAAGATATCGAGCATCATGAAAAGTTAAACTAATAAATTAATTTTATATATCAATTCGTATTCAGCATGAGCAGACGAGCAGAGATTGGTTTAAATTATTTCGAATACTCTTCCACTGTAGACTAGAAAGTTTCAGTTTATACCCTGAAATCCCACATAAAAATACATCTTATACTTCGGTACCAATTCCAAAGCTCATAATTTGAACCGCACATAATAATCCTGTGAATTGTTCCGGTCCATTGGCACGGATTTGCGTAAATCCGGGCAATATGTCACATCCGGGGCAATTGGGCGGAATGTGGCTATCCGGGCATTACCTGGGTTGCTGAAAATTTGTAAATGATATTATATTCATTTGATAATTATTTTGTTTTATTTATTATTCTTTTTATGGGGTGTCTATGGGTGTAATGGCATGCAATGCTTTAGTTTGTTTGTCTGAATACCTTTCTGGTCAAAAGATCACAAATGCTTGTGATTCACTTTTATATGCCGCAAGCATTTGTGGTCTTTATCTATATTAATATTATAAAATGGAAAACTTTGTTTGTTTGTTTCTTTAGTTGTAATGAATAGGCTCAAAAACTACTGGACCGATTTATAAAATTCTTTCACCATTCGAAAGCTACACGAGCAACATAGGCTATATTTTATGCCCATATTCCCACGGGAACGGGAACTACGCAGGTAAAACCTTGGGGCGCTGCTAGTAAATTATATAAATAAATCGTTGTAGAATTTGGTGTTATCACCAATCTATATTTAATTATTTGGATGTACTGATTTTATTTATTTTTTTCAGTTGGTACAGAAGTGTAATAAGATAATATGTTTTGTTATTTGCAGATAGATCTTCAATGGCTATCGTTGAGTTGTGACCGGTACAATTTAAGTCGAGATAGCTGTGAAGAAATTGTAAGCAAACTTATTTTTAATATTCTGCAATATTTTGGAAATTAACTGGATTGTATTGCATCACAATAAAATGTTATGGTATTTTATTTATTTTCAGGATAAACCTCAATATTTAGTAGCTACTTCGCCGCCTACGGTAAGTGAACTTGCCAATAAATAGTTTCTTGTTTTTTTTAAATAATTTTTGATCTAGATCCACTTTTTTTGTCCAGACGATTTATTTTAACTATATCGATATTAAGTTGTCATATTGTAAGAGCTAACTATTTTTGTAAATCTTGATTGCAGTACGAAGTGGACCCGGCGTTACTAGCTGATCCTTTGGTGGGAAATGTCTGCAACACCACTTGTCCAGCAGTGAGTTCATAGAATATTCTAGAATAGAACAAACGCTAGGTAGAGTGGCAATCTCCGCAGGATAACAGCTAACTGGGAGAAGCCGGAAAATAACTTAAATATTCTAGGATTGAAAAACCTTTGATGTCCTGCAGTAATATGCTAGCAGATTATATACAGGTTGTAACAAAAATAACGCAGACCCTGAATTTTATTCATAATTATGAAGAAGTTTTACTGTAAGACGACGAAATGATGTAGTAAAAGTTGTTCAAAATGATGATTGCAATTTACCTCTTTACAAGTTTTGCATTATTAGGTACTGTGAACTCTATCTTGTAGGTACAACGGATGTTTTTAAACTAACTCATAAAGCCGTTAAAAGTCAGTCAGACAAAAATGTACTTACCAGCTGACTTTTTCTTCTGTTTACGAGTTGATATTTGTATCAATCATGTTGATGATTGATAATAATAAGTGAATATATTTTTTACAGTATGAAAAAAAAAAACTTAAATGTTCGAATAAAAAAATGGACAGGATAATCATAGAAGCCTTCAGTTTATGGATCAGTCATAAAATAAAAAATACCGTAATAAAGGTATTTAAAGTATGAAGTGCTTATGTGTGATTTTTTTTACAGGGTCCCGTAGGACCTCGTGGTTTTAAAGGAGAACCGGGAGAGAGAGGATACACTGGAATACCGGTAAGAAATTACAACATTTTTAAGTAATGATTAACCGCTTCTATATTACCCAAAGACAATATAACCACTTGACTGCGCATACAGTGCCCCGACGCTCGAAAACTATTAGTATTTTGTCGCCTATATATAGGCTACGGTAAGAGTAACCATTTTAGTTGTGCCCAAGTGTCAGACCTTTGTGCACACTAGATTAATACAAATTTTGATAACTTTTTATGCAATTTTATCGTATCCAAATGCCTTTATGCGCGGTGAAATGGTGAGGGAAGCATTCCAAGACATCTAGATACAAAAAGGATGGCATAACTTTTCATCGATAAGTAAAGCGAACGAAAATTATGTTTGATTTAATCAGATTATGAGTCACCGCAGGGGTCTACATATTTAAAATGGTGTTTGGGGTAAACGAGTACACTGTTGAGTTGCACGTTGATGTCTTTTGGAAATGTCTCTTTCTTTTATTAAACAATTCTAATGCTTCCCCCCCCCCCCTTCCCTTCCCTTCCCCTTTTTTTCTCTTTGTATTTTTATCGAGAAAAATAGTGGTGTCAATAATAGCTAGCTGAAAGTCGATATCGAAAAAACTATTTGGTTTTATTCAATTCACATATTGTGATAAAATACCTGTCTACTTTTAACCGATTTAAAAAAAGGAGGAGTTTTCAGTTCGTTAGTATTTTTTATGCAAGTTTCAGGATTTATTTGTTTCTCTCTGTCCTCGACCGGGACCGATCGGTTATTTTATTATTTTTTTTAGATCGGTTTTAAAATCTCTGATTGGATATAATTTAATAATATATATAATGTATAATAAGCAAGATGCATAATTCAGAAATATGTAGACACTCGTTTATCTTTTTTACAAAGAACAAGGATCCTAAAACTTTGATTAAAAAAACATATACCAAAATAATTCATTTTAACAATCAATAATAACAGGATACGTCTGTTTATTTTTGTAATTGATTGATTTTGATTAAATATTATTTCTATGATTTTATTTATTTTTCATAATGTTAAGATCCATTTTATCGATATCGATTATTTTCCCCGAATGAAGTAGTGCAACCCTAACGATAGGCATACCTAAGCAACTTGACCTTGAACTGACCAATTGCAGTCGCGCATTCTTCCTCGTCCCCCGGCCCGCAGTAGTGAGTCGTGTGCTTAGAAGAAATCAGCCTATACGCTCTCTAGTGGTTACATTCTCTATGATATTACCGAATTCAGTATGGCTAATCATATGGTAAGAGTTGTAATATATAATCTTTCTAATATATAAGTAGAAACTAATATATAAAAACCCCTTTTAATATAATATATAAGTCCTCCATTCTTCGTTTCTTCTCGTAGGTATACAGAGTGTCTAGGCAAAGTATCATTCTATTCCCGAATGCGACTGTGAATGTCAAAATATAAGGGATTGATCACGACATTTCTACAACGTTTGTCAGTTTCATGACTTTTGACGTCTTGTCAATCACTTTCGCTAACGCTGACGGAATGAGACTGGCTCTAGACAAAGTGCTATTCTATTAGCGAATGAGACTGTGAATACCAAAGAATATGGGATTGAACACGTGACATTTCACCAGCAGTTGTCAATCCCGTACATTTTTGACGTTTTGTCAATCGCCACGCTACCGCTGACAGAATGTGTCATGTTTAGTGGTTCTTATTCTCAGGACAACATAGAAGTTATCCCAAATAACTTTTTCGAATATCTTTTTTCTTTTTGTATTTGGAATATCGTACATATATCTTTTTTTTCCAACGTTATTTGATTATACATAGAAACTGTTATTTTCAGGGTGTACGCGGTATGAAGGGAGATCCAGGTATTCCAGGGGTACCTGGCTTCAAGGGAGAAAGAGGAGAACCAGGACCCCCGGGGGCCATCGTCAATGTTAGTACATATCTTAAACTTTTTGTACGATTCAGTTAGTAGGTATTGTTAAAATTATAGCATTCAAAAGGAGGTTCATAAAAAATCGTTACATATGTACATTTTATATGAACTGGTTCATACAGTTCCGGATCAGGTGCATCCAGAAGGGTCAGCGTTTAGGAATATGCTTCGACAAATGCAATGATTTCTGACGTCATGTCACTGTGCAACATGAATACGTAGTCGCAGTCTATATATGTTTATAGACTGCGAAAAATCCAAATTTTCTAGCGCTATTGCAATTTGTCTGTATTAAAATACTTGATTTGTATGCCCAAAAACGCGGAAATTTACTGTTTGGAGCTCCATATGTATGTATCCTCCGTATGTATAAACTCGGGTAACGGACAAGTGGGGTCAATATTCTTTAACCGCTCTCGTGCCGCGCGTCGTTTAATACCTATTTTTAATAATTATTTTAAAATTAAAAAAAGTAATACTTTTGTGATCCTGATGATGATGATGAAAGTGAATCCTTCAAAAATTATGTATACTTACGCGTACGTACATGTTGGGGCACTGAAGGTTATATGGGTATAAAATTTCAATTGATTCGGTCTGTAGATTCGGAGAAAATAGGCTGTGACAAACGGACAGACAGACAACCTTTAAGGAATGCCAATCCTATAAGGATTACGTTGTTCCAAACAGAGGTTCGGAACCCTGAAAAATGATTTGTATCACAAAATCTGATCGCAAGAAACGACTAAAAAGTTTCAATCAGGTTCTGAAGCAGTTGGTGTTATCAAATCTATGATTGATTGGACCAAAATGAATACCTCCTCTTTACTATACATCATGATCTTAAAAAATCAGTACCCTACTTCTGGGACAGTAAAGTAAAAGTTAGACACATTATAAATCTGTGATTGATTCTCTGTTCATATTGATTCGAATCTGAAATTATCTGTTTAAAATGTTTTCTATAGTTTACAATTTAAATTTCTATAGTTTACGTGCAAGTTTTAAGTTAATCGGTGACAAATATTTGTTTTTATTACATTTAAAGGCATCAGGTCCAGGGTACGCTGGACCCCCAGGAGAACCGGGGCGACGTGGACCCAAGGGAGAGAAAGGAGATTTGGGGCAAAAAGGTAAAACTCCTTTCCTTTTTTATGTGGTTAATTTCTTGGTTACCTTAGCGTGCATACGCTTTGGCGGCGGTTCGCTGGCGGCCTAAGTGTGTAAAGTGTTTTGGCAAAGACACTATGAGTTCCGAAATATGTATTGGCAACTAATGTGTTACCTAAACATTTACGTTTTTTTTCGCGGAACTCGTTATACAATTGAAAATATAACTTGTACAAACATTTACAGTAAAAGATATACCTGTGCTAGGAGGCCCCGAACCATTAAGCAAGTTGCCAATACTAATAGGTCTATGCTATTTTTATACTTTTCGCGTGGTAGAGCTTGCGGTCAAAATAGTACAGTTAGATGTAGAGCCCCCAGACCCTGGCAAGACGTGAATTACATGGCTTACGAGTATCTTGAAAACTACATTAAAATACATCTAGTTTTATTTTATTATCTTGGTATGTAGGTGATCAAGGAGAAATTGGTGTGACGGGATTCGCCGGAACGCCAGGACTTAATGGAAGAGACGTGAGTTAATTACTAATGTATTCTATTTTCGTATAACTAAAATTTGGGATATTTTTACATCATGCGTTTTCTTATATGCGAGACGTACAAATCACAATACGGGACGTGCACGGCGTAGACTATGCCATCTATTGTTGCAAATCTGAAACTTTTACGTTGTAAATATTTCATCCGTGCTGCCACCTATACTTCCTACACCCTCCGTTTACGGAAACGTGCACGAAGTAGATTGTGACATCTACCGTTGCAAATTTGAAACTTATAAGTAAAATATACTTGACATTGACGCGTCTGTGCTGACACCTATAGTTTCTGCACGTTCCGTATAAAGGTACGTATTAGTTTCGTCGCTGTCACGTCAGCGATGTGTCACTAATTGCAATGAATTACCGTGACTAGGCGGTAGTGACGGAGTGACGAGTGGGACCAGTGTTTGGATTTGACGGTATATGACTGATGTGGGTGTACCTCTATACCTTATCTTGAATTTCCGATAAAACCTGTAATATCCGGTTCATGAAAAAAATAGAAGGGCAGTTATCTTATAATGAAAATGTCACTCAATACTGGCGTTCTATATTCAGGGTCTACCAGGACCACCGGGACCTGTAGGACCCCCTGGCGAGCGTGGTTTTCCCGGCCCCCCGGGACCGGTCAGCCACATCAATGCTTCGCTCATACATGGTAGGTTTACTTTTTGTTTCACTTCTTTTTAACATGGATATTGATGTGCAATTTTTTACCAATTAAGTAGGTAAGGCTAAAAAGTTCCACATGTGCCTATTTTATAGAGCCGACAGGTAAATAGCGACTATCTGACAAACTGTCAAGTACATACATAGGTATAAATTTTTTTAATAATAATAATAATTACTATTTTTACTATTTTTTATATTTTTAAATGTTTTGTTTTTTTATTGAAATATTTAAAAATGTATTAAGTATGTATAGTAAATAAATAAATGGAATAATAATTAATTTATTTCTGAGTAGGTATACGGTACATACAAGATCTTAACATTAAAATGGATCACGTACACTACCATTGCAGGTGTAGAAATGTTTAAAAAAAATATTGAAGGTAGGTTTTTTTTACTATATCAAGACCAGCACAAATATTACTTTACTCTTTGCTCTTTGTTTTATACTTTATATTTATAACAACACGTAAAATGTGATATTTACGTCACTTTTTGATAAATATGTAGCGATCACGGTAGCGATGCTAGTTTTATAAAATATTTCCCGTTCAGAAGTACCCAAATTCATGCCATAGGGTTTTAATAAAGACTGTTGAGCCTCGATCACGGCAAAATAAAAGAAGACAAAGTGCAAATTTTGCCGATAGAGATCCATTGGCTATTTCTCAAGCAAATGTTTTTGAAGGTGCTAAAGGCGAGAAGGGCGCTCCAGGCCGGGATGGCAGGCCTGGTGACATCGGCCTGCCAGGAACGCCAGGACGCGACGGTGCTGTGGTAAGGTCACATGTTCCATTCTTCTTCACAGCTAACACACTAGTTAGTGGAGGGGGGGGGGGGGCTTTAAGAGGATTGTCTTATGAAATAATTTACCGTTCAAGAAATGCTGGCTCTCGGGCTAATTTGAACAAATGCGTGGATTATAATAATATGTATGAGTTGAAGGTCTAGTTAAACTAATATCACGGTCAAAAGGCTGTTAAAATTTCCGTTTGCTGGTTTTAAAGGTAAAGACTTGTAACAGATTATAGACCGGTTTCCGACTAAATAATTTGATGGTAGAATATTTGTCAAAGTCTACTTTAGCCTGAAAACTTTGTTGCTAAAGTAGGGATTAAATTGTTATTAACTATTAATTCTTGATTCGGAAACCAGACATATACGACAAACTTTGCGAAATTAGGAAAAAACAAACAGGTGTTTTATTAGTTAATTTTGTACGTAGCTTAAATTTTGTATGGAAGAGCAGCTTTTTCTCCCATATTTTAGATTTTTTTGGAGATTAAGACAGACGTCACATTTCCAAATATTGCGAATACAGAGTGTTCTAGAACTGCGTGGTTATATTTCAGGGATGCATTCTGTATCTGATACAAAGGGAAGAAACAACAGTAAAAAAATCGACTTAAAAACCCGATCGCAAAAAAAACGAATAATAAAAACCAAACATTACTTTTAAAGGAGTCTGATGCAGATGGTGGCATCAAATCTGTGAATGTAAATCAAAATAAATGCCACGAACTGGATGAAGCTGCTTGAAAATAACTTTTTAAGCAGCTGTGTTTTAAAAGCAGTTGTTTAGTATTTTATGCGATAGGAGTTTTTGAAAAAACGTCGATATTTTTCCTTGACGTTTATCAGAGACAGAACGGCAAATATGACGACGCATTACTAAAACATTCTGTATATACAGGGTGTTTCAAAAGTGCGTCGTCGTATAAGTCGTGTAAGTTCAAATGTTTCCATGTTTCTACTGTTGCAGGGTCGACCAGGGCCCCAAGGTTTCACAGGATTGCAGGGTCCCCCCGGAAACATGGGCCCACCCGGCTTACCAGGCCCAGAAGGAAAACGGGGCGCCGACGGACTACCGGTATATATCCTAAGAAATCAGTTAATAAGAGAAATAATTTTAAAAGGTTGCTTTATAAATTCTCTAAAGCAGCCAGCCTTTGTTATAATTGTGACTGAATTTCAGATTAATAACAGAATCGAGAGAATTATTAAAGGAACAGAACATATTTCATAATCACAAACTTCAAATTCCAGTTTTTATGTACCATTTAAATATCAATGGTTAATTAAAAATCTACTTAACTTACGCAAGTATAAAGTCGATATTTGAGTTGGCGGCAATAGATTCAAATTATCTCGAAGAATAAAAAATTACACAAGTACAAATAATTTTAAATTTCTTATTTCTTGTTCAGTCTTTTATTGATAATTGTGACTAACGGTACCAACGTTTCTATCGAACAACATATTATATCCACTGGTTTCTTCCACCACAGGGTCCAGAAGGCCGCCCAGGACCACCAGGCCTCCCGGGCCGCCCAGGCACAGCAGCTGTATCCTCTCAGCAGATATCAGTCCCAGGACCACCGGGGCTTCAGGGACTACCGGGACAGGTAACTTACTAATTTACATGTCAGTAACACTTTAATAAATAAAAATCTTATGGGCAGCATTTTTATTCGTTCTAGAGACAGGCTCGCCAGTATCGATTAGTGCTATTAGAACAGCAAGAGAGATTTTTTCTTTTAATTTAGAACTCGCACAAAACAAACACAAAAAGGTAAAAAATAATTAAAAGCTTCACATTAATTTTAAATTGTGCGAGGCCAAAAAAGGTCCCTATCTCAGCATGTGCTGCGATATTTAAAAACAAATAAATATTAATAGAATGTTAACTTACTTAGTCTACATGTCAGTAACACTTTAATGACTAAACATTTTATGGGCTGCATTTTTATTCGTTAGAAGAGAAAGATTTTTTAAATTTAGAACTCGCTTATAACAAACACAAAAAAGAAAAAAATATATTTAAAAGCTTCACATTAATTTTAAATTGTGCGAGGCCAAAAAAGGTCCTTATCTCAGCATATGCTGCGATATTTAAAAACAAATAAATATTAATAGAATGTTCTAGCAACGCACCGCGGTTTCACCCTCGTAGTTCCCGTTCCCGTGGGAATACGGGAATAAAGTATACTATAATATAATATAGCCTATGTTACTCGCTGATAATGTAGCTTTCCATTGGTGAAAAATGATTGAAATCGGTTCAGTAGTTTCGGAACAAACAAAGAAACAAAAAAATCTTTATACAATATTATTATATATACCGAACGCCAGATAAATGTGCAATAACGGTCATTGACCCACCTACATTTATTGACAACCTTAATTCTTAAAACAGAAATAATGAATTAATGCTTTATTGAATCGACATCCATCGTGATCCTTTGTATTTACTAGTAATGGAAAACGATTCATTTTTTTTGTCCATGTACCTACGAAGAGATATCAAGGAAAGGGCAATGACCTTTATTGAAAATTTATCTGGCGTTCGGTATAGTAGAGAAGATTAGCTTTTACCCGCGACTTACTTCGCCCTTATCCCGTTTTTCCCGTTCCGGTATAGCCTTATAGCTTATAGCTGCTGAATTGCTGAACGGATTTGAAACTTAGCACACGGCACACCACCTTTCCTCGATAAGGTCATAGGATACTTTCAATACCAGAAAATGTTTCCTTGGGATAATTAGTTCCTAAAAGTTCTTGAAATAAATCTTAGACATTTTTGTCCGTGTCTATTTTATTACTTAGTTTCGTCTTCAAACGATCTACTTCACATTTTCAGAAAGGCGAGCCTGGTTTCCCCGGTCTACCTGGCATGCGTGGTATGGACGGACTGCCTGGAGAGAGAGGACTACCAGGTTTGCCTGGATTACCGGCTCCTATAACCTATGCCCGAGAAGTAAGTTTCATCTATACAAATATTATAAAGCTGAAGAGTTTGTTTGAACGCGCTAATCTCGGGAACTACTGGTCCGATTTGAAAAAACCTTTCAGTGTTCGATAGCCCATTTATCGAGGAAGGTTATAGGCTATATATCATCACGCTAAGACCAATAGGAGCGGAGCAGTCATGACACAAACGAAATGTGACACAAACGAAGTTGTGCGGACAGCTAGTTTAGAAATAAGACCCTCTGACTCATAGGACTCCCCCACCAGAGTTACGGAATTTGTTCGAAACATCACCACGGCCTTAGAACGCAAACGTGGAACATGGATGGGTTTTAGTCAGCATGAGTCTGATACTCCCTCCCGCTTCGCCCAGGGCGGAAAAAGTCATTTGATGATTTCCCATCCATTAAAAATAGGACTCCCCCCAGTGTCGCCATATCGACCGGTCCTGACACTTTTGCCAAGTTGTTAAATGATCCTGCCAGGGTTGCAGGTCTGCTCGTAACAGTTACCGCGGCTCTCAAACGCAAATGAAGGAGCATTTGAAGGAACACGGATGGGTTTTGAGTCTGACACTCCCCCTCCCACTCTGCCCAGAGCAGGAGGAAATATTACAATTTGATTTATTTTGTATTAATAATACTTTTGTGGCTTTTTGTGGCCGGTGTTTCATAGCTGACTACCATGAGAAGATAGGACTGAAATGGTCAAAGAATTTTTTAAAGTCGATCACTGAAAATCAGCACCGTGTTGAGGGTCCCCCACGGCACGGAGTTATGCTGATTGGAAGCGTTTTTGCCACAACCCCGACGTGCATTTCTTTATAAGTATATATATACTAAATTATATTTGTTATTTGTATTATAATTAAATTTCAACTTGTCTTTACTAGTATAATAAATAATTAATAAAATGAAAAGTCTAAGTTATCTATATATATATATATATACCTAATTTTTAACGAATATAAACCATATATCAAGTAGGTATCAATCGATTTAAATATTATTTCTCTGGAACCCCTCCCAGGTAAAGGCCTCCTCCAAAGCTTTCCATTTCGCTCGGTCTTGGGCTATTTGTTGCCATTGTGGACCAGCTATTTTTTTAATGTCATCCTCCCATCTATTGAATGGTCTTCCTCTATATCGTTTACCTGGTGGGCCTTGCCAAAACGTAACTGTTTTTGTCTATCTATGATCTTTAAGACGTGCAATATGGCTGGCCCATTTCCACTTTAACTTTTGGCTATAGCTGAGTGCATCTTTTGCTATTGCTTAATATTTAACATAATGCGTTCCATTCCTTTAAGGGATGTTGGCATAGAAGACGTGGCCCGCTTGGATCAGTGCCTGCTAAGGTACAGGAAATATTTGAATGAGTCTCTGCGGCCTTGGAACGTAAAGGGCAGTAGAAGGATCACGGGTGTGTTTTATTTCAAGAGTCTGACACTGATATGGCTTCTCCCGCTCTGGGCAGGACGGCCCTTCCGTTCTGCCCAGAGCGGGAGAAGCCATATCATGATTTCCCATCCATAAAAAAGGCAGAATGACAGTTTACTTCACGCTCACTTCAGCCGGTGTGTTTACAATAACTACAAATATTAATAGGATTATTAATTTCTCTCAGTAATACGGTTAATGTGAACTTAATTCTTGTTTTACAATTTTTTTTCAGTCACCTTCAATATCCGAAGCTGAAATAAGGAACATTTGTGAGGATATCATTAAAGGTACGAGTATCTATGTATTCCAATTTTGGAAGCCAGAAAGGTAGTCGCTATTCAGTAGTAGCTAGTGCAGTAATTAAAAATACTGGTATTCAGCCGAAACTGGTATGACTGGAAGCTGGCCCTTATATCTATACTTAATATTATAAAGCTGAAGAGTGTGTTTGTTTGTTTGTTTGAACGCGCTAATCTCAGGAACTACTGGTTCGAATTGAAAAAATCTTTTTGGGTTGAATAAACCATTTATTGAGGAAGGCTTTAGGCTATATAACATCACGCTTAAGCCAAAAGGAGCGGAGCAGCGATAAAGAATGTTTTAAAATCGGGGATTCCACGGGGACGAAGTCGCGGGCAGCAGCTAGTCATTAGTAAAAGGCTACGCAAATGCAAGTTATATAAAACTTTAATTTCGGAACTAGATGTTTTTGGTTCTTCGTTTTTGAACACCGACTTTCGAAATTAAAGTTATTTTATACTTATTTTTTGTTTTGAAGACGGTTGTATTTATTTTGTAAAAGATTTTTTTATTTTTCACCTTTTATTGGTGACACCCACACCTATACGTACCCATCACAGCGTACGTGTTATAAACAGGCGTAAACAATAAACAGACACACGATTTCAGCAATCCCGGGAGATTTGCTATCATTTATTAAACAGTTCCGTTTCCGATCTCTGTCTTTCATCAGAGCTTCACCACTCAAAATACTAAGATGCTCTTCCAAACCATCGTATAAAGTTTTTTTTTTTTCATTTCACATTGAGTATGAGAGAATGAGAACATCAACCACACATTATTGGGAAAACTCAAATTTAAGTGGGACCATAAATGACAAGCACCAGCTTTCGAATAGAAAAAAAAAATCAAAATTCAATCAAAATCAAAATTTATTAGGTAACATAAAAAAAAAACAATAAACTAGAAAACCTCTTCCTGTTTTGGGAGTCGGTTAAAACAAAATTTATTTTCTACAGTTCGTCTGGGAGAGTTTGCTCAAAATCAAATTGTGGCGCCAAATACTATCGCCGGCAAACGAGGACACCCGGGGAGACCGGGGCCTCCTGGACCACCAGGTGAGAGTACAGCGGTTTAATTAATATTTAAAGTTTGTACCACGCTCATTTAGGTTTTTTTTAAACTTGTGTTTTTGCTTTGTTTTAAGGGTCTTTGAATAAATCCTCAAAACTTTCGTGTAGTTAAATATTGTAGTTTTTCATAACAGTTTAAAATACTGATAATTCTGATGTATTTTATGACAAATCTTCCTTTACTGAGTGACTGACAGAAAACTCACAGCCGAAACTACAGTTCGTAGAAATATGAAATTTGGCATGTAGGCCTTGGGGAGTGAAGGGGAGCATTATTTCCCAAAATTCGTACGGGAAAGGGAAAAAATTGGATATTTGCGTATGAAGTCGCGGGCAAAAGGTAGTAATTTATAATTGCACTAACGCAGGGCAAAGTGTGTCTATAAAAGTGTTTTAGCATAAAATAGAACGCCCAAAAAAAGAAAGAAATTGAAAAGCGTAATTTTTAATAATTTTGAGTCGTGCTCCAAATATTTCACACATGTAACTTCTAGCCGATCTATTCTGTCAAAACCTCACCGTGTAAACATAGGAGGAGTGTGTGTGCGTGACGTCAATACTGTCATTCCATCTCGTTTGTATGGGTTGACAGCTCACTGTATGTACCTACTGTTTGAACTTAGGCGAAGTGATCACACGGTGAGACCTTAACAGAATCGCTCTGCAGGGCGACTTGAAAACCTTTTACATTTTTATGTGTCGTTAAACTTAACATTCTTTTTTTCATCTCTAGGAATACAAGGTGACGCCGGAGAGCCAGGTCCCCGCGGCTACCCAGGCGAGACAGGCGACACTGGCAAGCCTGGCAGCCCGGGCCCCGCAGGGGAGAAGGGGGATAAAGGTGACCGCGGGCCCCCGGGCGTCGGCCTGCAGGGCCCCGAGGGACCCAGGGGACAAATAGGTAATGTAGTCAAGGTCATGGTTTAACATAACACGGACGATAACTAAGTTAAAAAAATATGATTCTATTAAGTCTGTCAGTTTGAATATCGAAAAACATTAGACGTGTATTTTTTGCTTTATCAAATCAATAATAATTGCGAAGATAAAGAGCATCAAAGTTCGGAAGTGGGGGTTTGTGACGATACGTTTGGGTAAAAAGTATACTCAAATGTGACGTCACAATGTGACCCACTGTACCGTCTTCATTTATTGTTTACATGAAAAAAGAAAAAATACGTGTCTTACATTTTTTGAAAACCTATCTGACGGATTTTTCGTCAACACGGTAGGTGTTGAATGAGTTGATCGTATGTTGCTATTTTGGTAAACCAAACAATCAGTAACATCACTCAGTACCAAACATTATTCTGTGAAATGTAATTTGTATGTACGAGTATGTGAGTGAAACAGAGCTTGGTTTTTGAATTTTTAATGTGGTGTCTAAAGAAGATGGCTCAAAATTGCCCCACGTCCTACAGTAACTAAAACTATATCAATTTTTTTTTAACACTATAATTTTTTTATGATGTAAAAAACATGATATTTTACATCATAAAAAGAATGTTACATATTTGTTTTTAAAGAATGCTATAATTTATTTACATCAGCGCAGATATTACTATATCCTAGAACTACCCGCAAAACATAACATGACTCCTCAATCCAGCCTCACAGTCAGAAGTACGTTTTTATAAACCGGCAATCTCTCTTCAATCTATTGATACTAATATTGTAAATAGGAAAGATTTTCTTGTTTGTTTGTTTATAGAAGTTTCGGTGCTTATTGCTTCGAAATTTCTAGACCAATTTTAACCATTTTTTCACCAATAGAAAGCTACATTACCAGCGAGTAAAATAGGCTAAAAAAAGTATCCGTATATGACTACGAGAACGGAACTACGCTAGTGAAACCGCGGGGCGCAGCTAGTCAAAGTATAAACTGTGCAGACACCACTTCTACTTAATGCAATGGATTATTTATCTAAGTAGATTTACTCCAGAGTCGAGGATTTCAAACCATTTGAGAAGTTAACAAAGTATCGCTGTTTTCAGGTCCAATGGGTCCATCAGGCCATCCCGGCAGACAAGGGGATAGAGGCGACCCAGGAAGGGAAGGTAAGATAATGAAGGATTTATTGGGTATTAACATGATACAATAAAATGATTGATAATATAATAAATAAAAAAATACATGTCTACAATTCACACGTGGTAGAAGTGAAACCTTCAAAAATTTAGGCTTCAAGATAATGAGACGAAGCGACAGTAAAAAGAGACAGACACATGAATTTATGTGTCTGTCTCTTTTTACTGTCGCTTTTTCGTTTCATAAACTTTCAAACTTCAAAAACTAAGGTAATGTACGTTGGATTTCTAAGCACCTCTTGCTAATAAAATCCTAAATAATCTATACTAATATTATAAAGCTGAAGAGTTTGTTTGTTTGTTTGTTTGAACGCGCTAATCTCAGGAACTTCTGGTTCGAATTGAAAAATTCTTTTTGGGTTGAATAGACCATTTATCGAGGAAGGCTTTAGGCTATATATCGTCACGCTTAAGCCAATAGGAACGGAGCAGTGATAAAGAATGTTTTAAAATCGGGGATTCCACGGGGACGAAGTCGCGGGCAGCAGCTAGTCTATACTAATATTATAAAGAGGTAACGTTTGCGAGTTTGTGACGTCGTAAGGGGTAATCTCTGGATCTACTGAACTGTTTTTCAAAATTATTTCACCAATAGAAAGCTACGTTATTATGGATTGTCATAGGTTATATTTTATCCCCGTATTGCCACTGGAACGGGTATAACGCGGGAGAAACCGCGGGGCGCTGCTAGTAATATTATAAATGCGGAAATGACTTTGTTTGTTTCGTATTCACGCCCGACTAGTCGAAGTGATTTTGCTACAGAGATAGATGGGACCCTAGAGACGGTTGCTTTAAGGCGAGCAAATCTGAACAAAAGCTAGTTTACCATAAGCTCATACCAAGTTTTTTATGATTATACTGTTATTTTAATTTCTAGGACCGATGGGCCCTCGCGGCCATCCAGGACTTAGAGGGACCTGCGAGTGTCCCCTGACTTATTACGCGTATGCCCCACAAGGACTTAGCAAGGGGCCCTGACCAATACCAATAGACAATTTTTGTACTTAATAAAATGGTTAAAACTAACACATGAGTTTCTTTTTGTGTTTTTATTTTATTTTAATAATGGCTCGTTCAAAGAAACCAGAAAATGTTTAAGAGACCTTTTTCTGTTTTTATAACGAGTTTTTGGTTTTCATTGAATGCTGAGCCAATTAACACATTTTTATTTTTCTAAAGAGAACAGAAATGAAAATGAAATTTCTTAAATAAAAAAAATAATTTAATAAAAATACCCAAACATTATCGTCATTAAATACAAGAACTTGTCTCCATACTTTATTTTATAAAAACAATGTAGGATGGCTATGATTTCCATAGATTTAACTAAATGTCACTCTGTTTAGCCGCCATTACTGTTGATGACGTAAGAAGATGGCGTCAGTTATTGGCGGGTTCTATTTCACGCACGGATTCAATTTCTGCTTTGCAGAAGAAACATTGCTTGCTGTTTAACAGATGTTGCATTATACAGGCTCTGGAACAAGAACATTAAATGGGACGATTCAATTATTAACAATGCTAAAGTTTTTTTGTGTGATACTTTTAATTTAGGCTACTCTAAAAGAGCTGGAACTTTCCTGTCCTGGAACCTAATGTTAGCTTTCCTCTTTTATTTTGTCAACTAAAATATGTACGAGGAAGCTGAGTACTGCATTTTGATGGGCCTGCCGATTGATTTTCAGACGACGAGCCTGTTTTACGATGTAGGAATTAGCCTTTTCACATAACAAATAAAAATAAAAATAAATCGGTTGTCTAATAAAAATAGGTCGGTTTACGGACGATAGTTTAACGGGACAACGTCATAACAAAACATTTATGAAATTATTGTGCCTCTCGCTCGATCGTGCAGCGCTCTCGCTTTGATCGTAACGTTACAATCCGCGTAACGTTACAACGAATCATCCTTATTCGTACGTGCAGACGGTGTTCATATTAGACGTTGTCACGTCAAAAAAGGATCAATTTTTATAAAATTAGGTGCCAATTAGGTAAGCGTGTGCTTAATCGTAGATGAGGGGAAATAATCTCTCAGACGGAAAAGTAACTACTCTCGAGGTTGTAGTAAGATATCTACTAATGTAGCAACATCAATGCCGCCACAAGAAAAACTAACGAAGCAAATTTGTATGGCAATAAAAAGAATCGCTATGCCATCTATCCCGCCAGCGACAAACTAAAATCCTTCACCGCAGTATTAGAGTTTACCGTGCGATTTGAAAATATGCAACAGCTCGAATATCAACTATCGGGCAGTTGCCCACCTGACACAACAACCATTCGGTCGGGATATCCTCCTTTTTCTATGGAGGTTTGCGGGACTTAACCTTCTGTGCCGCATACCTTCGATACTCATATTTACTGCTGTAAACAAAGTATTGGAATATACCTAATACTCCATTCACAATAAGATTAGACATTGGAACAAAATTGTTTACAGTCCGTTCAACCGATTTTTATTTCTATTCCGTATGCATTAGGATGGCATTAAAAACAAAAACGTGATTATAATACCAACTGTTTACTGCAGCTACTATGTGTCATGCCACCAACACAATCGAAGTCAAAATCGGTTGAACGGACTGTAAAAAGATGTATTTCAATGTCTAATCTTATCATGAATGGGGTATAGTGCTATATAGTTTGCTCCTTTTTATTTCTCAACAAACCTGCACGAATGGTGTCCACATGGCATGAAGGCGGTGTCGGCAGGCCTGGCGTAGCAGATAGTGCAGAGCAGGTCGGACTGCGCCCCGCTTGAGCCCGGAGACTTCGTCTTCAAGATAGCGTCTCGACCAATGCGTAGACGCTCTGCTACTAGCTCTAGAGCTTTCAACTCTTCTTTTGTGACGTCTTCTGGATCTAGATGAGAAAAGTACTGCATTCATCTTAGCGTATGGTAGTGATCGAAAATATAGTGTAGTACTCAGCAACGGTAACACAATTCGCTGATGCAGCCAAAAGGCCCTAACATGTACAGGTGACATGGTATGGGCATGTGGCGCTAGACGAAAGGTGGGCCGGACTGGCGAGACACCACAAACACAAAAGATCGGGGACATCCACATTGGTATAACTAGATTGTTTTTATGGCAAAATTAAATATATAAAGGTTAGAATTTTCTAGAGGTACTGTTTCGTTACAAAAATCAATAATTGAAACAAAGACGCACTCGTGTTGAGTGTTATACTATTACTTTCTCTCGTGGGCTATGCCCGAGAGAGAAGTCTCGGGAATATGCTAGTAATAATAAATACATTAAATCACTTACACTTGTAAAATGAGAATACTTTGTGGTTCTTCGACTTGCCGAGCATGAGCTCAAGTCCATCCATCCTGAATAGAGGCTCCGTCACCAAGGCTTTTGTCACTCTGTCCAGATGCTAAACCAAGAAGATTGACAAGATATGAAAGAGATTTACGCAAATGAAAACATGGATTTTATCAACCATGAGAATGGTGTATCCTTTCTTTAGTCACAAAAAATTGATTTCAGCGCTTTTGCTATGTATGTATATGCTCTGCATAGCGGACTTTGTGGTGCACTTAGGAGGATTGAGCATGAAGTGAACTGCGGGCGTACCATGAGGTGTTAATACGTGAGTCTTCCGAGCGAGAAAGAGGGACAGAAGATAGAGGATAGTTATACACCCTATATAGCTCTATCCCTTTTTCTCGCTCGGAAGACTCACGTTTTAAGATGCCATGGTACGCCCGCTGTCTTTCCATCTGATTTTTTTGGTTTGACAGTTCATTTAATCATCATTTCACGTAAGTTTACACGTTGAGATGTTTACAGAACCGCACTGCTGTAGTCACTGCCATAAATTTGGATCTTAAAGTTTAAAATATGCAAAGAACATAGCACGTTACTCAAAGGAGTCCTTTAGCAGTCTTTCATACTTTGTGAAATGGTGGTCTGATAAGGTTAGGTATACTGGCTAGTCATGTCATTCATACTCACTTCAGGAGGCAGATTCGGCTCCAGCATTCTGATGAGGCAGCCAGCCACAGGCGCTAGTGCCACATAGTAGTGTACCCGGTCTGTGTCCGGTAGGCCCCGGGCGACCAGGCGAGCGAAGCTGGCGCCCCCACCGCCGCGAATGCAGACGCGGGATACTACAGCCATTAGGATCTGGAATAGGGATGTTGCCTGAGTAAAAAATATATGATTATGTTTAGTCCGTCAGTTAGAGTAAGTATAGAAAAATATTGGACACGTATTTTTTCCTTTATCAAATCTATAAAAACAGACGAAGATAAAAAGCATCAAAGATCGGGAGTGGGAGCGTGTGACGTCACGGCTCGTTAAAAATTGTAGCGAGTAGTGACACCACACGAGTTTTCAACGCACTGTATCGTCTTCATTTTTTGTTTATGTGAAAAACGAAAAAATACGTTGGTGAAGCGTCAATGCCTTTTACAATATAAAAAAATAAAATAATAATATTTTAGGATTTGTCATATAATACGCATAATATGTTAGTATCTCAAATTAAATATTTTAGTTTCTCAATTGATGAATCCTCGCACCAATCTTGTTGCCGCAGCGCCCATGTATCTAAACTTTCTTGAGTTTTCTCGCCATGAGGCCGATAGAGGGCGTTAGCGGACAGTCCTCTTCGTGTGACCGTGCGCAACGCTGTATGTGCGGTCGCTCCGCCTTTTGAAAATTCCTTTTTTGGTGAAACCTTGATGATACTCGTAAAATAATTGGACCTGCATCTGTGCTTCATTGAGAACTTATAGTGCAGTGTTGATTTTTGGAGTTTTAACCATTGCACCGGTGGATTCAACAAGATTTTGCTCGCCGGCCGGCAGCCTATACCTACAAGACCATCAAGCGCGCATGAACGTGGTATCTTCCCAGCACCCTGGGTCTGAGTGGATTCTCTGGATTGCCAAGGTACGTGGGCATGTTTTGCTGCTAATAAGTCTTTTGGTATTGGTTTCTCGCGGATTCATCAAAGGGGAAATTAATTTATTTTGAGGTCCGCCATTACACTTTTTAACATAGGTTCGTGATTCAAATTCTCTCACAACCTACACAAAGGTGCAGGCTATTTACACGCCACATCATACGTGTTCAATATTTTTTGGAAATCTATCAGACGGACTAATCAGATTTTTTTAGTCAACTACCCTATTGCAGGTTTAATGTTTTTGTAGGCACCAAATGCAAGGTGGTAATATGGGAAAGGTGGTAATAAACGAAAGGGTGAAAAATGGTTGATCAATCAAAGCAACTTATCGTGTCTTCTAATTCACACGGTATAATGCAAGTGAGAGGGATTTATTAGTGGGGACATTTGTGCCATCAGTGAGCTATTGACCATAATAATTTGAAGACCGGAGATGTGCATGTTTGGACATCATAGCTTTGGGTATTGAAGTCGTTCTTTTTTAACCTAAATACCTTGAAATAAATTATCGTCTACTGATCAAGCGAACCTTACCCGACAGGTTCTATGTAACAGCAGTTCTTTCTGGTAGTCGCAGGTCTCTGGTTTGGTAAGCTGCATAGATGCCTTAACCTGTGCCGTGGTACAGGTCGAAATAAGTTGTGTATACCTAAGGCCCGGCGCCCACTATCGGCATCGGCACGGCTGAGGATTTTAGGTGATAAAAAGCATTGTACTTTAACTTCATGGCAATAAAGTAGAAGTTAGCCTCAAGCATACCGAAGCGGTATTTTTGTTACTACGATCATATATCATGGAAATTTCTACTTTATTGCCATGAAGTTAAAGTACAATGCTTTTTATCACCTAAAATCCTCAGCCGTGCCGATGCCGATAGTGGGCGCCGGGCCTTAGTGTGACGCGAATTAACGAGAGGCGAACCTTACCGGACAAGTTCTGTCTAAAAGCAGTTCGTTCTGGCTGTCGTAAGCCTCTGCTTTGTTGAGCAGCATCGGTGCCCTATCTCCAGTGCCCTAGCCAGGCCGTGGTACAAGTCGAAACATGTCGCGCAAAGCTTGATCAGACGATGTTCAAGATGGGGCGAACCTTACCTGACAAGTTCTGCCCAATAACAGTTCGTTCTGGTTGTCGCAAGCCTCTGCTTTGTTGAGCAGCATCGGTGCCCTATCTCCAGTGCCCTAGCCAGGCCGTGGTACTAGTCGAAACAGGTCGCGCAAAGCTTGATCCGAAGCGATTCAAGATGGGGCGAACCTTACCTGACAAGTTCTGCCCAATAACAGTTCGTTCTGGTTGTCGCAAGCCTCTGCTTTGGTGAGCAGCAATGGCGCCAGGTGGAGGGTCATCTCTAGTGCCCTAGCCAGGCCGTGGTACAAGTCAAAACACGTAGCGCATAACTTGATCTGACGAGACTCTAGGTGGGCATCGACGCTGACACGATCCATCTGGAAGTTTATTAATGAATGGCTTAGGTATTTTCTACCATTCGACCTTAGGTTGGTGCAGAGACAGAACCTTTGTTTCTTTTTTAACTGGACCTCTAAGAAAAAGGAGTTTTATTGAGATGTATTTGAGGTAGACAATTTTTCAGCATATATTTACATATGGAAATAGGGTTGTCACTTTTTTGTGCATTATAGTACATTGGATATATTTATTTTTAAAGTCCTATTTAGCATAGTCAGCCTTTTAACGTTCCCACTGCTGGGACACAGGCCTCCTCTCAAGGAGAGGGAATGGGCCGTAACCCACCACGCGGGCCCAGTGCGGGTTGGTGAATGTCGCATGTCTTTGAATTTTTTGGTTCTAGGACATGCCGGTTTCCTCACGATGTTTTCTTTCACCGTTTTGAGCAGTGGTGATGAATTTAATTACATAAAGTAATGCGCCTAGCTAGGTTTGAACCTGCGACTTACAATTCGTAAGTCGGGGCCGTTACCACTCGGACACCACTGCTCCTTTAAAGTCCACTGCTCCTTTAAAATTTATTTTACTTTATTGTTTTGCTCAAAAACATATCTTGCATTACTTTCTTTTTTTAATTATTAACTCTGCTAAAGTTTAGCAGTGATAATTATTTTTGATATTTGCTGTAAAGCTGTTTAGCAGCTAAACAGCTTTATAGCATCTTTACTACACAGTAAAGTGGTCTATAGATAAGTTAAAGTAAATTGGTAATTTTATTTTTTATCAGATTCGGAGAAGCTTTGTTTCTTTCGTCTCGCCATTTCCTATATAATCATCACTTTGTTCTTTATACAAATTTAAAAATGAAAATGAGCGTTTATGTGGTGGCCACCAAAGGGTATATTAATGGTTTTAGGGTTAGGGTTAAGCTTTCCATTATATCGAACCTATTCGGCAACAATCGTTAACGCCATCAAGTATTAGATATTATAAATAGACCCAGTAACTCTGTCGTTCTGTTTTACGCAAAAACTTTTACAACCAACCTTTTTTTGTATATTATATGTGAAATGAATCCCAGAGACATAAAAAGATCCGGAATAAAGCATTTTCGCGTACCTTATTGTTCTCATAAAGTATAGAGTACAATTACCCGAAATAACGAACAGTTTTTTTTATTGAAGTACGGGTGGCAACCCTAAGGGAGCCTCGGGTGTTGTTGAAAAAAAAAAGTTAGTCTAGTGTTTCTGAACTTAACATACCTAATGGTGTTTATTACAAGCCACGATCTACTCTCACTTTCGTTCTCTGTCAGTTGCAACAAGATAGCAATTCCATGACGCGTCGCTTAAAAATCGATATAAGTAGAAGTTACCTCCTGCATCATAGTGATGAACTCCGAGAAGGCCCAGTTGAGCTGGCTCAGCAAGGAGTTGAGGTAGGCAGCGGCGTTGGTCGGGTGCGCCGCCAGGTACTCCTTTATGCGGCTCTGGATGACCTCCGATGGACAGGGACCTAGAGCAAATAGGAATATACAGAGTTAATATGTCAGAGGGGCGTTAAATTACACTACTTATAATATACGTGTTTAGTATTAATTCGATACGGTATAAAAATAATAAGCACCAAAAATGAGGTTTTTTTCGAACAAACTAAATAGCTTACAAATCAGAGTAAAACGCAACCATCCTTTGTAAATAAATTTAACTGACCTTAGAAACCTAGGTGACTAAGCGCATGGGGTCTCAACTCGAACAAAGTATAATTAGTTAGTAAAAATAAATCATAGATGGCAGCATAGGTAACAATAATGAAATTAACAATCACTAAAAAGCGTTATACGATCGATTTTGGCTGAAGTAAGTTAAGTAAAAATCAAAACTTCCTTGTTTAATGTTGATTTAGCTATTTACACTCATAAATCACGTACTTTCAACAAAAACTATAAATTAAGCCTTTTACTTCAATTCGAACTTATAGAATTTTAGAAGTAGTTGAAAGTAGAAGACTGTCATGCTGTTTATTTAGAACTCTTTGCAGTAGATGGCGCTTTACTCAATTTTTCTTGTCATTACCTAAAGTGTCTCGAGCTACAATCGTTACCTATACCTACTAAATAAACGTTCAGTTGTTTCATTATGGTAAATCAAATAACATGTTTTTTCTTAAATCTTGTATGTTACATATAAAAATAATTGAAAAAAAAAATGTTAATATGTTTTTGGTACCTACATAATTATCAGATCCCGAAACAATAAAACTTTTTATACAATAGAAACTTTAAAAGTAGGTAGCTCTTCTATCTTTCAATGTCAATTCTATTTCCGTCATGTCCGTCGGAACACTGAGTGAAATGAAACACGATATTATGCCATATTGCTAATACAAATAGAGAATTAAGCCGCGTGAATCCGCCTTTGCCCCGTTGTATCAATTGGATCTGAGCGGTTTGTTATTGTCTTTGTTGACTGTTATTACTTGCTCAGTTTCAAAGTTATTTTCTCTAAGTCCAATATTTTTTGTTTTCTTTACGTATTTTTAGAAAAGACACCTCTCTATGACTATTATACCAGGAACCTGGAAACTGGAGAAAGAGTCTCGCACACATATATTATATACCTATATATATATATATATAAATATATATGTCGTACATATACATATACCTATAATACTTATGTGCAAGAGTCTGTCCAGTTTTCTAAGCTAGTAAAAACTTCGGATTTTTATGTAACTCGGTTTAGAATACCTAATTGATTGTGTAGTAGGTATGTTTTGATTTAAGTAATGCAGGCGTGTACGCGACTGCGTAGGTATCGTTTGCTTAATACAGGATCTGTGTGTGTAGTAGGTAGTTGCCGTGTGTTAGGGCAAATAGGAGACACAGGTTTCCGATAGTTTGTTTATTGGAACGAAGTTCCTTATCGCGCGTTGTGAAAGGGGGCTAGACGGAAAAAAATCATACGAAAAGTTGTAACGACCCTTTTTAACCGACTTCTAAAAAGGGAGGAGGTTCTCAATTCGGATGTTTGTATTTTTGTGTCACGATTTGGATGGGTGTGTTAAGCAACTGTTGGCAAGGTTGCGAAAAGGATGGGTGGAGTTAAGCAGCTGTTAGTGAGGTCACGATTTGGATGGGTGTGTGAAGCAGTTATGTTTGATATATTTATATGTGTGTGTGTGTGTGTGTGTGTGTGTGTGTCTGTATGTACATGTACATTTTTTTATTTCATACTAAAGCATCGACTACTTAGGTACAAACTTTAACATCAAGGAAAAAGACAAATGCACGAAGATGTAGAAAATATCGTGAGAGAAAGAAATTACAAAATACAATTGTACAAAACATAACTGCATAACTATCTACCTACTGGTCACTTTGTAACATTATACCTATAAGTTTTACTATGTACCTAGGAACCTAGGTACTTGCTTGGAGTATTAAATTATTTTTATAAAAATATTATACAAGTAGCTACTTGTATTGTTTCCTCCTCTCCTAGTACCTACCTATACTCCATTCACAATAAGATTAGACATTGGAACAAAATTGTTTACAGTCCGTTCAACCGATTTTTACTTCTATTCCGTAGGCATAAGGATGGCATTAAAGCAAAAACGTGATAATAATACCAACTGTTTACTGCAGCTGCTATGTGTCATGCCACCAACGCAATAGAAGTCAAAATCGGTTGAACGGACTGTAAAAAATATGTATTTCAAAGTCTAATCTTATCGTGAATGGGGTATAGTTACCTACATATTTCATTTAATTTCCATGCCGCAGCACTGGCCGCAGTAACATTACCGCTAAATTACAAGAAATTTTATAGTTTTGATTGATTTGAGTAGATTGAGGAGCTCGTGGCTAAAATATAATAGCCGCACGGGTCGATCTTCAAGGTTAAACGCTTGCCGAGGTCTGTCTGTGGATGGGTGACGTGAAGATCTCATCAGGTCGGAGGTAAAATACTGGTATTCAACTGAATCCGGTGCAAATATATATAGTTCGGAAAAGGTTAGACAGATGAACATTGATTTGAGTAGAGTAGATAATAAAATTTAAAAACATGAATAAGTAGGTACCTACTTATTGTAAAATTCGCCATAGCGACCAATTCGACTTTAGTAAGTTAACGAAGCGCGTATAGGAATAAACCATTGAGATAGGAGAAACATGGAGATGCTGCGTTAATCTAACATTTGTTTAGGTAGGTATACAAATATGAGTGAAATATGATTCAGAACTTGAAATATCGTTATGTCTCATTCTTTTTAGTGAGATAATCTTATTTGATAAAAGAGACAACTATATTTTAAGTTGTTGCTAATTATGGCAACATTTTATCGTGACGTAGTGACAGTTGGTAATTTTTTGTATTATTGAGATTTGCTAGAAAATTAGGTAGGTACGAGGTTTTTACTTACTACACGTAAATATTGGAAAACAGAAACTCAACATGCCTGTGTGTTGTATTGTGAAATGTGGTGCATGAAATAATCAAAATCAATCGCAATTGTCTTTGCACAGGTTAATAGCCGGTTTTCATGCATTAATACTCACAATAATACACATTCGATGATACTATTATAACGCTATCATGAATTTATGGCTAAAGTATTGATATTTGGGTTAATTTCCATGTAACAGGCCTTTTTATTATTTGTTAATTCATTCGTTTATTTACAAACATATATCATAATGGAATACTGTTGTACCGTTGCCGACTTGCCGTAATAGTCTCCGAAACTAGTTCCGCTGCATACCTTATAACAGACACTTAAGTTTTATTTATTTATATAGATAACAGAAGGTAAGATAACCTAGGTAGGTACTCATCTTTTTCTGTTATAATTACAATGGACTTTAAGTAAGTACCTATATAATATTAGGTATGATCCAAACGTGATAACTAGTAAAACTCGTATTTAATATCGATACTCGTCATAGTAACACCTATGTCCCTTGATTGATACCAACATCCCTAGCAATGGCAGCCATTTTATATTTATAGGTATGCACCCTTTTTTGTAGGTATTTCCAGTCCATACTTTTCTATGTCAATGGAATAAACGCATTAACAACTGCACGAAGATAGGTATATTTATATATGTACCTACCTATTTTTGCTTTGGAAACACACCGTCTTCTACTTAAGCTGAAAATTGCTAGCTCAAACACAAAAATTAAACTATTAGGTACGACAACCAACTCGAAGATATTTTTTGTTGTATTGTTGTATTTGTCCTAGAACGAACGGTGCGATGTCATACTCGATTGGAGAGAGATGTAGAGAAACAATAATTGAAAAACGACGCCATCTAGTAGTATTGATTTCACCACATCGATGACACCTAGTATCTAGGCTGTCTCCTAGATGGCGTTGTAAAACTACAGTCTCTGGAAATCAGTGAGCCGCTGATGCTACCATCTGTCGTAAAAATTAAGAAAATAATATAGTTAGTTCAATAGTAAGACTTAGGGAGGTGTCATTTTTTTGTATGGGATTGGGTGTCTGTACTGTAGTATTATATTATCTGTGCTAAGCGGCACCGTCATTTGGTTGTACTTGTGACTTGCGTCAAAGCGGCAACAACGCATCGTAGGTTATACTCAGATTTATCGTTTTAAGGAGCATGACCTATGCGTATAGACATAGTCAGCTGTTAGGAAATATATACATCGTGCTCAAACGGGGCAAAAACTTAAAAAATCATTTGCGACTAAACTACTGCTCCTATTTAATTGATTTTTGGTACAGAGCTTGTAAATGGTACCTAGTATATGCAGTTTTAAGGAAAGCCCCTCTGTCGTATCAACTTTGTATGTATCATTGTTTATTGCAAAATATAGTATTGTGCTAAAACCTTAAGTGTTTTCATTGAACGACACTGCAGTTGTTGTGCAATTGGAGAGGCCTATGTCTAGCAATGGATGGCAACAGGCTGTTGATGATGATGATGACATTGCAGTACAATTCTGTAAACATCTCACCGTGTAGATAAGCTTAGGCGAAGTGAACATGAACTGAGCTGTCAATCCATACAAACTAGTTGGAATGGCAGTTCACCTCATGCAATCCACCGGAGTTCACACGGCTAGGTGTTGACAGAAATAGACTGAATAGATTTTTTTTAATACTGAAATTCTGTTATTCATTAGTTGATTATCTTATTTGTTTTATTTTTTTATATTTTAATCCTGTGTGTGACATTCCAACAATTTAATATTATTGACATAATTTGATACCTATTTTTGTGCTCAATAGCGAATTTTAATTGAAACTGACATTATTTATTAAATTTTGCATGCTAAAACTTAGGCAGAATGTACCCGCGCGGCTCACTATATTTTATAACAACTTAATTGTACTGTACCTACATTCTATGCGAATAAATGATTTGATTGATTGATTGATTGACTGGCTGTAGTGCATTGAACGCTGACGGCCGATGTATGTAGATCAGTGATGTGAAGACAGAACTCATTTTAAATTTGAAAATGAAAATACTATATCTAGTTTTAATTTCCGCGAATATACGTGTTGACTCGCCGACCGTTGACCGTTGTCGCAACTCAACGGTCGGCGAGTCAACACGTCCCCTGAGCATGCCCCGTGGAGAGGCGAAAGACGTGTCGGTATTGGTGTTGGGTTTTGCTTTGCCTTCCTGCATGTGCATAAAATCCTTGCATTTTCCTTGTATCTTGCATGTGCATAATATAGCGGGCGGGAGGGAGGTGCATACCTGCAACCCACAAATATTCGCGGAAATTAAAACTAGATATAGTATTTTCATTTTCAAATTTAAAATGGATTTCCGCAAAGTAACGCCTGACTCAATCAATTAGAACTCATTTTACCTTAGGTGATCCTGGCTGCCTCTTTTTATTTATTTTTTTTGTCTGAGATGGGTTTGCTCTTCCAAACCATCGTATACAATTTTATTTTTTCATTTTACATCGGCAAGAGTAAATGAGAACATCATCAATGTAGTCAAAGCCACTCATTATTGGCGATAGCTAAAATACTTGTAGTCAGATTTCAACCAAATTTAACGACAAGCACCAGCTTTCGAATACAAAAAGGATCATCAAAATCGGGACACCCAGTACAAAGTTATGAGGTAACACAAACAAAAAAGAAATATAGTCGACTTGAGATCCTCCGCCTTTTCGAAAGTCGGTTAAAAATAGAGCAAGCCACTTACCAAAACACTGGCTCATAAGTCCTGCATCAACTTTGGCCCCGAGGTTGTTTACTGTCGGCTCCCTGTCGCCGTACCTGCGTGATGATATACGTCACTATCAATATCGAATATTTGATTTGTTTGGTGGGCTCACACCGATAGCAAAACAAGCAGAAGGTGAGATTGGTACAAGAGTTTTTATTGTTTCTTGTTGTATGATATATTCTAAAAACTATATTTGACAGATAATATATTCCAAAAACTATATTGGACATGTATTTTCTCACGTAAAAAAAAATGAAGACGATAAAATATATGTTGAAAACCCGTGTGACGTCACTACGTGCTACGTTTGTTACCACAACGTGACGTCACGAGCCCCCACTCATGTGTTTAGATGCTTTTTATCTTCGTCAGTTTTTATAATTTGATAAAGCAAAAAATACGTGTCTCACATTTTTTGATAATCTAACTGACGGACTAATTAAAATCATATTTTGTTTAGGTACTTAGAAAACATCCCTATTCTCCATATTACGAGTATAAAGTAGATACTGCTGAACAACTTTAGTATAACATTTGGAAACACAACAGCTACTGTTTCTTCCTGATGGTATATCAACGACTAGCTGACCCGCGCAAACTTCGTTTGTGCTACAGTTTTAGTGTGATGATAATATACATATGTATATATAGCCTATAGCCTTCCTCGATAAATGGGCTAACTAACAATGACAGACTTTTTCAAATTCTTGTTTTTTTGCAACTTCGACAATATTATTATAGTCTTTTTATTTTCATATATTATACATACATAATTTTTTTGTAAGTTACGACAACGTTTGTGTGCAAATAAAATAAAATAAACAAAAATAACAAAATAAATAAAATAAATAAAATAAATAAAATAAATAAAATAAATAAAATAAATAAAATAAATAAAATAAATAAAATAAATAAAATAAATAAAATAAATAAAATAAATAAAATAAGTAAAATAAATAAAATAAATAAAATAAATAAAATAAATAAAATAAATAAAAAAAATAAAATAAATAAAATAAATAAAATAAATAAAATAAATAAAATAAATAAAATAAATAAAATAAATAAAATAAATAAAATAAATAAAATAAATAAAATCGGATCAGTAATTCTTGAGATTAGCGCGTTCAAGCAAACAAGCATACAAACAAACTCTTCAGCTTTATATATTCGTATAGATATATGCACATAGAGACATCTGGATAATAAAACATTCTGGGGAACACTAGATTCAATCTAGCTCTCTGCAATGTGTCTATGTCATGTAGCTCAGTTCAATAGGTTCCATTTCGATATTGCACCGATAAATCTCAATGATGGAGAGGCTATATATGTATTCGACTATGGCTCGCCCATGAGTTATACCGGCTGATATCGTCCGCGGCGTGATTTCTGTTCATATTCGATCAAATACAGCTTCACGATCAGAGGAGCTTATAGCTAAGTAATAATAGACGCACGAATCGATACTCAAGGTTAAGCAACTTTTGCCGAGGATGGTCTGTGGATGGGTGACCGTCTTAACATATCGAGATACCTCTGTGCCGTCGTTTCCGTGCGGAAAGCACGTTACGCCGTTGGTACTGGCTTTCATTTGGTAGCCGTTACGGATTGTCAGAAGCCAGAAAATATGACATCAGTCTTGCCAAGAAGTATCGTGTTCACTGGATAATGGGTTGTGGAGATCTGGTAGGCAGCCACTCCACGTAAAATACAGGTATTCAGCTGAATCCGGTTTGACTGGAAGCTGATCCAAATATTGTTGGGCAAAGGCTAGGTAGATGACACTTCATCTGCATAGTTACATCTTGAAGCTGTCTCATCCGACAGCTTCAAGATGTGACTGATAAAGAGTAGGCTACTTACTCGGAAAGGGTTATAAGAGTTTATGGGAAAGCAGCGTCGCTCTATGCTTATGTCACCATCTAAATTTAAACTAATACTACGAGGAAAAATAATGTTTTGTTGCTTATATGTTTTTTGGTTGGTTTCTGTTATTACTAACCCAAATACAAAAACGTTTTCACTGATTGAAAAGCACATTTCCGCTGACTATCATGGACTACTTTGTGACACAGCACATGTTCTGTGGGTCGACTTATTTATTTATTTATGTACACACATTATACTTAAAATGGAAAATTTTATACAGAAACTAAGAACACAAAGGTACTGCCTTGTAGGCGACGAGAATAAATAAATTTTAGCTTTAGTTAAAATCGTAGTGTTTAGTGTGTTAGATTTGTGCATTATCAAAAGTTATTAAAACCGGATGCGATAAGCCGAAAATAGATCAAAGTGGTGTGCAAGTGGAGAGGCCTATGGCTAGCAGTGGACTGCAACAGGCTGTTGATGAAAAATTAAAAAAAAATATCCACATAGACTTTTTATGGATGGGAAATCATCAAATGACTTCTTCCACTCCCGTGTTCTTCCTAATGCTCTTTGCGTTCCAGGGCCACGGTGACACTTTCGAACAAATTCCGGAACCCTAGCAGGCACTGACCCTATGGGCCCCACGTTCTTTGCTGACATCTCTTTGAGGCGCGCGTGGAACACAACGTGCCGTCGAGCTGGGCTTGGTTGTTATCGGACGGCTAAGCACTCATTGTTTGCCATCCGCAGGCCCGTTCCCCATAGGCCTATAAACCAACGGGTAGCGGTAGCGGAGTTGGATTAAGACAACCCGATATAATACGACACGTCTAGTTGAGGACGATGTCGAATTGCTTAGTATGAGCAGATCAATGATCGATGTTATTGTGAGTTCTTATAGAACGACGGAAGCCAGTGCACGTCTACAGTTTTGGTAAATTCGTAACGAGAAGAAATGGCAAGAAACTCCACGATTACAGGACTCCAGGCGACCTATTATGACGTCTTAAATCCATCATCATTTCTGTGTCAGAGAGAGACGGAGTTACACAAGACGAATAGCACTATCTCTTTCCCTCACACGAATCATGATGGCATTGGTACTTCGTAATACGGCCACAGTCCAGTCCATGTCTCTAACTATTCTGGTATAGTATTCTTGTACTTAAGAAGCGGAACTGATACATATGTATGTATATTGCTTAGATCTAGGAACTTGACTACCGACAAAGATTTGTCCAAAACCATTCGCACTTATTCATTCAAACAAAAATAAATCATAAGTTATTTCATTAAAGCAAGCCGAGTTTTCAAACGCTGTTCAAGTTTTATTCGAGGAATTTATATGACAGCTTTTGTTGAGAAAATATGTCATACCGTCTTATTAATTTTTTCCTTGAAAGTTACCTGACTATCAAATTTCAGCCCTAATTGGAATCGTCGTACCTATTGCCCCTATGAAGTCAGTACTAACATATTACCGAATCAGAACAAAACTATTCCTTCTCTTAAACCTTTTCTTACATTAATCCTAATTCAAGTAACCTTTGTAACGGAACTTCAGAGTGCTTCCATTCTTTCCATTGTGTTTCTAAAGAGAAACACGTCGCTGTGTTTACGGAAGGTAGTTTAAAGTGTTTTATCACGAGTTCTAGTTAAAGTGCTATTGTGTTAGCAGCACTTTCCTGTCTTAAAACTTTTCTAATAGTAACAAGATGTATTTTCTTTGCCCTGTGTAGTGGTGGAGTATTTTGTTCAACACGTAGTTTTCAAAAAGTCGATCTACGATACCATAAACTAAACGTAAAAGATTTATTTCGAACTCGCACGGACAAAAACCAAAAATTAAATAAATTAACTACCGATGTCATTCCATTATTTACGACTCAGCACTCAGAACATGGCATTTTTTCTTTTTCACAACACGCACAAAAATGGCGACCATTTTCTTATGTTCCACGACGCGAAATTCTATTTTAATTTTGGGTGTATTTTGTATTATTTTTAACTGTCACATTTAAAATATTGTAATTTTTAATTGGAATTTATGCAATCAATATCTTATGTTAATGCTAACTTAGTATTCTATGTCCTTTAGGTATTATCTGAATATACCTAACATTTGGCAGAATCTGATGACCACTGACTAGTCTTAAGACCATTATGTAAGTTTTAAATTTCAGTTAAAACATCCTATTAGAAGAACAGAAGGTTGAACAACGTACGTTCTATAAGTTAAAACAATTTAAACTTTTTTACACAGTTAAGGTTCATAATCCATTGTTATCGTATTCAAGCGGTTCGATTCGGCAGCGATGTGGTTTTTTATTTCTGTCGTTTTGTAGCAATACTTTTAATTTGTTTCTTTTATCATATTTTAACAAATAAATGATTATGATTGGTCGTGTCGATCTCTGGGCATAACATACATGTAAACATATTCGGAAAAAGGAATTTAAATCAAGTTATTTAATGACTTTGTATCTTTGTGATTGGTCAAAATTTAGTGAACTATCATCATCGAATGGCGTTAAAACCCGCCAAAAATTACTTACTTACAACTTCAGTGACGATAAGCCGTGCAAATATGTCTTTGTTCCCACCTTGCAGCTAAATGTGGCCACTGCCTGTGCCGAAAGCCGAAGCCCGAGCCGTGCCAGAAGCGCACGAGCACCCAGTTGGACTGCGCCCACGCGCGGTTCTGATACGGGCGCACCAACTCCTCTACCATGCACATCTGTCTGGAGCAAAATAATGGTCCTGGATTAGCAATATAACAATCAGTACTAGACTAAGTATTTACTAAAATGTGATGAATGGAGATAATTGTTTTTTCATCCAAGAAAAAGCAACTAATAATGGCTATGTATTGAGAGTTATTACCGTCGGGATCTTTCACAAAGCTTACCCAGAAGATGGCGCTGCTTGATCAAGGAGCAAATAAAAAATATAATCTGTGGTACGTTGTAAAAACACAGGATTATCTGAACAGTCACCTAACCATAATACGATAGAAGTATGTCATGTTTTTTATCAAAGGATGGGAAATCATCCAATGACGTTTGCTCTCGGTGGAGCGGAAGGGAGTGTCAGATTCATTCTGACTAAAACCCATACGTGTTGCTCCAAACGCCCTTTGCGTTCCAGGGCCGCGATAACACTTTAGAACTATTTCCGCAACCCGGGCAGCCAATGTCACACCTAACGGCAGAAATTGGCTTTCAGGTTCAAAATAATTTTCGGCGAAAAAGGAATGAGCATTGATAACTACGATTATTCATGGTACTTAATTTTGAAATTTTAGATCAGTCCAAATTTCCTCATAAATTTTATCTTCTCTGTACAGTAATTTGGCACATGGCCGAGAAATCCGAGAATCGAATTTGAATCCCGGGTATTAGAAAGAAGTCTCATACCCTCTGAATTAGCACGGTTGGATTTTAGGTCCAAAACAATCTTCATCAAAAAAAAGGAATGAGCATTGATAACTACGATTATTCATGATACTTAATTTTGCAATTTTAGATCAGTCCAAATTTCCTCATAAATGTCTTCTCTGTACGGTAATTTGGCACATGGCTGGGAATCGAATTTGAATCCCGGGTATTAGAAAGAAGTCTCATACCCTCTGAATTACCACGGTGCATTGCGACAGGTTTTCGCCCTACCTTCGGCACTGTCTCAGTTAAACGGTTACCCTCTAATGATAATTATACTCACTGTTTGATGGGAACTCTTTCGATGGCCCTCATGGTGGCAGGTTGTGTCGCGAACGACGCTAGCGTCTGGACCAGAGATTCCCTCGTGCTAGCCAGGACTATCCGCTGGTCTGCAAACTCCGCGCACAGGAACGCAGCACATGATACCACTAGTTCGTCCCATTCTGATGGTGGAGAGTATCAATGGGATGGTAAGATAATTAAGATTATCGACGGTTTTTCTACTTGCATTAAGTATGTTGTTTAATAGGGATGTTTCCTGAGGAATACAGTTAATATGATTCTATTTAGTCTATCAGTTAGATTGTCGAAAAATATTGGACACGCGTTTTTTGCTTTGTCAAATCTATAAAAAATGACGAAGATAAAAAGCTTCAAAGATCATGAGCGGGGGGCTTGTGACGTCACGGCGTGATAAAAATCGTAGCACGAAGTGATGTCACACGAGTTTTCAACGCACTATCGTCTTCGTTTTTTGTTGAGGTGAAAAAAGAAAAAAATACGTGTCCAATATTATTTGGTAATCTATGTGACGGACTAATACCATTTTTTTAATCAACTACCCTATTTTGCTACAGCTAAACCTAAGTCAATGATTTATACAGCGTATATTTGTCATACGAGCTGCTTTGCTACATTCCAGTTGGTTGGTGTCCGTAATTACAGGAACATGAGAAGCATCATGCTGCCAAGGTTATGGTTTTAGACATGACAAAACATAATCGATCCATCCCAGGATATTCAAAAATACCTTCAAAGAACTAAAATGTGATAAAATAACACATATTTAAACGATGGGTCCGTCAGTTAAGTATTTCTAATTCTGGTAGGCAAAGAACGATTAGGTTTTCCATCAGAATGATCTGGCAATCCAGCGTAGATTGCATCTGTCTGTGGACCGGTTGATGGCAATAGGATCACCCCTTATTGCATGGGCATTTTTTTTTTTGAATTGGAAATCATTAAATGACTTTTCCCGCTCTGGGCGGACGGAAAGGGAGTGTCATACTCCTACTGACTAAAACCCACCCACGGTGACTTTTTCGAACAAATTTCGCAACCATCTTCCTCCCTACTGCCAATGTGATCATAATTGTGCCAATGTGGCCTTAAATATGACTAGCAAAATGTTAGTATTGGCTCTTCACCCAATGAATTCTCGTTGTGGATTCCCAATGCAGTGGCGTAAAGTACAGGGTTCGGGTATTAATTGTAAGTTGTGTTAAAGACAGTTAATATTTCGTCCTCTCACCTGGTATCTGATGCACAGGTATGGTGGGATGCATGTACAGCCGCAGCGTGTTGCAGAGCTCCAGCATGGCGTCCACGTGGTATTCCGGCACGAACGCGAATAGAGACTCTGCAAATTCTGTGCCACCTGTACGATCTGAGCCACAACGCCGGTGTATTTAAGGAGCTTATACATATGTCGGTGAAGTTATAATTGTTAATAAGTTGTTGGTTCAGATGGTATTGCCATCAATTATATTGATGAGTGTTAGCAATAAATTTGACAAGATTCGATGGTTTATAATCTATCCGTCAGATCGTAAAGACGGAATGTTATACATGCAAATTCTAAAGAAATAAATTACGGCTTCTTGACTGAAAATCAATACATGTATATTAGTTACTAGCTGCTGCCCGCGACTTCGTCCCCGTGGAATCCCCGATTTTAAAACATTCTTTAACGCTGCTCCGCTCCTATTGGCTTAAGCGTGAAGATATATAGCCTAAAGCCTTCCTCGATAAATGGTCTATTCAACCCAAAAAGAATTTTTCAATTCGAACCAGTAGTTCCTGAGATTAGCGCGTTCAAACAAACAAACAAACAAACTCTTCAGCTTTATAATATTAGTATAGATTTTTTACTCTATTCTCTCTTCTTAAAAGGAATTATTACGTAACAGAGGATAAGATGGTTTTAAGGTAAATTCCCTTAATTGTGTACTCTGCAGAAAAAAAATATAATGATATCTATTTTGTAAATAGGTTATAAATAATACTTTAACACGTCAATATTTTTGGTAATTTGAAACTAGATGAGACCCGTGTTTTCTAGCTAAAACAGAAACAGACTCAGAAATCCAAGTCTCTTTTAAGAGCTACACCCGCTTAAAAGAGCCTTGGATTTCTGATTGAATAACTGAACCGATTTTAATGAAACTTCACACATATGTATAAGCTGGATACAAACATTAGTTAAAAACATTTCCGAAATGACTAAAATGACAGCCGGAGATTAAGATACTTTCCAAGGCACGGAGGAGTCTCTACTAAGTTGGTCACCCATCCACAGACCGACCTTGGCAAGTGTTGCTTAACCTTAAAAATTGATCTAAGTGCCTGTTATCATTTAGCCATGTGCTCCTCGAGTTGAGGCAAGAAGTGTTTCATAGTGAAAATATACAAATCGATACCATGTATAGTGACACTTACGATTAGATGTTCCTACTTGTGAATTGGATCCCGTCCGAGGCGTCGTCGCCCTTGAAGTTGGACTCATAGGACTAAAACCAAACGAAAAACCAATAAAATACCAAATTATCGAAGCAAACACCCAACTTACGGCCGAAACCAATACCCGATCTATCACATACTGGAGATAGAAAAACTAATGAAACAACAGAAAAATTACATAGGTTTTCTGTTGTTTCATTTGGTTTTCTATCTCCAGTATGTGATAGATCGGTTATTGGGTTCGGCCGTTAGATGACAACTAACTTAATGCTTCAAGCAAAGATAGAGTAAAGGCGCTTTGGCACCCAGGTAGGCCGACCCAGCTTGCCAAAATGGAGTATTACAGACCCGTCGGATATCTTTTGTGAGTGCGGTGCCTGGTCAGAACATGAGCCACACGTCCGAGTACCCCAAGTGTCCATACACCTTTACTTTGGCACTTTGGAGAACTAAATGAATGCCACCCATTCTACAATGGGGTAGTTGCCTAAAAAAATCTAATTAGTCCATAAAATAGACTTCCCAAAAATATTGCACACGTATTTTTTATTTTTTCACGTAAACAAAAAACGAAGACGATATAGTGCGTTGAAAACTCGTGTGACGTCACTCCGTGCGACGATTTTTACCACGCCCTGATGTCACAAGCCCCCACTCTTGATCTTTGAAGCTTTTTATTTTCGTCAATTTTTAGAGATTTCATAAAGCAAAAAATACGGGTCCAATATTTTTCGATAATCTAACTGACGGACTAAATAGAATCATATTTTTATTCCTCAGGAAACAACCCTATTAGCATAGGCACTACATGAGTCAAAAAATCTAAGAAGTTCACCATCGACTCGAAAAGACAAAGAGTAAAATCAATACAATGAGGTCTTGCACCACTCTACCTTTGATCCGAACTAGACGTATATTCCAACTGTAGCGAGGCGTAGCTGGTTCCTCCAAGTATGGAGCTCTTACCGGGGAGGATCTCTTTGCTCGCCACCTGTGCGTACTGTATTAATTTACTCTATTAATTTCCGTTCACTTTAACATAACACATTTACATTTCTGCGCTGATATACAAAGTTTGCTAAAGGAACAGGGTATTTTTGGAACACGATGTTCAAAAATAGATTGAGTCAGGCGTTACTTTGCGGAAATCCATTTTAAATTTGAAAATGAAAATAATATATCTAGTTTTAATTTCCGCGAAATTTGTGGGTTGCAGGTATGCACCTCCCTCCCGCCCGCTATATTATGCACATGCGTATATACGCCGTGTTTGTAACGGAAAAGATATTTTAGAAAGTGGGGTAAAGTAACTACCAATTCCACGCGGACGAAGTCGCGGGCAGAAGCTAGTAAATCTATAAAAGAACTTACTTGGACGCGTGTTGCATAATCAGAGTCCGAGGATAATCTCAAGGAATGTAGCGTCCCTGAGAAGTGTTTGGCTAGCTCTGTCTGCCTCTGCTTGGTCCAGATCGCTCCTATCACCCACGCCATTTGCAATGAACCTGCTTCTAGTTTTTCCTGGAAAATGCACACATTTTTCATTTTTTTTTAATTCTCGTTTGTAGTGACACCCCCATTTTTTTTTGGATGGAAAAATCATCAAATGACTTCTCCCGCTCTGGGCGCAGCGGAAGGGAGTGTCAGACTCTTACTGACTAAAACCCACCCGTGATCCTTCTTTTGCCCTTTGCGTTCCAGGGCCGCGGTGACTCTTTCGAACAAATTCCGCAACTGTAGTGACAGCCCTGAGCCTTGGGAACCGCCACGATCATGTTGGATTGCCGTTCCATCGGACTATGTAAGTATAAGAAGAGGGAGTGTACCTGTATTGTGCAGATATCGTTTAGAACGCATTTTTTAAATCATATCGCTGATCGCCATCTCGGATAATCTCCGTTGAGATCAGCAATCTTGGTCGTCGGTCGAAAGGATTGTAAAAAAACTTAATAAGTGACGATACTTACCTCGTAGACTAATTTAGATCTCTGTAACTCTTTGAGAATGTTATCCATGAGTTGTAGTTTAATCTTATCTTGTTCCGTCTGCACGCTTCCGCTGCTGGCAACTGACCAAAGTTCTCGCATTAAAATTACATTGAAGACCAAATTATATGATTAGATTTTAACAATAATAATTAGAGTCCAGTGCCTTGAGCTAAAAAGAGTCTTAAGAATGTGGGATAAATAAAGCATAAACTCGTATTAAGTGTTTTTGTGATATTATCTCGTTGCAAAGTACAAAATAAAAAAAGAAAAAAAAAGAAAAGAAGAGCGGAGAAGTCAAAGAGAGCGGAGGAGTTGTTCAGCCCCCAGACGTTACAGACCATCGGTTCAAGCTAACATGTTTGCGTCGGTTCAAAACTTCAAAGTGCACACTACGACTACTCAATTCCAAACATTTTTTTACCCAGAAAGTAAGTAATGTCTGGAGGCTTTGAGAGAGCTCTTTTATAGAAAACAGAACTAATTTCGTAGTGTACAAGCATGTTTGCCATGTACTATCGTCTTATACCACAAGTACAGGCAAGAATTGGAAATATAGTCTTTATTTAAAGTGCGTAATCAAAAGTCGGAAAATCTGCAAGACTCGATTCCTGAACTATTTATAATATGTACCTAAAAATTTGTACGGAACCGTCAGTTTGTTGGGAACTCGCAATTGTACGGTTTTAAAGCTAACAACCAACCTCCTGCAGCCTGTAACTCCGTGGTAACGGTGTATATCCTGTATTCAATGTCGTGCAGACAATCGGCCATGTCCAGCTGATTGTCTCTCAGTTCACATAACTGAAAATAAAATTACATTCAAACAAACAGAGCTAAGAAAATGTCATATCATCATTCCACTCTGTGCAAAGCGGAAGGCTGTGTTAGACTCTTACTGACTAAAACCTATTCGTGTCCAAAATCCATCGTAATGCCCTTTGGTTCCAGGGCCGCGGTGACTTTTTCGAACAAAATCCGCAACCAATAAAATGCGGGCGGGGCCTGTTTGCCGGCCCAGCTGTTTATTATTATTGACAAGCACAATGCTTCCTGTCTTTATTTTTGATATAAGGTGGGTTCGTAAAAGCCTGGTCAGAGTCAAGACTCTTAAAGACTAAAACCCATCCGTATTGCTCTTAATGCCGTTTGCGTTCTAGGGCCGCGGAACCCATCAAACAAATTCCGTAACTTTGGTAGACATTGGCTCTCACGAGCCCCGACACTGTGCTGACATCTTTTTGAGGCACGCAGGGAACACAACGCGCCGTCGACCCGGGCCTTGTTATCGGACGGCGAGCCACCCATCGCTCATCATCCGCAGGCCTGGGTCTACAGTGCCCGGGAACCGCCCTGCGACTCCTGAAGCCTGGGGCGTCTCTTTCTGTTGGCGCCTGGTGCGTGAAGTTTGCCTATCCCTCACGCGGTCCACCTTCTCCTCAGACCGGTCAGACTTACGCGCTATTAACTACCCAGAACGGTAGCGAAAGGCTAGTGGTTTTTAGGACCTTACTTATCTATTTCTTATTTTTAAGTAACCTCATAAGATTATGCAGTTAGATGTGAACTTTTACAGCTGCGAATAGCTAGCGAAACATATTCACAGTACTAAAACCGTTCATTCGTGTTGAGAAAATGTATCTATCGATGCATAAAATATTACTATGATTTATATTGCATTTCGTGCAGTCGAGACATGAAAATGAAGTTTATTTTCACAAGTCACGCGACTTTGCAAGAATTTAGAGGGAACACATTCTAAGAATGGAATAAAAGGAAGTTGTAACTATATGTTCTTTTGTAATGTAGCTATGCAGTTAATACAAGGCAATATTATCATTGTCATATAACCAAAATTGCTTTGTGTTGCTCCTAAGTATATAATTACGGCAACGAAACGACGCTTCTGCTACCACCGTTGATACCAAGTGGTGAAGTATTGGGCTGATAAAATGTAGCCTTTAGTGATAATCGCGATAGTAAATATTCGATTGGCGCATTGAGCGCATTTCAAGGTATCCCAGTGTAAGGCTCCTGATCCAGACATATCGCGCAGGGCGCGCGGTTGCAAAAAAATTCTGCCAAGTTTTATCTAGACTTGAGGAGAGAGCACGCGCGGCAGTACTAATCACTCGTTCAATCCAAGTACGGCCAGCAGCGCTCAAATGTCACGTTCTGTTTGGACACACCATGTTATACTTAATTAAAAAGTGGTTTACTAGTTTCTCAAATGAGAATTTCCGATGCCAGCACCGAGCCTCGCAGAATTCTGCAAAATAATACAAAACTCGACGTATAGCGGAACTACGGCGTAGCAGCTGGCGTAGCAGTAATGTCATCCCGCCAGCTTCTTCATACGTACTAATTAGTTGTGAACTAAGGTTTTGTAGCTAAATGGTAGTAACTGGTTAACTATTATATTACCGTAGATGAAATTATAGAAAGTCAGCCAAATGCTATGTACTCATCTCTTAGTTCTTATTATAATGGATTACCTTTTCAGCATGTTTGATGGCAGCCCCATGGTACAAAGCCAGTAGTCCATCCACCAGTCGAAGATACGCAGACCTGATGTCAATGGAGCCTGCACCCGGCATCATGGACCTGGTGCCTTTGAGCGCCAGCGCCGTTTCTCCTGTAGTCCTAAAGAACAGGAACAATGATACAAGACTGCGTATGTAAGATTTTGGCGTCCTAAGATAGCGTAGATATTTTAACTATAAAACCGCCCATTATGTCACCCTATGTAAATTCTGCCCGATACGCTCCCTCCAAAATGAGCAAGATTCGCCGACCTCGGCAATCCCTAGTTGAACTCCATGACCCCACCACCCTAATTCAGGAAAGCCGTAGGGAAACCAGTACCATTCATAAATACAAAAATAGACCGCGTTCCGTATTCTGGCCTCGCCGACGAGGCCCATCACGATGCCCCCGTAACATTCCTCCCCGACTTTTGCCTAACAGCACACGCCACTGAACCACTAGCGTTAAATCCCCCAAATAATAATAACCAGACCCAGCCCGTCCCTTGCTGCCCTCCCTCAATGACCCCGTTAAGCCGAGGCCCGTATCCCACAGGGGATGCCCTTAGCGAAGCGGTCATTTAGCTTTTAAGTAGTTTCTTAGCCCTGGCTGGGGGCCTTAAATTCATTTGTGGGAACCACAGGATAGTCCGGTTAAGCAGTAAACAGCCTTAGTGTGCTGAACCGCGAGTGTTCCAATAAAAAAATATCCTATATACTTATTTGCTTTATTTATCTTTTCAGTTACTTATACATATGATGTATGTATATGATATAGAGTGTTATATTCTACAGAACACCGATTTTTCAGTACTTATGCCTTATTTTCATGTATCAGGGGGTGCATCTATTGCCGGAAAAATGCAAATCCAGAGTCTGGACTGCTGTTGAAAAGTTCCAGATGAACCCAAAGCAGTTTTTCCTACCAGGAAGTCGAACTCATGACTTCAGGCTCGATAGTAGCATTTGCGAGTACTAGATCAACACGGCAGTATATTAGAAAAGAATACTTAATGCTTTAAAAAAAATTCAATGAGAATTGTTACTGTTAAAAAAAGGTTATGTGCTACGTCGTAGCAAGCGTAGCGATTGGCTACGCCGTAGCCGTAGCGTTGGCATTTCTGTAGAACCGTTTATGTAGCTATCGCGTTTCGTTAGTAAATAAATCACAACTAACTACTAAGCCTAAATACGCTGACGTCCTAATTCTCAAACGAAACATATAGCTTTAAAAAGTTTTCAAAAATCTTCCTTCGAGTACAACACAATCCCAAGTTATACAGTCGAGATACGGCTTACATACTTAAAATATTAAGTTCTGTTTGTGTACTAAGCAGCCAGTATGAGACTTTAACAAGCTTTCTCTGCATACATTATACACAACTTCGCTCAATAACAGAAGCGCAGAAAGTCTTAACTTGACAACTTCACAGATTACATGAATAATTTCTATATAGTTTATTCCAATTTTTTTTTTACTCTGGCGCATATATTATGTACATTACCGTACTTCCCTTTTCATAACTTATAGGTATAGCCTACATGTTATTCTGGTGTATAGGAAATAGCACTGTCATTACTGAAAAATTAATTCAGTAGTTTTACGCAAAATATAACAAACTTCCACTTTGATTTAATTATTTATCGATTAGGATCGCCAATATTGCAAACACTGTAAGATTTACTTAAAATGACCTAGAATATATTCTAGTGCTCCAACACTTACAGACAACCAATGCATTAACATCTTATTTGGTCCCTTCATAAAGGCAAAGGCTCAAGTGGCTGACAAAAAATTGGTGATCTTAGCAAAGGTGAGACGGGCCTTAAAACCGGATCAGCTGTTCAAAAGTTTTCAAGCACAAGTTCGATCGTGTATGTAGTATTGCTCTCATCTTAAGGTCAGATCTACGGGAAAGAAACTTGATGGCCTTGAGTCGATTGAGAAATGAGTCAGGAGGAGCTTCTAAGTCTTGGGCATCGACACCGATTGCTTGCTAACCTGTCAGTTTTCAGTCGGTTGCATTTTGAGTTCAACAGAATAGGGTAGTTAACTAAAAAAATCTAATTAGTCCGTCGGATAGATTTCCAAAAAATATTGGACAAGTATTTTTTCTTTTTTCACGTAAACAAAAAATGAAGACGATACAGTGCGTTGAAAACTCGTGTGACGTCACTACTCGCTACAATTTTTACCGAGCCGTGACGTCACAAGCCCCCACTCCTGATCTTTGATGCTTTGTATCTTCGTCAATTTTTATAGATTTGATAAAGGAAAAAATACGTGTCCAATATTTTTTCTATAATCTAACTGACGGACTAAACATAATCATATATTTTTTACTCAGGCAACATCCCTATTGCATAGTTTAATTCCACCAGGCCAGTTCCATTATCGCTCCACAAGATGTACAGCAATGCGCCAACGTTACATAGTGGACATCCCCCCCACACGCACAAAACATTTTAGGAACACATTGATTGTGCGTATAGCTAGTAATTATTATTATTTTTTATTTTTTTTAAACGTTGCCCCACACTAGGAATTTCTCCTGTGTCGTGGGTGCGTTTACAAACATACAATCTTACAACCAGACCCGGAACAACTATCTGTATGCCATACAAATATTTGTTCCGTACGGGATTCGAACCCACGACACGTAACGCAGCAGCCAATCGCTCAACCACTGCGCCAACCGTGTCGTAAATTAAGATTTAATAGAATTAATAGGAAGTTAGACAGGATAATCCTTACCTATTAGGCACCGGAGGCATGGCTGGATGCATGAACCTGGCCATTGAGGAGATGACCTGCGGCAGGGTCGCCAGCCCCGGAGAGCCGGCCGCCAAGTCGCTCACACCTGGCAAGTTCCAGTGGTAGTCACTGACTGTGGCTTGGAAGAGTATTAGAGGGTAATCAGAACATATCAGCTCATTGATGATCATGGAAATATTGTCGGCCTATTGAAGGCTTTCTGTCAGGATCTGTATGAGGATATCTATAGGTTAGGTAAACTTAAATAACGCTGAATATCTTGCACGTCAAATATACCTAATATTGTTATCAAGATGCTGTTGAAAGGGCCCCGCTTCTGTACTGCATCAGAAATGTTTGTCTGTCAGTCTCGCTTACTATTTTTTACTCTGCTTTGTTTAGCTGTAAGCCTTCCATAGTTCGTAAATAAATAAATGTTACTCAGAACCGAACTGACATGTTCAATGCATACAAGCGTAAATGTGTCTCATCTCTGATGTTTATAACGTGTGTCAGTAAAAATAGCATCTTAAAAACAGTGGTGGAGAGGCCTGAGTCCCCTATTCTGAGGCATTTTGTAAAGAGAATATATAATTATAAGAAGTTTATTCTTTGTTTTATTGTTCTGCACAATATGCTTAATTTTTTGGTATAATTTTATTTGTGTAATAGTAACGTAAGTTACTATTACACAAGCACAGAACGAACAAAAATAAAACTACTAGAAAAATAAATTAACAAATGCTGTAGATAGAATTATAGAATTTTCGGGTTGGTATCAGACTGACTGGATCGCAAATAGACCACGTCGCTCATAGTCCAAATCTCAAAATGTCTAAATCTCAAAATACCTAAATCGCAAAATGACTACATCGCTTTTAATCCACATCTCGTAACGTCTAAATCTCAAAATACCTAAATCGCAAAATGACTACATCGCTTTTAGTCCACATCTCGTAACGTCTAAATCTCAAAATACCTAAGTCGCAAAATGACTACATCGCAAAAAGTCCGAACAGTTGTGTAGGTACCTATACATTAATCTCTACAGGGTTGATATCAGAATTACTGGATACATTTTGATAGAAAAAGTAAGTGGTATGGGTTGGTATCAGAATATGTATTATGTATCAGTATGTATTATATGTCTATATATCTAGACCCAAAATAGGTGATTTTTAAATTTTTGTTTGTTTGGTTTGTCTGTTTGTTCAAGCATCATAATGGACCGATTTGGTTCAAGTTTGGTGTAAAGGTAGAGTGAGTCTTGCGGAAGCAATAGGCTAGGGAAGTAAGACATTTACGGCATTAAATATTTATTTTATTTTAATTATATTACCGAGAGAAAAAAAATAAAAAAAAATATCCTTATAATAAAATAATTCCTTATTCTTCTTATTTCATAAGGATTAACAATAATTATTTGTAGTTTAGCTTGTATTTTAGGTGATAAATATTTATAAGGAAGTTCAACGGTGTAATATCTTCCATTCGTAGTTTTGTAAGCTCCCGTCGGTATTTTCTGTCAAAAAGTATAGCTTTCTTTTACCTGTTTTGAAAAAAAAAAATCCTCTCACTATGATATACTGGTATCTGGCCTCTTTTTTAAGTTTGTACAGAAAGTGGATTAATGTGGTTTTTTTTATTCGAACCCCAAGACGACGATGCCAAGCTTCCATTGCATTATTGGTTCGGTGTCTCTCATTACAACATGATATCAATGCTTTATTTATGAGCCACTGTTTTTCAAAATAGGTTATGAATGCACTCATTCCTTCACAGTTTGCCGCGTAGTTAACTATCGAGTTCCAGCCAATATTTATAAATGACGATGGTAACTACAATTACAAATTACATACTAGTCCTACAATTTCTTTTCCTTTGTCTGTAGTTGCCAGCTGCAATTCATCGGCTTTTTTCCAGATAGCTTTCGAAAAGTGGAAATAACATCCTGTTATTTTACCATGAGGGAAAACTTCTTTGAACGCGTTAATTTGTGCCAATTCAAAATCACATTTATATTTGTTCATTTTGATCCCCAATACATAACGTATTAATGTGAATAGAGCACAATATGTTGCTTGCGTTTTGTTCGGAAGCAAAGCATACAGCATCGGAAGAACATTCGTAGTTTACTCATCACTCGCCCCATCCACATGAATTGAAAAAAGCTGGTAGAATTGAATAGGCACCGGCTTAAATGTACCATCGCCGAAAAAAGTTTTATTAAGAGAGCTCTGTAACTGTGCATAGTTTTTGCATATTTTAGTGGCAAATAAAAATATCTTATTATGAGAATCCAACTCGTATTCGCTGACCAAAAAATTATGCTTGATAATGTTTGGAATTTCTACATCAGTAGATTTAGAAACTTCGGTAGTGTTTATTCTAAAAACCTTTTCCGTGTTCTATGTAACGTATCCCTCACAGATTCAAAAGAAGACATCTTCTCATTATCTTCTTCTTTAACGTATTTAAGCACAGTTTTTTCGTAAAGTTTCTTCACTGATGCCATGCTTTGGCATACTTTGTCTTTTGCGGCGTTGACAACGATGTCCCTTTTCTGTTTTCCAGGATTTGAAACACAACTATGAATGCTTTCACGGATTATTTCAGTTTTATTAGCATTCACGGTAATTGACGCACTGCACTCTTTTCGATTTGCACATCGTAAAAATGAATTTTTCGACACATTGTCTTTCACAAAATTATACCGGTAACCGTTGCTTAAAATAGCCGGTCTATTTTTGTTATTTGAAATAAATATAATTTCATTGCTAGACATTGTGTTTATGTAAAAACTACGTTATTATTGTGACCATGACATTCATGATTTCAAGTGGCCAGGCATGAAATCATCCAACATCAAGAACCAAAGAGATAAATGTATAGGTACCTACACAACTGTTCGGACTTTTTGCGATGTAGTCATTTTGCGTCTTAGGTATTTTGAGATTTAGACGTTACGAGATGTGGACTAAAAGCGATGTAGTCATTTTGCGATTTAGGTATTTTGAGATTTAGACATTTTGAGATTTGGGCTATGAGCGACGTGGTCTATTTGCGATCCAGTCATTCTGATACCAACCCGAATTTTCTATCAATTTGTACCTAAATGTAAGTGTGCGAGGCCAAAGAGGTTCCTATCTCAGCATATGCTACTAACAAAAATGGACTATATTGTTATCTGAAGAATTTAAATTATAATGATTACATTTCGGTACTTCAAGGTAAGTGGATATTAGAAGCTGTTTGCAACCATTAAACGAAATATTTTTTAATAAAATAAATTCCTATACGCTCTTTGAGTGAGCGCGTCACTATTTAAGGGGATTGACTGTACATGAAGTCTGGGACTGTTACTTGAATCATGAGACTTGTGTCGACCTACTGAGACTCCTCGTCCTTCGGGCTGGCGCTACTGGTCGTGTAGAGAATCGCGAGAGAGATGCCACACGCTGCGGCGTTTGAACGGTGCCGCTGTGTTGTCCTATATGAAGAAGTATCAAAATTGCCCCATGTCCTACAGCTAAAAGAAGTTTCTTAAAAGAAAATTACAATGAATATGTTAAGACTAGCGTTTGCGTACGAATCGCTCGCGTTAATACATAAATTCACACAAGAAAAGTAGCCTATAACCGTTTCATCAACATTGATTTTGCGATTTAAGCGTGAAAGCGTACGATCCATCGTAACTAATAGTTACGATGGCATACTTTCAAACGCTATCTTTAGAGTATAAGTATTATTCAATATTCAAGTACATTCATCCCTCATACTAAGAATACGCCCTGAAATAATTTTCTTCATTTTAATATGCAAGACATTAAGCACAAATTGCGTTAGGACGTCTCCCACTTTTGATACTTATTTTTTAAAGTTTTTTAGAGATACTTCCCCTTACTGTAGAACTTGAGGTAATTTTGTACGAACCGTGATCTTTCTTAATATATATATATAACGCTACGCTTTAAATGATAATGATAAATGATATTTATTTTGTGAGTAGGTTAAACATAACACTTTTACACGTCCAATATTTCTTGTCATTTTAAGCTAGATGAAGCCGGTGTTTCCTAGCCGACTACCCTGAGAAGAAACACCGAAACAAACTCAGAGGTCAAAGTCTCTTTTAAAGTCCATACAACCCATACTTGTCAAATCATATGAGAACCATGAGGGTTAATGTCTGAGGTAGCCTTTTGAAGAAATTTTTATCTTAGGTCCCCAACAATATCGTGCGCAAGAGTGACTAACCGCGCGACGAGGACGGATGGAAGGACCGCGGCCACCCCGCTCGGGCCCGAGCCTGATCGACCAGCCTGGGCACGCCTTTACAGCATAAGACAGATTGCTAAGAAATCTTGAAAGATAAGCGTGAAGTAATACGAGGATAACTACAAAATTACTTCCAGACTTTATCTACGGAACAGGTTCGCACATCGGTATTTGTAAATTAACTATGCTGTCTAATCTCACGTCAGGTAAATTATGAGTTGGTATAATTTTCGTTTGTGAATGTAAGTTAATGACGGCTTTGAACATGTCGCGAGTCACTGCGCAATAGCAACATCGGTGATGACGGGTGTGAGACTACGCAGCAAAAAGCGAACTTCACAGTGTAATTTTGATCGACTGACGTAAAGTTTTATCGATCAATCGAAAGACCTAGCTTTCAGAAACGATCGAAGCATATTTAAAAATAAATATCATGATAATTAGCCGCTATAAATGATGCAGATTAAAAACAATATGCTTTTTTAAGTACCTGTGTCAATTCCTCCGGCACGGTTGTAGTTCGGCTCGAAACTTTGTATGAAGGGGTTGTCTTCTCCCAGTACACTAACGAGGTCTTGTCTGTAAACAACATTGACTACAGATTTGCTATCAGGATCTAATCTAACTAGCCTAACCTGACCCACTGCACATGGATACATTTTCCCCTTTTTATTCATTACAGTGCCCCGCGGTTTTACCCACGTAGTTTCCGTTCCCGTGAGAATATAGCGATAAAATATAGCCTATGTTACTCAAGGTAAATGTAGCTTTCTAATGGTGAAAGAATTTTTGAAATCGGTCCAGTAGTTTTTGAGATTATTCGTTACATACAAAAATACAAATCTTTCCTCTTTATAATATTGGTATAGAAGTATAGATATAGATTTAAACAACGCATCTTGCAGTAGCCACTTCAGAACCTTCCGGCTCCAATGACCATCTGATTTTCCAACCGGCCACGGTTATACGCTGGATGTATTCGCATGTGACCGGTCGATTTGGCGAGTCTTGGGGTATGCCTACGTGTAATTGCGTACGTTTTTAGTTAACATGATAATATCTGCATAATTAATTTAAAGGATTTTCACCTCAATGTCCTGACTAGGAACGGCAATACTCCTCCAAGACGGTCAACGTTGTAGAAGTCTAACTCTCCATCGATAAACGTCCGAGCTGGTAAGTGAGGAGTCGGATGTCTGCAAACAAAACTTGTATCGTTATCTCCTAGACTAAAGCATATAAGGACTGTTTTTGGATAGTCACTCGATGGGAAAAAGAAGCAGCTGGCCCACACCCGGGCAAAGGTATCCCTCCTATACTTCCTTCTTACCTTTCCCCTGGCTGTTGAAACTTAACCAGTATAGCCCACTATCTCCTGTGTATTCTCCTTCAAATATTGTTATATCCTTGGTGTACCTACTTTACGCCTCGATAATCCTCATCTTCCTGCCCTTATCCCATGTTACTTGGGGTCAGCGCAACACGTTTTATTCCTCCATTTTCACGCTATCACTTTTCTTTCATATCACTCCTCACACAGTCCATCCATTTTTTCTTTGGCCTACCTCTCTCTTTCCATCTATCCACATTTATATTCATAACCCTTTTAGTTCCATGCGTTTCATCCCTCCTTCTCACATGACTATAGAGCCAGCAAGACAAGCGGTTTCCTTTCAACTTTTCCGTCACTGGCGCCACTTTTAAAATACCTCTAATGTACTTAAATATTTCTCACTTTATCCATCCTCGTTACTCCACACATCCATCTCAACATTATCATCTCCGCTACATGTAATCTATGTATTTTCATCCATCTTTTTCACAGCCCAACACTCTGATCCAACAGGTCTTATCACGGACTTGTAGATTTTTCCCTTTAACTTCGGATTCGATAATATGAAATCTAATTGAATAACATGAAAATTCTCGGTGCCCAATACCTACAGGATCTTTAAGTAAAAATAGAAATGAGATCGAGTAATAAAAATTAAAAGACGCCTCACTCAAACGGATTGATTCGAGAAAAACTTATTCTTAAATTCAGTCCTTTGCATATCATTACTAACAAAACTATTATAGTACCGTTCAAGTTAGAAAAGAAATATTACACACACAAAACGCGCCACAAAACTTTAACAAAATATGTAATAGAAAACGTTTGTCTGTTGCCTCGCTGTACCAAGGCGACGTGTGAATTTCCATTTAAAGATACGAGCTACCCTTATCAGACGCGTCTTAATATACGAGGCAGTTTTATTCAAATTTATTGCGAGATTATGTAGATTGCACGCCTATGTCTTCTTAGTGCGTACAAGCGATAGAGAAAAATTTCTTCCTATCTATTATGGGGTCCGCTTCCGCACTTGGTCTTGATTTTGACACATTGTGCGTGAGCCATGGCGGCTGTCATTCCAACCAGCCAACCTACTTCCAGGAGTAGAACAGTCCTCCTATCGTGTTCAGGATATCTGTAAACTAATTCGGTGTCTCTATTGTTTGCCTCCATAATTCGGCGACGCCTTTGCACTCAAGGAGCACGTGCGATACCGTTTCCTCGTCCTCCATGCATGCTCTGAACTTAGAACTGTCCGTTAAACACTTTATAGTGAACTAAGTAGAAAATGCTTTTTGCATGTACAGGGACTTTTGCGAAGGTCTTGGTATCGAAAAACCGAATCATAATCAAGGAAGTCAGTTTTCCTTTGTTACACGACATCTCAAAAAAAGGAGTGTTATGTTTTTAGGGTTCGTGTAGGGACTTGTAAAGAACTATTCAAAGGAACCGTCCCGGCTGCAATGAAAAGATTATTATTTATCTTGTTTCGAATTTTTTAGTTCAGTTTTTGACATGGCAGGCGTGTTTTTTAATTATTTGTTTTTTGTTCATATGTGCTACATCAAAGATTCGTCCAAACATAACCTGATAGTCTGAAGTTTTCTGGTCAATGTTGCAAGGCATCCACTATCACGGATTAATTATCTGTTATCAGTCTAAATTTCAAGGCTTTTGCAGATTTTTTTCTTTTTATTGAAAAAAGTTCTTGGGGTTTTGTCATAGTTCAAATCCTTATCTATTTGTCATCAGAGCAACCGTTAGTGGCAAATTGACGTAGTAGTAGTGCAGTAGTATGTAATACTCACGATACTCCGATGGGGTTCTCGTTCCAGAGCCTGAGCACGGCAGTCAGGGTTTTGTTCTGGTTCTTGGGGTTTTGTTATAGTTTCCTTATCTATTTGTCATTAGAGCAACCGTTAATGGGAAATTGACGTAGTAGTAGTGCAGTAGTATGTAATACTCACGAAACTCCGATGGGGTTCTCGTTCCAGAGCCTCAGCACGGCAGTCAGCAGCCTGGCGTGGCAACACCACGAGATGGCCGGGGAGGTGCGCGATATGTTGAACAGCCTCTGAAATATGGCCTCCTGACACTTTTTTATTTGAAATTCGGACTTATGACAAACCTCCCACCAACACTAATGAGAACCCATTTTTGTTATGAATAGGGTATAGGGAACGTGCACGGCGTAGACTATGCCATCTAGTGTTGCAAATCTGAAACTTTTACGTTGTAAATATTTGACCTGTGCTGCCACCTATACTTACTGCACCCTCCGTTTAGGGGAACGTGCACGAAGTAGACTGTGCCATCTAGCGTTGTAAATTTGAAACTTAAAAATAAAATATATTTGACATTGACGCGTCTGTGCTGCCACCTATAGTATAAACACGTTCCCTATTTCCCTTATAAAGAAAAATAATTATTGTGTTTATTCCGTCCGCTACATTTATAAAGATATTGGTCACGTATTTTTTGCCTTTTCAGATTGATCAAAATTGACAGCGATAAGGCACAGCACAGTGCGCATCACTTGTTGGCAAGAAATTTAACAACGGGTGACGTCACGCCAGTTCTGAATGTACTGTATCGTCTTCATTTCACGCGAAAACCGAAAAAAAAAATACATGTCTAACATTTTTTGTTAATCTAACTGCCGGACTAAATAGATTTTGTCAGTCAGAACTACTTTAGGAGTTCGATTTGGAGCTAGGCGAAGGTCTGATAGGCAGTCGCTCCTTGTAAAACACTATGGTCATCATCATCAGCTGTATCCAATTTGACTGAAGCTGACACCAAAATAGTTGGAAAAAGTTGGGCAGAGCTACTTTAGGCAGACCTGCGGGCGTACCATGACGTCTTAAAACGTGAGTCTTTCGAGCGAGAAAAAGGGATGGAGCTATATAGGGTGTATAACTCTATCCCTCTTTCTCGCTCGGAAGACTCACGTTTTAACACCTCATGGTACGCCCGCTGGATTTGGAATTAGGCGAGTGACCGAGCCGTGTATGTGAGAATCACAAGGAAAGCCTATGTTCAGCATTCGGTACATAGCAGGTGAAATGACTTCACGAACGACAGAGCTGCTTTGGCAGCTCTATATGGGGCAGACGAAAGTGTTGGTGTTTGACACGAAAAGAAGGAGGGAACAAAAGTCTATTAAAACTTTGGAATTGTTAAAATTTTCCTCGGGGAGGAGCAGGATTTAAGCTTCGAGAAATACTGCTAATAGGAAGTTTATGTTGCCTGAACAAAAAAATAGGATTCTAGTTAGTCCATCAGTTAGATTAACGAAAAATATTGGACACGTATTTTTTGCTTTATCAAATCTATGAAAACTGACGAAGATAAAAAGCATTAAAGATCAGGAGTCGGGGCTTGTGACGTCACGTCCTGGTACAAATCCTAGAGAGTAGTGACGTCACACGAGTTTTCAACGCACTGTATCGTCTTCGTTTTTTATTTACGTCAAGAAAGAAAAAATACTTTTCATTATTTTTGGAAATCTATTTGACGGACTAATTAGATTTTTTTCGTTAACTACCCTATTCTCGAAATCGTTCGTCCATCATACAGAGCAGAGTCGATATTTACCATGTCGAGAATACAGTTATCCATGATGTATCGTCTGAACTTTTCTATAAAGATCTTCCTGGTTGAAGGCACCATGTTTGAGCCATCCGAATTGTCGAGTAGAAGTAGAAGGAACTCCAACTGTTGGAAAAAGACGAGAGGTTTTAATGTAAATTAAATTGTACTGAAATACGTAAAAAAAGCATTTTCATTTCCTTTCGCTATGACATAATTTTCGAAGTTATAATATTTTATATTAAGTATCTATACTTTATACTAGTAGTAAATAGCAAAAGCTGAAGAGTTTGTTTGTTACTTGAACGCGCTAATCTCAGAAACTACTGGTCCGATTTGAAAAGTCAAACAGCGACATTTAAAAAACGGAACACTCAACATTGTTGCACAAACATAAACGGGTATCTTATAAAATTTTACAGTTTTCCACCCTGGAAAGAATTGTCTAATAAATCTTTCCAGCATTATTCTCCTTTAGATCTTCTCATTTTTCTTGCCAAATTAGTTTGAAAATGTCGACATAATGTCGTCGCCAGTTCCGTGAGCAACAGTCCAGTCTAAGGCCTCGTGCAGGGTGAAGAACTTGAGCGGAAAATAAGGCGCAAAGTACTGTTAGAGCCGATCTCTTTCGTCAAGATGTCTTTAAAAAGATAGAAACTCATGGCTCATTATGAATCAATTAAAAAAGAAAGAAAAACGAATTAGAGTTATAAGACAGATTTTGGAAGCTTCTTCTCTTTTCTTCTTTTTTAGACGGATTGGTGGTTGTCAATACGATTGGCGGGTTGGATAATTAAGGAAAAGTAGTTTAGTAATATATTTTACATCCCTAACTGTACTGGATAAACATGTTAAACCGCTTATTGGCGTGTAGTGGCTATGGTAACCGTCTAGCATGACGGGAATGAGTAGTCTATAGTGCGATTTAGTTTTCTATGTTTGTAGATTCATGGATTGGAAAAAAAACATTTGGGGAACTTTTCCCAGTGATAATGAGATTCGGGCAAGTTTCATGATGCCCAATAAGTTCTCCTCCCTCTTTTTTATCCCGTTTGTATACGATTTCATCCCATTTTTATACAATTGTTTTAAGTAGCTTAGATATACTATGTAATTTATTTATCTGTATTTACATGATAAAAAATGAAACCGTTTTAGACAAAATTGATTTTGATATTTTAATATCAACCTAATTTACATCGATATTGAACAAGGATTTGAATAAATATTTCCTAGAGTATGAGAGTAATAGCCTGTGGAATCACGTTTAGGCTTTATTGCTAACTACAATGCATTCCCGATGCACTGTGGTTGCCTAATCGCTTCCGCCACCGCACCCGCTACCGCCTTAGCCACTCTGCCAACACCCTTTACAACATTCAAGGCAAAGGAAGTTTTCGGTGCAATAGCTACTTCTACCAGTTACTTTGCATAACAATTGGTGGTCGCAGTGGGAATGATGCCAAAAAACTGAATGTTCCTCGTGACCTAGGTACTGGACCGTGAACTTTATGCTTCGGCCTTGTTCAGGGTCGAGGGTTTGGCATGCGCCTATCCACTTGGGACTGGTAATTTTTTGGCAGTTGGGAAACACTTGTTTTTGGGTCAGTGAAAGTTGATGCTTGTTAAATAAAAAATGCGGTGTTATTACATTTATGTTGAATATTTTTGGCTGTAATTTGGAGATCTTTGGCAGTTGTTACGGATTGTCAGAAGCCAGAAAATCTGACACCAGTCTTACCAAGATGTACAGTGTTCCCCAGTTAATGGGTTATGGAGGTCTGGTAGGCAGTCGCTTTACGTAAAATACTGGTATTCAGCTAAATCCGGCTTGACTGGGAGCCGATCCCAATATAGTTGGGAAAAGGCTAGGCAGATTATGATTTTTGGTTTTTGTCCGTGGCATCAATCAAAGTCCTAGCCTAGACCACAGGAACCATGGAATTTTTTGTGATAACAATAAGTTGATGTCTATGATAATTAATCAGCGATATCGTAGCGTCCTAACAGTGAAACGGTTTTGGCACCCGGATCAGTACTTCCAGAGAGTACGAAAAAATAATTTAACCGTTTTTTATGTTACTTGTGATTATTATTTAGTAACGGCGCCGTATTTACTCTACAAACAGCTTGCATGAGATTTTATTGTGACATTATTCAGATAACATTTCATAATATTATAATGAGGTTATCATACTTATGATGATGATTTTGACAATGAATACTACGTACAGCTTTAACTTGTACCTAGAATACATTGTACAGGCACGAATACTATTGGCAATATTGATCCCTCTTTGAGCTCTGTACTTTCGAATTTAATTTCCCTTGTGATAGTATATTGATTGGTGGTCGACTTCTTAACAACTGTATCCATTTCATTTTTGGCCTTCGCAAGTATAATTACATTTCTTCCTTCCATTCTCAGCTTAAATGGTTGCCTATCCGTCAAAGGAGATCTCTCAAATCCCTCTGCATGTTCAATATTTATTGCAAAACAAGCTAAACAAACATGGTCTTGTTTGCCGAAGACACTTCTTTGATTTTTTAAGCAAATAGACGCAGTAATAATCTTAACGTCGTATATAACGTCCTTTTGCAGGTCCAAAATTGGTTCACTGCTAATAATTTGGTTTTAAATGGGTAGAAAACGAAGTGCATAAGATTTGCTTTACCAAATGTCAAAAGTAGTGAGTGGAACATAGTGTTGAACAGGGAAAAACTAGAATTCATCGATAGAACGATTTTCCTGGGGATTACGCTTGACTCAAGGTTACAATGGGGTCTTCATTTAGCATCTCTTGCAGGATGACTAAGCTCAGTAGCATATGCTGTTAGGAAAATCCGTCGATTTACAGATGTTGATACCGCGATACTAGTTTATTTCAGTTACTTTCATAGTGCCTTACGGTATCTTATTATGGGGACGGGCTGCAGACATCGAGTCAATTTTTATTCTGCAGTAAAGAGCCATCAACGCCATTTACAATCTCTGCCGGTAAAAGTCTCTACCTTGCTAAAACCATAAAATTCTTCGAGATAAATCCCATCCCATTAAACAGTGTCCAAAAACATTAGTCAGTGACAATGTAGCGTCCGAAGTTTTGGACTTCATTTGACTAAGTCATCACCTGGACCTGCTCCAAGTGTGTGAGCAGCACTTATTTTATAACTTTTCTGTTTATTTGGGTTGTTCTTCTTACATAACAATAAATCGAAAGTGAAAGCATATTGTAAGAATTCTTTGCCACTGCAGTTGCTATTCCACATGTTTATAACTGTCACCCCATATTGAAAATTTCATGGGATTGTAATAAATGTTTATAAGGTTATAATTTCTCGATATATTGTGCACAGATAATTTTGAATAGACAATAAATCCAATCCAAATTCATTAGTATCTAATTTATTCGTGTCTCATTAATAGTTTACAATTTCACGTAATGTATTACAATCTTACGGCATTTGCAAGGCTGGTTTTGGAGATAAAGGGGAGGGGCGTAAACTTAGACCTTTTATATGTGATGTGTCGCACGACAGTTTTGAAAACTATTTTTTGCTGATGGGTCACCAACGGAACCCTATTACTAAGCCTCCACTGTTCGTCCGTCTGTCTGTCACCGTGCTGTATCTCAAGAACCGGTTACAGTTCAAAATTTCACAGTGTGTATTTCTATTGCGAGTGGAGTTTTTTTATTTGGATTTACGCAGGACGGCTGACAGAAACTGGATGCGAGAAGCCGAAAATAGATCTAAGTGGCGTGCAATTGGAGAGGCCTGTGTCCAGCAGGGGACTGCAACGGGCTGTTGATGAAAATGATAATGATGGTGATTTCTATTGCCCTATAACAACCAATATAAAATTTTAATTAAAAATTTTAATTGCTCCCCATACAAGAAACGTGTTTTTTTTTTCGTTTTATGGTACGGAACCCTTCGCGTAACAGTTAAACTCGCACTTGATTGTTTTTTTTTTAGTTTTCAAGCTTACTTGCACTTGTTCCAAGGGAGCGATCGCTTTTGTGATCCTACTGCAGTCCTCTCGGTACTGAGCTTCGATAGCAGCGTCGTCCGGAGGCGGCGTCAGCAACTTGGATATTTTATCTGAAATTATAGGCAGAATGGGTAATAAAAAAATGTAAATTCATACTTAAAAGGCTACAAAAAAGGTTTTAGTTCGTCAGTTACATACAAAAAAAAATGATGGACACGTATTTTTTCGTTTATCATTTAATCAGGAAAATTAAGTCGACACAATGTGTTCAAATTTCGCATAACGTCACATCTACATAAAAAGTGTACTATTTTTTACCTAGAAGTGACGTAGCAAGCCCCCACTCTTGAATTTTGATGCGTTTTGTTTCTGTCAATTATAACGGAATATTTTTTTTTTATCCAGGAATCATTCCTATTGTTGGTAGGGTTAGTTGTTGGCAAGAAAAACATGGCCCTCAGACTTTAAGTATTGGAGATGAGTGCGGTTTAAAGACACAATAATAATTTGGATACTTGTATGGTCTCAGTAACGCCCAGAGTCTGGAAGCTGGTGGGACACCCTCGGGCTTCTGAAAGCACGTAAACCTGGTCTCTCCCAGGGCGCGTTGAATTGCCGTCCCAGTTATGTGAGCGAACATGTGCAATTGTGCACTATAATATGTCTTGTGTGCTTGGCTAATCTAAATATATATAACTCAAAAGGGACTGACTGACTGACATAGTGATCTATCAACGCACAGCCCAAACCACTGAATGGATCGGGCTGAAATTTGCCATGCAGGTAGATATTATGACGTAGGCATACGCTAAGAAAGGATTTTTGAAAATTCGTCCCCAAAAGGGGTTAACATTTTGTATAGAACTCCACGCGAACGAAGTCGCGGGCATAAGCTAGTTTTTGTATAAATTGGTCACCGTGATCGATATACGGCCGGGAGGATTATTCACTCTTCGTCCTCCAATAAAAACATAAAAAACTGTCCTCAGTGAAGGACTAACACTAAATAATATTTCTTACTAAATAAAGCAATACCTGTCCCTGTAGGCGCGAATGGAGAACGGTTTATGGTGCCCCTCTCGGCCATTTCTGTAAATAAATAATATTTGTGTTACCCTAGCTACTCTGCGAATGGCGTTAACTATATGTATATTTGTATGACTTATGTATGTGTTGTTAACATATAAACATCTCATGAACACAGATGTGTCTCCGATTACAAGAGTGAATCGGTTACTTTTTGGCAAGCGTGCTCTATCGTCGGCCACACCATTTATTTTTATTTATTTACTAGCTGACTTCCAGCACCAGAAATGCTTCGACATGTTTATGGTCTGCTGGTACACGTGAATCCCTACTTCTCAAATTTTCAGCCCCTGAAATACTTCGGGCTGTTTCTGGGGTATTTCCGGCAATTATCCGATTTTTTCTCACCGTTAAAACCATTCATGAAGTTCAACGAACATTTAAAATAAAGAATTGGCCAAATTGGTCCAGGCGTTGTTGAGTTTTGCGCTTACCAACACATTTTGCGATTCTTTTTATATTTTATAAGAAGATATACATCATCCATCACTTAACATCAGGTAAGATAGTGTCCTAACGCGAGCTGAATTTCTGATTACATGTGGGTAGCGCTTGAAAATACGGAACATACTAAACTATGTCATACAAGACAAAGTTCAAATTCCATCTTTTGAGGGCCTTTCCTATCAACTTAAAATACACAGTTCTAAAGTCGATAGTGTGGAAATGGATTGTAAAAATTAAATAGGTATTTGTCACAGAGTACGGAATAGCCGCACCTGGCAGCGACAAGAGATGCCATTGCTAATAATAATCGTGCCCGCGTAAGTTGCGTTAATCACAAGATTGGGTTGTCAAAGCCCTAAAAATTATCAATATCTGAGCTGACAATTTTTACAAGTTATGATTAATCCTGTGTATTGTGAACGTGGATAGACCGAGGCCTGTCAGGAGCTCCTGTCAGAGAAATGATAATTAATTTTGCAAAAAAATAAGTAAACATAGCTAATTTTTTTTTTGTCATAATAATCTATACGAGGCCGGAATTACCCAGCTGACTATCCTGAGAAGAAACACCGAAACAAACTCAGAGGTCATGTTCATAGTCTCTTTTAACGTTCATTTAATAAAAATATATAATTAATGTAATGGTCATACATTATGTATGGTATTTTGAGGAAAGCACCACATGAACTCGTTAACGAGAATGATCGAACAAGTTCGCCACGACCACGATCCATCCACGTCTCATGCTCGGCCCTGATAAGTGTGGATTAACCATACACGGCTACACTCACTGACACGCATGCTTTGTCCGAATATTTTTGACAATGTCATCTCTAGCGCGTTTCGGTGCTCTGTAGTATCTCTCATCTTACGGCCGAAACCAATAACCGATCTATCACATACTGGAGATAGAAAAACAAATGAAACAATAGAAAACGTATATAATTTTTCTGTTGTTTCATTTGTTTTTCTATCTCCAATATGTGATAGATCGGTTATTGGTTTCGGCCGTTAGTCTGTTTACCTGCTATCCTGGGGTCGGTCTCTCCTTGCACAGCGGTAGGTCGCTGCCACCAAGGTTTCCTGATCACTGTTCGAAGTACTTTGTCATCTGGACACTTCACGTTTAGGAAATTGTCGAACCTGAAAATGGTTAGCAACTTATGACGTGTTAGGACTATGATTGTTCCAGTATAAGAGAAAGAAAGCAATTTAGCTATCTCTTCTTTCAAGCCTTTTTCTACTTTCAGTGAGGTGAGGTCGGCTATCTCACTCAGATAAAAGCAAGACCTGGGTCGATGGCGCGAAGTGTTCAACGTGCGCCAGAGTTGCGGGAATCGTTGAAAGAGTTACTGCGGCTCTGGTACGCAAAGGACAGGGGGCACGATTGGGTTTTAGTCAATAAGAGTCTGATACTCCCTCCCGCTCCATTCATTAGGTAATTTCCAATACAAAAAACGGTGGCGTCACGACATTCTGGTGAGGGTTCTCGGGTCAGGTAATTTCCCCTTCTAAGCTTCACATACTGGTCCACGGTGGATCAGGACGGTGGTGGATATTACCATTAATGAAGTTAGTATTTAAAAAGAAAACAATTACTGGCCATATATTGTACACAATCAGATTGTATGAAATGACACATTAAAAAAAATTGAACTAAAATACAGATGTTTATCATGATCTAGTGCTGGTGCATCGGCGACACACAGAAGTAAACCAATCAGTTATACTTGCAAAATATTAGTGAATAAATATTTGTTTGTTTTCTTTTAACTGAAAAATGTTCTAATATGACTTAAATACCGAAAACTATTAAAACCTAGTCCTAAGTCCACACCAGACTATGATGAAGAATGTTTTAAATTTTCAGTACTAACGTTATTTTGTTGAAGAACACGTATTTGACGAGGTGGTGTCTGGTCTCCCGGTGCTGCATCAGTCCACATAACACGTAAACCCCTTCGATTTGCTGGTTGAAGTACATGTCCTGGAAACATTAACATCAAGAATAGAATAGAAAAACTTTTAATTAGGACAGACACAGCACAACGGTTACAAACACAAATTAAAGGAGAAGAAAAGTGCAGAATGCGCCGAGCGTGTCCGAACCGAAAGGGTTACCACCTCAGCATTTGCTGGGCGTCAGACACCCAGCACATGCTGAGGTGGTAACCCATCACATCAATCGTTTAACTGAAAAAAGAAAGTATTCGGGCAGTTTATAGAGGTGTAGAGGTTTGGTGTTTGTAGCGAGGCCGGTTTTCCAAGGTTCGAGAAATATCAGAGTTCATGGATATTTATATCCCAGGCCCCAGGCTCATGGTAGTGGTAGGAACTGTGAGGCATTAGTCGGTAGGAGTCCGAAGTAGCTCTCTATTCACCTCAGACGGAGGGAATCAGTAAAAAAAAAAACCATAACAAGGGCTACTCGTCAAACGTATTTTTACAATAGTCCATTTGAATTGTATACAGTGTAATCATTTGATATAAGCGCTTGTATAAGAGTTCCTGAAGGATGAAAGGGAGAATTTTGCTCAACAGTGGAACATTATAAGATCTTTTAAAAAAAGCGCTAGAGCATGAGTACTAGTAATCATAGATTAATCTTATATATAAAATTCTAGTGTCACAATGTTAGTTACCATACTCCTCCGAAACGGCTTGACCGATTTTTATGAAATTTTATATGAATATTCAGTAGTTCTGAGAATCGGCCAACATCTATTTTTTTAATTGATAAAATAAATAAATATTTAGGGGTGCGGGGACCCCCCACCCCCATTTTTATTATATGGAAAAACAACGTTTGCTTGGTCAGCTAGTATCTAGTAAATATCGTTTCATATCAAGCTAACATTTCCGAGACCATTTCTTAGAACGTTAGAGATATATTATATGATAAGCATGGTTCCACTGAGGGGCAAATGCATTCTTTCACTATTTTCTCATGCAATACTATCAGGAATGGTTATTTTTTTTTTAAACCATATGTAAACAATACAGACCTTGAAAAATCATTGTATATAATGCTTACTTTACGAGTATACTGGAATTACCTGTGACACCAAATCAAAGAGCAGACATTCCCGAACGACACAGTGTTCTAAGACATCACACAGGGCGGATTCGTCGAGAAAAGTCCATAGTATGTCCAGCATAGTGCAGAGGCGAGGTGATGGCTGGGCCAGGAGCTTGGCTGAGAGACCCACCTGAAAAAAAGGAATACGATATAATTTATACATAATCTTTAAGATAAGTCTTCAGTGGGGTTGATTTAGCATGTCTTATTCATTTATTTATTTAATACTTTACGCACAAAAATGTACAGAGGCGGACTTCATGACCTTAGGGTGATGCAGAGAATAATTGTGGTAGGTGCAATATGAAAAAACAATAATAAAAAACAGAAACGCGATTAATATTAAATTAATACAATGATAATAAGTAAACTATACATAAAGTACAATACTATAGTATATACTCAAATTAATAAACTTATATACGAAAAAACTACAGTTGATGCAAACAAATAATGAGTAAAAAAAATTAACGCAGTGACGATACTATTGCCAACTCCTTATGAATGTGCTCGCGAACCTTAACTTTGAAGGTTATTCGGTCGTCGGTTGGTCTTCTTCCACCATTACATACATATCTATGTATTTGCCGTCATTTTAATATACACCTCCTTCGAAGCCACAATCATTTGGTATATAACAGACTTTAAAATTGTGGGACAAATGTAGGTATATCGAAGCCATCTTCGATGTACCTCCATATATACATATCAGGCCCACACACATCGAGCTTAAAGAAAAAGTTCAGCCTTTTAGAGCTTCGTCATTTTTTAATGCAGGTCTTTGCTTCTCACACTATATCAACATTATTTGATTCTACAAAATAAGCTACATAAGGTACATGCGGTAGGACTGAGTTTACATCATAGTGCCACGAGTTGCGATAAAACTTGCTACGTCGCACTCGTTCGCCAGTTCACGTTTCAATCGTTGGACTATAGCCACTAATAAAATTGAATTAACATGCTCTCAGAAGACGTTGCGGAATTTGTTCGTACGAGTCACCGCGGGTCTGGAATGCAAAGGGCACTACGAGCAACGTAAGTGGGTTTTAGCCAGTAAGAGTCTGAAACTCCCTTCCGCTCCGTCCAGAACGGAAGAAGTCATTTGATGATTTCCGATCCAAAAACAAAAGGCCCTCAGAGGACACCGTCAGATTTCCACGAAACACTCTCAACAGTAGCTTGGTTAATTTTAATTTAAAACTGCCACTTTGAGCACTTTGCTGGCCCAATTCATAGAATATTTTTAACCCGGGCCGAAAGGTCAGCGGAACTCAAAGGGCTGACATATTTAGAAACGATTTTACCTTTAGAGGATAATGTACTGTAAATTCTGGTATTCAAACAAATAACTGGCCTCTTTATTTATAAGTGAAAGAGTTTGATATTAGTTAAGGACTTGCCTAATTGAGTTTATTTTAAAATAACGTGCACGTTACGCCCACGTGGCTGATTATATTCAATTTTAAGTCTGACTTTCGTACTCAAATTTTGCATTATTGTATTCTGTACTTAGATGTAATTGTGTCGTAATGTGATTGTATTGTTGTTTGCAGATTATTAACATATTTTTAAATTATATTTTTTTTTACAGTTTGTCAAAATTATACGAGTTAATGAAGAGAAGTTATCTTTTTATTTCGCTACATTATGTATAACGGTGGCTTAAGTACTAAGGAATGAATTTTGTAAATTCATTCCTTGGATTTAAATAGATATTGAAAGTTCGTTCGCAAGTTCGTTATTTGTGAAAATAGGGCATAGTAATATGTATAGTAGGGCACACAGTGTTGTATGATGATAAGATTCCCGCTGGCAGAAGAAATGTTGTTGGTTCGGCGGCGGCGAGATGGCCAAACGAAATCGTTGCCAGCGCGGGTAGAACCTGAGGAGGCAGACACAGGAACGTGGGGCTTGGCATGAGAAAAGACGCCTATACTCAGCAGTGGGAGAAGTCGAGATGTGGATGATTATGAAAAAGAAGATTCCTCTATAGTACTGATATAGCAATTGTTTTGTTCAATAATATTTATTTATTAATTCACTTTACACATAAAATATCCTTACAGGCTTAAACCAAACGCGCTATTGTAAGATTCTTAAAATTTTAATAGTTCCAATGCTTCTACCATAGCAACCTATATAAGTAGCTGTTCTTGAAAATTTACCCAGCAGAATACATATTCTGCTCGGTGAATTTTCAGGAACAGCTGCTTGTGTAGGTAAACTTGATCGCGCTCTGCACTCTCAACCCCATTGCTTATGACATAGACATCTATGTATGTCATCAGCAATGGGGTGGAGAGTGCAGAGCGCGATTGCGAGCGGCGTATCGCGCAGCAAGTTAGTACGCGCGCGCGGTTCTGCCAGCAATCGCGGCTCATCAGGCGACGACGCGCATACCCGATTATTTCGACCTTTAGCAATATATCCACATTGTGCATCTTCTCTCTAATTATCTCAAAGATATAAGTCATTAGTGTGAGTTGCCTCCTGACCCTCAGTTCATTATATCCGACCATACCCGAGAAAAATTTGGAGTTGGATACATCAATGGATAATAATAATCAGCGGCGTGCAGTGGTTCGAGTTAGGTTAGGTCAGAGAAAATGTCAAAAAAAAAACACACCACATTATTCTGGGTTGAAATTTGGTGATATTTTGTTGTTGTTTTTTTTTTTAATAGGCTTTGAAAATGAAAACAATATATCTAGTTTTAATTTCCGCGAATATTAGAGGGTTGCAGGTATGCACCTCCCTCCCGCCCGCTATATAATGCCCGGTCATTCAACAGTGCAAAATTATTATTATTACTATGTTTCAAAATCTCTAATTGTTCCAAAACACACAGCCGGAAACCCTTATCACAAACATGTAGTATATTAAAACTATTGTTGTCGCGCAAAGAATGGCCGGTATCAATTAGATGCGAAACATCTAATTGATACCGGCCATTCTTTGCGCGACAACAAATAGTTTTAATATAATTTTGCACTGTTGAATGACCAGACGAATTTAGTTTCTTCCCCTTTACTGCGTATGTTTGTGGGTAGTTGTACACAAATAACCAACGGTGGCAGTGTATAAAAGGGGGGGGGGGGGGTGCCTTGTACTAATTTCTCAGTCGCAACTCAACGGTCAGCGAGTCAACACGTCCCCTGAGGATGCCTCGTGGAGAGGCGAAACACGTGTCGGTAATGGTGTTGGGTTTTGCATTGCCTTCCTGCATGTGCTTAAAATCCTTGCATTTGCCTAGTAATCTTGCATGTGCATAATATAGCGGGCGGGAGGGAGGTGCATACCTGCAACCCACTAATATTCGCGGAAATTAAAACTAGATATATTGTTTTCATTTTCAAATTTAAAATGGATTTCCGCAAGGTAACGCCTGACTCAATTTTTTTTTTTAATAGGCTATTTAAAAAAACAAAAAAAAAACTCATTTCATTAAAAATCAAACCTGAATAATGTGCTTATTTAAAAAAAAATATTTGGACATTTTCTCTGGCCTACCCTAACTCGAACCACTGCAAATAATATTGACTTAAATACTCAGTAAGGATAGTTCCATGTGTGTTTGGGTCAAGGTCAAACTGTTTTCATCAACTAAATTTATCATTTATATGCGGTCAGATTTCCCCTGGACCACCCTTGTTACATCGCTTTATAATTGATGTATGTTGTCTTGACAGGTGGTCCTCGAAACATCTTTGGCATACGGAAAACGATAGTAACTTATATTTCAACAGATTTCTGAACGGATAACGCGAATAAAACCTGTTCGTGTATTTTCAGTAAATTTCCGAATTTCAGGCCAAGATTTGACTAATGGAAATAAGAATGCGTTTCCTGCCCGATTAAAAATCGTAAAAAGTCTTGCAAATATAAATTGTTCAAAATTGGCAAAAATGGGTTTTAATTAACTTTTTTAGGCGGTGTCGCAACATACGTTATTGTTTTTCATTTTGTTTTTAGACTTACTACTTAGCTGTTCACATGGAAGCGGTGGCAGTGTACACAGTCATATGGCTGATTTTTGAATAACGAATTGACAGTTACGAACGCGTCAAACCCAACATTAATTCTGAAGTTTGACAGGTTTTCAGGTTATAACAAAGACTACAATATATATATGGACATAGACAGGCAACTTCGCATTTTTTAAAATGTCCGTAAGGATTGAGGTGCCACATTACGTATCTTAATGAAATTGAATACTTATTTAGTAGTAAGTTTAAAAAATTTGTAGGTGCGATGCCCGATTTTGTAGTATAATACTTCAAAAGTTACATGAACATGAAGGTGGCTCCTCAATCCTGACGTCAGGATTGAGTAGCCACGTCAGAACTAGGAACATTGTGGTTGAATATTTATCATAATTTGGTATGATTTAGTAGTACGTTTGAGTAGTAAGTAGACAAAATTTGAGCTCTGTAGTGTTAAAATTGGAAAAGTTATCATACATTATATGTGGCTCCTCAGACCATATACATGACCCGTAATTTTTCAAAGAACCATTGGTTCAATGAATACGCAACTTCTTCATCATTTAGTAGTAAATTTAAAAATTTTGTAGGTTCGATCCCCGATTTTGTAGTATAATACTTCAAAAGTTACATGAACATGAAGGTGGCTCCTCAATCCTGACGTCAGGATTGAGTAGCCACCTCAGAACTAGGAACATCGTGGTTGAATATTTATCATGATTTGGTATGATTTAGTAGTATGTTTGAGTAGTAAGTAGACAAAATTTGAGCTCTGTAGTGTTAAAATTGGAAAAGTTATCATACATTATATATGGCTCCTCAGACCATATACATGACGCGTAATTTTCAAAGAACCATTGGTTCAATTAATACGCAATTTCTTCATCATTTAGTAGTAAGTATATTAGATTTGTAGGATAACAACTGGATAACACAAATGCATGGATTTGGAGATATAGCGCATTTAATGTGGCTCCTCAATTGAGATGCTTCAGTAAATAGATTGGCCTCTAATCTACATTTATTTGTGAGGAAATTTGGAATAAAAGACACCAATATTTTGTATAAATTTCTACTAAATGTACGTATAATCCCACCTTAAAAAAAGTACATACGTACGAAGTTATTAGCTGTTCTCTAATTTCACATGAAATTGTCCTGATGGGTGACCATGATTATATTGTTTAACAGGACAATCTTTGTTTCGTGGCTTAAAGAAACTATCTTATTTTATTTAATCTTATTATTTGAAGATTACGGAAAATTGAAGCTAAATCGAGTTAAGAATAAGTAGGAACTTTGGGGGAGGTCCAGCTGTCGTTCGGCATAAATGATGATGATGATGTTAAATGAAACCACAATGTATAATAGTTTTTAATTATTTTTGTTTTTAATCCACACAGTAAGTACAGAGATTCTTCGTATGTTATAGGTTTGGTGGTATTTGGGACAGAGTGCAAAGTCCCGCAAACTTCTGTTGAAAACGAGGGTCTTCCGACCAAACGAATGTTAAGTTTAATCTGAGCAACTACTCGAGAGATGATTACTACTTTTTAATCGGTTTACTTATTCATCAAAATATAAAACAATTATAAAAAGTCTTATACAAATTAAGAAGTTTCTTAAGTAGGTATATTATTTTTTTATTAATTCTTATACAAGTTCAATTATAATTAAACAAATTACTGCTATTAAAAATAAACAAAAATTGACAATGATTACTCAAAATTGTTTAACTAACAAACAAAATATGTACGAGTGGTGACAGAATTACGGCCGAACTCTTGAAGGCGGGTGGGAAATCGATTCTTAAGGCCCTTCAAAAACTGTTTGATTCCGTCATACTCGAGAGAAAAACACCACGGGCTTGGAGTGGAGGTGTGGTAGTACTCTCCTTTAAGAAAGGCGATGAGGTCTTCTTCAAGAATTATAGGCCCATCATGCTTCTGGGTCAAGTCTACGAGCTGTTTCCAGATTCATCACAAACCATCTCGCGCGCAGTTTCGACGACTTCCAGCCTCCCAAATAAGCCAGATTGACTATAGGTACATCAAAGTGCAGAAGTGTTTGTACGAAAATTCCACTATATCAGTCCGAAACCTATCTTCCTGCAGCGAGATGTGAGGCAGGGAGACGTCATTTCGAAACTGTTCATGTCCGCAATGGAGAATATCTTCAAGGTTCTGGACTGGAGTGGACTTGGCATTAATGTCAATGGCGAGTGCATCACTCACCTTCGGTTTGTCGATGACATTGTGGTCATGGCTGAGACTACGGAGAAGCTCAGCACAATGCTCAATGACCTCAGTCGAGCTTCCGAAAGAGAGGGTCTTAAAATGAACATGGATAAAACTGAAGTCATGGGCCTCATCAGAAGCCTTAAAGTCACCCAAAAAGACTATGGAAAGGGCTATGCTCGGAGTTTCCTTGCGTGATCGAATCAGAAATGAAGATAAGAATGAGAAAGTAGGTATAGGCCAAAAAAATTGTATTAAATTTAATTTATCTTTAAACAATATATATAATATAAAGGGGTCGTGAAGTCATTTCGGTAACATTTTCATATACAATATTACACTAATAAATTAATAATAATTCAGAATTAAATCAGATTTACCTAAAATAATAATTTTCGAAAATCAACACAGTGCGAAATTCTAAAAACGTATACCTTAGACTAATACTTTTTGGTAGTATTCTAATTTTCGAATTTACAGGATGTTTGGTGCATCGTGAGCCAAATTGAAATGGTTGTTTAAATGTAATGGGCTAAATGGCTTAGACTCTTAATTTTTTTTTAGGTAATAATTCATCATCATTGGCAATAATTTGAGCAGTAATAAAACAATAAAAAGTCGATGAAAAAAAGTCCACAGAGCACGAGAAGCGTTTAGGGGCTGAAAAGATAGCAAATGACCCTTCCAGTCGACCATTTCATTTTGGTACACGTTGCACCAAACACCCTGTATATTTTGAAAGTAAATTCGAATATCCGATTGCAACTTCTAATCTCGCTACAAGAACTTTTGTATTTAGTAATACCTACCTGTATATTTTGAAATTAAATTCTAATATTCGATTGCAACCTCTAATCTCGCTATAGTGTGGCCCATTAGTGCTGTGCACTCCCTGAGATATGCTCGGCAAGGTGGGAGGCGAAGAAAAAGTGCATGTTGTTTGTACATGTTTGTGTTTTGTTTGTTTGACGGCGCACTGACAGAGCGCAGCAGCCGATTCTCCCCCGTCTCGCCGCACGCATACCTCAGGGAGTGCACAGCACTAATGGCCACACTATACACGAACTTTTGTATTTAGTAATCGATTTCGACATAAGTTAACGAGTGAATTAATATTAGCTGGTCGGTGCTTTTATGAACTTTACATTGAGAATCATAGTCATCGTAACAAAACATCTCATCCTTTATTGGGTAGTGACATTTATAGTGGCCAATGTCAGCGTCGCTAATTGCAGGGATGAATTCTATAACGCCTATTAATGTATATAATCTATTTGAAATCGTTATTGATTCTGGTACCTCGGTTACTCGAAACTTCATAGATAAATTTAATTCAAAGGAAACTATGTTTGACAGAGAATATTTGCATACTGTTTGGTAGTCACAAAACGTACAAATGTTTTTCTGTTCTACAATACAAATAGCATCTTCTAAACTTTTTATTCCAAAAACAGAAATTATTTCTAGGTTTAAAGGTAAAAATGCGATCTGCCTAGATATTGGTGCAAATTGACATAAACCATTAGTACACTCTTTACTGAAAATTGCACTAAAACAGTACTTTAAAGCTATATGTTCAAAAATGAATGACACATTACAAGCAAAGTCACAGTTGCTTCCTCTTGTATCAAAATATAGCAGGCCGATTTCGGTTCTCATTCTGTGTATATCACAGTCATTAGCAGCAGGATCTGACAAAAGATTAATATATTGAGGAATCAAATCATCAGAGAATTTGTTTAATCTATCTTGCAAACTTCTACTTTGAATATATGCCATGCTTAAAAAATGCATGACTGAGTCATAGCAACATGTGTTTTTCAAAACTATTTTAATAAAACTTTTGCCAGCAGGTACAGAATCGCATAAATTACCATTTTTTATAAATTTTATTTTAATTTTGGTTGATGTTACTGTGTCGGCTTCACCCCTCCAATTTTCGACGAAGGAAGGTCGATCAGAAAATATTGAGTCAGCGGCAAATGATCGATTAATTCTATTCGAAGACTTAGATAGTTTTCTTTTTTCTACCTGCGTTTGAGATTTTGTCTGTGAATACTTCCTTTTTCGAGATCTTTTAGCTTCTTTATTCTTTGTATCACTTAGAAGATCAATTGTATCAAGTGCAATTTCCGTTTTCAAAAAATTTGAATGTATTTTTACAAATTCATCTATTCGATACTTTTGTAATTTAGTTTTGAAAAGCAATTTTTTCAAAGTTTTGAAATAGCTTTCAATTCCTGATGATGATGGAGCGGTATTATTAATTTTAAAAAAGGGGCACAGCAAATTTGACCACAATGGAAGTTTCCCGAGAATTCTTCTAAATTCTGATATAAATGATGGATAAAAATATAAATTTTTATTAGTTCCTTTAATTTGCATTGATTGTTCTTGTAACTGAGCTACTTTACTATCAAACCAAATAAAAAAATCAATATCGGCAGTGTGATATTCATTTTTGTATTTTTCTTTGTTATTTTTATCCACAGAGTTGAGTTCTGCCGTCTGATCTGCATCAATATTTTTCAATCGAACCATAAGTCTGCTTAAGGCGACTTTATAATCAGAATTTACAGTAAAATCATCGTTGTATTGACTAAGACACACCTTAAGCATATCCGAGATAACATCTTTTGCAACATTATAATCTTCACACTTTTTTAAAAACAGAATACAGTGAATATAAAAATATTTAATACGTGAATCCACATCATTAAAACATTTTAAGTTGTGCAATGTTTTTGTAAAATGACATGAATCCAGTCTTATAAAAGTAGAGGGAACGTCTAGATTCTGACCTTCTAAAATTGAAAATAGTTGTTTTATGTAATCTTTTGTACTGCGGAATACTGTAAAAGCTTCTGTACTAGCTGCAATCAAGGCAGAAGAATCGTCGGAAACGATTTCGTGAGGTGGTATTTGAATAGAACTTTGCCATTGATTCAGCCAACATAATATAGATTGCTTGCCATGTGCATCCGTGACCATTTGTGTTACAGGCACCGATTTTAATCTAGGATTTGCGGTTACAAGACCTGAATAAAAAAATTGTCTTTTGGTGATCTTAGTTCCATTGGAGAGGCGCATATCCTCAAAAAATGAGCCGGTAGCATCTATTGTAAGGGTTACTTTTTCAAATTTCTGTAGATATTGATTGTAATAATTAACTTGATCTTCGCTCCAATAATAAACAAAGAAGTCAGGGTGGAGACTAAGCGAACGGATTATATGCTTGTGTGTAGTTTTCGCCATTGCCATTAAAGATATAATCGGATTACGATCAAACCACTGTCCTCTCCGGACCTCAGATTTTATTTGACGTAATGCAGCAAGAGATGGTAAAGCTGGTATAACTGTAACCTCATCTTTCTTATCACCTAAGATCTTTGACGCTAATTGATTATGAACTACTTTTGCCGGTTGGGACTCTAACATTTTCGCTAATTGTTGTCTTTTATAGGGCGTCAATTTAAATTTCTTTATTGGGTTGTGTTTGAAAGTTTTATCTATTTCAGTAATTTTGCAGAAAATTGTGTGAATTTTGTGGGTAGTTTCATAACTTTTTATCTGAACGCATGCCGTACATTGCGAACAATTTCCTTTCACAATGATTTTATTTTTAACAACTTTTTGACGCTTCAAGGTCCAAGTGCAAGGTAGCTTTGTATAAATATAAATGTTTTCCTTCAACAAATTACTCCATTTGAACTTTGGCATTGTTCTGTATTTCTTATAGGTGTTAGTGCCTATTCTTTTCTGATATGCATCTATGGGCTGAATTTTTTTCCAATCATACACGTCCATTTCGTATGAAAATATTTTAGTTTCTTTTTGTTTACTTTTCTCTACATCATAATCATTACCTTCAAATGATGCGTTTGTTAGACTACTGCAACTACTAGTACTTTCACTAAAATGTTTTTCACCGGTTATTTGTTTCTCAAGAAAAGATTCTTCATTTTGAAAAAAAATATGACGGTTACGTTTCAATGATATAAACAAAGCTAATGGGGACATTTTAAAATCAAGATCTTTAGAGATAGTTAAGAAAATTTGGTCACAGCTTTTAATGTTTGGGTTTTGTAGTATCTCCGCATATTTGTAAAAAACTTGTTTTTGATCTTCAAGACTTACATTACATTTACGACCTTTCGGCATAATAGTTCTGAAACAACAATATCACTAAAATTATAAAGGGTGTAAGAGACAGCCCTCCACAAACTAAGGGCTTACTCGGTAGACGAAACTGAACAACCTTCCACAAGATTTTTTTTTAAGACACGAAAAGAAAATCGGCTTCTCCATACAAACTGTCCAATTAAGTTTATAATTGTGTATGGTGAGGCTGACTTTTTTTTTCGTTTCCTGTAAAAGAATCTTGTGGAACGCTGTTCAGTTTCGTCTACTGAGCAAGCCCTTAAAGTTCGCGGAGGGCTGTCCCTTACACCTTGTATACCATTCTATAATAAATAGTTAACTAATATCAATCGGTGAAAATAATTATCGTCACTTAAACTTTTTTTTGTTTTTTTTTTTTTTTGTTTTTAAGAGATAATCTCTGAAAGTACAGCCTCCCTAGCCAAGTTAGCGTGCCGTAATTACGGCAGTGAGTATCTTTGAGGCGTGGTTGGAAAAACCACACGGCACCTTACCTTCCGCATTGGGCACGCCGTAATAGCGGCGGTAAGTCCCCTCTTTGAGGCGTGGCTGGAAAGACCTCACGGCGTCCTTACCTTCCGCATGACGCAGGTTCTCACCGGACATGGAAGTTCGGGAGGTACCTGGTCCGAATTCAAGCGGAGGTGACGTCCGGGTGTCAGCATTGCGCTGACCACCCGGAGGACACGGTGGAGCACACTTTGGAGGTGTGTCCCGCTTGGAAGGAGCATCGTCGTGTCCTTGTGGGGGCGACCGGCGGCGGCGATCTCTCGCGCTGGGCCCTGGTTCAGGCCATGGTTCGGAGCGAGGACGGGTGGCAGGCGGTCGCCTCCTTCTGCGAAGCAGTGATGCTAGCAAAGGAGGAGGCCGACCACCTAAGGCAAAGGCGTTTGCGTCTCAGACGTGACCGTCGCCGCGGCCGTCGCGATCCCAATTTCCGGACACCGTAGACGTGGGCTTGCGGACGGCGAGTTATGGGCAGCTCGCTGTCCGACCGTCCGGAATCCATCCAGACCGAGCCCTAATCGTATACGGCGCGTTTCGTTTCCGCGAGCCTCAAGGAGTAGTCAGCAATCCGTAGGGGCCCAATAGGGTCGAAGCCTGCCGGGGCCAGAAGTTGATTCTGAAAAGAATACGAGGTCCCGGTGCTAAAGGCAAAGAAGAAACGGGGTAGGTTTTTTAGTCAGTAAGAGTCTGACACTCGCTTCCCGCTCCGCCCATGGACGGGACCCGTCATATAGATGACTAGCTGTACCCCGCGGTTTCACCCGCATCTTTAGTTACTGCTCTGCTCCTATTAGTCGTAGCGTGATGTTATATAGCCTATAACCTTCCTCAATAAATGGGCTATCTAACAGTGAAAGAATTTTTCAAATCGGACCAGTAGATCCTGAGATTAGCGCGTTCAAACAAACAAACAAACAAACAAACAAACAAACTCTTCAGCTTTATAATATTAGTATAGATTTTCACCTACCAGAAAAAAAAAAAAAACTTCAGATGGGATCGCAGTCAAGCACTAGTTTATATCAAATAAAAAAAAAATGTTTATGTTCATATTCATAAATTCAAATCTAATGTTCTAATTTATAAATTCAAATTTAATAGGTACGTATAATGCTAAAATTAAGTTCAAATTCAAATTTTGTTTCGATATTTATTCTTATTGTATTATTGTATTTTTGTTTTTGTGTTAATTATTGTTATTTAAAGCTGTTATGGCGTTTACATTAGTGCATGTAGTGCTCTTCTTTAAGTGGTGGGGCACTTAGACTTAAGATAAAATTGTATTTCTTTACATTTAGTAGTGTACTCATCGTTGAAGAGCCAAATAAAATAAAATAAATAAATAAATTATCAACTTGGCTAGAGTTAAGCACTGGTCCTATTGCTAAAATTATTTCACAGATAGAAAGCTGCTTTATTCCTGAAGTTATATAGGTTTTTAAACACGCCGGCGAAGCCGCGGACAAAAGTTAATGTTAAATACTCACATTGTAAACAGGTAATCAAACTGAAGATAATTATCGGTTATTATTATACACTATTATGATAACAAATAGTAGTCAACAATTATAACGTGTTAAATAGCAATATAGTAGAACTGAGAATTTTTTTTTTCCTTTGAAATACCGTACTTAGAAAACAATTGAAAGACAATGGCGCGCGAACACCGGTGTCCAATGGGGCTTGAGTTTTTTTTTTTTTTGGATTTTAATAACCTGGTCACTTGGCCCTTTAAGTTAAGTCTTATTTCATTTTATACACTTCAGTGAAATCATTAGAATGCGAGTGTGCAACACATTCTAATGTTTTTAACCGACTTCAAAAAAGGAGGAGGTTCTCAATTCGATGGGTATTTTTTTTTTATGTATGTACACCGATAACTCAAAGACGCCTGGACCGATTTGCAAAATTATTTTTTTTATTTGATAGGGTATACTTGCCATTTGGTCCCATTGTCATGAGGTCAGGATCTGATGATGGAATCCTGGAGAAATCGAGGGAACTCCTCAAATATTGTAGGCAACTATATAGTAATTTTAATATTTTCATAGAGAAATCAAGCGTTTACAGTCAAAAAGTAACCTTTGATGAAGTGGAACTGGTGAAGAAGATCAGATATGGCTAATGGAACTTGACACTCGCGTAGATATCACAATCAAGATAGTTAGGCAACTATGACAATACAAATAAACATACAATCCTGAATAGTTATATTGAAAAAATGTTATCATTGAACTGATCTGATGATGATGATAGAGCCGGAAGACAGGCACCGGAACTCTGTAATTAATCAATGAATTCTAGCCGTGTTTGGGCTTATTACAATCGTCATGAGAGGCACTTTGGCTATAGGTGTATTGCAACTAAAAAGTGTGAAATAAATTTTTTTTTCAAAAAAAATATAACTGACTTCATTACAAAAAAAGCACTAAAAAGAACAAAATAACTTTAATTTCGGAAGTCGGTGTTCAATAAGAAACAAACAACACCGAGAAACACCGACTTCCGAAATTAAAGTTATTTTGTTCTTTTTAGTGCTTTTTTTGTAATGAAGTCGGTTATATTTTTTTTTGAAAAAAGTTTTTGTAGTATTTGGCAGCAAATGTATCGAATCAGCCTTCTCGGCAAACTTCGCTGAGGTAGGTAACCAAAACTACAATAAAATTCTCAGCTCCATTTTACCGAGATCGCACCTGTTTCAATTATTCCACATATTGTCCAGTTGCGCAGACTTGAGATGCAAAACTACACCAATTTTACATCACAATATCTACTAGGAATCAATTTGCGAATAATTAAAACAGATACTGCACTGCACTCGAAGAAATCCCGCCAAAAACTCGGCTTGAGTAATGCCAATATCAAGAGTGACAGCTTGTCACTTAAAAAAAAATACCTTTTTTTTGTTATGGCAACTTGTTTTTAACATTAGTGACAGTAACCAGTCTTTTTTTTGTTATGGCAAGTTATGCAGTCTTGAGAGCTGCACGGTAAAAAAAATAAAAATAAAAAGGAAAAAATAAAAAGGAGAAGGAAAAAAAACAGAAATCCTCGTCTCCTTCGCAGTGATCACCAAATTATAAGATTAAATAAAATAGATTTGTGTTTTTATAAGCCACGAAATAAAGAATAGAACAGAACAGAATGGAATAAACTTTATTGTACACCAAAATAATAACAAAGATTGTCCTGTTAAACAATATAATCATGGTCACCCATCAGGACAATTTCATGTGAAATTAGAGAACAGCTAATAACTTCGTACGTATGTACTTTTTTTAAGGTGGGATTATACGTACATTTAGTAGAAATTTATACAAAATATTGGTGTCTTTTATTCCAAATTTCCTCACAAATAAATGTAGATTAGAGGCCAATCTATTTACTGAAGCATCTCAATTGAGGAGCCACATTAAATGCGCTATATCTCCAAATCCATGCATTTGTGTTATCCAGTTGTTATCCTACAAATCTAATATACTTACTACTAAATGATGAAGAAATTGCGTATTAATTGAACCAATGGTTCTTTGAAAATTACGCGTCATGTATATGGTCTGAGGAGCCATATATAATGTATGATAACTTTTCCAATTTTAACACTACAGAGCTCAAATTTTGTCTACTTACTACTCAAACATACTACTAAATCATACCAAATCATGATAAATATTCAACCACGATGTTCCTAGTTCTGAGGTGGCTACTCAATCCTGACGTCAGGATTGAGGAGCCACCTTCATGTTCATGTAACTTTTGAAGTATTATACTACAAAATCGGGGATCGAACCTACAAAATTTTTAAATTTACTACTAAATGATGAAGAAGTTGCGTATTCATTGAACCAATGGTTCTTTGAAAAATTACGGGTCATGTATATGGTCTGAGGAGCCACATATAATGTATGATAACTTTTCCAATTTTAACACTACAGAGCTCAAATTTTGTCTACTTACTACTCAAACGTACTACTAAATCATACCAAATTATGATAAATATTCAACCACAATGTTCCTAGTTCTGACGTGGCTACTCAATCCTGACGTCAGGATTGAGGAGCCACCTTCATGTTCATGTAACTTTTGAAGTATTATACTACAAAATCGGGCATCGCACCTACAAAATTTTTAAACTTACTACTAAATAAGTATTCAATTTCATTAAGATACGTAATGTGGCACCTCAATCCTTACGGACATTTTTTAAATGCTTCACGATGAGCGCCATCTAGTAGAGAGTTAGGCAAAACTATTGCACCTACACACGGACATATTACATCTGAGTGCGTGCGTGTAATACACCTGTGCGTGTAATACATTTGTGTGTGTCGTGTATAGCTATTAGTAGGAATTTCGCAGATTGCTCTAGTTGAACTAAAACAAGATTATTTATTTTATCAGCATTATTCTTATATTTAATAGTTAACATTTTTACGGGATACGCCAATAAAACAAATATTCTTATTTTAGTTAAAACAAATCAGGGATGTTTTGAAGTAAATGCACAAGTTCTGTAATTTGGCTTTATTAAAAGAATAAATTAATAATGCATTTCTAGGGACTAATTTTGCCTCTTACTCTTTCTACCCTTATGGTTAGTAGTGCCTACTTGCTTTTACTTTTAATGGGTCGTTATTATCCCAAAAGGTCGTTTTGCCAGTGAGGATATTATTTAAATCTTTACACCAATTATTTACAAAAAAAATTGCACATTTTTTGATTAAATATCTGGCCAAAATATCTTTATGCACAGGAAACGACAAAAATGTAACACTTAAATTTGTACTTATAATTAATATAATGTAATTTACTACTTAAATTTATTTTGTTGGCATCTCCTTTTAGAATCTCTATGCAAATGTTTTCTACTTGGGCAAAGAAATCAAATAATGCTCTTGTTGGATAGCACAACCAGCTTTTATTTTCATATTCCTTCATTTTTATAAATTTGTGAAAACTCTGCATTTCATTGTCCTCTACATTATTTTTGCAGGTGGCACAGTTCCTATAAATATTTTTTTTGCTAGTTGTGCTATCCACCCACTGCAAGAACCTACTGTTGCACTCTTTTCAATATGTAAAGGAGACTAACTGGTAATCAAATTATCAGTATTTCTAAATATAAATGATTACTGTCAACTTCATCTCCACATTCAGTAGTTGTTTTGTCTCCAGGCTTCACTAAAAGATATTTTAGTGACTGGAGACAAACACTATCATCTTTTTCGCAGTTTAAATCCTACTGAATGTGAAGATGAAATATTATTGATTAAAAGTGTTTTAAATTAACCTACGAATGCAGACGCTGTTGGCATAATATTGCTGCAGCCATGAGCTCGAACTGCCCCAAAAAAGTTCTCCAATGCGTCTTGGTTAAAACTGTGCAGTAGTAGGGAATTAACCCCTTTTGTATTCAAATATCTTACAATTTTTTTAAAGCCTTCAATACTGAGCCTATATTATGTGTATTATTTGTTACAATTTGATATTATGTTTTTCTTGTGTCGCTGCTGACGATGTTTGGTACCAAGTCCTCCTCTTTCCTTTAACACTGTCGAAACATCTTGATGTTCTGTAAATTATATAAATATTCAATATAAGTAATAACAATAACCAAAAATTAGATTACAAAAGTATGTAAATGATGATAATTCAGTTATTAGGTAAAACATGATAGTATCTTATATATAAAATTCTCGTGTCACGGTGTTTGTGGTTGAACTCCTCCAAAACGGCTCGACCTATTTTAGGCTAGTGTGGCGAATCGGACAAGATCTATTTTTCCCCTAAATGTTAAAGGTGGTCCACCCCTAATTTCTTTTTTATTTTATGTGGCAAAACAATGTTTGCCGGGTTAGCTATTCTATATTATAAAGAGTTAACTTTTAAATATTATGATTGTAAAAGGTAATCTCATCATCATTTTCATTTCGCATAGAGTAACAGTTCCCACTCCCACGGGATAAGTCATGAGACCGAAGTTGCAGGCAAAGTACTAGTAAAATACACACCTGTCATAAGAACATCCGAAAAAATAATATTTTGCTCATTTGATATTGTTGGTATTTCGTGAGGTTCATGTATTTGAAAAAATGTTTGTTCTGAAAAAAAATAAATAAACAAAGTTAAAATCACAGACAATAAATAACCTGGGACACCTCACACAGTAATATCTAATTCCAAACTAAGAAAAGCCTGTACTATGGCAACCAGACAGCTGATAATTTATATACTTGTATGTTAATAAATAAACACATATTATAAATTAAACCCAGACATGGAACAAATGATCATGATCATTACACAAAGATTTGTCCTGGATAGGAATCGAACCCACAACCGCAACCCCCAGTGTAGAGGCCAGGGTCACTAACCACAAGACCAAAAGTTACAATCCAATCAATAATGAGATGACAATAAAATAATCACATATGTTTGCAAAGAAATCATTAATACAGATAGGCTTCTTGCATTCTTTTGCTTTTAGATTATTATTAAAAAAGGGAGAGAGAGAGCACAGAAATTTGCCCAATCTCAAACAAGCACTAAAAACACAAAATTCTTCTCATATAAGTATTTGTAAAAAACAAACACTTACCTGGCATATGCAGTACTGGAGTTGCTAAACTGCTATTCTTTGTATACTTATGAACATCTTGAAAATGTTTATGACAAAAACGCCTGTTGTGTTATGGATAGTGGTATGGTCCATTCAGCTAATTACTTCCAGCTAATTCACCACCACAATTTAATATCCAGGTTTTGAATTTGTCTGCAGCTTTTTCCGAATTCGGAAAATGATGTAGAGGACCTGAAAATAAAATTCAAGGTTTCCATAAAGATTCAGATGGAAAAGTAATCATGTAAAATATTAATTAAGTACTCATAATACTGTATTATATACAATAACATAAACTAATACCAAATAAACTTTTCAATAACAATTTGTTATTGCCATTACATTACTGGTTATACAAATACACTGGGTAAAGTTTTCAAGTGTGCATGTATGGCCAAATCCAAAATATGTATCAAAAGTAACCATTGACTTCTCCATATAGTAGTTGTGGATAAAATGTTTAGCATGAGGTCCTGCATCAATTCTGAGGTTGGGCATAAGTGTAATTGGGTGTGTAGCTTAATGATAATAAACTTGTTTGGCCCGCTTACGCTTAGCCTAATGTTAGGAATACCATAGACTTGTATGGTTTTGGTGCATCTCTGGGACTACTGAAATAGTTAGCCCGCGCTTATTATTATGGGTAAAAGCAACAGAATAAAATGGAACATGGTACATAAAAATTATGAGCACATGGGTCTCAGTCGTTCCATTTATTCTTTTAAATACAACCTTGGTGTCCGCCCCTAAGATGACACACTGACCGTTTCAAGTAAGAAGCACAGAAAAACAAGTGTTAATGTGTACTTACCATCTTTCCTAGTCGATCGACATCCAGGTACGCAACAAGAATTTTGTGACATGATTGAAATACACTGTTCACTATTTGCAATTATGGGTCCAAGCTCTTCAGCTCAGCTTCAGCAGCTTCAGCAACTTCACAAAGTTCTTGATGAATAAGTTTACGAAACGGCAACAAGAAGGAGCAAAACTCAACTCGGCGTGAACGTACGTAACAAAGATGACTATAATGCGGCACAGGGACACGAAGGATATAAGATCAACTCGACGTGGACACCAGAATTCACCAGATGCACATGCGAGATAGCCAAACTTTAAAATTGCAAAAATGCGCGTGAGTAAGTTATTAACCAGCTGACATTCGCATTTGCACTTATAAGTGTGGCTATAATGCAAATAAAATCTGCATGATAAGCCTTATGTTATTAATTTAATAATATTGTTCTACAGTGTAGTTACATGTCTCTAAATGCTTAAAACATTACACTATACTTATTTTGTAATATATATTAGAATATCAACTATTTTTAATGTAATAATCACACTTTGTGGGGAGTTTTTTACCAGCATAGTGTTTTATATATTTAATGTAGCAACATCGACCTTTATTTTAGGCTAACTGTCTACTAGATGGCGCTGTTTTAAAGAAAAAAGAAACATATTTGTTTAGTTCGCAGTTGCCATAGCATGGGTTATAAAGAGTTTGGGAAATACTGAACTTCAAATTAATTCTGAATTCGGGGGAATTTGTGAAACCATAAAGGTGCATAAAGGTTTTCGTAAGGACACTGATACGAGTTTGTGACCGCATGCAAGACAGTCGAACCGTAACTAAGGGACTCGTTGGACTTCATTGACTCAGCGCTTTTCCGGTGGTCGCCACTCTCGATTATGGCTCTCAGGAGTCGCAGTGGTTAGAATAGTTGTGGCAGGCTTGTCCTAAAAGCACCCGGACATCGCTGATGGAGGAGGAAGCCTGGAGGCGGGCAAAGAAAAGAGGGAGCCAGGAAGTGGGCCACGCTGGATGGGTCGCGAATGTCATGCGTAGCAGTTCTCGCGACCCACCCATCAAGGTCAAGTCGGCTCACAAGCGACGTTTTTAGTGCCTCACATAACCACGGCGTCTCCCCGGACGGTATGGCATGCTCTAGGCATTTACGTCCCTTAAAAAAAAAGCACTTACAAAATTCTCATCTCTGCTCTTCAAGTAGAAGTCTGCGGCGACTGGGTCGACCTGCATGCTTCTGCTTCTCAGCCCAATGAGTCCTCGCAACCGCGGCAGCAGCTCAGCAACCACCACGTACGACAACCGGAGCACACTACCTAGTTCCACCACCACCAGCCGGGATAGCGACATTAGGAAAGCCTGGAAAGGATAGAGGGAATGACATCACAGTTTTTTTTAATGATGGGATTACTTATAACCTCTGTGTCGTTGGAAAGCCACTAGGGATGTGTCCTGAATAAACATATGATTCTAATAAGTCCGTTTGTAAGATTATCACTACTATTGGGTATATCGTATTTTTTTGCTTTACTAAATTCAATAAAAGTTGACAAAGATAAAACACTTCAATGCAGGAGTAGGGGCTTGTTCCGTCACTTCAAGGTAACAGTGACGTTGACGTCACGGTTACCTTTTTCTGGATGGGTAATCATCAAATGAATTCTCCCACTTTAAAACCCACCCGTGATCCTTCTAATGCCCTTTGCGTTCCAGGGCCACGGTGACTCTTTCGGACCAATTCCGCAACACGTCACGGTTACCTTGAAGTGAGACGTAGACGTAACGTCACCTAAAATTCCAAGAGACAGTGCGTTGCAATTTAGCTTAGCAAATTGACGTTTATGTTAACGCGATCAAATACGTTTTAAAACACGCCCTCTAAAATTATATTGGAAAAATTGTACTTAAACTGACGTCTTACCTTTTCTGACGGGGATCATTTATAATTTCGATTATGTGATACTTGTATTATGTGGGCTGGGTACCTTCTTGGACATCTTTTTCACTTCGTTGCTCTGCACGTCGGCCATGGTATGTGGGGAGGGCCGCGGGCTGTACACAGAGTTTGAGCTGTGGATCCGCAGCGCCACCTCCTCTTCAGCAGCTCCTTTCGAAGTTTCTGACTTCGCCTGAATTAGAACATTTTGCGTTATTCAGTTACAATTTGCCCTCCTGAAAATACACGGCCTGGGCCAAATGCTTTTCAAATTTTTAATTTGACTCCGGATGTGCCTGCGAGGAGTGAGAAAGATATATTAATATAGAAGAATTTATTTAATGGTTTCATTGCAAATGGAAGTTCTGCCGCGCGTTTAAGATGCTTTCTGACAATATTTTTTTACTAGTATTGCCTTGAACAGTCTGCTATAGTCTTTTCCCATCTATGTAGGTAACATTCATGTTCTAAGTGAATCTCCTCTACTTGAGAGTCAAATCGCAGAACAGTAAGTTATGGTTTGTTATTTATGGGTATACTAGCTCTGCTGCCAGAGATTTCGCCCGCGGGAATGTCGGAGATTAAGAGATGTATACTCTTGGAATAAATAGCCTGTGTGCTGTTCTACACTGTAATCTACCTCTTCTACCTCTGTGCCAAATAACACCCAGATCCAATCAGCCGTTCCGGCGTTATTGAGTAACAACCATCCATCCATCCACACATTCTTTAATGTTACAACTTTTAATAATAGTTTTAAGATAACATTTCCATGGCGACCTAGCCGAGTGAAGAGGTGAGTGTTTGAAGTTTCATTCTTCCATTCAAAGCACGGTACGACAATACCTTGCTACTCTTAGCAGTGAGCGACTTAATCTCTGACGGCCGCGCCAGCTCATCCAGCAGTGCTTCAAGAGACTTGAACAGCAAGGTGGCTCGGGCACACTCACGGTTGGGAGGAGCTTGCAGAGCTGCGTAGCCTTCCACTGGGAAACTGTAGTTACATAGATTAATATTGTGTGTTGTTTAGCTGAGTTATAACAGCCGTATGGGCCGAACTTCAAGGTAAAGGCAATGCTTGCTGTGATTGGCCCGTGGATGGGTGACCATCTGTTACATATCGAGACTCCTCTACTCAGAAAGCACGTTACGCCCACACATGTTGGTCCATTTGAAGATCTGTGACGTTCGTTAAGGTAGTGGAAACTTCAAAAGCCATAACAATCGGACACCAGTCTTGCTATCGTCGTATCTTGGCTATCGTCCGAGCCTGCCTTTCTGACTCCACAACCCAGCAACTGGGATGTGGAGGTACTGGTTCTCAGGTGTATCTGGTCACACTGGAACTAGGTCCCGCGTCTTTGGACAAAAGCTAGGAGATTGATTAATATGGTGGATATAATATAGGGCATTATAGGGCATTCTACTATTCGGTTGACTCTTGACATTCTTCGACAGACTTGTCTGTCGGTCGGTTATCGTGATTCCTATTGTGCCTGAAAATAAGTGGCAGAATTTTACGCGAAAGTACACCCGGTTTATTAACATCTCTCTTTGTAAACTTAGATGTAGTGAGCATGATGTGAAAGAAATGTTGTACTTACACAAACGGCACATGTCCAAAGTTGGCATACAAGTGCTCCTGCATCGCTAACGACACTGCCGGGAAGTATGCGAGACCAGCTCCATGGGTCACGTTGTCGAACGCCTGCCCCATTGATATGCCGTTCCTGTTGAGAACAGAATTTCTTTAGTGGGTGTGGATGATGTGAGAGCAGTGGTGGCCGAGTGGTAACGGCCCTGACTTACGAATTGTAGGTCGCGGGTTCAAACCCAGCCAGGCGCATTACTTTGTGTAATAAAATTAATTTCATCACCACTGCTCTACAAAACGGTGAAGGAAAACATCGTGAGGAAACCGGCGTGCCCTAGAACCAAACATTCGAAGATATGTGACATTCACCAACCCGCACTGGGCCCGCGTGGTGGATTACGGCCCATTCCCTTTCCTAGAGAGGAGGCCTGTGTCCCGGCAGTGGGGACATTAAAAGGCTGCTATTTCTGTCAGTTTACATAGGTACCTTAAAGAGTGCGGATGAAGTTAATGTATCAAGGTCTGCTGAACTCAAAGCTGAGTTTTCCACACGCAAACCTTTGAGCGGTAGAGAAAGATCACCATAGACCAACTCAGTAAATGACTCTGCTGCATTTTCAACTCTCGCCGCTAAGCCAAACGTTGATAATCGAATGTCTTTTTTGTTTGTTTAAATATAGGACGATATGATATTTGGCTTGATTTTTTAACAGCAGTTCTCTTAACCTCTAGAAAAGACAAGACGCAGCAGCAAAATATTTTTATGACAGAGTTGTGAGCGTGTTCAAATCCATGATGATGAAAAACAGAGACAGCTCTAATTGCGTGTGATGTCACTCGCGAGACTCACCTATACAGTATATTAATCTATGGACTCACCAAAGTGAATTTGCACCATCTAGTATATATGACGTTTTTCACACTTGACACAACGTGACAATTATAGGAAAAGTGCAGAAACTATAGGTGGCAGCACAAACGCGTCAATGTCAAGTATATTTTACTTATCAAGTTTCAAATTTACAACGCTAGATGGCATAGTCTACTTCGTACACGTTCCCTTAAACGGAAGGTGCAAGAAGTATAGGTGGCAGCACAGGTCAAATATTTACAACGTAAAAGTTTCAGATTTGCAACACTAGATGGCACAGTCTACTTCGTTCACTTTCCTTATAAGAATACCTTCAAAACTGACGAGATGACTGATTGGGTGTAAATACATACATAGTACAATGTGTTTTTACAAATGTACTATGTACTTTAGCTATATCTTTCTAATAACTATTCCTTCATGTAGATTATTGATAATAATTAAATACCCTTTTGGTAACACTGTTGCCAATTACATGGAATTGTAAAGTGCCTAAAGAATGCAGTCATGCTTTATTTGCAAAAAAGTATCTCGATTCGTAAAGAAGGCTTGTCAATATCGGGCCTGCGGATGGCGAGCTATGGGTGGCTCGCCGTCCGATAGCAACCAGGCCCGAGTCGACGGCGCGTCGTGTTCCACGCGCGCCTCAAAGATCTGTCAGCAAAGAAGACGGGCCCCCATAGGGTCAGTGCCTGCTAGGGTTGCGGATTTTGTTCGAAAGAGTCACCGCGGCCCCGGAACGTAAAGGGGAATAGAAGGATCACAGGTGGGTTTTAGTCAGTAAGAGTCTGACACTCCCTTCCGCTTCGCCCAGAGCGGAAGAAGTCATTTGACGTTTTACCATCCAGAAAAAAAAAAGAAAAAGGCTTGTCAATATAAACCTAGCAAGCACAATCGACAGGCAAAGTCCCTGAACTTTAAAAAAAACTCACTGGGGCCATACATTATGAATCCAAAATTGCAATCTGAAAACCTATTCCGAACTTCAAGTCCTCACCCTGACATTTGCGACTACAAGAACTTGAATCATTAATAAAGCAAACCAGCAAGCCGTATTAATATTATAAACGCGAAAGTAACTCTATCTGTCTGTTTATTTGTTTTCTTTTTACGTCTTAACGGATTTAGATGTAACTTGGCACACGGGTAGACCATGTCTTGAAGAAGGACGTGCAACTTTTCGTCCCGGGTCTATGGTTCCTTGGGGTTACCATAGAGTATAGTGTATTTTTTTTAAAGAATGCTATTTCAAATATGCTTGGACTAGGTTGATCCTGTGTTTCAGGCTAAATAGTGCTTATACTATCTTAAAATAATAAATTAACAATGAATCAATTGCAATAATGAAAACTTAAATTATAGGACTAATCATGTTTTATTTACAGACGGGAAAAAGATCTTCTGTCTCTCCCTAAGAGATGTTTTGTAAATATTGCATAATTGTTTTTTGCAGCTATGATTCCTAGAGATTATTTTCGACTACAACGCGGGTGAAGTCGTTGGCAGAAGCAGTAGTCATATAAATTCCATGCCCTTGTATTCCATTTGGTAAAAATAGACCAAATCGATTCTCATATTCGAGATTGCATCGCGAGTGGAGCGTAGATGAATTTCCTGATTGATTTATCCCCTTACTGAGTGAGTGAGTGAGTGAATGATTTACTGAGGGAAATTGCCATAACAGGTCAAACGAAGTAACGTAGATTGCCAAGACTACGGCTTTTGGGAAATAGTTACTATTTTTGGTAAGCGAATTGGATGGAAATGCTTTTAAATGTATGTTTCATTGCTTTTAGCCTGTTTTCAAATCATCATCAACGTATTGTATGTATAAATCTTTCCCTGTACTGATGAGTGACTGAAAGACAACGCACAGTCAAAACTACTGGTAGTAGAAAGCTGAAATTTGGCATTTGGATTTTGATTCCTAGGGGAACGAGAAGAAACGACATGTGACGCGTACGAAGTCACTGGCAATATCTAGTCGTGCATAAAATTATGATGTTTTGCCTTGAACCAATCGTAACTCAGAAGGTTTATATTAGTGATTAGAGAGTGTATGTTACAGTTACACATCAAATAGAAGTGCCTAGTTTTGCTTGATGCCTCATTGGGATTCTGATTTGAGTCAAAAGATTTTTTTTATACTTAGATATTTTTTTTTTCGATTACATAACTTAGGGTTATCGAGTTTTTATAGATGAAAGAATATTCGTCCACATTATTTACAGTCGGCGGCTAGCCGGCACTCAAATAGCTACAGCAAAATCCAAATACTATAAAGTTTGCTGAGTTTGTTGCCTAGTCATGCCATGGAATTTGGATGAATATTAGCATAAAGCAAGACCATTTCCTGGAACAAGATATAGGATACTTTGCATCCCGGGAATGTGTTCCTTTGGGGTAATCAGGACAAAAGAAATGAACGCTGGACAGCTCACTAAATTAATTATTTGACCGCCGATTGTTCAATCTAGTCCTCACCTATAATACTCAAGAGTTCCTTTATCCAGATCGATGCAGGATCCAATAACGTCCCCAGGCAGCCAGGCCTGGCCATAAGGCGAGGTGGCAACGTTCCACTTCCTGACCCTGCCTCCGTCGTAGGCGTAGGAATGCGCTGTGTCCCCCACGCCTGTATCCATTGAGAAGATGCAGGAAGATGTGCACCAGCCAATCTGAAAGAGGCTGAGTTTATAGGTCTGTAGGAAAAGATGGATTAAAATGGGATATAACTCATGGGGATACAATTTTAGCTGCAGTATTCGTTCATTGTAAAGATGCTATAAAGGTCTACTGCTATATACGTGCTACTCTATATAAGTAACCATTGAGGAGTGCTTGAGCTTCCCCAGTTGCAGCATAAGATTAATTCTGGCATTTAAAAAATTGCCAAAAAAAGTAATCAAGCATGTATAATATATAATACTAAAAGTCGTAAGTTCAGAAGAACTAGATCAAATTGAATAAAAGCATGCAATTCGCGTTAGTCGCTTAGTAATTTCATAAGTACATAGCAAGGAACGATAATAATAAGTGCTGAGCGTCTCATTCATCGAAATGTTTTGGTATGATCCTTGCTGGCCCCGGCTTGCCTTCTAAATCAGTAGCTAATTAGATACATTGTACGTATTTTTTATTAATGAACCTCTCGCAGTTCAGCACACTAAGGCTGGTTACTGCTCAACCGGACAATCCTGTGGTGGCCTCGAATGAATTGAAGGCCCCCAGCCAGGGCTAAAAACAACTTTTACAAGTTAAATGATCGATCGCTAAGGGCATCCCCTGCGGGATACGGGCTTCGGCTTAACGGGGTCATTGAGGGAGGGCAGCAAGGGACAGGCTGGGTCCGATTATTATTTAGGGGGTTTAACGATAATGGCTCAGCAGCGTGGGCTGGCTCGTTAGGCAAAAGATGGGGAGGGTTATTACGCGGCGTCGCGATTGGCCTCGTCGGGAAAGCCGGAATACGGAACGCGGTCTGTTTTTGTTTTTTCTTAGAGTGCTGGTTTCCTTACAGCTTTCCTGGAGCTGAGTGATGGGACTTCAATTTGCCTAAACTTTTTCTATATTTATGTACATACTTGTATATTAGGGTTGATTGGTAGGCTTCCAGTCTTGCAGCTGACTACAAGTATATTCCGTGGAGCATCTGAGTTTCTGGTCTCCACAACTCCGTGACAGTGTAACACGATATCCCTTGGCTAAGACTGGAGTTAGATTTATGTCGTTTTATTATCCGTAACGATTGTCAAAGGTCTCGAAAATATAGCCATGCCAAAGGTTTAACGTGCTCGTAGATCTTGCCACCTGGGGCCGTATTATAACCTCTTAAAACCATCATGTTTTCGGTGTGAAAAAGAGACGGAGCTATACAGGACGAATAGCACTATCCTTTTCTCACACAGAAAACATGATGGTTTTAAGAGGTCATAATTCGGCCCCTGGCTGTTATTATTAAGCCTCAACTTCTCCATTTGGACTACTCACAACACTTTCACATCTAAGTAAAGAACAAGCTTACATCTCCTTACCTGCATGATACCCTTTGTGCCGAGCTGCACTTCGTACATCCATTTGTTCCCAAACACGCAAGCCGTGGCTCTGATGGTGGCAAAGCTGGAGAGACCCTGCACACTCACTCTCTCGTCACCCACCAGGACTAAACGGCCTGTACCTGGAAACACCATCGAAAGATGTACCGCTGTCTTGGCCAAGCGAATAGAAACTGTCGTTCCTAATGATACCACCCATTATTGCATTCTAGAGGGTATATTTTGAATCAAGAGTGTTGTTTGTTTATTAGATATGCAGTGAATGTGTCATTGGTATGATCGTTCGGGTTTTGCTTACACGGATGACTGTAAAGTAAAGAACTTGGATCAAAACTGTGATTTCTGTATTGTTCATTGTTATATCACATCATTAGAATGAAAGGGGCCTAACTCAAAAATTGCAATTTTTGGCAAATGAGGAAGAATTAATCTTTAAAAAGTGTTGCGTAAAAAACAAACATCTCCCGAGACCTATGTATGTATGTATAAGCTGTCCCTTTCTCAAGTAAATTTCGGAATCTTTTTCATCTGGGTTTTAGAGTATGTTTTTTACTTTCAGTTTAAAGCAAAATTATATGTAACAGGAATTTCGAGTTAAGGCTTATTCATTCTGAGATTGCGATATGTGTAGGATCTAGTAATATTGTGATTCTTGTTATTCTGAGTATACTTATTAATGATTTTTAATTACATACATCGGAATCCTAAAAGTCTAGCCTAGTACAGGAAGTCTTTGAAAAATATTTTATCATTAATATTTGGTGTCTATATTTTCTTTTTAATAAATTTATTCTTACTAAAATAATGAGGAAAAAAAAGGAATGATGGATGGAGGTATGGGAATAATAAGGATATTTAATGAGTTACTCAGTTATTAATTTCAGCTCGGAGTGTGGACTTGATCCCATATACAGCCGAAGGCCGTATTTCTATCTGCAAGCAACTAGCATCCAAGTTTAACATTGCTTGGTTTGATTCAGCGATTCCTCACATTGTACCTTGCTTGCCCGCAATGTTACGTAATTCTCGTATTTACGTAATTCTCGTGTTACGCAATGTTCGTAAGGGATGTAAGGGGCGAACTACCATCCTTCGCCCCAAGCCAACCTCACCTGCACGTGGTGCATCCTGCTGAATGACGAACGAGGCTCTGGCGACCGACCGATGGCGGTATATCCATCAAATAGGCGTAGCTAAATGTAACAGGCCGGTGATGGGCAGCAGCGTCACCGGTGCGAGAAGCTACGCCCTGCGATCGCCAACCCGCCTGCCCAGCGTGGCGATTATGGGCAACTCCTCCAAATGCAGTACAACAAAAAGCCACGGCCCCCAGTTCCCGGTGGTCCCGCTATTCCTGGTCATGGTGGCGACCATGGTAACGGCGGGGCGGGGGGTGCCAAGAATCTCCGGGCTACGGGAGGCCACCACAATAACAGATTGACCCTGGCGACGTACAACGGACGCACGCTACGGCTTGACTCGCATCTGGCGCAACTCGAGGTGGAACTTGGGAAAATTAGGTGGCACATACTAGGGTTGAGTGAAGTCCGAAGAAAGGGGGAGGACACCATAACCCTGGAATCGGGTCACCTAATGTACTTCCGAGAGGGAGACCAACAATCCCAAGGCGGCGTTGGGTTTCTGGTAAACAAGTCCCTATCTGACAACGTTGTGGAAATGTCAAGTGTGTCGAACAGGGTAGCGTACCTTATTGTGAAGCTCACCGAGAGGTATAGCCTCAAGGTAGTGCAAGTGTACGCACCGACCTCGACACACTCGGACGACGAAGTGGAGGATATGTTCGATGACATATCGAGAGCCCTCCACTTCACTACAAAGACACAGTACACCGTTGTCATGGGGGACTTTAACGCCAAAGTGGGAGTACAGAATTGCTGCGAATCGGTAGTAGGACACCATGGATTTGGAAGCAGAAATCATAGGGGGCAAATGCTCGTCAACTTCCTCGAACGGGAGGGGTTGTTCTTGATGAACTCCTTCTTCAAGAAACAACCCCAAAGGAAGTGGACGTGGCAAAGCCCCGACACTATGACCAAAAATGAGATCGACTTCATCATGACGGACAAGAGGCATATATTCAGAGACGTCTCCGTGATCAACAGGTTCAATACCGGTAGCGATCACCGACTTGTCCGAGGCTCTCTGAATATTAACTTCAAGGCCGAACGTGTCCTTCTGATGAAGTCCAGACTCCGACCAACTCTGCTCCAGACCATGGCTGGATCTGAAACGTTCCAGGCAAACCTGGAAAACCGATTCGCTGCCGTGGAAACCACAACAGACGTAAACCAGAACCTCGAAAATGTGACTCGGATCCTCAGGGAAGAAGGTACAAGATTCTGTGATATGCAGCGTAAGGGCAAGAAGTCTAAGCTTTCAGAAGGGACTTTAGGGCTAATGAAGGAACGACGTGAAAACCCACCCGTCACTTCGTCGGCAAAGCGGTTTCTAAACCGAGAGATCAACAAGCACGTACGACGCGACCTCCGGCGCTTCAATGCTCTTTCGGTTGAAAGAGCAATCGAGCAGAACCGGGGGTCAAAGGTGTTCGTACAATCTCTTGGAAGAAGCCACCTGACGAAGTTGACCACAGCAAGTGGAGAAGTCGTCTCTTCGAAGCCAGCAGTCCTTTCGGAAGTGGAGGACTTCTATAGCCGGTTATACGCATCGCATGCATCTCGTCCTGATCCCGAAAATGAGGGTCCTAGAGCCACATTGACACGCCATTTCACCGAAGACCTGCCAGAAGTCAGTACTGGCGAAATCGAGATCGCTCTTGGGCAGCTTAAAAATGGAAAAGCCCCTGGAGAAGACGGCGTTACCACAGAGCTGCTGAAAGCTGGGGGTAACCCCGTACTGAGGGAGCTCCAGAAGCTGTTCAACGCTGTCCTTTTTGAAGGGAGAACTCCAGAGGCGTGGAGTAGAGGTGTGGTCGTCTTGTTCTTCAAAAAAGGAGACAAGACCCTGTTGAAGAACTATCGACCCATATCCCTTCTAAGCCACGTCTATAAGCTGTTCTCAAGAGTGATCACGAACCGTCTTGCGCGAAGACTCGACGAATTCCAACCACCGGAGCAGGCTGGATTTCGGAGCGGATACGGCACCATAGACCACATCCACACAGTGCGGCAGATTATACAGAAGACCGAAGAGTATAATCAGCCCCTGTGTCTAGCATTTGTGGACTATGAAAAGGCCTTTGACTCGGTTGAAATCTGGTCTGTTCTGGAGTCCCTGCAGCGCTGCCAAGTAGACTGGCGATACATCCAAGTGATGAAATGTCTCTACGAGGCCGCCACCATGTCCGTTCAAGTACAGAATCAGCAAACAAGTCCCATACCGTTGCATCGAGGAGTGAGACAAGGGGATGTTATTTCCCCGAAATTGTTCACTAATGCAATGGAGGATATGTTCAAGACGCTGAACTGGAAAGAACGTGGCATTAACATCAATGGCGAGTACATCTCTCACTTGCGATTTGCAGACGACATCGTCATTATGGCAGAAACGCTGCAGGACCTACAACAGATGCTGAATGACCTGGCTGACTCTTCTGTACGCATCGGCCTACGGATGAACTTGGATAAAACCAAGGTCATGTTCAACGAACATGTTCTACCGGAACCGATTGCGATTCACGGTGCCGTTCTCGAAGTTGTTCAAAAATATGTGTACCGCGGGCAGTCATTGCAGTTAGGTAGAAACAACTTTGAGGGCGAGGTGAACAGAAGAATTCAGTTGGGTTGGGCAGCATTTGGGAAGCTACGTCGAGTCTTTACATCGTCGATCCCACAGTGCCTAAAGACGAAAGTCTTCAATCAGTGCGTCCTACCCGTCATGGCATACGGAGCCGAAACGTGGACACTGACGGCTCGTATGGTCCATAAGCTCAAAGTCGCTCAGCGGGCTATGGAAAGGGCTATGCTCGGTGTGTCTCTGAGGGATCGCATCAGAAATGAGGTGATCCGTCAGAGAAGCAAGGTAATTGATATAGCCCACCGGATTAGTAAGCTGAAGTGGCAGTGGGCTGGCCATATTAGTCGTAGAACCGACAACCGTTGGGGTAAACGAGTTCTAGAGTGGAGACCGCGTCTCGGCAAACGTAGTGTAGGACGTCCTCAGGCACGGTGGAGTGACGATTTGCGCAGGACGGCTGGCAGAAACTGGATGCGAGAAGCCGAAAATAGATCTAAGTGGCGTGCAATTGGAGAGGCCTATGTCCAGCAGTGGACTGCAACAGGCTGCTGATGATGATGAATGTTACGTAATTCGCTTGCGAGCTGATTGCAGGTGACAACGTAGCCTTATACGTTTCTATAAGTGGAACACAGGCTCCGCTTGAGAGTGATTGGACTGTCGGTAATCTATCACACGTTGACACCCACGAACTGCAACGAGTAACGGCCGAACCCAATAACCGATCTATCACATACTGGAGATAGAAAAACAAATGAAACAACAGAAAAACTATATAATTTTTCTGTTCTTTCATTTGTTTTTCTATCTCCAGTATGTGATAGATCGGTTATTGGTTTCGGCCGTAAGTCGATGACGTCGCCGCGGTACTTGGGAACATGGTATGCATGTATTTTTTTATTTGCTTAATAAAATACTGATTAGCTGTAGTATACAAAATTTTGAAAGGATTTTTAAAATACCTTCATCAGTGATGAAGTTATATTGCTTAAAGTTGACAATTAGAAAGGTCGTTTTCGCGAATAGGACAGATGTAAGTACCTATATATTATATTGTATGTTAAAAATAGTTATATCTTTTTTTGTTTTCCGGTCAAATGATTCCGTTTTCACTGTTAGTCTAAATATATATAACTCAAAAGTGACTGACTGACATAGTGATCTATCAACGCAACGCACAGCCCAAACCACTGAACGGATCGGGCTGAAATTTGGCATGCAGGTAGATGTTATGACGTAGGCAACCGCTAAGAAAGGATTTTGATTAATTCTACCCCCATGGGGATAAAATAGGGGATGAAAGTTTGTATGAAACTTCGGGCTGCGAGTTTCAAAATCGGGGGTAAAGTAACTATTCCACGCGGACGAAGTCGCGGGCAGAAGCTAGTATAATATATTTTTAGTGTTTTCGATAAGCATTGGGTGTTAATAATATTTGTTTTATGTTTTTTCATAAAAGCTGCTCTTTCGAGCTCTGTAATTAACAAGGTCAAAAGAGTGACTCATTTAACGCCAAATCAACGTCTAAAATGGCGAAACTACGAGCCATTTTACTGCAATTACCAAACAGTCTGGCGAGCGCGGTACGGTGCTAATTACTTGAATTACTCTGGCACATCCAGTGACAGCGGAGGACTGGGGCGTAATTGATGTTAACGTGCTTTTGATGTCACTTCTAGGCAGAATATTGCGTTGAAATAAGCTTTATTTTGTGGGAACGAAATACTTTTTCATTAAATACATAGTTTTGAAACGAAACTTTTTGGTATGCTTTTTGATTAAGTAAAAAGGAAGGTGTTTTAGTCAACTACCTAATTTTTAGTCATTTACCTACGTGTACCTACTAAAGGTGTAAAAAAGAACAAGCTACTGCAAGCGATTTCGCCCGTGTGAAAGTAGGATATTATGGCAAAGGATAAGGGATAGATAGCCTTGGGATAATTTTAGGAACACACCCGCAATAAAATCATCTTTATCAATAAGAAAGTAATCTGTGACTCAGTCTGGTTGGACAGGCGCGGGCGGGTAGAGGACGCGGCTCCAGGCGCGGGCACATCCAGACATACGAGTATATATATGTACATATGTGTGTGCGCGGCTGTGTATGGCGCTATGTGTCCCCGGTATCGGCTGACCTCTCATTGTACCGGAGTCCTATACGGTGCGAGATTAGCTTGGGCTGGGATGTGTGGCTTGGTGTATGAACTTGTATAATTGCGATCTGTCAGTGTTTGGTGTCAGCGGTTCGTTCGCAAACTATGCGAGCCGGTGTGACTGATGTTTAAGCGAAGCTGTTCATAGTTAGTAGGTACTTCTAAGGTTGGTTTTCAAAGATTGTTTGTATATTAACAAGCCAATATTGTAAAGAAGAATAAATAGTGTAGGTACTATGTTTGAGAAGAATAAAAATAGCATTTTATGTCCTAAATCAGGACATGTCTACCCGACTGGCAAGTTTCATCCAAATCCATAAGCCGTAAGACGCCATAAGACGTGGTAAAGGTACCAAACAGATGGACAAAGATTGTTACCTTTGCATTTATTATATTAGTGAAAATTTCTCATCAGATCATAGAAATGTCGTGACCGTATCGTAGAACAGGTCAATTCATGAAGTGGTCAACTATTTCATGAAATGACCGACCACTTCATGAAAAGGGTTTTTTGTTTAAGGATGGGAAATTATCAAATAAATTCTTCCAATCTGGGCGGAGCGGAAGGGAGTGTTTGACTTTTGCTGACTAAAACGCATCCGTGTTGCCATCCAAATGGCTAGGTACTACATATACGAGTACATGTTGCGGAATTTGTTCGAAAGAGTCACCGCGGCCCTAGAATGCAAAGGGCATTACTAAGAAGACGAGTGGGTTTCAGTCAGTAAGTCTGACACTCCCTTCCGCTCCGTCCAGAGAGTGGATAAAGTCATTTGATGATTTCCCCTACAGAAAAAAAGGTGCTATACATACATAACCACACCATTTATGATGGCATATTATCTAAAATACAACTTTAAATATCAAATAACAAGCTTACCAGTAGACGCATCGAATACAACGATTTTCGGTCCTATTCTTCCGAACCTGTCATCCGTTGTTTCTGTTGTCTGAAATCGCAATGAAATAGGAAGTTTGTTAATACAAGAACGCAGTAACTAGATCGACATATGAAACTAACTATTTATTTATGTACACACAATAGTTAAGAGCACAAAAAAAACACAAAAGTATAAAATAACTTTAATTTCGGAACTCAGTGTTTTTGGTTGTTTTTTGAACAGCGACTTCCGAAATTAAAGATATTAACTTTTTTCAGAAGCAGACAATGTTAGAATTAGCAATTTTAAGAACAGATTTAATATCTGGCGGGGCTCAGCTTTATTTCTACTAGATATGTACGTGTATAGCAGGGGCAATTTACACAACACTGACTGCTGTGTCATGAACAGATCTATAATAATAGAAGAAACTCCCTCAAACAACAAAGTATGTCTCATATGAGTCATCTACAGTAATATTATAAAGAGGAAAGATTTGATTGTTTTTTTGTTTGCATTGTATAGGCTCCGAAACTACTAGACCGATTTGAAAAAATCTTTTGCTGTTGGGAAGCTACACTATCTCCAGTGAACATAGGCTATATTATATCCCCATATTCCCACGGGAACGGGAACTACGCGGGTGAAACCGCGGGGCGATGCTAGTCTTATAGAATCAAATGGCACCAATTTTGGAGAAGTTTTTATGGTTCTGTACCCAAAGGGTAAAACGGGATCCTATTACTAAGACTCCGCTGCCTGTCTGTCCGTCTGTTACCAGGCTGTATCTCATGGATCGTGATAGTTGATATTTTATATTTTCACAGATTATGTATTTCTGTTGCGCTATAACGACAAATACTGGAAATCAGAATAAAACAAATATTTAAGGGGGCTCTCATACAGCAAACGTGATATTTTTTGCCCGTTTTTGCTTGATACGATTATAGATAACAGTAATAGGTAGACGCTTGTTATATTCACATAATATTAATGTTATACGTTTATATACTATGTATTCACTTTAAAAAATAGATATTTAAATAAATAACTGTTTTATTTTAATTTAATTATTTAATTTTAAAGTGAATATATATCTTAATATTCTGTGTTCCCATACAACAAGCATGTTTTTTTTTGCCGTTTTCATAGATAAAGGTACGAAACCCTTCCAAAAACCAGCCGGTTTTTACACGACCGACAAGGAGTGTTATGTTTTCATAATTTGAACATTTAGTATAAGAGTCATGTTTAGAAATGTATAATACATGTCTAAACATGACTCTTATACTATGTATTTAATGTGAACATGCATAAGACTCACATCTGGTACAGGTACGGGTGCAGCGTGTTTCTTAGTCTTCGTCTTGGTGGGGTTCAAAATCTTGGCATCCAGCATCTTGGGCAGGTTCTCGCGAATATGCGTCACATATTTACTTCTTCTGAAAAAAAAAAAATGATTTTGAGTGTCTTCATCTTTTTTAAACAGTATGTCAATTTTCAATGTGACAGTGAGCGGTTGTACTCGTACTGATGTGGAGGCATGCGGAGACCAGCGGAACAGCGAGACGCTATCTTATTCAACATGATGGTTGGTAAGGTTAGTTCTGCATTATTTCGGTAAACCTATGAAAAAAAAAAATTGCTCTTTCGATACGCTCGTCACTTTATTTCAGTCCTGCGTCATTGCGTATAATAGATTTTGCTCCCCAGTTTTCAGGGTAATCAGACCTTTGATAAAAAAAAAACTTTGCTCATTCGATAGGCTCGTCATTTTGGTACAAAAATCTGTTTATAACAAACAAAAATACCCACTAGCCCACCACAAGTTCAGGAGTTTATTTAAAACTAAACAGAAGATCATGGCTAATCTATCATCTTGCGCTGTATACCCAGTCACCTGCAGACGAGAGGACCTAATGACTGCGTCAGCAAACGATGTGCTATGAACAGATTATATTGGTACGAGTGTAATTGTCATCAAAACTATAACAAGAATAACAGTAAAATAAGAATACTAACTGATTATGCCGATCTGTATTGTCTTTTATCACCATTTCATTCCCGAACACCCTTCGTATGGTGTCGTGGACCTCACCCTTCTCTGCCGATCCGCTGCAGACCCCAAACATGGACCTTAGTACGTTCATCATTGGGAGTGGGCGCTGCTTTTTAGCAGCGGTCTCCTGGTCAGCAATTTTTGCGACTTTTATTGTCCAGCTGTTTAATTGTACTGGGTTTTGATCACACCGTTGCTCGTTTCTCAAGCTAGTAGATTGTCTTGGCGCTCATAAAGGCTTTTCTTGTTAGCTCAGTCAGCGAATATCTTCTAGAAAATAATCTTGTCTCGTTATAAGCACTCTCAGCATTCAAAACAATTTGAATATAATTTTCAGCAGGGTAAAGTTAGGAAGTACCGATTTTTCACCACACAAAAATAAAGTTTCAAGTATAATGCAAAAGGAGAAGGATTTGAACGAAATCTAAATGTAATTTAAGGTATTATCGCTATATTTTCAAAGTACAAAATTATTTGCAAAATAAAATATTATTCAAAATCATATGGTATGTTATTGTCAAAACTTTACGTCAATTTGATAAGAAGACATACACAAGAACAAAAAGGTTGGTTTGAGTTTTAAAATGAGGGTAAATACTCTTTTGTGTTTTAAAGAGGATTTCACTTTTTTGGTTTTACGATTTATATGTAGGTATGGTTGCTTCAAAGGGCCATGCTTGCATTGATAGCTACATTTAATTAATCGCTTTGAAATTCCAATTAAAATGCGTAACGGGAAGCTTATTTACATAAATATAAAAACAAAAATCCACATAAAATCAAATACTAATACAATTCGTTTTACAATTTCTCTGATATAATCTCCAATTCAAACAATTGAATAGCAGTTACAAATAAACGTTTCCCTTGGTACCAGATGGGCTATAAATTTTAATGGCCTGTGGACCGTCCGGGATGGACTGGAGCCACAGAGTAGATAGATGTACAGAAGCCCCGGCTCTTTTTTTTTCGTTAGTACCTAGTATGTTGTCGTCTGCTTAACCGGACTTGCTTGGGGTGACCTTAATATAAAATTAAAGACTCCAGGCATGGTTTATTAAGAAAGCCTGCTTCATACATAGGGCTTTTTATATTTATACAGACTGCTAAATTCATAACTATATTGTATATAACTACAGTTGTTGGTTATGGATTTGGCAGGTTTTGTGTGTATTGGTATCATCGTTCATCGTCTCATTCGATTTTTATGAATACTTTACATAATATAGGTTATTTGATTCCTTTACAAATCCTTTATGGTAGCTAAGAACTACAAACAAGAAAACACAAAATCCGGTTGGGTATTCCACTCCTGGTGCAGATCCGATAGGCAGTCGTTCCACGTAAAATACTGGTATTCAGATGAATCCGGTTTGACTGGGAGCCGACCGCAATAAAGTTGGGAAAAGGCGAGGCAGACGTGGTCCGATGTTGGAACGGAATTGCGCTTGATCTTAACCTGTCCCAAACGGCCAGTCGAGTGCACTTGCACTAGCTGTATCCGAAGCCTGTCCATGTGTGCGCGTATTTTTTATTTATTGAACAAAGTTGATCTTCTGTTCTATGTTTATTTTGTGTGCAGACCTTACATTGGTCCCTTCATTATTTGGAGCGATCCCGTAGTGTTATTTATTGTTTCTCAAGGTTCCATGTGTAGGTATTTTTTTCTATCTAAATGCGCATATAAACTGGTGTTTGTTAGTTTTCTTCTTGGAAAATGGCAAAAATATAGGTATCATATATGTGCGGGCGCTAATAATATATATTGAGTTGTAAACGCTTTTGAAAAGAAAAGAAAAATATTGTCTACTGATGGGAACAAACGAGTCTCATAGACGATTCTTTCCACAAGGACGAGGACATGTAAAAAAATAATTCAGTCATGGTTAGGTTATGAATGAGGTAAGTTACCTATATGATGACGACTAGATTTAATACACCCAGTTTACTGTTAAACTTAGATCAAATATACTATGTAGGTAGTAGAGAGTTCTTGGCGTTTTGTTAAATTGTAAAATGTATATGAAAAAGCGCAAGGCAGCTATTATGGAGGTTTAAAGGAGGTTCTTTATTCATTTGTATGTATTTTAAGAGTTCCAAACATCCGTAAGAAACGGAACCCTTATAGGATCACTCGGCCGTCTGTCTGTGCGTCTGTCACAGCCACTGCCAATTTTCTCCGAATCTACTGTACCGATTCTAATGAAATTTGGTATTTGAGTGTGCGGGTTACTTTTGGGAGACAGAAAATTACAAAAAATATTTTTCAAACCTCACCGTGTGACAAAAAATGCCCCCCCCCTTCCCTTATCTCCGAAACAGCAAATCCTAAAATTTTGAAAAAAAAAATGCTTATAATATATGCTCTCAAAACGGTGAAGGAAAACATCGTGAGGAAACCGGCATGTCCTAGAAGCAAAAATACGAAGACTTTTGACATTCACTAACCCGCACTGGGCCCGCGTGGTGGATTATTCCTTCTCCTAGAGAGGAGGCCTGTGTCCCAGCTGTGGGAACGTTAAAAAGCTGACTATGCTTATAATATATATATAGTCTTGATCATTAATAACCTAGTCTTGTTAAATAACCTAGGACACAGCAAAATCGATAAAACAAAAACAACGTACCTTCCAAATGAACATTTTAACAAACAATAAACATTTTTCCACGTGATAATGGCCTGACGTGTAAATTTTAATGGCCTGTGAACGTGCCGCGTGGCCAGCCTACCCGGGTTATGGCCTGGAACGGAATCACAGTCACAATTCAGGCTATTATTTTCGGCTATTTCACTTTACTTAGGGACCCGGTTATTTGTCGTGATGGTTTTACGATAGACCTTTTTGGTGATATATTGTTTTGTTTATTTGGTGAGGAGCTCGTGGCTAAATTATAACAGCCACACGGGTCGATCATCTAGGTTAAGCAACGCTTGCCGAGGTTGGTCTGTGGATGGGTGACCACTTTAACAACGAGACTTCTCCGTGCCTCGGAAAGCACGTTAAGCCGTTGGTCCCGGCTGTCATTTGGAGATCTTTGGCAGTCGTTACGGATTGTCGAAGCCAGAAAATCTGACATCAGTCTTGCCAAGAAGTGCCGTGTTCCCCAGTTAATGGGTTGTGGAGGTCTGGTAGGCAGCCGCTTCACGTAAAATACTGGTATTCAGCTGAATCCAGACAGTTTACTACGCTCTGTGCCAGTCACTGATAACATATTGTGTCACTGTGTGGGGGGGTGCACCCAAGACTCATCTTATCCAGCTTGAGCGTGCACAAAGGGCCGTCCTAAAGGTCATGACCTTCAAACCCTTTAGATATCCTACAGTCAGTCTATTTACTGAATGTGGTGTTCTATCGGTCAGGAAGCTCTTTGTACTTCATGTAGTAATGCGTAAGCACATATCGCTAAGGTATGATGCCAGCTTTCGAAATAAGCGGCAACGCTATAGGGTATGCCCAACTCAAAGCTGTAGAACTGCACTTGCTCGGAGACATTTTTATGGTATCGGAAGTCATCTATACAATAAAACCAACAAACACTGCTCCATTTATGCTACAACTCTACAGAAATGTAAGAAAACGGTGTATAACTGGTTACGGATGCAGAGCTATGATGAAACAGAAAATCTCCTTAAGGTATCATTTCTCTAATACACGATCTACACATGAATTCTTCTCAGTCCACCATCCTACATACAACTTCACAAAGTCATAATTCCACATTCACCACACTCACACACATAAACGGGCTGTCATGTCGTTCAAATGATCACTTGTCCAACTTCTGACCTTCTGATGTAACTCTTGATATATATAAACTTGCGTGGGAATCCTGGTACCCATAACACAAGTTAAATCTTTCCTTGGGTACCAGAACTCAACACAAATACTAATGACACGATTGTTACTCTCCAATATGTCTTCGCTTTTGTTGCATAAAAGTTGTTCGTAAGTGTTTGATTGTACAACTTGTACAACATTTTTAGTCCAATAAAACAATTTATTATTTTTATTATAATCCAGTATGACTGGGAGCCGACCCCAATGTATTTGGGAAAAGGCTAGGCAGATGATGATTGTTTTGTTTATTTACTAGCTGAACCGCCCAACGTTGTCTGCGTCACATGAATGCTCCGCTCCTATCGATCGTAGCGTGATGTTAAAACTCCTTCCTCGATAATTGGGCTATCGAACACTGAAATGATTTTTCAATTCGAACCAGTAGTTCCTGAGATTAACCTTTTCAACCAAAGTAACTACTTCCTCAGCTTTATAATATTAGTGTAGAAAAGGAATAATATTTCAACTGCTAGATATTTTTTAAATAAGGAGTAAATATGGCGGTTTGTTATATTTTTCAAACATAAGCTGCCAAACTGTGGTTCTTATAACTCAGAATGATAGAGGTTGCTTTAGGATTGAAAACTTACAAAAACTTTAGGTGAAAATCACTTTTAGTTAGTCTTGCGTTAAACACCTAACTGTTTGATGATCGTGACCGATCTATCACTTTTTTATTATTAGACTAGAGTTATGATAGATGGCCGCACAAAATTTATAACTAGCTGCCACCCGCGGATACGCTCGCGTGAATGTCGAAAATAGGGTAGTTTACTGAAAAAGTCTAATTCGTCCGTCTGATAGAATTTACCAGCGAAGTGACGTCACAAGCCCCGCTCTTGAACTTTGATGTGTTTTATTTTTATACGATTTGAAATAACAAAAAATACGTGTCCAATATTTTTTTGAAACGGACGGACTAAATAGAACTATGATTTTGATATGTAGTAAAATTCCCAATTATCCCAAGGGAACATATTTTCGGGGATAAATACTGTAATTCCAGACTATAATTTACCTCTGTGCCGAGTTTCATCAAGATCAATTCAGAAGTTTTTGCGTGAATAAGTAACAAACATCCATATCCACATGTATGGATTATACGTACAGACTTGTTATATTCTAGTAAGGACAGTAAGGAATAGCTGGGTATAACTGTCCCATATAACGGTTATAGGCTACTCACAGAAATATTAATAACTAGCAGCGACCCGCGGTTTCACCCGCCTAGGTCTTGTAAAATATAGCCATGTTACTCAGGGTGAATGTAGCTTTCTAATGTTGAAAGAATTTTTGATATCGGTCCAGTAGTATTTGAGTTTATTCGTTACATACTGTCGACACACGACACCGGGATCAGGCTAGGCGGGGGTGACGTTGTTCCCTTTACGAGGTAGTGGAATAAAACAAGCGACATAGAGGTAAAAACACTTTGTATTCACGTAATTCTAATACAATCACTCTACTTTACTTGTTAAACTAACGATATGAGTCAAAATAATTAACACGCGCTATTTATAATAAACTCGGCACAACTTTACACAGACTTTTTATACTTTGATACAATTTCACAGCACAGGGAGACAGCGAGTAGTTACTCTGCTGGAGGACAAGTGAAGACTGACTCATTGTTCTAACGGCGGTCTTATTTATAGATTACGCACATGGGCGCAAGTATTGTGTACACTGATTTCTATCTGCGCCGGATCTACCAAGCGTGGGCGCGCAAGCGATGGCCGCCCGCCCCTTCCCCCTTGTCTTCCTCAAGCTTGGCCTGCGACTAACAATAACAAACCCCGACAGGTTTCGACTTGTCGAGCTTGAACCCGGATGTAAAATCTTCATCCAATCAGCGGGTTTGTTTACTTAGATGGATGGAACTTTGTCATATTTACTTGTGGAACATTACTTAAATTGTATACCTATGTTTTCCATCTTTATTATGATTTAATAAAATACCTATAATCAAAACTATCTCTGTGCAATTACAAACTGTCTTACTTACATTCTAATTACTTATATTCAGTCAGTCAGCTTACTAACAATAGTTATAAGTCAATATTGTAATTACTAACACAACGGGTCTTGACTATCTAAATAAATGATCTATTTATTATTGTTTCTAATCATTTACAGCTAATCGTTACTGTGCTTCACCTACATTCCACCCCCAGTAACAGGGTTCAGCCGCATTACTTCCTGGTCTGTGGGAAGCACAATAATTTTAGTAACGGGCCGACGCAGGACCCCATTCACAGTCTTAATATCTACTACACGGATAATACCATCATTTCCGTGGTACACTGCTTTTATAATACCTTTTGTCCATGCACTTCGTTCTTTGTTATTGTCCGCGATCACTACCACATCACTGATACGCACATTTGGCACATTATTTGCCCACTTTTCACGACACTGTAGAGTCGGGAGATACTCTCGGAGCCAGCGCCGCCAGAACATGTCGGCGAGCGCGTTGACACGCCGCCACTGCCGGCGGGAGTCGATGTCCTCGGTGTCGCTCGGCGCAAATGGCGTACTCCCGGAGGCAGTGCCCAGGAGTAGATGATTCGGCGTCAGGACCACAGGTTGATTGTGGTCGTCGTGCACGTAGCTTAGTGGCCGGCTGTTCACGATGAGTTCGGCCTCGGTGAGGAGGGTGTAAAGGACCTCCTCACGTGGTGCTCGTTCCTCGCAGGCACTCAGACGTCCTCTCACTCGTAGCAACCCATTGTTGATGATCATCGGGTCTAATGATTTTATGTGGCTACTGTTAGGTACGGGAAGCCCTTTTAGGATGGCAGCCCGTTCTTCTTTGAAGCTGTCCTCCTGGCACAACTTAATGAGGCAGTCGTGCGCCTCTTCAAGGTCTTGAGACTGCAGCTCCGTCGTAGCCCGGTGTTTGCGGCACCGGCCGATAAAGATAAGTATGCGTGCCATCACACGCTGAATGCGTGACCATGAAGAATATCGCTCGTAGTCCAGGAGCGGTGTCGCGGGTGCAGTTGACGCGTGGACTCGTTGGATGCGCTCGAGGTCCACCTCCGCCGCCTCAGGTTCATGACACGCTGGCCACTGCTCCTGTGGATCACGTAAAAACGAGGGGCCCGAGAGCCACTTCGTGCAATTATCGGGCCAACACAATCTGGTCGCTTCGTCAGCAGGGTTATCCTCCGAGGGTACCCAGCGCCAGTTGCCTCTGTCTGACAGCCTATCTATATCATATATATACAAAGGGCCTATCCTGCATTTTAATAGTATTCCTAACAATGAATTCAACATGTCAGGTCCTGTCAATATGTTATCATTTAGACACGTACCGTGAGACCTGGCGGCCGCGTCAAAAACTAAACGTAGTTTCCCCGGTTTGTTGGGGTTTACTACTCCGAAATGCGGTAAGTACCAAACTGGAGAATTATCTTCTTTACTTATCACTTTACGCGCATAACCTTCATCTAACAATCTTTCTATCTGTTTCGTATACGCCTCGGCGAACACAGCGTCCTTGCGCATGCGTCTTTCTATGCCATATAATCTTTGTCGGGCCTGATTATAATTATTAGGTAACTGAGTGTTCTCATGCTTCCACAGTAAACCTACTTCCCATTGTGACTTGTCAGGAGTGTGACGACTGGTGCTTTCTAATACGTGCAAAGCTCGCTCTACGTCTTTATTTTTACGAGTATCTTGTGAAATGCCTAGGGCTTCTAATTCAAACTGAGATTTGACTAAATTATGTAAGTCGGGGAGGGAGACTGTCATGCAATTTACTGAATTATTATTGTTACTATTTTGAAGTGGTCCGTGTATGACCCAACCTAGCTTCGTAAGTGAGGCAACTGGCTTACCAGATCGTCCCCGTCGAATGTCCTGGCCGACGAGCAGCTCCCAGTTGTCCTGCCCGAGTAGTAGTAGCGGCTTGGCTCCCCTCATTTCCACGCAACCCAAGTCGCTGAGGTGCGCGTTATCGTTAATCGTCGCGGCGGACACTGTTTGCGTTGGTAAGCTTATGTTTGCCATTGTGCGGCACTTAATTTTATGGCACTGTCCATTAGGACCTTTTACTTGTACTTGTACCACTCGCGAAGTTAAGTCTGTTACTCCGTAGCCGCCCGCTGTTTTGAGTGTGAGAGGTACACACGGTCCCTCTAAGTTAGCGGCGAGTGAATTGTCTATGAGCGATACCGTCGCACCATCGTCTAATAACGCGTAACACTGAACGTCGACACTGTTTTCATAGTTTATAGTCACTGGCACTATCTTCAGTAGGGCTGAGGCTCGCCATTCCCCGATGTTAGTTACACTTTCTGTTTTGTTTACTTTCTGCGCTTTGTCCGCGTGTAACAATAGGTGATGTGCATAACCGCATTTCTCACATTTGTCGGCGCGGCAGAACCTCTTGGGGTGTTTTCTAATAAGACACTTAAAACACATGTTCTTTTCTTTGATTGTGTCCCAACGCTGTTGAACACTTAACTTTCCAAATTGCTCACATTTTTCAATAGCGTGCTCACCTTTGCACATTACACATTCCTTAGGTGAGAGGGACTCGTCACTCTGTGCGTTCACTCGTTGCATCAGTGGTGGCTTGTTAGTGACATGACGTGCGCTGTTCAATGGTCTAGTTTGACCGTAGACTTGCTTCTGTTGCTTCATGGGAGGTTTAGATGCACTAGGCTCGTTCATGATCGGCTGTACATAATAGGAGGTCGATCGTGCTAAATGTGTTAAGAAGTGTGATATTATTTCTAAGCTTGGTGACACTCTTAAATCCACCCCTTGTGAGTTATCTAGGCCCATAGCAAAGTCACCATACTGCGCGCGTTGCACTGGTGTCAGTTTGTTTAGTAGCTCACTCACTAATTGTGGGTTATTCAAATAACCTTCTGCACGAATATTCTTTAACAATGATACACAGTTTCTCACAGTCGTTGAGAATTTCCTCAGCTCTCGGCAGCTTTCCGTCACTCTGGGTAAATCTCTGACCTTTTTTAGTGCACACTGTAATACTAGGGTCGGATGACCGAACTCTTCCTCTAGGGCACGCATTATTGCTGACGGGTCTGTTGACGTTCGCAATAAGTCTTCAACCGCTATCTTCGCTTCGCCGTGCAGTGAGGTTTTCAGGCGTGCTAGGTTTTCATGTGATTTGAAACTGTACAACTCAGTAGTGTCCCAGTACATGTTTCGATAGGAAATCCACTCGGCGGGGTCGCCATTAAAATGAGGCAATTCATAAGCCTGCCTAGGTACCGGTCGCGGTCGTGCCAGTCCCGTAATCGCTTCTGCCAGTTGGTCTATCTTCCTGTCTCTTTCCCCTGATGACTCTCGCCGTCTTTCTGTTTCACCCACTCTGTCATATCTCTGCCGCCGTGTATCCGACTCAAGCGTTGATACTCGAGGTACACTTGCGACCGGAGTGGTAAAGACGGGATTATTCTCGGGCAGACGGAATCTCACTGCTGTCGACACTGGCAAGTACGCCGGCGTAGTAGGTGTCGTTATGTTGCCCACCGATACTGACGTCGACGACTCTATTATGCGTGGCACATTTATCTCGCTGGACACTGTAGGTTCACGGTACGTAAGAGATACGTTATTCACTCTACTTACGTTTTGTTCCCGGGTCACAGAGGTTTCACGGGGCGCGGCCACTTCAACAGGCGCGCGCGATACAGACTGCAACACTGTATCTTTTTCAATTACTTGGGGCGTTGTGTTAATCCATTCTTCAACGCGATGTGTCGTATCCACATCTGAATTTGAGTCATCACTTTCAGCAGCTGCCTCTATCTCGGCGATATCTGCTTCCACCCTTTTCCTCACGAGTTTTTCTTTTAACTGTACTAGCTCGCGTTCAGCTTCATACTCAATCCTTTTTCGTAAGAATTCGACGCTCTTGCGACTATTCTTAGATGAGCCTTTGCTGCTTTGTCTTGATCCCTGGCGCCTCCTCTCAGTTGTCTGCTCCGTATAGTCGAACACTCGGCCGGGGCCCGTCAGAGGTATATTACGAACGGATGTTGACGCAACAGTTGGTGCGACCGACGGCGAGCCTGGCGTCTTTTCAGACGGTAAACCTGAGTCCGAGGGGACGTCATTCTTGCGCCGCTCACTCATCTCGTCGGCTAATTTACGTAACTTGCTGCGCGTGGTTATAGCACTCTTTTGACTCATTTTATTCCACTCCTCTTGATGAACTAGATCCGGCTCCGAAGGACCAAAATGTCGACACACGACACCGGGATCAGGCTAGGCGGGGGTGACGTTGTTCCCTTTACGAGGTAGTGGAATAAAACAAGCGACATAGAGGTAAAAACACTTTGTATTCACGTAATTCTAATACAATCACTCTACTTTACTTGTTAAACTAACGATATGAGTCAAAATAATTAACACGCGCTATTTATAATAAACTCGGCACAACTTTACACAGACTTTTTATACTTTGATACAATTTCACAGCACAGGGAGACAGCGAGTAGTTACTCTGCTGGAGGACAAGTGAAGACTGACTCATTGTTTTTTTTTTTTTTTTTTTTTTTTTTTTTTTTTTTTTTTTTTTTTTGAATGGACCACTCGCAGTTCAGCACACTAAGGCTGGTTACTGCTCAACCGGACAATCCTGTGGTGGCCTCAAATGAATTTAAGGCCCCCAGCCAGGGCTTAAAACTACTTACAAACTAAATGACCGCTCGCTAAGGGCATCCCCTGTGGGACACGGGCCTCGGCTTAGCGGGGTCATTGAGGGAGGGCAGCAAGGGACAGGCTGGGTCAGATTGATATTATTTAGGGGATTTAACGCTAATGGCTCAGCAGCGCGGGCTGGCTCGTTAGGCAAAAGTCGGGGAGGGTTTTGACGGGGGCGTCGCGATGGACCTCGTCGGCGAGGTCGGTATACGGAACGCGGTCTGTGTTTGTTTTTCTTAAGAGTGCTGGTTTCCCTACTACTCTCTTGGGTCAGGGTGATGGGGTCATCGGGCTCAACAAGGGTATGCCGCGGTCGGCGGATCTTGCTGATCTGGGAGGGCGTGTATCGGGTGACCGATACGATAAGGGGGTTCTGGTGCTTTTCAGCGGACTCTATGAAACGCTTTGAAAAACGCTTCATGAACTGTTTGATGGTGGGGATACGGAGGTCGACATGGAGACGCTCATTTCTAACGTACCACGGGGCTCCCGTAGCCTTTCGGAGAAACCGGTTTTGGATAACCTGCAACCTATGGATCTGGCGGGGCTTAGCGTGTGCGAAGGCTACACACGCATAAGTCATTATCGGGCGTATGCACGTGGTGAAAATGCGTAGTTTGCATTTCAGGGATAGCTTGCTGCGAGCGTTCAGCATGTAATGAAGCCTACCGAGAGCGAAAGCGGCACGATTGCGCACCGTCTTTATGTGCTCTCTGAAAGTAAGCTTTTGATCGAGGATCACACCTAGATATTTAGCTTGCTCTACCCAGGGGATCGGCTTGCCAAATAACGTGATCGGACTGGGACGGGGGGGGAAGAGACGGGTTTGGGGCTTGTAAAACAAGATCGCCTGACTCTTCTCTGGGTTGACTTCCACTCTCCATTTCCGGAACCAAGCGCCTAGTGCGTTTGCGGATCTCTGGAGGTGGCCGGCTATTGCCTTCTCGCTATTGCCGGAGCAATATATCGCCGTGTCGTCAGCGAACAGAGCTAGCTGTGTCTTAGTGCTAGTGGGAATATCGCTAGTAAATAGCGAGAACACTAGGGGGGAGAGGACACCGCCTTGGGGTACTCCGGCGCGAATGGGATGAGGGGACGAAAGTGCACCTTCGATTCGGTACTGAAAGGTACGGTTCGACAAATAGTCTCGTAAGATGAGCACGAGTCGGTCCGGCACACCGAGCTGGTATAGCTTGTATATCAGCCCGTTGTGCCAGACCTTGTCGAAAGCTTTCGCTATATCGAAGAACAGGGCTCCCGTAACGAGACCGCGCTGGTATTTGGCGCTGATATGTTCAACGATACGGTAGACCTGTTGTACGCAAGAGTGGTTTGATCTAAAACCAAACTGCTCATTGGGGAGGAGGCTCTTAGCTTCGACGAAGTCCTTGAGACGCTTATGAATAAGCCTCTCGTAGACCTTACCTAGGACTTTGAGCAGACTGATGGGACGATAGCTGGACGGGGAGGACTTGGGTTTTCCAGGTTTTGGGATACCGATGACGGTAGCCTCTTTCCACGTCTGTGGGAACATGTTGTTGGACAGAGCCCCATTGAAGATGGCGGTCATCAACATGATCAGAGTAGCCGGGAAGAGACGAACCACTTTATTGGTGATACCATCGGAGCCCGGGGCTTTCCTGAGTTTGAGACGCCCGATGATCTCCTTCACCTCATCGGGAGTGACGGGGGGGAGGGGATCATCAGGGTCCTCTACTGGTGGGAGGGAGGCTCTACGTTCGACTTCGGCATTCACCATATCGAGATGAGCCTTGTCTACTGGTTGGGAGCTGGGAGAGCATTGGGACTCTAGACTGTCGGCCAGGCATTCGGCTTTGTCCTCGTCGTCGAAGGCGACGGTGTTGTCGGGACGCGTGAGCGGAGGCATCGAGGCAACCTCAGAGGCGCGTAGTTTCCTCTGAAGTTCCCAGAATGCCTGATGGGTAGGTTCGAGGTCGCCCAACATCTTATCCCAGCGACTTTCACGCAGTTCAGCGATGCTGTTACTTACTTTACGCTGTAAGTAGCGCATGTGAACCTTGTTGGCTTCGCAGGGAAAGGCGCTGTAGGCACGGACTGCCGCGTTCTTTTCAGTCACGAGCTCACGCACCTCGTCCGGGAGTTTCCAGTGGTGATCGCTCACCACCGGAGACTCCTTAGAACATTCGTTCAGGACGGATTGCACGTGATCCGTGAGTGAATTGATCGCGGCTGTCGTGTCTGCGACAGACTCGATTAGGTCGGGGATTTGGTCTAGATGAGGCGACGTGGTGACTTTCAGCTTTTCGCTTACTTGACGCCAGTCAGTGGTCATTCTGGTGGGAGGGGATTGGGTGGGGTCCATCGACCCTGATCTAGGAGCGAGCTCTAGGATCACGGGTCTATGGTCCGAGTTTAACTCGTCATGCGTCTCCACAGAATGTAACCGAAGGTTGACATTTTTGAGGAGGGCGATGTCGAGTACATCGGGGGAGTGGGAGGATGCGTGCGGGTAGTGGGTGGGATGCATCGGAGCGATGACATCGAAGTTCAGGACGCTGCACAGCTCGTACACGACCTTGCCTCTCGGGTTGGTCGTGTGACTGTTCCAGGAAGGATGTTTGGCGTTGAGGTCCCCCGCCAGAATGACGGAGTCGCTCAAGTCAAGAAGTTTGGTCAGATCATCTTTTAGAGCGGGAGTGTCCACGGAGGCGTTGGGTGGGACATAGGCTGAGATGATCGTGATGGGTTGATGGCCTGTCATGCCTAGCCGACAGACTGAGACCTCAAACTTATCGAGGGAGGGAGGATCCATGGGGATGCAGTATAGGGATGCTTTATAGTAGATAAGAGTACCTCCTAAGTGGCAACGGGTCCTATCATTGCGAACCAAACGATAGTTTGCAATTTTAGGGTCCCGATGCTGTGGCTTCAGGAAGGTCTCTTGCACCAGAAGTATGTCTAGGTGATGGTCGCGGAGGAATAAGGCGATCTCATCACGTTGGCTTCTAAGGCCGTTGGCATTGAATAGCCCTATCCGGAGGGCTTTCGGTTTGAACCTACACGTTACCCTGGACTTATCCATTATGGGTGAGATTAGTGTAAGTTTGGACGTGGTGAACTACGTCACCGTACTCGCGGAAAACTGCAGAGTGGTCGCCTCTGCAGTTTTGAAGCGCCGCGGCCATAGCCAGGGCGCGTGGAGAATAAAAGGCTTGGTACGTGACCAGAATAATGTTCTGGGACACGTCACCAGCTGGAGTAGGGAGAGGGGAGGGTGTGGGAGCTTGCACTGGGGCAGGAGCTGGGGCGGAGGCCCGGGTTGCCTCTGACAAGGGGAAGCGTGGGAGCGCTACGTCCAAGAGGGCCGGGATGGCCTTGGTGGCCTGAGCGGTAAGGGCGGCCTTGGGGGCCGCTGTGGTTGAGGGGGCATGAGCGCTGGGCCTCAAGGCCGGAAAGTGGGCCTGGTGATTGAGAGCGTTCCAGGGGCTGGGACGCTGTGGGCTTAGGGCCACGGTAGACTTTTCTACCAACTGGGGGCATTCCCTCTGCTGGCGATCGCTTGCGCGCTTGGCTAGCTTGGGGGCGGTCGACTTGGGCGCTTTCGAGCAGCCACGGTAGTTAGCCGGGTGGCCAGACTTGCCGCATAGGACGCAGCTGGGCGGCTCGGCGCATTGGGACGGGTCTTTGGGGCGGGGGCAGTCAATGGTGCCATGGTCACCCAGGCACTTGACACAACGGGGTTTGCCGAAGCAGTTCCTTTGTGAGTGGCCATAGAGTTGGCAATTGTGGCATTGGCCAATGATGCCACTCCTGCGGGGCTTCTCTATTGCTAGGCCGGAGAGGCCGCAGATCTTTGAGACCTGGAAGATGGGATGGTGCCCGTCTGTTGGATCACAGACGACCAGAATCATATTGTATGATTCCCCACCTCGGCGGTGCATGCGGTGCACCTCCGCTACAGGGATACCTTGCGACTGAAGGTCGCTCAGTATCTCTTCTGTGGGGATCTCCCGCGGGACGTTTTTCACGACCACGCGTGTCTGACGCGCCTCGGGAAGGGAGAAGGAATGGAACGGGATGTTCCGGCCTGAGAGGAGCTTGTGCAACTCCCTGTAGTCCTTTGCGGTCGGGACTGAGACTTTAATGCCCAGCTGGACAGCTCGGGCATTGGTGTAGTTTATATGCCTCTCCTTGCAGGCAGAGGACACCTCCGTCCATTTTGCCTTGTCGTGGATGAACACGGGTGGCGGAGGGCGGGGTTTGGGGGCAGCAGCCACGACGACCATCGGGCTGGCGGATCGGCTGGCCTGCTGGGAGCTACCAGCTGGCGAAGTGGGGCGGGATTGGGGGGCTGAAGACGGGGGGGAGGGATGAGCGGGGGCGGCCTTTTTGGGGGCCTGCTCAGCGGGTGAGCTCTTCTTCTTCCTCTTTCCTCCAGTGACGACTTGAAAGTCGTCTTCGGAGGAGGAGGTCTCAGCGGAGGAGTCAGAGGGCTCCGATGGGGTGGCGGAGCATGGCACTGTAGTGTCCATGTCCTCTGGGGTGTCACTGGCGGCATGGGGCTTTGTTGTGTCTATTGTCTGTGAGACAATAGATTTTCGGGCGGCAGGTGTTACCGAATTCCCGGTAACGCTTTTGGTGGCGGCGTTGCTGTCTTTTGTCTTAGAGACAAAAGCCAGTTTTGCGGCGGTGGCGGCGTCTATTGTCTTTGTATTGACAATAGCGGCCGACGGGGTTTTGATCGTGGGTACCTGCTTTGGTACCCAGTTTTTAGTGGCTTGCTTATCAACAAGCGGCGGGGACAAAGGGCTTTCGAGGGCATCACTGAAGTCAGCGATTGCCTCTACGGCCGTGGGAGTCTGTTGCTGCAAAGCAGCGAGCTTGCTGCCATATTTGGCAGCAAAGTCGGGGTCATTTTGCGCAATGTCCCAGAAGAACGCTAGATAAACAGCGTCCGACATGGTGGGGGGGGGGGGGTCGGGGGGATCTAGTTCCTAACTTGCATCCGGGAGCAACGTTTTCGTAACTCCCCGAGCTTCCTACTTCCTAACTCCCCGGGTGGGATATCCCGGAGATGTGTACCCTCCCTGTCGGGTGTAGACAGGGAGGTGAGTGCCTAACTGACTCATTGTTCTAACGGCGGTCTTATTTATAGATTACGCACATGGGCGCAAGTATTGTGTACACTGATTTCTATCTGCGCCGGATCTACCAAGCGTGGGCGCGCAAGCGATGGCCGCCCGCCCCTTCCCCCTTGTCTTCCTCAAGCTTGGCCTGCGACTAACAATAACAAACCCCGACAGGTTTCGACTTGTCGAGCTTGAACCCGGATGTAAAATCTTCATCCAATCAGCGGGTTTGTTTACTTAGATGGATGGAACTTTGTCATATTTACTTGTGGAACATTACTTAAATTGTATACCTATGTTTTCCATCTTTATTATGATTTAATAAAATACCTATAATCAAAACTATCTCTGTGCAATTACAAACTGTCTTACTTACATTCTAATTACTTATATTCAGTCAGTCAGCTTACTAACAATAGTTATAAGTCAATATTGTAATTACTAACACAACGGGTCTTGACTATCTAAATAAATGATCTATTTATTATTGTTTCTAATCATTTACAGCTAATCGTTACTGTGCTTCACCTACACATACAAAAATACAAATCTTTAAAGAAAAACTTTTTAACAAAAAAATACAACCAACTTTTACACAAAAAATCAAAAAAGTGCAAAATAACTTTAATTTCGGAACTCGGTGTTTGTGGTTGCTTTTTCGTTTTTTGAACACCGACTTCCGAAATTAAAGTTATTTTGCACTTTTTTGATTTTTTGTGTAAAAGTCGGTTGTATTTTTTTGTTAAAAAGTTTTTTATTTTTCACTTTTTAGTGGTACCTACACCCCCTCCCCTCCCCCACCTAAACGAACCAATCACATTGGTGTAAAAAAAAGTACTGCTCCTTTGCAGAGTACACTAAGAGGTCGTCAATGTAGACAAAGTAGATATTTTTTTTAGATTTTTCGAAAACCGCTTGGTTGATTTCGATAAAATTTTCATGGGACCATTTGGGAAGTATACCCTTTCCAACAAAAAAAGAATTTTTCAAATCGGTTCACAAGCGACGGAGTTATGCGCGAACAAACATAAAAAAAAAAAAATACAAACATCCGAATTGAGAACCTCCTCCTTTTTTAGAAGTCGGTTAAAAAGAAAGAAAAGAAAGAATAATATTTATTCAGCACATACATGAAACACGCACGGTACATGGTAAAAACAAAAGATAGTTATGACAAGAACTAATTGTAAGTGTGTTTTCTTTCCTCTTTATAATATTGGTATAGAAGTATAGATAAGGCAACTATATTGGGTTATAGCTATGTATATTGGGGTTGCCTTATAATTAAGATTTCTTTGAGGCTACTATGTATATCCTATTTCTGTACCAAATTTATTTTATTCGCGATTTATTCGTGAAAGCGAAACAAAAACACTTTCGCATTACAATATTTTAGTTAGGATTCAGGCGCGATGTTACATCACATACAAATATTTACCTCACATTCCTGAGCAAGCTAGAACAGTGACGTCACGCAATAAACATGTAGGCGAGCAATAAAGTGTACCGTACCGGCAGCGCGGGCAATATTGCCCGACTCTGCTCACTGTGCATACCGAGGTCAAGGTCACTGGATCTGTTTGTTTGTACCGATGTAGGTGAGCGGGTACTGGTCGGGTAAAAGTTAAGTATTGAATGTTGCAGTTTGCTGAACAAGTAAAATTTTATAGTTTCACTAGCAGCGCCCCGCGGTTTCACCCGTTGTTCCCGTTCCCGTGGCAATACGGGGATAAAATATAGCCAATGACACTCCACAATAACGTAGCTTTCTATTGGTGAAATAATTTAAGTTAAGTTCTAACACGTCGGATGTTAAAATCTGTAACATTTCAGGAGAGCAAATTAACTGTTTAGTAGCATTTGTGAAAAAATTAAGTTACGCGCTGTTGCTGCGGTTTTCTGTAAAAAACTGACATAAGTACGCGATATTTTTCCTTTTTGAATAAAGTTTCTCCATTGGTTCAAACTGTCGTGTTTGATCGTCAAGCGCCGCGGCCTGAGATTTCCACGAACGAGATCGAATTACGCATTCCTAGCGAAACGCATTTCGTTCAAAATTTGACTTTCGAATGTAGAGAGTATCGTATCGTGTAGGCGTAGCGTTAGCGTAGGTATAGCGTTTTGTATTATAAGTATATTTTAAGTGACCAGCCTCTCTAAAATGACGTGTCATGGTTCCGTTGTGAAAAAAGGTTAGCGTTATTTGTCTTGTATGGCTCTTTAATAGCGGAATCATGACGGCATTTGGCTTAAAATTGCTCTAAAAGATATATAAACATAACACTCCATTTGTCGCAGTCATGTAAGAAGTAGGGATTGCAGTGGAATTTTGACTTTGTTTTATATGTCACTAGTCCGCCCCGGCTTCGCACAGGTGCAATGCTAAAAAATTGTGTTTATTTATGACATCATATTAGAAACCTCTAAAATTATCAGTGTTTCTCTACTATATTTTTCATGTATTATACATATACATTTTCCACTTCAATCACTCTATCTATTTAAAAAACTGCATCAAATTCCGTTGCGCAGTTTTAAAGATCTAAGTCTAAAATTCTGTTCTTCCAAAATTTGATCATGATTTCGAATTTTAATATAATGTAAATCTTTACTTTAGCATGGAATGCCTTTTTGTGCTCGCGGTAGGTATCCTTCTTCTTTATGGATGGGAAATTACTTCTCCCGCTCTGAGCGGAGCGGAAGGGAGTGTCAGATTCTTGACTTCTGACTAAAACCCATCCGTGTTCCTTCAAATGCCCTTTGCGTTCCAGGACCGCAGTGACTCTTTCAAACAAATTCCGCAAACACGATAGGTAACTATACTGCCGGTGATGAATATGACAAAGGATTAATATACAATGCAGTAATCGACGTAACAATTTTATTCAACATCGTGTTTGAAATGATCTGTTAAAACGTGGTGATCCAAAGTTTCAAACATAATTTGAAGAAAAGCTTGGTTTATCCTTCACACTGAAGTTCATAATAAAATCAGAAAAGTTTCTAAACTCTTAGGTATTTCGAGCAAACAAGATTTTCTGTGGGTCGAGGACACAGTTTTTGTTTATGTCACTCAATTGAGATGTTTTAGCAAGTTTCATGTTTATAGAGTCAACTTTCGTCGTTTTTTGGAGACTTATTGGCGCGCCATTTTGCTATTCTGTAAACAATAGCGATTGGAGAAAAGTCAAAATAGTGTTTTGTCATTTTCATAGGGATTCATGGGGACTCATTCATCTCTATCTGACAATTTGCGACTGTGAAGTGTGATGTGAATCCGCCGTTTCTTATAATACGAGAATCGTTTTCAATCATAGAATATCACCCTGCTTGTCTCTGTTCTAAAATTATCAAACTCGGTTATCGATTTCGGCGTGAAAACTTGATAAACCAAACCAAAAAATAAACAAACAGACTCACTTTTGTTTTATAATATTAGTAAGATTTGTCAATATAAAACTGGACAAGTGCGAGTCCAACTTCTTCTATCTTGTTGTTGGTGTTGTATTGCATCACATACTGTTTTATCTGTCTATATAATACACGATTTAGGGAGATTTTCCTTCAGTTGTACTGTGAGACCTTGATTTTTGCCTTATTCGGTGAGTTTTTTTTACAGAATAGCGTACAGACTAACTGTTTCAGTCCAGTATTAAATCAACAACTTCAAATGAATCAATCGAAGAGCTACCGTTGATGTTCCGTTTGGTTTGGAGTTATAAATCACAATGCACATTTTCATTTCCAATTTACTTTTTTCATCGGCAGAACGTCGACATCGTCGAATGCCGTAAAAAAGAAAATATAGAATAGCATTATACTAATTAATTCATCATCATCTGCCTAGCCTTTTCCCAACTATATTGGGGTTGCCTACCAGACCTCCACAACCCAATAACTGGGGAACACGGTACTTCTTGGCAAGACTGGTGTCAGATTTTCTGGCTTCTGACAAGCCGTAACGACTGCCAAAGATCTACAAATGACAGCCGGGACCAACGGCTTAACGTGCTTTCCGAGGCACGGAGGAAACTCGGTATGTTAAGATGGTCACCCATCCACAGACCAACCTTGACAAGCGTTGCTTAACCTTGAAGATCGATCTGCGCGGCTGTTATTCTTTAGCCACAAGCTCCTCCTAACAATTAATTAGTAGCATTATACTAATTAATTATTATTAGATAATATCGACGTTTTAATATTGACAAGGAAGTACTATTTGAAGTCTAGAACCAGCAAATTCTCAGTACATTACCTCCGAATCGAACAATCAAGCCGAGCTATTGTTTCTGCGGAACTACAGAGCAATTTGATACCATTATTCATTGGCTCAGCCCGGCTTTAATTGGTTCCCACTAGCAACTGTAGGAAGGTTAATTTAGCAGTTACCTTGATCAACTAAGCATTAGGACTTATGGAAGTGTTTGGTACGTGAAAAATAAGCGAGTAGAGGTTAAGGTTAAGTTAATATTAATATTTGGAACTCTAATATTTATTTATTCTAAATGTGATTATCGGTTTTATATCATGCTATTCCTTACTTTAACACTAGCTTATTCGATTAGAACAAAGGTCCAATACGTCTTACCATAAAATATAAACCAAAATATTTGCGTAGGTATAGAAAGTTTTGAAAATGAATTCACCCTGAGAACAATATGTCATCGTTCTTTTATTTTATTGTTACTGCTATGCTATGCGTCATTGGTTCATAGCCATACCTAGGTTACACCTTAGTTAAATGTACTTATTAACTTCGTACTTGGAAACGGATCGGTACATGCCATTCTATTAGCGAACGCAATTTCTGGAATGCCAAAAAAGGGATTGATCACGTGACACGTCAACAGCGTTTGTCAATGCCATACATTTTCGGCGTTTTGATAATCGCCTCCGCCACGCTAACGCTAACAGCCGATCTATAGATCGGGTGTTAGCGTTAGCGTGGCGGAGATAGAAATAGAAAACGTGCAGAAACTATAGGTGGCAGCACAGACACGTCAATGTCAAGTATATGTTACTTATGAGTTTCAATTTTGCAACGCTAGATGGCACAGTCTAATTCGTGCACGTTCCCCTAAACGGAGGGTGCACGAAGTATAGGTGGCAGCACAGTTCAATTATTTACAACGTATAAGTTTCTGATTTGCGACACTAGATGGCATAGTCTACGCCGTGCACGCTCCTTATTGTATAAACCTCTCACCGTATAAAAATGAAGCGAACATGAAGTGAGCTGTCAATCCCTAACAACAAGATGGAATGACAGCTTCCACCCAGCCTATTCATCTTACACGGTGAAATGTTGACTGTCAGTAGACTAAAATGTTTGACTTTTTTTTTAAGATGGAAAATCATCAAATGACTTCTTCTGCTCTTGGCGAAGCAGCAGAGTACAGATTCTTACCGACTAAAACTACCTCGGGTTCCTCCAAATGCCCTTTGCCTTCCAAGGCTGCGGTGACTCTTTCGAACAAACTCTAACCCTAGGGCACCCATTACTATGCTGATATCACTTTACGGGTGGAACACAACATGCCATCGACCCGGGCCTGGCTCTTATCGGTCGGCGAGCCAACCAACGCTCGCCTACCTCAGGCTGTGTGCCTCTTTTATTTTATTTTTGTAAGGATGGGAAATCAAATGACTTCTTCCGCTCTTGGCGAAGCATAAGAGTATAGAATCTTACTGACTAAAACTACATCGGGTTTCTCCAAATGCGCTTTGCGTTTCAAGGCCGCGATGACTCTTTCGAACAAATTCTGTAATCCTGGCAGGCACTAGCCCTATTGTGCCCCGACTACTATGTTGTCATCTCTTTGAGGCGCGTGTGGAAACAACGCGCCATCGATCCGGGCCTGGTTCTTACCAGACGGCGAGCCATCCAACTTTCGCCGTACCTAGGCCTGGGCGTCTCGGCCTATGGTGCCTGGGACGTGAGGTATCTATCTATTAGAGTTTTGGTTTCCGCACTTAGTCCTAGTATTGGACCATTGTGCGTGAGCTATGGCGGCCGTCATTCCAACCAGCCAACCCCCCTCCAGAAGCAGATCAGTCCACGACGTGAGCTATGTGTCTTCTTCTGATGATAACCTGTGCCTATAGCGCTTGTCTCAGTACCGTACCTTGTGAAAGTCTCATTAATTTACTTACTGAATAACTCCCACAAAGTTAGCTCCTACACAAATTGCTTTCACCACTTACAAACATTGCAAGTTAATAAAGTGCTCTGCTTAACAAAGTTGGCATCTTTCGCAGTATCACGACTTGGGGGAAATTCTAGAGAGATTCAGAAACATACCGCTGTCGTGTGCTTTGTTTTCATTGAAATTAATGGATGAACTTTGCTATTGGTTATAACTACACAGATTGCTTTTAAATTAGTCTTACTTTCATTGCCCATTGATTCGGGTACACAGACAGATTTTCCGTTTATGAATCCTAAACTTACATTTTTCTGTCGTTACCTACTAAGTTATGCAGTTATGTAACACAGCATTCCGTGTTCAATGCGGGATCTAGTTCTGTGGGATTAAAATCTAAATCTATACTAATATTATAAAGCTGAAGAGTTTGTTTGTTTGAACGGGCTAATCTCAGGAACTACTGGTCCGATTTGAAAAATTCTTTCAGTGTTAGATAGCCCATTTATCGAGGAAGGCTATATATCAATCTCTCACGCTAAGACCAATAGGAGCGGAGCAGTCATGAAAAATACGACACAAACGAAGTTGCGTGGGTCAGCTAGTATTACAATAAAATTGTCAAACATACATAACATCATTTTGTATTTTGTCTGCACCAACCACTACACATATACACCCCTAGTTTTTAATTAGTACAAAAAATAACAGGGCTCTGTCCGTACCCGTTACTGATCATATTTGTGTAGTCAAAAGTAAAAAAAAAAAACCTAAAATTGTCCACGGAATTTTTTAATAATTGTAAATTCATAATAGAATCAACATTCATAACAATTGCTACTAGAAAATACTAAGCACAGTGTTTTTCCATTTTAATCGTCATTTATTCATTCATAAATCAATAGCCTGTACAATATTTTTATAATTTGAGTGGCATTTTAGGATATAAAAAACGCCAATAACTTTGCTGTTTATGAACATAATTTTTTTAGACTTTTCTTAAATTATAACAAGACCTTTTCTAATAAGCCCTTAAAGTATTTGTACTAATTAAAAACTAGGGGTGTATATTATTTGTAATTTCTTTCCCACTCAATATATTTTGTGTTTTATTTATTTGTTGTACATCTACCACAGTGTTGTCTTTTTAACCCAAAGGTTGCCTGGTAGAGAATGCCTTGTTGTATTAAGTCCGCCCATGTACCACTATTGTGTACAATAGTGGTACATACTTTATGTATAAAGTTTAAAAAATAAATAAACCACTTAACGTGCTTTTCGAGGCTCGGAGGAGTCTCAGTATGTATGATGGCCACCCATCGACAGACAGACCTCTTTGGGGAACCTCAAAGATCGATCCGATCTTTAGCCAGTTTCTTTAGTATAGGTACCAATTTTTCCTGAACTTTAATAAAAAGTCGTGCATAAACTATAATATTTATTTTACCAATTATTAATTTTTTACCTACCAACAATAGGTATTTGCGCGTTATACACTTCTGAAATATCTCCGAGTACATGTTCCGAACTTCAGGTTAAAATCCCATGGCGGAATTTTAGTGTTTACGTATTTGACATTGTTGGCTGTGCGCCAAAGTACAGAAACTTAAGTATTTATAACAGCGATTATTTGCTGTAGGTCCGATACCTATAACTTTCATAACCTTATAGGAGGCAATAATCTTAATTCGTAGGATTAACTTTAGGTCACCTCAGGTCGTTAAAAGTTCAATTGTTTTTTCCTTTGGGAAGTTTATCTGCTTTTAAAGGCACTAAGAATGCTAAGGCATATCTTAGTGCCTTTAAAAGCAGATAAACTTTGGCTGTAAATATTCGGCTGTAATGAAAGATGAATAAAGATTCACCTTTCATTGCAGCCGAATGACCCCTAATGATATAGACCTCTCTCTAGTGTCGCCACATTGACTGATTCTGTCCTTTTTGCAACTCACCAAGTCATCGGTTACTTTGTAGAAAGCCGTAAATTGCCAATAGCTGTTTTTACAGGTCACTACTTTTCCCCCTTTTTTTTTTGGATGGGAAATCATCAAATGACTTCTCCCGCTCTGGGCGGAGCGGAAGGGAGTGTCAGACTCTTACTGACTAAAACCTACCCGTGATCCCTCTTGTGCCCTTTGCGTCCCAGGGCTGCGGTGACTCTTTCGAACAAATTCCGCAACCCTAGCAGGCACTGACCCTATGGGGCCCTGTCTACGTTGCTGACGGCTCTTTGAGGCGCGCGTGGAACACGACGCGCCGTCGACTCGGGCCTGGTTGCTATCGGACGGCGAGCCACACTACTTTTCCCCCTACCCCTTAAATGGACACAGGTGTAAAATCATGTTATGTTGTCAATAATAGCTGTTGCTCATTTAGATGGGAATGCACTTGAGTAGCTACGAGTTGCGTTTACTCTTTGCGTTTCATAACAGTCGGACACAAAACAGACGAACTACGATGGTTCCTAAAATCATTAATACCTGTTATATTATTGTGTTTGGAAGTTATTATGTAAACTGTCTGTCACTGCGAAATGATCGGAAACGTTGAAGAACGGGTGAAGTTCGCTTCCAGGAAATCTGACAACAGTCTCGCCAAGAAGTACGGTTTTACCAATTCAATGGAATTGGTAAAACCGTACTTCTTGACAAGACTGTCAAATAAGAATCATAAGTCATTCCACGTAAAATACTGGTATCCAGCTAAATACAGTTTGAATGGAAGAGGACCCATACACAGCTGGGAAAAGACTTGGCAGATGGTACCACTGACTGAATTTAAAAACATGGGTCACTCATTCAAATTACAGTAGAAAAGCTGTCGACATCGTTTTTTGAACGCTGTAATGTTGATTCAAAAATTGAAATGTTGTGTTTGTTTGCTTGTCATACCATTTACAAGCAAATGCAATCCAATTTCAATTTCCCAAAACATGTCGTCCGGCCGGTCGCCTAAGCACTACAAGCTAAATATAATCGAGTCGAACAAATCGATTCATGGACTAGTTTTAATCGATGTTTACTCGCCAAACTCTTGTTTATTTCCCTTGGAGAGCGTTGTGTGCTTTGCATGTCGACTGTCGGAAGTTTGGTTTACTCATGCAATTTTGATTGCAGTTTGAATCGTGAAGAGGTTTTATTTACATCGTATTTGAGGTAATGTTTGGACAGCGATGTGAGATTCGCAGTATGCACATGTTCACTCCCAAACTGCGAATCGATCTTTGGTTGTATTGCGGTGTATTGCCCATAAGCTAAATTCAGTTGTTCTTTTGCCATGTCATGATACATCGGCCTAAGCTTTCCCAGAGTAACCGGTCTAATAAAAAATCAGCCAAGTGCGAGTTGGACACACGCGCAGAGTACCCAATGAATCACCGTTCTTTTGTTTTACTATATAGCAAAGAATTATTGATCCGTATTTTCATTTCCAAATTTTAGGCTTAGGAGTTTCGGACATGCTCGTACCTACCTATGGGGGAGTCGCCGGTTTACAGCAAATAGGAGTTTTATAAACTACTATGCGAGGTGGATACTATTATCTATTGAGATAATTCATTATTAGTACTGGACAGTAAAACACTGCTGGGCATAGGTCTCTCTAAATAGACCAATATTGTTGAGCTTCTCACTCAGCCGACCACGCTCCACCATAGCCTGGAAGAACCTCACCTTGCGAGATATGCACCATAATTCCAATTACACACAAGCCAGCGGAACATCTATACCAATATTATAAAGCTGAAGAGTTTGTTTGTTTGTTTGTTTGAACGCGCTAATCTCAGGAACTGCTGGTTCGAATTGAAAAATTCATTTTGGGTTGAATAGACCATTTATCGAGGAAGGCTTTAGGCTATATATCATCACGCTTAAGCCAATAGGAGCGGAGCAGCGATAAAGAATGTTTTAAAATCGGGGATTCCACGGGGACGAAGTCGCGGGCAGCAGCTAGTGTATATATAAGACTCGGCCACACTTCACTGTCTGTCCCATTTATAACTAAAATAACCATTACGTTGGCATCGCGGTATTAATTCAAGTCAACTGGCGGCTCGCTTTATTGTGCAAATATTCTGATATGATAATAACGTGGTGCCATACTGTTATGACTGCTGACAGCCAATGTACGATGGAAAGCAGAAGGTTCAGGGCGTGATTTCTAGAATCCGGATTTTGTTGAACTGGCTATTAGGGTTCAGCCTATTATGCTTATAACCCACGGTCAAGCTGATGCCTCCTTTTCTTCTTTCGACTTTGGGTAACTGTGGAAAAATTCCCTCTAGGTGACAAGTTCCCCCCCTCATCTTCGTCTGGGTCTACCGCGATGTCGAATGCAATACTTAACAATTTATGGTACCGGTTGTGGCCTCGTATTTGCATTATTGTTTTCTGTCGGTAAATATGTAAATAGATTTAGCATTTCTTGTTTGTTCGCCATGTTAGAGGATTTAGTTACTGTAAGTGTTCTGTCAAATCAATTGATAAGCTTCTGATGAATTGCATTTGATAATATAATCAAAGTATTTGTTTGTACCAATAGTCATGTCAGTTCCCTGGGACACAGACTAGGCAGACACTCCAGTTCCATGCTCGTCCGAAAGAGAGAGAGAGAATATACGGCTGTTCTATATCTATTCACACATATAAGCAGGATACAAAGGTCTAAAAAGTTAGTTAAAACATTTTCGAAATTTCTTATTTAAAAAAAGTATGTATGGAAAATTTAAATTGGGTCTAATTTAACTTTAATACTTTTTATCGAAAATGTTTCCAATTAACTTTTTAGGCCTAGGTATGTATCCTGCTTATGTGTGTAAAGTTTCATTAAAATCGGTTTAGTAATTTCGAGGACTTGAAAATTTGTATGAAATGTCGTTCGGCGAAAACGCTCTTAATAGGAATATATTCCATGACTGGTCGCAAATGAGCATGTTATAAATAATGATTTGGTCTTACCGCGACAATATATATTAACTAGATCAATAAATGTGAATAGTCTATTTGTTTGTTAGCATTTAATTACTTTTTTATTCCAGTAGATAATGTAACACTTGATTATAGAATTTTTCACAAAAATAAATATTTTGCATGAAAAAAGGGTGCAAAATATGTAAAACGATTTAAATTAAGACCTCTATTTTACGCAAAATTTATACTCTACTAGCTTTTGCCTGCGACTTCATACGCGCATTTACCGAATTACCATTCTTGTAGGAATTTCGGGAAATCTTCTCTCAGTATTCCTCTAAACTCCGCAAGGAACCTACATGCTAAATTTCAGTTTTCAATGACCAGTAGTTTCGGCTGTGCGTTGTCTGTCAGTTACTCAGTCAAACAAAAATGTTATTAAGTCACTGGAAAATTGCAAACGCCGTCAGATTATAAAATATCGCGTGAAATTGTAAACTGGTTTTTCTCATTGAGACACAGATGTATTGAAAATTGAAAACTGTTGAATTTAGATGGGATTTTTTTTATACAAAACGAATTTTCATAATATACCTATCGAAAAATTATAAGCTAATAAAGATTTATTACACGGATTACGGAGCTTGCAATTATCTGTTGACATACATATGTATATTTATTTACGATTGATTTTACCCTCTGTTGTCTCTATACAAAGTGGAGACGACTGCGATTATCAAAATACCTCACGTGACTTTTCGACATTGTTTGTTAATCCATTCCATACATGTTTAACGATTTGACAATCACCTTTGCCACGTATTTGTATGGATAGGAAATTATCAGATGACTTCTTCCGCGATGGGGGGAACAGAAGGCAGTGTCAGACTTTTACTGACTAAAACCCATCCGCGTTCCTCTTAATGCTTTTTGCGTTGCAGGGCTTTTTTTTTTTTCTGGATGGGAAATCATCAAATGACTTCTCCCGCTCTGGGCGGAGCGGAAGGGAGTGTCAGACTCTTACTGACTAAAACCCACCCGTGATCCTTCTTGTGCCCTTTGCGTTCCAGGGCCGCGGTGACTCTTTCGAACAAATTCCGCAACCCTAGCAGGCACTGACCCTATGGGGCCCCGTCTAATTTGCTGACGGCTCTTTGAGGCGCGCGTGGAACACGACGCGCCGTCGACTCGGGCCTGGTTGCTATCGGACGGCGAGCCACCCATAGCTCGCCATCCGCAGGCCCGCGCCTACGGTGGCCGGGAATCGCCCTGCGTTTCCCGACGCCCGGGGCGTCTTCTTCTGTTGCGGCGGCTGGAGCGAGGGGCATCCCTCTCTCGCACGCGCTCCGCCTCCTCCTTCGCTAGCATTACTGCTTCGCAGAAGGAGGCGACCGCTTCCCATGCCTACTCGCTCCGGACCATGGCCCGAACCAGGGCCGGACGCGAGAGGTCGCCGCCGCCGATCGCCTCGACGAGGGCACGGCGGTGCTCCGCCCAAGCAGGGCAGACCTCCACCGTATGCTCCACCGTGTCCTCCGTTGCGTTGCAGGGCTGCGGTGACTCTTTCGTAACCCTGGCAGGCCTTCGCCATGAAACCGCTTACATAATGTCAGATGCCTCTAGTGCCTAAGATCCTGTCAATTGCAATTTAAGTGTTAGGGATTGTTTTTGGTAATCAATTTGGGGGACTGTTTTTAGGTAAAATTTGACATTCAAAAGTGCTGGCTATCTGCCTAGTTTAAATAGATTTTGAAATTATATTATACAAGCAGCGCCCCGCGGTTTCACCCGCATAAGTTTCGATCCCGTGAGAATATCGATCTTCCATGTCAATTCCTCCATTATAAACCATCTGTGTGCCAAATTTCATTTAAATTCGTTCAGTAGTTATTGCGTGAAAGAGTAACAAACATCCATCCATCCATACTTAAAACTTTCTAGCTAGCCTGAAATGTCCCACTGCTGGGCAAAGGCTTCCCTCCACTGTCCCGATCCTGTGCCACATCCTTCCAATTTCCAAGGAAGACATCCAATTCGTCCCGCCAACTCCTTCGTGGTCTGAATGATCAGCTAAAACTTTGTAAATAAAGCAAACCAAAGTAGTTTAAAAAAAAATATTATATCGAGTTTAAACCGTCACACACAGTGGGTAAAAGCAGTAACAAAAAAGCCAATCATCTGTAAACTGATAACATCAACGCGGTCAGTGCTCGCTTGTCAGTCGCAGTAGTAATGACTACTGCCGCGATTCCCTCTCTTGTTATCTGACAGCATGTTTCCGATTGATTTCATGCGTTCTTTCGATCTCTGGGGAAAGGAAGCATATTCTAAAAAAAACAAATTGGCCTGATATTAATTCAAGAGATCGACGAAAAAGAATGATAAGTAACATTAATAAAAAATAATCTTATTTTTTTCTTCGTCTATATTATTTGTAAAATAAAAATCTATGAAAAATAGTTGCCGCGTTGCTATCGTACTGCTGCATCCACCCTGTCTGTAAGAGCTACAGTATAACACACTTCTTCGAATATTCTTCTATGTATATTGATTTATTTAGCACCCATAGCACCTATTTATAGAAGTTTCCTTGAATTAACCAAAGTCAAGTGTTTCCCCGGAATTAAAAAGTTTTTTCGTATCATTGCCAGAAATTCTTGATTGCGGCGAATTCTACAGTTCTAAAAAGTAATTATTCTGTTCACTTGGTTGCCGGAGCCACACGCTTCGAAACCTCAATAATTCGTTACAAATCCAAACTTATGAGTTTGACTTGGTGTGCGTAGGTTGGAAGCGCTCGTACCCGATCCGATCGACTGTTGGTTTTATGCTGCAAGCCTCTTTTATTTGTATATTAAAAATACATGCTTGTCTGTCTAAAACATACGCTCGCGCAAGCCTGTGGATGGCGCAAGCGTATGGGCCCCAAATTTTATCCAATCTTTGTGGAGGTTTGAAGTTTGCGACAAGTCGATAATCCATAAAGTCGATAATCTCTAATTTGTTATACGACTACAGCCTAATGTTTTGTTCTCAGTAATTAAATATGTTTGTTTGAAGTCTACGACTTTTTTCGGTGCTTTTATGACGATTGGATTTCATTTGGCGGTAAAGGTCATATGGATGATTGATTGTGGTTTTATTGAGTCGATTAACTTGTAAGTTTGGGTAGGCGTTTCTAACCGATACAGCAGAATATCAGTATTTTTAGGAGCGATTGCCTATCTGTGGCAAGACTAGTTGCCAATATTTATGGCTTATTGTAGATTTTTAGTGTAGATACTAATATTATAAAGAGGAAAGATTTGATTGTTTGCATTGAATAGGCTCCGAAACTACTTGACCGATTTAAAAAAATTTTTCACTGTTGGGAAGCTACAGTATCTCCGGTGAACATAAGCTTTATTATATCCCCATATTCCCACGGGAACGGGAACTATGCGGGTGAAACAGCGGGGCGATGCTAGTATAATTATATTTTCATATGTATATCCATAACGGCTGTCAACGATCTTTGACTGACAGCTGGAGAATAGCTGGTCAACAGCTTAGTATGCTTTCTGAAGCACAGAGGAAATATATAATGCCTACCTATGTACAAACGGTGAATTATTCGAGTTCCTACGATATTTAGTTTCTAGAGTAGCACGCTGCGTTCTGGGTTAAAAGTATTCGTATCGTCATTAATTATAATGTAGTCAGTTATGAACGAACCAAGTTATAAAAGACAGATTATTATGCAGCAAAGCTCATGTTTTTCAACACAAAGTTCAGACACTAACATTACTTAGGTTTGTTTACCCCCGCTGCAAAATTGTAACTTTTGCGTTTGAAATTCTTGCACAAACACTCCCGGTCCTATAAAGTTGGAGCACGAGCGTTATAGAGCATCGAAACAACACGTGGCGGCTATTTTGCAACAGGCATAACACACTATTTTCTATCACTACAACGTCTGAAAGCCAGAATCAACAGAGGTGACCAGAAAAGTGCCGAGTCACTGAGGTGACGAGTCCCAGAGAACCGATTCAACACTCGGATCTAGCAACAATATGAATCAGAAAAAAACAGCGGAGGGGATAAATGATTTACATGTCTCTCTATAACAAGCAGAGGACAGAACAGTGCTAGGCCAATGGGTACAACGGGATGTTAAACGGATCTTGACTGCTAGAGACTACTACTTTCGATACAGACCGAACGTGTTAGTAAGTGTCACCGTTTACTCGTAGAAACTGACGTCATATACGGCCTGATTTCACCTACTACTGAGCATAGCCCCCCTTTTGTTTTAATCCCCAAGTTCCTGTACCACATCCGGGTTCCTCAGCTCGGCAACAATGTTGTCTGTTAAACTCAGTCGACGAATTACTTTTCCACAAATGAATGAAGATTCTAACTACAGCTGTGTCAGTCGAAACATGTGCTCAGCCCTCACAAAAATATCGACAATAGCGTTTCTAGTTACTGCTGTCCATTGTGGTGGTTCCAAGCCCTGTGGTCAACACTGAAAGTTGAAGCTAGTTAACAAAACAAAGATTTCAATTAACCGCAAGTTAGCCGGAGTTGAAGCTAACGTTGTTAGCTAGGTGGAAAACGTGTGGGTGCTTCAGAATCACTTTGTCTGATTTGATTATCTGTGATAGGTTGAATTTTGATGTTGATTGCTTTAGAGAACACGTCATTGACCTTGCTCGAGCCAGCCCGACCCGCTGAACCTAGTTTTAAATTCGTCTCCGTCTTCGGCCTGTCACTTCAAACTTTTTTTTTTTTCGTAATATGATATTTTGGTTTTTCAAGTAAAATATTGGTTTCAAGTGAAATTCAGCTGCATTTGGTTAGACTCTCGCAGAGTGGTTGCATCTGGGTGAGAGTTTTCGCAAAATTGAGGATGAATGGTCCAATTTTATTTAGATTGCTGTAGACCAACAGTGTGGCCAGTTCGCCCACCTCAGTAGAAGTTTTGGTGCCTGTAGTTTTATATAGTCAATGGACCTGAAAACTTATTTTCTGAATTTCAGTGTAAAAGGCTAGGCGAATTTATTTGAGGATATGTGCTGCACCCTTATATTCGTACCTTTTTTTTTCTGGATGGGAAATCATCAAATGACTTCGTCTCTCTGGGCGGAGCAGAAGGGAGTGTCAGACTCTGACTGAGTAAAACACACCCGTGTTGCTGCTAATGCCCTTTGCATTCCAGGGCCGCGGTTACTCTTTCAAACGAATTAGCAACTCTAGCAGGCACTGACCCTATGGGGCCGCTTCTTCTTTGCTGACATCTTTTTGAGGCGCGCGTAGAACACGACGCGACATCGACCCGAGCCAGGTTGTTATCGGATAGCGAGGCCCCCATAGCTCGCCATCTGCAGGCCCGCACCTACGGTGGCCGGGAATCCCCCTGCGACTCCTGACACCCGGGGCGTCTTCTTCTATCATGGCGGCTGGGGTAAAAGGTTACCATCTCTCTCACGCGGTCTGGTTCCTTCTTCACTAGCATTACTGAGGTGAACTTATCGAGGCCTCCCTTGACTTCGGAGATACCGGGTTGCTGAGCTTCACGTAAACTATGACGGGGTGGAAGCATTATTAAGTGTTTAATTTGAGATCATATTAGCTTTGAGTACCAAAGTTAAGCAACGCTTGCCTAGCTTAGTCTGTGGATGGGTGACCAGCTTAACATACCAAGTTTCCTCCGTGCCTCGGAAAACACGTTAAGCCGTTGGTCCCGGCTGTCATTTGTAGATCTTTGGCAGTCGTTACGGATTGACAGAAGCCAGTAAATCTGACTCCAGTTTTGCCAAGAGGTACCGTGTTATCCAGCTAATGGGTTGTGGAGGTGAGGTAGGCAACCAAACTACGTTAAATATTGGTATTCAGCTGAATCCGGTTTGACTGGAAGCCGACCCCAAATCGGCTTCCAGTCAAACCACACCGGTTTGACTGGAAGCCGATTTGGGGTCGGCTTCCAGTTCCTTCCAGTGTAGTTGGGAAAAGGCTAGGCAGCTGAAATGCTACAATTAGCGAAAAGAAAAACAAAATGGCGGGCTCAACCAAAGGCTTACGTACAGACTGGTTGGTTCAGTACTCCTATTTACTCGTATCATCTAAAGCTATACAAAAGCTTTCACAGCATAAATGAAACATAAACTTATATGCAAAAAATTAGACTCAGCTGCAACTATTCTCCATCGCTTTGGACGCTGCAACTACATAACTAACAAAGATTTCAATTACGTTCTACTCACAAGTTGGCGGCAGTTCTCGCTCGGTAACATTGTTAGTGTAGTTAAATGTTTACCTCAGAGCTTGGCAAGTATCTACTTGAGTTAGTATGTGAAGGGTGCTAATGGAATTTGGTTCACTATGGTGTGAGTACCTGAAGTTATATGAGAAGAAGATTTAATACAAGAAGAGCATGCAAGAAGAGCATTTTAACTCTAAACAAAGTCACTTTCTATCAGCGATAAAAATGAAATGGATACCACGTCAGTTTTACACACTCATTTTTGCACAACAAACAAATAAACATCCTCTCATCCCAAACGCATACACTGTCTCCGTTCCGTCGTGGGTAAAAAGAATTAAATAATTAATAAAAACCCCCGACTTACAGAATAAATGCAACCCAAGAATATCCGTCAGGGTTGCCCAGTAAATGAAGCTAGTTTTCCAGATAGTGATGGCGGTCCCCGACGGATATTCTTGGGTTAAAAAGGTCAAATATGCTTTTACCGTCGTGGAATTTTCATCATGTAATTTGGGCGGTGGTTATTTTTATCTTACCATTAGCCATTAATTTGGCAGCACAACTGGGACAAGGACTTCATCATGTACTTGACCACTGATCGTAAGTTTTCAAAGTTTTATGAGGCTCTTAGTTCCCGAGTTTTCAGAGTCAAATAACATAACACAGTACCGACCGGTGTTTTCGGTTTGTACATCATTATCATCTGCCAGGCCTATCCCCACTATATTGGGGTTGGTTTCCTGTGAAACTGGATTCAGCTGAATAACTGTATTCAATGTGGAGCGTACAACTCAGTAATTGGGTAAGATGGGTCTTGGTAGGATTTGAATTAGATTTTTACACGACTGCCCAAAAAAGGAGTGTTATGTTTTCATGTATGTATGCATGTTTGTGAGTTTCTTTATTCCACCACAACTTCTTAATGGCTTACCCAATATCAATGTATATAGTATCCTTAGAAACATTGAGCTATCCCGGGTAACATAGTAAACACTTTAAAAAATAAAAAGGAGGAGCCATGGCTCACAAATAAAAAAACCAAAATATTTTGTTTTCATTTTAGACTACATTTACTGTCATCTTCTAAATCTTGCAAAAAGTATGATTTAAAAAACAAATAATAAAAAAAAATAACACGCCAGTCGGGGGACAGTTCCTTTGAATAGTGCTTTACAGGTCCCCCGACTGCAATGAAAAGATTACTATGTATCTTGTTTTAAATTCTTTAGTTCACTTTTTGACATGGTAGGCGTGTTATTTAATTTTCTTAATTTTTTTTCTGGTTTCTGACAATCTTGTAAAGATCTACAAATGACAGTCTGGACCAACGGCTTAACGTGCTTTCCGAGGCACGGAGGAATCTCGGTGTGTTATGTATGATCGCCCATCCACAAACCGACCACGGCAAGCGCTGATCGACCCGTGCGGCTGTTATTATTAAGGCCACAAGGTCCTCTCACTGGTGTTTCCACACATCAGTAGTTACTTCAAAGTGTAGGCGAATAATTTAATGACGTCATTTTCCATTTGAACCCTAAACCACAGACATCAGTAGCCAACTGACGAGTGAAAAGCAATTACTATAAAACGCTCCTGTGGTTGCGGTCCGTGATTGGTGACCCCTGCCGCGCAAATTAACTTGTACTTCAGATAAAATCTCTCGCCTCTTACTGTAATACGCGTAAAGTAAATTACTTTAATTACTAGCCTGTTTGCTTTAGTTGAACAATTTGCTGTTGGACGGTCATTCTATTTTACTCGGTCTTTATTGAACCTGACATAGATAGAATAGAAGCTCTGACGAAATGGAATGGTTTTGTTTTCGTTTGAGTTCGCTTTTGGCGAACTATTATTGTGCGTACAGCTCAGGAGTGTGGAGTCAGTGTATCCTTTATTTTTTTATTTTTTTTTTGGACGGGAAATCAACAACTGACTTCTCCCGCTCTGGGCGGAGCGGAAGGGAGTGTCAGACTCTTACTGACTAAAACCCACCCGTGATCCTATGTGATGCCCTTTGCGTTCCAGGGCCGCGGTGACTCTTTCGAACAAATTCCGCAACCCTAGCAGGCACTGACCCTATGGGGCCCCGTCTTCTTTACTGACGGCTCGTTGAGGCGGGCATGGAACACGACGCGCCGTCGACTCGGGCCTGGTTGCTATCGGACGGCGAGCCACCCATAGCTCGCCATCCGCAGGCCCGCGCCTACGGTGGCCGGGAATCGCCCAGTCAGTGTATCCTGACAGTTAAGATTGAAAGGTTTCTTCTAGGCAAGCGTGCTCCTTCCTGGATCACATCATCGCTTACCTGCAGTTAAGATTATTTTTTGTAAAAAAGCTTTTTTACTTTTAGTGCTATCTACAACTATCAAAGATATTCAAATGACAGCCGGTTCCAAAGGCACGCAGCAATCTCGGTAACTAAGCAATTTATGGTCATATATCCAAGACCTACCTTGGCAAGCGTTGCTTAACCACGAAGTTTGAGCCCCTTAGTTGTAGTTTATTCTCCTTTTCCCAATAATCCCACAGTTCATTAATTTATTTATTTTTAACCTACATTCCTCGCAGTCTCGTAGGGCGCCGATCGATACAATCAATCTAATAGGACTAAACATACGGCACAGATGTCGCGTCTATAAATAGACCTCTTTGATCCGATCACCTTTGATGTCTGTCGCTAGAAAAACATATTGAAGTTTACATACGAACGTGACTTGATTTTATGTAAATATTGTATCAATACTGCAAAGCTTGCGAGTTCATGACACTGCTAAGAACATACATGCACCCGGGTAGTCTACTAATTGCAACGTTACTTCTTATGCTACGTTTTTATTTGCAACCAGCTCGCATGCAAGTTGCATAATGATGCAGATAGCTTTACGTTGACTGACTGATCTTAACAATTCAAAAGTGCCTGTAAATGGTTTAGGGTTATGAAATAAATTCTTTGAATCTTTGATAGTTGTAAGTCTTGATAAATTGTATGGCCTGATAAAGTATATCATTTTATGCCGTTATTGGATTGTGGACGTATGACAAGCAGTCGCTTTATGTAAAATAATCATACTCCGCTGAATGATCTGGTTATGTTGGAAGCTGATATCAATAAAGTAAGATAAAGGCTAAGCAGATTGCGTGATTCTTGGTAAATAAAACAGCTGCCTAGTTAATTACTAATTCGTGCTTCTGAAAACACTTATTTCATACATCCTACGATGTATGAAATAAGTGTAAGGGCCGATTCAAAGGCAAGTACTGTTTAGATCACATGTACCGATTACTTGTGCGAAGTAGGACAGCGAAATTATACCAGGCCGAGAGTTGGGTGAACTTGTCACCGGGTCACTATTTAGCCTGAAAATCAAAGATTTGTGTTTCAATCTTTATTTCTAAAAAAAAAGCTGTCGACTTCTTAAGAACCTCCTCCTTTTTAATCAACTTCCAAAAAAAGAAGGAGTTTCTCAAGTCGACTTTATTCTTTTGTGTGTAACCTCATAACTTTTTATTGGGTGTACCGATTTTGATTGATGATATATTCAAACGGTGGTGCTTGTTATGTTGTCCCATTTAAATTTGACTGAGATCTGACGACTAGTGAGTTATCTCTAATAATGCGTGGCTTCGCCTACTTTGATGATGTTCTCATTGTCACGTGTCGATGAAAAATGAAAAAAACTGTATACGATGGTTCGGAAGAGCTTCTTAGTATTTCCAGGTGGTTAGACCATTTCTAGTTTGGTGAAGATCTGATGAAGAACGCATACCTATATGGAACAGACTTCTTTAATAAAACAGTAAATTTTCCGAGACTTCTAAAATCGTATGTCTGTTTATTGTTTACACCAGTTTATAACACGTACGCTGTGATGGGTACGTTTAGCTGTGAGGTGTCACCACTAAAAATGAAAAATAAAAAAAGGTTGTGTGTTTTTATGAAAAAAAGTTTATTTTTATTTCGAAGTCGGTTTATAGAACGCCTTTCTTAAGTTTATCTTTTTCTACGATTTGAAAAAGCTGCACAACAAACAGTTATCTACCAATAATACAACTGTACCAAATGTAATTCAAACAGAGATTTATCAAGAAGAAGAAGAAATTTAATCACGATTTTATGAAGCACTCCTAATTCACTTATACCGAATCAATTTCAGATAATACAGCAATCTAATAAAATGATTCAGCGGTTTGAGATCGGAACATTTATTTATCAAAGAAAATATTATTTTGTGAGTGTCACCAGCGCGGTTCTTATAGAGGATTAGGGCCACTCGGCCTGGGCTAGTTGTAGACCAACTAGAGCAGAAACAGAGTATTTTTTTTGGCAATTATTTTTTTTTGTGCGGAATTGAATGAAATAAAATTTCAGAAAATCGAAAATCTGGACCCATGCGTAGCGGCAGTGGCGTGCAGTGGTTCGAGTTAGGGTAGGCCAGAGAAAATGTCAAAAAAAAACGCACCTCATTATTCAGGGTTGAAATGTGGTGTTATTTTTTTTTAAATAGGCTATTTAAAAAAAAAAACAAAAAAAACTCATTTCATTAAAAATCAACCCTGAATAATGTGGTTATTTTTTAAAAATTATTTGGATATTTTCTCTGGCCTATCCTAACTCGAACCACTGCACGCCACTGCGTAGCGGGCATCTTGTAACTAGCGAGAGAACGATTTTATAGAGCAGGAAAAAAAGAGCTTTTAAGAGTTATAAAGATGTTATTTTAAAACCTCAGATTTCTCATTTGTTTCCCTGTAGTCACGATGTTTTTCAAAATTTCAGGGTTAGTTAGTTCCTGAGTAAAAAAATAATAATTCCATTTAGTCAGTCGGTTAGATTATCGAAAAATATTAGATCCGTATTTTGAGCTTTTTCAAATCTATAAAAGTTGACGAAGATATAAAGCATCAAAGATTAGGAGTGGAGGCTAGTGACGTCACGCCGTGGTAAAAATTGTAGCACGTAGTGACGTCACACGAGTTTTAAACGCTCTGTATTGTCTTCGTTTTTTGTTTATGTGAAAAAAATACGTGTCAAACAGTTTTTGGAAATCTATCTGTTAGAGTAATTCGATTTTTTTAGTCCACTACCCTATTCCTTGGCAAAGGGGCTCAAATCTAGGAGTCCGCGTTTTGCAGACGTGCTTGGCCGTCAAATCCATGGTGCAGTTAAGGTTAAATGCTGCCTGCCCCTATAGAGAATAAAGGCATGAAGTTTCACCGGGGGTCAACGAAATCAATACTTGGTCAACCGGCTGTTACCTAGCCAATTTTCATGGTTTAAAATTGTAGAGGCTTTCTTAGAAGTGTGGCGGCCGCTCAGAAATAGACACAGTGGGCTTAAAGCAGGTCATACATCAGCTGAATCTAGTGTATTTCAGATAAATAGCGTCTTATAAATAAGATAAAGTGTATATGTAAGTTTCATAGATGCTCACAATGAGGTCTTTCATTTGATATGTCACACAGTACAGTTTCAAATACTTTTTCTTCTTATGAAGTTCTGTGACACGAACACGGACGCTACAATGTTTTCACAGGTGCATATGTCTACTAACTGAATCGGTCCAGCACTTTCGGAGCAAATCGACTGTGACGTGTGACAGAGTGACACACATAGTTTAACAGCGTTCTGGTTTGTACGGACGTTTGGAGGCCTAAAAAGAGAGATAGCTTATACTGCAGTGAATGGAGCAAGGGCGGCATTAGTACTGATGAATTGATGATTTTTATTACTTAGTGTTGCAAAAACAGTGAAGCATCACTTAGATTTTTATCAAGGATCCCCAAAAACGTTTTGAGGTCACAAGGACAACGGCCTTCTGCTCCAAATGTACAGGCACTGACTGGCTTCGTATAAACCCGGCCTAATGAGGGCAATTTGGAAATAGGAGCAATTTCATTCGTATAAAAAACAGATTGTCCCTTTTAAATTGCCTTTCATTTCCTAATCAAAGGAATTTTATCAACCACAAGCTGAGTGGATTTGCGATCTCCAGTGTAATTGCCTCAATGTGCTGACTACGTGGAGCCTGCTCAATTTTTGGGCATGTTCTGCAGAAAAAAGTATAGTCACAGTGGCATCGCCACGACATAGTAGGGCGGGGTGGGGGTCACTATAAGGATGGGTATTCCGTGGTAAAAAAAGATTTGTGCTTCGTTTCTGTTTGTCTCCCTTCCATACCGGAATCATGACGGATTGAGATGATATAAAAGTCCCTCTTTTTATCAAATTTAGGTATGTCGAAATCTAAACTAATTTTCTAAGGCGTCGTCCAAGCGGTCAGCGCGCATACGTGATCGTTTGTAAAGTAAATGCAATTGCGTCTTCGCGTCGACGGAGGGTGCATTCTGGTTTTACCGAACATATTATCGCGACGATCGCGTTCTCGCGTGATAAACGCTTTATACGACACTAAAGAGATATAATAGTTTACTTATAAAAGTTTTTGGTAAAATGAAAGTTATAACGAATTATTATTTACTAGTAAAAGCTACGTGTGCTTTTATCCAAAGTTCCTGTGAAATAGGCAACGAGAGAAGTGCCGCAGGATAAGCTAGTTTGTAAATTTCACTAGGTAAAAATATACACCAACTACCTTACCTTTTGTATAAAAAATCACCCAGCGCCATAATCCTTTAAAAGCTCTACCGCAAATTAATAAATAAATTAACGACTAAAATTCAGTTTTCCTATATAATCCGCACAGTTGTCCAAACTTTTTCTCGGCTATATACCACTACCAGTTTTTGACCGCTGCTTTGCTCGCGCCCATATAGATTTATATCTAAATAATAAAAAAAAGTGACTGACTGACTGATATAGTGATCTATCAACGCACAGCCCAAACTACTAAACGGATCGGGCTGAAACTTGGCATGCAGGTAGATGTTATGACGTAGGCATCAGCTAAGAAAGGATTTTGATTAATTCTACCCCCAAAATAGGGGATCAAAGTTTGTATGAAACTTTGTCAATTTTAAACCGATCGGGCTAAGAGTTTCAAAATCGGGGGTAAAGTAACTATTCCACGCGCACGAAGTCGCGGGCAGAAGCTAGTATGAATATATATTTCGCAAAAAAGCAGCACACAACTGACTAGGGTTCCATCTATCCATGGCGAATTATTCGTGGAAGCGTAAAGATGTACAAATTAACTAAAAACACTTTCGCGTTTTTAATATTACTTAGTTAGGATAATGGGGTAACACCCGTTTTTGCTAGCACGTATGTATAGTCAGGTACGCACGTATCTACTGGCGCTTGGTCGCACGTGTAGGCGGTAATAAAACCCTTGTGTTTACTGGTCTGTCTCGTCACGTTGCCCTGCAATGCGCCACGGCAGGTCGATCTCATCGGTAATGTGTGGACCGAAGGAATTAGTCCTTGGGTCCACAGACTCCACACATTACCAATGAGAATTCAACTTTAAAAAATGGCAGCTGAATACTTGCTTAACATTGCAAACGGGTTCATTGACTGATAGTGCTGATAGTGCTGTTCATTCTCTTGAAATTATTTTAGAGTTCCAAATCTCTCATATACGACCACACGGTTGTCTGTGTGTCCATCAGTCACAGTCGATTTTTTCATAATCTTCTAGACCGATTCAATTGAAATTTGATACATAGGTTAGGTATATAACCTTCTGTCACCCAAACACGGACATGTAACAAAAATACCAAAATTTTGAAAATGGGACCACTTATTAAAGCAAAAAAAATACAAACATCCGAATTGAGAACCTCCTCCTTTTTTAGAAGTCGGTTAAAAATTAGAAAATTTAACTCAACTTTGAGTTAAGCTCGCCGGTGTACATGCACTTTATTATGTCATTGTCTAATATATTATAAGTTGTTTTGGAGTACAATAAAGAATTAAAGAAGTATAGTATAATTTATCATAGGGTCAGTGTCTGCTACGGTTGCGGAATTTGTTGGAAAGAGTTACCGTAGCCCTGGAATGCAAAGGGCACAAGAAGGATTACGGGTGGGTTTTAATCAGTAAGAGTTGACACTCCCTTCCGCTCCACCCAGAGCGGGAGAAGGCATTTGATGATTTCCCATTAAAAAATAAACAAAAAGGGTCCTGAAAGTGGAGATGTTGTCCACGATGGAGCACGCTTGTCTAGAAGTAACCTGTTCACCATTGACTTTAATACAGGGCTTTAAATAACGTTATAATTTTATAACGTTATCTTCCTTAACAGGACTTACCGTTATTATTAAAATAACGGTACGTGATTTAACGTTATTTATGGCCCATTATAACGTTATTCTATAGTAACGATACTTGTAATATAACGTTATTTTTAACGTTACTTTGGAACGGTTATCTATTTGAGGTGGAATGAGTAGGATCGGGCCGTCTGCTCGCGCTTTCGCGCCACTTTAATTCCGTGTCGATACGTGCCGATCGTGCCTAAGTCTTATACGTAAGAAGAGTTGTTAGAACGAGTCTAGTCAGCGGATTTGGTCAATGATAATTGATAACATCCAATATAGGGTCGATAATTTTTGAAACCAAAAAAAAATACAGTAGGATGAAACCCATTAGAAAAATGATAAAAATGAAAGAAAAAATAAATTACGGTCGATCCGAGTTCGGGAATTGGAAGGGGGTGAGTTTTTAAGGGTAAAAAATGGTTTATCTCAAATTTCGACAAAACTACAAGTCCTATGGAAAAAAGTTAAATGGTAAAGTTGTAGGTAATAAAAAGATCTACAGCTTTTGCATTTACAATTTTTTCACATAACCTCAAAATTTAGGTGAAAAATTCAAATACCCATGTTTTTGGTTTTTTATTTTTATCTCTTTCGTAAAAAAAGGTATTTCTATGAAATTTGGTGAAAACTTGCCTTATTATATTCCAAATACACTGTAATTTATATGATTTAAAATATTTATTTTTTTTGCCTTATTTTGTTGTAAATGTTCTCGGAAAATGCAAAAAATTAAAAAAAACTCAAATTTTAGAAAAAGATAAAAACCAAAAACAGTTATTTGAATTTTCCACTTAAATTTTGAGGTAATATAAAAAAAATGTATATACAAAAGTTGTAGATCTTTTTATTAACCGACTTCTAAAAAGGAGGAGGTTCTCAATTCGGATGTTTGTATTTTTTTTATGTTTGTTCGCGCATAACTCCGTCGCTTGCCAACCGATTTAAAAAAATATTTTTTGTTGGAAAGGGTATACTTCCCAAATGGTCCCATAAATTTTTTATCGAAATCGTATAAGCGGTTTTCGAAAATTCAAAATATCTACATTTTCTACATTGACGAACTTTTAGTTTACTCTGCCTTGGAGCAGTGCGTTTTTTTTTTACACCAATGTGATTGGTTCGTTTAGGTGGGGGGAGGGGAGGGGGTGTAGGTACCACTAAAAAGTGAAAATGACGGAACTCGGTGTTTGTGGTTCCTATTTCGTTTTTTGAACACTGACTTCCGAAATTAAAGTTATTTTGTACTTTTTTGGTTTTTTTTTTGTGTAAAAGTCAGTTGTATTTTTTTGTAAAAAGTTTTTATAGTACCTACAACTTTGCCATTTAACCTTTTTTCCATAGGACTTGTAGTTTTGTCAGAAATCGAGATAAACCATTTTTTACCCTTAAAACTCACCCACTCTCACTTCCCGAACTCGATCGACCGTAATTTATTTTTCCTTTCATTTTTATCATATTCCCCTTCTTAACTTATAGGTTTCATTCTACTGTATTTTTTTTTTCATTTTTTACCATTTTTGAAGGCTTTGGCCTTGGTCTATATCTAGATGAGTCAAGAAAATAATCATGGTAATAAATTTTACAAGCTTTTATTTACGTTCACCTGTCCCGTTGTCTGTAATGGAACCTTGCAAGTAAATTAAACCCACTTTCGGGTTTCAGACTGAGCTGAAATTTTGCACGAATTATATGCAAATTGCGTGACAATGCAATATTATGATGACCTGGAGCTGATCTGTTGATGGAGCTGAAAGGTAGCTATAGGATCTCTGTAATAAAATGACTTAACTGCATCGAGTTTGGGCTCGTTTGATTCGTCTTGATGAGAACTTTGATTTTAGATGGTATCAGAGGTCTGATGATGGAGCTGGAAGGTGGCTATAGGATCTGCGTAATAAAATGACTTTACTGCATCGAGTTTGGGGTTGTTCGAGTCGTCTTAGTGAGAACTTTTGTCCTTGATAATATCCACAGCGAACCCTTTTAGATTTGGGAAAATAATTTCATTCGTTTTATTCGTTTTCAATGTGCATTCTGTTTGATTAGATGGATGACCCAAATGCCAAGGTGAGCACGTGTCGAGGGCTGAATGTTATGAAGATGTATAAACATGTCATATCGCCAACGTTGCGCCTAAGGTTACCAGGGCGAACCCTGTTGTATTGTAGCCCTGATCCCCTACACCTCTGGAGGGATGGACCTTTTAATCATATTGTTACCACAAGTATAGGATGCTGTAATAAATCCTGAATCATAAACACACCTACTAAAAAGTTAAAATAAAGAAGAAAAAAACTTTTAAAGCAAGCTTTTATTACTGGTTCAAAATAATTACATATATGTATGTACGAGTATGTAATGTATGTAGCTTAGGGATTTGGCAGTTGATTTAAAAGTATGCAATCAAGTTTTATAGTGATAATAAATATACCATTTTATAGGCATTATATCCCATATTTTTACTTAAGAGCGTGTTACACCTTCTTTAATGTTTTTGCTTCTTTAATGTCAAAATTTAACACACAAAAATGCAAGATTACATGATGATCTTTATTACAACCTCAAATTCATTATAAACGAAAATATTTAACAGAAATAGAAACGAAGGAAGAAAAAAATACTCATAATAATAACATGGATGATCGAAACAGTAAGAAAAAAAGAATTGAACATGCCGATGACGAAGAAAATGATGATCATGTATCCATTGCTATTGTGATAAGGACTTTGATAAAAGAAATAACTTTTTCGGTAATTTGCTCATAGGACAACTGCAGTATTTACCACCATGTATGAGATCGGTGACATACAGTAATATATTACATTTTGACATCATCATCCTATCAGCCAAAACACGTCCACCACTGGACATAGGCTTCCTGTTCCTCCAAGTGTCACCACAACAACCGATCCTGTGCGTCTCGTATCCATCGGCTATCCACGACCTTCATAAGGTCATCCGTCCACCTTTTGGGAGGCCTTCCAACACTGCGTCTTCCGGTACGCGGTCGCCACTTCAGAACTTTTAAGCCCCATCGACCATTTGTTCTGCGAACAGTGAGCCGTATTCACTGCCACTTCTCTCGTCTAGGTTGGTACCTTGGTCTCTTGCGGATATTATCATTCCTGATTAAATCATGCAAGTAAACTCCTAGCATTGCGCTCTCCATTGTCCTTTGGGTATCTTTAAGCCTTCTGACGAAGCACATTGTGAGCGACCAATTTTCAAGTCCGTATGTCATCACTGGCAACACACACTGGTCATAGAATTTCCAGTCTTGGCCCCAAGTCTGCTGTTTTTATAAATTTGTCATTCGAACACGACCACATTGTCATTTTGCTAAAAGTTCGTAATCTGATAAGTTTATAATGGTCGGTCAATGATCTCGTAATACTTTTTATAACTGAGCTATTAAAAGCAATGACTGCACAATGATGTTCTAATGGTAGGTCCACTGATAAAAAAACTGTCAAAATTTTAGCAGATTACTGCATACGTCTGTCATTAATTTGTTATTATGTACAAGATTACCATTTTATGCCATTTCTTTAAATGGAGTGCCAGTGGTTGACCATTGGAAAGCCATAATGACGCTTTTATACTAGTAGATTTCCAAACTTGTCAAATTTAACAATTGTGAAACCAATGATAGACCATTTTGACACTATTGTAATAGCAGACTAAGGGCCCTGGTCTTATAACCCAGTGGTATGTGAGACGTGAAGATACCACGCAGCTTCCCGAATGCTACCCAGCCGAGCTCTTTCTCGAAGTAAATCTTGCCTAACAAGACCGTTTATCCCAGGTAGACGTGTCTACCTACAACTTCCGAGTATAGAGTCTCCGATTTTAATTGAAGCGGGTGCTACTTGGGTGTTTACCATGACGAGGTCATCGAGCATTGTACTGAGGTCCGCTATAGTTTCAACCATGACATGGTCTTCAGCAAACCGAAGATGAGTGATGTACTCGCCATTGACATTATTTCCTAGCCTTCTCCAATCCAAAACCTTGAATACATCTTGAATTGCGGCCGTGCACAGTTTTGGAAAAATGACATCTCCCTACCTCACACCCCGCTGCAGGAGGATATGTTTGATCCTGAAGTCGGACTGACATGGTGGCGTTTCCATACAAGCATTGGTTTAGTTATTGACGTGTATAACTGCCCACAGATTCTCTCAATCTCCCTCAGAAGCTTCAATTTGGTGGATATGGTTCTGACATCATCAGTCTTCTGTTTCATGAGTTGGCTTTACACAATAGACCAATGTCCAACCTACCTGAGAGCCCTTATTCCGCTCTATTGGGTCTTAAACTTTTAGTATTAAAGCGCCCCTGGTCGCTTTTTAAGGACTTGGCGATCTGTCTATTGAGCTGCCGTTCGCCTCGTCTGAAGACCACAGAATTATCTCCCACCGCTCCTTTATTAGTCTATTGTTCTTATCTGTATATCGAGTATTGAAGAACATAGACCCAACCGTATGAATAACTGATAAATGATTTTTATTTTGTAAGTAGGTGGTAAAAAACACTGTTACACGTCAATCTTTTTTGGCCGTTATAAAAACTAGATAAAGCCGGTGTTTCCTAGCTGACTACCCAGAACAGAAACACTGAAACAAACTCAGAGGTCAAGGTCTCTTTTGAAGTCTATACAATTTGTACTCGTCAAATCATATGAGAACCATGCAGGTTGGTGTCTGAAGTGGTCTTTTGAGGAAAGTACCATACAGATTTTAGTTTGAGCTACACGATAACTGACAAATGCTTGCACTATTTGGACAGGTCCAAATAGTGCAAGCATTTGTCAGTTATCGTGTAGCTCAAACTTAGAACTTTAAGGAGCTCAACGATTTGACGAACAATACCAAAGTAACGAAATTTGGGTAGGCTACATAAAGAACTCAAACCGCCAGACTAACATGAAATTAACCCCTAACATAGCGATCTACATGGTCCTCATATTCTCAATACGTTATATGAGGACCATGCAGATCAGTGTCTGAAATGGTATTTTTAAGAAGGAACCACACAGTTTTGAGTGGACCTGTCCAGTCAGTGCAAGCCTTGGTCAGAGTCGAGTAGCTCAACTTAGAAAACTATTTAATTAACATCCGACATCCGTTGTATTCTTCATGAAGCTTGAAGCAAGTAGAAACGATTTTGAATTCGAGCTGAAAGCTTTCAGTGTTTTGGAGTTAGATTCGAGCTAGACGGAGCGTAGATTTCATCAGTCTAGAACTGTCCAGCTTGATATTTAGATTCGATGTGCCTTTTAGTTGTGATCACTTCCCATTTTCACCGCGTTGATCACAAAAACATCATTTAATATCTGCTTCATCGTCGAAATGATGAAGTCAATCTCATTTTTAGTTGCACCGTCGAGTTAGTTTTACCCATTCGGCCTGCCCAAAAAACACGTAATTACTGTAATGGTAGAGCTTTCCAATAAACATGGCATGACGAGTCTTGCCAAACAGAAAATCCTTACTAATATTATACATGTGAAAGTGTGGATGTTTGTTACGCTTTCACGCAAAAACTACTTGACGAATCATCATGAAACTTTGTACACATATTCTGGGAGGTACTAGAAGTAACATAGGATACTTTTTTATGACAATTCCCGACATTCACGCGGGCGAAGCTGCGGGCGGCAGCTAGTAGGTTCATATTTTAAATTCAAACATTAATTCATTTTGACAGTTGCCTGAGAACTTTACCATCACGATAGCAAAAGCTTTATTATTTAAACTGCTGTACCTATTTTTAACCGACTTCTAAAAACGGAGGAGGTTCTCAACTCGGATGTTTGTATTTTTTTTTATGTTTGTTCGCGCATAACTCCGTCGCTTGTCAACCGATTTGAAAAATTCTTTTTTTGTTGGAAAGGGTATACTTCCCAAATGGTCCCATGAAAATTTTATCGAAACAAACCAAGCGGTTTTCGAAAAATCTAAAATAAATATATACATTGTCTACATTGATGACCTCTTAGTTTACTCTGCAAAGGAGCAGTACGTTTTTTTTACACCAATGTGATTGGTTGGTTTAGGTGGAGGGGAGGGGTGTAGATACCACGAAAAAGTGAAAAATAAAAACTTTTTACAAAAAAATACAACCGACTATTCCACAAAAAATAAAAAAAGTACAAAATAACTTTAATTTCGGAACTCGGTGTATGTGGTTCCTTTTTCATTTTTTGAACACCGACTTCCGAAATTAAAGTTATTTTGTACTTTTTTGATTTTTTGTGGAAAAGTCGGTTGTATTTTTTTGTAAAAAGTTTTTTATTTTTCACTTTTTAGTGGTACCTAAACCCCCTCCCCTCCCCCCACCTAAACGAACCAATTACATTAGTGTAAAAAAAACGCACTGCTCCAATGCAGAGTAAACTAAAAGGTCATCAATGTAGACAATGTATGTAGATATTTTTTTTAGATTTTTCAAAAACCGCTTGTTCGATTTCGATAAAATTTTCATGGGACCATTTGGGAAGTATACCCTTTCCAACAAAAAAAGAATTTTTCAAATCGGTTGGCAAGCGACGGAGTTATGCGCGAACAAACGATAAAAAAAAAAAAAAACATACAAACATCCGAATTGAGAACCTCCTCCTTTTTTAGAAGTCGGTTAAAAAATACAAACATACGAATTGAAAACCTCCTCCTTTTTTAGAAGTTAGTTAAAAAACACCATGTAGTCTAAACATTTTTCGATCAAAGTAGCTTCCAAAAAAGTCATTTAACTAATAAAACAATGTTGGTAGGTTATGTTATCTACTTAATTACGGTAAGAGATCATAATAAAAGTACACGTGTAACCTAAATATTTCATTCTGGAACTAAGCAATCAGACGTTTTGTTTTGTTAAGTTTCAAATATCTATAAACCTTATTTTGTTTTTTACGTGAGCGTTTCTTTTTTCAATTCAAACAAATCGATTCACTGTAGGTATTAGAGTTACACGTGACTGTGGCAAGCGCGTGCGATAGTGGTAGGTTTCTTAAAGTTCTCCAATGCTAAGCGAGCGCACAAAATGTACCTACGGAACGGCAAATGAATGTACCGTAAAATGCTGCAACTTTGCCTGGATTTTGACGTTTTTTGTTCATATCTCTGGACCTATTTGTTTTTATAGAGTTCAGTGAGTTTAATTTGAAAAACAGACCTTATGGCTTACAAAATAGGATGCAAACATTTTAAAGGAATGCGGCATTTCCAAATTACAAGCTCTCAAAGTCGCAGGCAAAGTTGTATGTAAACGATGCAACTTTGCCTAGAGGAATTACTTAATAAATATTAGGCTGGTATTTACAGTATTTTTTTTTCTACATGCATAAGGCACTGTGATTGTCCCTAGCAGTTAAATAATTGCCATGAAGTTATGTATTTAATTTCACAGCTAATAGGCAAAATTGTAGCAGGAACCACAAACTTCCCATACAAAAATACCGTTGACTGTAGGGTTGTCCCAATAATAAAGTTTTTTTTATGTTTTTTATTTAGATACTTAAAAAAACCAAATTGCTACGTAAGAGTAAAAATCACAAATACAAAAAAAAAAAACTACTACGTATTTAGTAACCTTCAGGGTATAATATTCCTCTTTTAAAAATGTAGTTTTAGACCCGGGGTCATCACTTAAATTTCGATAAAATAGAGGATATTGCTGGCGGAAACATCTTTAAATGCAGTTACAAGATTCTTGAATTCTTAATTTCATCAACTGTTTTCGAAGCACGATTTTTTTTTATACTTTGTGTCGCCCTTTGGGAAAATTTTGTCGTTGTAGTTATAAAAGCACGAGCCCAGCGTTGCTTTTCCGCATTTTACCATGTAACTGTAAACTACAATGCACCCATCTAAAAGAGTAAGAGGACAGTCAAATTCAGCTGAAACATTCACTGTGTCTGCGATGTGGGCTTCTTCTTTAGTCGATAACTCTGTGGGTCTACCAAATGGTTTGTTATGGATGTTTTTAGATTTATTGACAATGGTACGACGGGGGATCCCAAACTCCACTTTGTCTAAAGTACAATTTTGGCCACAAGGGCCAAAACACAGTACTGAGAAAATACATATTACAATACACACTTAATGAATTCATCAGGGTAAAATGTAATCCGACTAGTGACAACCCTAGACCCAGGCAAAGTTGTGTCTCAGAAGTTTCCAAAACACTGCGCAAGATTGCCTACTAAGTTATTTTAATGAAAACGAGTTCTTTTCATAAAAATATCAAACAATACATAAAATAGACACTATTATCTTACCCTGAGACGCTATTTCTGTACGAAAACACCTTTTCTTTCGCCAAAATTGCAAAAGTTACAGGACTCAAAAAAAATCAACCCACACGTGCCGGTTTTTGTCGCATAACTGACAGTAATAAAGGAATTACGATTATAAAAAATGAAAAATATGCTCTAATAATGTAAAATTACTACCAAATGGTGGAAAACGAGAATAAAGTAAGCAAACGCGAAATATCATGGTTGAAACGAAATAGGCAAATTTGAGCTTAGTTGGTAAAGTTGCAGCATTTTACGGTAACTAGATATTTGTTACTAGCCGAGTCACGCAAGTTCGTTTGTGTTTTTCTTAGCATGATACTGATAATATATAGCCTTCCTAAATAAATGGGCTATTAATACTGAAGAAAATTTTCAAATCGGACTAGTTGTTCCAGAAATTAATGCGTGTAAGCAAACAAAAATATTATATTTGTTATTGACGCGCACCACATTTTGACCAAGTTACAACCTGCCACTGACTTGCAAATTCCAAAAAACAAGAAAAAGCGCGGGTTAACACTATAAATTTTACCGTTATAACGATATTTCTCGTATTTTTCGTTAATGTTACATAACGTTATATTTACTGTTAATGTTATCAAATAACGGTAAATTTTATAACGTTATGAAGGTATCACAATTGAATTTAACGTTACGTAACGGTTATCATTTTGTTATTTGGTAACGTTAACAAGCCCTGCTTTAATACCCCTAAAACTAAACTATATAGTAGGCACGATCGTAGAGTAATATTTTGTACAAAATCTGATGATAAAAAAGCTCATTCCATTGATTCATCAAGCCAAAGTTCAGCCCAACGCGTTACGCTCAGCAGTCAAGGCATTAACTACACAGGGGTCGGTATAAATGTTAAGTACCGCGATAACTTTGAATTTTACTGCGTGTTTAACGCTTCTACTAAATTTTATGAAGCTTTGAAGTGTTACTGTACGTAATGGACTTATAGCTGTGCCAACAGGCTGTAGTTTCAATTAGTCTTTTTGCTAACTATTAAAAAAGAAACTAGTATTCGGGTTACACTCCATCTGTAGAATTTGTACGAAAGAGTCGCCGCAGCCCTGGAACAGTTTTTGGCAGTAAGAGTCGGACACTCCCTTCCGCTCCGCCTGGAGCGGGAGAAGTCATTTGATGATTTTCCATCCAGAAAAAGAAAGCTTCGCTCCATCGGATCTGCGGACGGCGAGCGATTGGTAGCTCGCTATCCAATAACAACCAGACCCGGGTCGACGGCGCGTCGTGTTCCACGCGCGCCACAACGAGAGGTCAGCCAAGAAGACGGTGCCTCGTAGGGTCAGTGACTGCCTCATAGAGTCACCGTGGCCCTGGAACGCAAAGGGCACTAGGAGAAACACGTGTGGGTTTTAGTAAGTAAGAGTCTGACACTCCCTTCCGCTCGGGGCGGAGCTCATTCTCCTCTAGATGTGTATTTTGTACTGTTCCCTGAAATGTGCGCAGCTCACTAATTGTCAAAAAAACACAAAATTCTTCACTCAAATTGTCAAGCACTACTTAAAATCGCACGTCACATCCTGATAGACTGTCACTTTATCTTTTTTTTATTGATAGAAAATCATCAAATGACTTCTTTCGCTCTGTTTGGGGTGGAAAAGAGTGTGAACACTTACTGACTAAAATCCAACCGTGTTCCTCCTAATACCTTTTGCGTTCCAGGGCCGCGGTGACTCTTTCGAACGAATTCCTCAACCATGGCAGGTGTTACTTTATCTACAGCCTAAACTCTTACCAGCTATCTCCTAAATATCATCTAATCATACATACCCACGAAAACATTTTGCTGGCTAGTTAAAATATAAGATTAGCTAGTCTATTGAGCAAGGTTAAGCAGAGATGATTGCCCAGGGAGCGCCGGGCGTAATCGAGTAGGCGTAGGCATATTGTCGCTCGTTTAAGCTATTTCTATGCAAAATTCCGAGCTTAATTTGACATCGACTGTAAGTGTCATACTGTAGCTGAAGTTATCTTGTAGTGAACACGACTGATTCTGATTTTTCATTCATGAACTTTAATGTGTGTTGTATGTAATTTCTTCAGCTTATAGATCATAAAGATATTGAAATATTAGCTTCTGCCAGCGACTTCGTCCGCGTGGAATAGTTACTTTACCCCCGATTTTGAAACTCTCAGCCCGATCGGTTTAAAATTGACAAAAGATAGACATGCTGTTTCGGGATATTTTTTAGATAATTTTATGTAGAACATTTCCGTAATACATGATTTCTATGTAACTTTAACCATTAAGGCTACACACGCGACGGAAGCTTAAAAAATGTAGTAACTTCTTCCGTTTTCCCAACATTTTCCTTCACTGCTCTGCTCCTATTGATTGTAGCGTGATGAAAAGTATACTATAACCTGCCCAGGAGTATGAAGAATAATTGCACCAAGTTTCGTTAAAATCGGTCGAGTAGTTTTTGTTTCTATAAAGAACATACAGACAGACAGACAGACAGACAGAAAGACAGACAGACAGACAAAAATTTTACTGATTGCATTTTTGGCACCAGTATCGATCACTAATCACCCCCTGATAGTTATTTTGAAAATATATTCCTTGTACAGAATTGACCTCTCTACAGATTTATTATAAGTATATAGATATGTACTTATTTGTGTCAAATAGTTATAATGTTGTTGTATTGCTTACACGGCTCTTTACATGTTAGTATAAATTCTTTTGTGACGATACGCATGTCCAATTCAGAATCAACGTTCTGCAATTTCTCTCCAGAATTTCTTTCAGCGCTAACATACAGATACGTTTTAATAATCCCATCCAGCGCTCAAGAATTCAGACGACGCTATATGACAGACATTGCGCCTTTATGTCGACATGATTCTGCGAATTATTTCAATAGACGACTCCCTCACAATGAATAAAAAAACAACCAACAAAATTCAGAAGCACATCGTAATAATCGCACATTCAGAAGACGAATAACTTCTCAAATAAGCAGGTTGTTCACAGAATCAAGCAGAGTTTTCCATGAAGTTGGCGATTTAAGAAGGTCGTTTCTCGTATTGATGTGGAGGGAGGGTGCGACTTTTCAATTCGGCTGGGTGCTGGCGATTCAGAGTAGACCCGCCCACCGTCGCAACCCCTGGATTCATTCATTCCTCAATCGGGGCTTGCCCGCGTCGGGTGTCCGTAAAGTTAAGCGCGCGCGAGTTTACGTGGAAAAATATAAACAATTGTTGATCGCCATTTCGAGGTTCATCCTAATATAAGGTAAGTGCTGTGTGGTTTTTGGGTCACGTAAGGTGGTTATTTTGATTCTAAAAATGGTTGACAATGCGGGTTTATTGTCGAGAACGCGTTTCTGTGAAAACAGGTTGAATGTTTCTGTGCCTTTTGGATCTATTTCGGAATTTTCCAACGTGTTTTGGCTGTGACAAAATTTTTATGTGAAAATGTATCTGGGTGAATTGCGCAAGCAAAAAAAATACACGGCAAACCTGAGAACGGTAGTGCAATGTGCTGGTTTTTTATTTTATATATTTTTTCTCAACAACGTAAGTACTTCTCTACCTTGGCAAAAAAAATCATTGATTTCTACCCTCTAATATACCAAAAAAAAATTACAAAGTGTTATTTTATCATCACGGTGGCCTGTCCTGAACCCAATTCCGCTCATAAAATACCTTCCCCTGCCAATAGATTCATAATATGGATTTAAATCAATTCTCTTATCATTAAATTATAATATATTCGATTAAATAAAACTATTTTTGTTTGTTTATCTTCTTTCTCATGGATTTGACAGGCAGTCAACTTTTGTCTGGAAAAAAGTTATCATTTCAGAGGACAGTAAGTTTTAGTAGATTATCCATGTCAACATTGCGTTGTTACGCCCCTCTCACCTTTCCTCACTTCGGATCAGTCCGGCTCAAGCTCTCGGCGCGAACGCAGCGGTCCCAAAGCTTGCGGTTTTTCCGCCAAAAAAGTAAGTTTATCATTTCAGTAACATGGGGACAAAAATAGTTTCATTTCGGTGTCACAGTCCACCGGAATGAAATGTATCTCCGAAATGATAAAACCATAAAGTTTTAGAGATCCTTTATCAAATATAAAGTCATAGTTTTGTAATGTAAGTAAGTGTAGATTAGATTATTCGGGTGTATTTGTTGTGTAATATTTGTGTTTAAGATTAAAGATATATAATATACACATATTTCTATGTAGCTAGTACCTACATGTATATATTGGGTTGGTAGGAAAGTAATGAGCGTTGCAAATAAACAAAACAATTTTAAATTATATTTTTAATTTACAATTACTTGTCTTTATAGTAGGCACCGTTGTTATCTACAACCCATTTCCAGCGATTAGGTAAAGCATGGATACCCTCAGCGTAAAAACTTGGGAGCCGTGAGGCAAAAAAGCTTTCGAGGAAATCTGTTAACTGTGCTCTATCATCAAATTTTTTGTCCTGTATATGATTACTGAGAGAGCGTAACAAATGAAAATCCGTTGGCGCTAGATCGGGAGAGTAAGGTGGATGTGGCAGTAGCTCCCATTCAAAATCCAATAGCTCTGACGAACGACTTTGGCTATGTGCGGCCGAGCGTTGTCGTGAAGGAAGTAGGTATATCTTTGTTTGTTCACGGCGCTTTTTGTTGATTTCTGTACGGAGTCGGTCAAGCTGATGACAGTATATTGTCGAGTCCACGGTGATATTATCGGGTAGTAGCTCCCAGTATAAAATATAAGAGTTGATTTAATTTTAGAAGTTTTACTTATATACCTGTAGAAACACTATTCTCGTTTCGTTACCAATTTAACTAAATTATACCTAGCATTTTTCTCTTAGTGCAACGGGTACACATTATGTATTACTATTAATGGCATAACTTACAAATGCAGCCATCATATTAATCAGAAACTTTAAGCTTTCTTATCGCGCTTCGTTCACTCTTTTGAAAATATATCAAGTAAATTAGTATTAGTTCATAAACAAACAAAAATATTTATTTATGGTTACCAGCATTTACGATAAAGTTTTCCAACATTTTCACACAACAACAACCAGAAAAATTACCAAAGGTTATTTAAGTGAAGAAACAATTCATTCATATCATAATAAATATTACAATAATATCATTCTTTGAGGTTATTGTAACCTCAAAGAATGATATATGTAATAGTAATTGTAATATCTATATATTAATGATGATATTAAAATAACTGTCTACTGTCCTGTCTCAGTGTTTATCTAAAATTTGTGGAAATCAAACCTAACAAAGTACGGAACCCTGGCTGCCCGGCACGGTTGTTCTTAGCTGTATCATATCGGTGGATTTATTTCATTCCGGTGCACAGTTTATCATTTCGGTGGTCATTTTTATCATTTCGGTAGACACTTTTCATTTCAGTGGACTCTTAAAAATTCATCCTTAAATATTTATGTAAGTTTTGATGAAATTTGATGTCCACTCACGCACAATGTTATAAAATAGGCTAAAGTTTTATTTGTCACTAAAAATATGTAGATAGCATTGAAATTAAAAAATCCCACCGAAATGACATATAAAAATCACTTGTGGAAATTCACCCATCTGCTCGTTTTATATCCCGAGACGTCTCTGTGAATTATAATCTAAGGCATGGGTGCGATATGTTTTTCATAACATTAGGTACCTACGTACCTCATTGTTTATCTTTTTATTCGATAGATTTTGGACGAATACAGACAGAAATATCGCTATTAATAAGAATTCTACCGCAAAATATTAGATGCCTATAAATCTGTTCATAATCGGTACCATTTTTTTTTTCAGTGTATTTTTTATTTTTTGTCTTAATCACCTAATTTTGTCCATTATAACTTTTTCTTCGACACTATAATATGTAGGTATTCTTAACTATTTACTAAAGCATCCTGGGTACCTACATTATTTTAAAATTGTGTTTGACATTTTAATAATATATTTAAATCTTCTCGTCAACTAACGCCTCCCAATATTATAAACTCAAAAGTGACTGACTGACTGACATAGTGATCTATCAACACACAGCCCAAACCGGATCGGGCTGAAATTTGGCATGCAGGTAGATGTTATGACGTAGGTATCCGCTAAGAGAGGATTTTGAGTAATTCTACCCCCAAGGGGATAAAATAGGGGATGAAAGTTTGTATGAAACTTTGTCAATTTTAAACCGATCGGGCTGAGAGTTTCAAAATCGGGGGTAAAGTAACTGTTCCCCGCGGACGAAGTCACGGGCAGAACCTAGAAGCTAGTATCATAATTTCCTTAAAAACTTACTTAGTAACAAACAAAAAATATTCCAATATGTCGCGTGCTTGTCTTATGAAGAAAAATAGTTATTTGTGTCCGTTTGTCACGCTGTCTTTAAAGATTAATGAGGAATAGACCACGTTAGTGTCACCTTGTCACGTCTGTCGCCGCCCGGTCACTCTTGACAAAAAGTTCGATACCTACCTAACGTACTTAAAAAAAAAAACATTGCAAATTAAAAAAAAAAGTTGCGAGGGTTGACTAGTTATCAATAAGATTATATCAAAGAGTACTATAATTCTGATTATATCGAGTAAGGCAGACGACATTGCTGCCATTGCGGGTAGATCTTAGATGAGGCTGGCACATGGACGTGGAGATAGGCAGAAGAAAAGAGAAGTCTATGTTTAGCAGTGAGCGAAGTCTGACTGTGGGTGATGATGATGAAGATCAAATCTATTACTCGCTGCCAATGTTGCGGAATTTGTGCGAAATAGTTACCGCGGCCTGGACAAGAAGTGCCGTGTTTCCAGTTAATGGGTTGTGGAGCTCTGCTAGGCAGCCGCTCCACGTAAAATGCTGATATTCAGCTGAATCCGATTTGACTGGGAGCCGACCCCAATATAGTTGGAAAAAGGCTAGGCAGATGATGAGTTTCCGCGGCCTGGAACACAAAGGGCATTACGAGGAACATGGTTGGGTTTTAGTCTGTAAAAGTCTGATACTTCCGCTCCGCCCAGAGCGGATGAAGTCATTTAATGATTCTCCATCCTTAAAAAAAAAAGAGCAGAATACCTATTTTGGTTCAGAAACGAACGAGAAATCAAAATGATGTATCATAAATGTTATATTATGATTTTACTCAGCGTTGTAACCTTTATGGTTCGTTCGCTAACATTTTACCCTGTTTTTCTATGCCGATCATAAGCGATATGTATGAGTCGCATAGTTTTCAAAGGGTGGGTAGGTAAATAATAATATAGGGTACCGATAAAGTATGGCATTCAATGCCAATATACATTGACTTTAAGTATCGCCGACTACGGCAGTCAAGTTGTTCAGGTTTTAGTTATAGAAAACTATTATGTTTTATTTATTAGGTAGGTCTAGTAACTAGACCTATCCGTGATAACAACCCTTTAAACTAACTAGACTCTAGTTAGTTTAAAGGGTTGTTGTCACGGATTCATTTCTATTGAATGTTACGATATATTTATTTGCAATAAATAACAGAAAAGCTGCAGGATTTGTTGCATTCTAGCTCAAAATGTTCTTTGACGATAGTGGCTATCTAAAATTTGTTATATAATATTTAAATTCTCAGTCTTGGGGAAGAGTATGGAAATCGTCTTATGAAAATAATAGCCATTATTCTGTTGTAGACCAGTTATAAGCAAGTCGTAATATAAAATATATTTCCATATTTATTTTGACCTGCAGCAATACTACTGTCATATTGTGAAAACTGAATCCAATTAATCAAATGTTGTAATATTTTTTGCGTAATGTGCGTACAAAACCGAATATGCCGAATAGAATAGGTATTAATCGATATTATTTCAATATTTGTTTAATTTAAAATACAATGAAAGTGGTTCAGTTTTATTCTTTGCATAAGTTTCATTAAAACACTTTTTTTAAAATTAAGTATAGTTTCCTCGTGAAATTCGAACGTTTTAAAAAAAGTCGTAAAAGTAAATTGTAACATAAATCGACTAAACAATCGATTGTCAATTATTTATTATATAAGCAACAAAGCGGAACTCATGTCAATGTCAAGTCAAAAACTCAAACGTCAATCAAATCATCTGCTTTGTTTGTTGGTTTTGAGATTACGGTAAAAGTACGTCAACAGCCGGCATGGCTACTTGGCATACTATGGCATCTTCAATTTGTGGTTGCCCTACAATAAATTCAGGTTAATTCTCGTTTACAATAAAATCAAATATTTATTTCCTTAAAATATAACATGAGAGCTCGGTGTATGAATATGTACCTTATAGGTTGTTTTTGTACAAATCAAAAGCATCCCATATCTTCTATCTACCATGGAACAGTTGTAATTTTTTTAGTTATTTTTAAATGGTATTAGTATATAAATAAAATAATGCAGTAATCGTTACTGTAACATCAAGCCCAACTTTCTATGAAATTTCACCCGTCTCCTTTGAACATTAAGTCATGTCAGCTTCCGTTTACATCTTTTTAATTAGTTTTCTATGCAGTCTAAAGTTAGCGCATATTATTTCTGTCATTTATTTTTGTCATTATGTACGCGATTACCATTCTATGCCATCTGTTTCAATGGAGTGTCAATGGTTGACCATTGGAAAGTCATAATGACGCTTTTATTTTAGTAGTTTACCAAACTTGTCAAAATCAACAATTGTGAAATCAACGATAGACCATGCTGTCACTATTGTAATAGCAGGATTGAGGCGCTGGTCGGAGAAAGCTGAAATTTGGTAAGTACCTGCTTGCCAAATGCTTTTAAAAGCACCGCGGTGCTGGAACACAAAAGGCATGAGAAAGATGGGTTTTAGTCGATAAAAGTCTGAAATTCCCTTCTGCTTCAGACTGTAAGAAGTCATTTGATGATTTCCCATCCATAAAAAATGGTATATTATACATACAGTTCTACACGCGTGACAAATACAAGCGTGGTATGTACTGTGATTTATTTTTTAATCTTTATTTTTTATTTTTGACAACTTTGGGGCAAAGTTGTTTTCCTAGTTTGTTAGCCTAGCTTTATTTCAGGAAATCTTGAAATAAAGCTAGGCTAACAGAGAGAGATTATGCTTTGGATCATCTTGGATGGATGTTTGCTACTCCATAACGCCGGAACGGTTGAACGAGTCTGGATTAAAGGCGCAGAGATTGCCATTTATTACAGATTGGAAAAGCACATGTTATGCTACTAATTATCTCGGGAATACGTTCCCTTGGGACAATTTCCGTCATCGTCGGCAGGAGCTAATTTGTAATATACTTTAACAAGATTTTATTTAATACTAGCAGCGCCCCGAGGCTTCACCCGCGTAGTTCCCGTTCCCGTGGGAATACGGGGATAAAATATAGCGTTTGTCACCCGGGGATAGTGTAGCTTCCCAACAGTGAAAGAATTTTTCAAATCGATCAAGTAGTTTCGGATACTATTGAATGCAAACAAACAATCAAACCTTTACTCTTTATAATATTCGCATAAATGTGGGGTCATATGTTGAAATTAAATAGTTGTGAAGATGAAAACTTCTACATATTTTTAAGTAATAAGTAAAAACAAAGAGAGCTGTAAAAGAAAACGTCTATCTTCGTTAATCGTTCCTTGCATACTTCGCTATTTTTTTATATCTATCTCTCTCTTTCACTCTTATTACACCTTTCGCTCACACCTCTGCATACGTTCCTTACTACTCAATGTCAATTCCACAAGTACATATCTACAACCTGCAAACAAACAAAATAAATAGAATATTTAGGAAGCTATAGCCATTACACTAACTGTAGGTACCTTTAGTAGCGTTTCGTTTTCCGCATTCATGCATATTTGAATCAAATGCGTGTCGATTGCTTTGCTCGGAGTAAATTCAACCGCATTCAGACGTAACAATTTGATAGTGAACTTTGTGTCGTAGTTGTTAGGGCGATTTTCGTATGGAAACCGTATTTTTTATGCTGGGCCAGCTTTTGACTTCGATACGAACAAAAAAAAATCCGATGGAACGAACGAACCCAGAAGATGCCAGTCCACTCTTGCTTTGAGTTTTAGTAGTTGTAGTTTTTGGTTAAAGTTAACATCCAGTCGTATTGCCTTCGTCAGTTTTAAAATTATTTTCTTTGTCAATTTAAGGCACTTAGGTAATCCCCTTAAAATCATGGCGCTGTGCAAAGTACTGCCAAGAAAAAGAAAGAGAGATATGCCTAAGGCATTAAGCCCGCTTCTATACACATTTTTTTACTAGTGCATAAAGTTTTAATAAATAAACAAACTTTCTACTTTTTTACACATCAGAATTTGATGATCTATAACTATACTATTTCTCGAATACGTTCCTAGCAATTGTGAACAGACATTTAATAAACTGACGATATGTTGGTGAACAGTCAGTGCTATGCTGCAGTGGTTCTACAATTTATCGGATTTTCTAGCCTAACCAAGTAGCGGAGCATACGGCACACGGAACTTAGGGCTCCCCTACACAGATATGTTAGGTTCGGATGGTATATTTTTGTTACAGGCCTGTTGGTCTAGTGGTTAGTGGTCCTGACTGCTAAGCCGGAGGTCGTGGGTTCGATTCCCACACAGGCCAAACTATGTGTGATGAGTATGATTGTTTGTTCTGTGTCTGGGTGTGATTTATCTATAATATGTATGTATTTATAAATTATATAAGTATGTATATCAGTTGTCTGGTTACCATAACACAAGCTCTGCTTAGCTTGGGATCAGATAGCCGTGTGTGAGTGGTCCCAAGATATTTATTTATATTTAAATTTATTATTATTATATGAAACTTGAAAGTCAACAGACAAGCCCGCACCGCATATTTAACGGGCAACCACGAACTGCATCCGAAGGTGCGTGTCTGGCCGTGTAGGGCCCTGAGATACGAAGCTATTTTGTCATTCCAAAAAAAAAAACATTAACCAAAAAGTACAAAATAACTTTAATTTCGCTTAAGTTCGTGTTCAAAAAACGAAAAGCAACCAAAAACACAGAGTTCCAAAATTAAATTAATTTTATTTTTATACGTTTAGTTTTTTTTTTGTGTAGAAGTCGGTTGTATTTTTTGTTGTAAAAAGTTTTTTTATTTTTTGCTTTTTAGTGGTACCCCCCCCCCCCTCCCCACCTAAACGTACTAATCACATTGGTGTAAACAATAAACAAACATGTGATTTCAATGGAGGTTTGCGAGACTTTACACCGTGTTTTGCATATCTCTATATATAACTCTTCCCTTGATGCGTCAGTGCAGGGCCCCAAGTCTGCTATAACAATAGTGTCAGAATGGTCTATCATTGATTTCATAATGGTTAATTTTGACAAGTTTGGTAATCTACTAATATAAAAGAGTCATTATGACTTTCCAATGGTCAACCACTGACACTCCATTGAAAAAATGGTAATCTCGTACATAATGACAAATTAATGACAGACGTATGCGGTAGACTGCTAAAATTTTGACGGTTCCTTTGATCAGTGACCTATCATTAGAACGTCGTAGTGCAGTCATTTATTTTAATAGCTCTGTTATCAAAAAGTTTTGAGACCATTGACCGACCAATGATCGACCATTATGAATTTAGCAGATTACGAACTTTTGGCAAAATGACAATGGGATCGTGTTGGAATGACAAATTTATAAAAAATAGCAGACTTGGGGCCCTGGCAACTCCGCGTTCGTCCGGAATGTCAAGCACCATGGGAAGCTAGCTTCACCGACTGTACTAAAGGCCGAGAATATTGAAGGACTATTAGGCAAGGTCAGATTGGCCTTCGGAGGGTCCTTTCATGGACTTCCTATTGTTATTAATCGAATGCTTCAATATTAATTAACTTAGTGGCTTTTAAATAATAGGTAACGACGTTATACTGCCTTTTATGTTATTATCAGGCTTGGCTTCGATATTTTAATGTTGTTTTGGAACATTTATTTTTTAATAGAGATAAAAAAAATATTGGATCTGTATTGTATAGATTGTTGACAGGATGTTCCAGAAGTGCGTGGTCATATAAGTAGCTCATAAATATAAGGAAAAAAAATATAGCAAAGTAAAAAAAAAATCCCTTTAAAAAAAAACAACCACAAAAACGACTAATAAGCTCCAATCAAATGACTTTTCAAGAAGTTTGTTACAATTGATGGCATTTACTTAGTTCAATTACAGTTTTTTTTTTTTTAAGTTTTTACGTTCGCTTTTTTTGAAAATAGTGAATTTGTTTTTTTCTTTAATGTATATCTGCTACTTAAATCACCCTGTAGGGTATCTATTAGTAGGTATAAGTAACAAAACTGAAACGCAACATAATTTGTACTACGTTTTATCTTAACTAATCACTAAATATTATAAAACAAAGTCCCCCGCCGCGTCTGTCTGTCTGCCTGTCAATTCGCCAACTCAAAAACTACTGAACGGATTTTCGTGCGGTTTTCACCAATGTATGGAGTTCTTTATGAGGAAGGTTTACATGTATAATTTGATAAGGTTTGTGTAAATTGGCTGAAATATGACACACAATATGTTGCCCAAAGTGTCAAAATAACAATTATCAAAAGGTAAAAAATATAGTACTCATTAATACCCACAAAATTCCCCGAGGCTTTATGTCTAACTATTATAATTATGTCATAATAACCGCTTTTCGTTCAAATCATTCAATCAAAACCGTATTACAATCAAAATACTATACATTCATATAGGGGTATTAATCCTTATCCAACTAAATAGTTTAATAATCAAGGTTGATTATGTACATGTAAATTCCTCTTTAAATAACTGAAATCGGACCTTTCGTTTAAAAGTTACGACGGGTATAAAAATCCTAAAGGTAAGAAAAATGTTGCGGTGTGAGCGTTTTTAAACTAGGAGCGATTTTCATAGTTTGCAATTATAATTATAACGTTTATTATTTCAAAATTAAAAACGGTTTTTAAAAAATACAGCCGCAGCTGTTTCACAATAGAATTGAAATACTTAAGTTGCACCCGTGCGAAACTGGGGCCGGTCGCTAGTTATATCACAAAATTTAATGCAAAACATTGTTTTTTTAGTTTTCACGCCTAAATCACTGAACTGATTTTGACTCATTTTGGCGCAGAGATATAGGCAACTTATTTTGCGAAAATACGTATGAACGAAGTCATGGGTTAAAAGTACCTAAAAATTCAAATAAAAAATAGTGAAATTATTACAAAAGAAAAGGACGCTCAAGTGAACTGCAGTAAAGCTGAAAGTTATAGGTACCAACAAGTACTAAATAAATCATTAGAAATAAACACTCATTACATTGTACGTTTCAAGCAGTCTTTCAAAACGAAACCCAAATGAATATCTAATAAACAAATGAAGTATATTTAATTCGTCATCACGGCTTCATCGCTGGGGTACACAGACGCCTAGTTTGCTCAGGTAATGACTTCTTTTGTTCACACTTCGAACGTATTCAGTGCTTCGGCGGGGTGCCTGAGGGCCCAAAGCGGGGTGGCGACGCGCGACGTTGAGATGAAGTTTTTTTTTAAGACTGGGAAATAGGGATGTTTCCTGAGTAAAAAATATATGATTATGTTTAGTCCGTCAGTTAGATTATAGAAAAATATTGGACACGTATTTTTTCCTTTATCAAATCTATAAAAACTGAAGCAGATACAAAGCATCAAAGATCAGGAGTGACGTGACGTGGCTTGTGACGTTACGGCTCGGTAAAAATTGTAGCGAGTAGTGACGTCACATGAGTTTTCAACGCACTGTACCTATCGTCTTCATTTTTTGTTTACGTGAAAAAAAGAAAAAATACGTGTCCAATATTTTTTTGGAAATCTATCCGACGGACTAATTAGTTTTTTTTAGTTAACTTCCCTATTATCAAATGACTTCTTCTGACTATAACCCATCCGTGTTTTTCCTAATGCCATTTGCGTTCCAGGGCCGTGGTGTCTTTTTCGAACAAAGTCCGCAATGAAAAGATACTTAGATTTTTCTTCTAGAAAGTTTGTAGGGTTCTAAGTTAGTGAAAGAATTTAATAGTTTCATATTCATAGATTATAGTGTGATATTATAGTGTGATTTTTCAATAGCAAGAGAGAGCTTTACGTGCTTTCCGACGCACTATACCTTGTGCCATATGGAAAACAAGTAAATATAATGATTTGGAAGCTTTTGTACAGAGTAGGGTATAACAGCCATTTTTGTTCTTTATTAGCAGCCAGCCTTAGATTCGCAGAGAATATGATGATTTTTTTCGACACCTTCAATTTCGATTTCGTTCATTTTCATATTTTAGCCTATTTACAAAAAAATAACCTGTTTTAATTATACACTTTTCAATACAAATAATACCTTCTTCAAGAATAATTCCGTCATTTCGTAAATGTCGTATGAAATTCTTTTCGGTAGTTTTTGAGTTCTTGCGTATAGACGAACAAATAAGCCCGACGGAGGGATTTTGTTTTACAATTTGTATAATGTTTCCCAACCTGTCACTTATTTCGTTGTTCTTTTACGGTTTTCAATTTAACAATTGTTTTTTTCTTACTACATGTTCTTTCGTTCTCCTTCAAGACTTGGACGATCGTCACATGTTTGTTTTTGCTTAATCTTTTTGTTGATTTATGTATATATCATGTTTGTATATCATGTTTATATATCACAATTTAATAATTTATATATCATGTTTGTTTTTGCTTAATATTGTTGGCTCTAATAGCTAGAAAGTGCGTGTTAAAAGTTTCTAGTATATTAAATCTACGTAATGAAAACCTAAGTTATCGAACTTGCTAAACGTTTAGTTGACACTTCGCGTGACCCAAGGGCTGGCTTTTACTTCGGACAGAGGATAAGTATTGCCATACAATGTGGCAATGCCGCCAGTCTATTGGGTTCACTCCCAGTCGATAGCGATGTGGACGAGTCTTTTGATGCCATTTTGTAGTTAGGAAGATTTTAGTTCATTTTTAGTTTAAGTGAACCTATATATAGTTAGATTTAAAGTAAAATAAAAAAAAAAAAAGTTATCCAATGATCTTAATCCCTTTATAGTAAAAGAGTTTTGATTAGTCAGCAACATACCCTGTATAGACATTTAAATCCCAACTGTTAGCTAAATTAGTTCATGGAGAAACACGGAACAAGTTGCAAATTCCAGTATCCTCCAAAATTAAGGATACTCAGACCAGACAGGTGTTGTGTTTGGTTGGCAACTAGCCCAAAATTGTTGTCGGGCTGTTTTATAATTATGTATGTAAAATCGCGCAGGGAACTTTGATAGCGTTATGCAGGAGTTGTGTGGCGATAGAACTAGTCTTTTTAGGGTTCCGTAGCCAAATGGCAAAAAACGGAACCTTTATGGATTCGTCATGTCTGTCTGTCTGTCCGTCCGTTTGTCACAGCCGTTTTACTCGGAGACTATTAAAGCTATGCAAATGAAAATTGGTAGGTAGGTGCAACCTGTTAACCGCTATTCAATAATGCTGTAATATTATGGAAAAAATATTTTAGGGGTGACACTCCATACATGTAACTGAGGGATGGAAAAATAAATTCCAATAAACATAATCGTGTGGGGTATCATTGGATAGCTCTTTCAAAATGAAGAGGTTTCTAAAAATATTTTTTTAAGGCAATAGTTTTTGAGATAATAATTATGTGCTTCCGAATTCGTAAAAAATGTCCCCCCCCTCTAACTTCTAAACTTTGAAGTTGAAAATTCTAAAAAAAAATTGAGCAAATAGAACTTCAGAGACACTTCCAACGAAAATAGTTTTGAACATCACAGCTTTTAGAGATATGAGATTTTAACAGTGAACTACGGAACTCTTCGCTATGCGTGGTCCGACACGCACTTGGCCGGTTTTTTTAGAATTAGAACAAGGTATTCATTTTCACAAAACCTCGCTCATTTCTCGCTCAGCTTTGCACAGTACCTCGCACATACAACACTTTCAATTTCAGCCGTCGTTGTAAATTTTTATCATTATTATCATAATATACAGAGAATGAAGGAAAACGTACATTTATTTACTGTTTTATGAAAATGAGCTGTACGAGAAATTGCTTTTAGCTAGATTACGTGAACTTTATACATAATGTGTTATGATTTAAATACGGCGTTGGTACGTACATATGTATGTATATGTAAATGGGCTAATATTTTTGAATGTGAAGTGGAACCAATCTACTTAAGATACTTTGGAATATTGAGTAACATAAAAGGCTTTTTATGCGTTGGAAGGTATGTACTAAAAGCCATTTAAATTCTTTAGTGCCCCTTCATCGATAATGACCACAATGTATTGGAAGAATTGGAACAACTTTAGGCCTACAATAGGATATTGCGGAATTTGTTCGAAACAGTTTCCGCGGCCCTGGAACGCAAAGAGCACAAGAAAGATCACGGGTGGGTTTTAGTCAGTAAGAGTCTGACACTCCCTTCAGCTCCGCCCAGAGCGGGAGAAGTCATCTGATTATTTCCCATCCAAAAAAAGGCTTACAATAGGCTCCAAGGGACGTATTTTAGCACGTTTTCCGCCCAGACTCCAGAGGGCCTTGTGCGATATTTTTTCTCACTCGGCCGGATCAACTATAAATTTTGCTAGTGTCAAATTGTATGGAAAAAAATGAAGTTTTCCGTTATTGACACCAGAATGCTCTTATTCGCTTAAGAATAAATTGACGCTTAGGTTATTGCAATCGCGTACGTTTAAAAAGGCACCACGCCTGGCCTAAGGCATCAGGAAAGGGCATAAGGCCTCAGGGTATTGTTATCAGTATTGTTAGTGGTCCCTCTTTTTGTTTATGAATGGAAAATGGGCAAAAGACTTCTTTCGCTCTGGGCGAGACAAGAGTTTCAGACTCTTACTGACTAAAACTTATCCGTGCTCCTCCTAATGTCTTTGCGTTCCAGGGCTGCGGTGACTCTTTCGAACAAATTTCGCAACGGTTTTGGTCCCCTAGATTGTTTTTGTTGTGGCCCTCGGACTTGGCTAACGTCTATTTTGTCTTTGTCATTTTTAATTTGTCGCTACGGTAAAGACGCCACTGACTGACCCTTTTTTTTTCTCGATGGGAAATCATCGAATGACTTCTCCCGCTCTGGGCGGCGCGGAAGGGAGTGTCAGACTCTTACTGACTAAAACCCACCCGTGATCCTTCTTGTGCCCTTTGCGTTCCAGGGCTGCGGTGACTCTTTCCAACAAATTCCGAAACCCACCACTGACTGACCCTGACACTGCCACAAGTGCGTGGTACACACAGATTCAAACCAAGGTTTTAATTTTATAAGCCTTTGCCAGTAAACTTGACTGAAGCATGCCAAGCTTGTTTAGCTCGCATGACGAGAGTGCGTGCCTCTCGAACCTTGGCCGTCACCACTTGTTATATTTGCGTTTTTCACGACATTTGACCTCCCGGAAACCTGATTTACGATTTAGTTAATATGATTGTGTTGTAAGGGCGAAATGACTGTTCTTTGAAGGACTGGCTTGTTATAAAGCGATTAAAATATTTAAACGGCCTCGTCGATTTAAAGGATCGCAAGCATAATAAGCCTTTTAATGTTCCCACTGCTGGGACACAGGCCTCCTCTTTAGGAGAGGGAATGGGCCGTAATCCACCACGCGGGCCCAGCGCGAGTTGGTGAATGTCAAATGTCTTTGAATCTTTGGTTCTAGGACATGCCGGTTTCCTCACGATGTTTTCCTTCACCGTTTTGAGAGCAGTGGTGATGAAATTAATAACACAAAGTAATGCACCTGGCTGTGTTAGAACCCGCGACCTACAATTCGTAAGTCGGAGCCGTTACCACTCGGCCACACCAGTGCTCTCACTCGGGTTAATGATCGCAAGCGCTTTACTTCTGAGCATTAGATCCACATCACACTGATTCTCGGACCGGACAAGCCCTACGATATTCCCAATCATTGCAGAACCCGTAGTCATTTATCATCAGTAACGTTTATCTGTTGGGTGAAGCTCGACGAATCCAGGGGAGATTATTCAACTGTCTCAAGTGCCGTAACGAAAAAATTTTCATTTCCCCCTCTTTAAAGAACAGAGCAGAACAGAGCTAGGCCAAAAGGTTTCAACGAACGTTTCGAACCATGGTATACCCAACTGCCAAGCACCATCTATCACGGATAGGTAGAGTTATTATTGAGATACAGAATTATTGAGTTTTTCCAAATATGTAATAAGCAGCATATTTTTTTGTCATAATTAAATTGCTTAGACCTACAAAATTACTTACAAAAAAAATCGTCCGCTATAAATACATAATTATGTCTAACTAATATGGTTAACACACAATTACCGTTTTTTACCGTTTTCGTGGTATCATAATATCATTCAATTTAATTAGTTTGATGAAATTACACTTTAGATTATATAAATCGGATATTTTCTTCAAAAGTTACAATAAAATTGCTGCAAAGAAAACGTTTCGGTTTGAGCGAGCTGGCCAACTACCTACTCTTTAGAGGAATCGGAGGGTGTGTGGTACCGTTTGTAAAGGAAATGACGACAACCAGCGCGGACGAAGTCGCGGGCGAGGTGCTGGTTTAAAATATAATTCACAGTTTCACCGTAAATCTACCACCTTAATAAAGTAAAAAACAAAAAAAAAAACGAAGAACTATTCATCTCAGCTTCTAGGTTTTAACTAAGAAGGATAATTTTAAAACTTTTGCCATAAGGAGGTCAAAGGGGGTTTAACGTTTCAGGAAAACGAAGTCGCAGATGGCAACTCACGATATACTCAGCGAAACTTTGCTGAAAATCTTTAAAATTTAATTACGAAACTTTTAATTTGAGGAGTTACTTAGATAAAGTTTAGGTTATGTTTACCTTTGGAGTTTTTCATTTATTAATAATGCTCTAGTGACTTGTTCGGGCTTTTTATGGATGCAAATTATATTTACAATTCTTCCTCGTTTATCGTTTTTCTATTATTGGATCCGCGTGGTTTAGAAGAAGCAAGCGCAGGGACTGACCGAGTTAGATATCATCATCTGCCTAGCCTTTTCCCAAATACATTGGGGTCGGCTTCCAGTCAAGCCGAATTCAGCTGAATACCAGAATTTTACGTGAAGCGGCTGCCTACCAGACCTCCACAACCCATTAACTGGGGAACACGGTACTTCTTGGCAAGACTGGTGTCAGATTTTCTGTCTTCTGACAATCCGTAACGACTGCCAAAGAACTCTAAATGACAGCCGGGACCAACGGCTTAGCGTGCTTTCCGAGGCACGGAGAAGTCACGTTATGTTAAGATGGTCACCCATCCACAGACCAACCTCGGCAAGCGTTGCTTAACCTAGAAGATCGGCCCGTGCGGCTGTTATAATTTAGCCACGATCTCCTCCCGAGTTAGATATATAATACAAATAAAAGAAAATAAAATAGTGTAGTCTTATTAACTCAAAGGTTGGCTGGTAGAGAGTACCTTGTTGCATTAAGTCCGCCTATGTACCGCTATTGTACATAAAGTTTAAAAAAACGGATTGTATTACCGAAAGATACATTAGCCTTCCAAACACCGCATCCTATATATGTAGTTACGTGATATTCGTAATAAGGTTTGCCACTAAATCCCTCTGACCTGCGTATAATTAATGGAGTGTGGTTAGCTGTGTCAGTCGCGGAAAATCCGAAGCTTATCCAACATTCCCGGATTTGACTAAATTTGGTCAGAATGTACCGATATGTGTCCATGTAATAATTGTCCAACAATCAATCTTTGTATAAAAGTAATCTGTACAGGACCTATCAGAATACCAGCGCTGTGATATATTTTTTTTAAATATCGCAGCAAATGCTGAGATAGGAACCTTTTTGGCCTCACACATTTATGTTTATACTCCATTCACAATAAGATTAGACATTGGAACAAAATTGTTTACAGTCCGTTCAACCGTTTTTTACTTCTTTTCTGTACGCATAAGGATGGCATTCAAAGCAAAAACCTGATAAAAAATAATTGTTTACTGCAGCTACCATGTGTCATGGCACCAACGCAATAGAAGTCAAAATCGATTGAATGGACTGTAAAAAAGATGTATTTCAATGTCTAATTGTTAATTTATTTTTCTAGTAGTTTTTTTTTGTTTCTTTTGAGCGAGACCCAAATAAACATTTTTCTTTCTTTCTACAATCTGCCTAGCCGTTTTGCAACTATGTTGGAGTTGGCTTCCAGTCTAACCGGATCCAGCTGAATACCAGTATTTTACCTTCAGCGACTACCTATCTGAATTCATCAATACAGTTGGTAACTAGGTACTAAGATATTATCCATTGGCAACAGCTTACCATGCTTTCCGAGATACTGACTGGCCTTGGCCAGCGATGTTTAACCTTGAAGATCGATCTGTGCATTATCAGCCTTTTAATGTTTCCACTGCTGGGACACAGGCCTCCTCTCTAGGAGAGGGAATGGGCCGTAATCCACCACGCGGGCCCAGTGCGGGTTGGTTCGATCTGTGCTGCTGTTATTAATCATCCACTTGTACATATGTATTGGATATTCGACGTACCCTGTACAAGCAATCCTTTTTTCTGGATAGGAAATCATCAAATGACTTCTCCCGCTCTGGGCGGAGAGGAAGGGAGCGTCAGACTCTGACTAAAACTCACTCGTGTTCCTCCTAATGCCTTTTGCGTTCCAGGGCCGCGGTGACTCTTTCGAACTAATTCCGCAACCCTAGCAGGCATTTACTAGCGTGCCTATAATAGCTTATGTATAAGCTTTTAAAAATGATACATTTTATAAAATAAGGAAGTCTAAGCTATTCTACTAGTTTACTAATTGCTTTTTATATTAAGGGTTTTAGAAATTAAAGAAAATAGCAAAGGGTATCAAATGAAATAAGCAATTATAGACCTTACAATAGTTTCATTATCATCATCTGCCTTTTCCCAACTATATTGGGGTCGGCTTCTAGTCAACCCGGATTCAGCTGAAAACCGTGAAGTGGAACTGCCTACCAGACCTCCACAATCCTTTAATCAACAAATTAACCACCAATAAACTTAAATTGGTACTGAACATTTTATATTTTTTATAATTATAGCAACAACTAACCAAAACATCGAACTATTTGTGTAAATAATGGTCAATGATCATTACTCTATCCAACATGATAACAATATGTAGTACTAGACACAATAGTCAAACTACAAACATTTAAAAATAGTAAACATAATATAATAATAATAGCAATAAAACTCCGTTCTGGTCGGCGTCGACGTCTCCTAGAAGAATGGCTCTGCCATTTCGTTTTTAATGAGCGGCTTCTGGCAGTTCAACCAGACCCCAAGTCTGCTATTACAATAGTGTCAGCATGGTCTATCATTGATTTCATAATGGTTGATTTTGACAAGTTTGATAATCTACTAATATAAAAGCGTCATTATGACTTTCCAATAGTCAACCACGGACACTCCATTAAAAAAAATGGCATAGAATGGTAATCTCGCACAAAATGATAAATGAATGACAGACGTATGCAGTAATCTGCTAAAATTTTGACACTTCCTTTGATCAGTGACCTACCAATCAAACACGTCATTGTGCAGTCATTGCTATTAATAGCTCGGTTACTAAAAACTACTATGAGATCGTTGACCGACCAATGATCGACCATTATGAATTTAGCAGATTACGAACTTTTAGCAAAATGACAACGGGATCGTGTTGGAATGACAAATTTATAAAAATAGCAGATTTGTGGCCCTGAGAGGTGGTCGACTGCTTAACCGGACTTGCCTGTGGTGGCCTTAACATTAATATTAAAGCCTCCAGGCAGGGCATGGGCTCTGCCATTCGGAGCTCCCCCTTTTATAGTCGTGAGCAAACAACTTTGACGTTTCTATCTGTCGTCATCCAAAATATCAACGATATAAAAGGTGGTAATCCGTTTGGAATATTTTCTATGTTTTGCTACAAAATTTCTTAATATTTTAACCAATCTACTTTTACAGAGATGCTGAATTATTGAATAACTAGCGACCCACCCCGGCTTCGCACGGGTGCAATGTTGATATTAAATCTCTGCTATATTATGCATGTAGTATACATATAAACCTTCCTCTTGAATCACTCTATGTTCCTCCCCGACTTTTGCCTAACGAGCCAGCCCGCGCCGCTGAGTCATTAGCGTTAAATCCCCTAAATAATAATAACTGACCCAGCCTGTCCCTTGCTGCCCCTCTCAATGACCCCGTTAAGCCGAGGCCCGTATCCCACAGGGGATGCCCTTAGCGAAGCGGTCATTTAGCTTTTAGTAGTTTTTAGCCCTGGCTGGGGGCCTTAAATTCATTTGAGGCCACCACAGAATTGTCCGGTTAAGCAGTAACCAGCCTTAGTGTGCTGAACTGCGAGTGGTCCATACCGTTGCGTAGTTTTAAAGATCTAAGCATACATAGGGACAGACAGCGGGAAGAGACTTTGTTTTATATTATGTAGTGATGTAAATTACATAGTACATAATTGTTACGAGCTTTAGCTTGTGCAAAGCATTACTATTTTATCAAGTTGACAATACATATAATTAGTATAATCTATTACCTTGCTGTCACCTAAAAAAGCTAATATTTTGAAACCTTTATGAGTCAACAAGCTGGGGTCCTGGGGTCCGAGGGGAAGTCTCCTTTTCAAGGGTCTCGCCGTCTGACCGGCATTGCCGGAACTGACTGGCTCGTCCTGTGGCGAAACAATAAATATTATCATTCAAAGTGGCGATGCAGCCAGATTTCTGGGATTCGACGCCTCAGTTTCTTTTTTGTATATACCTATTTTGACATACATATATGTATATTAAAATTCGTAACTCACAAACCGGGTTACTTTTACATGCTTGTTTTTATTTTATCAGTATATTATCACAGTAAACAGAATTTTCAATCTCGTTTTAATTATTTAAAACGAAATTTAAAATTCTGTTTACTGTTGAGCTTGATATCGCTTTCACAAACCGGTACCTATATGTATATACGTGCTCTTTTGCAATAAAAAAAAGATGCAAAACACACGATGAACAACAAAAGGCACGCCTGACTGCAGTTTTAATACCACACTACACTCATTGCGGAATCCACGTACACTCGAACAAGCGATTTGGTAGATACATAAGCTAATCTAAATCTAAATGATTCATATTTTCGCTGCATTGTCGATATACATAATTGTTGTGTGCACAAAAGAGCTATTGACGACTTTATTATCAGTAGCTAACCTATGAGCTTGACTACTTACTTTTTACTACTTTATATACATATACTTGAGCTATAGAAATTTGTCTATGCAATAAAGTCATGCAGAAGAGTTCAAAAATCTGGGCTCAGGATGTCCTAGATAGATTAAATTGGGATGAAGGATGGGAGGTCTTGGCCTTGCAGTGGGACACAACGGGCTAATTAAAAAAAATAGCCTAGTTGCTGTGTTCCACTGCTACATTTAAGTTTCTACAGTCAGTATTCATTTCGTTAGCTGATTAAATTGGTTAATATGACCAGTTCATAGCTACTTTACCTTGCTGATCGCTCTAACACAGCCAAGATAATTATGTTAGGAAGTAGTTTGCAAGTTCTCCAGTACCGACATGTACCGCTGAGACTGTGCAGGAGGATTTTCGCCCGGAGAGGTGGGCGAAGATCGTCACTCACTGGACGCCTGAGGAAGGACGTCGTTGTGACGATCTCATCATGTTTGTGGGGAAAACTTGGACAGAGACTGCCTAAGATTTTCCCAGCAGTGGGACACAAATGTAGGTTAACATTGTGTTGTGTTTGGGTTGCATTGAGGATTAATATCTTGAACCACAGATTTGCCCTCGGAACGCGCCGCAGTGGACGTAAAATGTGGTCTAGAATAAAATTAAGGTCTCTGCATTTTTTGCCGTCACATAAAGTCAACTGATAAATTCGCCGTTATGCAACATTTAAGTTCTTGTTTTATTTAACGAGTTAAGGGAAAAAGCCGCAGTTTGATTCGTGGATCCACGTTGGGTCATTAGTACGAGCTTGATTATAATAGGGTCTTAATTAAGTATTTAACAAAAGAAGTTGATCTTGATACTTATTAAGGTAAAAAATGAATGCTTTTTTTCTCTTGACTAAAACTAAGTGGCCACTCACAGAATCCACTGACAGAGAGACAGATGGATGAACAGCAGAAGCTTAGCGGAGGTTCCGTTGGTACGGAACTGTGATAAAAATAACAAATATCTTTAGTTTGAATTTCAACGTTGTCGTCATTCTTCGAATAATATTTCCTCTTCCGAATCAGAATTAGGACGCAAACAACAGAACTATTGGTAATTGAAGAAACTTCTTCTTGTTACCGTTTAAATATGAACGCGTAGGGTAGCCCTGTTGTCGACCAATCGATACCGACGGTAAATAAATAATCCTCTACTTCACGCTCACTACTAGAAATATTCTTTTGATATCTTTTTTTCAAGGTATTTTTAGTAATGTCAAGCTAGATTTTAACGGCTTTTGCACAAATATTTATAAACAGTTCAGTATTATTCCAAGTTTACGACTGTGAGTGGGGAAGCTGAGATTACCTGTATATTTAACATCACATATAATTGATTTACATCCGTACACTTCAACGTTAGGTTCAGTTCAATATCCTATTTAATTTTATCATGTTCTTTCTCTATAAGTTAGCTTATGACGGGTTATATGAGTTCATATAATATTGTTTTTTATTTTTGATGACTATGTAGGTCAATCTTTTTTTTTTTTATTGACTCAATCTACTCTTTATAATGTTTTATAGTGAATTGATTTATGATTTCCATGTTGGATATTTTTTTTTTATACCTTTGTCATGTATTAATGACTTTGCATACTATTGTATAAATTCAAGTTCTTAAAACGCAATAGACAGATGTGTTGCTGGGGAGTTTGTTGCGCCACTTCTTCTTCCCAGCTAAAACACTAGGAAGTGGTGACGGGTGGGCGTTTTGGGGGACTGTCTTTATGTAAAAATTGACGTTCAAAAAGTGCTGTCTATCAGCCTAGTTTGAATAAATGAATTTTGACTTTGACTTTGACTTTGACTTTGAGTTGAAAACCAGCGTCAGGCAGCTCCTAGTTGTGTGGCATTTTGCTGAACTGGATCTATTTGGCGCAGCCGCGGGTCACACAATGTAACTGTCCTAAAATTAAATGTCCTTTTTAACCGACTTCTAAAAAAGGAGGAGGTTCTCAATTCGGATGTTTGTATTTTTTTTTTTTTTTTTTATGTTTGTTCGCGCATAACTCCGTCGCTTTTCAACCGATTTGAAAAATTCTTTTTTTGTTCGAAAGGGTATACTTCCCAAATGGTCCCATGAAAATCGATTCGATTTCGAAAAATCTAAAAAAAATATCTAATTTACCTACATTGACGACCTCTTAGTTTACTCTGCAAAGGAGCAGTACGTTGTTTTTACACCAATGTGATTGGTTCGTTTAGGTGGGGGAGGGGAGGGGGTTTAGGTACCACTAAAAAGTGAAAAATAAAAAACTTTTTACAAAAAAAAATACAACCGACTTTTCCACAAAAAATCAAAAATGTACAAAATAACTTTGATTTCGGAAGTCGGTGTTCAAAAAATGAAAAAGGAACCACAAACACCGAGTTCCGAAATCAAAGTTATTTTGTACATTTTTGATTTTTTGTGGAAAAGTCGGTTGTATTTTTTTTGTAAAAAGTTTTTTTTGTGTATACTAGCTTCTGCCAGCGACTTCGTCCGCGTGGAATAGTTACTTTACCCCCGATTTTGAAACTCTCAGCCCGATCGGTTTAAAATTGACAAAGTTTCATACAAACGTTCATCCCCTATTTTATCCCCTTGGGGGTAGAATTAATCGAAATCCTTTCTTAGCGGATGCCTACGTCATAACATCTACCTGCATGCCAAATTTCAGCCCGATCCGTTCAGTGGTTTGGGCTGTGCATTGATAGATCACGTGTGTGTATGAAATATGTACAACTTACAACAAAAAAAGAAATGAAATTAAATTAAATAAAAAGAGTAAGAAGATGAGTGAGAGTATAGGGTAGTTGACTAAAAAAATCTAATTAGTCCGTCAGATAGATTTCCAAAAAATATTGGACACGTATTTTTTCTTTTTTCACGTAAACAAAAAATGAAGCCGATACAGAGCGTTGAAAACTCGTGTGACGTCACTACTCGCTACAATTTTTAGCGAGCCGTAACGTCACAAGCCCCCACTCCTGATCTTTGATTCTTTGTATCTTCGTCAGTTTTTATAGATTTGATAAAGGAAAAAATACGTGTCCAATATTTTTCTATAGTCTAACTGACGGACTAAACATAATCATATATTTTTTACTCAGGAAACATCCCTATTATAAACGTAAGAGTAAACAAGTATAATCAGAAAGCTCCGAACTGCTAAGCTATCGGGAGTTACACGTGTTATTGTGAGTCAACCATAAAAGATAGACATATGCTGTTTCGAGATATTTTTTAGATAATTTTATGTAAAACATTTCCGTAATACATGATTTCTATGTAACTTTAACCATTAAGGCTACACACGCGACGGAAGCTTAAAAAAATGGAGTAACTTCTCCCGTTTTCTCAACATTTTCCTTCACTGCTCTGCTCCTATTGATTGTAGCGTGATGAAAAGTATACTATAACCTGCCCAGGAGTATGAAGAATAATTGCACCAAGTTTCGTTAAAATCGGTCAAGTAGTTTTTGTTTCTATAAAGAACATACAGACAGACAGACAGACAGACAGACAGACAGACAGACAGACAAAAATTTTACTGATTGCATTTTTGGCACCAGTATCGATCACTAATCACCCCCTGATAGTTATTTTGAAAATATATTCCTTGTACAGAATTGACCTCTTTACAGATTTTTTATAAGTATAGATTATATTGTGTGTATCTGTACGTGCCAAATTAATTTGTTTGTCTTCCTTTATTTATTTCTGTACCTAAATTGTTCGGAACCTATAAAAAACTGGCTAAGTGCAAGTCGTACTCGAGCACGAAGGGTTCTGTACCATTATCTATAAAAATCATGTCTGTTGTATGGAAGCCCCGTAAATTACTGTTTTTATTTTAATTTAATTATTTATTTTAAAGTGAATTTATAACTGAATATTCTGCGAATATTTCAAGCGTCTACCTGTTGCAGTTATCAATATGGAGCAAGAACTAACAAAAAAAAAAACACGTTTGTTGTATGCGAGCCCCTTAAATATTTATTTTATTCTGGTTTTTTGTAAGTGTTGTTGTAGCGGCAGCAGAAAAAAACATCTGTGAAAATTTAAACTGTTTAACTATCACGATTCATAAGATACAGCCTGATTACAGAAGGACAGATTGACAGACAGACAGACGGATAGACAGCGGAGTCTTATTAATGGGGTTTCGTTTTTTTTAGGTACGGCACCATTTTTTTTTTTTTTGGATGGGAAATCCTCAAATGACCCCTTCCGCCCTGGGCGGAGCGGTAGGGAGTGTCAGTCTTTTACTGACTAAAACCCACCCTTGATCCTTCTTGTGCCCTTTGCGTACCAGGGCCGCGGTGATTCTTTCGAACAAATTCCGCAACCCTAGCAGGCACCGACCCTATGGGGCCCCGTCCTCGATGCTGACGGCTCCTTGAGGCGCGCGTGGAACACAACGCGTCGTCGCTCAGCCTGATTGCTATCGGACGGCGAGCCACCCACGCTCACCGTCCACAGGCTTCAGCCACTGCGCAATAGCAAGGTACGGCACCCTAACACAGGAATAAAAATGCAAATTCTATGGAATTCAATATCCCAAATTATCTTCTTAGCTTTATGGATGGTCAATGGGGAAGGAAAGTCACTTCTCGTTTCCAACAAATATCTAACACAGAGGGTCCAGAATTATACAGGCAATGAATCTATGGTATCCATTTGAGTGTCGATGTATCTTACACCCTGTATATAACACTAGAAGCGCGGTCGTGTCGGATCGGGCGTAGGGACTATGGGAGTGATTGAAGAGGGAATGTATCTGTGCTTGCGTACGCCCTTGTGCACTATAATATCCCCCGTGCTAGAGAAATCTCCATTCAGATCTGTCGCCTTGACCGAAATCAGACAAGAGGACTATATCCTACTAATATTATAAACGCTAAAGTTTGTAAGTATGGATGGATGTTTGTTACTCTTTCACGCAAAAACAACTGAATCGATTTGGATGAAACTTGAGCACTATGGGATTAGGAACAGAGCCCTTGATTTACTTAGTTCATACTTGGTGGACAGACAGGTTAAAGTTCAGGTAAACGGTGTAAACTCACAAGGGTCGAAAATGATGATGGGCGTTCCGTAAGGCTCAATATTGGGTCCATTCCTTTTTTTAGTTTATATTAATGATTTGCCCCATTTAATTCAAAACCAGCCAAACATGGTATTATTTGCGGATGACACTTCATTAATTTTTAAAATAGACCGACGGTCACAAAATTTTGACGAAGTCAATAGCGCAGTTAGTCAGGTCCAAAATTGGTTTACGGCAAACAACTTAGTACTAAATGAAAAGAAAACCAAATGTATTAAATTTACTTTACCAAATGTTAAAAGTAGCCAATGCGACATTATATTGAATGAAGAAAAACTGGAGTTCATTAATGAGACGGTTTTCCTGGGAATTACTTTAGATGAGAAATTACAATGGGGACCTCATATAAAATCTCTTGCTGGTCGTCTAAGCTCAGCCGCTTATGCTGTTAGAAAGATAAGACAGTTAACAGACGTAGAAACCGCACGTTTGGTCTACTTTAGTTACTTTCACAGCATTATGTCATACGGTATTTTGTTGTGGGGTCGGGCTGCTGACATTGAATCCATATTTATTTTACAAAAGAGAGCTGTCAGGGCCCTTTATAATTTGCGTCCCCGCGATTCTCTTAGATAAATTTTTAAAAAGATCAATATTATGACAGTCCCTTGCCAATTCATCTATGAAAATATTATGTATGTAAGGAAAAATCGACATCTTTTTAGTAAAATTAGTAATAGAAACAATTTTAATACTAGAAATAAAGACAAATTAGACCAACCATTTTATAGATTAGCTAAAGTACATACATCTTTTATGGGGTACTGTGTTAAATGTTACAACAAAATACCTTGTAACATATTAGAAATAAATGAAAGAAAATTTAAAACTTTTATTAAAACCACCCTTTGTAAACAAGCATATTACAAATTAGAAGATTACATTCAGGATAAGAATGCTTGGAAACATGCTGGTCTTGCTCCATAGGGCAATCAAGGTGTAGACAAAATCAAACTGGTTGATTTATGTGTGAATTAAATTTATGAATGCATTTTTTTTGTCTTGTACTTTTTTTTTTCTTTTTTTTATTCTTATATTTGTAAATATGTGAGTACCATGGGCATAACATATTTAGAAGTTTACCTCTGCTGGTAATACTTTGTTCTATAACTAGTAAACTTGGTGCATCGTCCTGACATATATGAAGTATTTTTTGTATTACCAAATATTGTAAAACATTGGTTTGAAAAGAGTAACTATGGAGTTTCTTGTCCGTTCTTCTCCATAAGAATCTACCTTTGCGAATGGACGCTAGAGTCACTTAATTTATGATATTTTTTATTGATGACGTTCAAAAGTGCCGTTAATGGCCTAATTGAAATAAACGTTTTGAGTTTGAGTTTGAGTTTGATGAAATTTGGCACAAGGATGGTTTATAACCAGGACTAAGATATATAAATTTTTACTGCGATATTCCCACAGGATCGAAACTTATGCGGGTGAAACCGTGGGTTGCTGCTAGTATGTACATATAGCCCTGACCCCTAGGCTTCCTGTTATCCCAAAAAGTACGCGGCCCTGTGGGATATGTCACAGAAACAAAACCGCAGGAAAAATACTAGCTATGTATAAGGGTTCTCAATTAAAAACTAATTAATCCTTACAGATGGTTCCCTAATAAAACGTAAGGTAAAACGGTAAAGTAAAATAACTTTTAAGTAATAATAATTCAACCCACAAGATAAATCAAAACTCCATCTAAGCCCAGGGAAAATGATTTATAGGCGAATTTTCATTTAAACTTTTAAAGAATGATAAACTTTTGAACGTGCTGCTAAAAGCTTCATTCAAGATTATTTAGTTAGGTACATTATTACGGTGAAAGGGTTGACATGACTATAAGTTAATTCGTGTATCTGCACATAAGTGATAAATGATATTTATTTTGTAAGTAGGTTGTAAAAACTCTTTTACACGTCAATCTTTTTGGTCGTTATAAATTAGATGAGGCTAGTGTTTCCTAGCTGACTCAGAAGAGAAACTCAGCGATCAGTCTCTTTTGAAGTCCAATTGTACTGGTCAAATCATATGAGAACCATGTAGGTTGATGTCCACACAGGAAAGTACCACACAGATTTGAGTGGACTTGTCCAGACAGTGCAAGCATTTGTCAGTTACCGAGTAGCTCAAGCTTAGAACTTTAAGGAGCACGTCGATTTGACGAACAATACTAAAGTAAGGACATTTGGCTAGGCCACATAAAGAACTCAAACCGCCACACTAACATGAAATGAACCATAATGGTATTTGTTAAGTTTATTTTACCTCATAATTTTTTACAGGGTGTTCCGATTTAGATGATTTTTATAATTTGATTGAGATCTGACGACTAGTATTTGAGTTATGCCTAATAATGCGTGGCTTAGACTACATTGATGATGTTCTCATTCTATCTTGTCGATGTAAAATTAAAAAATAAAATTGTATACGATGGTTGGAAGAGCATCTTTGTATTTCAAGGTGGTCCCTTTCTAGTTTGGTGAAGATCTGATGAAGAACAGAGATAGGAAACGAAACTCTTCAATAAATGATAGCAAATCTAGCATGTTTGTTTATTTTTTACACCAATTTATACCGCGTACGCTGTGATGAGTATGTTTAGCTAGGAGTGAACCACTAAAAAGAGAAAAAAAAAACTTTTTACAAAAAAATACAACCAAATTTTAAAGAAAAGAACCAAAAAGTACAAATAAATAACTTTAATTTCGGAAGTAGGTTTTCAAAAAACGAAAAAGCAACCAAAAACACCGAGTTTAAAAGTCACTTTCACTAAGCTATCGCTGACAGAATTTCATTTATTTAGAGCCTCTGACCATCAAAGTATAGTATACTTAGTATAACGCAAAGCGTTGGTACCTACTGACCAACTTATACCCAATTCTCAGACATCATCATCATGTCTGCCGAAAGACGTCTACTGCTGGACATAGGCCTTCCCCAAGTGTCGTCACAACAACCAGTCATGTGCGTCTCACATCCCGCGACCCTCACTACGTCATCGGTCCACCTCGCGGGAGGCTTTTCAACACTGCGTCTTGCGGTACAGGGTCTTCACTCCAGAACTTTTCGGCTCCATAGACCATCTATTCTATGAGCAATGTGCCGTGCTCTCTGCTACTTCAGTTTGGGATTCCTTCGGGCTATGTATACCTTTTTTTTTTGTTTTGGATGGGAAATCATCAAATGACTTCTCCTGCTCTGGGCGGAGCGGAAGAGAGTGTCAGACTCTTACTGACTAAAACCCACCTGTGTTCCTTCTTGTGCCCTTTGCGTTCCAGGGCCGCGGTGACTCTTTCGAACAAATTCCGCAACTTTCGAACAAATTCCGCAACAGGGCTATGTAAACCTTGATTCTGTTTCGGATAACTTCATTCTTGATTCGATCACGCAAGGAAACTCCGAGCATTGCCATCTCTATTGCCCTTTGGGTGACTTTAAACCTTGTGAAGATGCCCATTGTGAGAGGCCACGTTTCAAATCCGTAAGTCATCACTAGCACCTGGCACTTTCGTCTTGAGACACTGTATGTGTAACTTTTTTTTTTTTTTTTTTTTTGGATGGGAAATCATCAAATGACCCCTCCCGCCCTGGGTGGAGCGGTAGGGAGTGTCAGACTTTTACTGACTAAAACCCACCCGTGATCCTTCTTGTGCCCTATGCGTTCCAGGGCCGCGGTAACTCTTTCGAACAAATTCCGCAACCACTGTATGTGTACCTACATATATTGCTAGATATATCCCTTGTATTTATTTTATTGTTACCATCCACATTATTCTGTATAGTAATTGCAGTCATAAAATAATTTAAATATAGTGCATGCGGTGTTAGCCTTTTTTTTTTTTTTCTGTGTGGGAAATCATCAAGCGACTTCTCCCGCTCTGGGCGGAGCGGAAGGGAGTGTCAGACTTACTGACTAAAACCCACCCGTGATCCTTCTTGTGCCCTTTACGTTCCAGGGCCGCGGTGACTCTTTCGAACAAATTCCGCAACCCTAGCAGGCACTGACACTATGGGGCCCCGTCTTCTTTGCTGACGGCTCTTTGAGGCGCGCGTGGAACACGACGCGCCGTCGACTCGGGCCTGGTTGCTATCGGACGGCAAGCCACCCATAGCTCGCCATCCGCAGGCCCGATGTGGTGTTAGCCTGTTAGTAATTATTGCACTTATAAATGTACTAGCGACCCTCCCCGGCTTCGCACGGGTACAATGTAGATACTAATGTTTCCTCTACTAGAATATTCATGTATTATACATATAAACCTTCCTTAAGAATCAGTCTATCTATTAAAAAATACCGCATTAAAATCCGTTGCCTAGTTTTAAAGATCTAAGCATACATAGGGACAGACGGCGGATAGCGACTTTGTTTTATACTATGTAGTGATATCGTGTACTTAAATGAATTGTATTGTGTAAATAATTGTAGGTTAACCTATTAATAAATAAATACAAACATGGCGAGTGATGTCTACTCGCCATGAACATAATTTTTTTAACGTTCCAGACAACAACCATTATGTTTCGTTAGTCGTTCTAATAGATACATAAATTGATGGTTATTAAACATAAAACCGGCTATTATTCCTCCAAGCCCGAACGATACTGGTATCGGTGTATATGTACCTATGGCAATTATTTCGTCAATAAAGTTTATTGGTGGTGCGCGCGTAACATGTGTTTTAAATAAAACTGTAGGGTGACAGTTTTATTTTTGTTCTTTGAGTGGAATTAAATAAGTTGTGTTTTCCATTACGAAAATGAACTTGAAATAAGTTGATTTGATTGGGTGAAATTATTAGGAACACGTGTAAAAACAAAGAAAGGAAATATGTTAAATGTGATTGTTTTCTAAATTATCTTTTAAAAATAAATTTCGTAACGGCTGTTTGACACTTACCATGACCTAAGCATTGTGCAATGCCGCCAGTCTCTTGGGCACATTGCCAATTGACAGTCTTGAGGACTATGTAAATATAATTAAATTAGGAGCAACATTGGATTATGTGTGGTTTGTAACTACAGATCAATAATTCTTGAGGTCAATGAACACCTTAAAACCGTTCGGACTGAGAGGAACTTGTAATTAGTGTGTTTCAAAGCAATTGTTTAACATTATACCACCAACTTGCCTTATAATCATTTTTGTTTGTTTTGTATTTTCTATTTTCTTGTGCTATGTCACATAGTAAAGTTGAGGAAATTAATTTTTAGCATGTACATATATGTTTGTATATTATTGTTGTTGACAACACTTTCCAAGTACATTAAAACTGCTAAAACTGTTCACCAGTTTTAACTGCCACAATGTCGGAAATTTGAACTTAAGGTGATAAACAATCAATATCTCTGACTGTACTTCAGCCACAGATTATAAAATACTAGTCGGCAAAAAAAAAATAATAATGTAGCACTTTTTATACGTCAACGTTTACACACGCACAGCCTCTCAAAACGGGCACTCGTCACCACTTCTTAGTTTTCAGCTGGAACGAAGAAGTGGCGCAACAAACTCTTCAGCAAAACCTCTGTCTGTTGAGTTAGAAAAACTAAAATGCGTACTAAAGCATGAGAGTAATTAACATCAACTATGTTGCGACGGCTTCTAGTCTAATTAAATGCAGATGAATACCAGTATATAACATGGAACGACTGCCTGCTTGACCTCCACAACCCATTAACTTACGACGATCTGACGGATCTACCTAATACTAGCTTGATGCTATTGAGTCAAATGAGAACGAGACAAGAGGATCATCTGCAATGCTAGGCTCGTCAAATCGAAGCTCCAAAGTCGTGAGCTTCGACGCCGAGTTGCTAGCCTGTTGGTTGCATTTTAGGGAGTGTGCGACGAAATAGGGATGTTTCCTGAGTAAAACTATATGATTATGTTTAGTCCGTCAGTTAGATTATAGAAAAATATTGGACATGTATTTTTTCCTTTATCAAATCTATAAAAACTGACGAAGATACAAAGCATCAAAGATCAGGAGTGGGAGCGTGTGACGTCACTGCCCGGGAAAAATTGTAGCGAGTAGTGACGTCACACGAGTTTTTTTACGCACTGTATCGTCTTCATTTTTTGTTTATGTGAAAAAAGAAAAAATACGTGTCCAATATTTTTTGGAAATCTATCAGACGGACTAATCAGATTTTTTAGTTAACTACCCTGCATGGTTTAATTCCGCCAAGCTAGTTCCATCATCGGGCCACAAGATGTTACGTGTCGAACATCCCACCCACACGCACAAAACGTTTTGGGAGCACATTCATTGTGCGTACAGCTAAGGTGTGGAATTCCCTGTCATAGTCTGTGTTTCCCTAACTACAACCTGGGAGTCTAAGTCTAGAGTGAATAGGTTGCTTCTAGGTTAGCGTGCTTCATCTTCGACCACATCATCGCTTACCATCAAGTGAGATAGTGATCAAATGCGTGCCTATCAATAGTAAAAAAAACTTGGTAATACGTTGCCCCTTAGCATGACTGGTGTCAGATTTTCTGGTTTCTGACTACCAGTAATGAGTGACAAAGATGTAAAAATGACAGCCGGGATCAACAGCTTATAGTGGTTTCCGAGACACTGAGGAGATCCAGTACATACCTACTCAATGGCAGCGGGCGTAGATTACCCGCGAAGTTCGACCAGAGCAGCGTTTATCATTTTGGCCACGAAATCCTTTGATTGAGTAGGTATAAATTCAGTCCCCAGTCTACTGTCTTTAAGGCCCTCAATAAGTATTTCCCCCAACTCCCAAACTTTCCCGATCAAAGACAATGGAGACTTAATCCTGAAACTTTTTATTTCAGGCAATACACTTTAAGCGTACAACTTATTTATGTCCGACGATTTTTGCTGCCGTTTATACGAAGATTTTTAAAAGGTTTTTCTAGGGTAACTGTGATAAACATAAAAGATAAAGTTGTCGTGATTCTTCTAGAGTTTATGAAGAGTAGTTAGGCTACATTGAGAATTTTTGATACATGTTCTTTGCTCAAAGAAGACAATCATAGACGGCTCATGATTAGTAAACTTTTTTTTTTCAATTTCCTCAAGTTTTTCGACTATTTCATTGAGATGCGTTAAATGAATGACCAGAGTAATTAATTGGTGACCACTTCAACGTCATTTTCATACGGCGAAAAACGAATGGGGGGTCTATTTTTTGTCTAACTGAAAGTTCAATAGTTTGTTTCAATGTACTGGGACTTAATGACAAAAGGGGCATTCCACGTGAAGCGGACAGGTAAAAAAACTGTATTTCCAAAAATACAGTTGGGAAGCTTATTAAGTCAAGTATATATTCTACTACTTTGTCTATCTATACTAATATTATACAGAGATAACGTTTGTGAGTTTGTGAGGTTGTGTGTTTATGAAGTTGTAAGGGGTAATCTCTGGATCTACTAAACCGATTTTTAAAATTATTTTGCCAATAGAAAGCTGCGTTATTGTGGAGTGTCATAGGCTATATCTTATCCCCGTATTGCCACGGGAACTAGAACAACGTGGGTGAAACCACGGGGTGCTGCTAGTTTGATTAGTTATAACTTGTTACCACTTGGAATTTAGGTTTGAGGTAGCGCATACTAGTAAGTTATTCAAAATTTCAATACCCGTTAACTCGCTTACTATATATTGTACCGCAAAATCATTGTGTATCTGGGTCGAGGACATATTTAGTTACTACACAATCCAATATAACTAAAATCGGAAACATCAACATTTTTTACCTGACCACTTCACGTGGAATGCCCCAAAAGTCAATTTTAAAAACAATTAATTTTACTTAATCCTATTTTCGTTTTCGTGATTTGACATAAAGTCTGCGACGTTTCTCTTGTTAAATCAATTTGACCCTACAAACAAACTAATATTTCTCTCGATACCCACCATATGTTAGGTAACAGTCACCTTCTAGACACACAAGTCAAGATAACCTTCCATGACGCATACAACAGCTGATTTACAATTCTGTTTACCTAATATCGGATATGTAGTAGAAATTAAAGGTCAGCTCACACCGATGCGCTAAGCTACGCGCACTATTTTAGGATAGCGATATAATATATAATTTTATTTAGCACACGAAACTACAGCACAATGTAGTAAGAATATCGAATATATGCTGCGGACGATTAGGTATTTGTGATTTTAATTTATTCATATGTTTTCTCGGAAATGTGAAATTTGTTTGTTTGTTTGAAAACGCTCATTTCAGGAACTACTGATCAGATTTGAAAAATATAGTGATAGGTAGCCCATTTATTGAGGAAAGATATAGGATATATATCATCACGCTAAAATTAATAAGAGCGGAGCAGTCATGAAAAATGTAACATAAATGAGCTAGTAATATTATAAAAATGAAAAATGTTTGTACCGAATAAGCTCCGAAACTATTGGATCAATTTTAACCATTTTTAATCAAATAGAAAGCTACATTTTCAGGAAATAATCTAGGCTATATTTTATACCCATATTCCTACGGAAAATGAAACAAAGCAGGTGAAACCACGTGGCGCTGCTAGTCTTATATAAAATTAAGTTGCCCTTTTAATTTTTATTGAACTTTAACCATTACACTATCACAGCTGATGTTCATGCTGACAGATGGGCGGTCCGCAAAAGCTAGTCATCATTCGATCAGTTGGTTACCCATCGGGTACAGAGCCCTAAAAAGCCCCATATCGTATCGTTATTTATACTAATATTATTAAGAAGAAATATATTTTACTTGCTTGTACGGAATAGGCCCCGAAACTACTCGATCGCCTTTAATCAATTTTCAACAATGGAAAGCCAAATTATCAGCGAATAACGTAGACTATATTTTATCTTCGTGTTTCCACGGGAACGGGAACTACGAGGGTGAAATCGCGGGGCGCTTCTAGTCTTAAATAATGCGCATAGCGAAGCATCGCATCTCGACTCAGTGTATCCTGGCCTTAATACATAGTCGAAATTAAGAAGTAACCCGAGGTCAAGTAGTTGTAGACAGAGGATTTATTCCTATGTTTGTGACTAGTACTTCAGTAGCTTTATGTGTTTGTTTGTCTGAGATTTTATAACTCGTAAACAAGCGAGCTGGTTTTGATTCGGTTATGATTTTTATGCGGGTTTGCTTAGCGGTAATTTAATTCTGCCGGTTTCTTATTTAGACCTGCTGATGGAAACACGATATAATAAAAGTTTGTAAAAAAATGTGTTTATTTTAAATCTGGGTTGTATTTCGTTAGACAAACTGCAGCCCCCATGTTAAATACTGGTATTCAGTTGCATCCAGATAGTTTGGAAGCTGACTCCAGTGCAGTAAGATGGACCTGGTTGTAGTTGAATGTGATGACGATGATTTTTGAAAATACATGGATAATTAAACTCACGTCGTTTTGAAGAAAACTACATCTGCGAAGGTTCTAGCTTAGGTACTTGTTTTGCTTTGGGCACGCCACTATTGCGGCGATAAGTCCCCTCTTTGAGGCGTGGCTGGAGAGACGTCACGGCGTCCTCACCTTCCGCCTGACGCAGGTGCTTACCGGACACGGCTGTTTCGGGAGGTACCTGTGTCGGATCCAGCGGGAGGACACGTCCGGGTGTCATCACTGTGTGAATCGCCCGGAGGACACGGTGGAGCATACGGTGGAGGTCTGCCCTGCTTGGGCGGAGCACCGCCGTGTCCTCGTCGAGGCGATCGGCGGCGGCAACCTCTCGCGTCCGGCCCTGGTTCAAGCCATGGTCCGGAGCGAGGAGGCATGGGAAGCGGTCGCCTCCTTCTGCGAAGCAGTAATGCTAGCAAAGGAGGAGGCGGAACGCGTGCGTGAGAGGGAAACCTCACGCCCCAGCCGCCGCAACAGAAGAAGACGCCCCGGGCGTCGGGAAACGCAGGGCGATTCCCGGCCACCGTAGGCGCGGGCCTTCGGATGGCGAGCTATGGGTGGCTCGCCATCCGATAGCAACCAGGCCCGAGTCGACGGCGCGTCGTGTTCCACGCGCGCCTCAAAGAGCCGTCAGCAACGTAGACGGGGCCCCATAGGGTCAGTGCCTGCTAGGGTTGCGGATTTTGTTCGAAAGAGTCACCGCAGCCCTGGAACGCAAAGGGCACAAGAAGGATCACGGGTGGGTTTTAGTCAGTAAGAGTCTGACACTCCCTTCCGCTCCGCCCAGAGCGGGAGAAGTCATTTGATGATTTCCCATCCAGAAAAAAAAAAAAGGTACTTGTTTTGCTTGGTTTAGTTAGGGGATGTTATGGCAATGATGTTTCGGATATGGATACGGAAATGGATATCGAAATCTATACTAATATTATAAAGAGGTAACGTTTGTGAGTTTTTGAGGTTAAACTAAGGGGTAATTTCTGGATCTACTTAACCGATTTTCATAATTATTACCCCAATAGAAAGCTACGTTATTGTGGAGTGCTTTAGGCTATATTTTATCCCCGTATTGCCACGGGAATGGGAACAATGCGGGTGAAACCGCGGGGCGCTGCTAGTAATAGATATTATACCGGTTTCCGTTACGGATATGAAATTATTACGGATTGTCCGTTATTTTTGTATAGTTTCGATTAGATTTTGATAATAAACAATCATGCAAGTGACGCGTGTGACTAGTTTGTCGGCTCGGCCGATCAGAAAAACCTGACATAATGTGTCGTATTTAGACTCCGCTGCTATCCGAAATTATCTGTAAAAGTAATATCGGATTCGGTGATGGTCGCAAATAGATGTTTATTTCTGATATCCGATAGTTTCGGTTACAGCCACAGAGCTCTATAACATGCCTGGCTTAGGTACTTACATTTTTCTTTCAAGTCACAAATTCTTGTGATTTATGTCAAACCGCCCAACTCATAAATTCTTTTGTTCAAGAGTGGTTTTAGTGCTACGAGTTATTTTTGGGTTACATTTTATTATCGTCCTCCAAAAAATTGCGACCTTCCGAAAATAACTAAATTCAGTTTTTATTAAAATTTTTGGTCCTTCGTTGTCAGCACGTGCCGACAAAATGTATATATATAATATGTACGTGTATAATATTATTATATACCAACATATTTCACAATAAAATAAATTCGCTTGTTGTGTCCATCTGCTGGGTCGTACTGTTCTTCTAAAAAGGACAACTGAATTTGATTTGATTTTAATCAGTATATAGAAGAACATTCCTTTAAGTCGCTAAAACCATAGCATGGACTGGATATTAGTTTTATTTATTAAAAACACCATTGAAATTACTCGCTCACTCTAGCTCCCGTCAAACAATTCAAACCTAACCTATCCGAGTCGAGGTGCTGATATTTTACCCCCATATTCCCACGGAAACGTGAACTATGCGGGTGAAACCGCGGGGCGCTGCTAGTAGTCAATAAGAGACTGACACTCCCGTCCTTTCCGCCAAGAGCGGAAGAAATCATTTGATAATTTCCCATACACAAAAGGGGATTACTTTAAACAAACAATTTGACCTCTTCATAATAGGGATGTTGCCTGAGTAAAAAATATATGATTATGTTTAGTCCGTTAGTTAGATTGTAGAAAAATATTTGACACATATTTCTTCTATAAAAACTGACGAGGTAAGAAGCATCAAAGATCAGGAGTGGGAGCGTGTGACGTCACGGCCCGGTAATAATTGTAGCGAGTAGTGACGTCACACGAGTTTTCAACGCACTGTATCGTCTTTTTTTTGTTTATGTGAAAAAAGAAAAAAATACGTGTCCAATATTTTTTGGAAATCTATCTGGCGGACTAATTAATTTTTTTTTAGTCGACTACCCTATTACTTACAGACATTTTTAAAGCTTATATTCCAGAACTGTCGCGTGTTAATCTGGATGTAAGATCGCCGCCTCACGATGAATGGCAGATCTTTTGTGTGGAGCCCACTTAGGGCTGAGGTGCCCTTGTTACCTGGAGGCCCATACAACAGGGAATAAGCGTGATCACGCTACTTTAGGACTTGAGGGTGATGGTGTATTGAATTTTTGAGGTGGAGCTACGGGATTTAGGTCGTGTAAAAAGGGAGTAATGATTTTGATTCGATATCGCTTGAATATTTTTTAAAAATTATTAATTACTAGCAGCGCCCTGCGGTTTCACTCGCGTGGTACCTGTTCCCGTGAGAATTAGGGGATGAAATATAGCCTACTAGCTGCTGCCCGCAGCTTCGCCCGCGTGAATGTCGGAAATTATCCCAAGGGAACATAATCCCGGGATAAAAAGTATCCTATGTTACTTCTAATACCTCCAAGAATATGTGAACAAAGTTTCATGATGATCGGTTGAGTAGCTTTCGCGTGAAAGCGTAACAAACAAACTTACATTCACATTTATATATTATTATAGATATAGATGTCACCCGGAGATAGAGTAGCTTCCCAACAGTGAAAGAATTTTAGAAATCGGTAGTAGTTTTTGAGTTTATTCATTACAAACATACACACACATAAAATACAAATATACAAATCTTTCGTTAAAATATTAGTATAGACTATCTAGCTTCTGCCCAGGCCCGCCGTAAGCGGGCGTGCAAGGCGTGCACAGCACGCGGGCGGCACGTCCAAGGGGGCGGCAAATTGAGCTACTCATTACGTAATATTCAAAGTCATAGTCATAATATTTAGCCACCCCACCTACAGTATAAGAAATAGTATTGCATCGAAAAAAAAACCGAAGGCGCTTATATTTTATCCGTCAGTAAGTACCGCAGGAAACGCCCGCCCCCGTTTGGACTCAAATTGAATACAAGTATCCATAGTCGTATTCTATGAAAAACTTTTTACAAAAAAATACAACCGACTTTTACACAAAAAAAAACAAAAAAGTGCAAAATAACTTTAATTTCGGAACTCGGTGTTTGTGGTTGCTTTCTCGTTTTTTGAACACCGACTTCCGAAATTAAAGTTATTTTGCACTTTTTTGTTTTTTTTGTGTAAAAGTCGGTTGTATTTTTTTGTAAAAAGTTTTTTATTTTTCACTTTTTAGTGGTACATATACCCCCTCCCCTCCCCCCCCATTGGTGTAAAAAAAACGTACTGCTCCTTTGCAGAGTAAACTAAGAGGTCGTCAATGTAGATAATGTAGATATTTTTTTTAGATTTTTCGAAAACCGCTTGGTCGATTTCGATAAAATTTTCATGGGACCATTTGGGAAGTATACCCTTTCCAACAAAAAAAGAATTTTTCAAATCGGTTGACAAGCGACGGAGTTATGCGCGAACAAACATAAAAAAAAAAAATACAAACATCCGAATTGAGAACCTCCTCCTTTTTTAGAAGTCGGTTAAAAACATTATTCGCAAAGTTTTGGGGATTGACTCTGAGCTTATTTCTCAGTTGGTAGGTTAGGTAGGTACTTGTTGAGCACGCCACCGTTGTGGCGATAAGTCCCCTCTTTGAGGAGTGGTTGGACATAAGGGAACATACGGTGGAGGTCTGCCCTGCTTGGACGGAGCAACGCTGAGTCCTCGTCAAGGCGAATAGGCGACCACTCGCCTCCGGCTCAGTTTCAATCCATGGTCCGGAGCGAGGAGGCATGGAAGGCGGTCACCTCTTTCTGCGAAGCAGTAATGCTAGCGAAAGAGGAGACGGACCGTGAGTGAGAGGGAAACCTCACGCTCCAGCCGCCGCAACAGAAGAAGACGCCCCGGGCGTTGGGAAACGCAGAGCGATTCCCGGCCACCGTAGGCGTGGAGTCCTGGACCTGTGGATGATGGCTCGCCGTCCGATAACAACCAGGCTTTATACTGAACAAAGTCAGAGAATCAAAATATTTATCCAATATATTGGATTGCACACCAGATGTAAGTCACACGGAACAAATTACAGTTGTAATCAGGCATGTCCTTTTAAAATAATGTTACCAGTAACGTTGATATACACAACAAGCTTATGATATCGGTTCTAACATGTGTGGATAACTAAACGGACAACAAAAAAAATAGCCCCACAATGTCCACAAATGATCAAATGTGCATACATTTACTAAACAAGTTAATTGATAAGTTCGCAGAGTATCGCACGGCTGAATACTTTGAAATGGTGTGAGTAGAAGCTTCCAAAGTGACCCACGAACTCAACGCAGAAACAAATTTCCCACCAATAAATACAATTCACCCAAGACGAAAACCAATACAACTTCAATATGAACACAACAATGAATTTTAGTAGACCCCAAAATCAAATATAGAGTAGAGTTTTATTATAAAATCCTAGATCAGACAATAACTTATTTAAAGGATGAGTTGTAAACATATACCGACGTACCTATTTGTCTGTTTTAGCGTCAAGTTATCCATTAGGTACTCCAATGATGAGCTAATGAAACATTGTAAAGATTTAAATCTGAAGCTTAAATATAATTCAAGGAGTGAATCAGACATTGACGGTTTTGATTTGTTTAATGAAATCATTGCCACAGATTACTAAATAGTTACTACGTCATTGCATTCAAGTTGCATTTTTCAGAAAACCAGTCTAATGATCCACAATCCTAATAGGGATGTTTCCTGAGTAAAAAATATATGATTATGTTTAGTCCGTCATTTATTTATAGAAAAATATTGGACACGTATTTTTTCCTTTATCAAATCTATAAAAACTGACGAAGATACATAGCATCAAAGATCAGGAGTGGGGGCTTGTGACGTTACGGCTCGGTAATAATTGTAGCGAGTAGTAACGTCACACGAGTTTTCAACGCACTGTATCGTCTTCATTTTTCGTTTACGTGAAAAAAGAAAAAATACGTGTCCAATATTTTTTGGAAATCTATCTGACGGACTAATTAGATTTTTTTAGTCAACTACCCTATTTCAATATATTTTTACCAATGACTTAATTTCAACACAGCAATAGCTCTAAGATTCTCTTCAAAATAAAAAAATATCAAAAACTATCAACAATGCTCCAGCAGTTTTACTCTTCAAAAAATAACTAAGTATCTACCTAATCAAAATACCTAAGCAAAACTCAGCATATGTAGTCGTAGGGCGGTATTAAAAAAAAAGGGCGGTATAATCGGTATTGCACGCGGGCGATCAAACAGCTAGCGGCGGCCCTGCTTCTGCCCACAGCTTCGCTCGTGTTGGTGTGGTTTTTGCAAAATAATTAAATCCTTAACCGTCTCCAGGGTCTTATGTAGGCATGTAAATAATTATCTCTGAACCAATACTCATCAAAATCGGTTTAGCGATTTAGGAGTACAAGTGTAACAAACAAATGAAAATAATTATCCTCTTTGGAATTTTTAATGTTGGGATTATAATTTTCAGCCTGTTTTTTCTTACTGCAGGGTAAAGGCCTGTTACGGAATTTGTTCGATAGACTCACTACCGCTCTGGAACGCAAAGGGCATTAGGAGAAGCATGGATGGGTCATGTATCATTTATTCCTTTCTTTCTTTTCTACAAAAAAAAAAATATTTTACTAGCTGACTCGCATAACTTCCTCTGCGCCATATTTTTCATGAATGCTCCGCTCCTATTACCGCTCCTATTACAGCTCTTAGTACTACTTGCAAATTAAACTAATAGAATTCTTTAATGCGATTCCTGAGATTAGCACGTTCAAGTTAATAATCTCAGTTCATCTTATTAATATTATAGATTGATCACCGCACCATCATTGCGTCGGGCCTATCAATCGATTCGGCCTTAGATCAGTAAGTTCATCACCATTTCAGAAGAAAGTTTCCAACTGCTGAACATAAGCCTCCTCCAAGTTTACCACATCAACCTTTTCTGTGCGTCTTCCTCCATTCTACGGATTTCCGTAATTCTATTTGACATAATAAACTATGTTGCAATCAAACTATGTATATAAAACTCTTCCGTTCCTGGTACTGTATGACTGACAGTCAACGCACAGCGGAAACTACTGGTCGTAGAAGGTTGAAATTTGGCATGTAGATTCCTTGGGCAGTGTACCCCTACACTGCCTTGAACTAAGAAAAAAAGGATATACGCGTATAAAGTCACGGGCAAAAGTAGGCTAGTTTAATAGATATAATTCAGCATGATTTGACCAAATGAATTAAATGTTTATACTAACAACATAACAGAGGTAATTTCAGCTAAATTTCGGTAGCCTGGTAATTAAAATGTTTGTATGATTAGGCCGCAGGGATCAACTATTTATGATGTTTGATTCCCAGTCCCATCTGTCTTTATACACAAACTAGCGACCCGCCCCGGTTTCGCACGGGTGCAATGTTGATATTAAATCTCTGCTATATTGTGCATGTAGTATACATATAAACCTTCTTCTTGAATCACTCTATGTATTAAAAAAAACTGCATCAAAATCCGTTGCGTACTTTTAAAGATCTAAGCATACATAGGGACAGACAGCGGGAAGCGACTTTGTTTTATACTATGTAGTGATTGTTATAATTTACCAATTTGAAACTTTGCATCGTCGCCTAGTTTCATTATGTTCGCGTGGTGAATTCCATAAAAATAGTTTGCTTTTGTTCTTCCGTCATAAAAAAATGTGATAAATATGATATTGCTAGCTGCCGCCCACGGCTCCGTCCACATGAATGTAGAAAATTGTCCCAAGATAAAAAGTATCTTATGTATTATTTGCGACTATAATCTACCTCTGTGAAAAATTTCATCCAGATTCATTCATAGCGGCGCTGACACAGCGTTTTGTAGTTTTTGCGTGAAAGAGTAACAAACATCCATACATACAAACTTTCGCGTTTGTAATATCTATAGGTACTTATAATAAATCTGTAGAGAGGTCAATTCTGTACAGGGAATATATTTTCAAAATAACTATCAGGGGGTGATTAGTGATCGATACTGGTGCCCAAAATGCAATCAGTAAAATTTTTGTCTGTCTGTCTGTCTGTCTGTATGTTCTTTATAGAAACAAAAACTACTTGACCGATTTTAACGAAACTTGGTGCAATTATTCTTCATACTCCTGGGCAGGTTATAGTATACTTTTCATCACGCTACAATCAATAGGAGCAGAGCAGTGAAGGAAAATGTTGGGAAAACGGGAGAAGTTACTCCATTTTTTAAGCTTCCGTCGCGTGTGTAGCCTTAATGGTTAAAGTTACATAGAAATAATGTATGACAGAAATGTTCTACATAAAATTATCTAAAAAATATCCCACAACAGCATATGTCTATCTTTTATGGTTGACTCACAATAACACGTGTAACTCCCGATAGCTTAGCAGTTCGGAGCTTTCTGATTATATTTGTTTACTCTTACGTTTATAATACTCTCACTCATCCCTAATTAAAAAAAGTTAACATTATTACCTATTCAATAAAAAAAAAACATAGAAATCGGTATAGAAACACCAAACTTATACATGAATACAATAATAAGCCATCGCGCCGTCGCGCTTTAATACTGAATCATGCTGTAAGATGTTATTGTGATTATTTTTGTGTAACTTTTGTTGCTATTTTATAAAATAGGTACTTATTAGTTATTTTGGTAATGTTTAAATATTCGTTCAAATTAAAAATTATTAATAGTTTCAAACTTATTTCTTTTTAGGTGAAGTAGTAGTAGAAGTAGGAGCATAGATTTTTAGATACCGAAAGGTTAGTTTTGGCTAATTTATGTTCTGTTTTTTAGTATTAAGTAGGTAAAAGCGTAGATAATTTTATTAATTAGTAGTTATTTTATTAATTAGTTATACGTAGTTATAGGTATTTATTTTTAAGTGAAGTAGGTATAGGTTATTATAATATAATTTTGCACAGGAATTTCAGCTTTACTTTCATTTCTTTTTTTGTTGTAAGTTGTACATATTTCACACACACATAGTGATCTATCAACGCACAGCCCAAACCACTGAACGGATCGGGCTGAAATTTGGCATGCAGTTCGATGTTATGATGTAGGCATCCGCTAAGAAAGAATTTTGATTAATTCTGCCCCCAAGGGGATAAAATAGGGGATGAACGTTTGTATGAAACTTTGTCAATTTTAAACCGATCGGGCTGAGAGTTTCAAAATCGGGGTTAAAGTAACTATTCCACGCGGACGAAGTCGCTGGCAGAAGCTAGTTAGTAAGAATAACCTTGACTGTTTGAGAAAGTTCAGTACTATTTCAAAAATACAATTACAAAATTCAATAAAAAATAAAACAAAAAGTTCTTCGTTAGTAATTTAATATAACCTGCATAAAATAATTTAGTCTTGAAATAACTATTATTCATTCACCCATCTTTCACACACCTATAACTTATTTTATCGACCGTGTAAATTACTATATCACCATAACTATATAATATATAGGTACCTATCAAAAAACAAAGCTCCTGTCGCGTATGTCCGCCTGTACGCGATAAACTCAAAAACTACCAAACGGATGTTTATACGGTTTTCATCAATGGGCCACGAGATTTATGAGGAAGGTTTAAGTTATTTTATTCAGTTATGTAGTTTCAGCCAATCTACACAAATGTTGGTGAGGTGACATTTGTGTAAATTACCTGAAATATTACGATTGAAAACGTTGAAACGATTGGAAAAATTCATGCCGACTGGGAGCTTATATTATGCTCTGATACGTGTTCGAAGCCGGGGCGGGTAGCTAGTAATATATGGACATAAAATGAATACTTTGACCGAACAAAAATGCTTTGATCGCGAGACCGATCCAGCGTGCTCGATAGATATCTATCTATGAACCAACCAATATATCGATAAGTTGTTACTTTTATTTTAATAGCCTAGGTAGGTACCTATTACCTTCTAACTTACATTCATAATAGTAATTGCGAAAATGAGTTTTTTAAGGTTTGACGAGTTTTGACGACGACGAAATACCTCTTAAGGGGTCATTGTACTCATTCTTATGAACAACTTTTATTATGGGATCAAACAGATTTTTCTTTCATGATATCAGTCTGGGTCTCTTAGTTAAAGTTGTTTATTTTGAGCAGGAATTACGTTTATTATGTTACACGTTGCAAATGGAACACTCGAGATGTTTAAACTCTTTTATATAAACTTGGAGATATTATTAATCATAAGCGATCATAAAATAAATCAAATTCGTACAACTCAGAAAACAAAACACTAACTTCTAAATCGCCTTTGTCAAAGAATCAATACAGTTAATACTTAACAAAAACATCAACGAGCAGACAACGGTAAAATGAATCCACTTTGAGCTTCTAATTTTAGCTTGAAGCGAAATTCTGTTAAGTTAAGGTGAATTACATAACATCGTTAGGGTCGGGTCACACTGAGACACGTTTTAACGACGCTTCAAGAGATCTGCAGTGCGAATCTGTCAAGATCATAACCTGTAAGCAAGTGATGTCAAACCGTACAGACAAGCCTAAATAAACACTTTTCTTTCTTTCTTTCAAGCTGGAATGGCAGTTAATTTCATGCTCACTTCACAAAGTTTATACGGTGAGATGTTGACAGGATAGATCGGCTGCCTCCTTAATATGATTCCTTTGGGAAAAAGAAATAGTGCTCTTCGTTCTGTATAGTTCTGTTTCTCTTACAACGGTATTGGTATAGCAGTAATGATTCTCTTTTAATTTGCGCGCCTATGAGCCTCAACCAACTGCCCCCTACAACGGCGCGTTAATCCCATCATGATACCGCTGTAAGAAAGGGATAGAGTTATTCGTTTCGTATAGCTTCGTCTCTCTCTTACAACAAAATAATGATAGCATTGGGAGATCGTAGTAGAAGAAGTTGCTACGTGTCCCGAAAGGACGAAAAACACCGCGACGCGTCAGAGTGGTTTGTTTTGTAAAAATATTCAATTTTATATCGCTACGCGTCGCGTTGCGTATTTTCGGATCTCTATGTGAGATAATCCTAAATGTAAAGAAAAGGCACAGTAATTTTCATTTAATTAAGTCTTTCGCTTTAGATTATTCGGCAAGATTGCAGAGAGTACCCTTAAGATCTCGGCGATATAGCCTGGTAAGATTGCCGGGAACGGAAACGTAATCTCAGTAAGACTGCAATTCGTAAAGATAGCACGTTCCGTTAATGGTTTGCGTTTAAATCAAATGATGCGTTCTAGTCCATGAAGTGACTGGTATATTGTACATTTATTTACTTGGTTTTTTTCTAAACCGATTCAAACCGAAACCCAAAGACATCATTTGAATTTAAGTCATAACAGACACTTTTGAATGCAAGGTCGGCATTCCAAAGTGTAGGTCTCCATGGAAGACTCGTCTCCTGCGGATGGCGAGCTATGGGTGGCTCGCCGTCCGATAGCAACCAGGCCCGAGTCAACGGCGCGTCGTGTTCCACGCGCGCCTCAAAGAGCCGTCAGCAAAAAAGAAGGGGCCCCATAGGGTCAGTGCCTGCTAGGGTTGCGGAATTTGTTCGAAATAGTCACCGCGGCCCTGGAACGCAAAGGGCACAAGAAGGATCACGGGTGGGTTTTAGTCAGTAAGAGTCTGACACTCTCTTCCGCTCCGCCCAGAGCGGGAGAAGTTATTTGATGATGTCCTATCCAGAAAAAAAAAGTCTCCATGGAAGAAAAGTTGCATTCATAGTATTTTAAATTGAAAGGTGTTATAAAATATTGGTAACGTTGTTCATGTCAAAAGCGTTAATTTTTAGTAGTTCGTACTGCCCACTGCTGGCTAGGGCCTCCCGCCAATTCTTCGAACAGTCACAGATTTTTTTAATGTGTAAAATTCTTTATTCGCGATGGGCACTTCTTGGTAGGGCAAAATCTTATGGGTTCGCGTTTCCACTGACATGCTCATGACTCATACGTATAAGTGAAATTGAATGATTTCAGTGAAAAGTTCAATGTATATATGTATACTATGCATTGTTGTTTAAAGTGTTTTTGTTCGATTATTATTTAATTTGAAAGTAGAATTATCGTGTAGTACAATAGTGAGTACGAAATAAATATACTAATATTTTTGAGATAAAAAGTAAATAACAGAAATTAATTTCAAAATCTCGTATTTATTTTGGCGTTTGAAAATGTTGTATATTCTATTTTCAAATATTTAACCTCTGCAATGCATCAATACGATATAAACCAACATAATTGTTGCTCGGAGAGTGAAAATCAGATTTATGTTGATCATTTTAATTTAAACATTATGACATTTAAATTTTAATACTAAGAGTTCTAAGTGTGACTTCTATCGGCAATCCCTATAACTGCCTTTTTTACGTTTAGGGTAATATTATTTAATTATAAGATACTGTAGTTCTTATCAGACAGAAGCAACTAAGAGAGAACTATACAAAAAGTAGATGGCTAGAATAGATACTAGTACCAATTGATAGCGTTTGTTCGAGAACAAGACGCATGCATTAGCACTATTTAATAGCTCAGCCATTTTGAAGTTTTCTTTTTTATGTTGCTGAAACTGAGGAGCAGTGGCGGCCGAGTGGTAACGGCCCCGAATTACGAATTGTAGGTCGCGGGTTCAAACCCAGTCAGGCACATTACTTCTCAAAACGGTGAAGGAAAACATCGTGAGGAAACCGGCATGTCATAGAACCAAAAATTCGAAGACATGTGACATTCACCAACCCATACTGGGCACAAGTGGTGGATTACGGCCCATTCCCTCTTCTGGAGAGGAGGCCTGTGTCCCAGCAGTAGGAACGTTAAAAGGCTGATTATGCTATGTTGCTGAAACATGGACTTAGAATAGTCGCGAAAAATGCGATGGATTCACCTTTACATTTGACATTATAACTTTATTTCTAAACGCAGTATTGCAGCGGAAAATCCCTGGGAATCGCAGGTGGCTATAAACAGGGTTATCATCGTCTTTGAGGCTAACAGGTGTCTTTCCTACATACTTATAGTTAATTCATTTTTAATTTTATTTGTGATGGGTTTGCTCTTGACTGAGAAGCTCGTGGCTAAATTATAACAGCTGTTCGGGTCGATCTTCAAGGTTAAGCAACGCTTGCCGATGTTTGTCTGTGGATGGGTGACCATCTTAACATACTGAGACTCCTCCGTGTTTCGGAAAGCACGTTAAGCCGTTGGTTTCGGTTGTCATGTGAATATCTTTGGCAGTCGTTACGGTTTATCAGAAACCAGAAAATCTGACCCTAGTCTTGCCAAGAAGTATCGTGTTACTCCGTTTATGGGTTGCGGTGGTTTGGTAGGCAGTCGTTCCACGTAAAGTACTGCTATTCAGCTGAATCGGGTTTGACTGGGAGCCGACAAATAAGTCACTAAGTAAAAACGAATAGATCTTGGGATGTTCAAGTGTTTAGTTTCATACTTTTCCGTGCAGCCATTGGGGCGTAACATGAAAAAAAATCCAGACAATTAGTCTGAAGTTTTGATAGCGCTTGTCAATCCCATGTTTGGCTTTCTGGAAATTACTATCGCTGATACTTGCTTCGCAGAGGGTCTAGCTAAGACAGGATACTCTGACTGCAGTGGCATGGTGAACGCGATTATCAAAACGTTGAAATGTATGAGTTTGACATCGCTGTCGAAATGTCAAGTGATCAATCCTTTACTAATAGTTTGGCAATTTGACAGTCACATTCGATAATAGAATGACATTTTGTCTAGATCAGATCATCAAACCGTCTCTTTATACCCGAATTCACTGGACAACTCTCGGCAAAGCTTACAAATATTTACTTCGCTTCTGACTCCATGTTTGGGCGAGTGATTTATATTTGCAGTGGTTTTGGTGGCACGGACTGCAAACATGAGTCAAGTACTAGATAAATAGTGACGTAGTTACATGTGATAGTTGAATGGTTATTGCTCCGCAAGCTGCGTTTTGGCTGGCTTTTGGTAGGCGCTCCATGTAAAACAATCGTATTTAGTTTGACTTCAAGTGTACCTGAGTACGTTGCGGAATTTGTTCGAAAGAGTCACCGCGGCCCTGGAACACAAAGGGCAAAAGAAGGATCACGGGTGGGTTTTAGTCAGTAAGAGTCTGACACTCCCTTCCGCTCCGCCCAGAGCGGGAGAAGTCATTTGATGATTTCCAATCCAAAAAAAAGTGTACCTTAGTATGGTTGGCATAAGGCGCTTCACGACAGGGTAAAGCCAGCATCGTTGCCTTGGGCACGCCACCACTATGCTGATAAATCCCCTCTTTGAGGAGTGTTTGGAGACTCGCCACTGCATACTCACCTTTCGCCTGACGCAGGTGCTCACCGGACATAGCTTTTTCGGGAGGCACCTGTTTCGTATTCAGTTGGAGTACACGTCTGGGTTTCAACACTGTGTGGATCGTCCTGCGTTTCCCGACGCCCAGGGCGTCTTCTTCATTTACGGCAACTGGGGCGTGAGGTTTCCCTCTCCCGCGTGCTTCTGCCTCGTCCTTCGCTAGCATTACTACTTTGCAGAAGGATGTGACCGCCAATAGTCCTGCGATTCCCGACCGAAGTACAACTATTCCCTATATGGGATACATGTCACAAAATTAAGACGTCCATAATAACAAAGATAATGTTTTTTACTTTCATAAATTTGAAAATAATAAACCGAAGTACCTACCCGAGAGATATAAAGGAATTTCAAAAAGTGTGGTGTTTATCCGACTTTTACCCTAATTTAATGATCGTTGCAGTTATTTTAAGATCCTTTTGAATCATTTTATTTGATTCTTATTCAGGCACCAAAATTCAAATAAGGTAGGTATACTATTTCATACTGGCCTGGAGGCACGGTTCAATTTGGTCGTTCCCAGAGAAGCGGCAAGAAATACCACGTTTACTTTTTAAAAATATTTAAACTAATCATGCATATATTTACATTGTTTAACAGAATAATCGCAATACTTAACTGGGAAGGGGTTCATAATGATGCGTACAAACTCATCATTATGAACAACTTTTACTATGGAATCGTAAAAGTAAATCAGTTGTTCAATACATTTTGTAGAGTTACGCGAACAGATAATATAACAGTTACAGATAGTAAAAGTTGTTTATAATGATGAGCATAATGACCTCTTTTCAGGTATTGCGTTAATTCTGTGGACCATTTTATAATAGGTACAATAGCTGCTGCCCGCGGCTTCGACCGCATGAATGTCATAAATTATCCCAAGGGAACATACTCCCGGGATAAAAGTGTATCCTATGTGTTATTCCAGACTATAATCTACTTCAGTGACAAATTGTATCAACCATCCGTCCAAACTTTTGCATAAATAATACATACCAGCATCGCCCCGCGGTTTCACCCGCATAGTTCCCGTCCCGTGGGAATATGGGGATATAATAAAGCTTATGTTCACCGGAGATACTGTAGCTTCCCAACAGTGAAAGAATTTTTCAAAACGGTCAAGTAGTTTCGGAGCCTATTCAATGCAAACAAACAAACAATCATTTCTTTCCTCTTTATAATATTAGTGTAGATTAGTATTAAGTAGTATGGATTTACGCACCTATGAGAGGACAGTGTAGACGAGTAAAAATCTGCTTTTATTTACTTATTTATGTTTCGTATACGAAAAAATTACCTTTTCCAGCCCGCTAAATCTCTTTGTAGCTTACAAAGTAAAAGCCAAAGTCTATAAAAGAGAAACAACGACCAAAGACTTTGATGGGAATCAAAGATCGATCTTTACCGGACAAAAAGTGACTGAAGCCTGTTAAATCGAAAACCTTGAAAGAGAAAAGATTCGAGCATTTTCTTTGAAAGTTCAAAGCGGAATATCAACAGAAAATCCTTGAGGGATCAGTGTGGGTGATTCTCAAATCTCATAAAATTCAATTGTTTAACTGTCAAGATCCGGGCCCCGATTGGGGATAACCCCGACGCTGAGAGTAATCCCGGTTAGCCGGCACTTTTGCTCACTTCACAAAGTATCTCTAGAGAATTTGGAGGATCAGTGGATAATTTGGGAATTATGGTAGGTTTGGTTGATAAAAATAAATAACATGTTTTTTTTTTTTTACTCAAACAGGATTATTATTTATGATGGCAAAAATACTAAAAGCTGACTAATTCACCCACAATCTCGAAGATGAGTTCAACTGTTGTTATTTGCGTTATGCAAGATTGTTTAATCGTTACTCCAGGATGTATGAAGCTTCTTTGCCTTGGTGGTTTAGAGTTCTGTACCACAAAAGTAAAAATAAACGGAACCCGGAATCCGTTTATTTTTACTATCAGCATTTGTTTTTAGAGCCATCTGCAAATTAAAATCAACAGAGACGTGTAAGCCACACTTTAGGGATTTAAATATTCTATTTATAAATATAATTTATTTTTATTTTTTGACATTGTGTTTTTTATTAATTTTTTCCTATTTTTATGACATTTTACCAATTTGAATTGACATAATTTTATAATTTGACATGCATATACTCGTTATCTTTGACATTTATTTTACATCATACACTGATTTTGTATGTCTATCGGCGGGACATGGATTGTATTGTATTGAGTGCGGTCACGAACAGTACCAAGACATAGACTTTAGGACTAGAATTTCCTTCGACCCGTTCTTTCATCATGAATATTCCTTTAATAATTTTGAGCCTACTCAACTCATGTAACATAATCAGTGTAACCGCACTAATCCTTAATAAATTAAGGCTTAAGCGCCATTACCCGTAACAAACGAGCCGGGTTATCCGGATAGTTGCCTAGAGCCTGGTATAACCGGGTATTTTCACTCGGTGTAACATGTGAAATGCTGCTTTAGTTTTGGGTAAAATCATCTAGTGTTCGTTGGGTTTAATGAAAATTATAAGACTATAACTGGGAGAGGGTTTATTACAAGCAAATGTGTCCTGTTACATAATATTACATGAATACCAAAGAGATGGAGAACAGTGTCTATGAATTAATTAGAAAATTACGTAAACCGAATATGTGCGTAAATAATAATAGCAGCCGCACGGGAATATCTTCAAGGTTAAGTGTGAATATTATTCTGAGCATCGAAAAGCGCGTTAAGCTGTTGGTCTCGGCTGTCATTGGTATATCTTTGACAGTTGTCAAGTCAGCCATGGAATCTACCACAAAATCTACATATACTGGCCGTGGGGCCCTTGTGCTCATAGCCTTTTCAAAGAAATAGCGAAACGGCTGGTTTTTGGATGGGATATCATCAAATGACTTCTCCCGCTTTGGGCGAAGCGGAAGGGAGTGTTAGACTGTTACTGACTAAAACCCAACCGTGATCCTTCTTGTGCCCTTTGCGTTCCAGGGCCGCGGTGACTCTTTCGAACAAATTCCGCAGCCCTAGCAGGCACTGACCCTATGGGGCCCCGTCTTCTTTTCTGACAGCTCTTTGAGCGCGTGGGTATATTTAGGAGGTATTTTAAAATAGAAACAATAGAATTGGATCAATAAACAAAAGACAAACGAAATTAATAGAACAACAATGTTATATTGTTTTCATGTAAATATATTTTTATAATTTTAGAACAGAATATAAAACATTTATTCGACACAGACGCAACACAACAGCGACAAAATACAAAGTAAAAAAATAACAACAATAAACACATAACAATGATGAAGATTAAAATTATGATGATCGTGCCCATACCGAAAGGATTACCATCTCAGCATTTGCTGGGCTTCAGACACCCAGCGTTGGTTTTTTAGTTGGCACCCTGCAGTGACACACGGACGTGGGTAAATAAAATATATAAATACATACATACTTACTTGATTAAAAATAAACAATGTTTTAGAATATGTAAATAAATTTTCGTGTTCATGTTAAAGATGGACTTCGAGTTGAGTTAGCGTTTACGTTTTGGAATATGGCCTCTTCAGTCTAATTCAGATAATTAATATTACTCAAGCTATGTATAATCCCAAACCTACACAGTTTTATGAGCGTCGTTATCACGGAGCTCCAGACTTGGCCTATAAAAATGTCGCCTACATTTTGACGTGACACAAACAAATAAATATCGCATAGAACGCCCGCAGTGGTCAACAAACTGACCGATATTTAAGATGCTTAGTTTGTTATTATTACGAGGGATAAATATATTTTAGCAGTTTTTGCGATATTCAACGAAAAAATAATTTATACTAAAATACTATTCATTTACTTGCAATCCTTGTGATTCGCAATAAAATACCCACTTAATTTACTGGCTTCTCTAGCGTAATATATTGAAAAATCTGAACACAACCAAAATATTTTTTCATAAAAAAGAGTTATTTTAAAACATTTTTATGTTTCAATAAAGAAGCTTAATAAACACACTTAGTTGAGTATTGAATTTGATATGATTAAAAAATGTTTACAAAAGTCAGTATTTTAGCTAGGTCGATGAAATATTGCAAAAATAACTCCCTATAGACAACAGACAGAAATATCAAAACTATTTCATTGATTGATTGTGTCTGAAAAAACAAACACACAATCGTAAGTAAACGCATATTTCTCGCCACATATTCGGCAATACATTTTTTTTTCAAAAAAATTACGTAAGCGCACGGTCAACAACTAGGTTATCCGGCTCGATATCTACGTGAGGTATACCCGGGTCTGTTGTCGGTATACCCGGCTCTGTTGTCTGTTGGTGTTGTGACGACTGATATGATCCGCGTGTCTGGGCACAAGCGCTGTCAAATATTTATGTACATAATGTACATACATATGTGTGTGCGCGGCTGCGTATGGAGCTGTACGTCCCCAGTATAGGCTGACCTCTTATTGCACGGTAATCCTGTACAGTGCGAGATTGGCTTGGGCTGGGGATGTGTAGTTTGGTGTGTGGCATTATGTACTTGGGATCTGTCAGTGTCCGCCGCTCGTCCGCACTTGAGGAAAGTACCTACTGCATAGTTGGTAGTTTTAAGATGGGTTATCAAAGAATATTTTTATATTATCAATCGCTTTTTGCCATCAAACTAATACGTTTGGCGAGTAAAATTGTACAAAAGAACAAACGTGTACTGTTTGAGAACAATAAAATAAATGGGGTAGTACGGTGATTCGAACGCAAAATACATATAATATACTAATATGTATAACTATTCACAAATAATATCTAATATTATGTTAATAACAATATCGCAGTGTTTCTAAGAACTATTCGCAGTAGTTAATCTTCAATATAGTTGAGGAAAAAGCACCTTATAAAGCCATATTTTTGTTTGCGTGAGATTTACTTTTAGTATGATGTTTTATGAAGTACCTACTGGCTTTTGCGACGGCTTCATTCGCGTTAAAAAATATTTACACAAAAAGTAGCTTACACGCGTCCTGGCGGTTCCATAACTCGTATATTTCTACTCAAATATTGTTTCATTACTTCTTTAATAAAAATGAAAACACTAAGAAAATAGAAAAGAATAATATGTATTTGCATAAAACATGGTATAGAAGATGGTACGTACAAGAATTGAATACAGAACATACACGTTTTGCTTAACATTATAAGCGTGTAAATTTTTTGTGCATACAATTTAATTATTTACAATTTTTTTGCCAAGTGTTTCATGACAAAAAAAAAATGGTCTAAAATTAAGTCGCAAAAATCATCTATATACTATCTATACTTAATATTATAAAGCTGAAGAGTTTTTTTTTTGTTTGTTTGTTTGTTTGAACGCGCTAATCTCAGGAACTACTGGTTCGAATTGAAAAATTCTTTTTAGGTTGAATAGACCATTTATCGAGGAAGGCTTTAGGCTATATATCATCACGCTTAAGCCAATAGGAGCGGAGCAGCGATAAAGAATGTTTAAAATCGGGGATTCCACGGGGACGAAGTCGCGGGCAGCAGCTAGTAATATTATAAAGCTGAAGAGTTTGTTTGTTTGTTTGTTTGAACGCGCTAATCTCAGGAACTACTGGTCCGATTTGAAAAAATCTTTCAGTGTTAGATAGCCCATTTATCGAGGAAGGCTATAGGCTATATATCATCACAATAAGACCAATAAGAGCGGAGCAGTCATGAAAAATGTGACACAAACGAAGTTGTGCGGACAGCTAGTAAGTAATATAACATTACAATAGACAAAAACAATGAAGAGATTCATCGATAGATCGTGTCCTAGATAACAGAAACACTATGTTACATAATAATTCCGCTACGAAGTCGGCAAAACATAAGCCAATCAATTACATAGGTAATTATGTGGCCGTACGGTCGACTAGTCTGCTATCCGGTTCGATATCTACGTCCGGTATACCCGGCTCTGTTGTCTGTTAGCGGTGCGATGACTGATAAGATCCGTATTTATGATAACACGGGGATTCGGATTGTAAACGCATATGTGTTTATATGAGTCCATATCACGTTGTATATACCTAAGTAATATTCGCAGTGGTTTATCTGTAATATACATATGTTCTCGTACATTGGCGTGCAAATAAATTTGCTACTGCGCTCGCGTCATTATTGAATTTGTATAAAAAAGGGTACCGTGTCAATCTTTGAACTAAAATTCATCAAAATCGGTTCTGTGATTTAGACGTGAAAAGTAGCGAAAAAACGCAATTGTGACATCAGTAAGATTTAAGTATACAAAAAATGAGAGAGAATAATATATATTTTAAATAAAAGTTTCATGAAGATTGATTTGTAACTAACAGCGCCCCGCGGTTTTACCTGCATACTTCCCGTGCCCGTGGGAATATAGGGATAAAATATAGCCTTTGTCAGCCGGGGATAGTGTAGCTTCATAACAGTGAAATAATTTTTCAAATCGGTTCAGTGGTTTCGGAGCCAAACAATCAAATCTTTTCTCTTTATAATATTGTATTTCTTAATAAAATGCAACGCATTTCATCGTATTTTTTTTTCACATTATGCACAATATTCTCACAATTCTAAAATCAAAGACTTGTAATTATTTTTACATAATTATGTTTCGGACAAATCGGAACTGCTATAATAGTAGGCCGTATTACCTCCTTGGACTTAAATAACAAACACCATCCTTTTTATTATTGAATGTATTAGATGTAATTATTAACAGTAGGTAGGTATATAATGTTGCTTTGTTCGAAAGAGTCACCGCAGCCCTGGAACGCAAAGGGCATATTATGAAGGATCACTGGTGGGTTTTAGTCAGTAAGAGTCTGACACTCCCTTCCGCTCCGATTCGATTTGATGATTTGTCATCCATAAAAAAGGTATGTATATAGTATATATATAGGTATTTCTATGGTATATATATAGGTATTTCTAAGCACATTTCAGAAAAGTTAAGGTTAACCAGTTGTTTTACCAATCTTTCTTTTGTATAATATAAACATAACCCTTCTCTGACGCGTGTCAGCCGTCACGGTCGGTCAAAAATACTTATTTACTGACATCTAATAAATACACTACTACATAAACATCTAACTTGTCAAACAAGCAATAATAACCTCTATTGTCGAGCACTACACTGTTGTTATTATTTACATTTTCCCTTGGTGCCCGTGGTGAAACGAGTACTGAAAATCAAATGTAAATAGGTCTTTTGAGCGTTGTAATTTGAACTAAAACCCTTCGGAAATAGGGTTGTTTTTTGGGCAATTGTCGTTTTAGATGAAATTCTGCGAAGAAATATCTTTTTGCAGCAAGGTGTCTATTTTGCTGCGTGTTTAGAATTTTATTATCTCCACTTTGTTAGAGAATTGCCACGTAAACAACATTTGAGCGGCGTTGTCTATGGAAATGAAAGCATAGATGTTTGTCAGCTGTTTATTTAGTTACTAGAGGGTACTTTACGATGTACGTTGTGACATAATTACTGACTAAAACCCACCCGTGATCCTTCTTGTGCCCTTTGCGTTCCAGGGCCGCGGTGACTCTTTCGAACAAATTCCGCAACCCTAGCAGGCACTGACCCTATGGGGCCCCGTCTTCTTTTCTGAAAGCCCTGGTACCTGCAGCCTGTAATTTAATCTGTAGCCGGTTAGTTGCAATTTATGCCCTCCTATTTATAGAAATTAGATATAGTTGGTGGTAATGTATGTTATGGGTCTTTGTTACCCGAAAAAAATGGTATATTTATTAAAAGTTATGTGTTGGTTTTTTCTTTACCAGAAACCCACCATTGTTTTCGGGGAAAAACCTTGAAAAAGTAGCCATTTGGCCACGGGTGAAAACACCATCTCGTGTGGGATTTTTACCTCACTTAAACCACTCCGGAACCCCTTTTGTGCAACGTTTGTTATGGCAAATCCCTGAGGAACTGATAGGTATACCTATTAAAATGAAACCAACTTACTTGTAGATACCAACAACGAATATATTTCGATTATTCTAATCACAATTGATTAATTACTAGGTTGCACATACACTTGCTCTTAAGACTAGTGTTTGCTTCCAGTGTCGACGACGAACTGAATCCACAACCTTCCTACCATCCCACCATAACTCGCCATAGCCGCCAATGCGGTCGAATTATGGAGGGAAAGTATCCTTTCAACTTAGCTCTAATCAATACAACTACCAACTAAACATAATATTTATTAATAGTTTTCTGATAAATAATAATGTGTACCAATACATTTAAATATTCAATGTGCAATATGTTTCAGGTATCAAATGCGTATACGTAACAATTAAATAATTCAACTGTTTCACATCTGTAAATAAATAATCTCAAGTCAATACAACTACCAACTAAACATAATATTTATTAATAGTTTTCTGATAAATAATAATGTGTACCAATACATTTAAATATTCAATGTGCAATATGTTTCAGGTATCAAATGCGTATACGTAACAATTAAATAATTCAACTGTTTCACATCTGTAAATAAATAATCTCAAGTCAATACAACTACCTACTTAATTAGAAAAATAGCGAGAATCACGACACTATATATCTATGGATGTGCACTTTCTTACAACAAAGAAGCCAGTGATTTTCTCCTTCCTTTTCCTGCCATTTTGCCGGTTTTCTCCCGAGTAGAGAGACCGGTAAACCTTACTTTAAGGACAGCTAACACGCGACAGTTTATTTCATCCACAATGCGGGTTGTTTGTGGTTTTATAACACGAAGATATTCGCACACGAATGAAAAGGACCGAACTTAATAATTTGATATTTTCGGCAAACGAACATGAATTAAAACATTTCAAAAGTATTGGGTAACAAACCAAATATCTCCCGAGACCTATGTATAAGCTGTCCCTTTCCCAATTATATTTTGGAATCTTTTTCATCACTGGGTTTTAGAGTATGTTTTTTATTTTCAGTTAATAGCAAAATTATAAGGAATTTTGAGTTAAGCCACTTTAATTCTGAGAGCGCGATTTAGCACATTGTTGTACAGCAACGTGGAAATAAAATTGTTACTTAGTCTATCTAGTACTTTCAGGGAAATAAAATCTTGGATTATTGACAATAACTCAAGATTTTGATTTTCCTTATCTTTGGTCAAAGAATCAGCGTTGCCATTTAATGCAGCAATGCTGCTAGTGTTTTAGAATCATTAAAACAATGGTCAAAATTCACTAACTCTCTCTTTAATCGTTTTTATTTGGGTTTTATGCTCTTTGTTTCATAATTATTATTTTATATCTATTGTGTATTTATTGTATTTATATTTAGTATACCTTTTTTTTTTTTTTTTTTTTACGGGGGGAAATCCTCATGGATGTCCTCCGCCCTGGGGCGGGCGGAGGGGTCTGTCAGACTCTTACTGACTAAAACCACCCCGGTGTTCCGTCTCTCACCTACGCCGGGGATCGCGGGAACGTAAACCACATCCGTAATCCCCGGCTGGTGCCGGCCCGCCTCTGCGGGCCACCTCGCGTCTACGGAGGGAGTGAGGTGTTAAACACCCTCCGTGACTTCAGAGAGGGGCGCACGGGAACACCTCGCGCCGCCACCTCGGGTCCGGATGAATGGGGGGCGACAGACGTCCCCAAGTCCGCCGCCCCTGGACCCAGTTAGGGGGGCCGGAAGAGGGCAGCATACGCCCTCCTCCGACGCCCGGTGCGCCTGCTGCGGGCGGGGTCAGAGGTCGAGATCTCTCTTTCCCTTTCCGCAGCCTCCTTCTGCGAGATAACTGTTTCGCAGAAGGAGACCACCGCGTCCCAGGACTCCTCGCCGCCGACCATAGATTGGACTACGGCCGGTAGCGAGAGGTCACTGCCCACCGCAGAGATGAGGTCACGGCGCGGCTCCTCCCAAGCGGCACACTCTGCCAGCGTATGCCGCGCCGTGTCCTCCCGACAGTCGACGCAGTGGTGACACCGAGCGTCCGGCTCCCTGCCTATGCGACACAGGAACTTCCCGAAGCAGCCATGCCCCGAAAGGACCTGTGTCGCACGAAACGTCAGGGAGCCGTGCCTTCTCCCGAGCCAAAGGTCGAGCACTGGCCGGATGGCCTCGATAGTGACGAGGCCGGCGGAAGGGCGTGAAAGCCTGTCCCGCCATTCCGCCACCAGGACCTCGCGCAGCTGCGACCGACGCAGCTGGATGTGTCGCTGCATCAGTCGCTCGCCGCGCGCCCGCGCGTCCTCGCGCCACCGATACAGTGACGCGAGAACCTTCGCCTCCAGGTCCCATGGCGGAGATCCGGCCAGTGCGCAAGCCGCCTCGTAGGAGATCGTGCGATAACCCCTGATGACTCTGACGGCCATCACCCTCTGCGGCCTCCGCAGAACAGTGATAGTGCTGGCCGTCAGGTCAGCCGCCCAGATCGGGGCCCCGTAAAGGGCCATCGATCGCACGATCCCCACGTACAACCGCCTGCAGGCGGTGCTCGGGTCCCCCAGATTGGGAAGCAGCGTTGACAACGCCCCAGCCGCACCCAACAACTTGGGCGCCAGCCGCCGGAAGTGGGGGCCGAAATCCCACCGGCTGTCGAGCACCAATCCCAGGTACTTCATGGTGGACTCGACAGCGATTCGGACCCCCCCGACCACGATGTGTGATCCCGGCGGCGGTGCCCGATATTTAGTATACCTAAGATTACCTACAGTAAGTACTGTATTTCCTTTTGTTGTTTAATCCATCCAAAGGTTGTCCTGAATCGTTTTTAGCGATTAGGCCGCTCGGCGCTCATTGTGTCACAAAGTGTGTGTATTTATATATAACTACTAGCTGCTGCCCGCGACTTCGTCCCCGTGGAATCCCCGATTTTAAAATATTCTTTATCGCTGCTCCGCTCCTATTGGCTTAAGCGTGATGATATATAATCTAAAGCCTTCCTCGATAAATGGTCTATTCAACCAAAAAATAATTTTTCAATTCGAACCAGTAGTTCCTGAGATTAGCGCGTTCAAACAAACAAACAAACAAACAAACAAACAAACAAACAAACTCTTCAGCTTTATAATATTAGTATAGATTTACATATATGTAGCTTTTGCCCGCAACTTCGTGCACGCCTTACCCGGTTTCCACGTTCCCGTAGGAATTTCGGGAAGACTCTCTCTTCTCTAAGACTCCCCTACACTCTCCAAGGAATTTACATGCCAAATTTCAACTTTCTACGACCAGCCGTTTCAACTGTGCGTTTTCTATCAGTCACTCAGTAAAGGAAGTGTTTTATATATTCTGATGTTCTTTCATTCGTTTGTATGGCAGAAACTATACAACACGACCTTCAAAAATTAATACACTCCTTTTACTTCGATTACTTATCATACAGGTTATAAAAGCACGCCGGTCGCGAATGCTAAGCACCTGGAAAAATCCATACAGCCATACATCGATACTGACCGTACTAATATCAAAAATGCAAAAGTAACTCTGACTGCCTGTTTGTTTGTAAACTCTCCACGCCTCAACGGCTGAATGATTTTGTGTGAATCTTGGCACAAGAATGGAGCCTGTATTATCTGTTGATACTTTTTATCCCGGTAGTATGTTCTTCTGAGATAACTACACACTTTTCACAAGGACGAAGCCTCGAGCAAAAACTAGTATTCTAATAAAAACTGGACTACGCTTCTGGTGTCCTTGCTACAGGCCTGACGTGTAGCAAGGCAATATAGTGTCTGTTTTTCTCACGATTAATAAAGTTCAGACATTTTCACACAAAATGAATAAAACTAGCGATTGTTTTCTACAGAAAAATTGTGGTATGTATGTTAGGGTAGCTCTTTAAGTACTGTTAAACAACGAGGTATAGCAGCAAAAGGCATATTAGGACAAGTCGTGTTTGATTCCAAATTATTTTTTATTTATAACTCTCTCGTTTAACCATGATCTCGGATCTCACCTACCCCCTAGCCAAGTTACAAACGTTTCGTGTCGAATTCCGTTCTCCAATCGGTAACGCCTCGGTGTCAGCAACTGTAGAAAACGATAAGTTAGTAGCCATGTTGACGCGCCTGAGTCGGGCGCTCGATGTACATTGCCTTTAGAAAACGACTTATTCTTTAGTCTATGGCGAGCGTTCCCACGAACGTCAAACAGGTTAAAATTTAAACTCTGTTAAAATGCTTTAACCACTAAGTTTAAACATTTTAACAAAGGATGTAGCTTTGAACATTGTAGAAATGATAACAATTCAATCTATCATTTTGAACGATGTGAACTTGGCTACGAATTTTCTATTCATTTGTTCTAATCACATGACTTAACGTTGAGACGATTTCAGTCCAATACATTTGATATGTTTTCGACTAGCGTAAACGATTACATATTATCAACTTGGCTATGGGGGCTGAGTCTCAAGACATGCGACATTTAGTCAGCGATAACGTGGCAAAGGCGATTTTCAAAATGCCAAAAATGTAAACGATTGACAAACGCTGTCAAAGTTTAACGTGATGAATCCTTTGTATTTTGGCATTTCGATAATCGCAATCGCTAATGGAATGGCACTTTGTCGTGAGCCTCTGATGTTAAGTGATGATGTGGTTGACGATGCAGCACGCTTGCCTGGAAGCAAAGGCTCTAGACAAGTGGCATTCAGTCAGCAGTGTAGTGAAGGCGATTTTCAAAGCATCAAAAAAGTTACGTGTAATTGGGGCCTTTCAATATTCGCATCCGCTACTACATTGGCATTTTATCTAGAGCCTCTTTTCAGTCGCAACTTAAAGTCTCCCAGGTAATTGTTATCATGATACAAACTCCGGCAGGGAACTCCATTCCTCAGCTGGCTGTGCTAAGTATTCTCAAACGTATTGTGCATATTTAAACCTCGTGTATGTAGCAAATATAGAAGATGCAATTACAGAGTTCATGAAAATTTTGTTATTGAAATGATAAAATAGTATAAAAGAAGGGCTACTGCAATGTTTTTATGGTAGTCAATATTGATTTGTAACAACTATTACGAATTAATATAACGTGAACCGGAACGTTAACAATCAGCGTCTAGTGACATCACTGGTGTAATGACAACGTGAAGACGAACTTTACGACGACAGGAGTGACTCATCATCCGTTTTCGCGAGAAAAGAAAAACAGTTTATAATCGCAATTTTGGCAATACATCATTTTTTTTTATGGTCTTTTTACAAGGAATTCTTTTAAATAAAAGCAAATTTTTGCTTATAGCATACATTTTTTCCATATTCCAACCTAACAGATCCATCGCAATATCAGTTCGGTACCGTCAATATCTGAGACATTAATATTTATCTACCGGCTAAAACAAACAGAATCCGTTTAGTGAAGAAATATTATCTTTATCACAACAAATGTATTGGTTTCTCGATAGTCGGGCAATATCTCGCTATTTCGAAGATATTGAGCATATATCTTGTGTTCAGGAATATTTATTACGATACTGGGAATAGTTGTTTCGTGTTTAGGGCTGGTTGTTTTAAGTTGTGGTTTTCGGACAATGGTTTCAGTGAAATAAGATCATTGACACAACACATTTTTTTTTTGTCTACATTATCTCCTGTATTATAGACAAAAAAAAATTGTTTTGTGTCAATGACAGAAAATCAGTGAGATGTAAGTAGCGAGCACTATGAATGATGTCACAAATTAGTTTAGTATTTATTAAAATAGACCCTATTTATTTTTAGTTGACTAAACAAATCTAATTAGTCCGTCAAATAGATTTCCAAAAAATCATATATTGGACACATATTTTTTTCTTTTTTCACGTAAACTAAAAACGAAGAACATACTCGTACAGTGCGTTGAAAACTCGTGAGACGTCACTTCGTGCTACGATTTTTACCACGTCGTGACATCACAAGCCCCCACTCATGATCTTTGAAGCCTTTTTCTTTGTATTTTTATATATTTGCTAAAGCAAAATATACGTGTCCAATATTTTCGATAATAATCTGACTGAATTAGAATCATATTTACTTAAGAAACAACCCTATTGCCGAGGTCAGTCTGTGGATAGTGGTGACTGTTAACCCGTTAGTCCCGGCTGTCATTTGTAGATCTTTAGCAGCCGTTACGGATTGTCAGAAGCCAGAAAATCTGACACCAGTCTTGCATATAAATACCGTGTTACCCAGATAGTGGATTATGGAAGTTGGTTAAGCAGTCACTCCACGTTAAAAACTAGTATTATTATGCAGCTGTATGCGGTTGGAATAAAAGCCGATCCCAATAGGACAAGGCTAGGCTGGTGATGATTTTATCAATGTTTAGTCAGGTTTTCTTATTAATATCTTTCACGAAACTATACGTATTTCCTAGCATCTTATACAACCATATTATTTAACTCGCTATTCACAATCAATTAACTTCGGTACAAGCACATAATGCTAACATTAAATGCTCGTAACGATCAATTTCGCGGAAGGCAAGTAAAGTATTTAAGTTACCGTTAAGCTGAACAAAACGACTGCTGTTCAAGCGAATGTTTCCTTAGAGTTAGAGCTATATAAAGGTTAAGTAAATGTGTATTTATTGACATGTTTATTTGTAATGGTATTAAAGGGGGGGGATTGAAATGTTAGTATTGCTGCCTTTGCGGTTACGGTACAAATTGGGCAGGCTTGTGACTATATAACTACCCCATTATTGTTTGACCTTGAAAAGCAACCCTAGGGGCTGTTATTATTCAGCCAAGAGCTAAATAATATAAGCCATTCATAGAGTAAAAGTTATGTTAAAAAAATACATGCAATTGCAATTTGCAATTCACACGTGGTAGAAGTGAAACCTTCAAAAATTTTGGCTTCAAGATAATGAGACGAAGCGACAGTAAAAAGAGACAGACACATGAATTTATGTGTCTGTCTCTTTTTACTGTGGCTTTTTCGTTTCATAAACTTTCAAATCACAACGTTGCTTAAGAAGTTTTCACATTAAAAAAAATGTAAACTACCAAAATTAAATTTTATAATTACTAACGCGTTTCATCAATGTAGCTTGTATTACTTTATGCTTACAAAACACTCTTTAATACTATATCATGAAGGGAGTTTATAATGACAAGACTGTATCAAAATGTTTAGCTAACGATGACTAAGAAAAAATACCACTGTGAAGATTTAATGTGGTTTTTTTTACAGAAATCGATGTGGCGATATTTGGAGGAGGCCCAGTTCTAAAAGTGGAGGGCTTCAATGATAATTGCAATGTAATAACAGCTGACATAATCTATACTTTACCTACACTAATATTATAAAGAGGAAAGATTTGTATTTTTGTATGTTTGTAACTGTAGTGTAGGTACTTAGATATAAGTTGTTGTAATAGATAGTAAGTCATAGCGGGTAGCGGAACAATTTGTATGCGTCGTTAGTTTGGAATAAACCGTATTATGAACTAGTTGTCCCCCTCTACCCCCGCGCACTAGAACATGACATTGGCGACGAGGATGGGACAGTAACGAATAAAATCAAAAATTACTGCAACTATTTCAAAAATACTTTCACCGTTTGAATGCTACATTATCCATCGTAGGCTATATTGAAATAAATACACTAACGTCCCGTCCCGATTTTGTACAGGTGGACCCGTGGACGCCGGGACGGATCGCTATAAAATAAACAGAAATATTCGAACAGAACTGTGAATACATATAAAGTAGCGCAGCGTCTAAAAGTATTTATTTCCATTCGAACTAGTTTGTTCTCAGAACGTAAACGAATGTCAATCGTCTCGGCAGGTTGACACTAATGTAAACGCGTTATTTATGCTAAACCGTATCTAGCTGAAAATCTCATACGTATTTAATTACTTCACTACGGGATCATTTTTAGGGTTCCGTAGCCAAATAACAAAAAGTCCGTAAGTCACAGCCGTTTAACTCGGAGACTTAACGCTACATAAGTGAAAATTGGTAGGTAAGTGCAACCTGTTAACCGCTATTCAATAATGCTGTAATATTATGGAAAAAAATCATTTTAGGGATGGCGCTCCATACAATCATGTAACTGAGGGATGAAAAAATATATTCCAACAAATATAATCGTGTGGTGTATCATTGTATAGCTGTTTCAAAATGAAATGGAGGTTTGTAAAAAAGTTTTATATTTAATGCAATATTTTTGAAGTATCTGCTTCCGAATTCGTACAAAATATGTCCCCCTCTAACTTTTAAACTATGATGTTGAAAATTCTAAAAATAATTGGGCAAATAGAACTTTACAGACACTTCCAACGAAAATTAGTTTGAACATCACAGCTTATATACTTCAGTAGTTCACTGTTAAAATCTCATATCTCTAAAGATATGAGATGCGTGGTCCGACACGCACTTGGCCGTTTATATCTATTCTTTTCAGCAGATATATTGCAAGTTTTAAAAGGTAGTCGGACGATATCGATGTCTAATGTCCATACTCTACATATCCAGACTAATATTTGATATGCAAAAGAGAGTTTAGAGATTGTTACGCTTACAAGCCAGCAAGAGATAAACGTGACCCTGGAAACGGTTACAGGATACTTTTTAGTTAAAATCATATAGATTTTTACTAAAAAGGTAAGCAAAGACAGATATCGTTTTGGGCACGATTGTAACGGATTGACCGGAAAAGGCAAAATGGAAAACTGGGAAGCCTTTTCCTAGTAGTTTTGAACGTGCAAATAGCTTCATGTTTCGACTGACCGACCGCGACCTTGACAATTCAAAAGGGCCTGTAAATGGTTTATTTGAAACTTATGTTTTGAGTCTTTATATATATTAACGTATAAATAGACAAATAAACAATTTTACCAATATTAGTTAGTTAATAGTATTGATAGTCTATTACATACAAACGTAAAGTGAACTCTACTCACTAATTTTGAGCGGTGCCTTAACTCCCACTCTCTTCATTTAAAATGAATAGTAATAGGCGTACCCTTTATAAATTATACCTGTCCTTGTTATTTTAATGTCTCAAGTGTTAAAGGGTAAAACAGTATAACGTCCATCTATAAAATGCTACATAAAATCGTAGTCACAGTCACAGGGAGGAGCTCGTGGTTAAATAATAACAGCCTCAGAGATCGATCTTCAAGGTTAAGCAACGCTTGCCAAGGTTGGTCTGTGGATGGGTGACCATCTTGACATACCGAGATTCCTCCGTGCCTCGGAAAGCACGCTAAGCTGTTGGTCCCGGTTGTCATTTGTAAATCTTTGGCAGTCGTTACGGATTATCAGAAGCCAGAAAATCTGACACCAGTCTTGCAAAGAAGTACCGTGTTCCCCAGTTATTGGGTTGTGGAGGTCTGGTAGGCAGCCGCTCCACGTTAAATACTGGTATTCAGCTGAATCCGGTATGACTGGAAGCCGACCCCAATATAGTTGCGAAAAGGCTAGGCAGATGAAGAAAATCGTAGTCACAGTAGGCATTACAAAATAATTTGTCTTAATAATCTGTACTTAATATGTTGTTATTGTCGAGTACTCATGGAATAAAAATGCAATGTGTTTTTCCAAATCTATCACTGTACCAAATTTCATTAAGATCTGCTCAGTTGTTTGTTTTTGCGTGAAAGAGTAACAAACGCACTAATCTTAGGAACTACGGTTTCGAATTGAAAAAATATGTTTGTATTGGATAGCCCATTTATAGAGAAAGGCTATAGACTATATAACATCACGCTACAGTCAATAGGAGTGGAGGATCAATGAAAATTATTGCGAAAACGGTTTATTTTTATCATTCTCTTATGTAGCGAACACGATTTTGCACAGGTCAGCTAGTCGTATGATAAATTATGTTTGTCTCTGTAACTGTGTTATTAACAAAGATGAGATCTTTGTTTTTCATTCAACTACTTTGAGAAGAAACGTCGATACAAACTCAGATGTCAGTCTCTTGGTTTTTAGATAAAAAACCCATACTGATTCGAATGGACCCAATCAAGTCACTGAAAGTATTTGTCAGTAATCTTAACGTCCTTACCGACCCACCGTCGTATTTTTTTTTTTAAATCTATACCTATATTTTTATTTAATAAGAATAATCTCTACAATATATACATTTAAATTTAAATCGTCGTATATAATTTGGGTGGATCGTATAAAGTAGTAGTACTCTAATATTACTCTTAATATTGAATGATTTTATGACAGAACCAAAAATAAAATTTCTCTACACATAAACGAACTGTAGTTCTTCAGTACGTAGTAAAAATAAAATTATTGTATGGCGATTCCCGGCCACGGTAGGCGCGGGCCTTCGGACGGCGAACATTGAGTGGTGCGCTGTCCGATAACAACCAGGCCCGGGTCGACAGCGCAGACAGGGCGACAGCAAGTTTAAAAAAATGGGTGCTACGGCGTAGCAGTCGCGTCAATTATATCGCTACGTCTGGCTACGAGAGCGTAGCATAAATAAGTAACTACTACGCGGTGACTTGTCAGTCACCAAATTGTTTTGACATTGACGTTATATTATATTCCTCTTATGAAATAAACTGGGATATTATTTTATCCATTCATAGGAAAAATCTGTTTGTTAAAATACGGACGTAACTCGAATAATTTTCACAGTTTTTGGTAGTCTCAAAACTGTACCATGGTTCCGCATGTCAACTAAAATCCTTATATTAAACTATTTCAATAAATAATAGCGGTTCCCAGAAACATATTGTAAGGCAAGAGCTCTCTTAGTTCCTTTTAAATTTAGTCAAAATTAAATATTTGTGTGCAATCTGTTCATAAATTCAAACAATGTGAAGTTTTACGGAAATTCTCAATAAAGTCAACTGACTTTCCAATGTTACACTGCAGAGTCTATAAAAAGCTAAGCAAGCAACTCGGATACATCTAGTGATGTCTGTTGGCTATTGAGTCATCCGCCTTTCAGTTGGTGCCTCGTTTAAATTGCTGGCTTCTAAGTTTTCGGGATAGTGGGAGAGTAGTTTTTGGTACGGTCTGGGCATGGGCGTTCCCACAGCAGGGCAGGGTTGTAACTTTTTTCAATATGTATAATACTTTTAAAATAGTATACTATAAAAGGTTTTTCTTTAAACCGTCGTACTTAGGACGTGTACGGACCTTTTTTGGAGCTGGAACATTACTATTTCTAAACAAAACCATGAGCAACAAGTAAGATCGACATTTATCATGGGACTAGTTTTATCCCGCGGCTCTGCACCCTAAACCATAGGAATTGTTCATTTTCTGTGATATAATTTAGCCAACGACGTTTTAGCTTTCTTTCAGTGAACATCAGTATTCTAAAGAGTAGTTATCCTATGGAAACAAAAATATATATGAACTAACAATTTTTCTTCGTTGTATTATTTTTTTTAATTACAGAATTTCGGATTTTTATAAATATAATACCTAGCCAACAAGTAGAAAATGCAGTACCATAAATAATAATGTAAGTTAAAAACAGAATACAAAATAAATTGCGCTATAAGTAGGTACTCTCCGTCACTGGGCGCCAGTAAGCTACAAACCGCGTGTGAAGGCAGCATAAGTCGACGTTCACGCTAAATTGGTTTAATAGCTCTGAAGGTTGCGACGCGAAGCTTGTCTTTAATCTTGGCTTTCAATATGTTGCTGTAAGCTGTTGAGCTATTCTGTTTCACTCATTATCCCTATACTAGCAAGAGTGAAAGAGAATAGAGCTTATGTAGCTGAATTCTGATAGTTTGATAGGCGTGTCTTAGCATCGATTTTCCGGAGCGCACCGCATGTTTTTATTTTATTAGTTCACTTTTTGAAATGGCAAGCGTGTTTATTTTATTTATTTTTTAAGTATTTGTTTTTTATTCCATACCTTTTTTGCTATAGACTAAGCAAGCTTTAGACAATGATACTTAAACACCTTATTATTAAATAAGGTGAAAAAATCAAGATATAACTTTGTTTTGCCACCATTTTGATGTAAAGGATTTGCAGTTTAAAAGCCACAATTTTTTTGGACAGTTTTCAAGACATTTAGCTTCACTAATTTTATTCGAGAGTTCTACCGTGAATTGAAAAATGAACCAATTTTTTCGGGTCTTTTTCTTGAAAACTGAAAACAAAATTGTACCTTTCGTAACAGAATTACGAAATTTTGATGAACATCGCGTTAAAAGCTGATCATTTTTAGGTAAAAAACAAGTGAAAATTTGGTAGTTGTATGAAAAAGATTTTTGTGTGTGTATTGTACAGTAGAGAGAATGATTTGTAGGCATCGGGATGAGCACGATTTTGACATAAATGGCGAGTAGGTACATTTCAATTACAATTGAAATAAGCAGATGACATTGCAAACTTACAGTAGAAGCTGAACGTCCTACTTGATTCTTCTTTACACATCGGTCTTGGGACTATCGCGAGTTTTACTGTGTTGAGAATTTACTAATTTTTCTCCTCGAAACTACTTTTACGATTTTGATGCCCTATACAAATTATATTTCGATCGAGATCGCAGCACCTAAACGCACGGGAGGCTTTGAAATGACAGGCTTTGTCTATTTTGATTGTTTTAAAAATATTTTAATTCTACAAAAATCTCTGTGGTGTACCGCAATAACATTTTAAAGAAAATCTATACTAATATTATAAAGCTGAAGAGTTTGTTTGTTTGTTTGTTTGTTTGAACGCGCTAATCTCAGGAACTACTGGTTCGAATTGAAAAATTCTTTTTGGGTTGAATAGACCATTTATCGAGGAAGGCTTTAGGCTATATATCATCACGCTTAAGCCAATAGGAGCGGAGCAGCGATAAAGAATGTTTTAAAATCGGGGATTCCACGGGGACGAAGTCGCGGGCAGCAGCTAGTTAAGATAGTTTATGTTATTCCAGGTAAAAACAACAGGATGAGAATCAATGACGTATATCGAGGGCATTTAAGGGCATCAAATCCCCTTGACATACGTCTTTGTTTATATCCAATTTCAAACAATATTCTCCGACATATTTTTCCACTCCTATGTCATATACAAAAACTAGGAAAGGCAAGGCAGGCACAAATTATAACTAATGTTGGGTACGACACATTTATTCCGGTACGAATGAAGCTTTTGCGGATTCAGCTGAGATTTTCGTTCCAATTTTCTTTCCTTTTATTCTGTCTGCTTTTGTTTTAGCGGATTCCTTTGCGCTCAGCTACGGAAACAGAAAGTAATCAATTAGTTGGTGTGCTGGCGAGATATGCTAGCGTTAATATTATGTGAAAGAAAAATATCGTCATCCATATTTTTTTATTAACAACTAGGTGCTATTGTCCCGCTCCGGTGTCACACGCGTAATATTTGCTAATGTGCGTCCGAAAATAGCTTTTTGGACAATTGGCAGAATATCGACTTTTATACACTATTTATTAATTTAATTACAAAAATTATCTAAATGATAGTAGTTAAAAACTGCATTCAAATCCTCAGCACTATCTTTTTCACGACAGATTTATGATGGTAACGAAAATGAAAGACTAATAAAAATTAAAAAAAAAACAACAATGTCAATACTCAATACTCAATACATTTATTTGCATTCCACAATGTGAACATGTGTGTGTGTGAATGTGTGTGTCGATGTAATTTGACTTATTTAGGAACTAATTTGGTGGCTTAGAGGTAAGATCTTCGGCAGGTACGTTACTACTGCTAAAAAAAAAATGTTTTTGGAGCCACTGGGCCACTTGTGCTCACATCCTTTTCAAAGAAATTTTGAAACGTCTTGCTGGCACGCTCCGTGACCCAAGAGCTGGCTTTTACTTTGGCCAGAGATTACCATGCAATGTGGCAATGCCGCCAGACCCTTGGGCACCTTACCAGCTGACAGCTGTACTACTAAGTTTGTTACAAGTTTCATCTATTTTTAACCGACTTCTAAAAAAGGAGGAGGTTCTCAATTCGGATGTTTGTATTTTTTTTTAATGTTTGTTCGCGCATAACTCCGTCGCTTGCCAACCGATTTGAAAAATTCTTTTTTTATTGGAAAGGTATATTCCCAAATGGACCCATGAAAATTTTATCGAAATCGAACACGCGGTTTTTTTGTTAATTTCAATAAATGATAGCAAATCTGTCGGGATAGCTGAAATCGCATGTTTGTTTATTGTTTACACCAATTTATACCACGTACGCTGTGATGGGTTTGTTTAGCTGGGAGTGAACCACTAAAAAGTTAAAAATAAAAAAAAACTTTTTACAAAAAATAAAACCGACTTCTAAACAAAAAAAAACAAAAAGTATAAAATAACTTTAATTTCGGAAGTCGGTGTGCGTGTGTTCAACAACAAAAAAGCAACCAAAAACACCGAGTTCCGAAATTAAAGTTATTTTATACTTTTTGGTTTTTTTGTTTAGAAGTCGGTTTTATTTTTTGTAAAAAGTTTTTTCAATTTTGGTTAATATTGTTAAATTGAAAATAAGAAGAAGTGAAAATACATAAATAATAATAATTTATTGAACACAAAATATACGAATTAAGCAAACTACATAGCACCGCATTTGGCCCGCGTGTTTCATAATGGCCGATTCTCTCTCACAGTCTTTCTCAGAAAAAAATACAACCGACTTTTACACAAAAAATCAAAAAAGTGCAAAATAACTTTAATTTCGGAACTCGGTGTTGGTGGTTGCTTTTTCGTTTTTTGAACACCGACTTCCGAAATTAAAATTATTTTGCACTTTTTTGATTTTTTGTGTAAAAGTCGGTTGTATTTTTTTGTAAAAAGTTTTTTATTTTTCACTTTTTAGTGGTACCTACATCCCCTCCCCTCCCCCCACCTAAACGAAACAATCACTTTGGTGTAAAAAAAACGCACTGCTCCTTTGCAGAGTAAGCTAAGAGGTCGTCAATGTAGACAATGTAGATATTTTTTTTAGATTTTTCGAAAACCGCTTGGTCGATTTCGATAAAATTTTCATGGGACCATTTGGGAAGTATACCCTTTCCAACAAAAAAAGAATTTTTCAAATCGGTTGATAAGCGACGGAGTTATGCGCGAACAAACATAAAAAAAAAAAAATACAAACATCCGAATTGAGAACCTCCTCCTTTTTTAGAAGTCGGTTAAAAATATAGGCTGTTTATTTTGACTTCATTTGAAATGCCTACGTATTTAATAATGAAATGAAATTCTTATGTTAATATAATTTCATATCAAAGACTGTAAAAGAATCTAAGATCAAAGCTACTTTTCATCACTGCTACTAAAATAAATTGTTATTTGAATACATAATAATTGTAGCAACAGTGCCCTAAAATTACAACGCTTTTGTTCCCCAATTTTCCATAAACAAAGCGAACGCCATCAAGCGGAAAATCGCTTTACGAAAAAAAATTAAGAAAATCATTACCGTTGACCTGTCAGACTAGGTTATCCCGCAGAGATGAACGAAAAGTAATTAATTTACATCACGCCAATAAATTGTGGTTAACAATGATTGCCGATATTAATATTGTATCGTACTGAGAAGGCTGAAAAATTGGTATAAACGAAATTGAACCAATTTGTAAACAATGTTTGATTTATTTGTTTGTGGAATTCATATTCGTATACAATTTTTTAATTAAACAATGGCAGCCATGATCTCTAATGTTTAACCAACTTCTAAAAAAGGAGGAGGTTATCAATTCGGATGTTTTTTTTTATGTTTGTTCGCACATAACTCCGTCGCTTGCCAACCGATTTGAAAAAATCTTTTTTGTTGGAAAGGGTATAACTTCCCAAATGGTCCCATGAAAATTTTATCGAAATCCAACAAGCTGTTTTTGTTAATTTTAATAAATGATAACAAATCTGTCGGGATAGCTGAAATCGCATGTTTGTTTATTGTTTACACCAATTTATACCACGTACGCTGTGATGGGTATGTTTAGCTGGGAGTGAACCACTAAAAAGTGAAAAATAAAAAAACTTTTTACTTTTTTTTTGTAAAAAGTTTTTTTATAGGGTTTCGAACCTCCACCGTATTTAAAAATGGAACTCTTATATAATTCGTGTGTCTGTATATTCGTCTGTCATAGCCAGTTTTATTTATTTATGTACACACAATAAACTTAAAATAGACAATTTTGTACAGAGTATACCAAGAGAGACCAAGAGTACAAAGATACTGCTTATTTCAATAGAAATCTCTTCCAACAGACCTGCGACAGAAGAGTGGGATAAGAAATGTGTGTGAGTGTATCTACTGGACCGATTCAGTGGAAAGGCACACATACGATCTTTTGTGAGCCTAATACGGAAGTGTATCGTAAAGAACTTCACTTTTCAGGGCTAATTAGAATAAAAGTTTTTTTTTCTGTCATATCATATCTCTATTTATCTTTTCTATATAATTTACAACGAAAGGGCTTATCGTAAGGGCTAATCCCTGGCTAGGGGCCTTCAATTCATTTGAGGTGACATTTATCATTTATCATAAGCAGTAAGTAACCACTCTAACGAGCTGAAAAACGAATGGCCACGTCAAAAAAAAAGTAAGGGTCTCAAAAGTATTTTTTTTAAAGAAACAAGTTGAAATGAACTTTAAATATATGTATAATAGCGTCCCTTGCTTTATGAAGTCACTTTTGACGTTTTTGATTAGTCTACTTTATGCCTTAGGGAAATCTAAACAACAATGTGTTTTCATTGCGCAGATATCATAAAGCTACAATAGAATAAAATAGTATTGAAGCGAGAATAATTTATGTTTCGTTCGTCTAGTGGTTGCAATTGAATCAAAGATTATGACCGCGTGATAAAAGAAGTTTATTTTGCAAGTAGGTTAAACATAACACTTTCACATGTCCAATATTGTTTGGTAAATGATCAAAAAATATTAGCTAGGTGAGGCCGGTTAGGTGAGGCTCTAGACAAGTGACATTCAGTCAGCGGTAGCGTGGCGGAGGCGATTATCGAAACGTCAAAAATGAATGGGATTGACAAACACTGTCAAAATTTCATGTCATAAATCCCTATTTTTGACATTTCGACAGTCGCATTTGCTAATAGAATTGCTCTTTGTCTCTGAACGTGGGTTTCATTCTCAGGTTGGTCTAAGTGTAGCGGAGTTTGTTCGAGAGTCATCGCGGCCGTGGAACGCAAAGGAGGAAAAAGGGTGGACTTTAGTCAGTAAGAGACTGACACTCCATCCACTCCGCCCAGAGCGGGAGAAGTCATTTGATGATTTCCCATCCAGAAAAAGGACAAGACTAGTTTTTGTAGCCGTGCCGGGTTTATAGTGATAGGCACGTATTACATATTATTATATCGAAGTAGCGAAACGTGTGTCCTACAGCACAAACCTATAAATTACAGACTAGAATTCCGCCCGCGACTTCATCCGCTTTCTGTAACTAGATATAGCGTAAAATTTATTCACTGATATAAAATTTTAGAATCGTTCCAGTAGTTTTAGAGCTTTTATATTTGTTACGATTTAAAATATTATTTTTATAGTGTAGAAAATATCTTATGCCTAAACTTTTGGGTAATGTAATGTTATGTGAAATTATAGGGCTGCCTTTTAAGTCGTGTCGTTTTAAAACCAAACCTCCCGCAATTATTAAAAAAAAACATATGGCTTTTTCTATCTTTTTGAATGTAGAATTGTAAAACAAAAGAATGTTTTTTGTTCGGTCGAATGGTTTTATTGTAGCGTCTATTCAAAGGTGACTCTGTTGTAAAAATGGAAATATCAAAGGAAAATATGCGTACGATAATTTTCTACAACTTGCAAAGTGGATTAACGCGACTTCAGTGCTTTAAGGAGATCACTTCTGTGTTTAGTGATGCAGCACGATGTCTTTATTTATTGTTAAATGGCAGTAATCTATTAAATCATCTATACTTATTTCAAACGACACAACTTAAAAGGCACCTAAAAGGCCCTCGTACACTGACACTACTTTACATCGACAAGAGGTATATTTTAAATCCTTTTGAAGAAAAAGAAACTTCCTCCATTCCACTCAAATTAGTTGCGAGCTATAACTAACTTTCAATTTGATTTAGGCAAGCTGAATGTTTCAAAATTTAGGGAGACCTGACAACATGATAATATAACAGATTTTCGTGCAGAGATTTCACAATAAGATTATACATTGAAATAAATATTTTTTACAGTCCGTTCAACCGATTTTGACTTCTACTGTGTTCGTGGCATGACACATGGCAGCTGCAGTAAACAGTTGGTATTATAATCACGTTTTTGCTTTTAATGCCATCCTTATGCCTACGGAATAGAAGTAAACATCGGTTGAATAGACTGTAAACAATTTTGTTTGAATGTCTAATCTTATTGTGACAGATTGTGAGAGCAGTGGTGGCCGAGTGGTAACGGCCCCGACTTACGAATCGTAGGTCGCGGGTTCAAACCCGGCCAGGCGCATTACTTTGTGTAATTCATTTCTTCACCACTGCTCTCAAAACGGTGAAAGAAAACATCGTGAAGAAACCGGCATGTCCTAGAACCACAAATTCGAAGACATGTAACATTCACCAACCCGCACTGGGCCCGCGTGGTGGATTACGGCCCATTCCCTCTCCTAGAGAGGAGGCCTGTGTCCCAGCAGTGGGAACGTTAAAAGGCTGATTATGTTATATTATGTTATATTGTGAATGGAGTATAGAGTTTTACAAAGTTTTCAATTTCTTATTCTTTCCAAACCTGACAGGATCATTTACTATTCTTATATTGAAACTAGTATTTCGCTTGGGGGCGCGAGTTGCAAGCAACCCGCGGTGTCTTTTTAGTATTTTTAGTAACAATTATTATCTCTATAATGTCAGATTTCTGAGTTACGCAAAGGGGTTGAAAGAAGGGGGTTGAAAAGGGTTGAATTTTTTTTGGCCATATATTCATCCAGATGTCCTCTATACAACCCCGAAGTCCATTTTTCTCTACAATGTCAGGTTTCTGAGTTACGCAAAGGGGTTGAAAGTAGGGGGTTGAATAGGGTTGAATTTTTTATTGGCCATATACTCATCCAGATACCCTCTATACAACACCGAAAACCATTTTTCTCTACAATGTCAGGTTTCTGAGTTACGCAAAGGGGTTGAAAGAAGGGGGTTGAAAAGGGTTGAATTTTTTTTGGCCATATTTTCATCCAGACACTCTCTATACAACCCCGAAGACCATTTTTCTCTACAATGTCAAGTTTCTGAGATACGCAAAGGGGTTGAAAGTAGGGGGTTGAAAAGGGTTGAATAGGGTTGAATTTTTTATTGGCCATATACTCATCCAAACACCCTCTATACAACCCCGAAGACCATTTTTCTCTAAAATGTCAGATTTCTGAGATACGCAAAGGGGTTGTAAAAAGGGGGTTGAAAAGGGGTAGTTTTTTTTTTCGTTTTCTACTCATCCAAACACCCTCTATACAACCCCGTAAACCATTTTTCTCTTCGACGTCAGGTTTCCGAGATAAGCAGTGGGGTTGAAAGAAGGGGGTTGAAAAGGGGTAGTTTCAGATTTTTCCCATACTCACCCCGACACCTTCTATACAACCCCATATAAAGTTTTCCCCTTCTAGCACGGGAAGTGGTAGAACAATTATGTCAATCAGTCAATCAATCAGTCAATCAGTCAGTGGTTTTTTAATTATATATAATATAACTAGTATTTCGCTTGGGGGCGCGAGTTGCAAGCAACCCGCGGTGTCTTTTTAGTATTTTTTCTCATCCAAACACCCTCTATACAACCCCGAAAACCATTTTTCTCTACAATGTCAGGTTTCTGAGATATGCCAAGGGGTTGAAAGTAGGGGGTTGAAAAGGATTGAATAGGGTTGAATTTTTTAGTGGCCATATACTCATCCAGACACCTTCTATACAACCCCGAAAACCATTTTTCTCTACAATGTCAGGTTTCCGAGATATGCCAAGGGGTTGAAACAAGGGGGTTGAAAAGGGTTGAATAGGGTTGATTTTTTTATTGGCCATATACTCACCCAGATACCCTCTATACAACCCCGAAGACCATTTTTCTCTAAAATGTCAGATTTCTGAGATACGCAAAGGGGTTGTAAAAAGGGGGTTGAAAAGGGGTAATTTTTTTTTCGTTTTATACTCACCCAGACACCCTCTATACAACCCCGAAAACCATTTTTCTCTTCGCCATCAGGTTTCTGAGATAAGCAATGGGGTTGAAAGAAGGGGGTTGAAAAGGGGTAGTTTCAGATTTTTCCCATACTCACCCCGACACCTTCTATACAACCCCATAAAAAGTTTTCCCCTCCTAGCACGGCAAGTGGGAGAACAATTATGTCAATCAGTCAGTGAGTGAGTGGTTATTTAATTATATATAATATAACTAGTATTCCGCTTGGGGGCGCGAGTTGCGAGCAACTCGCGGTGTCTTTTTAGTATTTTTTGACTAACAACAAAGGGGTTAAAAGTAGGGGGTTGAAAAGGGTTGAATATTTATTGGCCATATACTCATCTAAATACCCTTTATACAACCTCGAAAACTATTTTTCTCTACTATGTCAGATTTCTGAGATACGCAAAGGGGTTGAAAGAAGGGGGTTGAATAGGGTTGATTTTTTATTGGCCATATACTCACCCAGATACCCTCTATACAACCCCGAAAACCGTTTTTCTTTACAATGTCAGGTTTCTGAGTTACGCAAAGGGGTTGAAAGAAGGGGGTTGAAAAGGGTTGATTTTTTTTTGGACATATTTTCATCCAGACACCCTCTATACAACCCCGAAGACCATTTTTCTCTACAATGTCAAGTTTCTGAGATACGCAAAGGGGTTGAAACAAGGGGGTTGAAAAGGGTTGAATTTTTTATTGGCCATTTACTCACTCAAATACCCTCTATACAACCCCGAAAACCATTTTTCTCTAAAATGTCAGATTTCTGAGATACGCAAAGGGGTTGTAAAAAGGGGGTTGAAAAGGGGTAGTTTTTTTTTTCGTTTTCTACTCATCCAAACACCCTCTATACAAACCTGAAAACCATTTTTCTCTTCGACGTCAGGTTTCTGAGATAAGCAATGGGGTTGAAAGAAGGGGGTTGAAAAGGGGTAGTTTCAGATTTTTCCCATACTCACCCCGACACCTTCTATACAACCCCATAAAACGTTTTCCCCTCATAGCACGGCAAGTGGGAGAACAATTATGTCAATCAGTGAGTGAGTGAGTGGTTATTTAATTATATATAATATAACTAGTATTTCGCTTGGGGGCGCGAGTTGCAAGCAACCCGCGGTGTCTTTTTAGTATTTTTGACTAACAATTATTATCTCTACAATGTCAGATTTCTGAGTTACGCAAAGGGGTTGAAAGAAGGGGGTTGAAAAGGGTTGTTTTTTTTTTTGGACATATATTTATCCAGATGTCCTCCATACAACCCCGAAAACCATTTTTCTCTACAATGTCAGGTTTCTGAGTTACGAAAAGGGGTTGAAAGAAGGGGGTTGAAAAGGGTTGAATTTTTTTTGGTCATATTTTCATCCAGATACCCTCTATATAACCCCGAAGACCATTTTTCTCTAGAATGTCAGGTTTCTGAGATACGCAAAGGGGTTGAAACAAGGGGGTTGAAAAGGGTTGATTTTTTTATTGGCCATATACTCATCCAGACACCCTCTACACAGCCCCGAAAACCATTTTGCTCTAAAATGTCAGATTTCTGAGATACGCAAAGGGGTTGTAAAAAGGGGGTTGAAAAGGGGTAATTTTTTTTTTTCGTTTTATACTCATCCAAACACCCTCTATACAACCCCGAAAACCATTTTTCTCTTCGACGTCAGGTTTCTGAGATAAGCAATGGGGTTGAAAGAAGGGGGTTGAAAAGGGGTAGTTTCAGATTTTTCCCATACTCACCCCGACACCTTCTATACAACCCCATAAAAAGTTTTCCCCTCCTAGCACGGCAAGTGGGAGAACAATTATGTCAATCAGTCAGTGAGTGAGTGGTTATTTAATTATATATAATATAATAATAATACGAAAAGCAATAAATATTTCAAATAAAAGAGACCTCGTAGTTGTTACTCCGAATGCCTATCGATTGCCCAAATCTCCGATAATTACCTCAGACATAATGATGTCAAGTCGGGGAGTCGTGAATAACTTATTAGATGGGCCAGCTACAGGCCTGGCGCCTTATTTTTCCGAGACTATAGACTGTTCCAATTCTATTAGAATTAATAAAGTGACGTTTATCTTTGTATACAACCAACCTACCTTGCTAAAAGACTGACGGTTTTTTGGGTTTTAAAATAATTTCTTGATTTTCTAAAGTTCGGTTTTGGAAGTAAAACCAAAATGGGGTTTGAAAGTGTAACTGTGATAATATTGAATCATCAAAGAACAAAATGGAGGTATTTCTTTTTATACCAACTTCTTTCCCGCGTGAAAAGTAGAGATTTATTTCACACAATTTCAAACACTATTAAAATTAAGCTATTCGGATTTTGATCACAATTTCATGGGTTTCAAATTTTTCGCGTATTATTTTTCTTTGATAAGAGAAGAATTTTCGTATGCTATTTTCTAGTTTGTTGTTAGATTACTTGGGGGCGCGAGTTGCAAGCAACTCACGGTGTCTTTTTAGTATTTTTTGACTAACAATTATTATCTCTACAATGTCGGATTTCTGAGTTACGCAAAGGGGTTGAAGGAAGGGGGTTGAAAAGGGTTGAATTTTTTATTCGCCATATATTCATTCAAACACCCTCTATACAGCACTGAAAACCATTTTTCTCTACAATGTCAGGTTTCTGAGATACGCAAAGGGGTTGAAAGAAGGGGGTTGAAAAGGGTGGATAAGGGTTGAACTTTTTATTGGCCATATACTCACCCAGACACCTTCTATACAACCCCGAAAACCATTTTTTTCTTCACCGTCAGGTTTCTGAGATAAGCAATGGGGTTGAAAGAAGGGGGTTGAAAAGGGTTGAATAGGGTTGAATTTTTTATTGGCCATATACTCACCCAAATACCCTCTATACAACCCCGAAAACCATTTTTCTCTAAAATGTCACATTTCTGAGATACGCAAAGGGGTTGTAAAAAGGGGTTGAAAAGGGGTAATTTTTTTTTTTCGTTTTATGCTCATCCAGACACCCTCTATACAACCCCGAAAACCATTTTTCTGTTCACCGTCAGGTTTCTGAGATAAACAATGGGGTTGAAAGAAGGGGGTTGAAAAGGGGTAGTTTCAGATTTTTCCCTAACTCACCCCGACACCTTCTATACAACCCCATAAAAAGTTTTCCCCTCCTAGCACGGCAAGTGGGAGAACAATTATGTCAATCAGTGAGTGAGTGAGTGGTTATTTAATTATATATAATATAATAATAATACGAAAAGCAATAAATATTTCAAATAAAAGAGACCTCGTAGTTGTTACTCCGAATGCCTATCGATTGCCCAAATCTCCGATAATTACCTCAGACATAATGATGTCAAGTCGGGGAGTCGTGAATAACTTATTAGATGGGCCAGCTACAGGCCTGGCGCCTTATTTTTCCGAGACTATAGACTGTTCCAATTCTATTAGAATTAATAAAGTGACGTTTATCTTTGTATACAACCAACCTACCTTGCTAAAAGACTGACGGTTTTTTGGGTTTTAAAATAATTTCTTGATTTTCTAAAGTTCGGTTTTGGAAGTAAAACCAAAATGGGGTTTGAAAGTGTAACTGTGATAATATTGAATCATCAAAGAACAAAATGGAGGTATTTCTTTTTATACCAACTTCTTTCCCGCGTGAAAAGTAGAGATTTATTTCACACAATTTCAAACACTATTAAAATTAAGCTATTCGGATTTTGATCACAATTTCATGGGTTTCAAATTTTTCGCGTATTATTTTTCTTTGATAAGAGAAGAATTTTCGTATGCTATTTTCTAGTTTGTTGTTAGATTATTTTGAAAAAGAGTTTATTTGGGCCAAGAATGACGCATACCATAAAAAACTAGTCAAAATTACAAAAGTATTTTATTTGAGAATAATTGGATAGCATTTAAAAATATAAAGTAATATAATCTCTACCTATAAAACTAGCCTAATTTACTCCTTTTACATGAGCTAATCAACCGAGAATCGTGTAAACATATGCCTTTAGTAAAAAGCTGTTATTTTGTCATTACAAACATACGCTCCAATTTCATTTATTTGTATAGAAATAAATAGGTCATAGAAAATAGAGATGTCCGCGGTCTCAGTTATGTTTTAATAGGATAGTTATGATTTTTTAAGAATGTTGAGATGCATTGTTTCAAATATATAGACGGAGAGTAATGTCTTTTGTTTAATCTTTTCCATAAATAGGATGACAGTACATTCTTTACATAAGAAGGGTCCACTGCAATAACGATGAATGTCCTTGTTACCTCGTCTTGAGATAATTTCGTTTCAATTGTATTAATGGGAACACGAAAATCGTGTTTAAAGGTATGGACATAATACATTATTGGTTACAGCACATTTTTATTATTGATAATATATTGTTCCTTTACTCAAGCTTTATTTAAGAACTAAGTAAAAATATATTATTTAGAGTTATTTTTAAAAACCTACCTTTTATTTAATATAAGCGTGCACTGTCTAAAATACCGGGATTTTAAGTAATATTGCTAAGTTTGTTAACGAGAATACCAACTACAGATATCCAGTGGTGAATGACGTGCGTACTTAGAATTTTTACAAAAATGGACTTTCATCGCTGTTGCAGTGGACCCTTCACGTGCTATAATTATACTCTATACTATGTCTATACGGCTACGGCGGTATGTTACGGCTGCGAATAAAACCTAGTCACCAAACCCTAGTCCTTCATTGATATAAAAAACCAGCCTGCTCTTTCTAAAGAACTCCACGAGCTCATCCCACCGGCCCCCTTCTACCATCGGACAGCAGAAGAGCTGTAAGTTACCTTGGTAGGTATCTCTACCTTGTTGCTATTCCACTAATTCGCTCCAAGCGATTCCAAACGTCTTTTGTAATGCGCACAGCAAAGGAACTCTCTGCCTGCGTCTGTATTTCCGACCGCAATCAACCCAAATCTCTTCAAAGAGTGAACAGGCTTCTTCTGGGTAAGCTCATTTCATCATCGACTTTGTAGTAATTAAGAGCAAACACATCAATACTAATATTATAAAGAGGAAAGATTTGTATTTTTGTATCTAACGAATAAACTCAAAAACTACTGGACCGATTTCAAAAATTCTTTCACCATTAGAAAGCTACATTCACCCTGAGTAACATGGGCTATATTTTATCCCCGTAGTCCCACGGGAACGGAAACTACGCGGGTAAAACCGCGGGGCGCTGCTAGTCTCAAATAAAAAAAAGAACCCACTCATCTCATAAATGGGTCTGAAGGAACATACAACGCAAACAAATAATATATAAGTTTTCTTCGTGACCAGAATCCGTCTTCAAAGGGATCTGAGGGCTGGAACAAAGCTCTTATAAATTACAATTTATTGCCCACTTAAAGAGATACGGCTGCTAAAGTTCTTTTTATGCAAAGATTCGGAAATCCCTACCTTTTAGGGTTCCGTGAATAATGGTTGGCTAAATATTTTGGGAACAGTTCGTTTTATGTGCGAACAGTAATAACAATCTTGGATAGTTTGCAGTTATTTTTTGTTTATTTTCTGTTTATTTTACAAATATTACGAAAAGAAATATAGCTAGCTCACTCGCGAAATTTCGTCCGCGTCGATGTCACCTCCGTTTTTCATTGATACAATGACAATCTTACGGCGATGACAATTTTTCAGTGACATATTATGTGTAACTATAATAAACAATTTTACTGAGAAAAATAAATCTAACAAATCAACTGTGGTAATTCTTCCAAATTCCTGCGAATGTGTTCACTTGCCTGGAAATAAAATTCCAATTCTTCCATATCTCAGAGTGGAAACTACATGAAAAAGTATATACATACATACATCATGCGCAGGCTGTAAGTAAAGTATATTTGCCCAAATTTCGTCTCATAATCTGCTTATAATATCGAAACGCTTCATCGCTCCAGAGGGATAATACCATAATCGTGACGTCGTCTGATAGGATTATGTCGCGATTGCTCACATATCTCATTAATACGCGTTTATCTTTAAGTGGATATCGCTGTTCATCTCCCAGACGTAATCTGAGAGCTTAGGACACCCACAATCTGAGAAAGAGTAGTATTTACGTATTGTTTTTTAATCGTAAAAGTACTACATTAGAAACTTAAGGTACCTATGAATGGTTTTTTCTGTACACGACCTTTTTTTTTGGATGGAAAATTCTCTGACTTCCTCCGTTCTGGGCGGAGCGAAACAGAGTGTCAGGCTAAAACCCACCCGTGTTCCTCCAAGGCAGGGGACGCACTTTGCGTTCTAGGGCCGCAGTGTGCCGGTTTGTCGATATGAGTGAAGTAAAATATTGGCAAAACCAAAACCTATGCGGATACGAGTACGTTACACAACAAATCTGTTATGTCCAGTACTTTGTTGGATAAGAGTTTGGATATCCCATTTTGGCTTAAAACTTTCTAGTTTCGGCATTACGACTTTTGGGATTCAGCCAATATTTGAACAAAACCAATGTCGAATTGTGTTATATAAACATTCCCGTCGCAAACAGACAGATATCACTCCAATGTGAATGTTCGAAGTTATGGAACACTCTGAAAGTTGTTGTAAATTTAGTCATAGGAGAATGAACTGAGTAATTCTGTCACAGAATTGAGTAAACTTTACAAATAGACAGAGTGTTTGTGTAGCCAATACCCATCTATTTACTGTAGGTTTTAGTGATAAAGTGTTCCCACTCAGCCCTCTGACGATGAGAAAGCAAGTCCGACGTGTCAACAGTAAGATTTATTTTTAACAGGTTTATTTTTTGGGCTACCCAAATGTGCTTTCTTTGGCATTGTTCGTCTGATCGTTGAGCTCCTTATTGTTTGTAAGTTGAGCTACTCAACTACTGAAAAAGGCATGCACTGAATGGACAGGTCCACTTAAATCTGTGTGATTATTTCCTTAAAACACCATTTCAGACACAGATCTGCAAGGTTCTTATATAACATATTGTGAATGTGAGGACTATGTAGATCGCCATATTAGGGTCTCATTTCAGTTATGTGCAGTGTGTGCAGTGCCAGTTGAATCATTTATACGGCCTACCCGAATATCCTTCCTTTGATATTGTTCGTCAAATCGTTGAGCTCCTTTAAAGTTCTTTTTAGTGTTTAACACACACGGATGGCGCAGTGGTTGAGTGATTGGCTGTCGCACTGCGTGCGGCTGGTTCGATTTTCGCAGGAATCAAACTCAAACTCAAAATAAGTTAAGTGAATGTAGGGCAAACCCGGCCGTAATGATTAAGATTACACTGGTCAGGCTTAGTGAAGTGAATTCTAGAAATTCTGGAAAAATACAACCATTGGCTGCACGATTTTTTTTTCTCTCTCAATATTCTGACTGCAGTCACTTCATAGCCAGACAGGGAACGATCAATCCATTCTACGATGTCAATGATTGTAAATAATGGCAGTATTAGGAGCGGGGTACGGAACCCTTATCAGAAGTTGGATCACGCTTGACAGTTTATTGTTCTTTGGTGTGCGTTTGGCTTTGTTTTAATGCCTATGTGTGCGTGTTTTGTTATTTTTGACACTTAATTTGTACTACTTTTAACAGTGTGAATTCTTTAAGTGGGCGCTGATGGCCAAATTCGAAACTGTGCGTGAAAGAATATGTTCCTGGCCAGAAATCAAACGATTTGATTTTAAAACAATAACATACACACGCCATCCATATGAAGATATCGTTAGTATAAAAGATCTCATATTTACCTAAATGCTTTTTTGATATTTTTACGCTTTTTCTGCCAATTAAAAACCTTCTACCTTAAACCTACCTTACCTACCCTAAACCTTAACTGATTAAAAAAATAAAACTATACTATTCGCTTCGGCCAACATTGAGCCCAAGACTTTTTTGAGTATTATTCACTATTCATAGTGTACCTCATAGTTTCGGAACTGGCCAGCCAGATAAGTCTGAGGTAATAGCACGACATAATATTAAAAAAAAACATATTGGACCTTTTTAATCCATATAAGCACTTATTAAAGTTGATTAAAGTCAGAGAAAAAAGGTTCTAACTAACGGCACCTTGTTTATTTAATCTACCAACAATAAAACAATTACGAATCCGAACAAAGCCTAAAAATAGCGTACGTAAGGGAAAACATTTACGAGCGCAAAGAGCGAACCAATAAAATGTTATTGGCAAAATTCGCAAGTTGTCATAATGATGGCCACCTGCTTCCAACAATGCTGGCCGGCAATTTTTTGGCAAATGTGCTCGAGGTTATGTTGGCTATATTGGAGCTGGTTTAAAACTATTGCTGCCGTCATGTTGGCACATATTGTGCGTGTGGTGCACTGGTGTGAGAATTGCTTATGTAAAAGTAATACCTAGTGGTCACATATTAGCGAATAGCTTACCCGCGCAACTTAGAATAGAATACAATTTATTAAGCACATGAAACACGAGCGGTAGATTTATTACAAAACTGGCATGCAAAAAACTTAGTAAGTGTCTCACGGCTGCACTAAAAAGGCCCTTTTTAGCGATATTCCAGGCAGACTGACGCTGTCTGATGATGATTTTCTTCGTCACTTAAAAAAAACCTGTTTTTACAACATTTTTCATAGATGCTTTGCTCCTATTAGTCGTAGCTCGATATAAGTATAAGTAGTATATACCCTTCCTCGATAAATGGGCTATCGACCGCCAAAATAAATTTTCTATTCGGACCCGTAGTTCCTGAAATTAGACCGTTCAACCAAACAACCAAACTAGTACAGATAAATAATTCTGCCAAGCCTTTTCCCAGCTATTTTGGGGTGGGCTTCCATTCTAACTAGATGCAGCTGAGTAGAACACAGGCTTCTTACTACCGGTGATGACTGTCAAAATGTTCTGATGACAGCCGGACCAGCAGCAACGACGTAATTATGCTTTCCACGACAACTCTTGTACATTATTTAATTTAGTTTTTTTTTTTTCATTAATTTAATCATTTTAATTTTGTTTAATCCCATTATATATAACTTATTACTATATTCATTTTATAATACGAGTATTTAAATTATGTTTACCAATTTATATACTTACATGTTTAAAAAAATACAAATTGCGTTTAAATTATTTTTTAATTTGTCAATGTTATTATTTTTATAATAAATGAACCACTGTCAATCTACTATGTATAATTTTATTAATAATTACAATTTCAAACTCTTTTTGTTCAAGTTGTGCATGCCTGTAAGTGACTTATGTAAATAAGTTGTTGGTGTGCCTTATAAATAAATAAATAAACTCGACAACAAACACACAAGAAAACTCGGTATTCAATAAATTTTCTTATATTTAAACGAGTTTCCTCCATGACTTGATGAGTGACCATCTATTATATTGATAGTCACCCATCTACGGACGGATATAAAGTGTTTATTTTTACGGTATGAAATCCTCATGGCGATCGTAGCATTTTTCGTAGTGGTCTTTTCCTATTAATCACTGTGTTGGAGATGAAGATGTTGGCTAAAAATAAAGACGCCGATAATCCTTTCACTTATCGGCTTATAATATTCTCTTGGGTATCCTCCTGAGTACGGTAACAGATAGATATTCGGCCTCTTAGACAAACTATCACAATACATGTTGTTTGTATTGTACTGGATAATTTCTTTATTATTCACGTCCTTCGGGCTTCAACTTTGTATTAACGTGCCAATGCCAGCATGATTCCGTTGTGAGAGAGAGTCAGAGCTAGCTGTATGTGACGATTACCACCATCCCTTGTTCACAATGCTCTCCCCGAGTTTGCCTAACGAGCCAGCCGGCGCCGCTGAGCCATTAGTGTTAAATCCCCAAAATAATACCAACCTGATCCAGCCTGTCCCTTGCTGCCCTCCGCAAATGACACCGTTAAGCCGAGGCCCGTGTCCCACGGAGGATGCCCTTAGCGAGCAGTCATTTAGCTTGTAAGCTTAGTATTTAGACCTGGCTGGCGGCCTTAAATTCATTTGAGGCCACCACAGGAAAGTTCGATTAAGCAGTAACCAGCTTTAGTGTGTTGAACCGCGAATGGTCCAATTAAAAAAAAAACCTTGTTCACAATGGCAAAAATTGTAGCGGTAATGACAAGTCTTGGTAGGAAGGCAGGTGACATTGCGTGGCATAGTGGATATCACACTTTTTTTTTACAGAGACATGCAGATAACCTGACGATGTTTTCATTTGCTTCTACATAAGACAGTCCGTAATATTATGCTGATAAATTGTTTTTTTTTTCTGATTCCTCCGCTGGTCTCTCTTGATTGATTTAATTATGGAATCTGAGCAAGTTGATCGTTTCTCCACGTCTCATCGTAATTATATTAATCGCCTTTGTAGTTATGGCCAATGTCGATTCTGACTTTCGGGAGTAGCAGTGGTTGGGGATAGTGTAAAAGGACAGCCAAAACAAGAAAAAACATTGTGAATCCTTACATTGTATACGCAAACGTACATTCATTTTCTATGTTACAAGTTTTTGATTCTGCAAGTATTCTCCGACAATCGTTTCTCCTTTGGGCTGATCACCGACAGGACGTTTCGTTTTTGAGAGATTCGTCGATAGAACGTTTCACCTATGGATGTTTCGTCAACAGAATGGTTCGCATTTGTTTGTTTCGACGACAGGACTTTTCAACTTTAGAATATTCGCCGACAGATCGTTTTGTCTACGATTGTTTCGACATGGCTATTTCACTATTTAACTACAAAGCCACCAAAAAGCTACTGGCTTGCTACAAATTTCCGCATTGACGTCGTTTCTATATTTCTAAAACTGACGTAACCCACTCAAAATACGTATTTCTATGCATCGCATTTCCGTTCAAAAGACCTTGTTCAGAACTACATCTGCAACGCAGTTAGCTTTGCAGGGGTTTCGAAGCTCAGGACCATTTTCTGAAATGCATTTCTATTTTTGCGAGAACTAGGTTTGAATTTTCACAATCGCTGCCCGGAGTCAGTATTTGTGTCTACGAGGCAATACGTTTATTCGATGAAACGTTTAATAGAATAAACGCGAAATCTGAAAAGTCTCTTTGTACTCGTCATTATGAAAACTTTTGTATCGTATCATTTTGTCGAGTTATATGCACATAAATAAATATGTTTCTGTTTTATGTAGTTTGCAGTTTTCCTTATTTTGTTATTCTCAATGTACAATAAGTATAATAAAAAAAAATGTATGAGGCAGTCGATTTCTTTTCACTATTTCAGTTTTGGTCCCAGAGTAAAAGTTGTTCATAATGAACTCTTTTCAGGTAATGCATTAATTCTGTTACATGGTGTTTAACATTTAGTTGTTTATCTATACTAATATTATAAAGCTGAAGAGTTTGTTTGTTTGTTTGTTTGTTTGTTTGAACGCGCTAATCTCAGGAACCACTGGTTCGAATTGAAAAATTCTTTTTGGGTTGAATAGACCATTTATCGAGGAAGGCTTTAGGCTATATATCATCACGCTTAAGCCAATAGGAGCGGAGCAGCGATAAAGAATGTTTTAAAATCGGGGATTCCACGGGGACGAAGTCGCGGGCAGCAGCTAGTTTAGGTATATTTGAAATAGGTATTGATCAGGAGTCGACATTTGATATATACGTAGTGGAGCCCCTGTCTATCTTTGTTAGCTGTTTTCCTGTTGGTGGAATTAATATTAAATGGAGGCAAACTAGCAGCTGCCAATCCTAAGTAGGATTGGCAGCTACTAGTTTGTTAGAATTAAAGGTATAAATATTACTTTTCTTTTGTTTTTTGGAAAGACCACAGATTTTCAGTGAAGGCGGCTTTTTTCTCGTCTATACATGAGTAACTAAACAGACTTTATTTTTGTTTCAGATGAGATGAAAAGCCAGTGCAAACAAAAAAGTGTGATGAAAATCTAAAATACGTAATAAAAATTGCTATATTTTAAACAAACGTACTGACAATAAATCAGGCCAAATCATAGTGCAGGTAGATTCTATTTATAAAAAAAAACAAGTAAATTTTATGTTAGGAACTTTTAAAAATAGATTAGAATAAAAAAAACAAACTAGTGATTGCAACATAATTTTGTATTTTTTATCGATAAAACCGATTTTAGATTAGAAGTGATATTTTCGTCGTATTTTTTTTTTATAAAAATGAGTATCGATTCGAATTCGTCTGCCAAAAGGCTTAATTTAGAAAGGGCTACCAATTTTATGAGGCAGTTTCGTGATCCTGACTCTCGTGAGTTGAAGAAACTATCAGCAAACCAGTTCATGGAAGTCTGGAGCCATTACGACAGGGACGGTAAGTTTACCTTTTGCATTTATATTTTCTACAAACTTAGATTGACTTCAACGTTTTACATTTAACTTAGATTAGTTTGGTTCAGGCACAAATCTTTACCCATATACCTGCGTAAGCCAAACGTTTGGCATTTGACAGAGACAACGGTTCAGGGTCCCAAGTCTGCTATTACAATAGTGTCAGAATGGTCTATCATTGACTTCATAATGGTTGATTTTTACAAGTTTGGTAATCTACTAATATAAAAGCGTTACTTTGACTTTTCAATGGTCAACCACTGACACTCCATTGAACGAAATGGCATAGAATGGTAATCTCGTACATAATTATAAATGAATGACAGACGTATGCAGTAATCTACTAAAATTTTGACAGTTCCTTTGATCAGTGCTCTACCATTAGAACGTCATTGTGCAGTCATTTCTTTTAATAGCTCGGTTATCAAAAAGTTTTACGAGACCATTGACCGACCAATGATCGACCATTATGAATTTAGTAGATTACGAACTTTTAGCAAAATGACAATGGGATCGTGTTGGAATGACAAATTTATAAAAATAGCAGACTTAGGGCCCAGGACTCTTTCCTTGTCATAATTATTGTAATAGAATAAATGTTATTTATTAACCACTTCAGATCACAAATTAGACCACTTCAGACACCAACCTACATAGTTCGCATATGATTTGACCAGTACAATTGTATGGATTTCAAAACAGACCTTGACCTCTGAGTTTGTTTCGGTGTTTCTTCTCAGGGTAGTCAGCTAGGGAACACCGGCCTCATCTAGTTTTTATAATAGCCAAAAAATATTGACGTGTAAGAGTGTTTTTTACAACCTACTTACAAAATTATAATAATTTATCATTTAACCTACCGATATTATTCCACCAAATACTTATACTTTGTAGGAATACCCTCGGGCCCCCCTGCCAAGTTTTCAATTTTCCATCATAAAATGTTTATTTCCATAATACTTTCACGTTGAGGGAAAGTAAATAAGAACTTTTGCATTTTATATTATTTGAATAAGGACGGATCGCAAAATAACCTTTATGGTTATTTTACGATGATGCAGAATCAATAAGACGCAAGTTTAAATTTTGAGTCATGTGCAATTCTGTAAAGGACATGTAGGCATGCCCTTTGTGATGATGCTGCGATATAAGTAAAGAAATGAAGAAAATTCATTATTTTGGCCAAGGAAACCATTAAATAATAGAATACTCGTACATAGGCATTTTTTTTTTCTAGTCTATTGTAAAGTCACAGCAACCGAATCTCTGAATTTTATCGACAAAATATTCGTCCACATTCCAATGACTAAAAATAGGATGACTTATAACATCACTAGAGAGTTTTAAAAGTGCCAGCCAAGAGATTTATGTCCCGATGAGATGAAGTATCAATCGAGTTATTAGTATCAGATTACTTCGTACAGTTACTGGAAGAGTTTCAATCCATATTTTCACACATACATGTACATAATGTGTCCATAAAATCACTTCAATTGAATGCAGAAGTTCCATACATAACGACTACTTTAATGGTCTTTGAGCTTCGTATTTCCTCTTAGTTAAGTTTTACAGCTTTTGTTAGGAGCATTACGCGGTAACTTTGGTAACATTTGCAATTGTTACCGTAATTTATTTCAGTTATTGGAAGTTTTAAGTATTGGATGCTTAGGTCCATATTCCAAAACATAAAACTCCAGCTCAACTCCAACGCCATTGGCATGCATGAAACTGTGAATAAAGCTTTTCATAAATTGAAGTTTTTGTGCTCGAGAGACGAGCAAGCAAATGCATAAACGCGCTTAAGCATAAGCATAATCAGCTTTTTAATGTCCCCACTGCTGGGACACAGGGCTTCCTCTCTACGAGAGGGAATGGGCCGTAATCCACCACGCCCAGTGCGGGTCGGTGGTGCGGTATGTCACATGTCTTCGAATTTTTGGTTCTAGGACATGCCGGTTTCCTCACGATGTTTTCCTTCACCGTTTTGAGAGCAGAATTATCCTTTTCCTTGAATAAAAGTAGTCAAATCTATTCTTTATGACATCAGCTGTCTGCCAGTGAAAGTCAAAATCGATCTAGCCGTTTTGGAGACTAACCGGAACAGACATAAAAGTTAGTTACTTTTTTTTTTAAAGTTGGTCACACTATGATTTACTCCTGCATCGTGGGTGCGTTCACAAACATTAAAACTCACATACACAAGAAACCCAGACCCGGAACAATTATATTTAGGCGTTTGGTTCGTGCGGGGATTGAACCCGCGACACGCAGTGCAGCAGCCGAACGCTCAACCACTGCGCCAGCCGTGTTGTCGCGGGTGATTTACTGTTTCTGGGCTACTTCAATGAAACACACTTTGTTCACTATGAATAGTTTTATTTTACTGTCTCCGTTGTGACACGGTCAACAATAACAGACCGAATCCAAGAGCTAGCGCGCTACACAGGAAACAAACAGCAATGGGCATTGGACGGAGCGCGCAAAGATAAAAGAATCAGTAAACTAATCATTTCAATGAATGCATTTAGTATACATAATTGATGTAACAACTCACAATTCTATTTATTTTTATCGACAGCAAAATGAATACGATTGTTTACTTACCGTAAGAACGAGATTCGTTTTTCGTTTTATAAATTAGGTACTTACATAAAGTTGTTTTGAACATCCCCCGACAAACAAGCCTTGAGTTATTATTGTGGGGAATGCACTTAGGCAAATCACCAGTGTATCTTTATTGTTTGTTTTTATTTGATTTGCAGGAATAAAATCACTGAATATTTCGATCTTCTTACTACATTTTTATCAGCCATCTTTGCTTTTACGTAATACCTTCACAACTCTCCGTTACTTCCTGTCAGTGTTACCAACCGCCTCTTTTTGTATACCACTTTAGAATAAAATGTTGCCAATATTTAATTAGATTTAACTTTAAATACAGTATCCACAACAATTATTGTTTCGTTTATTCATTAAAACAGACATACATATAATTATATTTTTAAATATTTAAATGTACCTATACCAATTTTTCTGTTTCCTTCTTCTTATCTTTTTAGTAAATGTGTGTACATAGATTGTTAAATAAATAAATAAATGTAAATAAAAAAAACTTTTTACAAATAAATACAACCGACTTCTAAACAGAAAAAAACACAAAAAGTATAAAATAACTTTAATTCGGAAGTCGGTGTTCAAAAAACGAAGAAACAACCAAAAACGCTTAGTTGCGAAAAGAAACACGAAGTTGGATGTATTTTTATGTAAAAAGTTTTTTTTACATCGACAAGAGTGAATGAAAACATCGTCAATGTAGTCGAAGCCACGAATTATTAGGAATCACTCAAATACTAGTCGTCAGATCTCAATCAAATTAAATAGGACCACACGAACAGCACCAGCTTTCGAATGTAAAAAGAATCATCAAAATCGGTACAGCCAGTAAAAAGTTTATGAGTTAAAAAAAAATAAAGTCTACTTGAGAACCTCCTCCTTTTTTGGAAGTCGGTTAAAAAGGTAGCCCACCGGTATCGGGAACAGGGTCCAAGCTATCGGCCGGTGAGGGCTACAGAGAGAAACCTCCTGACAATACGAGCCATGTCCACAAGTACCACTTTATGATACAAGCCCTTGATCCAGCCGCTAACGTGAGCCTCCTAAGGTGTTGGTCGTGGTTCATGGCTATTAAGCCATTGGCTTACACTTATTATTGTTTTTATTATTCAATCCTTGAAAATTCATTTCTAGGCATCAAAAAACGTACTTCACAAAATGGCGACAGTAATTATCTGTTGCCATTTACAAGACAAAATGTTAATGTCACTGTTAAAGTTGTGTACATTAATTCAGGAAATTGAATTCTTTTGCACAATTTTTACCTTGAAATCTAAATATTTAGGGTTCCGAATGTTCAGAATCCTTATAGGATCAGTCGTGTCGTCTGTCCGTTTATCACAGCCGATTTTCTCCGAATCTACTGGACCGATTCTATTGAAATTTGGTACTCATATAAATTTCTAGGCCCATAACATACATTTAATGTTCAATTTCATGGTCTTCCTTTTATTTTAATTACTTTGTTATTTAGAAGAAATAAATATTTATGATTGAACTTTTCGATCGGCACAATAAAATTACGGGTTCTTTATTCACATTCAGAGGGTTCGATTCCAGGTTCAGACAGGAGATTACTTAGAACACTTTGAATGCAGTTCGTATTTAAAAAATAAAGTCTTTATTCACATATTTTTTACTATCTACTCGGTATTTAAGGTACGTTTCCTCCCTGTGGATAAGTCTTGGAAAGGGCCTATATACTGGTGTGGAAGTATTGTTTTGGTACTTGTAAAAAGTTTTCTGTTATATAGGAAGAAAGAAAGAAAAAAAGAAAAAGAGTTTATTCCCCCCATACACACACAGAGAGGTACAAATAAACAAACTAAAAAATAAAATAAAACAATTGGTAAAAAATTAATAATAAAAAAAGAAGTTAAAAAATTACATGTCAGACCCATTCATGAAAGCCAAACGTTCAACCCAGACACCAATCAGCAAGACTCCGAATTCTTCCATGAACGAGCCCGCCTATGTCAGGGATGGACACTATGCATGAAGTCACTGTCACACCATAGACAAAACAAGTGTGACACTGACATTGTCATGTAAGGCGCGACTGACACTGACAGTGACCTAATGCTCCTGACATTTCAGCCAAACAAAAACAAATCATAACATATAAACTTACAATTATTAAGAATTAAAAACTACGTTTTTATATAGCTTTTTATTACTGATAGCTTTTTTATTGCTTGTCATGTACGAGTCCTAAATAAAACATTTTTTCTCTCTTTATTTTATTTCCCAGTTGCTTTTTATTCTTGGGCCCAGGAGGCCTTACTACGTGGAGCGATTAAATCCACTTCAATACGTTTCACTTCGATACTTACAGATAGCGAACATCTTCAAGTCTTTTGTGGATTACTCTGCTGTATTCGACTTATGGCGTATACTGAATGAAAAATAAATATAATATGTTACTGACTTCGCCGTAATCCATCCCGGATTACGGTGAGCTGTGTTGTGTTGTGATCAGATGTGAAAGGTGATCGTAAGAGTATACTTCTTTTATAATAATATACATTATGTATGTACAATTGTAGATTGTCAGAAGCCAGAAAATCTGACACCAGTCTTGCCAAGAAGTACCGTGTTACCCATTTAATTGGTTGTTGGAGATCTGGTAGGGAGCCGCTCCACGTAAAATACTGGTATTCAGCTGAATCCGGCTTGTCTGGGACCCAACCCCAATATAGTTGGGAAAAGGCTAGGTAGATGATGATGTACAATTGTTTTACTTCATATTCAATCTGTTTTTTTTTTCTGTATCCGACTTCATTAAATGTCTCCCGTTCTAGGCGGAGCGAGGAGTAGTGTCAGACTCTTACTGTCTAAAACCCATCCGTTCATTCTTTGAATGCTGTTTGCGTTTTAGGGCCGCGGTAACTCTTCCGAACATTTCCGTAATATATTCAATCTGCCTAGCTTTTTTGTAACTATGTTATGGTCGGCTTTTAGACAAATTCTAATTTTATACAATTCTACTCACCATGACCTACAGAGCCCAGTTAAGAGGTATCTACCACGGAACCCGTTAGCAAGGTTGTTGTCATATTTTCTAACGTGTTGACTCTCTTCTCTTCCCGACTGTCAAGGATTGACAATTGATCGCGCCGGTACCAACTGGTTCACGTGCTTTTAGAGTCAGCAAGAAGTCTGTTTGTACGAGATGGTCATCTATCCATGGGCCGACCTCAGCTAGTGCTGCTTATCCTGGAAAATCAAGCTGTGTTGTAGAAATATATAACTTAGTAATGACTTCTTCCTATTTTTCTCTAAATCTCGGAATTTATCGTATGAACGAAGTAGAGCATTATTTGATACGGTATTTTTATTTGAAACACATTTTTTCCCAAAAGGTTGTAAACACCTAGCCACAGAAACAAACAATAAAATTTAGTCGGATGTACACATATAGCACAACAAACTTGTAAAACATCGATAAATAAAAATTAAATCTCCTCGTTACCGTTTAAAAAGGGTTTCTAAACCATTTGAACCGCACCCTCCTTTTTTTACCCGGCGGGTCCAGAAGGTGGGTCATGTTTTTCATGACGCCTATATCACCGAGGCATCATCGTCACCACCCAGTTATTAATCAAAATCAGTGCCAGACTCCTAACTTTATCAACAGACGCCTCAAATTGACATTCACTTTACACTTCGGAAGATCTTGGTGAAGATACGAAGGATAGACAGATTGTGCTGGACCGAGATGGGTAGTTTGAAGTAGTATGTTTGAAGATCGACTAGATACGTTGACATTCTTATAAGGAAAAAAATACATAGATAGCTCGGAAACAAATATTAAACAAAATAGAAATCTAATCTAACATTGCAAAGGGTAAAATTACTTACCGAAATAAGTAGGAAGTGTTGGCAACACGAAAAACGGCTGTGACGTGGAGGGGGCCAAGGCAGCGCGGGAGTCGAGTGGCGAGACAGACCGTGGTGCAGTGCGAACCCCGTAGCGCGCGCTCGTGTTATTTCTTGAATATTCCGTTAAAAACGAACAGTGGATAGCAAGATTGAATTTGATTAATAGATTACATTTGATTTGTCTTGTATTTCGTTTGAAGTGTTCAATATATACTTTCGTCTTGAGTTATCAAGTATTTGCATTCTTATCTAGTGTAATATTCACATTTACTTAACATCAGGAGTGACAAATATTATTTTACCTACGCCCCTTAAAAAAAAAAAAATCTAATTAAATACATTTTGGTACCTACATAATGGGTAAAACAGGTAAGGGTAAACGCAAACGTAAGGCAAAACGTACGAGATATACGTCTAGTAGCAGCAGTTCAAGTTCTAGCAGCAGTGGCTCTAAAACACCCCCATTGACGCCTCCTCGACCTCGAAAAAGGGTAAAGTTACACGATGCTGGAACTGTGAGTAATTTAAATACACTTCATAATATGATACCCGAATTCGACCCATTGAACGATAATGTTACGTCATGGCTAAATGTGATCGAATCTTATGCATCAACTTTTAAATGGTCCGATAATATAATTCGTTATCAAGCCCTAAATAAGCTTAAAGGTTCTGCTAAAACTTGGTACGAGTCTATATTACGTAACGATCACATGTGGACAGCTTGGTTATGGAAAGATTGGAAAGAAAGAATTTCCAATACTTTCAAAGTCAAAAGAAATATGTTCGAATTACTGCGAGAAATTATTGATAGGAAACCTGTTGAAAATCAGTCCTTATATGATTTCTTTTTTGAACAAAAGGCTAAAATCGATAATTTATGCTTAAATTTTTCGGAGCACGATATTATCTCTATTATTTTAGGCAATATAGGTGATAGTAACATAACAGCTTCTGTCGAAGCTAGTAATTTTAAATCGTGTGACAGTTTAGCGGGATTTTTACATAGTCGTATTTATAAACTAAAATCTAGTAAACAAACGGTTAATCATAATAACTCGAATAACCGTGATGTGAACACTAAAGCGACGGTTTTAAATCAGAATCAAGTGTCTCAGCAAGTAACGTCTACTACATTGCCTACAAATTCGTCTAATCAGAATAATAGTAACGTAACACTAAACCGTAAGGCGATAGAATGCTACAATTGCGGCGGCAACCACAAAAGAATACATTGTACGGTAAAATGTGAGTTTTGCGGTAAGAAGGGTCATTCGGAAGCTATATGTTTCCATAAAAAGAATTCTAAGGCAGAAAAGACAGAACATATGAAGGATAAACAGGAAACAAAATTCATAAAGCAAACAAATACTAAAGAAAAATTTTGTAAGCACATAAGTATTAATGGTTTCACACAAGAGGCTTTTATAGATACTGGCAGTAGTTGTTCGTTGATAAAGTCTAGTTTTGTAAGGAAATGCAATTTTAAGGTGACGGAATTGCATTCTCCGGTAATATTGCAGGGTTTTTCAAACGATAGTTTAAAGACAGTAAAGGAAAAAATTCACGTAAATATAAAATTAGATTCTGTTTTTATCAACGACGTTGAAATCTTTGTCCTTGACGAACTATCCGATTGCGATGTGTTGATTGGTCGCAATGTAACAGAACGATCTGATTTAATGTATTCTAGAATAGGTGACACGCTAACATTTCAAAGTGCTACAAGCTTTAAGAATTCCTGCAATATGATAGGTGAAGTACTTTTGAATGTCGATACTGATTCACACCGAGACGAACTTGTGTTTTTACTAAAAAAATATCAAAACTGTGTAGCTTCAAATATTAAACAGTTGGGTAAAGTAGAAGGTCACGAGATGGTTATTAATTTAAGCGATGATAAACCGGTGCAATGTAGACCTTACAGAACGTCTAATACTGATAGAATTATTATTAGAGATATGGTTAATGAACTCTTAGAAAATGGTATTATTCAAGAAAGCAAATCTGCGTACGCAAGTCCGGCTCTGCTAGTAAATAAAAAGAATGGCGAAAAAAGATTGTGTATAGACTATCGTGCTATAAATAAGATTACAATAAAGGATAAATACCCAATGCCACGTATCGAAGATTTAATTGATCGGCTTCAAGGGTGCAAGTTTTTTACTAGTCTCGATTTGAAAAGCGGGTATTATCAAATAAAAATGTCCCAAGAATCCATTCACAAGACCGCTTTTATAACAGAAGATGGTCATTACGAATTTTTACGACTACCTTTTGGTTTAGCAAATGCGCCTTCTTGTTTCCAGCAAATGATGGATAAAGTATTAGGAAACATGCGATTTGGCAATGTTATTCTCTATCTTGATGATATATTAATTATAAGTGAAACTGCAGATGATAACTTAAATCTGCTTGAAAAAGTATTGTATATATTTAAGGAGAATGGACTTACTCTTAACTTAAAAAAGTGTCATTTTCTTAAACGAGAAATTGAATTTTTGGGCTATAGAGTAAACTTTGAAGGTCTTAAACCTAGTGAGAATAAAGTAAGAGCGGTTAAAGAATTCCCTACCCCTAATACTGTACACCAACTTCGTCAATTTCTTGGTCTCATTAGTTATTTCCGGAAATTCATAAAGAATTGTGCCATGCTTTCTAGTCCGCTTACTAAATTGCTCAAAAAGGATACTCCTTGGAGATGGACTTCAGAGCACGACAAAGCCTTCTTAATTTTAAAAGAAGCTCTTGCTTCTCATAATGTCTTAGCAATATTTGATCCCAATAAAGTGAATGTCTTGTATACTGATGCTAGCCGAGATGGAATCGCTGGTATATTGATGCAGGTTACTGATGAAGGTGAAAAGCCGGTACACTATTATAGTCGTCAAACAACGGAGAATGAAAAAAAATATCATTCGTTCGAGTTAGAGTTATTAGCCATTGTACAGTCTCTAGAAAAGTTCAGGCATTATGTTTTAGGTACTCATTTTAATATAGTGACTGATTGCAACGCGGTACGTTATGCTTTAACAAAAAAAGACATAATTCATCGAATCTCTCGTTGGATTCTATCCACCCAAGAATACTCGTTCAATATTATTCATAGAGAAGGTAGTCGAATGCAGCATGTAGATGCTTTGAGTAGGAACCCGTTAGATTCTGGGGAGAAATCGGAAGCTGAAGTTGTGATGTCAATTACAGAAGCCGATTGGCTGCTTTCTGTACAGTTGCAAGATCCCCTCTTAGTAAATATAAGAGATGTGTTAGCTTCTGGTGAGGGTTATAAACACAAAGAAATATTTGACAAGTATGAACTTCTAGGTAACAAAGTATACCGCCGCACAAACCAAGGTCGACGTTGGGTGGTACCTAAAAAGTGTATATGGCAAATAATTAAAAGTAATCATGATAATCTTGGTCACTTTTCGGTTGAGAAAACAGTAGAGAGAATTTCGTGTAGGTATTGGTTTGCACGCATGCGACATATTGTCAAAAAGTACATAAAAAAATTGTTTAAACTGTGTTTTCTATAAAAGTAAAGGCGGACGAAAGGAAGGTGAACTATATTCGATACCGAAATATGCGCAACCATTCCACACCATACATTTAGATCATTTAGGTCCTTTCGTTATTACACAAAATAATAATAGATATTTATTGGTAATAGTTGATGCGTTTACAAAATTCGTCTTTATCTCAGCGGTACCTAATACCGATTGTAATAACGTAATAAATGAGTTAGGAAATATTTCCAAAATATTTGGAAACCCGCGAAGATTTATAACCGATGCTGGGTCGTCATTTACATCAAAAATGTTCCACGAATATTGTGCTTCTAAAAATATTAGACTTCATACAATCGCTACAGGCATGCCGCGATCTAACGGGCAAGTTGAAAGATTTAATAAAACTATATTAGAAGCTATGAAAACTATGGGAGCTGATATAGACGAAGACCGTTGGGACGAGTGCGTAGAACCATTGCAGCAAGCAATAAACAGTACTTATCATAAAACAATAAAAGCTGTCCCCAGTGAAGTATTATTAGGATATAGATTGCGTACTGATAGCGATAGTTTGGGACCCGATTTTGAAAGTGCCGATTACACCACAGACGTTACTAAATTGCGCAAAGATGTAGCTGATAATTTAGATAAGAACGCCATATCCCAAAAAGAAAGATTCGATCAAAATCGCATAAAGGCTAAACTATACCATGAAGGAGATCTAGTTTTAGTTAAAATACAAAGTCAAACCAACGATGGACGTAGCAAGAAATTACTACCAGCATATAAGGGTCCGTTCCAAATAATAAAGTGCTTAGGTCGAGATAGGTATCAAATCAAAGATATGAGAGGAAGTGAGAGGTGTAACAAAAATTATGAAGGAGTGGCCGCTGCGGAAAATATGAAACCTTGGATCAAAATCGATGATTGGTGTATTGAATAAAAGGCCTCAAAATCAAGAAAAACACGTGTTGGCAAGGTAAAATTGTATCAATTAATTACATTTTTCGTCTAATTAAAACGTGGGTTCAATCCCCACACGTGGTAAATTTTGTTTTGGCATATGTTCTTACAACCAGCTATAAGTATGTTATTTAGATATAAATAATTAATAGCCGCTAATACCCAATTATAATTTAATGTGACTTAAAAATATCACATCTTAGTTATACAGATGTGGAAATGAGCTATTTTAGATTGTACCGATCTGCCACAAAGATACCTACTCAAAGGATTTCACTATCCAGGGTAGGAGTGGTGAGCTGAAACATTTACTTCCTAAGACTAAAGGAGTAGACTGGAACAGGCACCACTCCGGACTAAAGGAGTGAAAAGTTGGGTTGCAGAGATTGTCTAAGCCTAAAGACAGTAAAACTCTGAGTCGGGCACCTCAGTACATATGTACATAAACGATGGATCTCTCAAAGTTCCTTAAGTTTAAAAGGACTTTGAATCAGATGCATTCGTTGAAGTTATTGAGACAGCAGCAGCATAATCAAGTTAAATACCACCTTCTAATTCAGAATATGATTTTCAGATAATAGGTTCACTATGGAGGAGTGATTTCAAAGGAACGTGCATGAGGGCATGCACGATGCAGGAGGGCCGTGTTGGCAACACGAAAAACGGCTGTGACGTGGAGGGGGCCAAGGCAGCGCGGGAGTCGAGTGGCGAGACAGACCGTGGTGCAGTGCGAACCCCGTAGCGCGCGCTCGTGTTATTTCTTGAATATTCCGTTAAAAACGAACAGTGGATAGCAAGATTGAATTTGATTAATAGATTACATTTGATTTGTCTTGTATTTCGTTTGAAGTGTTCAATATATACTTTCGTCTTGAGTTATCAAGTATTTGCATTCTTATCTAGTGTAATATTCACATTTACTTAACAGAAGTACTATTCGTATAATTTATTACTTCATTCAATGTCAGCCAGAAAATCTGATTCCAGTATTGCCAAGAAGTACCGTGTTAGCTAGTTAATAGGTTGTGGAGGTCTGGTAGGCAGCCGCTCCACGTAAATTACTGGTATTCAGCTGAATCCGGTTTGACTGGAAGCCGACCCCAATATAGTACAAATACTTTATGAAATTAAATAAATCGAAATTACGAAAATCTCAAAAGTTGATGAAATTTTTCAGATTTTTTTTGAGTCAGTTAATGCCATTAATAAGCAAAGTCAATCAAATAATGAAGAACACGTGTCTATTTAGAACACACAAATACACAACATTTATGGGTAGGTACAAATATAAGGGAACTTTATTTTAACAAGAACATAGTGCGAACAGCAAATGATAGACAAAATCGATCTTTACTCAAACTGAACAGCTGCTCTACTATGACGTTTTAAATCCATCATGATTCCTGTGTCAGAGAGAGACGGAGTTACATAAGACGAATAGCACTATCCCTTTCCCTCACACTCAATCATGATAGCATTGGCACTTCGTAGTACGGCCACTGATCCTAACTTTGAGGATGCAAACCAATTGAGGATTAGCTGAGGAAAAATTTACCTTTTAAATTATTGCTGCGCTATTTAAGTATAAACATTGCCTACGTAACAAGTATAGTAAAAGCTTACTCTGTTATTGCCATACGCAGTGTATTATTCACCAGAAATAACTTATTTTCTTTGGGATACCTGCAGACAATGTCCCCGGGGCAACATGTATCCCAATGAGAGAATTCCGTGTGAGGGTATTTATAAAAGTGTGTCGTGAATAATACAGACATTCATACCGAACTTTGGTAAAAACTTTCTTTATGTATCTTGTGTTATTCTGTGAGCTGGAAAGAGGTCATGTTCCAAGCAGAGTTATGTAAATGGCTTGCCTGTATGTCTTATGTAATGTTTATCATAATTATACAATATTAGCTGTGCCCGCGACTTCGTTCGCGTGAATGTAGATACATACGTGCAAATAAAAGTCTCTGTCTGTCTCTCAAAATTAAGAAAATAGGAAGAGGGTAATGCAAAACACTGATGATAGTCAGTCCCCTGCATTACCTTCTTTCTATTTGCCTGGTCGGCATTTGAAACACAGAATATGGTACATCACTTTTTCGGTTTCAAGTGTCGACTAGCTCAAGGTTCTGTTACCTTTTTTTATTTTATTTTTTTGGATGGGAAATCATCAAATGACCCCTCCCGCCCTAGGTGGAGCGGTAGGGAGTGTCAGACTTTTACTGACTAAAACTCACCCGTGATCCTTCTTGTGCCCTATGCGTTCCAGGGCCGCGGTAACTCTTTCGAACAAATTCCGCAACCCTAGCAGGCACCGACCCTATGGGGTCCCGTCCTCGGTGCTGACGGCTCCTTCGGCGCGCGTGGAACACAACGCGTCGTCGACTCAACCTGGTATCGGACGGCGAGCCACCCACGCTCACCGTCCCCAGGCATCAGCCACTGCGCAATAGCACAGCGGCCGACTTGTCTCTGGAGGAGGCCGAAATGGGACCATTACTGGCACTCCATCTCAGCACCCTCCCGAGCGTTGGGAGTCGCAGCACCCGCAGCAGAAGCGGCAGAAGCGGCGACGGAAGCCGCGGCGGCAGCAGAGGCGGCGGCGGCGGCGGACCTCTTGCCCTTGGTCGGGGCGGATGGCGCGCAGGCCCTTCCCCCAGCCCAGTGCTCGGCCGGCTTGCCAACAGCCGCACATGCACTGCAGTGCGGCGTGGCCTCGCACGAGCCGGCCCGATTACCGGGCTGACCACAGCGGAAACAAAGTCCGCTGCGGTCCACCTCCGAGGGGCACATAGCTCCCGTGTGGTTGCCCACATGGCAGCGGTAGCACCTCAGAGGTCTGGGTTTCAGCAGTTTTACCCGCGCAGACACCCATCCCACCAAGAGCCTTCGGCCCTCCGACACAGTTCTGGCCGCCGTCACGGGGCAGCTCACCACAAGGGTTTGCATGCCCGTGTTGTCAGGCCGGAGGGTGCCCGCCTTGACGAGCTCGGCAGAGCACCCCCCAGTCCTGGCGACGGCGGCCACAACTTCCTCCTCCGTCACGGAGTCATCCAGGCCCACTATGCGCATGTCGATGCGCTTAGTCGGCCTGGACACCCGGACCTCGTCCGCGGGTAAGACCGCCCTCAGCCTTTCGGCCAGGGCGTCCGCGAACGGGCCACTCTCCGCTCCGGCGAGCTCGAGCTTCCGGGCACCGGTCAAGGTCCTCCTGACCCCGATGCCCCCGCTGATGCCCAGCTCTTGGAGACTCACCGCCTCCTTCGCCCGCTTCAATACGGCGAGATAAGTCACGCCCCTCTGTTCCGCTTCCGGCTGCAGTGAGAGCACTACAGCCGCGGATTTCGGGGCGCGAAGTCTCGCCGCAATAGCGTTGGCCTTACGCCGCTGCTTCCTCGCCTTCCTCCTGGCCGCCTCTTTGGCCTTCCGCTTCTGGCCAGCAACCTGCCACTCGGCCCCGGCCGCAGGAGGGTCCGAGGGTGGGGGTGGGGGCGGCTGCGGCACCACTGGCGCCGCAGCCTTAGCCGCTCCTCCCCCAGCCTTCCTCCCACCCCTCTTCGCCCGGGCCGACTTGGTCGTCGCCGGCGTCGCAGCCACCGGCGCCACAGGCGCTGGCGCTGCTCCGCCCTTGACCTTTGCCTTCGCCTTGCCGGACGTTCCCGGGCTGGCAGCCGCGGCGGCCGCGTACGAAGCCGCCTTCTGCTGCTGGCCCGGGGCCCTCTGATTCGCCACTGCTGGGGGACGCCGGACCATGTCCTCCAGGGCGGAGAACTGCTTCCGGAAGGGAGCCAGCTCCTGCCGCACCAGGTTCCGCACCTGGCTCAGCACTTGGCCCCCCTCCGGCGCTGCCGGACGCAGCCCCCCTCGCGGCTCCTCGGAGGCCGCTCTGGCCATCCCCGCCAAGTCCCTCCGGAGCGACTCATTCTCCCGAACGAGTCGCTCCGTAAGAACCGCGAGGTGGGCGACCTCCGCCCGCAACTCAGACGCCTCTTTGGCCTCCTTTGCCCCGCCGACGTTGGCCTCCCGCTTCGAGGACTGCTTCCTCTTGAAGGCCACAGCGCGAATCGCGGCCTCCACCACCTCCTCAAATTTTCTGCCTCTCTCAGCAGCGGGAGGTACCTCTCCCGGGGGCTCTGAGTCGTCAGAATCGAGAGGAGGCGGAAGAGTAGAGGGAGCCCCACGACCGCTCCCTCCAGGGCGACGCCCCTCCTCCACCAACCTCTCGGCCCGACGCTCCGCCTCCCGGGTAGAGGGAGCCAGCCCCCTCCCTGCCTCACTGCCCCTGCCCCGCCTAGCGGTGGGGATTTTGCGGGCGGAGGCGAACTCGCCCTTGGAGGACGACTCTTTGTCGTCCTCCCGTCTGGGCCGCTTGCGGAAGAACCTTACGTTCTCCGCAGCAGCCCCCCCTCCTTCGTCTCCAGAGCTCGCCGAGCTGACCGTTACTAGGTCTGGCGCGGAGCCGGAATCCGACTCCACACCACCCCGGCGCTCAGGCGAACCCTCCTCTACACAACCGTACGCCATCAGCTCCTTAAAGGAAGCGGACTCGGATGACGACGATTGGGAGCCTCCTCGGCTCGTGTTGCCACTGGCAAGCGGAAGGCGTTTGGTGCCCACCCCAGAGTACGGAGGGCAGCCCGCCGAAGCGGGGTGGGATTCCCCGACCGCTGAGCAGTCGGGACCCACCTGGGGACTCATTTTGCATTCGCCTTTTTTCATTATTTGTGCCTTTTAAGGGTGCGGTCCCTGTTTGCTCCGCCCTTTCTCAGGGCCCTCTCTCCTCACCTCACCTCTCCACCTGCTCGCTGCTCCCACAGTCACGTCTGATGATCAGACGCGTACCAAAGAGCAGCGAGCAAGCGTGTGTCTCTCTTGGTCTGATCCCTCACTTGCGACCTTCCGGCATGAGTGGCTCTACCGGGAAAGCTCGCAAGATCATTGAGACGCTCAAGCCCCACCACGACGACAACGTGGAGACACATTCGGTGGGGAAGGTTCTTTTACCTCAAGTAAAAATCAATTCGAACGAATGGTTGCAATATTTGAATTTTAAAATTGCTCAAGTTGATTCTTATTTTCATACTTCAATGGATGAATAGAACGAACCAGCACCTAGCCAAAAAAGAATCAATTTTCTTTGATTTTCAATAAGAATAACATATGAGAGAAAACTAATATAATAAGAAAACTAATGAAGATTGAGAATATTGAATGAGCGGCTCGTGCCTTAGTAATAACAGCCACATGGGTCTATCTTAAAGGTTAAGTAACGCTTGCCGAGGTCGGCATATAGATGGGTGACCGTCTTAACATACCGAGACTCCTTTACGCCTCGGAAAACATGTTAGGTCGTTGGTCCCAGCTGTTATTATTAGGAGTTTGGCAGTCGTTACGGATTGTTAGCTAAGCTAGAAAACACCAGTCATACCAAGAATTAAGTATCATCTCACAGTTACTGGTTTATTAGTATATATAAGTATACACAGACAGTCATTTCACGTAAAATACTGGTATTCGAACGAATGCAGTGGTGGCCAAGTGGGAGAGCAGTGGTAGCCGAGTGGTAACGGCTTACTAACTTACGAATTGTAGGTCGCGGTTTCAGACCCAGCCAGGCATTACTTTGTGTAATTAATTCCATCACTACTGCTCCCAAAACTGATTATTATTTATGATTCCCAAGGCTGATTATTATTTGCTTCTGCTGCGGGTGCTGCGGCTCCCAACACTCGGGAGGGTGCTGAGATGGAGTGCCAGTAATGGTCCCATTTCGGCCCTCTCCAGAGACAATTCGGCCGCTGTGCTATCGCGCAGTGGCTGATGCCTGGGGACGGTGAGCGTTGGTGGCTCGCCGTCCGATACCAGGTTGAGTCGACGACGCGTTGTGTTCCACGCGCGTCACAAGGAGCCGTCAGCACCGAGGACGGGGCCCCATAGGGTCGGTGCCTGCTAGGGTTGCGGAATTTGTTCGAAAGAGTTACCGCGGCCCTGGAACGCATAATAGGGCACAAGAAGGATCACGGGTGGGTTTTAGTCAGTAAAAGTCTGACACTCCCTACCGCTCCACCCAGGGCGGGAGGGGTCATTTGATGATTTCCCATCCAAAAAAAAAAAAAAAGGCTGATTATTATTGATATTTTATAAACAATCGAATACAAATTAAAGCTAAGGGGGACAAACATACTGGTTAAGGCATAATGAAATGCCCGGGGTACATGGTGAAGGTCTGCCCTGCTCGGACGGAGCGACGCCGTGTCCTCGTCGAGGCGATCGGCGGAAACGACCTCTCGCGTCCGGCCCTGGTTCAGTCCATGGTCCGAAGCGAGGAGGCATGGGAAGCGGTCACCTCCTTCTGCGAAGTAGTAATGCTAGCGAAGGAGGAGACAGAACGCGGGAGAGGGAAACTTCGCGCCCTAGCCACCGCAACAGAAGAGGACGCCCCGGGCGTCGGGAAACGCAGGGTGATTCCCGGCCACCGTAGGCGCGGATGCCGAGCTATGGATGGCTCGCTGTCCGGTAGCACCAGGCCCAAATCGACTGCGCGTCGTATTCCACCCGTGCCTCAAAGAGCTGTCAGCATAGAAGACCCCATCATAGGGTCATGCTCCATAGGTTAGTGTTGCGGAATTTGTTAGAAAGAGTCACCGCGGCCCTTGAACGCAAAGGGCACTAGAAGGACCACCAAACATGAATGGCATGACGGGAGCTAAGTTTGCTTGTTTCGCTCGCCCACTCTAACTCCTGTCATACCATTCGAACTCAACGTATCCGTGTCGAGGTACCCTAAGCTCCCTGTGACCTGTGCTCCGCTACTTGGCGGTTAGTATTGTTTTTCGTCCAATTTAGTATTGAATTCGCAATTCGAATTTCAGTTGCTAGCTTACATTTATTATTTCCCACTGCCAGAAGCTCGTTTTACGATATTTAATCAGTCATAATTATCGCCAGTTAAGGTCATTTTTCGCAAATATAATTAAATGCCGCCCGGTTCAGTATTAACGTCTCTCAGTAACAGTCGTAAATATATTATTTATTACTGGCACGGTTAATAAATCCCCTTTTATAAATTACCTACTTGATACTTTGGGCTACCCGCGATGCATTTGGAAGGAAGGTAACTTGATTTAAAACTAAAAAATCAAGGAAACCTATTTGACAAAAAAGACCATGCCTTCCAAAAAATCTTTTATACCTACCAAAGAATAACTTAAGTTGAAAAGTTCGATTGTTTAAATACTTATAATCTCGTGGCTAAAGAAAAACAGCCGCACAGGTCGATCTTCAAGGTTAAGCAACGCTTGCCAAGGTTGGTCTGTGGATGGGTGACCATCTTAACATACCGAGTTTCCTCCGTGTCTTGGAAAGCACGTTAAGCCGTTGGTCCCGGCTGTCATTTTTAGATCTTTGGCAGTCGTTACGGATTGTCAGAAACCAGAATATCTGACACTCTGAGTCTTGCCAAGAAGTACCGTGTTCCCCATTAATGGGTTGTGGAGGTCTGGTAGGCAGCCACTCCACGAATATTTAATGGTATTCAGCTGAATCCGGTATGACTGAAAGCCAACCCCAATATAGTTGGGAAAAGGCTAGGCAGATGATGATGTTTATACTTATAAAATCACTATTTATTTCGTGTAAGCAATGAACTACATTCAAACACGTGCCTGACATTGAACTGGCGCTAATTCTGGCGTCAATAGCTCCCCGTTGCCTAATTAATAATATCTCGACATACAAGCCAGTACATAATACTACCAATTTAGGTAAAAATAACAAAAGGTTTTCTTTGAAAACTTTGAAGTTAAAGCTTTCAAACTTTCTTATTGCTTCAAGTGTAGGCAGACTATTGAATATTCATATTGTTAACAAGATAGATTCTTATTCTTAATCTAAAGTTATTGAATTATCTTTAGAATGCTTTTACCGTTTGTAAAGATAGCTGCTGAGCTAAGACAAATAAAAGATAAGTTTATTTGTGGTTAGCTTATGACAAAACATTAATGGAATTATATAATTACCAAATAACAATACTAACTAATTACAAAACTAAGTACATAAATAATCTTTGCGAGATCAAAAATATACAAGGAAGTTCCAATCAATCTTTATGCTAAAATTCATCATAATTAGTTCAGTGTTTTAGGCGTGAATAATTGTAACAAACATAGAAAGAGTTACTTGTGCATGAGTATGCTTTTTAGAATGGATTTCTAATTTCATGACCTTCTAATAAATCAAAGAACTTTTATAAGTAGACAAAATCTGTCGAAAATCCACAAATTAATAGTCCCAGAAGGCGGGAATGTCAAGCGGGATTCATCATCTACCATGACGGGCGAGTTGAAAATTATCCAATAAAAATATTACTTCATCGTCCCAAAAATTAATATATTTTTTTTTAGTTTATTAGGTATGTATTCCGTGAGACCGTGAGTGTATGCGTGGCATCATTGCACAGGGCCTATCGGAACACCAGCGTTGTGGTATTTATTTATTTTTCTTAATTATCGCAGCATATGCTGAGATAGTGACCTTTTTGGCCTCGCACAGTTTAAAATGAATAATATTAAGCTTTTAATTTTTTTTTTGTGCGAGTCCTGAATAAACTGTTGAAATTGGAAAAACAAGAGGCAGCGTAAGTTCTGATTTTAGCAACTTGCTGAAAAATCTTTATACTCCACTTTTCAATTTATTTTGCTTATTTTACACGTCTACTAAGAAGCCGGTCATCATTCCAACCAGTCCATACCTATTTAATTGTCTACTTAATCTTCGAAGTTCTTCATCACATCTTTACGAAATTTAAATGGGATTATTTCGAAATAAACCTCTTTCGAACTGAATTTTGCTAATCCGGGTATATATGACGGAACGGGTCTTTTTTAAGTCGGTTAAAAATGCCTTGTACGGCTTTGATTAATATTTAATAAGGCAAAGCGCAGTCCATGTTTGTATCTGTATGTCTATAGTCTATGCCTGCAAGTGTTATAAGAAAAATAAGTGGCAGGATTAGTTCTAATTTTATCCACTTGCCAAAAAGTCCTTGTGTTTTGCAACAAATAACCTACTGCTGTCAAAAATAAACCACAGTGTCGTGTTGTGACATGACACTTTGTTTCCTCTTACCTCACCGCCCGGGGCTGAGTAGTCAAGCCGGATTCAGCTGAATACCAGTATTTTACGTGAAGCGGCTGCCTACCAGATCTCCACAACCCATTAACTGGGGAACACGGTACTTCTTTGCAAGACTGGTGTCAGATTTTCTGGCTTCTGACAATCCGTAACGACTGCCAAAGATCTCCAAAATGACAGCCGGGACCAACGGCTTAACGTGCTTTCCGAGGCACGGAGAAGTCTCGTTATGTTATGTTTCACTGGAATATATAAGCCTACTATTATTTCTGTTACTTTTTAAGTTTGTGTCTGTGCCGAATAAATATCTTCTATTATATTTAACGAATTATTGAGTAAGTTTGTAGACCTGTTATAGGTACGTACGTTAAAGCGGGCGGTATTCGTGTTTTTTTTTTGACGTTGACCTGTTTAGATGAACTAATTAATGATCACCTCAGTAAATTTCGATTTTGAGACATAAACCAATCTGCTGAGCGTTTTGTCAACTGTTTTGGGGTCGGATTCCATTCTAACCGGATCGAACAGAGTACTAGGTAGGTATTTTGTTGCCGAATTTGTTCGAAATAGTCACCGAGGCCCTGTAACGGAAAGGGCATTAGGAGGCACACGGGTGGGTTTTAGTCAGTAAGAGTCTGACATTCCCTTCCGCTCCACCTAGAGCGGAAGGAGTCATTTGATGATTTCCCATCGATAAAAAAAACATGGTCCTAGTTATTAGTTACTGTGTAAGCATTAAGGATTGCTTAATCTTGAAAGTTGACCAATGCGGCCGTTCCGGAGATATACATATGTTATGTATATTGATTGATGATTGATTGAACATTAAATATACAATGAAATACATTTTTAAATCGGTCTAATAGATTAAGAGCATATTTATTATTAACAAGATTACTTCATGCCCATAAACTCCACGACCTCATTCCACCGGCCCCTTCTACCATAGGACATCTGGACGCGCTGTAAGTTACCATCTCTACCTTGTTGCTATTCCACCAATTCGCACAAAGTGTTTTCAATCGTCTTTTATAATGCGCACAGCAAAGGAGTGGAACTCTCTGCCTGCGTCTGTGTTTCCGAACGCATTCAACCCTGATCTCTTCAAAGTTAGAGTGAACAGGCTTCTTCTGGGTAAGCTCTTTCCATCGTCGTCTTTGTCTCTGTCACTTGTGACCTAGACTACAGTCAAGAGCAAATCCATCTGAGGGAATGGGCCGTAATCCACCACGCGGGCCCAGTGCGGGTTGGTGAATGTCACATGTCTTCGAATTTTTTATTCTAGGACATGCCGGTTTCCTCACGATGTTTTCCTTCACCGTTTTGAGAGCAGTGGTGAAGAAATGAATCACACAAAGTAATGCGCCTGGCTGGGTTTGAACCCGCGACCTGCAATTCGTAAGTCGGGGCCGTTACCACTCGGCCACCACTGCTCTCGAAAAAAACTTATATTTTCTCTCATAATATTAGTTTCTCTCACTATAGAAGTAGATAGATTAGCAGCTAATAAATTCAATTTTGTATGTCTTAACCGTCTCGAGCCGCATATTGTCATTTGAATATTAGCTTTCGGCGCCCGTCGGCGGCATGTGGGGCGCCTCGACACTCCTCTCGCATTCGGCTGCTATTGTTTAATGGGTACACGTGTAGGGCAGGGCTGACACACTTTGCTTTCGTAGAATATATTAAACTAGCAGCGCCTTGCGGTTTCACCTGCGTAGTTCTCGTTCCCGTGGGAATATGGGGATAAAATAGTCCATGTCACCCGGGAATAGTGTAGCTTCCCAACAGTGAACGAATTTTTCAAATCGGTTCAGTAGTTTCGGAGCCTATTCAATACCAACAAACAATTAAATCTTTCCTCTTTATTAATATTAGTATAGACTAGCAGCAGTTTTGGCAATAATTTCATAGTCTGTAAGGACTATCCTTACAGACTATGAAATTATTGCCAAAACTGCAAAAATGTAAAAATGTACCGGTAATGCATCGCCGTTCATTTTGTAGCCCGATGATGGAAAGGGCTAGGTGGAATTGATAATGATAACCACGCTCGTACGAGGCTCATTGGAGGTTATCGATGATAAGATATTAAGGGGCTGAAGCTGTGTTATCCTAAAAAAACACGACCATCGCGCGAATACACGATTGTCGCGTTCATTTGTACAGCTAACCGGATTACATACTCGCGACGACACATATTTCCCGTAGCTCTGCTCCTGTGAAGATGCCTGTAGCACATGAAGAATTTTACATCTCTCAGCATAACTTTGTTGAGATGAAACTAACGTCTATACTCGCTGGTTTTCCTGCACCGATGTCATCGACTAAGATAAACTTATGAAACCTTAGTGTCAAGTGCCTTGCAATCGTTTCAATAAATCTAAGAACAAAACAAGTAGATTCACTTTATTTATTTGTTTTGTAAATCAAATCATTTATTTAAATTAGACCTTCAAAATTGCTTTTTTCTGGTATAATGAAAAAAAAAACCTACACTATTTGACTTAATAACGTTACCTCAGTCTATCAAATTTCCTTGTTTTTTTTTAATATTCTACATATGTACTAAAACTACGTCAAAGCCCTACATCGTTAAAGCAACGTCGCAGTGTCGCGCCGGCAACGTTGACAAGACAAGGCGACGGGGCTCCAGCTTCATGACACAATTGTATCACGAGGACTGTTGACATTGCTTTCATTAGAAATTAAATAGACTCTCTGTATTTCACAAAACTGAGTAAAGCCGTCAGCATAATGTACGCCGTTAATAATAAATAGGTATGTGTAAGTGGGTAGCGTTACGGAAAAGAAAATAAATGTGTTAAAATGTCTGAATGAATCACTGAACTTGGAGAGATACTGATTGTCAGACGCCTGTGGAGCTATTGTGTAAAAATATCACCGTGATAACTTAGGCGAAGTGAGTCTGAAGTGAGGTATCATTAATTGAATTTAGAGCTGCCTTCATGCTAACTTTACCTTAGTTTTCCACGGTGTGTTTTTTTCCAGAATCTACCAACTGATGGAAAATGTCGCCATTGAGGTCAATATCGGTAGAGGTGGTGTGACGATATACGTCTAGGCGATGGGACAAGCTATCAGCTATAACAATAGGCGAAATTATTAAAATGATGGTCTTTTGCCATCGCTGTTTGTTTGTCAGATTGTGAAATGCAAAAATGGCCAAATATCACAGAAGGCTGAAAAATCTCGCAAGAAAAATGGAGATCTTTGTCTAGCGGTTAGCGGTACGATTATTAAGGATAACAGAAAAAATGTCACTGCAAGGAAGGGAAATCTCGCACTTTTGTACTGCCAGGGTTGCGGAATTCGTTCGAACGATTCACCGCAGCCCTGAAATGTAAAAGGCATTTTAGAGAAACACGGATGGGTTTAGTCAATAAGTCTGACACTCCCTTCCGGTTCACCCAGAGCGGATAGAGACATGTTGACATAGGGTTTTCGTTACCGTAAGCATTTTTATTACTAAAGATTGTTCCTATACCAAGAAGACAAGCATTGATCACCACGTTTCCTAATTGCGGGCAAGTGATGTATAAAAATAACTGTTAAGTACAAGTATAATTTGGAAGTACTTAAGAACCAGTTACTAATTAACCTAACAATTAACCAAACGACCATGAGATATTGTCGCATCACAGCATTTCATTTTACATTTAAACAGCTAGTGTAGCAGCCACTATGGAGAATAAATATTTCGTTTTATTTCTGTGTATTGTCGTATTGGATCAAACATTTTGTTACCCGAACGTAGCAGCAATGTTGGACAGGGAATCACGACAAAAAGGACCAATGGAATCAAAAGGACCAGAAATATCAAAAGTACCAGAGATATCAAAACGACCAGAGGAATCAAAAGGACCAGAGGTATCAAAAGGACCGGAGGAATCAAAAGGACCAGAGATATCAAACGTAGCAAATATATCAAAAGGCCCAGAGGAATCAAAAGGAAATGTGACTCCTATTTTGTCAACTCCATCGCCTATAGCTTTTAGGTCGGCATTCGTGGGATCAAATTGTGCTACTGGTTTAACTAGATTTAATGGAATGTGTATTGATAATGATTATTAAACTATTTATATATTTTTTTAACGTCTCTTTATATATCGGTACGTGATGGATGATTGTTGAATAATTGTGTCTAATATGAATTTAATAGACTCAACAGTTTTATTTCAGACGAAAAAGTTTTTTATTTCGAATTTCATGATCATTCTTGTGACCTTTACGTTCCAGGGCCGCGGTGACACTTTCGAACAAATTCCGCAGCCCTAGTAGGCACTGACCCTATGGGGCCCCGTAGTAATCAATGGTCTGTAGGCAAACTTTACACAGAAAACCTACAATGCCTTGCGCGTCCAGTATAATAATGTGTTCAGCGCACTATTCCGGCTCCCTCGGTATTGCAGTGCATGTTTACTAATAATAATAATTCTTTATTGACATAATAGGTTACAGAAACTTGTTGGAAGCCTCTGACTCCAAAACTAGGTTTACCAGTATGTCAGGAGTCAGCGCCCTCTCCCATTTTATTTGGCTTAGATACTAATGTCAACTTAGGAATTAATAGACAAACGTATGGGCTAAAGAAACAGTTTAAACAAAAATAAAATAAAATACAATAACAGAAATGATAAGTATGAAAAACTAAAATAAATAAAAATAAAAAATATTTTTTTTTCTTAAATTGTTATTTATCTTGATTTGTGTGTGTGAGAGGTGTGTACGTGTGCGTGTGGGTGGGTTCCCGTTTGTGTTTATGTGTGTGTGTAGGTGTATGAAAAAAGGTAATTTTTATGTTCTTATGTGCTCCTTTATATAATGAGGTTAATTATTTTCTCTACATCCTCATAATCAAGAGTAAACAGCCAGTTCTTTACTTTAATTTTACATTCGTGTGGTGTTAGCGGATAAAAATTTAAGATTCTATTAATTTTATTATATAAATATACTGAAAGAAAAGAAAATAGACTGACGTTAGCGTAGATGATTTCTACGCAATTATGCGTAAAAAAGATGCGTCGGTGGTGCGACGAGTACGGGGGAACCCGAATAGCGTCCTCAGAATGATTGGCGAGAGAACCAATACTGTACTTACTGCTCAGAAGGTTCACTGAACTCCTTGTGTTACGAGGCCGATGAGCCTACTGTACAGGGGTAGACGGTATGTATTTTCTTCTGTTACTTTTAACGACTAACATTAGTTATAAGTAAATTTGCCATGTCTATGCTATTTTTGTTTGTTTTTTTTTTTTATCGTAACCCAAATTACGTTGAGCCTGATCAAACTCGAAACACATTTCTCCATGGGGGCAGCGGGGTCGACGACGTAGTTGTCACTATTTTATTAAATTCCTCTAGCCGTAATTCCATAACTGGCATTGGTAATACTATTGGGAGCAGTGTTGGCCGAGTGGTAACGATCCTGACTTACGCCCCAGCCGGGCGCATTACTTTATGTAATTAACTTCATCACCACTGCTCTCAAAACGGTGAAGGAAAACAATCCTAGGTCCTAGAATCAAAAATTCAAAGACATGTGACATTCACCAACCCGCACTGGGCCCGCGAGGTGGATTACGGCCCATTCTCTCTCCTAGAGAGGAGGCCTGTGTCCCTACAGTGGGAACGTTAAAGGGCTGATTATGATTGGGTAAGCCAATGTTTCAACCAACACGAGAACACAAAATAAAACTACAAAAAAAAAACACAAAAAGAAGAAAATAAATTTAATTTCGGTACTCTGTGTATTTGGTTGCTTTTTCGTTTTTTGGACACCGACTTCCGAAATTAAAGTTATTTTGTATTTTTTGTTTTTTTTTTTTTGTTTAGAAGTCTTTTTTTTTCACGTTTTAGTGGTTCAATCTCAGCTAAACATACGCATCACAGCGTACGTGGTATAAATTGGTATAAACAAACATGCGATTTCAGCTATCTCGACAGATTTGCTATCATTTATTGAAGAGTTCCTTTCCTGTCTCTGTTCTTCATCAGATCTTCACCAAACTAGAAAGGGACAACGTTGAAATACTAATATGCTCTTCCAAACAATCGTACACAACACACGTATTTTTTCATTTTACATCGACAAGAGGGAATGAGAACATCATCAATGTAAACTAAGCGACGCATTATTAGGGATAACTCAAATACCAGTCGTCAGATCTCAATCAAATTTAAATGGGATCACACAATAAGCACCAGCTTTTGAATATAAAAATAATCAACAAAAAAAAAGTCGAATTGAGAACCTCCTCCTTTTTTGGAAGTCGGCTGAAAATATAACTAAATAATTCATAGTGGATACCGCATTCGTTGTATACGTAAAAAACTACTTGAACATGTTGTATTGTAATGCTTTAAAATGTTATATTTTATAATTATACCTTCTATTCCGGTTCCGTAAAATGAGTTAAGTTAAATAATATGTAGTACGTAACAGTGGCGAAGCGTGGTCATAAGCCGATTCCCACCGGCTTCCCTTCAGAAGTTTGGAACACAACTACTCTATCGTAATTGAAAAATCGCACAATCATTACTGTTAAAAGTAGAGAAACATCACAAAACGCATACACAGATGAATGTTCAATTCCGACAAAATTTGCTCTTCAACAACATTATTTAACTCGCAGGCGCTATGCTGCCGCGGCATATTGCTGCGCAGCGGACGGAGCTCCGGCGGGATCTCACGGAGGTATGGAGACAGCGACTGCTGCAACCCAGCGCTGGGCACGCCACCATTGCGGCGATAAGTCCCCTCTTTGAGGAGTGGTTAGAGAGACGCCACGGCGTCCTCACCTTCCGCCTGACACAGGTGCTCACCGGACACGGCTGTTTCGGGAGGTACCTGTATCGGATCCAGCGGGAGGACACGTCCGGGTGTCATCACTGTGTGGATCGCCCGGAGGACACGGTGGAGGTCTGCCCTGCCTGGGCGGAGCACCGCCGTGTCCTCACCGAGGCGATCGGCGGCGGCGACCTCTCGCGTCCGGCCCTGGTTCAAGCCATGGTCGGGAGCGAGGAGGCATGGGAGGCGGCCGCCTCCTTCTGCGAAGCAGTAATGCTAGCGAAGGAGGAGGCGGAGCGCGTGCGAGAGAGGGAAGCCCCTCTCTCCAGCCGCCGCAACAGGAGAAGACGCCCCGGGCGTCGGGAAACGCAGGGCGATTCCCGGCCACCGTAGGCGCGGGCCTGCGGATGGCAAGCTATGGGTGGCTCGCCGTCCGATAGCAACCAGGCCCGAGTCGACGGCGCGTCGTGTTCCACGCGCGCCTCAAAGAGCTGTCAGCAAAGAAGACGGGGCCCCATAGGGTCAGTGCCTGCTAGGGTTGCGGAATTTGTTCGAAAGAGTCACCGCGGCCCTGGAACGCAAAGGGCACAAGCAGGAACACGGGTGGGTTTTAGTCAGTAAGAGTCTGACACTCCCTTCCGCTCCGCCCAGAGCGGGAGAAGTCATTTGATGATTTCCCATCCAAAAAAAAAAAAAAGGCGCTATCGGCTTATTGACAGTTCAATTCATAAGGCAAAATAGTCGTCATGACGTCACGATGTCCAGCCCGCGATCACCGCGATTCTAGGCCGCGAAGTAAGCCGCTGTGCGGCGAGTTACTATAGAGACAGTAATACAAAATGCGTGCGCGTGAGCGAGATAGAGGATTATCCTTATTGTATTTCGTACATTCGTTCGTTCGGACATCGTTCTATTTTGATTGACATTTGACATTGACGTAATTGCATTTTGACCATTGCAATTTGCATAGTATTATTTATTTGATGTTGAATATTTATTGTAATAGTTTCACCTATTAGAATCTATTTCTTGGTGCAAAAAAGTGATTGGTTGTGTAGTGAAAGTAATTTACGCTGACCGTGTACGTTGTAGTAGTTTGTAGGTTTTTGCGGTAAGTCTATATTTATTGAAATTAGTAACTAAGACTAAGTAGATTTGCAAAGTAATTAGTAGAATCAATGAGATGGCGGCATTAAATAGGGTTAGATTGTTGTTTGACAGATTATTTACTCTCTGAGGAAACATGCTTTTCAAGGTTATGTTTTGAAAATAAAAAACATGTAATTCAGTTAGGCCGTGCTCGTCCAGATATGATTATAAATTACAAAAGACGTGATGGTTTTTTTCAAACATTTTAGTGTTTCACTTTATTATAAATATCATTGGTTAACGGGCTTTGAAATTGCTGGCCATGTCTACTATTCTCAGATGGGAATAGTTTATCGAATAAAGGGGGTTACACCGACATTAATAATCTAACGAATTCATCTAGGAAACATGTTCAGACCGAAAAGCATATAATATACGTAGTTGTTTAGCATTACATGAGTTTGGGACTAGTAGGAGTAGTAAGTTTGAATTATTTTTCGAAAATTCGCATGACGCCCATAACAGAAAAAAGTAAATCGTAATAGGGAATTGCCGCGCCCGGCCTGGAAGTAAGCATATAATAATGTTTTTTTTTTTTTTGCTACGGCTTACCTTTCTCAACATATCACCCTTCGCCACTGGTACGTAACTGTTTCTGGTAACTGATCAGGTTCGCTTACTGCACGCATTTTGATCTTAGTACAATTATTTATGTATTATTATGCCTCTGCATACCTTGTAGGGTCTGCAAGACCAACCTGTTACGTAAACGTACTCAGTAACTGAGCATTATTCGCCAGTGGCCTTATGGCCACTAATTCAGTTCAGAGTCGACTGGGATGGTGAAAAAACATAAAAAACTCGAGTGCCGGTGTCAAATTCATAGGTTATAACTTATACCTCTGCCTACACCTGTTGATGGGAGTGACCAGGACTCATTATTTATTAATACCCACATGAGTTTTAGTTGAGACTAGCTTCTACCCGCGGCTTCGTCCGCGTGGTATAGTTACTTTACCCCGGATTTTGAAACTCCCAGCCCGATCGGTTTAAAATTGACAAAGTTTCATACAAAGTTTCATCCCTTATTTTATCCCTTTGGGGGTAAAATTAATCAAAATCCTTTCTTAGCGGATGCTTACGTCATAACATCTACCTGCATGCCAAATTTCAGCCCGATCCGTTCAGTGGTTTGGGCTGTGCGTTGATAGATGACTATGTCAGTCAGTCACTTTTGAGTTATGTATATAATTATTTAGAAGATTAGATTTGTTTTGTTCTCACATAAATGTAAAAAAGGCATGATTCTTTGCTAAAACATGGCCTTCAGTCACATCTTTTTTTTTTAATTGAATTATTGTCTACCTATTTAGGTTCACGAAATCCTGTCCGCTCACAGACAGACGGGCGAATGTGGTTCCTTTGGATACCTATCCGTTACTGGCAGCGTCCCGCGGTCACTCGCGTAGTTCCCGTTCCCGTGGGAATATGGGATAAAATATAGCCAACAGTGAAAGAATTTTTGAAATCGGTTCAGTAGTTTCGGAGCCTATTCAATACAAACAAACAATCAAATCTTTCCTCTTTATAATATTACTAGCAGCACCCCGCGGTTTCATCCGCGTAGTTCCTGTTCCCGAGTGAATACGGGGATAAAATGTAGCCTATGTTACTCGAGGTGAATGTAGCTTTCTAGTGGAGGGAAAGAATTTTTGATATCGGTCCAGTAGTTTTTGAGTTTATTCGTTACATACAAAAATACAAATGTTTCCTGTTTATAATATTAGTGTATAGACTATAGATGAGGGGAAAAAGGAAATAAACAGCTGTTATTTTTTTTTTTCATAAATCAGTTTAATAAAAGATAGGTTGTATTACAATGGTTTTTTTTATAGAGGCTAACACAATATGCTTGCGTTTAAAGATTAAAATTAAATTCAAACGGCTGTTAGGAGTGGAATAATAAACATAATACCTATCTAAATGAAAGCATTTTTTTCTACTTGATTATGCATGCCAAATCATAGATAAGTGTATCAGATAGAGACAAGACTATTTAAACAAACCATTTATTGTTTATCGATACCAACACAAATACCGTTGATTTTCTCCATACCCGTAGCGCATTCAGGTCCCACGAACGCTGAGTATGAACTGGGACTTTCCGGATATGTCAAATTTCCCCTCGAGTCGTTCGGCAGTGATTCCATATCCACTGATGCTGGTTTTGGGTACGTGTAACCCAGTATAGGGGATGGAGGGTAACCAAACATCTGATCCAGCAATGGATATGGTGGATAACCAAACGTTTGACCCAACACTAGAACACACAAAAGCACAACACAATGCATACTGACTGTAGCACGCGTTAAGTTAATATGAAATGAATCGAAATTCCGTAAGGGCTTTAACATTTTATGCTTGTGAATGTTAACAATGTGGTTAACCTCATTGGCGATATACTGCTATGTAATTGTGAGCTGTTAATTGGTTCAAGGGCCAATGTATGCGCTTTACTTCGATTGCCTGTAGAAAGTACATGATTTCGATTCCGTCTTGGGTCGTCTGACAAGTACCTACTTAAATTGCGTCATTACAACACCCTTTATTGCGGAAATCTGTGGGACATTTTTAAAAGACAATCTTCGACGTCAACTTGCAAGGCTGGTATTGGCCCAGTGGTCACGCCATTCAAGAACATGAAACTTCAGATTCAGATTCGGCCAATACAAATGTGACAAGGTAAATTCGTCTGTATTTTTTTATATTTATTTGTGACATCATTGATATCGAAGGAGGAACAAACCTAAAGGACCTCCTTTACTTCTTTTTTTAGTTTTTCTTGATGGGAAATCATCAAATGATTTCTCCCGCTCTGGGCGGAACACAAGGGACTGTCAGACTCTTACTGACTAAAACTCACCCGTATTCCTCCTAGAACCCTTTGCGTTCCAGGACCTCGGTGACTCTTTCGAGCAAACTCCGCAACCCTAGAAGGCACTGACCCTATAGGGTCCCGTCTTCTTTGCTGAAATCATCTAAAGGATACCTGACGCAGTTAAACGTGGCATGTCCTGGACCCTGGACCAAACAATTCTAAGACATGTGACATGTTCTCGTGGACTTTGTAGGCTGATTATGCTATGCTTAAGCTATATTTTAACACTTGAATAACTACAGGACCTTAGGAATACTTACTACACATTTACTTACATTTGCATTCTATAATAGCGCCAAGTTCGTACAAAAAAGGGGAGGATCACAAAAGGTTTTTAAAACGCCCGCGATGAGATAAAGAGGATGCAAATAGAGAATAATGACAAGAATTTGGCCAAGTCAATTTTCCTTGAACGTTGGTGCGGTGGGCCACGAAACAAGAGGTTTGAAAAGCTCTTCGGATTATTTGATTCAGTTGCTTTATTGATGTTTTTGCTTGTACTATCGGACTGGATTTATAAGAAATAAAAAAATAAGCGGCCAGTTTTTTTCTGGCTGACAGACCAGCCATGCAACCTTCTCCAAAATTTGAGGGCTAACGGGGTTTTCTATTCCCTCTAGGAGTTACAATCGTTATGATCTGTGCATTATTCTTTCAATCTACAGTAAAAAAAAAACTTTTTACAAAAAAATACAACCTACTTCTAAACAAAAAAAAGTACAAAATAACTTTAATTTCAGAACTCGGTGTTTTTGGTTGCTTTTTCATTTTTTGAACAATAAGAGTTAAAGTATTTACCGGATACGAAAAATATTGGACACATATTTTTGTTCTTTAGCAAATATGTATATAAAAATGACGTAGATAAAATGCATCAAAGACCAGGAGTGGGGGCTTGTGACGTCACGCCGTGGTTAAAATAGCAGCACGTAGTGACGACACACAAGTATTCAAGAAAAAAATGGCAACATACGGCAGTTTTTTAGGGAATTTAACCCCTTTCGGTTTGTGCGTTATCTTTGTTACACCTTGTATAAAGATAGGCAGATTAGGGCAAGGTCACAAGGAGACATTGTCTTTTTAATTAACAGTTAGTCAATAATTTTCTTCTCTGTTTCTAGGTAATGGCTACATCGAGGGAACCGAGTTGGATGGATTCCTCAAGGAATTCGTTTCCAGTGCCAACTTCACCGACATAAGCCCTGACGTGAGTACCTAAAGTTTTATTAGACACAATATGGAAATCTTATTATTTACAAAAAACAACTTAACAACATATAATATAGAACATAATATATATGCACATACAAGCGGAGTAAAAAGGAGGAAAGACTCATAGGGCATCGAAAAATTCGTCCACATCGCTGTCAACGGGAAAAGTGCCCAGAACACTGGCCGCATTGCCACGCTGAATGGCAATGCTGATTCGTTGACCAAAGAAAAGGCAAGCCCTCTGGTCACGTGTGTGTAATCTAAATTATTTTATCTAGTAAACAATAAAAGTATTACCCATAGGTGTCCTGAAATATAGACCACCTAGTTTATGCACCAGTCTTGGGGAACTAGACGTGAGTTCTAAGTATTGCTGTTATGCATTTTGTATTGATACCTCTGTAATGTACCTTTACTGTGGAGAGGAAATACATCATTATCTATACTTATAATAAATCTGTAGAGAGGTCAATTCTGTACAAGGAATATATTTTCAAAATAACTATCAGGGGGTGATTAGTGATCGATACTGGTGCCAAAAATGCAATCAGTAAAATTTTTGTCTGTCTGTCTGTCTGTCTGTCTGTCTGTCTGTCTGTCTGTATGTTCTTTATAGAAACAAAAACTACTCGACCGATTTTAACGAAACTTGGTGCAATTATTCTTCATACTCCTGGGCAGGTTATAGTATACTTTTCATCACGCTACAATCAATAGGAGCAGAGCAGTGAAGGAAAATGTTGGGAAAACGGAAGAAGTTACTCCATTTTTTAAGCTTCCGTCGCGTGTGTAGCCTTAATGGTTAAAGTTACATAGAAATCATGTATGACGGAAATGTTCTACATAAAATTATCTAAAAAATATCCCGAAACAGCATGTCTATCTTTTGTCAATTTTAAACCGATCGGGCTGAGAGTTTCAAAATCGGGGGTAAAGTAACTATTCCACGCGGACGAAGTCGCTGGCAGAAGCTAGTTATCAATAATATCTTACCTTAACACTTATAAGCAATCACTAGCTTATCGAGACACGCATTATTTTAAAGGCTTGGCCATTGAGTTTACTATTTGACAGTTTTGCGACATAATTAAATGATGATGAATGTATATTTGCGTCGTACCATGATAAAATAAAGTATCTGCCTTAAAATTGTGTGATTCATATTTATTTTTTATGACTCTTTACTTAATTGATTACTTTTTAGATAATATATTCCAAAAATAATGATTGATTAATTGAACAGAATTACTTCGCCACTGACTCGAACTTAAGAAATTTCGGATATTTTTTCTATTTTTAGGTAAAGCCTAAAAATATATATATATTTTTAATGATGTTTATGGCATAACCCAACTGATGTGTCAGATTATCAGCCTAGGTATGTAATGTTTTCTACTTTCATATTTTCTGTAACTTTAAATATGGTGTGTATAGACTCAATCTTTTTAGCATAATATAACTTTCATGCATTAACGGCACATGTGTGAGTACTATGTACCTTAAACTATATTTTTATATATGTCTGACTGGAACGTGCCCTGGCGGTTGGGAGTATCATGCTCACTCAAAAGTCTCTCTGATGGTGGCGTATGTGTTTCATTCATAATTTAGCTCCGTCAGCTGGGACGGGTCATCTCTCAACTGCCACGGTTTATTTTAATTATTTGTACTTTAAATTATTGTTCCTTTCACTCTGGATACCTGTATCATACACGTCTTCCTACATTGTTCTCACACATAGGAATAACATCAAGAAGAACAATGTATCCACAATTTTGTAACAATTTATTGATTTAAAAGAGTGTCCGTGGAGTTTCTTGCACGTTCTTCTCCATAGAGATCTACGCTTTGGAACGTGCAGATAGCTTAACTTCTTTCGACCTTGACAATTTAAAAGTGCCTGTGTAGGGTTTAATTGAAATAAATGCTGTTAGTTTGAGTTTGAGGTGTAACTCATAAAGAATATTCTATTCTATTCTAGTATCGCCTATAATATCGAAACACTATAGTGAAAGAAACTGAATTTGTACACCAGAGGACTAGTTCTACTGTTTTTAAGCAACGTTCCCATTCGCATCTCAGTCGCAGTCAGTCAAGAAAGCCTCAATTTCCATACATTTTTGTCTATATGTATATAAATCCTTGACATTCTGTGCTGCACCTTTAGTGCCAGCAAACTTCGTATGTTGTTGGTATTTTATAATTAATTATTTTTTATTTTTTCTCTTGATTACGGAGTTTCGCTAATATATGTATTTAATTCGTCTTTACTTGAAAAAGTTAGCTTTATGTCTATCCGTGGAATCGTAGTGATCCTACTGATACTTTTTTTTCTGGATGGTAGTTCATCAAATGACTTCTCCCGCTCTAGGCGGAGAAGGGAGTGTCAGGCTCTTACTGACTAAAACCCACCCGTGATCTTTCTTGTGCCCTTTGCGTTCAGGGCCGCTGTGACTCTTTCGTAAAAAATCCGCAACATGTTTGAAGTGCTATAACCTCAATACTTATTAAACCAACGGTTACCCATCCTCAAGTTGAAGCAGTTTGTTCTACTTTGAAAGTCATACCTTAGATTTTATATTAAGATTGAATCCTCATTGTGGGTACAATAGCGGATTGTCCTAAATTACAGGGAAAAAAAAAACGGTTTTCCAGTTTTTCCGCGATCATTTTGTGTCATAAACCCTCAAGGTAAATATTAAAACGTTTGGCGCAGACTCAAGAAATAAAACGACAATAAAAATGCAACAACAACATGTATATTAACTTAATTAATATTATAAAATCCGCATAGAAATATCAAACAGGTATAATTTTATCTTTTAGGTAGGTTAAGTAGTCTTAAACCGTAAGTATTACATAAATATTCACATATTTAAGAGCTAGAAAGGTCAAATAAATGTAGGTATTTAGAGCATGAATAGCTCAGCTCTATTATGATGCAATCTACTATACCGGTTTTATTCTTGTCACATTATATAGGAATAATATTTTAATAATCTATGCTACACTGATCAATTATTAAAATCGTTCATTTTTTAAATGAAAACAATGTTTTTCATTTAAAAAATGAACGATATTATAAAATAAGGCTTAATTAAAACAATTTTTAAATTGAACAGTAGAGTAGAGACTATATCTGTAGAGAGTAGAAGACTATGACAGGTCGATGTTCCAAACCCAATATTTTGTCATGAACCAGGGAAAATTAATTAAACAGCGATAAAATCCAGAAATGCTAGGTATTGTTAACAAATGTAGATTAATAAAATAAAAAATCTTTTAAATACTGCAAGTGGTTGTTGAGGTTCGAGGTGGCTGGGAAATTGAATCGAAATCGAAAAACCTGAGAGAATTATTTGTGAGAAGGAGGAGGAGGTTTTTGCGCTACGATAGTATACCTGTATAAAAATCTTTGGATATGGATACCCATCACGATGTGGAGTTTATTTGGTAAAGGTTTAGTATCGTTTGGCAGGATTTGGGGGGGGGAGAGGGGGAGGGGAGGGGAGGGGGGGGGGGTGACCCTTCCCCAATGGCACCACTCCCGTAAAAAGGCAACGCACCGTTTCCGAGAAAATCGAATTTTAGTAACCTAACCTCAAAACACTTAAAGTGGCTTAAAAAGCGTGTCGGAGCCCCGCTTCGCGGGGCTCAAGGGTTTAAAAAGAAATAACCACGAAGGAGTGGCGGAGTCTGCTCGCTCGCTTCGCTCGCTCACTAGACTCCGCCACTCCTTCTAACCTAACCTGTCCGAGTCGGGGTGCCCCATGTCCCGACCTCGCTTCGGTCGCTCTTGCATCCTAAATTTTCCTTGTAACACTAGTAAACTGCCTTTTGCACATACATACAATTTGGTATAAACACATCACATTAATTAAAGTTATTTATTTTATCCAAAATTTATCACTTTGATTAGGTAATTCCTCAAAAGGATCACTTTTATTTCTTTCTACCAAGTTTGAAAAAGGTCACAATAATACTTCAAAACAAACAGAGAACATTCACGCAACTCGGGAAGAAACAGAATATAAACGGAATGTTGTTGTTGACATAGACACATGATTGAAATGTCTTTTTTACGTTCCGTTTTACCGATTTTGCACGATATTTACACCACAGACACTATATTGTGACAGATTTGGTTGTCAAACACCCATTTTAACGTTCCGTTTTCTGCTTATTCAATTTGAGGTTAGTAACTTATTTTGTTAATTTCTCGATAAATATGCATTACCTTTTAATAAGAGTGTAGCGTTATAATCAGGGACTCCAGCTCTTCCAGATTCAATCGATTTTACACCTCAACTCCTGCCAAACGATACTAGACCCGACCCGTTTATTTATTTTAACTTTATGTATAGAAGTGGTATACAGGCGGTTGTAAAGCAAGAAAGAGTTTTCCACCAGACAACCTTCGGGTGAGTTAAAATACTACACTGTGTTTGGACACAAATAAAAATAGTGAGAAATAGAGGGACATTACTACACAGAAATTCTCTATAATTTCGCTGGTTTTGATTTTCCTTACATATGTTATACATATATTAAAAAGAAACAGTGTTTATCCAGATAAAACTAATTGCATCTTACCTACCCACTCATTTGTAACACTCGCAAGCAGCTACTTGCACATCACCATTTATTGATCACAGAAAAAAATTGAACAACTACAACTGTCCTCACTGCACTTTCAAATATTTATTTATGTTGTTCTTGACACGTTCCAGCAATGCCATCACAACTAGCATCAAGCGCCGCACCGGGATCCTTGTTATCATTTTCTTCAGCACTAGGCATAATTACCACATCGTTCGAAACCACCTGAATATTATTTTCCTCGACATCTTCGGAATCTCTAGTTTCTCTCATCTTAGTAGTATTATTTTGTACAGCTGGTTTGGCTCCTTTTACTTCAATGTTGTTATCTTTCACGAATTCACAGACCCAATCATCGTAGTTAAGGGCACTTGGATAAACGAAGTTCCCTCCCGTCGATATATTTAGTAAAAGCACTATAAAACAAAAGAGTGTTAGCTTCATGACTGTCCCACTAAACATTGTCTTTAGGAATGATTAAAATCCAACATCAATGATGTGTTTTTCATGTGTTTTGTTTTATATAACGAATTCATTAGAGTTCCAAAAAAACTACCTACGCTTTAGACATTAAAATAAAATTCGGCAGAAGCGACACTTGTCATCCAAACGTTATTGAGATCGCTTTATTAATCTTTTATATGATGTCACCGTAAAATGGCAAATTCCGTAAGATTATAATATATCTTAAGAGATTGTAAACTCTTGTTAAATTGTCAACTGAACATTTGAAATACTTTCTACACATTAAAATTTGATAGTCTAAAATCTCTCGAAGTCATATCGAGAGTTGCAAGTAAGGAAACGTGAAGTATTACAATTTCAACATTGAAGCCGCGACGAAGGAGCCCCGCGCAGGGCTTTTTCTGTCTAGCTCTGTCCTGTTGTGGAATTTGTTCGAAAGAATCACTAGGCCAAGGGTCCTGGTGATTTAGATACAGTATTCGATATAGTAAGTAGCGCCACAATCGTGTTCATGTTTTTTTTCAAACGAAATTTCTGCGTTCGAGTAATAATTATATCAGAAATATTATATTTAAAAATTCTTCATCACAATTTTTAGGGATCTACCTCAAAAAAGAAAAAACGGAACCCTTATCTGTCCACTTTGTCTGACTGTCTATGTGCCTGACAATCTGTTAAGACCTGTATTTTATATTTCTATGGTTAAGACCTTTTTCCTCAGCAATGCGTGAAGGTTTTAGTTTGAAAATTTCCGCCCACACCCTGTACAAGTACAGGAAAAAGTTCAAAACCTTTTCTAGTTTGACCCCTTATTACTGACTACCAAATTTCATTTGCAATAGGATAATTGACCATGACGTATTTTTTAAATAATCATAAATGTAAATTTATCTTTCAAGCCTACTTATCTTTTCGTCAGTCGAATATAAACTGTGCTTTCATACTTTATATACTCCAAAATATTATTGAAAGTCATTGTTATTTTCATGGTTTTCGGGTCGCTAATTTTTTAAATTTTTTTTTATTTATTAGGGTAAAAAAAATACTCATATGTTGTGGTAATACAATTAGGCTCAAAACGGGAATGGGCTCGAAATTATTTAATTGGGTTTTACCTGGTTTTAGGACAGAAAACTACGAAAAAGTTAGGACAGTAAAATGTGTGTGGCCTGACACACACATTGCAGGTTTTTTAAACAGCGTTGTTTTATGCAGCGTTCGTATGACAATCGAAAAAAAACCATAGATCTTCTTGGGAGGGCACTCAACTAATAGTTTCATTACATTGCTGAAAGTAGCCTGCATTTTGTCGCGTATGAGAGCTTGCATCTCTTCAACGAAGCACAAAGAAACATAAATGTCGTATCTAGACTCTAATGTTTAATCTTTGATCAAGATTCAAACTAGTTCAACTTTGATATTTAAAGAAATAATAAGAAATCTTTATGCTAATAAATAGACATTTTAGAACGAAAACGTGCTATAAAGTTTAGAAGTGGTCAACCTTGAAGATGAATCGTCTGAGACAAAATTATTGGTGAAATTAGTTGACAAAGGGTCTAGCAGATTTATTATAAGGAAACTGCTCTGACGTCTTTGGACTTAATTTAACCTTTTAAATAGTACTTATATATAATACTAGCAGCACTCCGCTGTTTTACCCGTGTAGTTCCCGGTCCCGTGGAAATATGGGGATAAAATATAGCCTATGTCACCCGGGGATAGTGTAGCTTCCAAACAGTGAAAGAATTTTTCAAATCGGTTCAGTAGTTTCGGAGCATATTCAATACAAACTAACAAAGAAATCTTTCCTCTTTATAATAGTAGTATAGACTAGCAGCACCCCGCATAGTTCCCGTTCCCGTGGGAATATGGGGATAAAATATAGCTTATGTTACTCAGGGTGAATGTAGCTTTTTAATGGTGAAAATTTTTTGGAATCGGTCCAGTAATTTTTGAGTTTATTCGTTACATACAAAAATACAAATCTTTCCTCTTTATAATATTAGTATATGTAGATATACATTATTCAAATACAAATGAAATGACAAACAATGAAAATAAATTAATTGAGATTGATTATGATGGCCATATAGAGCGGTTGAATAGTCAAATAAAAGAAGGTAATTTACTTAATATTAATTATGAAAAATGATGTGAGTATGTACATATGTTACTATTCATATTCTCGAATTAAGATCCACTGATTTTCAATGGTCTTCATTTCTGTTTAAATTAAACAATGATTCTAAAGTTGATTTTAATAAACAAAAAAAGGTTAGCAGTTCAATTGCCGCGACAAAATAAGTTATTACGTCCATGGATATAAAACTTGCATTATTTTGCGATTTGTGTCAACTGTACACTACTTGCGTACCTACAGTTGACACAAATCGTTTATCATTTCATTTTAACATACTTCACAGCTGATTTATGAATGACTTACATATAATGCAAGTTTATTATATTATTACATGTAATTGTGTACTTTTTGTCGAATAATAATATTATTTTTAGCAGGTAATTATTTTCCGTAATCCAGTAAAGTAATTGTTACAATCGATTATGTTAATTTAAAGCAGATATGAACGCTTCCTTGTTGAGTCGTAAAAGTTATTTTTTTTTGGTTTCATAATTTCAAGAATAAAATATACATATTATGGAGGAAGTTAACTTGACCAATGCAATTAATAAACTGATTTTAATTTAACTTGATGCAAATAATAATTATAATAAAGCTGAAGTAGTTACAACCGGGTATTTAAGTAAAGAGTGGACAGATTATTTTAAGGCAAGCGTGGTCCATGGTTGACCACGTCTTCGCAAGCTTATCAATAATAATAATATGTATATTAAAAATATTAATAAATTAAAAGTAGGTAAAAAACATCTATTCATTGGAGCTTTTACTATCAACTTATATCGTCATTATACAATTAATATGATATAAAAGCTTGTACTGGTATTTACTTTGTTCGATAATTTTAATAATTAAAATCAATCAAGTATTTAATGTAATAACCGCTTTAGGTGGGTGCGCGGTGAGAGTGCAGGGGCCGGCTGTGCATTCTGTTCACTCTGTCAGACCGCCGTCAACGCTCATGGCGGCAGGTAGTGTTTTTTTTTACTACACTGTCTACCTTAGACGCACATGAGACAAAATATACAGAGAAAAGTCTTGCGTTATCTCGTGATATTAAGGCCACTCAAATTTGAAAATCCTTTCTTAGCGTATGCCTACGTCATAATATCTACCTGCATGCCAATTTTCAGCCCGATCCGTTCAGTGGTTTGGGCTGTGCGTTGATAGATCACTATGTCAGTCAGTCAGTCCCTTTTGAGTTTCGGTACACCGTCCATTCCGGCAAATGATTCAGTGTAAATGGGCTTTAATACCATAGACTATTACAGAAGGTCGTCTTAATAAATTCGTCGACATGGTTGGCTCTGTGGTCGAGCAATTGACTGCTGCGCTGTGTGTAACGGAACAAATATTTGTATGGCCTACAGATAATGGTTCCGGGTCTGGCTGTTTGTGTATGTGAGTTTGTATGTTATTTAAATGACCTGTAAGGTAAAAAACTAACTTAAAAAAAAGAAATGAATAGGTGAATGAAAGAATATTCAAATCTTTACTTATAGGTATATTAATAGTTTACGCACATGTAAAACAAAATGTACAATAGCGGACTTAATGCATTGGGTATTTTCTACCTGTCCATTACAAGGAGATGTAGTGACAGAACATGGCAGTTGATTACAGAAAAACTAAAACTGTGTATTAAAAAGTTTCTCGTAGAAACTTATTTTACATATTTAACACCAATATCCGAAATAGAGTTACAGTTTGGGAAAACAAACGACGTTATTACGACGAAACGTTATTTTAAAAACACTCTCGATAAAACACCAACCGTTCAGAAAGCAACACATTATGTACACATGAATTTTATCACAACAAACACGGATTTTCCTTAACTTTAGTACACATATGTCGCTTCTTGCTCCATATATTCGTTCTTTTAGCGACTTGGATCTGGCAGTCTAGGTAGTTTGCTGGGATCAACAGGTTTACCGATGTATTTCTCATACCCTTCTGGTGGCAACAATGGAGGTAGCATTATTACATATGTTTCTAAAGTATAAAGTATGAACAGGAATATTACCACGAGTATATGCTTCATGTTGACTGTCCTGCACTAGTCCACGATGTTATAATGTTTTCTAAATAATAAACACAGCTTTTTTATAGTCATGTTCATTTTCCTTAAGGAATCTCATTAAATTAAGTTTTTATTAATCGTAATTCCATGTTTAACGCAGTGGATACATGAGCGAACCGTGTCTGGTTATTTAAACTAGGTTTTTTTCTAAAATTATAAATGCGAAAGTGTGTTTGTTTGGTACATCTTCACGTCATAACGGCTGAACCGAATTGAATGAAACTTGGGAGACGGGTAGACTATGGCTTGGAATAGGACATGGCTACTTTTAATCGCTGGCAATAAGCTAGTTAAAGTATAAAGAGGCAACATGTGTGTTTGTTTGTAAAAGATCATCCCTTTTTTTATGGATGGGAAATCATCAAATGACTTCTTCCGCTCTGGGCGGAGTGGAAGGGAGTGTCAGACTCTTACTGACTAAAACCAATCCGTAATCTAAACTAAAAAAAAATCGTGGCGGATGGGCCACTTCTGGAAGTACTGTTCTATTTTCGAAAATCATTTATCAGACAGAAGGCTGAACTATGGCTTAAGTTTTATATTGTGGTAAAATGCACAGTCTGCGGGAAAAGCCAAGCCGAACCGCTGTAAAAACCAAGCCGTTTAAACGAACCAAAGTATGTATTAACTTTATGAATGTACATTTTCCTACACACAGTTTCAATATTTGTAAGTATGTGAATACCATGTACTTTTTCAAATCGGTTCAGTAGTTTCGGAGCCTATTCAATACAAACAAACAATCAAATCTTTCCTCTTTATAATATTAGTATAGATAAATAACATACATAAACAAAACTATAGTACTTTTGGACGCCTTTTTAGTTGTGTCTCATACACCAAATTTGGTGTAAATAACGCGCGGTTGACTGTACCCGCCTGTACAGTTATAAAAATAATTTCCCTGCGACATACAGAAATTATGAAACTGAGGGTTCGGATCAAAATCCAATCCCAAAAAATATTTACACAACAACTATGCGGGGTCATTTCTCTAAAGAAAGTTATTGATTTTATAAAATCCCACCGTACGAGTGAAATAATATCAATTTACTCAGTTACATTGAATACGTACCTATAGGAGACTAGAAATGCCTGAAACGCCGCAGATACTACATATGGTTTACCAAATAAATACCTACTTTTAATATATAGGTAAAAGATATAACAAACCCATTTGGCGTACGTAACAGTTCATTTAAAAATCATAAAATAAAAAAAGCGCCTTATGAAATCTTATGTATTATAATAAATTTAATGTTGTCTTGAGTCAAACATTATTTTTATAAAAAAACCCTTCAGTTCAAATAAAAATGAGTACCTATTCTAATTACGATTTATACGCGACCAAAGTATTGGATTTTCGATTGTAGATATTCCCTCCAGGGCCCCAAGGTCTGCTATTTTTATTAATTTGTCATTCAAACACGATCCCATTGTCATTTTACTAAAAGTTCGTAATCTGCTAAAATCATAATGGTCGATCATTGGTCGGTCAATAATCTTGTAATACTTTTTGATAAGCGAGCTATTAAAGCAATGACTGCACAATGACGTTCGAATGGTAGGTTACTGATCAAAGGAACTATCAAAAGTTTAACGGATTACTTCATACGTCAGTCATTCATTTGTCATGATTAGTGGTCGGAATAGGTACATTGATTTTATGTACTTGTATCATGAACTGTCATAGAAATCATAATATGGATAAGTCTTTTTCTCGGGATTTCATTTCAGAATTCAATAAATATTTTTGACTTTATAGATTTTTAAACCACTACATACTCGTATGAAATATTTTTTTTTTAAACGTAATAAAACATTTTATTAATATGGCGGGAATAACTATAACTCTACTTTTTTGGAAATGCACGCGGTCGTAGCCACGTGAAATAGCGAGTGTTGATATGTCATCATCCTACATATTCTACATGTTCTTAACAATTTTGATATTCCGGAAAACTTTAAGATTCTAGAATCTCGGAGGCATATCCATATTAACATTTACGTTTCGACATCAATCTACGAAGCTGAAAAATAAAAAAAAACTTTTTACAAAAAAATAAACAACCGACTTCTAAACAAAAAAGCACAAAAGTAAAATAATTTTAATTTCGGAAGTCGGTGTTCAAAAAACGAAGAAACAAGCAAAAAGACCGAGTTCCGAAATTAAAGTAATTTGAAACTTAGTTGTGTTTTTTTGTTTAGAAGTCGTATGTTTTTTTCTTTTTGAAAAAGTTTTATTTTTTAATATTATATAGATAAAATAAGTTACAAGATATTATTTCTGAGTCTTCTTTCAATTTTTTACAGTAGAAAAACTGAGTTGCGAAACTTGTTTTTTTTTTACAAGTTGATTTTGATGGCATTAATCTAATCTCACTGGTTTTCCGAATTGTTTTAATTGGTCTGTTATAATCGCTACAGCATGACTAAACAAGGTCCGTAAACTTTTGATAGCACTATCTTATCATTATAGATTCTTGAAATATATTTACTACGCAGTGCAAATTTTGGTTTATACGAGTAGTGACTCAGTTCTATAAAGAGATAGTTTAATCGAATGTGAGTAGTGCATTGTGATCCCATTTATTTTTCGTTGCATAACTATGAAAGAGTTCTAGTTCTTCATTAAAATTAAGAATCCAAACATATTAGATATTTACATTATATCTGCGAACGTGGGAATTATTGGCAACACGTTAAATTTCCGCCACCTTCCTTTATTGTTTGTGAGAGAGTGTACAAACTAAATAATAGTCCATTATTTAAATATCAGTGTTAATAAAATAACATATTGGGTATTATTGTTAACAAAAAGAAAATTTGGAAGAAAAATTGTTTTCGAATTTGGTTGAAACTTTTGAATGTTTTTTTATGTTTTTTTTTTATATTTTTTTTATTAGATAATTATGTTGTTATGGTCGATTTTGTCGTGCCAAACAACCAATCTCTGGTCGATCGAGATTGGAAATCAGAAGTCGATGGAAGGACGTTTGAAGTCATCGTATCGAAACGATGTCATCAAACGGTTGGTGATTCATCGACCAACCATCCCTGCGTTCAATTCTATACGAAATATTGTATTATGCTTTCTGGCGAGCTCTCAGCAATCGCCTAAACTCAGACCTCGAATCGATTGTAAACGTTGTGTAGTTCCAGATGAAAAACTTCATCCTCGTCGCGGTGCTAGCAGCACTTACAGTCTGCAATGACTCAGTTACCATCCCAGATGAAGCCGCTCAGTTCATCGAGGATATCATAGAGTTGCCAGAAGGCGTCACAGAGTACGAGCATACGAAAGATTACAATCAAGAAGGAGTTACTGGCAGGCAGCTACCACGAGATGATGACTTGATCCAGTTTTACGAGTTTGTACATTGTCTTTTTAATAAAGCCAAATGTTTTCTTGATGTATGGGATTCTTGGTCACTGTCGATTTTCTTTAACTTTTATATTACGTGAATACGTTCACTAATACAAAGAAGTGTTACTATTCAACATAGAGCGTCATTTTAGGTATTTTTTGAATCGATAGCTTTTTTTTTATCAACCAGTGGTTAACATTGTGATTAAAATTTCGGTTTACAATCAATTGTTTGTTATTGACTTATAGTTTTAACTAATAGTGATTTATTCTTACTGTGGGTGAAAAACGTACATAAACGAAATTAAGCTGCCAATAATTTTTGACCGTAACTACGGATGAAAAAACTCGACCTTAATGAGTCATCAATCTACCCACCCATGTTCCGCCTAGTGCTCTTTGCGTTCCAAGGCCGCGGTGACTCTTTCGAACAAATTCCGCAACCCTAGCAGGTACTGACCCTATGGGGTCCGTCTTCTTTGCTAACATTTCTTTGAGGCGCGCGTGAAACATGACGAACACCCAGGCCTGGTTGTTTCCGAACGGCGAGCGAAACGATAAAAAACTGCAAACAATGAGAAATATAGTTCTCTCTGGAAAGTTAATTGAAATTTTTCGGATGGTAAAGGTCATGAACATAAGAATAAAATAGAACATGAACCAAACAAAAGTATCATAAACGAACTAATTTAATACAAATGTGTTATACATACTAAACGTTGTATTAAATGAAAATTATGTAAAATGTTGTTAGATCAAATAAATATTATATCATTTGAGCGTTTCAGCTTCTGAAAATAGAACCATATTGTAATACAAAATGAGCGGCACCACGGGGCAACTGCTTATATTACTTCCGGAATTAGTTCAAAAGAGTCAGCGCGGCTGGAACGCAAAAGGCATTAGGAGAAACACGGATGGGTTTTAGTCAGTAAGAGTCTGACACTCCCTTCCGCTCCACCCAGAGCGGATGAAATCATTTTAACAAAAAGAGTTCCGGTATGTAATGGATAGTCTTGTATAGTAGTAATGGTATTGTTGCATTGTTTTAGCTCGAAAATTGACCCGTACAACAGTCACTATGTAGCCGCTTCTCCACGCAGTTTTAGTAAACGAGTTTTTTTTTTTACTTTTCAGAGAATCCTTCAACTTGGAAGCTATCCCGCACACTGTTCAGTACCGGGATGTATTTTACCGTGGCAACTCCACCACTTACATAAGCCGTATCGCGATATCCTACTCTCCTGCCACCACTCCCTCTCACATTTTCACTGGACTTTATGTGACTCACGCCCATGTCAGGCTAACGTCAGAAGTAGGTGTAGGACTTCAAGGAGTTGTCAGATTCTCCGGTCACTACACTGACTAGCGATGAACATCGAAAATGTTACGAAGAATAAATAAATGATTGTTTTTTTTATACTGCATTTTTTTATATATAAGGTAGGATAAGATAAGATAAGATATTTATTTTGTAAAACATGAGTACAGTATACAGGTCTTAACATTAAAGTGAGGTCGCTACATGTTTTGCCATTTATGGCGTACAAAATTAGTCGTACTAGACAGATAATAGTAAAATAAAAATGAAAAAAATAAATTAATTACAGTGTCAAAATCTGGATGAAATTTTAAATACAATGTCAAAATTTAAATTCAAACTGGCGTGGCGTACAAAATTATTTAAAAAAACAAATTCGAAAACATTAAAAATTCAGTCAAATCAATAATAGTCAATACATAAAATAGGCAGTCAAAATTCAATTACAGTCAATATACAATAGAAAAATAAATAGAAATAATGAAATCGAATGAAATATTAATTTGTCAAGATTCAAAATTTTTCGTTTAAAAACTCCGCAACATTGTAATAACCCTTACTAAGTAGCAGCAGTAGTATATGTATACTAGCTGACCCAGCAAACGTTGTTTTGCCATGTAAAATAAAGAAAATATTTAGGGGTTTACCCCTATCATTTAGGGGCATGAAAAATAGATGTTGGCCGATTCTCAGACCTACTGATTGTGCATATAAAATTTCATAAAAATCGGTCTAGCCGTTTCGGAGGAGTATGGTAACTAACATTGTGACACGAGAAGTTTATGTATATAAAACATAAGCCACAGTATTTTGTTCCATAACCCGGCTGTTATAGTAAAGATACAGATTTCTGTATGCACATACTTTGTTTTGACTCTGTCTTGGGACGGAAGCTGCGTCATTGCAGATTGTAAGTGCTGCTAGCACCGCTTTCTTTTTTTGAGGGGGCCATTTACAGTTCAGCACAATAAGACCGGTTACTGCTTAACCGGAATATCCTGTGGTGGAAATTCACTCGAGGCCACCACAGGATGGTAGCTGGCTAGCGTTAAAAACTAAACATACAAGCTAAATATCTGCTCACTAAGGGCATCCCCTGTGGGACACGGGTCTCGGCTTAACGGCGCCATTTGGGGAGGGCAGCAAGGGACAGGCTGGGTCAGGTTGATATTATTTAGGAGATTTAACACTAATGGCTCAGTGGCGCGGGCTGGCTCGTTAGACAAAAGTCGGGGAGGATTTTGACGGGAGCGTCGCGATGGCCCTCGTTGGCGAGGCTGGAGTACGGAATGCGATCTGTTTTTTTCTGTCTAAGCGTGCTGGTTTCCCTACCTACTGCTTTCCTGAGTCTGTGTGATGGGGTCATAAGGGTCAATACTAACACCGCAATGAGGATGAAGCTCTTCATTTAAAGGGACTAGACGGTAAAAATAAACGAGGGCTCAATTTAGCCAGTTGCTGATTAATGGTCTAAAAACATGATATTAGTATTTTGTATCGATTTTTGATTCAACGCAGGTTGGTGGATGGTTGATCGATGAATGACCAACTATTTTATGGCACAGAACCTAACGTCCTCTCATCGAATTCCGACGTGCAATCTCAACCAAGTACTTTTAATTTTCCCACTGCTTGGACACAGTAAGGAGTGCCACTGGAGGAGAGGGAATGGGCCGTAATCCACCACGCGGGCCCAGTGCGGGTTGGTGAATGGCACATGTCTTCGAATTTTTGGTTCCAGGACATGCCCGTTTCCTCATGATGTTTTCTTTCACGGTTTTGAGTACAGTGGTGATGAAATTAATAACACAAAGTAATGCGCCTGGCTGGGTTTGAACCCGCGATTTATGTACAATTCCTAAGTCGGGGCCGTTACCACTCGGCCACCAGTCAGAACACCAGAGTTCTATATTTTAATTTAATAATTTACGAATATTTCAGTTTATTCATATATTTAGATAGGTATACAGGGTTCTACTAATTGTTTGCTGAAATTGGGACAGACGAAAAACTCGGAAAACAAAACTAGGTAAAATTAACGAAAACACCACCTCTTCACGTTGCAAACTATTTATTTTCACGTTTTAATTATTTTTATTTTTTTTTAGATTGTATTAAGTAACGTAAGACTTAAAATTATTTTCTTTTTGTTTCAGGTAAGTCTCATTTTATCAACTGACGCTAATGCGGCCTGTTTGAATGACATCAAAGTGCCATGTAAGAACTCAAAAAAACTCAAAACTCAAAGCATTTATTTCAATTAAACCCTTTACAGTCACTTTTGAATTGTCAAGGTCGAAAGAGGTGAAGCCATCTATCTGCACGTTCCAAAGCGTAGAGCTCTATGGAGAGGAACGTGCAAGGAAATCCACGGACACTCTTTTAAATTAACATATTGTTACAAAGTTGTGGATACATTGTTCTTCTTGATGTTATTTCTATATGAGAGAACGATGTAGAAAGACGTATATGGTACGTATATGGTACCTACTGGTATCCAGAGTGAAAGGAACAATTTAAAGTACAAATAATTAAAATAAACCGTGGCAGCTGAGAGATGACCCGTCTCAGCTGACGGAGCCAAATGATGAATGAAACACATACGCCACCATCAGAGACTTTTGAGTGAGCATATGCACACTTGCATATTATGCTCACTCAAAAGTCTCTCGTTCGTGTAACATATGTTACACGAACGTGGATATGATATCTTATTATAGATAGATAAAGCAAGGCTTATGATAAATGAAAACATGCAGACTATTTTTTACACATCGGTCATATGATGAATTATTGATATATTATATACAACGTGTAACAGAATAAATGCAAATACCTGTTAAGGGGTAATTGTACTCATCATTATGAACAACTTTTACTACGGCACCAATCCCAAATCGCACAAAAATGTATGGGGAATGTTGGTTCCGAAGTGAAAGTTGTTCTTAATTATGACTAAAGAGGGCAGAATGAATATGAATACTATGGAATGAAATTTTCCGGACCAACAGTTATTGATTTACTTTTAATTTCTTTTCAGTAGGATTATATATTTTTTTTTATTGCAATCTTCAGCCTCTTGTCCCTGTTCTTGACTCTTGATTCAAGCAGGCAAATTCGCGTGCTTGAATCAATTAAATCGTTTATAATTTAATTACTTCAAACATCAATATGGCAATTGTAATTAAATTTAAAAAAAAAAACAAAATAGATAATAATCTGTTCATTGCAGTCGGGGACGGTTCCTTTGAATAGTTCTTTACCCCGACTGCAATGAAAACATTATTATCTATTCTTATTCACTTTTTGACATGGCAGGCGTGTTTTTTTTTAATTATATCAGAAATCTATCTGACAGACTCTCCGCGAAGACTAAAAGTTATATCTTAGAATAGTTATGTTGATTTAAATGTTTGATATTTTTTCTGCGTAACCGTTCCCGAATTGAAGCAGTAATATAATATTATTGCGAGAAGATCTAATCGGTTTGATCACGAACATTACAGCCATATTATCATTTACTCCAACTGGCAATGATGGATTTGCCGAAGTAGGTATGATGTTTGCAGTTTTGAATTGTCCAGACGAGGGCGTGTAATATAACGCCATCAATTACGCAACTGAAGTAATAATTATTACAGACCGAATTTTATAAAATGACTAGCAGCGCCCCGCGGTTTTACCCGCATAGTTCCCGTTCCCGTGGGAACATAGGGGTAAAATATAGCCTGTGTTACTCAAGGTGAATGTAGCTTTCTAATAGTGAATTGTTGAAATCGGTCCAGTAGTTTTTGAGTTTATTCGTTACATACAAAAATACAAATCTTTACTCTTTATAATATTAGTATAGATTAAAACTTTCCACTGACGAACAAGCGATAAGGTACTTGCTTTTTTGTTTGAAGAAACTTACACTTTCGGGTTTATGACTAACGAAAGTGTCAGTTTTTTTTATGGATGTGAAATCATCAAATGACTTCTGCCGCTCTGGGCGGAGCGGAAGGGAATGTCAGAGTGTTAGAGACTAAAACTAAACTAGAGAGCAGTGGTGGCCAAGTGGTAACGGCCCCGACTTACGAATTGTAGGTCGCGGGTTCAAACCCAGCCAGGCGCATTACTTTGTGTAATTAAATTCATCACCACTGCTCTTAAAACGGTGAAGGAAAACATCGTGAGGAAACCGGCATGTCCTAGAACCAAAAATTCGAAGACATGTGACATTCACCAACCCGCACTGGGCCCGCGTGGTGGATTACGGCCCATTCCCTCTCCTAGAGAGGAGGCCTGTGTCCCAGCAGTGGGAACATTAAAAGGCTGATTATGTTTTATGTAGAGACTAAAACTTGTCCGAGTTCCTCTTAATGCCCTTTGCGTTCCAGGGCCGCTTGTTGGTGACACTTTCGAACTAATTCTGCAACCCAGGTAAAGATCTACAAGTGATTACCGAGACCGACTTGAGACGAGACGAGACGTTAAATCTTTACGGTATTTCACATAAACTCGCAAGTTCTTTGTCTACATAATGTGTGAACCATTTTCGATGAAACTTGATAAACCCACACAGAACACGAATGTACATATAAGCAGTTAAATCAGATCTTATTCGAAAAATTTTTAAGAGAGAAAACTGGAGTGATTTTTCGCTTTCTGTAGAAAATAAATTAAAATGTTCTCACTGTCTCTAACGTGGAGATGTGGTGTCATAACGTACGTCATCGCATTTTCTACTTTTAAAATAGCTTTACGTTTATTTCATTTGTTTTTACTATTGTTGACGATTAACCACGCTTTCCTAAAAGTAACCAATTCACTCTTAACTCAATACCATAAGGATCATTATTATCACAGCTTGACTTTGACCACTGCTGCATAGGCCACTGTTTTTTTTTCTTGGGCCAGTGTTATAAAAAATCTCACCGTGACGTTTACAACTCTGCCATTACTTTTTTCAAACCTTGGAATTGGTCAGTGCATTATATGGTACTCTTGTGCTCAGAAATTTAACGAAAAACTGATATACTATCTAAAATGAATGTTCGAGTGAAAATCAGAGAAATGATCCTCTGATTTTCACTCGAACGGAATTAGTCATGTTTTGACTGTCCAAAGTCATAACATGACTGATTCCGTTCGGGTGGAGTGCAATTTATTTACTACTGTTTATAATTTCGCAGGAACAAAATCACTAGCTGTTCATAAAATAATGATTTCTGATTAGCAGTTATCTTAGATAAGGCGACAGTGATCGATCCATTTCAAATTAACTTAACGGATAAAAATTCCTTTATTGCGCTGATTAGGTAGGCAATCTTAAGAAAATAATCTGAGTAATAAAGCACATACATTACCACAATATTTTTTATCTAAACGATAATATAATGTTCCTTGGGATTCCTATTTAATATTTTTTACCAATTTTTTTTGTTTAGTTAATTTTGGGTGATAATTTTTAGTTATTGCATCGTTTCAATGTTGATAAGTAAATGCAAGTTCAGTAAAGTTTCGCTTAGGCTATCCCACAGAAAACGTGCATACTGATTAGTTAAACATTTCGTAGCTCCACGTGCTACGCCGTAGCACGTCGTAGCACATCGTAGCTTGTCCTAGTATACCGTAGCACTTAGTAGAACGTCGTAACTTACCTCTGCACTGCAGAACTAAATGCAATAATATGTGAGCAAACAAAGATCTAACTAGTATTTATAGTACTGCTTCTTTAGAAACAAACATGTTTGTAAAAGCATACATCTTTTTTGCGTAGCACTAGCATTCCTGCTTCGCAGAAGGAGGTGACTGCCTCCCATTCCCCCTCGCTCTGAACCATGGATCGAACCGGGGTCAGGCCAGGCCAGCATGTCATATTCTGCCAAACGCTTGAGACACGTCAAGAAACACAGAAGAAGAAACTTTTTTGTTTTCTTAGGTTTTTCTACATTACTTCCGTGATCCTGTGCACTTCATAAATCGTTGAGTGTTTTTTCGGAAAACCAAATTGGTGCTGTGATATAATGTTCGTGATATCTATTCGAGTGCTCTCCCGGCCCGCAGCAGATGCACCGGGCGTCGGTGCTTGACCAGACAGGGCCTACGGTTTAAGTGTGCGAGTGAACACGAGGTGGTTTTAATCAGTAGGAGTCTGAGAGACCCGCCATCTGGTCCAGGACAGAGGACATCTATGAGGGTTTCCATCCTGATACCAAATAAAAAAGAAGACGGATTAGGTTACAATAAAGCTGTAGCATAAAAGTAACAAGTCAATTTGTTGCTTTCCCAACAATAGGTACTAATATTGCAGACCAAATTATAGACAATCGTTTCCCGGACATTTCGAGACCTGACATATGGTCCAAGCAAGATTGGTTACTTAAGATTACAGCATATTCTGATTAACCATTGTTTCCAGCAACAAAAATTACATCTTTCATGTGTCTTATCTACGTAGAAAGAAAATAAGAACAAAAAAATATTAATATATTCATTGTAATCAGAATTGTATTGTAGTTAGTTTAACGTGTCAAAGAAAAATACCTGGTATCAAAAATACCCCGAGATGCAGAATTTAAAACGTTTGCAGCCCCGGCAATATTTATTTTAAAACCCCTGTCGTAAACTAATTAAAACCTCTGTAGTAAAAAATCTATGCGTCGTACAATTTGTCCATGTGTCTTTAAATATTTTAACGGCCGTAAATGCGGACCAAGTAGTAGTATCCGTAGCCTCTGGCGGATGTCAGCCTGATGGTCGCCTGGTTGAAGCCAACGCCTCCTGCCCTGAGGGAGGGCGTGCCCCACTGGGTGGCTCCCTGCTCGACGGCTTCAAGGTAGGTGATGCGCACGTTGTTGGCTCCGCGGTAAGTGATGTCCTGGTACTGCACGGCGTTTGTGATAGGGTTCTTCTGGTAGTAACCGCTGGAACGATGTTAAAACGTTTAGCTTAAATTCCCTCATATTTTATAAGCGCTACGGGTCTTCGAACTTTAAGCGAAGTGGTGATGCGTAGGAAGCATCCAATCAAGGAAAGCATAAAGACAAAAGAAAAGTAGTTTATTTTTATTCTTTGTACGGGGAGTACCGATTTTGATGATTCTTTTATATTCGAAAGCAGGTGCTTGTCGTGTTGTCTTATTTAAATTTGATTGAGGTTATCCTTAATAATGCGTTAAATTAATAATGCGCGACGTTCTCATTCCCTCTTGTCGATGTAAAATGAAAAAATAAAATTGTGTACGATGGTTTGGAAGAGCATCTTAGTATTTCAACGCGGTCCCTTTCTAGTTTGGTGAAGATTTGATGAAGAACAGAGATGATAGGAAACGAAACTCTTCAATAAATGATAGCAAATCTTTCAGAATTGCTGAAACCGCATGTTTGTTTATTGCTTACACCAATGTGATTGGTATTTTTAGGTGGGGGGAGGGGGGTTGTACCACTAAAAAGTGAAAAATAAAATACATTTTACAAAAAAAACCAACCGACTTCTACACAAAAAAAAAAACAAAAAGTACAAAATAACTTTAATTTCGGAAGTCCGTGTTCAAAAAACCAAAAAAGCATCGAATAACACCGAGTTCCGAAATTAAAGTTATTTTATACTACTACTAGAAGTCGGTTGCATTTCTTTTTGTAAAAAGTTTTTTTACCCACTATGTTTGGTAGATTTCTACATATCTCCACATCAGCGAAAACTCGAGCTTCGATCAAAATCATATCTTGTCGTTAAAATGACTTGTTCAAATTAATCTATTCAGTTTTATCAGTCATCGAGATACTAATATCTTTATTATTATCTTAATATTGATGACTGATAAAAATGTTCAGTAGATGGAATTTTTACTTGTGTTTGACGTTCTTTGAAGCAGACATTACTTGGTACCTATAGCTATTGGGGTTCTGGCTAGTCACGAAAATGTCCTGTGGGTTACAGAAATATAAACTTTGTAGTTATATAGGTACAAACCTGTGAAGTAGTCTGTCACCAGGGCTGTAAGACCCTTGGTGCATGTTAGCCCTGGCAGCGGCGTTCATGACCTCCGGTGCGTCAATCTCGACGGCAGGCGCGTCATTTGCATTGCAGGCAATCAGTGCTGCGAGCACAGCGAAGAGAAAAAGACCAGTCTTCATCTGAAATATTACATTGAAAACAATTTACTTATGACTTGAATTACGCTATGTTTCAAAGTGATTAAATCTCAATCAACTTTCATATTATTATGCATTGGAAAACCAACAAAAAGATACATTGTAAAAAACAAAACTTACATTTGCAATTTATTATTTACTGCCGAAAAAGTCACAGTAGTTATCTCCTTAGAGTAAAATGTGAATGTAAGTAACTACCAGCAAAATTTAGTATTTATAGTATCAATATAAACATGATAAGATAACAGATATAGTGTTATCGATGACTCAACTCATTAAAAACAAGTTTCACGTTTTAAAACCGTCACAATAAAAAAAAAAACAAATCGTAATCTTAATTCAAATCTTCGTTAATAAAGATAAAGTTAAGAGCGAATTTTGCAGAAAAACCCAGTTGTTTCATGAAGAAACCGCAGCTGATACCCTCTCATACAAATATTAATGATAAATTGTGCTTATTTTGTAACTAGGCTTAATATAACACTTTTTAGCGGCGATCTCTCGCGTCCAACCCTGGTGCAAACTATGGTCCGGAGGGCATGGGAAGCAGTCATCTTCTTCTGCGAAGAAGAAGATGACATACGTGAGGGAGAGGCAAACCTCTGGCAGCAGAAGAAGATTCGTCGCCAGGTGATTCTCGACCAATTAGGCCTATTTTTTTTTTGAAGGGAAATCATCAAATGACCCCTCCCGCCCTGGGCGGAGCGGTAGGGAGTGTCAGACTTTTACTGACTAAAACCCACCCGTGATCCTTCTTGTGCCCTTTGCGTTCCCACTGTGCAGTAACACAGCGGCCGACTTGTCTCTGGAGGAGGCCGCAATGGGACCATTACTGGCACTCCATTTCAGCCCCCTCCCGAGTATCAGGAGTCGCAGCGCTCACAGCAGCAGCGGCAGTGGCGGCGGCGGCAGAGACCAATTAGGCCTACGGACAGCGAATGATAGGTAGCTCGCCATCCGAAAAGAACCATGCCCGGGTCGATGGCCCGTGGAAATGTAAATCATAGTTTGAATACTACAAATAAATACAAATAAAATAAAATACACACTTCAAAGAAATGTCAGAATAATTGATGGAGCTTAATTGGCTTCGACTACATTGATGATGTTGTTTTAATTTTCACTTATCGATGAAAAATGGAAAAATAAAACTGTATACAGTTGTCGTAGTAGTATTTCGAGGGCACATTTCTATTTTGTCCGGTATAAGATCTGATGAAGAACTTCGGAGATGAGATAGGAAACGGAGCTCTTCAATAAATAGCGATCAAAATATCTCTTCAATAAGTCTACTAATAAGTCAAAATCTCTTCAATAAATAGAATCAATATAGCAAATCTTCTTGGATTGCTGAAAACGCATGTCTGTTACATCAGTTTATAACGCTGTGATGGTGTACGTTTAGCTTTGGGGTATCACTACTAAAAAGTGTTAGTAGTAGTCATGAAACTATACTGGCGACTATGTGGAATTCAAATTAAATTAAAACAATTAAATGCAGTGGCCGAGTGAGCAGTGGTGGCCGAGTGGTAACGGCCCCGACTTACGAATTGCAGGTCGCGGGTTCAAACCCAGCCAGGCACATAACTTTGTGTAATTAATTTCATCACCATTGCTCTAAAAATAGTGAAGGAAAACATCGTGAAGAAACCGGCATGTCCTAGAATCAAAAATTCGAAGACATGTGACATTCACCAACCCGTACTGGGCCCGCGTGGTGGCTCATTCCTTCTCCTGGAGAGGTCCCAGCAGTGGCAACACGCCAGATAGATTTTCAAAAAATATCGGATACGGATTTTTTCCTTTTTCACGTAAACAAAAACGAAGACGATACAGGGCGTTGAACTCGTGTGACGTCACTACGTGCTATACCACGACTTGACGTCACAAACCCTCACGCATGATCTTTGATGCTTTTTATCTTCGTCAATTTTGATAGATTTGATATACCTAGCAAAAAATACGTTTCTAGTATTTTTGAATAATCTAACTGACGGACTAAATAGAATTATTTTTTTTTTACTCAGGAAATATCCCTATTTTGCCAGTAGACGACAATAGACTTTTGCATGAGACTTAAAAGTTAAGTACTGACGGAATGTGAAGTTACGCATGTTAACCCGTCGAAATAAGGGTGTACTCTTATTAAAACTCTTCAAGGCTTTTGGTATGTAAGCTCACACACAATTGATAATTGATGTTTTTCAAATAATTCATAAATTTGCGATTTTGTATGAGGTTACTTTGTTAAGGATTCGTTTCTCACCGACCTTAAACCATATTCTCAGTTAGGAAAGTAAATTATATGACTTAAAAATAATTTATTGTGAGATTATTCTGTTCATGAGTTTATAACCCCGTGATAAATTACTTAAAAATTCAGTCGAAAACAAATCTATTACACAATGGTAAGCTATATGTATTTTTATTTTATTTTATGTTTTTCAGTTAGGAATAGAAATTGAAGCAAATGTTGTCTTAAAAATAGTTTATTATGAGATTATTCATGTCATATGCCTAATTAATAAAACCCCCTCTTAAAATGAATAGGTGACCATTTGCCTTTCAAATGTTTAACGGCCGTAGATGCGGACCAAGTAGTAGTATCCGTAGCCTCTGGCGGATGTCAGCCTGATGGTCGCCTGGTTGAAGCCAACGCCTCCTGCCCTGAGGGAGGGCATGCCCCACTGGGTGGCTCCCTGCTCGACGGCTTCAAGGTAGGTGATGCGCACGTTGTTGGCGCCGCGGTATGTGATGTCCTGGTACTGCACGGCGTTGTAAATGGGATTCTTGCGGTAGTAGCCACTGGAAAGATATAAAAATTGATTGAGTCAGGCGTTACTTTGCGGAAATCCATTTTAATTTAAAATTGAAAACAATATAATTATCTAGTTTTAATTTCCGCGAATATTAGTGGGTTGCAGGTATGCACCTCCCTCCCGCCCGCTATATTATGCACATGCAAGATTACAAGGCAAATGCAAGGATTTTATGCACATGCAGGAAGGCAAAGCAATACCCAACACCATTACCGACACGTGTTTCGCCTCTCCACGAGGCATCCTCAGGGGACGTGTTGACTCGCTGACCGTTGAGTTGCGCAACTCAACGGTCAGCGAGTCAACAGTCGGTAATGGTGTTGGGTATTGCTTTGCCTTCCTGCATGTGCATAAAATCCTTGCATTTGCCTTGTAATCTTGCATGTGCATAATATAGCGGGCGGGAGGGAGGTGCATACCTGCAACCCACTAATATTCGCGGAAATTAAAACTAGATATATTGTTTTCAATTTTAGATATAAAAATGTTTAGTCAAATGTTTGAATCCTGAAGGATTCAATCAAAAAGATTTTTGCACGATCCTATCTCCAATTTACTTCTTATACTATCGTATTAATTGGATATTTAATTTCAAATGAGTAATTATCGTTAATCATATCAAGATACTAAATTATAAAGAACGTGTCATGTTTAAAACTATCAACAATTTATTTTGCTCTAACGTTCTTTGAAAAGTTCTCGAATAAATCGAATCGTTTTGAGAAGTTCACGAACTAGTTATATATGTATGTAGGTACACACCTGTGAAGCAGTCTGTCTCCAGGCCTGTAAGATCCTTAATGCATGTTAGCCCTGGTGGCGGCATTCTTGGAGGCAGGTACATCATTCTCGACAGCAGGCGCGTTATTCATAAAGGCAGGTGCATCATTAGCATTGCAGGCAACCAGTGCTGCGAGCACAGCGAGGAGGAAAAGACCAGCCTTCATCTGAAATATTACATTACAACTAATTTAATGATGGCTCGAATGATGCACATATTTTGTTCCGGAGTGATCAAGTAAAAAAAAATACTCAGTGAATTACTTGATATATTGATTGGAAAATCAAAAGAAAAAAATAATAATATATTTTCAGTAGTTACTTACATTTGCAGTTTTTATTTAGTTCTGTAAGAGATCACAGTAGCTGTCTCAACAGAGTACAGAGCAAATGTAAGAACCACCAGCAGGAGTAAGTATTTATAGTGCCTATTTAGAGACGATAAGATTAAATTAAACGTATCATTGATGACTAATTCATTGAAAACAAAAATAGCTAATTATCTTATTACTGTCAAAATCGTTTTAATTGGGAGAAACTTTGAGGAAAATTTTGAAGAAAAATATCTTTTAGTGAGTAAGCAGTGGTAGACGCTCTCCGACTCTAAAGGTTATGTAGAACTCTTGCTGATAAAATTTATCATCTATACTAATATTATAAAGCTGAAGAGTTTGTTTGTTTGAACGCGCTAATCTCAGGAACTACTGGTTCGAATTAAAAAATTCTTTTTGGGTCGAATAGACCATTTATCGAGGAAGGCTTTAGGCTATATATCATCACGCTTAAGCCAATAGGAGCGGAGCAGCGATAAATAATGTTTTAAAATCGGGGATTCCACGGGGACGAAGTCGCGGACAGCAGCTAGTATTCAATATTCAGTCGAGACCGTGTGTGTTTTTTGTTTACGTGAAAAAGGAAGAAATACGTGTCCAATATTTTTCGGAATTCTATCTGACGTTCTTATTAGATTTTTTTATTCAATTACCCTATTATTGTTAATAATCATGTTTTCACATATCCTACGACAGGATAATCTCAAAATCACTTTTTTACACTCTGTACTTATTTTCGAAACTAGCTTTTTTTCTTTTATTTGGCGTATAGGCCAGTCATTTAAAACATCTTAGCTCGCAATAAATCGCACTGTCCTGATTAATTGGAGCGTTGTTTGGACAGATGCCAGTAGTGTGTACTTAGTACCAATTTTTCAACGAAAGAGCTGCGTTAACTTCGTGGTGGCCGGAAAACAAAAATTTCTATTGATATTCCTCTCTAACTAGTGGATTCTATGTAAAAAGAAAATTAAAAACATTTAAATTTGACAAAATGTTGTTAGACGTTAGTAAATCTGACTCCAGTCTTGCCAAGGACTACCGTGTTATCCAGTTAATGGGTTGTGGAGGTACCTACCAGACCTCCACGTAAAATACAGGTATTCAGCTGAATCTGGTTTGACTGAAAGCTGATCCCATTATGGTTGGGAAAAGTGCTGAATGTATGGTATTATATGGTATGCTGTTAGTCTGTTAGGATGCAACAATTACAATCCAGAGTGAGATGCCGCCAAATAAAATGAAATATGTACCTCTTGATCAAAGCGTTGCATCGCTAAAACATTGGGTGTTAGCAGATCTTGCCTGATCTGACGGAACCCGTCGCTGTAAGTCAAACAGCTATCGCTAACTAGTCGATCAATGAAAATCAGCGCCGTGCTGAGGGTCCCCCATGGCACAGCATTATGCTGAGCGGAAGCCACGACCACGGCATGCGTCTGTTTTATTTATACCTAATCAGATTTGTTATATTTATTATTATATGAATTTAACTTGTCTATACAAAAATAATTTAAAAAATACTCATACTATTGTTCTCACTACCTACCGTTTAGGTTTTAGTGCAAAATCCAATAATTTATTTATTTATTTATTTATTTATTAGGGACAACAAACAGTAGTATAAATTACAATAAACTCAAGACTTATTCAATAGGTATAGCATATACACTACTAACAACGTTATCCACAAATTACTATACTAAATAAGCTAGTTGTTGAAAGACAATATCGAATCAATTTACTCTTGTGTGATATACAGTTACATAATATAATATAATATGGCTGCTATAATCTGACTCCTGTAAGTACCATGCGACTCACGGAGTCCACATGTAAATCCTTAATGACTATAGTTGGAGTTTTAAGATATTATAGATTTCTTTTTTAAATAATGAATTGCTGAGAAACGTTATATCTACTGAACAAAATTGTTTATTATAAGTGTCGACCAAGCGACGCAACGGTGACCGAGCTCCTGAATTAGAACGACAGAAAGAGACGGCGAACAAGTGCTTTGAGCGAGAATCACGCCCATGAGCTGTACGAGGGACCAGGTAGCACAAACTATTTACCAGATTAGGACAGTCAAACTTGTTACGACATATGCTAAAAAGCGTCATCATCTCAAGAAGAATGCGTCTAGAGTGTAAAGTCAAAAGGCCGTATTTTTTAAGTAGAGACTGGTATGATAGTTTTTTACGGAAGCATCTATAGTGCATAGCGCGGAGATATTTTCTTTGAACTAACTCTATGATTTCAGAGTACTTTTTGTAGTATGGGTTCCAGATAGGCACTGCATATTCAAGCTGGGGGCGGATTATGGATCTGTATAAATGTAAATAGGTGGAAGGGCGTCGAAATTCTCTAGATGATCTCATGACAAACCCAAACATTTTGTAAGCTTTATTAACTATATTATCTATATGACCATCCAGATGGAGTTTAGAGTCCAATAGAACACCTAAATCACGTATGCATGTGACATTGCTTAACATAGTATTGCCAAGGCGATAGTTGTGTTTCACGACATTTATTTTTTTTGTAAACGTGATACTGTGACACTTAGACAAGCTGAGATAGAGTTTGTTGGCCGAGCAATATTCTGAAAAGCGGTCCAGGTCTTTTTGAAAATCGGCACAGTCTGATTGTGAAGTTATTTTTTTGAATATCTTTAAATCATCCGCGTAAAGCAAAAAATCGCAGTGTTGGAAACAGTTGTTAATGTCGTTGATAAATAGAATAAATAAAAGTGGCCCTAAGATCGATCCTTGTGGAACCCCTGACGTGACTGGGAAATAGTGCGATTCGTAACCATTGATCACAACTTTTTGAGTCCTGTTAGTAACATAAGATACAAACCAACGAAGCAAGTCACCTCTAATTCCGTTGAATGCAATTTTATTGAGTAACAGCTCGTGATCCACTTTGTCAAACGCTTTTTGAAAATCGGTGTAGACTACATCAATTTGCTGCCTATTGTCTATGGTCTCAAAAAGTTGCGATGTGAAGATGAGAAGGTTGCTAATGCAGGATCTATCTTTTACAAATCCGTGTTGCTCTTTTAATATCACGCGACGCATGATGGGGTAGACTTCGTTATGTACAAGCTTTTCAAAAATTTTGGAGAGGATTGATAATAAGGAAATAGGACGATAAGTAGATACGTCGTTTTTAGACCCAACTTTGTGGACTGGGATTATATTTGCGCGTTTCCAGACCTCGGGGAATACGCCGTTAGAAATACATTTATTATATAAAATGCAAAGAGGAAAGCACAGTGTATTACATGTATTTTTTAAAAAGATCGAGGGAATGCCGTCGGGCCCAGGACCTTTGGATACGTCCACTGATTTTAATTCTTTTTGTATTTTGTGTTCAGAAAAATGTAGATTACAAAGAAGAATATCACTGTCTGGATTTGGGGGCGGCGGTTCCCATGCATTAGAATCGAACGTAGTCGGTTCATAAACTGACTGGAAAAACTTTGTGAATAGGTTGCAGGTGCTAATAGGATCGTTTGAGGAATGTTGTTCAAAATAAACTGTCGCAGGGATACTATTACTGGATTTACGCTTAGCGATGTAGGACCAAAATGCTTTAGGGTTAGAGGCCACGTTATTTTCTGTTGTTTCCAAGTATTTTTTATAGCAGACATCTGCCTCTTTTTTAAACTTTGCTCTATAAATTGAATATAATTCGTAGTCACTTATATTCCCGTATTTTTTCCATTTAACCCAAGTGCGAGTTTTGTTTCTATATATCTTGAGAAGAGATCTTGAGAACCAATGAGGGAACCTACAATTTTTAGGCTTGTACAATGGGGTATACAATTTAATGAATTGATATATTTTTTCATAAAACATTGAGACAGCTTCATTAGGTGGTAATTTCCCCAGTAAATTATCCCAATGCACAGCCTTTATTTCAGTATTAATCTTATCATAATCAGATTTGTAGTAGTTAAATTGGGTTGCTGTATTCCGTTTTAACATCACTGACAGTTTTCTAAATGGCAACTCTATGCAGAATGCAGGATGATGATTATCAATAGGCAAAAGAGATACATTAGGAGTGAGGGCTACTGCATGGGTATTGCAGAAAAATAGGTCTAAGATACGACGATTGCAGTTGATAGCACAATTGTATTGGTTCATATCCAATTGCGAGCAGACATTTAGTAGATGACGACTGACATTAGAATAGTTGCTATAAGTGGAACACTTCATGTAGAATGTGGAGTTAATCCAATCTAGCTCAGGAAGGTTAAAATCCCCAGTCAACACAACGCACTCTATGGAGGAATTATCTGCGAGAGTTGCGAATGAGTTGATGAAATTAATATAAATATCTTCTTTAGTATTAGGAGGAATATAAGTGGCGCAAACAAGAAGGAATTTGTTATTGTTAGAGGGAATTTTAATAATAGTATGTTCCGGTAGACTTAACGGAGGCAGCAGTGTGAGACATGAGGGTTGCAGGTCTTTGGAAATGGCTATAAGTACACCCCCTCCGTCTTTTTTATTAGTCACAGAACGATTACGATCGCATCTGAAAACAAGATAACGTTGATCTATGAATTCATTCTCTGAAATATCAGGTGTCAGCCAGGTTTCAGTTAAAATAATAACGTCGTAGGCGTGAGACAAGATATTAAGATATAATGTGTTAAGTTTGGTCCTGATCCCTCGACAGTTTTGATAATATATGCATATATTGTTAGCCATTATCAAAATGTGAGATTACAATAGTATTTTTATAAATTATTGAAGTTAAAAGTTCTACGTTAAGTTTTAATAGTAAATGAGGAAATACTAATATCGAAAAAAAGATAAACAGCTGCGAAGCAAAGTCATACACACAAAAAGCATAAAACATACCAAATATGAAATAAAACATCATATAAGACAGTAACAACATAGTTAAACTTGCAAATAACGTGATCGCCAGTGTCACTAGGATCTTATCAGCAAAAACAAATAATAAAAAAAAGTTCAATACAAAATTATAATTAAATGATGTTTGACGTAGTTGCCTGTTGAGATATTGCAGGCTTTGAGTTAGGCTTAATCTTACATATTTCATCCTCCGAGTGTATGGCGAGAGTAGGAGAGTGTTCTGATTCTTTAACAAGGATAGTGGCGTTCCTGATCCAGATAAACTTGAACTTATTTGCTTTTGCTGCCTCGCGGCATTTTCGAAATAACAGTTTATTACGCAGTGTTAAGTGTTCGTTCATATAAATCTTGAATGGGGTACCTGGGAGGCCGATGCGGTCAGATGTCAATCCTTTAAAAAGCCGGTATGCTGTTAGAATATTATCACGCATTATGCGAGAAGTAAATTTGACTATAATATTCTTAGGTCGATTATTTTGTACGTGTGCGTGGGGGACACGGTGGATTGATATAATATCTTTTGATGTTATTGAGATATTGACTGCAGACCCAATTGTCTCTAATATGGAAATCAAGTTTTCACCTCGCTTTTCGGGGATATTCGCAATTTCGATATTACACTGCCTCGCTTGCTGTTCCAGTGTGTCGATTTTTCTTTCCAGCAAGTCAACCGTCGAGACTGCAGAACTACTCATCTTCAATTCCAGATCTTTCAGGCGTTTCGCGCAGTCTACATAGTTATTGGAATTAAAATCAACAGTTGATTTCAGTTCAGTCACATCTTGGGAAAGTTCGACTTGTTTTTTATTTAGATCCGATATATCACTCTTCATACTTGCGTATTCTATACGTAACTCCTGAATATCTTTTTGAATTTGAGCAGAAGTTGTCGACAATGTATTAAACTCTTCCCTCAGTCTGCTTATACCCGCCCTTACGTTTAGGAACTCGTCAGCCATACTTGTTTGCAGATCCAAAATAGACTTCTTTAACTCCGATGATAATGAGTTAATCGCCTGTGTTAATTCACAGTCCGGTTGCTTCCGCTTTCTTTGGGTGACGTTAATGCCAGGTTCGTTAGTCGCAGGTAGGTCAGGGTTCGATTTGCTTTTATTGTCCGGTGAACGAAGCATGGTATTGGAGTACGAAGTTACGCCTTGTGTGTTTACTGACCGAGATTGCTAATGCTACTACTTCAGTATTTCGCCGCGGTGACCTCACGTACGCTTGGCCGAGTGGCTAAGCCTGTCGCCTCCAACGCCGGTGTGTTCGCAGGTTCAAACCTCGCCCCATGCACACGACTTTTTCAATTTATATGATGCTGTCTCCAAAGAGTCGTTGAGACCACTGAACGACAGGGACACCACTCTACAGGTTCCAAGATGGCGCAGGCAATATATGGCACTTCACACAAGATAGTACGAGAGAGTCCGATAAAACAGCAAATATTAAAAATAACAATTAAAAATCAAATAACTCCAGTTAAAGCGCAAATCGACAACACGTCCGCCAACAGCTAGCAATTAACTGAGATTGATAATGCACTTAATATGTCGTTTTTGTAATTAAATACTGTTTCTCTCTTTTCTTCTAAAACTCGGAAGCCACCCAACATGGACCGCTAGTTTTCGGGGTCAAAATCTTTGCAAATCAGCTCTATTATAACCCATTTCAAGGAACGTACTTAATTACCAATCACCCTGTAAGTGTCCACACACACACACATGATCAAATAGTATTCATTGTGTTATCTAAATCATTAAAAACAAGTGCTTAGTGCTGCAGCTATTCACAAAAATAGCTCGTTATCTTAATACAATAGAAATAATTGTTTATCAGGTTCATCATTTTCTATTTACCTTAAGGAAAATAACAAAGGAAATGCCTGGAGTCTAAATCGTTGAATTTCTCGGCGGTTCTTATCTTTGGGAAACGACCAATTGGAAACGAGCGTTAGCTTCTGACGTTTTCTAAGTGCTCAAGGAAAGTATGCGGGGAATCCTGCATATCACCATCTTAGGTCTTTGTCTGATGAGCGCGAGAAGTCATTTGATGATTTCCCAAACAAAAAAAAAAGATTTTTGCCTGATAGGACCAGAATCGGTTCAACAACGCGTTGTGTTCCACACGTGCCTCAAAAAGATGTCAGCATAGTTAACGTGGCTGGTTAGGGTCAAATCTATCAGAGTTGCGAAATTGATCGAAAGTGGTTAACAGCCCGGAACACAAAGAACATTTTGATGGAGCACGGAGGATTTCCATACACAAAAAATACCTGTGCCTGACCGAGAGCTAATTGCCTTAGGTTTGGTGTTGAAGAATTGACCAGATACTTTTTTTTGTTATATGTTCTTTGCTGCTACTAACTCTTCGCACGCTTAATCATTCCTCCGAATCGTTGACTATGCCGATATCAGTTGTCCAGATCTTACTCTAGCAACTCCAAGACTTTTGCTGCAGATTCATATTGAGTTACTGCAATTCTCGTGCTCCTAGTAGTATCTAATGTACCTACTGTCTTTCAATAAACTGTAATAATAATAATCAACCTGGGAACGATTATTTGGATACAATCTGACGCCTATAGACATGTAATATGTCTAATTTTAATGATTGTTGTTGCACTCATATGTCGATCTTTACCTTAAAATTTCTCGGTAACATGACACTCTGAGGTACCATGTTACGGACTTTTTTCGTTCGTCTGTGTGTCCTCTGCGCGTATATACTAATATCAACAAGCGCCGCGATTTAATTTAATTTTGGAGAGATTAGGGTTGAATGTTGAATTAACCATCATCGCAAACGGTAACGTCCCCAGTATTGATCCTTGACGAACGCCAATTCTTAACTGAACGCGTGTTATAGAGATGGGTTTCAAAAAGTCCCAAATTATCAAAAACTGCTGCCTATCGCAGAAATAGTCAGCGAGAAGCCACAATGGGCCTGGAGTAAATCCGATAGCACAAATTTCTCTCCAGCAAAATGTAATTAATTATATTAACCCCATCCAACGCTTTCCGGAAGTCAAAATACAAGACATCTACATGACCACCGCATTCCAAACGTTTTGTTATAAAGCTCACTAAATTATCAAGATTGGCATTCACTGCTCTTTTTGCGCTAAAACCATGCTACTTACAGAGACAGTTATCGACGACGTATTTATGAAATAGGTTTTCAAACATGTATTGTAATAATGTGATAAAAGGAGACACGTGTTACGTGTGCCTAACGGCAAAAGTAACACATTGACGGTTCACTTTTTAACCAGTAAGTGTTATTGCTATCTTCAGGTTAAGACACTATATTTTCTTGTCTTGTCACTTGTTTAAGCTTTGTTTAGAGTGAAACATTATTTTATTGGGGTGATCCTGTAAAGATAGTGTGTGTTAGACGAAATAGTATATATAATAAAGTTAAATAAATAAATTTATTCTCATTAAGAAACATAAAAATTGACTTACAAATAATTCATTTTAATTACATAATTCAGATAATATTTACACAGTAAAATCCTTTTTAAGATCAAATTTTGTTTAAAAGCACCGTCGTATTATAAAAAATTAATGGGTCCAAAAAAAATCCATTTTTGCCTTTTAAATTACTAACGGCCGTAGATGCGGACCAAGTAGTAGTATCCGTAGCCTCTGGCGGATGTCAGCCTGATGGTCGCCTGGTTGAAGCCAACGCCTCCTGCCCTGAGGGAGGGCATGCCCCACTGGGTGGCTCCCTGCTCGACGGCTTCAAGGTAGGTGATGCGCACGTTGTTGGCGCCGCGGTATGTGATGTCCTGGTACTGCACGGCGTTGTAAATGGGATTCTTGAGGTAGTAGCCACTGGAAAGATATAAACGTTTATTTTAATCATAAGACTCATCTTTTAATACTGCGTTATTGTGTGAGGGACTTTATGAAGTGATTCCGTACAGTGTAGGAATCACCCAATCAAGGACGAGGCAAGAAACGCGATGTGGATATTGCAACCAGTATTATTGGTCGATTTCCGCACGTTTTCGTTGAAGTTCATTAATGTTAATATCAAGATGATAAAATAAATTAAAACATTCGTTCAAAACTGGTAACATTGCCGCTATCAGTCTTTGAAGCAGACCCATTATGTGGTACGTACAGTCATAGGTTGCCTTTTTAAAATGTGTTCATCACTAATGCAAAATTCGTTACGTCGTGTCGTGTCTTAGTATTGGGAAGGCACACACCTGTGAAGCAGTCTGTCTCCAGGCCTGTAAGATCCTTGATGCATGTTAGCCCTGGCGACGGCATTCTGGACTGCAGCCGCGTCATTGCAGGCAACAAGTGCTGCCAGCACAGCGAGGAGGATAAGGCTGGCCTTCATCTGAAAATATACATTAATTTATTTAGTACTTTCTCGAATGCCGCAAATATTTATTTCCATACTCCGTAAATTTATTACATGACTAGCAACCCCCGTTGTTTCACCCGCGTAGATCCCGTTCCCGTAGGAATACAGGGATAAAATATAGCCTATGTTACTCAGGGTGAATGTAGCTTTTTAATGGTGAAATAATTTTTGAAATCGGTCCAATAGTTTCTGAGTTTATTCGTTACATAAAAAATACAAATCTTTCCTCTTTATAATATTAGTATAAATTTAAAAATGCCAAAGAAAGATATTGTAAAGAAAGTACTTACATTTGCAGTTTTTTTATTTAATTCCGTGAAAAATCACAAGTAGCTATCTCCTTAGAGTACAGTGTGAATGTAAGTAAACATCGGCAGGTGTTAGAATATATGTACTAACCATACACGCATGATAAGATAGTATTAAGTGTGTTATCGATGACTCACTCATTAACAACAAGTGGTTTGTTGTGCCGCCGTTCTGAAAAAGAACTTGTTATCTTCATCTGATCAAAATATTTATTAATTAGGACAAAATTGAAAGGAAAACCAACCCGCACTGGGCCCGCGTGACAGATGACGGCCTATTCCCTCTCCTAGAGAGGAGGCCTGTGTCCCAGCAGTGGGAACATTAAAAAGCTGATTATGCTATGCTTATGAAAAGAAAATATGAAGACAAAGCTTCTTGTTTCTTTGAGCAATCTGTACGGATCTGTTTTTTTATATTAAATTTGATTGAATTAAATCTCGCTAGAAGTCCTATACTGTTCATAACAGGTCCAAAAAAAAACTGGCTTTAGTGAAAAAGTTTCATGCCATTAATGTTTTCTACCAGAAACAAAATCGTCGAATGCAAGAGATCCATGAAGCCTTGGTGATTAAGTTATACCTTATTTTAAAGCTCATTATGGGCACAAAAAATTGGCCATTGCAGAAAAAGTGAACCTATATAAATTTGTTTCGAATGCAAGAGATTCGAGATGGTTGACTGATAGAAACAAACTACTATAGGCGATTGCGCCCATATTATGTCTGGAATATAGTTTTGGGCTGGACACCGTCATCGAGGTGAAATACTGGATCCTGCACTTTTCCTCGACCCAATAGAAAATAGTTTATAGAGGAATAATTGGTTTAGTGACCTTTGGTTTCTGCGTACATCTTTGTATAAGAATACTCTCATGTTGCGCAAAGATTTGCCAAACAGTTTAGTATTCATCCCATAAAAACGAATGCAACAAGTTGTGACCGTTTAATTTACAACAACACATGTCTGCACACCTTTTTAAGGATGTATTGGAACACCAGGGAACCTCGCCCCTAGTACTTACTTCTCCAATGAATAAAACGCGGTTTGGGATATAACTTCCTTATCAGAGGCATCTGCCTTATCAGAGCGCTACTACATGACTGTTTCTATAAGACAACGCGTATTTAGAATAGAATAGAATACTCGTTATTATGTACAAGGTATAAGTTACAGAAAATTAATAATTTAAAATACTATTTATTCTTTTGTCAGACCATTTCAAGTTGTATCGACTAACTTGTGTGACAGCGACTCGCAGTCAAGAAGGTTACCATCGTTCCAGGAAAGTCGTGAAGTTCCATATGATAAGAATTTGGCAAACACTGCTTTTATACCATAAGAAAGAATTTTTTTTTTTTTTTTCCTTCTATTATCTGCAATCAGTCAGTTGACTATAATCAGATAGGTTGCAGTTGGTAGAAATTTTGGTGGGTTAAAGCCACTGCCTTAACTCCCCTTATTTATCCAGCACATTTGCTCTTTTTAGGCGATTGATTGGGTTTCGTATTAGAAGCATGCTTGTCAATGGGTTGGGATGAAGCTTTAGTCGTTCAGCGTAGTTATCTGTGTATTGTTTGGCTTCTTCAATGACAGTTTTCATATTTAGGTACTCGTGTATTTCAGTGTTACGTGTGAACCAGGCTGCACCACTTATAGTCCTTAGGATGTTGTTTTGGGCTCTTTGGAGGCAAAGTATGTTAGATTTGCTAGCTGAAGACCACAGTTGAATTCCGTAGGTCCAAATCGGTTTTATTACTGAGCTATAGACTCTAAGTTTATTGCTTAAGGATAGAGTTGATTGCTTGCCAAGCATCCACAACAGATTTTTGAATCGATTATTTACTTCGTTTCGTTTGTGCTTAATATGGTCTTTCCATGTCATACGTTGGTCCAAGTATAACACATTTGCATGGCGGTAGAGGATCCTGGCCAAGTTTGACAGTTGGGCACAGCTTCTTTCTCAAAGTGAATGTGATGTGGTGCGATTTAGGGGCACTCGCTTTTACTCGCCATCTTCGCAGCCAGTCATTGGTTTGGTTGAGCTGGTTTTGTAAGCATCTACTGGCTTCGTCTGGATCACTATTGGATGAAAGAAATGCGGCATCATCCGCGAAGGTTGCAACAGTTACATTTGTAGCTTGAGGTAGGTCATGAGTGAAAATGTTATACAACACTGGACCAAGGACCGAGCCCTGTGGCACCCCCGCGCGGCAGGTATGCAGAGAAGATCTCGCGCTACGTTGCTTAACTTGAAACATTCTCTCATTCAGATAAGACTTCATCAGAAGATAGAACGATTGTGGAAGGGTTTTTTTTATTTTATACAGCAGGCCTTTATGCCAAACTCGGTCGAACGCCTGTTGGACGTCAATGAAAGCTGCTGAGCAATACTCCTTCCTCTCAAGGCATTGCCTGATCGTGTGGTAGACTCTGTGCACTTGTTCCACGGTGGAATGATCTTTGCGAAACCCGAATTGGTGATTAGGTATAACATCATTTTCATCGAGATGCGGTTTTAACCTGGTCAAGAAAACTCTTTCCCACAACTTCGACAACAATGGTGTGAGGCTAATTGGTCGGTATGAAGTCACTTCATTGATCGGTTTGCCATGCTTGTGGATCATCACTATCTGCGATATTTTCCAGAGGGATGGAAAGTAGAAAACTCGTAGGGTTGCATTATAAAGATTTGTTAGAAAGACAATGCTCTTCCTGGGCAACTCTTTCAGTATCTTTGGTGTGATTAAGTCAAAGCCGGGGGCTTTATTTAGCGTCAGATTTGAGATTTCCTTGGCTAACTCTCTTGGAGATGTTGGTCGCAAAGTAACATTCGGTTGGGTCTCTAGATCTAGAAATACATCTATTTCTGGGTCATCAGGGACATCACTTTCATTAGGCTTGAATACGTTGGCTAGATGGGTTGCAAATACTTCAGCTTTTTCTGAATCAGTACGTGCCCACGAGTTGCCTGATCTGATTGGAGGGAAGCATTGTTGGGGTTGAGTCATTGACTTTGTGGCTTTCCAAAGAGAATGGTGGCCGCTTGAATTTGGAGACAGCATTTCTAGTTTCCTTTTAAGAGACTCGTTTTCAACTTCTGCAAGGGTTTTCTTTAGTTCTGCAATCGCACGATTGAGTCTGGTTTTATCTTCTCTGTTGCGGGAGAGCTGCCATACCCTACGCAGTCTACGTTTTTCCAATATTTTATTTCGAATCTCGACTGGTATTGGTAATCTGCGGGATGATATATCCAGTGCAGGAGTGTTATTCCAGGCTGCCACTTGAATCAGATTTGTTATATATGAGCACGCTTGATCAATATCTGCAGGAGTTTTTAATGGAAGTTTAAGATTAATATTGGATTCCAGATAATAGCGGAAGTCATCCCAGTTAGTTTTTGCATTGTGCAGTTTGTCATTGTCTATCTCGCGATGTATGATCTTTGTGCTTACCATAAGCATTACCGGAGTGTGGTCAGAAGACCCATCAAGGCTTGATTGAATGTGGACGTTCAGATGGCATATGTTTTTGGTGATAAAAAAGTCCAACAAATCTGGAGTCTTCCGATTGTCTGTGGGCCAGTATGTCGGCTCACCAGTAGAAAGTGGCAGTAGCCGATTGGAATCGACGCTTCTTTTTAACTCGCGACCCCTCGTTACACTTAATCTTGCTCCCCAGTACGTGTGCTTGGCATTCCAGTCACCACCAGCTATAAATCGATTACCCAGTGACTGGAAGTAATTCGTGAACATGACTTCATTTATGGCGTATCGTGGTGGACAGTATATCGCCGAGAGGTTTAAATGGCCAGATCTGTCCTCTACTCGCACTGTAGTAGCTTGCAAGTAATTGGTTGCATAAGATGGTAATAAACAGTGCTTCAAACTATTTTTAATAGCAATCGCTGAGCCTGCGTGGGCACCTCCATCAGGATGCGACGTGAAGTACACACTGTATCCCGGGATGGATATTCGACTTCTTGAGGTTGTATGTCCCTCGGATATGAGGCATGCATCAAGCTTGTTAGAATTGAGGAAAGTTTCCAGTTCACGAGTGTTTGGTGCAAGACCATTAATGTTCCAAGTAGCCACATGGAGCATTGTCATTTTGACAGTTTAGTGACAAGTGTGGTGATAAGATCCAGCATGGAGCTTATTTGTTGAATTAGAAGATCAATCTTTTCGCTTTGTTTTAAGAGGATGTTCTCTAGGGCAGGATTCATATGGTAATGAACTGGATTAGCATAGGTTGATATTGATGTTTTAGAATTTTCGGCTACAGCTTGAGCGTAGGTTTTGTCCTGTGATTTTTCTTCGACCATCCGATGTGGCAAACGTGGTTCTGGAGCAGTGGCCGAAGTAACTGGTAATTTCGTGATAGGCTGGTTTGTTTTTCTAGACTTTAGGTTAGGGTTTTGTTTCCGAGCAACAAACTCCTTGTAGATTTGATAGATAAGAACGAATGCAGCCAATTTTGACTTTGGCGTACACCAGCACAATTCTACAAACTCCTGTAAGGATATAAGTCGTGAAGATTTGATTCGAAGATGTGACAACCACGTGACTATTAACGCTTAATATTATTACAAAATATATACTACATTAATTGTAAAACATGCTTCCTAACTTTGTAATATACCTTAATAATAATGCTGTCCAACAGGTTTTATAATAATTCGTTCAAAGAAATTAAATTCTCAGCTTTTCATATTACAGGCGCTTAAGGCACTCCACTATCAGTAAGTTTCGCTGAAATTCGGCGTTAGAAATTAATATTAAAATACTTTAGAAACAGTTTTAGAAAGATAAAATATATTAAAGAGGTGCAAACAAAATATGATAACTAACAATAGATCGTTTGAAGAACCCTTAAGCCAACATAAAAGGTATTTTAGGAATTGTTTGTCACACGTGTCTGCGCATGACATGCCCACTCATAGCACTCAAAACAACACTTCCTTCAAGTGATACAAGTTTATATTATTCAACGACAATTCGTCATCATGACGTGACAACGTATGGCAACCGTGCAGCCGTCCATAGACTCAAGATAAATGATGTTCTGTAGCCAGTAGCGTGGCGAACGCGAATATCAAAACATCACTAATGTATGGGACAAACATTGTCGTTTCAACACAACCGTCTTACGGGGACTGGCAATGCATTCCACAGAGCAGCCTGTACAGTGAAGGAAAATTTTAGTCGTAAGGTAATATATTACGTTTGTATTGTAAGTTAGTATATTAAATTATACTTAATTGTACACCAAAAGTAACACAAAAAGAGGAATTAAAACTAAAATTCAATAGGCGGCCTCATCGTATTTCACGATCTCTTCCAGACAACCTGGCATGTAAAGTATACGCCTGGACATGAAATGGGGCTGGCCAGCCGTGCTATTCTGAAAAGTTTATTTGCGAAATCAGTTCTGTATCCGCAGTGAAATCATGTGAAACTAGTTTCGTATTCTTAGATGGAGTGAATTCGACACTGGCGCCACCAAGTGATGATCGAAGTGAGAGGAACTAAAACGGGTGAGAATTTTGTCGTTTGTCTATAGGATTTTGTTATACAAATAGTTACACATATAAATTTAGTGAGTTGATGTAAATCATTACAAGACACAATTCAGCGTCACTACCCCACTACCATTGAGCAATGTCACTTGAGTTCTCGGAAATCACTTTCATAGAGTCTCACTTCACTTGGCTTTGATCTTAACATGTGAATACCGAAACTTGTACACTAGGCGAGATGAGAAGCGAAGTGAGTGTGACTTTCGAGATGATTTGCGAGATGGCTTTCGAAGTGATTTACCATTTACAGAAAGCACTACAGGGTGGAATTTGTATTTGTGCAATTTGTTCGAAAAAGTCACCGCAGCCCGGGAACGCAAAAGGAGAAACACGGAAAGGGGCTCCATCAAGACCGGAAGAAGTCATTTGATGATATCTCATCCATACAAAAAAAAGGATAGAATATGGACAAATCAAACCAAGGAGACAAAACGATCTGCATTTGCAAGACACAGTGATCGTGCGTGTCACACTTCCTTTTTATTGTAGCTGAGGACAATTTTCTAGCTGAAAGGCAACCACGTGTAATCAAATTTCAGCATTTTCCTCCATCATTCTACTGAAGGATTTTCCAATTTACTCAAAAATTGTATTAAGATAACGACGTATTTTTGTAAAAAGGTGGCTCGAGTGCTATGTGTTTGTTATTAATTTAATCAGTCATAAATGTGACTAATAACTATTTTATCAGTTACTCATGTATCTGTTTACTATATAATACAATGCCTTTGGACGATAAATTACATTCATACTGCACCTTAAGCAGAAAGCTACTGTGATCTTTTACGGAATTTAAATAAAAATCCTGAAAATGTGAGTATTTTTTTTAACTTTCTTAATTAAAAGGGAATTTCTCGGATTCGCATCACTGTCATAAATTGTCTAAAACACATTAATTTTGATATTGATTCTTGAAGAGACGATATTGCTTTTTTGTACGATCCGTACAGTTCATATATTTTAAGTTAAATAAGCAGTTTCGTACCGCGTGCGCAATTTATTTGAGTTCGCGTTCAGTCTTCGCCGCGTATACTCATTATCATAATATCATAGCATTTCGATATACTAATATCGTTCTATCATAAGTGTCTCTATAACTGTATCAATTAGTTATAGAATTCTATCAATAAATTCACCCTTAAAAACTCTCACTTCTTATCATTTATAGTTGTCCCGTACAACTTGAATTCGAACACGTTTTGAGTACGAGAATTCCAGATATGTAATTTTTTTTTCATTCCCACTACGTCATAAGAGTGATGATTGAATTGTATGTCATATTCCAGATGAAGACTTGTCTTTACCTCCTCGCTGTGCTCGCAGCTCTCGTTGCCTGCAATGACGCGGCTGTTTTCCAAAATGCCGCCGCCAGAGCCAACATGTCTCAGGGAACTTATAGACCAGGAGACAGACTGCTCCATAGGTGTGTATCTATATTTTACTGTTAAAGGCTATTGATATATGTATATTGACCGCAACGCATTAAAAAATACTCTCAAATCACTGTGGTACATACATTTTGAAAAAACTGTCAGGTCTTCTTTCTTCACATACTTTATCATTTTTATTTTTATCCGAATCTTGACATATTGCGCGTGCCTGTGGACGGCGAGCTATGAGTGGCTCGCCGTCCGATAGCAACCAGGCCCGAGTCGACGCGCGCCTCAAAGAGGTGTCAGCAAAGAATACGGGGCCCCATAGGGTCAGTGCCTGCTAGGGTTGCGGAATTTGTTCGAAAGAGTCACCGCGGCCCTGGAACGCAAAGGGCATTAGAAGGATGGGTTTTAGTCAGTAAAAGTCTGACACTGCCTTCCGCTCCGCCCAGAGCGGGAGAAGTCATTTGATGATATATTTTATCAATATTAGTTACGGTATTTAACATGCAGTAGTCGAATAATTTTAACTTAAAATTCATATCATTGCATTGGTTTTTTCTGACTAGAAGCCAATACGAGCCGCCCTTAGTCATGAACCTTATCGCACGGTGAAATCACCACTTGAGAATGAGATAGAACTAAATAAAACCTTATTATTTTTCAGCTCTTATTACTCCAAGCCCCGTGCGAACGCAATACAGTACCAAGACATCACTTACCGAGGTAACAGCACTGTCCGCATCACCTTCCTCGAGGCTGTCGAGGTAGGAGCCACCCAGTGGGGCACGCCCTCCCTCAGGGCAGGAGGCGTTGGCTTCAACCACACCACCATCAGGCTGACATCCGCCAGAGGTTACGGATACTACTACTTGGTCCGTATCTACGGCCGTTAAATAATGTTTGGAGGGTTATGAGGATATTTTGAAAACAATGACTGACTTAATAATCTGATTACAGTAAAAATTTTTTTATCAAGTTCTTTTTATTTTTATTTACCAACTGAAAAGTTATTAAAACTTATACTTGACAAGTCATAAAATCAATAGATTCTTAAATACTTAACTGGAGTACACATCTCCTAATTTGAATACGATTGTCAAAAACAGCAAGAGCTTTATCTACATATATCATTTTCCCAAAACTTCGCTCCTACAGCTACAGTTGCTTATCCGGACAGAAATTGAACAGGAACAGTGCTAAATATAATTATACAAGCTGCTGCCTGCGGCTCCGTACGCGTGAATGTCGTAAATTATATCAAGGGAACATAGTCCAGGGATACAATCCCATTTATTATTTTAGACTATAATTATCTACTATGCTAAATTTCATCAAGATCCGTTCAGCTGTTCTGTCGTTATTGAGTAACAAACATCCATCAATATTTGTATAGTTTTATTGGATAATATTTATAAAACTCCTAATAATAGTCCTCTGCCAATCCTGATACTCAAATTCAAACTAAGAATCTTGAAATGAGTACTTAAACCAATCATATGGTTAAATTTATTTTTTAAATAAGGTTTTAGCGGCATCAATCACACATCCGATACCCTGGAGCAAAAGGCAGAACTGTACTTTGAGCATAACCCAGTGCTGTGCCTCATCCAGCATCTGGAGCATAGCAGCATCACCCCGACTCACTGGGGCACCGTAAATAGTTCCGACCCACCGTGAACTCTAAAGGGCAGTGGTGGCCGAGTGGTAACGGCCCCGACTTACGCATTGTAGGTCGAGGTTTCAAACCCAGCCAGGCGCATTACTTTGTGTAATTAATTTCATCACCACTGCTCTCAAAACGGTGAAGGAAAACATCGTGAGGAAACCGGCATGTCCTAGATCCAAAAATTCGAAGACATGTGACATTCACCAACACGCACTGGGCCCGTTGTGGATTACGGCCCATTCCCTCTCCTAGAGAGGAGGCCTGTGTCCCAGCAGTGGGAACATTAAAAGGCTAATTATGCTTATGCTTATGTGAACTCTGTGACTTTCGGTTCCGACTCACTGGAACCAACCTATCACTAGCCTGGCAAGTACCTCACGGTGCATGGGCGACTTATCCAGTATCCACCTCCGGTCCCGGAGGAGAATGATGTAGTGGCAACAATGCCGCCACTCGAAAATATAACGAAGCAAAAAAAAAAACATAGCAAAACCAACAAAAAAACCCCTTTTTTTTCTGTATGGGAAATCATCAAATGACTTCTCCCGCTCTGGGCGGAGCGGAAGGGAGTGTCAGACTCTTACTGACTAAAACCCACCCGTGATCCTTCTTGTGCCCTTTGCGTTCCAGGGCCGCGGTGACTCTTTCGAACAAATTCCGCAACCCTAGCAGGCACTGACCCTATGGGGCCCCGTCTTCTTTGCTGACGGCTCTTTGAGGCGCGCGTGGAACACGACGCGCCGTCGACTCGGGCCTGGTTGCTATCGGACGGCGAGCCACCCATAGCTCGCCATCCGCAGGCCCGCGCCTACGGTGGCCCCTAAACCCCTACGCCATTTATCTCACCAGCGACGAACCTAAAATCCTGCAACACAGTATTAGAGTTTACCGTGCGATTTGAACATATACAACAGCCCGAATATCAACTTTCGGGCAGTTGCTCACCGGACACAACCGTCCAGTCCGAGGATCCTTCCTTTTGAATGGAGGTCTTTACTCTCTGTACGGCATAGCTTTTTTAGGTTTTAATATTTTATTATATCTAAGTAGCTGACCCAGCAAACGTTGTTTTGCCATAATTAAAAATAATTAAAAAAGATTTTCCCGCTTTTCTGTTGAATTTTTTCCTAAATTTTCTTTAAACCTCACGGAGCCCGAGACCTTTCCAACGAATGCAAAACCGTGGAAATCGGTCCGTGCGTTCTGGAGTTATAGCGTCAGGAAGGAAAACCCGACTTATTTTTATATAGTAGATGACGGCTCCATTCCCCACCATATAAACTAAACTGTTGTGTGATAAAAAACAAAACTGTGCTGCAGATATTCCTATGAATTTTTTTATCTATAAGATTTGGCTTGAAGCCAATGTTAAATGGTTCGGTAACACAAATAATAGTAACGTATAACATGACAAGTTTTGGTTAAAAAAAAAACTTAAAAACTATATCTTGCTAAAAGATCACTCAAAGGAAATTTGAAAAAGAACCTTACTTATCTGATCTTTACTTCTAATTGCATCGGTGTATAATTGATGCGGAATTTGTCCATAAGAGTCACAGTGGCCCTAGAACGCAAAGAGAATTAGGAGGAACACGCAAGGACTTTAGTGAGTAAGAGTCTGACACTCCCTTTCGATCCGCCCAGAGCGGGAGAAGTTATTTCGTGCTTTCCCATTCTTTAAAAAATGGTGTATAGTTGGATGAATGTTGTACATGGATTGATTGGTCGCCACGGGTAAGGATTATACTCCAATAAGGAAACTGGTTATTGCCATAAGAGCAAACAAAAAAAATGATATACGTTTTAAAAATAATTTATTCTAATCAGATTTTAAATCATTCGAATACAAAAAAACCAAACAAAAAAAACTCTTATTAAAAACCCCTCTATTAAAAAACACTGTTCGTAGTCATTGTTGAAACTGTTCATTCATATAGGTGCTTATCGGCCCCAGATTTCAACCATATAGTAGTATCCGTAACCTCTTGAGGATGTCAGCCTGATGGTCGCGTTGCTCCATCCAACGCCTCCTGACAAGAGGATGGGCATACCCCACTGGGTTGCTCCCAGCTCGGTGGCTGCAATGTAGGAGATACGAACGTAGTTGGGTCCTCTGTAACTGATGTCCTGGTACTGAACTGCATTATACACTGGTGCCTTATAGTAGTAATCCCTGAAAATATTAAGTAAAAGAGATTATCTTCTGTCAGAAAATCATGTTTATTGATTGAGACAGTTACAGATCCTATATTTATTTTGTCTAACAAACTCTGTTCTAGATAAAGCGAATTGTTTTATCAAAGTTCTTTGTGGTTGCGTGACATTATGGTAGCATATCCCATTACTTCATAAAAGTGGCGCCAGTGACGAAAAAGTTGAAAGGGAACCGCTTGTCTTGGTATAGTCATGTAAAAAGGAGGGATGAAACACATGTAACTAAAAGGGTTTTGAATATGAATGTGGATGGATGGAAAGGGAGAGGTAGACCAAAAAAACGATGGATGGATTGTGTGAGGAGTGATATGAAAGAAAAAGGATTTAGTGATAGCGTGACGGCTGACAGGACAGAATGGAAGAAAAAAACATGTTGCACCGACCGCAAGTAACATGGGATAAGGGCAGGAAGATGATGATCTCATTACTTCATAATTTTGAACCTTTTTCGTAGATTGTTTTCTTTTTATAAAACTTTTTACATGCATTTATTTACCGTTTATTCATTATTCAACGTAATTTGATGGACTTGCTTGGTATCAAACAACTAACAATCTTTCGACTTTCGACAATCGTTTTTGCTGATAGAATTTGACTTTACCCAAAGCGTCTAATCCCGCGATGGCCCAAAGGCCAAGTTTCAATCTTATCATTATATTTTTTAAATCTAAAACTGAAAGAAGTCAAACCTTAATCTTCAATAAAAAGATAAACCCAAGTAAAAATCAAGGAAAATGTGACATTTAATTCAAATTGTGAATTTTAGGAAAAATCCCATGTGTGTGTCTGTATATGTATGTGTTATCACTTCGATTACCTATATATTTTTTATCAACTCGATGATACAGCATTAATAAACGTATTACAAAACATGATAAGTGTAAAAGACCTAGTACAAGACTATTTCCTATAGCTTCGGTCAATAAACCTGCTTATTCATCAGATTGGTATCTTAATCGCTTAGCACAATAATGAGTAATTTGTTGAATTACTATCAACAATTTTATTTTAACACTAGCAGCGCCCCGCGGTTTTACCCGCGTAGTCCCCGTTCCCGTGGGAATATGGGGATAAAATATAGCCTATGTTACTCAGGGTGAATGTAGCTTTCTAATGGTGAAATAACTTTTGTAATCGGTCCAGTAGTTTTTGAGTTTATTCGTTACATACAAAATAATAAAAATACAAATCTTTCCTCTTTTCTTTTGATTAGTATAGAAGTATAGATAGAGGAATGAAACGCACCTGATTAAAAGATAAATTAATTAAAAGTTGACGAATGGAAATAAAGACGACGAAGGCTAAAGATAGATTTCAAAAGAAAGCATTAAGGAACGATATGCAGACAAAGCAGTGAATGAAAGAGTCACGGTTAACAAGGAAGAATTTAATAAAAAAACGTATTGCACCGACACCGGACAAGAACCTCTAGACAAGTGGCATTATAACAGTGATGGCGTATCGAGATTTTCAAAAAGTCCATGGCATTGACAAACGCTACAGGAATGTCACGTGGTCAATCCCAAACATTCATTCACTCTTGTTTCTAGACAAGAGCCAAGCGTTAGAAGGTGATGCACACGATAATATTGAATATAAGAAAGTATCTAAAACAATAACAGTCCTTGACTTGAGCGTTGTTGTTGAAATTGTTTGCAATGTGATTAACTTCTTATACTTGTCTCATTATCTTTTGACTTTAACTACATATTGTTGTAAATATAGGTAGAAGATGGGGCCCACTAAGGCTAGTGCCTTTTAGGGTTGCGGAATTTGTTCGAAAGAGTCACCGCGGCCCTGGAACCCAAAGGTCAGTGGGAACACGGATAGGTTTTAGTCAGTAAGTGTCCGACACTACCATCCGCTCCGCCCTGAGTGTGTGTCATTTGTCATCAAATGAGACATCAAATGAGTCATTTGATGATTTCCCATCCATACAAAAAGGTATGACAGCACTTTCAAGAAACAGTCCTTTCTTTACATATTTAATTTAATGAAGCATTGTACATATATGTATCTTATCTGTATTCTTTATCTCCATCTTATCAACAATCTATCTTCTTCCATAAACTTTAGTATCTATATCATTGATCTTCCTCGTATTTTTATTGTAACCGATAAAAATACAAGGACGTAAAAAAGTGTATTTATATGTTGCTTAAAGGAATTCCAGATCAAAATATATGAATACATAGGCTTCTTTATTCTGTTGATATATCACATGATAAAAGCCACAGAAAAATCTGAAGGAACATTAAAAGGATATTTACTTCACTGACTACGATGGTTTTAAGTGTTCCTGTCTGTTGAATGACTAAGTTTTACTTCCCACGATAAAAGAAAAATGACGTAACTACAAACCTGTGAAGCAGTCTATCTCCTGGCCGAACAGCTCCCTGGTACATGTTGGCCCTGAACGCGGCATTTTGTGCAACAGCCGCATCATTGCAGGCCACAAGGGTAGCGAACACGGCAAGGAGAATCAGGCACTTCATCTGAAATGTAACATAGGACCCGTTAATAAAAATAAATACGGAAATTCCGTTAATGCAGAAATAACTTATAGTTCGATTGGCATAGCGGAAGATAAAAGGCGTGTATTTTTCATTCAGAATTTGTTGCTTTGTTGTTGAATGCAAACTTTACCGCATGATTATGTATGTTTTCAGCATTAAAATAAGTTAAAATCAACACATTTTAGTTTCAATACGACGATGTAAATAATATTAACACAAGTATAAAATGTAGGTCACAATTAAATCTCACTTATCAACAGAAACCAAATAGTTAAGCATTTAATATTTTGTACCAGTTGAAAAAGTTAAGAAAAACAATTACAAGGTAGAATAAGATACTTACATTTTCAGTTTTTCTTGCAGTAAATGACACAGTACCAATCTCACAAGAGTGCAGAGCGGCTATAAGTTACCATCTAAAGTAGATGAATATATAGGATAAAGGTACACAATGATAAGATAATACTTTGACTGTTTCAATAACAATAAGTGGTCGTGCCGAGCAACGATTCCGAGAAACATTTATCTCGATTGTATCAATAACTTTTGTTTATTGAAGGAAAACAATTATACTTGCAAATACTGATGATTCACTACGATGTATGGCAGATGAACCAAAAACTGAAAACATGTTATTAAAACCTTACAGTGACGGCGCCCGTTCACGAAGGTAACGCGTGTTCAGCACCATTCAACTCGAGCATATCGAACTGAATGATGCAATGTGCCACCAGCAAGGCAAGGCAAGGCATTTCAGTGAGCATGACATAATCTCAACTGCCGTACTCATCTCAGACTTAAGTTATCGGTAGCTAATAACATAAAGGCTCCATGATCTGCTGCTCTGATCTGCTGCTCTCATGCACAAAATTTGAAAAAAAAAAAAAAAAAAACAAAGTACTTATCAGACTATAAAGCCACAACTGGAAGACAAGCCTCCTCTCTTTGAACTGAAGTGCAGGTTTATGCAACCGATCCGAACACCAGAAATTCTAAATGCTGGTGTCTCTAGTTTTATGACAGGTTACCTGCTAAATCAAAATTCCTTCATCTCTTTTTTTATTGACATTTCGTTAAATCTTCTCTGAAAATGCAACCACGAACGGCCCCCTTTACCAGCTAGTTAACTGAGTAATTTCTGATCACTGCAAGAAATAAAGGCATTTATTAACAAAATTTAAATGCGAGCTATTAACCTCACTAAGGAACTTCTACATAACCTTAAAACTAAAATAAAACGCCAATCTATACTAATATTATAAAGATTAAAGATTTGATTTTTTGTTTGTATTGAATAGGCTCCGAAACTACTGAATCGATCTGAAAAATTCTTTCACTGTGGGTAAGCTACACTATCCCCGAGTGACACAGGCTATATTCTTTAATCTATGATTCTCATGAGAACGGGAACTATGCGGGTGAAACCGCGGGGCACTGCTAGTCACTTATACTTGACAAGCAAATATCAAGTAGGTACTTACAGAGTTTTACCAACTCTAATTATAATGACAAATACTCACAAATCGCGTCAACTACTACCGTTCGTTCCGTACGAAAGCCAACGAGCAAATGACGAATTACTCTTTTTTATGAGTCTCGCAGTTCAACCTACGATTGTCGACTATTTAACCGGGCTTGCCTGTGGCAGCCTTAAATATTAATATTAAAGTTTCCAGGCAGGCCTTATAAAAAACTTACAAACTAAGCGACTACGCGCTTAGGGCACCCTCTGTGGGGTATGACTTCGACTTAGGGCGTGTCTGAGGGGAGCAGCTAGGAACGGGCTGGATCGAACAAGTGACCGATACTTGGGCACACACCACTTAGACATTTTTGATGAAAATCGGTTGAGCCATTTAAAAGTTGTGGGGGGTAAGTAAAGAGGGAAAGCGGGGAAGAATAACTGAATGTCTGCAAATATACTCGAGTAGGGTCTCAAATGAAAGCGCACTGAAAGAGAATACTGATGATGACTTAATCGAGATTGTTCTTAAAATATGTACCTACTACCTATAAAAAATAAAAATTACTTATTTTCTTTCTATTGAGTCTTATCTTGAAGTTCTGGTCACTTATCGTAACTAATACATCATATTAAAACCGGCATTAGTTCTCGATTGCGGGTACTTAAAATAACAATGCATTGTTGAACAGTATCATAATATACCGTGAAATAGTTTCACCGTACGACCCGCTCCAATTCTTACGATGCATCATCTGCCTAGACTTTTCCCAACTATATTGAGGTCAGCTTCCCGTCAAACCGAATTCAACTATATTTTACCAGACCTCCACAACCCATTAACTGGGTTTCACGATACGTACTTCTTGGCAAGACATGTATATCCCATAAAGCTAATAGTTGCCTAATTCATATTAACTACGTTTAGGATAGTTGCCCCACCGGGAAAGAGGTTTATCTCCCAAAAACTTTAATCGCACCTGGCCTTCCCATGCAATCGCACAGACCCAAACAACACGGTCAACATAGTGGTCGTTGTAGTCTCTCGATGATAAATAAAATAACACGTAACTCATCCATGAAACTAGAGTAATTAAAATCAGGGCAACTATGCCCCTGGGACAACTATCCTGGTATAACTAATAGTTCAATATTAATGTTACTCATGTATGTACATTATGTATACTGTTATGTTCATGTCACTACTTTGATAAATGCGAAAGTATGGGTAAATGGATGAATGGATGGATTTTCGTTACTCCCCAGAATGGCTGAACAGGTTTGGATGAATTTTGGCAGAGAGATTATAGCACAAAGACTCCTTTTTATTCCAGGAGTATCGAAAATTATCCCAAGTAAATACTTGGGATAATTTTCGACTTTGTGACTTTCGCTAGCAGAAGCTTTATAATTTACTAGCAGCACCTCGCGGTTTCACCCGCGTAGTTCCCGTTCCCGTGGGAATACGGGGATATAATATTTTTTTCAAATCGGACCAGTAGTTCCTGAGATTAGCGCGTTCAAACAAGCAAACAAACAAACAAACAAACTCTTCAGCTTTATAATATTAGTATAGATAATATATATATATGTAAGCTTATTATTATAAAAAGGAAAGATTTTTTTGTTTTTGTTCCGAATAAGCTCCAAAACTACTGGACCGACTTGAAACATTTTTCCAACAAAAATACATAAGAAGACTTACTTAACACTATCATTTTCATTTCCTTCCTTCCAAACGATGACATTACCGTTTCAATTCAGATGATACGCAATAAAAAATAAAGATTAAAAAAGAAAAAATAATAAAGATTAAAATTGATTAAAGCCACTTAACTATCTGCTTTAATCAAAACTAAAGTGAATCATGAAATCTTCGGATAATTGTCATATCAACAAATCAATTTTTATCACATGTTGTATATTACGATGTTATCTTTTTATATTTTAATGAATATTTTCCTTAACATTATTTAGAAAATGTTGTTGTTGAATATATCTAAATAAAAAATACGTATTTCATTCATATATCTAAATATTGCGCAGGACGGCTGGCATAAACTGGATGCGAGAAGCCGAAAATAGTTTTAAGTGGCGTGCAATTGGAGAGGCCTATGTCCAGCAGTGGACTGCAACAGACTGTTGATCAGTGGCGTGCAGTGGTTCGAGTTAGGGTAGGCCAGAAAATAATGTCCAAAAAAAACACACCACATTATTCAGGGTTGAAATTTGGTGTCTTTTTTTTTGGATTTTTTTTTAAATAGGCAATAAAAAAAAATCAAAAAAGTTCATTTAATTAAAAATCAACCCTGAATAATGTGGTTATTTTTTAAAATTTATTTGGACATTTTCTCTGGCCTACCCTAAGTCGAACCACTGCACGCCACTGCTGTTGATGATGATGATTGATCTAAATATTAACCATTATAAAACTGGTAACCATTCCCTTTCCTCTGTCACCGTACTTAGGTTGTACCAACACACATAAAGTGTATCACTTTATGTAATACCTAGTCTATGAACTGGGCACTAACTGACTTTTTGGTCTAAAATTCCACCCCATAAATTCACCATACAGTTATCTCACAAAGTTAAAGAACTTTTATAGAAAAAAAAAATACAACACTACTATTACTTAAAAATTAGACATACATATATGTATAATTTCCGAGGATAATCACCTACTTATTGAGATACCAAGTTATCGGATATCGGCTAATTTGATATCGCACACATCATCACTTTACTATTGCAGATTTTGTGTTGTAAAGGTAAATTATTATTTCCGTTCTGCCAGATAACATAATTCTTCAAAAAAGTCGTTGCCAACAGAAACAACTAAAAGAAATCAATTTGGATCTTCCTCACTTTTTTTTCAAAGATATGAAATCATCAAATGACTTCTTCCGCTCTGGGCGGAGCAGAAGGGAGTGTAAACTCTTACTGACTAAAACCGTCTTCCTCCTAATGCCCTTAGCGTTCCAGGTTCGCAGTGACTGTTTCAAAAAAAATCTCAACCATCTTCCCCCTACTGTCAATGTGATCATAATTTCCTTATGGTAGCATAATCAGCCTTTTAATGTTTCCACTGCTGGGACACAGGCCTCCTCTCTAGAAGAGGGAATGGGCCGTAATCCACCACGCGGGCCCAGTGCGGGTTGATGAATGTCACATGTCTTCGAAGTTTTGGTTCTAGGACATGCCGGTTTCCTCACGATGTTTTCCTTTACCGTTTTGAGAGCAGTGGTGATGGAATTAATTACAAATGCGCCCGGCTGGGTTTGAACCCGCGGCCTGCAATTCGTAAGTCGGGGCTGTTACCACTCGGCTACCACTGCTCAATGGAATGTACATTCGGTTTAAATTACGGCTGGACGGTGGAAAGTTGACAAAAATGCCGGATTCCCATTTTTGTCTACAGGGTTTTAAGTAACCTACCATGAATGCGGTCATAAGAGCTATTTTCGCTCGCTTTGCTCGCTCACTCTAGCTTCCGTAATCCCATTCGAAACTATCCGTGTCGGGGTGCCCTCAGTTCCCAAGCCGGCCCCGGTCGCTCTTTGATCAGCGGTTCGATTAATACGATACTAGTAGCGCCCCACGGTTTTACCCGCGTAGTTCCCGTTCCCGTGGGAATATGGGGATAAAATATAGCCTATGATACTCAGGATGAATGTAACTTTCTAATAGTGAAAGAATTTTTGAAATCGGTCCAGTAGTTTTTGAGTTTATTCGTTACATACAAAAATACAAATCTTTCCGCTTTATAATATTAGTATAGCTGAACATTATAACTTTTAGTCATTCGTTCAAGCTTAAGTGCGTTGAAGCTTAAATGCAATGAAATTACATATATAATTACTTATTATATAATGAAATTATATCCTAAGTAATTATAACAATAAAAAATTATACCAAACGAAATTGTATCGTTCGTTGTTCTATTTGAAATATCTAACAATATACACCAAACCTTGATACACAAAGAAACAAAAACATATTTAGCATAAAAGTACCATAAAAGTCACCGCAAATAAATAGTTGTTTTTGCTATTACATCATCTCGTATCGTAAATGTGAAAAGTTGCAATCACGTAACATTTTCTACCAATATGTCAGGTTAGCGAGCAGCCAAGTTATGTACGAAACGTTTTAAAAACACCAATATAAATTCTCTTCTAAAACAAAATAGGGATGGTCGTAACAGGTTGTCAGAAGCCCGATAGCCAGATATTTCAATGTGTACAGTATTACTCAGTAACTCGCTTGTGGAGGTCAAAATAATCGTTTTCAGCGTCATCCCTTTAATTAATAGCCTCCCCCAAAATAGTTGAGAATGTTAGACTTTGATACAAGTGGACACATTGTTTATGCAGCTGTGGCACAAGAGACCGACAAACTGAAGGTAAGTTGTGACTGCAATTATAAATCCCCACTTGTATTTAACGACGGAAATCATCAAATGACTTCTCCCGCTCTAGGCAGAGCGGAAGGGAGTGTCAGACTCTTACTGACTAAAACCCACCCGTGATCCTTCTAGTGCCCAGCTTTACAGAGCGTTCCAGGGCATTCCAGGGCCGCGGTGACTTTTTCGAACAAATTCCGCAAGTTTTCCCCCTTACTGAATAAAATAAAAAATCACATAATATTTGGTAACAAATTGTTGGGAGACATGACTCACAGTGTTTTTGTCGCGCATCTTGCCCGAACATCGAGGGGGCTATCCGGCGATCAAGTGGGGGCTTGCCGTCGATACAAACATTTTAATTCGAATACGAATATTAATCGATTGATTGTTTAAATGTGGTACAACCAGCCATCTCAGACAAACTAATAAAAAAATAAATAGATAAGTATAATATTATAACAATATAGCCTTTTTTTTTGGATGGGAAATCATCAAATGACCCCTCCCGTCCTGGGTGGAGCGGTAGGGAGTGTCAGACTTTTACTGACTAGAACCCACCCGTGATCCTTCTTGTGCCCTTTGCGTTCCAGGGCCGCGGTGACTCTTTCGAACAAATTCCGCAACAGCAGGCACCGACCCTATGGGGCCCCGTCCTTGATGCTGACGGCTCCGTGAGGCGCGCGTGGAACAAAAAGCGTCTTCGACTCAGCCTGGTATCGGACGGCGAGCCACCCACGCTCACCGTCCACAGGCATCAGCCACTACGGAATAGCACAGCGGCCGACCTGTCTCTGGAGGAGGCTGCAATGGGACCATTACTGGCACTCCATTTCAGCCCCCTCCCGAGTATCGGGAGTCGCAGCGGCCACAGCAGCAGCAGCGGCAGTGGCGGCGACGGAAGCCGCGGCGGCGGCAGAGGCGGCGGCGGCGGTGGACCTCTTGCGCTTGGTCGGGGCGATTGGCGCGCAGGCCTTTCCCCCAGCCCAGTGCTCGGCCGGCTTGCCAACAGATAACAATATAGCCTGCGCACTAAAAGTAGAGTGACGTGGGTAACCGCCTGTATAATCTTATAGTGAATTGATTTATGATTTCTGTTTTGGATCTCAGGGAGATAAATAAATAAGCGGACTGTATTCTATTTTTTAAAATTATATTAAATAACGGTGAGACTAAGTGGTGGTACAGCGAGGTGTCGATTGAAGGATCAAGTGCCTCGGAAGCCGTCGGATGGAGAAGTGCTTCGCCGCTCGCCGTCCGCCGCGCGCTGGTCGTGTGCCCCGCGCCCGCCGCCTCAGCCGCCGGTGACGTCAGTCAATATGTTCACGCGTTTGATGCGTGAACATCCTCCCGCCCGTTGACGTCTTCGAAGGGAAGAGGGCAAATATTATTGAATCCTCTAGTGATGACTCCTCTTTTTGTCTTCACGTCTGCCACGCGTGTGATGTTGTCGACGCCTGCATATGTTCGTACTACACGACCCAGTGCCCAAACAAGTGGTGGAAGTGACTTGTCTCGGATGAGCACAAGTGTTCCTTCTTTGAGCTTCCTGTCTGAAGCAACTGACCATTTAGTCTTCTGTTGAAGTAAGGAAACATATTCATTAGCAAACCGCTGCCAGAAGTGTTGGCGGATATATTCAATCCTTTTGAAGCGGTCTAAGCAGCTGATGTTTTTGTCAGGAACCTGTGAAGATGGTACAGACGTGAGTGTTCGTCCAATTAAAAAATGGGAAGGAGTGAGGACAGACAAATCGGAAGGGTCACAGGACAAGGGAGTTAGAGGACGGGAATTTAGAACGGCCTCTATTTGACACAAACAGGTTGCTAGTTCCTCGTAAGTGAAGTTGGTGAGACTTAGCAACTTTTTTAAATGGTTTTTGGTGGACTTCACGGCAGCTTCAGCCATACCATTGAAGTGTGGGGAATGAGGAGGAGCAAAAACAAATCTAATGCCTTGCTGTGCCATTTCAGATGCAACACCAGAGTCAGTCATAATTCTTTGCAATTCATTATTAGCCCCAACAAAGTTCGTGCCGTTATCGGATACTATACTATGAGGTTTACCCCGACGAGACGTGAAACGATTCAGTGCGGCAATGAAACCTTCTTTTGTAAGGTCGGTGACGAGCTCCAAATGGACTGCCTTCGTTGCATGGCAAACGAAGATGCATAAGTATGACTTTGTTAGCTTACAACCACGACCTTTCCGGTCAGCTATCAGTACTGGGCCAGCATAGTCAGCGCTACAGTTAAAGAATGGATATTTAATATTTGTTCTAGACAATGGAAGTTGACCCATGATTGGTTGTATATTTTGGCACTTGTATCTAAAGCATTTAATACATTGTTTGACGACAGTTTTAGCAAGATTCCTGCCGCCTAAAGGCCAATAGTTGAGTCGTATATTTGCCAACAACAATTGCGGACCCGCGTGGAGCAATTGCTTATGTTGCATATGAAACAGAATCTTTGTTAGATGATGTTTACTACAAAGTAAGGCTGGATATTTCGTGTTATACTCGTAAGGCGAATTATCAAGTCTGCCGCCTACTCGTATAATTCCCTTTGAATCTAAAAATGGTGTTAATGAAATTAAACGATTTTTACGAGGCAAAGATTTCCCCGTCTTCAAAATATTGCATTCTTTTGGAAACATCTCTGATTGTGCACTAAGTAGTAAACATGATAAAGCGTTATCTAATTCATCACTAGAAAGCGAACCGTGCAATTTGCAATTAGTATGCTTTAAATTATAAATAAATCTTTTGATGTAGGCAATGATTCTTATTAGACGATTGAAATTAGAATGATTGGGAATTAATGACTGAATTATTGTATTATTAGATGATTGATTAGAATGAGTATTATTTTGATCAGTGAAATTACACACTACTTCAGGTAGATCGTGTTTCACGCTATTACAGAGCATATTAGGCCAGCTACTTTCGCAGCCTTGCAAAAAACTGGGGCCCGACCACCATAACGAGCATTCACCGATAGAATCGGCCCTCGCCCCGCGAGAAACAAGGTCCGCCGGATTGTCCTTCGATGGTACGTACCTCCACCTGTCACCGGCAGTAATTTCCTGAATTTCAGCGACTCGATTACGTACAAAGGGTTTTAGCTGATTTGGTAATGTGTTGAGCCACCCCAATACGATCATCGAGTCGCTCCAAAATAGCCTCTTAACTATAGGCATAGTCAGGGATTCTAATACGGTAGCACACAGTCTTGCACCCAATAGCGCAGCACAAAGTTCAAGGCGCGGAATTGTTACAGTTTTTATTGGTGCTACGCGATTTTTGGACACTAAAAGTTGTACATATACTGAACCATCACTACATACTGACCGAACATATATGCATGCACCGTATGCTTTTTCTGAGGCATCACAAAAAATATGCAATTCATGCTCCTCTGCTAGATTGCAGCAGACCCATCTTGGAACATTTAAACGGTTCAGACTGGGAAGTGTGCGAACAAAAGTAGACCACATCTCTGTTATTTCTGGTGAGACTTCTTCGTCCCATTCAGACTGTTCAACCCATAGTCGTTGCATTATTAACTTTGCTTCAACAATACAAGGACCAACCAGTCCTAGGGGATCGAACACTTGACTGATCACAGAAAGAATGTGTCGCTTTGTTATTTTTTTTACTACGGAAATATTAATTAAGAAAGATAAGGTGTCAGTTTTACAGAGCCAGTGCAAACCCAAGGTTTTAGATGACTGGGAGTGACTGGACAAGTCTAATGAACTTGATTTTCCTGAGTCACCTATTGCTTCGAGGATTTCCGGACTATTAGACTGCCACTTTCGCAAAAAAAAAATGAGCAGATGAAAGAATGGAGCTGATTTGTTTCACTAAATCTATAGTTTCTGAAATTGTTGAACTGCCACCCAAGTAATCGTCTACATAAAAATCCCGTGAAATTGCAGACCTCAGTTTGTCTGTGGAAGCTTCATCCGCAAGACTCACTAGACATTTTGTTGCTAAGTAAGGTGCAGATGATGTCCCATAAGTAACTGTGTTTAGCCTGTACCTTTTTAACGGTTCTTTGGGATCCTTTCTAAAAATAATTTGCAGTAATGGCCTTTGTGAATGAGCCACTTCTATGCAGCGATACATTTTTTCAACATCACCGGAAACAACATATTTGTGTTGCCGAAATCTTAACAAAATGGAAAACAAATCATTCTGTACTTTGGGCCCTACCATCTGAATATCATTAAGTGATACTCCAGAGGCAGACTTAGCAGATGCGTCAAATACAGCTCTCAGCTTCGTTGTCGTACTGGATTCGCGAATTACTCCATGATGAGGTATGAAGTACTCTGCATATTTACTTGAATGAGGCCTTGACTTGTTGTCAACTTCGGTCATATGACCAAGGCGTTCGTACTCATCCATAAATTCTATGTATTTAGCCTTGAATTCAGGTTCCCGTTGAAAGCGACGCTCTAGCGACAGAAAACGATGTTTTGCCATATAGTACGAGTCGCCTAGTGCGCTTGGATCAGCTTTCAAAGGCATAGTGACAATAAACTTACCGTTATCACTACGAATAGTATTTTGTTTGAAAATTAATTCACAATCCCGTTCCTCTTGAGACAGGGAGTGCTTAGGAGAGATGGAGTCTAGTTCCCAAAATCTTGTAAAATTATAGATAGAGTGGGTAAAATTACAAAAATGTGAGCCTTTTTTAAAGGATGAACGAAGCTGAGATACTGGACCAGACACTATCCAACCTAATTTGGTGTCACATAGCTTAGGCATGCGCTTACCTAAATCAATAGTAGCAGTACCTATAACACTCCAAAATATTTCTGCGCCCACCAAAATATCAATGACTGAAGGAATATTAAATGTAGGGTCAGCTAGACGAAGACTTGACGGAATAGGAATATTCTTCATATCGACATAAGATGTTGGCAACAGTTTTGTTATCTCGGGTAAAATTAGGCAGTCCAGGTTAATCTTATAGTCACCATTAGAAGACTCAATGTTTAGGTTACAAGACTGTGTACTGTAGGAAGATTGTTGGTTGATACCCGTGACAGTGGAGGTAGTTTTACGTCGTAACAAATCCAGTTTGGTGCAGAGGCTCTCCGTCATGAAGTTGGCCATGCTGCCGTTGTCAAGCAGGACTCGAGCGTTGACTCGTTCACCGTTCTTGCTCACCACCTTCACGATGGCTGTGGACAGCAATACATTGGGTGTACTAGTATGGTGTATAGTATCAGCTGATAAGGCGACACTATTTGAAGTATCGATTGGCAAGGCGACACTATTTGACGCTGAAGGCATGGGGTCTTGATAAGGCTGCTCAGTCGGTTCAACATGCAAGAGAGTATTATGCCTGGATTTGCAATATTTACAACCAGCCAATCGACATTTCTTGGTTATATGACCAGAGCGCAAACAATTCAGACACACCTGTAAGTCTTTAGCTTTTTGTATTCGTGATTCAGTGGGTAAACCTTTAAACATATCACAAGTATATAAAAGATGATCGTTAGAACATAAAGGACATAATTTGTTACTTTGTGATTTTTTATTTTGTTGATTGTTATTTTCTAAGTTACTATTTTTAAAACTACTATTCATTCTTTCTTTGTGGGTATTCTGATCTCCTTTGGTATTTGAAATAATAAAACTTTTTTGTTTATTATTCACATTAGTGCTTGATTTACTTTGATTTACCTCTAGCGTTTCTAACAGATCTGCCCTACCACTAATAAATGATATTAATTTTGACAAAGTTGGAGATTCAGACAGTGTATTGCGTTGCTCTTCCCATTTTCGGTTTGTATTTAAATCTAATTTTCTAGAAATCATAAATATAATAAGAGTGTCCCAATACTCTGTTGGCTCCCCTAAGGTCTTAAGTGCCCGTATATTTTTATTGATGACATCGATAAGACGTCGCAAATAAGTCGATGATTCCTTTGTTATGGGTTCGACATCAAACAGAGCCTGCACATGATTATTTATCAAAAGGCGATTGTTGTTGTAGCGATCACATAATAAGTCCCAGGCCACTATATAATTGTCACCCTTAAAATCTATGTTCTTAATTATTTCCGACGCGCGGCCCTTAAGGGATGCACGGAGGTAGTGAAACTTATTAATACCATCGATACAAGTGCTGTTATGTATTAATGAAATAAAGGTATCCCTAAATTCTAGCCAGCACTGATAACTACCGTCGAATTGCGGTAGATCAATTTTTGGTAAGCAAACAAAGTTATTTTTAAACGATGCACCTGGTTTCGAGTCCATTGTAGTGTCCGTCTCCGAACCCTCACGCTCAGCGGAGCTGATCCGAAGCTGGCTGCGCGCCTTGGCGACCAACGAGTGGTACCGCTCTTCAATCTGATTTCGCTCCACGTACTCGTCTGCAGGGGTCTCCGAAGCTAACTCGATCTCCATCTGTAATGCATCGAAAGCATCGTACAAGGCTTCAAATTTGCTCAAGCGACCTTCTAAATCAATCCGTTGAAGTTCAGATATAAGCTTTGAAGAAGAAAGAACAGTAAGGTACTTTTCAAAGTTGGTAAGCTTTGCTTTAATGCCACTGCGCTGTTTTACTAATTTATCGATATCCATGTTGTACTTATATTTGAGAAATGAAAGGCTTTAAAATTAATTAGAAGCAAATGAAAGTATATTTTTAAAGCAAAAACGATCAAACTAAGTAGCAAGTGTCGAATAAATCAATTCAAAAGAATAGGCAGTTGACTAATGAACAGTTAAGTCGCAATAAATAAAAAACCGTTAAGTCGGTAGCAGGCACAGCTGATGCGAGAACAAAGGAGGCGCGTCACCGTACGATCAAAATCTGGTTTGACCGGTCGGCAGGTAAAAGCGCACTGACTAATCGCGTTATAAACAACTGAGTAATAAGCTAAAACACGAGCGGTAATGCAATTGCGATTGACTGTAACACTGCTTGAGATAGATAGAATGCTATCAACTAATTGCCTGTGTCAAAAAGAGGCGAAGTAAGCGATAGCAGGAACAGAAATTGACTTTAAAACACTTTTGTAAAACGGATAAAAGGAAAGGTAAATAATTGGAACGAACTCACAGAGGTCCTTAACCGTTTCACTAATCGACTTCTTGAGGCTGCAACGGTGATTCTGCTGATCGATGACGGTTGACATTTAAATCCACTTCAACGGTTCACTTGATGTCTACTTTGTTTCTTTATTCCTGAATGTTTCCCGGTAGAAGGACCATGTTTTGGATCTCAGGGAGATAAATAAATAAGCGGACTGTATTCTATTTTTTAAAATTATATTAAATAACGGTGAGACTAAGTGGTGGTACAGCGAGGTGTCGATTGAAGGATCAAGTGCCTCGGAAGCCGTCGGATGGAGAAGTGCTTCGCCGCTCGCCGTCCGCCGCGCGCTGGTCGTGTGCCCCGCGCCCGCCGCCTCAGCCGCCGGTGACGTCAGTCAATATGTTCACGCGTTTGATGCGTGAACATTTCCATGTTGGATAACTATTTTTTTCCTACCTTTGTCATGTAATGACTTTGCATACTATTGTATAAATTCAAGTTCTTAAAACGCAACAGACAGATCTGTTGCTGGGTAGTTTGTTGTGCTACTTCTTCTTCCCACCTAAAACACTAGGAAGTGGTGACGGGTGGGCGTTTTGAGGGACTGTCTTTATGTAAAATTTGACGTTCAAAAAGTGCTGTCTCTCAGCCTAGTTCGATTGAATGACTTTTGATTTTGATAATGTAATGTTGAAAAAGTACAAGTATATAGAAAAAAAAAAACGCCTCATAAAAATGTAAAAACCGAAATGAATCAAATAATAGAAAATATATAAAAAGTTATTTATTGTTCATTAATCCTATAAACAAAAAAAAAAAACATGTTACAAATAAGCCGTGCCGTTACAAATAAGTAGAAAGAAGTATTTATTCCTTACCTCATCTAATCGTATGTTTTTCATACTTACTCGTACGTAGGATACATCTTAACACCAATATTTTGCATAGGACATATTTTGACTATACACCGGGGCTAATTAAAATTAAATTACAGGTAAAAGAGGTTAAATGAAGAATATCGTGCGTACAGTCAGAATGTGGTCTGTAGACTGACTTGACATATCAATGACTAGCTGCTGCCCGCGACTTCGTCCCCGTGGAATCCCCGATTTTAAAACATTCGTATTCATAAGCGTGATGATATATAGCCTTCCTCGATAAATGGTCTATTCAATCCAAAATAATTTTTCAATTCGAACCAGTAGTTCCTGAGATTAGCGCGTTCAAACAAACAAACAAACAAACTCTTCAGCTTTATAATATTAGTATAGATTTTAACAAATAAAACTAGTAAGTAAACGCCTGATCGAAAGCACTACGTAGCTCATAACTACGATTTGCGGAATGGTACCAAACTCAAGTTAATTAACTCGTGGACTGAATCATGGAAGACGACCTCTAAAACCAAGGGCGCCTACTATGCTGCTATACAACCAGAAATACAACGCAAGCTTTGGTTTTTAAATGCCCTAAATTGTCGAAGAGCACTGTTTCGTCACTGTAGACTGAGACTCGGACATTGTTGTAGCCCAGTGTTACTAAACAAGATTCATGTTCGGGATAGTTCCCTGTGCAAATGTGGTCTTGCGGAAGGTACTTTAGAGAATTTTTTTTCTCCTGCTCTTTAAACAACCAATACCTCTCCCAACCAACATCCATTCCCTTCTCACTCACTTCTTCTAAATTAATTCACATTTTGGCTACATTTTTAAAAGTAAATGATTTTAAATTTGAATTGCTGCACCATAACTATCTCGAAGTACAATTTCGACGGTCTGCCTATGTGTGTGTGTGTCATGACGTGATACTGGCAGAATAGTCGGACCCGGCTCAGTTGCCATAAAAAAGTAAACGCCTACTAAAATCATAGAGCGGAGATCTATCGACGTGCGAATGTAGTAATTCCAAAGTGCTAGGCGCTGCGCCGTTACAGTATTGGATACCATAACTTTAAGAACATCGTGCCAAATATCACAGTAAAGCCGCCATATGAACTAAGCTCATATAATAAACCATCTGGTTTCCCTACAAAGGTGTGTAATTTGTCAGTCGCTGGCCTGCTGCCAGCGTTGACTGTCACAGTTTTAAACTTTATTGCAAGAAAAGCATCGTTGTTGTACCGAGTTTTTCATTGCTCATTTTAAAGGAAATTGCTATTGGTTTGGAAGAAAAATTGTACTGAAATAAATGTGGGTTTTCCAGTCGAAGTTTTTTTTCACATCTCTTAGCAACACTGCTTCTCTTATTTGCAGTACTGTAAGTTAGTTTAGCCCATAAATATAGACTATTCACAATTCTATTTAAGAGCTATATTGATCATCACTACATAGTATAAAATAAAGTCGCTTCCCGCTGTCTGTTGTCCCTATGTATGATTAGATCTTTAAAACTGCGCAACGGATTTTGATGCGGGTTTTATAATAGACTAGCTGCTGCCCGCGACTTCGTCCCCGTGGAATCCCCGATTTTAAAACATTCTTTATCGCTGCTCCGCTCCGCTAAAGCCTTCCTCGATAAATGGTCTATTCAACCCAAAAAGATTTTTTCAATTCGATCCAGTAGTTCCTGAGATTAGCGCGTTCAAACAAACAAACAAACTCTTCAGCTTTATAATATTAGTATAGATAGAGTGAGAGTCAATAGGAAGGGTTATATGTTTAATACATGCATAACATAGTAGAGATTTACTATCAGCATTGTACCCGTGTGAAGCCGGGGCGGTCGCTAGTAATAGATAAATCATTTATTCTATCTAGTTATCAACCAGAAAACTGTACCTAATAATAGTTTATATAAAAACAATAACATACAGTATTAAACTACGACTAGTTGACCACGCTTACAACCACTAAAGCTACCTTTTACCTACAAAATAATCCACAGGCTCTGGAGTGAGTCGAGACAAAACATCTTATTTTTCATACACTTTTATACAATTCTAACAGATGGCGACTGAGATGCGATGCGAACTCTACAAAAGTGTCTCGTATAATAATCTACGAAACTTATTTAGGGAGCATAATATGAAGGCGTTAATATGTTCGAATTTGATTCAACATGTAAAAACGTTTAATAGTGTACTGAAATTACGCCTGTTATATTTGTTTGCTATAGGGGTTGAGATTATTGCTAACAACCAAGCATAAATAAAAACAGCAGCCTCGAACTGAATGTTTCAATTAGCTACTGACTGTATCGCACTCGAAATTTAAAAATTAAAATACGCACTGCGTTTACTTTAAATGAATTTAAAAAATAAACAAACTTTTGTCTCTTCTTTTATACTTTTATTGCTGTGAAAGTTCAAGTCATATCAATAAAGTGGACCTTCATTTTCAACCGACTTCCAAAAAGGACGAGGTTCTCAATTCGACTGTATTTTTTTGTGTGTTACCTCATAGCTTTGTACTGGGTGTAGCGATTTTGATGATTCTTTTTGCATTCGAAAGCTTTGATAGAGATCTGACTACTAGTATTTGAGTTATCCCTAATAATGCGTGGCTTAGTCTACAGTGATGATGTTCTCATTCCCTCTTCTCGGTGTAAAATTAAAAAATAAAATTGCTTACCATCGTAAGCAATTATATTTTTAAATTTGTAAGTGGCGAAGAGCATCTTGGTATTTCAATGTGGTCCCTTTCTAGTTTGGTGAAGATCTGAGGAAGAACACAGGTGATAGGAAACGAAACTCTTCATTAAAATGATAGCAAATCTTTCGGGATGCATTAGCATTTTTGTTTAGGTATTGTTTACATACGTTTAGGGGGGTGTACCACTAAAAAGTAAAAATTTTAAAAACTTTTTACAAGAAAATACAACCGAGTTCCATACAAAAAAAAAAAACGAAATGTACAAAATAACTTTAATTTCGGAAGTCGGTGTTCAAAAAACGAAAAAGCAACCAACAACACCGAGTTCTTTTTGGTGTGGAAGTCGGTTGTATTTTTTTGTAAAAAGTCTTTTTTTGTTCTTCTCTTTATTAGAGAGCAACGTGTCTCTTTCTTATGATTCATAATTCGACGAGTTTGCGTTTTCAACTTTTAGTAATTTTCTGCCTCACGACCAAAAACTTCAAATGGTAAGAAAATAAAATCAATGGATACTTTTCGAATAGATCTTAAACGAGTGAATCCATCAAATAAATTTTTTTTAAAAATAGCTAAATAGCAATATCTATGGAAATTAAGCGTCGTAAAGGTCAAACTATGAAAAAACTATCCAAAATAATAATATCTCAGTTAATTATTCAGAGTGGAAAAGATTTCTAAACATTTGCACATTTCGGTCGTGTAAAAGAAAAATTCTAAAAAATCATAAACATTTCGATAACTCGAAATCCACTTAATCTGGACACTAAATTTTCAGGATCAAAATCTTTGCAAATCAGCTCCAATACAACCTATTTCAGGGAACGTAATTAATTACCAATCACCTTGTATGCAATGTTTTCAAAAAAACCGACAAAGAAAATTATAAACTTATTTATTAAAAAAAAAAAAAACACCTTACGAAGCTACGGTGTATTAAGTATCTAAAAATAGAGCAAAATACGTCATTATATAAGGATATTTATAATGACGTTTTACATTACATTATATAGACATGATAACCGTATTCTAAGAAGGTCGAAGAAGCCATCTTATAAAGATCAAAAAGCCATCTTTTTTAACTATTTGCGCAGCCAATTGACGCATAAACACTGATCGTATATGAGAAGGCACTTCCTCTAACTCCTAGAATGTTGATGACAACGAAGCTTTGCCCGAGTCCTCCGGATTTGATGGTCGGGATAGCATGCATCGTGTTGCCAACACGAGTCACCTGGACTGACGTTATGTTTGTACCATGAGCGCCATTGATTCTGACATCCTGATCGTGAATGATGAAGCTCGCAGCTGCAACGTTGTGAGTGATTCTGGAAAGAAAAAAAGAGTTTGCATCATGATAATATTCAAAATCAACTAATTTAGTTCACATGTCCCCACAAGCAGTGGCGGCTTTAGGGGGTGCCGAGCAGTTGCGGAATTTGTTCGAAAGAGTCACCGCGGCCCTGGAACGCAAAGGGCACAAGAAGGATCACGGGTGGGTTTTAGTCAGTAATAGTCTGACACTCCCTTCCGCTCCGCCCAGAGCGGTAGAAGTCACTTAAAGACTCCCATCCAAAAAAAAGGGGGTGTGGCGAGCCCGTGGCCTCTCGCTGGCAGGGGCCTGGCGCGATCCGATTTCAGACACTTTACGTTTAAAACGTTTTATATTTTTAGCAATAAAATACAGTTATTTCAAATCAATTTACTAGGTATGTTTCTTATTGCAGGAATTCGGTGACACTCGGTTGTTTCAGCTTTATAATTTTTCAAATTGGAAATTCCATAGTTTATCTTGGTTTTATTTAAAACTAGCTACCCGCTCAGGCTTCACGCGGTATTTTTCATTATACTAACTTTGATGTAAACCTCGCCCTGACAACGTAAATAACAAACAAAACCGGTCATGCCGTTTATGAGTTTTGCAGACGCGAACAGTAAAATTATTTTTAAACTAACTTTACTACTGACAGTAGGTATAGATTAAATCTTAGGAAAACCGCAAACGATTAAAAATATGTATTGATAGTTTGCGGTTTAAACTTTAGTTTCATATTCAATTTAAAAAAGAACAAGGAATTTGCAAGGGTGTGCCATCCGGGGCCTCGCAACGGTAAAGGCCACTCCTGCCTACAAGGGCAACTTACAAAACGTCAGTTTTGCATCAACTATCGAGTATTGCAATCATTAATTAGTCAATTGAATAAAAAAATTATTCGACTGACACCTTGATAGACGAAACGCAGCCTAAACTGTATTAAGAAGCATGAGTGTACTTGAAAAAGGATGACATATAAAAAAGTAATAATATTGCAGAGGATCTTATGAATATAAACCACTAGCTGACACGCGCAACTTCGATTGTGTCATGACGGCTCCGCAAATATTGGTCTTAGCGTGATGATATAATTATTGCCTATAGCCTTCCTCGATAAATTGGCTATCTAACAATTAAATATATTTTTTTAATCGGACCAGTAGTCCTGAGATTAGCGCAGTCAAGCAAACAAACTCTTCAGCTTTATATATTAGTATATACATAGATCTATAGATATCTGTATTTGGGAGCAATCTTGAAGTCTCTGTGTTTCATGAAATCGTAATAAGTGTGTGGAGAAGGGCAGGTCGCTTGTATTTTATAAAGCTAACGCATTTTTGAGTAGAGGAGATGCAAATGTCTATAAATTTAAATTCATGCTACCAACCTAGAAATAAGTCTATCATCAGGGCCAACAACTCCCACGGTCAGACTTTGTCGATATGCTGGCAATGTCCGCATTGGCACCCCAAACTCGTCATATTTGACTTCTTCGTCCTCAGCCAAATCAGTCACTGGAGCCACTTCAGCCTCTTCTGGCACTTTGGCCACCTCTGACACTTTAGCTACTTCAGCGACATCTGGCACTTTAGCTACTTCAGCCACATCTGGCACTTTACCTACTTCTGGAACTTCAGGTACTTTATTGCTGACTACGGTTGCTGCCGCTGCTGCTGCCACCAATGTGAAGAAAATTAAGGTGTTCATCTGAAATTAAGTAAATAAATGCTATATTTCTTTTGTTTCCTTAGTATTGGTCAGACATTACACGATAGACTGAAGATTGTTTATCTATCTATGATTAGCATGATAAAATAAAAACAAATGACAACTTTATTTCTTTTTACTAAAACTGATTATGGGCCAGTGGCCCCTGATAATGTAATTAGAAATATAGAGTGCTTAGCGCGTCAGCAGTATGTCTAGCTCTTTTGGAGGCTCTTCAACTAAGGCCAACTCTGAAGCTATTGCCAATATTTCTAGCTAATAAGCCTATGTCACATAAAACGAGCTAATTCCCATTTATTGAGTAACAATTTTTAACACCGAGCTATAAACTGAAAAGTTGTCATGAAAAACTAAATTATAGGTACTTTATCCGACCCAGAACTTCCGATCACAGTCGCCATGCTAAAGTAACGAGACAAAAATTGGAAATAAATACCTAGATCTTTTTAAACAGCCACATTAATAATAATAATAATAAAACATTTAATTCAGAAACAAGTTCCATAATTTGTTAGTACCAGAATAAAATGCCTTATATCTAGTGTTAGTAAATAAACTAATCTAACGGGTAATAATATAAATTCTAAACTAAGTACCCCCGCTAGAGACTCTCCCATCCCAATCTACTTCACTGCATGGAGTCGTATCCAGCGTCCTAGAATCGGAGAGTCCCAGCGGTCAGCCAACGTCCTCAGGATAGTGTTGGGGCTGGCGCGAAACCGATATAATAATGATGATGATTATGTTATATTGATGAATAATTTGAGATCATGGAAAAGAGGACGACTGAAAAAAAACTTACCTTGAAGTTTCACTATATTTTAAACCACTAAATGCTTAGAGTGTAGCCAAGTTGATAATATAAAAAGTCTACTGAAGAAGACAGTATTTATATTGTAAGAACATTGATGAAAAATTATATTTTTAATTAAGATTGTAATCTTAATTGTTTTTATCACAGTATCTCTATTTACAAAAATTAATTTGATGGCCTATTTAATTTTAGCTTGAAATGCACAAATAAAATGTACAGACAGCGACAAAATTAAAAAAAAAAACTTAAACTTTTTAGCCCCCATGAAGTGGTGACCCAAATTAGACACATTAATATGAGTAGTTTAAGTAGAAGGCACATTGACACACCGAGTGAGCAAAGGGAGCCCTCCATGCTTGTTGATACTTGACACGAACTAAGCCGTGAGAAGATTCTGGTTTAAGATATTTATTTCTCAAAAGAATACAATTCACTTATTATGAGAAATACAAGTTATTCTTAAATCTATACTAATATTATAAAGCTGAAGAGTTTGTTTGTTCGTTTGTTTGTTTGTTTGTTTGTTTGTTTGTTTGAACGCGCTAATCTCAGGAACTACTGGTCCGATTTGAAAAAATCTTTCAGTGTTAGATAGCCCATTTATCGAGGAAGGCTATAGGCTATATATCATCACGCTAAGACCAATAGGAGCGGAGCAGCGATAAAGAATGTTTTAAAATCGGGGATTCCACGGGGACGAAGTCGCGGGCAGCAGCTAGTACTAAATACAATGACAACAGAAATGTAGGTAGGTACTTAAATAAACTAGTAAGTAGTAGATGCAAATTAAGTTTTACAATGTCGTGGTGGGTATCAAGAAAAAAAGTACAAATTTGCTGTGGTAGTGAACTCATTACGTATCGTCTCTAATAAGGCAAGTCAATAGCAATTACACATTGTTCATTGTAGGAAACTTTAAATCGATCGTGCGGTCCATGGCCCTTTACGGGGCCCCGGTGTGGGCGCTGTCGCTGAGGCGACTGCCAGCGCGCCACCTGGTCTCGGCCCAGAGGGTCATGGCCATCCGGTTGATCCGGGGATACCGCCGGATTGCTGCCGTGGGATCTAGAGGCGAGAGCCCTCGCGCACGTCTACGCGTTGCGCGTGGAGGCGCTACGCCGGGGCGAAACTCTGCTGCCGCGGCAGATTGCTGCGCAGCGGACGGAGCTCCGGCGGGATCTCACGGAGGTATGGAGACAGCGACTGCTGCAACCCAGCGCTGGGCACGCCGTCATTGCGGCGATAAGTCCCCTCTTTGAGGAGTGGTTAGAGAGACGCCACGGCGTCCTCACCTTCCGCCTGACACAGGTGCTCACCGGACACGGCTGTTTCGGGAGGTACCTGTGTCGGATCCAGCGGGAGGACACGTCCGGGTGTCATCACTGTGTGGATCGCCCGGAGGACACGGTGGAGCACACGGTGGAGGTCTGCCCTGCCTGGGCGGAGCACCGCCGTGTCCTCATCGAGGCGATCGGCGGCGGCGACCTCTCGCGTCCGGCCCTGGTTCAAGCCATGGTCGGGAGCGAGGAGGCATGGGAGGCCGCCGCCTCCTTCTGCGAAGCAGTAATGCTAGCGAAGGAGGAGGCGGAGCGCGTGCGAGAGAGGGAAGCCCATCTGTCCAGCCGCCGCAACAGGAGAAGACGCCCCGGGCGTCGGGAAACGCAGGGCGATTCCCGGCCACCGTAGGCGCGGGCCTGCGGATGGCGAGCTATGGGTGGCTCGCCGTCCGATAGCAACCAGGCCTGAGTCGACGGCGCGTCGTGTTCCACGCGCGCCTCAAAGAGCCGTCAGCAAAGAAGACGGGGCCCCATAGGGTCAGTGCCTGCTAGGGTTGCGGAATTTGTTCGAAAGAGTCACCGCGGCCCTGGAACGCAAAGGGCACAAGCAGGAACACGGGTGGGTTTTAGTCAGTAAGAGTCTGACACTCCCTTCCGCTCCGCCCAGAGCGGGAGAAGTCATTTGATGATTTCCCATCCAAAAAAAAAAAAAAAAAGGAAACTTTAAATCAATTATTTGTTCATTTCATTATGTTTACCTAACTAATAGGGTATATATGTATTTATTACACAAATAAGCTTTCATATTTTATAGTTAGCTTTAAACTTAAACTTCAAGTGGTGACCCAAATTAGACACATTAATATGAGTAGTTTAAGTAGAAGGCACATTGACACACCAAGTGAGCAAAGGGAGCCCTCCATGCTTGTTGATACTTGACACGAACTAAGCCGTGAGAAGATTGGGTTCGTTTGCTTACATTTTTATATGGCTAAGATGACGCAATCAGCTCGGGAGGCTTGTTTAGCTCACTCGGCTTTTTAAGAATTCGCTTCTCCGGCTTAGGTTTCCAGTTTCAAAGCTTTGTTACACTGCTAACCGACTGATGAAATCCATTGAAACTCACAATCAGCCTCGAATTAAAAACAGATTTAACTTATTAAGTTGCGCTGTTTTTAGTAACCGAAAGTCTGTCACACTGTCTTCTGTGTCCTAGGATGTCCACGGAGAAGTTTGCTCTATTGGCTGTGCGATTAGGTCATTTGCTAGCATTTTGTCCGAGCGAATGGTAGATGTAGGCCACAGTGGACGACCATACATTTTCATACAAAAATTACACGTGCCTGTTATTGAGATATAAGCCATGTGTTACTGTCTGTACGTTCAGCCATGAAAAAGGTAATTTACCAATTAAGATGTACTGTGATAATGAAGAGATTGCAATCTTGTTCTTTTTCACCAATTTTCAGGCGATATAAATACAGTTTTCTTTCATTGTGTCTTTAATAATATATTATCTGCACTCGTAGAAGCTATCATTCGGTACATCAAGTCTCTCACAGTGTAATTGAAAGGTGAGTATTTTGTTGTTGTTATGTATTGTTATTTATCGTATAATATTATTTGGTGTGTATTAGTATGATATTTATGTGTTATAAGTAATATTTAAAATGTATTGATTTCATTTTTCTTGCTTAATACTGTTACACACAATGTCTACATCTCTTTTCATTTGACTCTCCTTCCGCAGGTATGCTGGAAGAGATTTCTATAGATATAAGCATCATCTTTGTACTTTTTTCTCTGTATCCTTCTCTTCCTTTTCATTATATTGATGATACTGATAATTTTATTTATTTTAGATTTTAAATTCCAAATCAAGACCAGTTCAGCATTAAAAAAGATCTTTATGATTCCAATTTATGATATTTCTAGTTACTATTGTCATTATAAGTCCAGTTCCTGTAATCATAAGGACTCGAATAAGCTAAATTTTCCATTAAATACTTTTTCCGACCCTCATGAAGGAGGGGCTTTCCACGTCTGCGGAACAACAGTAATTGGTTATAGTAAGCCCGTTCCATCCACTTGTGCGATATATTAAAATAGCACTTGACCGGTTAAATGCAGGCCTAAAAACTTGGTTATCAACTTGTAGACTAGCTTATATTTGGCCAGACATGAAATTGTCTATGATTACTACTATCTTAATTCCAGATGAATAGCTTACTTCTCGTCACTATGGTAGCAGCGGCAGCAGTAGCGTCAGTAGTGAGCAATAGTGTACCTGAAGTGGCTGCAGGGGCTAAAGTGCCAGAGGTGGCTGAAGTGGAAAAGGTGGCTAAGATGTCAGAAGTGGAAGAATTTGAATACGACGAGTATGGCGTACCACTTCGAACTGTACCAGATTTTCTACAAAATCTGAATGTGGGAATTGTCGGTCCGGATGATAGACTGATTGCTAGGTATAAATTTGAATACATTTCATTAATTCTCCTTATTAAGCGCCCGTTTTTGGATGGGAAATCATGAAATGACTTCTTCCGTTCTGGGTGGCGTGGAAAGGATTGTCAGACTCTTACTGACTAAAACCTACCCGTATCCTTCTAAATGCTCTTTGTATTCCAGGGCCGCGGTTACTCTTTTGGACATATTCCGCATCCTTGTTTAGCGCCTTGAGCTTTAAGTTTTAGCTGCCCAGATCAGTCTCAGATTAACATAATATACTTCCAACACGGTCACATGCAAAATTAAATATTTACGTTAATATAGAGATCCGCTAAGTGAGGTGGATCAGAACAGTCTGTTTCTAATATTATAAAGAAGAAAGATCGTTTTGTTTGTTTGTACAGAATAAGCACTGAAACTACTAGAACGATTTCAACCATTTTAAACGGACGGAACGTTGAACGGAACGCGAACAAAGCAGGTGAAACCGCGAGGTGCTCGAGGTGCAATTAAATATAACCACTACCGCAGTTCTAAAACCAGTGATGCATATTTTGCACCCATGTACTAATTAAATTTGAAAAGTGTCCAGGTTGCGTGTTACCTATCTAACTGGATTACTGACCAACATCTTAACAGATAGCAAGTGTGTGTAAATTACAAAAGCTTTGACCATAAATTTACAGGACTACCTTCGGCGTTGCAGCTGCTTCGTTCATAATTCAAGATCAAGATCTTACCATCAAAGGCGCCCCGTACACCAACATTACTTCAGTCCAGGTGGCTCGCGTTGGAAACACACAGAATGCCATCCCGACTGTCAAGGCTGGAGGGCTGGGACATAACTTCGTCACCATCAATATTCTAGGTGTTAGGAGCCGCGGATTTGATTACACGATCAGTGTGTATTCATCTATTGGCTGCCCGAAAACTAGTTAGTAAGACGGAAAATTTGTCTTCATAGAAGATAGTTGTTATAATGTGATAACCTGAAAACTAATATACTTAACTCTATTTACAGTGGCAACTCAACTATTGTAAGTTATTCTAAATAAATAAGTCGATTAATTTATTTTATGGTCTATTCATGATAATGAAGTGAAACACTATCATGATTCCGCTGTGAGAGAGAGAGAAACAGAGATTTACAGAACGAATATCACCATCCCTGTTTTAAGACGGATTCATTATGACAATGGCACGTCATAGTAGGTAGCGGATAGACACAAAGTTAACCTAACCTTACCAAGGTCGGTCCAAGAATGGTTGACCATTCACACAAAGACCCTGCTTTGTGTCATACCGGCTATCTTATAGATATCGTTGAAATTTTACGCGGCAGTAAAAAACCCGAAAAGTCTGATATCCGTATCGTATTACCAAAGAATAAGATTTATTCTTTAGTAATTCCCACTTAGACGGAAACGGTGGAGCTTATACTGAGCTTAGAATGTATTTTAAGATATATTTCCAATAAGATCTGTCTTGACTTAAACTATGTCAAGTCTATAGTAGTCTTTCATAGATTGGATAAAATTTCTAAAACATTTTTGGGCTTTAATTTTCTTCAAATTTTAAATAGACAAATAGATATGCATAATTATTAATAGTTTACGAAATTGTTGTATAAAAGCGGTTAAAAAAAGCATATAAGTTTTATATATTAAATAAGTAATACAGTTGAAATTCCAGGGTGAAGAAGACTGACGGGGATATTCTGATGTTATTTTTTTAACCGAAAGGATAGGATATATTGGCAATTTTTTATGGTTTTGCTTCAAGATCCAGGTTCAGCGACAATCTTTTCAGGCTCTCTGGAAACAATTGGATAAGAGTATCAGAGGATATTATTAAATAAAATGCTGATGATTTAAAAATATTATCTAAATTAAATGTCATCAACAGTTCGCTAAAGGTAAATCACCGGATTATATACCAGTACAATTTTAGTAAAGATTGTAGATGAACATTTAACCATTAAATGACTGGAGTTTTCGCGAATTCACCCTAGATTTAAATACTTCAATACTGCTTTGTTTTATGAGTTTAATAAGAGCATGAGAAACTAGATATAAAAGAAGTAAGCGCCAGGTAGGTCGAATACTATTTTTCGATTTGGAAACTACAGATTTCACCCTAAATTATTTACTTATTTAGGATAATTCTACAGACTGTAATATTTCTTTCCAAAATCATCTTTTCAAACGTTTGATTGAAGATCTTACGAAATCCATGCGGACGAAGTCGCGGTCGAAGTGTTAGTATACATAATCGTTTCCGATTACATTATTTTTGGCAATCTATCACCATCATAATCAGTAGGATTACAGGATCATTATCATTGAATAATAAAATATAATCGATATCATATTAGCGTGATTATAGATAAAAATGTAGGCAGTCATTGACACCGGGCTTCCCCGAATTGACCTAAATTTTTAAAATGCTTCCGGTCTTTGTCTATACTAATATTATAAAGAGGGAAAGTTTGTGAGTTTGTGACGTTGTGAGTTTGTGACGTTGTAAGGGGTAATCTCTGGATCTACTGAACCGATTTTAAAAATTATTTCACCAATAGAAAGCTACGTTATAGTGGATTGTCGATATTTTATCTCCGCATTGCCACGGGAACGGGAACAGCGCAGGTGAAACCGTGGGGTACTGCTAGTTTTATATCTATACTACTATTATTAGTAGGGGAGCCCACGATGCTAAATGGGGATTTACTCGAGCGTCGTAGAGACCTATTGGGTTGCAAAGCTTAGATGATAAGAAGAAAAAAATGTTATATGATATATACCTTTTCATCGGTGGGGGAAGCGGCTATAGATTTTTAAATACGTAAAAAAAAACTGTAGCATGGACATCCTCGAGCGCGTCAGATATTAATAGCATCAATGCCCTACGTATTTTTAATAATGTACGTATTTTAATCTGATCGTTTGCATGATGCGGGTGGTTGTATGTAAGGGTTGAAAATTTAAAAAAAATAAAAAATAATCGAGCGCGTCAGATTTTATAGGAAAGTGTTAAGTGCACCAAAAAAAGAAAGCTCTCATTCATTAATCTGACGGTTTCGATGGGACGCTTTGAGCTCGCTGAGTTCAAAGAAATAATATTTCTATGCATTTGAGCTCTCCCAGTTCGAAAGTCTGATGAAGTTTCATAGAACACTATTTTTGGAATTTTCAAACCGCAATCGCCATCGACAGTTCGAGGTTATCATATGTTCCTCGAGACTTTTGGATAACCGGCTTGCTCCGACGATATTCCAAAATATTTACACATTTTTTAAATGATTCTACTATAAATTTAATTGTTTTTTGTAAGGTGCTTTCACCATAAAATACACATTTAAAATTAATATCACTCATATTAAATACTAGCTGCTGCCCGCGACTTCGTCCCCGTGGAATCCCCGATTTTAAAACATTCTTTATCGCTGCTCCGCTCCTATTGGCTTAAGCGTGTTGATATATAGCCTAAAGCCTTCCTCGATAAATGGTCTATTCAACCCAAAAAGAATTTTTCAATTCGAACCAGTAGTTCCTGAGACTAGCGCGTTCAAACAAACAAACAAACTCTTCAGCTTTATAATATTAGTATAGATTTATAAACTTTAATTCACATAAATAATATTAAAATAGCAAAAAAAGCCAAAACGTTGGAAACATGTTGTAAACAGTATGCCACGAACGAGTCTTTATGATCAGCTGTGATGGCGTCATGGCAGCAGAAACCAGAGTGGGAACGGAGTGAGAGAGTAATAGATAGAGAAAGAGTGAGAGAGGAATAGAAACGCGGAGAAGGAAATGTAGGCATCACGCAGCTGCACGCATTTAACTTTATCGACGAATTTTTGTTATTTCGGCTTACGGAAATCGTCAGATTATATATTTTTCATTATTCTTGAATTATTTCCTTCAAAATAAAAATAAAATTAGCTACGCTCGAGATTGTCGAGATGACGTTTTTTTTTACAACTTTGCTGCCCTCCCCTTTCTTTACGTCACTCTCAAATTGTCAGATTAGTGGAATATACACTTTTTAGGATGCAATTAACTCACCCCACCTTAATCTGACGCGCTCGAGAATTTCTGATGGTCAATTTTTTTTTACTAATCTGATCCTGTATCCTTCACGGGCGGCCTTATATATGAGCCTCATGTTTGGTGGAGGTACTTAACCGGGCACAAGGTATCCCCCTGTATATTAATCTGCCGCGCTTTAGGAAATCCCGAAATCCCCGCATGGGCTCCCCTACTATATAAAGAGGAAAGATTTGTTTGTTTGTTAGTATTGAATAGGCTCCGAAACTACTGAACCGATTTGAAACATTCTTTCACTGTTTGGAAGCTAAGCTATCCCCGGGTGACATAGCTATATTTTATCCCCATATTCCTACGGGAACGGGAAGTACGTGGGTAAAACCGCGGGGCGCTGCTAGTATTTGAATAAATGTACAAAGACACGAACTCAGATATCCTAATTACGTTAAAGAATCATGCTCGATCGTGAGTAGAAGCTGCTCTCCAGCAGCCCCCAAGCGACGTCGTAAACTGAGTTCCGTATCCCACAGAAAGAAAGAAAAGAAAGAAAGAAAACGAGTTTATTTGGCACAGGGGGTGCCCTTAGCGCGTAGTCGATTAGTTTGTAAGTTTTTTATAAGCCCTGGCTGGAGGCTTTAATATTTGTAATAAGCAGTCGTCAACCTTAGGTTGAACTGCGGGATGACAGACTTATACAAAAATAAACACGTGAGTAGTGAGCATCGAATCCTTGGTTCGATCCACTTAAATAGTGTTTAATAGCCAGACGCCATCAAATCTGCTACAGTGGCCGCCGAGTGGTAACGGCCCCGACTTACGAATTGTAGGTCGTGTTTTGTGTAGCACCGTTGACACTTCGGCTCGAAATTAGATCATCAAAGATATAAAGTTAAAGTTGCTTATACTTAGCATTTTAACTCAACACTTCTTAATGCGCTTATTAACGTTTGATAAGTTCCAATTTCATTTCGCTCGGCTTTGATTGCATAAACCCAATATTTCCTTTTAATTTTCTTCTATTTACTATAAATATACCACATTAAAAATACAGCGTCGTCATAGTTCATTGTACACAGATGTAGACACACACACACACCACAAAACTAGTTGTGTTTTTGTGGTATTCACTTTAAGGTCGGGCTTGCAGCTTATAGTGTGAACAGCAAGACCCGATAGTCGATCAACGATAAAACTGTCGTTCTGACCTAATGTGAAGCAGACCTAAAATTACATCAAAACCGACATGACCCAACTGTTGGAGGTATTTACATAATCTCCCCTCGTTTTGCATTAATTACCGCAAATTTTTCTCCACAGCAAATTCCAATATAATGGCGCTACCCAAACCTTCAGTAGGTACCCTTCTGTAGCTCCATCAGTCGAAAATTGTTGGTGACGGAAAATTTCAGGACATCCATATGAAGACAATGAAATCTAGCCTGATCACATAATCTCAGCCGATAGCCTAGGCCTGAATTTTCCAACAATATGCTTAGAGACTTCGGGCCTAAGCAAAACCAAACTGGACTCAAACTGTCGCCCTAAAATATTTTCCGTGTAATCCGTATAACTTAACCTTTCGCAATTTATTATTGCAAAATTAGCAAATTGATTGTGTTATTGAGAAGAACAAAGCAAGACTCAATCAAATATTTGTAAAACTCATCAAATTTGTTATTGACAACGTCAATAATTAAGTTGTAATATAATTTTAGTGTAATTACCCGAAATGCGGATCAGATATTTTTTATCTTATCATTACGCGTATCTTTTTTCCAATTTCACTATAAATACTGATTCCTTCAGAACAATACTTATACTCACACTGTCCTCAAAGGAGTTAACTTCTGTGTTTTTTTGTTCTAGTCAGAGAAAAATTACAAAGGTAAGTGATTTCTATTAAGGTGCTGGGTACTCCAATATTGCTCAAAGAGTTACCATTGGGTTTGATATACTATATGGTTTTTAACAAAACGGATTGAACAATTTATTCCAGATGAAGAGCGCTCTCCTCGTCGTGTTGTTAGCAGCGGTAGCATCAGCTGCAGTAGTCAGCCATGATGTGCCTGACGTGCTGATGGTGCCCGACGTGGCTGACGGAGACGAAGTGGCTGACATGGACGTGCACGAGATGCCAGACGTGATCGTGTCTGACGTGGATGAGCTGACTGACGCGGCTGAGGAGACTGCAGTAGCCACACGCCGTAACCTGAACCAGGGAACCATCGCTTCTGGAGATAGGCTAGTTTACAAGTAAGTGTGTTTGAACAGAACTTCAAGAGTTACAATGAATCATTTGAGTGTTTTCCTGACCATGACTGTTTTCTGCTTCCAGTAGCGAGATCAGGGCGAACGGTGTCGCGGGTCACTTCCACGTGAGAGACATAAGAGTCAGCACGAACCGGCGCGTGAGTGCGGTCCGGGTGAACCGCGTGGGCGCCTCACAGAACGCAACCCCGTCCATCATCGGGGGAGGAATTGGAAGCTCCTTTGTCACCATCAGGATACGATCAGCTGTAGGCCGCGGATACCACTACAGAATTCAAGTCTATGTTAGATAATTTGTCCAAATTAAGGCACATCTAAGTGAATTTATAATTGAGTATTTTTTTAAGAGTTGTTGTAAATAAATTTGCAATATAAGAAACACATTTAAATTTATTTCATAATTTTGCTTTGATGATGTCCTCAACACCCCAGTAATATTGTAACATGGAAAATATCCCACCACGTGGATACCCATGCACGCTGTCTTTAATAATAATTATTGTTATGTATCACTATATATATATTGCTTATATATATTGCTAATTTGACCAGACATTTCAACAATGTCGTTGTTTCTTTGTAATTTTGGACCCAGTCAACATTCTTCTAGTCTAGTCAATAGGAAAAACATCATTTCTATTGCTTGTCATCTCGGTATTCACTTTTTTTTTCTAGCAAAAGTCATCTTTCGCAGAATTCCATTCCATTCCTTGTTTCCTTGGTTTTGGTAACAGTTTAACGGCCCGCTCTTCGACTACCTAAAAACCTAAAGCTAAAAAACTATTTTCTTATCTACTTAATTATGTTAAATTATACACTCAAATATAAGTTAAATAAAAATTAATCACTATACTTACCAAGTGTTGCCACATAAAAAAACCTGTTACAAAAAGAAAATTAGTAAAATATTTACTTGAACTACTTCTAAGAATTAGTAAAACATTATACTTACCTTTGTATGTAGAATTACCCACGTTTTATTTAATAATAAAAGAAAGTAATTCCGTTTTTTACTGGCTAAGACAGCCCAAATAAAGTCTGGAGCTATGTAAGCTTCGCAAAGTATGTACCATAGAATGTTGTTGGAGTAGATCATCAAAAGCAACCAAATCAAAAGTTCTCAAACACGTGCTATGTGCTTTCGCAAAGTTTTTCTTCTCCATCAGCGCCACCTGCTGGTTTCTCATCATCAAATCTTTCTACGAAACTTCCTCACATATAGAAAAAAACTGTACGTAAATCAGTATCGGTATCACACCATAATATCTTAAATCACATACATACAACGTTAGCACAGTGTGGCCCTGCGTACTACTACGGCTTAGCCCACTGAACTACGGCGTAGCACATTGTCCTACGGCGTAGCACAATATACTACGGCGTAGCAGTTAGCACACATACAATTTTGTTTTGCCAAAATGGCAGCAAAACAAAGTTGTATAATACCGATTTGGCCACCCTATATTTACGCAAATAATATTATTATTTTTCCTTCTTTGAGTATTTATTTTATATCATCTTTTAAAAGGTTGTTTAAGTACCGATATGTATATGTAAATATGCTAGCACAAGATATTTTTGTGCGAGCAAAACTGAATTGTTTTTTTTTTTACTTTTTTCTTAGAAGCATGCGGGGTATGTGCGGTAAATGCGGTGAAATCAACACTAAGGCACGCCTTTTGTATTATAAGTTAGTTTCAACATAACCTCTTAATTCAGTGTGGCTTGAAAGAAGTATGTTTGTGCACCAACTCACAGCGTACCGAATCTTTGATACCATACCATTTATTCTTTAATTCTTTATTGTACACCATAACAACTTATATTAAGTAACAGTCATTTTAAATGTTCATGCACAAAGGCGAGTTTAACTCAAAATTTAATGACTTCGTTGATATTAAAGACAGTGAGTATTAATATTTTTGTATTCTTTGTTTCAGGTAAGTGTTCAACTACCAAACTTAGCAAACACTTACTTACGTAAGTACTCGTAAGTACCTATAATCGTTCGAATAATTCCTCAATACAAGCCTTACGTTTTTCACTTAAATTATTTCAAATAGTAAGTCAACTAACAGGAAAGGTCCAAATATGCATTATTGCGTATGCGCACGCTTCGATTTGTACAAATATTTTCGTGGAATGACGTCAAGTTTTGCCGTGAAAGCTTTGTTAACGAAATGTTTCATTAGACTCCATTTCATAAGGCCACGACGAATATGATAGAATTAACCTTTACACTTCGTTTATTAATTTTAAATAGGAGTTCTTGGCTAATTTATAACAGCCACACGCGTCGATCTTCACGGTTAGCAAATGGTTGCCGAAATCAGTCTGTGGATGTGTGACCAACTTAACACATCAAGACTCCTCCGTGCCTCGGAAAGCACATTAAGCCGTTGTTGGTCCTGGCTGTAATTTGTAGATCTTTGGCAGTTGTTACAGATTGTCAGAAGTCAGAAAATCTGACTCCAGTCTTGCCAAGAAGTAAATCTGCATGTAAAATACTGGTATTCAGCTGAATCCGGTTTGACTGGAAGTCGACCCCAATATAGTTGCGAAAAGACTAGGCAGGTGATGATGCCTCCTACTTTTATCATGATTTTTTGTAAACCGGTGTGCACAGTGGGCTGAAATTACTATATCTACTTGGTATACCCCTTTAGAACACGGAAAAGCAGTCACCTAGACTAGTATTGTTTACCTCTAGTACGTTTCAAGACAATTTTTAAACATTACGATCCACCAACTGATTAATCCACTAATCTAAAGGCGATCAACTTAACATCGAATTGATCCTGTTATAGCACATAATAATTGTCAGATTACTACTAATTAGTAGTTAATATTTTTTATTCATTGCGATTACATAGATAACATTGTTATTCCCCTGTGGCCTTGATATGTTATGTTTGCTATTTTTAACTATCTGTTTATTTTGATAAGTATCTTTAAAGTAGGTAGTACGAAAATAGTATACGGATTTTTAAACGATAGTATTTAGATATGAGATATAAGATATATGCAAAAAAAGGAACGTAAATAAAATTTTGAATATTCTCGTTCTTTTGAGGAAGATTTAAAACGCAATATATAGAGAAAAAAAACGCAACGTTTCGAAAGCATGCGTTTTGTACTTATACACATCGTGGGGCATCCTAAAAAAATATTAACGGCGTCTTTGAAAGTTAATCATATTGGGTTTCGAATGATAGAACCCTATTTCTTTCTTTTTCTTGATGAGAAATTAGAAAACAGAGCGGGAACAGTCGCTCCCGCTCTGGGCGAAGCGGAAAGGGGTGTCAGACTCTTAGTGCCTTAAACTCGCCCTGTTTTTTGTGTGTTCCTCCTAGTGCCTGTTGCGTCACAGGGCCGCGGTGACTCTTTCGAACAAATTCCGCAACCCTAGCAGGCACTGACAGCCACCCTATGGGAAACGTCTATTTTGCTGACATCTCTTTAAGGCGCGCGTAGAACATGACGCGCAATCGACCCGGGCCTGGTTGCTATAGGACAGTGAGCCACCCATAGCTCGCTATCCGCAGGCCCGCACCATCGGTGGCCGGGAATCGCTCTGCATTTCCCTACGCCCGGGGCGTCTTCTTCTGTTACGGCAGCTTGCCCGTGAAGTTTCGATCTCCCTCACGCAGTCTGCATCTTCCTTGGCTAATGTTACTGCTTTGCTGAATCTGAAACAGGTAAACAGCCGTATTCGGTGAGCACCTGCGTCAGGCGGAAGGTGAGCACGCCGTGGCGTCTCTCCAACTACTCTTCAGAGAGGGGACTTATCGCCGCAATGGTGCCGTGCCCAGCGCTGGGTTGCAGCAGTCGCTGTCTCCATACCTCCGGTAGATCTCGTTGGATCTCCGTCTGCTGCGCAGCAATTTGCCGCGGCAGCAGACTTTCTCCCCGGCGTAGCGTCTCTACGCGCAACGCGTAAACGAACGCGAGGGCTTCCGCCGCCATATCCGCGCCGCTGGATATCGTGCCCTATCCCCGGGCCAGCGAGATGGCCATGACCCTCTGGGACGCTTTCAGGTGGCGCACTGGCAGTTGCTTCAACGACAGCACTCACAACGGGGCCCCATAAAGAGCCATGGACCACATGATCCCCTCAAACAGCTTCCGGCAGGAGGCGTTTGGACCAAAAGACCAATTTGGGAGCCAAACGTCGTTCCATCGCTTTACGCAGTTCCATCTCTGAAACTACGTAAAGCGGACGCCAGCGCTGTACCATCCAAAACTGCTCCTTTGCTCGGACTCGAGCGGGGGGTATACGGATACCCGCTATCCGTCTGGGTAGCCGTCGTCACTCTTACAGCGGTTGTAAATCACAATATAGATAGGTATCTTAACTTATTTCTAGGATATGAAGAAACGGATGTGAATTTAACATTATCGAAGAAAAAACGTATCATACATGTTTTATCTTTATTATAATATCATATTATAAAATTATAATTACAAAATATCTTCAAAGAAAACTCTTATAAAAAAATCCCTTACTCTAAATGAAATGAAAATAAGCGAAATTGACCAGGACCCCAGTATTAGCAAATTATCTAACATAGACTTGAATTCTGTAGTGGTATCCGCGGCCTACAGCTGATCGTATCCTGATGGTGACAAAGGAGCTTCCAATTCCTCCGCCGATGATGGATGGGGTTGCGTTCTGTGAGGCGCCCACGCGGTTCACCCGGACCGCACTCACGCGCCTGTTCGTGCTGACTCTTATGTCTCTCACGTGGAAGTGACCCGCGACACCGTTCGCCCTGATCTCGCTACTGGAAACGGAAAACAGTCATGGTCAGGAACCCACTCAATTGATCCATTTTAACTCTCGAAGTTCTGTTCAAACACACTTACTTGTAAACTAGCCTATCTCCAGAACCAATGGTTCCCTGGTTCAGGTTACGGCGTGTGTCTACTGCAGTCTCTTCAGCCTCGTCAGTCAGCTCAGTCGCTTCAGTCAGCTCATCCACGTCAGTCACGATCACGTCTGGCGTCTCGTGCACGTCCATGTCAGCCACTTCGTCTCCGTCAGCCACGTCGGGCAGCACCAGCACGTCAGGCACATCATGGCTGACTACTGCAGCTGATGCTACCGCTGCTAACAACACGACGAGGAGTGCGCTCTTCATCTGGAAATATAGTGTTGCTATTGTTAAGTACCAAATAAAGACTGCATTTTTTCAAAAACAAAAAAAAGAAGCACAATTTTCTTTTTGCTTTAACAGATGTTTTTTCAAAGGATTTGGCAGAAAAGTTTCTTCAAAACATAGATACATATGTGTACATACATCGTATGTTTAGACCCATATTTGTCAGAGGGTTGAGGCTTTTTCAATCCAATGTTTCTACTAAGAAACACACTAACTTAAATAAATGTATATTTTAAACCACAAAGCACTTACCTTGTCAATGACTGAGACTTGATTTTCAAATCACTTCAGCTATCTCGCTTGAATTCACTGCTAATATGACTGTCTCCTGTGGGCAGCAGTATTTATACTAGAATTGCATTCTGATAACACCGTTTTATCTATTCAATAACAAAAACATATTATGATTTGGAATCGATTACTCTGATTAAATAAGTATCTTTAATTTTGACACTTATCTACATACTTATTTATGTCAGGAAAGCTAAGGGAAATCACCTTTGTATGTAAGGTAGGGTGGACCATGTATAGCCATGCTCCTTCGAAGGCCAATTATTAAAATGTAGTAGTTATTGCCATGTGATGACAAATTCCTTCTACTTACACAAACACCCATGAAACTGAAAATCACAGACGCGGCGGCGAATCGCTCGCGCTACTATTTTGGCAATACGGTCCCTCGCTTCATTGATTTCGGGAATCGACGACGTTAAAATAAGGTGAGTGTACCATGGAAGGCCACTCATTTCAAGGAACAAATATTATTCGTGTTTTACTGGATAAATGAAACTAACAAATATTTAAGTAATACTTTGTTTTATTACGATACATATAAACCACTCCTTTTTAGTGGAGATTTAATCGCTATTTATTAAACTTTAGTGTTAAATGACTGATTTATTATAATCGCCTTCTAAGAAGCCTTGTTCCTAGCAAGGCCATTTGGAAGAGTTCAATGAAACTTAAGTTCAATCAATATCGATTGAATTTGCAATTTAAAAAAGTGATATATATGCTACGTAATAAAATAAAGTATTACTTAAATATTTGTAAGTTTTATTTATTCAGTAAATAAACGAAAAATAACTTTTTATTTGTTAGAGTGCCCTTCCATGGTACACCGACCTTATTATGGTCAAAACAATCTGGTCTGCCTTATCCTATCCTATCCGGTCAACACATACATATAATGTCTGTTTAATTTTTTACTGTTAACTGCCCCAGATTGGTACCAATACCAAGACAAGTCATCATCATCTGCCTAGACTTTACCTAACTTTAAAATGAAGTGATAAGACCGTGCTATCTATCTAGCTTTGATAATTCAGATTAAATAAAGATCTTAAAGTTAAATTGCTGAAATAATCAGTTCCAAAAATTGTTTTAACTTAATTACCTTTAATGAGCTCAACTAGGTACCTTGTTAAGTAGGTATTCTTGTGATTGGCCCCCATGCTATCACATCATCTAAAAAATTATGATGGGTTAAATTCATTAACATGATGGACATATTTACTGGGGAAAATAGAAAATAAGAAAACATAAAATAGATTTCCATTAATTTAATAACATTTTACAAAATACATTTAATATTAAAACATTACATTCTTAAAAAAAAACTCCAGCACAAATGTTTCCATTTCAAGAGCCAGAAATGAGGATGAGAGACTTAAACTTTTGTCTTTTCATAAAATTATCATTTTCAAGTTTTTCGCCCCAGACTTCAGAGACATAATGGTACCCGCCGCCTTTAGCTGACTGTAGCCGGATCACGACATAGTCCTGTCCAACGCCTCCTTCTTTAATGGTCGCCGCGCTGTTCTGCGTGCCACCCACCTCAGTCACCTGGATCGCAGTGATTCCTACGTTTTTCTTCCCCTTGATTATTATATCTTGAACATGAACTTTGTTGCGGCAAGGTTTTTTGATATGACTGGCTCTGAAAAAGATTATCTATCTATATCTATCTATACTTATAATAAATCTGTAGAGAGGTCAATTCTGTACAGGGAATATATTTTCAAAATAACTATCAGGGGGTGATTAGTGATCGATACTGGTGCCAAAAATGCAATCAGTAAAATTTTTGTCTGTCTGTCTGTCTGTCTGTATGTTCTTTATAGAAACAAAAACTACTCGACGGATTTTAACGAAACTTGGTACTATTATTATTATACTCCTGGGCAGGTTATAGTATACTTTTCATCACGCTACAATCAAAAGGAGCAAAGCAGTGAAGGAAAATGTTGGGAAAACGGGAGAAGATACTCCATTTTTTAAGCTTCCGTCGCGTGTGTAGCCTTAATGGTTAAAGTTACATAGAAATCATGAATGACGGAAATGTTCTACATAAAATTATCTAAAAAATATCCCTCAACAGCATATCTTTTATGGTTGACTCACAATAGTACGTGTAACTCCCGATAGCTTAGCAGTTCGGAGCTTGCTGATTATATTTGTTTACTCTTACGTTTATAATACTCTCACTCATCCCTAATTTAAAAAAGTTAACATTATTACCTATTCAATAAAAAAGAATAATTGATAGGTATTAACAAACCGTGCTTATCAGCGCGACTTTTAGTCTTTAAGTAATTTATTTGAATTTATTTTGTTGTTATTTTATAAAATAGGTACTTATTAGTTATTTTGGTACTGTTTAAATATTCGTTCAAATTACAAATTATTAATAGTTTCAATTTTATTTCTTTTTGGTGAAGTAGTAGTAGAAGTAGGAGCATAGATTTTATATACCGATAGGTTGGTTTTGGCTAATTTATGTCCTGTTTTTTAGTATTAAGTAGGTAAAAGCGTAGATATTTTTATTAATTAGTAGTTATTTTATTAATTAGTTATACGTAGTTATAGGTATTTGTTTTTAAGTGAAGTAAGTATAGGTTATTATAATATAATTTTGCACAGGCATTTCAGCTTTACTTTCATTTCTTTTTTTGTTGTAAGTTGTACATATTTCACACACACATAGTGATCTATCAATGCACAGCCCAAACCACTGAACGGATCAGGCTGAAATTTGGCATGCAGGTAGATGTTATGACGTAGGCGTCCGCTAAGAAAGGATTTTGATTAATTCTACCCCCAAGGGGATAAAATAGGGGATGAACGTTTGTATGAAACTTTGTCAATTTTAAACCGATCGGGCTGAGAGTTTCAAAATCGGGGGTAAAGTAACTATTCCACGCGGACGAAGTCGCGGGCAGAAGCTAGTCAACAATAAAATGGTACAGTCCACAGAAAGGAGTTATTTATTCAAATTGTTGTAATGTAAGCGAGATAAACAACAAAAATAAAACATTACCCACTTAGCCAGCAATATATCTCCCTTGTCGATTTTTCCTAAGCATATATTGTTCTTATTTGCTTTTAAAACAGGCAGGTTCAGTTTCTGGGCAGCGGCGTCAACATCTTTAGACGCCATTAAGTTCTGTGCATTGGTTGCTTTAGCCAAGTCGTGGCTGGCTGCAGATGCTGTTGCTGTCATTGCTATCAACACGACCATTAGATGCGACATCTGAAATGCAAAAACTTTTTAATTTAAATGATAAATTATTAAATAAATGGTTGTTAAAAACACTGTGACTCTTTTTTAACCATTTATACTCGGTGAGACCGTTGTTTTCTAGCTGACTGCCTTCAGAAGAAACATCGAAATAAACATAGAGATAAAATTCTCTTTTAATATCATTCACATTGGTAAACATGTAATAGTCAAATTATATGAGAAGCATGCAGCTTAATGTTCGAGGTGGTATTTTGAGAACCTATCCAAACAATTCAAGCATTTGTCAGTAATCGTGAAGCTAAACTCACTCTTTCAACGCTGAACACGCCAAATACCATCAGCGATGGGCGTTCATAAACACACGATTTCCAGTTAGAAAAAAAAATTGTAAGACAGTTTCCTGGCAACACTATAATGAGTATCTTGCAGTGAAATAGGTACCGGTACCTAACTAAACTTGCTAAATACGAAATATGCTAACAAAGCTAGCTTTTATAGAAACCGACTGACAATGAATGTCATGTGACAGAAAATGACTTTTAGTTTGTTGCTGATGTGATGATCACAGCTGAACTCATAGACTAGTTTGTGCAAATGAGATGGTTCAACAAAAACCGTTGCCAATGGTTTGTACATAAAAAAACAATATTACGAGAAGCAATACCCGAAACTACTGACGAAGAGTTTATATCGTGGGCCTGCGGAGTGCGAGCTATGGGTGGCTCGCCGACCTATAGCAACCAGGCCCGAGTCGACGTCAGCAAAGAAAACGGAGCCCATAAGGTCCTACTAGGGTTGCGAAATTTGTTCGAAGAGTCACCGCAGCCCTGGAACGCAAAGGTTACTAGGAACAAGGGTGGGTTTTAGTCAGTAAGAGTCTAACACTCCCTTTCGCTCGCCTAGAGCGAAAGAATCATTTGATTATTTCCAATCCAAAAAGAAAGGTGATCTCGTCACCTCACTTGTATGTTATTACTATCACTATCTTAGCATAAAATCCGGATTTCCTATTTTATGCATGTGGTGTTTACCTCTAAATACTTGTTACACTGTAAATGCATATTTAAGCATGTGTTCCTTATAAGTAATCAGTGTAAATAATTGTTGGTGTAGCTCAAATAACAAATAAAAATAAATGAATCTTATCAGGCCGGTATTCTATTTTTGCACTGCATTGTTTTTAAGTGGTAATCGGTTTTATCCATATAGGTATGATAATGTCGATAAAAATATTAGTAAACATTGTCAGAGTGCTTCCCCGAATATGCGCTAGATTTAAAATATTTATGGGCTAAAACAAAGCCCATAAATATTTTAAATCTAGCGTCAGAGATCAATAAAAAAAGGAATAAAACAATTTATTATAACTAACTATTACTATACTCCATCTATCTTCTATCTAAATATATATAACTCAAAAGTGACTGACTGACTGACATAGTGATCTATCAACGCACAGCCCAAACTACTGAACGGATCGGGCTGAAATTTGGCATGCAGGTAGATATTATGACGTAGGCATACGCTAAGAAAGGATTTTTGAAAATTCGTCCCCTAAGGGGGTGAAAAAGGGGTTAACATTTTGTATGGAACTCCACGCAAACGAAGTCGCGGGCATAAGCTAGTTCACAATAAGATTAGTCGTTCAAACAAAACTGTTTACAGTCCGTTTAACCGATTTTTACTTTTATTCCGTAGGCATAAGGATGGCATTAAAAGCAAAAACGTGATTGTAATACCAACTGTTTACTGCAGCTACCATTTATCATACCACCAACGCAATACAAGTCAAAATCAGCTGAGTTCACTGTAAAAAAGATGTATTTCAATGGGTTATTAACTCGCCACAATGAAAATTTGCCACAGTTAAAAATTATTGTAAACTCGCCACAGTCCTATCTGTCTCACGAAAACTTGCCACAGCTTTAAAAGTACCGATAGCAAACGAAGTAGCAGTGTTTAATAATTGTCGGTACATTCAAAACAAGTTTGACGTACCTGTGACGAGTTTACTATACCTGTTGTGAATTATTTTATCATTGTGGCAAGTTAACCAATTATTTAAATGTGCCGAATTTTCGTTGTGGTGAGTTTACAATAACCCATTTCAAAGTCTAATCTTATCGTGAATGGGGTATACGTATATATAATTATAGACTTAAAAAAAGAAAACTTTTAACAAACTAAAATTTAAAAAAATACAAAAGATGGCGTCGAAAAATTCTGGCGAAAAAGGCTGGCAGCATTTCCATACTGCGTGGCAATGTCGCCAGCCTTTTGGGTACATTGCCAGGATTTTTTAAATGAAAAAATAAATATGCATGAAATAAAAAACAAAATATTAAAGTCCTAATATTATAAGCTAGCTATCACCCGCGGCTTCGCTTGCGTTTAAGTCAAAATCATCCGGAAGAAACATAACTCCCGAGATAATAAGTACAAAGGGTACTTATTATCTCGGGAGTTATGTTATGTCCTAATCGTGTATGTACCAGGTGTTTTGATATCGTACGAGTAAAACAATATTGTCTCAATGGCTGAACGAAATATAAATATAGTATCCAACGGATATATTATGAACACAGGAGCTTAGGAATATCTCTTAGAATCTTAGGAATACAAGAACTTTTAGAAGACACTACCTTCAAAACGTTCATGTTTGCTCTAAAATTAAATAAAAAGATTGCAGGACTGGAACACGTTTATTATTTCACTACATTCAACCTGATTTTCCTTATTGTACGAGCATTACGTTTCGCTCTGATACGACAGTTCGTTTTGATATAAGAAAAAAATATCTTTGTTCCCATAGTGGCGCTCAATTAACAGAATTGCACTGCTGTAGTGACTGCTTACCTCCATGGGACAAATACGTGTTTATGTGTACGTAAAATATGTAAAAAAAAAAGTATGAAAATAGTTATCAACATTTCTGAGTGATTTGGCATACTACACATGAGCAGCAGCAACCTAGCCTCTTTTTTGGATGGGAAGTCAACAAATGACTTGTCTCCCTCTGGACTGGACAGACTGAATCTTTAGTCCAACAAATAACCTTTATTCTTTATTATAAAAAAAAATAACCTTGTGTTCCAAGGCCGTGTAACTCTTTCGAACAATTTCGCAACCCTGGGCACTGGCCCCAGCGAATCCCGTCAAATATGCTGACATTGCTTTGTGGCTCAAGTGGAACACTACGAGCCGTCTACCCGGGCTTGGATTTTGGGTAGCGAGTGATAGGTAGCCACCCATCACTCGCCACCCGCAAGCCCGCGACTACAGCGGCTAGGAACCGCGACTCTCGACGCCCAGAGCATCAGCGGCAGCTGGGACGTGATGTTTGCCTCTCACTTACGCCTCCCAATTCACTTGCACCTGCTTCTGCTTAGCAGAAGGTGACTGCTTCCCATGGACCATAAATTGGACGAGGGCCTGGAGGGCCATAAATTCCTATTCCAAAGTCCAAGAGCCAGGACAACTCGGATGTTTATGTCTTGTCAAGGATGTAAAATAAACAAATTATTACTAAATACAGTGAACACGGGTGGAGCATGCACGTGGAGAAATATTTTTTATCGCAATGTTATAATGTAACTGGGGTGTTGACGCCACAGCAAAATAATGAAATACATAAGTTTAAATGTTTATTATATTGCAAATTTATTTATTCTTAAAAAATACTCGATTATAAATTAACTTACAAGTGTCCTAGACCTTAATTTGGGCTAATTATTAAATTTACAAATAAATCTTACAAAAAGTCTGCAAACCCCAATCTGAGCAAACTATCTAACATAGACTTGAATTCTGTAGTGGTATCCGCGGCCTACAGCTGATCGTATCCTGATGGTGACAAAGGAGCTTCCAATTCCTCCCCCGATGATGGACGGGGTTGCGTTCTGTGAGGCGCCCACGCGGTTCACCCGGACCGCACTCACGCGCCGGTTCGTGCTGACTCTTATGTCTCTCACGTGGAAGTGACCCGCGACACCGTTCGCCCTGATCTCGCTACTGGAAGCAGAAAACAGTCATGGTCAGGAAAACACTCAAATGATTCATTGTAACTCTTGAAGTTCTGTTCAAACACACTTACTTGTAAACCAGCCTATCTCCAGAAGCGATGGTTCCCTGGTTCAGGTTACGGCGTGTTGCTACTGCAGTCTCCTCAGCCTCGTCAGTCAGTTCAGTCGCTTCAGTCAGCTCATCCACGTCAGTCACGATCACGTCTGGCATCTCGTGCACGTCCATGTCAGCCACTTCGTCTCCGTCAGCCACGTCGGGCAGCACCAGCACGTCAGGCACATCATGGCTGACTACTGCAGCTGATGCTACCGCTGCTAACAACACGACGAGGAGTGCGCTCTTCATCTGGAAAATATGTTTCTTTTATAAATTATGAATTCATTCTTTAAAGATCTAGGTAAAAATTACTAGGGTTTTTTTGTTCATGAATTGTTTTTCTGTGTAGTATATACAAATATCGCAGGTCAGGTCCTACATTTAATAAGAATTGTAGGACCTGTCCGGCATGTATTCAAACCCGAGGTTATTAATTTTACGTTTATATATAAATTCATCACAAAGCACTTACCTTGTCAATGAGACTGAACTTGATGCTCAAAACACTTCAGCTGACACCTGTGAGTTCACTGCTCATATAGCAGTCTTGTGAGGGAAGCAGTATTTATACTAGAATTGCAGAATGATAAAACCGTACTATCTATGAAATGATTTGACTTTGATTATTCAGATTAATTATGTATCGAAAACTTATCTCCATGTGATAAAACTAATCTATGTCAGGATAGCTTTAAGAAATTACCTCAATATTGTGAACATTCAGACCATGTTCCTCATACCTAGGTTGTTTTCCTTACGCTATCCTGACAAATAAACTTGTCTAAAGATAGTTTTTTCTCAATCAGGCGATGAATTAGACCAAAACTAAATCTTAACGCGAATTTTTGGCAGGTATGCCAACGGTGGCCCCCGTACTATGAGGTCATGCTTAATCGTAATCATGGTACAAGTATTTACTGAGGAGAAACGGAAACCAGTGACATGGATTGTATTGTTTCTTTATAAAATTCACCAAATATTAAAACACCTTATCCTTAAAAAAACACCTGTAGGTATCCCAAATGAATCCATTTCATGAGCCTTAAATAAGAAAGGGAGAATTTAACTTTTGTCTTTGTATAATAATTTCCTTTTCAAGTTTTTCGCCCCAGACTTCAGCCACATAATGGTACCCGCCGCCTTTAGCTGACTGTAGCCGGATCACGACATAGTTCTGTCCAACTCCTCCTTCTTTTATGGTCGCCACGCTGTTCTGCGTGGCACCCACCTCAGCCACCTGGATCGCAGTGATTCCTATGTTTTTCTTCCCCTTGATTACGATGTCTTGAACATGAACTTTTTTGTGGCAAGGTCGTTTGATATAGGTGGCTCTGAAAAACATTATCAGCGATACAATGATACAGTCCGCAGAAGCGTGTAATTTATTCAAATTGTGTAATGTAAGCGAGATCATCTACAACAATAAAACAATACCCACTTAGCCAGCAATATATCTCCCTTGCCAATTTTTCCTTCAGATATATTGTTATTATTTGCAATCCAAACAGACAAGTCCAGTTTCTGACCAGCTACGTCAACATCCTTACTCGACAAAGTCATTAGGTTTTGTGTGTCGGGTACTTTAGCCAAGTCACTGCTGGCTGCAGATGCTGTTGCTACCACTGCCAACAACACGACGATTAGACGCGTCATCTGAAAACCAATTACTTTTTGTTTTAACGTCGATTGTACCAACACTGTCCACAACGATGGTTATTAGTAAAAACATGAATCTCAGTTAAAAAAAAACGTGACGGACTTTTGTCTCAACACTGTACCGACTATTTCGTACTTTGTAAAACACGGATAAGTACCTTACTAAAAACGGAAGTATGCAATGTTTACAATAACTAGTTTTTACAGCAACCGAATGACAATTTCATATGCGCCAGCGGAATTATTTAGTCTGTAGCAAATGATGTCAGCAGAACTTCTAGACTAGTTTGCGCAAACAAGGTTGTTCAACAGAAGCCGTTGTCAATGGTTGTACTTCAAATCAAGATCGTCATAAAACACTAAACTTGGTTTTTATTGTATTTTTATTACACCTGAAATTGCACATAAAGACTTTTCCTCGGCCAGTGGCGTTAAACCAGTGGCTAGCGCATCATTCATTATAATCCACTAGCTTACGGTACTTTTTTGAAATCAATTTATTTTATCATACGTTAATGCAGTTAATACTTAAATCCACTGCACCCTGACTTATCTTAAGACTTCGCTGAGCTTTGATAAATCAATGCTTATTTTTAACTAAGTAAGTAACGAACAAGAAATTTGCGAATACATATATTTTGTATGCATTTGATACTTGCCTCAAGGACAGTGAATTTTCAACGTGCAGAAATCTTGCAGTTGAATGGTCTGGTTGGTTAAAAGAAAGTTTTTTTTTCGAAGAGTTCGTTTTCCCATATCTTTAATGCATTTTACTTATAAGACAAACATGTTAAGGCCTTTTTTTCTGGATGGGAAACCATCAAATGACTTTTCCCGCTCTGGGCGGAGTAGAAGGCAGTGTCAGACTCTTACTGACTAAAACTCACCCGTGTTCCTCCAAGAACCCTTTGCGTACCAGGGCCGTGGCATTGACCCTATGAGGTGTCAGGTCCACCGGTCAAGACGCTAATGTTTACAGGCGCCTGTTACATTGGGAACCCTCATTTGATCTCACGAAGCAAGTTATACAGGAATACACAATGTAACATATACTAAGCAACTGTGTAGCTTTGTACGAGTTGGCGAATCAATACTCCCAGAGATTGCCTAGTGCAAAGAAACATTTACCTCATTATATTATCAGCCTAGACAAAAACTATTAATAAATCTACCCAGCCGTCCCCTGTGTATATTGTGGTCGGCTTTTAATCTAAATAGACACAGCGCAGCTAGGAACCAGTTTTTTCAAGGAGCGACTGCTTATCTGATCTCCACAAGTTACAAGACACAGTTAGCAAGATTGATGCCTGGTTTTCTGACTCCTGACAACAATGACGGTCATTGATCAGAAAAGAAATCAAAATTGGAATGTGGGTTATTGAGTTCAAAACATTATTTTAGTGTGTGAACAAATTATTACGGCTTGGATTACATTAATCAACACACTTCATACTTCCCTACCAGAAAGTATTTTTATATGTCTATCTTTATTTCTATAAACCCCCCAGGAAGTAATCACAGGCGATCCATTCCCATACTGGTAGCTTCTATATTCTTACCACTGTCTTATCGGACCTTCTATTTTTACATAATTAATGTTTTCGAAAGTAATCGGTTTATCAGTGGGCATGATTCAATAAATAATAATTTTGGTAGTCGCTGACAAAGTATTTCCCCGAATTTGGCACAGATTTAAAATACTTCCGGGACTTCGTTTAACAGATTTCAATAAAGGGAACACAAATCTAATTAAACTGCTATTTTAACTAGCTGCCGCCCCTGGCTACGCTTTCGTGTAACTTGGAAAAGAAACACACTTCGGGATAAAAATTCCTATCCTATTCTTTGTTCTAATCCAGGACATGCTCTACCAGTACACCTGTTTCATCCAAATTTGTTCAACTGTAAAGACGTGAAAAAATCTTAATTTCGCATTTACAGTGTCAGTTAGGATAAGGAGTTTGATGTAGTCAGTTTGTACTAGGTGTTTTAGAGTCCACACGAGAACATCTCAAGATCTGAACGAATTTTGATTTTTGTGACTTGGTACAACATAATTATGTACCTAGATATGTACGTATAAATGTTAATATTATGAGGCATTAGGTACTAGGAGCATCACACGGATCTAAAATTGGATCATTCGCTTGGATTACTGCTTCGCAGAAGGAAATAACTGCTTCCATGCCCTCTTGTTCTAGACCATAGTTGGACTAGGACCGTAAACTACTACAGCCAACAGCCATGTTTGTGTTTAAAGTATGTTAAATAAACAAATTATTTCAAATTCAGGGTGCAACGATATCAGAGTGGACGGAAAATCTATATTAAAGGGTTTGAGGATAATATTATCAAAGGAAAACGTTGAAATAAGTTTTAAGGTGTTTATTGCATTAGAAACAAATAATACTATAAAAAATACTTATCCAATAAACTCGATTCTAAATTAATCGATAGTGACCAAGATCATTACAGAGAATTTGAGCAAATTATCTAACATAGACTTGAATTCTGTAGTGGTATCCGCGGCCTACAGCTGATCGTATCCTGATGGTGACAAAGGAGCTTCCAATTCCTCCGCCGATGATGGATGGGGTTGCGTTCTGTGAGGCGCCCACGCGGTTCACCCGGACCGCACTCACGCGCCGGTTCGTGCTGACTCTTATGTCTCTCACGTGGAAGTGACCCGCGACACCGTTCGCCCTGATCTCGCTACTGGAAGCAGAAAACTGTCATGGTCAGGAAAACATTCAATAGATTCATTTTAACTCTCGAAGTTCTGTTCAAACACACTTACTTGTAAACCAGCCTATCTCCAGAAGCGATGGTTCCCTGGTTCAGGTTACGGCGTGTGGCTACTGCAGTCTCCCCAGCCGCGTCAGTCAGCTCAGCCGCGTCAGTCAGCTCATCCACGTCAGACACGATCACGTCTGGCATCTCGTGCACGTCCATGTCAGCCACGTCGGGCAGCACCAGCACGTCAGGCACATCATGGCTGACTACTGCAGCTGATGCTGCCGCTGCTAACAACACGACGAAAAGTGCGCTCTGCATCTGGAAACGTATTGTTTCTGTTGCTAGTCATGATTTCAGTATTTCAAGGTGTAAGAAAAATCACACTGTTTTTAAAGAAAATTCTTTTGAGATAGCATCATGCCTGTTTTGATCAAAGTGTTTTTACCTAATTAGGCAAAAATGAGCACGAACAAATATCAATGAAAGCTTGTCTAACTGGCGTATGACGTTATAAATTACAGTAATGGTGCTGGAGGAAGCAAGCGCGTTTACGCATTTGTTTGCTCATCTCTCGAACACAAAATCTTTAAATTATGACAAGCTTAATTGACAGTTTGATTCTCCGGTGGAGTTGGAATTCGAGTTGAGTGAAATATATAAAACAAGCGACCCGCCCCGGCTTCGCGCGGGTGCAATGTAAATACTAATGTTTCCTCTACTATAAAATGCATGCATTATACATATAAACCTTCCTCTTCAATCACTCTATCTATTAAAAATAACCGCATCAAAATCTGTTGCGTAGTTTTAAAGATTTTATTAATTAGATTTTATTAATAATTATATATTTTAAATAGAACCGCCCCGCGGTTTCGCCCACTTAGTTCCCGTTCCCGTGTAGTAGTTTCGGAACTTATTCGGTACAAAAAATGAAACAAATCTTTCCTCTTTATATTATTAGTATAGCTATAGATTATTAAAGAATGAGTTCGATCATAAGGAAGACTGACTGGAGGTTGACTGGTAGAGAATGCCTTGTTGCATTAAATCTGCCCATGTACCACTATCCTTACTAATCTATACTAATATTATAAAGCTGAAGAGTTTGTTTGTTTGTTTGTTTGTTTGTTTGTTTGTTTGTTTGAACGCGCTAATCTCAGGAACTACTGGTTCGAATTGAAAAATTCTTTTTGGGTTGAATAGACCATTTATCGAGGAAGGCTTTAGGCTATATATCATCACGCTTAACCCAATAGGAGCGGAGCAGCGATAAAGAATGTTTTAAAATCGGGGATTCCACGGGGACGAAGTCGCGGGCAGCAGCTAGTATTATTATAAATGTGAAAGCGTGGATGTTTGTTACGCTTACACGCAAGAACTACTTGACGAATGATCATGAAACTTTGTACACATATTCTGGGAGGTACTAGAAGTAACATGGAATACTTTTTATCCCGGGATTATGTTCCCTTAGGATAATTTCCGACATTCACGCGGGCGAAGCTGCGGGCAGCAGCTAGTTGTACATAAAGTATAAATAAAAATAAAGTTTACCTTGTCAATGTGAATGAAACTTGATTTTCAAAATACTTCAGCTGACTCGCTTGAGTTCACTGCTACAAGTACTGTATGTATCTTCTGTCGGTAGCAGCATTTATACTAAAATTCGAAAGATAAGGCGATACTATCAGTCAAACAAAAACAGATTACCAAACTGTGATTATTCAGATATACATAGATATCGGTAATTTATGGTTGTAAATCAGTATTGGTACTTATCTCCTCGCCACAGTAGCAATAGATGGCAAGATAGCTTACGATATTATACCTATCATAGCAAATTTATGAGCCAGTCAAATAAGCTTTGAGTTTTGATAAAATTCCAAACCCTGTTTTTTAAAAAAGAATAGGAATAATGTTTATTTTGTAAGTCAGACATGGCCTATAATTTAAAACTAAACCCAATATAATTCAGTTACGTTTTAGCGTGAATCGCTATCGAAAAAAATTATATTATTGACTTGCGCTAAGAGCTAATGTTTCATTTCGTTGGTTGGTTTCGGTAGTCGCCACCTCGAGTGAGATCCTATTTACAAGGCTGAAATTTGTTCATCGTTTATTTATTAGATGCAAGTAACGAAAGCTTTTGTCTGTCATGATTTAGGAGGATACATAATTACCTCCTTGACTATTGAAATATCTTGAATAAAAAATGCACAGCAACTATCTTGTCAAGGGTAAGGGTTTACTAAAATACCTATTAATGGATGCCCGGATGTTAGGATAATATTCTCAATACAAAACAAACCATTAATTACATACATATCTTTATAATTTTTCACATATTTTTTACGATAAGCTTCTAGAAAAACAGCTACATATTATAAAATCACAAATCTCGAGTGTAAATGAACCAAAGTCCACAAAAGACTATTTTTGAGCGTATTTATCTGGCATAGACTTGAATTGTGTAGCTGAATCCGAGCCCAGGAGGCGGTGTTAATCTGATGACGGCAAAGGAGCTTCCAATTCCTCCACCTCTTAGGGTTGGGTTTGCATCATTTGAGGGTCCATAGGGATTCACCCGGATTGCAGTTATCAGTCCTAAGCGCGTGCTGATATTTATATCTCTCACACCGATTGCACTGATCTGTTGGCTGAAAAGACAAGAATGCATAGGCCTGAATCCCCAAGGCTGGTCAGGTAGGGTATTCTTTGCTGTACCGGTCTCTGCATATTCTGTCTGAGACTTCTACTCCATTGTTTATTTTATCCTGGTTTGTGTACGACTAACTCTAGTAAAAAGGTATTTTTTTTATTAACAAAATGGACTAAGTTTATGGTTGTCCTAACAAAATAAACAAATTATATTTTATGATAAACTAGCTTTTGCCCGCGACTTCGTCCGCGAGGAATAGTTACTTTACCCCCGATTTTGAAACTCTCACCCCGATCGGTTTAAAATTGACAAAGTTTCATACAAACTTTAATCCCCTATTTTATCCCCTTGGGGGTAGAATTAATCAAAGTCCTTTCTTAGCGGATGCCTACGCCATAACATCTACCTGCATGCCAAATTTCAGCCCGATCCGTTCAGTGGTTTGGGCTGTGCGTTGATAGATTACTATGTCAGTCACTTGACTCACATGACGTCACAGACTTTTGAGTTATATATATTTAGAAGATTCGAGGCAAATTCTTTGTTTCTTTAAATGATGATACTGGTTCAAGGTAAGTTTACGTACATATACTTACTCGTAAATAAGCACATCTCGAGAACCAATGGTTCCCTCGTACAGGCTACGGCGTGTGGCTACTGCAGTCTCCCCAGCCGCGTCAGTAAGATCATGTACGTCAGTCACGATCACGTCTGGCATCTCGTGCACGTCTATGTCAGCCACGTCGTCTCCGTCAGCCACGTCGGGCACCACCAGCACGTCAAGCACATCATGGCTGACTACTGCAGCTGATGCTAGCGCTGCTAACAACACGACGAGGAGTGCGCTCTGCATCTGGAATTATTTTGTTTCTTTTTATTACGTACTAAATCAGTAGTCCGAAAGCCGTGCCCTCAAAATCCTACCTTATCAAGTTACCGGATAAAACTTTTTACAAAAAAATACAACCGACTTTTACACAAAAAATCAAAAAAGTGCAAAATAACTTTAATTTCGGAACTCGGTGTTTGTGGTTGCTTTTTCGTTTTTTGAACACCGACTTCCGAAATTAAAGTTATTTTGCACTTTTTTTATTTTTTGTGTAAAAGTCGGTTGTATTTTTTTGTAAAAAGTTTCGCGAACTAATATGTACTTTATGGTTAAACTATATGGCTTTATTCCGACAAATAGTAGGTACATCGCCCGCGACTTCATCCGCACGAATGTTTTTTTTTCCAAACTTGATAATGAATACTTTAATCATTTAGTAAATTAATGTATTCATCAATCGTTTTCTCAATGCACGCCAAATAATTAATTTATGAGGCAAAATTTTGCATTTTAGGGTTACATTATTGCAATTTTCGTAGGGATCTCCATTTTTCCTTTGTTTTAAGATAATGTAGCTATTTAATGGAGAAAGAATTTCTAAAATCAGTGGATTCGTTTTCAATCGAAATCGTAACAAAGAAATAAATCTTTCCTCTTTATAATATTAAGTAGCCCAAATATATTCATAATATTGGTTTCATCCGAATCATATAATTTATGAAAAATGCTGACAGTAAAGTTTAGCTTCCTTCTTGTAGATTAAGAAACCTTTTACCGAATATCGAATTATAAAGTTTTACCACGCTGCGCTATGGGATACATTACCTATGTCCTACAAAATTCTTATTCTTCGGTCGTGAGTAACGTGACTTGTCTGGTATAATAGACAACTTTGTATCGGATACCAGAGCGCCAATTGTATAATATTTAAGCCACTTACGCATTTGCATCATTTTTTTTTCAGTTGCATAAGACACAATTTCCATTAATTTTTGACAGATTACGACTGACATGCGGATGCGAACGTTGCTTAAAAAAGATTAAGAAAATAAAAATCTAAACTGTTTATCTAGAAATGTAAGCTAACAGTGAAAATGGAATCAAAATTTACCGAAAAACAAACGAGATATAACTATTTTAAACAAATATATCTGTCCCTCTCGCAAAAACGCCATTTTCTATGGAATTTGAAGTCGGCGTTCGTGTCGGACTTCTCTTTCTAATTGTCAACTTTGACGCTTTTTTTTTAATTTCATCATTGAGGATTGTATTTTTTTTTTCGTAATCGTTTACTACGGCTAATAAATACTTTATTTTGCAAATAAAAAAATGCAAACGTATTCGCTATTCCACTCACAAAACAAATAAACCCGACTAGTAACAAAATTACTTTATATAATTTTAAGTAATAAAAAGTTTATATATTGTGACAATTTTACTTTCCCGCATTTTCCTTTCCACAGAATAAAAATATTACATTGTTATAACAACATGAGACCAAGGCATAAAAGTTATTCAGCTAGTATTCATTTTAACAAAGCGCGAAATTCATATTTCAAAAACTGAAATTCTGAATTTAATTCGAAATCCAGACAGAACTGGGCGACGCGGACGGCGTTCTAAGTTTAAAATTGCTTCCCATTCAGGCTGTCTGAACAATGGCAGTTGCAGCGTAAACGGAAACTATGGAAGCAATACCTACATTTATATAGCAGAGATTCACTATTTAGTGTTATACTTTTTGCCTGTACCTTACTCTTTTGTAACGTATTGGGGCTATTTCCGCGGTATTTTATAATCTGTGGAAAGGAGGAATGGAGGATTAGTCGGGTTGCGGAGAGAAATGTTAAAGTTATTATGCTGGAAACAAACGGAATCCATGCGTTGTTTTCTGCGCAAAAAGGAGGAGATTCCCAATGCGACTGTTTTTTTTTTTTGTATGTTTGTTCAGCGATATTTTCTACAATAATATTGTCAACGGATTTTAATGATACTTTTATGGTTTGGAAGACTATTTTTCTGGAATGAAAAAAAACACTGCAAAGTATAAAATAACTTTAATTTCAGAAATCGGTGTCAAAAAAGGAAGAAAGAACTGAAAACACCGACTGAAGTTGAAGTTTTTTAGGGTTCTGTAGGCAAAAGGTAAAAAAACAAGACCCCATTACTAAGACTTCGCTGTCTGTCCGTCTGCCTGTCTGTCACCAGGCTGTATCTCAAGAACCGCGATAGCTAGACAGTTGAAATTTGCATAAATTATGTATTTCTATTCCCGCTATAACAACAAATACTAAAAACAAAATAAAATAAATATTTAAGGGTGGGGCTTCCATACAGCAAACGCGATTAAATTGCCCTTTTTTGCTTGATATCAATAATGGCAACAGGTAGGCACTTAAAGTATTCACAAAATACTCAGTTGTATTTTTACTTTAATAATAAATAATTAAACTAAAATAAAATATATATTTCCCCTTTAATATGTATTTTATTTCCCATACAACAGACATGTATTTTTTTTTTGCCTTTTTTATAGATAATAGTAAGGAACTCTTCGCGCGCGAATCCGTCTCGCACTTGGCCGGTTTTTATTATGTTTCTAGTTGGAAGTCGGTTTTATTTTTTTATAAAAACTTATTTTAATGCGCCCATGTTTGTTTCAGAACACAAGAAATAAACAATACCTATCACTATCAAGTCAATTCATTATGTGTTGTCCTATTTTTGTCTGTCTGTAGATAGGTTCCGTAAATGTTATTAAAATAATGTTACAGTATAATCAGCACTTTTTGAAATACCCCATAAGAGTTTTATTTTCCACAAATAGCAACAATATAATTACCACAGAGTCCATCTTGAATAGATTCAAGATGTGAAACAATTTAACTTTTAATTTAATGGAATAATTTTAATTTAATATTTTGAATAATTTAACCTAATTTAATCTAATGGAATGATTTTATCTATTTTTAATTTGGTTTTGTGTATTATGTATTATTTTATGATGTAAACCTAGTTATATGTGTATGCTGTGGTCTCATATAACTGAAGAAGCACACGTAAAGTAGCCACTTGTATCACTGAAATTGATGTTACAACTGTGTATCCTTTGTTAGAGATCCAAATAAATAAATAAATAAGGTTTAAGATTACCTATTTCTGATGACTTCAACTAAAAACTCTTATCTCATCTTTCGCAGGCGGTGTCGGATGAAATGCTGGTCGAGCTGAAAGCGTGTTTCATGGAGGCTTATGACGACAATCAGGATGGCAAGATTGACATAAGAGAGGTTAGTTGTCCATATCGTTCGTTTAAAAAAAAACCGGACAAGTGCGAGTTAGACTCGCATACGAAGTGTCCCGTATCATTATCTGATCTATAAAAACGGCAAATAAATCACGACTGCTGTATGGGAGCCCCATTAAATATTTAAGTAGTTCTGTAGTCTGTGTGTATGTGTGTTATTATTATAGCAGCAATATAAATAGTTCAACTGTCTTACCATCACGGCTCATGAAATACAGCCTGATGACAGACGGACAGACAGACAGACGGACGGATAGTGGAGTGGGTACGGGATCCTAAAAACTAGGCCTAAACCGTGCAGAATGCAAAAAGATAAGAGGGGCAATTCTTATATTTTAAGGAACGTTCGTATACGCATCGTAGTCGTAAACTGTCAAAAGAGATGTCATTCACTTAGTTTTTGACATTTATTTATTTTATTTGGGAAAACCAACAGTTACACACTTTTCTTAATTAAGCATAATAAAACTAAAAACGTATAAATTACATGTGTAGCTCACGACGTTATCCCCATCTTAAACAATACAATTTTTATAGGAACTATTTGCATGCGAGTGAAACTTGAAAGACAAAAGAAATTAAAAAATAAATAAATATAAAAGTTTAAATTCCTTGTCTCTGAGATGATATTGCGCCCGCTTCACGGTATGTCATGTATTGTGGAAAACAGGCGTTATGACAGGTGCCGGACGCCTCAGTGCTGCCACCTGGTGCACGTCATTTTAGAAAAACCTCTTTGTGAAGGACGGTCACTGCAGTGCAATTCTGTAAACAATTCACGTTCGCTCCACTTAATTTCACCCGGCGAGATGTTAACAGAATAGACCGACTGTTCCTTTGATTGGTAATTAAACTTGAATAAGAACAGTATATTATCGCAAATCCAACAGAAAACACTAATCTATTATGACTACCAACCTACTTGATATATGCATTATATTATCAAAATAACTATCAATAACAAATGATTTACTGATGAGCTTAATACGCCGCGCGCCGGGACATTACCGTAAAAAGAGGTATTATCTATTTCAGTTACCAGTTTCAATTATAACACAGTTTCGGCTTACTTTCTTACTGATAAACGAAAACAGTGGTAGATGAAAAAATCCACAGCCGTCTGCCCAGTTTCTTCTCAATCTATACTTAATATTATAACGCTGAAAGAGTTTGTTTGTTTAGTTGAACGTCATATTGTGGGTAATTCAAAATAAGTAAACACATTCCTTGTGGCAAAATCTTATAGACAGGTGATGAATCACCGGTCTATAAGATTTTCGCTGTTGTCGCTCCATCTAAAATCCTGGTATTCAGATGCATATTGTTAGATTGGAAGAGGACACCAACATACATAAGTGTGAAATATAATAACTTTTTTTTGTCAGAAGCAATTATAATCAACTGTCAAGTCAATGAATACAATGCGTTGGACCTTACATAACATCTCGCACAGAGTACTTTTATATATATAGACATCTCGCCTGTAAAGTTGGCAGAGAACTATAACTTTAGCTAAACTTTTTTCTGGATGGGAAATCATCAAATGTCTTCTCCCGCTCTGGGCGAAGTGGAAGGGAGTGTCAGACCCTTACTGACTAAAAGCCACCCGTGATCCTTCTAATGCCCTTTGCGTTCCGGTGCCGCGGTGACTCTTTCGAACAAATTCCGCAACCCTAGCAGGCACTGACACTATGGGGCCCCGACTTCTGTGCTGACAGCTCTTTGAGTTGCGCGTGGAACACGACGTGCCGTCGACCCGGGCCTGGTTGCTGTCGGACGGCCAGCCACCCGTAGCTCGCCGTCCGCAGCCCGAACTTTAGCTAACCTTATCCTTTGTTCCAGTTGGCACAGCTGCTCCCCATGGAAGAAAACTTCCTTCTACTCTTCAGGTTCGACAATCCTTTGGAGTCCAGTGTAGAGTTTATGAAGGTAAGTCATTATATTTATCAACCACCAGCTACTGCCCTCGGCCCGTACACAGAAGTTTCTGGGAAAATTAATGCACAAAAAACTTTTTACAAAAAAAAAAAACAACTGACTTCTTAACAAAAAAAAAACACAAAAGGTATAAAATAACTTTAATTTCGCAATTCGGTGTTGTTTGGTTGTTTCTTCGATTTTTGAACACTGATTCTTTTTTGTAAAATGTTTTTTATTTTTCACTTTTTAGTGTTACTTAGCTACAATGACGGACTTCCACTGAGTGATAAAAAAACATCTACTTGTACACATCCCACCGTAACCATGTCATCCAACTCGACTTCAGCTAGATTTTGATTCATTTTTTAATATTAGAATATTTTGATTCATCAAGGAATAGGAACATATATTCTCGCTATCATAGCGACTGTGGGTTTGCTCATCTATTTTTTTTTCTGTCGTAGTTTCAACAATTATTTATTAAGTTTTCAACATTCTTCCCCGGTCATAAAATATATGTATATAGCGTTTTTACCCAAATTATTACTCACTTCTACATATTATTGAGTTAATAACTATGATGTTTGGATTGCAGATTTGGAGAGAATATGATACTGACGGCAGTGGCTACATAGAAGCCGATGAACTGAAGGTAAATAAAGCTACGTTTAGGCTAGACCCCATAATGTTGCGCAGCAGTTGTTATAGTATTGCAATCATAGATTCACAATAATTGAATACAACTACAAACACAACACACCTGCCTAGAATTATCTGACTCATTCTTGACTAAAACCGCAGGTTATACATATATGTAGAAACACAGAAGAAGGTAAAAAAATATTTTAGCGGCAACAATGCAACTACAAGAATAGGGAACGCGCACGGCGTAGACTATGCCATCTAGTGTTGCAAATCAGGAACTTTTACGTTGTAAATATTTGACCTGTGCACCCTCCGTTTAGAGGAACGTGCACGAAGTAGACTGTGCCATCTAGCGTTACAAATTTGAAACTTATAAGTAAAATATACTTGACATTGACGCGTCTGTGCTGCCACCTATAAGTTTCTGCACGTTCCCTATAGCGGTACAGCAACAAAAAGAACTGCAACGCCATCTAGTCCACCAGCAGCGAATTACTGACGACATCCTGCATCGCGGTTTAAGAGTTTTCCGGGCGATTTGAACATATACAATAGCCCAAATTTGAGCTGTTAACCGTTCAGTCCTCCCTATTCAATGGAGGGATGCAGAACTTTCTGTACCGCACCCCTCTATGTGCCTAATCCAAAATGTTGGCAGGTACTGTGTGGATTCGTTACTTCAGTCTATGTAAATAAACCCAGCAATTAGTGTGTGACTTTTACGAGTAAATATTTGAATAATGCGAGTACCTACTAGATAGGCAAGTAGCAGTTTTAATTAAATTTTGAGTGAGTAAACATTGAGCTTCCTGGAGGAGAATTGAAACTTAAAATGTATTTATATTCTTTGTTTTAATACCAATACTGTGAGATAGCTATCCTTCGATTTTACATTTGAGTTTACCTTGATATTTAGAAATTTAACTACCAGCCTTTGCCAGGGACTTCGCTTATTATTCTTCATTCTTCGAACACATCACCGTGAAAACTCGTGGAGTGATCTTGAAGTGAACTGTCATTTCACCTTTTTTTCTGGATGGGAAATCATCAAATGACTTCTCCCACTCTGGGCAGAGCGGAAGGGAGTGTCAGACTCTTACTGACTAAAACCCACCCATGATCCTTCTAGTGCCCTTTCCGCAGCCCTAGCAGGCACTGACCCTATGGGGCCCCGTCTTCTTTGCTGACAGCTTTTTGAGCGCGTGGAACATGACGCGCCGTTGACCCGAGCCTGGTTGCTATCAGACGGCGAGCCACCCATAGCTCGCCATCCACAGACCTGCGCCTACGGTGGCCGGGAATCGCCCTGCGTTTCCCTACGACCGGGGTATCTTCTTCTATTGCGGCGGCTGGAGCGTGAGGTTTCCCTATCCCGCGCGCGGTCCGCCTCCTCCTTCGCTAGCATCACTGATTCGCAGAAGTAGGTGACCGCTTCCCATGCCTCCTCATTCCGGCCTATGGATTGAACCAGGGCCGGACGCGAGAGGTCGCCGCCACAGATCGCCTCGACGAGGACACGGCGATGTTCCGCTCAAGCAGGGCAGACCTCCATTGTATGGTCCACCGTGTCCTCTGGGACTGTCATTTCACCTTGATTGCATGGATTGATCATGGACAACACACATGTTCACTTAACGTAAATTTTCACGACGTGTGTTTTAAAGAATAGCATTTCGATCATGATGTACACATTGTACAAGTTTCCTAGCTATCTGTTGATTTTACAGCCTTCTTTTAGTTATTTCGTGGTTAAGCCGCTGTAGCATGACTGATTAATAAGCATTCAATACAAAAACTTTCAAAGTATAAGTCATATTAGTTAGCTTTAGTCAAAATAAACATGCTTACATTTCTTTTTGTTTTCCAGAACTTCCTCCGAGATCTCCTGAAGGAAGCTAAAAAGATCAACGACGTATCAGAAGACAAACTCATTGAATACACCGACACGATGGTATCTTATCTCATATCATTTTCACAATTACTATTATCACCACATAGACCACATTGAAAATAGACCTAAAGATAAACAGAAGTTTCATCGACATTACGAGTATATATAATCTTAAATGAAGCTAAGGCATTACAAGTATACAGTCAACACTAGATTTCCAATGCCAAGTTTTCTTATAGTTGGATGCATACATTTGCGCACACTTTGAACTCTGGATAAAAGAAAAAAACTCATCACCCGGAATTATTCTTCCAGACAATGTCGGTGTAAAAGACATTTTTTATTCAGAGTTCAGAGTCTGTATCGTGTGGTCGGTCCGATCGATTTGATACGATATAATCTTCTGCTGGGACGAAAGACGACGAAGACTAGGTACATACATCCATTGTTCATTAAAAATAAATTAATTCGTTCGTACGCCAGAAGTAATGCTCCAACATGGTTACTGATACGCTATAATGATTTTCCACATTGTACATTTCTCCAATTTTAACCACATTGGAAACTCGTGGTAATATAAAATCTCGTGTAATATATCAACTAACTAACTCTCACAGACGATATTAATCTTAATACATTTTGTTTACAGCTCCAAGTATTTGACTCTAATAAGGACGGAAGGCTACAACTATCAGAAATGGCCAAGTGAGTATAATCTACAAACAAAGAGAATGGACTGAGCTTTCCCGATCCGTCTATGAATGAATGAGTGAGAAAAGACATCTGCCGTTTTAACCGTGTTTTAAATTAATTCTGATTGAACCACGCCAAATATACGTACCTATACGTAACTAGGACCTAAATAAAAGCGACAGGTAACAGATATTAGCCGCACAGTAGCATTTCCTGTATCCTCTATTTCGTGTCGATATAGCTCACTCCTTTATCTTTGTCTATTGTACAATCCTACGCTTACCTCTTTTCACTTATTGACGTTTTTTTTTATGTGACCACTCGCAGTTCAGCACACTAAGGCTGTTGACTACTCAACCGGACAATTCTGTGGTGGCCTCAAATGAATTTAAGGCCCCCAGCCAGGGCTAAAAACTACTTACAAGCTAAATGACCGCTTCGCTAAGGGCATCCCCTGTGGGATACGGGCCTCGGCTTAGCGGGGTCATTGAGCAAGAGCATTACCTTGTAATTGTTATATAGTAAATACTAGCGACCCGCCCCGGCTTCGCACGGGTGCAATGTAGATACTAATGTTTCCTCTACTATAATATGCATGTATTATACATATAAACCTTCCTTAAGAATCAGTCTATCTATTAAAAAAACCGCATCAAAATCCGTTGCGTAGTTTTAAAGATATAAGCATACATAGGGACAGACGGCGGATAGCGACTTTGTTTATACTATGTAGTGATGACGAACTTCTAAAGATGGCGGGTTGATAATATTTTTTGTGGACCCCACGATGTTGGTAACAAATAAAAGGATTTGCTGAGAGGAATAAGTAAAAAAAAAATGCTTTTTGTACTTATTCCTCTCAGCAAATCCTTTTAAACTCAGTATTTTTATTAATAAATTATTGCGTTATAAACTTCCTCAAAAGAACGAGAATGTTCGAAATTCGATTTACGTTGCTTTCTTGTTTATATCTCATATCTAAATACTTTCTGGTAAAGTGTTTAAAAATAAATATACTTTTTCCGTACAGTTTAAAGATATTAATCAAAATAAACAGATAATTAAAAATAACAAACATGACATAATCCCCTGTGGCCTTCTACAGGGGAATAACAATGTTATCTATGTAATCGCAATGAATCAAAAAGATTAAATACTAATTATCAGTAATCTGACAATTATTATGTGCTATAACAGGATTAATTCGTTGTTAACATCGTAAAAAATGTCGGCTATCCCAGCGCCTTTAGATTAGTGGATTAATCAGATGGTGGATCTTCGATTTAAAAAAACTTGGCCAACGGCTTCGCGTGATTGTTGAAAATTATCCCGAAACGTACCACCGGTAAACAATATTAGTCTAGGTGACTGCCTTTCCTTGTACTAAAGGGGCATGCCAAGTAGCCATATTAAGTTAGGCCCACTGTGCACACCTATTACAAATTCACGATAATAGTAGGAATTCAAATACTAATAAAATTAATCAGGTTTTTAAGAGATTGCATCAATCCGTTGTCACCAGTAGTGTCGTCATGAAAAACAGGAGCAAAATCTATGCTCAGGCCGCGGTCGTCAGGTATAGGAAAATCGTCAGAGTTAGTTTACGTGGCTAACAGTCGTCAATTTAAACTGCAATAAATAAAAGTCAAGTCGGAGCAACGGACTTGCGAAACAAACATTGATTTTAACATTTACACTTTCGGCACCTGAAAAGTTGAGACTTGTGGTGCCACAAAAACAGAAAAATATATCGTTATAAACTTCAAATAAATCTTTGCATTGTCCTCACATATAGAAGCACCAAAGGATGTATTAAACGTAATGTAATACAGAACATGATTTAAAAGAGTGTCCGTGGAGTTTCTTGCACGTTCTTCTCCATAGAGATCTACGCTTTGGAACGTGCAGATAGCTTCACCTCTTTCGACTTGACAATTCAAAAGTGCCTGTAAAGGGTTTAATTGAAATAAATGTTTTGAGTTTGAGAGTTTGAATATAAAAATAATAATTATGATTAAAGGGGACCCAAAAATCCCCTTTAATCATAATTATTATTTTTAAATTTATGTTTATAATATGTGTATGTATGTTTTCTTGGACGAAAATGAACGGTTTTAAATAATAAAGTAATGATGACTGATTATTTCGATTAATTACCTGTCAACATGTTTATAGTAAAGGTAACATTTTCAAATGGATTTTAAACGTTATGTTTTTAATATAAAAAAAAAAATGTTGACCTGCACAGAATAATGAATTGTTTGACTTATGAAAAATATTAATATATTTTTAGTAAAACAAATCCGTGGTGCATTTCTGGGTCTAATATTGAAATTTCGTGTTAATTTGTTTAGTTAATTGTTTAATATTCAAATTTAAACATGTATCTGTAACATTAGGTGGTATATTATGTTCTTTGCCTGTAAACCATAAAGAACAGCTAAAATGTACATTACATTAGAGCTGTTCTTATTAAAAAATAAAGTTACATATGCTCATATTACCTACACATTTAACTACCTAGATTTGAAATTGTTATCACAATATTTAAAATCAGTTTTATTATTTTTTATCTTCCATCTGATCAAACAATGCCTGCCATCTTATATCTTCGGCATAAATCTGTATTTGCACCCATGTGCTTGCGCACTAACTGAATAATAAAAAACAAAAAAAGAACATTATCGTGTAATATTTTTTTAGAGATGCTACGGCCCATCTCCTTTGCATAATATTCAAGGCTTACTTTATTCAAGGCTTACTGCCAAATATTTTACACCAGCAGCCTGTGGGCTAATCATACCCAAAAATCAAACAGTGCTCTGCGAATACAATATAATAATCCTTTAGGGTGCTGTTAAGACTTCCAACCTATTGTAGTGTGTCAGGTATGTTAGCCGATGCGCACATTGACGACTTTTAATAATATTTATTAGACCAGAAAAATACACATATGTTCACACAATTTGTCAGCAAGCTACTTATAATTAATCTTAAAATAACATCTCGGTAAATTGTGCCTATTTTTAGCATCTGCTACCGAACTAGGTTTATAGCCTGTATTTCAGTATGCAGCGCCTCAAGCCCTCAAACTATGTTTGCAAGTATAAGCTCACGAACAAAAGTAAACATTAAAATTTGAACTCAACTAAATTTAAAAGGTTTAAACACGCATATAATATTATTTTAAAGTAGGGTTAGACTAATTTGAAATAATGCGTAAGAAGGTGGCGTCAATGACACGCAGAGTTTGAGGAAGCACCAACAGTATCTTGAGGGTGTTTGCTGAAAGGCTGGATGGGCCTACCATGGGTAGGTTTATCAAGTTTCATGTATTACATGGGGATTGATGAAACTATCTATGGTCTATATATTTATTACGTTTTTTTGTTTTCTAAGTATATACTAACATAGTTTATAGGATAATTGCACTAACATACAATGAGGGCCTATGCAGTATGTAAATAAAAGATTTTTATTTTAATCCTTACTAATATTATAAATGTGAAAGCGTGGATGTTTGTTACGCTTTCACGCAAAAACTACTTGACGAATCATCATGAAACTTTGTACACATATTCTGGGAGGTACTAGAAGTAACATAGGATACTTTTTATCCCGGGATTATGTTCCCTTGGGATAATTTTATTTTATAATAGCGTTCCCAAAAAGAGGTATGGTCATTAACAGAAATGATAAAATTACAAAATAAATTGTAATTAGTTAAAATAGAATAGGCGTAAATGGATAGGTATTTCGACTCATCAGATTTAGGACAAAAGGAACGAAGCAAAGGTTATTTCATGTCCGTTCTAAAAACAATCCGGAATTCGATCACTGGATTCGGATAATTCGGGTTGAATTGAATTGGATCTACGTCCAAAAACTTTTAAATGAATTTTAATTAAATGAAGCTTTGTCCGACCCCGAATAGATTATACGGTATTGATCCCAAATTCTGAAATAAGCCGACCTTTGAACACGTCTAGAAATAAATTGAGCATGTGGGCAGCGACTGAGATTATGTGACGAGTTTTTGCTAGTTTTAATTGAATATAAATAAGTAGCTTATATTCAAATAAATATACATGTAATAGAATATGATGACGAAAAGAATATAAAGATATGTACGTTTAACGCCACTTAGAGGGACTTTCAAACTGCACCTGTAATCTCTCAAGGGTAGGTTAAGATATATGTAAATAAATAATTTACTCAATAGTCTTATTGGGGCCCGATTGTGATAAAAATAAAAGTTGCGTTATCTATACTAATATTATAAAGAGGAAAGGTTTGATTATTTGTTTGTCTTAAATAGGCTCTGAAACTACTGAACCGATTTGAAAAATTCTTTCACTGTTGGGAAGCTACACTATCCGCGGATGGCATAGGCTATATTTTATCCCCATATTCCCACTGGAGCGGGAACTATGCGGATCAAACCGCGGGGCGCTGCTAGTTGGATATACAAAAAATCGTTTAAGGTTGAAAATTAGAAAAGTCGTTACGGATAATCAGAATACAGAAAATTTGACGCCTGTCTCGACAAGTGGCATCATGTTACCCAGTTACTGGGTTGTAAATGTTGATAGGCTGTCAGTCAACTGGAAAACGACCCCAATACAGTGGGGAAAAATTCACTCATTCGGTCAGTTACACCTGAGCTAGGCACCTACGATAGCCTCTGGTCCCCCACCAAGAGGCTAACGTAGGTGCCTAGCTCAGCACAGAAACACAGAAACCTTCTGGGGTAACCCGCAATACGCAGAGAATTAATTATTGCTATCTGCACTATACAACTCAGGATTCCAGTAGGACAGATAAAAAATGTGTGTATATTAAAGCAATCAGTGCAATTTATAGCAATTGAAATGACTGACCAAACCGTATGGGAATACGTATTTCAACACAGTCATGTATTTTACCAATATTTACATAAAACAATCCTATTCAAAAGAGACGGGACTCCTTTGTGTCATGCAGCCGTAAGCATAGATAATAGAAGGCCTCTGAGCTAAATGTATTGTACTAAAGTCGCTCAAAACTTGACCACTCGTGGAAGTAGTCCATTTATGGATTAACAACTCCTTTGGTAGACCTTTTTGTCAAAAAAAGTATGTAATGGATGCTTAAGACCTTTTTTGTTGCCGTTTGGATTGGTTTGCTAGAACGTATATAAAAAACCATAGAAGGAACGAAAGTTCAATAAATAATACATTGTGGGCGACTTAAATCACAAATTTTGTCTCCTATCCCTTATACGACCGTTCTTCCTTCTTCAGTAACCTCTTATCCCTTGATATTCCTTTCCCTACCTCAATACTGTCTTTACTTTGTACAAATAGTTTTCCTGTATGGGTCAGGACCAAATTTTTGACGTAATCGCACAACGGAAATCACAACGGAATGTGTCACAATGGAAAATAAATGTAGCACAATAGAATTATTAGGGTGTGTGTAAATAGTCGTAAGATTTTAGGTAGGTAAGTGAAATAAATAAAAAACATTATATTTCGAGAAATATTTAATAAGTACTTAGTACAATCCAAAAAAATTAAATTACAAAACCAAAACTTTCAAATAGAATCCAAAACAGTTTGGTAAAACAATAACAAACTTGCAGGTCTGTATTACTTACTAACATCATAAGCAACATCTTTTATTCTTTGACTTTTAAAAATTCAATAGCAAAAAAAAATATGTCGAACTTTAAAATTTAAATGATCTATGTAGCATCAAGCAGCAGCGTAAAATAGCAGCCGCGGTGGTTTTGCGGAGAGTGCTAACGCGTATCCGTGTTCTCGTTATAAACGGCACAGGATGACACGGTTTTTTAATGGGTTGGAGTCCCAAATATCTGCACCATCTCCTTGTGGTGGTGCAGTATGCATAACCATTTCTCCACACTAAAAAAAAGGAAAAAAGCAAGTAATATACAACGTGTTGTTTTGCATCCTCGTCAAATTTCAGGAGGTTGTCATAAAATACATAAATAATCAATTTGACTAGAATGCAAAACAAAATCTTGTAGAGACAGGCATACCAGACAAACCTACTAAAACTTTACGCTCTTAGGCTTTGGCTTAAAAAGTTAAAACTATTTTATAAATATTTAAACAATAATCTAAATATTTAAGAATCGTTTAATAACTAGGTAGCTAATGAGATTAGAATGAATGTAAACACATCTTTATAAATTTCTCTTGTGACACGTCGCACAATTTCGTGTCACAAATCGCACAACGGAATGAAAATTATTCACGACCTAGCCATAAAGATGCAACAATTCACAAATATAACCATTAATCGAACACTTCTGCATTCCTTTTAACAATAAAGTTAAAGGGGATTTATAAACATATCATCATTTTCTGGAAATACGTAAAAATATTACAATTTTACTCACCTAAAGTCAGGAAATCTTAACGACACGCGCTAACGACACAAACACAATATCAAATGACGGTAAAAAAGCATGGCGGTTTGTATCCGAAATTTTGTTGCCAGCTTGAAGCCAATGTTGCCGTACTAAATAATCAAGAAACATCCACACACGTTTATTGGTTTCGAAATTATAGTGTCGCACAACAGGAGTATTACAACGGAAACAATTTTGGGATGTATGTAAAATAAATTATAAAAAATAAAACAACAATGGTAACTGTGGTATTATTCATAAAAACGGTTACTGGTGTTTATAAGGCTTTAATAATATTAAAATATAAATGCTATCTTACGTTGAAAAAAAAACAGCGGCAAAATATTCTTAGGTAGTCAAGTAAGGACATGCGTATTTTACACAGCGCAAAAAGACACCGAGCTTGGTAATATATATTGTTTTGAAGAAATTAAGCTTCTAGTATAGTTACTTGATGAATGAAACTGTTTATAACATATTAAAATATTATTAGAAAATATCCAAAATTATTTTAAGGCATGTATTGTACGCAATATTTTGTCACTTATGAGTCGGACACCACAGCGTGTCTGTATCCGTCAAAAATTTGGTCCTGACCCATATATAAATGTATAGTCTCTTTCATTACCATAAATAATATTAAGCTGTAATATTTCGTCATTGTAATTTGCTCATCAATCTTTCCAAAATAAAAATACTGATCCTATATGTCCGTCCTATCCCAAATTCCGTTAAAATGTTTATATTCCGTTTCCCTATCTTTACTTTCTTCGAACTAAACGTGTCATTGGCTAAACGCACAAACCGTGCGAACCAAAAAAAAAGTGGGGGCTTATGAATTGTTGAATCATAGATTTAAATAGTGGTCGTAATTAAATATCGTACTACAATCTAGCTTATCTTTAAATGCCTTTAAATAACGAACCCCGACGTGCAATTTGAAAAAAAAGTTCCGCTTTTAAAGAATAGGTAAAAGCTTCTTTACAAGGCTTTGCTCTCCTAGGCTATTCCACAGGATACGTGATTTTTTTTTGGGTAAAATATGCATTGTTGCTCAGCGATAATGTAGCCCTTAAAGTAAAATTTAATAGATTATGCACCGAGGGGATAACGCCTAATTTCACGTCGTATTGGATCCCGAATGCAATAAAAGATTCGAGAGTTAACTCCCGAGCGACACGAGCGATTTGAGTTTGACCCACGAGCGAAGCGAGGTTAGGTTTGCTGTGCATGACTTATAATTTGACATCTTAGTGCAAGTGGTGTGAAAAAAGAATGTTAGGAACGTGATCCCCGTGTCAACCAATGAAATAATCGTCTAGAGATTAATGTTTTTTGAAATATTACAAACAAAAAAAGAATATCACCTTTCTTTTGTAATAATACTAGCTGACTCAACAGGATTATGTTGTCATATCTAAAATTTTGAAAAAAAAAAATAGCCAAATCAGTGCAGCCATTCCCAAATCAAATTATGCGTTTTCTAGTGAACAGCATTTCATTATAATTATGTATATAAATTAGTTTAATAAAATAGTCATACTGTGAAACAGTTATTAATTTCATAAATATATGTTACAGACTGCTGCCCGTCAAAGAGAATTTCCTCTGTCGACAAGTCTTCAAGGTAAGTGACACTTCATTTCCCGCCATTGTTCACCCAGGCGCCATATTACTCGATTCGCGTCAATGAAACCATAGAGTAAATAAAGCATAGAGCTGAAGATTGAAAAGTGTTCCAAGCGTTCTTTTTTGATATTATTGAGTTGAGTGTCAGTAACAATTAATGAACCTTATTTATAAAAGTCCCTAAACTGTTTAGCAACTTAAATTTCTTAAAAAAAAAATTAAATCTACTTAATTCCAATTTTAATAAGTTTTATCTTGGTTATCAATTATATCACTAAACAGCATCAAGATTATTATAAATAAGGATAAATTTAATATTAATAAGTTCAATACTCAAAAAAGATGTGATTTCAATTCATATCATCTTCCGTGCGTTAGCCGAACATAATAGAGTAATTTCTTTTCATCGAGAACACCTTTAGATTTTTCCGACTGCTTTTGTACACTAGTCACTTATGAACTGCTAAGTTTACAAAACAAAAAAATCCTTTGTGACCACGAAATCTGATGGTGTTGAATTATGTATCTACTTATGATTTTTGAAGCATCCCTAAGATAGAATATTAGTAGATAGTCACATTTGCTTAGTTTAATGCACTCATTTCCTTTCCATTTAGTTTTGCTTATAATAAAAATTGACCATAAAAAATCTTAAAATAATGTGATTGCAATTTTCCAGACATGTAACATTTTCATAATGATCATTACATTAACACACCTACATTTTAAGGTATCATCCAAAAACATACAAAAATAGATTGCAAATAAGTACCAGATTTTTTGGCACCTACACAAAGAATGAAAAAGATAGAATTTATGATTTAGAACCTATGTACATATGTCTATTGTAATTTGGTCTGCTAAATCTGAAGATCTCGAATTTTCTTAATAATTATCAGGTGAAAGAATATCATATACGATTTTAATTATTGTCATCTATCTTACCTTAAAACACAATTATCGAACACTCTCACTCCAAATTCAAAAACGGAAAATTGTATTTATAAAAAGGTTTTAGTCTCACGTGTCTGTTAAAAAAAATTAATAGTAAAATGATAAATAACTAAGCACGTTACTATGATTGTTTTGCCTGTCTGTCTGTCTGTCTATCCTAACACTAACGCTTATATGTCTGCACTCTGCACTCCTAGGAGGGCATAGAGGTGAGTCCTCACGCTGCGTTTACACACTGGCCTACACTGGCTCTAAATGTCTTCGATTGTTCTACAAGAACCATAGAGCATCGAGACGCCACTGCTTAGAGATGATGAACACTTTTAAAATTCGATATAATAATCAAGCTTGTCAGCTTCCAGCGAGTGTCACCGCTTATTCAAATAAATTGAAAAATAGTGACATTTACTACTAACGATGGCTATCTCATAAGTGCTGTTATCTATATAATCCAAAAACTTTTTGTTCTTTTGAACCTCGATTCACAACAAAAACTGTCTCAAATTCACTATCGTTAATGAGAACCGATCATTAGTTCCTCTCCAAACCTTGACATTGGCAAAATTATCGTTACTTAAACGATGGAGTCACAACACAAAAAAAGAAAACGATGGCTATGACAGCCGGTCTTAATATCCTATAACCGCCAGCGCATGCGGTCTTGAGCTTCACGCTTCATCTCGCTCCACGGCTATCTGATGCTCGTCGCTTCGGCCAACACGGTATCGATATGTCTCCCGGTTTGACAGAAAGAGCCACGCTTCCTTTTCTCTCGAGATTTTCAGTCCATAGCTTATTCGCGAATGATCGGAATCCCTCCGGAGCCTGTGACCAATCCACTTACGACGCTTGACCTGGCGGTTGTTCCTACTCTCATGCCCAGTGGCGTAACTATAGGGTGGCAGGACTGGCAAAATACCACGGGCCCCCGACCCGAGGGCCACACCGAAGACGAGCGTCTCCAAGATCCGGCGGAATTTCTCGGAATGACTTCGAGAGATTACTACTATCAAATTTTGAAGAGTATGTAGTATGAGTAAAAAATGTTCCAAATCTTCAGCGGACAATTTATCGAATTCCAGAGTTTACAATTTTTTAAGATATTTTATAATCTTACTGAGTTTGCCATTTTCCGGTGACATGTATAAAAAAACCTATGCTCTTGAAAATAAAACTGGGGAGTCCCCATCAAAAGAATTTGCTACCGGCACCCGATGGTATAGTTACGCCACTGCTCATGCAATTTCTCCAACAGCTCTATGTTAGAGATGGTTATGAGTCATCATATTGCGTGGGCATGGATATTATAAGTAACGTCGTCTCGAGTTGCTGCGGTCGTGGCGTTTCCGTGCTCTGTATATAGCTTACTTTACAAAATAAATATTCCATGAACGTTCAATTATTGAACGAAGCAATGCGCATTTTCTCCTATATTTTAGGGCTAGGTTGGTGGGCCAGCGTTTAATCGCGACGTCACTTCTTGTTTAATAGTGACACAAAAACGAATTGTGTATAAATAATAAATTAGACTGCTTCTATAAAATAGTTTATCTAAAATTGTTTTATTTATTTTGAAATAATTTACAGCACTATGAAATGCTCTAGAACTTTTAGATTTTAGGAATAATTTTCCTTTAGTATACTTTTCAGACTTTTTTCGGTATGTAGGTATAAGTACTCAATTGTAAATCCCGCTATAAAATAAATTGGCGCCCAACACGGGACTAATCTTAAGTTATTTTCCAAACGTTTGACACTAATACAAATTATATTTATGTTATCAGGGCGCAACAAAACTTACGAAGGACGATATTGAAAGGGTCTTCTCTTTATACGATAGGGTAAGTTTTTATTATTATGTTGTACATCTAAATCTATTTTTGGGACACATCCTTTTATAGAAAGTCACGCTTTTTTGCACGAAAAGGAAAAGTTGAAGGCATTTCTTGAGGTATTATGTGTTTAGGTGAGAAGGGATAACTATGCGGGAACGTGTCACTGTCTATGTTATGTAAAAAAATATTCCTGTTTCGGCTTGCCTAAGTTTACATATGTAACATTACAACTGTGTTATCCGAAGGGTGAAACAGAGTTGTATTAACACAGACATTTAATAGATGCACCTATATTTATTATATTCTTTATTGAACACCAAAAGCAACACAAAAAGGAGCATTAAAACTAAAACACATACAATGGGCGATTTAATCGCATTCCGCGATCTTCTCCAGACAACCGGGCATGGACAGTATATGTTTGGACATAAAATGGGGCTGTCATTGGTGTAACAAAAACCAATTCAAAAATAATATAATAAAATAATAACAAGATAATATAGATACCTACATACATATCTATACTAATATTATAAAGAGGAAAGATTTGTACTTTTGTATGTAACGAATAAACTCAAAAATTACTGGACCGATTTCATTAATTCTTTCACCATTAGAAAGCTACATTTACCCTGAGTAACATAGGCTATATTTTATCCCCGTATTCTCACAGGAATGGGAACTACGCGGGTAAAACCGCGGGGGCTGCTAGTGTCATATAAATCGAAATAGATACATACATACGAGTACATACCAACTATATTCCGCCAGTTACGTTGAAGTCCGGAGAAATCCGAAGTCTGGACTGAGGAATTTCAAATAAAAAATGTAACAACTCTTTGCCTGACCTGATAAACGAAATAAGGACTTCATGATTTAAATTAGTACTGGCTAAGAAACTGATTGCATATATTTGTATTCCTAATTTCTTTTTACCAAACTTCTCCAAGGCGATTTGATATAAAATGTGATCAGACTTTCTGAATCTTAAAAATATATATATACGCTTATTCATTATACCTAACAGTAGCAGTAACTTTCGATAAATCGCTTTTTGACTTTGAAATCACAGAAAGAAGGTCCTTTTAAAGAAATAAACTCAATTTATGTTATCTAACGAATCCATTTACTGTATTTCAGGATAACAATGGCTCTATCGAGAACGAAGAACTCCGGGGATTTCTCAAGGATTTACTAGAATTAGTTAAAAAGGTTGGTGTTTTTGTTACAAACTTTTTATAAAATCTTTTGCATATTGAAGAATGGAATAACGAAGAATTTAATAAAAAAGTTTTTTGTAAAAGTTTTATGTAAAACTGTTCGATGAATATAAAGTAAGGCTCGCGGACTTTAGGGTTCCGTACCCAAAGGTCCACCGACGAAACCCTATAAGAAAGCCTCCGCTGTCCGTCTGTCTGTCAGCGGGTAGTATATTATGAACCGTAGTTCAGAGGCGTGCAGTGGTTCCAGAGAAAGGGTGGGCAAATTACGGTGTAATTGGTAGACAGTTAAAATTGACACAGCGTTTTTCATTTATTTCTTTAACAGCTAATAAAATTTTAATCGATTCCATGCAAAAACCTTATATTTATCGTTTGTGGTACGGAAGACTTTGTGTGTGAGGCGGTCTTTTGCAAATGCTACTTCATATGATTTTTTTTAAGCAAAGAGGATTAGGAGGAGGAAGGATTTTAATCCACTTATCATTTATTTTTCTACGAGTATCCCAAAGGAACAAGGAGACTAGTGAGGCTTTTGTCTTGTAGTGGGAAAATAATTTATAAATAATTATATTTATCATTTCAATGTATTGACCTTCCTTCATATATTTTTCAGGACTATGACGCCCAAGACCTACTAGAATTCGAAGAAACGATTCTACAAGGCGTTGAATATAGCAGTGAAGGCAAGATAAGCAGAAAACAACTCACCATGATACTTCTAGCACTCGCCAAGCACCATCAAGAGGAAGAACCCGCTACTCCATAATTGTTTCCGAACGCAACCGCCACTCCGTCCCAATATCCGAACGAATTTCTAGCGTCGCGACGTTTTGACACATTAGACGCCATCTTGGTATTCGAAATTTGAATTTGAAATGCTTATTTCTTTTATAAAGGTTTTTAATATTGTTTCGGTCGTAGTTGAAGTTGATCGCTGCTATATTATGAGTTTGCTTTATCAAAAAAACTTTGATAACAATAAACATACCAGTCATAATCATAACCCTCCTTTTGCTTCGCCGTAGTCGTGTATAAACGAGGTCCGTCTACAGTTCTTTTGCAGTTGGTAAAACATAAATTTAAAGCAAGGATATATAATTGCATTGCTGTAAAACTTCCCTTTAAATCTCTTCTTCATTCCATGACATAACAATTTCCTATCATTCACTGTAACGATGATTCATCTTACTCAAAGTTATTCTGACATGGTAAGCGCGTCTTCTTTCAATGCGTTGAATAATCGGCTTCGACTGAGCAGCATCCGATGTGTTTGTAGTAAGGCTCTTTGTAAGGTCATGTCAATCAATGAAAATGGTTCCCGAATTTCTCTTTCGATCCAATTAGGGATAAGGCAATAGATTGATGGATGAACCAAATATTACTAACCCACTATTTCTGCTGTCTTAGTTTCCTTAGGGTATTTTTTTCCTGATAACTACTATCTTGGTCTAAAGGCGAGTTCTTTTTTATTCGTAGTCCAATGATCAACAATGAATAGGTATCTAAATTTCGTTGTTGTACGATTATCAATAAATATTTACCAATAGTCAAATACATCATTATTAGTTAAGAAGTAAAAATTGATCAAAAAAGGCATATTAATGAAATTTTATCACAATTTTAAGCATTGCTTGAGTTAAAATGGATGAAAAAAAAAAGATAAAAAAAAAACAAATCTTTTTATTTACAAATAAAGAAAGAATATTCATATATGACACAAAAAAAACAGCGAGCCTTACAGTAGTCGCATATGGTGTGTAACATCTTACATCTCACCTTGGAAATAAACAACATTAATACTAAAGTATATCCTGAAAAAAAAAGTATTACTTTTATCAAAGGAGTACTTCGTATGGCGTTGAATGTATCGAAACCATTTTAAGGGCTGGGGATTAATAGTTTTTATATTATAGTGTATTTATATGTATTGGTCGCAAATCTTTGTTTCTATTATCTACTAGTTAGTCCCAGGATTTGAGATTGTGGCAGATTTTTTTTTAATAATAACTAATTTAGGCCAAAACGAAGCACAAACTAGTATTACCTTTTCAATAGCTACTTAAATATAACACCAAATTATATGAATTTTGTTTTTGGCAAAATTAGTGACTAAGAAAGTAAGAAGTAAGACCACAATCTCTTTACATTATTAATATTAAAACACACTAATTTTACTCACAATTGGACACCAAATCATATATTTAACCTAAAACATAATTTATTTTTTTAATCTACACTAATATTATAAAGATTTCCTCTTTATTGTTTTTTGTTTGTTTGCATTGAATAGGCTCCGAAACAACATGACCGATTTGAAAAATTCTACACTGTCTCCGGTGAACATAGGCTATATTACATCCCCATATTCGGGAACGGCAAACTCGGTAAGATTATAAAATATCTTTAGAGATTGTAAACTCTCGATAAATTATTCGCTGAACATTTGGAACACTTTTTTACGCATCAAAATTTGATAGTCTATAATCTCTCGAAGTCAGAAATTCCGCTGGAACTTGGAGACGCTCATCTCCGGCCGGGGCCCTCTCGGGTCGGGGCCCGTGGATTTTTGCCAGCCCTGACACCCAATAGGTACGCCACTGGGTTCCACAATCCACAGTACTATTCTGTTAAAAACTTACCGTGTAATTGAAGTGTGTCAATTTCAGTATTTCTTGAAATATCAACTCAACTCACTCGGTGAGTTTTTGAGAATAGAGTCTATCAATTGGCATGGTCAATCAAAATACTGTGTTTTGATTTACGCCGCCGAGTTCTTGACAGGCTTAGTCAGGGACGCAGTCGCAGCTGTTATATATATTGTGGCATAGCATTAACAATCCAAGTGAATCCAGTTTGAAGTGAATAGGGTAGTTGACTAAAAAATCTAATTAGCCAGTCAGATAGATTAACAAAAAATATTGGACACGTATTTTTTCTTTTTTCACGTAAACAAAAAATGAAGACGATATAGTGCGTTGAAAAATCGTGACATCACTTCGTGCTACGATTTTTACCACGCCGTGACATCACAAACCCCCACTCAACATCTTTGAAGCTTCATCTCATCATCTTCGTCAATATTTATAGATTTGATAAAGCAAAAAATACTACCTAAAGTGTCCAATATTTTTCGATAATCTAACTGACGGACTAAATATAATCATATTTTTAATTGACTTTAAAAAGGACGAGGTTCTCAAATCGGTTGGTATGTTTTTTTTTTCTATGTACATATGTACAGCGATTACGCCGAGATTTCTGATCCGATTTACATGGTTGTTTTTATATTCGGAAGCTGGTGCTTGTCGTGTGGTCCCATTTAAATTTGTTTGAGATCTGACGACGAGTATTTGTGTTATTCATTGGGGGGGGTACCAGTAAAAAGTGAAAAATAAAAAACTTTTTACAAAAAATTACAACATACTTTTCTACACAAAAAAAAACCAAAAAGGACAAAATAACTTTAATTTCGGAAGTTGGTGTTCAAAAACTGAAAAAACAACCAAAAACACCGAGTTCTGAAATTAAAGTTATTTTGTACTTTTGGTTTTTTTGTGTAGTTGTCGGTCGATTGTATTTTTTTGTAAAAAGTTTTTTTTATTCCTCAGGAAACATCCCTATTATCAATCCCTAGCATCAATCGGCACATTTGTTTTCACGGTGAGTTTTTTTCTAGAATCGACTGGCGAATTTTGTAGTCAGTTATTTAGATACAAAATTCTATCCTGATATGGTGCGTGTAGAAGCTAGATAGAAAATAACCCAAGGTTTGTGGGCCTTTTAAACGACAGTTTATCTGATAGAACCGTGTAATATTGCTATTAAAAAAAAATGCAAAATGGAAACTACAACTCGAAAAAATATTCACTATTCCGTTTGACTATTTTTGGTATGTAGACTTGAAGTTCGTAATCCGTGATAATTTCAATCCATCATCAACAGAAAAGTATGGATTGAACATTTGAACTACGTCATCTATGACATTAAATTTGTTAAATTTTATATCTACCTCGAATTCTAGTATATTTTTTAAATTATTTTTTTAAATTTTAAAAGGATTTTCTCATTTAAATTCAAATAAGTACACGTCTAATATAGTGCAAATATTTAATTATTTCAAATATTATATACACGATCATCTACAAAGCCAAATCGTATGCCAAATATATTAAACCTAGCTATTTGATCGACTCTTGGTTTAAATGAGAATAAGATACATTGACCCATACTATTAAGGGTCCTGTAAAGAAAGAAGTATTTTAAATTTGGAATAAAATAGAAGGGATGTGTTAAAGTCTATTTAACAATTTAATCGATTCTATTTTAATCGTCTTGCAAGTCAATTTATATACACGGTAAGGCATATTCTCGTCTTTAGGCTAAAAAGCTAATTATATCGTTCATTAAGAACGGTTTGGCTATATAGCTAGCAACATTTGAAACATTTCCCGCTTTTCGCAAGATATTTGAATCAAAAAGAATAAATTTAATAGAGTCTCACTTAATTATATTATAGAAAGTACTTTTTCTTTTTCATTTTTACCAAGAGATCCATTGAAAATATTTTCATAAACCATTTTTAATGAAAAAAGTAGTTAAACATTACATCGTGTGTAAAGACTCTATTCTCGACTCTGTCTATACGTACATATCATACCAAATCACTGAACATTGGCACATTATTTTGGATATATCTGTTTCAGTGAACGTTCTAATGCTACGCCGTCACCCGTAGCTTGCTACATCGAAGCACATAGCTTGCTACGCCGTAGCTCGTAGCCTGCTACGCCGTAGACCGCGCTACAAGACAAGCCAATTGCGTACGACTGTCTACGCGAGTAGGTGAATATTTCAATAAAAAAGTATTCAAATGTTAACTAAACATAAGACTATTTTGATAAATTAAAAAATATTGGAATAGGCACCTTGTTTTGGGAAAGTCTTTGTCATTCATAAATTCGTGTGATGTAGCTACACTTATCTCCCAACACTGTTTTAGTACAAAATCTACCTACTCCTCTCAAATTCTATTTTATAAATTAACCCAGTAAGTTTTACATGTAGAACGAGATATTCAACATTAATATCCTCTTATTCTTTGATAATTATACCATGTTAATAAGACTTAAAGCACCTACACACTAATTTTAATTATGAATTTTAATATTCAAATCACGGTTAAAATTATTATGCTGTCGTTTCACACGAAAAGATTAACAGCATGATAACATGTCTTCGTCTAGAGGTCAGGGCCTCAAGTCTGCTATTACAATAGTGTCAGAATGGTCTATCATTGATTTCATAATTGTTGATTTTAACAAGTTTTGTAATCTACTATACAAAAGCGTCATTATGATTTTCAAATGGTCAACCACTGACACTCCATTGAAAGAAATGGCATAGAATAGTAATCTCGTACATAATGACAAATTATTGTAAAAATATATACAAAATAAATCGGCATGACTTAAATGTTCATATTTAGTAGTAGTTTTTCGAAAATAATTAGTATAGGGTTTTATAATACCTAATGGCTATACGAAAATGTCATTCTACCACGATTCTATCACGAGACCATTGAACGACTAATGATCGACCATTATGAATTTAGCAGATTACGAACGTTCAGCAAAATGACAATGAAATTTTATAAAAAATAGCAGACTTGCGGCCCAGGTAAAGTGTGTAGGAGCACATATAACGCCTTCCAATTATTATGTTAATATTTACTGTCAAAATCTTTGTAAATTATGTCAGATATCACCAATGGAAAATTTGCGAATAGAACACACGGTCTATTCTGTAAACATCTCACTCTCTTCTCTCTCTTCTTGCTCATTTGCCAAAAATTTCAATTTTCGAGTTAGGTCCCTTTCATTCTAAAGGTTCGAAAAGCACTTACAATGGCATAAAGATCACTGGAACAAATTTGCTGGAAAAAACAAGATGGTGACATCTGACTTTTTACATACGGTTTCGCTCAAAAATTTAACAAATTCAAAAATAATGTGGCCTAAAGTTAAGAAAATAGTATTTTTCCCTTTATCTCTCTAGTCTATCCCTACTCTATACTAACCTTATCTTTCGTCCATCCATTGTTAAAAAATCTTACTCTATGAAAAATGGCTGCAGCAAACGCAACGTTAGAGATTTTTCAATGTATGTAGCTTTAAAATGTCCCCTTAGATTTTTCTCTGAATGTCTTTGCTTGTTGATCCTTGTAGATAGGCTGGTAATATTAAATTGTGATAATTATAAACAACATTAAAAAGTTTCGGTGTAACATTCGCCTTTTCATAACCTAAATAAGATTTATTTAAACATTATATAAGATTTATTAAAAAAAAGTTTTTTAATAAATCTTATTTAATGTTGCCAGACATTAAATAAGATTTATTAAAAAACTTTTTTTTTTCTTTTTAGTCGCTGGTTATGAGTTGTCATATTTATAATTGACATGACAATGTGTTGTACAGTATGCCACATGCGTTGAATATTTTGTACTGTGTTGTTTTGTATATTAAATGTAGTGTAATAAAAATGTAACTTGATGTTTCACATGAGTATTGTTTTGTATTGTAACGGATAATAATGTGATGTTAATTAGTATTTTGTATAAAAAGGATTGAAAAACTAGAAAAATCAAAAATGAAACTTAACATACAAAATTAAAAGAATAATGAAAATAAAAAAGTATAGGATGAAGTTTGTTTTTAATTTTTCTAGTCCGAGCTTAAATCGATGTTAAATATAAATGAATATAATGTAGTCATTGTTGAAATACCCTGATTGTGTGTAGCGGCCTTCTGTGTATTATTTTAAATATTATACATGTCTACAAACGGCGGTCAAAGAGATAAGTAGGCTTGATACGACTTACTTTACGTGGGTGCAAGAAATGCAGAATTGTTTACAAATTCCTAAAAATACTTTCGAGCAATTCTGTCCGTCTGCCATTTTTTTCCATACGCCAATTAGAAGTGGTCAAATTTTTAAAGAGACTTTGAAAAAAACAACCTTAGATAAAGTTTGTTTTCGCCATATACCTACTAAGTTATTTCTGCACTAAAACAATGACATTAAAATATCAAAGCCAGCTTAATCAGCGGCCTAGCCTTTTCATCAAACGATGTCCTAAACGCCATTCAGCCAATGCGTCTAATACAACATTTAATGAGCTGGCAGATGTTAAGCCGATCATAGAATAGGGTAAACTGGTTACTAATTCTAAATTCAAACAACAATTAATTACATTCTAACTCCTACGCGACGGCGGAGCCCCGCTGCGAGTCTCCTGTTTCTGTCTACATTTTAAAGGAACCTTACATTATGGAAGTTAAGTTCTTTTGCTTCGCTCGCTCACTCTAGTGCCCGTCATACCATTCGAGTCTAACGTATCCGTGTCGGGGCACCTTAATCTCCCTGTACCCTATTTTCCGCTAATTGGATAGGCAAGTCATTAAATGATATTGAACCAAGTCATTTTCCTTGCTGTACAATTAAATACCGGGATATCACTTAGGCCGCTGATTCAACGCCGTTCAATGAAAAGGCTAGGCAACCAACTAAACGACTGATTAGCTGGTCAGATTAGCCTGCGACAGAGACACAGACATGGATGTGGTACCGCGCATATCGGCCTACACTCAGAATAATATTGGGACTCGTATGCAAGACAGCGACAGTGCTGGTGGAAATATGTGTTTTTATTTTACTTTCATGCAATATTTGAATTTACGGTTAAAAGCATTTTGTCACAATAAATAACTATTTGCATATCTGTGTGTAAAAAAATCATCTGCATGCTTACCTCTTCTGTCGTTTGTACTTAAATAAGTATATTTTATATTTAAAAAAAAACATAAATATGTGTTGTGATGGTATAACGTCTAGCTTTAAATATCTACCAATGAGTTGACCTATTTATGTACTTATCTATATCTTACGCACAATTAAACATCGCTCAAGTAATTCCTATTTTCGCGCTAAAACTTCTTAGACAATTTGAGTGTATTTTTTATTGTTGGAACAATGTTATAACATTATAATACCTGTTAATTTTATTTTTGCTTGTGGCGCAATGTTATTGATGGTTCATTGTATTTCTTATCTAGCCGAACAAACTTCACTATTCCGGATTCGAAACGAAAGTATTTATTAAAAAATAAGATTGTTATCTCAACTTAAGTTTTCGAAACTGGTCAAAAAATTAACTTTGAAGCAGTGGCCGTACTTTTTTTTGTAATTGGACCTAGGCTAAAACTATATCTCTGTAATGCAAGAGGTCTATAAAAAAAACAACCGGTGTCTATGGAAACTTTTTTGTTGACTGACTAAAGAAAAAAAAAACAGACAGCTACTAACTTTGAGTTGAGATCCATATTTAAATTTATGTTTTAAATATTACGATATATATTTTTAATTCAGTACCTAACCACGTAAATAATGTTCATGGCTCATTTCAAATCTACACAATAATAACGGCTACGTATTATTCCTTCGCCTGGCACTAAGTGTTAAATGTAAGGTTGGGATACGATGATGTTTGTTATAAAATGTTTATATTTGTAAACCTGCTGTTTTATTTTCTATATCTATTCCCCAATAAGATGAAGTCTGATGAAAATGAAGACCTATGAAGATGCGTCGGTTTACGTAACTCATGCCTACCTACATAAGAATAAAAACAATTAGAAGTACAAAAAAACCTTGACGAGACCCCAAATCTTACTTATCCGAAACAGGGTGCTGAAAACCTTTTTTTCGCGTCGTAAACTCTTGCATTCTATTCCTGTGACTGATATACAAGTAGCGTCCTCTGTTGTCATGTGGCGGAAGCAATATGGTAAAAATATCCTTCTGTTTGTGCACTCGCTACTAGAGGGCATCAGTATCTATGAACGATTTATGCACATATCGACCAACTGCTTACGCTTTCCGACACGAGAGGCGCTGTTTTATCAATAAGTTATTGTAATATTATGAATGTCGTAGTAGTAGCCTCTCGACACTAGAGGCAACACTTTAGACACAATCCGAATATTCTAGAAATTTCGAGAGCCGGAAGTTGATTGTAAACGCGAATCCTTTCCGCCCAAATTTCATTGTAGCTATCTGTTCGCATCCTGAAACGATAGAGTACACTAGTCTCGTAAGTTTTAACTGCGTTTAGATAGAAAGATTGCACTGTAATTGCAAAGGATGGCTCCTTGCCCGAAACCAGTGATGTACTAGTATTAAAACCTGTGGAATACCGACAGTAAATCTTGTATTAGTGTTGGTATTGCTTTAATTCCTGCCAGCTATTGGGCCTTCGATTAGAGCAAGACCTTCGGCTTTACTACCAGATAGTCCTTTGTCCTCAACGATTCCATTACCTTGAGATTGGAGAGAAGCTTTTCTTTAAAGTTGAAAAAGCAGTTGGTGTCTCTATAAATACATAATTATGTTGCCAGAGTGCGAAAGTTAACTGCGCAGGGTGCGCTCTTCTTCTTTTTATCATCGGTTAGATTTTCTTTTGTTAAGGAAACGTATAATCCAAAAACTTTTTACCGTGGGACAGATAAAAAAGGCTTGTCGAACAAAATACAGATAAAATAAAATAAAAGAAAGCAAGAGTGTGGTTAGGGGTCATTTGAGCTTGCACACAGAAATATAAAATTAGGAGTACCTACATAATGTCAAGTAATGCAGAAAAATAAAAGGGCTTTCATTGCCCGGTTTGCCCATTATAACAGGCTAATTAATTAAATAAATGGTTCGGTCCATTTAAGTTTAAGAATAGAGCTAAGTGAGCTCGAAGATTGTAAGACTTTATCTTATTGTTAGACGGAATCAGTTTTTCGAACACTAATTAGTAACTTTGTAAACAGCTTCTGGACTGAAAATGAAGAATAAGTATGTTTCCTGAATAGAAAAATATTATTATATTTATACCTAGAAAAATATTATTATATATATAAGTCAGTTATATTATCGAAAATCGTATTTTTTACTTTAACTTATCTATAAAAATTGACGAAGATAAATCGTCAAAGATCAGGAGTTGTGGGTTGTGACGTTACGTTGTAGTAAAAATTGTAGCGAGTAGTGACGTCACACGAGTATTCAACGCACTATAGTTTTCGTTTTTATTTACGTGAAAAAAGACGTGTTCGATTATTTTTGGATATCTACCTGACGGACTAATTAGATTTTTTTAGTCAACTACCCTATTTAAGGGTAAGTGTAATAAGCCCAAATCAGTGGCTCAAATATTTTAGAATCTCATCTCGAACAGCATTATTTATTTACCGCAAGACTTCTTGTCTGGGTAGGATTAGAATAGCTTCAGAACAACTTCATAACAACAAAGTGTCGGGGGACGATGAGATAATCACAGAGCTGCTCAAGTCAGAACGAAACCTTATCTTGACAGAGCTTGTAAAGCTCTTCAAATCCGTCATCCACACTGGCCTTATACCGGAGCCATGTTGCAGGAGCGCGGTATTATTATATTATATTCAAAAAAGGTGATAACGCTCCCGTAAAGAACTATCGCCTTATTTCACTCCCAAGGTGGCTCAGGAGTAAAATGGAGCAGTAAAAAATCAGCTTGTAGACATGGGTCTTCTGTTTTCGAGGGTTATCTTGAATCGCCCCACCCAAAGTTCGATGATTTCCAACCGCAGGCTAGGTTTCGAAAAGGCTACAGCACCGTGGACCAAATACACACCCTCAGGCAAATAATCTAAGAGACCGAGGAAAATAGCCTGTGTAGGTACCTAGCATATGTGGGCTACGAGAAAGCCTTCGACACCGTTGAGACCTGGGCTGTCCATGCAGAGATGTCTCATCGACACTACGTCAAGGTGATAAGATATCTGTATAATAAGGCCACAACAATGACCTTTCAAGTACAAAAACAGAGCACAAAACCAATCCAATTACGTCGTGGTGGACAGGGAGATGACATCTCTCAGAAACTGTTTACGAACGAATTTGTGGATGTATTCAAGAAGCTTCATTGGAATGGACGGGGCATAAGTATCAACATTGTGACCATGGTAGGATTTCAGCAGTAGCTGGAAGGGAAGTGATAGGTAGGTACTGAATAGCCAAAGCCAGCGGTCGGCAATACGCGTGCCGCGCAGGCCGCATTAAGCCCACGGACGTCTTGATTCCGGCCCGTAAAGTTAATAGAAAAAAATAGGGTATTAAGAGGAGAAATGTTGCTTCAATAGATCAATGTCGAGGTCTTTAGGAATCGATTGCTACTGAAATTTCCCAACTCCTATGCATTTAAGAAATTTCCAAATAATCCATCTTCAACTGGTTCTCTATTTTCAAGTGAGGTGTGGATATCGCCGTTGGGCGACACAACTTGCACCGATTTCGAGAATCCAGTTTGAAGACGAGGGACGACATTTTTTTTTTTATGCCTGTTGGTTTTTAATCTTAATTGCACGTACGGGAGCATGAAAATCATACAGCTGCACGTGTCCGTCCGTGCTAATAAAATCATGATTGTTTTGCTCATTTTCACTCAAAGTGATTCTGTATTTATGTTTGAGAATAATTCATAGATTAGCCATATGTATACGAGTCTACTAACAACAATAACGTTATAAAAAGATTCATACTTGTCTCCACTTCATAATTTGCACCCAATATATTTATCGGCTTTTACTGAAACGTGAAAAATGTCTCCACGTGGTACTTTGAGAAATATTCTTAGATGGATTCGGATTGGTCACACTCAGAGACAGAAAGAACCTGAGAGAACTAAGCCTCTCAAGAGACAACTAAGTTCTGATCATAGGCTGCGGTCATTATTTAAAAATCCTATAATTTGCTTCACTACCACAAATTGCCTTGACATTTTAAGCAGGCGAAGAAAAACAAAATTCTACCCATGATTCTACCATAATTATGTGAAAATAGTTTCATAGATGGCGCTACCATCGTCGGTAAATTTAAAAATCAATAGGGAAAGAGTACGACGAATACTCTGCCACCTGGTGGCACAGATCCAAATCTTTTTTACTGATATTTCAACGATACATGGCTAACAACTTAATAAATCATATTTTTGACATACCTACATAATATAAAAACGAGACTAGACTACTACTTCTGTTATTTATCTTTATAAATAGTGCACTAGAATTTTTCCACCCGACGCCAATTTCTGTCTAAAAACACGCCCATAAACAAAGGTTTAAATAAATTACGTTGGCAACACTACAGTCCGCCATCATTGAGAAAATCGGCGTACGGGAAGCCGCAACGCGTGGTATTGGGTTTAATTAAATCGTGTAAATAAATTATCTAAACCACCATGGGAGTGAACGTGGAAACTATTTCACCCGGAGACGGTAAGTTTAGTTACAATTTCTACTTTGGGAAAGTAGGTGTAAAATGTCATGTTGTATTAAATTTTTTTCATTACTTTTTTAGTTTTCCTGCATAATTTATCTGATTTCTAACATATCATGCCCGATTAAATGTCATTAGCAACCATTTGAGGTCAATTCGTGCTCATAGGTGGGAAAAAAGCTGATAACTACTAATTTTTTTTTGCGGTCACTTGGCTAACGCCTGGCATCGTACATTACGATCGTCAGGTAATTTGCACAAACAATGACTAATCTGTTTTCGATTACTCAATCCAATATTTATTTTCGCCGTTATTATCTTACAAACAGTATGATCCTGTCAATTATAATATTCTCACTAGATACGGATTCTGGGTGTGTAGGGCTCCAGGCGGCGCTTGTATAAATGCGTGGGAAAGAACCACGTGTAAAACTACTTGATTATGATAATCCTCTACTGCGTTTTCCTTCAACTTTATGATGATCTAGTTAGCCAGACATAAAAATGTCCTCTAGCAACTAAATAATGTTGTTATCAATTTGATTTATATAAGTCGTGATAAGTGCTACATAATTTAAAAGAGATAACAGAGTAAACATTATGTACATGTGATATTATGCAGGTTGTTTGTCATATCAGTAATTTCCTGCAGTACATTAATATTTGATTGCTAAGCAAAACTCTCGTCTGTATCGTGACAACACTTTTGGTGCTCAGATGTTGGATATGGATGGAACAATAATTTGTTTGTGTGTAGCAGACACCAATGAGAGTTGTTTGCACACAAACATATTGTTGTGCAACCCATACCGGAGTTCTGGGCATCGAGAGTGTTAAAAGTAATCCTCATGATTTCACAAAAATCTATAACAAATATACATCGAGCATAGTGGGCAATAGAGTTAAAAAGAAGTCCTTATTTTTTACACAACTATAGTGTCTATTTAGGTGTTAAAACAAAGTCCAAAACCGTCTCAATCATATTCATAATTGAGACGGACTACTAAAAATTGTAGCGTACCTTCCGCAGAGTCTACCTACCCCAAGTCTGGCCAGACGGTGGTAGTGCACTACACAGGCACGCTGACCAATGGCAAGAAGTTCGACTCCTCCCGCGACCGCGGCAAGCCTTTCAAGTTCCGCATTGGTAAGGGAGAGGTCATCCGAGGCTGGGATGAGGGTGTGGCCAAGGTAAGGAGCACTTTGATCCATAAAGTTTTTCTTAAACCGGCACACTAATAGTCTTATGTATGTATACTCATGTTTCTACAAATAAATGTCTTATATTTGTCAAAAAAAATATTTGTAGAGATTATGAACTGTCAATAAATTGACAACTGAACATTTGAAATACTTTTTTACGCATCAAGATTTATTAGTATATAAATTCTAGAAGCCATTCTGAGTATTTTTTTTTTTAATTTATAAATATTATAAATACAATTAAGTGTGACAGCTGTTATTTAAATTCATTATAATATTTAACTCCACATCAATCCTAACTAATAATTTTTGTAGTACTTTTATCACAATTTACAACAATACTAAAAGAGTCTTTTTAAAATTCTGTGTACCTATAAATGAATTATAGAGTTGTTATAAGTACAGTTAAACCAGCAAAGTTATGCCCACCCTGGGCATCTAATTGCATCTTACCTGGTGTGGGCTACATGTAAGTGTTCAGGGCTGGACTCATGCCACACCCAAAGAATTGACCACAGATTAAATTTAATTACTTTTTTATTTGCTGTGGACCACTTGTTGGTCTTGAAAATATTTTTATTTTTGTGTTCCACAAAGTGGCTTACTGATTTGAAATTTGGTATAATGATGAATTTACCTTTTTTTTATATCTCATCTGATAGGAGGCCAGTTTCCTAGCAGTGGGATGGATTATTATGTTAATCCTTAATCTCATTAGGTGTACTTAGTTTAACTAAAAAACACATTAAGTACCTACTATTGTTGTGGTTTAAAATGGAAAGTGTTCACTACAATGTCTGCTCACAATGCCATGTGTGTATTGTTTATAAACTACAGTGACTGCACATGTAACTTGTTTGAGTCTCATAAAAGGAGTGAAAAATAAACAATGTTTGTTTGACATAGATCTTAGAATAGACTACTTTAGTGTTCACGAAAAAACTGTAACACAATTCTGCCACAAGAATTCAACATATCAGTCCTTGGGATAAACTGAACAAACTTGAAATAAAAAGTATGAAATTGACAACAGAGTATGAGAGTTATTGTAAAGTCATCAAATACCTGTGTATTTTTTGCTAATAGTTTCAATAGTCAACTGTCTTAGTTAAACTTATCAGATCAATAAATGCTGGCTAATGACCTATCTTAGGTTACTTGATAAAAAAGGTAAACCTGAAATATGTTGCTTTTTCAATGAACTTACTACTACTAAAGAGATGGTACTGGGGAGACGGCGCCACTTCTTACCACTAGAAAGGGGTGACGGGAGGGTTTTGGGAGAATGCCAGCATTTTTTGAATGTTTACATTAGTAAACATTAACATCCTAAGTCTTGGCACACAGCCTAATATGAATTTTGATCTTATTTATATCCTCTTTTGTTTTCAGATGTCAGTGGGTGAACGCGCCAAGTTGACCTGCACCCCCGACTTCGCCTACGGCCAGCAAGGCCACCCTGGGGTCATCCCACCCAACTCCACCCTCGTATTCGACGTGGAGCTCCTGCGCCTCGAATAAAACCTTAATGCAACAACCTACTTATAATTAACATTAGACATTATCTATTTCAACTTGCAAACTTTTTAAATAATAATGAAATAAAATTAAATATGTGGATTGTGGGTACATGAAAAAGGTCGAAGAAAAACCAGTCTTCAAACTGCCAAGATCAAAAATGTCTCACTACTCATTAGCTTGTATTTGAAGAGCGAGTATCATGTAATTTTTACGATACTTTATCTTCAGGATCTGAAAAGACAGGCTTGCAATTAGCGTACAGTTCGGATGCAGCCAGTCTGTTTAGAGCCAAAAAAGCCGCACAATATTAACTTGTATCAAGATGTTTAATATTTTATGCAACCATTTAATGAAATAAGAACTTTCAAGATTATTTACAAATGGAATTTCACACTTAATAACGTCAATTACAATTCACATTACATATTTACTCTTATCGCATTCATGGGACTGTCATGTTATACGCAAAATATCTATAGAAAAATATTGATGTATTATTTCTGATTAGAAGATTGTGAATCAGTGTACAACCCGTAGCTCATACGACATTCCTTACGCATTTGGATTACTAGAATCGTGCAATATTGTCTAAATAGTCACATTTAGAAGTCTTATCACTCTTTAATCACAATAATGATGAGAAGTGTTAAGATCTTGATAGAATAAGGCCAAAATATGAGATGTGCGACGAAGCTGTAGCCCAAAACTGTATATAATGTATGCACAAGTTGTACTAACTTGAGACTCATTCTGGACGTGTGGTAAAGGTGATTTCAATGATAGCTTTATCATTATAACTAAGATGAATAAACTTATTGTGGAAACTTTGTTTTTTTTATTGTTGCCTTTAGGGCGATTGAAACACTGCCACGCACCACGCAGCGTAGCGCATGAATGAGTGTTCTAACGTTGCTTGTAAGTATCTCCGTTTGTATAGAAAATATGCGCACAGTCCAACACGCAGAAAATGCATCCAAGCGTGTTCATACAGATCACGCACCTACAAGCCGAGGAAAAATCCGCACACGTGCGTGGGTGCGGGTCGAGACGCAAGGTATGGCACACCGAGGCTCGCAGTACCTACCGTGCGTGATTTTGGATGGTGTGTTTGAAAATGGAACTCGATACGACTCTACAGCTTGGAGTGAAATGATTCTGAGCCGCTGTGAATCTACAAAACGCAACTACACGCGTGAGTGCGTAAAAAAATTGCAAACTGCGTGGCTGTCCAGAGCTTGCAGGTCGGCAATGCTGCCCGAAAGAATGCTTATTAAGTGGTCCTTAACTTCCTTGTTTCGGATGGCTAAAGCCGCCAGGGAAATGCCCATGCACTAAGCTTGAAACGCGGTGTTATGGACCTCCAATGATGTGGTTATGTGAATGTTGAGATCCTCTTGGAAGATTCCCGCACCCTTGCTTGTACCTGTTTTTGATCCATCGGTGAAGATCCGCAGCTCAGCGGGGCACAGTCCCTTGTAAGAGCGATCCTCCTGCAATTTGATTTTGCATTTTTGATGAAAGATAAATTGTTTGAGTACCGGTTCATTGATTGCCTTTGTTATGGGGAGTTCATTATTGAGCTCCTCGAGTAGAGCGGTGTTTCTCTCTTACCCGACAGATCTAATGTTAAGGTGGAATGCTGCTATCGTCGCTTCCTGTTGTATGAACAGGTGGAGCGTGGGGAGTCCTAATATGGTCCAGCGCCGCAGATTAGTCCTCGTCGCCATGTAGGCCGTTGTATATTTAATCTCAAGTTGTCATTGAGTTATTTAGAGAAGCCTCTTTTGTTACTCTCTGGTTGTTGTTGATTTGACAAGTCTCAACACAAGACGCATTTTTAGATCTCTTAAACTGAAGCTTTGTCAATTCATCATGAAGCCTTTTATTCTATGCTCTCGGAGCTGGTTTAACTCCGTATAATGAACAATGTAATAAGCACACGATATTCTCTCCTCCTTTCTCTTTCTCCTTAATAGCAGCTCTGCACATCTCTTTTTCGTTTCTCGACAGTGCCTCTTCTACAATATGTGGATGGTCTACCTCTGCAGTTGTTAGATAAATGACATAAATCCTGGAAAATCCCTTTTCCTACTTTCGCTCTGAGAATATCTCCTTTGCATCTAATTATCATCTCCATCAGATTTCACCCACTCATCATCACTACCAACTGTCTCTTTTTCAATGCACTACTGCACTGACGACTACTCAATCTCTTTGGTTTCATTTACAGAATATCTTTAAAAAAATCTTTAGCGTTCTTTGATGTACCTAAAGATTTCCTCATATTCTAATAATTACATCTTCATCAAGACTGACTATGACGTGTTGTTCAGCCTTGTTATCTACAGTCTTATCACGGGTGAATTTCTGGCTTTCGAAATATACAACATTTCTGCCTTAATCAGTTGTCCGGTTACCGTATCGACGAATCGGTAACCCTTCGACTCTTCGTAGATACCAACATGAATAAGCTCCTTGGATTTGATTTTTTTTTTTATTTGAATATATTCGATGTGAAGAATATGAGCCAAAATGTTTTAAATTGCGGACACTAAAATGCACTCTTCGTTAGCGTGGCAGCGCTGTTCGCTTTACCGGTTACATTCTCTATGACTTTACCTTTTCTCCACGATTCTACCAACATCACCTCATGGAAACCGTCAGATTAATAGTTTTTCGTAATTCTAAGAGTTTCCTTTAAAAAAAAATCAAACGCGCTCGAGTATTTCGAGGTGAAGTTTTTTTTTACAATTTTGCGACTCGCTTATTTCCTCAAATTGTCAGATTGTTGAGATATAAACTATTCTCAATGTACCTAACTTTTCTTAATCTGACGCGCTCAAATTTTTCTAAGGATCAATTTACTTTTACTAATCTGACGGGTTCCCCTCTACGCAACCCTCCATATGAAAGGTTCATACTTGGTAGGGGTTCATTACAGGGTGCAAGGGTTCTTCCTATATAATTTTCTGACACGCTCGAGTAACTACAAAAATCCCCGCATGGGCTCCCCTACTAATGCTTTCGAACTTGCAAATAACTCAGATGAAATAGATTTCTTGACTAACTGACTTTGACAAAGTTTGAATTTTTTGCCCATTTGTTTGCATGCTATATTTGTGGAAGCATCACGCAAAAACCACTGATGGGATTTGAAATCTAGGTACCTACTTTGAAATATTTACTATCATCCCGAACTTTATCTAGCGTTTTATTATTATTTAATAAAATTCGACCCACAAAATCAAAAGATATTCAATACTTATCTAATTTTAATAAGAAACCTTATAGAGTGCTAAGCGTCGCGTTGTTATAGTCCTGCACGCATCATGTCAAAAATAGGTACAAAACCAATATAGATTTGTTTTATACAAAAGAAAGTTGCGTAACTCTGAGTACAACTGAGTTTTTGTTTCGTCGCAATCGGTTCAGTCTATAAAAAGAAATGAATTAAAAATTGTGATAGATGAAGCTAGTTTCCATTACGAGAATCAGCGCCATCTATTGAGAAAACATGAAATGCGTGAAAATAACACCTAACAAGTAACTATATGTTTTGGTGTTATTTTCACATTAGACACATTTAGTTTACACATAACATATCACATATCTTTTGACGAATAACTCGACTGAGTTATTCGTCAAAAGATAATGTGTAAACTTATTATTATATTTTATGTTTATTTGTTTGGTTGAACTAATCGAAGAACGCTTATCTCAGGAACTACAGGCTCGAATTCAAAAATTGTTTAAGTGTTGGATGGCGCATTCTGGCTATAGGGAAGTGCAGAAACTATAGGTGGCAGCACAGAAGCGTCAATGTCAAGTATATTTTACTTATAAGTTTCAAATTTGCAACGCTAGATGGCACGGTCTACTTCGTGCACGTTCCCCTAAACAGAGGGTGCAGGAAGTATAGGTGGCAGTACAGGTCAAATATTTACAACATAAAAGTTTCAGATTCGCAACACTAGATGGCATAGTCTACGCTGTGCTAGTTCCCTATAGCAGATGCAAACGATGTTTCGTTGGTCAGCAAGTTTGAAATAAATGCTTTGAATCTTGAATCTTGAGTAACCCATTTAAACCCTTGTAAAATTTAGTACCTTGGTTGATCATGCTGAATTTTAGAGGTATTTCATAATGTATTTCTACTAAAACTTAGTATTACCTATATTTAGCATAAATTTGCATCGATTTACTGAGATACAGAAATACTTGAGTCAGAATTGAGGGACCCCTTCGAATTGGTATAACTTTATTTGTTTTTGTAATACAATTTTTTGGATCGATTCTACAATTTTTCTACAACTTCTACTGAATCCTGATAGCAATACTTTTTCAATTCAAGGCTGGGGCCCTCAATCTTGCGGTGTTCTGGCGATGTCTTACTGACTAAAACACACGCGTGTTCCTCCAAACACTCTTTAAGTTCCAGGGCCGCCGTGACTCTTTCGGACAAATTCCCCTGGCAGACAATAGCGTCCTGGGGGCTTCACAAATTTCGTGGAGCGACCTCACCACTCCCATTTGTGTACCTACATTGAGAAGCCGCAGTCTCGCAATTCTGAAGCTGAAGTAGACAAGTGACATTGTGTCAACGGTAGCCTGGCGAAGGCGATTTTCTTAACGTGAAAAATGTAAATGTCAGAAAAAGCTGTCGAAATGTCACGAGTTTCGAGAATCACCATCACTAGTAGAATGGCACTAGTAAGGTGTGCGTAGAGCCTCAAGATGACAGGGTAGCTGAAACAATGTCACTCTTCGGTGCCAAAACAGTCTCTTCAGAGTAGTTCAGAGGTAGTTGTGCCTGGGGCCCAAGAGGTACCTATATGTTTAGTTAGGGGACAATTGCCCCTAGCTAATTTAGCCCCGAGTAGGTATCTTTTTCTGAGGTTATTTCTACTTTGATTGTAAATTCGTTTGACTCGTGCGCTTGGTATTAATGTTTGTGTTATTTTGGCCACTTTTAGGTAACAAATAAACTAACACATTTGACTTTTTCACACATTTATTATTACACATTCACCCTAAAGGTGTTTCAACATCGAGATCATTGGAATCTTATTTGTAATAACATTACATTTAACAATTTAACAAACAATTGTATCGCAGGTTATTAAAATTACGTCCTAATGCTAAGCGAGATTATTTACAGAGACCCTGTTCTAGATCCTCTTATGGGTGGAACAGTTATTCATGGCAAAAATATATTTTAGATTATCTAATTTTGATGTGCAACTGTTATTTCATTCGCCGTAACGCCCGCCCGGATCCTGAAATGTCAATACAACAATTTAACTACTGGTTCTCAATCTCACGTAAAAATAGAGATTCAACTGGCAGTTCTTATAATAACAAAGTCTGAGGCGCGAATTCGTTATAGCCGCGGTCATTTTTATGTCAATCCCTAAGGCCACGTTCACACGGCGACCATTCGATTCGATTTTTTCACGTATACGGTTTTACCGTATGCGATGCAACCGTTCACACGGCAACCATTCGATTCGATTCGATTTGGCCACGCGTGCGAGTGCGTACGATTCTCGAATGGGCGAGTCGTGTGAACGAGACAACATGTACATAAGCGTCACTGCGTGTCGTATTCGATAAAATCGTTTCGAAACGCGGCGTTCCGGTGACAACTTCGCACGGTATGGCCACGTTCACACGGCGACCATACGATTCGATTTTTTCACGTATACGGTATACGGGAAAATAATCGCCGTGTGAACGTGGCCTATACGGTAAAATATATTTCTCGAACACGGGATTTTCCCGTATGAACGCCGTGTAAACAATTTTTAAGTTTTCATATATATTCTGTTGTCACTACTCTATTCGATAAAATCTCGTATACGGTATACGGGAAAATAATCGCCGTGTGAACGTGGTCTAACGCCTCGTCGCGTCAACAGACAGCGCTTACCAGTTTTACCGAACAAATTATCGCGAATCCATACGACGATCACGTTCTCTTAACGTCGTAATAGAGAACATCTTCGCCTATGCCATTTCCCCTTGGGGGACCCCACTCGACTAAGTCGCCACGACAAAAGACAATAAATAACAAGATATTTGAACTGTTAATTTACGCTAACCAAAAGATTAAGTCGAGTTAAGGTCATGACTTGGGGCGAGATTAACGGTCTGTATTTACCTACTCATTGGTTGAGTCTTTAGATAGTGTCTCATCCAAAAAAAATGGGTATTTAACCGTAGGAATTAGGTAGGTAGGTACTAGGTACATACATCAATAGGGATACGATAAGAATGATTATATAAATGAGTCTACTATTAATAAAACATCACGAGTCTATTAATGAGGTTTTAAAATGACGATTAATGTGATGTGTACCTATCCAAGGAAAAAAATGCAAATCATTTTAACTTGAAACAAAATTCTAACATATTAAAATTTTACGCATGATTGACATACCCTATTTAGTTGGCAAAATTATTCGGTAGGTACCAGTAAAATTTTACCTCTTGGGCCTGTATATTATGTATGTGTATGCCTGTATATTGTATGGCCATATATTAGTTGATTGTAGCTATCTTATTATTTTAAGGAATTAATGCTAAGGCGGTGATCTGTAGTTAGCCTGTACACACGTTGACACATAGGTACATCGAGCCAGCTACTTATAGGTAGGTATATTTCTACCATAACATCGCTAAGGCGTCATAGAGCGACCATGGCGTGGATTAGCGATCGTTGCTTTAATTTGTTCGGCAGAATTGAAAAGCGCTTTTCACACCGCGATCGGATTTGCGGTACAAATGAATGCTACGCTTTGTTTTTGGGTGAAGCCTTAACAATGCGCTTATTCTGGGAAAAAGTATCTATAGCAAAACAAACCCCATTTGTTAATATTTACCTGAAAGAGTTTGAATTCCTTCTCACGTAGTCCAAAATGTAAATTGAGTATTTCTTCAAGATTCTTTTCCAAACATTCCCATTCTTCTTGTTTTGCTACTTCCGATCGTAAAAATTTTGGAGAAATTTTGTCTTCAAAATTTTGACAATAGAAATACTCAATGAAACGTATTCATCTCGCTTTTTATGAAATCCTTATATTTAAAAACACCAATTTATTTTAAATGGCTCTCTAGCTTCGTTCGAGTCTGCCATCTTCTTATGAATACTTATTGATTATAATTAATAGTAACATCAAAAGCTTTTAGGAATGTAGATATGTTGTATATTGGGCTAAGTCCAGCAGATTCTTCTCTTCTTCGATGTCCATTTCGTTAGCATTTTTCATGCTTCCTCTCAATGTGCTTTACATGTTTTCTTTAGTAGGTAACCAGACTTAAGCCACTATATAAATATTTATCCAGTTTGTTCAAACAGGTAAATATATTGGTACCTGTATTCTATAGGGCTATTTAAAAGATATTAATATAATAATATTAATCTTTTGTATATCTCCCTGCACTTTGCAGTCTAATTTGTTTTCTATGGAAATTTGTACTTTGTTATTTGAGGTATGGCCGGTTTTCGAAACCCGTCTCCATCTAACATGTATCTCCATCTAATTCGAAACACAGGCGTAATAACGTTTATTTTATCCGCTCAGCCCAAGGTTATAGCAGGGGTTTTCACAACATTTATTCTCGTATACATCAATATAAACATTCAGAACATCTACTTCTTATCAATAAAATACTGTGACAGTGTGGTCGTTTAGACCGAAAGAATCACGAGAACACACTTAGTGGAAAATTGAATACTACGCACACCTATATTAAGAAAGGAGTGACGTGTTATCGGAGAAAAGAGTGGTGAAATTTAATGCTACACCTTCACCATCTCTTTCAATCGCTGGAAGAGCTTACTCCGCCTGGAAAATAGAGAAAACGCATTAGTTTTGTACTCACTAAAAAGCATATACATTTTTAGTTTAAAGCAAATAGGCAGTCGTTTCCCAACGCTATTTAATTACATTATCTCTAGAACGAGAAAATTGAAATTCAAACCTCTCTCAAAACATTCAGAGCCAACAAAAATAGAACAAAAGCAAAATATATGTCGACCTTGGTCCTTCGAGCCGGATACAATCCAGCGTAGTTGGGAGACGATGCCGTTATCTAGCAGATAATGCACAAGCAGCTAGGCTGCATTTTTTTTTTGTCTGAAAGGCTACTCGATCAAAATGGCTCGTATAACAACAATAAAATAAAACTAACTTAATCAGCCGAATTCCAAATAAAATAGTACAAAGTATAGTGTAGTGTAGTAGTGACTTTAATTTCGGAAACCGATTATTTTGGTTGTTTCTTTTCCGTTTCCGAAATTAAATTTTGTGTGTTTTATTGTAAAAAAGTTTTTTATTTTTCACTTTTTAGTGGTAATATCACAGCTAAATTGAAATCACCTCCATAATGAGTGCCTCCGTAGTTCAAGTCTAAACCAACTCATAGTTAAATGTCTACTTTTCTTTGGCATTCACATAGACCTTACAAGCACTCACTTTACTAGATTTTATTGATTTTAAGTTGCGGTGGTCACTAGTTTATCTTTCAAGTTCAACGTTCAATTCAAAATGAATGTATTTTACAAAACCCACTGCAAAAGAAGAAGACAACCCTAAGAGTTCCGTTTCCTATCTCCGAAGTTCTTGACATTGGACCAGTCTGGAAAAACTCTTCCAAACTAAAACTAAAATAAATAAATATTCAAATTAGTTGAGAACTGAAGAGAATTTAAAACATTACAGCCGAAGTTATTCATCATCATTTTAAACCGAAAAACGTTCCATCCGTTTTTATATCGTGGGCCAAGACATTAAAAACTCAGCGCTCGGAACAAACAAAGAAGGCTAGGATTTCATTCACGAAAACCTTCTTTTACAAATTTGGTTTTCTGGTAAAATATAGTTTTCTTGCTTAAAAACCATTTTTTTTTTTGTTAACTGTACACTGATAATGGAGCCATTTTGTTCAAAGCCTTATATTACTAAAACAATACGACAGTCGTCAGCTTGGTGTGCTTGTGCGATTTTTTAATGTAAAAATCGGTGACTAAAAATATTATGCAAATAAGGTGGCATACTTAAACTGAGCAAGAACGTCGTCGTATAGTTCAACCAATAAAAGAAAAAATATATTTAGGAACGTCTAGAACATACGTATACATGTCACGGAGGAGTAAGCAAACGGAGAGCTAACAGATAGCTGATCGCAAAAAAAAGAGTAATTCTGCTGATGCTTAATCCCGCATTTCAACAGATTTGACGATAAACGCATAAGCAATTATTATCCAACGAGACATTTTTTTTCTCATGCTCAACTCGCATATACAAATGTGTCTGTGATTCTATCGAACGGAGCTACACTAACACAACAACAGACAACTGCTTACTACTCCGTTGTAGGAATGACTGCCAGGTGCATTATCCGATGAACATTACTTATGATATACTAAACCACATCTTTAAAAAGTGAAATTTACTCTACGTAAAACAGCTGAGATCCGCTTTAACATCTTTTTTTGTCTTTTGTGTTTAATGTGCAATTTTACAATGTTTTTAGTCTGAAGATTGATTATAGCAGATGCCCTTTCACGATCAGTCATTTCTCTTGTTTGCATTTCAAATTGAACTTGTTGAGCCTCTATTACTTCAGCGAGGGCTGCCGCGATTGCCTACAACAATATTAAACAATGAGAAGCAATGGTAAAGTGGCAAAATAAACATAAGTTGAAATAGTAAGGGAAGGGAGTGCTAATACCGAAAATGTGATCGCAAAGCGCATGGGTTGGATGGAACTATTATGATGACATATCAAAATGGTGCAATGACAAAGTCAATAAAAAATTTATCCATAAAAAAAACAAATGATTAAATTGGTATCCAAAAACATGTTAGAAATTGCCACCCAGCCAAACAAAAAAGCCCTTGTTAGAACACCATAACTAGTGCTCACTCCATTTGCTTACTACTCCGTGGTCACTCGGCAAGGAAAGTATTTCCTCCACAAAGGTTGAGTTCATATCAGCACTTTTAGATTTCTAAAGGCTACGCTTTAGTTGCGATATCAAGAGAACATAACTAGAGTGTTGCAAGGATCTTGGTACCGAATGGAATCTGTGAACCTATATTCAAAGACAAGATAGCGGCGTAAGTTCCAATTTTGGTCACACGCTAAACTATCCTTGAATCGCTTTTGCGCTCTAGTTTTTTCTTTTACAAAAACGCTGATATGAACTTCGTGTTGTGTTCTCGTATGGGGCTGGGGCTGAGAACATGAACTCACGGGGTTGGCGTTGTCCCCGAGAGCGGCGTCGGGAAGCCCGTAGGTACTCTTCGTCCTGTGAAAATCGTGGGCAAAAGTACTCATTGTATGCCTGGACACCGAGGAAATAGATAATGGTCCAGGAAACCAGAACTCCCAGATCTTACTTATTTAGTCTATGATACTTGAGCCTTAGGCCCGAGACAGATTAACAATACTCTATCCCACATTTTCTGTAACTGAGAAAATAAGTAATGTCTGGAACTTCTGCGACCTTACTCTATAAAGCTTAGCAGGTAGGTACAGTATAGAAAAAAAGATATCAAACTGTTAGATATTTATTTATTCAGCTGCTGCTTATTATTGAAGAAAATCAGCTCTAACCTATCCACCAAAATCAACTCTCAGACTTGAAGCATTGGCCGTTGGCACAAGTTAGCAGATAGTTGAACTTTCAAAGTACCTACTAACACTCGCTCACATTATATTCTGTTACTCGCTATCTATTTTAGTAGAGCGCAAATTGGTTGATCACGCGTTTTCACCCGCGTAGTTCCCATTCCCGTGGGAATACGGGGACAAAATATAGCCTATGTTACTCAGCCCTCAGGGTGAATGTAGCTTTCCAATGGTGAAAAAATTTTTGAAATCGGTCCAGCAGTTTTTGACTTTATTCGGAAAAAAAAACTTTCCTCTTTATAATATTAGTATAGATGTTAAGATATTATAAATTGAAACGCCCTCAAACTCCAATTTTTTTTCATCCATAGTTAGTTCTAGGAGGGCGGGTCACTAAGCACGTCTTAAGTTAATCTTTCGTGTTTGTTTCGTGTTTTGTTATTAATCGATCCCTGGCAGATAGATAGCCAATAATTAAAAGACACCCTATATTTTTATGTAAGTTTGATACACATGTGCCAAAATTGAACACGCGAAAAATCATAATTAATTGGTACAGGTGAGGGTTGCCCTTGAGAGGGTCGTCTGTCGATACAGGGGCGTTGCTAGGGGGTGAAAGAAAGAAGCCAGCGGGATGTTCTATTTATAAACGTTTTTTTTTAGTTAGGGAGTTATTATGAATCTTTTTAGTGGCTTGTCGTGATGCTGACGGCAAACAGAGTTAATTTATTTATTTCGTTTCTAGAAACATTGCCAGCGATGACTGATGACATATGGAAATGAAACGTGGTCACTCGTAATAGGGCCCTTCAAGGCTTTAAAGCCTCCCGGAGGATAATGGAAACGGCTATGTATGTTCGGAGTTTCCTTTCGCAATCGTATCAGAAAAAAAGTCCGCAAAAGTGCTAAAGTCAGAAAGCCACCCACAAGTGGGACCGATGAACTGGTATACTGGATGCGAAACACACAGGACTCTGGATATAGTGATTTTTGGATGAAGCCTTAGTCCAGCAGTGGACATCTTTCGGTTGACACAGACCTGTGTTCGTGTGCTGAACTGGTGCTGCTGCTGTGCTGTTGTGGCGATATCGTGGTGATGGTGGCTAGTTTCTTCGGAAAGGCCAGGTGTGCACTTACAACCGCGTGCGCATAATTCCAGGTGTATGAACGTGAACGTAAGGTGGAATTCTACAGCTTCCACCACCATAGAAAGGGGTGTGTTTTAGTAAGTATTTAGGTACGAATGTTTTCTGCCTCGTGCTAACAAGAAAATCATAATTAAATCGAATGATTTAGGTAAATTGCTGGGGAATTGAACTTAAACAAGGATCATCACAAAGATCTGGAAATGCGGGAACCTACTGGTTGCATAGCAACGATGGAAAAATCTCGTACTTACTTATCTATTAATGGAACACATTATAGGTAGGTATTGAAAACTACATAAATATGTAAAAGTATCAAACTAGAAAAATAATGTGTGATTAGAAGTACCAATGTTTGACACAATGAAGACAAAAAGTGATAATTAATGTAACAAAAATAACTTGTCATATATTTTACCCAACTTAAAATTGTAGTTTTTTTTTATGGTTTGTCCACACGGTTGTCGTTATCATGATTATTGGAGCAAAGGTACTACGTGACCCGGTACGCATTTGGCCCCTCTTTTCTGTTAGAATACGAACTTTGAAAATATTCAGTGCTATAGGTATAGGTACCTACCTGCCTCAAAAATAGACCATAAACATTCTCATACCAAATCACAATCAACTTACCCTCTTGCTTGATTTGCGGCGAGATATTATTTTCCCTATGTCGTGGAGTTTCTGATGTCCACTTAGGATTTCCACGATAGGTAATGGGGACGGTATGTCTGACAACAGAATACGTTGAGCTTCAACAAGTTGAGGCACAACTGGCTCAGGAGTCCTCGGGGGAGGCAGTTGTTGTAAATGAGGACGCATGCCCAGTTCCTCCGGAGGGTATGGGTTCATTGAGGCCTGGAAACAAAAGAGTAACAAACTGGAATAGTGTTTAGTGGTGGTGGTTTCATTAACTCGACAGCGTCAACATTTAGCGTATATGATCTAAGCTATGGTAAGCGCTGGCGCAAAGAAAATAGCTGGCCAGTGACCAATAGATGTCAATGAATCACTTTTGAAGAAGTTAGTTTACTTCAGTCACAGATTTGAAGACACTAACTGCATAAAACTGCTTGGAAAGTGTTTTTTTTTTTTTCTTGATGTTTTTTTTTCTTTACTTTATATCAGACTAGCAGCGCCCCGCGGTTTCACCCGCGCAGTTCCCGTTCCCGTGGGAATACGGGGATAAAATATAACATATGTTACGTGAACGTAGCTTTCCTTGGTGAAAGAAATTTTTGAAATCGGTCCAGTAGTTTTTGATTAAACTCAAAAACTACTGGACCGATTTATAATATAAGTATAGACAATAATATTAGTATATATACAGAAGCTAACCCTAAAATATATGGCCCCGTACATCTGAAACACCCCGTATAATTGCTGAGTGACTATACGTTTACGTATTTAATGAAAAAATCCAAGGTTTCTATGCGGAAAACTGGCACAAGAAAACATCGGTACATGAAATTCTGAAACATCGATGTCTGCTTAGTTTATTGATCTCTTTGTAATTTTAGGAATCGCAAAGCTCTTGTTAGTAGAAGTTACTGTCTTTCTTGATCAAAGGTCGAAGTTTTGGAAAGCCACCCAGGGCCTCAAGTCTGCTATTACAATAGTGTCAGAATAGTCTATCATTGATTTCATAAAGGTTGATTTTGAAAAGTTTTGGTAATCTACTAATATAAAAGCGTCACTATGATTTTCCAATGGTCAACCACTGACACTCCATTGAATGAAATGGCATCCAACGGTAATCTCGTACATAATGACAAATGAATGAAAGACGTATGCGGTAATCTGCTATAATTTTGACAGTTCCTTTGATCAATGATCTACATTTAGAACGTCGTTGTGCAGTCATTTCTTTTAATAGCTCGGTTATCAAAAAGTATTACGAGACCATTGACCAACCAATGATCGACCATTATGAATTTAACAGATTACGAACTTTTAGCAAAATGACAATGTGATCATGTTGGAATGACAAATCAATAAAAATAGCAGACTTGGGCCCCTTTTGTGTTAGTAGCGTTCCAACAAAGTAAACACGGATGACTTAATTCTTGCACTTTAACTGCAAATCTAGTTACATACATACTTAGAAGGTAGGTCTAGCAATGGAAACTTTATACTAAACCTTTATAATAAACCGGGCAAGACACAGGAAATTCTAATATATTTATCCATTTACGGTCTCCGATTTTATAAAATATAATAGAATCACCAAATGGATCTTGTTATAAGAACTATGCATTCAAGTTAGGTATACTTCGACTTAATAAAATGGGAAGTTTTAAAAAGCTACTTTTACTTTAAAATGTGTTGGCAGCGCGCCAACTAAGCTGACAGGGAGAAACGAACACTTGTAGGTGCTTATTTATTGTTTGTGGATGTTTTTAGAGAGAGTCACCGCGGCCCAGGAACGCAAAGGGCATTAGGAGGAATTCGGATGGGTTTAAGTCAGTAAGAGTCTGACACTCCCTTCCGTTACGCCCAGAGCTAAAGAATTCTATTGATGAACTCCCATCCATGAAAGTAGGCGCTTAATTATTGCACATCTACTACTACTATTGATAGATTTCGATCCAGCACAGGAAACCTTTCGGCTAAAATAATGTTATCATTATCTCCATAAAACCGAAAAAAAAATAATTGGAAATTCTAAAATATTTTCATGTTTATCGGTCTACGATTTTGTAATGTTAGGAACCATCATCAGATCTCGTTCCGGCTTCAAAATTGAAGTTACACTTCGACTTCATCAAATGTTCATGCTTCGGAAAGCTACCCTTACCCACCTACATGCGACTGTGTTGGCAGCGTTCCAACTAAGTGAACACGAATCAATGAACGCTCATACAAGGTGCTCCTAACAGAATAAACGCAATACCTGAAAACGGCTCATTGTTCTCATAATTATGACCAATGGAAACAACACTAAAATCGCGAAAAATAAAACGTACATTCAGTCCATACATTTACATTGCGCGTAATTCAACAAAATGTACTGAACAGCTGATTTTATTTCACACGCAGAGCGGGAGGAAGCACCGACAGTATCTTGAGGGTGTTTGCTGATACGCTGGATGGGCCTACCATGGGTAGGTTTATCAAGCTTCATGTATTAGATGGAGCTTGATGAAACTATCAGTGGTCTATATATGTTAATTTTTGTTTCGTAATTATCTACTAACATAGTTTATAAGATATTTTTTAGACACTAACACAATTTGGGCCTATGTAGTCTGTAAATAAAAGATTTTTATTTTTATTTTTTTTATATTTTATTTATTTCTAGTATAGCGTGTACTTAGCAAGGCCCGACGGACTGTTATTCTGTTTTACAAGCTCTTCTTTAACTTGCTTCGTTCGTATGTGTATCCGATCGGAGATCAGTCACCCATTTTTCAAGCATTTCCTGACTTCCGATAAAACTTAAACTTGGCATACTTATGCAGCATTGTTTTCTGTTGAATTAATTATATTGTGCCTTTTTAACAGAACTGTGCTCTAACAGGTACCTATCTATTCTTAACGACACTGCTTCTAAATGACTTTGAATAAGAAGCAATTCACAGTGATTGTACGGTCAGATATGAAAGTTGCCTATCGTACCTACTAGAGATTTCTTTGTTGTCCTACAATCCTGAATTTTGAAAAATCCTAAAACGCTCACTGCTTTTTGTGTGTCTACATATGTAAACCGCCATTGTTCCCATATAATTAAGTTAGTTTATAATAAAATAGTTGTGTTTTATTTTTTGGGACCAATAAAGTTTATCTACAAATGTATGTGTGCGTACTTGGCTTGTATCGAAAGAGGGAGTAAGTGTCAACGTGCCAACTCTTCACATTTCTTTCTTTTTGTTACTTTGTTTTGCGCTTATCCCAATTTATTTCGAGTTGGCACAACATGCCTGCTTCGTACACACTTCTTCTCTACTAGTCATAGTCGCAGCTCTCCCTTTCATTTTAAATCTTTCACAGTTCAACGATTGATTCTTTAGGCTTCCTCTGCTCTTATATCCATATAAATCACAAACGCAAAATCTCATCACGCCTACTGCATACATACAATTTTTGATTAATGTTACTAGTGTTTCAAAAATGAATGAGAATCAATGGAGATCCATATATTATCAACTTCATAGTTACAACAAAAAATCACATAAATCAATTTTTAATTAATCGGTCGAACAACTATCGACCAACAACTCAATATATTTGAGCGTACATATGCGTCTCAGTGCTGAATAGAATATTACGTAGGTTTACTAAGACTGTATGCACACTATCGTCGACTAAACTATATAATGGTCAGGAAATCGGCACATGCACACTAGGTATTCGACCATAGTTGGTCTAGTGGTGTGCATGTGACGTGTTTAATCGATTTCAAAACTGTGTGTTCTAGGGTTGCAGAATTTGTTCGAAAGAGTCACCGCGGCCCTGGAACGCAAAGGGCACAAGAAGGATCACGGGTGGGTTTTAGTCAGTAAGAGTCTGACACTGCCTTCCGCTCCGCCCAGAGCGGGAGAAGTCATTTGATGATTTCCCATCCAGAAAAAAAAGGCCCAATAATATTGCACACAACATATTATCCGCTTACCTCCTCATCCCGACCAAAGTGCTGATCAAAACCTGAGGAATTAACCTCATCCGGAGTGTCCTCAAATAAGGACGCCGGTGGCTCCAGGCCGAAATAACGATCAGGCTACAAACAAAAAACAACTTATTAATAACTAGATGTAGTTCCAAAATAAAAAGGACACACCTATGAACTACTTGGAAACATTTAATTTCAGTGACTTCTATAACAAGCTGAATATAGCAAAATGGTTAAATACCGGGCAGTTTGAATGAACTTTGTCTCCGAATACGAATCACAATAATTGCTTGGGAAACTAAGGTATCCCTTCCCTTCCCTTCATCATAAAATCCAAACTGATGAAGAAGGCCTACCTACATACAAATTAAGTTCAATGTACATAGATGTATTAAAAATGTACTTCTGAACCTAAATCCATGCGCATATAATCAGTTTAAAAATAAAACAAAATAAATTTAAAACGCGCACAGCATAACGCACAGCTTTACAAATACAATTATTTATATTTACCCGGAATTGGTCCCATTCTCGCATATTTTGATTATCATAGATCGTAGCGATGGTTGAGTCCGGGATCTGAGCATGGTTTCGCGAAGTCCCAGGTGCGAATCCATGGCTTGGGCCCGGCATTGGGTCCACAATATCATAGTGGCTGGGTCCTGGTCCCCCCGTAGCTTCCGATTGTTGCTGATTATTATAAAAGCTTGGACCAGGTTGGTCTGCCGCGTACGGGACGTACTCCGGTTCTGGTTCGTGTACCACGACTACCTTGGGTTCCTGCTCCTGATGAGAAGATGCTTCGTCAAGATCATCCGGTTCAGTTTTGCATTCCGCCACTTTTTCATCGGGCTAGAAATGTGATTAAGTGGAATGAGTTCTAGTAAAGTTACAATGGAAAAAGTTTTGGTTTTGCTGTAAGTATTTTGTTTTCATATTCTGAGAATGCATTAGCGATTGATCAAAAAGTAACGGACAACCTAAGCTTTTTTCGTGTAGCTTGTTTGACGTTGTTAGTTAAGTTCGCAAATGAGTTATTTTCAAAACAAAGTATTGAGGGTCTCAACAAAAACCATCGAATTTAGCATTTAACAGACCAATAATTATCAATTTAAGACTAGATTGCACTAGGCACTCTCAATTATCACTTACCTGTTTAAATAATTAAATTATATTTAGCAAGTAAGTTAAACATAACACTTTTACAAGTCCAAGAACCTTTGTCTCATCATCCCCTTTTACGCACAAAAACAACACTATTTTTCAATACTGATAAATAATTGTCAAACTACCACTACCTACAAACAATCATCAATTGCACTACCCCTATCACAGATCTACAACTTTTATCCACATCATTAGACCAACCAAAGAACAAACTTAACCAATCAAAGAAAAAAAAAACCAAAGACATAACAAAACAAACTAAAGACATAACAAAACAAACCAAAGACATAGTAGTAAATATCAGTGAATCTATCAACGGATAATGTTCGTCACATCATTTTACAATTGACACACAGGGCTTGCGATGGGAGTGTCCAGACGGGAGGCTTGTGTTATACGTACGTAGACGGGCATCTATCGGAGTCTGGCGATAGAGATGTACCCCGCGCTTTGGGCGATGCTTAAATTTTTATAAAGGGATTAACTTTTTATGATGAATGAGATTATTCTGTTTCAGATTGTTTTAATATTTTGCAAGTAATAAAAGGTGGTAAATCTCTTGAGGAAATGAATAGAATACTCTTTATTATGAACACCATATAATTTACAGAAAATATAAATGAAGAAAACATGGAACGGAAAGGATGGATAAAATGGTATGTCATGGAACGAATTTGTATTAGAATAGAAAACAGTACCTGAAATAAATAATTTACGTTTTGGAGCAACAAACCTAAATAATAAAGTAAATTAACTTTAGGATATTAAATCTATAAGTACTAATATTATAAAGAGGAAAAATTTGTAGTTTTGTATGTAACGAATAAACTCAAAAACTACTGGACCGATTTCAAAAATTCTTTCACCATTAGAAAGCTACAGTTTCACCCGCATAGTTCCCGTTCCCGTGGGAATATGGGGATAAAATATAGCCTGTGTCACTCGGGGATAGTGTAACCTCACAACAGTGAAAGAATTTTTCAAATTGATTAAGTGGTTTCGGAGCCTATTCAATACAGACAAATGATCAAATTTTTCCTCTTTATAATATTATAGCATAGATAAGACTTTTCAAACTTGGGATGGAAGAGAAAGAAATCGGAGGCGATCACCGGCGCCGACCTCTCACGTCCGGCCCTGGTTCAAATCATGGTCCGGAGCGAGAAAGCATGGGAAGCGGTCACTTCCTGCGAAACAGTAATGCTAGCAAAGGAGGAGGCGAGGCGAGGCGGACCTCGTGCGAGAGAGGGAAACCTCACGCTCCAGCCGCCGCAACAGAAGAAGACGCCTCGGGCGTCGGGAAACGCAGGGCGATTCCCGACCACCGTAGGCGCGGGCCTGCGGACGGCGAGCTATGGGTGGCTTGTCATCTGATAGCAACCAGGCCCGAGTCGACGGCGCGTCGTGTTCCACGCTCGCCTCAAAGAGCTGTCAGCAACGAAGATGGGGATAGGGTCAGTGCCTGCTAGGATTGCAGAATTTGTTCTTAAGACTCACCGCGGCCCGGAACACAAAGGGCACAAGAAGGGTCGGGTCTAGTATCGTTTGGCAGGAGTTGGGGTGTAAAATCGATTGAATCTGGAAGAGCTGGAGTCCCTGATTATAACGCTACACTCTTATTAAAAGGTAACGCATATTTATCGAGAAATTAACAAAATAAGTTACTAACCTCAAATTGAATACGCGGAAAACGGAACGTTAAAATGGGTGTTTGACAACCAAATCTGTCACAATATAGTGTCTGTGGTGTAAATATCGTGCAAAATCGGTAAAACGGAACGTAAAAAAAGACATTTCAATCATGTGTCTATGTCAACATTCCGTTTATGTTCTGTTTCTTCCAGAGTTGCGTGAATGTTCTCTGTTTGTTTTGAAGTATTATTGTGACCTTTTTCAAACTTGGTAGAAAGAAATAAAAGTGATCCTTTTGAAGAATTAATCAAAGTGATAAATTTTGGATAAAATAAATAACTTTAATTAATGTGATGTGTTTATACCAAATTGTATGTATGTGCAAAAGGCAGTTTACTAGTGTTACAAGAAGAATTTAGGATGCAAGAGCGACCGAAGCGAGGTCGGGACATGGGGCACCCCGACTCGGACAGGTTAGGTTAGAAGGAGTGGCGGAGTCTAGTGAGCGAGCGAAGCGAGCGAGCAGACTCCGCCACTCCTTCGTGGTTATTTTTTTTTAAACCCTTGAGCCCCGCGAAGCGGGGCTCCGACACGCTTTTTAAGCCACTTTAAGTGTTTTGAGGTTAGGTTACTAAAATTCGATTTTCTCGGAAACGGTGCGTTGCCTTTTTACGGGAGTGGTGCCATGGGGGAAGGGTCACCCCCCTCTCCCCTCCCCTGCCCCTCTCCCCCCGCAAATCCTGCCAAACGATACTAAACCTTTACCCACAAGAATGATCACTGGTAGGTTTTAGTCAGTAAGAGTCTGGCACTCTCTGCCGTTACGCCCAGAGCGGGAGAAATTGTAAATGATTTTCCATCCAGAAGAAAAAAAAGAAAGAAATAAATTGCTAGGTATTTAAAATAAGCTGAAAAACTCGTCACCATAACCCGAATTCCATCCACTTTGACGAGACGAGAGCCAACCATAACGCAGTCGCCAATCCAGACACTGGCAGTTCCTGGGAATAAACTATATAATAACTTTAAAGAAGTACTCACAAACAGGTGACGATACACGACATACTCGCACGGTATGGCCGCGATCTTCAAGTACCGCTTGCCAGATCTTTTTATAAAATAGTCATTATCACGGAAATGACGCGAGCAAATGTAGTTCGTTTTTGAGGGAGTCCAGCCGTCTAAGCCGGTCATCTCCACCCATTTCGCTCGTAAATCTTCGTTGGATGGAAATCTGTAATAATCAAATTTTATGTTCACCTAACACTTTTCAACATTGAGGTCCATATTTGACCTTGAATTATCATCATGAAAAAATTTAAAATTCAATGTCATTTTCCTACAGTTATGCCATTGACTTGGTTGATAAAATCCCTAACTAGCTAGCTCTTCAATTTGGTTACTATATGACTATAATTGGTGACTATCAATGACTTCAGCTGGTTTCGTCAAAGTATAGAAGATATTGAAGATTCGTAGCACGTAGCGAATCAGTGTTCATAATGGCGTAGCAGCGTAGCGTCGTAGGCCTTCGAAGCTGTGCTACGAAGACTACGCACTACGCAGCGCGCGCGCTACGAGCCATTACCGATAACCATCGGTACATTCTTGGTACGAGATAATAAGGTATATTTTTACTAAACGTAGCGGCACAATCCGCCCACAGCTATTGTACTTATTTAGACATCTCAGACATTCAGCCGAAATAGTTTTAAATAGATATCAATCAATAACATTTTTAACCTTGTCGATGTCGCCATATTTGTCTAAAAACAGACGTCGGTACGAGCCTGCGCAGTCGAGATCTCTTTGTTCTGTAGATGGAAAGTTCTCGAAACACGGCATGTAGCAACTTATATGTGAACACGAAACATTGAACAAAGGAATCACATTTCCGGATTCCGTTATTTTACGCGACAACTTAGGTTTTGGTGCTGATTAGAAATAATTGTGTTTATATACAACACGATTCATTTTGCTATTTCAAATTTAAAATGACCTACATTCACTGTAACTTAAAAATACCGCTCAAAAATGGCGTCTAGTAACTGTTGCGCGGGTTTCCAAAATTCGCACATTTTAAGCTAAACCATCGCATTAGAGCAAAAATCACAAGAAACGCGTCTATTAGAAACACAATCCCTTGTCTTCATCGATATTTTCCTCGTAAATAAATAATCGGAGCACCTCTAGCCTTCGACCCTCACCATGAAACCCGGCCGGGGTTCACGCCGCTATCGGTCGCGTCGTAATCCACTGCCCTCTCTGATAGCGCGACGAACATCAAGAGCTAACAAAAACAGCAATGTATCATATTTCGCTATGCAACAGATTAATGGTCGCCGGCACAGGTGACTTGCAAGATTCGGGCCTAATTTTAATGTTAAATGAAAGTTTTGTACTTACCGATGGAAAACAATCCCTTCTGCAGCAGGATCGTAAATCTCTTGCGAATATTTACACGTAATCACTGAGCAAACCGGCATTTTTGAATTTCTGCTCCGGAGAAACGTTGCACTGGACGGGGCACGTTGCGTTGTGATACGCGGACAACTAATATCGCATGCGCTTATTTCGATCAATAGGTGTATGACCAATTGCTGTAACGCGCAGCACCTCACTGCCACCCCCAGATTTCTATATTTAGCTCGGCACCTGATCCTGGGAAAACGGGAAGCAATTTATCAGTAATATGCAACTTCGTGTCTGACTTCAGCCGCCCGCCATTGGCTAGGTCATGCAAATGAAAAAGTTTTTCATTGACAACTTCAGGCACTACCGCTCCGACCGGATTTATGTACATACCTAGATAGATTTGTTACTATGCTTCACAGATTTCCGCAGTAAATTTTGGTTACTATGGGATGGGATAAGTCATTCTTGTTTAACTACTTCACTGTTCCGAAGTTATTTTTCTTTGTTTTAAAAGCTTGTATCAGATTTATCTCAAATTGTTCATTTCAATCCTAAATGTAAAACATACAGGTAATCTACTTGATTTCAACTTATAATTTATATAGAATCTTTGTTTTGAGAGTAAGTATATATATACAAACACAGATAAATATATGTTCTGTGCTACAGCATGTGTTCTTTCAAATTTCTTTGGAGTTCTTCTTCATAGAAATGTATGCTTTAGAACCTACCAGATATCTTCACCTCTTTGGAATGACCGATCTTGATAATTCATAAATGTAAATGGTATAACTTAAAAAATGCTTTGAGTTTAAAATAGGCCTTTTTTAGAAGTGAAGACATTTCAGATTACATTTTAATCTGTAAAATGATCTGTGTATATATTATTATGAAGTGACATAGATACACACACAACATCCTTTCTTTTTGTCTAGCCACTATAAAAGTTCATCAATGGCGATTGTTTACCAACCTGTTGCATTTTCTTTGCGGATTTCTTTGACAGAGTAAGTGTCAAGTAAGGGTTATTAGTTAATGACAAACGGTATTTTCAAATAAAATTGACTTCGATACATTTATAAAATAGCAGCAAGGTCCCTATAGGTAACTTACAGGTTGCTTAGGTAAAAAAGCTTAAGTAACTTTTCCTGGAAACCCTCATTGTGGTCTTACTGTAGTCTGAGGGATTTCCCTACTTTCCTAGTTAGATCCTGTATCCAAAATAATGATAACCGTTCGATTGAGCATCACCTTTTTGAAGGTCAAATATTAAAATAAATACAGCCCCTGGACGCAGGTACTACCCCGGTAAGTAGTAAGATGTTGCGAAATTTCCTCGAAAAAATCACCGCAACCCTTTAACGCAAAGGGCATTAGAAGTAACACGGATTTAGTCAGTAAGAGTCTGACACTCCCTTCCGCTCCGCCCAGAGCGGGAGTAGTCATTTGAGGGAATCATCAAATGACTTCTCCCGCTCTGGGCGGAGCGGAAGAGAGTGTCAGGCTCTTATTGACTAAAACCCACCCATGTTCCTCCTGCCACCCTTGGCGTTCCAGGGCCGCAGTGACTTTTTCCAACTAATCCCGAAACCCTAGCAGGCATTTACCCTATGGGCCTCGTCCTATTCTATAAAAAAGGTAAAGGAAGCTTTTCTTTGTTATTATTTTCCTTAAGATTCCGCACAGTCTAACCAAAGCGATGATTAGTTATTTGATTTAAGAGTGACATAAAAGACGTACATAAAAACATAACCTACTCTCACTGAGAGAGAGTAGGTTACGTTATGAATTACAAAATAAAATGGTACAAGCTAAACCACAAGACTAATTCAAAAGAATCAAAATAAACAATAAAAGTCACGTGGAAAGTTCGTAAAGAGTGGTAACTGTTTGAGAATTTCGCAATTTGAATGGGGAACGCAAGAAAAATGGGGAAGGGGGAAGACAAAGAAAGTTTTCGTTTCAGCGGGACGCACGTGGGGGCGAACCTGACCTTGTCCACTATATGCTTAAGTAAGTATGTATTGTTCTCTAGCCGGCAGGGCGACTTGTTGATACTGTTTTCAGTGCAAAAACATTGATGAGAAAGTTCTTAGATAAAACTAATGAATAGTCTGTTCATTTCGGAGTGATGTGAAAACATACTAAAAATATAATATTTGTCAGAGTATTGTTGTTCTCTTTTTAAAATACCGTCCGATTTTTTTAGTTTAAAAAAAGATGAAATGTCATTTAACGAATTTCGGTCAGATTTCGACCAATTGATTGTGTATAGTAGGTATTTATTACAATAGGACTAGGGTTTCGAAATTTGTGGAAAGAAGGAACACGGGTGGGTTTTAATCAATAAGAGTCTGACACCCTCTTCCACTCCGCCCAGAGCAGAAGAAGTCATTAGATGAGAGTTATTAGACCAAACTCAAAAAAGGAGATTATTACACTAAACCCACATACAATACACAAGAGCACGCAGATATCTTTGCACAACACTTTAAAATTAAAAATAAAATCAAAGCGAACATTTTGCCACGGTTGGCTGGCGATAGCATGGTGAACTAATTTTTACACACATCTTTGCTGCATTAATTGTGGTTGGTACCTAGCTCTTTTCTGATAGATTTAAAGAAAAATATATGTTTCGCCAACTACATAGAAATTGGAACGATGATATATATCTTATATACTTAGGTAAAACGTCTAATTGTTCGATCGAACAAAATGAAAAAACACAAAAGCACAAATACTCAAACAAAAGAACGAAATAAAAACGAGAAAAGACGGGCTAAAAAAGCAAATTAGCGACAGTAATTACTAGAACATTTTCGCAAATAAAGTCGCACTCATACAGTTAAACATAAAAATGTCGACAAAAATATCAGAAAACATATAAAAATACATGGTCGATTTTTTAAACCACTATTCACACTCTTCTTGTTTATTTTTTACTTGTATTTATTCCACACAATATTATTTAAACCTAATTATAAAAACATTTCATATTAAATAATTACACTCACGGTTAAGTATAAGATAACCTGAAACACAGGTTTTATAAACCTAGCTCAGGAAAGTCGCTAATTATACATAATTGTAGGTTTAAAATAAATTTACCATAAGTCCTTAAATATTGATAATTTAGTTATACACACAGTTATTGGTTGGATACTACCTTAATTATTTATTTAAGATTACTAGTGGCTATTAATCTGTAACTATATTGTGTAAAAAGATTTTTAATAAAGATTATTATTTTAAAATTATTATTACAATAATTATAAATGGTTAATTTTTCTCACCAGTAACGAGGTGACCGCTTCCTCAGCGCTAATGGCGAGCGACTTGTTTCTCTCGGGACGTGCCACAGTTGTTTCCGGAGCGTAAGAGAGTCGAAATGATTCGTTTTCAACGTAGGTGGTCCCCGAGACTTGCCTCCCTATTCTTATAAAGGACTAATTTTTGCCCGCGGCTTTGTCCGTATGGAAAAATTAGGTTACCCAATTATGTTTAGTGTAAGTTTCTATCGTGTTTTTTTTTAATCAGATCAGTACTTCCACACATCTCACCTTTAGAATTAAAGGGACCTAACTCGAAAATTGTAATTTTTGGCTTATGAGCAAAATTCTTTAAAAGGTATTGGGTAAAAAAGCGAGTTAAAAAACATATATCTCCCGAGACCTATGTATAAACTGCCCCTTTCCCAGTCATACTGCGGAATCTTTTTCATCACTGGGTTTTTAGAGTATGTTTTTACGTTCATTATATAGCTAAATTATAAGTAACAGGAATTTTCAGATAAGCCCCTTTAATTCTAAAGGTGCGACATTATCACAACTAGCCTAATTCCTTCACACACATAATATATGCAGGAATAAGCTAGCAAGACCCCGCAAACGATCACGTTTAGATTTTTATTTTATTGTCCTAAGATATCCATCAGGATATCTTAAAATAATAATCTGCTTAATAGGTATGTATCAAAAAACCCAACTGCAAAAAGGGAATAAAAAGGTTTAAAACAATACGAAATTCTAAAAATTTCCATTGCTCGCTTTTTTTTATCTTAGCTTAGTTTCGCTAACTAATTTAATTGACCCTGTATAAACAATCAGTTTTACCTTTTTACAACTTTAATTTTAGAGTTTTGAGAACTTTTAACAGCAGGATTTTTTATTAATCTTAGAAATAATAATAATAATAATTATACATAAACTCACAGATATCTCCCATGAGGATACCTGACACTGTATAATATTTGGACAGGAAAAAAATAAAGTATTGGGAAGAAAAATAAGTATTTTTCCGCATATTATTAGCACAGCATTTTTTTTTTGTATACCTTTTCTTGGAAAAAGGCTTTGTTCGTAAAGCGTTTATGTCAGCTTATTTGTTCATTGTTCTTTGTTGGTAGTCGATGATCTCATTAATTAGATTAATACTTCCAGGGATTACTGCCTACAAACAAATAAATACGTCATTATAATATTGAAATTGAAAATATTTATTTCAGACTAAGCACACGTAAGTTATACAAGTCCATATATGTTAGTATGTGAAAAGTTATAACTATGTTAGTAAAATTTAAAATGAGAGTTGTTTTGGACATGCATGAGTGCCCACTGCGTCAGGATTTGGCTGTCCACTCTGTCCGACAGCACACTCAGAAGCGTGTTGGTGCGACCCTTTACGCGAGACCACAGGGAGGCCGTTCTTTTACGAAGCACCGCCTGGAAGCTGTCCGTACTGTGGTCAACGAACATGCCGGAAGCACTGCACCGCCATGGGAGCCCCAACAGACCCCTGAACGCGTTGTTATATTAGTTTAGATTTTCTTTGGATCTCTATTATTCTTACTAACTCGGAATATACCCTATCTTAATATATTAAATATAATTAAAGCCATATTAACTAATACAAGACAAAAAAAAATTGAAAAATTAAGTTGAATTTTCCATCAAAATGTGTGAATTCAACTTAATTTTTCAAAGATATATTAGGAAGTTCAGTTCGTTCAGTACCTTATTAATTGATAATCAACCTTGCAGGTTTTGATAAATAGTTCATCATTATCCATGTGCCTGTTTCAGGCCGGGCAGACAGACCGGCCTCATCTAGTTTTTATAACGGCCAAAAAAGATTAACGTGTAAAAGTGTTCTTTACAACCTACTTACAAAAAATAAATCATTTATCATTTATCATTAGTAATAAAGTATTTTCCCATTTTTTTTATTTCTATGCAAAAGTATAAAGTATAATTATATTTTATCCAAAATAAAGTAGGATCCGTTTTATAAAGTAGGTATAGTTGGTGACACTACAAACACATCAAATATGATTATAGTACCTACCTTGTTTTTTTTTATTTGTATTCGATGATATTTATATATTATATTGATTCAAATCAACCATCATACGTCCTATAAAAAGGTTCATTAGAAAACCAGCGTCAGACAGCGTCAGTCTGTCTGGCATATCGCTGAAATGGACCTTTTAGTGCAGCAGTTTTTGTCATACCTATATTTTTGTTTGTTATTTCCATGTACCGTGAGTGTTTCATGTATGTGCTAAATCAATTTTATTCTTTCTTTCTTTCTTTACCTTACCACATCCTTTTTTTCTGGATGGGAAATCATCAAACGACTTCTCCCGCTCTGGGCTGAGTGGATGGGATCAACAAGGATGGTTTTAGTCAATAAGAGCCTGACTCCTATTGACTAAATTTAATATTCAGTAAACTAGATGTTTCTGAAATGACGACAAAACAAAATCGAAACTCACAATTTCAAGTAACCAAAGTACGAACGACGGCCGTTAACACCATCGTTAGCTTTGAACTAAAAGTTTAGATTTTTCATAGCTTAGCTACCTATCCATACTAATATATAAAGCTGAAGAGTTTGTGTGTTTGTTTGCTTGAATGGGCTAATATTAGGAGCTACAACTCTTTCAGTGTCAGATAGCCCATTTATCGAGGAAAGCTATAGACTACATATCATCACGCTAAGACCAATAGGAGCGAAGCAGTCATTAAATTGTGACACAAGCGAAGTTGTGCTGGTCAGCTAGTTATTCTATATATGTAGTTCAGATACTCCTTGGCAAGACTGGATTCAAATGATAACTTTAATGAACGGCTTAATGAGCTATAAAAATAATGTCTGCGAGTCTGTCACGTGAGTGTCTCAAGTCTCGTTAGTGTCTGTGGTCACGTGACTGTTTGTGGTCACGTCAGTGTCTCAGCCAAGTTACAGCCGTTTCGTGTCGAATTCCGTTCTCCAATCGGTAACGCCTCGGTGTCAGCAACTGTAGAAAACGATAAGTTGTAGCCATGTTGACGCGCCTGAGTCGGCCGCTCGTTTTACAATGTCTTTAGAAAAATGACCTATTCTTTAGTATATGGTGAGCGTTCCTACAAACGTCAAACAGGTTAAAATTAAAAGTCTGTTTAAATCATAGAAATATAAAATAAATGCCTTAACCATTAAGTTCATACATTTTAACAAAGGATGCGTTGAACATTGTAGAAACGAGATCAATTCATTCTATCATTTTGAACGATGTGAACTTAGCTACGAATTGTCTATTCGTTTGTTCTAACCACATGACTTGACGTTGTTCTGATTTAATTCCCAAACCTTTTATTCGTTTTCGATTAGCGGATTATCGGCTTGGCTAGGGTAGGTCTCGTGAGTGTCCGTGGTCACGTGAGTGTCTGTGGTCACTTGAATGTCTGCGGTCACGTGAGTGACTGTGGTCACTTGAATGTCTGCAGTTTCGTGAGTCTCTGTGATCTTGTGAGTGTCTGTCTGCAGTCAATTATGTACCTGTGGTCACGTGAGTGTATGTGGTCTTACGAATTTCTGTGGTCACCTATTAGTTACCCTATTAGTATTGTAGCTCAATTTATTAATTAATGGGAGATGGCAATACAGCTGTTACCTTTTTTTCTGTATCACACATCATCGAATGGCTGGAAATGGGACATCATCGAATGACCTCATCCGCTCTGGACGGACCGGAAGGGAGGGTCAGATCAGACTCATATTGACTAAAACCCACCCGTGTTCTTCCTAGTACCCTTTGGGTTCCAGGGCTGCGGAGACCCTATGGGACCCCGTCTTCTTTGCTGACATCTCTTTGAGGCGCGGGACACAACGCGCCGTCGGCCCAGATGGGCCTGGTTGTTATTGGACTTCGAGCCACCCATCGCTCGCCATTCGTAGGCCCGTATCTGCGGTGGCCGGGAATCTCACTGCAACGCCCGTGGGCTGTTCTTGCTGTCTGCCTCTTCCTTCCCTAGCATTACTGCTTCTTAGAAGGAGGTCACCGCTTCCTATGCCTCCTAGCTCCCCACCAAGGATTGAACCAGGGTCGGAAGCGAGAGGTCGCCGCCGGTGATCGCTTTGACACGACGTTGCTCCGCCCAAGCAGGGCAGACCTCCACCTTATGCTCCACCTTGTCCTCTGGTCTATTCACACGGTGTTGACGAGCAGGCGTTTCCTCCCGCTGAATCTGAAACAGCCGTGTCCGGTGAGTTCCTGCATCAGGCGGAAGGTGAGGATGCCGTGGCGTTTAGGTCTCTCCAATGACTCCTCAAAGAGGGGACTTATCACTACAATAGTGACGTGCCCGGTAGGGTGTTACAACCATCTATTATCTGTTTAGCGATTATAAATATGGATGGTAAAATGGCTTAGTCGAAATCGATCTACAGTACCATTCCTACTTCGCCAAAAGCAAGCACATTAAGCGAATGACTTAGATCTGCCATCTGCAGATAAGCAGTGTGACTGCTGATCAAAATGCCAACAACAAATTCTCAGATGATTAGTTGTTGATTATATTAAGTTGGTAGGTACTACAAAGAACTTTGGACAGTGGATCTAACAGGCAGATTGACGCGAGATTGCGACGCAGATATGATTTTTTCACGTAAATCGTTATATGAGTAATGTAGATTTCAGAGAACCCTTAAAAAGCCGAGAAGATGAAGTTTGACGACAATTAGGTCTATTACGAGAATTGAGTCTCAATTTCTACCGAGTTAACATTACCTGCTGAAAATTACAAACTATCCATATGAAAGCACTCTGACAAAAAGAGTATGTAGAGTTGAAGGGCGAACTTAACTTTGCAGTGGAAAAGTGCTCTCCATATAAATCAATTAAATTCTTTAGTCAAGTTAATTCTTCATTAGCAAATACAAGATTGTAATCGAGAAAATATTTTTTTGAGTAATAAAACTATAAATTAATATTTTCAGACTTATTCCTTTACTTGTGCTGTAAGACCTCGCTTCTTGTCAAATTTCATGATTCAACGGGAAGTTTTGATTTATTTTCGATTATAAAAACATGTCGCAAAAAAAATCATAAAAAACCGTATTTTTTTATTGCCATGACTTAGTAGCTTAATTTTTTAGGGTCCCAAGGGGCAATAGACCATTTTCGATTTTCATTTTTAACCGACTTCTAAAAAAGGAGGAGGTTCTCAATTCGGATGTTTGTATTTTTTTTTTTTTTTTTTTTTTTTTTTTTATTATTGTTTGTTCGCGCATAACTCCGTCGCTTGTGAACCGATTTGAAAAATTCTTTTTTTGTTCCCAAATGGTCCCATGGAAATTTTATCGAAATCAACCAAGCGGTTTTCGAAAAATCTAAAAAAAATATCTACATTGTCTACATTGACGACCTCTTAGTGTACTCTGCAAAGGAGCAGTGCTTTTTTTTACACCAATGTGATTGGTTCGTTTAGGTGGGGGAGGGGAGGGGGTGTAAGTACCACTAAAAAGTGAAAAATAAAAAACTTTTTAACAAAAAAATACAACCGACTTTTACACAAAAAATCAAAAAAGTGCAAAATAACTTTAATTTCGGAAGTCGGTGTTCAAAAACGAAAAAGCAACCACAAACACCGAGTTCCGAAATTAAAGTTATTTTGCACTTTTTTGTGTAAAAGTCGGTTGTATTTTTTTGTTAAAAAGTTTTAACGTGATAGATCCACGCGTTTGCATCGTCTGTACAACAAAGTGGTGTTTTAAGGGTTTCATTTTGATGTACGGAACCCTAAAAAGATATAAATCAATAATTTGTCCGTTGAGCCATTCTGTCTCACCAAAATGCTTAATTTTTTTCTATTCTGTATGGTACTAATGCACAGATTTCATCATCAAACATTGGAAATCACCTAACTTTCACCCTTCTCGAGTTATACTCATACGCAATTTCCTCCAAAACATTTCATTTTAAAACACACGCTGAAAGAAACTCTTACATTTGACCAATGAAATGGTTGAGTTGGAGGGAAGTGGGTGTAAATGTTCAACTTGACTTTCAATATGCGTTTCACCTGGCTTCGTATTTCACATGGAACTAGAATTTAAACGTAAAACAATTTCTAACCAATTTTACCCTGTTCCAATCTACGCCAAGGTTAGTTTCGAGTGAGACACTGACACACAAATGAGTGCCAATTAGGCCCGGTTTCCTCTCGTCAACACTCGCCATTGAACTCGTCACGACAGCGCAGAGTGACGAGTTCGCGACAGAGGGTAATTGCAGCATTGCACCAAAGCTAGTTGTGGTTTTATTGGTATTATACCTAAACCAATTTAAATGGAGCTGTTCACATTTGATACCACGACACGATTGCATGTCTTGTTATGTTTTACATTGCCGTTTTTGCTTTACATACCTTCAGGTCATGAGGACACAGAAACGATGTGTATCTTGCGCTATTTCAATACCCAAGCGCTGCGTCAAATTCGAAGCACACCATGTGGTTTTAGAGGGTAAGGGTCTGAACTGACTGCCCGCCTCAGGGTAGAAACCGTCAGGATTGCCACAATCAAAAAAGAAACAGTGTCAATCTATCGTACACGTATCACTTCCTCTGGAGCAATATTTTGATAGTGAACTTCACCATAGGTACCGAGCACCTAACTTAGGTTCTCTCATCTAACTGAGGTTTCTGTTCTAACTAACCTTAGGTATCTAAGTTCTCATCTAACATAGGTATCTACTGTTCTAATTATTAAATAGTTACATAACTATAAGATATAATAGGGATGTTTCCTGAGTAAAAATTATATGATTATGTTTAGTCCGTCAGTTAGATTATAGAAAAATATTGGACACGTATTTTTTCCTTTATCAAATCTATAAAAACTGACGAAGATAAAAAGCATCAAAGATCAGGAGTGGGATCGTGTGACGTCACGGCTCGCTAAAAATTGTAGCGAGTAGTGACGTCACACGAGTTTTCAACGCACTGTATCGTTTTCAATTTTTGTTTATGTGAAAAAAGAAAAATACGTGTCCAATATTTTTTGGAAATCTATCAGACGGACTAATCAGATTTTTTTAGTCAACTACCCTATTGTGGGGCTGGCAGGGGCACATAGGCAGCGACAGAAACAAAACGTTAACGCCCTGTACGCCTACGAACGATACCACAATTTCCATTGGTTTTAGATTAATATCTAACAACATGAACCCCTGAGGGCTGTCAAGTCCCAACGGTTGAGCACGTCGGGCGGTTGTGGCGTGTGATATGAGCGCTCACCGACTGGAACATTTTACGTTTCGACCAAATGAATGCAGTGGTTTCACATTGTCGTCTATGTCACTGTGTACCATAAATACCCTTGTAACCTACCCTATTACCAATGCTGTTATTATAAAAACGACAAGTTTGAGATGATAAATGTATATTTTACGCAAAAATACTGAAGATATTTTAATGAAACTTTATAGTCATGTTATATGCATTTTAATTGTTTAACTTGGCGTGATGGTCAAATCCGTAAATACATATGGGGAATAGCGAAAAATATATTACTCTCTATATAATGTAGGTATGTGTAAAGGATTTCTTCGTAAACTAAACTTGTAGCTGAAATAGCCACAACCACGACATGCATTTCCTATATAGGCACCACTTAATCACTTTTGTAATTTGTATTGTTATTAATTTGTTTTATAATTTAATAACAATACAATACAATTTTTTACTAATACTACCGTTTAGGTTTAAGTGGACAATGCATTAATGTATGTCGTTTTGTAGCAATAGGGATGTTGCCTGAGTAAAAAATATATGATTATGTTTAGTCCGTCAGTTAGATTATAGAAAAATATTTGACACGTATTTTTTCCTTTACCAAATCTATAGAAACTGACGAAGATAAAAAGCATCAAAGATCAGGAGTGGGAGCGTGTGACGTCATGGCCCGGTAAAAATTGTAGCGAGTAGTGACGTCACACGAGTTTTCAACGCACTGTATCGTCTTCATTTTTTGTTTATGTGAAAAAAGAAAAAATACGTCTCCAATATTTTTTGGAAATCTATCCGACGGACTAATCAGATTTTTTTAGTAAACTACCCTATTAAACACTTTTTCTTTCTTTCTTTCTAAATACATGATCTTTTATTTCATTTGTTTGTTTGAGAACCGTACATTCACCACCGTTACAGTTCAAGGATAACCTCGCGTGTGACTGGTGTGTTTTGTTTTGTCACCACCCAGAAACCATAGTATAAAAAAACTTTTTAAAGGGTATAGAAAAAGCACATGGTTTTTTATGGCACGACCAATGTATCCAAAGACACTATAGATCATGATGTTGAAATGTTTGTTTTTAACCGACTTCTAAAAAAGGAGGAGGTTCTCAATTCGGATGTTTGTATTTGTTTTTTTTTTTTATTGTTTGTTCGCGCATAACTCCGTCGCTTGTGAACCGATTTGAAAAATTCTTTTTTTGTTGGAAAGGGTATACTTCCCAAATGGTCCCATGAAAATTTTATCGAAATCAACCAAGCGGTTTTCGAAAAATCTAAAAAAAATATCTACATTGTCTACATTGACGACCTCTTAGTGTACTCTGCAAAGGAGCAGTGCTTTTTTTTACACCAATGTGATTGGTTCGTTCAGGTGTGGGGAGGGGAGGGGGTGTAAGTACCACTAAAAAGTGAAAAATAAAAAACTTTTTACAAAAAAATACAACCGACTTCTACACAAAAAATCAAAAAAGTGCAAAATAACTTTAATTTCGGAAGTCGGTGTTCAAAAAACGAAAAAGCAACCACAAACACCGAGTTCCGAAATTAAAGTTATTTTGCACTTTTTTGATTTTTTGTGTAGAAGTCGGTTGTATTTTTTTGTAAAAAGTTTTTTTATTAGTAAATTCTTCATTAGAAAATAATGCTATTGTACTCGTAGCTCGCAAAATATGAGAACATATATTATGATGGAACCGGTGAGAAAATCCAAATATGGATAACATTTGGATTTCGAAGATAGATATACTCTGAAGAAGGGATACAATCCTGCTTGGTACATGCAGGGATCCTTATTAATTTTATGGACCGAAAATCAGACTCTGATGATGCTGAATGTATGTTTTACCAAAAACTACGTTTTATCTAAGGGTAATACCTAGAATATGAAAATAAATAAGCATTGAATGTGTGGACTCTGGGCTAATAACGATTTCCATGGTTCTGTGTCGACATACTCGTATCACAATTTCTACTGTGCTCGTATTATGAGTAGGTTTTTTGAAAAACAAGTAATTCATATTATTGACCACAATTTTTGGATTCGCATATTCCATTTTTGGTGAAAAAAGATTTTTTTTGTTAATTCACATGTGAATATTAATTGCTGACTTTCAAATAAATGATTAGGGTAACTATAGAACGCTTCTGAATTGTGATAAGTTATTTTTAACCGACTTCCAAAAAAGGAGGAGATTCCTCATAATTTCAATTTTCGTTCATTAAATAGGCGTGGTTCATGAATAATAGATTAGGGCACACAACTCGAGACTAATGTACTTTAGAGCAGAGCTGCCATAATTATCTACTATTGTTTTGTGGAAGTATGTATACACAAATCTGACAAGGTGGCTTAAGTGTGCCATCAAAATGGACATAGCCCTTTTATAAAGTGGTTAATACTATAAAATATTAATATTAAAATAAAAATCAAACACGCATTTCTTTATAAAAAATTGGGTTGTGATAAAACTTTACAAAGTTTTAGGGTTTAATAAAAACCTACCTACATAATTAGGTATGTACGATAGGGGATTATTCTGACGTAGACAAAGAAGGTTATTTTTTTTAATTTGTAATATAGGCACCTGTAAATGGTATATTTCTTATGAGGTATAAATTATTTTTAACTTTTATCTCTCTCTTTTTCTCTCATTATTTTTAACTTTCTCTTTATCAACAAGTCATTAAAGCTTGTTTTAAAAAAGTTTTTCTTTTCTTTATTTATTTATGTACACACATGATACTGAAAAAAAAGAAAATTTGTACAAAATCCAGAGTACAAAGGTACTGCTTATTTCAATAGAAATTTCTTCCAGCAGACCTGCTACAGAAGAGTGGGATAAGAAAAGTAGACGAGAGAGACATTTCTTTTTAACTTTTTAGTATTTTGAACCGACTTCCTAAAAGGAGGACGTTCTCAAGTCGACTGTATTTGATCGTGGGATCTGTGTTTTTTAGTGTTTTACCTACCTCATAACTTTTTACTGGGTGTGGTTGTGCCGATTTTGATGATTCTTTTTATAATTATTTGAGTTACTTATACCTAGCTTGCGTTGCTTATTCGGCTACGTTGACGATGTTCTCTCTCTCTGAAGAAACATACTGTATAATATGATGGTTTGGAAGAGCATCTTAATATTTCGAGGTGTTTGATGAAGATCTGATGAAGAACCGAGATAGGAAACGGAACTGACGGACTGTTTATTGTTTACACCTTTTTATAACACTTACGCTGTGATGGGTGTGAGGTGTCACCACTAACAAGTGGAAATTAAAAAAAACTTTTTTAGAAGTCGGTTTAGGTCGGGTAGGTTGTATTTTTTTGTAAAATAATTTTTTGTTCATGTTTTTCTCACGAGAATGTATAACAAAAACGGTCCATCCCCCAGATGTCCATGGGAGGGGGATAAGGAGTTCAGTACAACAGGGTTCACTCTGGTACCCTGAGACGCAACGTTAGCGATATGACACGTTTATAAACCCTCATAACTTGGCATTTGCTCATCCATCTAATCAAAGACAGAATTCACATTCATAACAAATGGAAATAACGAACTTATTTTCCCAAAGGTGGGGTTGCATGTTCAGGTCCACCACCATAACACCCATCATAAACGGTCCGACCATCAAGACGAATCAAGGTCGACGCAATTGTGTCGCTTAATGATCGAGTTCCTATGGCCACCTTCCAGCTTCATCATCAGAACCTGGTTACCATCTTGCACCAAAGTACTCGTCAAGACGAATCAGATGAGCCCAAACTCGATGGGCTCGTGTCGTTTAACTACCGAGTTCTTATGGCCACCTTCCGGTTCCATCATCAGATCTGCTCCATGTCATAATTATTTTGCATTGTCGTCCGATTTACACATTTTTTTTTTCATCAGGAAATCATCAAATGACTTCTCCCGCTCTGGGCGGAGCGGAAGGGAGAGTCAGACTCTTACTGACTAAAACCCACGTTGATCCTTCTAGTGCCCTTTGCGTTCCAGGGCCGCGGTGACTCTTTCGAACAAATTCCGTAACCCTAACAGGCACTGACCCTATGGGGCTCGTTATTTGCTGACAGCTCTTTGAGGTGCGCGTGAAACATGACGCACCGTCGTCAGCGTCGACCCGGGCCTGGTTGCTATCGGACGGCAACCCACCCTCGTCATCCGCAGGCCTGACGCAGGTGCTCACCGGACACGGCCGTTTCGGGAGGTACCTGAGTCGGATTCAGCGGGAGGACACGTCCGGGTGTCAACACTGAATGGATCGCCCAGAGGACACGGTGGAGCATACGGAGGAGGTCTGCCCTGCTTGGGCGGAGCAACGCCGTGTCCTCGTCGAGACGATCGGCGGCGGCGACCTCTCGCGCCCGGCCCTGGTTCAAACCATGGTCCGGAGCGAGCCCATTTCCCAACCAAAAAAAAAATGGCCTGATCCGATTTACACAATGTACGCATAATTTCAGCTCAATCGGCAAGCAAGAAGTGGATCAAATTTAACTTGCAATATTTGATTACAGACAAAAGCTTGTAAAAACAATAGTATTTATGATCAGTTATATTTTATTGTTACCGTACCCAAAGGATCCAAAGGAGCCCTATATTCCTCTGATTCACCCGCCATTCCATCACACATCATAAGGATCTCTTCTTCATCTGCCTAGCCTTTTCGCAACTAAATTGGGGTCGGCTTCCAAACAAACCAGATTAAGCTGAATATATTTTACGCGAAGCGACTGCTTATCTGACTTACACATTCCAGTTACTGGGTAACACGGAACTTCTCAGTTAGACTGGTGTCAGATTTTAATCTTCTGACAATACGTACCGAGTGCCAAAGATATTCAAATGACCGGGACCAGCAACTTATCGTGCTTATCGATTCACAGAGGAGTCTCGGTAAGTCGGTATGATAGATCTACCCACAAGCCGACCTCGTCAAGCGTTCGATCGATCGACTGCCACGAGCCAAGCCAAAATTACAATCTTAAGATTGGTACCATTTATCCTTACGCCAGCTATCCTAAGAACATCACTATGCATATTATCTTGTATCATACTTTTTAGAACGTAAATTCCCAGCATACAGGATTTTCTTTAAAAAAAAAGTACTTTTTTCGCGTAAGAAACATAAAATACTTTCAACTGGTTTGATTTAGCCAAGCGCGAGGGTAATCCCCGTAAGCTCAGTTGTTTGTGAACTCGTAGGAATCCCCTGTTGTAACATAACAAGATATTATAGATTCCAACGCCGCGTGATAGTGTAAGTCAAAGACGAGGCAACTTTCGATATACGTAGTCACATTTGCCGTCGTGCCTTGCATCGATATCATAAGTTACCTACCGTATTAATAAAGAGCATATTATGAATACATACTCTGTAATTTAGTGTTTGAGCATAGTTTGGTGGAAAAGACCAAGAGTGCAATAGCTTACTACTTCGAATATTTTGTGGAGGAGTAACGTTAACGTATTAGTGAGAGTTCTCAAGTGTGCAGTCCGCTATTTTGTGTATGGTACCTATTTGTTATATGATGTGAAACTGGATCACATTCTTATGTATGGGTATGTAATAAACCATTTTTAATTCAGTTTTTTTTTTTATTATTGATACGCTCGCGTTTAACCTCAATCTCACATGATAGTATGCGACGGTGTGGTCGACGACGGAGCGGTCCCAGGCTGCAGCTATTAGGAAACAAAAATATTGTGTATTTCAATGTGATTTTGGACAATTTGGACATTACGCACGGCATTTCCAATTGTTATGATTATAAAATAACAACACTATATAACAAATGTCGATAAAACTTTAATGACATAAGAGATATAAATATATTAACTACCTAAATAAAACATACGTACTTAATATCAATAGGTACGATGACATTTTGCGCATTAGTTAAATTAAAATAATTTTATATCGAACTGCGCCAGCCCGCGGCGTGTGGAGTTAATTTAAGTACGGGGAGGTGTGTGGTTTTAAAGGATAAATGTAAAACTATGGAGCACTATGTAGATAGGCAGTTTTCCATTATTTTTCAGTCCCGAGGATCCCGCATGTCTAATTCTGGAAAAATATGCGGGATCCCGCATTTACTGGATTGGATTCTCTAGTCTTAAAGACGAATGAGCCAGGAATTATGTCGCTCATTATCAAAGGACATAATCTATACTAATATTATAAAGCTGAAGAGTTTGTTTGTTTGTTTATTTGTTTGTTTGAACGCGCTAATCTCAGGAACTACTGGTTCGAATTGAAAAATTATTTTTGGGTTGAATAGACCATTTATCGAGGAAGGCTTTAGGCTATATATCATCACGCTTAAGCCAATAGGAGCGGAGCAGCGATAAAGAATGTTTTAAAATCGGGGATTCCACGGGGGCGAAGTCGCGGGCAGCAGCTAGTTTCTTATAAATAGGCCATAATAAGCCCAGTAACGCTCCCATACAGAACGAGATTACGGGCCGATTTTCAAGGATAAACAACACTTCCAAGGTCGGCCCGTGGACGGGAATGCATGATTACATAGGTAGGTACTGTAGCATGATTCGCTGACTTTTTGAGTTATCAGTCTGGCCCGCTTGGAATTGTTTTTTTTTATGAACCTTTAAAATTCGATCGACGAGTAAAAGATGACACAGAATTTGAGAGGGAAAATGTGATGATTATAGAAAGTCTTCTAAGAAAACGAAAGATCTTTCTTTGGAGTACCTAATTTATTACGTAAAATTTTCCGCGAATATAGCGAAAAGGTACTTAGGCGGAATTAACATTAAGGTCGATATAAGATGTTTGAAGCCGGACTCCAATTTTGCTGTACGTCTAAGCCCGTAGAAATATATAAATCACACACTTGATTATTATATCAATTGCCTGAGCCTTTATGGGGCCTTTTTTTTTTTTTGGATGGGAAATCATGACCCCTCCCGACCTGGGTGGAGCGGTAGGGAGTGTCAGACTTTTACTGACTAAAACCCACCCGTGCTCCTCCATGTGCCCTTTGCGTTCCAGGGCCGCGGTAACTCTTTCGAACAAATTCCGCAACCCTAGCAGGCACCGACCCTATGGGGCCCCGTCTCTGGTGCTGACGGCTCCTTGAGGCGCGCGTGAAGCACAACGCGTCGTCGACTCAGCCTGGTATCGGACGGCGAGCCACCCACGCTCACCGTCCCCAGGCATCAGCCACTGCGCAATAGCACAGCGGCCGACTTGTCTCTGGAGGAGGCCACGATGGGACCATTACTGGCACTCCATCTCGGCCCCCTCCCGAGAACCAGGAGTCGCAGCACCCACAGCAGTAGCGGCAGAAGCGGCGACGGAAGCCGCGGCGGCGGCGGCGGACCTCTTGCCCTTGGTCGGGGCGGATGGCGCGCAGGCCCTTCCCCCAGCCCAGTGCTCGGCCGGCTTGCCAGCAGCCGCACATGCACTGCAGTGCGGCGTGGCCTCGCACGAGCCGGCCCGATGACCGGGCTAGCCTTTATGGGGCCTGCAAACATTCTAGTTCCGTGCTTACATCGTACGAGCTTGAGGCGAGAGCTCTTGTGTACCTATTTTTTTTCTGGATGGAAAATCATCAAATGACTTCTCCCGCTCTGGGCGGAGCGGAAGGGAGTGTCAGACTCTTACTGACTAAAATCCACCCGTGATCCTTCTAGTGCCCTTTGCGTTCCAGGGCCGCGGTGACTCTTTCGAACAAATTCCACAACCCTAGCAGGTACTGACCCTATGGGGCCCCGTCTTCTTTGCCGACGGCTCTTCGAGGTGCGCGGGGCCTGGTTGCTATCGCACGACGAGCCACCCATAGCTCGCCATCCGCAGGCCCAGCTCTTGTATAGGTACCTGCGGTGTCTGAAGCTTTAGTACCTACGTCGCGCGTCGTCGTATCTAGCATTGCAGCTCTATAATGGAAGGCGGACTTATGCGCCAACACGATATATATAAATTTGGCATTAGTTTTAAACTAGCAATAATGTAGTAACTTTTGTATCTTAAATTTTCATGTAGGTACCTACACAGTGGCCGTTTCCGTAGAAAAAGCTGCAAACATAAATTGAAATTAGTAATCCCAAACGTAAAACAAGGAATAAAACTAAAGGTTAGGTAAACATTTTGTTGGGATTTTTAAATGTAAAGTTCTCAGAAAAAAACGTAGGATCTGTCCCTAACCCAGTTGCAACTGATTAAATTAATCATTCGGATGACAAAATCCGTAATGTCGTGAAGCTATGTTTTAATAGGTATACCTACTATGTAGGAAAATACTAGATGTGGCTAATGTTTTTCGGGAGTTCACCATCTGCCTAGACTTTTCCCAGCTATACTTATTGGGATCAGCTTCCAGTCCTACCGGATTCAGCTGAATACCATTGTTTAACGTGGGGCGGCTGCCTACTAGACCTCCACAACCCAATAATTGTGGAACACGGTATCTACTTCTTGGCGAGACTGGTGTCAGATTTCCTGGCTTCTGACAATCCGTAAGGGCTGGTTCACATTAGGTCGGACCGACAGTTTACCGTTGACCGACTGTCGATTTTTTTTTTATGTGACCACTCGCAGTTCAGCACACTAAGGCGGGTTACTGCTTAACCGGGCAATCCTGTGGTGGCCTCAAATTAAGCCCCCCCCCCCCCCCCACCCGGGCTAAAATCTAAATGACATCCCCTGTGGGATACGGGCCTCGGCTTAACGGGGTCATTAAGGGGGGGCAGCAAGGGACAGGCTGGGTCTGATTATGGCCTGGTTATAAGAAATGATGTCCTTATATAATGAGCGACATAATTCCTGGCCCATACATTCGTTTTGGGGACTAGAAAATCCAATCCATTAAATGCGGGAGCATATTTTTCCAGAATCAGACATGCGAGATCCACGGGCCAGCAAGGGACAGGCTGGGTCTGGTTATTATTATTTAGGGGATTTAACGCTAATGGCTCAGCGGCGCGGGCTGGCTCGTTAGGCAAAAGTCGGGGAGGACTGTTAACTTGCCAGTACGCCAATATTATGCCGACGTGACAGAAATCGTGGCTGAACGTCCGGTAAAAGTGTCGGCTCCGTTAGTTTTGTCGGTCTGACCTAATGTGAACCCGCTCTAACACAGAAATCTTAATAAGATTTCTGTGCGCTCTAACGACTGCCAAAGATCTACAAATGACAGCCGGGACCAACGGCTTAACATGCTTTCCGAGGCACGGAGGAAACTCGGTATGTTAAGATGGTCACCCATCCACAGACCAACCTTGGCAAGCGTTGCTTAACCTTGAAGATCGACCTGTGCGGCTGTTATTCTTTAGCCACGAGCTCCTCCTGATGTTTTTCGGGCATGTATGTATGCATATTTCTTTGATACGACCTGTAGTCTAAACACCTAGAGGGATTTTAACAAATGCATTAATCTAGAAAAATGTACGGTGCCTGAGGGATAATGCTAGTGCAGTATTAACATAGAATTAATTTCTTATGTTTTAAGAACCGGTGTTTCGTAAAAAGTATAATACATGGCCACAGGATTAATTAGGAATCATTGACAATGTAGAAACTACACAGACATGAGAAAATCATGATTCCAAGTAACTTGGCTGAAAGTCATTCGTCTGTGAAGCTTCGCCAAAAAACGTGAAGTTGTGTACGTAGTAGATAGATATTACTGTTGCAGAATTTGTTTGAAAGAGTCACCGCGGCCGGCCCTGGAACGCAAAGGGCGAGGAACACGTGTGGCTTGTAGTCAGTAAGAGTTTGACATTCCCTTTCACTACGCCCAGAGCGGAAGAAGTCATTAATTGATGATTTCCCATCCATAAACAAGTAGATATTATTATCTAAGGTATAACCTATGCGTAAAACTTTATACCTACTATTGTTTCGACAATTAATTCTGTTGATAAATACTAACTCTGTTGGTGAATATGAACTGTGTAATATTTATGGAATAAGTAAAAAGCGGTCATTGTTATTAATAAATGTAATTTTAATAATTTTCCGTATCTCAACTTTTCTCTTACAGTAGATACATTTTAAATAGAACTCAAACAAAAAACTGAGACATTCGCTTAACTTAAAAATAATTTCTTCTTAGACTAAAGATATAGAATGCACCAAGAACGCGCATTTTTTTACAAAGCCAACCAAAACTAATATATTTATCTTGTGTAGTAGGTACACAGTATCCTTAAAACTAGAAATAGACTGTACTTGAACTCAAAATTTTAGATAATTCACATTGATCTCACTTTCTCAACTATACACTTTACCGTTATGTACGCAAAGTTGATTTTCGAGTGACCATTCGTAAATTTTCGTTGCGTTGGAATTTTAACTCTACATTAATAAATGAAACTGAGTTTGTCTTTCAACAACTTGATAACTATCTAAGATTCTGGGTTCAGGTGAATACTAACATGTAAGACAGGCGCGTGCAGTGGTTCGAGTTAGGGTAGGCCAGAGAAAATGTCCAAATAATTTTAAAAAATAACCACATTATTCAGGGTTGATTTTTAATTAAATTAGTTTTTTTTTAAATAGCATATTTAAAAAAAAAAAAAAACACCACATTTCAACCCTGAATAATGTGGTGTGCTTTTTTTTGGACATTATTATCTGGCCTACCCAACTCGAACCACTGCACGCCACTGATGTAAGATCGGTTGATTGCACAATTTCCGAATATCGAAATCATAAGGCCACCTAATTTTAGATGATGATTTAGTGGCTATGTAGCTTCAGCACTAAACTATTTATTTCAACACAATATTTAGATTTCAGATTACAACGTAGTTACTGCGATACAAATAATACGATTTAATATATCAAATATAATAAGCAATTATTATATAGAACTTGTAGCACACTTTTGTAAATAATCAATACCTTAATTAAAAAGATAAATCCCTAGTTTAAATTCTTAGGTACTCAGTAGAACAACATTTTACAGAAAACTAGACTCTAGAAATAGTTGCAGAATGCGAAGCTACATTCAATTCTTTCACAACGAATTTAAACATGTATTTTCGTATACGTTATAAGACTAAAAAATAAGTACATAACTGACAATTTTCATCATATTCGTGAAAAAGTAAACATATTATCATGCAATGTTCACTTGACTTATAAAAATATATCAGACATCACACATCACATTGCGAGTAACAAATGTTGATAACTAAAATATTCACACTATATGCTCTTACTAAGTCCAAATCATAGGTGAAAATAATGAGACCTATTTATTAAAATTCATTAGCAGCCCTGAATGTAAAATTTTGTGAATCTCAACAAAAAACTAATAAATTTCATAAGACTAAGTGTAACATGTAGTAGGTTTTGGTTTTAACTGAACTGACTTCGAAAATTTGACGGAAATTTTTTAAAATACCTTCATCAGCGATGAAGTTAAAGCTCCAAAGTCGACAATTAGAAAGAGAAGTCGGATACCGACTCTGACGTCAAATTCACCGACGCCTGGACTGCTGCCATAGACAACAGCGTTTTCGCGAGAGAAATGTCAGATATATTTGCTCAAAATGGTTATATCTCCTTTGTTTTTCAGTCAATTTCGATCTTATTTTCACAGTATAATATTTTTGTATAGTTCTGGATAAACTGTTTAGCTAGGTAATCATTTTTATGCATATTCACAATTGATTTAGAATAAGGTTCTTCAGTTCAAAATGTGTTTAAACAAAGAAGGTAGATACGGGCACACTCTTGAACTTTACAAACACAGTGATGAGATTATGTAAATCAACGCGAGAAACTTCAACAAGCTCGAGACGTACTTAATTATAGTAAGGGCCAATGGCCGCTACAATATCAAGATTGTGAAGTTTCGCTAGGTAATGATTTCTTTCCTGTCAGGTTTATTCCTACCGAATAATAATCAAACGTCATATTTATAACGTATACTAAACATGTTATTAGCATTACAAGGTATTCACTGTATGTACATTTTATCTATGCGACACTTTTTTTGTCACTTCGACATCCCGCGAACGAAGTCGCGGGTAGTTCGAGTATTATAAAAGTCTATTATTCACTTTTGACAAATTATTCCTACTTCCACACTATTTATTCTAAGTCAAATTTGAACATAATGTCAGAATATATTATAACTGTCTGTAAGTATAATATAATTTCAAGCACAGAACAGAAAAAATTTCAAGTCTCATTATTGCTAAGTATAAAAATATTGTAAACGGTGACTGCTATGTATCAGCCATTTTGATTTCAGTGAGTATGATAGTTAATTATAACAAGGCGCTTTGTATTTTGGAGGGCAATTCGTTTGAAAATGTATGTTAAATATTAGCTATTATTAGTTAAACGCAATATCATAGCTATTCATATCGTTTTAACAATATATTTTGATAATATTTACACATTCACTATCTTTCACAATACGAAGATAAATCCAGATCATTGATTCGTATGTTTAAAAAATCGTCTGCTTGACAACGTGAAACACGCAATGAATACGGTTCAAATTTCAAAATGACTGCACATACTTTAAATTACATTCGTTTTAGAATTACCAAGTAGGCAGCTGGACTAAGTTCATTTGTCCACCGATCAAATACCCATTACAGCAGCCCTACCATGACATCTTAAATCCATCATGTGTGTGAAGGAAAGGGATAGTACTATTCGTCTTGTGTAACTCCGTCTCCCTCTGACACAGGAATCATGATGGATTTAAGACGTCCTGGTAGGGCAGCTGTTATTAAATCTGAAACTGCCAAGACAATATAGTCGAAACAAAAACTTGGTTTCTATACAACAATCAGGAAATATTAATTCAGTCTCTCGAGATACACAAATAAACTTTTCATTAAATTCTAATACAAAGCGCCTTGTTCAAATTAAGTTTATTGATACATAATGTAATATTCGGTCAATACATGCAGTAAAATGTCTGCCTTTACTACTACAAATTTAGATCTTAGCTTACTACTAATATTTAAATTAATGTTAGCAGTCATACTGGCAACATTATGAGGAACAAAAGGGAAAAAGTCAACCCATACTATGGTTTTTAATTATGGAAACTCCAAGTCTATGACGTTAAAACCATAATAATTCCGGCATCGGAGAGAAACAGAGCGAGAAACGCTATGCAAGATGTATAGCACTTTTCCTTTTTCACAGCAGAATGTTGATTCATGATTGTCATTGGCTCTGCTGATTAATGTAAAATACCGTCAGATTAATGTGACATGCCAAATACTGGTTAGTTCCTGAAATAAGTTGAATGAAGTTTCAATAGCCAATCGCTTATTTGACCAGCAATCAACTTGTGTTGCGTCGATCATTTCTTTACCGGATGTCAATTTATCAGAAGCAATTTAATTGTCAGCCCGCTAAGGTTGCGTACAAGTACCATTGTAATGAAATTTTGAAACACAGCTTTTCTAGATACGAGTACTTAGTCAAAGAAGTACTCATACTTTTTTTATCGAATCAATAGCTATTGAGAGTATATCAGAGACATCAAAATGTTCACAATTAAATATTTATTAATTACTAGTCAAAACAAGGTCAAACGACCATTTACAATCGCAGATCGTGGCTTACATTATTCAATGACATTTCAAATTTTCAAGAGGTTATCTGTACTCTACAGATAACCTCTCGAAAATTTGAAATGTCATTTGAGTCTCCGAGACCGATATAGATTACTCGCTTCAAATGAAAGTAATATTATCGTTTCATAAGTCAAGACAGAGCTTGATCTAATAACCAGTTCTTAAATGCGAGTAAAACCACAGATAATAATATCTAGGTCATGCCCGGTACGTAGTCTATCCGGAGCAAAAATATCGGTACATACATTTTTATATAAACCCTCGAGCCGGATACGTCCCAGTCACGGCCATCATGTGTGGATCACCCTTTAGGTAGGAAATCTATGAAAACATGATCAGAGATAAGTAGCCATCTCATCTGAACTGACGGTCTATTATGTAAACCTCTCACATGAAAACTTAGTTGGAGTGAGCTCAACTGTCATTCCGTCTTGATAATGTGAATTGAGAATAGGGAACGTGCAGAAACTATAGGTGGCAGCACAGACGCGTCAATGTAAAGTATATTTTACTTACAAGTTTCAAATTTGCAACGCTAGATGGCATAGTCTACTTCGCGCACGTTCCCCTAAACGGAAGGTGCAGGAAGTATAGGTGGCAGCACAAGTCAAATATTTACAATGTAAAAGTTTCAGATTTGCAATACTAGATGGTATAGTCTACGCCGTGCACGTTCCCTATAGAACTACCGCTAGATAATATAATTTATGGATCCTTATCTCTGGTCACTGAACCTATTCCTAAGATGACTGATATATAATACACAGACCTGTAGTAGGTAAGGACTATTTTTTTTCTTAATGGTATATCTGTCACCGGAATTTTGCAAACGCCGTAAGATTGTAAACAACGCGTAAAATTGCAAAATCCTTTTTTTCTAAATAAGACTCGAATGCATTAGATACTTTTGAATGTGAATGGGATTTATTCTATACAAATTGATTTTTTAATAAAAAAAACGAGAAATTATAATCTTATAATTTATTACGATCTTACGGAGACTGCTACAGTGCCCTTAACAATCGAAACAGCTAAGGTTGTGCGTTGTTCCATACAAAATGTACGGGAATTAATGAAGGAATTTAGCAACGTTTTTTTTATAGATATTAATGAGTGTGCTCACTTTAAGGTCGACTGTATATCTTAGTATACATTAACAATATCTAATTTGAGCTGGACTTGTGATTTATGCTCGTAAGGCTTGTATAATTTTCAGCAGATCTATTCAAATCGTAAGGGATACACTGACTCATATGGTATTATATTAATCACCAGTAGCAAAGCCTGGTCATAAGCCCATTCCCGCCGGCTTCCCTTCAGAAGTTTGGAACACAACTACTCTATGGTAATTGAAAAATCGCTCAAACAGTACTGTTAAAAGTAGAGAAACATCACAAAACGCATACACATATGGATATTCAATTCCAACAAAATTTGCTCTTCAACAACATTATTTAACTCGCAGGCGCTATCGTCTTATTGACAGTTCAATTCATAAGGCAAAATAGTTGTCATGACGTCACAATGACCAGCCCGCGATCACCGCGATTTTAGGCTGTGGTAACCCGCTATCCGCCGAGTTATGATAGACAGTAATACAAAATGCGTGCGCGTGAGCGAGATGGGAATATCGTTATTGTATTTCGTACATTCGTTCGTTCGGACATCGTTCAATAAACTTGATTGACATTTGACATTGACGGAATCACATTATACCATTGCAATTTGCATATTATTATTTGATGTTGAATATTTATTGTAATAGTTTCACCTATAAGAATGTATAGTTTAATTTATATATTATAGTTTGTTTATTAAGTTGAAATTAGTAACTAAGAGTAAGTAGATTTGCAAAGTAATTAGTAGAATCAGTAAGATGGCGGCATTAATAGCGTTAGATTGTTGCTTGACAGATTATTTACTCTGAGGAAACATGCTTTTGAAATAGTAATAGGAATTGCCGCGCCCGGCCTGGAGGTAAGCATATAATAATGTTTCTTTATTTTATTTTTTTGCTACGGCTTACCTCTCTCAACATATCACCCTTCGCCACTGTTAATTACCATAGCATATCATATTTTTTTTAAAAACCATGAACAAATTCCTGGCTTGGTAGAGGAGTTATCATAATGCCTGTATCTAACACCATGATAGGCCGTCCAACATCAAAGGAGGTTGTATGCCATACCTCTAAAGTGAACCTTTGGTATGTGTAATCATATCAATCATCTTAGAACGAGCATTTTGAAATACATTTATAAGTATCTTACACTTACGCAAAGTTCATAAGTGTTTGTCATGTATCTGTCACCGGATAATTGTAAAATGCGTCAGATTGTAAAATACCTTGATGGTATCCATTCCGAGAAATTGTCAACTGACATAAACTAACGACATGTTAGCGACCTATCAGTGTGCGGTTCTACAATTTATCAGATTTTCTGACCTAGCCAAGTGGCGGAACATAGGGCCCAGACACGAATATATATAACAACAATCGTTTTGAAGAAAATTGATACCTATTGAAATTTGCGGTAGTGTAAGATATCTATCATCAGGCTCCGATGTAATAGCATCAAAACTATTATGTACATAAATGTATAATAATGACGTGCAATTATTCATATAAATTATAAACACAAACTATTTCGAGTTCACTCAATAAATCGAAGTCTTATTCAAGTCTATAACAAAACTAGAACATCACAGTTTGCCACTTTCACACTCTTCACAAAACATGGTGTAAGTTACATACAGTCTATGAGTTAGGTAAAGGTTTGAGGGGCCCTAAACTTAATAGTCCATCAGCGCCCAAAGCTTGCAAACTATTAGTCAAGCCATTTTGGACATTATGTACTGAGATTACTGGTATACCGAAGCAACCGCCTGCTTGCTCCCTATTCGCAAGCGGTATAAAACTATATATCCCTAAACTACTCAAGCGCTTGAGGTTCTCTTCCTGTGATAAGTCCACTACAGGCAAACCTAGCTCTCTATTAGGTCCAGAAACATTGTGGAAGACCCGTTTGTGATGTTGCAATTGTAAGGACTTAGGATATGAAGCCGGACATTCGTCGCACTTAAAGACTGGTATTTTGCTTTGAGGATGTGCGTTTGTCATATGAACGGAGAGAGAATTGTGGCTCCCGAACATTTTCTTACATATTTTACAGGAAAGCATGCCGCCGCCGACTTTAGCCTCTGGTATGGAGAAGTTGCTTGATTTCGACGTGTGCTTGATGCTCATTCCCGCTCCGAGATTAGGAATATGAGGGATAGGTCGCTCCGGAGTCGGAGACCGACTTTTCTGCTTCTGTTTTACGCTGATACCTCTTGAAGCTAACACATTGGCCATCGCGTTAGCTTCTGTATTCACCTTCTTCTTTGTAATAGATATTTGGCTGCCTAGATTTAGTTTGTCTTTCGCGCCTTGCACGCTCTGGATCATCGGTAGTCCTTCTCTCTGTTTCTGCATCGCCATGACCTGACAGTCTTCATTATCATGCTTGCCTGGCAGTAACATGTCTGGCCGTCGTTTTTGTCCCGGCCCACCGGCCATGGGCGCTGGTCTCTTCATAGGCATTCGCACTCCTGGTTTCTGTTGTCGAACTTGCCCATGTACTTGGATCCCTGGCCTTATGGATGGTCGAGGGCCTCTGGGATTGGCCATGCGAGGTCTTGTTCCTGTAATATTCGCGCCAGGTGCCATTCTTATTTGGTTTGGTGCTGGCATCTGTCCTCCTACCATTTGACCGGGCATTGGCGGCTGCCCTCCACCCATCTGGTCTTGACCAGCCATGCCTATTGCCTGCCCAGCGGGGAAGGTTTGTACATTCTGTATTTTTATTCCCCCTGAAGGGGGAGGTTTCATCGCTCCTCCTGCGTTTGAGGAAGGCACGTAAGGTGATCCAGGTGGACCCATTTGACCTAATGCTTGACCCAACTGAGAGTTTATTCCGCCGGTAGGAGCTTGACCATACACGGCCTGCTGCATACCCTGGAGTGGGGAAGCCACGGAGTACGGAGATGACGAAGGCGGGAACTGACCCCCTTGCGGCATTTGCCCAGGATAGCCCTGAGGTTTAGACATAGGCTGTTGAAACTGGCCATAACCACTAGGCTGACCCATATAAGCCTGTCCTGGATACTGCCCCGGCATTGTTTGTTGTTGACTATACATATTATTGCCATAATCAGGCTGTGCGTTCTGTCCAGGTGGATAGCTGTTGTATCCTTGAGGATTCATCATCATGCCACCAGCGCCAGGATACGCTTGGATATTAATCATGACATTCTGCTGATGTGTAAACCCTGGGCCCGATCCTCCGATGGTAGATAGCTTTCCAACTTGATCAGCTAGTTTCACAGGTAGTAGGGAGAGGATGTTAGAAGTTGCATTGTAAGGCATAAGTGTGGACGACGATGATGGAAGAACAAGTGCTTTTGTGTGTCCCGTCATCCTTCTGTGTTCATCCAGCAAGGATATGTCAGTAAATCTAGTATTACATACATCACACGAATGTTGGGGACCTAAAGTGTCTAAAGATATGTATTCACTCGCATCAGAAATAGACATGTTTTCTTTTTTAGTTGCACTTGATATTAGACTCTCAAATATATCATCTGCGCTTTTTTCAAGCATGTCTAAAGGCGGTTTGGAGTCGGGTGCGTTCCAATTGAAGTTGTGTTGCTTTTCCAAGGACGGGGCGGTTAGTCGTGCGCCAAGCATTCCCGAAGAACCAAAACTTGACTGTGATGTCGAGTACGCTGGTGGAGGGTATGTTACTGACGGAGTTTCGGTTTTAGGTACTACTACGGGCTTAATATCTGGCGCTGGGGTCGCAGACACTACGCAACAGTCGTCATCTTCATCGTTAGAATCTCCATTTATTTCTATCACTGTCACTGCTCCAGGTTCTTCCTTTTTGGTGACAGGGAGAAGTGGTGTGGTATTTGATGATAGTTGCATAGCTAAAGCACTCGGTGGTGCAAACTGGTGTGAAGCTAAAGCGTCTGGTTCAGACTTCACCGTCGCCAGTATTGGAGTAGATGCGTTCGCATCGGTCGGCGCTGGAGAAGTCCTTTCAGATTTGATCTGACCAGAGAATATGGGAACGTTGGATGACTGAGTTTCAACAGTCTCGACTTCTTGTTTGACGACGACGTTCTCCATGCTTGCGCTTGATTCCCGCCTTTCCGGTGTAGGAGCTTTGGTCGGAGTAGCAGGCTTAGAAGGAGCTTCTCTCTCTTGTAGAGTAATTAGTGTATTATCTTTGGAAGGAATAGGCAGATTGGCTCCTCTCTTTGGAGTTTGTTTGATGGCTGGTCGTGCAGGAGGTTTCAGTTGCTGTACAGGAACTTTAACCGGCGTCGGAGGATCCTTCTTTTGAACGATAGACATACCCTGCAAGTTTTTCAAAGGACTCGGTTTAAGTTTCGCAGATTTTTCAGAGTCATCGCTTTCTGATGTTTTACGAGTGCTAGGCGGAGTTCGTTCATTTTCGCCCTCGAAATCATCTCCTGATTTATCTGGATCTTCATCGTCATCTTGGTCTTCTCTACTCTCATCATTCCCGCTTCCATCTTCCTCTTCATCTGATGCACCAAAATCTTTGAGCCCATTGATCACTTTGAACGAGTTAGCATTATTCCCATCTGATTTTAGTTTGAGTTTGATACCGCCAAGTTTACCCAATTTTTGCATAACATCGTCAGCACTTTTTTCTGGTTCCGGTTCACTTTTGATTGGAGTATTACTCTTCTTAATAGTGAACCCTAATCCGCTGAGTTTGTTCAGGGCTGAATCATTCTTATTTTCAGTTTCCGCAGGCTTTTTCAGGGAGATGCCAGTGTTTTTGAGTAATTGTGATATGTCAATTTTAGTTGGTGGGACTTTCTGGCCGGTCGGAGGCGGGGCCGCCTCTTCTTCTTCATCGGACCAGTTCTCATCTCCGGAAGGAGGGGCGTCTTCGTCGTCGGAAGGCAGCTTGTCGAGTACGATGGAGGGCAGGGAAACGTGTTGTATCAAGTGATTCTCTAGTTCTTCCCAATCTTGGAAGTCTTCGTCGCAAGTGAAGCAACGGTACTCCTGTTTGGGTTTCTTGATGAGAGCGCCTGAAGACTGGAGTCTTTTTAGAATATCCGCGACATTTGTGGCACTTTGATTTACGTCTTCTTCCTCTTGTTCTGAGCCCGCTGAGTCAGCGGCCTCGTCTTCTGAAAAGTAGAGAAAATATATATTAGTTTATAAGTCTAGCTATTATATCTCTAATTTTTATGTTCAGGGACGTATACTCGGGGAACTATATTTAACTGCAGACAAAGACAATGGAAAATCATATGACCATTACTTTATGGAAGCATTTTTTATCTATAATTTATGAGTATTACCTAGATTTAAATGGTAAATATAAGGTAGTAATTTCATTTGAACTAAACACAGAAAAGCAGTCATCAGTCATCAAACACCTGTAAAAAAATCGGGCACGAAATTGCCTAAATTGCTCTCCTGTTGAATACAACTCCTTTTTGTTCAACAAATACCAAAAAGGGTTTATTGCAAGCCTCTGTCAATCGGGGAAGAATATCCGACAGGGGAACACAAAAGCATTCCCCTTAGACCCATAGAGTGAAGCCTTGGCAAAACCCAAAACAGGAGACTGCACCTTAGCAACTAAGTACTAGGTTCTGAAATACATTGAACTTTTACAAGATAGGGAGGGTCGAATTGGACATAATAGAGCCTAGTATTTAGTACGTATAACCGAATATTATAATCGATCCATACGACTTTGTAGATGTGGACCGTAGACAAAAATACTAGTCTATAAATGAATACTCATGGGTTGATACCTAATCAAGTAATGACACTATGGGGCAACTCGGTAACTTGTATTACTTAATAATATTTTTTTGTAATTTTATTACTAAAGAAATCTGAGGGCAGACTTAATATCTATACTAATATTATAAAGAGGAAAGATTTGATTGTTTGTTTGTATTGAATATGCCTCCAAACTACTGAAAGGATTTGAAAAAATATTTCATTGTTAAGAAGCTACACTATTTCCGGGTAACGTACGGTATATTTTATCCTCATATTCCCACGGGAATGGGAACTATGCGGGGGAAACCGCGGGGTGCTGCTAGTTTATTCATATTATTTTTTAACTTTTTTGTTTGAGATGCGTTTGCTTTTGCCTCTAGTCTAGGTCGACGATGCGTGAATGAGCTTAACCAGAAGAAGCCTGTTCACTCTAACTTTGGACAGATTAGGGTTGAATGCGTTCGAAAACACAGACGCAGGCAGAGTTCCACTCCTTTGCTGTGTCATTTGGAAACGCTTAGTGCGAATTGGTGGGATAGCAAAAAGGTGGGCATGGTAACTTGCACTGCGTGCGATGATAGAAGAGGACCGATGGGATGAGGTCGTGGAGTTCATGGATATTTTAGGTGTACGATGTTTCACCTACAACCCAAAAATCACACAAATAATTAAAAATTTAACAGTTACTTTTTGAGTTGTCAGTTTCAAAAGCGTTCAATCAAGCTCAGGTTTCTGAATGGATTTGAAGTTAAGAACTTTTCAAACGCAAATTCTAAAGTTTAACAAGTTCTTACGCTAAAGTTGATTTGGAAAATTTTCCAACTTTGAAATTGAGAAATCGGAAGCAAGTATGTAGATACTTCTACTTAGTACAAATAACTATATTTACAACATTGGCTCAATGCTGGTCCTTTGCCACAACCACTAAAGCTCACAAACCAATCCATTTCAATCAAACACATCCAAGCATTTGGAAACAATGTTGTACCTATTTTCATGTTAGAAACTAAATTTATTTAGCATTGATAAATGATATTTATTTTGTAAATATGTAATCATAACACTTTTAAGTAAGCAGCATAAATAACTAAAATGGTTAGACTGACGGAAATGAAACCCTAATATGGCGATTTACATGGACCTCACATTCACAATACGTTATTTGAGAACCATGCAGATCTGTGTCTGAAATGGTATTTTGAGGAAAGCACCACACAGATTTAAGTGGGCCTGTCCTTTCAGTGCAAGCCTTTGTCAGTAGTCGAGTAGCTCAACTTAGAAGCAATAAGGAGCTCAACGACCCGACGAACAATGCCAAAGAGACATTTGGGTAGGCCGTAAAAGTACTCCAACTGCCAGACATCGTTGATTATTCTTGAAAGGAGAAAAAAAGAAAAGAAAACCCATTTATAGTAATTATATTAACAAAAATGGATTTAGTAAAAAAAAATTGCAGCATTGAAGTAGCTCAATCCCACGCTTTTTCGTCTTCAGTATAGCCTGTGTAAACAGCTTTCTAGCATAGGTCACCGTTCTTCGTTAATACTAAGGTCTTGAATACAGCCAGGGAGTTTATTATAAAAACGTATACATAGGCATCTCAATGAACAACCTATTTTCTTGAGCCTGGTTTCAGGAATACACAAAATTATGTTTGTTCCTAGTATTTATATCATGTCATGGATATTTTAAATAGATTAATATTTTTATTTGCAAAGATAATCATAAATATACTAATAGGGCAGTCATTATAATGTTCTCTTTAAGTTTGTCTCATAAGGAGTGTCTAGGACTTAATTTATAAATTGCGCAAATAGCTCTTTTTTTTTTTGTATTACAAATACCGTCTGAATTTCGGCGGCATTTCCCCACAACACAATGCCGTCTGATATCACACAATGGAAATAACTAAAGTATATTAAACGAGCTGTATCCGATTCCGTAATAATGTAATTTCATAATTAATGTCTCATGGATAACACAATCGAATGCTTTGGACAAATCGAAAAAATGCCCAAAGCATCGCATTTGTCCTGCTATGCAATATAAATGTGTCCTAACAGTTCAACACTAACACCGGTTGTTGAACGACCCCGTGTAAAATGAAACTATTTACTATGTAACAGTTTGTGTTTATTAAAATATCTTTGCTTTTGATTTAGAATAACTTTATCAAAAGTTTTACTAAAGGTAGGTGCTACAATGTGTTGTATGCTACAATGTCTTGAACAAGATCAACAGAATTACCCCATAGATTTGCAGACTTTATTCCAATTTTGTGTTTAAGTGATATCTTTTTATGGCTTTATTTTGTTTACATTTTAGGTTTAGTCATGTCCGCAATAATCAAAATCCATTAATATCCATATTTGTATTTTTGTGGGTAAATAAAATATCTGTTTAAATATTATCTAGGCATGTGGCACTAGTGGGAATTATTTCAGTAGGCACGGCACGGTAGGTACGGTTTGCAAGATTGTATGAATGAAACAAAGTAACAATTTTGGTACTTAAACCAGAATTTTCTAACAAATTAACATTAAAGTATGCACAAAAAAAAACAGATAGGTTACTAGAATTAAAAATTTTGTGCAAAACTTCATCCATTTCTTTTTCAAAACAATCTTACAACACGGAAGGTGGTCTGTACACACTTAATATAATAAACTGCTCCAATTCAATACAGGCTGTTTCAATAATGGGCTCAACAGAGAGGCTCACTATCCTTACGATCCTTAAATTAAAGGTGATTATTTATTAAAATTAATGTCCAACCATGTATAGCATTTTCTCTGCTGAAGGACCTACCAACTTAGTGATTACTAAATACATTCTATAATTACTCGTTACCAGCACCGGTGTGAATTCTATAATTTACTGGGCATAACCACTCAGAGACACATCATCATCATCATCATCAACAACCTGTTGCAGTCCACTGCTGGACATAGACCTCTCCAATTGCACGCCACTTAAATCTATTTTCGACTTCTCGCATCAAGTTTCTGCCAGCCGTCCTGCGCAAATCGTCAATCCACCGTGCCTGAGGACGTCCTACACTACGTTTGCCGAGACGCGGTTTCCACTCTAGAACTCGTTTACCCCAACGGGTAATATGGCCAGCCCACTGCCACTTCAGCTTACTAATCCGGTGGGCTATATCGATGACCTTGCTTCTCTGACGGATCACCTCATTTCTGATGCGATCCCTCAGAGACACACCGAGCATAGCCCTTTCCATAGCCCGCTGAGTGATTCACAATCGACCGCAGAGACACATATCTGAGTTGAATATGCCCTGGCGATTGGGAGTGTCATGCTCACTAAAGTCTTACTTATTGATAGTGGCGCATGTGACTCATCATTTAGTTGCCTTCAAAATAGTTGAGGCGAATGATACATAAAACATGTTCTTGAGCGGACGCCATCAGCACAGACAGGATATCTTTCAACTACCACGGTTTATTTTAATAATTTTCTTTGATTTTTTTTATACTTTACTGCGGACGCTTTTAATATGCACGTCTTTCTCTACGCTACATTATTTCAACACGAATTATGTTACCATAACATTTTAACTATTTATTGATTTAAGAGCGTTGGTGGAGTTTCTTGCACGTTCTTCACACTCGCTTAACCTAAGTACCAACCCGGATAAACATACACGGCCAAATTTGATACATTCCGGGCATTTCCCGGAAATAGCTATAATTATAGCCCATGCAGGAAGGTTATGTTATTCCGGTTAAATATTACGCAATCTGGTAGCCTCCCAGTCCCCGAACATTATATCAGAATAAATTGGGCGGCCCAAGGGAGAGCGTAGGTAGATCTCAGAAGCCATAGCGGAAATATAATTCAGAATGGGATTCCCAGAATTTGATCTCTGAAATTAGAGTTCCGGTTCCATGATTGCTGACATGAATTGGAACTGGAAGGTTTTGGGTGTTAGTTTTATAATCTTTTTATAAAGTTACTTGCAATACGCCTAGCTTGCCACGGGTAGCAGAGCATATAACAAGCTAACAATCGGTATGGTCTTAACCAACATCTTCGAAAATCATCGTCATATTTCGGCTCAAAATTCACATTCGTTTCCGACTGCGGAAAGCTCTCTCAAAGTAACCTCTCAAAGTTGCGGAATTTGTTAGAAAGGGTCACCGCGGCCTGGAACGCAAAGGGCATTTGGAGGAACGCGAATGGCTTTTAGTAAGGTCTGAGACTCCCTTCTACTCCACTCAGGGCGGAAAAAGTCAGATAAGATAGAAGCAAGATTGCCGTAAGGCATAACGAAAATTTCAAAGCATTCCTCGCATTATACGCATAATCCTTGTCTTATCATGACCGTAACAGTCTTGATCTATTATTGTTAACGAAAAACTAAATGAGTAACCAAATTTAATACATTCTCGCATGTGTTACTAAAATATAAGCATTTAATAATAATTTATAAGCCAAAAACCGTTTTTAAATTAAGTTTAGTTCAAATCTCGTCTGAAGTGTCAGTGTCAGCAGATCATTGCAATCACAATAAGTTTATAATTAATAAATACATCTTAATTTAATTATAAGCTCGAAAAAGATAAAACCCACCCACCCAGCCAGTTTACGGTATACAGTGTGAAATTTTAATGGTTGTTTTCCCGAAGCGAAATGAGTTTGTATCGGTAATACAATCGATTTATATATATAAAAAATATTAGACTCCATAAATGGCAGATTAACAATTGTGATAAACAAAACTCGAAAGCGACTTGAACCAACAGTAGTGCATCGCGCGATATGTAGGTACGCGGCGCGCGGCGGTACGTGCGTCTCATGTAGGTATCTACCTACTTTATGTCTAGTGCACCACTATTGATTCTCGCTCTTTCGAGTTTATGAACACTTTTTTAATGATTTGAAAAAAAAAAACATTTATATTTTTAGTTTAACTTTGTGTTTCGATAGTACTACTGATGGGTAATCGTCCTGCCGCGGGAAAACAACCATTAAGATTTCACACTGTATATGTTTTTCTTACTGAGCAGAAAGAGTTACAATCTCACGCCATTTATTATAAACTAGCAGCGCCCCGTGGTTTCGCCCGTATAGTTACCGTTCTCGTGGGAATATGGGGATAAAATATAACCTATGTCACCCGGGGATAGTGTAGCTTCCCACCCAATAGAGCAAGAATTTTTCAAATCGGTTCAGGAGTTTCGGAGCCTATTCAATACAGACAAACAATCAAATCTTTCCTCTTTACAATTAATCTAAATATATATAACTCAAAAGTGACTGATAGTGATCTATCAACGCACAGCCCAAACCACTGAACTGAGGCATCCGCTAAGAAAGGATTTTGATTAATTCTACCCCCAAGGGGATAAAATAGGGGTTGAAAGTTTGTATGAAACTTTGTCAATTTTAAACCGATCGGGCTGAGAGTTTCAAAATCGGGGCTAAAGTAACTATTCGCGGGCAGAAGCTAGTATTTATATATTATACTTAGGGTATTTGCAATGGTTCAATATCCATTAGCATACCATTTTAAAACAATATAACATGGCATACTTTTCCGTCCCAATTATGTTTTCTCATAACATTATTTACGCTTATACGCATAATATCATAATAATGTTAAGCATGCCATTCTAAGGCATAAATTTAATAATGAATTTAAATAAAGACATAATTTAATAATGAAATATTAAACATATTTTACAGGCATAACAAATACACATAATAATTAGCACAAAAAAGTTTTCGACTTATACACATTATTATAAAACATCGATCTTATGAAATTTGTCGGCACATTGTGGACGATGAACGATATAATAAATGTGTCACTAACGGCCGAACCCAATAACCGATCCATCACATACTGGAGATAGAAAAACAAATGAAACAACAGAAAAATTATATAGGTTTTCTGTTGTTTCATTTGTTTTTCTATCTCCAGTGATAGATCGGTTATTGGGTTCGGCCGTAAGTGTATTATTGCAAAGTTGTAAATGAATCCTTTATATGTATAAAGCAAATTGTACTTACAAATGGAAAATACAGCGCATGCCTTTATAACTTAAAGAGTCGGAATCAAATGGAGGATTTATTACATATAAAAAAGCTCATTTTGAGGTTTTAGTCCCGTATTTTTTTGCTCCCCATGCCCCTAGTCGAAGGAGGACCGCTCCAGACGGAGTTTAATATAAATAAGCACGAAGGGGATGGTGATCCTTCCAACCTAACCTGTCCGAGTCGTGGTGCCCCAAATCCCGAGCTCGCTTCGCTCGCTCTTGCATCCTAAGTTTTTCTTGCCTCAATACCTTGTTTATGCTGGTGTGACACGAAAAATAACTTCCGTTTTTCCTATTAATTGTATGCCTTAATACTATTATGTTAATAGTATGCCTAATAACATTATGCGAATTTGTCAAAAGAAATTAGACTACAAGATAATTATGTATGTTGGCAACATAAAGCCAAAAAAATGATATGACAAAATATGATTCTGGCAAAATAAAATTATACCAAAACCTATTTGCCAAAGTATGTATATTATGTGTAAAAAAAACATTATCTGAAAATAAGAAGTCCCATTTGCAATATCCCTGAGACATCATCGTTAGTGTGGAATATCGACGCTGGCAGTACTTGAACGTGGTTTGGATGTCCCGGTCGCATTCGGTTTCATTGGTGAAATTCGCTCTTAGAATAGAGTACCTACGAATAAGCCCAATACTGTGCTATAAAACAAATCTATCACATAAACAAGCCACATTCTCTAGATACAGCCTAGCTACATACCTTATCCTTATGTATGATTCATATTAATGATTATGTTATATCAACTCAACTAAGTAAATATTATATTTTCTAAGAACGAAGCCCTAAAAATTCAGTTCTCGCAATAGCCAAGACACGCTTGTAGACAAGCACTTATGATCTCATGTCGATCTATCGTCACTGACATGACCGAAGTATTCTTTGTGGTCAGGGGATAGATTTGACCGCTGTATAAACAAACAGAATCAGAAGTGTTCGAGACAGTTAGATCAGCTCTTTTTTAAAGTCTTTGAAGATAAAGTCACTCTTCAAAATAAAAATAAATACCCGGCAGTCGAAAATCTTTGAGTTACATATAAAGTAGTCAATATAATAAGATAGGCCCCTTTTCATAAAGCCAACAGAAGATAGGTGACAGACAACTGACAGACGACAATGTTCTGCTTTATTTAACAGCATTTATCGCACCAATGTCGATTTTGATATTTCTTGGCAAAATCGTATGTTCAGCAACCAAAATTACACAAAGGTCATAGCAACGCAGACCCTACTTCAGCTATCCTGACAAACCGTTGTAGAAAGCGACCCAATCGATAAGATAAGACCGTTCGTGAGTGCTTCTACTGTAAGGCAGTTGGGTCAAGAGCTTGCAACGAAACTCCTTGAAGCGATTCGAAACACGAGATGGCGAGACCGCGACAGAAATTCCGACCCCACTTTGAAACACTAAACGGCGTTAACCAATAAGATACGTTTAATTTGGTCCTCGATAGTATGGATTAAATATTTATTTCTGAATGATGTTGATGGTACAAAACCGAGGGGGCTACGCTGCAGACTACACATTTTAATACAGGGGTTGTTGTGATTGCATGCGGGCCGAAATAAAGGTGAGTTTCGCAAACATTATGAAATATTGAGGGCAGCGTTGCCAGACGTCCCGATTTTGGCGGGACGTACCGATTTTTAAATCAAATTTAAATGTCCCGCGCGGGACAGGCTCGGTCCTGCTTTTCGGAGAGAACTCGACCGTACGTGACAAGTATGTGGCGTTTTTTCCCAGATGAATTTGAAATGGTCAGCTGTCAGAAATAAATGCTCCGTAAATTTAATGAAAGCAGAATTACTTATCTAGTTTAATCTACAGCTATCCTATGTAGAGTTCTTCATCTTTATAAAAGAGAAAAAAGAAACTTTAAAAGAAGTTAAATCTTCACAGAGATTATCATGAATAAGTAATTCTTAATAAGAATTAAAGATATAAAGATTATATTCTTATAAATAATTATTCTCTTATTGTAAGTTCCAATATGTAACACTCACTTCACCAGACTATTGTTTGAAACACCATTATAAAACTTTTTAATTTCGATTTTTCTTTTTTTATTCTAAAGACGAATTTAACGATAGAGTAAATCTGATTTAAAATATTATTTTTTTGTTAAAATACATTTTCTATGGCTACTTTTGCTATCTTTTTTCACGTAAACGTAATTTTAAGTCAAATAAAAAGATAAATATTTGAAAACCTTTGATTATATACGTTTTTTTACTATGTTCCGCTTCTGACGGAAGAATATTATATTATTATCGCTATTTTCACGCCGCTATTTTCACTCAAAAAGTGCCAAAGTCCCGACTTGGCAAAAAAAAAACTGGCAACGCTGATAGAGGTCGATACTTCGCGAGGATCGAAAAGAAAAAACCGGAGAACCCCAACGATGGTTCCGTAGAAAATTGTAGGTACATAATAAAGACTATATTTTTTTACGATTTAATTACAAATGTATAGTTTTCAGATTTTTGTATGTGTACTTGTAGTACCTACTTGCCAACTTGCCAAATTTCATAGTAAACGGAATAAATTTTGATTTCCTTAAGAGTGTCGAAATAAAGATGTTTGCTTCATAAATAGCCGTATATTTTTTTCACAGCTTCAAGGGACTATAGGCTCAAGTATATGGGATGGAGTACCTAATTTCAACTCAATACCTCCACGCGTTCCCCAGAGATAGGGTCTTGACAGACAGACGGACAACAAAGTGATGGTTTGGTTTTTTCTTTTGAGCTACGGAACTCTAAAAACAACATAAACAACCAATGGTTATAAAACATGGTTATTTTAGTCGTTATTGAACTTGGCCATAACACGGACCAATTCTGAATCCTTTTTCAGTCGAGTATTATAGCCACGAAAAACGTATAGGGAATCTATAAAATATATTGACTCCGAAAATGAAAATTATATGTCTAGTTTTAATTTCCGCGAATATGTGTGGGTTGCAGGTATGCACCTCCCTCCCGCCCGCTATATTATGCACATGCAAGATTACAAGGTAAAAGCACGGATAATATGCACATGCAGGAAGGCAAAGCAAAACCCAACACCAATACCGACACGTGTTTCGCCTCTCCACGAGGCATCCTCAGGGGACGTGTTAACTCGCCGACCGTTGAGTTGCGACCCACACATAATAATATTCGCGGAAATTAAAACTAGACATATAATTTTCATTTTCAAATTAAAATGGATTTCCGCAAAGTAACGCCTGACTCAATCAATTTTATATTGACTCCCCAAACGCTACTAGACTCTGTAAGTACTTACGGGAGGACTCGTAAGAAGTTCCAACTTTACGCTAAAACCAACCGAGCAACACTTCCTATAGGATTGCTAACGGAACGGCAACGAAAGGACTTATGTCAGAGAATCTGAAGTTGGAACCAAAATCTAGGAACTTAAAGTAGAATTTTGCGTTCGGCACGTTAAGTTTAAGGGTCTAGCGAACGGGTAGTACCTTTCTTACTTTGATTATATATATAGGGGGCTATATGTATAGTATAGGGGAAAAGCTTGGAGGTTTTAGAGGATATATAAATTACTAGCTTCTGCCCGCGACTTCGTCCGCGCGAAATAGTTACTAGCCCCCGATTCTTTGTGATATTGATTCGTTGGTGGGAGAAGTGGTGGGAGGCGCCCGGTGTGACGGCACAGTGGTGCCATGCGCGTGAGCTGCGCGCGGTACTGTGGACAGTACTTGCACATTGCAACATTAGTTTATTTTTATAAAGTAAAAGTAGCCTAGCTACCTGCCAATAAAAGTCCCTTCAAAATCGGTCCAGCCATTTTAGAGATTAGCCGGAACAAACAGACAGATAAAAATTGTGAAAAATGTTATTTTGCTGTATGTAAACATATATGCATAGTAGTAAAAAGCGGTTATATCAATATTACAAACAGACGCTCCAATTTTATTTATATGTATGTATAAATTATCCAAGAACTTGGCGTAACAGAAATTTTTGCTCAACACTTGTCTGATTCACATGCAGGAAATGATAATAAAGAACAGTTGCAAATTCCATGTTCTTTGTCTATCCATTCCACGAAGTAACAGATTATTTTTGAAAGGAACTGCGGTTTGGTCAGTTTTTATACTTATAAACCATAATGGATACAGTTTCATAAACTATCAATGTTTCTGAGGTTAGCATATTAATAATGTTATCACAATGAAAGTACATATAGCTAGGCAACATTATCGTTCTAATCTCGGGGACCGGGGGACGGTCTACGGAAGGGCTTCATTCACAGACGTAGCCGTGGGACAGACAGCTTTCTGTCTCACGGACGAACGGTCCGTACAAACCCGTCCTCTCAAGTTCTCACTACAGCGGGCGTACCATGACGTCTTAAAACTTGAGTCTTCCGAGCGAGAAAAAGAGATGGAGCTATATAGGGTGTATAACTCTATCCCTCTGTTTCGCTCGGAAGACTCACGTTTTAACACCTCATGGTACGCCCGCAGTTCGCATCAAGGGCTGGCAAAAACTTATTTGTTCAGAGCTTGGCGTCTACTCTCAACATATTTTTGTCGGCTAAATTTTATCAACCAGCACCAAACTTTTAGTACATACAACACTGGTGGTTAAAGAGTAGGTATATATTTAACCGAGCTCTTGGCCGCTGGTTTCGTGGCAATCGCAATACTTTCTAGTCTTTCTAGAACATATGGGAAAGTTTGGATGGATGGGTGAATAGCTGTTTGCCTCTCAATGACGCCAGAACATCTGAATTGTGTCATTCACAGGCAGAAGCTAGTCTATACTAATATTATAACGAGGAAAGCTTTGATTGTTTGTTTGTATTGAATAGGCTTCGAAACTACTGAACCGATTTAAAAAATTCTTTCACTGTTAGGAAACTACACTATCCCCGGGTGGCATAGGCTATATTTTATCCCCCCATATTCCCACGGGAACGGGAACTATGCGAGTGAAACCGCGAGGCGTTGCTAGTTATCTATACTAATATCATAAAGAGGAAAGAATTGTATTTTTGTATGTAACGAATAAACTCAAAAACTACTGGACCGAATTCTTCACCATTAGAAAGCTACATTCACCCTGAGTAACATAGGCTACATTTTATTACCCCGTATTACCACGGGATAAGAAACTACGCGGGTGAAACCGCGGCGCGCTGCTAGTTATTTATAAAAATAATCAGTACAACACATGATGCCACTTTCGTAGTTGCTGACTCATGTGGTTTTTCATTGATAGCAAAAAAATCCTTACTCAAATTCAAAGCTAGTTAGTACCTAGTAGAGATAGAATAATATATAGATAAGCAGTCAATAATTGTTTATTGGAAATTCACGCTTACAGGAAGTTCAGCTTAACTAGAACCGTGATGGTGGGGATGTCGGTAGAACGTAGCGTTCATGTTATGTTGGTTGTGGAGTGATAGTGGTTGATTCGGGAAGTGAGAACAGCGTCGGTAGAGCCGTGATGATGAAAAGGTTGTTAGAGGTGACCGATCATGTCCACTGGTCTTTGCAGATCCATCCTATGAATTACTTATAAACGCCGTCTATTGAAAACCCTCAAATAATACATTTCAAACTAGAAATTGTCGAACTTAGAAAACAGCTATATTTGGGTCCAGGCTGTGGATATTTCTATCGTCTTTATAAGCTTCCAAGATACACCGTAGTCAGCAAAACCAGTGTAAACTGACCTCGTGTTCTATTGAAACATCGTACTACAACAGGTCAGGGCCCCAAGTCTGCTATTTCATCACGATCCCATTGTCATTTTGCTAAATGTTCGTAACCTGCAAGTTCATTAGTCGGTCAATGGTATCGTAACAGAATTGTGGTAAAATGACATTTTCGTATTGCCATTATAATAAATACCCTATAATAATGAATTTCGAAAAACTACTACAAAATTTGAACATTAAGTCATGCCAGATTTCTTTTATATAATTATGTGTTTACATTCATTTGTCACTTTGTACGAGATTACCATTCTATGCCATTTCTTTCAATGGAGTGTCAGTGGTTGACCTTTGGAAAGTCATAGTGACGCTATTATGTTAGTAGGTTACCAAACTTGTCAAAATCGACCATTATGAGATCAATTATAGGCCATTTTGACACTATTGTAACAGCAGAGTTGAGGCTCTGCTCACAATCAGTGTCACTATAAGCGTGCGGTTGTCTGAACTTAGAGTGAAGTTATTATAGCCGGTATAGCCTCTCGGCAAACCAGATTTCTAGACTCATCGGTGCGGCTCAAGATCTCACAACCGGTTTAGTCTAGAACTCCTGAAGAATGAGATTTCATAGCTGACTACCTAAGCGGACTACGTACTTAGGTAATAGACCGCCGTTTTGCATTGTTAAAAAAATCGACGTCTTTGTAGCGGTATGGTGGCTCTTTAGAACCGTCGTAATGGTATGGCATTGTGATTTTCGTGAATGATTCCTTGTACATGAAGAGAGAGAGAATGAGACAAAAAAGTATGGCATTACGCTAGCGCCAAGTTTAATTTTCATGGTTTTTGTGTAACAAATCATTTGAACACCGTATTTTTTCCGACAGATTTAATTAATTAGCCTGCAATTACGCCCCGCGGGCCAGCTCTGAAATGACTATTTTCGGTTTTCAAATCACCCAATTCGACCCTCTAAGGGCCATACTTGTAACAAATGACTTGAACTTTTCTGTCATCATCTTCCGGTCTATAAAGACTTTACTACGGCGAATGTGTGGGTTCCGTATCCAAAAGGTAAAACGGGACGCGTCTGTCTGTCTGTCCGTCTGCCACCAGGCTGTATATCATGAAGCGTGATAGTTAGACAGTTGAAATTTTCACAGATGTTGTATTTCTGTTGCCGCATTAACAACAAAGTGAATATTAAAGGAGGCTCTCATACAACATGACTTATTTTTCTGTCGTTTTTTTTTAGACAAAGATACTTCGCCGGTTTTTAGTTAGCTGATTTAGGTACAGAATTCTTCATAATGACTAACATTAATTGTATGAGGCCTCTCACCGGCTCATTTATAACATACAAAATCTGATTTCCTTATTCTCAAGAGCAGAAACCGAGCACCATCCGAGGTTCCTTTGATCATACTAAATGGAATGCCTTTATAACGAGCATCAAAATTCACATACTTGGGTCATGTGGTGCCGGAGGATCTTTCGGACGATACAGACATGGAAAGGGAGGGTAGAGCGTTGTCGGTCCGATTTAATATGACAGCCCGCAGGTTTGCTCGCTGTACGGATAGTATAAAGATTAGGCTTTTCAAGCATATCTTCTATCTCTTTTACACTTGCAGCCTATGGGTGAAATATACATACGCAGCGGACCTACAATGCCTTCAGGGTGTTATTGGGTCTCCCTCAATACTGTAGTGCGTCTGAAAAGTTTTCGTAAACGCAAACTGACGTTGCTGTGCCATTATGCGTAAGAAAACCGCAATGATCAGATGAGTAGGGTGGATGGTGGAGGTTCGATGGTAACTGAGCGGACAAGACCGCACCGGGTTGCCCTCGTTGGCAAGACTGGTGTCAGATTTTCTGGCTTCTGACAATCCGTAACCACTGCCAAAGATCTCCAAATGACAGCCGGGACCAACTGCTTATTATGCTTTCCGAGGCACGTAGAAGTCTCGGTATTTTAAAATGGTCATCCATCCACATACCAACCTCGGCAAGCGTTGCTTAACCTTGAAGATCGACCATGGCCGCAAGTCTTCTATTACAATAGTGTCAAAATGTTTTATCATTGATCTCATAATGGTCGATTTTGACAAGTTTGGTGTTCTACTAACATAAAGGCGTCATTATGACTTTCCAATGATCAACCACTGACACTCCATTGAAAGAAATGGTATACCATTTCTTTCAGTATAGAATGGTAATCTCGTACATAATGACAAATGAATGACAGACGTATACGGTAATCTGCTAAAATTTTGATAGTTCCTTTGATCAGTGACCTACCAGAACCGCATTGTGCAGTCATTCTTTTTAATAGCTCGGTTACCAAAAAGTATTACGAGTCCACTGACACAGACCATTATGAATTTAGAACATTACGAACTTTTAGCAAAATGACAATGGGATCGTGTTGGAATGACAAATTTATAAAATAGCATACTTGGGGCACAGTGCAGCTGTTATAATTTAGCCACGAGCTCCTAATACCTCGATTTCCTCATCCTGATTTCAGAATAATAAATAGAAATAGCAGAAATAAGTTGTAGGAAAACCAGTAAAAAATATACGCCAGAAGAAAGACAGTAGAAGAAAACTAGCCAGTGTAACAAAAATAAATCACTATTTTTCCAGCAAGACGAAATACAGAATTGCGAACGTATGCGGGACTTCACGCCCTTTCCTAGTAGCTCTGTCGCGTGTAAGTGTGGAGAAGAAAACGAATAAGAGGAAATCTTAAACAAAATTAATGATAGTACACAATCGGAGCTTCGTTCGGAGGATTTCTGGGTTTCTGGTGAGGAGCAAAAAACTAGATGCACACAGCGGCCCGTTCCGCCTTCACACGACTGGGCATTTATTTATTATAATATGGCCCGTCACTCAGGAATAATGTAACATTCGAATGGTGAAAGAATTTTTGAAATCGGTCCAATAGTTTCTGACTTCATTCATTACAAACAAACAAATCTTTCCTCTTATAATATTAGTTTAGATACCTACTTAAGTGGTCCTCATCCTAGGCAAGTATTTCTTTCTTCATATTCTATTTACTGGGAGTGTCAGACTCTTACTGACTAAAACCATCCCGTGTTCCTCCTTTTGCGTTCCAGGGCCGCGGAATCTCACGAACAAATTCCGCAACCACTACCGGACTACCTACCAGTACGTGCTTCTCCTCTATGTTTATTAATATCTCTTTATCTCTACGTTTAGAAATGTGGTCAGCATCTGTACTCCCTAGTAGCTATGACAAATCAGTGTTTGAAGTTAAGATATCTTCCGGGCCCGTTCCATCGTAGACCTTATCCATCAGGCGGAATCGAGGTCAAGAGCGCGAAGTAATCTAATAAAATCGCACTATTGGAAAATCCAGCAATGTTGTAATACTGAGGCTTTAATTTTGGTGTTATTGAAAACTTTCATAGACCAATATCTCTGAGCACGTGATTCTAGGCTACTCATAACGTAGATTGGTAATTGCAGGTTAATGGCCGAAACCAATAACCGATCTATCACATACTGGAGATAGAAAAACAAATGAAACAACAGAAAAAATATATAGGTTTTCTGTTGATTCATTTGTTTTTCTATCTGCAGAGATAGATCGGTTATTGGGTTCGGTCGTAAGTGACTTGAGCCATATTATAAAAAGAGACGAAGAGATAAACGATACTAGTTGTAACATGCTCGTATGGATTGGAAGATCACTTCAGATTTTAATAGAAAAGTCGCACCTTATTTCGGCGCAAAGCAAATAATTTTGCAGCCCTAAATCTGAATTTGTAGTAAAATATATCCTAAGTTAAATCAATGTAACGGTGGCTCCTCAATCTAAACGTCTGGATTGAGGAGTCACTAGCAATGCATTGCAGTGCTCACTTCTGATTCTGCGGTGAAAACTGTATTTGGTATTCTGTAACTTGATGAAAACTACGCTAGCGCCACTAAGTGAGAACATAGGTGAAGCGAACTACTTTTAAGTGAAAAGTTATTTAACTTGACAGTCAGAATACCAAATACTTTTCACTTCAGGTGAGTTACGAATTGTAATCGAAAATGAGATATGAATCGTATTCGCACGTGAGTTCTTACAGAATAGCCAGCAGTGCTTACGCAAAGTAGTATATATATTATGTGAAAATATTGTATTATTTAGTAGATAGTAATTATGTAGCGTCCTAGGAATAATTTAAGTCCAGTACTGTTCCTCTAGCTATTCTTAAGAGCGTGAATTTCCAAGAAATTAATTGGTCAATTTATGTATTCCACTCCAAAAACATTTAGTAGTAAGTTTGTTCAAATTTGTAACATATGGACAAAGTAATACAAATGAGCAATCCTGACGTTACTCGTGATCACAACGTTATTGTACCGACCTAAAATCACAACGAAATAAAAAATCAGAGACACTAAGTAATATTTTGTGTATTATTGATCTTTTCCCAGCACTTTCTTGACAGAGTAGTATGTGCAGACAAACATTATATATCATCATCATCTTCCTGCCCTTATCCCATGTTACTTGGGGTCGGCGCAACATGTTTTTTTCTTCCATTCTGTCCTGTCAGCCGTCACGCTATCACTCACTCCTTTTTCTTTCATATCACTCCTCACACAATCCATCCATCGTTTCTTTGGCCTACCTCTCCCTTTCCATCCATCCACATTCATATTCATAACCCTTTTAGTTACATGTGTTTCATCCCTCCTTTTTACATGACCATACCAAGACAAGCGGTTCCTTTTCAACTTTTCCGTCACTGGCGCCACTTTTAAACTGCCTCTAATATACTCATTTCTCACTTTGTCCATCCTCGTTACTCCACACATCCATCTCAACATTCTCATCTCGCTACATGTAATCTATTTTCATCAATCTTTTTCACAGCCCAACATTCTGATCCATACAGTACGACAGGTCTTATCACGGACTTGTAGATTTTTCCCTTTAACTTGAGGGGCATCCGTGGATCGCAAGTCGTTCCAGTGACCTGTCGCCATTTCATCCAGCCTGAGTTGATCCGATGCGTTACGTCTCGGTCTACATCACCATCACCCTGGACAAGCGACCCAAGGTACCGAAAGTCAGAGCAGATCGGTGCAGGCGTTCCGGCAAGAACTGGCATAGGACTGGAGAGACCGCCGAAATCGCAGAACAGGTATTCCGTATTAATTATTCCGTATTAATTATACAAACATTATATATATTCGGTATTTAAAAAATAAATTACTTTTCGTATTAATTAAGAATTCGCTATTAAGGGTGACCATATTATATGAATGAAACCAGGATGACTATTTTTTTTAAATTGATTTTTTAACAAATCTACAATATCGAAACATAGATGTGTACAGAAATTCTTCATACGTTTGAGATATTTTGTAGTCAATTTCGACGTAAGTTATAGAATGAATTAATCCTGTGGTGACCTCAAATGAATGTAAGGCCCCAGCAAGGCTTAACGCTACGCTTATAAACTAAATGACCGCTCGCTAGGGCATCTCCTGTGGGATACGGACCTCGGCTTAAAAGCGTCATTTCGGGAGGGCAGCAAGGGACAGGCTGGGTCAGATTATTATTATTTAGGAGATTTAACGCTAATGGCTCAGCGGCGCGGGCTGGCTCGTTAGGCAAAAATACAAAAGGACGAATAAATAAAGTACAAATACGTGTAAATGTCAAATCAATGTTTTGCAACAAATCTTTATTTTTTCCCGGATATTAAATTGGCAACCTAGCAAATGTCTATTGATTTCGTTGTATCGTTTCAATATTAATTTTTTTATAAAAAATGTTACTAACTTGTATCGCGTCGTTAATAGAAAGAGTTCATTACGTAAAATTTACATTTTTTTTATTTTACTAAATTAAATTTCTTGGGCATCCCTTTAGCACTGAGCCGTTCCTGAAACTGAAAATGTTTTTGGACACGTAAATAGTATTTGTTCGGTTTTTCAACAAATCAACTAAACGGTCCAACCTATTGAAAGAAATAGCTGACCGCCGTATGGAGTATCAGAAACCCATTGGCACTACCACTCACGCATTATTAATGTTATTTTTAACTGTAGATTAGACATGGTTAATACTTTCAATTCAATATTAGATAACTCGCAATCTTGGGATAGTGAATCTCTTTCCTTGGCAGTATGTTTCCTTAGTAAGTTAGAAAACATGCAGTTTTTTTTTTTTGCGTACTGTCGGAGATTTTTCAAAAACTCGACGATCTTTTTTATTTATTGCAGTCAAAGCAAATTGATATCGAAGTAGCAAACCGCGAAATAGATCATTTAATATATGGCTTGGCTTTTTTATTCATATTTTCTTAGCTTTTAATTTTAAACCTTCCCTGGACTTCCAAAAATAATTCAAAACCAAAATGAACCAAATCAGTCCTACCATTCTCAAGTTTTAGTGAGACTAATGAACAGCAATCGATTTTTATATTTAAAATAATAAATTTTGATTCCGTTGTGATCTCAGGTCGGTACAGTAACGTTGTGATCTCGAGTAACGTCAGGATTACTCAGTTTTACTACTTTATCCATATGTTACAAATTCGAACACACTTACTGATAAATGTTTTTGAAGTGGAATATAAACAAAGCAATTACTTTCTTGGAAATTCACGCTCTTAAATTGAGGAACCATATTAAAAAGTATTGTATACTCTTGAATTACTATCTACTAAATATACAAAGTGGAGCAGGACGATTGACATTCCTTTAAGCCACCTAAAGAGTATCATGTTCTTTACCCGTATACAAAAAATCAATCAAATCCAACGAATACCTACTTTAGCTACAGGAAATTATTTTTCATTTTCTTATTTTTCAACATGCTGTAAATCTGAGTCCGTAATAATAGGTAAACATTGTAAGGTCAAAGACCTGTGCAAAACGGTAGGTACGATAGGTGCGATTTGTTGCGAAAGCGCAACTTGGTGATTTGTTGTTCTCCGACTAAAGTACCTACCTACGTCCCGCACCGCAACTGCCCGCTGCACCCCGCACCACGCCGCGTTATAGGTCAGTGACTTTTCGTAGATAAAGCGTGTTTACTTTTTATGCAGTTGATTTTGATATTTATTTTGTTTGAAAATTGCAATTGTTAAATTTTCCATTAACTACTAATTTTCGTGTTTTTAAATGTTTCAATGGACTAGTACTGTGCTCGTTTTAATTTAATGTCGTAAGTCCAGATCCACATTATATTTATTTATTTATTTTAGGTACCATAACCTATATTAGAAAATAGTAATATATATTAAATTATACAATAGTAAATACAAAATTACACACAAATTAATACAAAGTAATTAAAACAATATAAATACTACACAACCAATTAAATTAAAAAAATGAAACACAAAAAGAAAAAGAACAATGGCAAACAAATATAATAATGTAAATGATACATTTTTATTATTTTGGTAGAGAATGCCTTGTTGCATTAAGTCCTCCCATGTACCACTATTGTACATAAAGTTTAAATAAATAAATTAAATACTTTCAGTATAACAATGTCCGACGCACTTAACTATCAAACAAACAACGTTTGACGCGTACAAGCACCAAAGAAACATCGTCTGACGCGTATAAGAATCAAACAAACAACGTCTGACGCATACAAATATAAATTATAGACGTCTATCGCATACAAGCAGCAATTAAACTACGTATGATGCATACAAGTATCAAAAAAACAATTTGATGCATACAAGTAAATATAAATTTGCGAAAAATCATCCTATCATTTCAGAGGCAATTAACTATTTTCTAAAGTCTTAAAGTATTGGGAACGAGTCTCTGTCCGATACAAAGCAGTCTGTTTAAAGGTTCAATGTTTTCTATTGAGTGCTTTCTCGAGTTCAACCCAGCAGGTTGTCGACTGCTTAACCGAACTTGGTTGTGGTGGCCTTAATGTAAAATATTAAAGCGTCCAACCAGGGCATATAAAACGACAACACACTAAGAGCAGGGGGTGCTCTTGGGGTACGGACCTCGACTTAGGGCGTTGCTAGGGGAGCAGCTAGGTGCGGACTGGACCGAACAAAATTATTATTTAGGGGCGAATTTAAGAGTACACCCAGCTTGCTCGAGCCAGCCCGCGCAGCTGACAAAGCCACGCGGGCTGGCTCGAGCAAGGGTCGAGGCGAACATTGTAGCATTCTAATGGTGAAAGAATTTTTGAAATCGCTCCAGTAGTGTTCGAGTTTATTCGGTGGAAACATACAAAAATACAATAGGGATGTTTCCTGAGTAAAAAATATATGATTATGTTTAGTCCGTCAGTTAGATTATAGAAAAATATTGCACACGTATTTTTTCCTTCATCAAATCTATAAAAACTGACGAAGATACAAAGCATCAAAGATCAGGAGTGGGGGCTTGTGACGTCACGGCTCGGTAAAAATTGTAGCGAGTAGTGACGTCACACGAGTTTTCAACGCTCTGTATCGTCTTCATTTTTTGTTTACGTGAAAAAAGAAAAAATACGTGTCCAATATTTCTTGGAAATCTATCTGACGGACTAATTAGATTTTTTTAGTCAACTACCCTATTCTTTCCTCTTTATTATATTAGTGTAGATAACAAATCTATCTTCACAAAAACAAATTTATCTTGACTTGATGCTGTCGACATGCGGGGTGTGAACTCGGCAATTATTATACCGATAGTCGTGTAAGCCCATGGTTTAATTGCCACGAGCCTCGAGCCTCAGGCGGCTCTCGTTGGGCAGCTGAATCAAGCTTGATCCAGAAAGCAGTAGTAGACACAGCTTGCATTGTTAGGAGATTCCTGTCTCTAGAGCCCTGACAGCCGGTAGCTCGGACACTGATCCCGATACCGGTGGCTATTTTTATATTTTTATATAAATATTTAAAATTATAAATTACATATACCTATGTATATGAAATTAATGAAGGAAAAGTTATAAAACACGCAATTAAACATTACATGAACTTATTGATTCATCCTTGTAAGGCCCAAAGACCTAATATAATGACCAAAATATGTTGTCACTCCGACATGACGAAGGCGTTCGACTTTGTTGATCATAAAATCTTACTGAAAAAATTACATGGTTATGGCATTAGAGGAAACGTCCTGAAGCTTTTAGAATCATACCTAAGTGATAGATTACGATGTACGGAAATCTCGCGAATATGTCGTGCAACGAAATTAGAGACCACATATATCTCTGAACCAAGGTACGTAAAATATGGCGTTCCTCAAGGTAGCGTTCTGGGACCACCGCTTTTTTTAATATATATAAATGATCTCCCAAAATTCATAGAGGAAAAAATGGTACTCTTTGCAGACGACAGCACGGCTATTATAGAATGTAGCAATCCGGATAATTATCAAATTAACATTAATAATTCTTTAAATAAAATAATAAATTGGCTTAATGATAATAATCTTGTAATTAATTTAAATAAAACCAAAGTAATGCACTTCCACCAACGACTTGAGAAACCACTAGTTAATGTTGCTTATAATAATTGTGAGATTGGTGAAGTTAGTACTGCGAAGTTCTTAGGCATAACTATTGACGAAAAGCTTACTTGGAAAACGCGAGAATATTAAAAGAAGACTATTGTAATTGTTTTTAGTTCAATACTTGTGATTGATATACCTTAAGAATAAGGAGGTTAATTGTGATTAATAAGAGTGATGTTAGTATTATTAATAAGACCCATTTAGAGAATTTTGTTACGTAACATGATTAATAAAGAAGATGTTGATGTACAAAGAAAGGAAAGCTACTTAATAAAAACATTTTTTCACATTTTTTTATTTTATTTCTGGTTCAATTTGGATTCTTAATTCGCTATTTTTAACCGACTTCTAAAAAAGGAGGAGGTTCTCAATTCGGATGTTTGTATTTTTTTTTTTTTTTTTTATGTTTGTTCGCGCATAACTCCGTCGCTTGTCAACCGATTTGAAAAATTCTTTTTTTGTTGGAAAGGGTATACTTCCCAAATGGTCCCATGAAAATTTTATCGAAATCAACCAAGCGGTTTTCGAAAAATCTAAAAAAAATATGTACTTTGTCTACTTTGACGACCTCTTAGTTTACTCTGCATAGGAGCTGTACGTTTTTTTTACACCAATGTGATTGGTTCGTTTAGGTGGGGGAGGGGAGGGGGTGTAGGTACCACTAAAAAGTGAAAAATAAAAAACTTTTTACAAAAAAATACAACCGACTTTTACATAAAAAATAAAAAAAGTGCAAAATAACTTTAATTTCGGAAGTCGGTGTTCAAAAAACGAAAAAGCAACCACAAACACCGAGTTCCGAAATTAAAGTTATTTTGCACTTTTTTGATTTTTTATGTAAAAGTCGGTTGTATTTTTTTGTAAAAAGTTTTTTTTATCCCCTTATTCCCACGGGAACGGGAACTACACGGGTGAAACCGCGGGGCGCTGCTAGTTTATAATATTAGTATAGATATGATTCATTCAAACCAATATTATACTAATAACTATGGCCCAGTGACCTAACTACCCTAGGTATAGGAAATATCCCTAAAAGAATTAAGCCAAAAGCATTACATTCAAATACTTTTTACTATAATTATTTAAGTTCTGGGCCGCAACTACTTGAATTGAACCTATTTTCAGTACATTGGGTCGTAATGTATATCGACCTAAATTTAGGTTGGGTCTTACGAGGGGGGAGGGTAGAGCAGTTGTGGCCGAGTGGTAACGGCCCCGACTTACGAGTTGTAGGTCGCGGGTTCAAATCCAGACAAGCACATTACTTTATGTATTTAATTCCATCACCACTGCTCTCAAAATGGTGAAGTAAAACATTGTGAGGAAACTGGCATGTCCTGGACCAGGACCTAAAAATTCGAAGACATGTGACATTCACCAACACGCACTGGGCCCGCGTGGTGGATTACGGCCCATTCCCTCTCCTAGAGAGGAGGCCTGAGTCCCAGCAGTGGGAAAACATTAAAAGGATGATTAGATTATGCTCACGAGGGTATTGCAGAAAGATCTTCTTTGCCAATAATATTGTCAGTAGATCTGTTAATTCTCTAACAATTATGTTACCTGTAATAAATGTAACTGTTTTTTTTTAAACAACTACAAATTATTTAGTGTACACAACTACTTTTAAACAGCTTTCAGTGCAGTTTCAGTTAGATACTCAAAAAACTATATTAATTTTAAATTAAGTAATTTAGTGCCTTCAACTTACTCTCGCTCTTTAACTTACTAGAAAACTACTTCGGAAAATTTATTTTTCAATTGATGCATTAAACTCAGTATTAAAATTCATTAAGTAACATTGATTCAATAAAGTTAGTATTAAAATCATTTAGAAAAGTTGATTCAATAAAAACTAACACTACATATAATAATTTAGTAAAGACACTTAATAAAGTACCAACTAAAATTATTTATTAAAGATGCTTCAATAAAGTAGGTGTGTACTAACTAAAATCATTTAGTAAGTTGATTCAATAAAGTACATAATAAACATTTAGTATGATTGATTCAATAAAAAAATATTAAAACACTTCATAAAGTTGTTTGAATAAAATACTGACTAAAATCATTTAATAAAGTTGAGTCAATAAAGGACTGACTAAAATCATTTAGTAAAGTTGATTCAATAAAGGACTGACTAAAATCATTTGTAAAGTTGATTCAATAAAGTACAACTAACATCTTTTTGAAAGGTTTCAATAAAATACTGACTAAAACATTTAGTAAAGTTGATTCAATAAAGTACTAACTAAAATCAATTTGAAAAGTTGATTCAATAAAGTAGTGACTAAAATCATTTAGTAAAGTTGATTCAATAAAGGACTGACTAAAATCATTTAGTATAGTTGATTCAATAAAGTACAACTAACATCTTTTTGAAAGGTTTCAATAAAATACTGACTAAAACATTTAGTAAAGTTGATTCAATAAAGTACTAACTAAAATCACTTTGAAAAGTTGATTCAATAAAGTAGTGACTAAGATCATTTAGTAAAGTTGATTCAATAAAGGACTGACTAAAATCATTTAGTAAAGTTGATTCAATAAAGGACTGACTAAAATCATTTAGTAAAGTTGATTCAATAAAGTACAACTAACATCTTTTTGAAAGGTTTCAATAAAATACTGACTAAAATCATTAAGGAAAGTTGATTCAATAAAGTACTGACCAAAATCATGAAGTTGATTGAATAAAGAACTAACACTATAATAATTTAGAAAAGAGACTTTAAAAAAGTAAAACTAAAATCTTTTAGTGAATATGCTTCAACACAGTACTAACTAAAATAATTTTGTAAAATTGATATAATTTATTGTTTTTAATTGATGTTTTATACTGTAGCTGTTTTTTGTTCCTTTTTAAATAAAATAAATAAAGTATGTACACACTAACATCATTTAGTAGCGTTGCTGTGATAAAGTACATACTAAAATCATATAGTAAAGTCAGATCATAAAGTACTACAAATCACTAAGTTCAGTTGTTTCAATAAGTAATTAAATATTAAAATTATTTTGTAAAGTTGATTCAATAAATCATTTAGTACTTAATAATAATCATTAAACAAAGTTTCTAGATCTAGTTAAAGTTCCAATCAAATGTACCGTTATAGTAGCTAGCATGTGTAGCATTAAGTTGAAATGTACCTAACTCACTGAGAAAAAGAATATGCTGAATATGCCATCCAACTAAGCACTTACTAAATATCATTCAGAACAGTTAATTAGGATTTTCTACAAAACATTAAGTTAGTTCAAGAAGTCATTAATCATTTATCAAATTTTATTCAAAAGAGCATTCAGGTTGTTTATGCAAATTACAAATGAGGAATCAATAAATCAACAATTTAGGATCAATAAACAATCAATTGAGAAACAACAAACAATCAATTAAGAAACAATGAACAGCGAAAGAAAGAATTGATATAAAGAATCAATTACCAGGAAGTGATTTTTTTAAATCAATTAAAAACAGTAAAATATCCACAGAGAATCAATTAACAAACAACAAAGGTTCAATTAAGAAACAACAAAGGATCAATTAAGAAACAATAATTACAGCAAAAGAAAGAATTCAAACAGAGAATCAATTGTTTTTTTTATCATCACTAAAAGTTGTTTTAATTAAGTATTTAATTACCAATAATAATAATAATAATCATTTATTCAGATAACCAAGATCCGTTGTGTTAGTAATTACAATATAGACTTATAACTATTGTTAGTAAAACTGACACAATGTAGACACATGAATTAAAATATCACCCTCCGAACCATCTTAATTAAGATTGGAGAAGTAATATCTTCCCCTATTATTTTGAGGATGCTGTTGCTGGTTTGTCGTACTCTGCTTAATAACGATGCAGTTTTTTTGCGGATTACCTCATGAAAACCGTCGGTACGATTCTGCACAAACATTTCCGATGCACTACAAAAACGAGGCCTTCGCAACAGCATTCTAAAAATATTATTATATTGCACGCGCAGAGTGTCCATCGCTCGTTTGGTATACGTGACCCACAGGTTTCCCGTGTAGAAGCTTTGGCAGTATGCCTTAAAAAGGGCGATTTTAACGTCTACGCTACATCGGGAGAACCTGCGTGCCAGCATATTCCCTCGGACCGATAACGCTCTGCGCTCTCTTTCTATGTCTGCATTGTCCTTGAGGTCGGCGGTGAGGAAATGTCCGAGATATTTGAAACAGTCTACCTGTTCTAGTTTCGAGCCATTTAACATGATGACAGGTATACTCTCAGTGCATTTACCACCGACCCCAAAGACCATACATTTACATTTTGATGCATTATACATCAATCCGTGCCTAGCCGCGTAAACCTCACAGCATTTCAACATCTCTCGTATAGACCTAGCGGTAGGGCCCAGCAGCACCATATCGTCTGCATAGCTTATGTTGTTAACACAAACACCACCCACCATACATCCGACATGCATGCTGCTAAGCTCCACCAGTAAGTCGTTTATGTACAGGTTGAATAGCCGCGGAGACGTCAACCCCCCCTGTCTCACACCGCACTCCAATCTGTACGAGTTTGAGAGTGTATTGGACCATTTGACATGGTTTACTTGGTTAGCATACCAGTACTTCAGGATGTCTACCACTCCCATTGGTACTTTCCTGTCCCTCAACTTTCTCCAAAGCATATCGTACGACACAAGGTCAAATGCTTTGGAGAGGTCAAGGAAGCAGGCGTAAACCGGCGTTTTTCGAGCTGTGTAGTATTTTACAGTGTACTTCAGACTGAGAATGGCACTCTCTGTTGACAATCCGCGTTGGAAACCGAATTGCGAATCGTGCAGGGTAATATATTTCTCCAAGTAAGTATCAAGTACACTGTCTAACACCTTCGCAGCCGTGGTCGCTAAAGATATAGGTCGGTAGTTTCCCCTATCCGAGATATCCCCAGTCTTATTTTTTATTATAGGTACTACAATTGTTTTCATCATATCGGATGGTAAATATGAATGCCTAATGCATAATGTATAAAACATGGCCAGTACCCTCGGCAGGTGAAACCCCGCAAACTTAAAATGTTCTATACTGAGCCCATCGTGTCCGGGAGATTTGCCTCTACTCATGTGTATAATAGTCTCTTTTACTATTTTGGCTGACAAAGATATCTGTGTCTCCTCTCCCTGACATGTCGACTCTTTCTCGGTTGAAGACATAAAAATGCCAAGTGGCGACTTTACTCTAAAATGTTCCATGAACATATTCGCGATGTCCCCTGGGTTACTTTTGCCATCCACACTCACAGGGAGGCTAGGTCTCGCTTCCAAATTTCCTGTAGCCTTCCAAAATTTATTAAAGTTTTTTGAAGCTCTTTGCTGAGTTATTACGTCCATTTTAATTTGCCAATGACTTTATCATTAATAGATGTATCACGCACCAAAATCACAAGTCTACAAAACAGCACAAGCACAATCGGTAGCAAGTTGGCTCCGTTTTCCGACACAGTAATTACCTTCCTTTTTTGTTCCCATTTCAGAGTGCAATCAATACCCACATCTATAGTTAGTATAATTATATCATTTTTAGTTACTAAAAACCTTAAACACAGCCACTCTAACCTAGCCCAGGACTCAGGGTTTCATATTATTGTTTAAGCTAATACTGGAAAGAACTACTAGGAAGCCTATCAGAACCCATGCAATATTACACAACAAGCCAACTAGAATCATACCTGAATATTTTTAAAGAAAAATGGACCATATAAATATACAAAAGCATCTGAAGGAGCTTAAAAATAAATAAAACAAATCATTGCTAAAACTAACCTGAATCATTGTTTGTAGGCGGTGAGGAAACAACAGGCACATGCTGAGTAGCCATCATCTACGATACCTGTGAACAAGTTATAATATCATCATTCAAAGTCATCCTCTTTGGTTACTTTTGAGCTCATTGGTCATCATCGTGACATGTTTTTTTTATTGTGTTTTATAAATGTGGTAAGCCATAGTACAGCCTAGGTTGTTAACTCTTTTGTTTATTTACCATGTTAGTTTATGAGTTTTTGGTAAATATTTGTAAATTAATAATGTTATAAACTCATTCACAGATAATTTTTGTTAGTAAGTATATACAACAGATTTCAATCACATAAAAAAGTGGTAAAAACAACCTAATTTCTAAACAATTAGGTAAGTAAACAGATAAGCTTTGTAATAAAAATATATTTGTAGTTACTTGAAGTTGGTTTTGTTATAGGTAGTTCAATTGTGTAGTAAGCAAAAACAAAATATAATTCAAAATTTGACTACCTAATACTTTTTTGAGCATTCTCATAGGTATTCAATATTTTATCAAACCGTACAAACACATAAATGAAATCAAGACATAACTAAAAAATAATATAATAGTTTCATGCCAAAAAACCACAGATTGGATAAATATTTTTATACTCACGATCATTATCTAGTTATTGCTGAAATTTTAGCCGATTCATACACGTAAATCGGCGTATTTTAGTTCATGAATAACCCACACAAATCCAGCACAGTTCTAAAAGTTAACCATCCAATTTTAACACTGTGTCTTCTTGAAGCCGCTACGAAAACAACAACATATTCTACCGCTTTTCCGATTTTCACTGTTTTATGATAACCTTGAGAAACTATTGCAAACACTGGGAATATGCAAATAATTACTTTTCCGCGAACTTCTGTCACTTCGCTTCTGCAGGACTGTGCTGCAGGAAAAATACAAAATGGCCGGCCAAATAAACGAGAGCTGTCAGAAAGTCAATCAAATGCGATAACCCGGCGTTATCCACTGAATGCATTCAGTGTCTCTGACATCTTGCGTCAAACAGGTTAAGTTTACAATTTACTGTAAACCACAGTAAATAATACAAATGATAATTATATTATTGTTCAAGTAAAACTAGCCGAGCAAAGCGGCTGACCTACGTCTTTCGATCGAAAATTCGAAACGAACTCCCAGTTTACCGAGGCAGACCGAAACTCTGTTCCTTTCACTCACAGGCAGACGCGGAGAGACGCGGTTGCCAATGCCAGTATGGCGGACTGCCAGTATTGGTCCGCTGGCAAATTCCTAGCGGTTGTCGGCAATAGCGTGGTCTATCTCTGTCTAACTAGTTAGGTGGGGGGCACAGTCGATATATCTATCTCTGTTTGGTTCGTAAGCGATGAAATTCAACATAGGCATAAATAACTCTCTGGGCAACAAAGTTGTATATTATCGGAATGGTTCGCCCCCATTTTGTCCGTAATGACCTCGCTTGCTCGCTCGCTCCGCTCTTGTGGCTCGAGTGGCAAACAACACAGAGCGCTTCGTCGAAAGTAATAATAATACTGGTTGCAGATTGAGTCGAAACGTTGAGTCACGGAATCGATAATTGAGCGAAGTGAGCTAAGCCGAAGTTAAATGCTCTTTGCTCAGCTACGTTCCGCGATTACATAATATATGTTGATTAATCGAACAACTGTCAAGAAAGGAAATATAGGTACTTACCTAAACTAAATTGATTTATGATTTTTGTAAATTAGTCATTCTTAGACTCTTAGTAGTACCAATGACCTATTACATTTTGCTCATCATTTTCGAGTCTAACCTGTTTCCGGGAACCAGCATATTTTCAATGTACCTACCTATCTAAGTTTAGTCACTTAGGCACCCTGTGATGTAGACCCTATTATTAAATATTCTATAACAAATACACATACCTCTTTCGCATTATTTTAATACCTAGGTAAATATAAGCACTTACCTAAATTGGTAGGTAAGTAGGTACATATACAGACCTACTAGGAACACGTCATGTAAGTACTGATGTACCTAAGTAAAAAATATTAAATATGCGAGTAGGTACTTAACAAAAACTTGTCTGCGAAAGAATGTCGAACAATTCGAGAAAAGAAAAAAAAAAGTTTTTTGTTCCGCTGTCTGGACTACCTAGTTCGTCACTGTCGGACAACGACCAGAGCGGCATGCATCGGTTGGCACTGTATTCTGGTTCAAACCGGTTAGGGAGCAGCCAAGCGCATACTCCATCTCTCTCTAGCAAGCAGACGATAATTTAACCATTCTAGTATTATTATTGCGATAGGTACATATAACATAACCATAACGTCGGGTTTCTATGCATCGACGACGCAGCAAAATCGAATGCAGGTAATAATAATAAAACGTTAGCTGGGTAGTCAAATCGCAACTTAGGCATAATTTTAATAAGTATTTTATACCTAGTTAGCCATTTTAGGTTATCACTATCAGTGTATTTTGTCATGCGGCCTGACCTTGACGTAAGTATGACTAGCGCTGACGTGACGCTTAGGTAGGTATGTTAATTATCTGAGTACCTACGACAACTCGGGACGGTTTCGGGTTGGCGTTTTAAGATAAGGTAACAATGTAACGGTAATGTCGGGTTTCGTGCGACGTTTCGTTCGTGTGAGTTGATCAGTTGACGGAAAGTAGGGCAACGTTCCGGGTTTCTCTTTCGCAGGGTTTGCTCATGTCGTAGTTTGTTCATTGTTGCGATAGGTACAATTGTACATTGTTGTAGGTAGGTACTAGTTGAATAGTTGCTTCCGTGGTTTGACTTTGGTTTGACTTTATACATTTTACACAAGTCTTTATCTTTTGTTGGGTGGGGAATTGGCACAAGTGGATGGATGGATCCAATACCTAAATTACGAATCCTACTTTTAAAGAGAAACAGTAAAAGTAGAAAAGAAAACATAAAGCGAGAAAATTATTGCTTACGGCTCCAGAGACTCCAGACCAACTCCTAAATGAATTCAGCTTGTTCTTCCAGACTATGGAAAGAATAAACCTAGTTAGGTTTTTGTTATTAAAGCCCGACCAAACACACCGTGGTTTTCGCCGGGCCCCAGGTTCCCTCAGCCCACAGCCCCCACACCACAACCAACAACATTATCTACCCTTCTCGACCTTTTTCGTTGAAGCCCCAAGGACTAAGTTTCAACGTAGGTAATGTCATCTCTACGGACGACGGGCGGTCTAGGGACGGCCGGAAACGAGTTATATTATATAGTAGGTAGGTAGGTAGGTACGCCGTTTCGCGTTTCACAAGACCGAATTGTCGTACCGTAAGTACCTACTAAATGAAGTGAAAAGTAGAGAAGTAGGTAGAAGTAGTGAGAAGTACCTTCTTAGTTGATTACCTATTTTTAACCGACTTCTAAAAAAGGAGGAGGTTCTCAATTCGGATGTTTGTATGTTTTTTTTTTATTGTTTGTTCGCGCATCTCCGTCGCTTGCCAACCGATTGGAAAAATTCTTTTTTTGTTGGAAAGGGTATACATCCCAAATGGTCCCATGAAAATTTTATCGAAATCGAACAAGCGGTTTTTGAAAAATCAACAAAAATCTAAAAAAAATATCTACATTGTCTACATTGACGACCTTTTAATTTACTCTGCATTGGACTGAGCAGTGCGTTTTTTTACAGCAATGTAATTGGTTCGTTTAGGTGGGGGAGGGGAGGGGGTGTAGGTACCACTAAAAAGTGAAAAATAAAAAAACTTTTTACAAAAAAGTACAACCGACTTTTCCACAAAAAATCAAAAAAGTACAAAATAACCTAAAATAACTTTAATTTCGGAAGTCGGTGTTCAAAAAACGAAAAAGGAACCACAAACACCGAGTTCCGAAATTAAAGTTATTTTGTACTTTTTTGATTTTTTGTGGAAAAGTCGGTTGTATTTTTTTGTAAAAAGTTTTTTATTAGTCATGGTAGGTAGTAATAGGTTTTTAAAGTTAAGCTATTTAGAGTAGATAGTTTTGTCCAATTTTATTCATCCTCTTCTTTTATCTGTCTTAGTAATTTTTAAATAAAGAGGAAGATCAGCAAACTTAATATTACTGAAATATAAAAGCAGGTAAAATTTTTACACGACTGCCCAAAAAAGCAGTGTTACGTTTTCAGGGCTCATGTATGTTTGTGAGTTTCTTTAATCCACCATAACTTCTAAACGGCTTAACCGATATCGATGCATGTGGTATAGGTAGAAGCGTTGAGTTATCCCGGGTAACATAGGCTAGTAAAAGTATTGAAAAATAAAAAGGGGGAGCCATGGTTCGTAAATAAAAACTAAATTATTTTGTTTTCATGAAAATTAGGCTAAGTAGGTGCTTATACTGTCATCGTGTAGGTACCTACCTATAGCTTTCTTAGTACATAGCAAAATGAATCAAATAAAATACAAACAATTTAAAAAAACACGCCTGCATGTCAAAAAGTGAACTAAAAAATTAAAAACGAGATGGGTAATAAATCTTTTCATTGCAGTCGGAGACGGTCCCCCATTTTTTAGTTCGCTTTTTAACATGGCAGGCGTTTTTTTTAATTGTTTGTTTTTATACCTACCTAATTAAAACGAACAGTTGTTGGGTTTTTTAATTAAAAGTCATAGTGATAGTGCAGCGGATAAATATGCACCTACATAATTAAACAACGAAACTCGTAAATAAATTGATACCTACCTAGATATAGCGCTTTGTGGGGGAACAGTAGGTAGGTATCTACTTTTTGACCTTGGATATTTTTTTAAATCCTGGACATTTGAGGCAATTATACGAAACGAACCTTTTAATTCGCACACACATTGAGACGATTTCGGGTCTTTTATTTTTATTTAAAAAGTAGTATGTAAAGACGTTGGTTTCCAAAATTCGTACCTACCGAGCGTTCTTCTTCTTCTTCTTCATTCGTTCTAATTCTGAAGTTCCATTCTGACCTCTTCAGTTTGTGAGAAAGTATCTACCTATGTACCTGTATGGGGTCATCTATACTAATATTATAAAGCTGAAGAGTTTGTTTGTTTGAACGCGCTAATCTCAGGAACTACTGGTTCGAATTGAAAAAATATTTTTGGGTTGAATAGACCATTTATCGAGGAAGGCTTTAGGCTATATATCATCACGCTTAAACCAATAGGAGCGGAGCAGCGATAAATAATGTTTTATATTCGGGGATTCCACGGGGACGAAGTCGCGGGCAGCAGCTAGTTAATGATAAGTTCGAGAGTATAATTTGGTATTATTATTAACAGTGAAGAGAAAAGGGTGACGCGTTCTCTTTGAACACAATATTGATTTATTATACGCAAATGCGAAAGGAAACATGACATTAGTTAGGTACATACATAATTCCAGACTTTATTCATAGTGTCTAGTCACCGGTTTTATTAAAATAGCGCTCTAAAACTGGTAGGTATTACCCATTGACATGGTACTTTATTCAAATAAAAATGATTATTGCTATTTTATTAACCACATTCTGATTGTCGATAAATCAAGTATCTAGTAACATTATGAAATAGTTTATTTAAGGAAGAGTGATTGTAAAGTGGTGATTAATGAAAACGTATTTTCAAGTGGTTATCTATTAGAATATACCTAATATAAATTCTCTTTATTCTAGGATCCAAGACTCAAAACAAAAACTGTTAGAAAAACTTACGACAACCTTGAGTAGGTAATTGCCCAACAGTGACCTACATACAGTCCAGGCGACTTGCAATCATGCTTAGGATACTGTTGGCAGTTGGCACTGCCCCACAATCTGCTCTCCAGGAAAGCGCACCTCTTGTGCATTGTTGTTTAAAAATATTCCACATGCGCATCAGCGAACTTCCCCAACGCATTACAGAAGTGGGGCAGCCCTACCGGCATCCTAAACGCGTTATTATACTGTACTCGTAGACCACGATCACTGCGCACGGGCCGCACATGTACGTATAAAGAAGTACAGTACGCTCGAAAAAGCGTAACTTTAACTGGAAGTGAGCATCGTGCAAACGTGCGAGCCAACATGTTCGCTTTAACCGACAACGCCGCATTCATTAAACATTATTTTAGAGTGGTTATTAATGAAAATAGGTTTTATTTACACTTGTTAATAATGAACACGCATTTCGTTGAGAAAGGATTATAATTTTAGGAAAGAGACCCGATTATAAAAATAATAATTATCACTCACTGCTTTAACTAATGCGTTTTTGTCATTATTGTGTTTAGGATGAAAACACAAACAACATTTTCAACTAGATAGGTATTACCTAGTAAAACATAAAGCCACTTGTCACTTTAGAGACTTAAAAATTTCAAATTTATCTATTTATTTTCAACAAAAAAGGTTTTTCGGATCACTTTGCAAAAGACACGAGCTAAAATTCAGTATAGCCTTTTCTATAGCAGACTGAAGTTCCCTGATCCCTGGGGGTGATGGAGTTTTTGCGGAAATCCTAACGGCAGTACAGGGGTGGGCCATCCCTTTCCATCGCCCACCACACCACCCTGTCTGCGTACGAACCTCTACATAAAATACTTTATGTTTGGAGCGGAATAACGCGGAGTTTTGAAAGCATTTTTATTTTGCTTCTCTTTTACCACCATTATAGTAAAAGTAAGTTAAAATACCTAATTTCGGTTCTACCGTTCAGCTAGGCAGCAATAGGCAGATAGACACATGTCAAGATAGTGTCACATTCAAATAGATACAGTATATCTTGTATGTGTATGTTGATAATTCCAGACAATTTGAATCCATCACCAGTAATCCCCACCAACTCAAGTATAGACTTTACCTATGCATGTGTATTTTAAGTTGATTAGTAACTATACCACGATTTTAATAAAAAAAGGTTCTAAAAATATAGATTGCGGTAAAATATGAATACTAATATTATAAGAGGAAAGATTTGATTGTTTGTTTGTATTGAATGGGCTCCGAAACCACTGAACCGATTTGTAGAATTCTTTCACTGTTGGGAAGCTACACTATCACTATACTTTATCCCCATATTCTCACAGGAACGGGAACTATGCGGGTGAAACCACGGGGCGCTGCTAATTGTTCAATAATTTGATATCTATCTCGAATTCTGAATTCAAATATTATAAATATAGCTAATAATGGTTCGAATCCACTTATTAGAAGGTACTTCTAATACACGCAGAGCTAGCAGTCGATTAGCAGCTTACAGTAATAGCTACCCGTACTAATAATAACTATGAACATACAACCCACATTGTTCCAGATACAGAAAAAAAAAAAAAAAACAAATCACCCATAGATGTTCGGCTTTTTGTTCTTTTGAAAACGAGTAAAATACGCATTCTCAAGAGGAGAAGCGAGGGAGGGACTGAGGGAGCAGATAACACCCGGGTCTACAACAGCGAAGGGTGGACTCAGAGAGGGAGTCTAATAGGGGAGGGTGGACTCAGAGTGGGAGTCAAATAGGTGAGGGTGACGTTCTCCCTTCTCCCCAGAAACGGCAGCAGCGTTAATAATAATATTCCCATCTGGATGAGGTATTTTGTGCGATTGATCATCAAGCGGCAATTGAATGAAAGAATAAGGTCAATTACTGACATTTTTGGAGAGCCTATGCTCAGGAGCGGACTGCCATAAGCCAATTAAGTGATAACGTTATTATTGGTTCATTTTTATTAACCGATTTCAAAAAAAGAGGTTATCAATTCGACCCTCGAATATGCATGTTATATTTCCAGAACTGCCCAGTTTTCGTATATGTTAGTCTATATCATCTTCTGAACAAATGTGCCAAATTTCAAAAGTGTATTTATGTATATGTATGTATGTTTGTGGTCGCATATCTCCGAAACTGCAAGTCCGATTTAAGTCATTGTTTTTTATTGTACTAGATATTGTTCAACTTAGGGAACACTGCAAGTTTCATCAAAATCGGTTCAGTAGTTTTTGAGATAGGGATTTTTTTCTATGTATGTACAGCGATTACGCCGAGATTTCTGATCCGATTTACGTAGTAGTTTTTTTATTCGATGAAGAATAGTTGCCATTTGGTCCCATATGAATTTAGTTCAGTTTCGTCGAGTAGTTTTTATTTTATGAACATTTTTGTTAATTTCAATAAATGATAGCAAATCTGTCAGGATATCTAAAATCGCATGTTTGTTTATTGTTTTTTACCTACACCAATTTATACCATGTACGCTGTGATGGGCATGCTTAGCTGGGAGTGAACCACTAAAATGTGAAAAACAATAAAAACTTTTTACAAAAAACACAACCGAATTCTAAACAAAATAAAAAAAAAAACAAAAAGTAGAAAATAACTTTAATTTCGGAAGTCGGTGTGTTCAAAAACAGAAAAGCAACCAAAAACACCGAGTTCCGAAATTAAAGTTATTTTCTACTTTTTGTTTTTTTTTATTTTGTTTAGAAGTCGGTTGTATTTTTTGTAATAAGTTTTACATTATTCATATTCATATTCATATTATTCATATCTTTATTTGCATTCCATAGTGTCTGAAGATCTTACAATGTGCTTAAAGCTAAGTACAATTATGGACCCTGTAGGGCACAGCAAAAAGTATAAAATAAAGTAATAATAAAATTAATAGATATTTTATAACAATTTTTAAACTTATTTTTAGTATTTATTAACTTAATTATAACAATTATATTATTTGGAGATCAGTTATTTCCATTTGAGATCATAAAAAGCAAAAAAAAAAGAAGTATTTGGTATTCTAACTTATTCTATTACAATAATAATATACATATAATATATGAGTGAGAATTTGAAATATCAATGTATGGTGTCCGTTTGTGTGTAAAATATTTCTTTGTCATCTATGTATTCGTTTATTGTGTAGTACGCTTTAGTAATTAATAATTGTTTCAGTTTATTGGTAAAGCTTGTATCGCTAGTTTCACATTTTAATGCATCGGGTAGTTTATTAAATATTTTTATAGACATTACGTAGGGACTATTTGAATGTAATTTCATACGCGAAGAAGGAGGCATTAACATTTTTTTATATTTGACTGATCGATCCATATGTTTATCACCGCGGGTTGTAAAAAAGTTCGCGTATTTTCTTACAAATTTACATATTTCCAGGATATAGATAGATGGCAAGGTGAGTATTTTATGTTTTATAAAAAATGGTTTACAACTATCTGTTTGTTCTATATTGACAACGATACGAATTAATTTCTTTTGGAGAACGAAAAGTGTAGGCGCGTCTGTGCTGTTTCCCCACATAATAATGCCATAGCTCAGCCATGCATGAGCGTAGGCGTAGTAGGTGGTAAGTGCAGTTTGAAAGTCGGTAGTTTTCTTAACTTCTCGAAGTGCGTATGTGAATTTTGACAATTTTGATCGTATTTTATTTATATGGGGCTTCCAAGAAATGTGAGTGTCTACTGTGAGTCCTAATAGTGTGAAATCGTTAACTACTTCAATTTTGGTGCCATTTGTTGAGAAGTTGACCGATAATGGGGATTTTTGACGAGGGTAGAAACATATTAGTTTAGTTTTTTTATAATTAATTTCAAGGTTGTGCTCATCCATCCATTTTGTTGTTTTATTGAAAATCGTGTTTAGTTGTTCATTTAAATTACTATTTGTTTGGCATGTGGTAAGTAGGGAAATATCATCTGCAAATAGCACACACGGTTCTTTCATGATTTTGGGAAGGTCATTGATGTATATAATGAATAGGAGACATCCAATGACACTACCTTGAGGTATTGACGCATTTATAATCTTCTTATCTGATCTTACTTGAATTATTTGCCTTTGGTCCTGCTTAAAATATTCTATTTGTACATATTGTTCTCTATCTTTTAAGTAGGATGCAAACCACTTATGTGTAGTTCCACGAATTCCTATTCCATATAACTTATCAAGTAAAATTTTAAATTGTACTTTGTCATATGCCTTGGTCATATCCAAGAGTATACCAACCGGATATTTTTTATCATTAATAATATTCAAAACTTCTTGCATATATTTATAGACAGCTAGGGTTGTTGATCGGTGTTTCCGGAAACCGTTTTGGCATTCGTCAAAGATTTTGTATCGTTCGCAAAATCTGTACACCCGGTCGCACATTGCCTTTTCATAGATTTTTGAGGCCGTAGGTAGAAGAGCTATGGGCCGGTAATTATTGGGGTCAGTTTTAGTGTTTTTCTTGAACAATGGTTTTATAACAGAACTTTTAAGTTGATCAGGAAAAATACCTTCATCAAATGATTGATTTATTAAAACACAAAAAGGTCCAGCGAGTTCATCTGCACATTGTCTGATCAGGGATGGTGGTAGTTCATCTATTCCGTGACTTTTCTTGTTTTTTAAATTTTTAATGAGTCTATGCGTTTCTCGATAGTCTAAAGGTTCAAGAAATTCATTCGTATAATCGTTCATTAGAATGTACAAATGTTTAAAACTACGCAAATAACGAATACGTACTGAAATTATATTTTGTATTTTAATATTTAACTGTGCAGGTGTACTAAAACGTTTGTTAGCTAAGTGGTGATATAGTTTAAATTAATCACTGTTCTAAATTGGTGATTAATTTGAAGTATATCACCACTTACCTAACAAACGTTATAAAATTGGTATTTAATTGTGGGATCACCATTCCAAAATGGTGATTTAAAAATTTTAAGACATTGCAACTTTAAGTCATTCATTACAATAATAAAAATGAAGTGTATTTTGGTGGATATCTGCATTTAATCATGTATTGTTTACGATCAGAAATTAATACTGATAATAAAAAAAATCATTTGGAATTACTTTAAGGGAACAAACAAAATATTTATCAAATAATTATTTCTGCCTTAAAAGTGATATGGAAAAAGCAATGAGTATCCTATTCCATTATTGATTACTTGTTATCGTGAACTTTTCTTTATCTAGCCGATGCTATTCCACTGTTCTTTAGACATAGCTAAGCGCATATATTTTTATAGGTGATGGCTTTTTCTATTCATGAAAACTGTATCAGCCGGTCTATTATGTCAACATTTTACCGTGTAAACTTGAGTTCATGAGCGTGAAGTGAACTGTCATTCTATCTTGTTTGTATGGAGTGACAGCTTACTTCATATTCACGTTGCGTGGATTATAAGAAGTAGGTAAGCGAAGAAACAGACATGGTGATTTTATTTTATACTATGTCACCGGCTAGCGTATAGCTTCTCAACAGTGAAAGAATTTTTCAAATCGGTTCAGCAATATCCGAGCCTATTCAATGCAAACAAACAATCAAATATTTCCTTTTTATAATATTAGTAGATATTAGAGATAGAGATAAGTACCTACAGCAAAAAATAGTTCAAATAATTTCCAATTTTTCAAGGACACAGATCCCATGCAAGAACCTACCTTGCATCGGGTTTACTAACAAGAACCTATTTTCACATGACGACAGTAAGTGAAGTTTAAATTTCTAACTTATTAGACACCAAGGTACGTAACATTATTACTTACTTAAAATGTACTTACTTAGGCACCTTAGATAGTATTTACACAGTATTACAATATTTATTTATATTCATCGTTATCGTTATTAGCTTTATTTATTAATGCATTATAAATGCTTATTTTTTAATTAATTACTTTCATTCATTAAAAAGTTTCATAATATACCTATGTATTATGAGTCATAATATATTATGAAACCTTTTAATGAATTAAAGTAATTATAACTAACGTCATAATGTATGACGTTTAAGTTATATGCACTGGTAGACATGTTTATTGAGGAATATGCTTCAAAAATATAAAAAAGTAGGTACCCATTCCATTATGCCTGTTTAAACTCCTTAAAATAAGGTGCCTTACAACAACTGTAAAATGTTTGAGCGTAAAAGACAACTGAAAATATACACAACAGTATATGTCTTAAAGTTGTTAATGGTTCGCGGTAAATTACCGCTTACGTCATCTTAGACCTTAAAATGGCTCCCGCAGTCTCGGCATCTTTATTTTTAGAGCCAAAAAATGTGGGGATATTTTTTCCTCGTTTTTTTGAGTTCTTCTATTAAGAACCTCTGACGTCAGTTATAAAAAGTGTCGTTACCAAAATGATGTAGGTAATCAAGCACGTTTGCCGTAATGGGTAAATATGTAGATAGATATGTGGTAGCCATACAGTAGATATCTATACCTAAGTCACACGTCAGTGTTAATAAAAACCAGTAGGTACCTACTAGGTAAATAATGGCTTCGCTTTCTATTGAAACTGCTATCCCGTTGCTTGATCACCGCTAGTAAACATCTATCTTGTACCTATTAAAAATAACAATAGATATTGGTACTATTTATTTTAAGTTTTGCTAAGTGGGATTTAGATGCGCGATGTGAGAATTTTCTTTGAGTGCCTACATACCAAGTAGCTAGCTAGCGAAATAACTAGCTTTCGCCCGCGACTTCGTACGCGCATATTATCCCGGTTCACGCCTTTTCCTGTTCCCGTGGTAATTTCGGGAAATCCTCTTAGTGCTTCCCTACACTTCCCAAGGAACCTACTAACAAACATGCCAAATTTCAAATATCTACGAGTATCTACTTAAGTAAATGGAAATAAACACGTAAATACCTAAGATGATTCGTTAAGTTTTGGCTGTGCGGTGTTACCGAGGCCCTCCTTCAGAAGAGTTTTATAGGTACCTAATAGGTACCTATAAAATTCTTTTGATTGTGACTACATATTATACGATACCGGATAATTTCAAACTACGTAGGTATAAGATTTAAAATATCTTGAGAGAAGGTTGAAGCGAGCAAACTTCGCTCCCGTCGTCATGGCGTTCATGTTATATGCGCGGTGAAATGGTGCGGGAAGCATTTCAAGACATCTAGATACAAAAAGGATGGCGTAACTTTTCATCGATAAGTAAAGCGAACGAAAATTATGTTTGATTTAATCAGATTATGAGTCACCGCAGGGGTCTATTTAAAATGGTGTTTGGGGTAAACGAGTACACTGTTGAGTTCCGCGTTGATGTCTTTTGGAAACGTCTCGTTCTTTCATTAGACAATTCTAATGCTTCTATCCCTTTTTTTCTCTTTGTATTTTTATCGAGAAAAATAGTGGTGTCAATAATAACTAGCTGTAAGTCGATATCGAAAAAACTATTTGTTTTTATTCTATTCACATACTGTGATAAAATACCTGTACTTTTAAACGATTTCAAAAAGGAGGAGTTTCAGTTCGTCAGTATTTTTTATGCAAGTTTCTTTGTTTATCGATTTATTTGTTTCTCTCTGTCCCCGACCGGGACCGATCGGTTATTTTATTATTTTTTTAGATCGGTTTTAAAATCTCTGATTGGATATAATTTAATAATATAATTATATATAATGTATAATAAGCAAGATGAGCAATATTCAGAAATATGTAGACGCTCGTTTATCTTTTTTACAAAGAACAAGGACCCTAAAACTTTGATTCAAAAAACATATACCAAAATAATTCATTTTAAAAATCAATAATAACAGGATACGTCTGTTTATTTTTGTAATTTATTGATTTTGATTAAATATTGTTTCTATGATTTTAATTGATTATTTTTCATAATGTTAAAATGCATTTTATCGATATCGATTATTTTGCCCTAATGAAGTAGTGCAACCCTAACGATAGGCGTACCTACGCAACTTGACCTTGAAATGACCAATTGCAGGTACTCCCTTTCTTCACATAAAATTGTTTGTCCGAAAATCATTATCCATAACACGTTTGCTATAAATTGCAGTAACCATAATGTTCAAAACCCCGAAATTTTGTTCCGCATAATTATCTTTAGTTCTAAAAGTATTCTGTCATAATATCGAGTACCATAATAATTGAATCTCCTAATTTCACATGCCCTAAAGTCATATGTCCTAAGTATTGTGTTGAATAATGTGTATTATTTCGAATGTTCATTTATAATAAGTATTTTAGTCCTAAAACATTTGCTAAAAATAGGTTTAAGTGGCAGAAACGAATCGCTGTAAATCCGACTCCACGCAGTCTTGTCTGCCCTACCCCTTTTTTTTTTTTTTTTTTTTCTGGATGGGAAATCATCAAATGACCCCTCCCGCCCTGGGTGGAGCGGTAGGGAGTGTCAGACTTTTACTGACTAAAACCCACCCGTGATCCTTCTTGTGCCCTATGCGTTCCAGGGCCGCGGCAACTCTTTCGAACAAATTCCGCAACCCTAGCAGGCACCGACCCTATGGGGTCCCGTCCTTGGTGCTGACGGCTCCTTCGGCGCGCGTGGAACACAACGCGTCGTCGACTCAACCTGGTATCGGACGGCGAGCCACCCACGCTCACCGTCCCCAGGTATCAGCCACTGCGCAATAGCACAGCGGCCGACTTATCTCTGGAGGAGGCCGAGATGGGACCATTACTGGCACTCCATCTCAGCACCCTCCCGAGCGTTGGGAGTCGCAGCACCCGCAGCAGAAGCGGCAGAAGCGGCGACGGAAGCCGCGGCGGCGGCAGAGGCGGCGGCGGCGGCGGACCTCTTGCCCCTGGTCGGGGCGGATGGCGCGCAGGCCCTTCCCCCAGCCCAGTGCTCGGCCGGCTTGCCAACAGCCGCACATGCACTGCAGTGCGGCGTGGCCTCGCACGAGCCGGCCCGATGACCGGGCTGACCACAGCGGAAACAAAGTCCGCTGCGGTCGACCTCCGAGGGGCACATAGCTCCCGTGTGGTTGCCCACATGGCAGCGGTAGCACCTCAGAGGTCTGGGTTCCAGCAGTTTTACCCGCGCAGACACCCATCCCACCAAGAGCCTTCGGCCCTCCGACACAGTTCTGGCCGCCGTCACGGGGCAGCTCACCACAAGGGTTTGCATGCCCGTGTTGTCAGGCCGGAGGGTGCCCGCCTTGACGAGCTCGGCAGAGCACCCCCCAGTCCTGGCGACGGCGGCCACAACTTCCTCCTCCGTCACGGAGTCATCCAGGCCCACTATGCGCATGTCGATGCGCTTAGTCGGCCTGGACACCCGGACCTCGTCCGCGGGTAAGACCGCCCTCAGCCTTTCGGCCAGGGCGTCCGCGAACGGGCCACTCTCCGCTCCGGCGAGCTCGAGCTTCCGGGCACCGGTCAAGGTCCTCCTGACCCCGATGCCCCCGCTGATGCCCAGCTCTTGGAGGCTCACCGCCTCCTTCGCCCGCTTCAATACGGCGAGATAAGTCACGCCCCTCTGTTCCGCTTCCGGCTGCAGTGTTAACACTACAGCCGCGGACTTCGGGGCGCGAAGCCTCGCCGCAATGGCATTGGCCTTCCGCCGCTGCTTCCTCGCCTTCCTCTTGGCAGCCTCTTTGGCCTTCCTTTTCTGGCCAGCAACCTGCCACTCGGCCTCGGCCGCAGGAGGGTCCGAGGGTGGGGGTGGGGGCGGCTGCGGCACCACTGGCGCTGCAGCCTTAGCCGCTCCTCCTCCAGCCTTCCTCCTACCCCTCTTCGCCGGGGCCGACTTGGTCGTCGCCGGCGTCGCAGGTGCCGGCGCCACAGGCGCTGGCGCGGCTCCCGCCTTGGCCTTCGCCGCCTGGCCGGACGTTCCCGGGCTGGCAGCCACCGCGGCTGCATACGAGGCCGCCCTCTGCTGGCCCGGGGGCTTCTGTGTCGCCGCCAACGGGGGGCGCCGGACAATGCCCTCCAACACTGAGAACTGCTTCTGGAAGGGAGCCAGCTCCTGCCGCACCAGGTTCCGCACCTGGCTCAGCACTTGGCTCCCCTCCAGCGCCGCTGGACTCAGCCCCCCCTGCGGCCCCTCAGAGGCCGCTCTGGCCATGTCAGCCAGGTCCCTCCGGAGCGACTCATTCTCCGCTATGAGTCTCTCCGTTACGGCCGCGAGGCGGGCGACCTCCGCCCGCAACTCCGTCGCCTCTCCGGACCCGCCGACGCTGGCCGCCGCCGCCGCCATAATGGAGGCCTTGGCCGCGCTGATGGCCTCCCGCTTCGAGGACTGTTTCCTCTTAAAGGCCACAGCGCGGATCGCGGCCTCCACGACCTCCTCCAGCTTGGCCCTCTTCTCCTCGGCAGTGGGAGGCACCTCTCCCGGGGACTCCAAGTCGTCGGAGTCGAGAGGAGGCGGACGAGTAGAGGGAGCCCTGCGACCGCTCCCTCCAGGGCGACGCCCCTCCTCCACCAACCTCTCGGCCCGACGCTCCACCTCCCGGGTAGAGGGTGCAAGCCCCCTCCCTGCCTCACAGCCCCTGCCCCGCCTAGCGGTGGGGATTTTGCGGGCGGAGGCAAATTCGCCCTCGGAGGACGACCCGCTGTCATCCTCCCGTCTGGGCCGCTTGCGGAAGAACTTTACGTTCTCCGCAGCAGCCCCCCCTCTTTCCTCTCCCGAGTCCGCCGAGCTGACCGTTACTAGGTCTAGCGCGGAGCCGGAATCCAACTCCACGCCACCCCGGCGCTCAGGCGAACCCTCCTCTTCGAATTCGTGCGCCATCAGCTCCTTAAAGGAGGCGGATCCGGATGACGACGACGAATTGGAGCCTCCTCGGCTCTTGTTGCCACTGGCAAGCGGAAGACGTTTGGTGCCCACCCCAGAGTACGGAGGGCAGCCCGCCGAAGCGGGGTGGGATTCCCCGACCGCTGAGCAGTCGGGACCCACCTGGGGACTCATTTTGCAAGCGTATTTCATATTTTGTGCCTTTTAAGGGTGCGGTCCCTGTTCGCTCCGCCCCTTCTCAGGGCCCTCTCCTCACCTCACCTCTCCACCTGCTCGCTGCTCCCACAGTCACGTCTGATGATCAGACGCGTACCAGAGAGCAGCGAGCAAGCGTGTGTGTGTCTCTCTTGGTCTGATCCCTCACTTGCGACCTTCCGGCATGAGTGGCTCTACCGGGAAAGCTCGCAAGATCATTGGGACGCTCAAGCCCCACCACGACGACAACGTGGAGACACATTCGGTGGGGGTCTGCCCTACCCCTAGAGTGTAATTAAAAATCGCGTAGGCGCGGAGGGGCGAGGTGGCCCGCGAGTTGAGGAGCAGGTGGTTGTAACACTCGCCGCCGCGGCTGAGGCTGGCCGGCGTAGCCGGCCAGCAAGCCGAAGCTGCGGTGGAGAGCGTTAAACCCATCTGCGACGATAAACTCGCGTGGGACCGCCGGAGCCCCGCAGCGCCGGAGCCGTGACAGAAACCATGCATGCTGCATGTTGCATGCTTGCTTGCATGCTGCGTGCTTGCTTGCATGCTGCGTGCTTGTTTGCATGCTGCGTGCTTGCTTGCATGCTGTATGCTTGCTTGCATGCTGTATGCTTGCTTGCCTGCTGCATGCTTGCTTGCATGCTGCATGCTGGCTTGCTTGCATGCTGCATGCTTGCTTGCTTGCATGCTGCATGCTTGCTTGCTTGCATGCTGCATGCTTGCTTACTTACAAAAACCACATGTTTACAATCAACTGCTTTATTGAGTAGGTACATGTATAATATATTTATTTACGTACAATAAAATATTATAGAATACTCTTTATTATGTACACCATATAAGTTACAGAAAATATAGATGAAGATTATAATGCATGATCAGATATTTTTAATTATAACAAATGGGAGAAGCTCATAGCAATTGCTTTGTTATAAGATCTAAGAATATTATTATTATAAATAAACATTAAGTAACTTGAATTTAGGAATTATAACTTTTATTGAAAACGATTTTATAAATTATGTATATTATTGATTGTAATATTTATGACAAACGGATTTAGGACATATTATATTTAGGGATTTCAATTTTATGGCATCAGATATTAGGTGATATTAAGTTCGGGTAAGTTATCATTCGGACAAATGATGATTAGGACAAAAAAAGTTATGGCTCTTTAAATGGATAAAAAAGTTAGGTGACACAATAGAGAACCCCAATTGCAGTCGCGCGTTCTTCCCCGTTCCCCGGCCCGCAGTAGTGAGTCGTGTGCTTAGAAGAAATCAGCCTATGCGCTCTCTAGTGGTTACATTCTCTATGATGTTGAGGCTCAATTTACACCGGAAAAAGAAAATCAGTGATATTTTCCATCCGATTCTAACGTAACAAACTGTTAATTATTTAGTTAGTAGGTGATATTAAAGGATAATGGCTTGTTTTCCTTCAAATAATATTTTGTATTAATTATATACCTTACTATAACAAACTCTGATCTATCGCAAGAACTTAACAGACTGGATCGACTTCTTAACAACTGTATTCGCTTCATTTTTGGCCTTCGTAAATATGATCACATTTCTTCCTTCCGTTCTCAGCTTAAATGGTTGCCTATCCGTCAAAGGAGATCCCTCAGATCTCTCTGCATGCTCTTCACTATAGGACTGAACGATTCGTGTGCTCCTGGTTATTTAAAACAATATTTCAAATTGTTGGGCAGTTCTCACAGTCTCACAACCTAACCTTCGAACATCCAAAAACTTACTTCTTTATATGCCTTCTCTCCGCACCGGGTTTATGTCTAATTCCTACGCTATTTCTACCATTAAACTCTAGCCCTGCCTGGGGGCCTTAAATTCATTTGAGGCCACCACAGGATTGTTCGGTTAAGCAGTAACCAGCCTTAGTGTGCTGAACTGCGAGTGGTCCATTCCAAAAAAAAAAACCATTAAACTCTGGAATATGCTTCCCCTTGACATCAAGAAGGCAGAGTCTAAATTTTCCTTTAAGCGTAAAATCCGTAAACACTACTTAAAAGCCTGTCATTCTTAGTTTGGTCTTCGCCATAATTATTATAAGTTCTCTTATACATAAAAAATACTATAAAATATCATATTTATTAGTTTACTATTTTAGCATATATGTATTTTATTAGTATTATATATATACATAATTACATACATACATATATATTTATTATTTTGTAATTTCATTCCACTCAATATATTTTGTATTTTATTTATTTGTTGTACATCTACCACAGTGTTGTATTTTTAACCCAAAGGTTGACTGGTAGCGAATGCCTTGTTGCATTAAGTCCGCCCATGTACCACTATTGTATATAAAGTTTAAATAAATAAATAAACAAACAAGCAGTTTGATTTTTTTTTAAATAGACGAGATCTCGGAAATTTCCGGATCTCGTCACCAATTCTCGTCGTAAATTCGAGATTATAGGATTAGAAATATCAATCCCGCGGGAGCTCGAATTTACGATCTCGAGTCGGGATTGCATTCCCTACTTTAACTCTATAGGTTTCATTACACATTTAAAACTTCTAATTGGGATGTGGTATGTTTGTTCCTTATCGGCTAAAGTCGGGCAGTGGAACCATTTATGTTGTATCGTGTGTGTACAGGCTATTGTTATGGGCTTTTTTACGATAACGGTACACTTTAAAGTAAGTATAAAATAACTTTAAGTTCGGAAGTCAGTGTCAAAAATCGCAGAAATAACCAAGAACACCTGTAGTGTGTCTATTAGGACGTTGATTAGATTTATTTGTAAAAAATTGGTTTCATTTCATTATCATTACTAACCTATGTAGTAGGTACAGTAACCCTTCTAGGTTCACCTCCTTCGAATTAAGGAAAACAACCTAGAAAACTGACAACCCCTACTAACTATAGGCACTAACATGTAACTAGGTGGGTGTTACGATTGTAACTCTTAATACTCGTATTTATTCAGTAGCGCTGATCACTACATAGTATAAAACCATAGATATAATAAACATTATATATTTCTAGTATTTTATATTTCTATGTATAAAACAAAGTCGCTTCCCGCTGTCTGCCCTATGTAGGTATGCTTAGATCTTTAAAACTACGCAACTTATTTTGATGCGGGTTTTTTTTTAATACATAGAGTGATTCAAGAGGAAGGTTTATATGTATACTACATGCATAATATAGCAGAGATTTAATATCAACATTGCACTCGTGTGAAGCTGGGGCGGGTCGCTAGTTAACAATAAAGGGGACCCTGACGCTATTTGAACTTACCTGTCTAATCTACTCGAAAGTGGATACTAAAATTTTGATATCTAGAGCTCATTTCTGTTCTTACATTTCCTCTCTTTCTGAACTAAGGGGCTACGCGGCATCTATGTGGTGGCTACGCGGCCTATACGATGTGGCTACGCGGCCTCTGCGCTGTGCTACGTAAACACGTGGTGGCTACGCGTTTTCAGAGTAATAATAACAATGCGGCCTCCACATGGCGGCTTCGTGGCTTTTACGTAGAGGCAACGCGGCCTCTAAGTGGAACCTGCCAGTTATTACGTGGTGGCCACTATGAAGCCTCTAAAGATATAGTACCTAATGTGCAAATTGCTTAATCTTAAAACAAGTATGCCACTCTTATGGGGCAACTTGGACATTGGTGAATCCCAGGTACTTATTAATAATTGTAGCAGAAAATATGTACGTAAACGATTTAGTCTGCTGAACATAGTAGTAACCACCTCACAAAGACCTAATTTTATGCGATAGCCAAAGCATGCACTTTGGCTATCGCAGGAAATTAGGTCTAGGCCTACTTACTAGATTTTGAGGTTAGCTTATCGTAAAAAGACCATAAAAATAGCCTGTACCTAGGTACTTACGATAAAAAAAGAATTGGTTCCACTGCCCGACTTTAACCAGATAAGGAACAAAGATACCACATCCCAACTTGAATCTTTAATTGTATAGAGTAGTAGAGTAGGTCTTGCAAGGATCTTGTACTTTTCCGACGAAAAAACATTGTCATAAAATTATTTAGATATAGGCAGACCTTATAGTGTTGTAAGAAACAAACATTTGATTACATTCGGCATTTACTAACCTGTACTGGGCCGTGTGCAGTGGCGTAACTACAGGGTGGCAGGGCTGGCAAAATGCCACGGGCCCCCGACCCGAGAGAGCCCCGGCCGGAGATGGAGCGTCTCTAAAACCCGGCGGATTTCTCGGAATGCCTTCGAGAGATTATATACTACCAAATTTTGGAGGATTTGGCGGACAATTTATGGAGAGTTTATAATCTCTTAAGATATTTTATAATCTTAGCGAGGTTGTCATTTTCCTGTGATATGTATAAAACTATGCTCTAAAACTAGGAAGTCCTCGCCAAAAGAATTTGCCACAGGCCCCGATGGTATAGTTACGCCACTTGGTATGTTAGTCTACTCTTTCTCACAGTGAGGAATCTTATCGCCTCAAATAATCAGCCTATAATGCTGGTTATCAACCCAAACGCTCAATAACTTCAGGTATACAATGTGTAAAAGAACAATACCTCAAAAGGGGTCATTGTATGCATCACACTTTCATATACGAAAAGCTTTTTTCTTTATAAAAATCGCGATAAATAATCAGCTAAGCGCATAAAACTGTTTGGGGAAGTCGTTTTATTTCTTCACCAGAGTTGGTCCCATAGCAAAAATTGTTGTTGTTGTTGTTGTGGTGATGACCACTTTTCGGGTATTGCATTTATTGTTACGTTGTATGATCAGCTAGATAACACGATATTCTTTGTTTTGTCTGCTGGACTATTCTGTCAATATCCTAGATAATAATATAGGTGTTGAACATGAAGTGAACTGTCATTCCATCTCCATCTAGTTTGAATGACTTGACGAGCACTTCATGTTCTCTTTACCTAAGCTTTAACGGTGGGATTTTTATAGAATCGCTCTGCTGGTTTTATTTTCACAATAAGACGATCGCGCTGGGACTGGAGCCCTGGACACGGTCTTATAAATATGAGGCATTGGCATTTCTGTGTTGCCACTTCGCTTATTCCTGCACGCGGGATATCCGAAACGACTGTCAAGATCTCCTAATGACAGCCGGTCCCAACGCGCAACGGCTTGACATTAACACAAAAAAAAATGGAGGTCGCATTATGTAATGGATGGCCATCTGTCAATGGACCATTGAATATCGACATGTGTACTGGCGTATTTAACTTTGTAAATAAATAAAACCCATATGATTAACATAAGCATTTATTACATAAATTACTCTATAAATAATTTATTAGGTTCGTCTGCAAAAGATTTTAAAATGGTATGGTATTACTACAAAATGTACGAGAACCAGTAACCATGGTAACGAATTCTATGATACAAGACTGTTGATTAGTTTGCTAGAAATATATTGAAACGACAGTTACAGTTTATGTGGTAATATGTATTCAAAATAACATGTAATGTAGTGCTCATGAATGTTACCCAGTGTTCAAGTTGTATGAATAAATAAATACCTACATTATGTGGTGAAATTTAATTAAGTCTTCTTTATTATTTCGTGTCTGACGTTCAAATGAAGCGGCATCTATTCCGCTGCATACAAACTTGAGACGTGACGTCACACACATCCTATACCGCAGTATGAAAGTTCTTCGCGCTGTTTGAGCATTAGCAACAGGCCGACAAAAACTGTCGTGCTGTTGCCCCTTGAACACAACATCCGTTCGGTCGAAGGATCCTGCCTTTTCAGTAGAGGTTGTGGATAGTGATGGGTCCTTGACGGTTTTTCCGCTAACTAAACGTTAACGTTGATTTACGTTTGTCAACTGGTTAATCAACTAGTTAAATTCGTCAACCAGTTAACTTATTACAATTAATGTCAACTTGCAATGCAAATCGTTCATTCATTGAACGGTCCTTAAAACTATCCTTAAAATAAATATATCGAAAATCAACTCTGCAACACGTTATTTAGAGTTCAAATTGTATGAAATGTCCGTCGCTTGCAATCTAAGTATAACGTTATTTTCAACTTTAGTTTTTTAATTTGCTTAGTTGCGTTTGCGTTAACGTTTATTGAACGAGATGCACAAGTTAAATCCATAAACGTCGTTGACGAATTCAACTGGTTGATTCATAAACGGTTAGCGTTTAATATGTTGACGGAGATTAACGGTTGATTCAACTAGTTCGTTAATTCATCGCACATCCCTAGTTGTGGAACTTTAAACCTAGTTCCACATATCTCTATACAAACAACTCATTGCGACATGTCAATATCAAAATTAGAAACTTCAAGACGAACCTATAAAATTATTTATTGAGTAGATCCAATCTATTCCTCATCACTTTCTACCCTTAAATATTAAGTCAAGCTCTCCAAGTAGAAGCCTTCATATTCCTTATAAGTCTTGCCATCTACAGTCCTGTTACAAGATATATATTTCTTCATGTCATTATCTGACCATAGTGTAAGATCCTCATGCAATAAGTCTATGTTCTTTGTGGTCTTTTGAAGGCTGATAATGTTCTCGTTGAGTCGTTTCTTTATTTTGTCTATGGTTCTCTGTTCTTCTTCCGTTTCTGATGAAATATCTGGAAATAATTTGGAGTTGTATTAAAGTTGAAATAGTGTAATGGTTGATGCTGGTCAGCGAGATTCGTTTTGGGGTGACCCTGAGCTCTAAACAACGTGACATTCTATCAGAAACTATGATCGTCGAAAAATCTAAATTGTATGGAATTGATATGCGCTGCCTACCAAAATGTCACGTGGTCGTCTAGAAGTTGGTTTGCCTTAGTAAATAAATAAAAAAATCACATTAATACATAGTATAAAATGTATGCTTAAATCTTTAAAACTACGCAACGGATTTTGATCCGGTTTTTAAATAGATAGAGTGATTCAAGAGGAAGGTTTATATGTGTAATACATACATATTATAGTAGAGAAAACATCCGTGCGAAGACGGGGCAGGTCGCTAGTAAATATTAAAATAACACTCACCTATATCCCTATCCTCTGTACGACTTCCTTCAAGGGTCTTTAACTGTTCCTCCATATGCTCCTTCTTCTCCACCAACTGTATGAGCCGCAACAGGTTGCGCGACAAGCTTACGGACGGACAGACGAGGGAACATGTGACATTCTCACGTTGCCAACTCGAGTGGAGCCGGTCGATCGACGATTGTAAGGTCTCGAATATCCAGATTTTTTCGCCGCTGAAAGGAGACAGGTGATAATATATCCTTTAGCATCGTCCTCACATATAATCAATTGGTTAATGTATACAAAATGTTGTAAAACTTATACGTATTTGAAAAGAGTAACTATGGAGTTTCTTGTCCGTTCTTCTCCATAAGAATCTACCTTTGCGAATGGACGGTAATGTCACTATTGTGTTAACTGTAAATGATAACGTTCAAAAGTGCCATTTAATGGCCTAATTGAAATAAGCGTTTTGACTTTGACTTTGACTGTTGGAGTCGACGATTATCACCAAAAGCCATCTTACTATTACTTGCCTGTCTATTCTGCTAATATCTCACCGCGACAACTTAGGTAGAGTGGGCAAGAAGTGAACTGACATTCTATCTATACCCCATTCACAATAACATTAGACATTGAAATAAATCTTTTTTTTCTATTGCGTTGGTGGCATGACACATGACAGCTGCAGTAAACAGTTGGTATTATAATCACGTTTTTGATTTTAATGCCAATTTTAAAGCCATGGAATAGAAGTAAAAATCGGTTGAACGGACTGTAAACAGTTTTGTTTAAATGTCTAATCTTATTGTGAATGGAGTATAGTTTGTATAGATTGACTGCTCAGTTCATGTTCACTTCACCTAAGCAAGTGACTAAGTGACAGGTTTTGAAATAGAACTAGATAGAATCGGACTGTTTGTTTCAAACACATATGTACATCAGAGGGCCTAGCACAAAACATATGATGTTTTATTCAAAATTCACTTAACGATAGTATAACGTTATAGTATCGTTAACGAAAACGGATTTCGTCCAATTAAAAAAAAAATGCGCGAATCGTGAAGAACATTTATGCTAGGCCCTCAGTTATGTCAAAATCAAGTCTTTGACATGACCGACCGGCGAGACGTGACGAATGTTGTGTGTTTATGTACTTAAATGAATGAAAACAAATTATGTGTATATGTAAATGAATGAAAACAATAAACATCTGTAATGTCACAGAAAACTGGGCCCCAAGTCTGCTATTTCCATAAATTTGTCATTCCAACACGATCCCATTGTCATTTTGTTAAAAGTTCGTAATCCGCTAAATCTATAATGGTAGATCATTAACTCGTAATAATTTTTGATAACGAGCTATTAAAAGAAATGACTGCACAACGACGTTCTAATAATAGGTCACTGATCAAAGGATCTGTCAAAATTTTAGCAGACTACCGCAAACGCCTGTCATTCATTTGTCATTATGTACGAGATTATCATTCTATGCCATTTGTTTCAATGGAGTGTCAGTGGCTGACCATTGAGAAGTCATAGTGACGCTTTTGTATTATTAGATTACCAAACTTGTCAAAATCAACCATTATGAAATCAATGATAGACCATTCTGACACTATTGTAATAGCAGACTTGGGGCCCTGAATGCTCCGTAAACCGCCTCCGCAACTTTGTTAGTCTCAGCATGCTTACCTATCCAAAACCAATTTTCTGTTCTTCTCCAATTTAAACTTCTTCAAGTAAATTTTCAGCTCATCGGCGAATGTTGGATTCGCATTTTCTGAAAAAGAAATATGAAGGTAAGCTCCTGGACGAAATAAAAAAAAAAACAGTGCAAACATCGATTTCAGTATGATATTTAGAACTAGTTTAGCTCGTGGCTAAATTAGTTATAGTTAGACTTTGAGGTTGGTCTGTGGATGGGTGGCCATCTTACTTAACATAGCGAGACTTCTCCGTGCCTCAGAAAACACGTTGGGCCGTTGGTCCCGGCTGTCATTTGGAGATCGTTGACAGTCGTCATTACGGATTGGTAGAAGCCAGAAAAGAATAAATGGGCTATCTAACGCTGAAATATTTTTTAAATCGGACCAGTAGTTTCTGAGATTAGCGCGTTCAAACAAACAAACTAACTCTTCAGCTTTTATATATTAGTATACAGTGGTATAGTTAATAAGTCGTCATCATGACAATAGCTTAAGTCACTAGAATATAATAATAATCATAGTAATAATAATCAGTTTTTTTATATTTATTATTTTATAGTATTATTTTCCCCGAGCCACCTCGAATCAGTAAGCATCCTGGTATGTAAGTGAATAAAGACCAAGTTACTTATAGGCTGTAAGAAACACATATAGACCTAAATATATGCGCGGTTCCTGCGTACAAGCTATGCAGTGGGTGCGGACTGGCTGTTATTATAATACACTTTATTGTATAAACTTTATAAATGCAGCGCTATTAAACATCTACCATCTAGTTTTTTTTCTTGTTATATTGGCTTTTACTCTTTTACTCTTGAAAGCCAGAATTAAAAGTGGCAACAACCAGGAAAAGTGAAAATCGCCGACATAGTGAAACTCGATAAAACCCGGAGATATCATTCAAAAGTCTTGAACCTCGAAAGGAAATTTATTATTCAGGAAATAACAGCGGAGACGTAACAAAACCACAAACACTTCTCAAGATCTCCCACCTCATTTTTCATCTCACTCAAGACACCCTGTACATATGTATGTATATTATCGGTCGGACCTAACCAGCTGAACACCAGTATTTTGTTAATTTACCTGCAGCATCATAAGAGCAGTTCTCCGAAGTATCCAAGTCCATACTCAAGTTGACCTTGTTCCGATGCCTCTCTCGCCTGTCTTCGTAAAATCGGCGGAGCGTTGACACCGATTCTTGAGGGAGACCCTTTTGACCTGTGGGCGTACCATGACGTCTTAAAATGTGAGTCTTCCGAGTGAGAAAAAGAGATGGAGCTATATAGGGTGTATAACTCTATCCCTCTTTCTCGCTCGGAAGACTCACGTTTTAACACCTCATGGTACGCCCGCTGCACAATGAAAATGTGATCATTCATATAAATGTAATTACCCTCATAGTTGCCTGGTTTGTCACCAAGAAATTGAACCTAGTTATAAAAAAATCATGAATATAAAAACTAGCATAAGCATAATCAGCCTTTCAATGTTCCCACTGCTGGGACACAGGCCTTCTCAGGAACTGCTGCTGGAATTGCTGGGACACAGGCAGGGAATGGGCCGTGATCCACCACGCGGGCCCAGTGCGGGTTGGTGAATGTCGCATGTCTTTGAATGTTTGGTTCTAGGACATTCCCGTTTCCTCACGATGTTTTCCTTCGTCGTTTTGAGAGCAGTTGAAATGTGTGATGAAATTAATTACACAAAGTAATGCGCCTGGGTGGATTTGAACCCGCGACCTACAATTCGTAATTTGGGGCCGCTACCACTCGGCCACCACTGCTCCTAATAAAATATAATATACAAACTAAAAACTAAGTGCGGCAGTGTCACACATGGTAAAATTCAATGAACTAAAGAAACAAACATAATATCTCGGCTTATAATTTCATGAAACTAAATGTTAACTACCAGTGCGTAGTGAACTGCTGTTTTTTGATTAAAATTCCACCCGTGGACTATTGCTAAAATATGTATTATAAATATGAGAGACTAGCAGCGTCCCGCGGTTTCTCGTTCCCGTGGGAATATGGGGATACAATATGGCCTATGTCACCCTAGGGATAGTGTAGATAGTTTCCCAACAGCGAACACAGAATTTTTCGAATCGGTTCAGTGGTTTCGGAGCCTATTCAATACAAACAAAAAATCAAATATTTGCTCTTCATATTAATATAGATTTATGTTACTAGACATTACGAGTTTCAGAGTTGTTCTGTCAAAAAAATTATACAACGATATCCATCCGTGGATTTTCGCAACTAAATTCAATTTCTCCCTGCATTATGGCTTCCCTTGTAGTCATAACTAGCTGACCCGCGCAACTTCGTTTGTGTCACATTTTTCATGACTGCTCCGCTCCTATAGGTCTAAGCGTGATGATATATATCTATAGACTTCCTCGATGAATAGGCTATCTAACGCTGAAAGAATTTTTCAAATCGGACCAGTAGTTCCCGAGATCCATTCAAGCAAACAACAAACTCAAACTCTCTTTCTATATTAATGTAGATTAGATTGAGGGTTGAGTTATGATACTGCCCTACACGGATATAGCCAGTGGCGGAAAAACTGTGGAGGCATAAAGCGGCAAATCAAAATTAGGGCCTTCACGGACATTCCCGGTCTGGTTTCGGAAGCTTTGAAAGACAGAAGAATGCAGGTGCGAGTTTAGCGAGCTCGAAAATGATGTCCGTCCGTCTGTCAGCGGGCAGTATCTCATGAACAGTAATATTTAGACAGTTGAATTTTCAATGTGTATTTTTGTTGCCGCAAAAAAAATTATAAAAGTACATCTTAAATCTTGTGTGTGTTTCAAAAGTACATATTATTAAATTTTATTCGGTGGCACGGAACCCTTAACGCGACATTTTGTCGCCGAATGCATTTCACAGATTCCGATTAGCATGCAGAACGAGTGCGAAAATACACTAAATAGAAATAGGAACAGAAAGAGGAAGTAACAACAAAACATCAAACAGTAGGACCTATACACTAGAGTAGTTGAAAAAATAATTAGTCCTTTTTTCACGTAAATATAAAACGAAGACGATACAGATACGTCGAATACTCGTATGACGTAACTCGTTACTATTTTTAAAACGACGTGACGTCAAATGACCCCGATCCTGACCTTTGATGCTTTTTATCTTTGTCAACTTTTGATGATTTGATAAAAAAAAACACGTGTCCAATATTTCGATAATCTAACTGACGTACTAAAATAGAATCATATCTTTTTACTCAAGGAAAATCCGTATTAGTTTTTCCGACTTTTACAGTAAATTTTCAGAAATAAGTGACCATAGAATGTATAAAGAAAGCAAAGAGACCTCGAAAAAACATTGCCACCTTTTTCCTGGATGGGAAATCATCAAATGACTTCTCCCGCTCTGGGCGGAGCGGTAGGGAGTGTCAGACTCTTACTGACTAAAACCCACCCGTGATCCTTCTTGTGCCCTTTGCGTTCCAGGGACGCGGTGACTCTAACATTGCCACCCTACGTTTATACATATTTTGGCTAAGTAAGAGGTCTCCAATTTCAAACAGAGACTTACTGAATATAAATTTATCTTCGTTTGAGTTCTGATGAAGAATGTTCCTGCACAACCGCACCAGTGGTTCTAATAAGCACATATGTACGTACCTCCAAACCGGTCGCTCTCCGTGTACGCGGCATCGCTATGGAAGCTGCTGAACACAGTGACGAGACACTCTCGCACTGTCTGTATCTTGCGGTCAGTTATAGCCAGCGACGATATCAGACGCCTTAGTTCTTCGTGCTTGCTTTCCTATAACAAGCTGACATTTAAAAGAGTGTCCATGGAGGTTTTTGCACGTTCTTCTCCATAAGACCTACTCTTTGGAACGTGCAACTGTAGCGCTTGAGATAAGGTGGGTGAGTGTATTTTGGTGAGGAATATTTTCCAGCCAGTTTTACCGCGTTTTTGCTGTTCTTGTCGCTACAAGAACAGCAAGAATGCGGTAGAACTAGCTTCTTTATTCGTGACACACAGTTTAAAAGTGCCTGTAAATGGTAACTTTGTAATAAAGGCTTTTGGTTTGATTTCTGGCCATGCCTGTCTCACAGAGAGGATGCCTGTTTTCCAGCACTGAGAAAATTATTAGCCATTTATGTTTTCTTGCTGTTGCTTTTATGACCCAACTTGTCAGGTGAAGTTTGTGGTTCTAAGCGCCACTGCTGAGTGTTGGTCGTGTGTCTTTATTGAGTAATAAATTCGACAAAAAAAAACACAATCTTACTATTGTGACATTTTGAATATTGTTGAACTGACAAATAAAGTACATTTTCAGTAGGTACGAGTATGTGTGCTCAAAAGCAGTTCAGAAAATCGCTTCATGGCCAGTTATTAACCACACACTGTGTCGAAGGGACGCTCGCTATTAAATGGCTGGCATTTATATAGAACGATGAACGATGAGTCAAAGATGAATGTTCCATCGAAAACGTAATCTACGAAAAGGTTAAGAGCGTTTAATTGTTACGGCATTTCATACCAAGTTTGAAGTCTCAACCGAAAAAGAGTTCAGAAGGAAGCGAGTAAAAATTCTTTTTCTAAATTAGTTTCTCTCTTTCCTTGCGAGCTTTTTTTCGAAAGAGTTCTTAACTAACTCGTTAGGCCAAGGTATCTTGCATTGAATACATCTACGAAACATCGCGTCGTTAAAATCGGTCCACTTTCTAAGAATAAGGACATATGTATATTGGTACAATCAAATAAAGATACTATACTCACAATAGCCTTGTCAATGACTGCAATCTGCTTCGCGGCCTGCCTATTGCCCGCCGAGCCCCCGGGTACCTCGAACACGCCGCTCCGTGACGTCAGCTCCTCGTGCAACGCACGTAGCGCGTGCACGCGAGCTTCCGCACCGGCGCGCTCACAGCGGACCACTAGGAGCTCGCATGATGGGCCTGAGATGTAGTCCTGGGAAAGAAGACGTAGTTTGAAGCGGTAATGAACAGACTCCGATTTTAAATAAGACACCACAATTAATTAATTTCAGGTAACTCTCTATAAAGATTTTTTATTTAGAGTTTAGAAAGTTCGTAAGAGGAAAATTATTGGAGGCATTATCAACAGTTTTAAAAGAAAATTATCATGTATCTGAAGACATCTTATGTTTCATCCTCAGTGATTTTCAAAGACATATTATTCCCGCTTTTAATAAACGATGGACAGAAGCTTCACAGTAAAAGGATATATTTTTAATGAAAAACAGTAATTGGTTGGAATCATAATATTCAGTAACTTTACCGAACTCTGAAGACGTTACAACCGTCTCCACAACATCTACTTCTTCTGGAAAACGTGAGAGACCGTGCGTATCTTATCCAGGCTTGTCAGAATCCAGTAAAAGGAGAAAAAATACAATGTTACATTTAATTCCAAGGGAAAATAGCCTATTTAATTAGTCTATATCTGTTTAGCCGGTCTGGTGTAATTTATTAAAAAAACATCTATCCATCCTAATTTTCATAGTTAAAAGAATAATAATAATCAAACATATATGAGATTTGGTATCCAAACAACATGAAGTAGATTTATCGACTATTATGAATATATTTCTGTATAATCACTACGTTTATACATATATACGGCACGGGTGGGGCGTTACGGTGACGCGGGGCACAACGGTGCCACCGTTGATAGACACACTCACAATTTCCCGCGTTCAGTAACAAAGCGCCGCCATTTTGTACTAACGCTCTGTCAGTGCGACTTGTGACACGAGAGTGAGTGCACCTCGGACCAAGAATCCAAATGGACTAGACAAAAGCGTATACTCGAAAGGGATGGATATAGAGTACTTCAAAACTGGGGGATACCAGACTTTAAAATATTACCCCATAATTCTCGTTAATTTTTGTATATGGATTTGGGAGGTGTGATTAGTACGTGAAATGAAAGTAACGAGTTTTTAGCACCATAAACCAGGGCTTTAAATAACGTTAAAATTTTATAACGTTATCTTCCTTCTACAGGACTTACCGTTTTTATTAAAATAACGGAAAGTGATTTAATCGTAAAATAATAATTCGATGTTAGTAACCCACACAAAGAGAAATGGAAATAAATAAAAAAAATAATTTTCATAGTTGCATTTACTTCAGGTTCCAGCGATAATCCTGAAGCCACCTAAAAAAAGGCAGTGATTTACAATGTTCTATATTCAACTAAATTCAAAATGGTTAAAATAAACAAATACTTGGATTGTTGTGTGTTGGATTGGATTTTCGTCGCAGATGGATCAGAGATCGAGATTTCCTCAGATTTCGTTCTGCGTTTTTTAGCGAAACTCTGGAATAAAATATGTGGGTCAGTCCAAATTAGTGAATAATGGCCTCCAATTATTTCGACCGGTTGATGCAATCCAGGAAGGCAATCTGGTGTCCTTTGTCTAAAATCTAAAATATTTCATTTTTCAGGTAGTCCGGTTGAGTTGCCTTTTGATTTCATGACCAATAATTTCGAGTATGAAATTACTAAATAGACTAAATGAAAAAACAAAAACAACAACATGACTGTTGCCTTTTCCCTCAATAATGGGTAATTTTAATGCATGCCATCTGGTATCCCTAAAGTACGTATTGTTCTACTAAATTGAAATGACAGAAAGTTATTTATTCTCGTAAGACAATAAAGTTCTATAGAATTTGAACGTGTAATACTAACCTAAAATGAAATTTTAATCACATATTTCAAGTATTTTTAACGCTTTTTTTCTAAAAGACTTTTTATCAACGTATGTCGAGCTAAATATTTAGTGACATTTTAAATTTTTATGATATATAAATGCGAAAATCTCATACTTACGAATGAAAGGTTATGTTCTCAGATTTTCGTTCACTACGGCTATTACAGCCGATAAAATAGCAATACACCATGTTGAACGTCTTTCTATTAAGTTAGAAACTTCGTTCCCACTATTTAAACTACAGATTTAATAGGGGTTTCCAACAAAACACGATTAAAAACGAATGCACTAGTACTGTGTTGGGCACATACCACAGATGTGCCCAACAAAAAAAGTGATACGTCGACAAAGACAACAATAAATAGTTCTGTCCTTGTTTTCCTAATGTGTTTCTGTATATATACATCCTTTTTGTCTCAATATTGTTTTTAGCTTGTCTTGTCCATTAGATTCTTGGTCCGAGGAGTGCACGCGTCTATTTTCAGTGACAAGTTTTTTTTTAAGGTTTCATGTTTAAAGTATTATTTGTGTAAAAAGGTCAATATTGTTTGTGATGTTTAGTAAATCTTGCCAAAAATAGTTTTTGAATCCGTATTTATACTCTTTGTGTTGTCATTTGTTTATACTAAACAATCATAAACAGACGCATGACGTGAGAATTTACGTGCTTGTCAAAAATTTAAAACAAGGTTATAATATTTTAGACATCAATCTAAAATGGTTCGGAATTATATAAGAAAAACTACAAGAGGAAGTTGGTCCGTCGAAAAAATGAGACAGGCCGTTGACGCTATTTTAAGTAAAACTATGGGATACAAGAAGGCATCACAACTATACGGCGTTCCACAAGCCACGCTGGCGCGACGTGTGCGTGATATGAGGAAATATGAAACTATGCTTCCTTCTCAGGTTTGCTTCTTTTAAATCTTTTAGGTACAATACCCATTTTGCCTCTACCCCGGGCTAGCTACCCGGGGCAAAATGGGTTCATCTTAGTCTGCTTTAAGGTCAATGCACCACGTTGGCCCGCGAAATTCAAATTAGGTTACCTCTAATGAGCTGCAAATTGCAAAAATCTGTTAAGATTGCACAGGCCGTATCAACTTTTTCGTAGCAGTTAATACCCGCGCGGCGTAGATAAGTATCGGGGAATGACCTTGGGGGGGAATTAGAAACGAGATGGAATTTAAATATCCATCTGGACTGGAAACCAACCCAATGTAGTTGAGAAAATGCTAGCCAGATGATGACATTTTTATATGTCAATTTAGGTATGTAATGTACATAATTTTATGTTTAACTAATTTACTAAAAGTACACCGCAGTCTACCCCTTTTAATTTTAAATTATTTCAGTAAATTCAATTGATGTCTAGTAGATATTGCTGTCCGAGACAAGACCGACATTGCACCTATACAATTAAGTTTGTGTAAAAGAGATGTGCAAGAATAGAATAGAAATACCTACTCTTTATTATGTACAGCACATAAGCTACCGAAACTATATATTCGATTTTTGGAGTAGGTACAATTGAAACGAAAACAAACCAGCCAAACCGTGTTGGTTTGTATAGTTATACTTACAATAGGGAACATGCAATATTTTCATCTTACTTTCATTTAAAAGAATTCCGTGTAAAATAGACCATACAAAAATTAATAAGTACGCTTTAATGTATTGCCAAAATTGCGATTATAAACTGACTTTTTTCTGTCTGCCAGACATCATGAACTGTCATGTATTGAAATTTAAGTTCGTCTTTTCTTGTCATAAGTCATAACACCAGTGACGCTGATTGTTTACGTTCCGTTTCACGTTATATTAATTCGTAATAGTTGTTAAAAATCAACATTAACTACAGTAAAAACATTGCAGTGGCCCTTCTTTTATACCATTTTATCATTGCATCTTCCCTATTGTAATACAACAAGCTTTATTACATTTAATTCCTAAGCAATTTTCAACTAAGCGACATGGTCACCTAAACCTACCTATGTATATTCACACAATTCAAAATACCCGCTCATCTTTTTTATGTAACTTCCTACGGTTTGCACTGAAACAAGTGATGCTAATAAAAACATTTGAAGTAGGTACTTTGGAAGAAACGGATACAGCGTCATCGTCTTCCTACCCCTGTTGGGGTCAGCGGAAAACGTTTTCATCTTGCCAATAGGTACCTATACTAATATTATAAAGAGGAAAGATTTGATTGTTTGTTTGTATTGAAAATAAAAAATCTGTTAGTAAGATACACTATCCCGGGTGAAATAGGCTATATTTTATCCCCATATTCCCACGGGAACGGGAACTTCGGTGTACTACCGCGGGGCGCTGCTAGTATTTATTAAATATACCTTTATTTCCGAACTTTCTTAGATTTTTATAATTTAATAATTTACACAATATAAGAACACGAAGAAAGAATAACAGCCGCACAGGGTCGCTCTTTAAGGCTTCTTAACATACCGAGTGCCTCGGAAAGCACGTTAAGCTGTTGGTCCCGGCTGTCATTTGTAGATCTTTGGCAGTCGTTACGGATTGTCAGAAGCCAGAAAATCTGACGTCAGTCTTGCCAAGAAGTAGGTACCGTGTTTCCCAGTTATTGGTTTGTGGAGGTCTGGTAAGCAGCCGCTCCACGTTAAATACTAGTATTCAGCTGAATCCGGTATGACTGGAAGCTGACCCCAATATAGTTGGGAAAAGGCTAGGCAGATGATGATGATTAATAATATTTATCAGCGCTCAGAGTGCCTTACAGCTTCCTCTAATTTATTTCACTGCTTTTGGTTAAAGTAATTTTCAATTCATCCTCCCATCTTCTCACTTTGCGACCGCAGCATCCGAAACCATCCATTTACCAGATTGTCACTTGTTTACACTATTTGCGCATTTGCTTACTTACTTTTTAAATATTCATTTGTTTTTTTTTTCAGGTCACACTAGTCAAGTCAGAAGAGCCAGGATCAGAAGATGAACAACATGAAGAAAACGTTGAAGCCTATGCACCCTACCCGTCGCACAAAAAGCTTAGGAAAATACAGCCAGCACCAATACAAAATGAGGCACCAGACAATACAGTTCATTCATTCTCATCTCACTCACTGAATGAACCAAACCAGAGAAGTTCATTCATTAGTCATTCTGTAGAGGAACCATCAACATCTTATACTTTGAACCCGACAGCTTTGTACTGGAGTCATAAATTGGATAATTTAGATCCCACACAGAAACTGTTTGCGGAAAAATATATTAATGAGATTTTGTTAGAAGCTCAACTTGGAAATTTAGGGAGAAGCTCTGTAGTTATTAAGGGCTGCGATCAAACTGAAAAATCCTCTCTGTCAGCTGTTGAGTCAGATTATATGCCTACAACATCTTCAAATAACTAATAAACAGTTACTAATATTAAAAGAATTGAAAAGGCTGTAATGTTACTTTGTTGATTTATTGATATGAATAAATATTTTTTGTATTAAATAAGATTTTGACTAAATTACCTAACCTTTTAGCCAAGGTCAAGCAACACTTGCCGAGGATAGCCAATGGGTGGATACCCATTCAATACATACCGAGATGTCTCCGTACCTCCGAAATTAAAAGAATTTTTTTAATAATAACACCTATAAGTCCCCGGACTATGCCATGAATATACCAATACTTTTTATGTTTGTTAACAAAATGATTCTGTTATAATTTCTAAATCTTTATAATAATCTTTTATATCTAATAATAATCTTTATTAAATCTTTTACACAATATAGTTAATATATAAAGAACCACAAGTAATCTTAAATACATAATTATGCTAGCATTCAACTCATCACTATGTATAACAATATTTCAGGACTTATGGAAAATTTATTTTAAACCTACAGTTATGTTTATTTAGCGACTTTCCTAAGCTAGGTTTATTAAACCTGTGTTTCAGGTCATCACTTTACAAGACTAAACATTAAGGGTGCATGTATGTATACAATATTATAAAATAAACCTTACAATCATACTAGAACTATTTCTATCATACTAAATACTAGTAATACTTTACACTACGTTGCTACAATTTTTACCAGCGACGTGACGTCACGTGAGTTTTCAACGCACTGTATCGTCTTCATTTTTTGTTTACGTGAAAAAAGAAAAAATACGTGTGCAATATTTTTTGTAAATCTATCAGACGGACTAATTAGATTTTTACAGTAAAATACCCTATTGTGTGCGAAGATATAAGGTTAGTAAGCGGGAAGTTAATGTTTCTCATTGAGAATAAAATGTATTGAATAAGTTTTTATCTGACTGATACTTCTGATGGTCTCCTCCCCTAATTTTATTTATTTGTTTGTTTTACTTTAACAAAAACGACTATCGACCGATCATATGCTCACTTCATAGAACTTAAGACATTGAAATGATTGCAGTCGACTGCAATATGCGTCCAAGAGAGTCTTGAGCACTAACAAACAGCGAAGGACAGAGGATTGGGGTCGTGCAACGGTGTTTCAAAACAGAACACATTTGAACAAGTAGACCAGCCTTATGTGGGTATCTACGAAGTGTACGCGCTCACATAAGTCCAGCATGTTATTCAATAAATCTGCCTTGCCTTCCCCAACAATTTTGAGCTCGGCTCCTAATGAAATTTAGTACCAGTATTTTATATGCAATGACTGCACTTTCGACCTCCACAACCCAGTAACTGTGTAATACGGTTCCCATAGACAAGACTGGTGTCAGGTTTTCTAACTTCAGCCATAACGAATGTCAAAGATCTACAAATGACAGCCGGGACCAACGGTTTAACGTGCTTTCAGAGAGGTGTCTGTATGTAATGGATGCCGGATGGTCACCCATCTACAAACCGTCCTCGGCAAGTGTTGCTTAACCTTGAAGATCGAAGCGTGCGGTAGATGTCATGTAGGACAAAGATCTACAAATGACAGCCGGGAACAACGGTTTAACGTGCTTTCAGAGAGGTGTCGGTATGTAATGGATGCCGGATGGTCACCCATCCTCGGAAAGCGTTGCTTAACCTTGAAGATCGAACCGTGCGGCAGATGTCATGTAGCCAGGAGCTCCACAAGTATTTCATAGATAAAGTAGTACTCACATTGAGCTGTAAGACGGCGGCCGCCAGCCTCTTCTGCGAGTGTTTGGTGTGCACTTTGCACTTGACCGCGTTGAGCGCGAGCGCGCACTGCAGCGACGCAGTGTGCGCCAGCACCCACTGCGGAGTTATCCTGCGAATATCCAGCTTACAGAAAGAAAGAAAAAGAGTTTATTTGCGCCAAGCATGATGCAAAACAAAATCAAGAAGAGATTGGTGATTGAGTTTTCTCGGGAAACGTTTTTCAGTTTACCGGAACTCTCTTATTATTTCTAGGAATGATACATTTATGGAAGGCGACTGTTGGGAATGCGCGCCGATGTTCGTGGATATACCCCGGGCCCGCGACTCCTAGTAGCGGTAGAAATTGTGGGGTTTAGTCTGTCAGAGCCCGACAAAACTCTGTTCTTCTCGGAAGAAAGTAGGCGTGGAGTCCGCTCGATTCAAAAGAGTTCTTAACTCCTACGGGGCGCAAACCCGGACTGAGTCCTAAAACTACAAACTCAAGGTTTGCCAAAGGGCAAAGGGACGTAACGTAATACCACGATTCTGAAGAAGGCTTACGGCGGGGACACGGTTGTTAGAAGGTCAAGAACACATCCGGAAGTGTGGAAGACTGTAGGGGAGATCTATGCCCAGCAGTGGGACACTTAAGGATGGTAAAAAAGGGAGATTGAGTCGATCGCGTTACCTGTTAGCGTCAGTGGCGTCATGGACGGTGGGCGCGTGCAGGCCCGCGGTGAGCGCGGCGCGGCGCTCGCACAGCTGCGGCCACAGCGAGCCGCCGCATTTCACTAGCGAACATATCTGCTCCTCTGTTGTAACGAGATAAAACTTATATTATAGAAACAAATAATCGAAAAAAAATTAAGTTCTAAGAATTTTATACTAAACTAGCTGTCCGCACAACTTCGTTTGTGTCACATTTTTCATGACTGCTCCGCTCCTATTGGTCTTAGCGTGATGATATATAGCCTATAGCCTTCCTCGATAAATGGGCTATCTAACACTGAAAGATTTTTTTCAAATCGGACCAGTAGTTCCTGAGATTAGCGCGTTCAAACAAACAAACAAACTCTTCAGCTTTATAATATTAGTGTAGACTAGCAGCGCCCCGCGGTTTCACCCCCGTAGTTCCCGTTCCCGTGGGAATACGGGGATAAAATATAGCCTTTGTTACTTGCTGACAGTGTAGCTTTCCATTGATGATGAAGTGGTTAAAATCGGTACAGTAGTTTTGGAGCTTATTCGGTACAAACAAACAAATCTTTTCTCTTTTTAATAGTAGTGGGTTATAGGCTCGCGTTCGACCGCAATCTCATCTGCTAGTAAGTTGCGGAATTTGTTCGATAGAGTTACCGCGGCCCTGGAACGCAAAGGGCACAAGAGGAACACGGGTGGGTTTTAGTCAGTAAGAGTCTGACACTCCCTACCGCTCCACCCAGGGCGGGAGGGGTCATTTGATGATTCCCCATCAAAAAAAAAAAAATGGCGCTGCTAGTAAATAATGAAAACACATTTCCTCCAAATTTAAACAACCTACCAGTATCGTTGAGATCTCCATTGCTTGAGGCGACCGAGGAGTTCGCCAGTGGAGCGACGCTCACGGAGAGAGACGCAGCTGGTCGACAGGGCTGACGCCGACTCGTCACCTTGTCCAGCTTGCTCTGAATAGGAACAAAAATATAAACATTAAACTGCAAAGAAAAAGCAACAGATATCGTGGTTCCTAGCTACTGATTACTGTTAGTTTGTATCATTACATTGCTAGGCTTCCAGCGCTATTGATCCACGGCGTGGTATTAGATATACAGGGTTATTTGTAAAACACCAACAACCTCTTAAGAGGTCATTGTACTCATCACTATGAACAACTTTTACTATGGGACCAAACCTGAAAACGCGAAAAAAATAATCAACTGTTCCTTACATTTATGTTCGTATAACTAATCAAAATGTAGGGAACAGCTGATTCTATTCTATGAAGACATATCCAAACTAATCAGTAATCATCAACGTATCATCATCATCTGTAATGTGAACTTTATTTTTTATGGATGGAAAATCGTCTGTGTTCTGTTTTCCACTTCACCTAGAGCAGGGGAATTCATTTAATTCCCCTGCTCTGGGCGAAGTGGAAAACAGTGTCAGACTCTTACTGACTAAAACCCATCCGTGTTTCTATAAGTGCCCTTTGCGTTCTAGGACCGCGGCCTAGCAGGTATTTTATGTTTCAACCTTAATTCGTAAATTGTACCATTTACCTCAACATCAGCACAATCGTCGACACTACACAGCGAGTCGGCGATGTTGCGCGCCTCCCGCAGGTTGCACTGCTTGTTGCGCAACTCGTCCGCGAGCTGTTGCAGCAACCAGGCGCGGCGCTGGGCGGCGGCCACGCGCCCGCGGGTCAAGTTGCGCTGGGACACTGTGGAGACACCAGGAAAATTAAACTATATAATACTAGCTCCTGCAGTAGCTTCTACCGCGTAATAACGCCAATATCACAGGAAAACATAATTAATTAATAAAAAGTATGCCACTTTTCATCTTTATCACATCACAGGTAACAAACAGGCAGACAGAGTTACATTCGCATATCAATAAATATTATCTAGCAAAGTTCTACTCCACGTCTGTCAATCTGTCTGTTCGCAATAAACTCAAAAACTAGTGAATAGAGTTTCATAAGGTTTTTACCAATATATGGAATTATTCATGAGGAAGATTTAGATTTTGTATCATTTGTTAAGGTTTTGTTAAATCGGCTCAAACGTGTGCCCTCATTCTATAGTAATATTCTAGAAAGGCTCATGATATTGGGCCGGTCGAAGGAAAACGCGCTCAAGGTAGAACACTGGCAAGAAGGTTCGATACTATAAAGAAGGCTGCCTCCAAGCAGCATGTACAGAGCGGTCCACAGAGACTATTGTTTACTTAAATGTTTTCTATTTTACAGTCAAATTAAATCAATATACTCTGCTAATATAGCACAACTAAATACATGATCTTGGGTTCCGTTCCCGAGTCGAGCAACATGTGTTTTTGCCCCCAAGAAATTCTTATTTGTAGCCCAAAGTTTTGTGACCAGGCGACCTATTATGACGTCTTAGATCCATCATGATTTCTGTGTCAGAGACGGAGTTACACAAGACCAATAGCACTATCTCTTTCCCTCACACGAATCATGATAGCATTGGCAATTCGTAATACGGCCACTGAACATCGACTTACACTTGCTAGAAAACTTATCCACCAGCTGGTTCAACTCCTGTCTCGCCTGTAACACTCTCGCCTCTGCTTCTTCTACCTTCTCTCTTTGTGCAGTCTGTTGCTTCCATAGTGACAGTTCTTCTGGAACCACTACACTAGGGTCAGGCTGTGAACATGAAACGGTAGTATTTATAGCAGATAGTTTTACCTCTTTCGACTTGACAGTTCAAAAGTGCCTGTAAAGGGTTTAATTGAAATAAATGCTTTGAGTTTTGAATCATGGCCCATTAATAAAATAACTAAAATAATAGGCTTCTTCTCTGTCTGACTTGACTTTGTCTCTGTCATCTAGACTAGAGTCAAGAGCAAATCCATTTCACAATAAAAATTAAAAAAAAAAAAACTAGAGAATTAATTCAGTCAATCAGTCTATGTTACATGACACATATATCGCACCTCCAGTTCAACACTGTGACTTTTGCATTATTTTGAAAAAGAACTAACCCCGACTTGTTGGTCACGGGTTCAAACCCAGCCAGGCGCATTACTTTGTGGAATTAACTTCATCACCACTACTCTCAAAATGGTGAAGGAATACATCGTAAGGAAACTGGCATGTCTTAGAACCAAATATTCGAAGACATGTGGCATTCACCAACCCGCACTGGGCCCGCGTGGTGGATTGTGGCCCATTCCCTCTCCCAGGACGGTGTCCCAGGGAACATTAAAAAGGCTGGTTATGCTATATTATAAGTGACTGATATAGTACCTACTTATATTTTCAACGTGAGAGAGTAAGTGTCGTTACCGCGTTAAGGTAAATATGTATGTACTGAAATTCACTGAACATACTGACAATAAAGGAAAACCTTTTTTTCTATACAATTCGACATAATCGAACATTTATGTTAACGTAATTGACAACATAACATTATGCCCTCAGATAAGCAGTAGTAAGCATCTGCATCTGGATCGATCAGAAGAATATCTCACTGCTAAGCAAAGATCTCCCTCATATCTTTCTGACTCTTTTATATTGTTTATTAAATGACTAGTGGTCGGTCCCTGCTTCGCACGGATGGACATTAATTTGTTTTAATATAGCCTATGTTACTACAAAAATGCATATCTTTCCTGTTTATAACATTAGTGTATAAGTTTAGATTGAATATTAAAATGAATATTTTCCAAAATAACAACCAATTTATCCTTAGTGGTTTAAAACTGGAGAGACCCTAGCACACTAACCTTGCAGAAAGCATTCTTTTTCTGGCAGCGTTGGACATCATTGTTGAAGACCTGCAGCCTCTTCTGTCTGATAGTCTTTTTGGGCTCCACATGCTCCATCAGACTGCGCCATACCATGTAGTAGTGGCCGCGGCACATACTGTAGCAAATATTTATAATATTAAGTACTAGCAGTCCCCGCGGTTTCACCCGCGTAGTTCCCGTTCCCGTGGGAATGCGGAGATAAAATATAGCCTATGTTACTCAGGGTGAATGTAGCTTTCTAATGGTGAAAGAATTTTTGAAATCAGTCCAGTAGTTATTGAGTTTATTTGTTACATACAAATATACTAATCTTTCCTCTTTATAATATTAGTATAGAAGTATAAATGAAAAATACAGTAAGTTTAATACAAGAATGCCAACTAAGCTATATAAGTAGCTGTTAATAGTGGTTAAAGCCTACTTTAAATAACTACATACTCATAATTTATATCTATCTATCTATAGGTTGCTCAAAATGGACCTAATCAAAAGACTTAAGTCTGACTAAGTTACCCATAGCGCAATGGAGAGGGCAATGCTCTGAATTTCCTTGCGGGATTGAATCAGGAACGATAATATCCGCAAGAGACTCAAGGTTACCGACATAGAACAAATGATCAGCAAACTGAAGTGTCAGTGGACAGGGCTTATTGCTTGCACTACAGATGGTCGACGAGGAAGCAAAATTCTGGAGTGGGGACCGGGCACTAGAAAACGCAGCGTTGGATGCTTCCCACAAGATGGACCAATGACCTGGTGATGGTTGTGGGTGGACGATAGATGCGAGAAGCACAGGACCCATTGCTGTGGCAACACTTGTGTGGTCTCAAGCTTTAGGCTGATATGATGATGGATCTATAGGTCTTTCCTATACATTATATAGTGTATTGAACTGTGTTGTTTGGCCCTCTACACTTCGACCTCCTTGTGAACTTCAACAGTTTTATACTCTTTAGCAGTAGTAAGAACAAATTTAATATATAACACAGATCCCATTTTACTAATATTTTATTAATTTGTTTGTCAGGATAGATGGATTTTTGTTATTCTTCCACACAAAAACTAATAAATGTTTAATGATGAAACTTTACAGTAAAGTAACATTAGAATAAGACCTTTTTAAAACAATTTTTCACCAATGGAAAGCTACCTTTTCAGCAAGTAACATAGCCTATATTTTATCCCGTATCCTTACCCGCGGAAAACCGCAGAGCACTGCTAGTAATATATAAAGAGAATAGAATAGAATAGACAAGAAAAAAACATTAAGCACCAACCCCAAATAAACTGTGCAAGAGAAAGATGAATTAAAACTGCTTTCACACAGAAAATAAAAATCAATGGTTATGAGCCTGCTCATTTTAAATAGCAAAGTTTAAGTTTCACAGCAGTTGGATATTTATGGAGGCACTAGCTTCTAACAGAGTTTTGCCTTCATGGCAAATGTATAAGTATCCAGGTCAAGATTTACCCATGTGTAAAGTTTCATCCAAATCTGTACAGCCAATTAGGCACAATTAATTAATAAATATCCAAAAAATAGATGGAAGAGTAGAAAAAGCAAATAATATTGTGGCAAAGTGAAATACATGTTTTCTTGTTGGTTTCTTCTATGTCCCTTAGAAATCTAAAAGTTCTCACTGGAAATACTATAATCTCAAAAAAGGAAATCCATTTTTCCAAGGAAACACTCGATTTTATAAGTTCAAAAACAAACAATATTTAGTAAACTTACAGCCAAAAACTCAAAAAGAATTTCCCGTACCGGGAATCGAACCCGAGCCTCCTGGGTGAAAGCCAGGTATCCTAGCCACTAGACCATACGGGATATGCTTTAGTGGACGAAATTTTATTTCATTAGTTTCTTACACTCCCACTCCAAACAAAAATATAAATATTAGGCTTTTATTCATTGAAGGTTGCACTAGAAACGTTTTTAAGATATTGGATATTGCAAAGTTGCAAAGCATAAAACTCACTCAGCAAGTTTGTCTACAGGAGGCACTTTATCCGGTGGACACCCCATGGACAGAAGCCATTCAGCGAACTTCTCAGGCACCTTATCACCACTCAATTTTTCTTCATTCATTTTAGTCAAAATAACGTTCTCTATAATTACAAATTGCAATTTGCCAGACAAGTAACAAAAAGCATCACAACAACAAGCAACAGACGAAAATTCAAATTTGTCATTGTGACAGATGTCATTTGAAAGTTTGCCGCAGTCCACAGACAAATTTAGATGATATTCTCGTTTTATTATATTATTCGTTTTTTTTTGCACTTGGTATTTTGGAGAATAGACTCAGTTGAGTTGCACAAAGAAAGAGCTTCGTGATCTATAAAATACCAACCGGAAAGCCTAGTAGGCAATGATGAAAGAAAGGGTAAACCCTTTTTTCATCATTGATTACTAGGCGTTTTTATCATCTATTATGGTCGTGTCTATAATCTAATATATAATTATATGGGATATTCTCTCTTTTCGTAATAAATAAAGAAGAAGGGGACAAAACCAACGTGTTAGAAATACTTTAAGGCCAATTTGCAAACACACAAGAAATCTAGGAAAGACTTCCCTTCAAGGACCAAGGACTGTCACAAAACTCACAAAAATGTAAACGTCATTAATGTCAAAAAAGTAGAAATTAAACAATGTTGATATTCTTTTCCCAATATTTATAATTATTCATTTTAAAATAATGCTAGGTAACCTTAAAGATTTTATTTCTGTTGTGCAAGATGGGATAACGTCTAACAACAATATAAGACAAACTTTTCAAGAAGTGCAGAAGGTAACAAACTTATTCAAAGATAGGCCAAAAGTTTCTCACGAACATGAAAGCAAAGTGAATTATGGTGCTGGCGGTGCTTTACTGGAGAAATATCAAGAAGAATGGGCAAGAATTCATGAGAACGCCGATATAAATGCTAAGGCAGCTGACGAAATAGATAAATTGCTTATAGGGCTACACGAAGTTGCTAAAAAACGTTTACAAAGCGCGAATGAGTTGGCGCATAATTTGTCTTTTATTCCTAATATAACTGCGTCCGTAGCGCAATGTATGGATAGTATGAAGAATGTTGAGGCGTTGATGAAGTCTGTTGAGGAGGAGCTAGTGGAATTTGAAGATATTGTTGAAAGAAGCAAGATGGAAAATTGGAAATTAGATCACCATTATCATCTTACTGTTTATAAGGAGAAAAAAATGGGTAGGCACAAACAGTTTTATTTTACTAAAATGTGACAAAGTTAATCATCTGCTCTGTAGGAAGGAGGTGGTCTGATAACATGAATAATTTTATCAAATGTTTTCTCTGACCTACATTATCTGAAGTGCAGATGATTTTGATAAGGATTCTGCCTTGTTTGTGTTTTATTGTACATAAAACGGGGTGGATAGAAATGCAGGGGTGAATAAAAACAATCCACCCCATTTTACTGTTATCTATAAATCATTTAAACAATATTACAATGGCTAATCAGATTAGCTATTTCCTTCATTCTTCTCACAACCATTTAATAATGTTTAAAGTCATCATACCCTCAATTTCAAATTCAACTCTTTACAGAAATCCTGGTTATCAGTGTGTATTTATCATATTTGTTTTGGTGTGCACTAAACACCAAAATAATAATACAGTACCTAAAGGCGCTTACTTCTGATGATGATTAACAAGGATTACATTAATGTGACAAATCACAAGTTAGAGAAAATAAGTTGTATCGCAGATGCCCTACAAATTATACCAAAACAGTTTGCACACTGTAATGCTTGGTTCTACTCATTCATTCATGCTTGAAAGTGAACTGTTACGCTGTATGTAAAAACTCCCATTCAAGGAGTGCCTTCATAATGTAAGGAAAATGAATGAGAATGAGTTACTTGACAGTATAGATAATATATATAAATTTGGCTGGTTTCCACAACTCCATGACTAAGCAGAAATTTAGCATGCAGGTATACTTATTGTACAGTATACTTTCATCCACATTATTTTATAAAAGCTTTTTCCACTAATAACACACCAAACTGTGAATGGTGAAGGAATAGAGTGAAGTATTTTCCCAGTAGTAGCTCACTTCAGGCTAGGTTATTTAATAATATTTCTACTAACAGTTCCTACAATAAGTATTAATCTACCTGATAAACTCTCCTCCTCCTCTCTTTCTGATAATCTGACTCCAGTCCTGCCAAGAAGTACTATATTACCCAGGTAACGGGTTGTGGAGGTCTGGTAGGCAGTCGCTCCATGTAAAATACTGATATTCATCTGAATCCTGTTTGACTGGGAGCCGACCCCAATGTAGTTGGGAAAGGGCTAGGCAGATTGAAACTAAACAATACAAATTGGGAAGTAAAACAGACCATATCAAAAAATAGGCTAACTAGTTTTTATTATAATTTCCAGTGGCATTAGAGGAAGTACGCAATAAGTTAGCAAAGGAGAACAGCCAGAAAAACTATGAGAGAGAGAGACAGCAGCTGGCAGAGTACCAAGCTAGAAGAGAGCAGAGTGCCAGTGCATTCCAGCAGGATATCGCCAAGTACTTAGCTAGTGGTGCTGTGTCTTCAAGTAAGTTATAAATACATATTATGTGTTCAATTTACAAGTCTATTAGACCCTCAGTTCCTGAAAGATTTGGGTCAGTATGTCGTCTTAGGGGCGGACTCTCTCAGGGCTTGAAATACTAAATGTAACATAATATTAGTAGGATTACATATTTTAGTTGGGGTGGATTGTATGACATTCGTCCCACCTGCATGCAAAATACGCGATTAGTCGTGGAGTTGCGAAAACCAGCCCAATATAATACTAATAATACATATTTTTAATTTATCTCTGGAGCCAGTTCTTTTAATTCAGACAAAGTCGCGGGCAGAAGCTAGTATTTAAATAAAAATCAAAGGTGCGTTAGGCCATGATTTCCTTTTATCTGACTGCCCCAGAAAGAGCCACTAAGAAGAACTCTTTTTAATTTTATTGTGCCCGGTGCTAAATGCTTGCACTAACGAACACTTTTGGTAGGACATTCATCATTTAGATACAGTGTTCTGAGAGAGAGGTTTCATTACAGGAAATATGCACAGCGTAGACTATGCCATCTAGTGTTGTAAATCTCAAACTTTTACGTTGTAATTATTTGACCTGTGCTGCAAACTATATTTCCTGCACCCTCTGTTTAGGGGAACGTGCAGGAAGTAGACTGTACCGTCTAGCGTTGCAAATTTGAAACTTATAAGTAAAGTATACTTGACATTGACGCGTCCGTGCTGCCACCTATAGTTTCTGCACGTTCCCTGTACACGTAGATGTAGCACAGGACTCTTGGGAGTTTTGTCGCTATATACTTTACTCCAACTAAAACACTGGGTAGGTATTTGAAAAACCAAAATATGATTAAATCTCAAACAACTATACAAATACGAAACCTGCATTCTAATAAAAAATGACCACAAACAGCGTACAATCAAAGCTAAAATTACATAAGAAAACAATATCACACAACCTAAGAAATGAAAATAAACTACAACGAAGACAAGCTCGGACAAATTATGGAAAAAAATGGAAAAAAATATTTGAATTAAAAAAAGACATATCTTATATTGTACAAAGGAGCACAGCTGTTTAACGACCTACCAAATGTTGTGATAAATTAAAAGATTTAAACTAAAACTGTGAAATTACGTTTATGAAATGTAGTCATACCGCTACCGCATAATATTAAATGTTAGCAATTACATACTTCCTAATATTTGTTTCGGAGGGAAAATGTAATTATTTAGATATAAACAATTACTTATCTCACTGTAAGTGAACCTATTGTTCTTATGAGAATGAATTCTTAGCGAAACCAAACACTGGTTTCCGGTTTTCTGGCTTCTGATTATTTGTAACGACTGCCAAAGATCTACAAGTGACCGGAACCAACAACGTGATTTCCGAGGCAGGGAGGAGTCTCGGTATATTAAGATGATCACTCATCTACAGACTGACCTCGGCAAGCGGTGCTTAAAAAAATGTCCAAATAAATTTTAAAAAATAACCACATTATTCAAGGTTGATTTTTAATTAAATGAGTTTTTTTTGTTTTTTAAATAGCCTATTAAAAAAAAAACGAAAAAAAACACCACATCTCAACCTGAATAATGTGGTGTTTTTTTTTTGGACATTTTCTCTAGCCTACCCTAACTCGCACTGTTAACCATGAAGCGATTCCGTGCGGCTGTTATTATTTAGCCACGTGTTTTTTATTTATTTAGCTGTTGCTTGTAATAATATAAAAATAAAATAAAATAAAATTCGTATTTAAGTAGTGCCTGAAATTACCCCGACCTACAGATTCTCCCAGATAAAAGCCATTGCAACAGCCGTTTGTGTGGTACCCCCTTTTTAATTTTTTTGTACTTTTCTTTTTCTACGAAGAGTTTCCATTGGTATAATTGATTAATTATAAATATCATTCATGAAAATAAATCGATATTGAAGTGTTTGTACCTACCTAAATTAAATCTTCCTGCTTTTTCCAGGTCAGCCAACAACACCAAAAATAACTCTAGAACAAATCCAATTGGATGATGACCACACCGATCTGGAGAAGTTCCTTGACAGTTGATGTGATCGGCCTCTCGGTGGCCCAACGGTATCGTGATATCAGAGCTTGTACAATAAAGACTTATGCATTCTATTTTATATTCCAAAGTTAATATAATATTGTTGAGTATTTTATTTTTGCATTTTATTCTTTTATATTTTTTCCATGAGAACCTATTGAGCCAATAGGTCTCAATAGATTGAACATCTTGAAGATGTCTATATGTAGTGTTGGGCTTATCTGCTTTATAAGCTATCAAAATCAAAGCCCTGAAGTTTGAACAATTCATATACAATTTATTTTAATGTTAATACCTAAAGAATTCAATTTCTGTACTGTTAACCTTTTTTTTGAACTGAAATTATTTTTCTTATTCAATAATAAAGTCAAAAATACAAAAATATATATACAAAGCATTTATGACTAGTAAAAATAAGCACATTGCTAAAACAGCTTTATCGCAACAACACGCTTCACGCCGGTCGCGACATAGTTCGATACAGGTCTACGGGGATCCCACAAAAACTCCATTCACAGCAATAATTATATATCAAAATCTGACTCCGACCACTAAGAGTTGACGGACGCATCATATAAAACAGTCAAAAATATATTTGTACGCCACGAACACAAGGAATTTGAGTAGTACGACAACTGCACTGGGTGGGCTTCGTCAGTGACCGGCACGCATGCCGCATTCACAATTTTCCACTGCTCTTCAACTGTCAGTGGCGGGAGTGCGTGTAAAGTGTAAAAATATATGAGTAGCAATCGTGTAGGGTTAGCTGGACGCCGGGGGCGTCGCGTTTACTCTGCTACGTCTTCCTCATGATGGGGTGCAGGTCACCGCCGCCGTGCGCCGACATCTTCACCTTGCCCGCGACGTGGTTCTTGATGCACGGCCCCGCGTCCTTCATGGACACGCCGCCGTCCTCCAGCTCCTCGTCGGACGAGAAGTCCGTCACGCACAGCGTCAGGTGCCGCTTCTTGGGTGGCACCACGTGCAGCGTCCACCGCACGGGCCCCTTGTGGTTGCCCTTTAAATTCTCCCGAGCTTCGTAGTCCGTATCTGAGGCCGCTCGCTGGGACTCACTTTTTAAACTCCGCAAGTTCTTACTCGGTCTATGGGTTTGCTCCTTTTTTTCCCCCCTCGGGGGGGTGTGGAAGTTTTTTAAATTCATTACACTGGACGTTTGCCCCTTGGAATTAAGGTCGGGAAAATTCTGGGAGTATATAACAACGCTGTCTACCGGTTTTTCTTTATGAAATTTTGCCGGCTGTTTGCTTTTCGTGTCGCTCTCCGAGGGCGAGCTGGACGCGCGCTTCTCTGCCGAGGTGCCGCTGCTGCAGCTAGTGTTGCTGTTACTATTACTGTACTGTTCAACAGCCTGCTTTTCTAGCTCTCGAAACTTCGTGTCTATACTCTCATCGGATGCTTTGTACTGTTCTAGCGCTTCTTTCTCCAACTCCTCGAATTTGTGATCTACAGTCGGTGGGCGCACCCTTGATCCGGGGAGCACAATCTTCGGGTTCAGTTTCAGGAGGCCTGGCGTCACTAGTTTCTGCGCCAGCCTCACGACGGGAGTGAGGCCTATGGGCGCCGGCGCGCTCATGCTGAGCACAGTACTGTACAGACGCTTCTTCCTAAGCCCGGTGTCCATGGCAGCTGCGCTAGTGGACGGTAGCTGGCCATCAGTCGCGATTTTGTCTTGTGTGCTCGGACTTTCTGGCTTATCGCTTGAAGTTTGTGGTTCAGTCACGGGAACCACAGCCAGTTCGATCGTAGTGCTGCTGCTTTCCTTCTCCTCGGGTATGTCTGCCTTCTTGCCCTCTTCCGCTTCTGTCTCTTCGGGTGCCTTCTGCGGGGTGGTGGTGGCTGGTGCGGGAGGCGCGGGCGGCGCTTGCACGTGCGTGAGCTGGAAGCGGTGGTCGAGGCGCGGGGAGGGGTGGTCGCGCGGCCACCACACGCCGTAGCGGCGCTCGGGGCAACGTGCGGGCCGCGGCCCGGTGGGCGCGTAGCGGGACACGTTGGTGCCGCGGTAGGGGGGGCAGCGCGCCGCCGACGCGCGCATCACGGCCTGCACGCTGGCCGACAGCCGCCCCATGGCGCGCTGGCACTCCGACAGCTGCGGCGGCCGCGGCGGATCAAACTGGAACTGAGACATAGACATCTATTCATAAGTTAAAAAAATGTGTCCTAAAAACAACCAAGTGATCACAATAATTACTGATCCCAACAAACACATTTTTATGTAAAAACTAGCTTCTGCCAGCGACTTCGTCCGCGTGGAATAGTTACTTTACCCCCGATTTTGAAACTCTCAGCCCGATCGGTTTAAAATTGACAAAAGATAGACATGCTGTTTTGTGATATTTTTTAGATAATTTTATGTACAACATTTCCGTAATACATGATTTCTATGTAACTTTAACCATTAAGGCTACACACGCGACGGAAGCTTAAAAAATGGAGTAACTTCTTCCGTTTTCCCAACATTTTCCTTCACTGCTCTGCTCCTATTGATTGTAGCGTGATGAAAAGTATACTATAACCTGCCCAGGAGTATGAAGAATAATTGCACCAAGTTTCGTTAAAATCGGTCCAGTAGTTTTTGTTTCTATAAAGAACATACAGACAGACAAAAATTTTACTGATTGCATTTTTGGCACCAGTATCGATCACTAATCACCCCCTGATAGTTATTTTGAAAATATATTCCTTGTACAGAATTGACCTCTCTACAGATTTATTATAAGTATAGATGTTGCCAAGACGAGTCTACTCAAAATATAAGAAAAAGTGGTCAGATCTCATGTAGAGCCAAGATCTTTGATCAATGTACCCTAACTTTACCAGGCCTACCTTCAGAAATTCTACATTTTAGTCTGAACGTGTGGTTTGGCCATTTTATTTCACACACAATGAACGAATGCCTATGAAATCTTCGATAGCAAAACGACCACGCCACACGTCATCAAAAATATTGGCTCTACATGAGATCTTACTTTAGAGTTTGGCTTTATACGAGATCACGTACGATACGATTACGATTTTTTCACAGGGTAAGAATTTTTTTGTTTCTTTGTAGTAATATTAGCTTACTGTATACCAAATTTCAGCTTTCTAGGACTTCAGGAAGTAGCCTAACAATTTTGATGATCAGTGAGTCAATGACGAAATCGAGGGTTTTGAGACATTAATAAAATCTAAAGTATAATAGCTACGACATTCAAACTTTGTGTGTTTAATGATTGTACTGATGGCATTCTATCTTGAATTTTGAGAGTTAACAAAAACGTCGAAGCGTTTCGAGAATAGGTGGGTAGGTAGTGCCCTTGCGCGTTGCACTACCGTGCCCCCAGATTCCGATTGCAAAATTTCGTTTACAGATTGAAAGATAGACTATTGTCTAGTGCCATAGAGGTACTATTTATCCAGTTTTTTGGTGAACAGCTTCGCCTTGGGAGCGAAGCCGCAAGAAAAAGCTAGTAATGTAAACTTACTTTGCACGTCGGGTCGCAGAAGAGTTGCGCAGGCACGTCCAGGCAATAAGCGGGCGGTGGCGGAGCGAGCGCCGTCAGCCGCCGGGGCTGGCGTCGTCGGGCCCGCATCTTGCGCGACACTGGCGGTGGGCTGGGCGCGCGGGGCCCCTGCGCCAGCGGGGACCTAGTCGTCTGCGGCGGGGCCCAGAGCGCGCGCACGCTAAGCACCCGGGCCGCTAGCGCCGCCTCTTCGCCTGCGGCTCGCGCCCCACTCGGGCCCCAGCGCTCGCTAGCTGCCGATCGGTGCCAATTAATTCCTCTACTCGCTAAACTTAGTTCGCTAATTCATAAATGTCTCATCTTATTGAGTTAGCTTTACTTTCTCAGCTCATATCTGTTCTCTGCCTTTGTAGGGCTGTAGAATAGGATAAGATTCAGCTGAAACTTAACATCCCGAGAAATAAACTTCCAAAGCACATAGATGTAAGTGTAGGTAATAGACGTGAACGATTCTGAAGATCAAATAACTACAGGATACTCTAGCTCTACTACTGTTAAGGGTTTAAGGCGGAAGTGGGTGGCCGACGAGCTTAGGTCCTAGCTCAGCCAGAACTAAATAAGTAATTCCAGAGCAACGGATTTATTGATCAAGAAGGTTCTTGCACAACTAAGTTACAGTAAAATAACTACTCGTTTTCAAAACAATTCCCTAAAAGAATGACATTATAGCCACTAACTGACGTGACTGACTATACTAGCTAGTAAGATAAGAATGACGCACAAATCCTCGTCGGGCGGCATTCTGTACTGACGACGCCGTCGCGGGAACATGCTGCGCTCAGCTGACTCGTCTACCAGCTTGCGAAACCAGTATTCTACCTGGACATACAAAATTAATTAATTAGTACATACCGAACATTTCGAAAGCGTGGACAAAATGTCCTGATTATCTTCTATCATTTGTTGCCGACCTGCTACTGCTACAGCGGCTACAACCCTGCCCGCAGCAATCACCACGTCACACTACGACAAACTCTAAAACAAAAACTACACAATGAGTCTTTGACGTTCCCACTGTTTCGATACGGCCCCTCTTTCTGTGATACGGACGGAGCTGTTATGCAACACACGGGTACAGTACAAGTTGTTAGATGTTACACGACTTCGATTTTTTTAGGTTTAAGAAATGCCAGTGTCGGTTAATTTTTACTGCCTGCCTGGAACATACGAATATGTATATACATATTATCGACTGTTATCTACAATTAATGCTTATACCAACGGAACCAGCCCGTGGCAACGAATGGTAAATATAGTAGGTACATGCATACATTTTGAAGACTGAAGAACTGTTATAAAATCTAGCATTGACAATGAGCAACAGGATAATAGCAAGATCCTGGTACCTGCTCCACAACAATAACTACTCTGTAAAAAGAAGCTATCGGATAAGGTGAGTACTTAAGGTTATTATTAGTTCTTTACAAAAAGTGTTACCTCAGGGAGCATCCAGCATTCTGTGAGGTCAGAGTTTTCGCAGCCCTGTCCGTTGTACCCCCGCAAGTTTGTTCTCTCGTTCGCACTTGTATAACATTTCTCTCTTGAAATAGAAAACATTCTGTCAGAATACTGAATAACAGTGTTGAAAGATTTTGTCCTTTTTAAAAGGAAAAAAGAACTGCCACGAAAAGCAGTTCATCATTATCCACAGCCCGACTTTGCCCACTGTTGAGCATATGCCTATCTTGTGCCAATCTTTACCACCTTGTGCCAGTGAAAAACAGTAAGGGCACTACTTTTATTGGCTTTTCGCACTGCATCTGTACTTGTTTCTGAAATTCGCAGCAATACCATTATATTTACCTCCCCAGAACCACAGTCTGAAAATAATCCAGGGATTTATAATATCAGGGATATTAGTAGATCCATGCTAAATTGATAAGACAATAATTATGCTAATAAGTTGATGAAAGCAGTTATTGCCAAGTGCAGGTATTTAAATGGTTCAATTTGTGAGAATGGATATGAAAGAAATCGGTGACAGCGTGAGACTGGAAGGAATGGAAGAAGAAAACGTATTGCGTCGACCATAAGTAACAGGTACAAGAATAGGGATATTATTGATGAAATTATAAAAAAAATGTTTGTCATCTAAAAATGTTATAGGTAAATTTGAAAATGAAAACAATATATCTAGTTTTAATTTCCGCGAATATTAGTGGGTTGCAGGTATGCACCTCCCGCCCGCTATATTATGCACATGCAAGATTACAAGGCAAATGCAAGGATTTTATGCACATGCAGGAAGGCATAGCAAAACCCAACACCATTACAGACACGTGTTTCGCCTCTCCACGAGGCATCCTCAGGGGACGTGTTGACTCACTGACCGTTGAGTCAACTCGACGGTCAGCGAGTACCCACTAATATTCGCGGAGATTAAAACTAGATATAATGTTTTCATTTTCAAATTTAAAATGGATTTCCGCAAAGTAACGCCTGACTCAATCAATTTTTTTTTTATGTTATAGGTAAGTAAATAATAACCTGACTTCGTCGTAATAAAAGTTTCCATAGAATTGTGCCAATCGGGACTCTGGTATCACGTCTTTCACGCTTCTTCTGCCACTACTGCTTCCATTTTCTTGGCTTTGGCTTGAAATTGCGCGTTTATTATCTACAATCGGTATTAGTCATGATTGGATTAGTTTTATGGAGTTAGAAGCTTCATCGCTCCCATAAGAAGGGACTTGCAACAAAACTGTACAAGCGCGACATGTGGCTGTACTGGAGCACATCTTCCTAATCTCTCAGGGAATACATGGCGTGATGCTATGGCATGTATCATCATAATAATATACTGCTCGACTTCACCCACTGCTAAGTATAGACCTCTATTTTCTTGGGCCAATCCCTGTGTTTGCCTCATGCATGCAGGTTCTACCTGCGATGGCAATAATGCTATCTGTCTATATCGCCGCTATGTACATATAAAATAAGGTAGTGATAACCAAAACAATGTTAAGTGAAAATATTATGATCATCAATCCCAAGTCTACAAAGCTTATTTATTCAGATAGGTAAGATTCGAACGAAATGAGATTTATTCATATCGGTACTGGCGAGACCTTTCTTCCAGATCCGTTTCCCTTTCCTGTGTTACGAGTTTTCAATCTGCCTTTGACTTTCTCTATCTTATTGACGTTGTGTCTACCTAAGATGTGACTCACTATCTTGGGACCTGCAAAACCTAATCAGTACCAGTAAGAAGGAACTGTTCTCTAGATTGTTGAAAAGCCTAGAAAAGCAAATGTGCTCGGACATAGTCTTGGATTCGAAAGTACTTATACCTAACTGAAAGGAACTCGTCTCTACGAAACGTCGAGATCTATCAGTTTCGTTCTAGTTACTATTTTATAGTCTGACCTGTTAATTCGCATTGATTATTCGTTTGCAAACTTTGTGATTCCAATGATGTGTCTTGCAGTACTTGGGAGACACGACAATGTTGTGTCCAAAGACGCTGAAAACGAAGAAACATCATACCAAAAGGAAAAACTTACGTAAAGACACGTTCTGTCCAGAAAATGGGTAAGTTTGTGAATTTTCTGTAGGGTACCTGATTTGCTATAATGAATTCATCGGGAGGTTCCGTAGCCCATGTGAGATCCGCACAAAGGGCGATATGTGCCCACGCAGACGAGTAACGATCCACTTCGAAGCTCATTCAATGTGACATTTCACACATACAATTAATTATCTTTAGAATAAAAAACGAACTAATATAATAGTCACTAAATTTTAAGAGAAAAATTAACGGTAAAACTGTTAATAAAAACGAAGAGAATTTGAAAGACATTGGTGGTTAAATCTACAATAACAAAATTTTCCTCTTTTTTGATAGATACATGATATTTTTTTCTTTTATTTTAAATTGCTTTTCGAATTTCGTACCAAATGAAATGAAAGAAATTGTCATCGCGATGGCTTGGCCGGATGTCCGTAAGTAGTTTTTATTTGTGGCTTTATGGTGGAAGTTTTCACTCAAGATTTTTAGCTAAATTGGCCAGAACCGCCAGAACAGTTTCAACAACGTTTATATCATCTGCGTAAACTATGGCTATTGCTGTTATATTTTTTCGAACGGATTATTTTGATTGCAAATACTTTTGGTCGTTTTCACGTGGCAACATAGTGTTTATGGCGCATACTTTTAGTAGCTTGCAACATTAGCGGTCCCGCCCGCCAGCGCCCGCCCGTCACTCGTTATGTCAGTTTGGCTTGCGCAGCCAGGTGGCATTGTCCTTACGGTCGAAACGCGCAAGCGCGCACAGCTGTGGTGGCTGAATGAACATTGACAGAACAGTTAAATAATTATAATTTATATTATTAAATAAAAATAATAAACCTAATCAATTAACTAAACAAACTTGGGCTTTTATTAAAAAAGTGTTACAAAGTATTGGCATAAACGAGTTTGTATTGTGAAGAATTGGAGAAAGAAGAGTTAAAAAAAATCGATTACAAACGACAGATCGTATTTTCGTTGATAATTCTGTGTGTTATACGACTTTAGTTTTGCAACAAGTGTGAGCCCCGCTAGTCGTGCTAAGAACGGGTTTCGGGACCGTTGGGTTTTTTGTTTATGTATATATTTTGCGAGTGAGTGTGGTGTGTCGTGTCCGTTAGTGATGCTGCATTCGGGTGCAAGTGGTCACTGAGCCGTCCCCTCGCCAGCTCTGCACGGTGAGTGATGATCCTCCACTGCTCTTTATTTGTGCTATAACACTGGTTATGCAAGTAACGTCACTGGAAAGTCCGCTCAGTTGAATACTGGTTCGAGTTCAATCGACTTCATCAAGTGCCGTGAACTATCTACCTGTACCATGTGAATGTACTTGTACCTGTTACTTTTGTTCGACTAACTGTCCTTTCTAAAGTCGAAACATAATATTTATCGTTTCTATCTTGCTAAGTATTCATTACACTATATTATTGTACTGTATCCACACTAAAACAATTAAACTGCACGTATTGTTTCTCGACTGATTGGGACATCTATTCTATGACCAAGTGCATTATGGAGTCTATTGTTATTTTATCATTGGATCAAATCAAAACATCTTTTTGATTTAAGTAAGAGACAAAGGAACTTCTGAAGGAAAGATTTACGTTGTGGTGGAGCACTTGTTTATTATTGTTAATATCTATACCTTCTTACTATTATAGAACCTTATTTAAATAATAATCTTGTTTAGCTGTTGTATGTAAATTATTATTAGTAACATTACAATGGATGATCGATCATGCATTATTCATTATTTATTATGTAGGTTAATAGCACAGTTTATCATTTAGATTTATTTGATAAGATACGCTTTGAAGGGTTCCATTCATGAAATTTCACATTTGTAAATGTTCCTATGTAGGTATTTTAGTGAAAAAAGTGTGAACTTCAAGATTATGAACAAAAAGTCGTGAGTTCGTGATACCTACATTGACCCAAATAAATCGAGATTAGAGCAGGAGAAATATCATACTAGGACATACGTAACACATTCCTGTTTATTTATTTTAATACAGCCATCTTCTTTAAGCATTTATAGAAATACTCCTAATCCGCGGCTTCGCTCACGTTAAGGTTGCTAACTATTGTCTCTATAGTCCCATTTATCTCTGTACCAAAATTCATGAAAATCAGTTCGACAACATACGCGTGATAGTAAAACATACAATTTCGCTTTCGCATTTATAATATTAAGTTAGGACTCGCAACACACAACACTTTCTACATACATATACCTATCTGCTTTTCAAGGCCTTGTTATCTACAAAGACCTTGTTACATATCTCTAAATTTCATATAAATTTACCGTCAACGACCTATCCTGGGTGCAATTTCGACTATAACCAGATGGAACTGTATTTTTTTACTCTCTTTCTTTCCTATTCTTTCACTAAAATTAATGTTATGTTTTGTTTTGTTCAGGTTGGTTGAGGGCTGGCATTTGACTTGGCTTGAATTGGCGATAATTTCATCATCAGTAATTAACCCTTGCATCTTAATTAACTTGCTTGCTTTTGCACTCATCACTAGCACTAATTTGCTTGACTTACCTTCCATGTCTGGTCGAATCGGTTTACGTTAAATAAAGAAAAAAAATAAGTGCTCCGGGTCTACCTTCAATAAAATAAAAATAAAATGAATGAGCAAAAGCTTTCAACATCGCTTTCGAGACCAAAAAGCGTGAGCCTAAATTCGACCGGACTTGCTTTGCAGTTGAATGGAAACTATCTTGTTTAAATATTCTTATTAGAACCTTAGAAATCTTTTGCGGCAGCTTTTGTGTCCATTGAATATCAAACCAGATAGTTTAAAGATTAACCTTTACCAGTGCTTCTTAAAATGATTGGTTTATTTTGCATCTTGTGTAACTAAAACTGTATTATTGAACACTTTGGATTTATTGTCATGAATAAATACGAGTGCTAACATTTTGTTCCGATAATTTTCTTTATTCCCCATAATTTCACTCCCGTTCATCATTTACACTTTGTTTGAAATAACTAATGGTTTCATTTAGTCCGCAAAAACCAGCCCATACGTACGTATGTGAAATAAGGAATTCAACAGTATCAATGTTTTTAATTAGCAAAAACTACCCGACTGTCGCATAAATCCTCACTAAAAGAGAACTCAGAAGTGTTTACCTACCCTTTGTTATCTGTAAAAAGGGTCCACATATTGTTTGCCACAAGATTACGTACCTCGCCGTATAATATGACGTAACCAGCTCCCCAAACATTACATTACTCCACATTATCCCGCGCTAGATCCCCTAAACACTGCCAGGCCGCGGTGCTGGCCTTGGCCCCATTTCCCAATCCGAGCAATCTCTAAGGACAGCCTTTGGTATATTTCCCCGGATATAATAAAGCTGAATTCTCAATGCGGCATAATTTCAGCAAAAGAAATGGCTGTATGAAAATTTTGGAAGATCTTAATCTTAAAAGGGGTCTTGCTCTACTTTATCGCACTTAAAGGCATTGACAAAGACTGTTGAAGCGAAAACTTTAAATAACGTGTGTTCCCCAAAAGAGTTCAGTCAATCAAACATATAATATTTCTCTGTCTATCTCAATTTAATTCTTTGGTTGCACTTATTAGAAAACAGTCATTTCCAAAACATGCTTATCTTTACTCCACATTTCAACGACATGTTTACAAACATCCATATCACACCCAATCCTGTCCCTAACATTTTATTGCACTATTTACCTACCCTCGACCAGCTCACCGGGTTCTTCATCCAAACCTAAATAAATATGTCTCAATATAACTCCCAATTTTTTGTTGCGACTTTTTACGCCTGCATGCGGTATTAAGCCTGGCTGCTTCGACCTTGGCCCATTTTGGGGAGCAACCCCCGCTACGATGTTTTCATCTGCTCTGTTATTTAGATAAATTACACTTCGGATCTAACTGTGGGCACGCGTCGATGTTTTAGATGGGTAAACTCTCGCGCTTCTATCGATAGTTGTATCGTATCAAGGGATGAGAGCAAATCACATTAATATTTTCCTTTTCATTTGGACATGAGTCTTGCATGTTTTCATTATTAGCATGATTGTACATTCAGTCCTAATTATATATAAACAGCTTACATTATGAGTGTTCTTTTACTCAAGCAGTGTTAAATTGTTTTCTATATTTTTTCTTCACATTGAGTAATCTATTATGATTACAGCTCATTACGTAACTTACATAGCGTGAAGATTTGTAACAGTTGAAATCGTCTACTTATGGTAGTCTGTACATAATGGGCCCACAATAGTGCCTTGCTGTAATAGTGCATTACTTTCACTCCACAGTATAGGGCTCATAAAAGTAAAGATGACCCTTCAGATTGCTAAGACTATCAATCCTCGAAACTTTAATACGTCTCAAAGAGCCCAGTCACGATAGTAACAGGCTAATTAAAAATTCCATAAAAATAGTTGTGTAATAAGAAGCCTCATAAAACCACAGTAGCGAACAAACTGTCGATTTTATGGCGCCCATAGCATGCTTGATTCGCGTAGATACGGCCACTGTTTACCGCTGACCTACTTAGGTTAATTTTTCATTTTAATGTAAACCGGCCGCATGGGAAGAATTATGATGTTTATGTAGTTGTTACAGAGTCTAAATTTGTTGGGAGTTGATCGGGTATTGCAATATTTGATTTTATATCAGGTCATTATGATGCAAAGATCGATGATCGTGCTTGCTATAATTAGGCTCTGTAGGACAGCCCCCATTAAGATCTTCTAAGTCTTAAAAAGGTTTTTTTTTTCAACACGGCACTATATATATTACACTATATTGAATTCTGATGAATTCAATATACTAATTATATTGAATTCATCAGAATTCAATATAGTGTAGTTGCCTACAAAAATATAACAAAAGGAAAGGAGGCTGTAAATACAAATACGTAAGATGAAGATATGGACATTACTGTAAGTCAGACACTATAGTTAAGTGCCATTGGCATGCTTTTTTCCCACAGGAGCGAAGGAAGTAGTTTACAAAACATGATGAAAAGAAAGTTTATGCCAGAAGAGACTGTGTCTTGACCATATACTGACTAAAATGAAGTTTGGCGTGCCACATATAATTACATCGCACGCAGCACTGAATGGCAGTAGGTGATTAGCTTTACTAGTCACTAGCGTACGCAGCGTTGAGCTCATAATAATTAGCAACATCGTTGATTAGTTACTACAGAATCTTTGCTGCATGAGTGGGTTTGTAAAGGTTAACCATATCTATTTCATCATACAGATCTATATATCTTGTTCCAGCTTTTGCAAGCAACTTCGAACGGAACAACGTGCGAAATTATACCAAAGGAAAATACAGCCGGAGTAAAGATATGCACTATTCCAAACTATAATCTATCTCCATGCCAAATTTTGTTCAGATCCGTTCAGCCGTGTTGACGTGATTGAGTAACAAACATCCATCCATCAAAACTGTCGCATATAGAGTAGCATTAGTATAGCATTTAGATAGACTTACTTCTTACTACAGTTATGTAGAAAAAAGTAAGTCTATCTAGATCTATTTTGTACATATTTGTTTCCTTTAATGAGGCTGATGATTAAGCAAACGATGTTAGCAGAAAATATTTGAAGACATTAGTGATTCTTACGTTATTCAAGTTGGATAGTGTAGTGAGGCATTGTTGGCTCATTGCCAATGAGGAGGGTATTTAAGATTAAAGTGGATAGATAAAGCTGGCGAATGAATCTTATAAACAAGATGAGCTGACATAAGGTTTTTTCGTTCTTCGTAATCAATCATTACAGCTTTTACATGAGAAAAAAAAATGGCGATGATAAATAGATCGTTGATTTTAAAAATCCAAAAGAATTGACGTGAATCAACAAGGTAACACAAAAAAAAACAAGACATTGGTTACGGGTAGTGTAGTATTGATAAAAAATAAAACAATAGTTTTCGCTAAAGAAACTAGGAAGTTAATAACCACAAAGCAAAGAATACAGTTAATGTTGATCATATCAGAGTGCGATCCTGCCAGCAATGCATACAATGGACAGAACATCCAAGACCTTGAAACGACTGTGCGTAATAATTTTCTTTGCAGTGTTAATAAATGCGATCGTCAGACCTCACTTGTTATCATTTACAAGCTAACCTATCTGCTAACTTCGCTGCTACCGTTGCAAACATAAGCATAACAGATATGTAATACTTTGATTATATTAGCAATGCTTACTCAGTTGAAGACAATGATAAATAAAGAACTACCATCCGGTTGTCGTTGCAACTATGCAGCACAATGGTAGTCGGCCTGTAGGCTTACCTACTTATAATTACTTTTTCTCTGCATGTGTATTGACTCATTTGAGAGTCGATACAATGGTTTTATATCAAAGGATTGGAAAAATATCTTGCCGCTTATAATATGTTTGTCGCAAACCCGCAAAGCAGTCATACTACTCATACCTACTGCATATCGGGTAGAAGGGTTGTAATTAAGGATACATAAGACATTTTTTTAAGTTTCGTACCTGCGATTGCATAGTAAGATGACGTTTAGGGGGATCAGGCCCGCACTTAGCATGCAACAATCTCAATCTATAATATATTTAAATTGAATAAATCAAACTTATAATTCCTGCTCAAAATACATATACATATAATTACCAGCCCTTCGAATAAGATTGGCGTTAAAAATTCTGCGTGAAAATCGGGCAAAAACTAGTTTATCTTTGTATATTTTTGTACCTTCGGACCCCCCCTTGTGAAAGCTATAGCTTCACCCGTGGACCTTACATCACCAGGTAAGTCAAGCCCAAATATGTTTTACAATAAAAAAGTGGACAACAATAGATAGCAAACCCCAGGGTCTTCGACTGCTCACGGTGTTTCGCCTTCTCTGTCCTATCCTCCGCAAACATACGGAATACTGAACCAAAATTTAAAATTGCCCGTTGCAACTGTATTCTGCATTTCGAAACTTTCAAACGTAAATCCAGCTGCACTGGAAACTTTGCCAATAAAACTACTAGGACTACCAAAGTACCTAGGAGCCACTTCTGTGCAGTGAGCAGCCGACTCGTCCATTGTTTTTCAATGTTTATTTTACTTGGCTCTCTTGACTGTGCTCGCGTTATGAACTCGGATGCTTATTTTAGCCTTTCAACGCTCTTTCAGCTGTTAACGCAGTACTTATCATAAATTTATTTATGTTGTCTGTCTGTATGAGTATATTATGGTTCTTAAGATGGGCCTGTTTAAGTGTTGTGTAGGTACATACCTGTCTGTATTTTATTATAAATAATGCTGGTTTTGCTGTGGGGTCTTGTGTTAACAGTAGGTTCTACTGTCATTTGTTACATTGAATTCGACTAAACGTAGCATTATTTCTACTTCTTCGTCCTTATAGTTTTCTCGTCTATTTTTATCGTTCTGTCTTTTCAATTTCACCAAGTTTTCTTCATCCTTAGCAGTTATTACAAGTAGTAAAAAAACAGAAAAAGTGTTATCGAAAGCTTTTTGAGAATCCAATAAGTAGTGAAAAGTATCAAGGAAGGTTCTAAGAAAACCAATGTATCACACAAGATAATCTAACCTTACGTTCAAAAGTCACAATACGAAACGGTACACGCTGCTACGGTAACTAGATACTTAATGTACTCTCCCACGCGTTCCCGTCATATTCCCATAACCTACTGATATACTGTATTTATTATTCACTAGAGTATAATATCGATTCGACACGATTTTGAGCCTTATTGCTTTGACGGCAAGATAGGAAATCTTGCTTCTTATATCTATGTAGGAAACCTACCTTTAGAATAGGTTATGAATTTTTTGATACGAAACGTATGTTTTGAAGGGAAATTTTATGGAAGTAAAAATATAGAAATATAGATGGCGAAAGATTTAATTAAATAGGTACATATAGACGAGTTCGAAAAGAAAATTTAAGTACACTCATAGGTGTAAATTATGAAAGGCGTAAACCAGTGCTTCTAAATTATCGATCACTCTTTAAAAAACTTAAGCGGTTGATAATGATATTGCATCACATTTAGCAGTACCCACTGCACTACTATTGTCGACCGCCTTTTTGATCTTCCTGTGAAATCCTTCTGACTAACCACAAAAACAAGAACATGGGCATGACAAACTAAATTTTCACCAAGAGTCCTAAAAAGAATCAGTTATTGGATAATGTCAGTATCACAGAAGGAATTTTGTTTTGTCTATGGTAGTAACATCATCTATAGGTAATGTCCGCCCCAGACATAGGCAGGCCCATTCATGAATGAATTTGGTATTTAGTAGTATTGTAGGTATGTGTAATGCTTAGTTTGAATAGGTACTGATTAGCAGGTTCCAATTTCAAGTTCTCTAAAAGGAATTTGAGTTCTGAATCTGCTGATTTTTTACTTTTATTTATTTTTCCCCCATTTTGTATTTTTTTTTAATTTGTTTTATTTGTATAAACTATGTTTCTTTCTTTCCACGATTGTGTGTCCTTTTTTCGTGGGGTCACATCAAAGAGTTCAAAGATCGTAACAGGGGTCACTAGATAGAAGGTAGGTAAAGAACTGATAGTTATAAGGGTAAGTAACTAGGTACACATATTAACTGGCCTTATGATAAAAAAGCCTTAACTGAAAATTGCAATACAAACTCAATCATGAGTTATTCATATTCAAGAGTAATTTATTGCAGGAAAAGTCATAAAGAATTAAACTGAATCTGAAATCCTAATCGGAAATATGTAATAGATTATTACCTTATTGTAAGTTGGAACTAGCTACCGTTAATTAAGTCATTACTTAAGATTGATTAAAGAAAGTTATATTTACGACTAGGAAGAAGATTAAATAATTTGATTCTCTCGAAGAATTGCATGTTATAACTTTCACTGTAATCAAAATTGCGTGTTTTATGTATGCATTGATTATTTATATATTTATTGTTATAGGGGCTCATAAAGTTGACTATTTAAAGAATAAATATAAACTTAGTTTTAGCAAAATTAATGTATTTTTTTAAATAGTTACCTCGTAATATTCTTTCGATTTTAGATAACCTAGCACCGGCTGTCTAACGCTCAGCATACATACTGAATTGATAGTCCTTTCGGTATTGGATTGCTCACTGCAATTTTATTTATCTAACTACTTTCTTCTAATATTTTAAAAACTGTGATTTTCGTTTTACATTCTGAATGAAGTTTTCCTTGACGTTACCATATTCAGTACCAAACATTCACGTTTTCTTGAATCAATTTCAATAGCACAGCGTGCAAAAATACGGTTTCTTGAAAGATAAAAACAATGATGCATACAAAAGCGTTGGAAACATCTGTTACATTGTTTGTCATTGAATGGCTAGCATGTGGGTACAAACAGCAAACTGTATTATTGAAGTTGCACTGGGCAAAAAATATGACTTGAGTTGCGACCGCAAACATTCACAGATGTTGAAACCATTACACGTATTGATAAAATATTATTAATTTAATGGGATTGTCAGACATAACTAAATTCGTTGAGGCTAATTGAATTTATTTGAGAAGTAGATTTCTATAACCTGAATCAAGAATGATTAATTAAATTGAGTCATTAGAAACTACAAATCTGGGAACTGAAATGGTCGTCTTTTTTTCTGCCTAAATCTGAATACCGATGTAAGCATACTTACATAAAACAAGACAAGAGAGGAAGAGGTAGGTATTTTTGTGCCGTGAAGCTATCTAGTCTTTGCCCACGCCTTCGATCTCGAAAAATCTAAATTTTTATTTTTTCCGGGAAACAAAAAATGATTATGGCTATATGTCTTGGCGATAATGAAGCTTTCTAGCATAAGTATACATAAGCATAATCAGCCATTTAATGTTCCCACTGCTGGGGCTCTGACCTCCTCTTTAGGAGAGGACATGGGCCGTAATCCACCACGCGGGCCCAGTGCGGGTTGGTGAATGTCATATGTCTTCGAATTTTTGGTTCTAGGACACGATGTTTTCCTTCACCGTTTTGAGAGCAGAGGTGTTGAAATGAATTACACAAAGTAATGCGCCTGGCTGGGTTTGAACCCGCGACTTACAATTTGTTATTCGGAGCCGTTGCCACTCGACCACAACTGCTCCAGCTTTCTGTCCGTGAAAGAATTTCGCAATCAGATCAGTTCTTCCAGAGATTTACACCCATAAACATATGTATAAATATACAAAAAAATATGGATAGGTAGAAGATGATTGACTCTACACGAAAATTGTCACAATACTTATCACATCAGGCTGCGTCAGTGGACGGTATAGCCGTGGTCGAATACAAGCGGTCCAAACAAGGGTTTAAAAATGTTGTTTGTTTTTTTTTTCCTTTAAGAAAACGTTGCCACTAGGAATGTCTCCTGTATCGTGGGGCCGCTTACAAACATACAAACTCACATACACAAACAGCCAGACCCGAAACAACTATTTGTAGGCCATACAAATATTTGTTTCGTGCCGGAATCAAACCCGCGACACGCAGCGCAGACGCCAATCGCACAACCGCAAACTCTACTTTTGTCATTGACACGTTAGGAAGAAAAATATTCTTAGTAACATTGGCGCCCAGTTTTGTACTTCACAAATCGTGGTTCATTATAATAAAGCCTTATGCACTTCCTGGCGGCCTGGAACAGAAGAGACCGCACTATTACATCTATACCCCTGTTCAATGCATGTAGGCAGAACCTATAGATAGAATACATCTAGCTCCTGAACAATAGCCTCGTCAGGGCTTGTCAATACTGCCTTCCACACAATTATGGTATTGTGTCTAATAGTGTCCATCGATAGATACTGCCTTGGTCTTGAACGGAAGCGTCCGAAGGGCCTTGAAAACGGCTCTTTCAATGGCGACTCTTGGCATTCAGTGGCTTTTAGCTATTTACTTCAGTGATGACTTGTCCTTAAGTTGCGTTGCAGGGTAAGAAAATGGTGAGAATTAACTTATCTAATAAGATTTTTTTTCATAGTCTTTTTTTTGGATAAAAAAAATGAAATCCCCAAATAACCCTTTCCTCTAGGCGGAGTGGAGGAGAATATCAGACTGTTACTGACTGTAAAATCGCCCGTACTCCTCCTAAAGCCCTTTGCGTTCCAGGGTCGCGGTGACTCTTTGGAACAAATTCCGCGACTCCAGCAGGCACTGACTCTATGGGACTCCTTTTTCTTTGCTGACATCTCTTCGCGCGTAAAACACGACGCGCCGTCGACCAGGGCCTGGTTGTTATCGTACTCTGTTCCTCCCAAGCAGGACAGACCTCTACCGTATGCTAGGCTCCTTCGTGTCCTTCGGTGATCCACATAGTATTGACACCCGGACGTGTCCGCCCGTTGAATCCGAAACAGTTTCGTCCCGAAACAGCCGTGTCCGGTGAGTACCTGCGTTATGCAGAGGACGCCGCGCGCCGTAGCGTCTTTCAAAGCACTCCCTAAAAGAGGGGACTTATCACCGGTAGCGTGCCCAAGGTTGTGTATTTTTTTCCAGACTTTTACGACAAGTTTGTCAAAGGTAAATCTGGTGCTTTTTATCCGAGAATTAATCCTTAGCTAAAACCCTGAGTGATTGATAACCATCAAAATTAAAGTTTAGTATAAATCATCCGTTTTTCATCCATCTAATCATTAATTTGATTAAAAAGGAACTGTAGCTGCTCTTACTAATATGTATATTACCAGCAAATAATCCTTTGAACGCATACAACAGAGCATAAACGCATCGGCGTTTCTCTCACGCCAAGATACAAGTTCACCGTTTTGTTTGTCACATATTCGTCATGTTGGCGTAAGGGAAAGCTTCGATTGTCACATATTATTATGTGACATTGTGTGTGTTCAAAAGGTTTTTTTTTTCTACGGAATTCATTGTAAAAGTTCCCGTATTCCTAACCGAGCTGACATTTTGCATAATACGTTATGTTTAAATGACAATGCATGGCTAGCTAAGTAACATACCTAATCCTAAATTCACTATGGCGGACCCTTCAAAATGGCGTACTAACTCTATCAATCACTTATGGTCCCCTTAAAAGGGTTTGTTAAGAAGTACCTATACGAAAAAAGCTGTTATTTTTTAAATTAAAAGTATTTATTTTATTTTATTCATACACACTTTTTGAATACTCGCTTTTACTCGCAGCTCCGCCTACGTGTCCTTACCTATAGCTGGATTTCATGTGCATTATTTCGGGATGTCAAGTAGCCTATGATACCAAACGGCAGGGCAGCTAGCAATCGGCTCAGTGCTTCTAGAGATTGTCTTCTACAAACATTTAATCTATTTTACCTCTTTATTCTATTAGTTATCTCTTCTACTAACCATCAATGTGGACATTCTTCAATAATATAATACATGTGCGAGTATGTATACGTCTCCTTACTACAATACCTACATGAATAGTTGCCTCGTATCATCTCTTTCACAATGAGACTTTTTAATTAGTAGATCGTTCTGTCGTTTCATAATGAATCGTTCGGGATACAGAGCTCGGAACGCCGCGCTCGCCGGTAGTGGCCAGAAACTTTTCTGAAGCATTTATATTGCTTGCGTACAATATGCTCTAAGCACAGTTCGGCTGTGATAGCCATAGTCCAAATAGTAAAGGACAAATATATTTATTTATTTATTTTAGGTCAGCCAACAATTGTTTACATAATGCATTTACAATATATATGTTATATCTACAATTATAAGTGTAACAATTACTTATAGGCTAACACTGCATACACTATTTATGGTTAAACAGAAATGAGTAGATTATTCATGAATAAATTATATATAAATAAAAAAATACTAAGGTTTCACAGATAATAAATAATTAATTCTATGAAATTCTATGAACAAGTAGTGATAGTCAACGACACGCTCGGTTAAGGAGATTTGACGGTGCCGTTTCAAACAAAGAAGCTCATTTCTTAATAACAGCTGCACGGGTCAACCTTGCGCCTGAGCATTGGTTGGGGCAAGGTCCGATAACAACTATAGGCCTGGGTCGACGGGTTGCGGAATTTGTTCGAAAGATTCACCACAGCCCTGGAACGCAAAGGGCACAAGAAGGATCACAGGTGGGTTTTAGTCAGTAAGAGTCTGACACTTCCTTCCGCTCCGCCCAGAGCGGGAGAAGTCATTTGATGATTTCCCATCCAGAAAAAAAAGGCCTGGATCGACGGCGCGTTGTGTTCCACACGCGCCTCAAAGGATGATGAAGATGTCAAGATAGTAGTCAGGGTCCGCTAGAGCCAGTGTTTACCAGGGTTGCGGAATTTGTTCGAAAGTATCACCGCACGGCCCTGGAACGCAAATGGCATTTGGAGGAACAAGGATGGGTGTTTGTCAGTAAGAGTCTGACACTTCGTTTAACATGATATAATATGTTTAATTAACAATTAAATATTTTCCCTTTATAATATTATGGTTGACACCAGATAAATGTGCAATAAAGGTCATTGCCCTTTCCTTGATATCTCTTCGTAGGTACATGGACAAAAAAAAATTAATCGTTTTCCATTTCTAGTAAATATAAAGGAAACCGATGGATGTTATTCAATATAGCGTTAATTCATTATTTCTGTTTTAAGAATTAAGGTTGTCAATAAATGTAGGTGGGTCAATGACCGTTATTGCACATTTATTTGGTGTCTGGTATACTATAGATATTATTAGCTAGTCTAACGCAGAAAGCAACAAAGCTGGGAAATGGTTAGTCAGATTGATTTGTCTCTAGCAATGGCTGGCGAGGCGTTTCGATGCTCTGTGGCTAGGAATATTGCTCGGTGGCAGTTTTAAAATTGAACTGTCGATATCATCGACTTTGCACTCTACCAGTGATTAATGAGAAAGCCATTGGAAACTTTGGATCTCATATTTTCAGATTTGAAAGTAGAAATATCAAGTTAGATGACAGTTTATTTGATTAGATCATTAGCTTGGATCTTTCATCTTATATCTCTTAGATCTTGCAGTGTTAATGCCTTCAAAATTAGTAGAAGTATGTAGATATTTGATAAATAAATTTACACAGTTTATTATCTTTGTTATAGTATCTAAATAGAGATGTTTGGAAGAAAAAGACATGTTGTGTCTCCGCAACCATGGTTGATTGGTAGAGAATGCGGCATTAAGTCTACTTATGTACTTGTGAGATGTTTGTAGTTTTAATAATCGTGCACCGACCCCAAATAAATTAAAGAAAGAAAACAAGTTAAGAGAGATTATGGCAAACATTTAAGGGCGCACCGAGTTTCTAGCGCTAATCGATTTTAGGTATTCTATGCGCTCCGTTTATGTGTGCGTGAGGCACACCGGCAAGAGAGCAGCGCCGACCACATGAGTAAAGAAACGGAACAGAGACCAAGCTTCTTAGGAACGTGCAAAATTGTTACCTATTTTGGTAGGGTTGTCACAATGGGGTGTGACAAATTAAACAAAACATTTTGTTAAATAGTTTTATTATTCAGTATGATAGAATACTTTATATTACTCGAATGTTTTTCTTTTTATAATTTTAGTTTTTGAATAATTTATTGTTTCTTTTAATGGTGTGGTAAATAATATAACATGCTACTAACCGTTAAAGATTCACTCGTAAGGAGACAATTCTGGCTGCAACAGCAGTTCATGATAAAAATCGTTCTAAACTATAAAAATTAACACACATAATTCCTACCTACCTACTACATACCAACCCACTCACATACCTACAAATGTTTAATAAAAGCTTGTAATAACAATAAAAAGGTAAAACACACCGTGTAGTATTACTCTCTTCTTATTAAAAATGATCATACAATAAGATACTTGAAAAAATAATAGTCAAATTTGTACTTGCCTATTATGAAAGTTAGAGAAAGTTAAAGTATGATATATTTTTATTTCTTCTAGTATTATTGTACAAACAGTATAATAAACAACCATTATTAATAATTAAATACCACGTTTTTACATTAAAATATTCAAACTTGCAACTAACAAAACAAACAAAGTGCGTCGCGCTGACCCTTAGATTGTCCTCTGGCTGTGCCAGCGTAAACTGGTTTTTTCCAGTCTCGCTGTGTACGCGACAAGCGGCCAGTGGACACGCACACATGCCCCGCGTACTTGTAGAAGTGCAACCAATTCGCGCGGTTGTTCGAAGCTTTATCTCTGTTCCGTTTATCTACTCATGTGGCGCCGACCGCGCGCCGCGCGTATAATAACTTATCGGCTATATAAATAGGGTAAAAATCCCAGTAGTCGACCTTTTATTTTCAATTTCAAATTATTTATTCATCAAAGTAGATTCAGTAAAAACTACTTTCGTTAGTACGTAAGGTTCGACTTTTATCCATTCAGTAACTTGACGGTTAATTTGACAGATTTTAATAAAAAACAGCTATTTGAGTTGGTGTAAGCATAAACTATATTCAATTAACTTCACAAATGTACAGTCGGTGATAGCAATTAACTGACCCCCTAAAAATTAAACGAATTTGAGCCTTTTGCTCGTTAGCAGTAAGACAACTGGGTCAACGTCTACGATCAATAAAATAGTTATTCGAATTTGATCTTTAATCCGCAGTGTTAAGGTAGGTATGATCTTGAATATTATTTTAACTTGTAATATAATACGTAATTTCGATCACGTTAAATATGTTTCGAGTGGTCTAGTGGTGAGTGTAATGAGCTGACATTTCGAGGCTGTGAGTTCGTAATCAGCGTGATTGACGCGTTTGTTTCTGTTTTGTAAATTTAACTTTTTAAATAATAAATTATAATATAGTTTAAGTTATAAATAATAAATTATAACTTTAGCAACAAAAAAAAAGAACAGAAATAAAAAACCAAAATGATGGTAAAAACGATTATATTTTATAAAAAAATATTATAAGAATAACATAAATGATATTGATGACGACACGAAGATGATAATATTTACCTACTTACTAATAACGTTGTTAACTGCACTGAGTTTAATGTAGTGAATAAACATGTTATAATATTTAGAAATATAGGTATGTATTTCTATTTCATAACAATAACATCACCACATTAAATATCATTTAACTAAATAAAACGGCATTATACGTTGAAGTTCTACCTACTATAATATCAATTTGTTTTGTGAGTAGTTATTTTAGTTATAAGGTTTTGACAAAAAACTAGGTATTCGAAATACTTCGTTAGAAATTATAACAATAGTTAATTTAACACACACACTGACATACGTTAGTATTGTTTGTGACCAACACTGGTTACTCAAGTCATTTATAATATGCTTTTAATAGCAAAGTGGAGCACCATTTTTTTCTATTACTTGTTGCAAGCGGTCCCGCATACCGCGCACCATATCCAACAACAATCACTTCCTCTCATGAATGGTTTTGGTCCAGGACGATCTTTTTGAATATTAAAACCACACGTCAAACGTCTTAGCCACAATCTGACTGTATTTCTCTGAAACAACACAATAAGCATAATTTTAGTAACGAATAAGTAGGTAAACATAATTTATCGATTAAGTTTGCAAAAATAAGTTTATCAATTTAGATAATATAAATCAAATTAGACCTATAAATGATCTCAAATTAGACTCATAATGAAACATAAGTAGTTAATTGTCTATTATTCTACATTCACCGGCTTTTAAGCCAACTAACGAATTAAGGAATAACTATAATTATAAATGAAGCATAAAAAAGAATACACTTACCGCTATATTAAGTTTCGTAGCAATCGCTTTAATACCAACATTCTCCTCATGCAAATAGATTATTTTGTATTTTAAATAATGACTCAACTCAACTTGGACATGACGATTAAACTATCAAAACTGATAACAATTAATAAAAAGGAAAAAAGCGTGGATCTTTACAATTTAGTAAGGCAAGGTAAAAATGTTCGCGCGTATTCACTGCTATTTGTGCATAGAATATCTTGTTCAATTTATTCTTCTACCCCATATTCCTAATGTCATATCTATAGCAGTTTTGGTTGAATACGCATATTGACGTCTAACTACCCACTTATTAAAATAGGTGAACAGTTATAAATAAATGACCTAATACCAACCTCTTAAAGCTCAAGTTTGCGTATCAAAATTATTTATTGTTTCTGTTCAACGAGTAGTGTTAGTCTGATAAACTCAAACATATTGAATAACTTTTAATGTTATGAGCATAGGGTGTAAAATCGAGTAATTTTTAGGGGGGTCAGCTAATTGCTATCACCGACTGTACTTGTCGGAAAAGGTATGTCTGTCTCTCGTTAGCATCAGGCATATTTTAATTAGTAGTATGGGCGTAATAAGGGTAGTGTTGGTTATACCGCAATATTAAAACGGTTTGCAGTTCAAATCAGATTGCAATTCACGAACAAGTCAGTCACACTTGCGAATCACACACTGTAGGTACCTATACAACTCAACGATACGAAACGCGACAGTTTCTATGCATATGTTGTTCGTACGATGTCCAATGTTTCGATGATCCCGAGAGCTTTTTTTTTTGAAAAAAGCTCTCGGTATCATCACTCACAGTTCAGCACACTAAGGCTGGTTACTGCGTAACCGATAAATCCTGTGGTGGTCTCAAATGAATTTAAGGCCCCCAGCCAGGGCTAAAAACTACTTAAAACCTAAATGACCGCTCGCTAAGAGCATCCCCTGTGGGACACGGGCCTCGGCTTAGCAGGGTCATTGAGGGAGGGCAGCAAGGGACAGGCTGGGTCAGGTTGATATTATTTTGGTGATTTAACGGTAATGGCTCAGCGGCGCAGGCTGGCTCGTTAGGCAAAAGAGGGTTTTGACGGGGGCGTCGCGATGTACCTCGTCGGCGAGGCCGGTATACGCGGAACGCGGTCTGTGTTTGTTTTTCCTAAGAGTACTGGTTTCCCTACTACTCTCTTGGTTCTGGGTGATGGGGTCATCGGGCTCAACAAGGGTATGCCGCGGTCGGCGGATCTTGCTGATCTGGAAGGGCGTGTATCTAGTAGCCGATACGATAAGGGGGTTCTGGTGCTTTTCAGCGGACTCTATGAAACGCTTTGAAAAACGTTTCATGAACTGTTTGATGGTGGGGATGTGGAGGTCGACATGGAGTCGCTCATTCCTAACGTATCACGGGGCTCCGCAACCTTTCGAAGAAACCGATTTTGGATAACCTGCAACCTATGGATCTGGTGAGGCTTAGCGTGTGCGAAGGCTATACACGCATAAGTCATTATCGGGCGTATGCACGTGGTGAAAATGCGTAGTTTGCATTTCAGGTATAGCTTGCTGCGTGCATTCAGGATGTAATGAAGCCTACCGAGAGCGAAAACGGCACGACTGCGTACCGTCTTTATGTGCTCTCCGAAAGTAAGCTTTCAGTAGGGGATCACACCTAGATATTTGGCTTGCTCCACCCAAGGGATCGGCTTGCCAAATAACGTGATTGGGCTGGGACGTGGTGGGAAGAGACGAGTCTGGGGCTTGTAAAACAAGATCGCCTGACTCTTCTCTGGGTTGACTTCCAGTCTCCGCTTCCGGAACCAATCGCCTAGTGCGTTTGCGGATCTCTGGAGGTGGCCGGCTATTGCCTTCTCGCTATTGCCGGAGCAATAGATCGCCATGTCGTTAGCAATTAGAGCTAGCTGTGTCTTAGTACTAGTGGGAATATCGGTACTAAATAGCGAGAACACCAGAGGGGAGAGGACACCGCCTTGGGGTACTCCGGCGTTTGAGATTTGAGTGGACCTGTCCAAACAGTGCAAGCATTTGTCAGTTATCATGTAGCTCAAATTTATAACTTTAAGGAGCTCAACGATTTGACGAACAATGCCAAAGTAAAGACATTTGGGTAGGCCACATAAAGAACTAAAGCCGCCAGACTAACATTAAATGAACCTCTGACATACACAATACGTTATATGAGGACCATGCGACTTTTAATAACTTGTCTTCAAAACACGTAACATTATTTTTCTTTGAACTGTCAAGTGTCAAGAATAGAATTAAACGTCGAAGTATGTTTTTGCAGGCAGATTCTATTGAATTTCTGATAATGAAGTTACACGGTAAGTACTTTGTTCGTTATGGCAAGACTTTTTCGGGAATAAAGAAGCCAGCAAAATTGTTATTGTTGCGCGCCAGAATTAAGAATGGAAGACAGCGGCATTCGGTACTACTAGCGCCATCTAGTATCGAGTAGCAGAACTAGTGAAGTCAAGGACCTTCGAGATTTTTCTATGCTAGAATTCTCGGACCTTAGTCGGTCGCGACCGATATGTACGCGAACTTTCTGGAGTTCTACTCGGCGCCCTATATAAGGCCGGCACATGTGCCGACCGAGTCAGTATTGGAATTGCGATACAAGTGATAACTTCGAGAGCGATCTTCGACTGCGAACTCAAGTGATTAATAGTGCGATTGTGTTTTGTGATTAGTGCGTTTATAGTGTAATTAGTGTGGTGTAAATTAAAGTGTCATCTTTGTTTATTTAATCGGCTGATTTTATTGTAACGAACCCGAAGCTCGTAACAATTGGTGTCAGAAGTGGGATTGGTTGCGTCGGTGCCAAAATCTATCGACTGGGAACCTCAGCAAGGACGCCCAAACGAAAGTGACCACACTTTTAGATGACTGTCGCAGCGTTCTGTCTCGAAATGAAATGGTCAAGGCGAAGAGAATGTTACTGAAGTATGTCAATGTTTTCTCTTCAAATGATGCTGACATCGGGAAGACTGGCTTAGTTCAACACAAAATAAACACAGGAGATGAATTGCCTATCCGTCAGCGGCCAAGGAGATTGCCGGTAGCGCGTGAAAAAGAAGTGGAAACCATGATTGAGGGAATGGTTAAGGATGGTGTCATAGAACCTTCATCGAGTCCATGGTGTTCACCTGTTGTGCTGGTAAGAAAGAAGGACGGCAGCATGCGGTTTTGTGTTGACTACCGTCGTCTGAATGACGTTACGAAGAAGGACAGCTATCCGTTGCCAAGAATCGATGACACGCTGGACATGCTTACTGGAGTAAAGTGGTTTAGCACGCTGGACCTAAAAAGTGGCTACTGGCAGGTTCAAATTGATCCTAAGGACAAGGAGAAAACTGCATTCTCGACGGGAAAGGGTCTGTGGCAATTTAAAGTCATGCCGTTTGGTTTGTGCAACGCTCCGGCAACGTTTGAAAGGTTGATGGAACTAGTACTAACCGGGTTAATTGGCGAGGCTTGTCTGGTCTACTTGGATGACATCATCATCGTAGGCCGTACGTTTGATGAACATCTGCAAAACCTGGAACGCGTGCTCATGAAGATCCAGAGTGCAAACCTCAAGCTAAGTCCGAAGAAGTGTTCATTTTTCAAACGGCAAGTTAGTTTTTTGGGATACGTAGTGTCGGAAGAAGGTATCCGCACGGATCCAGAGAAAATCGCCGCTGTCAAGGACTGGCCAATTCCAAAAGACAAGACGCAGGTCAGAGCATTTTTGGGTTTGTGCTCCTATTATCGGCGATTCGTCAAGAACTTTGCAGACATAGCCAAACCCCTGCACAAGTTAACCGAAGAGAAGCGACATTTCTGTTGGGATGAGAGTTGCGACATTGCATTCCAGGAGCTCAAGGAACGTCTGTGCAAAACACCCGTTTTGGGGTATCCTGATACCGGCAAGGAATTTATAGTTGACACAGATGCAAGCGACATAGGACTTGGCGGTGTGTTATCTCAACGGAATGGTGATCAAGAGGTTGTGATAGCGTACTTCAGCAAATCTCTGTCGAAGCCAGAAAGGAATTATTGTGTCACGCGACGGGAATTACTTGCTGTGGTCAAGTCATTGCAGCATTTTAGCAAATATCTGCTGGGGCGGAAATTCCACTTACGGACTGACCATGCTGCACTGAAATGGCTATTACAGTTCAAAAATCCAGAAGGACAAGTTGCGAGATGGATTGAACTACTTCAAGAATACGACTTTGTGATTGAACATCGCAGCGGGAAATCTCATGGCAACGCAGATGCATTATCAAGAAGACCTTGCCCTGAAGGCTGCAAGCATTGTACTCGGCAAGAGGGTAAAGAAGTCGTACATTTATATGGACATTTTATATGGACGCCGAGACCTATAAGTATGCCGTTATTTTGGATACAAATTTAAATCTACCATATACTATCGATACGTACAGCCAACGTTTTGGGACTTTAAATTACAAAGGTCAGGAAATAATAATGTCCGATTTACAAGACCTCATTCATGATTTAACGGTACTGAATGCTGTTCAAATAGAGGTTGACAATTTCCAAAAACAACAGCAAAATTTGTTAACAGACATGGAAACACAGAACCTACAGTTTAATACTAATTTACAATCAATCAGTGCTATAGATTCTACTGTTAATTATTCCTTTCGAGACCAAAGGCCATAAATTCAAAATCCTGTTTCAAAATATCCAAAGTATGTATAACAAACAACATCTATTACAATCTTTTTTATATATATTATAACGCAGTTTGCATATCAGAAACATGGCTATCAAATGAAAAACTACAAATGATCCAATTCAACGGTTATAAAATAGCAGCGTCATATTGTCGTAATAGGCGCGGAGGTGGTGGCGTCTGCATCCTGCTTCAAGATCATATCGATTGTATAGAGAGAAAAGACATCTCAGAGATGTCCATAGAATATGTAATAGAAGTATGTGCAATAGAATTACCCATAGTAAATATTTTATTATTAACGATTTATTGGAATAAGAGAGAAGAAGATATTTTTAACAATCAATTAATAAGAATTTTGAATTATATAAATGATAAGTATTCAAAACTAAGTATTGTCATAGGTGGAGATCTCAATATTAATATTTTGGAGAATAACAAGAGGACTAGTCGGCTTCTGGATTTAATGTTAGAATATAAACTTACTCAACTAATAAAAGAACCTACCCGTATTACTCTAACAACATCTACATGCTTGGATCTGATATTTACAAACCTGAATACTGACAAATTCTTCACTAAAGTAGAGGAATTAGGTTTCTCGGATCATTGTGCAACAGAAATACATATCACCATACCAAATACACCCATCAAACAAACTACTTGGTACACAAATAAGAGATTATATAATAAAGAAAATATATTAAAGTTTAAATCTACGTTAAACACCATAGATTGGAACTCCATTATTTTAACAAATCGGAATATGAATGAGAACTATAAAGCTTTTCATGATACGTTAACTAACATCCTGAACAAATGCATACCAATATGTAAAATAAAAATAAAAACGAATTACAAGAAATACTGGTTAACAAAAGGTATCAAAATATCCTGCAAAAATAAACGACTATTGAAAACGCTAACACTAAAAACAAATAACCCAATAATAACAAAATATTACAAAAAATATGAGAAATTATTAAAAAAAATAGTTAACACAGCAAAAAAATTACAATACATTAACAAAATTAAAAAATCTACTAATAAAGTCAAAACAATGTGGAGAATTATAAATGAACGAACTAACAAAACAATAAAAAAAGAGAAAAACAACATAAAACTACAAACAAACAACAAAAGTATAACGTCTGAACCTAGGGAAGTTGCAAACATCTTCAACAACTTTTTCGCGTCGATCGGCGAGGAAAGCCCTTTACGGATAAGTAAGCCCAAAGGTTCCCCGGTGCTCTCTCCTACTCAAAACACAATGTTTCTTAGCCCTGTAGACCCATGTGAAATAAATTCTCTAATAAAAAACCTAAAAAATAAAAATAGTTACGGAATAGACGAACTTCCACCAAGTTTATTCAAACAATGTGCAGACGAACTCACTTTACCATTCTATAAATTGATAAATCAATTGTTCGAGGAGGGCGTATTCCCAGACCAGCTAAAAATCGCACTTGTGAAACCTCTACACAAAAAAAGTGATAAAACAGACCCAAGCAATTATCGTCCAATAGCTCTACTGCCTACAGCTTCAAAAAATTTTTTGAGAAAGCAATGTGTAATCGTGTGTATGCCTTCTGCGAAAAATATAAAGTGTTCGACGAATGTCAAAATGGCTTTCGTAAAAATAAATCAACAACTTTAGCTGTTTATAAATTTATACAGGAAGCTCTTAATATAATAAATAATAAAAAATACGCAATTGGTACACTACTAGATATGAGCAAAGCCTACGATAAAGTGGTATATAGAATATTATTAAATAAACTAAATGGAGTGGGAATCCGTGGTAAATCCTACGAATGGTTTAAGTCCTATTTGTCAAACAGAGCGCAATTAGTCGAAATAGAATTCTTCAATAATAGAACCAACGAACTTCAAAAGTTCCGATCAGACAGCAAGGCAATAAACGCCTCAATACCGCAAGGGAGTGTAATTGGATGTCTTCTTTTTCTTATTTACATAAATGATCTTCCAAAAATAATTAAGGATTCCGGACCATGCGTCTTGTTTGCGGATGACATTTCCATTCTTACCCCTTGTCATGATATCGAAAACCTAAACATTACCCTTAATAATATTCTCACTAAAACAATATCCTGGTTAAATGATCATAATTTAGAAATTAACTTTAAAAAAACTAAACTTATACAATTCCACCCTCACCAAAAAAATCATCTAGACGTAAATTTCTCTTTCAACAGCCACAAATTAGAATTAGTAAACGATTTTTCATTATTAGGCTTAACCATTGATACGAACATAAATTGGAAATCTCACATTCAGAAAATAAAAACAAAACTTTCAACATTTTTGTACGCTTTTCGCGAAATAAAAAAGACCACAAACTTACAGACAGCTCTGGCTACTTACTACGCCTATGCCCATGCATGGCTCAATTACGGTGTTATAATGTGGGGTAATAGCACGGACGCACCAGCGCTGTTTACAACTCAAAAAAGTTAATTCGTATTTTGGTAAATATTGAACAAACCGATAGCTGCAAACCTCACTTCAAAAAGCTTAACATTCTGACGTTACCTTGTATTTACATACTGGAAATCTGTAAATTTGCGCACACTCATAAGGACTTTTACACTAAACGAGAAGACATTCAAACAAGATTCACACTCCGACACAAAACACGTCTAAACCTACCAACATCTCGCTTAAAAATGCATTCATATAGCCCACTAGTAATGTCAATAAAAATTTATAATAAATTACCCGAACTAATAAGAAATGAAAAAAAGATTGCTGTTTTTACATATAAATTAAAAAAACTATTACTAAGTAAATGCTATTACAGTATAAATGAATATTTAAATGACAAAGTTATACAGCTCGAAAAATAATACAAAACAAATCACTAATGACTTTTTTTTTTTTCTTTATATATCTATTTTTTAATGAGTGTTAATTTTGAATGTTAATAATGAATGTCTAATATAATGTAATGAATGTTTAATTTAATGTTTGAATGATTAAATAATATAATGTAAGTAATGAATATTTAATGAAATTGTATTTAGAATAAGTTAGTATGTAAGTTATTTTCACTAATAATAATAATGTCTTTGCTGTGCCCAACAGGGTCCACAATTGTGTCTATAAAATTTTCACATACCATCTATGCATGTACATTGTGGAATGCAATAAACAATTGAGTATTGAGTATTGAGTACCTGTGAGGATGATCAAGACAGATCTTAGTAACGAGTGGAAGGAAAACTTAGAACGTGCACAGCAGGATGATTTGGACATTAAGCCGATTCTGGAGTGGATGAAGGCCAGTGCTCCGAAGCCTACGTGGAGTGATGTCTCAGCAATGAGTTCAATCACAAAAAGCTATTGGGCCCAATGGGACAGCTTAGTGATTCAGGATGGAGTCCTGTGCCGTAAATGGGAAAATGCTCGGGGAGACAGCTGTCATTTGCAAATGGTTGTCCCTAAAGCTAAAGTACCGGATGTTCTACAGCTGTACCATAACGGTTGTTCAGGAGGCCATATGGGAGTTAAACGGACTCTACTGAAGATACGGGAACGGTTTTACTGGGTCCACTGTCGTGACGATGTTGAGGACTGGTGTCGCAAGTGTACAAGTTGTGCGGCTGTAAAAGGACCTCAGACTCGTAGCAGAGGTGCATTGAAATTGTACAATGTTGGTGCACCATGGGAAAGGATAGCGCTAGACGTTGCGGGACCGTTTCCGGAAAGTGAAAGTGGTAACAAGTATTTCATGGTGGTTATGGATTATTTCACTAAGTGGCCGGAAGTCTTCGCCATTCCAAACCAAGAAGCTTCAACAGTTGCGGATAAACTAGTTCATGAAGTCTTCTGTCGTTTTGGAGTACCCTTGGAGATTCACAGCGATCAAGGAAGGAATTTTGAGTCCCAAATATTCCAGGAAACTTGCCGAGTTATGGGTACTCATAAAACGAGGACAACTTCTTACCACCCACAGTCGGATGGAATGGTGGAACGATTTAATCAGACATTGGAGAGATATCTGGCCAAAGTTGTGGAAAACCGGCAACGCGATTGGGACAAGCACATACAACCGTTTTTGCTGTCATACCGAAGTGCTGTTCATGAAAGCACGTCAGTGACACCAGCTTTCGCAAACTTTGGAAGAGAATTGCGGTTGCCTGCAGACCTGATTACCGGAATACCACCTGATGCTCCACGCAGTATAACCGATTATGCGAATGACTTGCGGAACAAAATGAACGACATTCATGAGCACGTCAGACAATCGGGCCAGCAAATGTCAGAAAAGATGAAAACCCGCTATGACCGCAAAATGAACAACAAAGGGTTCGAGGAAGGTTCACTAGTGTGGTTGCATAACCCAGTTCGCAGCAAAGGGAAATCTCCTAAGCTTCAAGCTAAATGGGACGGACCGTACCGGATTGTGACGAAGATCAATGACGTGACCTACCGTATACAGAAAGGTACAAGAAGCGCTCCTAAGATCGTTCATGTTGATCGACTGGCGCGTTATTACGGGGCTGATAATGCTCGGGACGAGCATGTCTTAGGAGGGGGCAGTGTTGCGCGCCAGAATTAAGAATGGAAGACAGCGGCATTCGGTACTACTAGCGCCATCTAGTATCGAGTAGCAGAACTAGTGAAGTCAAGGACCTTCGAGATTTTTCTATGCTAGAATTCTCGGACCTTAGTCGGTCGCGACCGATATGTACGCGAACTTTCTGGAGTTCTACTCGGCGCCCTATATAAGGCCGGCACATGTGCCGACCGAGTCAGTATTGGAATTGCGATACAAGTGATAACTTCGAGAGCGATCTTCGACTGCGAACTCAAGTGATTAATAGTGCGATTGTGTTTTGTGATTAGTGCGTTTATAGTGTAATTAGTGTGGTGTAAATTAAAGTGTCATCTTTGTTTATTTAATCGGCTGATTTTATTGTAACGAACCCGAAGCTCGTAACATTATGTACGATACCAACGGTTAGTATATAATTATTTTTAGTGAATCTCTGCTGGAAGACAACAATTTTGTTTCGGTGTAATTGGCATCCTACAATAAAGCAGAACATTTGATGTAATTATAATTTCTATAATTATCAACAAATCTGGTTTGGGATGAAAGTAACACTTATTCCTTAAAATTAATTAGTTTCTGGACTTGCAATTCTAGAGTTTGATAAATTTTGTAATCGGTCTTCCATGAAATTTACCCTGAAAATTGAAAGATTGAAAAATTGAAAAGTTAAAAATAACGAATCCTGAAAAATATCAAGATCAAAAGCAATAGCTTTTCTGCTGGAAGAAATTTCTATTGAAATAAGCAGTATCTTTGTGCTCTTGGTTTCTGTACAAAATTTTCTATTTTTAACCGACTTCTAAAAAAGGAGGAGGTTCTCAATTCGGGTGTTTGTATTTTTTTTTTAATGTTTGTTCGCGCATAACTCCGTCGCTTGCCAACCGATTTGGAAAATTCTTTTTTTGTTGGAAAAGGTATACTTCCCAAATGGTCCCATAAATTTTTTATCGAAATCGAACAAGCGGTTTTTTTGTTAATTTCAATAAATGATAGCAAATCTGTCGGGATAGCTGAAATCGCATGTTTGTTTATTGTTTACACCAATTTATACCACGTACGCTGTGATGGGTATGTTTAGCTGGGAGTGAACCACTAAAAAGTGAAAAATAAATTAACTTTTTTACAAAAAATAAAACCGACTTCTAAACAAAAAAAACAAAAAGTATAAAATAACTTTCATTTCGGAAATCGGTGTGTTCAACAACAAAAAAGCAACCAAAAACACCGAGTTCCGAAATTAAAGATATTTTATACTTTTTGGTTTTTTGTTTAGAAGTCGGTTTTATTTTTTGTAAAAAGTTTATTTTTAGTAAATTGTGTGTACATAAAAAATAAATAAATAAAAATGCTGTATGACAGATTTGTGTCATGTTTTTATTTGAGTTCATTATTACAATTTAAGGTAAGTATATCGTTTAAAAATCGTATTTCATTACTACTACAGCAAAAAAATATCTCGTATTATTTAAGGTTATTTATTTAACCATTATGAAACCACCTTTACGCAAAAGATGTGTTACTTTTGGGTTACATTTGTGTAACGGTAACAGAAAATCTGTTGTGTTACTTTTGTGATATTATATTTGACAATTTTGGTGGCCTTACCCTAATTCATTTCTTCATGCAAGCGTTTATTTAGCATTGGTTTTTCGCCAACCCCTTCTCTGTCTTGATTTCTTTACTTTGTTCCCCATTTCAAATACGCTACAATTCATTTTCATACAATTTTCTTCGTTACGTTATTAAATCCGCGCGTGAGCGCAAGCGACACAAGCTCCCCGTCCGATGGCCGACGGCGGACTAAAGCGGACAGGAGGGCGGCACGGCGGCTCTGCTTATAATGGGAAAAATTCGCGCGAATTTAGGTATTTCCTTCTTATTGTTAAACAAATACATATTTTGAAAATGTAAAGTGTATACGTTCTATAAAACATGTAGTTTAGTCATTATTAAAAAACTGATGACCTTTCGCGAAGTATTCACGCCGTACTAAGCGTTTGTTGTGTTTTTTAGAGATAACTTTGTGAATTTATTCTATCGAGCTAACTTTATCAAATCGTGTTTCCATCGTGTATACTGCCTAGTATATATGGCCAATAATACCAATTTATTTCCTTAGATTTTAATTTATTTGTTTACTACTTCAAACAACCGTTATAAAATCGCGTTTTTGTGGATAAAAAGCTCGGTGCCCCGTTAAGTCATATCTGAAACATTTTAAAGCTGCGCGAGGGTTTTTTTTTTTCACAATAGAACACACGCGTGGCCAGAAAAACACATATACCTACAGGTAAGTTTTCACAATGTATCGTGAGCCACCACGATTTTAGATTCGCTGTTAATTGAGACACATTTTCCTTTTCACACATTTTTTTTTCCATCCTCATGGAAGTCTTTCGCATGGTAATTCCAGCCAGATACCAGAAAAAAGGGTAGACCATTTCCTCGAATACAACATAGAATGAATATTTTCATTCCGGGAATATGTTCCCTTGGGATTATGGAAGAAGAAGCTGGTCTGCTATAACATTTTGTCATACCTACTCACATCTGTTTTTGGTATAGGGAACGTGCAGAAACTATAGGTGTCAGCACAGACGCGTCAATGTCAAGTATATATTTTACTTATAAGTTTCAAATTTGCAACGCTAGATGGCACAGTCTACTTCGTGCACGTTCCCCTTAACGTAGCGTGCAGGAAGTATAGGTGGCAGCACAGGTCAAAACTTTACAACGTAAAAGCTTCAGATTTGCAACACTAGATGGCATAGTCTACGCCGGGCACGTTCCCTACTCCCCATTAAAAAAGGCATTAAGTAATTGAACTGTCATCTTCGCTATAAATGTTTAACTATGAAACCGTCACGATACGCTGACCATACCTGATATTTCTCCGAGAACAAACCCTATTTAGTAGTCCAACAATGTTTGAATGTGAAATTAATTTCAACTGTTATGAATTCTGTCCACAGAGTTTATGTTGAACACATGTCAACATCCAGTTACATGTAAAGTAACAATTATAATTCAAAACCACAATTCTAAGTGCTATATGACTAACTAGCGTTGCCCGCGGCATGACCCACGTATTGTAGTGATACAATTAGTAGGTAGGTGGGTATCCACCCTTTTCTAATATCCATTTATAGATATTTTGCTGTCTAACGAGTTTGGTCTAATTTGAAAGTCCAAATCAATAATCAGAAAGTCACGTAAAAATCAATTAAAATAATCGAAAGGGTCCGATAACAGAATAACATAAGTAGGTACTTCATTATCATCATCACCTTCATCATCATCATACTCATTACAGCCGGAAGACGTCCACTGCTGGACATATAAAAAAATAGTTTTTCCAGCTCAGTATTTGAACCAAACACTAACTGTATTCTTTCAGTAATGGTCCTGCCTATGTCAGGCCGTCCCCAAACGGCAATGCACCAAAATGTTATTTTATTATTTCTGCTATTTCAAGCACATTTGCTAAATAAGTAATGCCTACTGTAACCTGTTTAAGTACTATTTAAAGGCCCCATTTACAGCGAAAGCTTACATAGACTGCATTCCCTCCGTCTTCTAACTACCGACTATTCGACTCGTGTAGTCGTCACTTTCTTTTGGCTGTAAAAATAACAAACCTACGAACGGCTTCTATTACTAATTATTCTATCATCAAGAGTGATGATTATTGTTATTTTATCCAACGCCATTTGAGCGTCGTATGGTCTGATAAAAATATAAACCGGCGATATTTTTCTGCCTACACTAGGATTGCTTGCATGACCCATACATAATTATGCACGCTAGACAGTGTTGCGACATGTTTTATAAAGTAGTTCTGCACATGCGACGCGATTGCTGTACACGTGTTTCTTACGTACATTGCGGTATAGGCTAGCAGAACTATTGTAAGTAGATTTGTTTGCTTTATTATTTTTTCTCAATTAAATATTTTTTAGTATTATTTAGCCCCATTAGCGCCCCGCGGTTTCACCCGCGAAGTTCCCTTTCCCTCCCTCGGGAACACTTCGCGGGTGAATGCGGGTGATACGGGGATAAAATAGATAGCCTATCTTACTCGATGATAATATAGCTTAAAATCGGTTCAGGAGTTTCGGAGTTTATTCGATACAAACAAACAAAAACCTTTCCTCTGTATAATAGATATAATTACATCCCAACTAACATTTTGGTTATAAGAATAAGTGCTACATGAGCTGCTTAAGAGAATTTTAAGAACCCAAGGTTCTGTAAAGGCACTAACAATTGGGTGATAAAGCGTTCTGTATCTCTCTTATAACCCTGGTTTGGGCCTGTTCATGTTAGAGCTTAGAGCGATTTAATGGTTATAGAGAGTGATAAATGAGTGATTATTAATGGTTATAGAGAGTAGTAAATGAGTGATTATTAAGAGTTAGAACAGTGCTATTGTAGCAGTGATTACCACTTCAAGTGTTTTATAAGCTATACACAGGGTATAACTGCAAGCCAAAGTAGTAAACAAGCTATGGATACCACTTTAATGACTTTTTTGGTTACACATGGTTACTTCTTGTAACCAATATATATCTTAAGAATATACCGGACTTATTTAGTAGCAATACATATCACCGAAAGCGCTAAATATTTGAACTGTTTACAGTTTTGCGTTCTTGTTAAAGTCAATAGTGATAATATTTTCTAGTACACATTCATGTCTTGGTGTTTAATAAATTAATTAAGATAAGTGAAGTGTTTAAGATTACTGGGTGTTATAGGAATTAAATCACATGCGGAGGTAAGTTTACCGTAACAATATATACTAGTTTGAATCTCATTTTTGAAACGCCTTAAAAATAAACTACTTTTGATGATAAAATGATTTAAAAAATACTGCTTGATTTTTTTTTTCTTTATTTATCAATTCTTAGTACCTCCTCAAGACATTATAATTGAAAATTATGAACAATGTAAGTAAATAATTGGACTAGGAACATTTAAATAAGTTTTTTCTTTCACAATTTTTTATAGAATATCTTTACTTAAATGGCGTCTTAGTTCTAATTACTTAAAGATCCTGATAACTCTGTTATTCCTCCCGTAGCGATTAAATACTGAAACTAAGCACTTCCATGGCACTAGAAGTTCTAAAACATGTTTATAAAAGTGAAAAAACATAGAGTTTATAGGTTTAACTTGTTTAATAGTTCTCCGCGGAGCTGTAAGCTGATAATTTTTGGGGTTCTGTTATCGTTTGAAGAAAACCCTTTATGTATCACACGCCTGACTGCATGACAATAAAATCTAAGAATTATGATGTTATTTTGTAATAATAATATTAGCTAAAAAGAATAGAATAGAATAGAATAGAAAACATTGCATTTGCATTGCATTTTGTTGTTAGCTGTCAATATATTTTCTAAATACAAAAAAGTTGAAAATCAAATTGCACATAAGTACAAAGAATGACATAAGAAAGTAGTTTATTTTTAATGAACGAATAATAGTACGTATTGTTAATTAATTTTACGATTTCTTTAATTATTAACAAAACTTCCTCTGTTATTTCAGTAAATAGTTGCATAAAAAGCTTGCGCTCTACGGCCCGCCCGGGGGTACCTAGAGTCTGCGAGGCACTTGCGTCAGTCACGCTTAGGCGCTTGATCAGTCAAGACAGAGAGGAGCTTCGATAACAGCGCCGCATCGGATTACAAGTCTTTTTAATATATTTTATTTAATTTTAATTTATTTTTAAATTTCACATAACAATGTTAGTGGCTAAAGTGTCAGCCATAGTATGAAAATTTGAAAAGGCTCTGATTGTAAGTTTTTAGTTTTGTGTCATGCTTAGTAATATAAAACAGATACAGGTGAATTTAAAATTATGAGCAATGTTTAAAGGGATGACTCAGGCCTGAACAACTTTCATTATAGGACTAACTAAATAAATCGTACAAAAAAAACCATGTGTTCCATAAATTTTGGCCGAGCAGGCACTTTTTTATGGAACAGCTGGTTTATATTTTGGGGTGATTTAGTTGGTCCCATAATTAAAGTTGTACGTACATGTTCATGGTCTGACCAACCCCTTAAAATTTTGCTTATGATTTCAAGTTCACCTGTAGATAGGTGCTCTCTCCTCTTCTTTATTTGTATATTTTATCTTTTGTTTGTATGATACTCATGGACAAACCGTCTTATTTTTAATCTATCTCAATGATGTTCATAATGGACTTCATCATTTTAATATGTGTGCATTACCCACTGCGTATATTTCTAGTCATCTTTGGTTGAAGTTCAAATTAAGAGAAAAAAATACCGTAATGTGTGATAATCATGAAGTCACGAACACAATCATCAGGCACGATCAACATCAACATCATCTACATGACGTAAATTTGTCATTTTAAAGCGAAATCTCTCCCTTGTTCATTCATTAATTTTATTTGAGGTGGTTTTCTTAAAATGTACGCTGAATTGTCAGTGGGGATCATGTTTATCGTGTCGTAAATAATTTTCGAAGACTTAACCTAGCTTTTCTAAAGTTTTTTTTTTTTTGTGATTACGTTTAAGTGTTATGTCTTTATTTTTATTATTTATTTTATAGTCGGAGTTGCTTCAATTACCAAAGTTTTGTTTCACCCAATTTCGAGCAGTGTTTGATAGAAAAAATTTTGCTATGTATGGTCACTTTTACGATGGTTCCTTTATGGCTATACTAATATAAAAATTTAATGTACGTAAGTAAGAATAGTTGATTGATACACATGTTGATTTTGTTCATGACTGTCTTGCGCTATTGTACAGTCATTCGCCCTGGTGTGAAAGTGTTGGAAATCTTTCACCGACTGATTAAATGACTCTTTGACTGATATATTACTAGTAGATATGTCAAATGACTAAAATATATCTTCTTTCTATACTTATAATAAATCTGTAGAGAGGTCAATTCTGTACAGTGAATATATTTTCAAAATAACTATCAGGGGGTGATTAGTGATCGATACTGGTGCCAAAAATGTAATCAGTAAAATTTTTGTCTGTCTGTCTGTCTGTCTGTCTGTCTGTATGTTCTTTATAGAAACAAAAACTACTCGACCGATTTTAACGAAACTTGGTGCAATTATTCTTCATACTCCTGGGCAGGTTATAGTATACTTTTCATCACGCTACAATCAATAGGAGCAGAGCAGTGAAGGGAAATGTTGGGAAAACGGGAGAAGTTACTCCATTTTTTAAGCTTCCGTCGCGCGTGTAGCCTTAATGGTTAAAGTTACATAGAAATCATGTATTACGGAAATGTTTTACATAAAATTATCTAAAAATATCCCGAAACAGCATATGTCTATCTTTTATGGTTGACTCACAATTATACAAACCACTGAACGGATCGGGCTGAAATTTGGCATGCAGGTAGATGTTATGACGTAGGCATCCGCTAAGAAAGGATTTTAATTAATTCTACCCGCAAGGGGATAAAATAGGGGATGAACGTTTGTATGAAACTTTGTCAATTTTAAACCGATCGGGCTGAGAGTTTCAAAATCGGGGGTAAAGTAACTATTCTACGCGGACGAAGTCGCTGGCAGAAGCTAGTCTTAAATAAAACACGATTCCTTGAAATAATTTTTTTTTATTTTCAAACTGTGTGTAAAAGAGGTAAGAAGTACAGAAAACTACTTTTTTAATACAAACTAATTTAAATGACTATAAGCTTTCGGTTCAAGGACATCTGGCAATATAATTATACTTAAGTAATTTAAGAAACTTTCAAATTCACTTGCTTTCCAGTGAGCAACATAATCTAGACCTCTTACTGATCTGTGAATTTCAGATGACAGTTTGCATTTACATTTTCGATATTTTGTGCACACCACTTAGTCTTAAGTCTCCCAAAATTAACGTCCCTCCATCCTATTAGTAACCTTTACATAATTCCCAAATGAATCAAGTGCAACGAATCTGAAATGGGAAATTGTTCTACAATGTCGATAGGTAGTTTTAATAAGGTGACTCCGTTTTATGATGGCTTCCATACATCTTTCTTCTAAAGTTTTCGTCGGTTCTTGCAGAAGACCTTTTTGTTCTTCATCCGAATTGTTTGAACTACTGAGAGGTCAGATCGTCACAAATTAGAAGATATTCAACATCGGAGATAATTTGCTGTTGCACGAAACCCTGTTGTATTTTAGTTAATCACTCTTTATATGAATCATTGTCGAGTTCACTGGATTTGTATTTTGTACTTCTATTGATATCAGAACTATTACCTGAGATAACATCAAAATCTTTTTCTGGATTTTGATTCAGGAAACACTGTTTTTCTAAAATATACAATGCATCTCTAGTCAAAGTATTTTTTTTCCACAACTGATTTAGGCTCGTCGCATTGGATTTGCGACTTTTGACTCTACCCATTTGTTTTTTAATTAGTCATGGTTTCATTTTGAAACAATTAAATATTTCCAAATAAACGCTGCATTGCAAAACGTACATAACTATAGTTTTTGAGGTAAGGTTAGGTTAAGTGAATTAAATCCTATTTTATTCAACTTAAAGTGATAATGAGGAGTTATAAAATTTGCACATAACGTTTGCTGCTATATACAAGTTTTTATAAAAACCGCAATATTACTTATGGTTGACCGCTAAACTGCATTATGTAGCCTGCAATGATTTAAAGGTGGATTCTAACTCTTGCAGAATCTAGCTCTATAGGACTTATAATCAACACTTTTAGATCCTTATAGCTTTCTTACTAACTCTTAAGGCTCGACAAAACTTGTTAGGTGGTACAAAGTATTTGTCTAACTCTTTTTAAGAATACCAGTTGATAGTAAGTGTTAGTACACACCTGAGCATCACTCACAGCGTTTAATACTTCTTGAAGCTATTAGAGTAAGCCTTAAGGTGTTATAAGACCTTTTACTACCTCAGTAGTCGAATATCAGCCGTTAGTAAGTGTCAGTAGACACCTTACAATTGCTTTAATAGGTTTGTGCATCTTAAAGCTATAAGAATAAGTTATACAATGGTTTCGATAAACTCCATACTACCGTCTCAATTTATATTTTTTGCATTTATTACTGTTATTCATCTAGAAGGTTTACTTATTTATAACTAACCCTACTGTAGAGTCGAATGTTGCTATCGGAGTTCTTATATACCATATATAATACTAAGAGCTATAAAAAAAGGCTGCCGTTAGCTCTAAAATGTTTGTTGGGATATTAGTATAGATTATTTCTATTTGATTAAAACTTTGAACCCTGGTTTGAAAGAGAGGGAAGGGATCAAAGTTTCATTCAGTAGATACCAAATCGTACAATGATACAATACCGGGCCTATTCTACATAAATCAAAATTGGGTGTTTTACCGGATATAAAAATCATAATTCAATTTAGTTCGTCCGTTGGATTTTCAAAAATATTGAACAAGTATTTTTTATTTAACCGTAAAAAAATAGAAAGATAAAGCGCAACAAAGTTCTATAGTCGGGACTGGTGACGACGACGCGACACGACGCTAGTAAAAATTGTAGCACGTAGTGACGTCACGCGAGTTTTCAACGCACTGTATCTATCTACATTTGTTTATTACGTGAAAAAAGAAAAAATAAATGTCCAATATTTTTTGGAAATTTATCTGACCGACTAATTAGATTTTTTCAGTAAAATACCCTATTCCATGGCTACTTTTCCGAAAGCCATTTATTGGCTTGAAATTGACCCAAAATAGCTAATTTTTATACGGATGCGGATTCTTTTTTGACTACGTTTTGTCTTGGATTTGAAGTACTCAAAATGCTGCCGGTTGCTCGACTTCGACCAAAAAACAATATTCCAATACATGTGTTAGAGAAAAATCTATCGCATGCCTTAGCCATAAGCTTTAACTTGCTTTGCTTTACACCAAGAATTGGTAAAGCTAACCCACTTCTGATCGTGCGCAGGTAATGGGGCAGTGATTTAAGATCTAGACACGACTGAGCGGCCATCTGGCTTGATGGACTTAATATCTGTCGCAGACTCGCAATAAATGGACCCGCAGCTATCTCCTACAATGGTGTTGATTAAAATTGATTGAGTCAGGCGTTACTTTGCGGAAATCCATTTTAAATTTGAAAATGAAAACAATATATCTAGTTTTAATTTCCGCGAATATTCGCGGAAATTAAAACTAGATATATTGTTTTCATTTTCAAATTTATGGTGTTGATTCTTATGTGGGAAGTATTTGTAATGGTATGTCCTGTAGTGGGTATTTCGTAAGTAAGTGATTAGTCAGACGAGGTAGGTACATAAATGTCGGTGGCTTTAGCCGAAGCCTTCTAAGCCAAATTGACTCCCATTTAATTTTGAAGACTTCATTAGGTAGGTACCCCAATACGAAATAATCTTTTATACCTTCATTCATAATATGATGTTAGTTAAACACAGTAATACAACATATCATGAGAAATCGTGAGTGAAGAGATCTTTGTATTAGACTCTTTTTTACTCTACCCTAATTATTTTGAGATCTTTTTTCTGCTGGTTGACATCGGTATCATTTTTCTTATGGTCTACGTTCTGATGGTTTTGGCCCTATTTAAAAATGATTTTTATTGCTGTTTTCCCTTAACTTAAAGCTTCTAAGTATGTCTCTCTCTCTCTGTGCTGTATCGTCATTATTTCAGTCAATAGACGTCTGCTGGAATCAGGCTTCCCCCAAGCGTCGCTACATGGGGGCCCAATTCCACTCGCATCCAACTGCATCCCGCGATCTTCAACAGGTCATTGCTCCGCACTTTGTGATACCTAATAACCATAGATATTATATTTCTATGCTAATAACACTGCAACCTACGGACACTGCCTTGTATATCTTGATTTATAAGACCCAATCATAATCTACCAAAATGCTGCCTCCAGTTGGTTCATGACACGATCCCATATCACTAAAAACGGTACTCTATAACCCCCCCCCCCCCCTTACCTAAACGTACCCATCACAGCGTACCGTACGTAGATATGTATAAAGTAACCCCAACAATAGGGAACTGCTGCAAATCGTTGAGGATTTCCCTCAACTGTCTATGGTCTCCATCATTAGACCTGTAATGGCACATATAACCCATATGGGTGCAAAGTTCTCATCAATAAAAATGAATTCTTCAGACCTTCATTAAATAGTAGTGCTTTAAGATAACTAATGAAAAAAAAAACCCGCACTAGTCACCCCTACTATTTTCGAAGGCTCCCATCGACTTCTCTGGGATGCGATCATCAAATCCTGGTATCACTCTTGGGATATCTCCATTACAACAAAAAAAAAGAATCATCAAAATCGGTTCAGAAACGACGAAGTTATCCGTGAACACACATTAAAAAACAAAAAAAAAACAAAAATATAATACGTTCGAATTGAGAAACCTCCTCCTGTTTTGAAGTCGGTTAAAAACCATTACATTCACGACACATTATCGATCTCTTCCATCAAATTAACTCAAGAGAATTGCGCCAAAACGGTGCTAGCCAAGTAACTACGTGCGTTGGCGCATCGAACGGCGTGAAATTATAAATTTCTTACATACCCGCTAATGATAGGAACATGCCCGGCATTGTGATGCTCTAATACGTTTGATATGAAAGCAGTATTGGGGCTTAACGGTCACGATAATGTTTCGATAGGTACCTAGCAGGAAGGTACTTATCTTGGTTGCGGTTGGAATCAAAGACGGAGGTCACGTCTCATGACCTGAAGGTGGAGAAGTTTCGTGTGGAACAGTATTATCTTTGAAAAAGCTTGTTTATAATCTTTGTCAATTTAGGTTAGTTGTTGTCTTAACTATGTAGGTAGGTACGCTGAAAATTAGCAATAAAAAAACTTTTTGCAAAAAATAAAACCGAATTCTAAACAAAAAAACCAAAAAGTATAAAATAACTTTAATTTCGGAACTCGGTGTTTTTGGTTGCTTTTTTGTTGTTGAACACACCGACTTCCGAAATTAAAGTGATTTTATACTTTTTGGTTTTTTGTTCAGAAGTCGGTTTTATTTTTTGCAATTTTTTTTTTATTTTTCACTTTTTAGTGGTTCACTCCCAGCTAAACATACCCATCACAGCGTACGTGGTATAAATTGGTGTAAACAATAAACAAACATGCGATTTCAGCTATCCCGACAGATTTGCTATCATTTATTGAAATTAACAAAAAAACCGCTTGTTCGATTTCGATAAAATTTTAATGGGACCATTTGGGAAGTATACCCTTTCCAACAAAAAAAGAATTTTTCAAATCGGTTGGCAAGCGACGGAGTTATACAAACATTAAAAAAAAATTACAAACATCCGAATTGAGAACCTCCTCCTTTTTTAGAAGTCGGTTAAAAAGTGTTGCATACTATACTAGATTTTAGGGTCAATGCACTCCAGTCTGAGTATGTTTGGTCTTTTTTATTTTATATTACTAATTCTAGATTATTATTACCTTTTAATTCGTTTGTTTTTATGACAATGATTTTTATGGCTCATAATTTAGAATTGATGGTATGCACCTGTTTCGATTGAAATATCCGGTTCAAATTCTGTAACGTGCGTGTATAATAAGTCTTCCTCGATTTGTGAGAATTATTTCAGCCACTTTTAATTTAAAACCGTGAATACCACTTGGAAGTCTATTCAACCGCCAACGTTAAAGAGGCTATGGATAAGTTGGAATGCTCTCCAAAGAGTTCTGAAACCAGGACGCGGTAACTGGCAACTTCCTGACTAGACCGCAGGCTTCCCTTCCGCTCCTGAAGCCGTTATAAACTCAGCTTATCTCATTTATAAAAGTCCTCTTTATAAACATAGGTAATAACAGTGAGTGACGTATTTTTTAATCTGGCAACACCGTATTATTACTCTGTGTTGTCCTCTGTTATGTATTTAATATTTCGTGATATGATATTTTTGAATGGCTAGCGGCATTTTGGACGTTGCAAAACGTCAGGAGCAGAGGTTAATTTCACAGTACATGCACCAGTTATTTGTATGCCAGGTGTACACAGCTTTAATTTGGCTCACCTTGTAACATAAAAATGGCAAAAACAGTATTCAGCGTTAAAGTAATTCCTTTTTCGTCCTGTCCTCTTTGGTCCTTTAGAGCTGTATTAGGAATTTAAGCTTGCTTTACTAAAGTACCCATTAAAGCCTACGATGCAAGTCCAAAAAGACCAAAAACGATTTGCCTTGTTCAGAGATTACCTTTTATGTCAAAACAATGAGACGACAAATAGGTGAGATTGAGTGCAATTTGTAAATTGTTGTATTGTTTTCTCTCGTCTTGCGTGTTTGCGAAACGAAAAGATGACGTTTTCTTGTATGTATGATGTTATAAGGTATCTTATGCCTTCTCTAATTAAACATATGTACATATGACATTGACTTAGATATTTCGCCATTGAATAAGGTCTTATGGGTGTATAAAGTTTTAAACAAACGCTACTCTATTCCACTGCTAGACTGGTCTCCTTTAAAGTCTTCATTCTAGAAATATATTTTGTTTTAGTTTTGGTTTTGTCGAGTAACTATTTCCACCTACAAGTAATTCATTACGTTCGCAGAAAATTTCAAATTATGGAAATAGTCGGAACAGAATTCCTATACCTCCCGTTTTGTAGTTGTTTTTTGCAATGCAATAATAGGGCGAGAGCAAAGTTTTACAGTTCCAGCCTAGCGTTTATTATTGAATTCGGATATCAATGTCTACCAATCCACCTTTGAACATGTGCAGTATAGCAGTTAATTCAGAATACGGCTCGGTAAATGGATCGACGTGTGGCGGCCAGGTGTTGGCCACGCGTTCAACTGGCGTGAAACGGACCGTGGACTATAGGGTGGCCGTCTTTTTGGAAGTTCGTGGACAGACATCGGTTGGGGTCCTTATGGCAATATCAAGGATGAATTTGGACGAATAACTTTGGTTGGGAAAATACACATAAAACTGAAACGCCGTTTCGACCCACTTAAATGGTTTTTTTGTGGTTGTTGTGAATTATTTCTAAAATAATGTCTTAAGAACACTAACACAACTTTATTTTGCACATTTTCAAGAATTTTTCTTAAGTTTTCAAGAGAATTTAATTATTCGTAGAAATATTGCATAATATAATGTTTTGCTAGTAGGTAGGTTTGTAAATAATAATAAAAAATAACATTATTTTTCTGTCAAGACATTTATTTTGACACTTTTCCTCAAAGTCTTGGATTACCAAGGCCTAAAATATACTGATTTGTGTAAATACACTAGACTGTTGTATCGGCAATAATATGATCTGACACTAATTACCTAATTATATATTACGTTGTTTTTCTTCACGAAGAAATTTAATTTATGTAATCAAGACTTCAACCATAACTTTACAATCCAAATAATAAAAACCGCATGGGTCGACCTACAAGGTTAAGCAACGCTTGCCCGGACCATCTGTGAGACTCCTCCGTGCCTCGGAAAAAACGTTAAGCCGTTGATCCGGGCTGTCATTTGTAGAACTTTGGCAGTCGTTACGGATTATCAGAAGCCAGAAAATCTGACTTAAGTCTTGGCATTTGGCAAGAAGTACCGTTCCACCCAGTTAACGGGTTGTGGAGATCTGGTAGGCAGCCGCACCGCGTAAAATACTGGTATTCAACTGAATCAGGTCTGACTGGAAGCCAATCCGAATGTAGTGGAAAAAAGGTTAAGCAGAGATTAGAGGCTAGATATTATAAATATAACATTAAAAAAATACTTTTTACAAAAAATACAACCGACTTCTAAACAAGAAAAAAACCCAAAAAGTACAAAATAACTTTCATTTCAGAACTCGGTGTTTTTGGTTGCTTTTTTGGTTGGTTATTCCGAAATTAAAGAATTTTTCTAATCGTTTGGCAAGCGACGGAGTTATGCGCGAACAAACATAAAAAAAATACAAACATCCGAATTGAGAACCCCCTCCTTTTTTAGAAGTCGGTTAAAAATGCGACTATTTAGGTAATAGACTTAAGAGAGCTAAACAGAGCTAATTTTAGTCTCTTGAATAGGTGGCGAACCTATTGCCATTACAGCTACTGTGAAATTCCGAATCAGGTTTCTATTAGTTTCCATTTTTTTATCGTTTCGCTCGAAACTAGTCTGACTCATCTCTCGAGACAACGGAGCACTAAAGAATTGTTTTATAAAACCTACGGAGCCGGCTAGGTAGCAAAAACCAGTTTAATTACATCTAATAGGTTTTCTTTGCCTTACTGATATTGACTCTGTGTTCATGACCGTTCAAACTGTGAAGAGCCAAGTAATGTCAAGGCCTTACCTAGATCAATTAGTTCGATTGTTTTGCTTCGTATCGAATTCGTACTGGATAGAATTTTACGTAATTTTATCGATTTTTAAACTGGACTGGATTTTTTATCTTAATTTTTGACGTAAATGCCCCCCGCATTTTAGTCAAATACTTTTTGAAATAAAAGTATTTATTGCAGACCATACAAAATGCATAAGTTACACATTTAAAATTTATATTTTATTTAAATCAATGAATTAAGTAAATCATTTAATACATTAGGTTAAACTTAAATGACATTATGACCGGAAACAAAGTAAAAGGAGTAGGTAATAATAATAAAAGGTTTGAGGTAGGAGGTAGGTCTGTTATTCAAAAATGTCTGCCTACCCCTTACAAGAGAATGGCTTGTCTATGTAGGTGGTGTGGTGCAAAAAAAATAAGAATATTATGGGGCCGTTTCAAAATGTCACTGTGTATACTGGTTTGACCCTTTATTGTGGTCACCGTATTCCTTATGAGTGGCGGTTGCACGAACCCTTCACGGTGACTGAATGTCTATGTAGGCAGAACACGAAGATATGAGCTGCACAAATAATAATAATAATCACTTCAATGTAACTGACCTTTTGATCAAAATTAATTGAGTTTTTCTCCCGTTTTATAACAAAATTCATTTCAGAGAAAAATTTGCTCATCAGAAAAGGACATATTCGATTTTCAAATGGTATGGTAGGGAGAAAGATTTATATTTACAATGGTCCCGCTCTTGACCTGAATCACACGGCACCTCATGGCAAGCGATGGGTGAGGTGGACTTCTTCCATCGCTTCCCGCGTCGATCGTTCGTTCGTCCACGATACCAGAAGATAACTGGGATGGGCCCCAGTTGCCTATCTATGACCCAACAACTGGGATGGGCCCCAGTTGCCTATCTATGACCCAACAACTGGGATGGGCCCCAGTTGTTGGGTCATAGATAGGTAGGAAACAGAGCAACACGTTTTTATTTATTGCAATAAACTGCATGACCTAACGGAATAATTTGCCAACAACAAAATTATACTAATGTTTTGTTATTTTAGAAGTCATTATTATTTCTTAGCTTGTGGTTAAGATGCTTATAGGTAGATATTAACAGCACCTATTTCTAAGAAGTTGCATAAACCCTTCACGGTTGCTGGTCACATTTGAAGGCAGGAGAAGATGTATTACAGTGTTGCCATTCTACAATCTTGTTACAGTTTAAAGCCGTGCTAACTATGTAACGTTCCATTGTTTTGTTAACGTTATTGTGACTTGGAAATTCTTTGAGTTAGTGTTTTGTAAACAAAAAGTGCCTTTAGTTATGTATACACAGTTTGAGAAAACAATCATATTTAAGCGCTTAAGATGTTACATTTTACAACGATAATCTTTTCTAAACAATGTTTATTCGTCAGATATCTCTTTTTATTAGCCTAGCTCAAATCATGACACTGTATCGTAAAGCTCAAGCGTGCCTGTGTTCAATTATACAACTCGTATATTCCGCTAGCCTCTCCAATGCTCCATTTCAAACAACGTTAGACGATTAGCCACAGTCGAATTGGCGCGTGTTCTCCGGACGACCATAGAGATTAGTCTCTATACAGCTATACGATGAATCACCATAGACTTAAGACACACTTGTGATACACAACGCCACAGCACTCCTACTTATTGGCGAGTTATGTTTGCGTCATGTGGTGCGAAGTGTTACAAATCTGTTATGTGCTTTATTGATTGATGGCTAGTGGACTAAATTGCCAATGTTTACAGTTTGAAAAGATGTAAGTGCAATAAAACGGTTTTTTATGTTTGAACTGCTTCCGGGGCATAAAAGTAAAGAATGTGCTCTTTGATTTATTATGACAGTGGCCAGTTCTTGATGACAGAAGACCGCCCGTATTTCACGACTTTTAGTTCCTCTGTCTTCCAGGAATCGTTGCTAGCACTTATTGAAAAAAAAAAAATATTTGATTTATTATATATTGATTTATAGAGATATATTTAAAAATATATGATTTGCAAAAAAAAAAAGGATGAAATAGGTAACTTGTAATTTCGAAACTCTGTGTTTTAGGTTATTTTGTTCGTTTTTTGAACACCGACTTCCGAAATTAAAGTTATTTCATACTTTTTGTGTTTTTTTGTTCAGAATTCGGTTGTATTTTTTTGTAAAAAGTTTTTTTATTTTTCACTTTTTAGTGGTACGATTTATTTTGAAGAAACCAATCGGCAAGGAAACCACGCTGGTTAATATAGAGTTATGCCCTAGAGAGAACTAGCCGAAAGGTTCCCAACCAAATATTTATATTTTGGGGTCGGGGTTACCGAAATTCATACGAGTACATACTCTAGTTCTATGAAATATTAATTTGAAAAGTTCCGAGCTGCGAAGTAGACTAACCAAATGTTTGTTTGGTCAATAAGAGCAGTGACGTTTTTGGGACTATATTTAGTATTTTCACGTGGTATTTTTTTACCAGCTGATAGTGTATTATATATCTCTCTTCTTTCCAACATTGGTAGTTATTTCATAGCATGCTATTGGTACGTTGCATAGAAATTCAAAATGGCTGGCGTGTCAACCCGCGATAAAATATAAATGAATAAATTGGTCAAAACAATTCAGCACGCTAGTTTTTAAAATCACTTGACCTAACTGTGTTCTTTTGTTACATTTTTGAATGTTAAATGCTTTATAGGTAAAACACAATTCCGGGTTATGATAAAAGGTAATTTGTAGTTAGACCTCTTTGTGGCTTGCCATTGGAATCAATGGCAAACCCATAACTGATTTTGATTTGGTCAGGGGGGTGCCAATGACAATTTATATTGTTCACAAGGAAGTGAATGCTCCTACCATTTAAATCAGTTTTTATTGACGCCAATTTCCGTTTCCCGTTTATAAGCAAACGAGATTTTATGCAATTAATTAGCTATTACTTTGAAATAAATTAACTAGAAACCGATTACAGTTTATTAGCACGAAGACATTACTAAATAGCTATAACTGTCCGATTCACGGGTTTCAATCGATTTCACAACGCTTGATATAGTTTTGGATATGAAATTCAATTCGCAAAATCTGCAATTACGTGTTTAGGTATCACATTTGTTTGTTACTTCATTAGTTGCAAAACTCATATTATAAATAATTGATATATTGAACAGGCAAGCATATTGCAGTACGTGTGACGTGCGAAACTCGTTGAGTAAACTGCTGACACCAAATTACTGCTAGACAGTTGGTCTATCAATATTTTTACTGGCTGATATTTAAATAATTTTAAAAAAAACAATGTTCCTTTGGAATAAATATGTCTGCGTCGCGTTTTTGTTTAATCCATCATCAAGACTTTAAGAAATCCCTCTAGAAATACTGTCTTACACCCAAAATACTTATGATTTGTTAGATTGACACATTTTGGATTTTCTTTTCTTAAAGAATAAAACCTGAAGGAAGGTTTTTTTTAAATATAAGGCCGATAATAGATATTTTTTCCTTAAAACGTGGAATTTCTATCAAAGAGATCTTTTAAAGCCCAACAAAAGCTTTTTCAATCGATAACACTTCAGCCACCATGTTTTTTTGCGCACACCGTCAGATTTTCAATCATGTCCCGCAGTTCATTGCTGGTTCATTGTACCAGCAGATTGAATTCGCAGTGATTGCGTGATTGTCGATACTCAGACCGTCAAACCTATTCGTGATCGAAGCTGGATCGTCTGTTCCAGCGGTGAGAGTTTGTGAGTCATTATCGTATTGTGTGACACTATTAGTATAAGATAGTAAAAAGTGTTTGAAGTGAAGTGAATGTCTTTGGTCTAGGAGCAATAAAGTTTATGGTTTAAGTTTATGCTAGCTTTTTCTCGGGTTCCTCCGGAATAGGGTTGCCATCCGTCCGGGTTTCCCCGGATTTGTCCTAGTTTGGAGGGCGTCCGGGGAGCGTCCGGGCGGGGTTTTCAAAGGTGTACCCGGACATTTTCTCTGTCTAGGAATCCTCCATTGATTGAAAATTTGGAAGATAAGCAACAAATTAAAATAATACTTAGTTAGGTATGTAACAATCCATTCGTAATCGTAAGCGGGATACGATCTACTCGTAAATTAGCAAAATTGCTGGTGCTATAGTTTATATTGATAATACGCTGTAATAGATTATTAAAAAAATAAAAGTCTATCCTTTTTTATATATTTATAAGGCTTTTCTTTTCGGGTCTGTTCGGGGAAAAAAATCAATTTCACTCAATTGTCCGGGGTTTTAAAGATTTTGTCCGGTGTCGGCAATTTCGATGATGGCAACCCTACTCCGGAAGCACCGTCCACAGGAACCGCGATTTTTTCCGGATAAAAAGTAGCCTATGACACTCTGTGGTACTGTAGCTTTCTACTAGTGAAAGGATTTTCGATTTATTTATATTAATCGAATCATAAGTTATAGAGATTGCTTTATTATTATTATTCCATTTATTCAGTATATTTACATATTAATTACATTTCTAAATATTTCTATAAAAAAATTTAAAAAAAACATTTATTATTATTATTATTATTATAAGCTTTTGTATTTTCCATACTATGTAACAAAACAATTATGTATATAAACTATATTTTGATTATAATTTGTTGTATGGCCCCTGTAGGGTGAAAAGCCTCCTCCATCTCTTTCCAAAGTTTATTATCATGGGCGGTGCCCATCCAGTTGTTTCCAGTGGTTTTGACTATGTCATCGGCCCATCTTTTCCTTTGTCCCTTTTTTCTTTTTCCAGCGGGACCCTGTCATTTCATAATTTGTATCGTCCATCTTTTGTCTTGGTATCTGGCTAGGTGGCCTGCCCATTTCCATTTCGACATCCTGGACATTTACTAATTTACTAATAAGATTAAAAACAAAATCCTGTCAACACGCTATGGAAAGAAGCATCCTGCTACTTTATCTATTCTTCTTAGCTGCAGGATTCCTGCAGCTAAGAAGAATAGATAAAGTAAGAAATGTTGACATATGAAATAAAACAAAACTGAAGGATGCTCTACAACACGCAATGTCATAGAGATTACTTACCTGTCACTAACTCATTATAATATCATCATCTCGATCAATCTCCCATACTTGTCAGTGTGTTCCTTTTTTATGGATGGGAAATCACATCGCCAATTTGACCGCTTGATGAAATAGGCCAGAGTTTGGTTATAGCATTATCATAAACTTAGCTCATGTTCTTGTGCATTTAGATGCATTGTGATGGATTATTAAATGGAACCTGTAGAATCCCGCTGCCCATTACCAAATAACTACCTATAAAAGTAAACTCTCTCGGTCCTTTGAGCGTGCCAAGTAACCGCAAACTCGCCTGAATCTAAGACTAGGATCAATAAATCACGGTTCAAAGTGCAAACATGTCTCATACAATGAAATTCTAAATAGGTTTCCCTCCACTCACGAAAGTTCGACGTTTTTTGCAGCGATCTAGCTCCGTCCGACTCTGAAGTAAGCACTTAATTCAGAGAAACTCATGAAAAGAGAAATAAAGTAGTCTACCGAGCCTTACAGTCGTCGATCTCGCCCTCCCCTTCCGTCTGGCGTTCGCTTCGTAGCTTTTTTATTTACTTTAATATTTTTATCTAGCTTCATTACAATTGCTGCTTTTTATCCCGCTATCTAGATTAACTCTGCTATTTTTAATGTTATTTTGTCTGTAGCATTCTGGGGTCTGAATGTGTGGTCTGTCAAAAGCATTGGTCTTCGTATCGATGAATTAACATGGGATTTGAAAATAAATGGCCACATGTGAGACTGTGAATGCTAGTTTTAGCTCTGCTTCTTTCAGGGAATACTATGATCTTATGGTTACTCATTCGTCATTAAGAGCGTGTACGCCGTATGGCATTTCATACAAATTTTCAAGTCACTATTTTCCGAAATGACTGAACCGATTTTAGTGAAACTTCAGACATATAAGCAGGTTACATAGGTCTAAAAAGTTAGTTAAACACATTTTCGAAATGTCTTATTTTAAAAAAGATAACTGGAAATTTATGTTTGTATGGAACATTTAAAATGGGTCTAATTTAACTGTTACACTATTTATCGAAAATGTTTTCAATTAACTTTTTAGACCTATGTATTCTGCTTACCTGGGTAAAGTTTCATTAAAATCGGTTTAGTCATTCTTTTTATGTCATTATTATTATTATTATTTCAGAAAATAAAGACTTGAAAATTTGTATGAAATGCCGTTCGGAATATTCCAACAAGCTCTCAAGACTACTGAAGAAGAGAGAGAGAGAAAATTCCTCATGCAGGCCAACGCATTTTTTTCGTTCTTCAATTGTTTTCACAAACCATTAAGGTCACGTCGATTGAACTCATTTCAGAAGAACTTAACAGGTTACAATACGGCGCAAATTGTTGCCAGCCTTACCACTTATCTATTCAGTGTTATTGGCACGCATTGTAATACAATCATTGTTGACAGCCATGAGAAAACCGCATGGAAATCGGTTCAGTGGCCCAGGGAACGGCCGTTCTACAAATTGCTTCTCTTGAGTTTTTTGCTGTCCCGAAAGTGTTAAGTCAATTTTGTTTTATGGATATTGCTATAATTATACGTACTAGGTACCGTGATTGTGGTGGAGATTGAGTCACGGTCTTGTTTCACCATTGAATTTGACTTTATTACAATTACATTTATTTTTTGTATGCACTAGTAAAAATACTGAATAAAGGCAGACTTAATGTCATTGGCATTTTCTACCAGTCGAATTTAGGGTTGTGCAGAGACAACATTGCCATGTGTAACTTTAAAGAAAGACAAACACACACATACATACACATAAACAAAATTACCAACGTTATTAAAAAAAACGAATCCAACGAAGTAACGCTGTGATGATTCTACCAACTTCTTGCAAAACTGCCTTCACCTTAAAGGACAACCGACTGGATGCCGTCCTGATGTTCAGAGGGAGCGCATACCAAAGGAAGATCACCTAGACAAAGAAAGAAGAGTGAATAAACCCAGATACTACACATATTAAGCCTGTTTACTCTGGAGGGTTAGGCAGAGGTCTAACTGACCTGCCTTCATTTCAGCCGTTATGTTTAAGTCGAATGCGATAGCCGCTATTGCCATTAACCGGTCCTAAACTACTCCGTGTTGCTGCTGGGAAATTCTAGATCGTTTATTACCACTAGATATAAGTTTTTACCACCACCAGCGGCTTCAACCGCGTGAAAGTCTGAAGCTGAACTGATAAAAAGGAAATGTAGGTACTCATCATCTTCCTGCCCTTATCCCATGTTACATTGTGGCCCGTAACGCTTTCCTAAGAGAACTTATCTACTCTCGAGATAAAAACCATTTGTTCATTGGTTTAAATGTCCTTGTCCAAGTTCAATCTCATCATCTGCCCAGCCTTTTCCCAACTACATTGGGGTCGGCTCCCAGTCAAGCCGGATTCAGCTGAATACCAGTATTTTACGTGAAGCGGCTGCCTACCAGACCTCCACAACCATTAACTGGGGAACACGGTACTTCTTGGCAAGACTGGTGTCAGATTTTCTGGCTTCTGACAATCAGTAACGACTGCCAAAGATCTCCAAATGACAGCCGGGACCAACGGCTTAACGTGCTTTCCGAGGCACGGAGAAGTCTCGTTATGTTAAGATGGTCACCCACCCATCCACAGACCAACCTCGGCAAGCGTTGCTTAACCTAGAAGATCGACCCGTGCGACTGTTATAATTTAGCCACGAGCTCCAAGTCCAAGTTCAATCTATCCCTACATAAAAATTGGTTCATCTGGTTTGACGTTCGACGACTTTTGCATTTATAATATTGCCATGGTTTAGATACCAAAGTGACCCTAAACACGCCACTGGTGGAGACTATTCGGTGATTTGACTTTTTGCATGCCAGAGTTAGTATTTACCTCCCGTTTTTATCTTCTAAATACCGTGCAATGTAAATAATACCAGCGAAGCATAAAGCACGGAGAATTGCCTCTCCGTGACGGTCGCCAATCTTAATTTACTTGATTGTCAAAGCATGAAAATTGACGTTTGATTGGCTTAATTGCTTGTCATAATTATGTTCTTATTTGTTTTTGAGGACAGTACTTGGCATAACATTTAAGCTGACCTGATTGACCTGAGCTATAGAACAAAAATGTTTTCTATCAAGTTTTTAAGCCCATGCCAGGCCCATGCATCTTGTAAGTTTTGACAATTAGCTGTCCATATTTTTGGAAGTTTCGTGACTCCTGATTTGCAGTACATGGACCTACCTTTTAGATCTCATATACAGACTAGCTTTAGCCCGCGGCTTCGCTCGCGTCGAAACAGCATCTACGTATCTATGTACCAAAATTAATCAAAATTGATCCATTTGCATAATATTATGACTAGATTTGCTTCCAGGGGCCACAAAGCTAACCACCACCACCTTAAGCAAAGCAAGCATAAGCATCACCTTTGTACCTATTTTTCTGTTTCCTTCTTATTCTTATCTTTTTATTAAATGTGTGTACATAAATTGTTAAATAAATAAATAAAGCTGTGGGATAAAATTTTCTCGGAAAGTATCAGCAATTTCTAATCACTGTCAATATGAACATAACTTTGTTAAAGGCAATACTTCGAGCCCAGATTCCGACCTTCGGTCCTAACACAATATATTACGTCCCGTTTACATAGCTGTTGTAATCTCAATCTGTCCGAAACAGAATCTTCCAATATACGCTGTCCTTGTCAATTTGAGGCTAAGACAACAATGTAGCCCTTGGACGTTGTCAGGCCGCCATTTTTTGAACGCGTCATTGAATAAAGTATAATTGGCTTACTTTATTAATTAAAATTAACGGTGACTGTATTTAAGGATTAAAAATGACGAAAAATAAAATAATGATTAGCTGTTGAGTAAGTTTTGAAAGGTTTCTAAATGTATTGTTGAAACCCTTGAAAGAGTTGGATTTTCATGCTTAATTGATGCAGTTGAACGAAAGTTTAATTGCACTTTGTGGTGATAACAATATAGTGCAATTGCAGTTAGGTCCCAATGCAAGCTAACCTTAAAATGTTCACCTTTTGGAGTAGGGGCTTATAGAGTGTAGATTATAAGATATTTTTACAACATAAAAATACGCAGGACGTCGACTTTTGTTTCCCCTCTTTTTATTAGTAAAATGAATGCCCTTTAACACCCCTGTACGATACATCAAGCTTGGACAAGGTAGGTATACTGCGACAATATAAAACCTGGAATTGGCAGTTCCACTCATTTTCGAAATGTCAAATCCAGAAATGTCAAGACCATTTATGTTTACAATGCGAAGTCGAAACGACATTCCCAAAGAGGTTGTCATTTATTTTATTGTGCTAATCTCCAGAGTTAACCCACTTTTAGATGTCATTCAGCGAGAATTGTCTTCTATTCTCAATAGACGTCGTTACGTAGAACAAGACAATTTGTAAAACGAATTAGGGACTTGCTGACATTAATCACTGAGCTGTTGTCTCAATCAGTAAATAGTTTAAATAAATAGCCATTGAATTGATGGACTAGATGCAAATGAAGCCCCTGATTAGAACTAAATGAAAATTCCAATTAGTTCGTCTACCGACGTCCGATGAAGTCCGAAACTACAAACCAACGACCACTAGCGTAATGAGTCGCTTAAAAGTAGTTCCTATTTCGAATTAAGCTTTAACGGTTCTATTTTTTTACACGAATGTTAAAGTTGCCAGTATTTAAAGTACCTATTAGAATATAATGACGTCATTTGTAGCCAGTGTCCAAATAGTCAGTCAAGATATTATTTTAGCGATACCAGTAATTGCACTGTGTGGCTTTATGATGATCCAAATTGTAGGTTAACGTGGCAATTCTTCGCTGTCCGTTGAGGTTACGCAAGACTTTGTTCGAGGTATTGTTTAGAATACTATTTTAAATGTGGTTGCATCATAGTTTTTGAGAGTGAAGATAGTTGGTTTAAACGGTGCTTTTAGAAGGATTTGGCCACCGGATATGACCACCATTACTTATTACTGACGTTTGTCTTTTTTCTGTACTAGCTGCCGTCCGCGGCTCGGCCAGCGTGAATGTCGAGAATCATCCCAAGTGAACTAATACTCCCGGGATAAAAATTATATCCGTTAGTATCCTATGCGTTATTTCAGACTATAATCTACCTTGTGCCAAATTTCATCAAGATCCCTTCAGCCGTTCTGACGTGATTCAGTAACAAACACCCATCCGTTCAAACTTTCGCATTTATAATATTACAGTATAGATTTCTTGCCCCGTGGCCATGCACCAGATAATTAAAATGTTGGTAGAATTCAATAACTGTCACCGCGGCCCTGGAACGCAAAGGGCACTAAGAGGAACACGGATAGGTTTTAGTCCGTAAGTCTGACACTCCATTCCGTTGCGCCCCGAACGGAAGAAGTATTTGATGATTTCCCATCTATAGTTCATCCATATTTTGTTTTTATGGATGGGAAATTATCATATACTTTTCCGTCCAAGAACTAAGGATCAATCTGGTCTCAATTGAATATAAGTAAAATAATTACAATCTGCATTTAATTGACACATAAGCAAAAGTCTAGTACATAGTAGGATCTTTTTTTTTTTCAAATGCGTTGTATTTTATAGAATTTACGAAAGTTCCATGTCACGACGATACCAATATGGCCTATGACAGAGGCCATATTGACGTCATGACATCGAACGCTTGAAAATAAGTTTTTTAATTTCTTCATTCACACAGCCCTATTTAAATGTAAAAATTGAAAAACTAGACCAATATTCCATACTTTCCTTTATATATAAATAAGTCTTGCGGCCAAAAACCACGGAGACAGAATGCTTAAAAAATACGTTACACTTATCTTGTTCCAATTTCAGTTTCTGTTAAAAGATGCCCGAGTGATCGATCTCGCTTTTATAGTGTTATTACCCGAAACATGGCCTTTGAAAATAAACATTTACAACTGATCAAAAACCTATAAATTATCTTAACCTTCTGGACGGTCCACTCCAACATATTGAACGTTAACCGCTTCTAATTTATAACAATAAAGATAAGTTGCATCGTTTAAGTCAAGAACATAACAATGACGATTTATTGAGTGCCTGATTGGTTCAAAGTCCATAGTGTTCTATATAACGTACCGTACTAGCTTAATACCGCAGAAACAATGGTCTTTATCCGGAATCATCCGGAATCACTAGGTATTAATAAATAGAATATAAAATATTTAATAATTATTTTTATAATTATATTTAGTCGACACAACACAACAGCAACAAACAAAAAAAAAGGTAAAGGTAAGTGTAATAATTTTCGTAGTCAGGACTGTAAATTCTAAAGATTACCTTTACACACATATTTATAACTTACGAGTATATCTTAATATTCGTTTAGACGAAGAAGGTAAAGTCTCAAATGGCCGTTACCTTACCTTTCGTGTGTACTCAGTGAATCACTGCCATTTAATCGAGTTTTTCACCAAACTGCTAGTACGAGGCTTCAATCACGAATAGGGCTGCCTCTGATCCGGGTTGAACCGGATTATTCGGTTTTAAGTTGATTTGTTTGAGTGCAGTGCACCGAAACCTGATTAATTTTGGCGTTTTTTGTAATTCAGGTTTCTACGTTACGAGGTTTCATTTATGTACTCGTAGCTTCAGCTTTTCAGGGAGTTTTATGAAAGCTCAGTTGCCAAAAAAAGTAGCAGTGCTTGATGAAATCGTTACTGATGGTTTTTAGATGATGTATCCGAGATTATTAAAAATAACCCTAGTATGCAGTAGGCACGTAACGATTATAATAAAACCAACTACTTACTTGTCCATTCAAAAAACCAACTTAATACTTAGGTATAGATCACAACACGTTTTTGAGAGCACTTTTCTACCCTGTTCTATAAATTTGGACTGCAATTTAGCAGCCCTATTCATAGAGCGAATCAAAGCCCGGAGGCGTAACGAAGTTTTTACAAAAAGTTTCCAACTCGTGGGTGCACCAAACGTGACTGCCACTAATCGCAAAAAAATCCTATACAAAATGGACGCCGCTTGTCGTGGAAATCAATAATGGCGGCAAAAAGGCTCGTAAATATTTTCGAGTTTATGTTCTTGCTGCCAAGTAGCTGATGTAACGTACACTTATAGTGATGGTTATAGAAAGTTAAAATATGACTATCGTCACGATTTCGTACTTTTCGGTTGTTCGTTTTTGTTTTAACATCGGATAGAGATTAATTCTAAGCAACATTAAAAAAAAACGCGTGGAATCGGCTTTATTGTCAAAATGTTTGATCAAATACCACATCGCCCTGAAAGTAACTTGATAAAACAATGTCCTCAATCCAATTTAATTTAATTTCGAAACGAAAATGTAACAACTAACTGTCCCAGCAAATTATCCTGTTATTTTTCCAAGAAGTGTTCATTTCAAACTTAACTTTTTCCTGTGATTCTACGTCAATACAGTCACTGTGCAGCTGTGGTTTTTTTAAGTAACAGTAATTATTTATCAAATAAAAATGCATGCAACGTCCGCGCAATACGTAAAAGCTACAATAAATAAACAAAGAAAAAAAATAATCTCCAACCCTGTATCTACCAACCACTGCTCTCAACTCTTTTAGCTCTATCTACAAAATTCACCGAAATCATGAGAAAAAACGCATCTGTTCAGTACATTTTGTTGAGTTATCCGCACATAAATGCATTTTTTATCGATTTCAGTGTTAGTCCCATAGTAAAAGAGGTATTGCGTTTATTCTATTGATAGAAGAAATGTGATGAAAAAATTAAACTTACAAGAATAGTAAAGAACTGAAAAGCCTTGATTGAGTACACAATGCAATTTTTGCTGGTTTGATCTGTAGAGCTTTTCTTGATACCCATGAAGAATATAAAAATACACATGTGGATAACCATGCCTTTCATGAATTATTAAATAAGAGGCTCCAGTGCGAAACACGAAAACATCGATGACAAAGCTCAACTACCTACCCCGATTTATGGAAACCAACTTAATTCAACTGATAAATCTCATGTTACCCCAAACTGTTGACCATGTGAACAAAATACCAATATCCAATCAATCATCAATAATTGTTGATATTAAATTAAAATCAATTAATTGATCATGCCGTTAACAAAGTCGGGTAGGTAAAGTCGGAACATCCCTTGTTTACCACTGTCTGTCTGTTTGCCATACAATATTTAAGCTGTCAAACAAAAAGCATCAAATCTGACAAGCCATCACACAATTTCGTAAAAATAGCATCACAAAAATAGTAGGTACCTGTCTGACACAATTTTATTTTCAGGCCAATGCCCTCTCCTGCCCTTGGTGGTAATCAATCCGATTGCTACCAAGAATCTAACTAATTGTGATTAGTACCCATTGCTATTATATCTAAATAATTTACGATTAGATAGGTACATTGGCTTCTGTTGATAGGGTAGTGATAGTAAAATGTTCTAGTTCGGTTTCCAGCGGCCATTGCTTGAGGTAGGTCAGTGACCGACGAGTTGAAATTGATTGGAGAGATTACCTACATGTTGAGCGCAACGTTCATGATTGGTTTATTTAAAGGGTTGTGTTGACTGTTGGATGTTTAGTTGTCTACGTGGTTGCGCTATTTTTGGTGATATCTTACTGAAGCATCGCTCTTATGCTTTATCACAAATGCATCTATTTTCCTATCCAGTGTTTTTTTCGTACCTACTTGAACCTAACACCTGACCACGCTAGCTGAGAGCTTTTATATTGGAATTACTTTAGCTAACCTAGTATTTCCATAGCCTGGTACGCTGCCTGACAAAATATACATGGCCACTCGCTAAAAATAGTTTTAGGGCGGCGGCAACCTTACGCGTCCGGCCCTGGTTCTACCCATGGTCCGGGGCGAGGAGGCATGGGAAACAGTCACCTCCTTCTGCGAAGCAGTAATGCTAGCGAAGGAGGAGGCGGACCGCGTGCGAGAGAGGGACACCTCACGCTCCAGCCGCCGCAACAGAAGAAGTCGCCCCGGCCTTTGGGAAACACATCGCAATTCCCAGCCACCGTAGGCGCGGGCCTGTGGACGGCGAGCTATGGGAGGCTCGCTGTTTGATAGCAACCAGGCCAGCATCAACGGCGCGCCGTGTTCCACGCGCGCCTCAAGGAGCTGTCGGCACAGAAGACGGGGCCCTATAGGGTCAATGCCTGCTAGGGTTGCGGAATTTGTTCGAAAGTGTCACCGCGGCCCTGAAACGCAAAGGGCACTAGAAGGATCACGGGTTGGTTTTAGACAGTAAGAGGCTGACACTTCACACACCTTTCGCTCCGCCCAGAGCGGGAGAAGTCATTTTGATGAATTCCCATCCAGGAAAAAAAAGGGTTCTGAACCTATGTATAGAGAAAACTAACCCTTAGTAGGGTCACTTGGATGGCTGTCTGTCTGTCTCTCCGACTGCCACAGCCGATTTTCTCTAAATCTACTTGGCCAATTCAGTTGAAATTTGGCACACATCAAATTTGGTCGCTTCCGTGACTCAAGCACTGATATGTTTTTTTTTATGAAGTTATTATACTTGTTAATTGTCCCTTATAATAGTCATTAGTCAAAGGTTAATTACCCCACAGGGCCCACATGCACTATAAAATATTTCATCACAGTACCTATAGAAGATGTTCTTTGTCTATTAGTCAAATACCCATCTTTGGTTATGCAAATAACAATATGACTTGACATAACACCGAGCGGCAATAAATTAAAGATAAAGACGGTTCCTATTTTCGTTACAGATGATATCAATATGATTTATAGACATTAAGCGGTGAACAAACTGCCTCTCATTGGTTCGGGAATTAATTTGTAACCGTACTTGGACGAAAACCGCTATTTTTTGCTTTGTAATATACCGCCCTATTTCTTTACTGCGTGGGTGTACTTCCGACTATAGGAAAGTGGGAGCAACATCCCGACAATATGTCGCCGAGTATTGCTATGTCGCATTGAATATAATTGATGGAATTATAGTGTAAAATTTACAGTTGGATTTTGTCTGTGAAGTTCATAGTCTTCTTGGTATTAAATAGATACCTTAAGGTGGAAGCAGACTATGAAAATAGTTGTTGACCTTTCAGAAGAAATTATCTTACTTCTGGGTCCTTCAGTCCGAGAAGAACAGTACTGCAACCGCTTCAAATCGGCAAAACCTTTTACGAGGAACGGAGTATACAAAAGTAGCTTCAACCAAATGTACTTAGACAAAACTTGAAAGAAAGAAACGAATAGAATCAAAAGCCTCTAACATCTAGTAAACCTGATCTAACCGTGCTGATCATCTGAATTTAAGCCTTAACACCACTTAAAGGCCAAGACTTAGACCACACATAAAGTACTCCAAAAACCAATAAAAAAGATAAAAAGCCGCATGAATGGCATCAGATTATTCGTTCGAATCAGACCGTTGTACATAAGTATCGAGCGACCGGTTGCTATAGCAACCGCTCGTGCCAGATCGATACAGCGTAAACAACTCTGCATCCCAGAGAAGCTACGACTTTCATTGAGGCTGGGATCAGTTGTGGAATAAATTATATGTGGAACTAACTGTTGAAGGCAACTTTGCATATAACCTGTAAAGCCCAGTAGACTGATTTAGGAGTTACATCTATCTAGCTAACCCCAACTAGCCTGTAATATCCCTTTATAGGGCAATACCTTCCTTTTCCACACACTTTTCTGCTAATCTGGGTCAATCGTTGCAGTAGGTGTCAAATTCATGCATACAGTCATCTTTCTTTTCACTTGTTAGGTTTCTGAAAATATGATCTTTATGCATCTTTAGATCCTCTAGGATATTTCCACATGCTGTCTTCGGAACTGTTGTTAAAGTTAGTTATATTGATAATGTCATTCCATCGCACAGTCATCCTTTGTTTCATTCTCTTTCATCTTTTCTATTTCAGTTTCATTGCCATTTAGTTTTAGTATCCTCGTCGAACGCTTCCAATTGTTAACCCAGCACAAGAACATTCACTCTTTACAGCCGGCACAATAGCTGATAGCCTATAGTAAATTTGAAAATGAAAATAATATATTTAGTTTTAATTTCCGCGAATATTAGTGGGTTGCAGGTATGCACCTCCCTCCCGCCCGCTTTATTATGCACATGCAAGATTACAAGGCAAATGCAAGGATTTTAAGATTTTGAGATTTTTTTTTTGTAATGGTGTTGGGTTTTGCTTTGCCTTCCTGCATGTGCTTAAAATCCTTGCATTTGCCTTGTAAACTTGCATGTGCATAATAAAGCGGGCGGGAGGGAGGTGCATACCTGCAACCCACTAATATTCGCGGAAATTAAAACTAGATATATTATTTTCATTTTCAAATTTAAAATGGATTTCCGCAAAGTAACGCCTGACTCAATCATTTTTTTTTTATTTATTTTTTTAGCCTATAGTAATGTTATGTGTATCGCCCTCTTTCCTCCACAATAAAATATCGTAGATTATATTTCAGTGTGTTACCAACAGATCAGTATTTTCATCTGCAAGACAAACTGATGAACATTGATAGACCCTCACATCTTTAGACTCTTTTCTTTCGAAATGACCTGACACATTCGGCAGTGTAATATTGAAAACAAAATGCTTAAGATAACTCAAAGTGAGATAATAATTTAACATCAAGTTTCGACACTGCGTAGGTGTGTGTGGGCAGGCCAGTTTGGTGGAGTAATCTAACCGAATCTTGTACACTCGGTTATCAAGGACACCGTTATTTATTAGGCTAGTTAACAACTGCATTTGGTTAACTGTGTGGTAGTTAGATTTGGACGTGGGAATGGATAAGCCTACTAGATGTGACGAAAATAGGCTGGCTAAAAAATCATGTGCGGATTGTGTGCAAGATAACCTAATAATCTAACCTAACAAGGGAGTGAACACAGAGATGCAGGCTGATAGAGATGATAGAAGACAAAAACATGCAAACATCCCAACAAGATGACGATGACTGTGATCAGTTCTGAAAATCTTAGTTTGTGGATTAACCTGAATATGTGGAAAGTATACCTATATTATGCCAGTAAACGAATATTGCTGCTAAGAAAGAAAAAATCGCACGAGATAATAAACAAAAGTAAAAAATAAAACTACTAGTAAAAATAAATGAATAAAAACTATCTATCAATTTAAACAGACGACGAGGTCAAAACGGTTCCTTCCTATATCAATATATGCTGCGATGTTTTAAAAAATAAATATCACAGCGCTCATATTCTGATAGGTCCTATACTTACAGATTATTTTTATATTTTGATCCTATGATGCCACGGATACACTCACGCATGCTACTATAACCAGATTGCCATAAATCTTCTACTTCTTTTTCGCTACAATTACTATCGGAGAAAGACTTATCCTGTCCAGGCTTATGTATTTAATACCACCACGAACTCAACTACTTCAACAATTTTATTTGTCTATATTACCGTCCCATTCACAGATTATGTTTAATCTTTATAAAAATGTTTATTAATTAAGAACACGTCTGTTACAGGACACAGACAAAACCACCATGTTTTTTATATTGCTAGAGACAGACAGTATTTACTAGTTCTGTTACACACAATAAACTGTCTATTTTATAACAGTCACGCACGTCCAATTTTCCAAGCAACGTTCTTCAATGATCCGAGTGACTTCCGAGTCTAAAATTGCTTGCTTAATTCCTACAGACGGTTAGACTCCTATAAAAATATAATGAACAAACAAACATTGGGATGTTGGGAATTGGAAAAAAAGTTAAATGTTGATTTTCGTTTCATAAAATGGCGTACCGTAAATCCGGCTCCCACAAAAATGGCCGTTAATTTTGGAGAAAAAGTTTCGTTAAAGCTTGTTAAAAGTTTTTAATTAAATTTTAATCAATGGTGGCTCCACAGTCCGAGCGTCCTTTGGGGTTATGACAGACATCTGGAACTGAAACATTCTGGAGCACCTCTTTATCAGTGGGTTTTAATTGAGATTAGTCATAGCTAAAGAAATTAGGTGAGGTCCTTTTCTGTAAAATACCTAGACATCTTCACACAAATCTAATTTCTATTGAAGTCTTTAGTTGAATAAATATGGCAAGATTTTGGGAGCCTCATCAATTTTTGGTTCTTTTCTATATCATTGCTAATCATGTACATAAGCAGTCACATTTCTTAAAGGATTGCAGTAGATTTAAGTAACAATAGTGCGTTTTTTTAAAGTCTGTAACCTTCAAGGACCAGATACACAACGCGCCGTCGACCTGGGTCTGGTTGTTATGGGACGGCGAGCCACCCATAGCTCGCCATCGGCAGGCCCGCGCCTACGGTGACACCCGGGGCGTCTTCTTCTGTTGCGGCGGCTGGGGCGTAAGGTTTCCCTCTCTCGCACGTAAGAGTCATGCCCTGCACCTTTAACGATGTTACTCTATCAAATTCAATTTCGAATAGCCACCTTACTTCTCTTAGCTACCATTCAAAAGCACTGTAATCATTAAGTTAAGTACATTATTTTTGTTATATACATATGTTTTCTGCGATTTTCCTTGTATTCCGTCATATACTTTCACTTTCGATCCACGATGGGTCATTACATAGGATTATGTGTTCAATACAGGTAGTATTGATCACATAATCCGATGCAGTATATTGGGAAAAAGTTGTTTAGCTTTCCTTGATTAATTATCGGTTTCTTTGTAAAACCCAAGAACGTATTGTTGTAATATTTATTATTCGTAACACCTTTCAACATCTTCCTATGTTCTACAAATAAATTGTTTTACAAAGATTTTACTATTTATTAATCTTTTCAAATCTCTTAACTTGTTCTTTGAAAAGTTTCTGAAGGCAACTTTACCTTTTCAGTTTGTAAGGGATAAAAAGGTTAAGTCTGAGCTTTGTAAAGTTTATTTCTTAGACCTTAACTTGCCTATTGGTACAAGTACGGAGTCTATAGGAATTGGTATTGTAAAATACCTGACTGTCATTGATACGAATGGGTATGTTTTATATTTTTTGCCAATAATTCGACAGCAGACATCAAAAAAGCAAAAATAATAAACCTTTGACGCACCATTTTTTTCTGGATGACTTCTCCCGCTCTGGGCGGAGCGTAAGGGATTGTCAGACTCTTATTGACTAAAGCCCAACCGTGTTCCTCCTTTGCGTTCCAGGGCTGCGGTGACTCACCTGACCTTTGACGCAACTGACATCAATTTTGTAGGTCTCCCAATGTGACTGTTTTAGCTGCGTAAAGTTCTAGAAAAATTTAATTTTTAGGAGGTTTATCTTCTACAGAATTTCACCAACTTTTTGATAAGACCTGTCGTCGGATATCATTCTCGTTTTCGCTACCCACGTCAATTACAAAAAGGGCTCTGACATCTTCTGTTAGCTCAAGGAAAAATTAATTACGAAAAATACATGGCGACTCTTTGTTAGTGTGTCTTAAATGGCAATTATGTCGTACAAAATTTTTTGGTCCTAAATTATCTACACACATACAACCGTATGTTTTTTTTTAGGCTCAGCACGATCTTACACGCTGGTTGTGAGTAGGTACTACTCACCTGACTTTGGAGAACATCACCAATAAGTTCCTGTGTGTATCTTCATCTTGATCCTTTAGGTTCCTATTTAACCTCGCAAAAATTCTCAGTTTATTACAATAGATCTTTCTGTGTGCCCTTTTTATGGCATCCACTCCCGTTACGTCGTCATTTGGATGACGTCATCAATGATTTCCACTTTCTTCAAGCCCTATTTTTTTCCCAATTGTGCTTGGCCTTTATTGCGTTAAAATCAGTAGAAACCACACTGTCTTCTACTAGCTGGTGACAGCGAGCAATAGAGTGCACCGGACAATTATTTACGTAAACCAACTGTCTTTTCCGATCACAAACTTGATATCTTGAGGGCTACTACTTACATGTTTTAGGAAATGGACAAGTTTTCTGTACGGAGGTAGAACATTACCTACACCTAAAATGTAAAATACTTATTTTCAAAATCATGGCAGTATCTTCTTATTACAGTCATTCCCTTCGATGATCTTAGCATTGCATAAACAACTTGTTTTTTTTTTTACTCGAAGTGAAGTCTTTCATTGGAGGACTGTGACTTGTATTTTTCACGCAAATTTTGTTTTTTTGCGATTGCGAATAGCTACAGAAACTGTCTACAATGATCGCTGACCGATTTCGTGGTATTATTCGATTCGTCGCAGTGGTAGATGCAGCTACTAGTCAAAAGTCTCTTGTTTAGTGTAGTATCTTTACTATTTATTTCCTAACTGATTCAACAATCCACCTGGCATTGTTCCTCTTCAGCACCATTAGTTGTCTGGTAGATAATACCTTTCGCATTAAGTCCGCCTTTGTGTGCAAAAATAATTATAGTAATTTGCTCTAATTTCCACAATCTTAACCCGTTCCTGTGGCGTGTCCAAAATGTTTCTCGGTGTTATTGAATCCGTTAATTCAAACAATTCCGGTTCGCAGTCCAATAGTAGAGCTCTTAGGACGGTTGCAGGCAGTGCGACCGGTTCCCACGGTGTACGTTATAATATATCTGGTCGGGCGAGCAGTTTGCATGCCTGTCCTATCCCAGTCACCAGCCAGTGTGAATGTAACCACGCCATTCTCGACCAATGGCGGCAGTGCGAAATGGCTGTAATTATTGGGTAAAATAGGTTTGATAAATATTTACTATGCTGTGTTATGTTCTTGCTTTTGCTTTGATATTATCGAATTTTCTTTCATTTGGGGAATACATTGGGTTTAAGAACTCGATTCTTGATAAATAAACACCTAAAACTATAATGGTACCTGGCTGTTCTGTAAGTTCTTTTTTTAGTCGCTACGAACCTGGCAAAAAATTAGGAACTGGTTAATCGGCAACATTGACTTCCTAGTTAAACGCTGGAAAAATATTATGTAAATAAGATGGATCAGTGATACCAGCGATGACATAGAATTGCTAAGTTTAACCTTTAATATTAAGCAATAGACTAGATAGACGACACAGGTCACTAACCTTTGCAGCCAAGTCAGCTATATTCAACTATACTTTCTCAAGCAAAGAGTCTGTCTCGTAATTAGATTTCTTAAACGAAAAGACGTTAAAAACGCACAATCATGACAACAACATCTTTTTATGTTCGAAACAGACGTAGGCCTTAAATTAAAATAAGACTATAATTTTAAAGACAGAAACCAGTTTTAAAATGAATGAGACTCCTTGGAGTTATCACGTTACAAGTAAAGTAATGAATGAAGCCGTATGAGCCCAAGCGGTGTGGATGTTAGCCAGATTTCCTGCCCTTATTGGATATGCACAGATTATAATCGGATTGAGTAAAATGCAAGCAAAGCGTTCTTTAAGAAGCAGGATTAAGAAGGCTCTTTAAGATTACAAAAAAAGTATTAGTGGCGATGATTCGTTACTTACAGGCACCTTGGATGTTCGTCTTACCGTCTATCGTCAATGTAAAGCCGACAAATTGTCCCAACTTCTTCTTTCGATTCCCCTTAAGCTACATACATTTCTGAGAATAGATCATGACGAGTATTTTTTTGCCAATCAGCCAAGTGGTGGGGAAGCGACTGCTGCTGTAGTCGCCGGAAGTGCTTTATCGACACTCAAGGAGGTTACTTTAATGTCCTATAGGGAACGTGCACGGCGTAGACTATGCCATCTAGTGTTGCAAATCTGAAACTTTTACGTTCTAAATATTTTACATGTGCTGCCACCTATACTTCCTGCACCCTCCATTTAGGGTAACGTGCACGAAGTAGACTGTACCATCTAGCGTTGCAAATTTGAAACTTATAAGTAAAATATACTTGACATGGATGCGCCTGTGCTGCCACCTATAGAGTCTGCACGTTCTCTATTACAGCTGATATGAGATTTGAGTTGGAGAGCTTGTTCTGGCTTCTTTGAGAGAGGGATTTCTGTACCACCACCCAAATTACGTCAGTTATGTTTAAAATATACTCCCACGACCCACGAGGCTATTGCCGTAGACACAAATCTGGGCTACCACTGTGAAATTCTTAATGGGAAGATCCGGGAATCTATTCCAAGACCTCATGCTCAGCAGTGGTGCTTGCGATTACAAGAACGAAGTAGTTAGATCCAACATTACTTATGTCTATCTTGAAATCCTAATCATTTTTAATTGTTAATATGCCTTTACTACAATATAATCGAAATTAGCATAAAACGACAGCTACCCAGACGTATAAGGCAACTATATCCGTTGAGCTTTTGTCTTTCAACTTGCATATAAATAGCGGTAAATCTTTATTGTCTATGCTTATAAATTTAAATCGTGTGTGCTTAATTCATTTGACGTTTATGAGGTGTTAAGTCTTTGTAAGGATGATTTTGTTGCTAAGCGCCGGCCGTCAGTAAAACATTGTAAGATAGCTATCTAATTAAGGGCTAGCAGTACAAAAATAAAAAAATGGATGCGTCTATTCTTATTTATTAAGTAAAGAACACCGACTACATAGCTTACGTGCGTTGTGTGAGAGATGACCAATATGAGTACAGAGCGAGAAAATTACTGGAGGTTGAAAAAAGTAGCAAAAGTGGTGAAGAATAACAGCAAAAACTGGCACTTAATCCTTTGAATACTAAAATCGCGGGTAGCAAAGAGTTGGTACTAGACTAGCAATATGTATCTACAATGCTATATTCTACTTTTATCAAAAGCAGCTTTAGCTTCATTGAAATAGGTAAGTCTTTTCTTGGTAACGGATGGAAATCCTCGTAGATGTCCTCCGTCCTCGGGCAGAGAGGTCTGTCAGACTCCTACTGACTAAAATCACCTCGTGTTCCCACGCACAATTGTACCGGAAGCTAAGGAAGCACTTAAGTAATCTTCAACGCAGCCTAACCAAAAATTCGAAGACATGTTACATTTGACATGTACATATGTACCGGTGTCTACCCATAAATGTTTGTATGCCGAAAGGCAGAATGTACAAGGACTCTTGAACTTTTGTTAACATCTTATTGTAATACCTACATTCTATACAAATAAAAACTTCTTATTCTTATTCTTACTCTTACTTCTTATTCTTATTCACCAACCCGCACTGGGCCCGCGTTGTGGATTACGGCCCATTCCCTCTCCTAGAGAGGAGGCCTGTGTCCCAGCAGTGGTAACATTAAAAGGCTGATTATGTAGTGCTTCTTATAGTCCTGTGTTGCCGTTGCATTTTCCCCGATGTTAAGGAAATCCCTCGATTCAGTAAGTTCAGCAACATATTCTGGTATTATCATTAGCTCTCCTAGGCTAAATCCCATTTGGAATAAACATTGGAGTCTGCCCAAAACCGGATGCTGCTACAAAAGCTTTTTACTTATCCAGCAACTCGTTTACATCATATTGACTTTACATTCGTATTTAAATATTCAAATTTTCGCGTTTTAGTCAACAGAGCGTTTTTCCATTTATTTTCCTTTCTAAATAAGTTTTTATCCTTTTAGAATTGCACTTTTAAATCCTCTATTCCCGTATTCTAAGAATATATAAAATATTGGGTTGTAGATAAATAAAAGCTTTTTGCTATCCTATAGCTCTACGCGAATATACCTATTATTTTTGCCTAGACGCTAGCGGAAGTCCGGTCATTCATCTATTGCCTCTGGCATATCTATGCTGCTTTTTATGTTCGAGTATATATCTATTTGGACTCAGAGAGATAACTCTGTCGATAAAAGTATTTGTCAACCTGTTTTTTCCATCAAAGACTTGCATTTTCGTTTGAATGTGCAGTACCTATCTGCACCCCCTAAAAACAGTCTGTTGTCTTAAAATTAACTTTCATAAATAACCTCTCAATACAAAACCCAAGAAAGTCGCCGTAATGAAATGCTATGTTTTATCACACCATAGAAGAATATTATAGCAAAAAACGTACCTAATTTCCTTCCAATCATTACTTTTAATGTTCACATATAGCGGACATCCGGCGATCCATCTAAGTACGATTCCCTTCGATTACTCACCGGGATCCATTCGAAGCGGTAATGACATTGTTCTGCGGCCTTCGAACTTCGAAGGATGGAAATGGCGGCGGCGGCCATGTTTTACACTTTGGCGTTTGCTGTCATTTGTCGGTCATTGTCGATGGTTTGATTCAATTAGTAGTTTTATAGTTTCATAGGCGGAACTAAACTATCAGCTCAATGTTTTAGTATGTATAAGAAAGTAACAAACCGATGATGACAAAATAATAAATGAACATTATTTTACCAAACTAGGCGGTTTCGGGCAAACGTTTCCAAGAACATCTGGGAAAAACGAAAACAAGGCAATGATTGATTATATTTTCATTCTTTTGCTAAAATGCCATTTCTGGAAAAACAAAATCTTGTCTAACCAAACAAATGTATCTAGACAAAGCGAATTGGTACAACGCTCTTGGCTACATCTTCCAAGAGATTGTACCTAGCCAATAAACCTAGTACCAACATATCCAAAAGACGTCGTAATAGTATGTTGACTATTTATTTCTATGGTTTACCCATAGAGAATGAATGCAAAATGTTTAGGTATTCTAGTATGTACTACCTACCTATGTTTTATTTTAAGTTACCTGCCTATTCAGATTCACTCCACCGGTGCACCGATCTATACCTACAGATCTAGGTCATCTGATGGCTTGGCTTTTATTACTTTTATGTCTCCACTTTAGTTCCACTAGGTATATTCCCGAAATCCCGAGTAACACATAAATCAAATTGGAAAATATCCGTAATACAAAAGTACTTGAATCTTCTAAAGTCGAATCACAAAAGCATCGTACGTAGACTTAATTAGAAAATGGCAAATACCTTACATTAAAAGTAGGTACGACACCAAAAGACAATTGAGCTGTCTTAAAAGTCGGTTAAAAACGTCAGTCATCTTCAAATGCCAGAGTGCCAGTAACCTTAAGCACAGTTCGAAACTATGTGACATATTCGGCTCAAAATGCATTCTACTGTCAATGAGACAATGGCTACCGAATGTCGGCGCGGGCGCAACCAAGCCATGCGGGCATCGAGATACTTATCAAGACTGAAGAATTATTTAAGGGACTGCGATATGTGGATAGGTACAAAGGCTTGTTTGAGATAGATATCATTAGAAAAATGGTGGTAATACCTAATATTAAAAAGGAGGAATTCTTTGTTCCAGTGTATATGTATGTATGTACTTATGTATATTTTTATATATTGCACCTTTGGTGCAAGAGTCACAATTCAGGACCCTTTTTTTGTCTTTAAGTAGGATTTTTTTGATTATGAAATATAAGATTTTTGTGTAAAACTATACAAACTGAATAATTTAAATTTCCCTCTCCTAGGGAGGAGGCCTGTGTCTCAGCAGGAGGAACATTAAAAGGCTGATTATGATTATGATGCAAAAAAAATATTAAAAGTCCTCTCCTGTAAAATTAAAAAATTGAGATTTTTAAATTTCGGAAGTCAGTTTAAAAAAATTGGAAGTCTGTTGTATTTATGTAAAGAAGTTCGGTACCTGTGTTTCCTTGTTGATTAAAAATAAGTGTTTTATTCAAACTAATAAATAATGCAATGTTGTTTTCTTTGATATGTAGTAAAAAAAACTTGATAAATCCTCCGTCCGTTTTAATAATAATCATTTATCGTATTGGGCACTAAAGTAGCTTTTTCAATTAATTGAACAAAAATTGTGACAGGATTTCTATGTTCAGTTATTTATTATCTTGTACTAACTTATAAGTTAAACAATTTTACTTCTTAATAATATTATTTCAGACGACAGTTACAGCTATTGTACAAACCACCCACTATTTGGGGGGTAAAATAATGTAAATCTAAACGCAGTACTTAAAATGATTAAGTGTCACATGTAAAACAGATGCATTGTCGCAGTTATCGTGTAAAGCCGGGTACACAAGTACACAATATCAGCCGCGATGTGAACGAACCAAGAGGCGTCGCGTTGAATACATAATGCGCTAGTGTACACTCGCACGCAGCCACGTTGTTACAGCTGATTGTTATCTTATGACAAATGGATTAGAAGAAAGAGTGAAAATCTTAATTCTAAGAAAACAATATTTCTAAATATTTTAGAAATATCGTTTTCTTAGAATTAGGTTCTATGAGTTGCAATACAAAATTCGATTATAGTCGTGCCAATCGATTCTGGAAAAATCTCACCGTGGAAACTTGCGTTTGGGAAGTAAGCCATAAATCCTCGCTAAGTACCAGTGTATTTTGTCAAAATGTCACCGTGATGGCTAAAGGAAGTGAGCGTGAAAATACCAGTCATTCCATATGAAGCTGTAGATGGAAAGATCAAATCAAGTACGTTGCATCCAAGTTTTCAGAAAACCGCACTGTTGCCCGTAAGGATTGACAGATCATCTTACCAAAGTTTTTACAGAATAGCAAAACCCTTAGGTACAATGAAGGGCTGCTATTTTTTGTCCAAGCACGACGAAGACTCCAAGAATCGATGCAGAAGCATAGAATCGGATCATGTCATCGAACCAAAATAGCTCATACCGTGATAAAAATGAAGCATTTCTTTTAGCAAAGTTGGAAACGAAGTTGCCCATTGAACGCCAGATGTACTCAAAAACTGTTAGTCATAAATTCCTTCCACCCTATAAATTACAAAGGCAAACAACCCCACAGACACTCTTTTATGACATTACATCAAAGGACATCTCTTAACATTATCCACACACGCTGTACGGCTATAACCTATTCAACATAAGACCACACAGCATTCGAACTAACTACACAGAATATCGTTGGAACTGTACCAGACTGTTGGTCGGTAACCACAAAAGTCTGTTCCTTTTTTAAAAGTTAAAACACAGTTGGAATGGGGATAGTTCTTTGTTTGTCTCTGGTATTTGTTTCTTTTTATACTTTACACTGAATTAATGAGTGTATACCATGCTTTATGTTTTGTAGGAGACAGTAGGTGTCTTTGCATTTAAATTTATCTTTATTATAGAAGTGAAAAACATGCTGCCAGGCTAAAATGAGATGGGGCTGGTCACGTCAATTCACTAGACATGCCTCTGAACGTATTTGGGAGAGGCATTTGCCTATGTGGGCCAGTACAGACTGAAATAAATGTATGTACATTTCTGTGACTTGATACACCATAAAACATTTCATGTAAAAAAAAACCAGCACTCTGTTTCGCTAAAATTTAAATATGTGCCTAGATTAGAATACCGGTTTACTGTCAAAGATTTGATCAGACAATAGTGATGTCATCTTTACATTGTAAGCAAGACTAACTACATAATATGTGGCCGTCGAGCAAAATGAGCTACCTACTATTTTACGAATTTCACATAATGTATTAATTTTCTGAGCCTTGGAAGAGACTGAGTACCTACAAACATTTCAAGTTCAGATGAAATCAATTCAGTAATTAAATCAATTTTATAATTTGTACGTTAAAGTTTTATTTTAGACTTTTATTTTTTCTTGCTGTTTTTTGTTAGACCTTATTTCTTGGTAACTTAATTCTAATCTTATTAATATTTTATTCTTATTTTATGATAACGGTTCAAATCAAATAAAAGACCTTAATTACACACACACAATCACACACACACAACACAACACACAATTACACAACACAACACAATCACAATTCAATCATCACAATTTATTGTATTGTGTTTCTGCAATAAAGATTTGACTTTGACTTTGACTTTGTAAATACATCATTTATTTACATTTTTGCTTAAAGCACAGGCAGTTTTAAATAAATCTCCAATGTGCATCACACATCGAGAGTATCGGAACGGTACTTATGTTGTAACTCACTGGCTTGTCAAAAGCTCTGCGACGCGACTGATTTCGGTCACGTTTGCATCGGTCGACAAAAAAACCTTTTAAATGTCTTCTGGGGTCAAGTGAGAGCGATGGACTGGCTGATTGTAGTGATGGTTTAATTTTAGAACACTATTGGAGTCTATGGTTTTGAAAGCATACCTTATGGTTTGGTTTCTCGCTTTCTTAAGACATAGAGTTCATACCAAAACACTGATACGAACAGATCTGAGAAGATTGAGTCGGTAACCATAGGTTATCTATTCTAATATGTGGCCCTTTTGGCAGTAACATGCGTTGAGATTTTATATATCAGTATCGAATTAAGTATAATAAGGATGCCAGCGTGGAAAGCCTCTCCAAATGTTCCAGAATCGTCATCCTCCTGCCCTTTTCTCATATTACTTTATTACTTATGATCAGCGCGATACGTTTTCTTCTTTCTTTATTCCCTGTCAACTGTGACGCTGTCATTCAGTCCATTGTTTCATAACTTGTCATATGCCCCACATAACCTTGCTATTTCTTTGACCTTCCTCGCTTTCCCAAAAGCCCAGTCTCCAATCGCAGTATCATAAAAGTTCAATTTTACTCAACCAAGTTGCAACCAAAACTGCCGCAACTTGTCAAATAATGCCATGTGGTGTTATTTTGATACGGCCACTAATAAAACGAATAAAAGCGCCGCAGTGTGGCGTCGTGTCGCCTATACACGTCCAGATATAACGTGCATCGTGCATCTGTGTCATAGTTTGTTGACACCACGAGCGCATGAGTTCATGGGATAATCCTAGTGGAAATTGAAATTTATTGCGAATTTTCGAGGGATCTTAAATGATTACTGATTAACCCACTTTTGCGTGATTTAAGGTTTTTGGCATTTTTACAGCAACCAGTTCCGTTACAAATATTTGGAAAAGGCTGACTGTCAGCACCCAGTCGCTCTTCTGTCATGCAATGCTTTCTTGTTTTCCATTTAATTTTGACTTATAGATAGATAGATAATTTAAAAAAAAAACTGAGATTTTGATCTATAGTAGATAGAGCTATCGATCTATCTATCTATGTCTAGGTACTTCTCTCACAATTAGATTCCAAATCATAAAAACGTCCTCTTTCATTTTAAAATTTTCATAACGTTTTGGTCTGGTCAACGTGCTGGTTGTAACTATGTCGTCTTTGTATTTCGTACACTTACTTTTCGTCGTCGTCGTTTTATGTCTTCCTATTTTATGACCGAATATTTGAACTTAAAAAAGTCTCCAAAAAATCCGCGCGATCCAAAGTCCAACAAATTCTATTTCTAAACTCAAATAGGAACTGTCCCGTTCTCGCCGTACAAGTGGTCCGTTTCACCCCGCGGTTGACCGGGCGCGCACCGATAACTGCTCAGAAATAGTATCGATTACACCCTGCAGCTTCCGTGTTCTGTGTCACTGATAATATGTAGTTATATGACAACTCGAGTGATTTGTATTACAGGCTGCACCGTGTACTGCCACTGTGGCTTGCTTAGATAAATTAGAAAATGTATGTTGCTAACTACTTATACCTAAAGAATTTTTGGCGATTTTGACGTTTTGCATTAATTTGACAGCAGTTAAAAAGAGTTGTTTTGTTTTTAATAAATTTGTAGGTAGCTACCTGCCTACAAATTTACTGTTTGTAACTAAATATTTGGAAATGAGGCTTTTCAGGAAAACTTACGCAACCACTTTGAATATCTTACTTATTACATCAACAAGACGTAACGTCCATGTCTATTTAACTTAGGTAAAATTCTAAAAACACAAGCTCCTTAACACTTGCCTGGACCAGACGACTATGGTTCCTTCTATATTATACATGATTTATTGTAAACTATCGAATCATTTGTATTCAAAATGCTCTATAAATAAACAACACCTACAAATAAGTGTCTAAATCAACAATTTCTCTTTTCAGGTAATAAAGGCGAATTCAGGAGCTATTGAGATTGTCAGGTATAATTTAATTATATATGAGGAAAACGGGCTTTTAGGTACTAACTGCGCCAATTTAGACTGACGAGGAGAATTAAGATCGATTTCTTTGCTCTACATAATTTTGTACACGCTTCAGGGCTTTAAACAGTAATTTGCGTCTTAGTGATTTAAATTAATGACATCAATGAATGTAGTAAGAAGGTGGATGTGGATGGATACAGAGAGAGGGAAGGTATGAAACAAATAAACGTGTTGCGTTAACCCCAAGTAACATAGAACAATGGCAGAAAGATGATAATGTAGATAATGTAGGCATTTAGTTTTACATTATATCTGTACAGGTAGAGGAGGGAGCTAGCACGGATTTTAAGCAACCATATTCAGGGCGAAAAGTTGATGCGTAGTATGTGCGACTTACCGAGAGAACCCCGAGAATATATCTGAAAAATTCAGATATATTCTCGGGGCCGGATTTCAGACCCTTTTTTTTCTGGATGGGAAATCATCAAATTACTTCTCCCGCTCTGGGCGGAGCGGAAGGGAGTGTCAGACTTTTACTGACTAAAACCCACCCGTGATCCTTCTTGTGCCCTTTGCGTTCCCGAGCCGCAGTAATCTCTCGAACTAATCCACAACTCTGGCAGGCACTGACCCTAGCGAGCCCCGCCAACTATGATGAAATTTCTGCAAGGCACACGTGGAACACAACGCGCCGTTGATCCGGATCTGGTCCAGAGATAGAAGCCCTGTCAAAAGATGTCCACTAAATTATTTCCAAAAAAGGACACTTGCTAAACTAACGTGATCTTCAGACAAGCGAAAGCAATTGATAGGGAACGGTTTGACGCAAAATGACATAGATATGAAAATCAGACGCAGAAATTGAGTGCTTCCCCAAATCTAACAACTTTGATAACAGCACTTAGTAATTTTTAAGAGGATGTTCACGGTGCCAGCTCCCCTCAATAGTGTCAATTATAGACTGTAATGTAACAAGGATTATAGACTGTAAATTGTGTCTGTACCATTTTTTTTCTGGATGGGAAATCATCAAATGACTTCTCCTGCTCTAGGCGGAGCAGAAGGGAGTGTCAGACTCTTACTGATTAAAATCCACCCTCCTAGTACCTATTCTTTGCGTTCCAAGGCCGCGGTGACTCTTTCTAACAAATTCCGCAACCCTAGCAGGCACTGACCCTATGAGGCCCTGTCTTCTTTGCTGACAGCTCTTTGAGGCGCGCGTGGAACAAGACGCGCCGTCGACCCGGGCCTGGTTGCTATCGGACGGCGGTGAGCCATCCACAGGCCCGCGCCTAGGGTGGCTGGGAATTGACCTGCGTTTCCCGACGCTCGGTGCGTCTTCTTCTGTTGCGGCGGCTGGGGCGTGAGGTTTCCCTCTTCCGCACGCGGTTTGCCTCCTCCTTCGCTGGCATTACTGCTTCGCAGAAGGAGGTGACCGCTTCACATATCTCCTCGCTCCGGACCATGGATTGAACCAGGGCTGGAAGCGAGAGGTCGCCGCCGCGGATAAACTCGATGAGGACACAGCGTTTCTCCATCGTGTCCTCCGGGCGATTCACACAGTGTTGACACTCGGACGTGTCCTACCTCCCGAAACTGCCGTGTCCGGTGAGCACTACGTCTGGCGGAACGTGAGGACGCCGTGGCGTCTCTCCAACCACTCCTCAAAGAGGGGACTTATCGCCGATATGTGGATTTTATTCCGTTATAACTATTTTAGACATCTATTTCCAGATGAAAAAAACAGTTAAACGATTACAAAACCAAAAAGCTAACCTGTGATTATCGTAAACAGTTTAACTATAATTACGTTAATGCATAAAACCGTGTTAATTATCCGTAATTAAGGCTAAAAGACGATAATGAGGCTGACTGAGTTCTTTTCCATCAAAAATGTACGACGAAGCTAAGCGATGCGAGGATGTGTCGTGGCGCTGTGAAATGTGTGACTGTTTCCACCAAAGCTGAGGGAGGTTATTTCTTATTTTTATAAAAAAATCGCGTTTAAGCACAATCAAAATCATACTTGATGGCAGCCGACAATAGAGCTCGTTTTCCAAGAAGTACTACCATTTTTTACTTAAAATCCCTCTTAGTTGCAGTTATTAGGGAACCATGAGATTTCAACAGGGAATTCCAATCTGTAGCTATACGCACAGTGAAGTTATTTTAAAAACGTTTTGGTCGCATGGGTGGAAAGTTCCCTTGTACCGTTGATGGTACGGTCCGTGACGCAATGATAATATAGAGCTTAGCGTAGGCCCATATTACAAAACGTAAAAAACTGTCAGTAAATCTTGTTATAAATTGAAGTTTTCGTGCTCAAAAGTAGCAAGCAAATGCGTAAACGCGCTAGCTTAGCTAAAACTCATCTCTCGAGCACGGAAACATCAATTTGTAACGTCAATTAGACAAAGTTTCACTAACAAAACCGTGCTCATGTTGAAGTTCAAGTTGAGTTGGAGTTAACGTCTTGGAATATAGGTTTTCGCTTCACTAGCTTCCCTCGCAACGCAGTCCTCGCTCGTAAGTAATATGCATCAGACACATCTCTCGCTTTGTTGTATATACAAATATGTACATAGCTTTGCTAGACCTTTTAGTCGCGTTAAGTCAGGCTAGGAAAATTAAGTGATCTGATCGTTGAATATTTTCCTCACGCACCTTCGTGCCAGCTCGACCATCTCTGGTGGAAAAGCATCCTCAAATCTTTTATTTAAGTACATAAATAATACATTTACATCCTATCCTACTGCCACCCAAAAATATTTAGGTATATATATTTTCGGATCGGAATTCATTTATGCCCGACTTCCCCTGATCGTTAATTGGTCGCCTTTGTACTGTAAATTGGCTTTTACTGTGCAATTATTTTTTGACGGAAAATTTTGCTTACTCCGTAAATCGAGTTATACAGTGTGAATGCTGATACAGAAGTTCTACGAAAACAAATGAATAATTGACGAACACACTGCAATAAGTAGCCCTTTTTTTTTGAATGGGAAATCATCAAATGACTTCTCCCACTCTGGGCGGAGCGGAAGAGAGTGTCAGACTCTTACTGACTAAAACCCACCCGTGTTCCTGCTTGTGCCCTTTGCGTTCCAGGGCTGCGGTGACTCAATAATAAGCAGCCTTGGAACGCTAAATTCATTAGGAGGAACACGGATGGATTTCAGTCAGTAAGAGTAGCTATTACACTCTCTTCCGCTTTGCCTAGAGCGGAAGACGTCATTTGATAATTTCTCATACATAAAAGGTAGCCAAAAGATGAAGCCGCCTAAAAAAAATACCCAACCCTTCCACCCCGTAAACAGCTATTATTATCCACATATACACAAGGGATGTAAAGTTAACTTTAAATATCATTATCAGTCTCCCAGACACCACGCGACATTCGCCCGCGAGCCGCTATGTAATGCTGATATAATTAACGAAAAACTTCATGGACTTTGTCAATATGATAATGCAAGCTCTAGGGTAGCTGCAAACTATGGTATTTTATAAACTGGAGCCATATAGTTGCGACGCTACAAAGCTACGACACGATGAGATGGTGCTAAATTTCTATGAAAAATACAAAGTTAAAACGATGCGACATCGTTGTCGCACTGTCGTGTCGTGTCTGTCTACAGAAATCTTAATCCTAAGATCCTTTAAGTCATTCGTAAAAGTTTCACGCTTTTAAAAAGCTTTTTGGTAACGACGGCCCTTTGAAGCAGTAACGGTATCTAAGAAAATCTTTAGAAAACAAACCTCTTTTGAGAGAAAAGAAACAACTAAGAACCAGGTCAATATACCACTAGCCAAACTAATAAATAGACTATAGCCATAGGCTTACGAGAAACACTAGGAGTTTTATTGTAGTAAATTATCATCTAAATGCTTTTCCCACCCTGTATACAACTTTCATACCTTATACAAACACGAAGGGATGGAAAGTTAGATTTAAACCACGATGATCAGTCTGTAGGGCAAGGAGCGGTTCGGGATGAAAAGTATAGCCATAGACATACCAAAAACACTAAGAGTTTTATTGTAGTAAATTATCATCTAAATGCTTTTCCCACCCTGTATACAACTTTCATACCTTATACAAACACGAAGGGATGGAAAGTTAGATTTAAACCACGATGATTAGTCTGTAGGGCTGTATACAGAAAGAAAGCTAGAAACTTATAAGCGCTTACCGGCGCTTGACAGCGCTGGTCCGTTCTACACAAAGGAAGCAGGTTGTTTATTAATTTTAAATGGCAGCACCCAGCGCTGATCAGCGCGTGTTGAAGCTTGTCGAAACTTGTCGGCACCGTCCAGTGCTTATCGGCGCGCGTTCATATATTTTCCTGCGCGGGTTACCAGCGCTGTCAAGCGCCGGTAAGCGCTTATAAGTTTCCAGATTTCTTTCTGTATACAGCCTAGGACAAGGAGCGGTTCGTAATGGGTATCTACGATAAACGGCTATTTCTTGCTGATATCGTTAACAAGCTGATGCTGCCCCCAGCAACACTGAGTCCAAATAGAGGACAGAGTGTCAATTTTATCACAAAAGCCATTGTCACCAGAGGAATGTTGTCCAAAAAAGGCTTATGATTTTAAAGGAGTTAGAAACTCGTTAGTATCTCGAAAAAGTCACTGGTATAAAAAACGGGGCATGCATAAAATCACGCTTTTTTCTTGTGGTTCTAGGCAGAAGCCACAGAACGAACCATCTGGACCTGCTACGCACTAGAAACTTTATGTTTAAAGAAAGATTAACGTTTATTTGGCACACATACCTATTAAAAGCAACAAATTACCGTAAAACCAGTGAACAGTACATTCTTAATAATAATTGTGTTCCTGAATATGCTAAAAAAACTTCCTTTAAAAATTGTTTATTTCCAAGTCAAATCACAACGAAAAAAACAAAGGCCATGAGATGAGTAATTAAGATAATATAAGTACATATCAAGGACTATAAAAAAACAATGTTCCCACATTATTAATTTATATTTCTTCCAAGAAATAATCACAATAATTAAGAGCGATAAATCGGCTGAGATTTATATGCAACAGACTGTCCCATTGAAACGTATGTTTCATGAGTAGGTATATAATTTATTAATAGGTCAGTTAATTTAATGAATTATATTAATAAGCTGATAGGCAGCCTGTGGGGTCAGCTATAAATAGGGATGTCACTGTATAGTACAAGTTTTGGATCTTATTTAGAAGTTTTATCAAAGTAGCCATGGAATGGAACGTAAGGCAGTAGGTAGTGTCTACAATAAAGATAATTTATTTTCTATTCTATTTTTTCTACTTTAATTATGGTCTAAGCTCTAACTAATAACTTAAATTATGACCTAATTATGATTTTGCTTTGGACCACATGCAAAAAAAATAATTGGACCATTTGCGAAGCGGATCAAATGCGTTGGCAAAAAAAAAACACTAGAAAAACGCTGTTTATAAATTGAACCATTCACGAAATGGGTCTTGAACGAACAGTAGGACATTTTTAAGTACTATTTTTGGAATGAAGAACTTTAACAACCAAAAATCACAATACACTACCCTTTTGAATCCAGATTATTTGATCAAATAGTTCATCAATTTAACAATGCGATATTATATCTACAACAAATGTTTAGATTACTATTCCACACACAGTCAGACGGGACGTGAGAAATATACATAACAGAATTGATAGTGTCAGTAAATATTTTGATCATCACTGGTAAACATATTATACAATATCTATACACAGAATACAACTCGAGTTGTCTTGTACATTACAATACTACTCACTCACTAATAAATCTACTTACCCTACGTGGACAGAGCGTAGAACCACTGCGCTGACAGCTACTCATATTATATTATTCGCCATAAATAATAATATTCCAGCTGTCATAGGACTGTAAGGCATAAAAGGAATTAAGGTTTTCTAAAATGATGTGGTCCAGGCACCTGTCAAAAAGCTTGTATTTTCCCAATTTAACTGAATTTACAAGTCAAGTATAAGTTAAGTTTTCAAAGTACTTCCTCTCACATAAGAGTAGCACCTGCCATGTTGTCTCTGCACTACCCTAAGGTCGACTGGTAGAAAATGCCTAAGGCATTAAGTCCGCCTTTGTACAGTTTTTTACTAGTGCATAAAGTTTTAATAAATAAAAAAAAATTAAAAAAAATAAGAGCCGGCATCTGGCCGCTTGAATTTTCCTAAAAACTGTTATCGTCACGGGCCGCCAGTCTCTCTTCGTTTCTATGGAAATAGTTGACAGTGCCGTTTCTAGCAATGACCGCCCACCAAAACATGTCTGTGCTATATAGCTAGCAAAGCCTCATTCTCAAAATGATGTGAAGTGTAGCAAGCTTATCTGACCCCTTCATGGCGGCGCAATCAGTGAACAAAAACTATAGAACCTGTCAATTTTAAAAGCTTGCTGCACTATAGTACCTTTGGTCCTTTGCATTTATTTTAATACTTAACATTAAACCACTTTTTTCAGTCAATGTTGAGGCCAAATCACAGCTTCAGAAAGGCGTTAACAATCATTGTAACGGCAATTCCCAAAATAAATGGAATAAAAGGGTTTACCGAAGTGAGGAAAAGCACTCTTCTTTTTTACTGGGCTTCTGTTGTGGCTTCTGTGGCCTATTTTAGTTCATTCATGTGTAGGATATGGGCTGTGATATGTCGAGACCCTTTTACATTAGTTATACAGTTGGATTTTGATCGTCTTTAGCCAAAAACTAACCCCTGCCCCCCGTCCAAATCTCAAGACTGTAGACTTCTTAATAATTGCGTTGTTATGTTGATATTTTCTGCACAACACTTTCAAACTTTTCAAACTTTCAACACAAATTTCGAGCTCGTAGTCCACCAAAAATAAATAATCTCTACACTGAATTTTGTATAAGTCATCATCATCTGCCTAACCTTTTCCCAACTATATTGGGGTCGGCTTCCAGTCAAACCAGATTCAGCTGAATACTAGCATTTTACGTGGAGCGGCTGCCTACCAGGCCTCCACAACCCATTAACTGGGAAACACGGTACTTCTTGGCAAGACTGGAGTCAGATTTACGCGCTTTTTGACTGGAATTTTGTATAAGTATCTACTGTATTTCGAATGTAACTATGTGTGTCTAATGACAACTATTAGCAGTGAAATATTTGTTGATAGACCAATAAATAAATAAATCAGGATGCTGAGGTCGAATAGGTTTCTCTTGTTAACGCCTTTAACACTAACCTTGCCATAAACAGTAATTTCCCTCTACACAATTAATTATCCTCGACATAACGGCAGCAACCAATTTTATACACTCCAGGGTAAGACTTCCAGAGACGTGGAATTAGTTTTAAAGAGTCACCGCAGTCCTGGAACGCAAAGAGCGTTTGGAGGAACACGGACGGCTATTAATCACTAAGAGTTTAACAACCTGTACTGCACCGCCCAGAAAAAGTCTTTAGATGAATGAATTCCCATCCTTATCTATCTATCTATATTTTTATATGGCAAGCAAAGCCGATGTCGACTATTCTGCTAATGTCTAAAGTAGATTGGAAAAGCAAGTGACCCATCCTTAAAAAAGGGGTTAGATTTAAAAGTCTTTCATCATCATCATTTTCCGTAGTCTTGAGGCCTCGAAAGTCTTTGCTTTTGTGCCAGTATTCTTTGATACTTATCGTACGTCTATGTTTAAGGTTGTTCTTCAAATCCTAATTGCCCCACAGAACTGAGTTCCAGATACTTCTCACCTCGTCATAAAAAGTAATTTCCCATAAACCAAGACAAATAAATTGATATGGGCTGCAGTTTCAAGGCCGTCTACGGAGAATAACTGAAAGTTAATATTAACAACCATCTTTTAACCGATTTATTGATTTGAACTACATTATTTCATGGTTTTGCTTCGGCTTGTTATATTTAACGGGACTCTACGGTTTAATTATCAACGCTGTGATGAAAATTAATGTTATATCCGTGAAGAAGGTGCTTGAAACTACTAGTTTGATGTCCGTGGATTCGATAATGTTTTTAGCTGAGCTCGTTAAAACACGAAAACATACGTCTAGGCCGACTACGCCTAGATATTAATAAAGATCTGAGGACAGCTCTCGAAAGTTTGAATTAGAATTCGTATTCTCATCGTAGTAGTAAATTGTTTAAAACCCTTCTTACTTCCATACAATATCAAAACTTGACAAAATTGTCAAGTTTTGATATTGAATATTGTGACTTGAATTTGAACTTTTTTAAGTTTTAGAATTTGACTTCTAAAAACTGCCGCGTTGTTCCAGTGGTCATAAGCGCTACACTACTGTGCATAAGGTCCTGTGTCCGATTCCTGAATCGGACAAAGTATTATTTTGGATTTTCCGGCTGGAATTTCTGATTAGCATTAAGTGTTATTTGGGTTTTTCCGTCTGGATTTTCTGATAAGCATTCCAGTTGATGGCAATAAGCTCACCCCCTATTACATGAGAATTTAGCATAAATAGCGAAATACGGGCGTACCAAAGTTAGAAGGAATGAAAGAATAGTATTTATTTAGCACATATGAAATACGCACGAACATAGAAATAACAAAAGCCGTGAGATACACACTTTGTTTTTGGCATACCTACATGCCAAAAACAAAGTGTGTATCTCACGGCTGACTAAAAAGGTCAATTTCATGCGATATATCAGATAAACATCTATCTAACCCTTTGGGAATACAGTGGTGTTATGTAAGTACCTATGTACATTAATGTTAACCAAAGCGAACAGCGCTGCAAGCAGTGTACTTTGTTAAATATAACAAACGATAGGAAATAATGATACCTTAACCAGCTTAAAAGGGTAAATTTGGCGAAACAACAGCAAGCGCCAATCAAAGTATTGCACCCTGTGTAAAAGCATACCAGTATAATGTGGTCATTTCATTCACTAACTCCTAAAATCTCAAAACTAAACTTAATGACACGTGTCCCTTTATAATTGATTAAAAGCCGTCCATCAACCAAGATCATCGCGATGTTGACCTTGCCACTAATTCCACTACCATATAACTATTAACTGGTATACAAATTTACCATGTCATTACGTGGTATTCAATTAACGGACAGTGCTGCCATCTCGTGGCAATGCATGTTTTGGTAGCTTGGTTGTTGATATGAATGAACTTTTGACATTTGAAATTGCATCGGTATTGTTTATGGCCTCGTTTATTTTATTTTTTTGCAGTTATCTCTAATTCATTTAGGATCGGCTCATGTCTTCTATTATATTATTCTATATTAATCATTATGTCAGTAGTTCTTCCGTAGGCACCCTTTACTTCTTACTTACTCCTTTCTGTAGTACCCATAATCATCATGTACAATGTACATCCATCTTTCCTTAGGTCATCCCCTAGCCCTACTCTCATAGCTTATAATAGTCCAGTATATATATATATATATATATATACACTAGGTACCTACTCTATCTACACTAATATTATAAAGAGGAAAGATTTGATTGTTTTTTTGTTTGTTTGCATTGAATAGGCTCCGAAACTACTTGACCGATTTGAAAAATTCTTACACTGTTGGGAAGTTATACTATCCCCGGGTGACAGGCTATATTTTATTCCCATATTCCCACGGGAACGGGAACTACGCGGGTGAAACTGCGAGGCGCTGCTAGTAGTATATAGAGTTGTGTACGACGATAGTCACTTTGTTCAAGTTTGTTAAAGCGTACGATGATTGTTCTGTACACTTGTGATGCTGGAATACCGCGGATGAAGAATTAAACCATCGTGTTGGGTGTGGTATAGGTAATCACTGATTTATAATATTTGCCAGTTCATTAAGGAGATGATTTTCTTCCGATGGTGGCTTGAACATGCAGAAAAAAAAACAAGTTATTTATTTGGGTATTTATTGAACAATGTACACAACGTAACAAGCAACTTAGATAACTACATAGTTAGATAATTCTACATTAGAAGCATCGCATGATTTAGACTAAGCAGTGGGTAACTAGGTTAGTAGGTACAAACAGGGTAATAAAAGTAAGTAATACAAATAAATATGGATTGAAGCATTATAAGCCACTCTAAAAGCATAACTCATTCAGTGCAAAAGTGTAACGCAAATAACACTAAAATTGGAACACAGGTATCTATTGTTGCAAAGTCGGACGTTAGATGTAGGTGACCGATAACAGCAAGTGTTAAGACTAGGTACAGTCACCTGTACACTATCAACTAACTTGATTGTTTGTGGTGGCAAGTGGACTAAGAAACTCCAGAATCGATCTATTTCAAAGGGTAGATAAAGTTTGTAGACCTGATGGACTCGCAGACTTGAAACTTCGGAACTCCAAAACCGGATTTGCACCGTTTTTCAAATGGGCTTTAACCCAGTGAATATAGCGAAACATATTGAGGAAGGTAGAAAGTTGATTTGGCTAGAAAAAGATATGACGACTCAGAATTCAGTTTACATGTAGTTAATAGCTTGTAAAAAAGGCAGAATGATGATAGGTTCACTGGTTACATAATAATATGGTATTATTAACTTATTGAGGTCCTCCGTCGACATGATTCTTGAGTTATGATCTTCTAGACTTATGATCAGCACAATTTTGCGGTTCTGCATGTTTCTAAAAAGTGTCATAAACTTCGACCACTAATAAGCATAATCCGCCTTTTTTTTTTGGATGGGTAATCATTGGATGACTTCTCCCGCTCCGGGCGGAGCGGAAGGGAGTGTTAGACTCTTACTGACTAAAACCCACCCGTGATCCTTCTTGTGCCCTTTGCGTTCCAGGGCCGCGGTGACTCTTTCGAACAAATTCCGCAACCCTAGCAGGCACTGACCCTATGGGGCCCCGACTTCTTTGCAAACGGCTCTTTGAGGCGCGCGTGGAACACGACGCGCCGTCGACTCGGGCCTGGTTGCTATCGGACGGCGAGCCACAAGCATAATCCGCCTATGAGCAGCACGCGAGCACAGTGTGGGTTGGTGGATGATTTTTTCGACTTTAAATACAGGACAATCTTCTTAAAGACTCAAATAAATATGTATGAATACAAACTAAATGATTAAAATATTGTGTATTTTGAACTACGTTCGTCATCCATGTTACACAGAGAATTATAAATAGAATAATTTAAAACCTCACACATTGGCGTTATCTATTTAGGTTTATAAATAGTTCCTAGCATACGATTGCTATTTAAACGTACAGGAAACAAACACAATGTCTCCATTAACTACTGCGAAGACAAATATAGGAAGTGGTACCATCTTAAAAAAAAAAACAAGAGTTTCACAATAAAATCTACCAAGTAAAAAGTACCAAGCGAAAATTATTTCACTGGTAGAAAAAGCTATAATCGTTACCAATGAGAATCATACGCTACTTTTTTTAAATTTACTTATGTTTAAAAAAAATCTATAATGCTTCTGATATTATTGTATAATTTAATATTGTGCTTCCGATGCTAACATATTCAAGTGCATTAAGTCCATAAAAAATGCTACCTACCCTTGCAATTTGCATCTCTCGAACAATATTCATAAAAATACTGAGGCACGAATTTGCATAATTCCTGCAGTTCTGCTGAAATCAATACCTGTCAGCGTCTTATCAGTATCAGTTGTCATAGCACGGCCGATACAAGCCGATATTCCTGAAATAGAACACCCTTCACTAACGAACAAAAGTATAAAAGTCTGATTTTACCTGTAAGTAAAAATAAATCCAAGAAAAGACGTTAATGTTGGTGTATTTATTTTAGACACCTTTTCTTAGTAAAACATCCGATAGTCCCTAGTAATTAGGCAACCCAAATTAATAGTAATTAACACATCCAAGTATTTTGTTGTGCTAATAACTGAGTACACTCCCTATTTACTAATTAGAGTACTTAGTGAACCCTCATTAATGTTCAGTCTGTTGTGCATTATTTGTTCAGTGCATAAATTGATATTGTAAATTGTCCATTTATTTATTAACAGTTTTGCGTCTGAAGCGAACGCACCCGCTCCTGATATTCTAAGTGCGCTTGCTGAATCAATTGTGATTTGCGAACAATTAATTAAAAAAAAAATACATTCTGTATATTTATGGTGCGATAGTGATGTTCTAAATTGAAATTCGTATGCCATTAACATAGTGATTTGTGTTTACGGAAACATTCCATGAGCTTGAAATATCCAATGTAAGTTTTGAAATCTTCGCCGTGCCCGCTTTTTTCCTAATCTTGGTTTTATATTTTACTAGCTGACCCACACAACTTCGTTTGTGTCACATTTTTCATGACTGCTCCGCTCCTATTGGCCTTAGCATGATGATAATAGCCTATAGCCTTCCTCGATAGATGGGATATTCCATTGTCTTTGGCTATTCCTGAGATTAGCACGTTCAAGCAAGCAAACAAACAAACTCTTCAGCTTTATATATTAGTATAGATATCGCGTCACATGATTCTTATCTACTAAATTCATAATTGGTACAAATAAGGAAGACAATAGCCAACGTGAAATGTATTGTAAATGACGCAAATAATGTTTTTCATAAAAAAGAAGTACCAACTTTCTACAATTCGTTCCAAATCAATACGTGAATAAAAAAGTAGTGTTCCACATTTGAAAATAATAAAATGGCGTGCAGTGCTCCACTTGCTAACTAGGTAATATTAACAACAAGTGCGATGCTCAGCGCTTTTCATTATGCTATAATGTGAACATAAACATACATACCTGTTGGGCTATGAAATAGGCGGAAAGTCACAAGCGTTAGCTGTAGAATGAGCGGGAAACAAAGTTTAGTCTATGATGTCTATGGTTCCTCAAAAATATTGTAGGAATGGCAACTGCAAGATGGCATGAGGTCACCTGAGGTCAGATAGATGATTGATAGGAGTAGACTATGTTCTTGTTTACAGTCGTTTTGTTATAAGACTCAGCAGTATCCCGTTAAACTGAAAGCCGACCAAAACATGGTTGAGAAAAAGCTTGACAGATAAATAGACAACTTTGCTGTGTCTAGAATGAGGTCCTTCGAGCATTGCTATTAGATAGATTGATTGAGCTTCGCATGTAAATACCTAATCCATTAAAGTAAGTAAGTGCTCATAGTATTGTTATTGTTCCATTAGCGAGAGATATGGGCGACCGGGACGGGCATACTCTACAATTTTGTCCAAACAGCAAACTTATCATCCAAACAGCAAACTTATCAAACTTCAAACAACTACCTGTAGCCCTACCATGACGTCTTAAATCCATCACGTTTCCTGTATTAGAGAAATGGAGTTATACAAGACGAATAGCACTACTCCATTTTCATACTGAATCATGATAGCATTGGCACTTCGTGGTAATGCTGTCTTTATATTCGCTTGTTTTGTAGCCCAGCCATCAGCCCACACGTAATGAACATCATACACTAAAGATTTTTATTTATTTATGCTAATTTTCTTTGGTAACATCCAGTATTATTATCATATGGACCGTTAATCCCTTCTTTTATTTTAATCTAAATCTCCATTTTTATTGCGTGTAACAATAAGAATAACTTTAATAAGGTAGGTATCAAATAAGGTTAATAATTATTTTGTAATTAGGTTCCGTCAAACGATGTGAATAGGAATGGAGGGGAGAATCGAAACAAGAGTGTCGTTTTTGAAATATCAATTCAATAAAATTGGCGTTCGTGAATGCTAAAAATAAGATAGATAGTTAGTAACGTAAATCCCCTTCAGTTTTATTTCATTTCACCCCTGCATTCCTATTCACCCCGTTTATAGGTGTTCAATGATGAGTACAGTACATCACCATGATTCTGTTGCTCTAATTCCTATTTATTTGGGATAACGCAAAATGTATTTTAATAGAACATTAGACACTTCACGGTATACACGCACAAACAGCAAAATTAAATGAATTGCTTGCAGTTTCCGTTATCTACCACTTATCGGTCGATGCAAACGAAATGACGTCTGTGAAGTTCGCTTTTCGCTACAAAGTATCCCACTCCTCATCTCTGCAGTCGCATGAATTTGCTACTGCGCAGCGATTCGCTGGGGCCATCTTGAGGTTAGATTCTCATTCATGTAGTATGTCCCATTTGGGCCCCAAGTCTGCTATTTTTATAAATTTGTCATTCCAACACGACCCCATTGTCATTTTGCTAAAAGTTCGTAATCTGCTAAATTCATAATGGTCGATCATTGGTCGGTCAATGGTCTCGTAATACTTTTTGATATGACTTGTGTTTTTGAGTTTTATTGATCTACTGCGACTTTTAAAACCATATTATGATTGTGCAGATTCTATTATAAGAATTACAACTCAACATAATTTTTTTATAGAATCTTATGAGGGCTTCCTTATTATTATTTATTACTAGCTTCTGCCAGCGACTTCGTCCGCGTAGATGTCGGAAATTGTCCCAAGGGAACATAATCCCGGGATATAAAGTATCCTATGTGTTATTCCAGACTATGATCTATATCTGTGCCAAATTTCATCAAGATCCATTCAGTAGTTTTTGCGTGAAAGAGTAACAAACATCCATACATCCATACTTACAAACTTTCGCGTTTATAATATTAATAGGATTATTATTTACCTAAGGATATCGAATAAATAAAATGCACCGTTGCAATTTTTAAATGATCTGAAGTGAAGACGTCATTTATTAAAAACTGCGGACTACTGGGATTATCTTCTAAACCAGAAATCAATCTAGTTCTTCTGCATACATATTCTTCCCCCAAGTGTCGCCCCATCGATTTGTCCCGAGCCCTATGGATCTCACATCCAGCGAATTCCAGCAGCTTTCTCCAGGTCATCGGTCCACCTTGTGTGAGACCTTTCAACGCTGCGTCTTCCGACTAGCCATATTATTTTCCCATAATTGGTTCATCGTTTAATCTTCCTGTAACATTAAAAACGTCCACATTAATACTTACCTTGCTTGATACACTCAAAGGAGTGTAATGTTTGCTTGTTACCTAATAAAAAAGAAATGAATCTCTTGTAGTCAGTATTAACATGCCATCATGAAAACCGTTACAGATGACGCTGCTTGCGTCGGCGCTTGCGTAAGTGATCTAACTAGTGCCCACATCTGCTGAATACATAATTTGTTGGTTGTTTATATTTCCTTGACCAGCACCTGTGATTTGTTTGCGAATTTTGCTGTTAGATTCGTGATTTCTTCTTTATTTCCTATTGTAAAAGAAATTGACATTTTATCGCATACATGTAACTTTTTTCATCCTGGTTGTAAGTTATCTTTTCTTTTCTTTCTTTATCTCTCTTTAGATAGATATTCATAAAAATGGGCAAAACTCGTCATCATTATCTCAGTTCAACAGGGGCCTTAGTCTGCTATTTTTATAAATTTGTCATTCCAACACGATTCCATTGTCATTTTGTTAAAAGTTTGTAATCTGCTAAATTCATAATGGTCGATCACTGGTCGGTCAATGGTCTCGTAATACTTTTTGATAACCGAGCTATTAAACGTAATGACTGCACAATGATGTTCTAATGGTAGGTCACTGATTAAAGGAACTGTCAAAATTTTAGCAGACTACCGCATACGTCCGTCATTCATTTGTTATTATGTACGAGATTACCATTCTATGGCATTTCTTTCAATGGAGTGTCAGTGGTTGACCACTGGAAAGTCATAGTGACGCTTTTTTATTAGTAGATTACCAAACTTGTCAAAATGGACCATTATGAGATCAATGTTAGACCATTTTGACACTATTGTAATAGCAGACTCAGGGCCCTGGGGTCTTTCCTGCACAGGTACTATCTTGTATGAACTTGCCTCAGAAACCCTAAGCCTTCTTTGTTATTGGTCTGTTATTTCTTGTGCTTACGACAATGCTCAATCATGAATCTCCTTTTATAGCCCGATTTAAATAGTAATCAGTGTAAAATCAGTCGATCTTAAATCTAAACTTTTGTCTTACTTCTTCCTTCTGTAATATAACTACATCTAGTAACCCCTACAGAATCCAATCAATAAACATAATTAAATCGATTACGCGCCTTCTTCAGTCCAAACCTTTCAAAAACTTCCTTCACTTGCTCCATGTTATTACCCGTAATCTAGCTTCCGCTTCAAGCAGTAAATTCTTTATCCAAAGACAGTGATACTTCCTCTGTTGCACAATCTATTCTTCTCCAAGTTTCCGACAGTGCATAAAAAAAAATCTGTTGTTAGATAAATGTAGCACGGTTGCACCTCGATCAATTTGTAACAAACGGCGATTAATCCATTCTTACTGCTTATTCATTGTAGGAATATCTTTATCTCTAAGGTTAAGAATAGTATTCTGTTATAGACGTATTATTCTGCCTATCGTATGATTATCATATTTTTTTACCAACAAGACATTTCCGAGAAAGTATTTTGACAAAGTTCACGCATAGGCAATCAATCTCGTGCCTTTTTGGAGGAAAATTTTGGATTCTTACTAAAATCACCCCACGAAGTCATAAGTCCTTTATTCCTTAACAAAATACATTTAGGAAATTCTGATCCTACTATTAGTACCTACCTACTTATTCTCTATTGCACTTCATGAATCAGCCACGTTAATATAGTCCAAGCCCAGCTTGATAACAATCATTTCCTACTCTACTTTCAAGAAAACAAACATACTTTTTGTCTAATTACTCCCAAATTATCCAAGTTCAAAATCATTGCCACAAAAAAGTAACATTAACTTAAAACACTCTTTAATGATTGCCCTAAAGACTTGTAATCTCACTTTACTGTGTGTAGACTCATTCAATTGAGTCAAGCGTGGCATTAGTCGCCTTTGTTTACCAAGAAGTCTCTCATAAACGCGGGTAATTTGTAAAGAAAAAACTGCATAAACACTTTGTACCTACTTTCGTTTTCCCGAGGCGTCTAGCGGTAACTTTCTATACTGCATGGTGTGGTGGATAAAGCTTTATTTTTATGGGGTTCTGATTCAGATTAAGGCTTTTTGCAAGTGCCCTGAATGACTAATATATATATATATTAATGTTTATGAATGGAGAGGGAGACCAAAGAAACGATGCCTGGATACTGTGTGAAGAATGTTATGAAAGAAAAGTTAAAGCTAACTTATTTGTACATTTTCCTAAACCTATTGGACCTATACGTGTTATCATTTCATTCGCACTTATTTAAACGTTCATAAAATATGAGTGTGTCACGATCTACATCTGTCCAGAGCAGTAGTAAGAGCAAGATAACATCATTATTTTAAAACTCCAAAAACTATCATTTTATTAGTTAGCACTCCAAAAAAATTATCATCATGTATTCGAAGACATGTGACATTCACCAACCCGCACTGGGCCCGCGTGGTGGATTACGGCCCATTCCCTCTCCTAGAGAAGAGGCCTGTGTCCCAGCAGTGGGAACGTTAAAAGGCTGATTATGCTATGTAGAATTTATCGTAAATAACATGCCAATGATACAATTCTCGCATGAAACAAACTCGTAGTTCCTAGATAATGAGTAAACCACGCGGCTGTTCTGATTTCTGATAATAAACGAATGCAAGCCAAAAGTTAATTGGTCTGTACATGCTGAAATGTATTCCAAAACCAACAGAAACCCGTTAAAAATGAAATTTCAACCGCGTTTATAATAACGTGCGGCAACCAGCGGCAGCGATGGCGCACAATAACCTCATTATGAAGCGGTCAGTACTGTCGCTCAGCTTAACGAAGCTAATGTATGCGCGGATACTATTCATCAATATTATGGCCAGCCCGAATTGCGGGACGTGACCCGAATACCGGCCAATTGGGGCAGTTCTGTTTATCTGTTTTAGTGGTAGGTACACGCACCCTGAAATTAACTCTGTTGAGGGAATCTTGTAGCCTTGAGTACCGTCTGTATAGAAGGCCATTGTTTTCGACTTAAATGTTTGTCGCATGTGACTTACTTAGTGCAAGGCCGCGTTTCCACCTGCAAGCAACTTTAATTACATTTTAGGGTACAATTGAGTAAATTTTCACAACAACCCTCGGTAGCCAGAATTGTAATACAATTTACAAGCACAACTCTGCTATTACATTAGTGTCAGAATGGTCTATCATTGAATTCATAATTGCTGACTTTGACAAGTTTAGTAATCTACTAATATAAAGCGTCATTATGACTTTCCAATCAAATGGTCAACCACTGACACTCCATTAAAATAAAATGGCATAGAATGGTAATCTCATACAACATAATGAATGACAGACGTATGCGGTAACTTTAGATTGCGCAGAACACTTACAATAAATAATATGTAAAATTATATAGTAAAGAAATCTAGGGCATGACTGACTTAATGTTCAGATTTAGTAGTAGTTTTTCGAAAATCACTTCGACTAACGGGTTTTACAATAATCGCAATACGACAATGTTATTCTACTACGATTCTAGTACGAGACCATTGACCGACCAATGATCGACCATTATGAATTTAGCAGATTACGAACTTTAAGCAAAATGACAATGGGATCGTGTTGGAATGACAAATTAAAAAAAAAATAGCAGACTTGGGGCCCTGGTTGCAGGTGTAAATGTGGCCTAAGGGTGGATAGAGAAAGAAAAGGGGGAGCCCAGAGATAATATAGATGGATTGAGTGAACAAGAAAATAATATGTAGGAAAAGTGAGCGATTGCCGGTGGCAGTGGCAAAAGAAACTGGATATTTACCTACGCTATTGTTTATTTTGCGATCAGTTAGAACAGTGGTAATTGTTTTAGACATTATAGGGGGTTTGCTATATATCTCCCGAATGTTCCAGATTAATTTTACCTACTACCTGATCTATGGTGTATTTTTTTATTGGCTTGGGTATTTATATACCTAGCTACTGAACAGCAATACCGCAGACTTACATATACCACTTAACATAATACGAGCTGCAATAGGTAGGTACTGTCGATAGGTAATTACGAATTAGATATCTCCGATTTGACATGACAGCGTTTACTAACCAGTTTCACATTATTTCGCAAATCTCGCTCTTTTACTGAAAGTCATACATTCATCGAATAATCACCGGTAAAGGCTGCCGTAGACAAGCGCGATACGACATTCACAATGCGACAAAAGATTTTGTGTACTTAGGTAGAAATCTTTCTGCGCTTATAATACCTAACTACGTAAAAAGGCTAACACTGAGGTTTTTTTTATAGATTTTTTTCTACGTCTAAATGCTTCCTGTCGGGATAGACAGGAAGCGTTTAGACGTAGAAAAAACTTAATTCGGCGAACACTAGCGTGATGGTATATGTGTATGGTGTATGTGTGTTAAAAATGACTGTCGCATTGTCGCGTTTTGCCTCTCTGGAGGAGCCCTAGCGGCTTTTTATGAAATATTGTCATCTCATCTCGCGCCTTTTGGTGAGAGTCTTCACTCTTCACTTTATAGTTTTCACTAGATACTATTGTGTTAGTCTTAACTCTTACCTAACACTGCCTAACAGTAGGTAACTGTCGCGTCATTCAGTGAAAGTACTGGGTTCAAATATTTAATTTAAGTATTACATCCTATGACAGGTTATATTCAAAGTAAAGCGGGTTTTCAATATGGCGGTTAAGTTGATTTTATAACCGACACTAAGTTTAGGTATCTACTTCGTTTCCTCAAACAAACATCATCACAATGTATAATATATATACCTAAGGTAGATAATTGCGTCATCATGAACAGCTGTATTCCGTAGGTTTTTTAGGCCTTTTTATACCAACTTGGATAGTAAGATGAACATGGCCATTGATGACATTAAATCCAAAGTTTAACAAAGCGCCAACTGCTTATTTGGAAGACATTGTTATTCCGACACCCAAATAGATTGTGGTCTTGAACCCAATTTGTATAAGGAGATATAACGGCGGACAACTTTTTTGTGACCTTATTAACAGCTCAGTTATTTAAAAAAAATAACCTCAGAGTTTCTGTATTATGGACGGCATCGATATGTGCCTAACCTTATCCCTATATTTTTTTGTTGGTTTCGGCCAGCCTGTACGCCGTACGTAATTTCATACAAATTTTCAAGTCCTTATTTTCCGAAATGACTAAACCGATTTTATTGAAACTTTACATACATAAACAGGATAGGTACATAGGTCAAAAAGGTTAGTACAAAACATTTTAAATTTTCCATACAAACATAAATTTCCAGTAATCTTTTTTTAAATAAGACATTTCGAAAACGATTTAACTAGCTTTTTAGACCTATGTATCCTGTGTATGTGAAGTTTCGTTAAAGTTGGTTCAGTCATTTCGCAAAATAGTGACTTGAAAATTTGTATGAAATGCCATACGGCGTACACGCTCTTAAGCTGTTATGCAGCTGAATAACAGTAGTGACCGCCTGTCTGACCACCATGAGATTTTCTGGCTCCTGAATATCCGTAACGACTGTCAAGGATTTATCATCCCGAGGCCCGGAAGTATATCGCTTTGTGATAGATGTTACCCATCCACGTACCGACCTCGGCAAGCGTTACTTAACCTTTAATATCGGCTCATGTGGCAGTAAATACTTGAACTTCGAGCTAAGTAATAGGAGACGAGGACAACCAGTTTCCCTGATAAGCTCCAATTGTCTGATCCTTAATCCTTCAACGTTCTAAGGCTCCCCCTTCTTTGTTCCAGAAGCCAGTGATAGTAGCGGTGGTGTCTTCTGCGCGCGGCTCGAATGATGAGCGGCGCCGGCGGCGGCCCCTGCACCCCGCGCCTCCCCTGGCAGCCCCGCCCGAGACATGGCCGCGCTCTCCTGCTACCAGCCCTGCAGGTCACACCTCGCGCAGCCTGCTAGGTGAGACTAAATTAATCATAATAAACTAAACTAATCTATGTAACTCCTGACGAACTAGACTGCACAGCGCCATACTGGTAGCACCCGAGATATAGGTTAGACTCTAACCAATGTAACTACTGATCTAGCAGCTTGTAGGAAAGATGCACGGTCTACGTAACTCCTGAGGGATTAGACTGCACAGCGCCAATCCTGGCAGTTGTTGATGCATGGCACACCTCACGCAGCCTACTAGATATGATTCGGAAGACTAGAAAGAAGTATGATCTTTGTATCTCTCGAAAGATCAGATTGCATATCCATGTGCTTGCTCTCTACAGCACAACGTTAATCCTTGTGTTGGCTCTCTTGTTCAGAATAAAACGGATCAAAACCCACAGATCTCAGTAAGCATTCGCTGCAGCCCTGACTGACAAATTTACCCAATCACTCAGTGACTCATCAGTGAACTTGATGCAAGCACATCAAATCATGACTTTTTACCCAAATTACTGTCTCATAATGAGTAGAAAATGAACGCTTCAGACAAAGACACTACAGAACTGGAATCACAGAACTACTGGATGCCAGTCAATTATAGTAGACACACTTAGTTACTGCATGACACAACAATTGCACGCCTAGCTGCGTAGAATACAAAAACTATTCGGTTTACTAACATTAGGCATTTCAATATCAAGTTCCAGTGATGGGAAGTTGTGGAAAAAATCTAGATCAACGCAATTGTTTCTGCATCCTAACTTGCCCATTGTTATCTTGTTTCGTCAACTGAACAATTTTCTTGTCTAAGACAACGTCTGGGCTTAGTAGATCGGTTTAGAGTTAGACAGCCAGTTTTCACTTCAAATCTCGGTTCATCGCCAAAAGTCGAAAAGAGATTAAAAAATATTATAAATACTACTTAACATGTGCTTCGGCGTGACTTAGACAAGCACCTACCCATCTCTATCTTGGGCTTGTATTTCGTCAGTTGTGCGACAGTGACAGACTCAGGAAAGCTTGTGCAGTAACATTTACTTGTTTTTCATATCTTAAGAGTGGTTAATTTTCTTTGGCCTCCAATAAACGGAAACCTTCCCATTCCTAGGTGTCTAGACGACGACGAAGACCACCATCAATCAGTAAACTTCTCGCTTCGGCGGCAGCAGTTCATCGAGAGATGCCACGAGGCGCGGGGCCTGCGCCCCCGTGACACCATCCCTGAGGTCTCTGTCAAACGCACCAGGGAAGAACTGGCCAAGCATGCGTCGCAAGCCACACCGCTAAACCGCCGGCTTAACGTGGAAGCCGGCTGGTCGAAAGTCGAGGAAGTCCGGAAGAAGTTTGAGGGAGCTGCCAATTGTCCATCGTTCTCGAGGTCTTTTGAGTCGCCGCCTAGGTAAGACAATGGAACTTCCTGAGTTGACCTTATAATTCGTGCCGTGTTTATTCGAGAGAAAGTTGTAGTGCTAATCGATACCATCATCCCTTTTCTGGACGGGAATCAAGATGGCATTAAAATTTATTAAGACAAAAACCTTTAACAACTTATTTAATGAGACAGGAAGCTTTAATATTTTTTATCATTAACCACAGTTCAAAAATCGGTATGGTCAATCGCATCACTGCTGATGAAGATAAATTCCGAACCAATTGTCTTAAACAAAATCAATCAATTCGATGAAGTGCTCATAATACGGCCCCTAGGGTTATTATGACGCCCTTCTACCAGTGCGGAAGAAAGATGGAGCTATAAGAACATAATATCCATCATTTTTCACAACAAATTTTTAGCTTAAGAGCTTCCAAAATATAGCCGTTGAATGAACCGCACGAATGAACAGCCAGGTTTTTAGGATTGTTAGAAAGAGTTACCGCTACCTGGAACCCAAATGGTATTTGGAGGAACATGGCCCACCCGTGTTTTAGTAAGTTAGAGTCTGACGCTCCCACACCACTCAGAATAAAAGGGATCATTTGATGATTTCCCATTAAAAAAAAAAAGTACCTCATGTAGTAAAAGTTCCTCATGAGAGAGGTATGTTCTTTTTACCTCATTTTTGCCCATTTAGGCAGACTTACCAACTGATCACAGTTTCTCATCGCTCCCCAGGCGTCGTCTCGCAGATTCCTTGTTCGCGAGTTTCAAGCTCCCGCGCAAGTCGAGGGAAGGCATGGCGGCCCCCAGGTCGCTGGCGCAGCCCCAGCAGCAGAAGCGCAAGTCTGCTGTGGAGCTGCTGGCGGAGACCAAGGCTTTCTATGTCAAGTCGGAGACTGTACTGGATCGGAAACAGGAGTTGCCTTTGAGGGTGAGTTAGTTACTTATGTCAAAAGATCAAACAAATTGAATTATGGGAACTTCAAATTAAAAGGGCACTGTCTTGGTGGTCTAATGCTCGCTAGTTCAATTGCTGAGTCCCAAAACCCATTAAGACTGCTCTTTCTGAACCAGGACGGTTCAGAAAAAGCAGTCTTAATGGGCTTTTACGTTAGATCGATTCGTTGGATTCGTTTTTCTCAATGCCGTTGTTAATTTTATTTGTATATATGTATATATTATTGTATTTTTCCCTCTCTGTTTGTCTTTATTTTATGTTGCACCTGCCATGTTGTCTCTGCACTACCCTTTCTTTTTTTTGTTTTTTCTGGATGTGAAATCATCAAATGACTTCTCCCGCTCTGGGCGGAGCGGAAGGGAGTGTCAGACTCTTACTGACTAAAACCCACCCGTGATCCTTCTTGTGCCCTTTGCGTTCCAGGGCTGCGGTGACTCTTTCGAACAAAATCCGCAACCCTAGCAGGCACTGACCCTATGCGGCCCCGTCTACGTTGCTGACGGCTCTTTGAGGCGCGCGTGGAACACGACGCGCCGTCGACTCGGGCCTGGTTACTATCGGACGGCGAGCCACCCATAGCTCGTCATCCGCAGGCCCGCGCCTACGGTGGCCGGGAATCGCCCTGCGTTTCCCGACGCCCGGGGCGTCTTCTTCTGTTGCGGCGGCTGGGGCGTGAGGTTTCCCTCTCACGCACGCGTTCCGCCTCCTCCTTTGCTAGCATTACTGCTTCGCAGAAGGAGGCGACCGCTTCCCATGCCTCCTCGCTCCGGACCATGGCTTGAACCAGGGCCGGACGCGAGAGGTTGCCGCCGCCGATCGCCTCGACGAGGACACGGCGGTGCTCCGCCCAAGCAGGGCAGACCTCCACCGTATGCTCCACCGTGTCCTCCGGGCGATCCACACAGTGATGACACCCGGACGCGTCCTCCCGCTGGATCCGACACAGGTACCTCCCGAAACAGCCGTGTCCGGTAAGCACCTGCGTCAGGCGGAAGGTGAGGACGCCGTGACGTCTCTCCAGCCACGCCTCAAAGAGGGGACTTATCGCCGCAATAGTGGCGTGCCCAGCACTGGGTTGCGATAGTCGCTGTCTCCAAACCTCCGTGAGATCCCGCCGGAGCTCCGTCCGCTGCGCAGCAATTTGCCGCGGCAGCAGAGTTTCACCCCGGCTTAGCGCCTCCACGCGCAACGCGTAGACGTGCGCGAGGGCTCTCGCCTCCAGATCCCACGGCAGCAATCCGGCAAGGAGATTCGCCGCCTCGCCAGAGACCGTGCGGTATCCACGGACTCTGCACTACCCTAAGGTCGACTGGTAGAAAATGCCTATGGCATTAAGTCCGTCTTTGTACAGTTTTTTTACTAGTGCATAAAGTTTTAATAAAATAAATCATCTAACTATGTATCTAACAGCACAGAATCTTGATAACGGTTGGTTCTTATTTCTCCTCCTTATTCTCCTTCATATCTTCAAAGTTGAGATAATAAAGACATAAGTTGCAACTTAAACTTGTCACATCTTCAATTGTTTAATATTGATTCACAGATGAGCAGTGGACTAGGTCAGGCGATAGCCGCGGGTGGCTGCCACCTCGTCAGCTCCGGCACCTTGAACAATGACGCCTGCTGTAACCCCTGTAAGTAAACGAGATGATGTTAGAAGAGACAGGCAGTTGACCGGACGCCGGTGGCAACAAATCCAGGGTCACTGGTATAAGCGGGCTTTTCATTTGTTGTTGAAACTCCACTTGGCCTACTCAGGTGTGCATCAACCGACGTGCAATCGACTGTACTTTCATACGGTGGTACAATGGTTACTTGAAGGTATACCAAAGGTGTGATGTGATTTATCAGCTCGAAAGCACTGGAATATACAGAAACCGTAGAAAAGTGGATGCCAATTTTGGTCCCACCCTCCAATAGTTGCATGCAATATCACTACATAGTATAAAACAAAGTCGCTTCCCTCTGTCTGTCCCTATGTATGCTTAGATCTTTGAAACGTTACGTCTTTATAATATTAGTATAGACATAGTATCCGAATTTCCAAATAGACAGACAGACCCCATACCTTCGGTAATACATTCTAAAGGTTTTGTTATGATGCTATTGTAGAAATGTAGTTCTATAAATCACAAATCCATCTTCTTCGGCACACACACACACTGCATAAAACTGCCTTGTTTTGACATCTCGTCTAAGATTAATTGCGAAGACTCGGCATCGTTAATTCATGCGAACATTCTCTATCAATCAGTGTCACCCGCACTCGAATCAGAACAGAGCTATGTGAATGAGATTGGAGTTTCGTTATATAGTAGTTTGATGGGGTTTTCCTGTTATGGGTTATGAAAAAATAACTCGGTGTTTTTCACTGTTACCGACTTCCGAAATTAAAGTTATTTTATACTTTTCGTGTTTTTTTTTAGAAATCAGTTGATTTTTTTTTATAAAAAGATTTTTATTTTTCACTTTTTAATGGTACACCCCGTCCCCCACCCCCCGCCTCGTACAACTCAACGTACCCATCACAGCGTACACGGTTTAAATTGGTGTAAACAATAAACAAACATGCAATTTCAGCAATCCCGAAAGATTTGGTAACAACTAACTATATACTGCTTTGGGGTTTAATAATACTTTTCATCTTCTTACAATACTTTTTTATAATTGTAATATGTAGTATAGTATAGGTATTTTATCTGCCGTGTTTCCGTAGATACCTATTGCTAGTAGTAGGTAGTACTCCCCGCCTTTTTAAACTATTAAACTACAAAAACACCATCAATAAGTTCTATAGGTACCTAAACACTTCAATCCTACAATAACTATCATGCGCGTACCCTCTCCATACTTTTGAAGGAGTTGGTATGTCCAGACGCGACAAGCGACAACTCATAGCATGGGTAACACGGGTACAATTTCAGATCAATGTTTATTCCTTCTCTGGTTCGTCTCTGTTCGGTCTTTGTCCTACAATGAACAATAATAGACCTTGCATATTATCATATTGATAAACTCTTAAAATACAGATATTCTTACAGCTAGGCCACTGTTTTCAGACGCGACAACCCGCAGCATGGGTCCCGCCCGACGCGCAGTGAGCGCTGGTGAGGGACTGCAGAATACTCTGCGAAGACTACTGGAGCATGCCGACAGCAGGGAGAATGTGTACTCGCCGCCTTTTGCTGTGTGTAAGTATACTGTCGTGACGATCGGTCCATAACACTGCAACTCTGGGGAACTGTGCACTCTGGGGTGCATGCTGATGTTACTTTCCGCCCCATTATCAGACATAAACTACATCCAAACAAAATAACAAGTCGATCTGTAGTTCTTCTCAGGAAGAAGGGGGAAAACCAAAAAACAGTGCCTTTAGATACTATATTTTAGATGGTCTGCCTTACTCGTTATTCTTCTCATTGCAGAGAAATATCAGTTCTTTAAATTTTCGTTTACAGTCCTGGCTTTTCGCTACTCTCTAAAGCAAACATAATTAAGACCACTACCCAAAGCAGTTCCTAAATAAAAACTTACATTATCCACTCCAGGTACACTTTCAGCGCACAAAGTATACGCTGACACAAGACGGCTAAAAGACTCCTATCCAGAACGGGAGACCATTCCTCGCTCACAGCACAACTCCGGAACATTCTCCGGGACTTTCTCGGGAACCTCCTCATCGGGCACCTCAGGTTCCAAGGCCCAGAAGTCAGATCCTGACCATAGAGAAAAGATGAATAGGCCTTTGAGCTTCGGAGACGCGAGGGTGTTCTTTCCGGAGTCTTTTGTGATACCTCGACAGAGAGCCAGTGAGGTGGTGATTAAAAGTGGATATTCTATGCGTGAGTATTTGTTTCTTTAGACATCAGTCAAATTAGAACCAATTAGGCAATTAAGTTCCAGTCAAATTACTTAAAACTTGATTAGAGGTTAGACACAATGGTTCTGATAGTCTCTCAATTATCACCAGCTTGACTGCTGAGCAGGAAGTGCATTTAAGGATATGATTTTCAGCAGCTTTTGTTTTTATTTTGTTTAACTTTGCTCCTTTTGGTACCTTTAATCTAGGTCAGAGGTGATAGAGACAAAGTCGACGATGGAATAATCTTAGCCAAAAGAAGCCTGATTACTCTTTGAAGAAATTAGGTAACAATTAAACATAGCTGGTGAAAAGAGCTTCCGGAGGCAATTGTCAGTGGCCCGTTATAAGGGAGAGATTACTAATCTCCCCTTTTTCCCCGGTCCCATTATTGGAGTCGGAGTTCCTCACTTTTCTGTGGCAAGTTGTTCTGTCTTGACCGATGTATTATATTGAACTACCAGGACACTGGCGGGTAACTTCTACTTTCTTTTGTTCTGGTATGCGCAGAGTGATTTGTTCCTCATACAACATTGTGATAATCTTCGTTAACACGACTTATGTATCTTCCAGCGAGCTCCCACTCAAGCCCCGAGAATATGGAGCTCCCGGAGCCCGTGGTGTCGGGCTCGGGCTCCCCCGCCGACCCCATGGCCGCCATCAGCCCGCCCGCGCAGTACGCGCACTCGGCGCCACGGTACATCAGGTATGTCACATATAACATGGAGCTCCCAGAGCCCTGGTGATCAGACCGCTCGTGCAGTACGCGTAGTCCGCTCCACAGTACAATAGGCAGAGCTCTTTCAGGAAAGACAAAGGTTGAACGAAAAATAACAGCAACCACATCAATTGTGATGCTTCTATTTTGTTCGCGACGATGCGTCTTAGCTACATAGTATAGGTAGTTATAGGTAGCTATAGTAGTACATAGAATGTTGCAAATAAATAAAACCGCGACTACATAGTATAGGTAGTTATAGGTAGTTAGTTAGCACATAGAATGCTGTAACAGATAAAGCTGCATAGTATAGATAGTTATAGGTAGCTATAGTTGATACATAGTTTGTTATTGAAATAAAACACATTCGTTACAGTTGTTTGCTCTCAAGAGGCAGTATATAAGCCCTTGGAGCCTTTATTTCTTCCAAATAGATAGAATATAGTTAGGTAGGGTATCCTATCCCTTACACATAACAGTAAACACATGGTAACCCTGGTAATCGAAGGTATATGAAGGTAATCAAGGTATATAAAGGTATATAAAGGTATATCGGTGGTATATAAGGTAATCGAGGTATATACACACACAGACAGACATACATAGGTAAATAGAAAGGGCTTGGTAATTTGAGACTTGAAATATTAGGTCAAAGGTAGTCGCATAGCTAAAAGCGACACTGACCAATCACAGAGCAGGAGGGTGCTGGTACGTGATTGGTCAACAGTTTTTGATAAATAGCCCTGGTGAAGGTATGCACAAAATAAAACACTTTGCATCTACCCTCTTCCTTTCCCGAAAAAACAAGTCTAGATTCTAGACTTCTAAATGTCTGAAATAGAACCGCCTTGAAAAATCCTTTCAGGGGATATATAGATGTTTATAGTGTATGCAGGCATAAAGCCGCAATTTAGGTTTGAATAAAGCTGTTTATTTTTATCCCCCTGAAACATATACGCTTATAGAGTTGCAACCCCTTGAGTGACAGGGTTGAAACATATGTAGTTTTGTAGAGGGTTGTCGTATCTATAGAGATACATATAGCTGTATAGCCCTCCTAGCATAGTTTTACGGTAAATTCACCCCAAGTAGGTAATAGCTTCGTGCCTACAATAGTTTTGTATAGTTTTTGGCATCCCACCCCTACATGGAGGGGGATGAAGGGGTGAATTCGTCTCCGCTGTATGGAGCTTACCGAGGGCTATCCATAAAGGTACGACAACCCCTACTCACATAGACCTAAGCCTAGATATAGCCTAAATTCTAGGATAGACATAGTGAAAATTTAAGTTAATAAACTTCATCACACACGGTGATTTTTTGGGTGTCGATACGGTACAGTTACGCCGTACAATAGTAAAATAGGAAGTTTATTAAATTCGTAGTCATTTGCAAGATAGTTTGAGCTTATACCTAAATGTAGAATCATATAGTCGCGAATTTCACCCTTCAAATCGCTAAGTGCATAGTGAACAAGTTAAATAGTGTTTTATTGTGACTTTATTGGTAAGCCCTCTATACCTACCCCTATATACTGTGTCAATAACAGCAAGTATAGCAAGTATTCAGCTAAGGGTTGCATCCTCATGGCCCGTAGCTTATAGACGGAGCGTCAACGCGTCTGGATCATTTATACCTAGGTGGGTTGTCACCATACAGTCCACTTTTGAAGAATAGGATAACCTACCCTGGCCACCCTACAGTCCAGTCGATCACGTCCGCCCCGTACATTTTCTGGTCCATCGGAGCCGGATAATTTGAAGATAGCCTGATCCAGCTATTTGGAAGTTGGATTTATAGAACCACGCAGCTACCCTGAAGGCGCAACCCCTATTGTGAAGTCGCACCCCCTTGAAGAAAAAACTACCCTTCAACATTTCAAGACACGAAGGGCGTCCCTAGAAGCTGAATAGAAGTCGGACCTTGAAGAAATCATCCCTTCAAGAAAACTACCCCTAGGCACATTGATAGTGAAGCAACAACATAGAAGAAATTTAATCAAGCTGAACTTAGAAAATTTCGAACGACTTCACACTTTGAAAATTTTGAGGGGTTCCGACACTTAGAATATTTTTGAAGATTTTGAACTTGGAAAATTTTTTGAAGAATTTTGAACTTAGAAAATTTTCAACAATCCGGGACTTGGAAAATTTTTGAAGAATTTTGTACTTGGAAAATTTTCAACAACCTGACACTTAGAAAAGTTTTGATCAAGCGGGACATAGAATATTTTTGAAGAATTTTGGACTTAGAGAATTTCGATCGACTTCACACATAGAAGATTTTGAACAGTCTGGGACTTAGAAAAGTTTCAGTCAATCCGAACTTAGAATATTTTTTGAAGATTGGGGACTTTGAAGAATTTTGAAAATTTTTTGAAAATTTTTTTTTTGGAAACTTGGATTGAAGTTTCACCTGAGGCTTACCAGTGGACTACCGAATAGTTTTGAAGATTCATTGAAGACTTCAACAATGCCGATCACGAGGTCGCATGGCAAATCATCCGAGGCGTGGACAGTTCCGATACAGGAACCAACCGAGAGGGTTCCTGCTATCCATCATCAGGTGCCGCCGCGTTCGCCTTCATCGTCTGGGACGGCGCGATCGATGCAGCAGCGCAGTGAAGACGTGTCTCCGCCTGTTGCCGCTGAACGAATAGAACAGATAGAAGCTTCAGCAATAGAACGAGTACCTGCACCATTGCCGACAACAGTACAGAAACAGATGCCATCGACCTCAAGGAAGGGAACCCGCTTTGAGACGACTTCAGATAGTACAATGAAGCCGTCAAATAGAAGAGATAGCCGAGTCTTGCCAATGACTACCCGGGGTGACGCCCGTATAGAACATAGACGTCCGCCGTCGACCATTGACAGGTCACCGCGGTCATATAGAAAACTACAGAAGGCTCGTGAAGACTTATTAAAGATTAAGTTGGAGCTTGCCCAGTTAGCACTTCAGAGAGCCGAACAAGAGTCGGACGAAGAATATTTGGACGATAGAAACTCAAATGAAGAGTACGTGCGTTCCTGGCTGGAAGAGGCGCCTGAACCTGTTCCTGATCAGAGAGAGACCAACGCCGCCGAGGGGGACATCCGTGATAGTCGACAACAACCGCCCCCCCCTGTGGACTTCGAACCAATAGTGGACTCTCGTCGAACGCACATAGATCCAGATAGTGCTAAACAGATAGAGCCACCACCTATGAAGAAAATAGAAGACGATAGGAGCGAGGATAATTTACGTCCATTCGTTACGGACCTTACGGCTGCTATAGCATCTTTAGTTGACAAGAAAACAGAACAGCAGTCACAGAATTCCTCCTCGGCGTCGAAGGTCATTATGACTTTACCGAACTTCAGTGGTGCGCATACAGAATGGTTGTCATTTCGAGCCATTTATGAAACAACTCGAAAATATTTCAACGATGTCGAGAATACAGCAAGACTTAGAAGAAGCCTGCATGGACGCGCTTTAGAAACAGTCAGTTCAGAACTCATCGGCCATGCAAGACCAGATGACATCATGAAGGAACTCGAGCTGCAATTCGGCCGACCAGATTCGATAGCACAGGCCGAAACAGATAGATTGCGAGGACTGACACGATGCAGTGAAAATCCAAAGGATATTTGCTCATTCGCAAGCCAAGTGAGGTGCGCTATAGTAACGCTGCGAGCATTGAAGAAGGATCATTACCTAATCAACGCCGAGCTCATGCGAACCTTGACAGAGAAGCTACCGAACTCGATACGTGTACAGTGGTACCGTATATATACAGAAAAATACCAGTCCTTGCCAGACTTGTCGCTGTTTAGCGAATTCATTACCGAACAAGCTCGATACTGCAGCGCTTTCGCTCCTGCTGAAAACATCAAGACAGAGGGCTCATCCAACCGACGCACACCGCAGCAGAGGACTCACACAACAACAGAGAAGTCAGCAAGCAAGTGCCGACTGTGTGAGAAGGATGGCCATATAGAACGCGATTGCTCGAAGTTCAAGAATAGTAATAGTAACAAGAGATGGGAAATTGCGAAGAATCTAAACCTGTGCTTCCGTTGCCTGAAGCCAAGAAGAGAGCGGCATAAATGCAACGCGAAGAAGTGTGACGTCAAGGGGTGTACAGCCACGCACAGTCGGCTACTTCATTACGACAAGAAGCCTGCTGCGGTGGCAGCCGAAAAGCCCAGACAGACCGAAGTCAAAAAGGAGCCCAAGGAGACAGTCGCCAGCTCAAGATCATCGTCGAATCACGCCTATTTAAAGATCATCCCGGTCCGGGTCATTGGACCGGCGGGAGAGGCATCTACGTTCGCCCTACTCGACGATGGATCGACCGTATCGTTGATCGATGAAGACATCGCCGACCAAGTCGGAGCCGAGGGCAAGATCGACCCACTGAAGATTGGTGCGATCGGTGACACCATGATCGACACTCCTTGTTCGAAAAGAGTCACAGTGACACTCGCGAGTCAGCATAGAAATAGGGTGCCGTTCAGAGCGCGCACCATACCGAAGCTTAATCTCGCGTCACAGACAGTCCGTGAAGAAGATGTCACACATTGCAAACATCTCATCGACTTGAAAGAGCAGCTAGTCTATGATGTTGGCGCGCCCAAGATTTTGATTGGCCAAGACAACTGGCACCTTCTCCTTGCCAGTGAAGTCAGAAGAGGCCCCAGGCACCAGCCAATAGCGTCACTTACAACGCTTGGATGGACGCTACATGGCGCGCACACTAGAATACTCGGTCAGCAGGTGCATTACGTCAGCGCATGCAGAGAAGATAGAGAAAATAGAGACGATAGACTGAACGAGCAACTTCGTGAATTTTTCGCACTCGAGTCCCTAATAGTTAATCCTCGGCGTCCAGATTCTGATCCAGAGAAGCAGGCTGAAGACATCTTGAAAAGACATACCAAACAGTTGACAGATGGGCATATAGAAACAGCTATGTTATGGAAAAATAACAATTTTGAAATGCCCGATAGTTATGGGACAGCACACAAGCGGCTGATCTCTATAGAAAAGAAGCTCGACAAAGATCCGAGTCTTCGAAATAAATATATAGAACAGATGGACTCGCTCCTTTCAAAAGGGTACGCAGAAAAAGCGCCCAAACAGACCACGCCAGGAAGAACCTGGTATCTGCCTCATTTCGACGTCTTCAATCCCATGAAGCCGGAGAAGTTCCGAATAGTACACGACGCCGCAGCTAAATCGAATGGAATGTCGCTGAACGACTTCCTACTCACAGGACCGGACCTGTTACAGTCGCTGCCCGGCGTCATGATGAGGTTTCGTAGACATCCGATAGCCATTTCAGGTGACATTACCGAAATGTTCATGCAGGTCAAAGTACGACCTGAAGATAGAGACGCCCTCCGATATTTGTGGAGAGGCAATAGAAGAGAAGGAGCCCCCGACGAGTATCGAATGACGTCAATCATATTCGGCGCGGCAAGCTCACCGTGCACGGCCATATTCGCGAAGAATTGGAACGCGAACCGGCACATAGAACAGCATCCAGAAGCAGTAGAAGCAATAGTGAAGAACCATTATATGGACGATTATCTGGATAGCTATAGAACAGTTGAAGAAGCGACACACATAGCAACAGCGGTGAAGAAGATACACCAACAGGCTCGTTTCGAAATTAAGAAATGGGTATCGAATGACATCGACGTCATACAAAATATAGAACCGTCGCTTATAGAAACAGAAGTCGTCGACATCGGCGACCATACAGAAAAAATTCTTGGCCTAATATGGAGACCAAGAGCAGATACGCTGGGTTTCAATCTGAGCCTAGCCCGATTACCGAGTGGCGTATTACAGAAGGAAGTGCCCACGAAAAGAGAGGCGCTGAAAATAGTGATGTCACTATACGACCCACTCGGCCTAGCCTCACCCGTAACGATTCGCGCCAAACAAATACTCCAAGAAGCATGGAGAAGAGGAGTCGACTGGGACCAGCCGTTCGACACAGACTTGGCCACAGCATGGAGAAGTTGGGTTCAACATCTACAGAATCTTGCCCAAGTCACAGTACCAAGATGTTACCCAGGATATAGCGACGCCATAGAAACGCAAGTCCACGTTTTCACGGACGCGAGCGAAACTTCGTACGCCGCAGCGGTGTACTGGCGTATCTCTACAGAAGATGGCAAGACTCACGTGAGCCTCGTCATGGCCAAGGCAAAGGTGGCGCCACTCAAGCTCCAATCGATACCCCGACTCGAGCTGCAGGCCGCGGTGATGGGGACCCGCGTCGCTGCAGCTGTCATCCGAGAACACGGAGTCAAGCCGGCCTCCGTGACGTACTGGTCAGACAGCAAAACCGTGCTGACCTGGATCAGAAGAGGAGCTCGAGTTTACAAACCGTTCGTCGCGCACCGCATAGCTGCCATAGAAGAGCATAGTAGAGTCGAAGACTGGCGATGGGTGCCCACTAAGAAAAATATAGCAGACGCAGCCACTCGTGATGTACCACAGCACTTTGATTCGAGACACGAGTGGTTTTGTGGCCCCAGCTTCCTGTATGAAGAGTCGACAACATGGCCAATAGAAAAGCCTCCACTAGAGGAACAGACGGGTGAGGAGCGAACCTTAGTCGCTATAGAAAATATAGATAGAAGACTCACAGAAGTCATACCCGATCCAGCAAGATTTTCAAAATGGGAACGACTGTTGAGAGCGACGGCGACAGTACTACGCTTCGTCGCCAAATGTCGGCCGCCCAAAGAAAATACGTTCTATAAAAGAACGAGGAAAAATATAGAAGCGGATCCGGATTGGAGGAAACGTACAAAGACGGCAGTGCCCCCTCCTACAGCATCAGTGACGTCCCCAGTTACGTCAAAATATAGTTTTTTAATAGAAGCCGAATACCTCCAACAAGCGGAGAGGTTACTCGTGCAAGCTGTACAGCAACAGACGTTTTCCCGCGAGTTAACAAGTTTACGTGAAAACGAAGAAATAGACAAGGACAGCGCCCTACGACCGTTGCAAATAGAATTGAAGGATGACGTCATACGCCTCAGAAGTCGTATAGATAGAATCGACAAAATAACAGAAGACGTCAAGCGCCCACCCATATTACATGGCGACCATCGTATAACTCAGCTCTACATAGACTGGACACACCGCAGCTTACAACACAGTGGAACCGAGATGACCATCAATGAAGTCCGACAGCATTACTGGGTCGTCAGAATGAGACCCACAACGAAGATGGTAGTGACACGTTGCTTACCGTGTCGCATTAGGAAGGCGTGCGCTCCAGTACCAGCTACAGGCGACCACCCCAGAACGCGTCTAGCTCATCATCAGAGGCCGTTCACATTCACTGGACTCGACTATTTCGGTCCGCTATCCGTTACAGTCGGTCGCCAGCATCAGAAGAGGTACGTGGCTCTATTTACGTGCCTGACCACCAGAGCGGTACACCTGGAAATCGCCGCAAGCCTCAGCGCAGACTCCGCGATACTAGCACTGCGCCGCTTCGCTGCACGCAGAGGATGTCCAACAGAAATACATTCAGACAACGGCACCAACATGCACGGTGCCGACAAAGAGCTCCGAGACGCCTTCAAAGAAGAGGCAAGTCGCCGAGGCATAGTATGGCGCTTCATCACTCCGTCAGCGCCTTTTATGGGTGGCGCATGGGAGCGCCTAGTCCGATGTGTGAAGACAGCATTACAGACTATACTTCACGAAAAACACCCACATGAAGAGGTGTTACACACACTGTTGTGTGAGGCCGAATATACGGTCAACAGTCGACCACTAACCCATGTTTCAGTTCACAGTGACGATGACGAGTCCATCACGCCGAACCACTTCCTCCTGGGTGGTTCAGCCCGGCTGCCGACGCCTGGCGTGTTCACAGAGCACGACATCGACAGCAAGCGCCACTGGCGGCGCTCACAAGCACTCGCCGACCAGTTCTGGCGCCGCTGGGTACGTGAGTACCTACCCGAGCTCCAACACCGGCGGGAGCCTCATAGCCGTGGCCCTAATCTGCAGGTGGGTGATCCCGTACTCATCGCAGACGGCCAGCTGCCTCGCAACACGTGGCCGCGAGGCCGCATAATCGCAGTTTTCCCGGGCGCTGATGGAGAGGTCCGGACAGCTGAGGTGCGCACATCTGGCGGCACCTTAAAGCGTCCAGTGAAGAAACTTGTCCCACTACCAAAGTAAGACAACAGCAGGCGATGCTGCTCCCACAGCTCGCCAACCAACAGATAGATGGGTGACGCTGCCAACACGCGCAGCTCGCCCCCCGTGCGGGCATATCCGGCCCGCTACCAACTTACTTTCAGCGGACAATGAGAGTGTGATGCTGCCCACCGGCGCAGCTCACCTCCTGCGGACATGTTCGGTCCGCATTCGGCTCGCATCAAGCGAGCAATAGCCGGCGATGCTGCTCTCACAGCTCGCCAACAATAGATGGGTGACGCTGCCTACATGCGCAGCTCGCCCCCCCCCCGCGGACACATTCGGTCCGCAATCGGCTCGCACCTAGCGGGCAATAGCCGGCGATGCTGCTCACACAGCTCGCCAAATAGATGGGTGACGCTTCACAGCTCGCCCCCCGCGGACATATTCGGTCCGCAACCGGCTCGCATTCAGCGGGCAATAGCCGGCGATGCTGCTCACACAGCTCGCCAACCGATAGATGGGCGACGCTGCCCGCAAGGCGCAGCTCGCCCCACTGCGGGCGTATCCGGCCCGCCGCCGCCTTGCTTTGCGCAGGCGACACAGCAGGCGATGCTGCTCTCACAGCTCGCCAACCGATAGATGGGTGACGCTGCCCGCAAGGCGCAGCTCACCCCACCGCGGACATATTCGGTCCGCATTCGGCTCGCATCAAGCGAGCAGTAGCAGGCGATGCTGCTCACACAGCTCGCCAACCGATAGCTGGGCGACGCTGCCCGCAAGGCGCAGCTCGCCCCACTGCGGGCATATCCGGCCCGCCGCCGCCTTGCTTTGTGCAGGCGACACAGCAGGCGATGCTGCTCTCACAGCTCGCCAACCGATAGATGGGTGACGCTGCCCGCAAGGCGCAGCTCACCCCACCGCGGACATATTCGGTCCGCATTCGGCTCGCATCAAGCGAGCAGTAGTAGCGGGCGATGCTGCTCACACAGCTCGCCAACCATAGACGAGTGATGCTGCCCGCAAGGCGCAGCTCACCTCACCGCGGACATATTCGGTCCGCGTTCGGCTCGCATCAAGCGAGCAGTAGCCGGCGATGCTCCCACAGCTCGCCAACATAGCGAGTGATGCTGCCCGCAAGGCGCAGCTCACCTCACCGCGGACATATTCGGTCCGCGTTCGGCTCGCATCAAGCGAGCAGTAGCCGGCGATGCTCCCACAGCTCGCCAACATAGCGAGTGATGCTGCCCACTGGCGCAGCTCACCACCGCGGACATATTCGGTCCGCACTCGGCTCGCATCAAGCGAGCAGTAGCAGGCGATGCTGCTCACGCAGCTCGCCAACATAGCGGGCGATGCCGCCCACGGGCGCAGCTAGCCCCCATTGCGGGCATATTCGGCCCGCCACCGCCTTGCTTTGAGCAGGCGATACAGCAGGCAATGCTGCCTACACAGCTTGCCACCGCAGCAAGCGACGCTGCGCGCATTCGCAGCTCGCACAGACAGCGGGCCATCCGGCCCACAGCTCGCACATTTGCGAGAGCCTACGCAACAGCCTTGCGACTGCAGGCGACCCACAGCAGGGAAGCGGCAGACCGGCGACTGCACAGCTGCATCGAGCACCGGCATCGAGCACCGGCGCCGCGCAGCGGGCGACGTGGCTACAGGCGTCGCTCACCGGGTTTCTGCAGCGCCGCGACGTCATCGCACCGAGTCATCGCTGCACTGCACGGCGGGAGAGATGTTCGCGACGATGCGTCTTAGCTACATAGTATAGGTAGTTATAGGTAGCTATAGTAGTACATAGAATGTTGCAAATAAATAAAACCGCGACTACATAGTATAGGTAGTTATAGGTAGTTAGTTAGCACATAGAATGCTGTAACAGATAAAGCTGCATAGTATAGATAGTTATAGGTAGCTATAGTTGATACATAGTTTGTTATTGAAATAAAACACATTCGTTACAGTTGTTTGCTCTCAAGAGGCAGTATATAAGCCCTTGGAGCCTTTATTTCTTCCAAATAGATAGAATATAGTTAGGTAGGGTATCCTATCCCTTACACATAACAGTAAACACATGGTAACCCTGGTAATCGAAGGTATATGAAGGTAATCAAGGTATATAAAGGTATATAAAGGTATATCGGTGGTATATAAGGTAATCGAGGTATATACACACACAGACAGACATACATAGGTAAATAGAAAGGGCTTGGTAATTTGAGACTTGAAATATTAGGTCAAAGGTAGTCGCATAGCTAAAAGCGACACTGACCAATCACAGAGCAGGAGGGTGCTGGTACGTGATTGGTCAACAGTTTTTGATAAATAGCCCTAGTGAAGGTATGCACAAAATAAAACACTTTGCATCTACCCTCTTCCTTTCCCGAAAAAACAAGTCTAGATTCTAGACTTCTAAATGTCTGAAATAGAACCGCCTTGAAAAATCCTTTCAGGGGATATATAGATGTTTATAGTGTATGCAGGCATAAAGCCGCAATTTAGGTTTGAATAAAGCTGTTTATTTTTATCCCCCTGAAACATATACGCTTATAGAGTTGCAACCCCTTGAGTGACAGGGTTGAAACATATGTAGTTTTGTAGAGGGTTGTCGTATCTATAGAGATACATATAGCTGTATAGCCCTCCTAGCATAGTTTTACGGTAAATTCACCCCAAGTAGGTAATAGCTTCGTGCCTACAATAGTTTTGTATAGTTTTTGGCATCCCACCCCTACATGGAGGGGGATGAAGGGGTGAATTCGTCTCCGCTGTATGGAGCTTACCGAGGGCTATCCATAAAGGTACGACAACCCCTACTCACATAGACCTAAGCCTAGATATAGCCTAAATTCTAGGATAGACATAGTGAAAATTTAAGTTAATAAACTTCATCACACACGGTGATTTTTTGGGTGTCGATACGGTACAGTTACGCCGTACAATAGTAAAATAGGAAGTTTATTAAATTCGTAGTCATTTGCAAGATAGTTTGAGCTTATACCTAAATGTAGAATCATATAGTCGCGAATTTCACCCTTCAAATCGCTAAGTGCATAGTGAACAAGTTAAATAGTGTTTTATTGTGACTTTATTGGTAAGCCCTCTATACCTACCCCTATATACTGTGTCAATAACAGCAAGTATAGCAAGTATTCAGCTAAGGGTTGCATCCTCATGGCCCGTAGCTTATAGACGGAGCGTCAACGCGTCTGGATCATTTATACCTAGGTGGGTTGTCACCATACAGTCCACTTTTGAAGAATAGGATAACCTACCCTGGCCACCCTACAGTCCAGTCGATCACGTCCGCCCCGTACATATTTAGTCCTTTCGGCTTGCAGTCAAACCAGATAGTAGTTATATTTAAACTGTATTGTTTTAATTTTTCCTACTCAATACTTTTACACACAATATCTACATCTCTTTTTACTCGACTCTCCTATCGCCGGTATGCTGGAAGAGATTTCTATAGAAATAAGCATCACCTTTGTAAGTACTTATTTTTCTGTTTCCTTCTTCTTATCTTTTTATTAAATGTGTGTATATAAATTTTTAAATAAATAAATAAATAATAGCAACCATAATTTTACATGGGGCCATGTGATCATGTTGCCCAGTAGGAAACCTAGTACGTACCCGGTACGATCACTGACCTGTCAGGAGCGACGTACTAGCTGGCCTTCCAAGGCACGAAGGGTTACGGATTTTTGGCAATGCAGTCTTTATTAGTAGCGGCCGAGACGTCACGATTTTGTTAACTCTCTTAGAAATACACAAGGGATAGTATTGGCCCTATTACAAAAAAAAAAAACTTAGGATTTATTCCAGTGATTATGTTTTCCTGTTGCTTCTTACTGCATTGATGTTAGACTCGAATTATTTCGTTGCTTGAGCTAAATTAAAGTCCCTGTGGCCTTCAAGCATTTCTTCAATGATGAGCTAGCAGTTGTATGTGCAGGTCAAACTCACACTCGCAGCCCAGCGTGCGCGAGGAGGACAGCGGCTGCCCCAACATCAACAGCCACAAGTCTCTGCCCGACCTGCATACGCAGACCAGATGCTATCCTGAACAGTGAGTACAAACACCTAGATGAAAGTATAATAAACCTTATGTCGATAAACATTAAAATAAAAATCACTTGACGTGCACTTGTGTTTTGCAAAGGGTAAATATAGGTGAAATCTTTTCTAAAAGGGCCAACCATGACCCAATAGCGGGAAGTCTGCCCTGCTTGGGCGGACACCGTGCCCTCGTCGAGGCGATCGGTGGCGGTGACCTCTCTGATTCAATCCGTGGTCCGGAGCGAGGAGACATGGGAAGCGGCCACCTATCCACCCTTCTGCGAAGCAGTAATGCTAGCAAAGGAGGAGGTAGAACGCGCGCGGGAGAGGGAAACCTCGCGCCCCAGCCGCTGCAACAGAAGAAGTCGCCCCGGGCGTCGAGAAACGCAGGGCGATTCCCGGCTACCTGCGCGGGCCTGCGGATAGTAAGCGATAGGTGGCTTGCCGTCCGATAACATGTCTGATACTCCCTTCCGCTCCACCCAAAGCGAAAGAAGTCATATTATGACTTCCGATCCATGGAAAAAAGAGGGCCCAAGAGGAGGGCCAAAGAGGGCGCAGAGGTTCCTGGGTCTTGGTTAGCCTTTTTTGGTTAGAGTCAGTGCACTGACATTGATCATATAATGTCAGATTTTGTCGATCAAGCATGGTCTGATCCTAAAGCTACAGGATCCTCCAAGTTGCATTTCTCGTTGTGCACAATTAACACAGTGAATTAAAGTTAAATAGAGAATGCCTTGTTGGTACCTACATAAAGTTTAAGTAAATAATTAAGACTAGCTTTTGCCCGCGACACCATACACGCATATCCAGTCATTTCCCGATCCCACAGGAATTTCGGAACATCCTCTCTTAGTACACTCCCCAATGAACCTACATGTCAAATTACGGCTACCTTTTTCCATCCCCAGTGTAAACGTGGGGCACACCGACACACTAGGGCGGTCCCCGCGGCGCCGGCGGCACTCCACGCACCAGCGCACGGCGTCGTGCTCGTCCAAGGGCACCAGGTCCAACCACTCCTCGCTCATGTCGTCCTGCGACGCCTTCTCCGAGCACCCCTCGCCGGGGGAGGACAACTACCAGTCTTATAACAGGTGAGGAAGGTTCAATATCGCCAACAAGTTGTGGCAACGTTGTGACTCCTTCGCGAGAACTTGTCATCTTCTACCAGAAGAGAACTATCAGTGTTATAAAAGTTTAGGAAGTTAAGTTTCAATCAGCCATATAATTCACTGGTCTTTAACCATCCCTAAGGTTAGCGAAGGTCGTGCAGTGACCAGGGTGGGTGGCGAGACTGGATAATGTGAGGTGGCCTCGTTGTTTATCACTTGTTTTGGCCCGTTTACAATTTGGCTTGCGAACACAAAAATTGGGAGGAAGAAAACTGGCGTTGTGTTTGCTTTTCCGATGGATCTCGTTTCGGTATGAGGCCGGATACAAACGTACTCGAGTTTGGAAGACCTCTGGTCGTCAAGAACGTTTGAAGTTTTATCAGAACGTTCATTCATATGAAGGGGGAACAATAATGTTTTTATCGGTATTTGGATCTGGGGCAACCTCAATACTCATATTTATGCGAAGAGGATTGTTTCAGACGTTATCATCCCTTTGCGATACCGATTGGGTGATTCTTTTAACTAATACAAATGACAGTGCACCTCTACAAACGGCTAGAATCGTATCACGCACTCTTGCTGATGCTCGCGTCAATGTTCTGCCGTGGCGTGCTCACCCGCCAGATCTCAACTCGATAGAGCACGCATGGTATATGCTCCAAAGAAGAGCTCTGCCGAATGTTGATGCCGTGCATACCCTCCTAAAACTTTTTGACTTGTCAGAAAGAACGTGATTTTATGCATGCCAAATCGCTGTGATTCGTATGACTGGGGGAAGCACAGATCATTATTTTATATCATTATGATGTGTGTAGTTAAATGAATACAAAAATATAATGATTTTTCATAAAATTGTCCGTATCATTTTCCCAGTCGTTGCGGCTCATCGTTCGCTCGGGACTCCGGGGGCTCCAGCGGCCACTACACGCAGCGCAGCGCTCCCGCACAAAACGCGCCGCATCAGCACAGACGCACCGACTCCGGCTCCTCCACGCAGCACGAGCACGAGCACGCCAGGTGAGCCCTACACACTCAGACAGGGCTCCAGCGGTCAATATCAATACTCGGCCAGTAAAATAATAATACAATTTTTTGAGTCCTTCGAGCCGGATTAGTGAGCAACGTCAACCAATTATCCGGAATGAAGGACCAAACAATATACTAAGAAGGATCAAAACTTTTATTTGTTCTCCAATCGCCCACTTTCTGATTATAGTATATTTATGAACAAACTTGTTGTGGCAGCCGCTACAACTCGTACGTGTCGGAGTACGGCGTGCCGCTGGAGTGCTACGTGTCGGCGCCGCCGCAGTTCCAGGACGGCGCGCCCGAGCCTCCCCCCGCGCCCCCCGCGCCGCCGCCGCACCACCAGCACCACCACCACTACGCACACGCGCCCAGGGTCGGAATACACTTCCAGGTAACAGGAATCGACATGTCGAACCAGAAACTGACCTCTTGTTGAAACTCCGTACTACGCTAGCCGTGACGTGACGAGCCATCGGCTTTTCAAACGACAAATTTGGACATCACAATCAAGAAAACGACTACAGGAATATAGGCATATGGAAAGCCCCACGGAATTAAATATTGCGTCTGGCTCAGGCCATCAACTCCAGATACTTCATTTTTTTTTTCTTAAAATAGTTATATAGGCATATTAACCCCCAAATTTTCCATCCAGGCTAGCGCTCCCCCGCCGCAGTTCCAAGACGAGCCCCCGCTGTACGACTACGGCGACTACGAGTGCTCGTACAAGACGCCGCTCAAGTGCCTCAACGTGGCGCGCAAGGAGTACGCGAGGGAGTACACTAGGTGAGCACTAGTATAGATCAGAGCCCCCGCTGTACGACTACGGCGACTACGAGTGCTCGTACAAGACGCCGCTCAAGTGCCTCAACGTGGCGCGCAAGGAGTACGCGAGGGAGTACACTAGGTGAGCACTAGTATAGATCAGAGCCCCCGCTGTACGACTACGGCGACTACGAGTGCTCGTACAAGACGCCGCTCAAGTGCCTCAACGTGGCGCGCAAGGAGTACGCGAGGGAGTACACTAGGTGAGCACTAGTATAGATCAGAGCCCCCGCTGTACGACTACGGCGACTACGAGTGCTCGTACAAGACGCCGCTCAAGTGCCTCAACGTGGCGCGCAAGGAGTACGCGAGGGAGTACACTAGGTGAGCACTAGTATAGATCAGAGCCCCCGCTGTACGACTACGGCGACTACGAGTGCTCGTACAAGACGCCGCTCAAGTGCCTCAACGTGGCGCGCAAGGAGTACGCGAGGGAGTACACTAGGTGAGCACTAGTATAGATCAGAGCCCCCGCTGTACGACTACGGCGACTACGAGTGCTCGTACAAGACGCCGCTCAAGTGCCTCAACGTGGCGCGCAAGGAGTACGCGAGGGAGTACACTAGGTGAGCACTAGTATAGATCAGAGCCCCCGCTGTACGACTACGGCGACTACGAGTGCTCGTACAAGACGCCGCTCAAGTGCCTCAACGTGGCGCGCAAGGAGTACGCGAGGGAGTACACTAGGTGAGCACTAGTATAGATCAGAGCCCCCGCTGTACGACTACGGCGACTACGAGTGCTCGTACAAGACGCCGCTCAAGTGCCTCAACGTGGCGCGCAAGGAGTACGCGAGGGAGTACACTAGGTGAGCACTAGTATAGATCAGAGCCCCCGCTGTACGACTACGGCGACTACGAGTGCTCGTACAAGACGCCGCTCAAGTGCCTCAACGTGGCGCGCAAGGAGTACGCGAGGGAGTACACTAGGTGAGCACTAGTATAGATCAGAGCCCCCGCTGTACGACTACGGCGACTACGAGTGCTCGTACAAGACGCCGCTCAAGTGCCTCAACGTGGCGCGCAAGGAGTACGCGAGGGAGTACACTAGGTGAGCACTAGTATAGATCAGAGCCCCCGCTGTACGACTACGGCGACTACGAGTGCTCGTACAAGACGCCGCTCAAGTGCCTCAACGTGGCGCGCAAGGAGTACGCGAGGGAGTACACTAGGTGAGCACTAGTATAGATCAGAGCCCCCGCTGTACGACTACGGCGACTACGAGTGCTCGTACAAGACGCCGCTCAAGTGCCTCAACGTGGCGCGCAAGGAGTACGCGAGGGAGTACACTAGGTGAGCACTAGTATAGATCAGAGCCCCCGCTGTACGACTACGGCGACTACGAGTGCTCGTACAAGACGCCGCTCAAGTGCCTCAACGTGGCGCGCAAGGAGTACGCGAGGGAGTACACTAGGTGAGCACTAGTATAGATCAGAGCCCCCGCTGTACGACTACGGCGACTACGAGTGCTCGTACAAGACGCCGCTCAAGTGCCTCAACGTGGCGCGCAAGGAGTACGCGAGGGAGTACACTAGGTGAGCACTAGTATAGATCAGAGCCCCCGCTGTACGACTACGGCGACTACGAGTGCTCGTACAAGACGCCGCTCAAGTGCCTCAACGTGGCGCGCAAGGAGTACGCGAGGGAGTACACTAGGTGAGCACTAGTATAGATCAGAGCCCCCGCTGTACGACTACGGCGACTACGAGTGCTCGTACAAGACGCCGTTCCGTACCCGAAGGGTAGCCAACGGAACCCTATTGCTAATCCTCCGCTGTACGCCCGTCCCTCTGTCTGTCAATAGGCTGAGAAAGACAAACAAGTTTTTTTCCGGTTTATGGAATGGAACCCTTCGCGAGCGAGTTGGACTCGCATTTGGCCAGTATTTTACTTGAATTGGAGATCACTTTTTATACGACTCACACAATTATGTTTTTGTAAACTCTTCTTTCTTATTAGGACTGATAGACTAATTCTTGTTTGTTGCCAGGTACCACGAGCCGAGCACAGAACTAGTGAACAAACAACCTCAATACCAAGAGCTGCGCATGCGACCACGTGTTGATGATAAACAAGAGTACGTCAACACAACGCAGGTCAGTAGCACATAGAAATTGCGATAGAACAGCGTACACGTTATTTTTTTTGCGTTATTCGCAGGTTATTTTTATTGAAAAACGTGCAGTCACTGTAGAAAAAGTTTCTGGTTTGTTTTTTCAACGGTTGGATAGCTTTTATATATAAAAGTGTGTTTGACATATTACTTCGTATAAAAACCTGTCAAACCGCCATTTTATTTTGTCGGTTTAAAATTTTGTTACGGTTGAAACGGTTGAAGAAGTTGTGAGCGTCTATTAAGTAATTGTAAGTCAAAAACAGCATTATTTCATCCGCGTACGCGTAGTAACTTCTTGCCACCAGAACATTAAGAGCGTGTGCGCCGTATGGCATTTCATACAAATTTTCAAGTCGCTCTTTTGTGAAATGTCTTTTTTAAACCTATGTGTGTACCTGCTTATATGTGTGAAATTTCATTAAAATCGGTTCAGTAATTTCGGAAAATAACGACTTAAAAAATTGTATGAAATGCCGTTTGGCGTATGCGCTCTTAACCGTGTTCCCCATGCTCCAGGTCTGCCAGCCGACAGAGGAGGTGACGTCACCGCTGGGCACGTTCAAGCGCCAGCGATGTCTGCGGTACAAGCAGCGGCGACCACGCCCCATACTGAGGTCCAAGTCTGACATCTCTGATAGGTAAGAGTGATACTTCAAGATGGTCATAGCTCACAGCCCGTACCTATAGCCCAGTCAAAATAATAAAAAAAAAAATTCAGACAAAAAAGTCCATAGACAAGACAAGGTTGTTAGTAACAAATTTTCAAAGGCCAGTAAAGCGGCAACCTGGAATGGAAAAGATAATCTATTAAACAAAATTAAGCTTCGTTTTAACATTCTAAAGTCTGGAAAAGTGTCTCACACCCAATTTCGCGACTCTGTCACAAGATATTTTATTTTTTATTTATTTACAAACTTTGGACGACTTACAGCTAAACAAAAAGGCATTAAAAATAGTACCTAAGTGAGACTGACAGCCAATTATAATTCTTCACTTATAAAAAGAGACTGGCAAATATGGTGTCAACAAAACAGTACAGTGCCCACACAAAAAAAAAAACAGGGCAACATCAAAAGGTTAAACTAGAACCACTGACCAGAAACCAGACTTATTGAAAGACAAAAGTCGCGAAAATAGTTTTTTTATTTAATAATCTCATTTTTTATGGGAAATCTGGCATTCTAGGTTTCATCAAAATTGTATAAAGTAAAAGTACCAACAAAATTGATTTTAACCTTGTTTGCGCACACACATTATAACATCTCCCGCGACGATGCCTAGATTCCATTGCGATCGGTCGTCCAGCCGAAATCTGACCGGAGTAGTATTATAATTGGTTTCAAAGAATGTAGTTCGTGTATGAAGAAGGCCTTCGGCCGGCAGGTACCGGCGCGGGGAGACGCGCAGCGCGGGCTCGGCGCCGTGCGAGGGCTCGGAGTCGCCGGACAGCGGGGGCGCGGAGGCGGCGCGCCTGCAGGACTTCTTCGAGCGCCTCGGCCTCGAGCCGCGCCAGTACGACGCGCTCGTGCGCGGCGCGCCGCCCGACAGCCCCGTCTTCTTCTCCTCCGCCTCCACCGTGGACAGCAACCAGCTCGCGGCTACGGCGGACTATACGGTGAGGAACTATTGAACCACGTCCACGGGTACCTGTAGTCAGGTAGTCAGCCACACTCAACAGACAGAATGGGAATACAGGTGCGGAAAAGAGACTCCTTTCTCTAGGTGCAAAGTGGGCCAAATGTCCCCTCTAAATTAAACAGGGGCGAATCCCTTTCTAATTTGATTACCTGTTAAAGCTTTCCGAGCGCTATCCTTCACAGAGATGACCTCCAAGTGTCGCCACACTGCCTAGTCTGATTAAATATCAGTACTACACTTTTATTGGGAACGTTTGATATTTGCATACTGGTCAACATGAGAGAATAAACTAATTTTACTTGGAAGATACAGAGAGAAATGATGAAGGCTGAGATAAATTACCTACGTTAAAAGAACGAAACTACAGTAGACCAGTAAATTTCCAATAACATCCTCCATCTCAATCTGATTCACTTATCTTTATTTCTGTATTCCAGGTGCAAGGGCCAGGCGTTCAGAAACAAATCTACCGCAACACAGAGCCCCCTAGCGTCGTGGAACGGAACGCGCGCATCATTAAATGGCTCTGTCAATGCCGGAAAACCCAGATGCCGCCGCCGCAGTGAACGTCACTAGCAACCATAGATAGCACTGCCCCAAGGAAAGAATTAGATAGGTACAACACTAGTACACTTAGATCGACCTGTCGTGTCGTATGCATTTCGTGGAAGTCCCGTAGTAGAAACGTATGCAAGCCCTGCTAAAGATGCTATAATATTTATTGTTATATTTCAGGAAAATGTATTTAAAAAATCGACTTGAAATTCGAGAATCGATTTAAATCTTAAAAATCGATTTCTGAAAATACGCTCAATGACTGACTTGTAATAATGGATTTATTAATGACTATAAATGTCAGTAATGAGATTCATACATATATTCGATATTCTTACTACTCAAAACGTACCTAATCAAAGTCTAGAAATATAGGATGCGACTAAAATTTAAAATTATATAAGCTACTCGACTAAAAACTCACTCGACTAAATTGTTTAATCGACTGTCGAAATGTTACTAAAACAAATGAGAGAACCAAATGTTGCTCATACGTCAATGTAAAATGACGCTTAATTCTAATTCCTAAAACTAAGTCTAGATTTAGGCGATTTATAAAAGTTAGAATTCGATATTTAAAGACTTCTTCATTTATCAATTAAATAACGTCTTCGCAATGATAATAAATAAATAAGGTTTTAATATTGAGAAGATCCGGTCCAGATAACACAGACTTGCGATGTGGAGCGTTTTAAAAATGTCCGTATTACATGAAACTGATCATGGGGAATACGAACGAGTACAGTTGCTTTGCAAAGGTCACAATTTTAGTAATGTTAAGTTGGCAATGTTCGTATTAAAGAAGTGTTTACCTACGTACATATGTCCCAACAACTAAACGGTCAATTCGGGTCTTAATATCCTCACGATCTAAACTAAATGTTATGGATTATGGGCGCTTATTAGTACCAGTTTCTTATTATTCCTTGGATATATGCATACAGCCTGGTATTGCGTTTGTAGCGACAGGTATAGAGCCTGCATGGTGGGTTACGGGTCATTCCCTCTCACAGCAATGTGCATATTATATATAGCCTGATTATGACTTGTACTAGATATATTTTGACACGTTCATTTAGATCCATGTCGCACTCAAACGATCTCGAAGTTGAACCATAAACCTTACATATGAACATTGCTGATATAACCTTAGTTTGAGGCATTAGTAGCAAACTAGCGAAGGGAATATTATAAAATAAAAGGCTGTGTTTATCTGGACGAGTGACACAGCGAGCGATCGCGTCGACTGCTGGTATATGGTAACTAAGCGATACTAGTTCACTAGTCTGTACGGTTCTTAGCATAAGCATCAACATAATAAAAATATTCTAAAGTCTAAACTTTTTAATAACGATACTAAATAATAAGCATGATAGGAAATTTAGATGCTGGGCCTAATGTAATAAATTGCCTTACTGAACCCCATTTTTTTCAGTTTTAACTCTATTTATATGTGTATTAAAGCTTTCTTAATGAATATATTGCATTTGTGTTACAATTTAGCGATGCAGGCACTCATCTGCATGGAATTTGTGAATAGTATTTAACACAAATCTAAAATTGCTAACAATCGATTATTTAGTAGATTTTATATTCTTGAGAAATCAACTAAATTACCTATTACAATCCAATCATGCTTTATTATTTGGTTTCAACTAAGAATACGTATGTACGTAAAAGTTTATTTATCTCCAATATTTTTGGTCAAAAGGCCATAAATAATATAGTTTTGATTGTAAATAGAAAAACGTATTTTTGTCTCGACAACTATGTACAAGTCGCGAGCTTAGAAAGACGGGAAAAAAGATATTTTCGAAACGGAAAACATACCTACATTTTTAGATAGTGTGACTATCTAATGGTTTCTACTGTTTTAAAGTTATTTATTTATTACTGTTTTTAATTTAAAATACGTAAATTCTTTTCTCCAATGATACTTGTTATTAGGTCATGATGTCACATCGAGCTGACAAAAAGAGACACACATATATGAATGATAGAGATGACGCTCTACAAAGCTTTTATAATAACTCGATGATGTCTAAATGAACAATAAGCCAACATAAAGGCGTATTTGTATTTGTTAATTTGGAGTAGATATTCGAATTTAAATTACTTTGGGTTTTCATATTTTATTGTAACGTTAAAGTTCTACTTCTACTCATGTTTTATTGAAATTAAAGTAAAATTTACTTCAGTAGTGTTTGTTTTATGATAAAAGAAAATGGTACCTGCTTTTTCGAAAAGAAACAGTGTTTAGCCCAACAATAAATTCTCAATGGCGATGTAAAAACGTCGTAAAAACCAAATGAAATACGAAATATTTGTAAAAAATGTTCCTGTTATGGATTTGTCTTAAATATTTTCAAGTCTATATCTATGTATAATTATTATTTATTTATAAATATTATTCTAGCTTTATAAGACATAGCTAACCTAAAACAGCAGTTTGGGAGCACAAAATGAATCAAAATAACTGAAGCTGTATTTTTGTGTCAAAAACATTACCCTAATTAACTATTTAACAATGTTTTGACTAAAATACAGTGTTAGCTTGTTTGTTAGGGAACTTTATACATTTTCTAATGTATCAAATTAGTCATGTATATTATACCGAAAACCTGTGCAGTGTTAAACGATGGAATTCAACTTGGTCTGTCATTTAAAAGAAAGATACCCATTCCCATTTTCAGAGACACTATTGAACACCAAAATGGATGACTTAACAAAGTGTGCTGTTGGATTTTTATTAACGTTTAAATTGCAGCAGCGTTTTCATATTAAAGCGTTCATTTAGCTGTCGCCTAGTGCTTGTTCGAATGGACAACAAAGCGCTAAATAATTATTAATTATATTATACAACATCTACTGACGTTGTATTTCATCGTAAAATGCCACAGAGGCCTAAGCTAGTACCATAGTTAATATTTATACAGAATGTTTTCATCCAATATAGGGCAATAATTTTCCAATTTTGTCTGACAATTGCTTTGACTTGAATGACTCCTAAATAGCTTTCGGCCTGTTGACTTTATTCCTTATATTTTCTAAAAATCATAGCAGTTGTTATACAAAATAAAACTATTAAGTACATCTAAAAACAGTGGTCTAAAGACAATATAGCAAGACCGAAATATGTTTTATGTCTTAAGATATAATATTTAAATATAGTTCCAATAACGCAACAATTAAAGTATTTAATCGTTCATAATAATATGTAAATAACCATTAGACTGGTCTAATCTCAATAGGTTAACTTTAGAATGTAAGAGTTCATTGTTTTTCTTTCGTGTAACGCAATTACTGATGCTACTTTTAATCTGTTGTAGAATTTCTGGTTCATAAAGACTGTCATTTCATTTTTATCTGAGTTTAGTGAAGAAGGGGTTTTTGTATTTCAATTTGTATATTCTGTGATATGATAGAAGAATCTAGATTTTGTGTAGACATTGCTGTTTGACATAACTCAAACACTGCCTTTTTTGTATGAAAAGTGACTAATGCCAGCCTTTTCCAGACCAAATACCAAAACAATCTCTGTTATATCTGCTAATGCACACATATTAATAACGAAAAGTAGGTACTTATAACTTCATCAGTAGCAAAATTCATCTAAAAAAATCTACCAGCCTTTTCCCAAACTCATACTTGGCTCAGCTTCCAGACGGATGCAACTCAATTTTACACGGTGCGACTGTTTAATTAACTATCACAACCTCAACACCAGAACTCAGATAACAACCGATGGCAATCTGTCCTTACCAAGTATAACAATGAATAGCTTATGTCAAGTAGGTACAATTCTTAAAAGCAGTTTGATTTTTGTTATATTGATTTTGTTAGGGCTGTCTTCTGCAGTAATTTTCGTCTAAAACAAAGAGCGAACCATTGTGATATGGTACCATAATGTGTTTCACTATTCTAAGCGAGATACAGCAGTTAGATTCCGAAAATTTTACAAATACTTTCTATTTCGCATTTATTTTGTTGTTGTCAGTTATTTAGTCGATTATGTAAAACTCACAGTCGAGTCCTATTCGATTATTGTCGATTGTGATTAAGTTTTCTCGTTCTCTTCTGTGATGTAACATGTCTAATAATATAATTTCTTTGCTTTCTTTCTTGATTAGTACGAAATCGAATGAATAACAGTTTTTCGATAAAGGTTTTCCTTCAATTTAATTATTCTGTAAAAGGTATTAACAATGGTTAGCATTACAGTATTAGAAAGTTTAGCATTCGATGCTTCCATTAATTGTGTAAATAAGATTTACGTAAATTGTTAGAAGGTTATCGTGACGAAAGAATTATATTGTGGTCTGATATTCTGTATTTTCATTCATATCTGCGGTGAACCTGTGTACCTTTTTATACCTACCTTCTGCAGCGTGAATGTCTTAAGTTGCCCCAAGGAAACAAACTCCCGCGATAAAAAATATTCTTATATAGTAGGTATATAGAAGAGAACTTTTTCATTGAAATTGAAGAGGTAAGTTCCTTCGTTCTAGTTTCTAGTTCCTTAAAGCAAACTAGGCACGTGCGTAGTTTTGATTTTGGTGCGCGCGGAATTTTAAGACGATTAGGAAACAAGTTGCTCCTTAGTAATATTAATTAAAAATCATACATAGTTATATACATACATAGCTATGCAATGATTCCAACTAGAACCTCTAGTTTCAAAATTGTGAAGCTGTCTAAGAACGACATTTTGACGATTTTCGATACAATTTACATCACGGAAAAGTGTTATTTTTAACCGACTTCTAAAAAAGGAGGAGGTTCTCAATTCGGATGTTTGTGTTTTTTTTGGTCAGTGGTACTTCTTTATCAAACCTCCTTTTAGGAATATTCTGAGACGGTACGATACAAGGAAACACTTACATCTCTTAGAATCAGGATCAATAAAGAAATATTTCATAATTATAATCGTGATCCATCATCATTTCTTCGTCGGTTAGCAACTAAAGTGTCGTTCTTAGAAAACATCTTAATTTCGCCGCGCGCGCATAATCTTTGCATGGCCACATTTTATAGAACGTTCCTGACTACTAATTTCCCTATTAGTTACAAATACTACAAATACTGGTGGTCTATCTCAATGTCTCTCCCTCCTAGGATTGCCAACCATACTTTATAAAAACGTATCTTACTTTATTTTGGATAAATTTAGGATGCACTATTTATGTATATATATATGTAAATACGAGAAATGATTATTGATAATGATCAATAATCGTTTATAAAAACATCAACAAAAAGTGTGCTGTGCTAAAAATATGCTGAAAAATACTTTTTTTCCTTCCCAATACTTTATTTTTTCCTGTACAAATAATTAATACGTTATTTTCTCCAAAAAAAAGTTGGCAACCCTAGGTATGCCACTGTGTGTGTCTCTAATTCCATAGGTTGTATTTTACGGCCGCCATTTTGGTTTTGTAAAAAACATAATCGTGCGGTTGTGTTTAGTCAACATGGACACCTCATTGGTCAAAATTCTTCCAGGGTATGAAGAATCTTAACTTGTTAGGAGTGGAAAACATAACCTTGCCTTTGCTGTCGGGTAATAAGTTGAGAGTAAATTGAACGCACCTGCCGAAATCAAATGACTATTTCTGAACGCACCTTTTGTTATCAGTCACTTTTCTTTAGTATATAATGACCCGGCTACTGAGGCCTTTAAGTCAAGTCTTTAGTTATAAAATACTTCATTTTGCATTAGAATGCAGATATAATATGTATAACACATTCCAATGTTTTTGGAGTATCGGCCACAAAGAGTAAAATAATTCCCTTGCTCGGCCAGCACTCAGCACTCACATTAGACGTAAAGTTAGGTAAGGACGTACTTGACTTCATGTAGGTACTAGCAATTTTCAATCCTGTCGAAAATATGAATGAATCGATTGAATTAATAAAGCGAAAATTATTTTATTTTAGAATCATCAAATATTGTCGTGTAAATTACTACGAACAGATATTTCCGGTATAGTCGGATGAGTCTGATTATTTCTGAGGTTACAAACAAATCTCACAATTTTTTTCATCCATATCAAATCCAACTAGAAAACTTCTCGTTAGAAAATATTATCATGAAACAGATGATGAAATCCCTTAGCACTAGTGACGTATAACGTCAATTTGCTCAAATGACGTCAACTGACAGTATCTATCTGAGCTATTTATATTTTTGCTTCCAAGTATTACCTACGCATCAAGAGAGTAAACATGAGTAAATAAAGGAAAAGATTGCTAACGTACGTGTGTTATTTTTGTTTGTGTTTTCAAATCCAGTAAATCAAGATAAAATTTAAAAAGTAACTCACTTGCGTAGAAACACAAACTGTCTTACATTGTAAAGTAAGTTGTGCAATAACACAATTAAAAGTGATACAGATATCCAACAGTGTCATAATTTCTCGTTAAAACTCTTATTAAGTCCTACTATAGTTCCTCAAAACTTCCTTTGTTGTTTTAGGATATTGTTCGAAGTAGTTTTAGTGAAATTTGTGAACAAAGCGCGGCTTTAGTCGTACAAACAATTTGATGATATTAGACGAGCTCGAGGATTACTTCGACATGGCTCCTAACAAGCGAGGGAGGCGAGGAATTAGCGACGCCGACGATGAGGACGACGACTACCGACGGAAGCGGGACAGAAATAATGAGGTAAGGTTTTAATGCTTTAGTAGAAAAATAAAGATACAGGGCTTGTATCCAGCCAGTAAAGACTTCCTTAGCTAGAACTAAAAATCTCAATAGGGTAACAGGAGCTATCAGCATGATATTATAATTACTTTTTTAAGTGTGTCAATCAGGTTATTAAGGCATACATTTTGCTAGACGTAATATTTGCTGTCTTCGGCTATATTACTGTTTCTACACGGGCAGGCCAGTTGCCAGTTTGATGTATGTTGTTCAGCATATGAAATTCAATTTCAGGCAGCTGTCCATTTTAATATTATGAATAACACCTTGTTTTACTACAGTTACCATGGTTACTGTTTCTTTTTAGTAAAACATGAGTCATAATAATTTACTAAGAAGCATTTAGTTATGTATGTAAAAGCAAAAAAAAAAGAATGACTAGTTCCAAGTATACCAAACAACTGTATTTAATTCAGGACACGATAAGGAAAATGTTGTAGGTACATAAATTATGTGCCCAGAATATTCTTTCAACATAATATTGTGTAAGAATTTTAAATATCTCTACACATTTTTACATAAATAACTGCTAAATATTCTCGTTATCTCTGACATTATTATAAAGCAGTAGTTGGTACTTATTTCCTATAAAAAGATTATAAAAAATGTTGTGCAATTTGTTGTGAACGTTCCGTAATCATTATGCAATAGTTCTACTATAACTGTTTGCAATACTATCATAGCGTTGTTTATTTCAAAATGGCTTGGCTACAAGGCTTGTTCTATCCCTGCGTTTACTTTAAGTTTAATTTAATTTCTGTGATAATTCTTTAATTAATAACAGTGACCTTGTTGTTAGTGATATTACAATCATAACAATTTATAGTTATTATTAGAGTGCTGGTTTTCTTATCAAAAAATAATGGTACTTGTACATTATAATTGTTTCTGTGTCATTACTCAGTAATATTGTTTACAGAGACCCCAAGTGTGCATTAAAACTGTATTCTGTGCGCATCTTAGTGATAATAATGAATAATTTTCATCTTTTCAGGCAGTAAAAAAAAGCCGATTCAAGTCAAAACAGCGGACACAAGAAACTTTCTCACGAGTCAACAAACTAAAAGCAGAGAACCAAATGTTAGAAGAAAAAGTGAAAACACTAACAAAGGAATTACAGTTTCTAAAAGAGCTATTTTTAGCTCACGCTTCAAACACATCCAATCCAAAATTCGAAGGGATAGACCTGGACAAACTGCTAGAAGATATACCAGAGGAGAATAAATAGTTGTTAAGTTATCATTTATATAAACTTGCCGTTAATAGTGGTGGAGATAGCAAAATATTGTGAAACTGATCACTGGGACAGCTAAATTAAGTGTTTTGTGGCTCAATTAGAAGAAATCATAAGCTATTATGTACTGGCGACTGTAATCAAGATGACTAAACTGTTTAGCCACAGCAAAATATGTGTAGCTACTTTCATACATAATATCAGTTATTATTTGAATTGTGAAACAGTAAACAGTGATAAAGTCGCAAGTGCGTAAGCAATAAACCAGGACTATTGTATACTATGTATACTGACAGTTATTTTGTACCATGAGGTACAGTAAATCAAAATTTCAAATTGAGGTCATTCTAGTGATATTCTGACATTTTTTTAGAATTTATTTTTTTTGTGTTCTAGACTATGGAAGTGATTTTTTATTTCATGTTCATTTTTTAAATGACAGATTGACTTATAGTTTTATAAAGTTACTAATTAATGCTAGAGGAATAGAATTTGAACTTTCTCTTAATTTAATTTATGTCAATACCTATCAACCAATAAAAGCAAAAGTTGCTAAAATGCCTGCCTTTATCATTTATGCATATCAAATAACTTCCAAAATATTATATACGATTTTTTTTTGTGTTAGATATGTCACCAGATTATTGTAAAATACGTACAATTATAAATAGGTATCTTGCGAGATTGTAAACTTTCGATAATTTGTAAACTGAACATTTGGAATAATTTTTCGCGATAATTTTCCGCTCCGCGCAGAACAAGAGAAATCACTTGACGAATCCCTATCAGAAGAAAAAAAAACTCATTGTTCGCCAATATGGCGTCAGTTTATGTCGGTTCACAATTTCGCGGAATGACTTCGAGAGATTATAGATGATTAAATTTTGATGCGTAAAAAAGTGTTCCAAGTGTTCAGTGACATATTATCGAAAGTTTACAATCTCTCTAGATATTTTATAATCTTACGAAGTTTGCCATTTCCTGGCGATAATACATGGTATATATTATATAGCCTTTCAGATAAATACACTTCTCCCTGCTAAAAATGCACGTCAGTAAGTGAAGGTACATTATAAAATAAATGTGTGTTCATGTAATAGATACTGTTATGATTTAATGAAGCAAACAAAGCATTTTGTAATTATTTTATCTGTAGTTTCTCTATAAATATTTTTTGTATCTTGCTCAAAATATACTTGTTGTATGAGAGTGCTTACCTACTTTTTATCGTCTGATTTGAACTGATTTGTTCCTGTGCTTGCATGCTGTAGCTCTGCAAAATGCTGAATATTAAAAATATTAGGCATTGTAGTTCCTTACCTAAGTAACGCTAGTACAAAAAGAGGCAATATTTTTCGCTTGACAGTTATCTTCAAGTGTTATCTCAATAATGATATACGGGATTAGATTTAAATAAACAGTGATTTAATTATCTTTTAAAATTGATTGAAAAATATGTTTTTATTGTCCTTGTAAAATAGTATAAAATAATTATATTTACATGATTTATATGTATATGGTACCAAGAATTAAATTTTTACTTTTGATTACCTACTTATTGTGAAAATCTTTTATATTAAAACCTTTCTGCTAGTAGGTAAATGAGATTTTAACTGGGTCGTTTTTCTTTGAATTAGCATAATAGAACACAACACAGTGTGATGATACTATCACACTGTTTAATCTTTTTTGTAACTTCATTACTTCATATACCTACTTAGGTATGACACAGATAATATTAAAAAGGAAATCACAATTTATTTTTAAAGACAAATATAATTCTTGTAAAAGGAAACAAAACGACGATGTGGGAAATACATTTTTTCAAAACAAATTCTTCTGTTTTCATTTTCTAGACAACCCTGTGTCTAAGAATTTAATAGCAACCTCTTTTATTATGGATGGGAAATCATCAAGTGATTTCTTCCGCTCTGGGCGGAGCGGAAGAAAGTGTAACTCTTATGGGGCGTTCAAGTATTACGTAACGCGATTTGGGGGGAGGGGGTGTCTCGTAAAACGTTACGATGCGTTACAGGGGCGGGAGGGGGGTCTTTCATACAACACGTTACGTAACACTTTTTTTTAAATAAAAAATTAGTGAATCAAAACTTCAAAATTGGCAACCCTTTTCATTTACGTTTTACGGGGAATCCCTCGATTGTATTAGTCTGGTCGTCATTTTTAATTTGTTCTCTTATATGTCAATTAAAACTATACTTACCAAAGATAATAACTGTAAAAAAATCGTCACTTGAGTGTTACGTAACGTTTAGAGACGGGGAGGGGGGGTACAGAAAAACGTTACGGTGCGTTACAGGGGGAGGAGGGGAGGTCAAAAATTGCGTTACGTAATACTTGAACGCTCCCTTACTGACTAAAACCCTTTTTTATGAGTGGCATCTCGGAGTTCAACCTAGGGCTGTCGACCACTTAACCGGGCGTGCCTGTGGCAGCCTTAATATTTTAAAGCCTCCAGTCAGGGGTTTTATTATTCTCTACAGAGAGGACCATAAAGTCTGCGCCTACGTAGATGGTCGTCCCACGCCAGGACATCCCGGGAAACTGGGGACCGCCGTAGGGCCGTGAAGATACGGTACTATGGGACAGTGCCGGGCGTTCCCGGGCCGCGATGACTCTTCTGCTTGGAACAAATCGCCGCAACGTGCCTGGCAGGCAATTGCCTTAGCGGGCCCCGTGTTCTATGATGACATCTCGATAGTAACCTCCAGACACTGAATATCTATCCATCGAGTGCAGTATTTACTGAATAATGACTAAGATGAACATTAGCTGAACTGCTAGGCTAGTACCATAACCTGAAAGAAATTACCTCCAAAATAGTTCATCTGTCTCCAGATTAGATACGACTATTTTGTAGATAATTTTTTTTAAATATGGTAATCTAGGTCCTAAAGTCTTCCAAAACTTTCCATTTGATGCTCAACTTCATCTGCTAGAAAATTGGAGCAACTAAATGGCCAGCTTAACTTCCTTTGAATATTTGCCATCTAAAATCGAGCATTTTCATCTCACTCGATTATTAGGTAGGTACGTCCCGTATCGTATTGTACCTGTGATTACTTTTATCTCGGACCAAGAATCTAATGGACAAGACAAGCTAAAAACAATATTGAGACAAAAAGGATGTTTAAATACAGAAACATATTAGGAAAACAAGGACAGAACTATTTATTGTTGTCTTTGTCGACGTATCACTTTTTTTGTTGGGCACATCTGTGGTATGTGCCCAACACAGTACTAGTGCATTCGTTTTTAATCGTGTTTTGTTGGAAACCCCTATTAAATCTGTAGTTTAAATAGTGGGAACGTACTCTGTGGTGGGAACGAAGTTTCTAACTAAAGGTCACAGCTCATTAGAGCCACCCGGCACCCACCCCGCACCGCCTCGTCGCAAGGTGTCCACTCGTTGTCGACAGGTGGTCTATGGGTGGAAGCCGCGTTAACACTAATAAACGTCGCGCGGTCAACCAGTGGAACCGGCGCGATCAACGAGAGAACGCCGCGTGGTCAACGGTTGGACGTCGCTTCGTCATTCGAATTTTCGAGTAATCTGTTAACAATTGGCACTAGGTCTACACGTGCGAGACGTCCGACTCGTTCGAAAGAAAGGCTGGGAATAATGGGAGGGTAGGAAGTCTGGGAAGCGGCTCATCACCCAGTATAGTCCTCGCGTGAATCATTCGCGGGCAGCGCGCGGTCCACTCGGGACCCGCGAGTTGGCAATGCGCAGTCAACGCAAGGCAAGCGTGCGAGCAGCGAGTTGTCACCGAGTGGTCCACCCGCCGACAACGCGTGGAGGGCTTACGACCGAGGCGATCCGGTGACGCTACGGAGTTGATATAGTGAGCGCATACCCATACAAGTCCATATAAAGAATACTAGCCGCAGGAGGCGAGGCGGTGCGGAGTGGTTGTCGGGTGGCTCTAATGAGCTGTGACCTTTAAGAGAAAGACGTTCAACATGGTGTATTGCTGTTTTATCGGCTGTAATAGCCGTAGTGAACGAAAATCTGAGAACATAACCTTTCATTCGTAAGTATGAGATTTTCGCATTTATATATCATAAAAATTTAAAATGTCACTAAATATTTAGCTCGACATACGTTGATAAAAAGTCTTTTAGAAAAAAAGCGTTAAAAATACTTGAAATATGTGATTAAAATTTCATTTTACGTTAGTATTACACGTTCAAATTCTATAGAACTTTATTGTCTTACGAGAATAAATAACTTTCTGTCATTTCAATTTAGTAGAATAATACTTACTTTAGGGATACCAGATGGCATGCATTAAAATTACCCATTATTGAGGGAAAAGGCAACAGTCATGTTGTTGTTTTTGTTTTTTCATTTAGTCTATTTAGTAATTTCATACTCAAAATTATTGGTCATGAAATCAAAAGGCAACTCAACCGGACTTCCCGAAAAATGAAATATTTTAGATTTTAGACAAAGGACACCAGATTGCCTTCCTGGATTGCATCAACCGGTCGAAATAATTGGAGGCCATTATTCACTAATTTGGACTGACCCACATATTTTCTTCCAGAGTTTCGCTAAAAAACGCAGAACGAAATCTGAGGAAATCTCGATCTCTGATCCATCTGCGACGAAAATCCAATCCAACACACAACTATCCAAGTATTTGTTTATTTTAACCATTTTGAATTTAGTTGAATATAGAACATTGTAAATCACTGCCTTTTTTTAGGTGGCTTCAGGATTATCGCTGGAACCTGAAGTAAATGCAACTATGAAAATTATTTTTTTTATTTATTTCCATTTCTCTTTGTGTGGGTTACTAACATCGAATTATTATTTTAGATTAAACCTGGTGAAATATTTACGACTCTGAGTACGTCGCCTCGAAAAAGGAAATTGATTAGAAAATTAAACCAGATAACAATTTTAGCTGAGAGAAGAAAGAAGAAATTAGCTGCATTAAGATCCAAATGTGGGCGAATAGAGAAAAAAAATGCTGACCTTTCTGCTATTATAGAAAAACTACAAAATAAAAATTTTATCAATCAGGAAGCATTTGATTTATTGTCCTCCATCAATTCACATAACACCGGTTTACATTATATTACAAGTATCGTTACTAAAGAATAACGTTATATTGAAGCATAAATAACGTTAAATCACTTTCCGTTATTTTAATAAAAACGGTAAGTCCTGTAGAAGGAAGATAACGTTATAAAATTTTAACGTTATTTAAAGCCCTGGTTTATGGTGCTAAAAACTCGTTACTTTCATTTCACGTACTAATCACACCTCCCAAATCCATATACAAAAATTAACGAGAATTATGGGGTAATATTTTAAAGTCTGGTATCCCCCAGTTTTGAAGTACTCTATATACATCCCTTTCGAGTATACGCTTTTGTCTAGTCCATTTGGATTCTTGGATTCTTGGTCCGAGACTTTTATCTATATTTGACAGTTCGAAAGCTGTCTTGCCAATCGAAGATGACTTACCTATACTAGTGGTTACGTGATGAAAACCATAATAATTCAAAACATAAGGGCTTGACTAGACCTAAACTAATTGTAATACATGATTATAGATAAAAACAATTAGTAAAAACTACAAATATTTTTGAACTAATTTACTAATTATTTATGTTTCAAGAAAAAAATATCATTTAGGTGCTTATTTGGGAGCCCAAACAAAATATAAAGGCAACACTAAATCGTGTTTTTTTAGTATGTTTACGGCTGAAGGACATGTATCCATGGGCATGAATCATTGAGGTAGGAATAATAAGGAGACGCTGCGTTATTCTATACATACATTTGCTTATACAAATATGAGTGAAATATGATTCAGAACTTGAAATATCGTTATGTCTCATTCTTTCTTGTGAGATAATCCTATTTGATAAAAGAGACAACTATATTTAAGTTGTTGCTAATTATGGCAACATTTTGTCGTGATGTAGAGACAGTTGTAGGTAAGTGCCGTTGCAGCCATATTATGTTACAAATTCATGGTAGTTACGCTGTCAAATGGTTGTTTACTTTTTTTATTAATGTGATTTGCGAGAAAACTACGAGTAATTTTACTTTTAAAACTGAATGTAAATGTTGGAAAACATAAATCCAACATGCCTGTGTGTTGTGTTGTGAAGTGTGGAGCAAGAAACAATCAAAATCAACCTCAATTGTTTTTGCACAGGTTAGTAGCCGGTTTTCATGCATTAATACACACAATAATACACATTGGGTGATACTATTGTAACGCAATCGTGAATTTATGGCTAAAGTATTGATATTTGGGTTCATTTCCACATAACAGGCCTTTTTATTATATTTGTTTATTCATTCGTTTGTTTACATAATGAAATAGTGTTGTACCGTTGCCGACTTGCGGTAATACGAAACTAGTTCCTCCGCTGGAACGATATCGGTATATTCTGTGATGTTAACATAAATAATCCTGCGTCTTATTCGGTCCGAGTGACCTAGCTAGGTCCGGCCTGTGATGCACACTTCACACTAAAACAAAATATTTTACGTAAATCTGAAGAAAACATTGAAAAAGCTAATTATCTCTAAAAGAGTAATCATGGAGTTTTTTGCCGGCACTTCTCCATAGGAAACAGCTAATTGGAACCGTGCACCTAGCTTATGTTTTATGTTTGTTTTAGTTACATATTAGCATCTTCTCTAACCAAAATGATTTAAAAATACTTTAATTTTTATAGGTTTCCTAAAAATGAAGGCTTACAGAAAAAATGGTTAGAGGCTAAGGGTCGTAGGGTGATGTTAAATAGCCTATAGCCATCCTGGCTACCAAAAGCAAAAATAATTTTAATGCTTTTTTTGCGCGGTACCCTAATTATTTCTCTAAAATAAAAGTAGCCTCAGTTACTCCTTGTAACATATCTGCCTGTAAAAATCCCGTCAATATTTGTACAGCTATTTCAGAGATTAGCCGGGACAAACACTTCAATTTCATTTATTTGTATAGATAGCAGAAGGTAAGATAACCTACTCATCTTTTTCTGTTACTATTACAACGGATTTTAATTAAGTACATAATATGAGGTATGATCCAAACGTGATAAATTAGTGGAACTCGTAACTAGTATCGATACTCGTTGTAGTAACACCTTGATTGACTCAACCCTAGCAATGGCAGCCATTTTATGTTCTGTAGGTATGCACCCTTTTTTCGTAGGTATTTCCTGTCCATACTTTTATAGGTCAATGGCATGAATAAAGATTAAATTTTTTTAGTACCCAGAGTACCACTGACCTATAAACAATGCAGAGTACAGACTACAGGACAGACAGAAATATTCATTCATTCTTAATTTCCTATTCATTCAATCGAGTCGCGCGTAGTATTTCGTTGACAAATAAATGAACATTGTTTGATACTGTGATCGTGCTGTTCAAAACTAGTAAATTAAGAATTGTCAGCTAAATCAGCATCACTAAAACAAAAAGCAACAACACCTTTAATTTGGTACGTATATTTCGAAACAATGACGTTGTGTTTCAACAGCAAAATTGCGTCATAATTTCAAGGAAACTTTTAACTTTCGTTACCTACCTAAACCTCTTTTGTTTTGTTACAGGAGTGTGTTCAAAGTAATTTACAGTTAATTTCTGTAAAGAGTTCGCGGCGTGGAGTCGTTCGCAGTTTGATGACCTTATACGATTTGGACGACTTCTTAGACATGCCACCTGTAAAAAGAGGCAGACGAGGAGCCAGCGATGTTGATGAGGGAGACGAGGAGTACAGGAGAAAGAGGGAGAGAAACAACGAGGTATGTTTCTCTAAATAATCATAAATCATAGAAATAGTGAGCAAGATCACTGCTGAAAGAAAGATGCTTCTCTTCCAATAAACAGGCATATTGCTAGATTAAATAGCAAAGTCCATCTAACATTTTTATTTATTTAGTATCTCAGATACTTTTGTATGAATACCTAGATCACAAAAATTAAAGTACTTATGTATCTCTGATATAATGAATAACAACCAAGTTCTAGCCTTAAAATGATTTAGTACCTTCTATATATTTTTTGGCCTTTGTCAAGCTTTTTTAAAATAACAAATAGAGTAAATTACATAGCTTTTAAAAGCAGGTTGCTAAAATAATGCAATTTTGGCACTTTTGTTTTTTCTTTTGACATGACCGCAGTTCAACACGCTAAGGTTGATTACTGCTTAGCCAGCCTGTATTTCGTTTGCTTAATTCATATTCAGACTATATCGTGATTGTTAATGAATAAATATTGTGTAACTATTTGTACTTGTAATGATGATGCAATGATTGTAGGTAATGTTGTTAACAATTTTATTGAGTTGTGTCGATTTTTTTTTTTTTAATAATGGGTGTACTTTTAGGACATCCATATTAATGCTATTTGATCAATCGATCAATGTGGATTTTATTTCATTTGTTTACAATTTTAATCATGTGTTTTGAGAGATGATGCAATTGTTGTTGTTATAGAACTGAATATTTCTAATCTCATAAGAAATCAACATATTTCTGCATTTTTAATTTACTTTATTTTTGTCAATTGACTGTAAATAACATAATACAAATTTAATTCAAACGTTAATTTTATTAAGACTGCAATTAGGACTGGGCTAACTATAGAATCACAGGCCAAACTTTAGAATCACAGGCCAACTATAGAATCACAGGCCAAACTTTAAAATTAGGCAGGGGTCTATACAATATATTGCATCAATTTTGTGATTTATTTTATTTACGCATAATTGTAACCATAAATAATATAATATTGTTGATCATCCATTAGTGCATTAATTAGCAGTTGTCACAAATAACCTAACCTTTAAATTTTCAGGCTGTCAAAAAGAGCCGAGTGAAATCAAAACAGCAGACACAAGACACATTCACACGTGTCAAGAAGCTGAAGGAAGAGAATCAAGAACTCGAAGACACCACTAAAAGACTGACTAAAGAACTAGAGCTATTAAAGGAGCTCTTCATCGCTACTGCAGCAAACAAAGCCAACCCTAAGTTTGATGGACTAGACCTTGAAAAGCTCTTGGCTGATACACCTGATAATAAATAGTGTTATATGATTAAGGAGAGTGTATGCAGGTCAAAATGTTAAACTTTAAACTTAGAACGGTTCTCGGGCAATTCTAGTGGGATATAAGGAGTGTGCAGTCCCTCAAGCCCATCAGGCCTGGTGATAATGGACAGAAAATCATGGCCCTAAGGGCCTGGAAAAAGTTACACGCTATTAGTGATTTTGACTGTCATAAGATCAAAATATTTTATGTTTTATCAAACATTATGGACTTGTGATAATTATTATTACTGATAAACTTCTTGTAAATTTTCATTCATTGTGATTTCTGTTTCAAGTAACTAAAGCCTAGTCAGATTTGTTTGTTACACTTTAAATTTATAGCAATGTCTGATGTCAATTGTCAAGCTATAAAGATGATGCATTAGTTTGACTTTTATCTTTTTATACAATGTTCATACATACAGTATCATAAATAAATAATTAAAGAATTTATTAATTTTAAAAAGTTTTTGTAAAGAGAACAAAACCATCACATTTTTATAGAATTTGCCATAAGTAACTAGAGTAGTTTTTAAGAAAGTGTGGAATTGATTGAATGGTATGTTAGTTTGATTTATTTGTTGAAAATTATTATAATCTGTGATAGTTAATCTAGTTCATATTGAACAATGTTCTATGACGTGAGAAATTATTAGCACAAAAGTTTTGATGAATTGTTGTTATTTTGATTAAAATGGGTGATTGCATAGTATTATGATTCTGATGAAGATATTGTCACCATCTAATGACCGTTTTCACTAATAGGAAACACATGAAAGCCTATAGACTGTCACTCTGTTGGATTTCAGCACTGGGTACTAAGCAACTGTGGACATTCAAATGCGCTTTTACTAAAGCATTCATATAAGTGTTTCCTATAGTTGTGAGAAGGGTTAGGAATTTGAGGTATTCCAATAATACCTATTAAATGCACACATACATTTTGTATGTTTTAAATTAAACGATCAGAAACCTGATAATATTTTATTATATTATGGAAAAATAGAATCTTACTATCTACAATATTGTAATGATTATGTACGGTGTTGTTACATGCATGTTACGGTTTAGTGCGACTAGTTTCGAGCTCGAATGAGATCGAGAGCCGACACACGCACGTCATTAACGTCGAACAAAATCATAAATATGAATGTTCTATTATAAACTTATTTAGGAATTTATAGAATTAAAAATACATTTGATACAATTATATTCAGTCGTTGTCAATCTCCTCTGACTACAAGTGAAAATAATTTAATATTACCTATGCACACAGCATATTTACGTAAAAACAATAATAAAAAAATCACAGATAAATAAATAAAAGAAAACTATAACGAGAATAACTACTCAATTTCTGAATCTTTACAAAAAGAACCTCCTTTTTGAAGTTGGTTACTTGAATTATATTTTTACATGGAGAGGTGTAAGTAGGTGGTACCATACTTATACATATTTAACAATAATGCATTATTTATATACTGCTGCACTACACAGTATCATAACTTAGATATTGCTCAGTGCTGCCGTACTGAGATACTTTCATTTTTTGCTCGTAATTTTAGGTATTCTCTGGTTTAACTCATGTGTCTACCTTCGCATTCAATCTATACCCCATTCACGATAAGATTAGATATTGTGATTGAAATATATCTTTTTTACAGTTCGTTCAACTGGTTTTTTACTTCTATCGCGTTGGCGGCATGACACATGGTAGCTGCAGTAACCAGTTGGTACTATAATCAGGTTTTTGCTTTTAATGCCATCCTTATGCCTAAGGAATAGAAATAAAAATCGGTTGAACGGACTGTAATCAATTTTGTTCCAATGTCTAATCTTATTGTGAATGCAATATAGATTACTATAAAATCCGATCACTCTTTCGCGTATGTCCGTCATTTCCTCCAAAAACAAATTTGGATGCAATTTACACCATCAGTTAGGCAATATAAGATATAACATCGACATAATTTCACTTTAGGGGACAATGTAGTCACTACTTCCACACATTAATGACCCCGTCAGCGGCCGCACTGACGAGGTAGGGCTTGGTGCCCTCCACCATGGTCAGGTCCGTGATGGGAGCGGTGTGGTAGAATGTGCGCGACTCCACGCTGCGGTATATGTTGTCTTCTATTAGGGAGGACGGCGCAGAGGGGTTCAGCTTGCAGCATTCTTGGATTACTGTTGTGCCGTCTATTATGCGGCTCCTGAGGGATAAAAGAGGTCATTTTATCTCTAAATATATATAACTCAAAAGTGACTGACTGACTGACATAGTGATCTATCAACGCACAGCCCAAACCACTGAACGGATCGGTCTGAAATTTGACATGCAGGTAGATGTTATGACGTAGGCATCCGCTAAGAAAGGATTTTGATTAATTCTACCCCCAAGGGGATAAAATAGGGGATGAAAGTTTGTATGAAACTTTGTCAATTTTAAACCGATCGGGCTGAGAGTTTCAAAATCGGGGGTAAAGTAACTATGCCACGCGGACAAAGTCGCGGGCAGAAGCTAATTTTAGAATAAAGATCCTACTACTATTATAAATGCGAAAACTTGGATGGCTGGATGGATATAGTTTGTTACTTAATTACACCAGAATGGCTGACCCTCGCTTGATGAAATTTGACACAGGGATAGATTTTAATCTGGAATAACACAAGCTACTTTTTATCCCATTACGGACATTCACACAAGCGAAGCTTTTGGCCGAAGTCAGTTAATACATTCTAAATTCAAAATGCGCTCAATCCATGCAATTTAATTTTAATAAGGAACGTGCACGGCGTAGACTATGCGATCTAGTGTTGCAAATCTGAACCTTTTACGTTGTAAATATTTAGCCTGTGCTGCCACCTATACTTCCCGCACACTCCGTTTAGGGGAACGTGCACGAAGTAGACTGTCATCTAGCGTTGCAAATTTGAAACTTATAAGTAAAACATACTTGACATTGACGCGTCTGTGCTGCCACCTATGGTTTCTGCACGTTCCCTATATCGTTTATTTTTTTGGTGGCGTAAATTTTCCTGGAAACCCTCACTCTTTAATAAAGAATAAAGAATATTTTATTTTAATAAGGGAGTATTAAAGAGGAGAGAGAGACTTTGATCAAAGAGGAAATCTTACTAATCTACGTACCTGTACTTAATAGCATTAGGCGTATGCCTCAGCGCGTCGTTGTGCGCGTGTAGCAGCACATAGGAGTCCTCGGGCTGCTCGAGGTTCCAGTAGCGCAGGCGCAGGTCCGAGCCGCCCGTCACCACGAACCTGTTGCCTTCGCGCGTGCCGCAGTAGATCGAGCTGATGTAGTGGGACGCCTGGGAAGCGAGGTGTGTAAGTAGGTGTGGTTCAGAATTGTGAACGTTTTTACTGACCTATAATGCTCATTTGTAGGTATTTTTACAAACAATTATTAATAAACTGTTCTTGTAAGGAATTGTTGTGTTTGTAATAAGCAATCGACCTAATTCGTCAACCTGTTGTTAGGTCTATTTCTGCATAGTTGACAGGAATAAGAAAATATATTATTATTTCATTTTAGCCATCAAAAATGTACAGCAGTAGTATGCCGCCGCTGCTGCTGCCGCTACCTACGATGCGACGGACTGGCTCCGCTAGACAGATGACTTACAGCAACAGTATACTGCAGCGGCTGCACACAGTTGGTGCTGGGCCACAGCGCGTGCGTGCGCTGCGTGGACTCCAGGCTCCAGGCGGCGGCGTCGCGCGCGCCGGCCGCCCATATGCCGCCGCTGCTGCCGCTACCTACGATGCGACGGACTGGCTCCGCTAGACAGATGACTTACAGCAACAGTATACTGCAGCGGCTGCACACAGTTGGTGCTGGGCCACAGCGCGTGCGTGCGCTGCGTGGACTCCAGGCTCCAGGCGGCGGCGTCGCGCGCGCCGGCCGCCCATATGCCGCCGCTGCTGCCGCTACCTACGATGCGACGGACTGGCTCCGCTAGACAGATGACTTACAGCAACAGTATACTGCAGCGGCTGCACACAGTTGGTGCTGGGCCACAGCGCGTGCGTGCGCTGCGTGGACTCCAGGCTCCAGGCGGCGGCGTCGCGCGCGCCGGCCGCCCATATGCCGCCGCTGCTGCCGCTACCTACGATGCGACGGACTGGCTCCGCTAGACAGATGACTTACAGCAACAGTATACTGCAGCGGCTGCACACAGTTGGTGCTGGGCCACAGCGCGTGCGTGCGCTGCGTGGACTCCAGGCTCCAGGCGGCGGCGTCGCGCGCGCCGGCCGCCCATATGCCGCCGCTGCTGCCGCTACCTACGATGCGACGGACTGGCTCCGCTAGACAGATGACTTACAGCAACAGTATACTGCAGCGGCTGCACACAGTTGGTGCTGGGCCACAGCGCGTGCGTGCGCTGCGTGGACTCCAGGCTCCAGGCGGCGGCGTCGCGCGCGCCGGCCGCCCATATGCCGCCGCTGCTGCCGCTACCTACGATGCGACGGACTGGCTCCGCTAGACAGATGACTTACAGCAACAGTATACTGCAGCGGCTGCACACAGTTGGTGCTGGGCCACAGCGCGTGCGTGCGCTGCGTGGACTCCAGGCTCCAGGCGGCGGCGTCGCGCGCGCCGGCCGCCCATATGCCGCCGCTGCTGCCGCTACCTACGATGCGACGGACTGGCTCCGCTAGACAGATGACTTACAGCAACAGTATACTGCAGCGGCTGCACACAGTTGGTGCTGGGCCACAGCGCGTGCGTGCGCTGCGTGGACTCCAGGCTCCAGGCGGCGGCGTCGCGCGCGCCGGCCGCCCATATGCCGCCGCTGCTGCCGCTACCTACGATGCGACGGACTGGCTCCGCTAGACAGATGACTTACAGCAACAGTATACTGCAGCGGCTGCACACAGTTGGTGCTGGGCCACAGCGCGTGCGTGCGCTGCGTGGACTCCAGGCTCCAGGCGGCGGCGTCGCGCGCGCCGGCCGCCCATATGCCGCCGCTGCTGCCGCTACCTACGATGCGACGGACTGGCTCCGCTAGACAGATGACTTACAGCAACAGTATACTGCAGCGGCTGCACACAGTTGGTGCTGGGCCACAGCGCGTGCGTGCGCTGCGTGGACTCCAGGCTCCAGGCGGCGGCGTCGCGCGCGCCGGCCGCCCATATGCCGCCGCTGCTGCCGCTACCTACGATGCGACGGACTGGCTCCGCTAGACAGATGACTTACAGCAACAGTATACTGCAGCGGCTGCACACAGTTGGTGCTGGGCCACAGCGCGTGCGTGCGCTGCGTGGACTCCAGGCTCCAGGCGGCGGCGTCGCGCGCGCCGGCCGCCCATATGCCGCCGCTGCTGCCGCTACCTACGATGCGACGGACTGGCTCCGCTAGACAGATGACTTACAGCAACAGTATACTGCAGCGGCTGCACACAGTTGGTGCTGGGCCACAGCGCGTGCGTGCGCTGCGTGGACTCCAGGCTCCAGGCGGCGGCGTCGCGCGCGCCGGCCGCCCATATGCCGCCGCTGCTGCCGCTACCTACGATGCGACGGACTGGCTCCGCTAGACAGATGACTTACAGCAACAGTATACTGCAGCGGCTGCACACAGTTGGTGCTGGGCCACAGCGCGTGCGTGCGCTGCGTGGACTCCAGGCTCCAGGCGGCGGCGTCGCGCGCGCCGGCCGCCCATATGCCGCCGCTGCTGCCGCTACCTACGATGCGACGGACTGGCTCCGCTAGACAGATGACTTACAGCAACAGTATACTGCAGCGGCTGCACACAGTTGGTGCTGGGCCACAGCGCGTGCGTGCGCTGCGTGGACTCCAGGCTCCAGGCGGCGGCGTCGCGCGCGCCGGCCGCCCATATGCCGCCGCTGCTGCCGCTACCTACGATGCGACGGACTGGCTCCGCTAGACAGATGACTTACAGCAACAGTATACTGCAGCGGCTGCACACAGTTGGTGCTGGGCCACAGCGCGTGCGTGCGCTGCGTGGACTCCAGGCTCCAGGCGGCGGCGTCGCGCGCGCCGGCCGCCCATATGCCGCCGCTGCTGCCGCTACCTACGATGCGACGGACTGGCTCCGCTAGACAGATGACTTACAGCAACAGTATACTGCAGCGGCTGCACACAGTTGGTGCTGGGCCACAGCGCGTGCGTGCGCTGCGTGGACTCCAGGCTCCAGGCGGCGGCGTCGCGCGCGCCGGCCGCCCATATGCCGCCGCTGCTGCCGCTACCTACGATGCGACGGACTGGCTCCGCTAGACAGATGACTTACAGCAACAGTATACTGCAGCGGCTGCACACAGTTGGTGCTGGGCCACAGCGCGTGCGTGCGCTGCGTGGACTCCAGGCTCCAGGCGGCGGCGTCGCGCGCGCCGGCCGCCCATATGCCGCCGCTGCTGCCGCTACCTACGATGCGACGGACTGGCTCCGCTAGACAGATGACTTACAGCAACAGTATACTGCAGCGGCTGCACACAGTTGGTGCTGGGCCACAGCGCGTGCGTGCGCTGCGTGGACTCCAGGCTCCAGGCGGCGGCGTCGCGCGCGCCGGCCGCCCATATGCCGCCGCTGCTGCCGCTACCTACGATGCGACGGACTGGCTCCGCTAGACAGATGACTTACAGCAACAGTATACTGCAGCGGCTGCACACAGTTGGTGCTGGGCCACAGCGCGTGCGTGCGCTGCGTGGACTCCAGGCTCCAGGCGGCGGCGTCGCGCGCGCCGGCCGCCCATATGCCGCCGCTGCTGCCGCTACCTACGATGCGACGGACTGGCTCCGCTAGACAGATGACTTACAGCAACAGTATACTGCAGCGGCTGCACACAGTTGGTGCTGGGCCACAGCGCGTGCGTGCGCTGCGTGGACTCCAGGCTCCAGGCGGCGGCGTCGCGCGCGCCGGCCGCCCATATGCCGCCGCTGCTGCCGCTACCTACGATGCGACGGACTGGCTCCGCTAGACAGATGACTTACAGCAACAGTATACTGCAGCGGCTGCACACAGTTGGTGCTGGGCCACAGCGCGTGCGTGCGCTGCGTGGACTCCAGGCTCCAGGCGGCGGCGTCGCGCGCGCCGGCCGCCCATATGCCGCCGCTGCTGCCGCTACCTACGATGCGACGGACTGGCTCCGCTAGACAGATGACTTACAGCAACAGTATACTGCAGCGGCTGCACACAGTTGGTGCTGGGCCACAGCGCGTGCGTGCGCTGCGTGGACTCCAGGCTCCAGGCGGCGGCGTCGCGCGCGCCGGCCGCCCATATGCCGCCGCTGCTGCCGCTACCTACGATGCGACGGACTGGCTCCGCTAGACAGATGACTTACAGCAACAGTATACTGCAGCGGCTGCACACAGTTGGTGCTGGGCCACAGCGCGTGCGTGCGCTGCGTGGACTCCAGGCTCCAGGCGGCGGCGTCGCGCGCGCCGGCCGCCCATATGCCGCCGCTGCTGCCGCTACCTACGATGCGACGGACTGGCTCCGCTAGACAGATGACTTACAGCAACAGTATACTGCAGCGGCTGCACACAGTTGGTGCTGGGCCACAGCGCGTGCGTGCGCTGCGTGGACTCCAGGCTCCAGGCGGCGGCGTCGCGCGCGCCGGCCGCCCATATGCCGCCGCTGCTGCCGCTACCTACGATGCGACGGACTGGCTCCGCTAGACAGATGACTTACAGCAACAGTATACTGCAGCGGCTGCACACAGTTGGTGCTGGGCCACAGCGCGTGCGTGCGCTGCGTGGACTCCAGGCTCCAGGCGGCGGCGTCGCGCGCGCCGGCCGCCCATATGCCGCCGCTGCTGCCGCTACCTACGATGCGACGGACTGGCTCCGCTAGACAGATGACTTACAGCAACAGTATACTGCAGCGGCTGCACACAGTTGGTGCTGGGCCACAGCGCGTGCGTGCGCTGCGTGGACTCCAGGCTCCAGGCGGCGGCGTCGCGCGCGCCGGCCGCCCATATGCCGCCGCTGCTGCCGCTACCTACGATGCGACGGACTCGCTCCGCTAGACAGATGACTTACAGCAACAGTATACTGCAGCGGCTGCACACAGTTGGTGCTGGGCCACAGCGCGTGCGTGCGCTGCGTGGACTCCAGGCTCCAGGCGGCGGCGTCGCGCGCGCCGGCCGCCCATATGCCGCCGCTGCTGCCGCTACCTACGATGCGACGCACTCGCTCCGCTGAGAAACAATTTAATATTAGCCATTCTGATAATAGTCGAAAAAGGATTTGCAAAACTCATTACAGTTAATATATAAGCAGTTGCAGAAAACCGACCTAGGTATTACAGCAATTTATTGGGCCCATAACCTATTAAGACACGCACTTTCGGTTAACGACTGACACTTTATTTTTTACATGTCACATGACAAACATTTCATGAATAAATTAAAGATGGCACTACTGGTCTTACAGAAACATTTTGATATATAATTATAACACAATTGACAGAGTTAGAATGGTGCTCACAGTTGGGATGGCGCACAGACGTGATGGGCAGATGGAAGCGCAGGTCCCACACGCAGACGGCGCCGCTGGAGGTGCCCACCGCGAGGTAGCCGCACGGGTCCGCGTACAGGCACGTGTACACGCCTTGCTTCAGGTCGCCTTGGAGCTTCCATGCGTTGCCTGTCAACATTTAAGTAAACGATATTTTTATGATGATGTTTTTTTGCAAGGCAGTTATTGCAATTCTGTTCTGGATGGCAGAAACGACAGATTATTTATGAACCTGAATATAATTATTTTATCTTCATCATTACTCAGATACATACATTATGCAAGGCAGTATGAGAAATGTACACTTTATGTGTTCAAAGTTACCTGGAGCCCTCAAGTCCCAGCCCACGATGGTAGCGAGTAGCGTGGCGTAGGATATGACGGCGCCGTGTGAGGGCGCCGCCACGCACACGGCGTCGTCTCCGTCGCCCTCCAGTTGACGTCCTTGAGAGAGGTTCATGCGGGAGGACGTGCCGTCGACCCTAGGGAAGTTTACTTGCTGGTGAACATTGTTAAGAGCTTTGAGTTAAGGGGCTTTACATGGTCATACTCCTTTGTTGAATATATCTTAGACTAGCAGCGCCCCGCAGGTTCACCCACATAGTTCCCGTTCCCGTGGGAATATGAAGATAAAATATTGCCTATGTCACCCGGAAATAGTGTAGCTTCCCAACAGTGAAAGAATTTTTCTAATCCGTTCAGTAGTTTGGAGTCAATTCAAACAAACTATCAAATCTTTCCTTCTTTATAATATTAGAGTATAGAAAACTACGTATCTATGTATTTTTAAAATCTAAAGCGCGCTTATTCCAAGAAGAGTCAACAAGAACCACGTCCGTTCGCATTAAGAGTGACAATGTGAGTGAAGTCGCGCGTTTTTTATTTTATTTTATTTGTTGTAGTGTATTGTAAAAGTACAAAATAACTTTAATTTCGGAAGTCGGTGTTTAAAAAACGAAAAAGCAACCACAAACACCGAGTACCGAAATTAAAGTTATTTTGTACTTTTTGTGTAGAAGTCGGTTGTATGTTTTTGTTAAAGTTTTTTTGTCAATGCTTATCAAGCAGGAGTCCTATTCATAAGGCATTGGATTGCCAACCAAAAGAAAAATACGCTATCTACAAGCTGAACTAAACCTTAAAATAATAGATACATACCTCAATACAAAGACAGACTCTTGCGTGGCCGCTACAAGGGATTGCCCGCCCTCACATGCTGCTATCGATAGCACTGGACCTGCGTTTCTGTTGTACATCGATTTAGATCTGAAAGAACATAGATAGATAGATAAAACATTTATTCAGCGCAAGAACAGAGGACACACAAAAGCACAATCACATGAATCATATAACACTAGAAATTATTAATATTAAGGTAACAGTAAATACATTTAAAAGATTGTCTTATTTTTTTGGCAATACAACATAACATATCGTAACAGCTCAATCAGGATAGGACTTCGATCCAGAGATTGTAACACTCAATAGGACGACCTCGTCATGTTTGCAGGGCAAACTTGGCCAGAGATGGACATCCACACAAAGATTTGCCCAAAACTGGGAAACAAGGGTAGGCTAATGAGAAAAGTCCTTGAAGAGTGGACCGCTCGTGATTCAGAAATGCAGCTTCCATTATATGTATCTTACCAAAACGGCTTGTGGTAAGTTCACGAAACACTCCTATACGTAAGCCACCATAATGAAACGATAGGATGAACTGGTTCCTTATTGGAGTGGAAATATGCACCTTTATCATCTGCCTAACTTTTCCCCAACTATATTGGTGTCGGCTCCCAGACAAGCCGGATTCAGCTGAATACCAGTATTTACGTGGAGCTGCTGCCTACCAGACCTCCACAACCCATTAACTGGGGAACACAGTACTTCTTGGCAAGACTGGTGTCAGATTTTCTGGCTTCTGACAATCCGTAACGACTGCCAAAGATCTATAAATGACAGCCGGGACCAACGGCTTAACGTGCGTTCCGAATGATATGGTTTGATATTTGCATCTGTGTGTTTGTTTTTGTCAGATTATGTGTGTATGTGTTTATATTTGAAGTCTTTCAAAATCATGTAGCTTTCGTTAAGTTGGCGGTAAGCGCTTGATATGTCTGAGAGACTAAGATAAAGATAAAAGATAATTTATTTGTCAAACATGCGTTTACATAAACTGACTGATCAGACATGCAAGGTATTAAATTAATATGTTGTGAGCGTCCATGTTTTGCCAATAACGGCGTACAAATTCTGTAGTTATAAAAATTACATTTAATTGCATTTACTTTAAAGTGATTTTAAATTTCATTACAAAAATACAAGAAATAAATAATAATTGATGTCAAGATGTTATAGTCAAAAATAAATTAAGTTAAGTATTAAAAAAAAAAAAAAATTGAGTCAGGCGTTACTTTGCGGAAATCCATTTTTAATTTGAAAATGAAAACAATATATCTAGTTTAATTTCCGCGAATATTAGTGGGTTGCAGGTATGCACCTCCCTCCCGCCCGCTATATTATGCACATGCAAGATTACAAGGCAAATGCAAGGATTTTATGCACATGCAGGAAGGCAAAGCAAAACCTAACACAATAAAAAATAATAAAGTAAGAAGTGAGAAGAGAAGAGGAGGAGAGTGTGGGTGAGAAGTGAGTGTGAGTGTGTGTAGTGTAGTATAATTAAGTTATGTCCAGTTTATTCATTATAACATACCTGTTAATATGTGCCTGAGTATGTAACCTCCCTGCGTCCCAAAGGCGTACGGTGCCGTCGTCTGAACACGATCCGAATAGTGACCGGTGAGCGGGAAGGGTCACTAACTGGTTCACTCGGGCCCTGAAGCAAGCATTAAACAAGTTACCGGCGCCTCGAAGAACACAAGGCGAAATATACGCTGTAAGTGTGATAAATTAAAAAAAATAATGAAATATAGCTGTTGCTGTACTGTTGACTTATTTTATAATAATTATATTATCTTAAACATGCCGATTACTATAATGCATTCGAAACTCTATCGGAAGTAAAAAACAATTAATATAAAAAAGTAAGGAAGTACAACTGTAGTATATAGTATCATTCAGTCCCAAAAACACTTCACCGAGTATTTAAAATTTAATAAATTTTACAAAAGTTGGTTACGCTTTTGTATATTCGGCATCCGTCAATCGAAATTGTTGTCGATAGCCTACCGCGTTAGTGTATCTGCACAAGCACATCACTAACTCGTCGCATGAAGCAGCGGCCGCACTACGCGACATATCCGCTTGATAAAATATTGTTTTGTGATTTTTACATTCACTTAAAGACAAACTTTGGTAGTGGTTAAGGAGCAATGTATCTATTGTAAAAAATCTTATCGTCGCTGTGATTTGAAACCATAAATAACATAGTAGAAGCATGAAATATTTTACGATTTCTGTTTTTTCATGATTTTAAAGACAAATACAGTAAAATACTTGTACTTTCATATGGTAAGTGATTCCATGATTAGGCTTCGATTTTTACAACAAACCCATTCTTATATCTTGTCACGATCACGGTCGAAAGTGCACTAGTTCGCGGAGTCGACCATTTGCCTATGATATGGTCTCTCTGACCATGTCGCGCGGACACCGACACGCCCCCTTGCCACTTCTCCTGTATTTTATTTTTCTATGAATGGGAACACCCCCGAAAAAAAAGAACATGTATATAAGTCGGTATTTAACGTGAGTTCACTAAACTAATAAATAAAACATGTTTTGCTTACTTGTGCTCGTGTAAATACGCAAGCAGTTGATTCCCAGGCCGCCAGCCAGGCGGTGGTAACACGTCCTCATTACTGTCCAGTGGATCGTCATGACTCCTGACAAAATAAAACAAGTTCAATTTATGCCAGAACAACATTACTGCTAACAAAGAAAACGACACAGATATGGGAACAGAGCATATGCATAATGCAATATATACATATATTATTGTGTACAGCTTTATACAGGGTGACTTGTAATTGCGTTCCTTGAAATGGGTTGTCCCAGAGCTAATTTGTAACCATTTTAATCCCTATAAATCGGATTGTATACGAGTTATTAACTCCGCAACAAGTAAGGCGTGCATCGAGCAATGTGTACTACCAATTTAAGTACAATCAGAATACTAGCTTGAGTTAAAAATTAAGTCGAGTTAATAATAATTATCAACTAGTGCCTAAAGTTGGTGTTTTTTACCATTCTAGGAGCAGTGGTGGCCAATTGGTAACGGCCCCGACTTACGAATTTGTGGGGCGTGGGTTCAAACCCAGCCAGGCGCATTACTTGGTGTAATTAATTTCATCACCATTGCTCTCAAAACGGTGAAGGAAAAAAAATCGAAGACATCGTGACATTCACCAACCCACACTGTGCCCGTGTGGTGGATTACGGCCCCATCCCTCTCCTAGAGAGGAGGCATGTGTCCCAGCAGTGGGAACATTAAAAGGTTAATTATGCATCATTCTCGAAAAGTTATCAAACAAGGAAATGATGCCTCCATTGCTTCTTAATTTAAATCTTAAAAACTTCGACAAATCTAAAACAACCCAGTTTGGGCCCCAAATTTTCGGAGTCAAAATCGTTGCAAATTAGCTCTAGGACAACCCATTTCAAGGGTCAGTAAATCAACAGTCACCCTGTATATTGTTGATTTGCGTTTTCACTGAAAAAGTAAAAAAAAAAACAAAACAGATTTTCATCTTTTCAACATGCATTGGAACGAAGTATATTGAAACTGTGAAAAATAAAAGAAACGCAGACATCCGCACGAAACCTAAAATAACAGATGATCTACATTTTTGTTTCAAACAGAAGTGGAATTGGGCAGGGCACTTGTCAAGGTACAAAGATAACAGATGGAATTACCAAACACCTAAACGGCAGGGCCCAAATGGCAAAAGAAATGTGGGAAGGCAGAAAAGATGGGCCAATGACATAATAAACACAGCAGGGAATAGTCGACGACACGGTTGGCGCAGTGGTTGGGTGTTCGGCTGCTGCGCTATGTGTTGCTGGTTCGATCCCCGCACGGAACAAATGTTTGTATGGCCTACAGATAATTGTTCCGGATCTGGGTGTCTTGTGTATGTGAGTATTTATGTTTGTGAACGCACCCACGATACAGGAGTAAATCCTAGTGTGAGGCAACGTTTAAAAAAAAATGTTTTGTTATATATGGCCAAAGACAGGGCAAGGTGGAAAAAAGAATGGAGGAGGCTTTTATCCATAGGGAGTCACATAACAATGAAATAATTGTAATTATATGTATATTTATTAAGATGTCTGTCAAGTGGAAAAGAAAGCTGTAATAATAAACAAATAAAAGTATATTTTTAGTATAGATAGGTTCTTATTACCTCAAAGATTTCTGATATTTCTGCTGCATCCGCGCAGTCAAGTCTCTCAGTTCTACGCGGCACGGAGCCATGCTGTCTGCAAACAATATAACATTGAATACACAACAGTATTGTTACTCTTTCGAACAAACCCTCTATCCTAGCAAGGAATGACTGTCACTTAGTTACTCTTTGTGAAGATTTTTAAAACGAATTAGCAAAGTTGATGTCAAGTTTATACAAGTGACTCGATTCAAAAGTAATGATGTTATCTGGGCAATAGTGCAGCCCGAATGGCATGCGTTTGTGCCAGGCGACAGAACTGATAAAACGAAGCATTTTAAACAGGAAGCGAGTTGGTTATGGGCCTGCGGTCCAAACAGATGTCAGCATAGTAACAAAAAACTAACAAAAATGTGGACCTTAGTCTGAAATAAATGTTTATTATTATTATTATAGTAGTTGGGTAGTCCCTGCTAGGTTTGCGGAATTTGTTCGAAAGAGTCACCGCGGCCTTGGAACGCAAAGGGCTTTTAGAGGAACACGGGTGCGTTTTAGTCAGTAAGATTGTGACTATTACTGGCTGACCAGTACTGACTACCTGGCACTATAAATGATATTTTTTTTGTAAGTAGGTTAAACGAAACACTTTTACACGTCCAATATGTCTTGTAATTTTAAGCTAGATGAAGCCGGTGTTTCCCAGCCGACTACCCTGAGAAGAAACACCGAAACAAACTCAGAGGTCAAAGTCTCTTTTAAAGTCCATACAATCCGTACTGATCAAGTCATATGAGAACCATGTAGGTTAATGTCTGAGGTAGCCTTTTGAGGAAAGTGCCACACAGATTTGAGTGGACCTGTCCAGACAGTGCAAGCATTTGTCAGATACCGTGTAGCTCAAACTTAAAACTATAATACGATTTGACGAATAATACAAAAGTAAGGACATTTAGGTAGGCCGCAAGAATGACTCATATTATGTTCTTAAAGTACATGAAATATATGCGTCCGTATTACTTACACTGGACATAACTAGCGCTGTGCCCTAGTTGAGAGGGGTGAGGCGGCACCGACATCGCTTGTGACACTACGCCGCTGCCTGATACCACTTGCGACTGAGACGCGCCCTCTGCAAATAATAATAAATTAATGGATTAATGAAAATATGTTACTTACAGGGAGAAAAAGAATTAAGCATGGTTCGAATCTTCGGAAAAAAAAAAGAACAGGGAAATTAAATACTTCCTCGTATTTTATTTTGTGTGAATCTGCAATCATTCTAATCGACTTTCAGCGGGGTGTTGTAGTACATTTTTTGTTGTGCGGGGAAAACTCCTCATCAGAAGCTACCTCTTAATTTTAAAACATGGTGTTTAGTCTCTGGATAACATGGCGTTTCAGTCGTTTTCCACAGGTTATTTGTGACAGGTTAGCTGTTAGCTCATTGGAGTGTATTTCAAGATGACCCTTGTACTTTTCTGCGTAAAGAGCAGTTTCCTGTTTCACAGTTGTCATGTTGAAAGCCTCGAGAATTTCGCTGTTTGTTAAAACCATGGTACATTTGCTATCTGTCGCAGTCTACCGTTCTGTTCTCGTTGCATGATGTTGTTGCTGGTGTTGCAAGCACTCACCCACAGTTGGATTCCGTGGGTCAATATTGGCTTTATGATGGTCTTGTATATTAGAAGCTGGTTGTCCCGTATTTTTGCAAGCTTTCATTGAATTTGTATGTTTGTAAGTTCGTTCTGGTAGGCTGAATTTAGTAACAATATCTCTTATCCTACAGAGTTATTGTTGTTTGCTTTGAGATGACAATCTCTTTTGTGATGTAACTATGACCTGATAGTTCTAAAGACATTTTTTATTTATTTAGCGCTTTAGCATAAAAGCTGGTGTTAAAAATGTTGTTTTCCCTATTAACATATTTAAGTATATTTTTATAGTGACTTAGAAATCGATCGTGTTCTTTTTTTAAATTTAAATTCCAGTACGAAGACCTGCGAAATTACCTCTTGAATGTTGTTCGTGTGACTGACCAAACATGTGTTGCCATTCCGTATTCATGTGAGTTTCGTGCGATACTGAAGTCTTGTGGGTGCGTCTGTAAAGAAGAAAGACTGGTAAATGGTCTATGAAGGAGTATCGAGGAAGACGGCGACAACCTCTCGCTTCCGGCCCTGGTATTGAACCTGTTCCTTGGTCCAGAGCGAGGAGCTATGAGAAGCGGCAACCTCCTTCTGCGAAGCAGTAATGCTAGCGAAGGAGGAGGCAGACCGCGTGTGGGAGAGGGAAACCTCACGCCCCAGCCGCTGCAACAGAAGAAGCTTCGGGGTTCGGGAAACGCAGGGCGATTCCCGGCCACCTAGTGCGCGGGCCTGCGGATGGCGAGCTATGGGTGGCTCGCCGTCCGATAGCAACACTGCGCGGGTCGACGGCGCGTCGTGTTCCACGCGCGCCTCAAAGAGCTGTCAGCAAAGAAGACGGGGTCCCATAGGGTCATAGGGCCCTGAGCGGAAGAAGTCATTTGATGATTTCCCATACTTTATTTGAAAAGAGTAACTATGGAGTTTTTTGTCCGTTCTTCTCCATAAGAATCTACCTTTGCGAATGGACGCTGGTCACTTAATTATGATAACGTTTAATAATGACGTTCAAAAGTGCCGTTTAATGGCCTAATTGGAATAAACGTTTTGACTTTGACACTTTTGAGGAACCCAGTAACAAGGTCGTGGATTTCAGATATCTAGTAGCTCCATGTAAAATACTGGTATTCAACTGCATCTGGGTAGACTCCTAAGCATTATGTAACTAAATTCAAATACCTACGTTTTGTATGCTTACCTATTCTGTGTAGAAGTATATAGTTTATCAACATGTTGCATGGCGTCAGCGGCGCCCGTGTCTAGCTGTACGGCGCGCGATATGTTTGTCGCCTGTAGGTTCAGGCGGCCCGGGGCTTCTGTTATGTGCTAGAAATAATAGTTATAGATATGCTCCTGTTTTCATGAGTGTAAAGAAATACTTGAACATGTGTTTTAAGATGATTCGGAAAGCTTAAATGAAAACGGCTTCAAACAAGCATCTGCGTTGGAGCTTGATGAGCAACTGACAAACAAACGTTTTAAGTATACGATATCACGGCCAGTTGTCAAGATAAGCATTATCAGCCTTTTAATGTTCCCACTGCTGGGACACAGTCCTCCTCTCTAGGAGAGGGAATGGGCCGTAATCCACCACGCGGGCCCAGTGCGGGTTGGTGAATGTCACATGTCTTCAAAGTATTGGTTCTAGGATATGCCGGTTTCCTCACGATGTTTTCCTTCACCGTTTTGAGAGCAGTGGTGATGAAATTAATTACACAAAGTAATGCGTCTGGCTGGGTTTGAACCCGCGGCTTACAGTTCGTAAGTCGGGGCCGTTACCACTCGGCCACCAAGGCTAAAGATTAAAAAAAAAAACGATTAAAAAATATCTAATAGGTTTTTTATTAGGGTTGTCTGGAATAAATCGCGTCTCTAGTTGAAGCCACTTAGACGTGAGGTTCTCTTCTTTGAAAACGAAACTTTGACCTTGACGTAAAGTTCAATAATAATTGAACAACAGAAGCGTTTTGAAAATGGTCTGGACCTAATGACGCAGTGCCGTGACCTGGAGAACAACATTTCAGAAAATTCTCATTTTAAAACAGTGTGCATTTCTTCTAAAAGGTTACTTTACCAACCTGTGTGGAGGAGCCTTGTATTTTAATCAAATGTGCACTCATTGCTAACAGCTGATTTTCCACATGCTCTGTCATACCTGAAATTAGTTCAATAAAATTATGAAATAAACTTTTTTACAAAAAATATTCAACCGACTTGTAAAAAGGTTTTTATTCTTCACTTTTAGTGGTGATACTAACCAGCTAAACGTACTCATCACGGTGTACGTTATGTTATAAACCGGTTTAAAACTTTATACGATAGGTCGGATGAGCATCGTAGTAATTCGAGGTGGTCTACAGACTTAAAAAAAAAACAAAAATGTATAAGACAACTTAAACTTCAGAAGCCGGTGTCAATAAACAACCAAAAGTTTATTCGTTACTGTCGTAACGTACGCCGTGATGAGTACGTTTAGCTGTGGGGTACCATCACTAAAAAGTGAAAAATAAAAAAAGTTTTACAAGTTGGTTGTATTTTTTTTGTAAAAAAGTATTTGGTATAATAATAATATAATAATAATAATAAATTTTATTTTCTCACCACAATATACATACATTATTTTACATTGGTCAGATTCAATGGTTATACATAATTCAGGTAAGTATATATTGTGGGAGACTGGTGCCTAAGGTAGGCTCGAGGCCTGTGTTTCAGGACACCAGGATCCCACCCCTTTATAAGTTCATTTTATAAATCATGTACTAAGCCCGTCAACAGAATGTAGTAAGTTTCATACGACGACGTTTAACAGTATAATTTTGTAGTTTTAGTATGAAAATGTTTTACAATATTTGATATACAAAAAATAAATAAATATAATATATGTGAGGACGATGCACCAAGAATGAAGTTATGGAACCAAGTATTACCAGAGGTTACTCTACTACACCTCTCACACATACACTCGACCACTACAAACACCCCACACATCACACACTCCGCACACCCAACACACCCACATTTTAATGTATAAAAGTGTAACTAACAAACTAAATATAAAATAATTTTGTAAGTTGTACAAACATCCAAAGCTACGGAAGTGCGGGGTCTCCTAACACAGGCGTCATCATGCTTAAAAGGAGGCTCCAATCATAAACTAATGTAAACTATTTGGTACAGAAATAAACATTTCTTTTTTTTACTACAACTTATTCATTTTCTAAATAAGCAAATGGTACTCCATCTACATATATGTATATAATTGCTTACCATCAGACGCTAGTCTTCTAAACAAGTTTCTTAATTGTTGTCCCATTTCTGAATACTGAGGCACTGTACCCTGTTTTACCTGGAACAGTTGGAAAGGATAGGTTTTGGTTTAGGGGTTTGTTCCGCATATTGGATTAGAAGAAATTCATCGAGATTTCGCATATCAAAATAGGGTAGTTGACCAAAGATAAATAATAAGTCCGACAGATATATTTCCAAATTATATTGGATACGTATTTTTTCTTTTTTACGTAAATAAAAAAAATGAAGACGATCGAGTGCGTTGAATACTCGTGTCACTACTCGCTATAATTTTTACCACGTAGTAACGTCACTAGCCCCCACTCCTGCAGTGCTATTCTGTAAGAACTCACGTGCGAATTCGATTCATATCTCATTTTAGATTACACTTCGTAACTCACCTGAAGTGAAAAGTATTTGATATTCTGACTGTCAAGTTAAGTTCGCTTCACCTATGTTCTCACTTAGTGGCGCTATCATCACGCTATTCATCAAGTTACAGAATACCAAATACAGTTCTTACAGAATAGCATTGCAGATCTTTGTTGCTTTTTATCTTCTTCATTTTTTATACATTTGATAAAGCAAAAAATACGTGTCCAATATTTGTCGATCATCTAACTGACGGACTAAATACAATCATATATAATTACTCAGGAAGCATCCCTATTTGCTTTCTTTATCTTTTATGAAGGCGTGTATGTGTATTTTTTTATTCAATAGATAATTTTATGTCCTATGACTTTGAACCTCTAATCTGCAGGCGATTACAATTAAAACTTTTTATTTTAATCTGAAAACGACACACTACATTCGCAATTTACCATAAACATGTTCAAAAGCAATTTTGTTGTGTCCCACGTAGCTTTTGTAAGGTTCTGAACATTAAATATCAGCGTTATCCGTTTTATGTTCAATGGTGTCTCAATCTTAATTGAATAATAAACTTAATTCTTAAAGCATTAGTGCATAAAATAATTTAAAATCCACTTTTTATCTTGTCATGTTGGTGGAAAAACCCATATACGCTTCATTGATTTACTGATTTTGAGTAGAAAATTGAATGAACTAAGAAGTTTTTAGGGTTTCGTACGCAAAGGGTAAAACGGGACCCTTTTACTAAGACTCCGCCGTTCGTCCGTCTGTCACCGGGCTGCTTCTCATGAACCGTGATAATTAGACAGTTGAAATTTTCACAGATGAAGTATTTGTGTTGCCGCTATAACAACAAATAACTAATATAATAATAGCTAAAAAACAGAATAAAATAAATATTTAAGGGGGTTTACATACAACGAAGGTTTTGATTAACGGAACCCTAAAAATGAGTCAACTATTACCTCAACTAATATTAAGTAGAACAAAAAAATCACAATACCTTGAGTCTAGTATTCCTCCTCTCCCGTAACGTGTGCACCAGTCTATCTACGTCACCGTGACGTAGAACAGCATCCAGCACTTTACGCGGGATCGGCTCGGCTAAGCTTTCCAAAAGAAGCTCTGCTCTTTCCACCTAGACAATGTACACGAATATTTTATTTATTTTTTTCTATCACAAAATCCTTACAGCGTTTACTACATACGATATCTTTACTAATATTGTAAAGAGGAAAGTTTTTGTTTGTTTGTACCGGATAAGTTCAGAAATATTGGACCGATTTAAACCATTTTTTCACTAATGTAAAGCTTCATTATCAGCGAGTAACATAGGATATATTTTATCCCCGTATTGCTACGGGAACGGGAACTACGCGGGTAAAACTGCGGGGCGCTGCTAGTCCCAATTTTTAATTAAACTTCATAGGTATGCATCTACGCATTGGCAAGACACCTTTTTTTTACGGGGGGCTCATGGATGTCCTCCACCCTGGGGCGGGCGGAGGGGTCTGTCAGACTCTTACTGACTAAAACCACCCCGGTGTTCCAACTCCCACCACGCGCCACCACCTCGGTTCCGGAAGAATGGGGGGCGACAGACGTCCCCAAGTCCGCCGCCCCTGGACCCAGTTAGGGGGGCCGGAAGAGGGCAGCGTATGCCCTCCTCCGACGCCCGGTGCGCTTGCTGCGGATGGGGAGAGAGGTCGAGATCTCCCTTTCCCGTTCCGCAGCCTCCTTCTGTGAGATAACTGTTTCGCAGAAGGAGACCACCGCGTCCCAGGACTCCTCGCCGCCGACCATAGATTACGCATCTACGCACTGGCAAGACACCTAAGATAATCTCAAATCTTGAATTCAAGTACAGCTGTAGTTACGATAAGAATTTTGAAGACAGAAATCTGATGATTCACTTTGTACGAAGAGATTTAAGAAGAAATAACGCATGCTTACAGTATAAGTTACCTGTATAAGTTTGTGCTTGAGGTGAGGCCACACCAGCGGCAGTATCTTGCAGTTCACGTCGATAGGGTTCAGCAGGCTCGACACGCACGATACCAGGCCGCAGACTTCGTGGCGAATCTAAAAACAGGAAAATAATAAAATTATAGGTACATAAGCAGGGGCCGTATCAGCCGTATCAATTATACGGGGGCCCCAGGCCACAGGGGCCCGAAATCTGTTTTGATGCGTTCTTATTAGTTTATTTTGTTTTATTTTAATACTGTAAATAGTTTTGGTTTTGTAAATAATATAATTGTAAATAGTATTCTTAGGTTCTTCTATTGTATTCTTTATTTTATTAGAAAGAATTAAGACATGTAACAATTAATGTTACAGTGTATAAGCAAAAATTCCTAAAATACTATCCACAATATTTTATACGTTAATATGACTTTTGAGACTAACTGCTGTGCCAACCATTTTATTTAATTAAAAACAAAACACACCGAATAAATATATAGTTCAGATTAGTTTATAAAAAACCAAAGTTATACTCTTTGATATTTAATATTTCGTTTTAAATCAATTGGAGCATTTTGTTTCTTTTGTAAAAAAAACTTTACCCTTCCTTTGGGCCCCCAAACACATATTGATACAGGGCCCGTCTAAGGCAATCTACGCCACTGTATATAAGAAATGAAACCGATGCATGTCTTTAAATTTAAGTAAACATTTCCCTAAAATATGTATTCTTCTATGCTAATATTATTAAGAGGAAAGATTTGTATTTTTGTATGTAACGAATAAACTCCAAAACTATTAGACCGATTTCAAAAATTCTTTCACCATTAGAAAGCTACATTCACCCTGAGTAACATAGGCTATATTTTATCCCCGTATTCCCACGGGAACTAAGTGGGTGAAACCGCGGGGCACTGCTATTCATTAATAAACAGCGACAGAAATTCCGCTAAAGCCCTGTGACAGACACTTCGGATACGGAACCCTATGTATTTACTTGTAGTTGCTTGGTTTTTGTAAACCATAGTTTTGTATAATGTAGAAGAATTTTATTTTCAAATATTGTAAATGTGAGTACCATGGAGCCATTTACATACATGTGATAAGTTATAGTTTACTTTGTGACTTGAACTAAAATGGCAGTTGAGAGCATGTCATGCTCGCTCAAACGTTTCGCTGATGGTGGCGTGTGTGTTGGATCATTCGGTTCCCTTCAAAATGGTTGAGCTAAATGGAGCCAATACACGCGTCATGTTCGTGAACGGGCGCCGTCGGTTGAGACTGGTCACCTCTTAACTGCCACTGACTTCTTTATACTTTGAATTGTTTTTATAGTTTCCTTTTTTTTTTCTTTGCATTTTCCTCACATATAGAAGCGACCAAGGATATAACCAAGGTTATGTAATACAGAACATGATTTAAAAGAGTGTCCGTGGAGTTTCTTGCACGTTCTTCTCCATAGAGATCTACGCTTTGGAACGTGCAGATAGCTTCACCTCTTTCGACTTGACAATTCAAAAGTGCCTGTAAGGGGTTTAATTGAAATAAATACTTTGAATCTTGAATCTATTAAAGTACATTAATATTCTTGTTACCCATAAGTTAGGATGTGCTAGGAACACAGCACTTTCCGCCACTAGGTCGCACAGCGCCTGCTTGGGCAACAGTCCCAGGTCTGCTAAGTTGGTGGTAGCTCTCAACGCCTTCGCTATTATCCACTCCGACTGGTCTGTTAGGCCCTGCAAAAATATTAATGTTAATTATGAAGAAACTAGATGTTACCCGCGGCTTTGTCCGAGTCAATAGGGATGTTTCCTAAGTAAATAAAAATAATACCTTTAGAATTAGAGGGACCTAATTCGAAAATTGATTTTTTTGGCATATGAGAAAGAATTAAAATCTTTAAAAAGTATTGGGTAACAAAACAAATACCTCCCGAGCATAATCAGCCTTTTTTTTAACGTTCCCACTGCTGGGACACAGGCCTCCTCTCTAGGAGAGGGAATGGGCCGTAATCCACCACGCGGGCCCAGTGCGGGTTGGTGAATGTCACATGTCTTCGAATTTTTGGTTCTAGGACATGCCGGTTTCCTCACGATGTTTTCCTTCACCGTTTTGAAAACAGTGGTGATGAAATAAATTACACAAAGTAATTTGCCTGGCTGGGTTTGAACCCGCGACCTACAACTCGTAAGTCGGGGCCGTTACCACTCAGCCACCACTGCTCATGTGAGCAAGAATTAAATTCATTAAAAAGTGTTGGGTAAAAAAACAAATACCTCCCGAGACCTATGTATAACTGCCTCTTTCCCAGTCATATTGCGGATTTTTTTTCATCACTGGCTTTTAGAGTATGTTTCTTACGTTCATTATATAGCTACATTATAAGTAACATGAATTGAGATAAGCCCCTTTAATTCTGATAGTGCGAATTTTGATTGTATTTAGTCCGTCAGTTAGATTATTGAAAAATATTGGAAACATATTTTTTGCTTTATTAAATCTATAAAAATTGACGAAGATAGAAAGCATCAAGGATTTGGAGAGGAGGCTAGTGACGTCACGTAGTGTTAAAAATTGTAGCAAGTAGTGACGTCACACGAGTTTTCAACGCAGTATTATAATCTTCGTTTATTATTTACGTGAAAAAAGAAAGATACGTGTCCAATAGTTTTTGGAAATCTAGATTTTTTTAATCAACTACAGTCAGCTTGTGGTCGAGCGAAGAATTAGAGTGCTAGATGGAGATAATTCTAGATTAGTGTTTGACCTACCTGCTGCAGTAAAGGCACCAGTATGGGCGCAGCGTGGTGACCCACATAGGCTGCGACGCCCACAAGACGTTCAAAGAAGCACCCTCGTAAAGCTACCTCCTCTTTGTCGTTCAGAAATGTCACCATGTGGGATAGGATTACGTCATTAGCTGCAACAGGAATAACGTGGCTTTTTAAATTCCAATCAAAATCATTACCCTCCTTTTGCCTTACCGTAGTCGAGTAGGTACAAACATATGATGGATAAAGCGTAGCAACTAGCTGATTACACTCTATAGATTCTTCAACAGCACAGCGGACGTACCATGAGGTGTTAAAACGTCTTCCGAGCGAGAAAGAGGGATAGAGTTATACACCCTATATAGCTCCATCCCTTTTTCTCGCTCGGAAGACCCACGTTTTAAGACGTCATGGTAGGCCCGCTGATCAGCATAGCTAAAATAGACAGTTGTAAGGCTAAATAACTCTACGTTTTATGGTTGACTATTTAGATGATTAAAACCACTTATATTTTCAATAAATGCGAATTTGGTTACTAATGGACACGAGGCGACAGACTTACACGCTTTTTCTTTAAACATTTTTTTTTTTAATTCTAAACAGAGAGTTTGAAATTAAAACCTTCGAATCAGAATTTAAATAAACTAATCATATGGTTACACTAAGCTAAACTACATTGTTTGGCTGCCTTACATTTAAAGCCACAAACACAATAAATAGTTTCGAATAAAACCATGTTCATTTAATTTTCTAGCTAAAGAAAGGCTAAAGCCAAAATGTAAATAAAATGATAATAAATTTAGAAACAAGACTTATCTTACCAGGTTCTGTAATTTTGAAACAAAAAGTCCAGATTTAATATATCTTGCAAATAGTTTTTCGAGCCTTGATAAACATGCATATTTTCATAGGTTACAGCAGTGAACGCAAATAAAACATGGAAGCATTACTTCAAGGGATCTAAGCGCGAATCGTGACCCAAAAATCCAAACAAACTCACACATCGAATCCTCGTCGCTGATTCGCCGAACCATACCAACAACATTATTGCTAATACGATGCACAGTTAAAAATTGACCTTATTTCCCAAATATTTGGGTTTAAATTACCATGTTACGAATAGGCCGTGTAACTAAACACGTGAGCGGCGGCGCAATCGGTAAGCCCCGCCTACCGCGGCGCAATGTGCTTTGGGTCATTTTTTATGAGTTAGGAATGCTTCCATGTTCTATTTGCGTTCACTGGGTTACACTATATTTATATAAAAACTACTTACCTTTTTGTTTCCCGAAGAATATACAAAGTTTAGTGATTCCATTTTCGACCAGCGCTCGTTTGACAACCGCTTGCGAATCAGTCAATAGATATGATACTGTTGACCGTACCTGTTTGAGAGAAAAATCAATAGGGTATTTGGCTAAAAAAATCTTATTAGTACGTCGGATAGATTTCAAAAAAATATTGGACACGTATAAAGATAAAAAGATCAGTGGCTTGTGACGTCACGTCGTGGTAAAAAATGTAGCGAGTAGTGATGTCACACGAGTGTTCAAGGCACTGTATCGTCTCTATTTTTTATTTAGTGTCCAATATATTTTGGGAATCTATCTGACGGACTAATTAGATTTTTTAACACGCTTTTATTAGCTTCACTTGTAACTAGCTATGTATGTAAGAAAATCTTGGAATCTTAATTTTACCCACTTCCCGGTCTTCGATTAGGATGAAATTTTGCACACGCTCTGAGTTCTGATGACAATACTAGACTAAGAACGCGCTAATCTCAGGAACTACCGCTTCGAATTGAAAAATCTTTTACTGCTGGATAACCCATTTATTGAAGTAGGCTAAAGGGTATGCCTTTAGCCTTTTTATGCCTATATCACGCTACGACCAATAGCAGCGGAGCATCAATGAAAAATGTTGATGCTCCGCTCCTATTGGTCGTAGCGTGAATTATGTAGCCTTAAATAATAAATTATTGAGTATGTCAGCGGGTCTAATGCTTGGTTTTGTCAATCCGTTTTTATTTAAATATTGATTTAATCTACTCTATACAATTGTTTATAGTGATTTGATTTCTGATTTATATGTTGGATATTTTTTTTTTTTTCTGTTTTTGCATTCAGTTGCATACTATTGTATAAATTAGTTCTGAAAACGCAACAGACAGAAGTGTTGCTGGGGAGTTTGTTGCGCCACTTCTTCGTCCCAGCGAAAACAATAGAAAGTGGTAACGGGCAGGCGTGTTGGGGGACTCTATGTAAAATTTGACACTCAAAAAGTGCTGGATCTCAGCTTAGTTTGAATAAATGATTTTTTATTTGATTTTGACGATACCAAAATCAGTGTGAATGTAGAAAATGATTCTAGTTTACGAGTTATCAAGTGTTGATCGTGACATATCGTGCACATACCATCTCATGCAGCGCAGACAGTTCCGTCTCGTAGTTAATGTTGGTAGCTTCTTTGTCCACCATGTTCTGTGTTTGATCCAGGAAACGGACAGCTGTTTCCGCCAGTTTAGCTGTAAAAGAAAACAATTTAGTGCAATGTAACTATTTTAATAAATAGGTATATTTTTATTCATACTTTCCCAAAATAGCGCGTGAATAAGATATTTGGCAAAAAAAAAACTAATTACTCCATCAGATAGATTTCCAAAAAATACGTGCCCAATATTTTTTGGAAATCTGACGAACTAATTAGATTTTATAGTCAAATCCTTACTATACGAGAATTTTTCGCGGGCCACCGGCTCAAGATCGCGGTATGAACCGTGGGATTTAGCCGGTAGGACCACAGATTACTAAATGGTAGGACTCCAACATAACACTCGCTTCACCCCAGACGGAGGGGATCTAAGGAGGATATTTCAACAAAAAAACCACAGATGAAGGGCAAAAACTGAACACCCGTTAACTGGACACAGGTAAAGAACTATGCAAGTCCAGATCGCTCTTAGCCAGTTTTTGTTTAAGCCATTCATTTTATTTTTACTTATATTTTAAGAAGAGGAAAGATGTTTGTTTGTGCCGAATAAGCTCCGAAACTACTGGACCGAGTAAACCATTTTTTCACCAATGGAAAGCTACATTATCAGCGAGTAACATAGGCTATATTTTATCCTCGTATTCCCAGCGGAACGGAACTCGGGTGAAATCACGGGGCACTGCTAGCACATAATACGATGAAACAATAGGATTATTATACTACGCTATTTTTAGCTCTACAGGATATACTCCGGGAACACATTGCAGTCCGCGTTGGGCAGAGATCATACGAGACATAACATAATGCACTCTACGTGTACAGACACAAGGTACAAACTACAATAACTCACTCACCAATGTTGTTAGCATAGGCAATCCTCACAGGCACACTGGGGTCCGCAGCGCGAGGAGCCAGCTCCGGCAGGATATACTCCGGGAACACATTGCAGTCCGCGTTGGGCAGAGATCGCACTAGGGAGACGGCGCGCGCGCACGTGGCCACTGCGCATGCCCGGACACGAGATACGCTGTCGTGGGAGAGGTGGATCTGACGGGAGATAAAACCGCACTACATTCATAAACCCAAAAAGTAACATAACATCATCCGTCTAATGGGTCTGGCCAGAAAGTGAGACTACTTCAGCATCTGTCTAGCCTTTTTTAAAAAAGGTTGCGTAGGCATCCGTGCATGCAATATCTATTAATTAAATAGACCCGTCCGTACCTCGGAAAGTGTGTTAAGCCATTGGTCCAAGCGGACGGGAAATCTTCGATTATATTACGCCCATCTAGCCACCAGTAAGGGGTCAGGTATCGTGTTAAGACAGGTACTGGGTTGTGGTCATACAGCCACTAATAGTTACCGGCACGTAAGTTGGCAAAGATTTTCGTAGTGGGGGAAGTTCGCGCATGTAAAATTGTATGAAATTGTGCGTGCGCGAACTTCCCCCACTATGAAAATCTTTGCCAACTTACGTGCCTATACTACATTGTAGTATATTTGTATTCCGTTAATCCGACCCGACATAGCAGGGTCATTGGGTCAGGTCAGGCAGAAGGGGTAGAACGCCAGCTTTAATTAGTTAGGTCATTTCATTTTAGAACCCCACAATGACCAAAGATTGAGAGGTATCAAGAGATTTTCCTAAAACTTTGTACAGCAAACAACTTATAGACAACAACTGACATGACAAAAGTAGAAAGGCTTAAGTTATTAATGCTTTTGAGCAATGGATAATAATCAAATCACTCACAATATAAGGCAAAATCCGATCCAAAATGGTCTCCGAGCTAGAATTCTCGCACAACAGCTGCAAAATCTCCAAACTATACAATTTCGACGTACAATGATGCAATCCCCTTATGCAAGACGTCACCAAAGACGTTATTAGTATCAACCCTTCACTATCAGGACCCATGTCTTTTCTCTCAGGGGCCTTGTCATCATCTTCATCAAAATCTGTGGTATTGACATTCAAAACTTTAAACTTTTCTTTTAATTTGTCTATGTTATCTATGGTTTGATGCTCTGTGGTTTCCTCAACTAGGTCTTGGTAGTTCTTGGCGTCCGAAGGCTGGGTGAAGATCTTGATAATGTTCTTTATGTCCTGGTGAATACGGAGTATTTTTTCGTCGGGCGGTAAGATTGGTTGGGCGGAAAATATCAGCATGTACGATTGGAGGAAGGAGTAGAAGTATTCTGGGAATAACCTAGAACAAAATGTTGATTGTAAGAATTGTTGAAATTATTAACTTTTTGGCAGTAACGAGAAGAGATCGTCGTAGTTATTGTGTGGTGGATCAAGCAGTATTCAGTTTGAGATTTTTATCAATTGAGGATTTTTCAAAACTTTGTCTCGCAGCAGAAAATTACTTGAAAACATCTCTCAATTCCAATACATCTTAGCATAATCATAATCAGCCTTTTAATGTTCCCACTGCTGGGACACAGGCCTCCTCTTTAGGAGAGGGAATGGGCCGTAATCCACCACGCGGTCCCAGTGAGGGTTGGTGAATGTCACATGTCTTCGAATTCTTGGTTCTAGGACATGCCGGTTTCCTCACGATGTTTTCCTTCACCGTTTAGAGAGCAGTGGTGATGAAATTAATTACACAAGTAATGCGCCTGGCTGGATTTGAACCCGCGACCTACAATTCGTAAGTCGGGGCCGTCACTACTAAGCCACCACTGCAATACATCTTGCCGACTGTAAAATAGTATATTACCACAGCACGAGTTATTCTTATTTAGTTCGTGCTAACATGAAGAAATTAATAACAGCCATTTTGACGGTATTTATGCGCTACAATCACAGCTAAGAATCAGATATTTGCGAGATTCATAGGACCGGGTCTCTCCAATTTCCAATTAGTTCGATTATAAAAAGTAATGCCTGTTTTCTCTATCACCAGATGACACCTAAATTAATACTTTAATAAAAGGGCGCTGTTTTGAAAGGGGATAGAACCTTTGTTCCAGAACCAGTTACAAGGAAACTTAAACATACAAAAATGTTAGAAAACGTAGTGCCCTAGAGCGTCACGTTGTCGAATATTTGGAAGTAAAGACACAATGACTATCATTATAATTAATTATTTGCGTGCTTATATGCATTAGATAAATTCAAATACATATAACCTTGATTTAATTTGTTATACATGTTTCATGGCGGACAACAATATTGGAAAAAAAATGGACGCTGGTGGCTATGCCAGTTCCCATAGAAAAAAAATGGGATCCCTTGCGATATTGAGCAAAGGGATTCAGTATTGTGCCGCCTCGTCTGAGTGAAAAAAGGCATAAGAAATATTATAACTCCACAACATATAACACGACATATTCAGGGTTACTTCGGAAGTAGCGCGCATTTTTCTTTCATGCGAACATATCGTTAGTTTCACGAAAAAATAATAATACCCATTTTTTTTTAAGTATTATTATCACTTATCTTTACACACTTAAATATAGTGTTCACTTCACTTTTGAGTTTTTATTCCAAACATGAAAAAAAAAAAACAAAAAAAAGTGTCTATATTTTTTTTTTTAATCTAATCTTGCCATACGTAAAATTTACGCAATGCCTCCGAGGTAACCCTGTATAGAACACTGCACTCACTTGCCCCTAGCCTCATCGAGGTACAGCTCGGCGGTCCTCCGGTCCCGAGGGTTGCGCTCCGTCATGGAGTGCAGCAGAGCCCTCAGCTGCGGCTCGTCAGTGGCGAGCGTCATGGTGGGCGGCCTGTCTTCTCCGTTGCGGTAGGCGAGCAAGCCCGGCAGGTCCAGCGCGGGCGTGCCGTCGTTCCACAGTTCTAAGAGGGCGCAGCTGGTGGGAATATGTTATTAGATTGCCAAAAATAGGGCTTAAAAGAGAACTTTAAGTACATAGTTTTCCTACTGAAAACTTAGTGTTTCTTTAGACAAAGGTTGTAGATGCTTATCTCTCCAGGGTTGAGGAATTTGTTCGAAAGAGTCACTGCAGCCCTGGAGCGCAAAAGGGCATTAGGAGGAACATGGGTGGGTTTTAGTCTATAATAGTCTGACACGCCCTTCTGCTCCGCCCAGGAGCGAAAAAAGTTATTTGATGATTTCGAATCCATAAAAAAGGATGCGTATCTCTAAATAGCGTTAATTAAAGTCGCCGTCTGCCTCTGACTATTTCTCCGCTTACTTCATCTAAAATACCTCAAAGTTTCCATCCCTAGAACGAGCGATGAACAAAGAAGGTTCCTATGTATAATTTGAACTCGTGTAAAATAGAGCAAATCGCTAGTTCATACTCAAAATGGAATCAATCACTGAGGATCTTTAGAAGAGTTCTGATGTTAAACTGGACACCTTTTAGTTCTACTATGCTATGTATAATCTATTTATATGTCAGTTACAGTCGTATTAAGTTTTAACTACTAGAGCAGTTAAATGCCTCAACTTCACACACACAAAAATATAAAGGTAAGACTTACCCAGCCGAAAATATGTCCATACTGGGCATGAGTTCACCAACTTTACAGGGTGATTCACTCAACAATAGACCGCCCATTTTGTCATCGCCCTGTAAAATAAACATGCTAGTTATCGTCAGAACTGGGCTACTTAGATAGCGCCTAACACGGAAGCATCACATCAAATAAAAAAGGGATGAGATAAATCGCAAGTTTCGTAAACTTTATTAGCTTAAGCGAAGAAACAGCAAACAAATAAACTCCCGATCTACAACTCGGTCTTGAAGCCAATATGGATATACGGATTTCAGTAAATCGCGTCTAAAACGGAATTTTAAGTTAAATAGTAATTGCGCCTTGGTTTGCTCGGAAGAAGTTTCCAAACTTTTTGTAAGAGCCGGCGAACAAGTGCTGATAACCTCGGATCTAGTTTCTTTAGAGCTGGCAAAACAGCACATCTTCTAGCTTTCTGCATAAATCCACAGATATAGCACAAACTATTTCAAATTCACCATTTTAAAACTCTATACAAACTTACCGCAGGCCTGTTAAGCGGGTCGGGCGCCCTCACGAATCTCTCGGGCGCGACGTAGCAGAGTCGCCGGCGCGAAGTATCGAAGAAGTAGCTGAAGTCGGCTGGGTTGTCGTCCGGCAAGAAGGTCGGCTTGAAGGACGCTATGTCTGTCAGCAGCACCCACAGCCAGGACGTTACCATTACGTTCTCTAGCTGGGAGATTACACGTATTGAAATTGATGGTAGATTCAGGGATAAACTTCGGAACTACGGAACCAAGACATTGCTAAACAAAGTTTTAAGAAAGAAAGAAAAATATTTATTTAGGACTCGCACATTAAACAAAGAAAAATAAAAGTATTATTAATTTTAAACTGTGCGAGGCCAAAAAAGGTCCCTATCTCAGCATACGCTGCGATATTTAAAAAAATATTTTTTTTTTAGTAAATACCACAGCGCTGGTGTTCTGATAGGGCCTGTGATGCCACGGATACACTCACGTTGTTAAGTTGTGAATAGACATAGTCTGAATTGAGGGGCTGGTTTATATCTCACCAATTTTTTTTTTAACTTTATTATAAAGATCTACGAAGATCCTTTACTTTTATTTATTTATTTATTTATTTATGTACATGGAGGACTTACAGCTAACAAAAACAGACAAAAATGGAAACATAGTCATCAAAAAGCCAATTACAAGTCCTCACGTGTAGACACACAATAATTATGTGTAGTGTGAGCACAAAAACAACAACCAGTAAAAATCAACACAAATACTTGGTTTGCAACTAGTGAAAATAATAATATTAAACTGAAATAAATAATAGATATAAACTACCGCTACTCGAAAAATTTAAGGCTTAAGCACCTTTTGGCTGAATTTATACTAAGGCCCAGCGCCCACTATCGGTGGGCATCGGTACGGCTCGGTACAGCTCGAGCGCTTTACGCCGGCTTCGAGCGGCTTAGGGCGCCTTAGAGCTCCGTCGGGCGACTTCGGGCGGCCTCGGCAGCCGTAAGCATGGCTAAGGATGCCGAGGCGGTCTTCGGGTAGCTCGGGTGGCATTTTCAGATCAGACACGTCGCAGAACAGTCATTTCGATCACCGCACGCGCCTTCATTATCGTATCGTACAAGTAGACGCAAAATAACTTGGCAGTCCTGAACATAGGCTCTGCGAACTTCTGCGCATGTACATTCGTAAAGAAAACTGTTATTGGCATTTTTTTTTAACGAAAATACTAATAAAAATGTCCTAATACCAAGTAAAAATAAAATAAATATCAAAACAATTTGAGACTAAAAGCTACAAAAATAACTATGAATAAACACTGTTAATAATAACTGTTTTCACGGAACGTTACGAGTGACTGCTCTGCGATGTTTCTGCAGCCAGAACTATTCTTAGGCTACCCAAAATCAGCTACGGCGTCCTTAGGCGTGTTTACGACTGCCGAGGCAGCTCTCAGGCGCCCAAAGCCGCCCGAAGTCGCCCGACGCAGCTCTAAGGCGCCCAAAGCCGCCCGAAGCCGGCCTAAAGCGCTCGAGCTCTACCGAGCCGCACCGATGCCCACCGATAGTGGGCGCCGGGCCTAATTGTGAATGGATCAAAATCATACTCCTTACATATCTGATTAAACATTTTGCTTGCACGCACAATATAACTGTTCTGCCTGTAGTTCGAAGATGTATGAGGTACACGTATAGGTGGATTAAAGCGAAGTGCTTTACATGGCACATTAAAATAAAATTTTGACAATAGCTCAGGGCTATCAATATTGTTATTGAGAATCTTTACCAAGAATAAGCAGTCTGCGATTTTACGTCGATTTACCAATGGCAGCAGATGATACTTTTTACAAAGTCTAAGATAATCGGCTGACTGGTATGGAATTTTTTGATGGAAACAGAGATATTTCATGAATCGTCTTTGAATGTTTTCCACGCGGTCAATGTATTTATGATAACGTGGATTCCATATCTATGACGCATACTCCAGCTGACCCCTTACATATGTGCAATACAATATCTTAAGTGTTTTTGCATCAGTAAAACACTTAGAGAGACGCATTATAAACCCAAGCAATTTTGAAGATTTTTTGACAATTACATCAATGTGTGTGTCAAAAAGTAACTTGCTGTCTAAATGGACTCCCAAGTCCCGAATAGTATCACACCTTGGCAAGATCTGGCCCGCCAAAGTATAAGTAGTGGCTAGAATTGCACGTTTTCTAGTGTAAGTGATCACCGAACACTTGGATGGGTTGAGGTCAAGTTTATGTGCCCGACAATACTCTTCGAGCCGATTCAAGTCAGCCTGAAGTGCTAGTCTATCTTCGAGCGTTGCAATAGCAGCAAAGATTTTCATGTCATCAGCAAAGCATAATAGTTTGGATGAATGGAGGCACTGATCGATGTCGTTCACATAGATTACAAATAACAATGGACCGAGCAGCGAACCCTGAGGCACGCCGCTGGGCACCTTTACCCAACTAGACATATAATTATTGAGCACGACTGCTTGAGACCTGTTGTCAATGTAAGAAGAGAACCACCTCAAGAGGTCCCCACGGATGCCTATATAGTTTAGCTTTTTAATTAGAGTATCGTGGTCAATCCGTTATTACAGTTACGGTCTAGCATTCTCATTCTTTGACTCTGATTATTTCGCAAACACCTGAAACTGTTTTAAGTAACATTTTCCAAGTCCTACTCAAAGTTTGGTTTATGGGATATAATACAAGTTTATGTCCTGAAGCCCGAGCTGGTTAGAATACCTCAGAGGCTTCAAAACTTCAGAAGAGGTACCGAAGAGGTTCAAATCTATACATTTTCCGAACTGATTTAAATTATTGATAAAATTTGTCTTGTCCATGAGTATTCTCAAAAATGTTTTTAAGTAGTCTAATAGACTAACCTTAATATCACCATGACAAATCCCAAGCTTATGCATGCGGTGGAGCGCGTACAGCACTTGGAAAGTGATCCACTTCTTCTCCAGAGTGGTGAGGAACGGCCGCGTGGACATGCGGTCGTAGACGCTACACTTGCAGTACTCGCGCATTAGGAGACCTGCTTTGTCTGTAAGCTGGAAAGAAGATAAAGAAATATTTAGTGGATGTTTTTCTTTTTTGCCATTTAGGATGCTGCTTCCAGAGGCAGCCCTTTCTTCGTCATTTTTTGTATCTCAAACTCTCTTATCGTCGAATATATCACGCCGCTTTTTTAAGCCGACGACGTATAGTTTCATTTTTTATTGATGGAAGATCAATGAATGACTTCTTCCACTTTGTGCGTAGCCAAAGGGAATGTCGGACTCTTACTGACTAAAATCCATCCGTGTTCCTCCTAATGTCCTTTGCCTTCCAAGGCCACGGTGACTCTTTCGAACAAATTCCGCAACATAGTGAGCTGCCATGCTAGCAGCTGTGGGTGCTTCGACAATCTTAATTTTAAAAGTTATAAACTAGGTACAATGTTATAACTACTGAACTTCTTATTTTAGTTTAGACATTATGCCTTCTTAACTAGATGTTATTTTGTATCAATCATTATTTTGCTCAAATAATCCTTAACTTTGTTCAAAAAAGATTTAAACTAAGTACTTACTGTGAAAAAGGATAAAAAATTATTTAAATTTTTGAATACTAAAAGCACTATTAGAATACAAATATTCTTAAACTGATAGAAGTCACCTTTGTACCTATTTTTCTGTTTATTTGTTAAATGTGTGTACATAAACTGTTATATAAGTAAGGGTAAACTCTAGTATCATGTACTTACAATAACCCTCTGGAAGGGCAAACAGTTGAATGCAGAAGCCAGTTGTTCTTTTATCTTCAGTATCCTCTCTTTATGTTCAGCTAGGGGTAGTGATGGGTCATGGACTGCAAACACCTTCACTACTACTAGACCTTCACGAGATCTAGCACGAGCTACCTTTAGGAAACGGGTTGAGCCAAGGCTGAAAACAAAACTTTCATATCATATCATTTGACCCAATTCAAAAGACAATAAATAAATCCTTTTTACTGTAAAGTAAAGAGTAGGTAGAAGACGTTATAGTAGGCATGTGTGCTATCACAGCTATACCAGATCAATTACAAAGACAAAGATAGAGATATTTTAAGCTTCGTTCTTTTTGGATTTCCATAATGTAAGTGTATATTGAATTTTCAGGTAGGGGGCTCATCTTAGAGACGTTTTTTTTTTATTGATTTGAAACTATGCGGAGGTATACACTTTACAAATTGTTATCATAATACTTATCAAAATTGACATTAATGATGCACATAACATTGAATCATACCTCATATCGAACGACAGGTCTACATGGTCGCTCAGGTAATGTTCTACGGGATATATCTGCGACGGAGCAACACCCACAAGTTGATTCCCCATTGTGTAATGCAAAAAAATACGTTCAACACATTTCTATCCTAACGATCACTTCTTTAGTTTCGACCCAGTGGATTATTTAGATTTGGGATCTTATAGAGCACTTGTTGATATTCTACGACGTTAACTAACTGAATAAGTTCGATTTATCGTAAGATAAATAAATAGTGAGAAAGTGCACGTATGTATTCAAAACAAAGCAAAATTTGCAATTTTTGACAAGTGTGTGACTGCCAGTATGTTGACAACTGACAATAGGTAGTGCGTTTAGGAGCGCACATTTCAGATCACAGTAGAGAATAACGCTTGTACTCATCGATTTTCTTTGAAAATATGAAATAAATTATACTTCCCACTGATTACTTTTTTTATCCAGATGGCAATTTTAATTTGAAAAGAGTATTTTGAAAAGTTTTTTATTGCATTCACTCCATTGTTTTCGAGCGTTTTTCTCATCCTGTCAAAAATCATAAAGAAAAATGACAACACAACTCATCAAAACTGCTGTCATTTCAGCTCTATGGTTTCTCTTTCCTTCAACAAACAAGCATTCCACCCATTTCATTGAATTTGATATCGTTTGCTAATAATATTTCAAAGAAATGTCTTCTAAAAGTGAAAAAGATCGAGCCAAACAGATCCAGGATAGATGCCAGAACATATTGATGCAGATGTTGAAGGATGAAGACAATAAATATTGTGTTGACTGCGATGCCAAAGGTACGCGGATTTTTTCTTTTTTTAGTTGCAAATTTTTGCATATATCTTTTTGAATACATTTTTAACGAGGTCATAAAAGTCTTAAATGTATATTTCTTCACAACTTACGTAAATTTCATGAGTATAATTCAGGTCCTTGAACTCAATTTTTAGAATCAGAATTTTATTATTCAAATGACTCACGTTATCTCGTAATAACTGTCTTACTATCGCTTCATATTTCATGTTCTCATAGCTTCCTTGCTCTTACTTTGTTAGTTGTTAGTATGAGCAGTAAATCAAGAAGGCTGCAAGACTTTGATAAACAATTTCTATTAACTTCTTGGTTGAATGATTTATGTGAATGTTTCAAAATGATATTGTATTCAGTGTTAACAGCTGCTGCAATTTATTGCAAACATTATTAGCTCACCTGGTCTTTTTTCACAGTATTTAAACTTTACAAAATCAACAAAGTACCTACCCCTTATCATTGTTCCAATACCGACTCATTAACTCTCTTTGCTTATGGATTAAAGGCAGAATAAAATTTCGCCACATTCGAAATTGTCATTTTGCTCAAACAATTAATGTGGAAAGACCCAAGTGTACTGAGATTCTAACTCAGGAAACTTACCAGTATTGTTGGAAAATCAAGCTTGGTTATTTTATGTGTTAGTCTATGAAAAGTGTAAAATATTTAACTGCACAAAATTACCTATTGTAACCAAATACTTATAATTTTACGATTGTAAAATGTAGATAATCTACTTTTATGTAGGACTTTAGTGCTGCTAAATAAACTGATTGTTTGGACATTTATTATAATAAACTGTGACAGCAGAAATCATCCTTATTTGCATTGCAATGAATGTATAAAACATGTAGGTAATTGCAATGCTATAGTCAATGACTTATATATAATAGCATTTTCCAAAAGAAATATGAAATTTATACAGATCTAATCCAGATTTATACATAATTATGATAGTGACTACCACATACTTCAAAACATTATTTAGCTACTTAACAATTTGTGAACAGATCATTTTGAATACAGTAAATCCCATCATAAATAAATACTTAACAGTTAAATACAATCAGTGGTGGATCCAGGATTGTCGTTTGGAGGAGGTGGGGCTCGACTCTTCTGAGGATAGATTTAAGCAAAGTAGCATCACTATAAAAGCACAAAACAATTGATTTAATTTAACCCATAACAAGCCTCCTTGGATTACTTTTCTTAAAAACCTTTAATGACCGATACATGGGGCTTGAGCCCCTTAGAACACCGCCCCCTGAATCTGCACATTTATGATTGGCCCAAATTACCTAAAAAACAATTTCTAAACTAAAAAAAATACCATTGTTAAACTTGATTGCTTATTTGGTGCTTGCAAAGGCATGTCATGACATAAATCATTACTTTACTAATCCTATCAATATTCTATTTATCACAGCCAGATCTATTGATGGATATGTTTTGCATTACAATAGCTTATACATATCTTGTTATTCCTTAGCTGTTTCACTGTTTTGCATGACATAATTGCATATCTTTCATTGCAAAGAATAATGATAATGCATGCATTGACCAGTAAGGAATGCATGACATATCATTAAGAAACTTTTAAATAAGAAAAATCATTTGATGATAACTGCTTCAAACGGATTACAGAATTTTCTATTAATCAAACATGTGATTGGGCTAAGAAAATGGCACCAACTGCATCAGAAGAACAGTGTTTCTTTTTTCCTAGGAGTCATCTACACTAATCTACTAATATTATAAATATACTAGCTTCTGCCCGCAACTTCATCCGCGTGGAATAGTTACTTTACCCCCGATTTTGAAACTCTCAGCCCGATCAGTTTAAAATTGACAAAGTTTCATACAAACTTTCATCCCCTATTTTACTGTAGATCACATACACATCACCCACATATTGTATGTGCCCATCTTTAATTTACAAGCTATAGTATTTTCACATTTATTGTGAATCTGATGGTTTTAATGGACCTTATTGATCCATTAAAACCATCAGATTTGGATTTAATGAAAAACAATAAACAGGTAAACTACTCTAATTATTTTCCAATTTACTCTTATCGTTATGACATAGCTTTTAATGGCAAATGTCCAAACATTGATATTTTTATCACAAAAACTGATATGATATCTAATGAATTTCATTTCAGTTGACTGGATAATTAATAGTCAATACTAAACATAAAGGTTTTTGTTTTGTTAGTATAAAGAGTATTTGGAAGGACTTGTAAGAGGCCTTTGCCCAGCAGTGGGACTGCAAGGGCTAGATAAAAAATAAAAAATGTAGGCCTACCCATAACTAGCCTGCTGGGTTTGAAGTCAGTTAAGTAGTTACTCCATATGGTTTCGGTATGTTTGAAAAAGTCACCACAGCTCTGCAACGCAAAGGGCACTAGGAGGAACACGGGTGGATTTTAGTCAGTAAGAGTCTGACAGTCCCTTTCGCTCCGCCCAGAGCGGGAGAAGTCATTTGATGATTTCCCATCCATGCAGTTACTCCAGATCAAATACTGGTATTCAGCTGCCTCTGGGTAGGCTGGAGGACAACCTTATCATGCTGGAATAAATAATAATATAATTTTATTTAGATCTTATTGATTAGTCATTAATGTGCTGTCAAAACAATGATCATAGTTTAATCACAATCTTCAATTACTTTATCAAATATGCCAACAAGTCAGTTATAGTCTTTAAAAAGGATTCACAAGTTACCTAACATTTTTACTCAACTGTCATACCTGGCAGTTCCTAAAAGGCAGGTATTTATAAATTATAATTATAGTTAATCAAACTATAACTCAGTTACTGGGTTGTGGAGGTTAGATAGCCAGTTGTTCCATTTAAAATACTGGTATTGGGCTGCATTTGGTTAGAAAAAGGCTTAAAGGCGTAAACATTTAAATAGTGCCCTCCCATTAATTAATTAAAACACCGACAACAGGAAGGGTATAATTATGTTTTGCCTTCTATATCATCAATGTTTTAGTATGCCAATTTAACATACTTCAAATAATTCCCGTAATTTAGTTGATTGGTTTAAGTTAGTACAAATTATATGCTATTTGTAGATTCAACGAAAATTATAATTGTACTAGCTTCTGCCCACGACTTCGTCCGCGTGGGGGTAAAGTAACTTACTTTACCCCCGATTTTGAAACTCTCAGCCCGATCGGTTTAAAATTGACAAAGTTTCATCCCCTATTTTATCCCCTAGGGGGTAGAATTAATCAAAATCCTCTCTTAGCGGATACCTACGTTATAACATCTACCTGCATGCCAAATTTCAGCCCGATCCGTAGTATATCCGAGTAGTTTGGGCTGTGCGTTGATAGATCACTATGTCAGTCAGTCACTTTTGAGTTATATAATAATATATTTAGATAGAAAATGTACTGGAGTGTTAACTACCCGCAAAATAATTACATAAGGATTTATATATTTTTAGGATAAAATATATTTTTCTCGTCAATCTATCTTTTGCTCAATTTAAACTAGATGTGTTCGGTGTTTCTTAGATGATTATCCTGAGAAAAATACCGAAACAAACTGAGAAGTCTCAATAGACTCACATACTATTTGTAATCATTTGACGAATATAAAAAATGCAAAACGCGTAGCGGCCATCATTGCGACTCTTGCGAGGCATCGTTAGTTGCACAACAGCGCGCGACTTGGCCACGCAACGAGAAACATACCATAGTTGTGCATTGTGACAATATTGCACAATATTCCATGGATAATTATGCATTGCTTGAAACTAGAAAAGCAAGAATCAGTGGCTACATATGATTCTAGAGGTGGACGCCAACAGCTGGTATGATTGGGAGTTTGAGATACCAGGACCTATACGATGACGTGCCAATGCTAACATGATTCCGTTGTTAGAGAGAGATGGAGCTATACAAGACGAGTAGCACTGCACCTTTATCTCAACGGCATCATCATGGTATTGACACGTCAACGTAGCGGCTGCCATCATACCAGACAGCTTTACCACAGTATTCCGAATAAAGTTCATCACATAAGAGAAGTCCCGCGGTAATAAATTAAACTAACATAATTCGAAAAAACAACATCAAACACACAAATATTCCGACATATGGCTATCATCGTCATCATCAACAGCCTGTTGCAGTCCATTGCTGAACATAGATAGGCCTCTCCAATTGCACGCCACTTAGATCTATTTTTGGCTTCTCGCATCCAGTTTCTGCCAGCCGTCCTGCGCAAATCGTCACTCCACCGTGCCTGAGGACGTCCTACATTACGTTTGCCGAGATGCCTGGTCTCCACTCTAGAACTCGTTTACCCCAACGGTTGTCGGTTCTACGACTAATATGGCCAGCCCACTGCCACTTCAGCTATCATGGCTATCATCGCATCTCTAAGAGTTACGGAATTTTACAGCAAAGATATGGTCCTTAACAATACCTATGTGTTCTCATTTTCACAGGTCCTCGCTGGGCATCATGGAACCTGGGTATATTCCTGTGCATCCGATGCGCTGGCATACACCGCAACCTCGGCGTCCACATATCTAAAGTGAAGAGTGTCAACCTGGACTCATGGACGCCAGAACAAGTCGTAAGTTCTTTATTTCCCCCTTATTATAATATGCACGCATAAATTTGGATTTTTTTTAGCGCTGTGAGCGCAGACACAAAATAAAGCATTAGTTCGGTAGTTCTTGTGTCAGGAACGTATGCATACCTCGCTTAAATTAATGCACATGCCGTGTTCTCTTCAGCACTATACGTTGATTGGCTAGCTTCTTCTTCGTCGTTTCCTTACTGCTGAGGATCGCGACCACATACGACGCGTTTCCAAGCCATGCGTTCTTCTGAATCGTGGACCGCTCTGTACAGTCTGCACAACTGCCTTCTTTATGGCATCGGACCATCTTGCCGGTGTTCTACCTTGAGCGCGCTTTCCTTCGACCCGGTCCAATATCATGAGCCTTTCCGGATTATGCTTGGATGAACGCATAATATGCCCAAAAAGGCTGAGGGCACATTCCTGGCATATTACAGAAAGCCGTTTGGTGATATTGAGTTCTACCAGTATGGACTCATTAATAATAAATTATTCGTCGACTGATAGAGCAAGCCTAATGTATACCTATAGGCAAACTGTGTACCTTTGTGCATGAAGGATAATAAATAAAAAGCCACTTGCTTAGTCACACAATGTACCTAAATTATGGTATTCCACTACTTTGTTTATTGTTGATAGGCTCGCGGTTAAACACAATCTGACCTGATTTAAAGCGATGATATGGTTTACTATGGAGGATGCTTGCCGTAGAAATCGTGCTCATACCCCAGAGGACAGATTCATACACCGTTGATCGATTCAACGTTTACTAGTAATCATCAATGTCTGCCTTTCGTGTCAGAACACGTACTGAGCGCTAAACGCCTCGCACACTCGCAACGCGCGAGCGCACATCTCCGCGACAGCACGCATCTCCGCACAGCTTCGGTGGATACACCCGAGCTGAAAAACATCTCTTCTCGTCTCCGCTTTGCACTTCTCCACACATCTCCATCATCATCATCAACAGCCTGTTGCACTGCTGGACAAAGGCCTCTCCAATTGCACGCCACTTAGATCTATTTTCGGCTTCTCGCATCCAGTTTCTGTCAGTCGTCCTGCGCAAACACATCTCCGCTTTGTTGAAGTCCAGGCCTTAGCCATTTCTTGTAGCGGGCATTGCCCGTTAGCCATGTTCACCTGTACAAGTCCGCCTGACACGATGTTATCGCGCCACAGTGACGTATCGTGTCGCGCGAAATTATTCAAGTACCCTTTATACCGTAGATTGCGTGACTTATAACAATAAAGTGCTTACCAAAGCGACGTCAATGAACGAAGCACGTGGGCGGTCGTTAGCTTAAATATAAATGCTGAGGTGCTATTTTTACTTAAGGGTTTCTTTCTTTGTAATTATTTTCTTTGGAACTGGTTCCTGGGTTTATAAATGAAGATTTGTATGTAAAACAAAGTTTTGTTACAAAGACTTATAAATACGCGAAGAAACAGAATAAGAATCAATTTGAAATGATTTGTTTTACAATAATGTTTTAGTTCTAAACAATAATGGCATACAGGCAGATGACTAAAATGCGTCAAAACGGAGGGCAGAGCAAGCCCCGAAGATATTGTTGCAAAATAAAATCGTCCGTCCGTGTTCCCGGAAATACAATCCCTTTTCATTTTATAATTCATGAAGTAAGCCCATTGCTGGCTGATCCCTTTGGGTTACCCTTTGGCCCTGTCGACCAAAAAAATGTACTTACAACTAGTTCTATACATATCAACCCTCGCCACTAGCCGATCTTTCTAGCTGGCAGAATGAGGAGGTTTACAAACATTGATTGGAATCTTCTTGTTTGCAAAAATGACCGTGTTCAGATCGTTTATTGCTGCTATCTAATTGTAATAAGACACCTTGCCCCTACAACGAAAAGGTATTTCTTTCATTGAATAGATACGTCACATTGCGTGTAAAAGAATCAATGCCATTTGCATGATGACCGGCAGTAAAAAGGGCGGGAAATGGTGGTTACTATTTCCCGCTCGTTTTATTGTCAGGTCAAAGTCTTAGAATCTTTCCGTTCTAAGACTTGTCGGTGAACATGCGGAAGAAGCTTCCATTCTTGTTTCGATGATCTGAAAGTTATTTTTTTTTTTGAAAAAAGTTCAACCGACTCCAAGGGGCCATTTCAAGTATTAAGTAAGCACTAAAGGGGGGCGAGAGGTCTTGATTTGCTTATTTTTAATTACGTAGGGGATGGGGGGATCCGGGATGTGATTACGTCAGCAATATTGATATATTTAATTTTTCAGATTGTATTTGATTTAGTCCATTATGGTTTGAACACATGGCAATCCGGCGAGGTCTTACCCACTGGGCTATCATTAATTTAAGACTAAAAATTCCTTATTTCTAGACGACGGAAGTTACTTTTGCTGACGAGGGGGAGGGGGTGATCAAAAATATAAAAAATTCTACTTACGTAATACTTGAACGGCCCCAAAGGTAGAAACCTCGGAGCAATCGGTGTCCATACATAAAACAAACCTACCGAATTGAGAACCTCCCCATTTTTTTTAAAGTTGGAGGAATGATAGCGTATTGCACCGACCCCAAGTAACATGTGGCAAGTAGAGGTCCGTGGTCGTCACAGTCTTAGATTATATAGTTAAACTAGATTTCCCCGCGACTTCGTACGCGCTTATCCCGTTTATTAACGTTCCCGTATAGCTTATATCCTTCCGTAAAAATGTGCCTATCATATAAAGAATTCTCCAAATCCGACTGGCAGTTCCAGAGATAAGTGCGTTCAGACTCTTCAGCTTTCTTTTATTACTTTAGAGGAATCGCCGGTTTCTGGAAGGGGCATCCTTTCTTATTTCAATTACCTATATGAAAGAAAAGAGAGAGAGAATGATAGCGTGCTACGCCAAAGACATGGGCAGGAAAATGGTGATAGTACTTTATTTCGACCAATCACGTTCCAGGTATCTCTCCAACAAATGGGCAACTCTCGCGCCCGCGCAGTCTACGAGGCGAACTTACCCGACTCCTTCCGAAGGCCCCAAAACGACTCGTCGCTCGAGGCTTTCATCAGAGCTAAGTATGAGCAGAAGAAGTACATCGCTAAGGAGTGGGTGCCACCCGCACTGCCTAAGGTCAACTGGTAAGTTTATAAACTTAAAAGGTTTTATAGAGAAATAACTACAGGTAGCACAATCACCCTTCTCGAAAAAAGTCTACTTTGGAACTGAGCAAGTAGCCTGCTTCCTGAAGCGATTTTTTACCAAGTGATTATTAAGCGTCATTTTCGAAGAGATCTTAGCTAAATAAGCAACACTTGCCGTGCTCGGTTTGTGGATCAATCTTAACATAGCGAAATTCCTCATTGCTTCGGAAAGCTCGATGAGCTGTTGTTCCCGGATGTCATTCGTAGATAAGGCTGTAAACCTGACATCGGTCTTACCGAGGGATATCATGTAGGGGTCAGAAATGCAGCTGTTCTATGTAAAATACTGGTGTTCCGCCGACTCCGGTTAGGCTGGTAGCCGACCCCAACACAGTCATAAGTAAAGACTAGACAGATTCATTGATTCGCGAAGCATCATTTTGTTTATTTATTGGGGAGCAAGTATGGAGACGGCTCTTGTAACAGTAAAGACTGGTCACTGCCGCTTAGCTTTTGTTCAACCAAAACTAGAGTTCAGAATCTACAGAGTGTATTGGCTGATGAAGGGCTTCAGGCCTCTGACCCATGAGGCATTATACGTTATGGTAGATTCCCAACAGGTTCTATAACTACTTATATGGAAAATAAATCTAGCCTAACATATACTTGACAAATGTTTCAGGGACAAAGAGATCGATGAAGAAATAGAGAGGCAGAAAAGGAAAAAGAAATCCAACACGTCGGGCTTAGGACCTCTGCCAGCACCGAGCACTAGTGATAAGAAATACAATGTAAGTATATGTTACACTAGCTGCTGCCCGCGACTTCGTCCCCGTGGAATCCCCGATTTTAAAACATTCTTTATCGCTGCTCCGCTCCTATTCGCTTAAGCGTGATGATATATAGCCTAAAGCCTTCCTCGATAAATGGTCTATTGAACCCAAAAAGATTTTTTCAATTCGAACCAGTAGTTCCTGAGATTAGCGCGTTCAAACAAACTCTTCAGCTTTATAATATTAGTATAGATATACAAACGTGTAACAGAACAAACGCAATACCTCCTAAGGGGTCATTGTACTCATCTTATGAACAACTTTAAGTACGGCAACAAACCTGAAATCGCGAAAAAAAATCAGCTGTTCAGTACATTTTGTCGAGTTATCCGTACATAAATGTATGGGGTAACCGATTTTTTTAAATTCTGTTGTGGTCCCATAGTAAAAGTTGTTTATAATGATAAGTACAATGTCCCCTTAGGAAGTATTGTGTTTATTCTGTTACACGCTGACACGCAGCGCAGCAGTCAATTGCTCAACCACTGCGCCAACCAATCGACAAACTTGAATAAATACGACAATCAAAAACCTTTGGATATGCCATTTTATAGCTTCTGTACCACCATTGAATTATTTTGGGTTAGGTTTTCGTTCAATGAGGATAACTATATATTATAAAAGATTTATAGATTTGAAATTATGTCATTTATAATTGCCAAAGCGCTATAACACGTCCATATAGTGTTTATAATCACTACACCTTTTTGATAAGGGTTTACATGAAACAATTACGAATTTGTTATATCGTTTTTTGTATGTAATTGAACATGTACGTAATAGCATAAGCCAGGGTTGCGGAATTTGCTCGAAATAGGCACCGCGACCCTGGAACGCAAAGATTAAAAGAAACACGGGTGGGCTTCAGTCAGCAAAAGACTGACACTCCCTTCCCCACCGCCCAGAACGGAAGAAGTCTTTTGAGGATTTCCCATCGATAAAAAAGGTAACATAGCATGGCATATTGAGCAAATCCTAATTCCACAGTGTAATGTGCACACTTCTGTAAAAATACTAGACGCGCGCTTCCGACTTTTGTCGGAATCGTCTCCTTGCTTTCAACATCAAAATTTAATAACCTTAAAATAAACTTTTCAGAAATCTGACGTCATCCCCAGCATTCCGAAACCAAAATCGTCAGTAAGCCCAAAACTGGGCAGGTCTACCCCACCCACACAACCGGACCTCAGCAAGACTTCAAACGGCGCCGCCGACCTCCTCGGACTCGACACGGGCACTAAACCGGACTCCAAACCCGCCAACGACGACATATTCTCCAGCTTCTTTTCTGCCCCTTCAGAAAAACCTGCTGAAACCAAACCCGAAGACTTGAAACCGGACCTCAAAACCGAAGAAGAAAACTTCTTCAAGCAAGCCGCACCCACGGAGAAGGAAAAGTCAAAGTTAACAAAGGACAGTATATTAGCTTTGTACAGTCAAACACCTTCAACTAATTTAGTGAATCAATTCAATCCCGTACAGCCTGTTCAACCGGTGCAACCAGCATACCCGTTCGGAAATGTTTTCCAACACCAGCAAGGTTTCAGTAACATGGTGCAACAGCCCGTGCAACAAAACGGTATGCAGTTCAATCAATTCCCCATGCCTAACCAGTTCCAGCAACCGTTCGGAGGTCCGGTACAGCAACCGTTGCAGAATCAACCCTTCCAAAGTAATCAGTTTTTCAATCAGCCCCAACAGCCATTGTCGCAACAGTTTAATAGTTTGAACTTAGGACAGAGTTTCCCGAACGCGTTCGCGCAACCCAATGCGAACGTTGCTAGTAACACGACATGGCAGTAGGATTATGTTGGTTTAGACTTTTTTTATTTACCGCGGATGTATTTTGTATGTCAGAAAGCTAAGGTCATGTAGTTATGTTTTTGACAATAATGTTTTTATGTACTGCCAAGAAATTTTTAAAGTATCATTTAAATACAAGTTATCCCTTTTCCCCCTTTTTTGTAGTCTGATGCCATAGAAATATTTTTGCCATAGTTAAGATTTTAAGAACCTACCTCATGTCGTTCTTTTTATTTCCACTTAGCTACAATACAGTTTAGTTTCTAATAGGTTGTCAAAAGCTCCAGCAGACAGGCCCTACACAACAATGCGACAAAGAGACTTATCGTGTCGAGCTGTCTGTGGGTAGCATTAAGGGTGCATAGACTTTCGTGGCAGTCATTATATTTATCTTCAATAAACAGACGAAAACCGCGATAAAAATTGCGTTATACATATGCTCACACTGGGGTAATTTCAGAAGGGTTTTCCATGGCTATAGCCAAAACAGTTACTCACTGACACGCTCAGTTCTTAACTATAGAAAGCATAGACAATACCTCTCGACCAGTGACCGTCGGTACTTTTCAGTGATCTGTGCCCAAAATAAAATCATGAGTAAATATTTCAACAAATAGATCTCAAGCAATAGGTCTTCGTAAACACCACTACATGACTACAAAGCTCGGTACATCTGCGTGGAGTTGATACACTGTAGATAAGTTAGCGTGAGCGATGGCTCGATCGGCTTCTTAAGCAGTTTGTTCCTATTTATGTATAATGCTCAGATATCTGAGGATGCTGTACACAGCATGGTGCGGAATGTTTCGAAAACTTTACAGAAAAAGTGTAGCGAAATGACAGCTCCGAAATAAAATAAAGGTCGGAAATCGGTTACTTCGTTTTGTGTAGATACGTCCTTTTTTCTTATGACGGCAGAACTGACGTAAGTATTTTAAAAATCGATATATACCGTATGTTTTCTGTAATAAGATTGATTGTATAAGCGCCGCAATTTATTTTTGAATACGTCAAAAATTTCCTCTTCTGTGTCTATGTCACTTTTTTATCAGATCTTTTATTTTATAAAACAGTAAATAAAGGCAAGCCTTACCGCACCTGTTGTGTCCAGTTCCTAAAACTTATGAGACTTGGGACTTCAGAATGAGTGGAGCGAATGGGGAAGTACTTAGTAGTGTTATTTCTTTAAATGCTAAGGGTTTAAACTGCAATTTATGAGTTGATCTCGACGGGAGACTAGAACTACTAATTATTTCTTGCATCTGCTAGTTGACTTTCAATGATTTGAAGGCATATAAGAAGTATGCATCAGTATTTCACAATTTTATGGGTAAAGCACTGAACAACATTGCATTGTTATTTCAGAGCTGCGGGCGTACCATGACATCATAAAACTTGAGTCTTCCGAGCGAGAAAAAGGGATGGAGCTATATAGGGTGTATAACTCTATCCCTCTTTCTCGCTCGGAAGACTCACGTTTTAACACCTCATGGTACGCCCGCTGGTCCCATAACAGCATAGAAAGTCAACTATACAATGTGATTTTTAATCAGCATCATTAATCATTTCTGCAAAAAATGAACTTTTAGTAAAATTATAATCTGTTTGGTATATTTTTGTTCGCATAACTTGACAAAATCTAGAAAACTGCTGATTTTTTTATGAGTTATTCAGAACTGAATAGATATAGATTGGAGATATTCTTTTGTCCTTTTTTTTAAGCTTTCGAAGTTTATCACTTGTTCTGAAGTTTTAATGGTCAATGCACACATGTTCGGTTTGAACTCATTTTGAGGAAGGTAAAGCAAGTGCCCTTTGATTTGTAAATTATGGTACTGACACTGCAGTGTACAAATGAAATAGAGTTAAAAATGCCAAAATACAGATAATACTTTTACACATAAGAATAACAAAATGACAGTGTGTGCAAAGACTTAAGTTATTTTGAGCTGTGTTCATCAGTATATATTGCATTATGGCTGATTCTTCAAAAGTTAAGCCGTCTAGACATGGGCGATAGTTAGTGCACAATGTTATCTAATATACTAACTATGTGTTAATTTCAATAAGTTTGAAGTCTTATAGGGATTAGTAAATTAATGTTTTAATAAGTATTACAAAGCCAGAAACGCCTGAAAACAGCTTGAAATAACGAACCAAGCTTGACTAATGTATGATTTTCATGAAGCGGGTAGCGTTGGAGCGCATTTTGCAATGCATAGGAATTCGAACCTTATTTAAAGTGGGTCGATGTTATATTTGCTTGCGCTCTGGCGCGGCCAGCTGCGTGGCTGTCCTACATAATTCGATCTATGCAAACTATGTAAATCTGATGATATATTTTTTTTATTTTCATTGAATAATTTTTATTTATATATTATTGTGTATCCTGAAAACGTTTTAAACTTTGAATAATAATTTAGCACTTTTTTAACACTATTTTAAATATTTATGCACAGATTACGATTTGTGTTTGTGTAGCAGTAATTTTAAGTAGATTTTTATTTTTTTGCGATACGCAGACGTCCTGGATTCTTTATATTCCGAAATAATAAAAAATGTATTTGAAAAGAGTTAAAAAAAATAACAGATACTTATTTTATTTTTATATTTTATTTAATCATAGAAATAAAAAGAAAACATATATAAAACAGATAATTTATTTAAAAAAAAAGATTTTAGGACGTTTGTAACTCGAGAATTGGTGCGTGTTCAGCGTATATTTTTATTTTTATTTTTAGAGGTTAAAATGTTGAATAAAATCTGATAACCATTTTCTCTAAATTGTAAAATTCTATATTATAACTATTTACAAATAGGAAGCCATTCCCATCTCATGCTTTTATGGCATTTTTTCGGTGTTCCTATGGTTTACAAGTATTAATTATTTTTTAAACTTGAATTTTAGTAGAAAAGAATATGTTCTAGAACCTGGCCAGAAATATTTCACATGGAACTTTAGAAACAAAAAAAGGTTTGCAGAGAGTCATATCTGTCACTCATACATTTTTGTCTATTTTTAAAGCTCTGGGTTATATTAATCCCTGGTTCTAAATGTGAATTCTGCCTGTGCACGTAATACTTTTGTCATAAAAGACTGATTTCTCGTGCATTGTTCTTTTGGAACAGGGTCATATCGTATGAACATCTGTAATAATTTGTCAATTTAATTACATTTCGTTGAATATAACTTCTAAATCCTTTGTCTTGTATTGTATATTTGCTGACAAAACTTGCGTTTCTCTCAAAATATGAACTTGCAAACCCCAGGCCATCGGCATTTCAAACTAGAGGGTAAATTTGGCGACCGTACAGTCTATTATTGCAATTCAAACCAATGCAATGGCTGAAAAGTAAGTCGCTTTTTGTACGCTCGTAATTTGCATCGACTACATCTTGATGATGAAAGCCTATTAACAATGTGCTAGTTATCTCTTGCATTTTGTTCTCAATTTGTGAAATTCACTCTTACAGGCCTAAATTTGATTATGAAAGTACGAAACGCTAATCGATTTCGTTTATCATCACATCACATTCCAATGTCGGTTTCGCGCCAATTTATTTGATGGGCATGAACTTATAAGTATACGAAAGTCATGCGTCATACTTTCATAATGAATTTAAAAAACGAAAATCGTATGCGTCAAACACGAATGATGACGAATATAGAACACGATTACTTTGATCGAACGAGTGGAGTGCAATCTATGCCCGATTTGTCGAGATGTCGATAGTACTTGAGGAAATACCTATATCTGTCAAAAAAATGTGATGTCTACTTGAGTAGTAAGTAAATGGAGAAACAATATGTTATTAAAACGGAAGTATCTTTAATCGCAAATCTTTATTGTGAATGTTGTTTCTTTATTTGAACCAATAAATGCTCTTTTTTTTTAAGAATCAGATGGTGAGTACAGTATACTAATATTATAAAGAGGTTCAGTAGATCCAGAGATAACCCCTTACAACGTCACAAACTCACAAACGTTAGTGAGTTTGTGACGTGTAAGGGTCCGGGGATCTACTGAACCGATTTTCAAAATTATTTCACCAATAGAAAGCTACGTTATTGTGGAGTGTCATAGGCTATATTTTATCTCCGTATTGCCACGGGAACTGTAACAACGCGGGCGAAAGCGCGGGGCGCTGCTAGTTATAAATCTTTTAGCTACATTCTGAGGAGTGACTGTACATAAAACAACTATTAAAAATGAATTCGTAATGTACAACGGAAAACTAAGTGATGTCAAAGAGTCAACAAAAATGGCAAAAGCAGTTTTTTTTATAATTAATGCACACTCCATTTCTTACTACTCTGTATCTTTCCGATTGACAAGAATCCCCAATTTGTACTGATAGGAGTATTATTTTAGATCGTCATTCATGAAACCCACTTTTGATGTATTTAGTTGAAATATAAAATGTGATTCTTAATATTTAATATAGTAAAAGTAACGGGCGATTAGTCATATTGGCTGGATTTAGCCCTGATTGAGCCTGTATTTCGTTTACATACCTAAATAAATATAATGCCAATAGAAATATTTTTATTACCGTTGCCTCAAACTACCTAAATTTCTAACAGAGATGCATATATATTTATGCAGAGATCCAATTAACTAAGATCATCAGCCTAGCCTTTTCCCAACTATATTAGGATTTGCTTCCAGTCAAACGGGATTCAGCTGAATATTACCAGTATTTTATGTGGAGCGGACGCGTATCAGACCTCCAAACCCATTAAACCCAGTTAATGGGTTTGAACACGGTACTTGGCAAGTCTGGCTTCTGACAATCCGTAAAGACTGCCAAATATCTACAAATGTCAGCCGGGATCAACGGTTTAACGTGCTTTCCAAGGCACGGAAGAAACTGTACCTACTGTGGAATGCTGTAGCACCCATCCACAGACCAACCTTGGCATGTGTTGCTTAACCTTTGAAGTCGACCCTTGCGGCTGTTAGTGTATAGCCACGAGCTCCTCCAATTAACTAAGATACCTAGTCTAAATCAGATAGAAGGCTAGGAAGGATCAGATATTGTTTACTCTTTTAGTGCGTCTCCGAAACGGAAGGACCCGCCTGGGCAGTCAATAGTATTGTAATATTGGTCTATGGTCAATAGGAGAAAACCATTACCTCAATGGAGAAAACCGATGACAGTCGGAGAGTACTTTGACAACGTTAAAATGGAAACGGATACCGACAATTAATGTTATAAGGGTGGGTAGGATATTCGAGTAGGTACCTAACCTATGCCGCCTTGCTAACTTTGCATTGGTGCGTCACAAAGTTATTAGGAAATTGAATAACGAACTAAAGGGTGAGAGAGATTCGAGAGAACATCATTGCAAAGATTGCATGAGAGCAAGTGTGAAACGATTCGTTTAAGTCCCTGCGGGGCTGTGGAAGTATCGAAATGAGAGGACTGACCTCGTAAATTACCTAGTTATATTTTTACTTAAGCGTTACAAAAAATCCTAGCAATATATTTTTTATTAGGATATTACAATAAATAGAATATTATGATTAAAATAAAAAGAAAGTAATTGTGTGAACGAAAAACACATCAAAACAGCGGTTTTTATGCGTAAAACGGAACGGACGCAATAAGTAGCTTGGGCCAGAAACCGTATTTTCCAACTGTTTTTAGTAAAATCTATGTGAGAAAGGGAGTACACTGTTGAAAAATCGGAAATCATGGATTGCGGGTAAGTTAATGTGATAAAAATTATACTTTATGTTTTTGATTGGTCTTTACTTTTATCGGAAAAGTAGTTAAACTTTTGTTTTGGCGCCCGCAGCCATATTGTGTCAAACAGCTGTTGCGGGACGACTTCTGTGCGCTCCGTTGTTTTTGTCGTTTTTATTAACAAAAAAATGTGTCCAAACTCGTTACATCGTAATAAACAATGATAACGTAGTGCTAAAAAAGTGTTAAATAAATAAACTTAACCAAATTCGTTGGTCGGGATGTGTTTTCAATAATCATAATATCATGGCTTGTGGATTGCAAAACTACGAGGACAGTGAAATGCCCGCAGCAGAACTTGAGTTCCAAGCGAAATGGAGCAGGTTTTCCGACTGGTTGCACTGCATTTGCGTGGTTACGTTCGACTTGGAGCTCGGACAGGCTATGGAAAGTGTGTATCCTCCTGGTGTCAAACTAACCGATCAAGAGAAGTGTAATATTTGTTATTTGGCATTCCCTGACTCCAATTCTGGGTGTATGGGAGACACCCAGTTCCACGTGCGTCTTCGTTCGCGGGCGGGGCTCACGCGCCAGCAACTTGTGTACAACGACGACAGTGTGCCGACGTTGCGCGCCGACTCCACGCACTACTGGGGCTTCGTGTACTTCAGACAAGTTAAGGACCCCTCCCTGCCGCGAGGATACTTCCAGAAAAGTATAATTTTACTTACTAGATTACCTTTTATAAACTTATTCTACAAAGTAATCCAATTGATAGCCCCTAAGCACTTTGAAGAAGGGGAAAGGAGCCTGGAAGCCGCCTGTCATGATATTAACAGGTGGCCTTCACTCGACGCCGGCCAGAATGTGTTGTTACCTGTGCTCGGTACAGTTTTTCAATCATACATTCCTAACCAACAGACTGGAAAGATCACTCGATCCGACATCGCCAAACAAGTGCACTCATCAAATGTACCTCATATATTAGCGTCAATACAAGATGTGAATGTGTTTGATGTGCTATCCAGTGTAATTTCACATCTACATTTATTATGGGAGTTAGTGTTGACTGCAGAACCTATAGTGGTTATGGCAAGTTCACCTACAGAATGCTCTGCATTAGTTCAAGCCCTGACATACTTGATTCAGCCATTGCCATATTCGGCAGAATATAGACCTTATTTCACAATACATGACAGTGAATTCAAAGAATTTACAAGGAAACAATTCAACCCACCTTGTGTAATACTAGGTGTGACCAATCCATTCTTTACGAAAACATTGCAACATTGGCCACACACCATTAAATTGGGTGATGCTACCTCAATAAAAACTAAACTAAGGAAAGTTGGTAACCTCAAGCTTTTAGATACTGCTCCTGGTGTGTACACCCAGTACAAACCTTTTTTGGAAAAGGATAAACAAATTATAAAGAAATTGCATAATGGGATTAGAACTGATCGCCCATCTGAAGTTCAAACTGCTATGGTCAAGCGACACTTGCTTGAACTAACCCAAAGTTTTATGATACCTTTGGAGAGGTATATGGCATCTCTCATGCCCTTGCAGAAGAACATTTCGCCATTTAGAGCACCACCAGTACCAAACCCATTCAACCCTGAAGATTTCTTTGCAACTTTACAAAATTCAGGTCCTCAGCTAACCACTGGTATCAAAGGCGATTGGATTGGACTATACAGGAACTACTTTAGGACACCCAACTTTAGTGCATGGTTCCATGAAAGACACAACAATTTGACAAACAAATTACATGCATTGCAACTTGAGGCTTTGGCTGAGAGTGACTTGAAGAAATGGTCAGTTGGCAAGAAGGAGGTTGAAATTGTTGATATGGTCTTAAAACTGAGAGAAGTATTGAAGAGCAACCCCCCGGTGGCGGATAATACCAGGACACTGCTCGCGCGGCGTTTGGAGGACCTCAACTGTGTCCTGCCGGAGGATATGAAGTCTATACTGAATGCAGCCACGTGACAGAAGCACTGCTGCGCCTCAAGCCTGAGAGGATGCAGCGACGACTGCAAGACACAATTCAGGAAGTTAAGACATGGTCACCCTATCGTGTGCATGTGAAATGTTAAGGTTTTTTTATCTATGTGCAATAGTACCGTATTTAGGGGTCGCTTGCGCAAACGAGTTGCGAATATAAACTGTTTCATTGCGATATTTTTTATTGTATTAATTTGCGTTACTAATGTGCTGTAAAAAACAATAATAAGGCACCATGTTCGCATTTAGAATTTTACACTCTTTGATTTTACCGTGTGTGGCCAGATATTACTTTATTATGAAGTTGATTTACGATTGTAATTAGTTAGTATTTACGTAAACAAGTAAACTGTAAAGGCCTGATTATATTTTAAATGTAATAATCATGCTGATATAATCATTTGAATCCATTAAATGAATTGTTTTGAGGAATCTGCTTCCATCTATGTACTATGATATTAAGTATCTGATCTAATTAAGTAGTAATGATAGTACTGACAAAGTATCCTGTTAGGAATTAAGTACTGATCTTAGATTAATTTGGTATTTTAACTTAATTTGGTCGACTGACTAATTAGTACCGATCCTCCTTGTTTGTTTATCCTTTTACGGCCATAAAAGACGTTTATAATGCTACTGTAGAGCATTTTCCTGTAATATATGTTATAACTACTTCAGTAATGACTGAATTATGAAGTCAATTTAAACATACTTTTGACCAAGTCATTGTTTACCTGCGTAAACAAAACTGGCATTCAACGTAGTATTTTATATTACCGAGACTAAATTCGATGTACAACTAATACAGCCATAATTCTGCATACTTAATAAAAATAATCATTGAGCTTTCAACTATTGAAAATCTTGCCGAGAACGTCTGGTGTATCGTTTGTTTGTTCACAGATAAAGGCACGATATTATTATGAAACTTCGTCGATTATAAATAGGTGTTGTAAATATTGTAGTTATAAAATTAATCATTATCTTTTGAGTAACCAGAGAAAGTGTCGGAAGGCGTTTTATTAAATAATTATCAACCATTGTAATCCAATTGGATCACAATGTTTACCTCCAACTTATGCGACATATTATTATGTAAGTCTGCTATTCTTTTGCCGTATGAGCGAGGTCACAAAAAAAACGCGGTCAGTTTTTGTTTGTTACTAGCTGTTAAGTTTCACGCCACTTATAAATGGATTTTAAACGTAATTGAAAATCTTGACACTGGTTCTTTGGAAGAAATATTTTAATGTAAAATATTTGGTCAGCATACGAATGCCTATTATCATGTATCACTTTACGATACAAATAACAGTTTCAGAGTTGTCACAACTCACAACAAACCCGCGCTGAGTCACTAATATGAATCAAGTAGCTTAGTTACAGTTTGAATTATAAACCATTTCAATTACTGTGAGAAATGTTTCAATGTGTCATTTGTTTGAATGAGCATTCTCTACGCTCTAACAAAGAAAATAAATATTCTCTCATTGTCGATGCCTGTGAAGTGGCTCTAGTTAGCGGTATTCTAAACTAATCGTTTATAAGATCTTCCAGAATAACCGATACATGCAATACATTAATTAAACTTATGATATTTAAATGTCCAAAAATATTCTCTGCTGAGTTCTATTGCCAAATCGTAATGTGTAAAAGACTAATTTAGCAGTTTATCCTGGTATTCTTCATACCGGGAAATACCTTCTGCTGATTTTGACGGGTACTATTAGGAAAGATGCTTAAAAATACCTTCTGCTGATTTTGACGGGTACTATTAGGAAAGATGCTTAAAGTTTCATTCTAAACTTGGTCGTCGTAATTGAAAACAGATAAAAAACGCTTTAGCGAACGATGAAGTTGTACTGTGTTTCCAATAAGTCTTCTAGCGAAAAAATTTTGCCTCTATGAACACAGAACACAGTCCAATTCCAGTCTAAAGAATAAGTAATTGTCTTCGTTCGTGCTAAGTCTAGTTATAAGTATGAGTTACTTACGGTCCACCCATTACTCAAACGCCATTCAATTTGAAGTCGAATTTAAACTCCGGTTACTGAATTCAGAATTGGAAGTTGAGAGCTTGCGAAACTCAGTATGAGAACTTGTTAAACTTAAGCATTAGAATTTGTCAAATTCTAAACTTCTATTTCTCAATTCTGACACCAAAGGTAATAAATATTTCAGTCATTTGAATTAACAAAACACTAAAATTGTATATCGTTTGAGTATTCGGGGTTATTCGCATTGAAGTATATTTTCGTATACTATTTTATTAGAATGTATATTAGAATCTCTATATTGTATGTGTATCTGTCCTATATGAATGTATCGCAAACGGTGCGTTACGATTGTCAGTGGCGGTAACTAATCTTTATCATTATCGGGCGCTAATCTTTCATAAATCTACCGAAGCGATAGAGTAGCTGTTAAGAACGAGTACCAAAATAATCTCCGGTAGTTTGATCAACTATCTTATTTTTACAACAATAAGTTCTAGTAGAAAGGCTGCACATTCATTTGAAATCGTGTTTTGCCTTATAAGACTAAACACACTACCAGAAGCCTCGGAAAGAGCGGAGACATATTCCCTCTTGAATTCACATAGCGGACGGTTCAATATCATTCAGAGTTATCTACGACCGTGATCCCACAAGGCCGTGTCAACAAATGTGTACGTATTGATAGATAAGTTAGAAACAAACGAACTAATGTATCGATTACAAATTTTATGGTAACATTTTTGAGTTACCGTGTAATTTAAAGGCAAAAACAGACATTCGATTCGTTGGTGTTTTGCGGTGTAGATGCCAAGTAATGTGTATTGTATACCAGTTTTAAACATGATGCGAGCCAAGTAAAAATAACATTCTGAACAAAAATAGATGATTAGATTATGACGTAAGCAACTGACAGTCGGAACAGCCTCCTATCTATCCTTATGTAACTCATCTATCATACGAAAGTCCATCCAATTGTACTTTTATTTTAAAACCGCTAAATAAGGAACGGTTGTATTGTTGAACATAGATAAGTAAGGAATATTAAGATAAATTACATTGTTATCGCTTAAAGGATTTTTTCTAAGATATTTTATCAAGACTACAGTTAATTTAATATGATATTAAACGGACCGCGCTTGTTAATGTACTAGAAAGTAATTTCATATACAATGTTATGTAAAAATGGAAAGATGATCGATTGTGCACAATTTTAATCGATTGAACGCAGAACCATTTGAGATCAAATTAATAACTAAAACTAACTTATTGCATGACAGCCACCAATCGATCATCTTTTACCTTAAATTAGAAAAAAATAGCCTTAAGAGTTGCGTGAAACGCATCCATTTTCAAAAGTAAAGTGTGTGCTGGACGAAATGGCAGCTATAATGAAGGCGGGAATAAGATCGCCCCCGCGGTCCGCCTACTGTGTGACGCACGCTTCACTGAAATTAAAGTAAGCAAGACGAACATGCTATTCCGGGTGTTATTAAACAAAACCAGTATGGTATGAAACGTCGTTAACATGATTCAAGGTTAAAAATGCATTTCATACGTAAACATTGACCGCCCGGAAATTGATGGTCGTATTATTTTACAACGCTAGTTAACTACGATAATGGATCAACCGAATGTTTATTTTACGCGAATATTTGTAAATAATTGGGTGCCAAATTGTTTTATTTTCAAATATTGGATAATAATGATGGCATTATAATTTTATTTTTATAAGTAGCTAGTTTTATGGTGTAATCCATGCAAGGCCTGTTTGCTCAATAAAATTGTTTGAATGCGTAACCTTATGAAAGGGTGCGAACATATTGGCGAAAACGCTTCTGATACGCTGAAGGCTTGGTCTTGGGCTAAGGACAGCCAAAAAAAATGTGGGAGAATATTTCTTTTCATCGTATCAAGTTAAAATGCTCCGAAATTCTGGATAAAACTTCGCCGTTGTCATGGTTAGCGGAATTAACCGCGGGAAATTCTGCCGTGTTTTCGGCTGTCGTCCTATACTCGGTGTAAATTACTGCATCTCTTACAAGGTTTCCGCGTTCGCCAATATGTATACACCCCCAAGGGAGATTATTATGTCAAGGTCGGGTCGAGTCAACACGACGTCAGTTTACTTGTGTAGATTTTCCAAACTGGATTTAACTGGGGCAGTTCGACCCATTTATTTTAATAGACGTTATTAGGGCCCTTTTAAGTAGATGACTTCCTGTGTGGATTTGATCAGCTTATAGCTCGATTAAGATGGTATTTTTTCTCATTTATAATTAAAAGAGCACTTAAGTATTTGAGCTTTTTATCTAGTATTGAAGAAGCCCAAAGGCGACGCTGGATACTTAATATCAGATGGTTCGTCGTAATATTTGCAACCCAATAATATCCGTCTCTATAACTTGAATCTTGATAAGGTCATTCATGCGGGTCCGATCCATAAGCGAGGCAAACCAGCTTGACTGGAATACTGAATAAGGTTCTTTGCTGTCACAAAGTTACTAATTAACAGAACCTGTTACTGTATGCAGAATGGAGGGGGTTCTTTGTTATTTACTTACCAAGGGCTGATTTTTAAAGTGTCGAAATAATGTGTCGAAAGAATCATTTAAAAAGATAATTTTTAAATTATTAATAAAATTAAATATGGTTGTTTGACATTATTTCTTTACAAAAGCTGTCAAACTGCCATTTTATTCCTCAAAAACTTATTTGTCTTGGAAAATCAGCTCTTAAAGTTTTTCCTAGACATTCATTGGCTCGACTCAGACCAAACGGAGTGGGATGTTATTGAAATAACCACTCTACAATATATACCGTCTTTTATCATCACTGACTACTAGTATATATAATCCCATCGTAATCGCCACATGTAAATACAACATTGTACAAACTGCACTGTGTAAAACAACGTAAATGAAATAAATAAACATTATTTTTCAAATAACTCATTTATTAACGCTTATGCATATTTGTGCGGCCCTGATACGACAAGGCGGGAATATGTACGTAATACAGGGGGTGTGGTATCCATCAACTGTGCGTAATTTAAATAAAATAGGTTATATGCAAGGTTGCATAAAATATAACTGCATAGTATAAAATAACTACTAATGAATAAAAACTTCGAGAAAGTCGCGTCTTAATTCCGCAGGATTACAAGACTTCTGAAAGATGGATATGAACATACACACTTTCATAATCGACAGAACCTCAGTGTGTTTAGAAACAGACATAGGAACAACTCTGCGCCTTTTGACTTCATCAACTTTAGTTTTGGCGCTATCTATAACGTAAAAAAGAACGCATAAAAACCTCAAAATCTACCCAGTAAAAATACCATTAAGAAATCGGAGGAATTATTTATTAAGTACACAATTGCAACTATGGCAAGAGCTACACAACTGGCACAGTTGATGGGTACCAAAAAGCACTATACATAAATCTAAACAGGTACGGGGGACATGGCACAAATAAGTCCCTGCGTCCCGACAGATCCTTTGGCGTCGTCCATAACAAAAGACTAAACATAACAGTCTATAAAGTATTTACATAACTATAGGCGGGTTGAATCACAATCTATTGTATCTAGCTTTGCTCCATATATTGTCGTTATCGGTTATGAGGGTGTATACTCCAGCGAGGGTGAGGCCAACTGCGGCTCCTAAGGCCATGGAGCGGACTCCGGAGGTGCTTTTGTAGATCAGGCCGGTGGTGGTGGCGGCAATGAAGGTGTTGGCGGTGTCTTCTTTATCGCGCATCCAGGTGACGCCGAGCGCGATACACGAGTAGAATGATGCGATGATGCCGAGGGTGCAGCCTGTGTTAGTTCCTGGAATATTTAATAAAAGAGGTTAAAAACCTAAGTGCAAGTACAAGCTCATTTATTGAAGCACAATCAGCCTATGTAATTCCTACACTACTGGGACACAAGAGCCTCTGAGGAGTGGGCCATAATTCACCAAATATTAGTTCACTTCAATCAAGTTAAATAATGAATATCCAGCTGCATTTAATATTAAACATTCGATTTAGCTATTTGAAATAACTCGTCGGTTTTTGATGTTGATCACAGAATAGAATAAGTGTCAATGCTCGTCCATTTTCCAAAATCGCGACTCGTATATAATATATTATGCTAGTATAACTTAATACTGATAAAAACTAACCTTGTTTCATGATGTAGTTGATGACCTGCGTTCGTCGCACCTTGCCTGTTTGCCCTGCTAGTGTCGTAGCCCTGAGGCCTTTGTATAAACCTGCCACACCTCCTAAGCCTGGAACAGATATGAAACTTATCTATACTAATATTATAAAGCTGAAGAGTTAGTTTGTTTGTTTGTTTGAACGCGCTAATCTCAGGAACAAGGTTCGATTTGAAAAATTCTTTTTGGGTTGAATAGACCATTTATCGAGGAAGGCTTTAGGCTATAATATCATCACGCTTAAGCCAATAGGAGCGGAGCAGCGATAAAGAATGTTTTAAAATCGGGGATTCCACGGGGACGAAGTCGCGGGCAGCAGCTAGTTTAGGAATAAGGCTAGTACAACAGAGTATAGAATTGATGATGGTGGAGTATCAGTTCACATATGTAAATGACTAATATTTTTCTGTGAGTTTGGCTTATCCACAGGAATAACACATTTATCTGGTATATGAAGGAGCTTTTGGCACATCAGCGATAGTTTTGCTAATACTGCTGCATTGGGGGTCAGACTGAAAGCCAACCTAGCAAGCTAGTATTAGGTAGTTTGGAAAAGATTCATATTTTGCATAAGGTTTTTTTCATTATATTAGTTCTTTGGACGCAAAACTTAAAGTAATAACTTTATGTGAGCTAACACTCAACCTCGCAACACTTAACTGGTCTAGTATTGAGTCGGAAAGTGCCTCGCATAGTATGCTTTGCTGTTACCGTTGTGCTGATGAAGTACTATTAAATAAAGTAAATATCTGTCAAGCTAGCTGTAACCATCATATCTGTCTTATTGGAATTTATATGTTGATAATATTAAGAATTTATTGAAGTAACATATTATTATCTTATGTTACTTATTCCTAAAATAATACTTAGTTTTGATTGATGATTAGTTTTCTGTTTTCGTATATAATTTACATATTATTATGACAATACTGATAAATCTGATGAACACTGAAGAGGTATTCTTTTGACCATCATAGTTAGAATCATACAGTTTAGTGATATTTACTATAATATATATATGGCATATGTAAAATTTATGACTGAATAAAATCAACATTAAAACCTAAATACTTGTTAGACCTGAAGCAATACAACTCTTATTAGTTATTCAGATTAGATTTCATGCTCTGAAAAGCATGTGGCGAATGCATATAAATAAGTTGAGGTATTCAATGTTTTTGTTTTATACAGAATTGCAAGTTTCTTTGTTCATTTATAAATAAGATAGTAACTCGAATTATGTTTTACAGTATATATATATGCAGCTGTTACTGCAATGTTACTTGGATAAGTGCCCATAGTGTATATAAACAGAGATAAATAATGACTAATTACAGACATTACTAATTAAGACTTTCTAGAATGGCTTTCCGCATCAGTTTGATCCTTTCGTTTAGTTAAAATCATGATTTGATATGCATATCTACTACTTGTTTATTACCTATTCGTCCTTACGCAGTGTTATGTAAAAATTATTAATAATTTTGAGGTTATTTATATATTATAATTTCATCATCCCATTACCTGATCCGGTCATAAAGGACATTCCAATGATGGGTAGCGCTACATTAGACCTCCGAGCAGTAGATGCCATGTGACTGTCGTCAGGATACAAGAATTCTGGCTGCATTTTCGGTATGATATGGGGATCGAAGTTCAAATATGGGGATAGACTCGCGCCCGCCTGCTGCTGTTTCTCCTCATTTTTATTTATCGACAGTATATCGCCGAACAAGGACATTTTGCTATTTCTCACACTATTTTAACTAATCTAAAACTAAAACGTGATTCGGCTATCACGCAGCGAATTTTAAGAAATCGAACTACCCTGAAATGTCAATGTCAAAAGGACCTGAGTGGAGTATAGACAAAAACCTATTTGAATGTTGTCAGTGTAGAAAATGGCAATAGATGATAAATGATGATGAAATGAGAGGATTTATGTTCTTGTGAATATGTAATCCCTCTAGGGATGATCTTTATTTCGGAATGTGAATTGATTCACTTATTCCGACTTCGAGTCCGGTACCGGTTATCCTTGGTTATTCTTTGGCACCGTTTGAAACCAGACTCACTCACTCATTTTGGTGTACTGGTTCCTTCAAAACAATTGATTCATTCTCTTCACTGGGTAATTTGGCATATTATGATTTGAATTGAAAAGAACAGCAGGTCATTTTATTCATATGATTTAAATTTCGGACAGCGTAAATAAGAAAATAATAATAATTTTAATAACTCAGTTCTCCAGGTAACAATTTTTCTTTTGCCTACTTTACTTACATAATTATTATGAATTAAAAGTAATAGCTAACTTTTGAGGAGGTTATTCTAGTTCTTTTTCATTAAATATGACCCGCTTTCGAAAATTCGTTCGCATGGAATTGACTTCAATGCCACGCAAGATTATGCGTGGCAGCGAAGTACAAGAAAAATAAAATTGACGGAAGAATATTATCTAATAAAATCAAATAAATAATGGTCAATCTTTTGTTTGAGCGACTCTATAATGACACAAAAATCACGTTCTAATGCGTGCCTGTTAATCTATATTAAACTCTAACTCAATAGAAATAAGAGCGCACCGTACTGTTATTATGTTCGTCAACCAAACCGATCGACACGACGCGTATGCTCCTTGTCTTCGGCGGTCCCGGAATCATCTGATACCGTGGTGCCGGTAAGGATTGTGAGGAATAAATAAGGTTCATGTATCCGCGTTCGGATCCGGCACCTTTGGCTCAGTACCTCTGCAGTTACCTACTCACCGCTAATTCCCTCTAACATTTTCTCATATAATATTTTTTTTTTTTGTAAGAAGCGAATTCATTACAAAATAAACAAAAAAAAAAATATGTGGAGTGGGGCTATTTATTAGTTTGAGGTGCTAATATTTTATACTATTTTGAATTCCAGTGAACTACGAACTCCAGAGGAGGTGCGAAAAATCATAAAAACTGCGAAACTTCATGAGTCTGAGCTAACGGAAATCACACAAGTACTGAGATTTCCCGATGCCTCCAAACATAATGATAACTTGAAACTGATGCTGCTGGACGCTACATTGTTGAAAGAAATAGAAGCGGGAAACGAGCTGCTTTTTAAAGGTAAATATTAACTTATCCAACTCACCAATAGAAACCCTAAAACATTTATGCCGCCACTGAATATTTTTTATTTGTTTTCAAACCGCAAGTAAGTAAATAGGTTCTATTTTCATTAGCTTTTACCCTCTTATTTATTTAAACTTTCAAATGGTCAGCCACCATCATCGGTCGTTATTGCGTTTCTTGAAAAAATTACTAACATTGTTTGTTCGTCCTAGCCAGGCGCATTACTTTGTGTAATTAATTTCATCACCACTGTTTTCAAAACGGTGAAGGAAAACATCGTGAGGAAACCGGCATGTCCTAGAACCAAAAATTCGAAGACATGTGACATTCACCAACCCGCACTGGGCCCGCGTGGTGGATTACGGCCCATTCCCTCTCCTAGAGAGGAGGCCTGTGTCCCAGCAGTGGGAACGTTAAAAGGCTGATTATGCTTATGCTTTATATTGTTTGTTCGTTGTCCTTAAAAATGATGAATACTTTGATATCCGACAACCGCTTGTACATCATATTTCATGTGAATTCCAGGTGATCCAGACGAAAACGTAGTACTGTGCACAAACAACAAAACGTACGATGTAAAAGAAGCCGAAACTTCCAACAGTCTGCTCCTAGTGCCAGAACTATTATTTGCAACGGAAACTGGTCTGGACGAAACTATACAAAATGAGTCCATGGAATCAGATTCATCATTTGATAAGTCAAACGCGAGTTTGAACAAATCGACTGAATCTGATGAAGGGGCCAGACCGCCTCGAAACATAGTACACAAAGATATCATCAATACTTTTTTCACGTACTACGAATTAAAGCCTTGCAAACCGAAACTGTCTAAGCTAAGGAAGCTATTAGAGCCGACAAGGTACCAAGGCCCAGAGTTAGAATACGCAATAGACAAAACTAAGCTACTTAACTATGAAGCACTATGCAACCAAGTACAAGCCTCCAAAGCAGAATTAAATGTGGAACTGGAGAAGATTCAAGCAATAGAAATTGATGGACATTATAGATTACTTGAGTTTGATTACGAATTCCGAGTTTTATCGTACATGTTGGATCTTATTGATGAGAACTCCTGGCTTTTGGACAGAATATCGAAAGAAGCAACTATTGAGAGTCTTCAAGAGTTGGTTCCTCTACCAATTTTGGAGGCTACATTCAGGTTCTATACTACGAAGTCTGTTTTAGATGATGGAGTACAGTTTTACGAGTATAAGCAGGATAAAGTGAGTAGGTTTTTGGCAAGAGTATTGTTAAAGAGTGCTGGAAAATTCAATCTGATTGAATTCCTGCAAGCATGGAGGGACTCGGTTCCCGAAGGAATGGTAACAGATGTAAGTGTTATATTTTTCCTTTTTTATGTTAATCCAAACAAACAGTTTCTAGACTGATATTAAGCAGTGATAATTATTATTAGAGTTATTCGTCAATCGGCACGAAAACAAGATTATAGGATCGTTTCTGCACCTACTAATGACTATTCTGGAATGTCACATGCAATTATACAGGCACCGAATGTCCTAAAAAGTCGACGCATACTGGGGTGCGCCACGCCGTAACGCAACGCAAAAATGGTCCTACATCACTTTCGTACGTTTTCACGTTGTATCGAACATTGCCGTATCTTATGTATTCTGCTGTGGCCCGCTGAGATTAAACAGCAACACTATACCGAACGCCAGGTAAATGTGCAATAACGGTCATTGACCCACCTACATTTATTGACAACCTTTATTCTTAAAACAGAAATAATGAATTAATGCTATATTGAATCGACATCCATCGTGATCCTTAATATTTACTAGTAATGGAAAACGATTCATTTGTTTTTGTCCATGTACCTACGAAGAGATATCAAGGAAAGGGCAATGACCTTTATTGCACATTTATCTGGCGTTTGGTATAGGTACAGTGGTCAACAGAAGAAAACTGCCCGGGCGTCGGGAATTCCAGGCCACTGTAGGCGCGGGTCTGCGGACGGCGTGCGTTGGGTGGCTCGCCGTCCGATAGCAACCAGGCCCCGGTCGATGAGATGTCAGTATAGTAGGTAGTGCCTGCCAGGGTTGCGGAATTTGTTCGAATGCGTCACCGCGGCCCTGGAACCCAAAGGGAGGAACACGGGTTGGTTTTAATCAGTAAGATTCTGACACTCCCTAGAAGAAATAAATTGTAGATTGCCCAACCTGAAAAAAAGGTACAGTAGGTACCCTGAACGAGCTCTTTCTCAAGAACCTCTACTATTAATAAATCATCATCATCTGCCTAGCCTTTTCCCAATTATATTGGGGTCAGCTCCCAGACAAGCCGGATTCAGCTGAATGCCAGTATTTTACGTGGAGCTGCTGCCTACCAGACCTCCACAACCCATTAACTGGGGAATACGGTACTTCTACGGTATACTGGCAAGACTGTTGTCAGACTTTCTGGTTTCTGACAATCCATAACCATGCCAAAGATCTCCAAAATGACAGCCGGAATAACGTGCTTTCCGAGGCGCGGAGAAGACTCGGTATGTTAAGATGGTCACCCATCCACAGACCAACCTCGGCAAGCGTTGCTTAAACTCGAAGATCGACCCATGCGGCTGTTAAATAATTTAGCCACGAGCGAAATAAGAATTGAAAATTCTTTGTTTTCTATTTCAGGAATCTCTATTATCTGGAATAGCATTAGTGGACAAATCAACAACGCCGCAAGTCGTTTGGGGATTTTCTGAAAGCGATTTACCTGAGGAAATCAATGAGCGTTTTAAAATATTGTTTCAAACTAAACCGAAGTGGACTGTTGATCAGATATCCCCTTATATCGAGTAAGTATTACGTTTTTCTACAACAAGCGTTGTAGAAAGAAGCTTTTCTTAACAATTCATTTTTGCGTTTGTGTAGTAAAGTACCGCACTCTTGTTGGAGCCCACTTTGTGTACAACACAGTGCCCGCGACTTTGTCTGCGTACATCGCGATACAAAGTTACCTCTGCCATTTCCTCGTAAAGTTGAAAGGACATCATTCATTCCGGGCATATCAGAAATACGAATCTTATTTATATTTTTTTTTTTTTGCAGATTATTTTTACACTAAAAAGACTGTGATGTGTGCACTGGCACATAAACTATTACGATTTTTTATCGGTACATAGATTTTTTTTGTTTGTCTGGCACTTTTTAATTTAGCCCAAACATGTATGGGCCGTGAATGATCTCTTTTCCATCCAGGTGCGCCACAAACGCCATCTATTGAAAGTAATCCGAAGTAGCGTTTCCGATATTTAATTATCATTTTGATTTTTCTCTTATTCAGCAATAGATACTTTGGGTTTGCCCTTTTTATTAAATGATCTGATTGTTTTAGCAAACGGCAATTAATTTATAAATATCAGAAAAATTAAGAAGATCAAATTTAATATTCTATAATGTATAGAAAACTATTTTTTTTTTCCTGCGGCGTTTTTTTAAACTTAGCTTGCTTTTAAACTGCGGCTTGGTAATAAACTTTAGTTTTGGCATTCTATGGCCCATATTCCATTTGCGAAATTTATTCGAAAGGGTCACCGCGGCACTGGAACGAACGCAAAGGGCACAAGAAGGATCACGGGTGGGTTTTAGTCAGTAAGAGTCTGACACTCCCTTCCGCTCCGCCCAGAGCGGGAGAAGTAATTTGATGATTTCCCATCCAGAAAACAAAGGTTCATATTCCGTAACGTAAACACCAACTAAATTCGAGCGCCAACTCTAACATGAGCACGAAAACGTCAGTGGAAGCTTGTCAAATTAGAGATATATATATAGACTTGAGTTTTACGTTTTACACTTTTGCTTGCTTATATCCAAGCACAAAGACTACAATTTATGACAAGCTTTATTGACATTTGATACTCCGATGGAGCTGGAGTTCGAGTTGAAGTTTACGTTTTGGAATGTGGCCCAAAAGTTAAAGTTAGTAAAAGTTATATTAAGTCTCCTAAAACCTCCACAACTCGTGATATTAAAAAAAAAACGATAAAAATCTATTCTTCGCAAAAAAACGCTTCCTATGGTTTCATTGATATTCATCTACATAATTATGTTGACAATTATCGATGGTAAAATTCACTACAAGTTTTAATTCTTTTACCGCTTAACTGTTTTGTAGAAATTTTTCATAACTGGCACTTTTGCCTCTACAGTTTAGATTTAAATGTTCTGTAGCACTACCATGACGTCTTAAATCCATCATGCTTCCTGTGTCAGAGAGAGACGGAGTTATACAAGACATAGCACTATCTCTTTTTCACACAGATATCATGATAGCATTGGCATTTCGTGGTACGGCCCCTGGTCACATACAATACATACACAGTAAAGTATGATGGTACCTAAACCTTTCATAATTTGATGTTCTATATAAGAATATTTATAATTTCTAACAATTGTAGAGCTCTTCTTACGTTTTTGTGTGTATTTGGGGCAGTTTGAAGCCTATTATATTGTAGGTACACTAGCAGCGCCCCGCGGTTTCACCCGCGTTTTTCCCGTTCCAGTGGCATACGATAATACTCCACCATAACGTAGCTTTCTATTGGTGTAATAATTTTGAAAATCGATTCAGTAGATCCAGAGATTACCCTGTACAACCTCACAAACTCACTAACGTTACCTCTTTATAATGTTAGTATAGACTAGCTTCTGCCAGCGACTTCGTCCGCGTGGAATAGTTACTTTACCCCCGATTTTGAAACTCTCAGCCCGATCGGTTTAAAATTTTCAAAGTTTCATACAAATAATCAGAAAGCGCCGAACTGCTAAGCTATCGGGAGTTACACGTGTTATTGTGAGTCAACCATAAAATATAGACATATGCTGTTTGGGACATTTTTTAGATAATTTTATGTAAAACATTTCCGTAATACATGATTTCTATGTAACTTTAACCATTAAGGCTACACACGCGACGGAAGCTTAAAAAATGGAGTAACTTCTCCCGTTTTCCCAACATTTTCCTTCACTGCTCTGCTCCTATTGATTGTAGCGTGATGAAAAGTATACTATAACCTGCCCAGGAGTATGAAGAATAATTGCACCAAGTTTCGTTAAAATCAGTCGAGTAGTTTTTGTTTCTATAAAGAACATACAGACAGACAGACAGACAGACAAAAATTTTACTGATTGCGTTTTTGGCACCAGTATCGATCACTAATCACCCCCTGATAGTTATTTTGAAAATATATTCCTTGTACAGAATTAACCTCTCTACAGATTTATTATAAGTATAGAATAGATTTACTTTAAATGCAACCTTGCATTTTTCAGATGCTATGCAACAGAGAAATTAAACGTCAACGCGCTTTTGACGAAGTACGCTCGAGCTTCAACTCAAGACGGTGTCAGAGTATTCTCAGCGAAACATATGAAATAGTGTGATATTTGTAAGTAGAAAACCATAACTAAGTTGTTTAAGAAATTATTAAACTTTTGCTGGTAAGAATCAAATTCAAATTTACTCATTGAATAATACGTTTTATTTTAAAATTAAACTTACATGTAAAATATTTATCCATTATTTGATGAGTAATTCATATTTATCTTAAAAAAAATTACTTAAATAACACAGCCTTCTTGTTCTTCATAAGTTTTCTTAGAAACCATCCTTTTTAGAACTTTCCACATCATTTTATCTCAATTTTACGACCAGCGTTCGATTTAAATAACAAATACAATAAAATCTCGGGAATGTTTGCAAAGACTATACACGAAAAAGAAATATAAGTAGTATCTTTACATTCCAAAACTAACAACTAAGTCCCAGTTTCTACAACGAAAATCATCGAAGAAGCAATGTGGTAAGTTGTCAACCGCTGTTGTGATTCGTCGATACAATAGGGATGTTTCCTGAGGAATAAAAATATGATCCTATTTAGTCCGTCAGTAAAATTATCGAAAAATGTTGGACACGTATTTTTTGCTTTATCAAATCTATAGAAATTGACGAAGATAAAAAGCTTCAAAGATCATAAGTGGGGGCTTGTGACATCACGGCGTGGTAAAAATCGTCGTACGAAGTGACGTCACACGATTTTTCAACGCACTATACTATATCGTCTTCGTTTTTCATTTACGTGAAAAAATAAAAAATACGTGTCCAATATTTTTGGGAAGTCCATCTTACTTAGATTTTTTTAGGCAACTACCCTATTATCAAAGCGCATCACTTGACAGTCTTTTTGTCGCGTCGATAATTTTGTATCCAGAAACGGGGGTTAGGCTTAAAGCTAAAATTCTTTGGTTTATAAATTAAGATTGTTGAACATTCTTTCTGAGTTTGTTCAGTTCCTCCCACATGGCGGCTGGGAGGTCTTCTCCCACTTCTTCCTTGAAATACTTTTCAATGGCGTCGGCTTCTTGAAGCCAGAAGTCCTTAGGTATGCTGAAGAGGGTCTTCATGTCGATGGGTCCTAGGTTGTGCGTGTTGAGATCTCCCTCAGACGGAATATTTCCTAAGGGGCTCTCGGTGAAGCAAGGTTCGCCGTCGCAGCGGCGGAGGATCCAGTCTAGAACGCGGGCGTTCTCACCGTAACCGGGCCAGAGGAATTTACCCTGTGGGGAGGAATTTAGTGTTATTACGGAATATTTTTGAGATTAAGGAGCCTAAGAATATTGAAAACTTCCGTATGTGTACCTGTCTACTTTAAACAATTAGCAGAAATAGAACGGAGAATTTAATTCCCTTAAGCGCTGAACACTGCATTTAGTTATTTCTAATGCAAGCAGACCTAAATTCGTGAACTGTAGCTGTGCAAAGCTTGAGATCATTACTCACTTCCTTCCTTCGCTAATCATTAGAGTAATGTTGTAAACGGTACCCACCTCATCATTCTTACGGAACCAGTTGACGTGGAAGATCTTGGGCATCTGTCGTCCAGCCTGCGGCATCGACAGCCAGTGCTTGATGTACTCGCCGAAGTTGTAGCCGAAGAACGGCCGCATGGCGAACGGATCGTGCATCACTACTTTGCCCTGTACACGGTACGATACGGGTCAGAATAATGTTTTATGAATATTGGAATGAAGTCATAAGTGAGCCTATCATTTGTACTGGTTAGGGGCCATCCATAAATTATGTCACACATTAAGGGGGAGTGAGGGGGTCGACGTAGTGTGATATTGTGTGACAAGGGGGTGGGAGGGATCCTAAATTTCGTGACGTCACATTTCAAGATGTATTTTAATCAAGTGTTAAGTAAAACACGAATAAAATTATAAAATATGTGACGTAAAACTAAGGAGGTGTTCTTACAAATGTGACCAGCTGTGACGGGGGGAGGGTTAAAAATCATGAAAATTGTGTGACATAATATAAGGATGGCCTCTCTTTTTTTTTGAACCCAGTTGATGGCAATAGAAGCGTCCCATTTGACATGGGACAAACGTAATTAGTAAGGTGTGGGTGTAGTACACATTACTGCCTAAGCTTTGGTGGACCACAGGCTACGATATAAATGAAAAAAATACTTACAGCATGTTCAGCGGCAGCAGTAGCCTCAGACCTCATGGTAGCCCCCATGAACACTCCATGTTGCCAGTCCCTCGACTCCAGCACTAGAGGCACGCCGGCCGGCCGGCGACCGCCAAGTAAGATGGCGGAGATTGGCACTCCCTCTGCACTCTCCCACTCATCGTCGATGATCGGGCATTGTTCCGCTGGGGTGCAGAATCTGTGACAAAATGTGAGGTTAAAAATCACTGCAATAATAAAGTTTGAATGGTTTTCTGGTAATAATCTTGTAAACTGGCAACTCTGTCAAAGTCTGTCACCTGCACTTTGCGGGACTTAATGAGTGCCACTGATGCTGCAATAAACGTAGCTAGCTACTGGGCTCAAGCCATCTAAGGAGTTAACTATCACCTCGATAAGAAAAGGATCTGACAAAGGTCAAAATCAATTCATTTTTATTCTTGGGTAAAATTTCATGATTCTATCAACACTGTCAACCATAGACAATTTTTGTAACTTATCTACCAAAGGTAACAATTTATTCAGCCTACCGTGAGTTAGGATGGGCCGCAGGAGTCTTTTTGCTGGGGTCCCACGGCTGTCCCTTCCAGTCGGTGAGCGTCTCGGGAGTAGTGTCCATGCCCTCCCACCACACTCCGCCATCTTGGGTCTCGCCGACGTTCGTGAATACCGTGTTTTTGAATACTGTTGACATTGCTATCGGGTTCGTTGCTTCAGAGGTTCCTGTGGAAAGAATTGAAATTTGGTTAACGGTACCAGTTAAGTATATGAAAAGTTCTATGTTATTTGTAAATAATATACTGGTTTCTGAGCTTATAAAATTTCAGACAGTTTAATTTTAAAATCCTGCATTGTTGGACTAGTGATTATACACTTGGGATTTTAACTCCGAACTCCGTTTCGATTTCTCCAAAAGGAAATTCACGGTAGCTGTATAATACTAAATTTGGGCATTCCCATTACACATGGGGCTTTATGACTAACATGATGATTATTATATTATAATTATCCTTTTTAGCCCATATTACAGCAATTCTCATCTAAATATATATCTCCTATCTTCTTCTCCTAAATATATATAACTCAAAAGTGACTGACTGACTGAAATAGTGATCTATCAACGCACAGCCCAAACCATTGAATGGATCGGGCTGAAATTTGGCATGCAGGTAGATGTTATGACGTAGGCATCCGCTAAGAAAGGATTTTGATTAATTCTACTCCCAAGGTATAATATAAAAAAGGGGATAAAAGTTTGTATGAAACTTTGTCAATTTTAAACCGATCGGGCTGAGAGTTTCAAAATCGGGGGTAAAGTAATTATTCCACGCGGACGAAGTCGCGGGCAGAAGCTAGTAATGTAATATTTCATTAATTCATTAATTTTAGTACTGAACTGCCTTATGTTAAAATAGTGAATAGAAAAGGTTTTCTGAAAGCAATCGAGAGCGCCTATATTTTCGTGTATAGTGCTTGATAAATGAAATTTTTACCTGGAGCAACTCCAAAGAACCCATTTTCCGGATTAATAGCCCTCAGCACGCCATTGTTATCGAACTTCATCCAGGCGATATCATCGCCCACACACTCCACCTTGTAGCCGGGCAGGCTGGGCGTCATCATGGCGAGGTTGGTCTTGCCGCAAGCTGACGGGAAAGCCGCTGCGATGTAGCGCTTGCGACCTTTGGGGTCCGTTACACCTACGATCTAGGAACATAGAGATTTTGTTAGAATAGGGATGTTTCCTGATTTAAAAAAATATGATTCTAATTAGTCCGTCAGTTAGATTATAGAAAAATATTGGACACGTATTTTTTCCTTTATCAAGTCTATAAAAACTGACGAAGATAAAAAGCATCAAAGATCAGGAGTGGGAGCGTGTGACGTTACTGCCCGGTAAAAATTGTAGCAGGGAGTGACGTCACACGAGTTTTCAACGCACTGTATCGTCTTCATTTTTTGTTTATGTGAAAGAAGAAAAAATACGTCTCCAATATTTTTTGGAAATCTATCTGACGGACTAATAAGATTTTTTTAGTTAACTACCCTATTGTATTTGTTTATTTGACCTTTTTGTGCAATAGCAGTACCTATATGGGTGGGCTTAATGCAACAAGGCATTCTCTATCAGTCACCTGTTGAGTTAAAAAGACTACCCAGTTTAGTTTTAGAAGGATGTGGGTAAATTGCTTACAATTTGGTTTGCAAGTAGATTTTGAGTTGGGTTGGACAAATAAATTTTGAAAAGTATATAAACGTACTGACACTAATAGGTAAACTACAAACATACTTTTTCCTATCTTTTTTGCATCGAAGTATATTGTAACTAATCATAAGCTTTCTTATCAAATGAACGTAATATATGTATCTACACTAATATTAAAAAAAAAAAATATATAGGCAAGACTTCTGTGGAACGGAGCTCAAAATCTCATAGCAAATTTTTATTAACGCGTTAAATACACATTGCTATTATTTTTCACTAGGCGCAACGTAACTTTGAAATAAATCGCAAAAGTCAGATATATTCTCTGTTTTACCAACATGAATAAATAAAGTAAATATTTTAATGATCTCGTGAACTCACCAGCATATGTTCAGCAAGCCATCCTTCCCTCCGAGCGATAACGGAGCCCAGTCGAAGAGCGAAGCACTTCTTGCCCAACAAACTGTTGCCGCCATAACCACTGCCTGTTGCAAAAGAGAACAAACACCTTTAGAAATTACTGTAAAATCTCGTAAAATCACAAAAAAAATGTGAAAGTAAAAAATTGCAGCGTTAGAGAAAAGTTTTTGTTCACAGCCGCTAGATGGCGTTAGCAGGCAAGATTTTAAGTTTTCTTTTGTTTTAGTTTTGGTTATATTATTCAGAAGGTAATTTACTTATCGTTTATTTAGTGCCAGAATAGGATTGAGAAAGTATTGTACTACTTTTCGGATGTTAACGATCAAGTGTATTCACGAAGGCATATTCAAACAAACTTATTTTGAGTAACTGACACTAATTAAAATGCTGCAAATAGTGATCACGTTTTTGTAAACATTTTTTTTTTTAATTTGAATATAAGTGAGGATAGAAGCTCATCATTCCGTTTTTTTATTATTTGTAGCTGAAATGAACGCGTTTATTATTATATAATATTATTATTTTCGCTTATTGAGGCCCTAACCATGTTTATTCTGAAAATGAAAAAAAAAATGTCTTATGATGATACAGAGAATTTACTGATTGTGCAAAAGTGATTTTGTTTTTAAATAACTTTTGACCTAGTTTAAGTACCTAACCTTATTATTTAAGAAACTGTACAATTTATACAATTTTTGACCTATTTAGTTAGGAATCTAGAAGTTAAATTTTTAATTGTCTACAATAATATCACAGATTTTTTACACATTTGTATTGTACTATAGAATCCATGTGATTATTTGTTAATTTTAAATTATTTTAGATCTTCTCGCCTGAAACACAGGATTTCCTAGTTCAGGGGCTCGTAATACTTAGAATTAAGATATATATTTAAGACTGTATATAATTTGTCCTGTAAAATTGGTAATAATAGTAAATAATAAAAAAAAAATTTAAAAAAAACTCACCATAGCTAACAATTTCATTATCCACAGGCTTATGCAGGATGATAGTACGAGGAGGGTCACAGGGCCATCCCGCAATCCCGCCGGTACCCACTGCGTGCAGGCACCTTACGAACTGCTCGTCTTGCCGCAAAGCCTCCAGAACCTTGGCACCTGTTAATGAAATATACGCTGTTAGTTGTTTCTCTTTTTATCATGGGTTGAAATGTGTCCTGTAAGATTTTCGATCTCTTGTTTCCGTGTGAGAATGAAAGAAGATAGAGATAAGCTTTATGAAAGATGTTTGACAGTTTTACTTGGTTGGAAACGGGTGGTTTTTTAATGGCTCGGATATTTGTGTATGTACTACGACTTTTTAAGAGAAGGATTCTTAAAAAAAAAAGAGTCTTCAAAAGTCATCAAAGATTGAAGTAATCTATCGTAAACAACACAACATAAAACTAACATACCTATACTAACATTGTTTTAAACTAACACAAACCTCATCCGTGCATGCCATCACATGTGAATTTAAGTTTAAAGTAAATATCTAAAAAAGGAACCTAATTATCATAAAACGAAACCACCAATAAATATTAAACATAACCTTAAAAAGAAAAGTTGGCGCCCATTTTTACCTGCGTTCTGATTGGCTGACCCCGCAGGCTTAGTACGCAAGCCCGCGCCTGCGTACTAAGCCTGCGACCTACGCAACACGTGAGCTATGAGAACCCCGTTTTTTTTCTATAAGTTGATCATAACGATATTGCAGACGATACGACAAGGAAAAACGACAATTTATTTGCGATAAGCAACTGTATTGACGAAAAACCAAAACAAAAATTAATTTGAATTACGAACTGGTGCTTTTCTAATAGTATTGTTTTTATAGTTTCAATTTCCCGCCGTTTCCGAGTGCATACCTAGATGTCGTTGCAATTACTTGGGGACGCGACTTGCCGCGCGGCATTCAGCCGGGGACATGACCGAGTACGGTAGTGCTAGTGACATGCCCGAAGTGGAGCCTTCAGCGGCGCCAGCCCTTTGCGCTACCAATCAGAACAGCGATAGTGACATGGCCGCCCTAGACCTGTCAGAGCAGCGAGCCCCTTTGGCTACCAGCCAGAACGGGGCTAGTGACATGGCAGACCAGTTACAGGAGCCAGGCACTTCAGGCTGGAAGACCGGTGATGTGCCTACCAGAGATCAGCCGACCGGTGACGGATCCACTGGTGACCAGCCTGCCGATGGCGATCCAACCGACGATATCGACGCAGAAAAGCTGATAGCCGAAGTCCAAAATTGTCCGATCATTTATAACGAAGATTTTTATGAATACTATAACGAGCAGGAAACACAAAAACAGTGGCTTCACATCTGTGAACGTCTGTTTCCCGAATGGTACACGTTTAGCCCGCGTAAGATGACAGAAATAGGTATTTATCTTTGTCTTGAATTTCTTTTTTTAGTCCTTTCATGAGCCAAATAAATATTTTCATTTTGTATCACAATATGGTTGTGCGATTCCCATCGTAATATATTAAAAATCAATTGAACCTCCGCCAACTAAGTTTCGAATGTAGGATGCACCGCTAACTCATTTCCAGCGGAAGGAGTGCCCGGGTTCGATTCCTGGATAGCCCAAGAAGGGAAAAGCCGATTTTTGTGCAAAATGTCCATGTTTAAATTGAATCGGGACTTGCAAATGGCGATCGATAATGTGTATTATGGAATATCTGGTATCGTTTCATACGACAGCGGGTACCTATCCGACGCTCTTAGTCTTCCCACGAGATAAAGACACGTGCGAAAATAACACGATTTTAAGTCATTTTGTATTTCTTTTACAGCAATCGGAGTGCAGGCCAAATGGGCAAAGTTACGCAAACCTCTGTTCAAGAAGTACATGGATAACGGAGGAGTCCGAAAACATATGGCTGGCTTAAAAACTACGTTAAACACTGGAATGCGCGGCTTCATAACGAAATTAGCGTATTTGGCCGCAGAAAGTTATGTCATCGATTTGGACGCATCATCATTCGGTTGTGAAGTTCCAAACCAAACAGATCTGTTAAACATAAATCCAGAACTTGTCAGAAATTTTGAAGAAATATGTAAAAAAAGAATACAAGAATATGCTCGCGATAAGCAACCTAGCCCGCAAGAGGTAACTCATGATAACATTCAAAACAATACTTCGACGACGCCGTCATCTTCTGCACAACACCATAAAGTGCCGTTTCCAAATGTAGACCCGGCGATGCCATCGACTTCGCATAACAATATGGTTCCGTTTTTTAATGTAGAATCGGCGATGCAATCCACTTCTGCTCAAAGCAATATAGGTCAGTTTCCAAACGTAGATCCGGCGGTGCCATCGACTTCAGCACATAACGATACAGTGCAGTTTACAAATATGGAACTGGCCGTCCCATCGACTCCTCCTGATAACAATCATCTAGGAAGTATTGCGGATAACCACCCACAATCTTCTTACGATTACTCGAGAGTTCCCATCAAGCCCGGCTCTGTCGAACACATAGGTTATCTAAATAACATTCTCAGTCAACCATTGCCACCAACTTCTGCCCGGATCTCCCCGAACATTAACGTCTGTGGTAATATACCACCGGAAATTGGGGTATATAAAAACGATGAAATGTCGTGTCGTTTATATAAAATGTTCACTCATTTAGACTACGACCAGCAGAGAGATGTTTGGCCAAAGCTTGTCGACCTTATTACTGAAGCAGGTAAAAAGATCAATAAACCTACAAAGATAAAAATTCTTCAAAACGAACTGTTAACAGATGATAGTCATATCAGTCATTATGTAGCTAGTGCGGGACGATTTTCGGAGCCGGAACAACTACTTGCTCAAGAAACAGTAACGGCGCCAGAACTAGTGGCTCAGGAATTATTAACAGCGTCGGAACTATCAGGCCAAGAAACATTAGCAGAGCTGGAATCGGAGGAGGCGGAAGAGGAGTCTACTTACCCGTCTTACTATGGGAGGCCGACCAACGCTCAAGGAGAAATTGTATACCCAGAGACAGACCACGAGGACCTGGATGAGGAATAGATACTAATGGTTGATCCCGGAAACCCGTGGTCCGTTCGAAGCTCAAAATATATCATAAAAATCTCTGAACTGTTCATCTGCATCAGCTAAGCAACTGACAATAAAATTCTTCATAGAGAATCTGAATGCCAAATCTTCTTAACAGGTTCTTAAGTCTGAAAATGACATTCTACCAGCAATATAGATAGTTGAAAAATCCATAACGGTACGGATTAATATTTTCCAACGAAAGGTTTCGTTATTTTTCCAACGTCAAACCATTGGTTGACAGTCTATGTCACGAAAACTATGCCCTGAGATCCTGTCTTCTTCTCGACTTCTTAAAAATACCCAAAACTGGTACTGGTCCTAAGAGACTCGATCGTGTAAACACAGCGGAGTTTGCGTTGCTCTTGAATTGAGTCACGGAACTGCTACAGTATCGCGCCACAATCTCCGCAGAATGAGTGTGAATTCACTCATTCATTTGAGGAATCTGAGAATTCATTTCGGAGGATAGAAAATGCTCGAGTTTCGGCTGCTCAAAACTATCTCAGGTTAGCCTAAATGTCTGAATTAAAATGTATAAATAAAATATGAATTAAACTTTTTAAATGAATTGTTGTCTATACCACAACTTTTTAAAACTATTGTCTCTTCGACGAAAAAGCGAGTGTTATAGAATAATGTGCAAATTAATTGTTAAAGTGTTGTCTTTGATGTGTGTCTAGTCTACGGTTTACTTGTGTTGGCAAAGCTTTAAATATTCTATTAATATTTTGAATTTTATCTTTGATTTTAATTGTGACGTTATGTTTTTGTTTATCATTTTAATTTGTAATGTTATTTTTTTTTAATGATTTTGTTTTAAAAGGTTGTTCTTCTTCTTCTGCTGTTTTCGCTGTTTACTTTATTTCTATTGCTCATTGTGTAATGTGTACCTAATAATAACTTTTGTGTGTAGAAACAACCTATTATTAATATTACTAAAGCGATTGTTTATCGGTGTCTTTAGAATTATAAATAAATGTTGTGAACTCGATACTGTCTTTTATTTCTGTGAATTAATATACTACTTTTGCTATTGGCTGTACTTGCAAATGTTACCGATAAACTGCACTCTCTTATTGTGTAAAGCGCTCGCAATTGCTTTCATTGCCAGTTATAGAATTTACTGTATGTAACCTACTAACTCGATCTATAGATGCTAATGCGAGCGCATTCCGGAATAAGACTGCCAGTGACCTGCCATCAGCGCCTTGCGTCGAAAAGAAGAAAACGATTGGAATTGCGAATCATCAATACGCAGCATTTATTTATAGATAAAGCCAGGCTAGAGGGAGATCAAACATATCGCTCTCTTTTTCGAACAGCCGACGAGACACGAAGTCCCTGTTTACAGACTACATCGGATCCAATATAAATTGGCCTACGAGTTTTTAATAAGGACTGATTTGATGAACTCTACGTGTGGGCCCTTTGACATTTATCCACCGTCGGCCATGCAGGGTCTAGATAAACTGGTTACATCGGCCTGTCTGGTTGTTTTTGTCCGTATTTCGTATTTATTGATATTTTGAGGTGCAACTTACCCATCCTTGTCATGACGCGCATAGAGTAAACTACGTAGGGAGAGTCTGTGATCTCTACGCCGATCTTCGATAGTGGAGAGCCTACAGGTCCCATGGAGAAGGGGATCACGTACATTGTGCGACCTGTGGACCAAGGAATATTTGGTTATCACAATGCTGACAGTGAAGAGATTAGATAAGCAGTCGTTCCATGTAAAATACTGATTTGAACCCGCATCTGGTTACTTTACAACATAGTTGGAGAAAGGCTAGGCAGATTATTATATTTTAAATACTGATCAGGTGAATTAGGTACTTATTGAAAAAAGTTCCGGGTAGAATTTTTCACATCTTCATTTCTCTGGCCAGTTTGGACCAAAAGTAGTGGTTCCAATTTCAAATCATGCAAATGACATACTGGTTTGCCTGCTTTAGCTCAAAGAAAAAACAACAACTAAAAATAATAAAAAAAAACAAACTCTATCAAATGTTAGTCTTTGCCCAGATTCCATCGATATTTAATTATCCTAACTGTCTGTTAATTTCAGCACTAAGCGTATTGCCCGGCCCGGTTCGCTGTATCGATTTCACGGGGAGTCTGGGCCAGACATAGACATATGGAACGATTTATATAGACGATATTTCAATTAACGTATGCACGGCTGCCATGTAATGAACCCCTTTCGATAGCCACGTGTAACGCATCCGTGGGGCAATTCGCAGATTTACAAACATTCCTTTCAATCGATAAGACTTTTTTTTTTGTTTTGAGTTTTGAACACACTGGTTTGAAATGACTGGTTTACAAAGATTTTCTTCTGTTTTTACTATCTGTACTGTATTTATGAGATCTCTGTATTTTTGTCAGAAATATGCTGATTATTATTATTAGAAAGGACATGTTTTTGAGTAGGTACACATTGTTCAGGCTAAATCGTAAAATAACGAATGCCATTCATTTAGGCACTTATTTTTAAACATATTCAAAGAACTGTCCTCGATAGTTGTTCAATAGGCATTCCTTTCTATTGTACAGCTGCTTTGTTAGTACATCCAATCGCTACTCGGGACTTCGGGAACCGAGGAGTAATGGTAAAAAGTTCGGTCAGTAGCACACAAAAGTCTAGCTTCTAACACATTCTAAATAAAAAGAAAAAAAAAAAATATGCTGTATCTTTTTTTTTTCTTTAAAGCCAGTACTCACCTCGCATACATCCAGGGAACCTTTCAGTGATGGCCTTGTCGTAGTCACTGGGGGTGATATAGTTGCCGAGGGCGGACTTCTGTCCGGCGCGGGCGATGGGCACCACGTCCCTCTCCTTGTCAGAGCAGATGAAGGTGCGGGACTCGACGCGAGCCACGTCCGCCGGGTCTGTGCGGGCTAGCCAGCTGGCGGGCGAAAACTTTGTCAGTTTGTGTAGAAAATGTATAAAGATAACTCTTACGGTGGTTAGGACACTAAGAAGATTCGGTTTAGGAGGATCAAGATGAAGTATTTTTTCTTTCAGATTTCTTTTTAAGTAAATTCATTAACGAGAACATTTTATGGCATCCTGGGTTTGCCTGATAGAACAATGATAAAGAAAGACAGTTTGATTTATCATTCTATTTCAAAAATACTAGTTTCTACCAACAAGAAATCAAAAGCATTTGAATAGGATATTCATCTGTACTCACCAGTTGTCATACTTATGCAGGCGTTTCAAGGTTCCCTGCTGTTGCATGATGTGCAGCAAGGCAGCTGCCTCAGCCTCGGAACCATCGCAGACGTGCACATGTTCTGGTTGGCAGAGAACTGCGCTGCGCTCTACGAAGGCACGGACCTGAGGAGTGAGAGGAACGTTAGGAAATTGTTCTTCTAGTACGAACTTTGTGGTGTTCCTCAAGGATCTGGCCTAGGTCCTGTGTTTATTTTTGTATTTGGAACTAAGGAGTAGCACATCGTTAAGATGTATTCTTATTCGATCTTTGATCCTCAATGGTCTTTTTTAAGTCTTGCTTTTCGTTTTTAGGTGAAGAAATAGGCCAGGAAGTAAGATCATTACAAGGTGTTCAGAATGTACTGTATGTCACTCGGGAGCCTTTGTAATAAATTCTAACGTGGCTAATACAACTTTTGGAAGTAATTGGTAGCACAAAAGAAATACAAATTCCGGTAAAGTTTTTCTGCAATACCTATCTATCACTTTTGGTGCACTAACATTGATCCATCAGAAAGGCCTAGGCTCTAAATAAAGAATTTAAAGTTATCGATCCTGTTTGCAGGGTGACGTGCTTGCAATGGCCGATAAATATTTAAGGCTGCTTCGTCGCGGTTAGCACGTTATACAATGAAGATAGTTTTGCTAAGTATAACAAAGACCTTGGAACTCTATGGATACCATCATCAAGTTATGTCTAATAGGGCAATATTGTGTAAATTGTCTTCTAAACAATTGCGCGATGTACACATATTTCAATACATGCTATTGCCAAAAACAAATGTCTTTTTTGCGATTAACTGATTTCCTTGTCTTTGTAGTTTGTAGTACAAACTACAAAGACAAATGTACAAACTTTGTACATACCTACAATTATCAACTATTGCAACTTAGGAAGAGAATATTTCTCGTCGCAGGATAGACCATCATCATCATTTCAAAAGACTACATCTCGCGGTCATGTGCGTCTCACATCCAGCGGCCGTCACGTCACCAGGTCATTGGTCCTTGTGTGAGGCAAAGCTTCGTCTTCTGGTATGCGGTCGTCTGAATATCGATATTGGACTAGAAATAGATTTACCTTGGGAGTCAATGCAGCAAGTTGGGGGTTGGGGCTGGTGGCCCCACGGAGAGCGGTCTGGTGAGCTGCGCGACCGCAAGCCAGTGCCACTTGGGCATACCTGTGGACAAAAAAAACTTACATTAGAAAAAATTCGATGCCCAAAGTTTTAAAATTATAATACCGGATTCAACTGAATACCAATATTTTATGTTGACTGACTCAATATTTCAACCCAGTAAATGGCTATCACGGAATTTTTTGGCAAGACTACTTACTAGTAAAAATGTACGGCAATGTAGATCATGCATATTTCGATTATCAATTATTTATTAGTATAACAATTACACCAACAACTATTTACAAAAAAAAAATCTAACTTCTAAACAAAAACAGTATAAAATAACTTTAATTTCAGAAGTCGGTGTTCAAAATACGAAGAAACAACCAAAAACACGGAGTTTCGAAATTAAAGTTAGTACAATGACGTCAAATTATAATATGTGAAAAATCTAAAGAAATGCATTTTAAGAAACGGTCGCGTAATAATTCATTTATTTTTAAGTGTACAGACAGAGTATCAACACATACGACCCATATAATCCCTTTTCGGTAAAAAAAAAAAACGTTTTTTATCTGACTCCTTGACTTCTACAAAATTAATTGCTATATTAAAACATTTGATATCAAATAATTACTAAAAAAATCATTATCTGTTGCTTTTGCGCACCATCTATTTGCCTCCTCAGGGCAACGTTTGGAACTTTGAACCGGGCATAAAATGTCGGTCAGTTTTACCAAAGGTTAGATTTTATTATCTTGGTGCACTTTATACTTACGTTTTAATTTAATTAGGTGTCTCGATAAACGGATTAATTACTGTGAGTAATCTTGCCCTACTTAATCAGGTACGCAGAGCTAGAGGAGAATAGAATATCCTATAAAAATGGTGAATCTTTAGAAAACTTGATCAATACGATTTGGGGTCATCTGTTTCTCAGTTTACTCAGTCTCTTAGAAAGGCTAAACAGTTAAATTACGAATATCTTATACGAATATCTAGTATTTTAGTATCCCAAATTCGTGCATCCATTACCTACATATTTTATTTAGACGATAATAATACTCGTATATGTACAAATTTTTCGTTTTGACGTAATAATAACATGCGCACCGACATCTTTTCCTGTAAGATTCAGATCGAAGTTGATAATTCATTACTAAAAAACTGTAGGGATAAGGTTCACACTAGGAAGTCTGGAGTTTGACTGTTTTATGAGCAGCAGTGGCTAAAGCAGATACAAGAAGTCTCGGAAAGACTAAAGTTGCCCGTCGACTACCCAGGGCAACGCGAACATTAAAAGGCCTCTGTATGTACTTAGGTACGTATGAAAACACATTTAAAAAAGTGCTTATCAGCCAAAATTTTTTATGTAAGTATTGTATTTCACAGCCCGCCGGTTATGTTATGATTGCAGCAAAGGAAAATATTTGATACTGACGCCGTAAAAATTGTGTAACACGTTTTCTTTTTACATATTGGCAAAATAGCAAAGACAATAATAGAGATGTATGGAAGAAGCCATTATGTCCCGACGCCAAATCAATTTTGATAAGAGCAGCTAGATGGGTGAGAGGGAGAGAGCACAGCGTACTTATATAGAAAATGATGAAGGAGTTTTTGATAAGTCGTCCTGTCAATGACCGCAAAGCTATTTAGTTATAGGACCAAATGAATGCTGGGATTGCAGATATACCGAATACTCTTCTTAAGTTTGGAGCAGTGGTGGTCGAGTGGTAACGGCCCCGACTTACGAATTGTAGATCGCGGGTTCAAACCCAGCCAGGCGCATTACTTTGTGTAATTTATTTCATCATCACTGCTCACAAAACGGGGAAGGAAAACATCGTGAGGAAACCGGCATGTTCTAGAACCAAAAATTCGAAGACAAGGGACATTCATCAACCCGCACTGGGCCCGTGTGGTGGATTACGGCCCATTCCCTCTCCTAGAGAGGAGGCGTGTGTCCCAGCAGTGGTAACATTAAAAGGCTGATTACGTTATGCTTCTTAAGTTTAACTTAACTGCCCAGGTGTCCACAACATCTTGTACCTAACGTGTTCAGTGTTGATTAATTTTTGTTAAGAGCTCATTGTCAATATAAAAAAAAAAAAACTGAACAGTAGGCTACAGAGCGGCTTGGTTATTGGAGTCAATTTGAAACAATGATGTTGTCATGTAATAAGAATCCCTATTGGAAGTATCGTGAACAGAATGTATATTTTTTATATATGTCTTTTTCGGTAGGCGTAATACTGTTGCTAATTGAGGATTTATAATAACCAAGAGGATTTTCTTTGATATAAATAGACTGGGTATCTCCGATAAACGTGCCACACAAGTCGTGGAGTTTTCCCGTGGTTTGTGGGACGACAGTTATTATTATCTTGTAAGTAGGTAGGTTTATTGATATTGATTTGATTGAAGGTAAATTTTCTATTAGTATGATTGGTATGAATTTTATTTTGAAAAGCAAGATGCTTCGAGCTCTGTAGGCACCTATTGAATATTTTAGGAGGTTTTAGGACGTATCAAATAAAATAAAAATATTTACTAATATGGCCTCTCAAATCAAATTAACCACTTCTGATTAAATTCTGAGAAGATGGCAGCGTTGACTCTATTATTTAAAAATATTTTATTGAAAACGAAACAGTCTGTACAAAAGATTTCAAGTGATGGTAAACAAAGGATATGGAACATTTTGAAAAAGTTGATTACAAAAGTACATAATTCAATGTTGCTAAATTATGAGAGATAATTAGAAATAAAGATAAAGACAAATAAGAGAACAATAATAAAATACTCACTGGCTGGTCTTCCTCACGTAATCTTCAGGGATAGAGTTGAAGTGCAACATTTTTAATTAGAAATAAGTATATAAAACTAAATAACAAATTAATACTTAAAATTCAAAAATTAAAACGAAAATCGCGAACTAAATTTGATCGAAATTCGTGAAACTGAAAAGAAATATCAGCCACCTATAATATGCTATAGTTTTTAATCTGTCACCCATTTAATAGGTACTATGCGTGTTGAAGCTTCAGAAATGTAGTGGTTATAAAATTGTGCGCACACGCTTTATAGCGGAGGAGTGTTTGCACGGCGCGCGCTGATTGGAAGAGAGCGCGGGTGTGTCGTGTGACGTGTGCACACGTGACGTTGAATAACTTGTTTTTCTACGTTTATCCGTTTATCGATTTGTTTTTGTGATGATGATAATGTTTGTATGCTTTTGAAATAATATCGCGATTCAGATGATCCTGATTGACCCTTAAACATCGTGATTTGACGGTTGGTATTTTTAAAGGGCAATGCAGTTAGAAATTAAACAGCTTTGGAAAATGTAACGAACCTTGAATATTCCATAGCACATCATACTTCTTGGCAGAATTCGTTCGATGGAATAAATTAAGTTCCATTCTTCGTTTCTGCACTTTATGTAGGCCAAACCAAAAACAATTTCCATGTGTTAGGTAGGCAAGATAGAAGCCTTATTGCATCAGCTAATCATGTGTGACGCTATATCGGCCACTATTTAATAATTCATGCTGCAATGTGACTCTAAAATAAAAAGGCTGAAAGGCCTTTAGGATTTTGTAGCTAACTTCAAAATCCTAAAAATAGATACTTTCCCGCCAATTTTAACGTCAAATTACTTAGTTACTTTTTTTTTACACATTCGTTCGTGACAGTTACAATGGTGCTAGGATTTGTTATTTCTTTCTTTTTAATTTCCTTGATTTTAGGAAACGAAGGTTTTTGACTTTGGTACAGGTTGTTTATGTTGTAACTGAAAGGAGTTATTTCGTCAACAAGTTGTAAAGCTCAAGGTGAGTTTCGTCATCGGAGGCGTGTACAGCATGCACATATTGATTACACTTCAAAAGACCTCTAGATTATGTTGAGATTATGATTCAATTTTGTTTTTATATTATGCCTACATGTAGTTCCAATAATACTTTTTAAAAGCATAATATGTAGGTAGCTAAACTTTTGGTCCAGTCAACAATAAAATGATATCTGATTTTCAATATCAATTCACTCAATGACGTACTTAAAATAAATTGATGTCAATGAACGAAAGACGCAAGTACCACCTTCTTAATAAGAAGTGGATCACACACAACAAGACATTACCGTCAACAGTTTGACCTTGGCCTTCGGAGCACCAAAAAAAAAAACCTCGTGTGATTGGCACGAGCAGATTGCTCTACTTCATGTGGCATTTCACTGCGCTTTATTTAATGACATCCACTTGATTTTAGTAAGGCCGATGATCCTTCATGGCGGTCTTCCTTTTTGCATTTCCGTGACCTAGGTATATTACAGGAACCATGAACATTTATGTGCATTTTCTGGGATAAAAAGTAGCGAATGATATTCTGTTAGTGTAAATTTCTATTACCTAGTGAACGAATGTTTGTACTTCCTGAGTTTTTACGTTTTATAAGTAAACATATACAATAATTATGCCACCAGAACATTGCAAACGCCGCTGTAAGGTTATAAAATATTGCGTGAAATTGTTAACTAGTTTTTCTTAATGAGACACTGAAATAAGTAGCTATGAATGGAAATGATTAAATTTGGATAGGATTTATTCTATACAAAACGATTTCATAATATATCGAGAAATTATAATCTGATAAGGATTGATTACCTACAATCTTACGGATTCTGCAATTTTCCGGTGACAGATTGTATAATATGTCAAACAAAGTCGCTTCCCGCTATCTGTTTGTCCCTATGTATGCTTAGATCTTTAAAACAACGCAATGGATTTTGATGCGGTTTTAATAGATAGAGTGATTCAAGAGATGTTATATACCTACCTATAAACTAACATTTACTTAATTAATCTCCTTTCTAATATTATGTACTTTACATTTTTGTAAATTAATTTTCATCTTCTTCCCAAGTCATAGACAAAACCTTAGGCAAATGACAGAGACGCTCATCCCGTATGACGTTACCAACTTATTTGTTTAAGTTTTTCAGCTCAATTTAACTGTTTTGTTTACCAATCATTGAAGTGACGATTGCAATGTATTTGTTTACGTCATCTTAATATTATAGACATTTGTTACTTGTATGTTTGGTTCTAATGCTGCGTTTTTAACGTCCTTTACGATCGGTCATTAAAATAACGAACGTTTATTTCAAATGAATATTCTTCTGAAATTAAAATATTAATTTGCAAAATAGTTACCTGAAATGGAAAAAAATGATGTTTGAACTATACAAATATTTTTTTAATATACTTGGTTTGTAGGTATCGTTAAAAAAAATCCTTGTAATAATTTCCACGAAACTTCCATTTCATCAACCATAGAGCTTGCTACTTATTTTCCAGTTCCCAGAAATGTGCCTGTGGCCTCAATATCAGATACTTAAATGAGTTTTTCAGAGAAACGCACAATAAGAAAATGGCGCTGCGGTACTGCGAATGAAAAGCAAAATGAAATAAGACCTCTCGTGGTGTGCGTTAACGTAAAACTCATATTTTGAGATATAAAAATAAGAAGAGGTCCAAAGAAGTAAGTATTCCTGTTTGAAATGAAATAAAAACGGTTGTTTATCAGTCATATTTCAGTATTTTAGAAGCTGAAAAGCCTCCAAAAACTGATAACTTTTCCTAGGCATGAAACCCAAAACATCAACATGACACCGAAACGACCATCTATCTAATCAAACGGGATGAAAAACTGGCTTCTGGTAACCAATGATTTTCTCGGTGCACATTAATAAGTAGGAACCTAGACATACTTACTATGAATACACGGTACATAATAATTATCATATATGTATCTATAGCACATCATGATACCTACATACAATACATACCATACTAAAAACAAAGAAGCAATTATACATCCAGTTTACAAATAAATATGTTGAGCTATCTAACGATACATTCTGATGCAATGCAAGTCCCGACCGCGACGGCCATAGTTAGTAGGTACCAACTTACATTCTACACTACATCATACCTACGTGGTTCCAAAAGGTCATGAGTTCAGAAAGATAAGCTGAAAGTATAGTAGTCTTTTAGTTTATAGTTTACATCAGTTTTATGTGTATTATTATGACAAAATACCAGTCATATGACATGCCAGCCGTGTGAATGAATACCAATGTGATATAAACCTAAGCACTAAGTATGCTTTTTTTTTCTTTATATCTGATACTTACATTAGGTCGTAACCATAGATAAGCTAGTTTTCTTTGTAATGTTATTATCTCTGAGTTATAGGACCGGCCCACTGTCGGCCTCCCTTTCATGGTTGAGAAATCATCAAATGACTTTTCCGCTCTGGGTGGAGCTGAACGGAGTGTCAGACTCTTACTGACTAAAACCCATCCATGATCCTCCTAATGCCCTTTGCGTTCCAGGGCCGCGGCGAGTATTTCGAACAAATTCCGGGACCCTGGCAGCAGACAGTCGGCCTATTTATGGATAGAGTTTGAGACAAATAGGTAATCTTAGCGGAAAAGCGCGGCAGAAATTCGCGCGCATTTTCTGTTAGTCAATTTAGTTCTACTTGCATCGATGCAGGACGGATTTATGCGTACAACATCCGCCATCTTGTTTTCAGATTTGTTTCTAGCCGAAATAAAGCTCCTCCTCCTCCAATATTATAAATGTTAAATTCGAGACGTTCAAGGCCCCATCTCATCTAGCTCAAAACAATCATGAATCCGATTTGAAAGGTAGATGGAGCTACGTATACAAATCCGACTAGCACGGTCAAATTTAAACGACGGCATCATGATGGCAGAAGGCATATGAATTGGCACTTCATTCATAGTACGGCCACAGTATTACTATTGTAATACTGTGGTACGGCGTCTGATGTTTGATCATCAATTTAAACATTGAATAAGTAGGTATCATCACTTCATTAAACACTTTTCACGCGGGCAAAACCTAGTACCTAACTAACTACGTACACTACATTCATTTCATCTAATATAGTCGTGTCGGTAAATTCGTGGAAGGAGCGTGGACGTAAAATCAATATCTACCAAGGGTGGGAGATGAACAGTGCCTAGGTAGTGAGTTGTTTGTTCCGCTATAAATATTTCTATAATGTTGCTCGTAGATATGAAGGACTTGAATTATGGTTTGATATCCAGGTATTTATTCCTGGGTGAAGCACACACTTGATTTGAAAGTGGTAAAGAGAGTGCTCTCAGTCTCTCTGAGAGAGAGTTTAAGGGCTGGTTTTGCAACTGTTTTTGGTTTAAATTGTTGTGGGGTCATGAGTTGACAGTATCTAGCATTACCTACTTACTTGTTATCATAATCTTGAATCGAACTACGATACCTACACAGAATCATACTTCACACTTTACACACAATGTCTACTTCTCTTTTTCCTTGACGCTCCTTTCTGTAGAGATTTTTGTAGAAAAAAACGTCACCTTTGTACCCACATATTTTCTGTCTCCTTATCTTTTTTATTAAATGTGTGTAGGTACATACATTTTTAAATCTATATCTTCTATCTATATTTATACATATAATAAATCTGTAGAAGAGTAGTTTCTGTACATTAGGTACAAAAAAAAATGCCAGGGAGTTGAAAATAGCTAGCTAGCAATTTTAGAGTTTTTCCTGTTTGTCTGTTTGGATGTGCACGCATCACGTAGGAAGTACAAAAAGGATTATAGACAAAAGATATTGGAATTTAATGTTTTCAAGAAGACTTCATTACGTGAAGAACATATACGTAACGCCATCTATTGAAATGAAATGGTCACGTTTAGTAACATTACTATTTTATTTCGAATGGATGGAAATAACACCAAAATATACTGTAAAGTTATTTATGAAACTTTTTGGTTGGTTGGTGCACAAGTAACTACTACTAAGGAGCCCGTGGCTATATTATTACAGCTGCACAGGTCGATTTTCAAGGTTGGCCTGTGGATGGGTGATCATCTGCATATACTGAGATTCCTCCGTATCTCGGAAAGCTCGCTAAGCCGTCAGTCCCGGTTGTCCCGGTCATAACACAGACAGAATTTATTTTCCATTTTAAATATTAGTACCTACTTATGGATTTTTCTTGGAATGGCAATCATTGTCCATTTGATAGCCAGAAATTTATTCATAAAGTAAATATTGATTAAGCAGCCACTCCTACCAATTAAAGATAGGAAGAAAACAGTGTTATCACAACTGTAGTACATAGTTCTAAGTAAACACAGATAATAATGACAAGTTTCCTATTTAGTTCAATAATTGCTCATAGTTCTAAGTCCAGTTTAGTAGCCTAGGTTCTAGATCATACTCGATCTAGACACAAATAAATTACTTATATTTTTTTATAATTTACTTTGAAATATCTATACTAATATTATAAAGCTGAAGAGTTTGTTTGTTTGTTTGAACGCGCTAATCTCAGGAACTACTGGTTCGAATTGAAAAATTCTTTTTGGGTTGAATAGACCATTTATCGAGGAAGGCTTTAGGCTATATATCATCACGCTTAAGCCAATAGGAGCGGAGCAGCGATAAAGAAATATTTTAAAATCGGGGATTCCACGGGGACGAAGTCGCGGGCAGCAGCTAGTTTAAAATAAAATTGTATGTAGGTATATTTAAATGAATAAACGAGATATTATACTCGGTCTTATTATTGATCACTTTAGAGATGAGGATGACAGTCAATACCTACATTTGTATTGTAAAACTTATAATTGTACTTTAGACTGTGAGAATCTTGTATTTGTAGTCTAATTAACGCTAATTGGCATCTTAATAATACTGTGGTTATACACAAAGATTGTAAAGGTTATTACTTATTATTAATATCTCTATCAAAATGACAAACACAGCGTATATGTATATATGTATAAGTAGTAAGAAGGTATAACTTGCCAAAAACATAATATATATTATGTATGTAAACATCACGCCTCTTTGCTATGTAGAGGGTAGGAATATGTGTACATAGACATTTACTTATGTTTTCGGGAAGACTCGCATTCTAACATCAATAGGTAGGTACCTACATACATATGAAGGTACATATACATAATTATATATCTCGCCGAGAAACTGCAAACGCCGTAAAATATCGCGTCTAATAAACAATTAGGTAACAATGTTTTCTTAAAAAGACACAATTTTGCAATTTTTCTTGTGATATTTATACAGCTCTTCCGTGACTGAGAGACTGACAGACAACGCACAGTCGAAACTAATGGTCGTAGAAAGATGAAATTTGGCATGAAGGTTCCTTAGGGCTTAGGGAGTGTAGAGGAGCACTAAAGCGTGTGTAAAGGATTTCCCAAAATACTTACGGAAATGGGGAGAAACGGGATATGTGCGTAGGACATCATAAAGTTTAGATAGGGTTGCCAACCATACTTTTTAAAAACGTATCCTACTTTATTTTGGATAAATATACTTTATACTTTTGCACAAAAATAAAGTATGGGAAAATACTTTATTTCTAATTTGTACTGTGATGTGTAAAACGAAACAGGCATATGGATAATGATGAACTATTTATTAAAACCTGCAAGGTAACAAAACGTAAATACGAGAAAATGATTATTGTGTACAGTAACTTCATAATATATCTTTGAACAATTAAGTTGAATTAACACATTTTGAAATGGTAACGCTGAAAAATACTTGTTTTTTCTTCCCAATACTTTATTTCTTTTCCTGTTCAAATAATTAATACGTTATTTTTTCCAAAAAAAGTTGGCAACCCTAAGTTTAGATCTCATAAAGTGAAATGTATCGTGTTCCAATGAGAATAAAGATTCTTTAAGCCTAAGTCGAGGGCAAAAGCGAACTAGTTATTCTATAAGGGTCTCTTTCACAGGTCTCTTTGGTCGCACAATCAACCCTTTCCTCTTTTATTTGGGATCAGGGCTAAACGTCTTCTTCAATACCTACTTCTCAGTCGGCAACTCCTTTCTAACCAAATATTCGTATAAAAAGTGACAAAGGGCCAGTTCTGAATTGAGCACCGTCAAACCCTACTTTAATGCCATATTGTGCCAGGTTTTCAGGCTTACATTTTTTTTAAGGATGGTAAATCATCTAACGACTTCTTCCGCTCTAGGCGGAGCGACAAGGTGTCGGACTCTTACTCACTAAAACCCTTCCATGCCCTTCCTAAACTCCCTTTGCGTTCCAGGGCCGCGGTCACACTTGCGAACAAATTCCGCAACCTTGGCTTCACCCTAAACTGTTGAGTCAATTTTGATGATTTGTTATTCTTATTGTTGTCATTTGGAGATCTTTAGCAGTCGTTACGGATTGTCAGAAGCCAGAAAATCTGACACCAGTCTTGCCAAGAAGTACCGTGTTCCCCAGTTAATGGGTTGTGGAGGTCTGGTAGGCAGCCGCTTCACGTAAAATACTGGTATTCAGCTGAATCCGGCTTGACTGGGAGCCGACCCCGATATAGTTGGGAAAAGGCTAGGCAGATGATGATTGTTGTTATACTTTACATCACATTATTCTAGGTAAATCAGTCATGGGATCGATACTAAGTACTTACTTTTATTCTAAACGTGGGTTCCTTTGGATAAATTCCACTTGCCCATGTACAAAAGTGAGTCGCGACTGTCTCCAGGAGCCTCTAACAGGCTCCCGGTGACATTTGCGTTCCGAAATTGCGACAAGTTTTCACAATCCTAAAATTAAATGGATCCTTGTACACGTGTTTAGGGTAGAGGTACATCGGGGGTACATCCAATTATCACAAACCCAAACATTATTTTTGTAACCAGGAAGCGTGTATCGATATCAAAGATGTTATTTATATTTATTAATAGCAAAATAAGATAATTGGCGTAACATGACTCCCGGAACTCCCACCTTCCTTATTCCTCCGTATCAGTCGCTGTAAAGGCCATGTTTGATAAAAAACGCGTTTTTATACGTCTCAGTGGCACTTAGGCATAATGAGCTAATTATTTGGATTTTACGCGGTTTCCAAAGTGCTATTTGACACAGTACTTTTAACCTAGACATTATCTATACTAAGTATATTCCCTTTATTCATATTGTATACATATTGTTTACATTTTTAAATATTTCTATTAAAGTAAAAAAAAAACATTTAAAAATATAAAAATAGTAGCCCACCGGTATCGGGAACAGGGTCCAAGGTACCGGCGGTCAGGGCTCCAGAGAGAGGAACCTCCTGACAATGCGAGCCGTGTCCAGAAGTACCGCTTTCTGAATCAAGCCCTTGATCCAGCCGCCTAACGTGAGCCTCCTAAGGTGTTGGTCGAGGCTCTTGGCTATTAAGCCATTGACGGAAACGACTATCGGTACAATGATTGCTGAATCCACATCCCACATGTCGACAACCTCGCGAGCCAAGTCAAGATATTTAATTTGCTTATCTTTCTCGGCTTTCACGAGGTTCTCGTCATGTGGAACAGTTATGTCTACAATCATTGCACGCCTCACGATTCGGTCCACCACCACTATATCAGGCTTATTGGCAACAATAGTCCTGTCAGTGATGATGGACCGATCCCAGTACAATGTGATATTGCCATTATCGAGAACTGGGTCGGGCACATACCTGTAGTACGGCACCTCCGATTCCACAAGTGAGTATTTTAGAGCAAGTTGCTGGTGGATAATCCTGGCTACGAGGTTGTGCCTATGCAAATACTCTCCGTTAGCTAGACTAGAACAACCAGAGACAATGTGGCGAATTGATTCTCCCGGACGGTGACATGCCCGACATATGTCAACCGTGCCGTCCTTCACAATAAATCTCCGGTAGTTCCTAGTCATGATAACTTCGTCCATAATTGCACAGACAAAACCTTCGGTTTCTCCAAAGAGATCACCGAAGCGTAGCCAGGCTACGGACGCTAATTGATCTACGTCGGGCCCATGTAGGGCCCGGAAAAAGCGTCCGTGTAGTTCCTTCTATTTTATTCCTTCTAAGTATATTATTATTATAATGTTTAAAAGTTGAAGAGTTTCTTTGTTTGTTTGGTTCAACGCGTTAAACTCAGGAATTACTGGTTCGAATTGAAAAAATATTTTTGTGTTGGATAACCATTCATCGAGGAAGGCTATATATATGCTACATAATATTACCTTACAGGTACTGAGGTACTAGAAGCGAAGCATTAAAATAAAGATGTTGCAAAAACGGAGATTTTTTTTCCTCTCTCTTATGTACTTACGCAGCTCAAGTTGCGCGGGTCCAATAGTGTAGTAACTTAAACTGATTGATTGATCATCATCATTCTCTATTTGTTTATGGCGCTTTATCAGCCGCCATCTCAAGTAGGTATTTGTGTTTCTGGCCTTACTAATGGATTTGACAACAGAAATCTTTCAGAACCCAGAATTAGACATGCAAAAGTATAGAGCTTACAAAGCTAGAGCGGTTACGCACTGCGTCCAATCCGAATCCGTGAAAATAAGTTCCGAAGTAACTATGAAAAAATCTGCGAAAGCAATTTATTTAGCCAAATATTCACTATTAAAATCGAACAGTGTCCATCTAATTAGAATTTTACAAACTCAGTTACCAAATCCAGTTGACCTGTTTCCAATTCTCTGTGGAATTCAAAAAGAAAAAAGTGTTTTTTTTTATAATTACAATCCAAGCTTTTTTTCAGTAAGCGTTATCAAAAAAAAAAACTGTTTCTTGTCATGCAAAATAAACTCCCGTAATTCTTAAAAATAAATACCTAGCTTGTTTTTAAGAGTTACGCATATAATACAGCAGAAGCTGTATAAAAAATATGGTGCCTAATCAAAATACATGAAAATAAAAAATAAATAAACTACCAGGTACACCAGAACTGAACATAGGTACTGTACAAAGATATTGACAAACAGAAATCCTACAACATTTCTGCAAACTCAACGTAGTCTCGAACACTGCCATCCTTTTTACCAACATTTCCTGGAATTTAATTGACAGTTGTGATTGTGAAGCACCAATTGCCCAGTATTTTATATAACTACTCATCAACGTTTTGAGAAATAAATTACTTACTCCGTTATGAGCTAGCATCAACACTATAAGATATTATTTTGTAAATTGCGCATATTCTCATATTATGCCACCATTTTTATTGTTCACGAGACTAAAACAGCGTAGATATAGACAAAACAGTTTTAATGGCTTTATTGCGTTGGTATGCAAACCATAATTGTTTTCATTGAACTCAGAAGGTCAGAATACCGGCCTTGATGTCGTTATTAGGTCTACGCGCGGTTTAAAGCTTAAGCATAAAGCATAATCAGCCTTTTAACGTTCCCACTGCTGGGACACAGGCCTCCTCTCTAGGAGAGGGAATGGGCCGTAATCTAGCACGCGGGCCCAGTGCGGGTTGCTGAATGTCACATGTCTTCGAATTGTTGGTTCTAGGACACGATGTTTCCTCACGATGTTTTCCTTCACCGTTTTGTGAGCAGTGGTGATGAAATTAATTACACAAAGTAATGCATCTGGCTGGGTTTGAACCTACTATTCGTACGTCGGGGCCGTTACCACTCGGCCACCACTGCTCTCTAGACAGCAAAGACTGAAATTCGCTGAATTAATGTCGCCAAAATATAAATAGGTAGGTAGGCAGGCACACGTGACAGATTATTAAGAATGGAGTTATCTACTGACAGAAGTTATTGTTTGCTTTTGGCAATGACTCAATCAATAGGAACCTAGGTTACCTAGGTATCACTCGATTAACGTGTAATTTTCGCCCTCAAAGAAAACCTCTGTTATGGATCCTTCATATATAAGCATACTCATTCGTCCCCATCCAAGAGCCAATATCACCTCATCATCTGCCTTTTTAACAAATATGTTGGTTCCTACCTACCTACCAGCGTAATACTTACTAGTGTTACACAGCCCAGTTGTAACCCTGGGTAACATTATTAAGACTTGTTTTTAGAATTATGGGCTTTTGATTGCCTTATTGCGTTACTGTAATAACTGTCCAAAATCTACGAGACTGCTCAAGGACCGCGCCGAATGGACCGAAAGACAAAAGCCACCTTTGAACGTTAAATCGGGAGTCCAAAGTGTTATTTACCTACGACTAGATAATGATATCATCACGTAGGTATTGTAATAATCCTCGATCCGCTTCGCAACAACCATCAAAACAAATGTAAAAAACCGAACGTGGCCTGAATCGTAATATTTAAAGTGATTTGGAAAATTTATCGAAACCGGTATGGACACACCCACTTGAATAGTTGAACCGTGAACGTTGATATTTAGCGGGCGACCAGTATGGTATTATATTATCTGTGGTATGGGTGTGTCGGCGACGTCACAGTGCGCGTTCTGAATGTTGTATTTTGATTCTATTTTGGTATGATAATGTGCTTTATCTATGGTATATTAATATTTAGGTGTAGAAGTAAGTAGGTACGTGCGTATTGCTTAGCGCTCAAAAATGCAGGCGTTAAGAATGAGAGAAGTCTCTTTGAACTCAAACAGTTCATAATCAGCCTTTTAACGTTCCCACTGCTGGGACACAGGCCTCCTCTCCAGGAGAGGGAATGGGCCGTAATTCACCTCGCGGGCCCAGTGCGGGTTGGTCAACTAACAAACAGTTCAAAAACCATAAATCATCATGGCAGTATATCCCTGATGTGTAAGCAGGAAGTATTATTATATGCTCCGTCCCCACACAGTCCCTATTACTGCAGTCCTGTAACAAAATGTTTGTCAACTTAGGAGTAAGTTTGAAGTGAGTTTTCAATCCTCGGCATCAGCTGAAATGACTTTCACGTGACACTTCATGCTCACAACTGGCTGTTTAAGCTTGTAACGGTGAGCCAAAAATTATCGGCCATTTTCGCAAAAAGGGAAAGCTTTTCAATGAAGCAAGATGAGCCTTCATTGAAAAACCGACCCTCTTGTAGATGTTATTATTTTCCGCAATCGAAGCCGTATAATCTTTTAAAACAAAAATTGCGAAACTGTTTCCAAGTAATTCCAACCAGTTGCTAAGGTTCGATAAAAACACTTAAATAAATTTTATAACTTTGCCTAACATTATTGCGACATCTTGCCACGTGCGGTGATGCAATCGATATGGCTGGCGCGATTTGAAAAGGGAACAGCAAAAGAAAAGCGGTTGTCATGGCGATTAAATGAAGGACTTTTTTTTAGGAAAGTTTTGAGTTTGAATGTGAAATTAGGGGTGCATGCTTTCTGCCGGGTTACGGAGTTTTTCGAATGAGTTCTCGATAACTCTTGGTAGGTGAAATTCAAAGAGCATTTAAAGGCAAATGGGTGGGTATGAATCATAGTATGAATGTATACGTTTAGTTATTAGTAGGTATAATGAATTTTTATTCACTTCTGTACCTAATTAATCAAGGTGATGTTGATAAAAAAAGGTTTTGATAAATAATTGATATACCTTTGCTCTTGACGCCTTGGAGAGTCACACGTAACTTAACGCAACGCTATGACTAAAAATATGACTTTGATATTATGATTCTTATAAATCTTCAGTTAGGTCAAATTTTATATGAGAAATATCGTGAAATCATCAATGTGTCTGTGTGCCTAGTCTTTTTCCAACTATGTTGGTATCGCTTTTCTTCAGGCTTGTCTTTGTCTATGGTCCTATAAGTTTTGGGACAACCTTATTCGGCTATCTGCCGCCTTGGTTTAATAAGATTTTGAGCCAATATAATGAAGATAACAGCGAATAATATCGAGCGATTTTGGGCTGACTTCTGCACGACTGGCAGCATCGTACATTGAACACCTCTGCGTTCTTTTCGGGGACAAAAGGCTTGTGGTTAGTTTTATTGAAGTTTATAATGACCGGCACGAGTCGTGAGCACAGATGGGCAGTCTGTAGCGGGGCAAGCTCGCGCATGTACACTTTCGGCCAAATTTATTTAGTACCGCTTTTGCTAACGAACCAATCGCGTGCAGCCTCGGCGCCCCCTGCCTTCTTCATTCCGCCAAAGAGACCGAAAAATTAACTACTGCGCAGGTGTCAGTTTGTGCTCACGACTCATGCCGGTTACTGTAAATAGATACTTCATTTTTATGAGGATTAAAATTAAAAAAGTCATGCCTACTCATTTCCTAGTCTACCATAGACAGCTCGCTTTTTATAACAAACTCTTTATACTTAAATAAATCTCCCTCTTTGTGTACAAGAATAACTTTGATATCAATTCACAGATAATGTGAATAAATAATGGGTCGTTTCTTTGTCTGCTGAGCACCTGTTTGACTGGTCGTGAAGGTCGCAGGCCTGATTAAAGAGAATGTTGCGCCTTTGTTTGTCTATCAACAAAACTAGGAAGTATTCCTATCTCGGTGAAGTAGCTGGCTAGATCTAAATAAAAAATACGCGGTATTTTTTTTTAATAAGTACTTGATTGACTTACAAAAGTGATTTTTATCAGTAGACTAGCTGCTGCCCGCGACTTCGTCCCCGTGGAATCCCCGATTTTAAAACATTATTTATCGCTGCTCCGCTCCTATTGGCTTAAGCGTGATGTTATATAGCCTAAAGCCTTCCTCGATAAATAGTCTATTCAACCCAAAAATAATTTTTCAATTCGAACCAGTAGTTCCTAAGATTAGCGCGTTCAAACAAACAAACAAACAAACAAACAAACTCTTCAGTTTTATAATATTAGTATAGATAGAATTAAATATATATCTGCAATGTAATATTTAATTACCTAATTCATTATTTTTAGTTCTGAACTGACTTATGTTAAAATAGTGACTAAATAAGTTTTTTTTTATCATTGGCACCTAAAAGCAATCGAGAGCGCCTATATTTTCGTGTATAGTGCTTGCGGGAAAATTTTACTAGGCGCTTCGATAGCATAATTCGGAACCAGTAGGTAGAATTTTGAACACTTTCAATTAAGAACCGAAGCAAAAACTGTTATTTCTAAAACTTCTACAGAGTATTCTAACTACGTAATATGTAGATTACATTTTTCTATAGTGGAATTGAATATTTCCTCTATAGTAGATAGGTATATTTTGGTTTTCTTTCTAGAAACAAATAAAGTGTAACTAACTCCTCTTTCATAATGTTTAAAGAAATTTTAAAACTAAATGAATAAGTGCCTAATGGCTATGAATAAGGTTTTGAATGTTTAATTAGGGGGGGGGGGGGGTTATTTACTTATCAAGTGAACTCTAAAAGTACCTAGGCGTATTTAATAAATACTTCTTGGCAAGTCTGAGTTGATGCAATAGGCCGACTCCTTGCAGCAGACAGTCTACTAAAGATATGAGCCTATAAAATATAAATACGAACTACCTAGTATTAATACTGCCTAACGTTATTATCTTCACTATGAACACTATAATCAGAATGTTTTCTGCACTTAGTGTATAATTGTACATTCATGTTATTAAAGATTATTGGGCGTCTGCTGGCATTCCAATATTCCTTGGGCCACAATTTATTGGGCGTCTAATGGAGTTTCAGTGGCATCAAATCACAATTATCAATTTGAGCATTTTAGTAAAACTTCGAAAAAGATCAATCAATATTATTCAAATCAGGCTGAATATCAATATTTTTAGACGTCAAAATTTAGAGTCATCAAAACGAGCGGCCGTTACCACTTCCCAGTATTTAAGCTGGGAACTAGAAATAGCGTAACAAACTCCCCAGCAACACATTTCTGTCTGTAGAGATTGCTCAGTCACAGTCTATGTTTTTGAGTAAAAACAGACGAAATAAAGACTTAGTGTAAACGAAGTAGGCGACAGCGTGGGAAGGTGAAGCCGCGGGGAACGGCTAGTCCACAATATCTAAGTCTCATGTCTGGCCTTAGGTACACGTGAGAGCAGAATCATTTACCAGTTATCAGTCTGGGGGGATTTGCCGCGATAAAGAGTAAATAACAAAATAATAAATAACAATATTGTGACAAAACACAGTAGGCATAAGGAAAATTTTGCTTGATTTTATGTGTAAATAGATAAGGGTAGCGTTGACTGATAGCTTTGAAATCTGAGGGTCAAACCAGATGACTGTTGCGAATTTCATTTTAAAAGGGGATTTTCCATTTTGTTTGTTACACTGAAATATACTCAATACTCAATACTCAATACTTTATTGCATTCCATATGTATTAAATAGATGGTATAATAAGGTAAAATATCAATATGGACCCTGTCGGGCACAGCAACATAAGGAGAGAGGAAGAGGGCTAGCAATTCTAGAAAGTCTAATTACTATTTTCTACTTAAAAATTATTAGAAATGTTTAATTGTATGTAATGTAAATACATTTATTGTTAGGTCTGTGTAAATAGGTATAGTTTATTTATTATTTTTATTTCATGTATTGCTTAAGAATAGTGTAGGTAATTATTATGATATTCTTTGCAGGATTTTCTTTTTTATTAAATTATGTTTGTAAATGTTTATGTTTTGTAAATTGTGTTGTGTATTTATTAATTTATGTATTCATATTTATATTTCATTTTCTAATTATATTGTATTTTAAATAAATATTTCATATTATTTGGTGCTGAAAGAGAATCATTTTATTTAGCAATCGATTGGTCATCTAAAAACTCCGTTACTGAGTAGTATGCCTTGGTTTCCAGAAATTGTTTTAATTTACTATTAAATATATTAGTTTTGTTTACTTCTCTAATATAATTTGGCAGTTTATTATACATTTTTATGGACATTACTAAAGGACTGGTCGAGTGCATTTTGAGTCGGGATGGAGGTATATTTATTTTGTTTTTGTTGTGTCGAAAAGTGTATTTTGTTTGTAGTTCGTCGCAAGTTTTGTAAAAATCTGGGTGTTTTCTAACAAATTTACATAATTCTAAAATGTACAAACAGGGAAGAGTGAGTATTTGGTGTTTTCGGAAGTGTGGTCTGCAGCTATCAGTTTGTTCTATGTTTGTTATTATTCGTATTAAGTACACTATGTATGTAGTATTTTCTAACAAGGGCAGATCTAGCGTTAAAATCAAGTTGACATCTACTATATAAAAATAAGTCGGGTTTTCCTTCCTGACGCTATAACTCCAGAACGCACGAACCGATTTCCACGGTTTTGCATTCGTTGGAAAGGTCTCGGGCTCCGTGAGGTTTATAGCAAAGAAAATTCAGGAAAAATTTCAACAGAAAAGCGGGAAAATCTTTTTTTTTATATATGGCAAAACGACGTTTGTTGGGTCAGCTAGTTAGTTATAAATAGAGAGAAGTACCTAATAGCTGTGGATGGAGCTAGAATTTTGAGTTCAGATTGTTTCAAACATTTTCCTTAATGCATAGTTTGACAGGTTTAAAGTTTCACAAACAATCGGAACATGTTTTTTTTTTTGAGTTCATCATCGATTCGTAAAATGTTTTTTTTCCTCTTATTGTTCGGAGAATGCTGTAAGCTTATAATAATTGACGTTTCGGTCACGTTGCTTTTTAAGCTGTCAAACACATTGTTCATTTGCTACAAGGTTGAGATAAATATCTCAAATTTGTTATTTTTTTTCATTTGTTTTGTTTTTGGTTCTGGTTCCTATAGTAGTAGCAGTATAATAGTGTAGTTACCTACTTGGAAGTTTATTACGAGTAAGCTCTATATTTGAATGTAAAACTGTAATTAATTATTGTATGCCTATAATAGGCTGATCATAGAGCGCACATAAACCTAAAACATGTCCAACCACTGTATCTATGTATCAAAAATAAAATATTTCTGATTCTGATAATTGTTTTGGTAATAATACATTTGTGATGAAAAAAAGCTCCGTTTACTGTGACAGTTCAGTTAATTTCAATTATCATCATGACCTGATTTACCATCTGGGATTGGCTCCAGGTGAATCAACTCCTCAACGGTCAAGGGTAATTAATAATAACTTTAAAAATAAGCTTGAGTCATGAACTTCTAACTTACACTTTTTTAAGGCCAAGCCTCAAACTTTTACAAATGTAATTTTCGAACCTGAGTTTTATTAGTTACTTAAATTTTAGTCCATTAAAAGCATACATTAATTTTTTTTTTTTCTTTTGTGTAATGTGTGAAACCAAGGCGAAAAAACAAAACCTCTGTAGTCGGTTTGATAACTGATTTCGACAAAAATAAATATATGGCTCAAAAACAAAGTTAATTGTGATTTAAAGTTCCAAGTCCAACTCAGGTTATGAATGTTATGATAATTCAAAGTGACCCGAAAAAAACAGCAACTTCTTAGGTAAATAGGTATATAATACATGTAACTAGCGACACGCCCCGGCTCCGCACGGGTGCAATGCTGTTAATAAATCTCTACTATATTATGCATGTATTATACTAAACCTTCATCTTGGATCACTCTGTCTATTAAAAAAACCGCATAAAAATCCGTTGCGTATTTTTAAAGATCTAAGCATACATAGAACAGACAGACAGCGGCAAGCGACTAGCTTTGTTTACGCTATGTAGTGATGTAGTGAGTTAAGTTAAATATAACAGTACTTGCGGCAAACCGAGTCTACCTACTCTCGATAGAGATGGACTTTCGGACTCCGGTATTACATCTATTCATACATATATTTGCACGTAGAGGAAGTGGGTAAACAACTGTCTCATACATACGCGTAATTAATATAAATTGATGAATCATAACATTCTTAACATATTGAGTATGCTATGATTAATTAATCTATACTTATAATAAATCTGTAGAGAGGTCAATTCTGTACAAGGAATATATTTTCAAAATAACTATCAGGGGGTGATTAGTGATCGATACTGGTGCCAAAAATGCAATCAGTAAAATTTTTGTCTGTCTGTCTGTCTTTCTGTCTGTCTGTCTGTCTGTCTGTCTGTCTGTCTGTCTGTCTGTCTGTATGTTCTTTATAGAAACAAAAACTACTCGACCGATTTTAACGAAACTTGGTGCAATTATTCTTCATACTCCTGGGCAGGTTATAGTATACTTTTCATCACGCTACAATCAATAGGAGCAGAGCAGTGAAGGAAAATTTTGGGAAAACGGAAGAAGTCATCTACATAAAATTATCTAAAAAACATCCCGAAACAGCATGTCTATCTTTTGTCAATTTTAAACCGATCGGGCTGAGAGTTTCAAAATCGGGGGTAAAGTAACTATTCCACGCGGACGAAGTCGCTGGCAGAAGCTAGTTTATGATAAATTAAAAACGTCTCTCGAAGTCGTTCCGAGAAATTGTGGAATACCAGGTAACGAAACGTTAAGTATTTCAATTTCAAAATCTAAATAAGTACCTAGGTACATATAACTCAAAAGTGACTGACTGACATAGTGATCTATCAACGCACAGCCCAAACCCCCAAGGGGATGAAAGTTTGTATGAAACTTTGTCCATTTTAAACCGATCGGGCTGATAGTTTCAAAATCGGGGGTAAAGTAACTATTCCACGCAGCGCAGTAATTCGGCCCATGATCACCTATGGGGCCGTTGTGTGGTGGACCCGCACAAAGCTAGTCACAGCCGTAAATAAACTACAACACATGCAAAGGCTGGCCTGCATGGCGACTACGGGCTGCATGAGGACTACTCCAACTGCGGCACTGGAAGCCATACTGGGACTCCCCCCGCTACACCTATTTATACAACAGGAAGCGACAATGGCAGCAGTCCGCCTTAAAACATTGAATCTCGTACATTTAATGACGAGTCTGGTCGGTTGGTGAATGTATGTCATATTAACGCTCAAAGCGTTGCCAGTCACTATAGCGAGCTGTACGATGCATTCAATAATAGCAACGTTCACGCCATTCTGATCTCTGAAACTTGGCTCAAGCCGCATCTTCTGTCCACTACATACCCTCTCACTGGATACGTACTTATACGGAATGATCGGATCGGTATCGGATCGGAGGGGGTGGTGTGGCCATATACCTACGCAGTGACTTTCCTTACAAAATACTTGCTTCTTCCTCTTCAAGCTATTCGGCATCTGCCGAGTTTATCTTCCTTGAAGTTTGCATCAAAGGAGCCAAAACTGTTATAGGTGTTGTCTACTGTCCCCCCACTGTCGATTACTTCACTGAATTCGAATCAGTACTAGAATCCTTGGGTTCAGAGTATGCACACCATATCATCATGGGCGATTTTAATACTAACCTCCTAGCTCAAAATTCCCCTCGATCCCGTAAGCTTCGCCACCTTGTCGAGTCAGCTAGTCTGCACGTGCTACCTCTCCAACCTACTCACCACAACACTGCGGGCAATGATACCTGGCTCGACCTTATCCTCACCTCGAATCCTTCCCTTGTCTCCTCCCATGGTCAACATGACGCTCCTGGTTTTTCCCATCATGATTTGATTTTTCTTTCCCATATCCTTAAACCTCCGAAACCTAAACCCAGGGTTATGCATAGGCGTTGTTTTGCGAGGATGGACGTTGAGAAGCTTCAAAACGATGCGTCTATGATTGATTGGGAGACTATGACGGAAGCCACTTCGGTTGACGACAAGGTTGCGATTTTCAATGATGTTGTAGTCAACCTTTACAACATCCACGCTCCCGTCAGGAAAGTGAAATTGAAACGTCCTCCTGCACCTTGGATGACAAGAGGTATTCAGATGGCCATGCGACGCAGGGACCGTGCGTTTCGGAAATATAAAAGGGACCGTACTGATGAGAACTGGACGCTATTTAAGGCATCAAGGAATAAATGCAACCAGATGATACGCAATGCTAAACGCCGCCACATTCTGGAAAATATTTCTTCTTCCTCTTCTGCCGATATTTGGAAATTCCTTGGAACTCTAGGTATCGGCAAACCGCGACATTTAGACCTTCCCATTTCTATCGACCTAGACGATCTCAACCGTCATTTCTGCACAGTTCCTACCATGGATCGTCTCACAAAACAGGAAACTCTATCTCTGATCTCTGGTCTAACGCGCCCTCATATTGATCCTTTTCGTTTCGTTCCAGTCGCGCCGGGGGAGGTCAGAAAGATCATACTCTCCATCAAATCCAATGCAGTAGGATGTGATAATATCACTCGTGGTATGATCATAACTATTTTGGATCACCTCCTACCTGCCATCACCCATATTATTAATTTTTCCTTGTACACTGGAGTATTCCCATCCCTGTGGCGTAAAGCCTTTGTTCGTCCTTTACCTAAAGTCCCCAATCCCACTCTTCCAACCCAATTTCGCCCAATTTCTATTCTTCCCTTCCTTTCCAAAGTGCTTGAGGCCTGTGTCCACAAACAATTCTCTGGCTTTGTGCAGTGCAACTCACTGATAAGTCCCCTACAATCTGGGTTTAGGACCGGGCACAGCACTGTTTCCGCCCTCCTTAAAGTGACTGGCGATATAAGGGCAGGACTGGAAGACACCAAAGTCACTGTTCTAGTGTTGGTCGATTTCTCGAATGCCTTCAATACCGTCAGTCACGACATCTTATTAGCCATTCTGTCCTATGTGATGGTCTCTCCCGCTGCACTGGAATGGTTCGCTTCTTACCTTCAGGAACGTCAGCAGTCAGTGCACGATGGAAATTCATCATCTAACTGGTGTGATCTAGGATCTGGCGTTCCTCAAGGCGGCATCCTCTCTCCTCTTCTATTTTCAATTTTTATTAATCTCATTACCTCCGAACTTCAGTGTGCGTATCATCTGTATGCAGATGACTTGCAGTTGTACTGTCAAGGGAAGGTCGATGAAATACCTGACATTATCGAAAAATTAAATAGGGATTTAATGGCCATTAAAACCTGGTCTGGTAAATTTGGAGTTGCAGTTAACCCCAACAAGTGTCAGGCGATCATAATTGGGAGTTCTCGAAGCATCGCTAAACTTGATAGTGCAACTGTGCCACCTGTTTTGTTCGACAGTATGATAGTTCCATTTAGCACTGACGTAAAGGATCTAGGCTTGCGTATCGATAGCACTTTAAACTGGCGTGCTCAAGTTGCTAGCGTCAGTCAGAAGGTTACGGGAACGCTGCGGGCTCTGTATCGCTTGAAAAATTTGTTACCGTCTAACACGAAGACAATGCTTGTGCAGACCCTAATTTTTCCCATTATCGATTATGGTGACGTGTGCTACTATGACCTGAATGCAGATCTACTCAACAAACTTGACCGCCTTCTAAATTACTGCATTCGATTCGTTTTCAATTTACGCAAATATGATCATGTCTCTGCGCACCGCTCACTTCTAAAGTGGTTGCCCATACGCCAGCGCAGAGAGCAAAGGGCGCTAACTACCTTGTTTTCATTTCTTATCTCTCCCAATATCCCTAGCTATTTAGCCCCTCATTTCCAATACATTTGTGCCAATCACGAAAGAAACCTACGCTCATCCCATAATCGTCTTCTTCACTGTCCGTCTCACTGTACTGACTTCATTCACCGTTCCTTTTTCATACAAGCTATTTCTTTGTGGAATGCTCTACCCCAGGAAATTAGGATGGCAACCAACCGATTAACCTTCAAAGTTAAGGTTCGCGAACACATTCGTAAGAAGTTGGCAGTAGTATCGTCACAGCGTTAATTTCTTTTTTGTTTACTCATTAGCTGTTTGCATCAACTGTATTATTTTCATGTATAAGTTTATTAATTTGAGTATATATTATATCATTGTATTATATGTATAGTTTATATATTATATTTGTAGTAATTTAATATTAATCGCGTTACTGTTTATTTATTTTTTTCTCTTTCATACTGCACCTACCACAATTATTCTCTGCATCACCCAAAGGTTGACTGGTAGAAAATGCCTAAGGCATTAAGTCCGCCTCTGTACATTTGTGCGATAAAAAAAAAAAGTATTAAATAAATAAATAAATAAATCTCTGGGGTAAGAGAGGAACACTACACACCACTCTACTCGAGGAGATCAACAAAGAACTACCCTTAACAATAGCAATCAATGATCGGGTACCCAAGCAATTTATTTTTGACAAAAAATACAAAATCCAATTGCATGAGGACCACCGCTGCGAGGGGCTAAGCCCCGCTGAGCTGCGGATCTTCACGGATGGATCAAAAACAGGTACTGGCACGGGTGCGGGAGTCTTCTCGGAGGACCTCAACATTCACATAGCCACACCATTGGGGGTCCATAACACAGTTTTTCAAGCTGAGTGCATGGGCATTTCCCTGGCCGCCTCAGCCATCCTGAACAGGGAAGTTAAGGACCACTCAATACGCATACTTTCGGACAGCATGGCCGTCCTGCAAGCTCTGAACAGCCACACGGTTAATTCTGGACTGATCCTCGAGTGTCACCAACGTCTGAACCAGGTTGGTAGTTACAACAAGGTAACCATACAATGGATCAAGGGACACAGCGAATCCCGAGGCAACGACGCTGCGGACGAACTCGCTAGAAGGGGCTCGAGTATGGTAGCGATGGGACCCGATCCCATCGTACCACTACCATTCGGGTATCTACGCAATCTGGTAAGGAAGCGTACTAGAGACAAACATCACGACCTATGGGCGAACCATGGTGAGTGCAGGCAGGCCAAAGAGGCACTTCCCTCTATCAACGGCCGCTTCACGAAACAAGCCCTAAGACTGACCAAACAACAGTTACGTACAGTCACAGCCGTTACAACTGGCCACGGGTCTTTTAACAAGCACCTCTATGTCTTAGGAGTCACTGACAGCCCGCTCTGCAGAGCCTGCATGGAGGAGGATGAGACAGCAGCACATCTGCTTCTGAGCTGCCCGGTAGTCGCGGATTACAGGGCTAAGTACTTCGGAAACCCAGGTACCCTCTGCGAGATAGTTAGCAACACCAAGGCCTTGCTGGCCTTCCTAGGGGAGCTGGGGTGGATCGAATGACACATTTGTCCCACCTGCACGCAAAATACGCGCTTAGTCGTGGAGTTGCGGAAACCAGCCCGCTTTTACATACATTTTACAACTCTAGAAGAAGCTAGTTCTTACATATGACGGAGTCGCACTGCGTGGGCTCCTATTTCAGTCTGCAGGGTTTAAAAAAAATCAAACATGAATTTCATGACGGGAACTTAGCTCCGCTCACTGTAGTTCCCATCATACCATTCGAACCTAACCTATCCGTGTCGGGGAGTCCTAAGTTCCCTCCCAAGCAGCAAAATTGTCCTATAGTGCAGATGATATAGGCCTCCAGCACTTATAATATTCTCTTAACAGTTCTAGCATTTACTACCACGCTTATAATAGCCAGCATGGAGTAAGTTGGGCCTTTTAGTATTTCTGATCTTATACATCAACTTATAATCACTTATAGGTAGAAATTAAGGGTGCAATATAAGTTTGGGTGATCTATAAAAGTATCGCGAGGGTGTAAATGCACTCAAAAGTAGATAAACTGGTAAGCTATACTTATAACTGCTAACAAGAAGCTTTATAGAACTACTATAAATAAAGTACGCCAATAAGAGTGACAAATAGATCTAAACAAACCGGAAACTATGTGCATTTATAACCCGGTTTTTTAATGGTTTATAAATTCACTTTACGGAACAATTATAAGTAATATGGAGCGGTTCTATAGTGGTATAGACCAAAATTTTTGTAATCTTAACACGATTATAAAGGTTTAATTTAATATACTTAGTATCCAAAACTATATCCGTGGTGTCCTGTACAAGAATACATTGGTTTTTACTATTATTAAGGTTTTTAAAGATCGGAAATCCCTTTTAGTCAAAAAGCGATCGACGTCCAGAAACATTACCATTTTCAATGTTGACACTTAAACAAAAGAACTAAAATAAGCCACGTATCTAATAGCAATATAAAATAACCGTCCGGTTATAGAAATATTTGCGGAACTCTAATTCCAAACAATATGGCCAAGCAATGGTTCTGATATTTACCATTATTAAACAAAGTAAGCCTATAACGGTTTGTTAATGTATTTGGGAAAACCAACTTTGTCAAAATGGCGACTTTTCGTTGTATGTCTTACTGACTTACTAACATTATTTTAAAATTCAACTTAATGAAAACGCAAATTTCAAGGGGCGCGTCAAAATTTTGACTAAAAACTTATTATACTTCACAGAAAATATAGGGTCAGGTGGCCAACAGTGAACCAGCAGTACACAGATAACCAGTATAAGTATATCCTTAAGTAGTAGTAACTAGCTCATGCAACCGACACGTAGAAACGTGTCTCGTAAGCGTAACGTATCCCTCACTCCCCAATTGACGGCGGGCGCCCGCGCTTAGCAGACGCGCTATGGGACATTTTGTGTTTTCTCACGCAAAAAATTAAAAAAAGGTGAGTTTTGTTTTCGTTCCTCAATCATGCGGTTTATTAGATTTTCTTACTGTATTTGCTATACATGTAAAGTTACTATTTGGCAATCTTTTGGTAATTGTGTTTTCTCCATAACCTAATTATTGTTATTTTTATCTTACTTCAACTGTCAAATGATGTAGGTGGTATACAGTGACTTAGTAATCTAGGGTATACAGTGAACCGTGGTTCATTGTGTACCACGAACCACGAAGAAATAAGAAGCGCAGAAAGCTTGGAAAAAGCATGATCATAACTAATACTCCAAAGAGTTAAATCGCAAACAAGAAAAAGAAATGCACTAAAAACGTGAAAAACAGAGATATTTTTAAATGAGAAAAAAACTATTACAATGTTTGATGATACGACCGATGAAGAGATTTTCCAAGCCAGTGGTTCTTCTTCCGGGGGAGATGAATTTCTGAGTGAAAGTGAAGAAGGAGAAAATATAATATTTACTGATAATTTTTTACCTTTATCTCGGGACCCAGAAATAGGAGGTTATGTTATTATATTGCTGGAAACCGAGAAAAAAAATTATTTTATGTTGCTAAGATTCTTGAAGAACCTGACGAAAATGATTATGATTATTATGTGTCGTATTTAAAATTAAAAAGTAGAGTTTAATATAAGTTTGCGAGCCTCTTGAACTGGATTGTTCAGGAGTTAGGAAAAATGGTATTAAATACATTTTGCCTAAACCCAAAGTAGAAGGCAGCAGTCGACGTTTAAATTTCCCGTCAATAAGTATCTCACTTCTGAAGTTTAATTACTAGGTCCTATTAGGACAATTTTAATAGTATATAACCTATGATTTATGCATCCCTATGTTATAATGAAAATGGCTGTTACCACAAATTTGAGACGGATTTTATAGTAGGTAATAACTAGCTAATCAGTTGATAACATAGATCTCAATGACCTCTTTTTTTTTTGTTAGTTTTCTACAGATACTTTAAGGTTTTCTATATTAAATCATTATTTTTAAATACTTGTAATGTATAATGTTAATTTGATTAAGTCACAACTTACTATTTTGATTTTTCTTGAAACTATTATTCAATAAACCTTTTACGAAATATGAAAAATCTTATATTTTAATTGATGAGCTTTCGATTGATGACTGATTTACCATAGTGGGCACAGTAGAATTATAACTTAAATGCTTTTTATTATGACATGATTCACTGTGTCCAACAGTGGTTCACTGTGAACTTCATCTTGGATCAGTGTGTACCCAATAGTGTACACAGTGAACCATTTCCCTTTTTTTTTTAAACTCTTCTTATTGTCAAATCTATTAGTATTAAAGTTGAAATTTATAGAGAAACATGAAGTCTTATAGACACTGAATCGTATAAATGAAAAAAATAAACGTTAAATTTGAATATGACTGCATGACAGAGGTTTAACTTTTTCCTGGTTCACTGTTGGCCACCTGACCCTACGTGCGCCATGCTGTGCACATTCAAACACATTATACATCTTGATTTATTGTTAACTAACACTCTACTCATAATTTATATTCTAGATAATATTTATTAGAAATGGATATGTTTTAATCTTTACAAATGTGCGCAGTAACATTTACCAATTCAAAACATGTATGTTTTGTAAGTATGAGCTTGTAACAGATTCACTGTGTACATTATTGTCGTATTTGGTTCCATTAAGCGCTGATAGTTAGCTTCGCGGGAGCAAATAGTTCTACGTAGTCCAACTATAAGGTCGTTACTGTCGTGTTTGGTTCCATTATGTGCTGATAGTTAGCTTCGCGGGCGCAAATAGTTTTACGTAGTCCAACTATGAGGTTGTTATTGGTAAAAGTGGTATTCACCAATTCTACTATAGACATTTAATTAGGTAAAATACGCTTATAAATTGGGCCCTTTTCCGTGGTTATAATTGCTTACTATTCTTTTATAGTCCTATGAAATGGTGGTTCCAGGACAATTACTAGACCACATTTTGCTGCTTGGGCTGTCCCCTATCTATCTATCTATCTATCTATATGGGTTTTTGGTTTCCGCACTTAGTCCTAGTATTGGACTATATTGTGCGTGAGCCATGGCGGCCGTCACTCTAACCAGCCAACCTCCCTCCAGAAACAGATCAGTCCACTCAGTGTCACAGATTACTAAATAGTTACTACGTAATCAGTGTGTTCAGGACTTGTGAGGAAAGTGCATTCGGTGTCCCTACTGTTTGCCTCCGTATTTCGGTTACACCTGTGCACTCGAGGAGCACATGCGATACCGTTTCCTCCTCCTCCATGCATATAATAATTAAATTAACTCTTCCACGACTAACAGACGATGCAAAGTCTAAACTTCTGGCCGTCGAAAGATGAAATTTGGCAAGTACATTCCTTATCGAGTGCAGGGGAGTTCTAACAGGGAATGGAAAGGGGAAAAAGTGCGATATACGAAGTCGTGGGCAATAGCTAGCTTATTATAATTTGTTTAGCATTTAAATCACGTGCCATTTCTAGCAAGAGTTAAAGGTCAAACATGATTTATCATGGTAAACATGATTTAATTATAAGTTTTAAGTATATAAAGACCAGATTATATCATTAAAGCAGTATCTAGAACTTTCTAAAATAGGTACAAAGGTCAGTCTCGATAGAGCAGATATTAATTTGAAAACAAAACTCTTTCCTGTAATTAATTACGGAAAAAACACAATAGTAAAAAAAAGCCAAGTACGAGTCGGACTCACGTAATAAGGGTTCCGTATCATTGACTACTAGCTTCTGCCAGCGACTTCGTCCGCGTGGAATAGTTACTTTACCCCCGATTTTGGAACTCTCAGCCCGATCGGTTTAAAATTGACAAAAGATAGACATGCTGTTTCGGGATATTTTTTAGATAATTTTATGTAGAACATTTCCGTAATACATGATTGCTATGTAACTTTAACCATTAAGGCTACACACGCGACGGAAGCTTAAAAAATGGAGTAACTTCTTCCGTTTTCCCAACATTTTCCTTCACTGCTCTGCTCCTATTGATTGTAGCGTGATGAAAGGTATACTATAACCTGCCCAGGAGTATGAAGAATAATTGCACCAAGTTTCGTTAAAATCGGTCGAGTAGTTTTTGTTTGTATAAAGAACATACAGACAGACAGACAGACAGACAGACAGAAAGACAGACAGACAGACAAAAATTTTACTGATTGCATTTTTGGCACCAGTATCGATCACTAATCACCCCCTGATAGTTATTTTGAAAATATATTCCTTGTACAGAATTGACCTCTCTACAGATTTATTATAAGTATAGATGTAAACAACAGTAGTACCACAAATTTCATATTGCAACGAAAAAGCGACAAAAAAATCACTTTTGTTTTATGAGAGCCTGCCCTGGGTACGGGTACCAATGGGTGTCGTAAACTGTGGTAAAATATGGTTAGAATGCGTTTTTCGATCAATTGTTAGCATGTCCAATAGTCAAATCAATAACTAGGTATTAGTTAAATTAATACTAGATCGACAATCACATTTGATATGTCTACTAGTGCCCACCTCGGCTTCGCTCGGAAGTATTTTTCTTATTCTAAATTTTCTTTCTTTTGACAATAACAAACATGTCAAAAAAGAATCATTCACGCGTGATGACGTGACCAAGGGAAAATAGGGATTCATTTTGACATAAATACAATTATACATATAATTTGTGTAAATATAGATTGAAGAAAATCTCTGAAATAAATATATCTTAACTTTTAATTACTAGCAGCGCCCCGCGGTTTTACCCGCGTAATTCCTGTTCCCGTAGGAATATGGGGATAAAATATAGCCTATGTTACTCAAGGTGAATGTAGCTTTCTAGAGGTGAAAGAATTTTTGAAATCGGTCCAGTAGTTTTTGAGTTTATTCGTTACATACAAAAATACAAATCTTTCCTTTTTATAATATTAGTATAGATGTATTAATAAAGTAAATACGATCTTGACGGGGCCGCGGCAGACCACGAAGGAGATGGCAGGCAGGACGACTTGTAAGTATTCCTTGGGAATTGACAGGATGTGGCACAGGACCGGGAACAGTGGAATGAGTGGAGGGAGGCCTTTGCCCAGCAGTGGGACATTTCAGGCTAGCTTTAATAATAATAATAACGTATGTTTGAAACAGATGAAAGAAAATCTCTGAACGTGTGGCTTCGCCGTTTTTCTACATTCGTTCATTGGGTGCGAAATAAAACAGCCAAGCCACAACTTTTGACTAAACTTAGCTTGTAGGTTTAGAGCACAAATAGATATTTATATTTCTATGGTTCAGAGCGTGCAGTCTTCAGAGCTTGGCTTTATACGAGATCTGATAACTTTTTCACATGGTAAGCTACGTAGATTCGTCTTTGCAACATTTTTACATGAAAATGTTTTTGGTGGAATTTATTATCCTGGAAAATGCACTGCACCTGTGGTATATGTAAACCACAGGAAATTAGCCGCGGGTATAAAGCCTCTAGCCCTGATAAATAACTGCTCCAACAAACAATTAATAAAAACTGTAAATGTACTGCTAACATTAAAAGTGGTTGCGAAAAACATCTGACTTAGTTCATGATTGAGACACATGGCGTAACAATGTGCCTACCGCCAATAATTCGGGTCAGCTAATTAACTTTAGATAAAAAAATGAATAAGAGTTCGGTCTGGTTGGATTCAAGATTGTATTGGAATCAACCCGGTCGGGTAAGGTCACACCAGTTTTATTTTTGTCAATATTCCTTATCAATGGAATATACCGCGATTCGTTTCGTCAGTCGAGCAGTAACTATTTAATTATCTGTGGTCGAGCCCATGTATTGGACGATCTCGTTCGTCGTCACATGAGCGAAAGGCGTAGCTTTGTTGTAAGTATGTACGACAAAGCTACGACGCCGCTACCGCTACGGTAATGCTACGGCAATACAACGACGATGCTAACTATTTAATAGCTACATATGTATATACACAATCGTGTTAAGGAAAAATTTACACAGAATTTACATCATATATTGTTTTTAAACGATTTCAAAAACGAGAAAGTTGTCAATCGGATACTATCTATGTCTATACTAATATTATAAAGCTGAAGAGTTTGTTTGTTTGTTTGTTTGTTTGAACGCGCTAATCTCAGGAACTACTGGTTCGAATTGAAAAATTATTTTTGTGTTAAATAGACCATTTATCGAGGAAGGCTTTAGGCTATATATCATCACGCTTAAGCCAATAGGAGCGGAGCAGCGATAAAGAATGTTTTAAAATCGGGGATTCCACGGGTACGAAGTCGCGGGCAGCAGCTAGTACATTAATATTTAATGTATGCTCGGGCATAACTTCATCAAAACGGAATAATATTCATAAACGGATTTCAAAATTCCTTTTCTGTTCGAAAGACCACTAAATATTGTTGCTCAGTATTTGTGTACATATCAGCTGCTGTACAAAAGTAGGCTTGACAACGAATATTCCTCAAACTTGTTACTATTCAGATAATAATGCCATTATTATTGGCTACATGTACAAATATTATTACAAGTCAGATTACGTTGGAGGGTGTGAGGCCAGGCCTCCGAGCTCGGGTCATCTTGTGACCCTCTTATCTCTTTTATCAATACGGAGTTCTCCGTTGTACAATAATATTTGTGTGTGTTCGGTTGTCGTGTGCAGAGAGAGGTAAAACTGAGAAGGTTAAGTTTGTCAAATGTTTAACTTGGGGCCGTTTTAAAGCTTCAAAACACAAGATAAAGAAGTATTTTTAACCGACTTCCAAAAAAGGAGGCGGTTCTCAATTCGACTGCATGTCAAATTGTGTACCACTAAAAAGTGAAAAAATAAAAAAAAACTTCTTACTTTTTAGTTAAAAAAATAACTTTTTACAAAAAAATACAACTGACTTCTACACAAAAAAAAAACAAAAAGTACAAAATAACTTACATCGTCGTATCATTTTCGTTCTAAGAAAAATAGAAAATCAAAATTTTTGGCTATTGGCGACAAGAAAATAGGAAATGTAATAGTGGTGTAGGTTGTATGTATGTAACATGTAATTAAGAATAATAATATTTGACATCGCTGATTGTAAAGGTATTTGCACGCCAGGTTACGGCAGGATGATGATTATGCTGAAACAAAATTACTGTTACACCTTATACGCCATATTCTAGCAAATAAATATTTTGATTTGATTTAATTATACGTTTTTACATACTTTTTCGAATATTGATTTTCATAAACCGTCTAAATCAGTATTCCGTGCCTGGGAAAGCACGTTAAGTAAGCTGTTGGTTCCGGTTGTCAACATTTGTACATCTTTAGACCGGATCGGATCTCAACATAACTGGGAAAAGGCTAGGCAGATTCTGATATTCCATGTGTTTTCTATAAGTATTACCACGGTATTAGAGATGGATGTTTTCACCTCCAGAGATACGAGGAGTCGGCTCCCTTTATGGTGCCTACTGATCACCGCCAGTAACGGACATCTACAAAACTAGAGGGTGATATATGCATTGCTATACCAGAGGAAGATGAAGTTGAAATGTTTCAAGTTCATTTGGTAGCATAGAAATCTCAGCACAATAAAACATTCGCGTGGCAACAGAAATATACACGTAAGTATGTAGTTACCTAGCTAATAAATGTGGCAGTTAGTAGGTACTCATTCAAAAAGTGTAGCGAATATCAGCCGTGAAAAATCTCTTACCTTTTATTTTCATGTTACTTATTGTAATTATAAAAAAAAATGTTAATTACGATATCTTTCAAGAAAGAAATGTCCGATAAACGTATTTATTATATCGCCGATATGACTTTAAACATATTTTAGTACGTTTTCGTATAAATAATTACATCAGCCAACTTTTGTGTCGTGCCGAAAAATGTGTGTGTGTGTGTGTGTGTTGTACACACACATTTTTCGGCACGACGAATATTAAAAGTTTCAGTAGGTAGCTGAAAACCTGTCAGTCAGTTGGGACTCATTGTCAAGTGCCATAAATATAATTTATGTTTCTATGTTAAATACGTTTTTTTTTTTTCTTCAAAATTTCAGCTGAAAGACATCCACTGCTGGACTTAGGTCTCCCTCAAGTGTCGCCACGTCGCGTCGACCGGTCCAAACAAATTAAGTGGACGCTCAGATTTATGACAGTTTTTTTAATTTTAATTTTTTATATTTTATATATTTAATATATATTATTTATTTTATATATATATTTTTTTAAATTAATTTACAATTATAGTTTTCATGTCTTTTATATTATGACAGTTCATATGTATCATGCCCAGTCAATTCAAACTTATATTTATATAGACATATGTACATTCTTAGATTTATTTTATTTCTATTGTGATATTCTAAATTTAAAACTAGACAACTGAAGTTTTCACGCATTATGCCTTTGTACTTATCAACTATTTAAAAACGTAGCCCTCTTACTGGAAAATTTGATTAGAAACAACTACATAACCAGACGGAAGTAGAAATGAGGCTTTTGTCCTTAACATTTTCACCTAACCTTCTGCCATTTCCCGCTCACGTGTCACGACTCATCGATCGCAAAGTGAAAATAAACTCATACTAAATGTAACTAGAAGAGTTGCGACCGGGGCCGTGCTGGCTAACTAGTTTGTGATGTATGCAACTGTTGGCAAGCGCTGCGCTGTTACACACGTGGGCGAATGGAGGCCAACGTCTATTACGGATTGATTACAACTTTCTTTTCAGAATGGGATGCTATAACCGGATTCGTTGTGTTTGAAAATGGGTTCCTAAAAAACTGGGTTTGTTTCTTTTAAAAGTGGGTTCGTTAAACACTGGGCTGATTTATCTATACTTAATATTATAAAGCTGATGAGTTTGTTTGTTTGAACGCGCTAATCTCAGGAACTACTGGTTCGAATTGAAAAATTCTTTTTGGGTTGAATAGACCATTTATCGAGGAAGGCTTTAGGCTATATATCATCACGCTTAAGCCAATAGGAGCGGAGCAGCGATAAATAATGTTTTAAAATCGGGAATTCCACGGGGACGAAGTCGCGGACAGAAGCTAGTGTTAAATAAAGCCGGTTTCATAAAATCTGAGCGGGTTTAATAGTGGGTTAATTAACCGACTTCCAAAAAAGGAGGTTCTCAAGTCGACTGTATATGTATATATGTTTTTGTGTGCTCATAACTTTTAAGTAACTGGTTTACCTACCGATTTCGATGATTCTTTTTATAACTGTGTCATGTGCCCAAAGATAACAAAAACGAAATCAATAAAATACTTAATTAGTCTTGGGTAATAATTGATAAAAACTTATCTTTCAAGCATCACATTGCACAGCTGGTCCAGAAAACAAGAAAACTCGTTCTTATATTTAAAAATCTTAGGCATGTAGCGTGTTGGAAACTGGTTAAAACTGTATACGAATCCCTTTGCCAATCGATCCTATCGTATGGTATTTCCACCTGGGGTGGCTCGTATTTAACAAATATTCTAAATGTTGAAAGAGCCCAACGAGTTTTCCTAAAGGTTGCTCTTTTTAAACCACGTTTATTTGCAACAACAACTTTCTGTAACGAAGCAAGTGTATTGACAGTTAGGCAGCTTTATACAACTACTAACAATTATATTTAAAAAAAAACATTCCTCTATAGACTTGTTCTCTGCTAAACGGAAGGTAAGTACTAGGCGTTTCTATGTATGAAGTCTGTCAAACAACTCCGGTAAATACTTCTTTGTAAAAAACACTTTACGCCACTGCGTAAGGTGTTTTAAGAGGGCTTTTAAGAAGAAACTGAAAAATTGCTTACAATCATGTCTTAGTCTAGCGTTTCTTGAATACATCCCCTTCATCCACACATTAGTAAACACATCCGTCTTTATAAGTGCACAACTGCACACACACTACACAATCTTATTCTATCTCTCTCTCACACACACTACATACACACACACAACTACACCACACTAAACACACTAACAAACACACTCACATTCTTATTTGGTTTTTGTTTTACTTTATTAGTACCTTCTCTTGTTATTTTAGTGTAAAATTATTTGTCCTATGTTTTTACAATTTATGATAATCCCAATCTTGGCGAGGGGCGAAGGAGTCCACAGAATAGTATCCTAGTTTGGATTCCTGACTCCCACAAACTTTTGTACCTCCAATCATTGTTAACGCCTCTATATTATAACTGTACTTTGTGGGATAAATACATCTCATTATTATTCGAAAGCTGGTGCTTGTCATGTGGTGCCATTTGAGTGAGATCTGACAACTAGTATTTGAGTTATCCCTAATAATGCTTAGCTTCGACTGCATTGATGATGATCCGATTCTCTCTTGTTGATATAAAATCTATACTTATAATAAATCTGTAGAGAGGTCAATTCTGTACAAGGAATATATTTTCAAAATAACTATCAGGGGGTGATTAGTGATCGATACTGGTGCCAAAAATGCAATCAGTAAAATTTTTGTCTGTCTGTCTGTCTGTATGTTCTTTATAGAAACAAAAACTACTCGACCGATTTTAACGAAACTTGGTGCAATTATTCTTCATACTCCTGGGCAGGTTATAGTATACTTTTCATCACGCTACAATCAATAGGAGCAGAGCAGTGAAGGAAAATGTTGGGAAAACGGGAGAAGTTACTCCATTTTTTAAGCTTTGCACAACCCAACCACTGAACGGATCGGGCTGAAATTTGGCATGTAGGTAGATGTTATGACGTAGGCATCAGCTAAGAAAGGATTTTGATTAATTCTACCCCCAAGGGGATAAAATAGGGGATGAACGTTTGTATGAAACTTTGTCGATTTTAAACCGATCGGGCTGAGAGTTTCAAAATCAGGGGTAAAGTAACTATTCCACGCGGACGAAGTCGCTGGCAGAAGCTAGTGAAAAATAAAACTGTTTACGATGGTTTGGAAGAGCCATATATAGCTTATTTGATTGTGACAATTTATCGGTGATAATTATTATTGTAATTATTGTTGAAAATAAGCTGAAATGCCGAAGTATTTGGGATTGACCACTTCTCCTGTATTTTATATTTCTATGGGATTGACTTTGCCACATTTCGGTAGCTCGTGTCAATTCTATGCGTTTTTGACGTATCGAAAATCGTTATTGCTGATTAATCATTAAATGTTGTTTTGTCCAAAGGCTCATTAGTTACCTACTTAAGTACCAATTTTTCATCAACATTGATCGTGCAGTTAGGTAGGTACCTAACTTTTCGTCCAGAATAAGACTGGAAAGATTTTCAAATATAATTTATTCAACACTTACTTTTTAGTTATTCTAGAAAAGAAGAACACCATTTTGACTTTCCTTGTAGATTACCGCTCCAATAGCTTGATTTCCTGCAACAAAAGCAATCTGTCAATTATTTAACTGCAGTGAACAAACATCCGGAGAAGGAAGAGCCGGAAACACGCTTCTTCAGTTTTAGCTGTGGACTTATACATAACTGATACTAATATTATAAAGCTGAAGAGTTTGTTTGTTTGATCGCGCTAATCTCAGGAACTACTGGTTCGAATTGAAAAATTCTTTTTGGGTTGAATAGACCATTTATCGAGGAAGGCTTTAGGCTATATCTATACTAATATTATAAAGCTGAAGAGTTTGTTTGTTTGTTTGAACGCGCTAATCTCAGGAACTACTGGTTTGAATTGAAAAATTATTTTTGGGTTGAATAGACCATTTATCGAGGAAGGCTTTAGGCTATATATCATCACGCTTAAGCCAATAGGAGCGGAGCAGCGATAAAGAATATTTTAAAATCGGGGATTCCACGGGGACGAAGTCGCGGGCAGCAGCTAGTAACTGATATTTTGTCTTGACCAAAGACAGAGCTTTTGTTGTCATAAAACGATCTATGTTGTTTTCCTTTTCTTTTTTCTAAAAACATACTGATAAGGGCAGTTTGTAAATTCGTATGTTTGTTAATTAATAGTCTGAAAGGTTTTGGACGGTTTTTTATACAGGTGTATCACTGATGTACATATTTTATATTTCTACTAGTGACTAGCCCCGGCTTTGCACGGATGCAATGTAGGTAGTTAGAGATACTATTATTTTTTCTACTATAATATGCATGTATTATACAAATAAACGATCCTCTTCAATCACTCTATCTATTAAAAACTCCCGCATCAAAATCCGTTGCGTTTTAAAGATTTAAGCATGCATGGGGTTATTTATAGGGACAGAGGAAGCGACTTGTAAATACACGATCTGGATTGTGATACTAAACGTAATACTTTTTCTTTACTGTATTTCGTCACCCACGACATCCTGGAATGCGAGACCTGGGGATGCTAACTTTTTTTTGGAAAAAATGACGTATTAACTATTTGGACTCACAAAAAAAGTATTGGGAAGAAAAAAAATATTATTCAGCATATTTTTAGCACAGCACTTTGTTTTTTTTTTATAAGTACCTACCTTTACTTGGAAAAGGCTTTGATCGTAAAGCTTTTATGCCAGCCTATTTGTTTATTGTTTTTTGTTGGTAGTCGATGATCCGAGGGATTACCGGCTACAAACAAATAAATACGTACTTAAAATAAATCCTCTTTATACTAGGTATAAGTTTAGATTTTCTTTGGATCTCTAACTTTTACTTACTCGTAATATATCTTATCCTAATATATGAACTATATTTAAAGTCATATTAACTGTACAAGACAGGTTTGTAAGGCACTATTTCAAAACGTGAAAATTCAACTTTCCGTGCTCAAGTTCTCCCGAGCTTTAATTCTCTTGTCGGGTATGAGAAAGTCGATGAGTTCAAACTTCAAGTGAGGGCACCTGTCTTGAGAAAATCCGCCGTAGGACTGGTATGGCCAAAAGCGCAATGACCAGTCTGAGAAAAATCTGGAAAAACCGTGGCATCCGCAGGAACACTAAAATTCGATTGGTCCATGCTCTGGTATTCTCAATATTTTTGTATGGAGCAGAAACATAGTGCATCAAAATTCGCGAAAGCAAAAAGATCGACGACTTTGAAATGTGGGTTTGGCGAAGACTTCTTCGTATGCCATGGACTGCCATGAGAAAGAATGAGTCCATACTGGTAGACTAGAACTCAATATCACCAAACGGCTTTCTGCAATATGTCACGAACGTGCCCATAGCCTTTTTATATTTTATATACCATGCGTTTATTTAAGCATAATTTGGAAAGGCTTATGATATTGGGCCGGGTCGAAGGAAAGCGCGATCAGGGTAGAACACCGACAAGATGGTCCGATGCCATAAAGAGGGCGGTTGGTGGCAGCATGTACAGAGCGTTCCACCGTTCAGAAGACCGCATGGCTTGGAAACGCGTCTAGAAATTCAAATTATTTTTTCTAAGATATACGTTCTGTAACTTGTAGGTTTTGATAAATAGTTCATCATTATCCATATGCCTGTTTCGTTTTACGCATCACAGTACAGATTAGAAACAAAGTATATTTTACCAATGCTTCATTTTTATGCAAAAGTATAAAGTAGGTATAGTAAGTATATTTATCCAAAATAAGTAGGACACGTTTTTATAAAGTATGGTTGGCAACCCGCTAGGGAGGCCGTGGCTATGGCAACGGGATAAATCCTCGGAACGATGGGGTCGCTCCGCGAAGCCTGTGAAACTCCCACGAAGTAGATTTACTTAAACACTAATTGGTTGAATGATTTTAAAAGTAATTTTATGTCACCACTATCATAAATGCGAAAGTTTGGATGCACGGATGTTTGTAAGTCAATCACGCCAGAACGGCGAATGGATCTGTATGAAATTTGGCACAGAGATAGATTGTAGTCGGGATTATTTTATTATAATGTTACAGCACTATTGAATAGCGGTTAACAAGTTGCAGCTACCTACTAATCATGCACGGAGCTTAATTCCGGACTCCGGCACAGCAGGCAACCGATGAAGCAGTGACCGGTATTGGGCTCACTCTGGGCAGTGTCGAGGTACCTACTAGTCAATTGATTTAGCGCGTAGAGGATAAAGACGAAAGTTTGAATACGATAATCCTGGACTCTTGATACTCCTGTTTTGGTTATACTTAGATTTATCTACCTCTTAAAATAAAATAATAGGGATACCTACTTATGGAGTCCTACAGGATCAATTCCCGTCTCTGGTCGGTTTAGTTTTAAAGGAACTAGAGGAATTTCGTGAGCTTTAAACGTGTTTTTTTTTTCCTTTTTTATAGATATTGGTACGGACCTCTTCGTGCGCGAGGCCGACTCACACTTAGCCACTTTTTATTAGTAGACTAGCTGACCCACGCGTATTCGCCTGCGTCACATACGAGAGTGACAAAAAAACCCCATCGTTGCAACATTTTTTTTGATGCTCCGTTTCGTAGTGTGACCGCAGCGTGATGTTATATGGTTGCGGAATTTGTTCGAAAGAGTTACCGCGGCCCTGGAACGCAAAGCGCACAAGAGGAACACGGGTGGGTTTTAGTCACTAAGAGTCTGACACTCCCTACCGCTCCACCCAGGGCGGGAGGGGTCATTTGATGATTTCCCATACAAAAAAAAAGATGTTATATAGGTAGGTATAGCTTTCCTCGATAAATGGGCTAGCCAACACTATTTTCTCAATTCCCACCAGTAAGTAATTATAACTGCGTCTAATGAGATTGCAAAGTCAAAAAGCACTGTCGAGTGTCGCTAGCGGGCTATATGTTTTTGAGAATAATAAAATGGTCAATAACGAAGCAATTATATGACATGACTTTATGTAGGGAGCTCATTTTTAAAGTCAAATGGAAGAAATACAAAGGCTGGGCCAAAAACATTAATGCATACACCACTTACAAACATTAACTCACGCCTTTTTCGCATAAGTGTAGGCAGAAACTTCAGAACGCCACCCGCTACGATCTTTACATACGATGCATCTCAGGGTCTTTTTTATGGATGGGAAATAATCAATGTCTTCTTCCGCTCTGGGCGGAGCGGAAGGGAGTGTCACAGTCTAAGGATTTCCAATACATACAAAAAAAGAAGTGTCAATACGTATTCAAGATCTGGGCAATGCCAAGCTATTAAGAGCTTTTATTTTAGAATATCTTAACTATTAAATAGTGTAGTAATAAATATCACATTCTAAGGAATACGATTCTATTTCGGAGGGAAAGTAGAATATGGTGAAAAATTTAAGGTTTCATCTTTGAAAATGGAACCTCCGACCAAAGATATGCTGTGTAGATATGACAGGCTGACACCCAAGGCTGTTGTCGAGTTCTGAATTCTGATAGTATTACGTAACAAATAGCGCCCTAAACTCTGATATTGCAATACAGGATTGTTTAGCGTTTATAGCGACATCTATCCTGCTACATACGAATTAGAAACTTGTTCGTAGCCTGGGTTATAAGTAGATGGCATCACTGTTGTTAGTCTTGTGGTCCGAAGGAGGACGGGGCAGGACTTGTAAACAGGTGGCTCTGGGTTAAGTTCTCAAGAAATATTTAGTAAATATAGATAGACAACAAAACAAGACAGAGAAACCGATGGAGCAGGGGTAGGTAACATTGTCTAATGTTACATAATACCTACTCCATCTGTTTAGAACTTAGAACAAGATGTGTTCGTCGAAGCTGAAATAAAACTAGTCTGGGTGGGGATTATGATGCAAATCTTAACGAAAACCAGACTTTTAATACATTCTAAAAGAATTTATAATAAAAAAACTCGAACCCGGAATTATACGTGTTAAAAATGTCAACAGTGGATAGTGGTTACTAATGAGAATTCAAAAGGTTAGGTTTATTTTTAACGCTGCTTATTATGCATTTCGCTGACATAGATCGTTATAGCAGAGCTTGCTGGACTTTTATGGGCCCTAGGTTGGATTCACGGATTGACTGAACTAGTATTTAGTCTTTTCTCTGGACATGATAGCACTTAGCTACTACAGAGTTCGCTCTTTTAACATTACTGCCACACCCCTAAAGGAAATTTCAGCGTGAAATGATTATTTAGGTATTTGTAGTCAGTGAATCTTTTAAGGTTTACCTACTGTCCAATTATAAAGATTCTTTCAATGATGGAAAGCTATTACCTACTATTTATAAAGGTATTGACTCTTACAGAGTTGTATTTTTAACCGACTGCTAAAAAAGGAGGAGGTTCTCAATTCGGATGTTTGTATTTTTTTTTTTTTTTTTATGTTTGTTCGCGCATAACTCCGTCGCTAATTAACCGATTTGAAAAATTCTTTTTTTGTTCGAAAGGGTATACTTCCCAAATGGTCCCATGAAAATTTTATCGAAATCGACCAAGCGGTTTTCGAGAAATCTAAAAAGAAATATCTAATTTACCTACATTGACGACCTCTTAGTTTACTCTGCAAAGGAGCAGTACGTTTTTTTTACACCAATGTGATTGGTTCGTTTAGGTGGGGGAGGGGAGGGGGTTTAGGTACCACTAAAAAGTGAAAAATAAAAAACTTTTTACAAAAAAATACAACCGACTTCCACAAAAAATCAAAAAAGTACAAAATAACTTTGATTTCGGAAGTCGGTGTTCAAAAAATGAAAAAGGAACCACAAACACCGAGTTCCGAAATCAAAGTTATTTTGTACTTTTTTGATTTTTTGTGGAAGTCGGTTGTATTTTTTTGTAAAAAGTTTTTTTTATGTGTTAGTTTATCCTGGTAACGGCTAATTGACGTTTTGTTTGCACCAAGACGCATGTGGGTGGACGTGCGGATCAGAGCTGAGAGAGCCTCTCTTTGTTTCGCAGTGAAAAAATGGAATGGCGGACGAGACGGCAGAGGATTCAAATATATCAATTCAATTGAATAGTTATCCCATCGACAGAAGGTTTATATTTCAATGCTCCGTGCTCCAGAGAAAACTGTGCTGCGATGTTGAAATATATATACATTGTTTCGATTGGATAACTATTAAATCCAATTGATTTTAATTAATGTAATTTCTGACGTTTTGACAATTGCCACAGCTATCAGAATGTTACTTGTTTTGAGCATTCAGTGGAGGTTATAGAAATCCGATTAACGATGGCAACACAGTAACGGTAAATGCATCAATAAAAAAAAAGTTTTGATGAAACTGACAATATTTGATTTTCCTTAAAAACGACGTCAGCAGCGTCAGCTGTTTACACTTTTAGTTTAAAATTACGCATTTGCGAAATTTTATCAAACGCAAATATGAATTGTTAAAACCTTGATATTTCGAGTAAATGATAGCAAGTTTGGATGATAAAAGTCATGTTACCTTTGGCCTTGATTTCTAGCGCAGGATCGAAACAAACATAATATTGTGTAGGTATTACAGTTTAGTTGAAATAAGTTTAATGTTAGGTAATTTATAAAATAGAAACTAGAGACTTCAAAAAAATTGTCTTTATTATAATATTAGTATATAATAAGGCAGACGGCCACTCTCTCCTACACTCAGTATACCTAAGTATAATCTCTATTGTAATCCACAACGCAGTTTGGTGGATGTCACAAGTCTTCGCACCGTCGCACGTATTGTTCTAGGACAACCCGGTTTTCTCACGATGTTTAAATTGATCTAATTAGCTAATTTATTTCAGTCCAATTAAGAAACAAATCAGTTCTTAGACATGGTTGGCGCAGGGGTTGAGCGATTGGCTACTGCGCTGCGTATCCCGGGTTTGATTCTCGCACGGAACAAATGTTTGTATGGCTTATAGATAGTTGTTCCGGGTCTAGCTGTTTGTGTATATGATTTTATATGTTTGTCAACGCACCCATGATACGGGAGAAATTTCTAGTGCGGGAACGTATTAATAACTTTGGCCTATTTAAAAGCAAAAGGTCATTTCATACTCTGACTAACCTCGAAATCTCGAAAACACCTGGGCCTATGAAAATTAAATTTGACTAGGAGGTAGGTAACGAGCTCGTAGGAAACATCAGCTAAGAAAGGATTTTAGGAAACTCTCTCGTAAGGGTAAAAATGGGGTGAAAGATAGTGGGCGTTCACACTTGAAAGATAGTGTATACAGATAGTTCTGTATATTTGACAGTTACTGGGTTATGGACGTAAGATGAGCGGTCACTCCATGTACCATTTTCAGCGGCAACCGGTTAGCTCGGAATCCGAGCCCAATATGGTTGTGAAGAGGCCACTGATTGATTGTTTCTTGCATGGGCGTAGCCAGCCATGGGCTTAGGGTGGGGCAAAAGTCTAAATAATATGAAACTATACCCGCGGCGTCATCCTGGTTATTTTTTCATACAAAAAACTTACACCCTATAGCACTCTCTATCTTTATGGATAATTAGGACTACGAAATCTTCCATCCAAAAATGTGTCTCTAACTTCAGCCGTTTGGGCTTTGGTTAGGTACCTTAAAGGTCGGAGCCACGGTGGGGCAAGCGCCCCACCCTGCCCCAAGATGGCTACGCCCATGTTCTGGACTAATTGATGATTCAAAGCAAATTTATTGACAAACAACACGTAAATATTCAAGATCGTTATTAACTAGATTGTACATAATAATTACTATTAAATTAGTGAGTAAGAAACCTTTTCACCCGGATTTAAACAAAACGATAACATTATATATTCAAGCAGTAGGTAATTAGATTTTCTCGTATTTTCTTATCGGCGTTCGTGGAATATTTGCGAGTTATTTTTACTTGGCGGCACGGTTATAAATAACGATTCAGTAGTAGATAATGTAGCGGGTACCTACTTTATACACAACAATAACTATATAGGTACAGTACAGGGACATTTCGAAGAAGTTGAAATACAAGAGAAATTATACCTACGAACATTTAAGTAATGTTTCGTTTTTAAGCGACTATTTTCAGTCTCATTTAAAATTATCTATGGTTTTAAAAGTTTTTTGAGTATCATAACGACCGAAGGCATATCTGTGCATTTTTTTAGTCCTCTCATCCGGTCTAAAAGTAAAAGGGACGTGAAAGTAAATGAAAAAGAAACAAAGCTTTCCACTTTTCTTTTATTTGTCTACTTACTGATTTATTTTACCGAATTTCTTCAAGAAAAATGGTTGGAAAATGTCCAAATCTTCTAGATTTTTCAGTTCATCATATCTAATATTGGAAAATATATGAGGTCCCGATGTCCTGAGAGAACTATTTACTGTAGAAGCACTCTGCAACCACTGGGCTGGTACTTCTACGGTACTTTAGAGATAAAACGGTACCCTTGAGGGTACCAGCACACGGGTTTTGCATCGCTAGATAATGTACTTTGAATGTTTTAAAAAGATTTCATAGACAAGATTATAATAAAGAGTGGGTTGTCTATGGTAAATATATTATAAGTTGAAAAATATGGAGGCTTGACGTCCACGTTTTGTTTTAATATAAATAAAAAATGCAAGGTAGAACTACTGATAAATATACCTACTTTCTATTTACATAGAACACTTATTCACTTGTGTAAGTAGGGAATTATTTACCGAGTTAGCTAAAACATACACTGGCGCTATTGTTATGATTTCTTTTATTTTAATGAAAGCAATGAACGTACTGAGTATTCAGTATAATTTCTGTTAGGTTTCCACAAGGTATTAATAATAAAATGCAGTTTTCTCAGATATTTCCAGGGCAGAGAGCGCGTTTGTCAAAGCCATTTTTTTTTCGGTTAAATCTATTTTCAAATCTCCGTAGTAAGTTCTTTTGTTTTGGTTTGAGAACCCTATTTCTTATTGGTGCATTACCTACCAAACGGTATGGTGGTTGGTGTAATATTATTTGTCTATGTTATGGTGTACGGAACATACCAGACAATGAATATTATACCGAAACCAAATTATTTAAAAAATCTTACGCAACATAACGACACTTGTACAAATACAGAGAGAGACAATCAAAACGCCCCCTGTAATGAAGCTGCACCGTTGTCAACAAGAGTGACGTCACAGCGGCCAATGTTATCAGTGTGTGCGGCTTCTCGGTTAATTACATCATGCTGTTGTGTTGATAAGGAGTTTACATTGCTATCGAGGAGTTGGGAGGCTCGGCTTGTTGATTAACTAGTTTTTTCTCGCGGTTTATCGTACAGCAGTCCTGCATTTTTTTTTTAGGTAATTCGTACCTAGTCTATGGCAGGCATGGTGTATCTTTCTACCAGTGAAAGCATTTTTCAAAAGAGTTTGCCTATGTACCTACCTCCTAAAAACAAACAATTTGACCTCTTTATTAGCCTGGTTTAGATGTATCTCTATGACAGAGAAATGGTTTTATAATTTTACCGTTAATGTGGCAAGTGGTAGTTGTGTTGATCTATTATGAATGAGGAATGATGAAGAGACATGATGGTATTAGGAATTAGGACTAAACTAAGTTTAGAGGAATATTTGAGCGATTAAAAAAGTGAGTGTGCTTCACAGTGTGCTTTTGTAAGTCTGTGATGATGAGTTGATGACCACGACATGGGAACTGTCTACCTCTCCAGCGGACACTTGGATTGAGCATTTATCTTCATCATTTGATTCTAATAACGTCCATCAGATACTGGGCATACCATGTTTTCATATATGGGAAATCCATCAAATGACTTCTTCCATTTTGGGCGGGAGCGGAAGGGAGTGCCAGACTCTTACTGACTAAAACCCACCCGTGTTCCTCCTAATGCCCTTTGCGTACCAAGGCCGTGGTGACTCAAAACCAATTCCCACTACTGGACATACCTACAGGCTTTCCTACACAACAGAAAAAAACATAGGTAATCTATCCTTAAAAATATTTTTGCCAGAAAAATGTCTCACCAATTTAATAAGTAAGTAATGGGTATTTCTTCTCATTTATTTTAAAGATTTCCAGTAAAGAACAGGTTAATCTCGTAAGGAACCATCTGATACCAGTTCCATAATGTCTCTGAGATACCAGTTTGACTTCTTTACGTTACTATTCACCAGCGGCCGGCACAGCAGTTCATCATGCGACCTATTATCTGATTTTTGCGTTATTTACTGGCTGTCAAAATTGTAAAAATAATACCTACTCTATACTAAAAAAAATACCAAAGCTGTTGTTTTTAAAAAAATATAAAACACTAAGGCACATACCTACAAAGTTACAGCAAAGAACAAGGAACTTGGATAATGGAGAATTAAAAATGTATATGAAAAAATAATAAACCCCCGACAAAAAACTCTAAAACGTAATACATAATTATGTATTGATTTTATATAGGTATATATGTATGTACAACACTTGGACGAAAATATTATATATTTTATATACATAATATTTTTTTTTAGTATTTATTGGATTATTACCGGTCCCCCAAGCGGTTGGATAGATGGGTCATGCATGTGAGGTGATCCATCGTCATTAAACTCTTGTGGAGTGAGAAAAACTGTTGCTTCCTGTTCCTGTCGTACGTGATTTGTAAAAAGAGTGATGCGACTATGCAGGATTGCAAAGAAAATTGAAGCAAATGCTGTAGGGGATAGGGTTATAATTAATAGAAAAAGCTGGTAGGTTTATTGGAAAAAACAGTTGTGCTTTTTACCAAATGCGTAGTTCAGTTCTAACTATTTGACTGTTAGTACTTAAATTGATTGTGTTTGGTTTGTGTATGAACAGATGATGCTTTATAATAAACATCCATAATTATGGTAGGTACCCCCCTCTGACAGAAATAGCAATTAAAAAAAAGTGAAATGGGGATCTGGTTATTTGCCCAAGTCTTAAGAACGCTTCAAGCGATTTAGCTGTTTTAAAACCGACTACAAAAAAAGAGAATGTTCTCAATTCAAAAAATAGACAAGCTTTGTATGAAATGTTGTTTTTAAATCGATCAGAAATTAAAACAGTACCGTGCGAAGTCAGAGCGAGTGGCTAGTAGGTACAAGACCTGGGTGTAAGTCAAAAGATTTATAAAAGTTATTGAAAAAATAAAAGTGATTTGTTCAAATTAAAGAACTCTGTGGTAGTTTGTACAAATATAAGCAGCATTAAACAATTTCTTTTAAAAAAATCAGGCAGGTATTTCTAATTGCAAACGCTATGAAAATTCGCGTCAAAGTTTCCAAAGAATTTGGCGGAAAACTTTTATATTTGAACCGAAAATTCTTTTTCCAAAATTTAAAACTTTAAATATTTTGCGTAGGTTTTATGTTTTCACGACGATAGGATAGAAGACAAACGGATAAAACGTTAGCTTCATATAATATTACGTAGTTATTGTTTTTAATTGTTGCATACAGGAAGTGTTGCCATGATGTTACTTATTAATGATAACATTTGCGTAAGTATAAAAGCAAACACAAAATATTATTGCAGGGTAGTTGGTTACTGACTTGACATCTAGTTTGACAGTTCAGCAAAAGGCAAGTGACATTGACAAGGCGTAAAAAATACATTCGTCGAATTTTAACATTAGGTAGGTATTCTTTTTTTTTCTTTTGTGATTTGAGTTTGTATCGCAGCGGAAAATAGTAATAAATGTATTAGCAATCTGATTTTATAATTACTAACACAATAGCAATTAGTCCTATTACTTAGCCTAGTCAAAGTGATAACGTTGTTTATTTGAAAACACTAGCCTATGACGACCAAGATTATTGTTATTTGCATTTCTATCACTGTCTGACTTCAAACGATAACCTTGCATCATATTCTATGCACGTTCTATATTTAAACTCGAGGAAAGTCTTCCTTATTTAAACTTCGAACATCGACAAAAAATATAACAAAACAAAAAAAACAACAACCATAACTTACTTTTTCTCAGTCAACGGTGCACGAATGAAAACCGGATTTCTCTTACACGATGCAGTTTCACGTTATTTACGATTTTAAATAAAAAAATGGCGCAAGACGTGTAGTATGCGGTCGACGCACTATAGTGTACTGCTGTAAACAACATCGAGAGATGTTACAATTACTTGCGTCGCTATCACTGATGCGTCGCCTTGTGATTGTGGTGCCAAAACTCAAGACGTTCCAAGAGATAGTTCAAGGTTGCATGCGGTGACATACTGTCAATGGTTTATTTGTACGGTATGAAATGAGCACACCTTTGAATAATTTAAGTTAACGTATAGGCACGCACCGCGAAGGTTGGTTCAAGGAGGCGCAAGAAAAGAGTGTCTGGAAATTAAGCTGGGTAAAATCCTTCCAGTATTTGCCCAGCCGCGGGACACATAATTTAAAAAAAAGCAAAGGCACCTAAGTTATTTCAATAATATTTGTAGTCATCCAATAATATTAGTATCCTACCAAGATTATGATTACTCATGAACACCTCTGACGATCATACCCGGTTGCTAGAACACTGTTCTGCTGCTGCTGTGTTAGTTTCATTTTTAATTACCTATTCATTTTTAAAATAATTTCTACGCTTCCTAGGTGCTAGTCTTCTTCCTGAAGTTAAACAAACGAATATTTGCTCATCACTGTTGTTCGCGGTTTTAAAAAGTAATTCGTAACACCGTGCACCGGTGATTTCAGGCTTTGGTCTACACCAAGACCTGAAATAGCACGTAGGTTAGGTAGCACGTTGCCGTGGAATAATTCAGTAATATAAAATCAGTGACAATAAAAAAGAAGACCTACTCGGTACGAAGATTATCATTTGAAAAATATTTCCTACAATTTGAACACGACATATCCAGTGTCTTGCCACTTGAATAATGAATTCCTTGATACCTCCTACCTAAAGTAATAAAAAAACGCTTTATATATGATGATAATGTCAAATTCAGAAAAAAAAATATATTAATGGGTCCTAATATACGAAATAATAAGGAATGAAATTCCTCGATAAGTGTATTTAGGTAAACAGATTGATATGTCAAACATACGATAATATTATGTAGCAATTTATGTTAGTATGTTAATGATTCAAGGTTGTGGGTCTGAGTCTATTGCTTTAGTTACATATTATGTACCTACTAAAAACAATTAAGAAAGGTAATTGAGGCTTTTGCCTATTATTACCTTTAAAGAAAAGGACTTTCATGGAAACAACACTTCACACATTTATTTTATTTTAACATCATATTACCCCATTGGTTAATTAACCCCAAACAACATAGTTAAATGTCAAAAGACACTATTTACATTATTTGACTGTCACATTATTTTATATTATTTGCTGTAATTTGTTGACTGAAATAAAAATAGCTATTCAAATTACTTGACGTCAGTTTGATAAACAATCAGCAAATTTTTGTGCACCGTTTTAAAAATCAGTTTACCATTAAAACAAAATAAACATTACAAAGATACATTTTTACTGGAAGACACTAGAAAAATGCAGATTAAGGTAATGAAGTTTAAATCCGTCTACTAGGTTTTCAACTGCATTAACTGCACATCTGTACCTATATTTTTTTTTCGCATAACAAAGATTTCCATCATTGGGATGAAGGAATTCATGAAAGGATAATAATAAAAGTTCCTGCAATGTGAATCCGATAACCCACATCAAAACGTCCACGCCAATACACCTCCGTCTATCATACAGTCTGCTGCATCTACTCATATCCCAGTTGATGAACACTTATGGCTTAGGCCCGTGCCATCAATCCTTCCCGGCTTGCCGAGGAAAACAAAATGTAAACCAAAAATTATAATATTTTAATGATACAAATCCTTACAATATGTTTAACATCTAGCAAAGATCACAGTAGGTAGTTAAGGCGCACAAAACCTGACGTCTAAACCTGAGTACCTACCTGTGACTAAGGAGTCGGAAATGGAATGAATCGAAGCCACACAATTCCAAAGGAAGTATCCGCAACTGCTACCTAGTCCTCACCCAAATGTGTCTATATTTGATTTACTGCTATCAAGTTCCTTTGCCGAGCGAACTGCTGCAAGTGGATACCTAAGCAGCACCTGGGACAGGACATGTCGTTGTAGCGTCCTTGGAACGGGACAAATGAAATACTGTTGTTTTTTCATGAAAGGGTTCTGAACATCCATTCATTATAACCAGTTGTCGCCCCTAGGTAACTAATGTCGCAAAATAATTCAGACATCTTCTAATCCAAACAGAATAAACAGATAATTTTAGATGCCATTTTACTGTCACAATAGAAATACTAAGAAAACTGATCATATTCCATAAGATGTTTGTAGTTTTCAATACTTTCCAATACCAATGAAACGTCGAACGTATTGAAATTCATAAATAAACTGGTGACAATAGCCATCATTTTGTATAGCGCCACCTGGCGGCTCGCACGGGCATTGTCAGTCCGTATGCGGACTAACAATGGCTCAAAGAGAATATATGAATGTATTTCATAGTACACAATGTTCTTAAATATGTTTACGGGATCCTTTGTACTTACGTGTGGAGAAATGTCTCAAGCGGGTTAAGCTGTGTATCTGTGTGGGTGGCAATATGTGGGGGGAAATAAACATAAACATCGTTGGCTGACTGTACTTTTTTGCTGTGGCCACCTACTAATCTGTAAATTAGGAAAATTATCATGGACGTCTTCAGTGTAGACAGTTGTCAACTGTCGCGTCAGTGCTCTAAGCTGTAGGGCACTGACGTTGGTCTAGGGTTGCCATCATCATCCGTAGACGCGAGGTGGCCCGCAGAGGCGGGCCGGCACCAGCCGGGGATTACGGATGTGGTTTACGTTCCCGCGATCCCCGGCGTAGGTGAGAGATGGAACACCGGGGTGGTTTTAGTCAGTAAGAGTCTGACAGACCCCTCCGCCCGCCCCAGGGTGGAGGACATCCATGAGGATTTCCCCCCGTAAAAAAAAAAAAAAAAAGGGTTGCCATCATCGAAATTGCCGACGCCGGACAAAATCTTAAAAACCCCGGACATTTGGGTGAAATTTATTTTTTCCCAGGACAGACCCAAAAAGAAGCCTTTTAAATAAAAAAGATAAAACGTTTAAAATAAAATAGCTGGCGCTATAGTTTATATAAAAAATTATATAAACTATAGCGCCAGCTATTTTGCTGCGCCAGATTTACGAGTAGGTAGATTGTATCCCGCTTACGCTTACCTACGAATGAATTATTAACTAAGTTTTGTTTTACTTTGTTAATTGCTTATCTTTCAAATTTTCAATCAATGGTGGATCCCTTGACACAAAAAAATGTCCGGGTTTTAACAGGACACCTTTGAAAACCCCTCCCGGGCGCCCCCCGGACGCCCTCAAAACTAGGACAAATCCGGGGAAACTGGACGGATGGCAACCCTACGTTGGTCGCAACTCGCAACAACGGCTAGCAGAGCTGGTCTGTTACTAGGACATGCAAATGCCATCACCTTTTGTGATTCTGTTGTGAAAAAGGTATAGCGCAATGCGTCTTATATAAAACTGATTCTTCCTACACAGTAATCATGATGAGTTTAGGACGTCATATTTGTGCCTTCTTATGTGTTCTTAGGTAAGTATATCATGGACGAAGTACCTATACGTTTTTCCTAGTAAGGCATAATGATGAACAATGAGTTTATAACATAAAAGTGCCTTTTCACCACATATATGCAGTACCTACAAACCCCATTTAACACTCCTTAGAGAGATTTTCTTGAAATCTCCTTAAAAATTGTGCAAAATAATATAAGAAAGATGCTAGTTATTTGTCATTAGGGAGTCATATTTTCATTAGTTAATACGTTTGAAATGTTGCTGCTAACTGCTGTGAGCGGTGATAAGGGAGACTGGGGAACGATTGCTTGCTTGATTGTCACGTTTTCACGACTAAATAGCTAAACTGATTTGGATGAATTTATGGTATAGAGATAGATGCGGCCTTGAGTGACGGATATAGGCTCCTTTTTGCGAAAATTAAAATTGGGCAAAAGTTAGTATATTATAAACGCCGTACCTGCCAGGGCTGCGGAATTTGTTCCAGTCACCGCGGCCCTGGAACACAAAGGGCATTAGAAAGAACACGAATGGGTGCATGGTTTTAGTCAGTAAGAGTCAGACACTCTCTTCCGTTCCGCCCAGAGCGGAAGAAGACATTTGATGATTTCCCATCAATAAAACAGGTAGGTATCTATAGTGTTATCTTGATCTGCAATATCATAATGACCGCCACCGTCACCTTCTTTCTGATCATATCGCCTTTCACATACCTATTCGTAGGTTTCGTTGTTCTTCCTTAGCTTTAATAACTTTTTTTTTCATGACAATCACAAGCAGGTTCCTACGATATTCTGTTATTTGGACACGATAGTCTCTCGAATACTTGTGTAACGAATCATCATCATAGAGAATGCGATACAAATGTTATTAATCTAAATTACTTATATATAAAAAGAATAATCAGCCTTTCAATGTTCCCACTGCTGGGATACAGGCCTCCTCTGTAGGAGAGGGAATGGGCCGTAATCCACCACGCGGGCCCAGTGCGGGTTGGTGAATGTCACATGTCTTCGAATTTTTGGTTCTAGGGCATGCCGGTTTCCTCACGATGTTTTCCTTCACCGTTTTGAGAGCAGTGGTGATGAAGTTAATTACACAAAGTAATGTGCCTGGCTGGGTTTGAACCCGCGACCTACAATTCGTAAGTCGGGGCCGTTACCACTCGGCCACCACTGCTCATAATTACTTATAATTGCTAATTTTTTTTTTTTTTTTCAATTTTTCTTAATTGGTGTCAGCAGTTATATCGAACAAGGCGGCGAAAATATACTAAGTGTATGTTTGTTTAAATACTTATTTGTTTTCATAGGTAATTATTAGAAAAATCTTGCTATTGATGTAATTTAAGTTTGCCAAATGTGAGCACAAATGATGGAACCAGTGCGAAAATTCAAATATGGATTGGGTGAAGATAATACTCTGAAGAGGGGTTACCACCTAGCTTGGTATCTACTGATAGAGAAACTGATTATTTTCATGCAGCAAGAATCTCTAGACTCTGATAATGTATGTATGATTTGTCAAAAACTACAAATTTTCCGAGGGAAGCAGGAGAGACACTTAAATCAAGTGCTGAATGAGCGGGCTCTGGGCAAAAAGCGATGTCGATGGTTCAGAGTTCGACATATCATTAGGTAGTTTGTAATTTTTTTAATCTAGTAGGTAAGTAATTCATAATAATTATCGGATCCATATTCTATTTTTGGTACCCTATTCCATATTCGGTTCCTTATATCTTATTTTTACAATAAATAAGTAGATAAATGCATATTATATTATTTTGTTAGATATTTAACATTAAAATATCAAATACAGACTTACAAATAGGTGATTTTGTAAGTCAGTATTTGATATTTTGAAATCAGAAGCGTTTTATAGTAACCCTAATTATTAGTCAATTAGGGTTACTATAAAACGCTTCTGATTTGTGATTAGTTTTTTTTCATCATCCATGAAACAAAATTATGGGTACTTAATCATATTTGGTTACCTACTTTATTTTTTTTGCTACCCCATAACTTTGTACTGAATGTTCCGGTTTTGATGACTCTTTTTATATTCAAAAGCTGGTGCATGGTTTTGATTGAGAACTGACTACTAGTATTGGTAATATCCCTGCTAATGCGTGGCTTATTCTACATTGATGATGTTCTCATTCCCTCTTGTCGATGTAAAAAAAACCAACCGACTTCAACACAAAACAAAAAAAAAATTAACACAAAGACCAAACATAACTTTAACTTCACTGAAAAAAAAAATGAAATAAACTCATTAGGTAAGCAGGTATTCCTGATTACCCTAATGAAGTAAATTACAAGTTATGAATTTGAAAATAAGGCACTTCTGTGAGATACAATACGGAATCATTTTGAGTCGGAAAATAGATTCAACAAAAAAGTTTGCCTAGATACTTTTTAGTTGCTTTATTTTTCAGTAGACGCACATATAACTAGCTTGAAATAAAAAAATATATTTAATATTACAGTTTCTTTAGTCCTGTCCGAATTAAATTGTGTACTGAAGTAAATCAATGAGAAAACTCGAATCCTCGACCTACGCGGTGGCACAGACATTTCACTACTGAACTATTGAAGAAGTTAATACCAACCATTAATCATACAAAACCTTAATCATTAAGTGGAAACGAGAGGACTCAGTATTATTAAATATAAAGAGATATTTAAAAAGAAAATGCAAAAGAAAACTGATGTAGGTACCTGCAGGGCCATCCACTTCATACTGCAGAACCCTCAAAGAAACTTCCCTGTATAATAAGTATCTACATATAAGTAGAAGGAAATTGAAAAATATGAAAATATTCTTTTTAAAATATCTCTTGTATTATCCACAAGAGATTTCCTTAATCCTTTCCCACGTTGCGTGGCAGGTTGCGCGGGAAAAAGGGCCGGTATATAAAGATGGCGTCTGGCTTGCAGGCCACTGTTGTGACCCGTGCTAAGCAGTGACATGACGGCGTTGCGCTGTAGGTGAGTCATAGAGATGTTCAAACTTGGTGTTTTTTTTTTTGAAAATATATGTTTAGTAGTTATAAAGAATGTTTTAGAACAAAACAAAAAAAAAAATAATAATAATAAAATTGTTTTTGAAAGTTCTGACGTTCGGAAGACTTTAATCTCATATTTTTCATATTTTCGTCTCTTCTTAATGTGGATTTGTGTATTATTATACATAGTTGAGTGAAAAGTGTTAGTTATAGGGACAGTTAACTCCCATTTAGGTAGTGAAGGATAGTTATAACGTACAGACCTTCCCAGCACTGAGTATTTTCGAAAATATATCTGTAGCCCTTCGATAAATCCTGTTTTTGCTGGAACTTAAAATCTCCTGTGTACGTGTATACGTGGCCTTTTTTCTGGGTGCCAATTATTAAACGCTATGTTATCCACCCTCAGCAATGAAGTTTTTTAAATATCATCATTTATAAATATCAAATAGGCAGCTTAGCCCTATTTGAGAATCAATGTCTAATTAATTTACTCTCTGTTAGACCATTTGCAACGGCACTGGGCCTCAAGTATGCTATTACAAGAGTCTCAGAATGGTCTATCATTGATCTCATAATGGTTGATTTTTACAAGTTTGGTAATCTACTAATATAAAAGCGTCACTATGATTTTCCAATGGTCAACCACTGACACTCCATTGAAAGAAATGATACAGAATGGTAATCTCGTACATAATGACAGACGTATGCGGTAATCTGCTAAAATTTTGACACTTCGTTTGATCAGTGACCTAAGTACCATTAGAACGCCATTGTGCAGTCATTGCTTTTAGTTTCTCGGTTATCAAAAAGTATTACGAGACCATTGACCGACCAATGATCGACTATTATGAATTAAGCACGATTACGAACTTTTAGCAAAATGACAATGGGATCGTGTTGGAATGACACATTTATAAAAATAGCAGACTTGGGGCCCTGTGCTCCCTCCCCTACTTATATCTTTCCATATTGGCCAAAAATGTCGCATAGAATGATAGCCTGACCCCAGATTTAACTCTCAGCTCCTAACCATCGTTCAGCATTACATTTTCGACCATCATTCATCATCTCACATGAAAGGTAAAAAATTAAAAGTGTGCAAAGGCAACACGTTGCACAATTGCAATATTTTATACAAATACAAACCAGAGAACGAAATGAATACCTAACCGATTTTGAAAAAGGAATAACATGCTTTGAATATTGTTAATGTTTATTTATATAGATATCTTTTAATTCCAAGTCCAGCAAATTTCAAAGTAGTTTTAAAAAAAGAGAGATATTTCAGTTGTAAAAACAGTAATAAAAAAAAGTTTGTACGTTTGAATTTTACGAAATTTATACTGACCCTCATGGGGTCAGTCAAACTACGAAGTGCTTAATCAAGATAGCCCGTTGAGCCAAAACATATACGCCTGAGTTTAATAGTGCGCCATTATGTTACACTTCTATAGGTCTGCGCTTTAATATTATAAAAATGTGTGTAGTCTTAAAAACGCCGTGTTAATCTGTGTTATAGTTGGGCTCGATAGTACTAATCTTCAGCTATGTATAGAAATGATGATAGATTCAGCATTCAGCATTCAGCTGCAACGACCTTCACTCAGTCATTCGCTCCACCTCGTGGGGGATAAAATCGAAAGATAAGTACCTTATCTTCTAAAAATAAATGATGAAAAAGATTTGCAATAAAAAATCACATCGGTATATCACATAGGTAATGATGAGTGGCAGATAAATAGTGAGAAGTGAAAAGATAAAACAATATTTAAAAGAGGTTCAAATTTCAAGTAGGTATACTTCAGTTTTATCTAGACACGTGAGAGATGGACGAAACTAAATTCACGTGGTATTCATGAAGTCACCAGCTGTCGCACGCGGCTTCCCCCTAGAAAACATAGCATACGGGAGTATCTACATACTCCCGGGATAAAAATTCATCCCAACCCGTTCATCCATTAAGACGTGAAGAGGTAACAAATCAACAAACATACAAACTCACTTTTGCTTTTTCGATTCGAATCTCCAACTCTTAACATGAGCAAGAAAACGCTTCAACGTAAGGTTCAGTTGAAAAACAGCGTCAGACAACTCATAATGTTGTCCTGGCATTTTATTGAATTGGACCTATTTGGTGTAGCCGCGGGGCACACAATGTTATTGTTTTAAAATTAAATTTCCATTTATTTGTATCTATTTATATTGTGTGTGCCAAATAAACTTGTATTATTTCTTTCTTTCTAATGAAAGCTTGTAAATGACGTTATAAATTGAAGTTTTCGTGCTCGAGAGAGTTTTACCTTAGCAAATGCGTTTACGCATTTAATTGCTCATTTCTCGAGCACTATATATAATGTAATCTGTATATAATGTATCTATAGTATAGAATATAAATGTATTTTTGTGTAAACATTCAACAATCGGGAATGAATTGCCACCTCATTCATCAAAATTGGTTCAGTATTTTAGCCGTAGTGGGGTAAAAACCACAACGTAAGAGAATTACAGTATTTTTAACTAATGTTACCCGTAGTGATTTTTATTTCTAAAAGATTATTAGCCTCGTATTTTAAGACACAACAAAGCAACAAGTTACCGTGACTTTAGACGATATATCTAAAGAACAGCGCGTTCCCCGCTAACATATCATTGTAAGCCGCCAGTATTGTTGTTTGTGGGGTTATGAGTTAATGTCACATCTCTGCTGATCCTCTGACTAAAACTGAATGCATGTGGTCTCACATAGTAAGTAGGTAGTCATGTTGAGATTATACTTGTTCAATATGAGGAAATTTTGTTTTTGTTGAAAACTTTAACGAAATAATATTTTTTATACACATTAACAGAAAGGTCGTATACCTTTCTGTTCAATAAAAAATATTATTTCGTCTAACATTTTTTCTCTTTTCTTCTAATCTTACTATCATGATCACTACATAGTATAAATAAAACAAAGTCGCTTTCTCTGTCCCTATATCCCTATGTATGCTTAAATCTTTAAAACTACGAAACGGATTTGGATGCGGTTTTTTTTAATAGAGTGATATAGTAGAGGAAAGTAAAATTATAGTAGAGGAAACATTAGTATCTACATTGCACCCGTGCGAAGCCGGGGCGGATCCAACTTCAAGTTATAAATAGGAAGTTTAGGAGCGTTTTGACTTTCATTGAAAATGCTGTTGACTTTTGATGAACTTTAAGAAAGGCATCAATTTTATCGGGACTCTCCAGCTGCTATTAAGATATTAGTTATAATTATGTGTGTGCTGGGAGCATACTTCTACAAAATAAACCTTTTGAAGAGTATAAGTATAGGGTACTTCTATATGTATGTCATCAGAAAATTGCAAACGCCGTAAAATTGTAAAATATCGCGTGAAATTGTAAACTAATTTTTCTTCTTCTCGTTATTAAGACTTCTTCTTCTTATTAAAACACGGACATATTGGAAACTATTGAAATTTGATGGGATTTATTCTTGTATAGAATAAATCCCATCAAATTTCAATAGTTTCCAATATGTCCGTGTTAAACGACGACGTTTTCATAATATATTGAAAGATTTTAATATTATAAAGATTTAAGTATTACAATCTAACGGAGTCGGTAATTTTCAGATGACATAATAATATAAGGTTTATATTCCGTTGTTCTCCAGCTGGTGTGTAGCGGTGGTAGCGGCCTGCGTGCTGGCAGCCGCGCTGGTATCAGCGCAGATCACATTCAGCCGCGACTGGACCGGCGGCAAGCGAGCGGCCCCGCAGCTAGCCCTGGACTGCGGCCAGTTCACCCGCCTGTGTCGCCACTTCGTAGTTAGTATATAATTAAGGTTTCAGTAGGGATAGCTGGTGCAAACATGTCATCTCTGGCGGCAAGCGAGCAGTCCTGCAGCTCCTGAACTGCGGGCAGTTCTGCAGGCTGTCTTGCCACTTCGTAGTTAGTATAAAATAAACTATAGATAGGTATATAACTAAATTATCAGGCTAAGTTATTAACCTTGGTTACTAAATCAGTGGAGTAACTAACTGACGTACATGCTTTTGACAGACCACGCAGAGCTTATTGCTTTAGAAATCTTTGTATTTGTAGAGCTCTGTTCTTCCACGGAGTACCGTATTCAGTCGGTTGACCTATAAGCTGCGTATTCACAAACCAACATTAGGTACCCTGGAAGTTACTGGCACAATATGGCTTAGAGATGTCACATAAATTCATCAAACCCATTATTAAATTTCCCAAGAACGGAAATAATATCATCCGATCACTAAACCCTATGCAAATGTCGACCGATTTCTGATCCTGTTGAACTGAACCCGATCTTTTTATATCGTCTATCTATTACAAATCTATAAGGCCAAAGTTTGGCATTGAATATAAATATCCTGATATTAGACAATGTATTTTTTTGTTTCCCAAAACTAAATTAAGCTAGGATAATTACTTAGGGTTTTTTTACTAGTCGTGTGTTATGCCGCGAAGTGAGGAATATATAATTTCGACCTGTGGGTCGAATTGGGTTGGGTCATCGTCATAGCACCCGATTACTATTTAGATCTGATGGAAATCGAGACAAAAGCAAATGCAATCGACATACCTACTTAAAACCGATATGCTCAGTCATACAAAAAAATACTTGTTTAATAACATAAATAGCTCTATGTACCTACCCATAATATGACCAAAATTTGACAGTCTTAGTGACTAGGTCACAACAAAACCTTTAGTCCTTTCTTTGTTAGCTGTTACTGAGTTTTTCAATTTGTTTCATTTGACCCATGTTTCTATTGACCTCAGCTTCACCAACCAAATGAAGGCAAAAAGAGGTACTAATCTAAAATAATTATGTTCTACCATGTTGGCAGCACGAATTGAAGCAAGCCCTGACGTCAGAGATGGCAAGCAAGCACCACAGCGAGCTAGACAAGCCACCGCTCTACGACGAAGAGTAAAACCATCCCTGCAAATCATAGGCAGATAGAACCACTGAACTGACGGCCCGATCGCGAACATGATGATACGATTCTGTGATGGATGGGTAGCGTTTAAGTAGCGTCTGCTAAACTGTGCTTTCTTGATCTATTCCTCTCTGTTTTGGGACAACGATTGTGAATTTTTTGTTTTATTTTCCCTAATTAAGTTTGATATCGTAATATTATTTCACCTCAACGATTTAACCGATTTCTGAATAATGAGTAAAACTGAAAGGTTCCGTGGTTCATGAGGTATTCATAACTTATTAGGCTAATTATTTTGTGACCTTACCTATGATACGTTACGAAGGGGAACCAAATTAGTCACAGTAATCTAAAAGTTTCCGACAGTCTGGTGGCTGGTATTATGTGAGAAGTTGAAAGCCATAAACATGTGATATTTTCGGGTAAAAATTGTTAAGTATGCTAGAAAGGGAATTATTTTTACTTTAATTTGGTGTCACTAGTAATTACCAATTTTTGCGATTTTCTGTACACAAATTTCTTATCTATAGGTAGTTAATATTTTGTATCTTAATTCACTATTAACTAATTTTATTATTCGTTTCGGCGATAATTTCATATAACGACTGTATTGTTCCTAAAACCTATTTATTAAAACTATTCATTAAAATGTAAGCTAACTTCTAATTCGACTCTACTCTAGTCAATATGCTTTACTATGTAATAAATAAGTAGTTAGGTATGTGTAGGTATCAAATTATGCGAATTAAATGCACGACATGATAAATAAGGCGATGATCGGTATTTTGATAGGCATATCATCTGTATAGCAACTAAAAATCTCTGTATATTGTATTGTATTATAAATAAAGGAGATTGAAGTATTTTGAGTGTTTTTTATTACCTACATAATGTTACGAGCTTCGGGTTCGTTACAATAAAATCAGCCGATTAAATAAACAAAGATGACACTTTAATTTACACCACACTAATTACACAATAAACTCACTAATCACAAAACACAATCGCACTATTAATCACTTGAGTTCGCAGTCGAAGATCGCTCTCGAAGTTATCACTTGTATCGCAATTCCAATACTGACTCGGTCGGTACATGCGCCGGCCTTATATAGAGCGCCGAGTAGAACTCCAGAAAGTTCGCGTACATATCGGTCGCGACCGACTAAGGTCCGAGTATTCTAGCATAGAAAAATCTCGAAGGTCCTTGACTTCAATAGTTCTGCTACTCGATACTAGATGGCGCTAGTGGTACCGAATGCCGCTATCATCCTAACTTAATTCTGGCGCGCAACAATAACAATAGGTTTTTCCTAGGAAAAAATATAATTTATATAAAAGACTGTCCAAAATATGCAAATTTGTTAAAAACAACCAACAATTATTCAGTACGCGCGAAAACATACAATCTAGATATACACTACGACACAAAAATAGACTAAACTTACCTGGTGGCTCTAAGCCGAATTACCAAAAGCAATTAAAAACGAATAAAAATGTAATATATTTATAAATAAAGTTAAACAATTTCTAATTCATAAATGCTATTATAATATTAATGAATATTATAATGATAAATCAAATTAATAAATGAAAATGAATACCAAAAATAACCAAAATCGGAGTAGTAGAAAAACATTAACATTTTACTTACTTACTTGTTTTAAATAATAATAAGCCCTCTTCCTCTGTTCTATCTTGTTGTGCTCGACAGGGTCCATAATGATCTAAAATTATGTATATATGTATTTTATATATACCTACCACCTAAGTTCACATTGTGGAATGCAAATAAATGTATCGAGTATTGAACTAATAAGCACTGGTGCCTAGTGGCTGCATGCCGGAAGCTGCTTGATATGGCGCAGCTTCATGACTTTGATAAAGAAGGCTGCGAACTTCGGCTTCCTACCGAAAATCTTCAATGCTTTCCATATAGTAAGCCTTTGAAATTCAGGACATGACATAGCCCATTTGCTGCTAAAAATGTTGTATTTTTAGTTTCTACCAACCGAACACGAGAGCGGCGCGCATACATAGCATAATGTGTTTTCTAAAGTACTACAACTACAATGACTGTGCGGCAAAGCGGACCTTTTGTGTTAACGAATTCGACATGTTAAGAAGTCCTGCAGGGGATGTTGGGAATCAGATTCCTGGGTTCTTATTTTGTAAAGTGTCTTGGCAAAGGCACTGCGGTTCCTTTGTCTATGAATCACTTAAAATAACGACTTCAAAATTGTGTAATGTATCTGTATCAAATCACATTCATGATGAAGGTCAATTTTTAACACATTTATGTACCTTTTTTCTGGATGGGATCATCAAATGACATCAGAGTTGACACTCTGGGCAGAGCGGAAGGGAGTGCCAACTCAAAACCCATCCCACTAACGCTCTTAGCGTTCCACGGCCGCGGTGACTCTTTCGAACCAATTCCGCAACCCTGGCAGGAACTGGCCCTATCGGACCCCGAATACTATTTTGACATCTCTTCGAGGTGCGCGTGGAACACAACGCGCCGTCGACCAAGGCTTGGCTGTTATCGGACGGCGAGTTATCCAACGTTTGCCGTCCGTAGACCCACGCATATGATGGCCTAGAATCGCCTTGTTGGATAAAATGTGAAAGCAGCCACTGCGACATGAGTCCTGTCCTGCCTATATTACCTTTGAACACGAAAGCAGAAACGCATGTGTATCCCCCACGCAAACTCACAAGTTCACGGCATTGTTTGTCACATATTTTTGACGTTGGCGTACAAGCAAGGTAAGAGCTGGTTCACATTAGGTCGGACCGACAGTTTACTGTCGACCGACTGTCGGTTGTTGCTGTTCACACTAGACGCTGCCGATCCGACCTAACGTGAACACCACTGACGGTACGGACGTTTACCTGCCCGGATCGTCACAAAAGTTGACTTTTGTTTACGATGGACGACGAACTTATTTCGCCATCCATATTTAAACGTGTTTTCTCTGCATACACGTCGACGAAACTGCTCGCGCGAGTGCCGAAAGCGGGGAATGAGCAGGTGGAAGGGTGGCGGGCGCCTGGCTCCGCCGCTTCGCGCCGAAAAATGTGAACGGCGTTATACTTCCCAGTACGCCAATATTACACCGACCCAACAGAAATCGTGGCTGAACGTCCGGTAAAAGTGTCGGCTCCGATAGTTTGGTCGGGTCGCCCATATGTGAACGGCGCTATTGAAATACATACGCCAATATGGATCCGACACGTGTGTCGGCCCGGTAAAACTGTCGGTCCGACCTAATGTGAACCAGCTCTAAGCTTTCGATGGTCACGTGACTGGCGTTCAAAAGGTAGTTTTTGTTTTTTGGTCGTATATCGTTCCGGAGCATACAAATCGCAGACTAATTAAGCCCGAAATTGCACACCCTATATTTTGAAAACATACCGACAATCTTGCTGATTCGGCGATATCAATTACTTACACATCATGTTGATTGATGATAAAAATGAGGGAGTAACTAAAAGAAACAACAAAATATACTTAAAATAGTTATATTATTGTAATAAATTGATTTTATTTACACATAAAATATAATAACAAACTACACACACATAATTATTGCAAAATTCAATCAATTCCAACGCTTGGTGCGATTATAACTAATTTATAAAAACTTCTCAGTTCGTGAACTGTTTCTATTGAAACTATATTAATATAATAATAATATCAGAAATGTCTCTTTTAATAAAGAGTATGCTGTTATATGGTATCCATTATCATATAATTATGAACAATATGTTAAAATTAATTAATTAGAAAAATGTTTTGGTTACCAGTTATTGAGTTTAGGTAAAGTGAGAACAGGATTATTATAATTTCAGTAAATAATTTGTTGATGTTTGTATCGTATTTAGGGAATGTAAATTAGGCTATTTTGAATCAGCCTTAGAATTTAACTTTGTATTGAATACTATTTGCGAAACAAATTTTGCTGTTTCAACATTGATTAAAGGTACATTACACCTGTAAGAAAATCTAAGCTACGTTTAAAAGAACAGCTAAAATGAATACAGTTAGATTATAGACGACTTAACATAATTTTACTTTTGCATTGCAATAATGCAGTCTATGATAATTCGAGTATATTTTTGTGATATTTCATGGAAAATGAGATTATGTTTTTTTTTTTTTGTTAAAACTAAAGACAGTAAGTTAGTAGAAATCATGAATTCCGAGGTATGTTATTTTATAAGTACAAGATCGAATGTTGGTAAAATACATCACAATAAAATTATTTATCAAAAAATATTAGTTTTCATGGCACCAGTTTTCTGTATCAATTTTGTTTTATTCAAGCAGATTGTTATTTTCTATGCTATTAAAACTAGCAAGAGAGCTTTGTTGAATATTTCAATAACTGAAGAAGTTAGTCTTATCGTCAGTTTATAAGAAATCTGCTATTTTTATGATTTCCCGTACATTATTTCATAAAATAATGTTGAACGTTTTGTCAATGTTAGTTATTAACATATTGATTACATTGTTAGTACAGAATTAAAGCTAGATTTCAGTCAAACTAAAACTACGCACACTACAAAATTATTAAACCTTCGTTTATGCTGCAATCGTAGTAAAGCTATCCTACTTATGAATTATGATCTATTGTCAGCAGATAATGATGAACTATTTAGTTCGTTATCAGATTGTACTTGAGTAGGTCTTAAATCTGTTCACTTTGAATCGAGTCGAAAACATATCTCTTCAAGTTCTCTCTATTAGGACTTTTCAGACCTTTGTGGTATTTGCTACACAGAGAGGTAGTGGTAGAAGAGTGGGTATGCGGTAATCCTATTTATGTTAAGGTGAATGCTACGGGTTGTTCGTGGCCATTTTCCCGTTAGATGGCGCTGAAGTCGACATTTTCAGTTTTATTTAGTTTTGAGTGTAATTGGAACAATATTTTGTCACAGAAATAACACCGCGCAAATCGGAGATTCCACTTTACCGAAATTAATCAAATTAAAGCCTCAAAACCCATTTGATTCGCCATATTTCATACAAATCTGATTATAGTATCGTTTACACACACATAGACATGAGCGACTACTTTAAAGTCAAAAGCATTTAGCAAAATTAACCACTAGATGGCGTGAAATGAAAAATTATTAGGCTGTACTTACGTCGAAATTAGAATTGTCTGGGGGGTAAGTTTATTCTAACGCCACCCGTTACAATTATATGTATTATGAAATACAAGGAATTATGATTATATAATAAAAGGTGGTATTTCTGGTGTAAACTATTTATTATTTTAGGAATGAAATGAATGTCAAGACTGCAATAGATAGTTTTATTATATTACCTTATACATTATTTAAAAAAAACCTATGTACCAACTAACAAAAATTACAAGTATTTATAGTGACAATTTATGTCTTGCTTGATACATAACTGTTTACTAAAAACAATCTTTATCAAAATAGGTATTTAGTACCAATGCAAGTTTGAAGTAATTCAAGGTATATTTATTTACAACAATCACACACTAGTACAAGACAAACGCAAGACATTATAAATCATAACAAGACAACAAATTAGAATGAGAGATTACAACCAAGAAGGTGGAAAATGTTTGATAATATCGAAGCATCTATAATCACATATAACTAACAAATGGTTATACATATCTGCTAAAGTATTGTTGTGATTGTAAAGGAAATAAAAAAGCAAGAGTTCTTTTTTGTTTTTCAGAAACCTGAAAAAAAAGGGTCAATGTATTGATTACATTACGATGAGCACACCATTTCAGGTTTCTGGTAAACAAAAAATTTGATTTCAAACATTGATAATTATTAGCTGCTTTATAATTTAGAAAGTATAATAGTAAATTAAAATTAATTTAATACTTTACAATGTTTTTCTCGATTGAATTCATTTAATTATTGAAATAGTTAATTTAAAAAGAAATAAATAAGTCATTAAAAAACAAAAAACGATAGCTCAATGTGGGGATTGAACCCTGAGCGTCCGCGTAGCAGTCGGAGACACCACTGACTAGGCTATTTTGCCGTTAGTGCTAGTGATGAAAATAAACAAGTATATCAGTTACACGTGGAGTTTCAAAGGCTTATTTCTTCGAAACTACTGGCCATTCTGAAATAATCCTTTAGGGTTTGCATACCCTTATGGGAAACTACTACCACACGCAGTCTCGTCCCGAAGTGAATTTCCCACACCGTGCCTTCCCCTTGTAAAACAAAAATCATTTGATGTGTTGTTTTCACTCTTCCTGATGTTCTTGATTTTCTTGTCCGTAAACCGCTGCTACACAGCTGCTACGAAAGGAAATTACTATAATTAGTATATTTTGTGTGTAACTTTTGATGTGGATGTTGAAAAACAATTTCCCACAAGAAAAAATGGAAATTATGAAGTAAATAGACAAGTAATAATTTAGTGTACCTTTCATATCAATACATTTCGAATTTTTTTGAACTCGTCTCAAAATTATTTCTGGCAGAATACAGTATTTAAAAAAGACTAATAGCTTTGGCATCATATTGCTGATAAATTCATTATCTCGATAAACTTCTATAACAGTCAAAGGTTCATTGACTGAAATAAAACATATGAAGTAACATTTATCCATGTTACTGACACGCATTTGTCCTTGAACCTGAAATAGATTTAATATTATAGTAAGAGTAAATAACATGCTAAAATAAATTATAAAGTGGACATGCAATAGAATTATTAACTTACTTGATAGTAATAATCATGCTTTTTATTCATAACTAGAACATTATTATCCAATGTGAGAGCAAAGTTTTTCTTTTCTAGTGCAGCTGCCTCTAGGCTTTGGTTTTTCCTCGCCAATGATGGAAAACACTTGATCTCTATTATTGCTCTCTCAATTTCAATTACACCTATAACAAATTTACATGATTATAACTAGTGTTATAATTTTTTTCCATATTTATCAAATGTATAGGTAAGATCCAATTTATACACATATGATACATGAATATTGATAAAGAAAGACTTACCATCTGGACTGCCAGCTAAACATCCAAATTCTTCATCAACAAAAAGACCTGAAGGCCGTAAGGCCTTCAGGTCTTTTTGTTGAACTGTAAAGTTTTATTATACTGTTGCATAAATATGCTTTTTGCCACATTTTCATTTTGCTGTCCATATAACATGTCTTTTGTAAAAATATTTTTTTTATATAGAATATCCTTGACAAAATTGTGACATGGTGTTGTACTCTGGCGTTTGCATACCTGTAAAAGTAAGATAAAATATTTTTTTTAAAGATGCTTTGGCTGCATAGGTGTTCTAAAAAACACAGAAATTACACATGCACATTTCTGATTACATTACCTTTTCAAATTGACTAGCAGTCAGACGGTCACTCCTATGAGTAGTATATAAATCATTTTCATGCTGCTCTACAGTAGACATTTCAATGAAAGCTGTGTCTTCTGGTGACTTTTGGAATTCAGTTAACCGTTCTTCACACAATATTCCCAATTGTGTTTCATCAATATCAATTGGATCATTTGTTTAGGTCCATAGTTCTTGTCTGGTTTGGATTTTTCTCTTGGAACAAACAATCGTTTGCGTGTTGACGATTGTTGTCGTATCGCTAACTCGATTTACTGATTCCGTAATATAACAAAAACGAATGTTAAAATTTTATAATCATTGTAACAAAATGCTATCATTGCAATCACATGATGTATCTATTTTTATTACCGTATCGGGGTACAAGAAAGTTTTCTTCCTTTCTTTTTAAAAGATTACAGTCGAAGTGTTGACTGCAAATTCTGGAACTCAGTTTTGGAACCCAATTAGGCCTATTGGTAGCAGCTATCCACATGTTTCTTATTTCAGGTTTATTTGGAAATCTGCAAGTATAATAAGATACTTTTACTATCTTACATTTTTGTAGTATAGCAGTAGCTAGTAGTAGTAGTTGTAGTGTGTTTTACTAATATCGTATAGATCAAAGCCTGAATATACTACCCACATGAAAGGGTAAATTCCCCGTTGAAACGTGGCCAATACTGAACTTTTAGATAAGAAAATAAAAATATTGGCCAAATCACAATTTTAGGACATTTTTCTCATTATACAGATTAGTTAGTATATTACTGCAACTATTTGATTATAAATAGAAGAACAAAAAGTGATCGAATACTTAAAAAAAATCGAATACTTACGAGTGAAAGGATAATCCGTCAATCTTCATCAAACTATAACTTTTATAGGTTATTACACTGCATCTTACCATTTTGCACTATTGCACAAACTTAATATGTCAAATTGAGCACGAAAAGATACGTATTCTGTTGTTATTTGGACGTAATTGTTAAAAATCAATTAGATGCAAATCGACAACAGTCACAAACGTCAAACTCGTTGTGCACAATAATGTGCGCTCAGCCGACACGCGATAAAGGACAGAAATATTGCTACTCCGTCTCTTTTCTTTGCTAGTGACGATAATATGTTTGTCTTTGTCTTTTGCGAATGCAAAGGAAGATAATATCCAGCAGTCTATAGGAATAATCTGTCTACGAACCATATACATGAAACGCGATTGCAGTAAAGTCAGTAAACTAATGTTTGTTTGTTCGTTGTCCGTCGATAACTATTTGTATTACAAATGTGAAAAAGTAATATGACAGGAAATACAATATATTTATATATATAGCGACTTAAAAATTAAGTTTACAAATGATACTTACATAATAATATTATTTAGTACTTAGGTACTTATGTACTTATAAAATTTTGTATACTTGATATTATTATAACTTTACAATATCGATCGGTGATTTCTATCTATTATGAGAAGATTTTAGTTTGTAGGTAATTGTTTGTAATAGCCAGCAAAACTCACGGGCCGACTTGCTAACACCACCGAAAGACTACTTTTATTTGAAAATAAAATTGCGTGTAAGCAACCTATACTACAATACCTTGCAATAATGATATGAAATTGTAATAAAATACATACAAGAAAATAATATTAGTTCAAATCAATGAAAATGCATACAATTTAAAATATACAAGCAATTCCGCGCGTAAAGCCTATCACCGCACTAGCTAGCTTGGTTTCAAAATGTATTTCAAGTCAATCGAATCATCACATTGCGAAGTTTGGCAACAGATTTTCTTAGAAATTCCGACGTTACGTCTAAGGTCAAAGGGTCAAGTAATAAGAACGGCAACCTCGCGCGCCGCGTCTTACGTAGTATGATGAATAAAACACCTACTAACAATAATCATAAACTAGGTAATGCTAACAATTTTTTGATAACAACAATATTTTATGTTTTTGTTTATGATAGTTAGTTTTATGTTATTACAATGTTTTTTTTTAATGAAATCCATTATTATAAATTGAGTAATGATTTTTCAAAATATTACCGGTTGCACGCCATCTAGCGTCAAATTATTATAACATATCGCAATCATGGCGGTATGTTTTGGTATGGTTTTGGTTGTCAAATCGCACTCACACTAGTAAACGAAATGTCAAATTTTGCCCGGTTTTTAAAACTGTTTTTCTCAATATATAGTGCAAATTATTTACCAAAAAGTCTAATGCGCACCTATTTCATTGTAGAAAAGTGATAAAATGATTCGTTTTGAGAAAAAAGTGTCTATCTACAGAGTAGAATGTATGCTTTAAATGTATGAACAGGCCAGCGAAACAATCACCTTAAGTAATTATGTTTAAATCTAGTCGTACAATATGTTTATCGCCACTGCTATGGATGCGAAATGATGGTAGCAACTCCATAGAAATACACCTATCTACTGCTTTGGAGTTATTGGTTGCAAATACTGCAAAGGTCTGTACAGGCTTTTGGGTATACATTATCATACAATATGATTCGTCTGTTTCATATAACTACAGAACTACACATTATAGTACTAAATTGGTCCCATATAGATACATACGACATAATACATTCAGGTATTACTTGGCCCTGCCATGAAATACTGCTTCGTAAGGCGGATAGACATGTAGTGAATTGAATGGATGGCAATTGGACAGTAAAGGAGCTGAATATTTTCTTGAAAAATGGTTAGGAAACGAACTTAAGGTTGTTGTTGCCTCCTCCAAAGTCAAAGATATCTGAGCTAAAGGACCCATTGTCTGGAAAAATATTACCTATGTGGATAAGTTCTCACAGAATATGTCGAGCTTACAGGCTCTTGGTGTTACGAATCATGATTTGACTGATGGATCCTTAGCATAGAATTCTGACCGTGACCTATGTTAATAGAACTTGAACGATTCACCATCCCATTCAATTCACCAACATTGTAAGAAATGTCGTAATCACAGCATGATGTCTTCCACATGAGTCACGTACACACTCGCCCGATGATCGTCCAGCAGTCTAATCATCGTCCGTCCCGCAGCACCTGACGTACTCTAAGGCCTTATTCAAGCAGTCGAGCCACACGTCCCTGTCGTGCGGCGTGTCGGCGGCCAGCAGGTGGCGGCGCCGCACGGAGCCGTCCGCGCGCCGCACGTACACCAGCGAGCCGCAGTCGGGCGGCGCCAGGCCGGCCGGCACGCGCGTCTCCAGCAGCAGCGTGTTGGGCCGCGCGCACAGGTCGCGCGGGGCCCGCACCACGCGCTCCGACACCACGCTGGACAGGTCGATGTCGCCGATTGGCATCTGAAGGAGAACGGTCATTTTCAGGTAATCATTTACAATGAATCGTGACTAAGTAATAACAGTTGCATTGGTAGAACAAAGGTATTTAATGACCATCAAAGTCGATTCGTGGATACTACCAGCTGTCAGAATTAAGGAATTTGTTCGACAGAGTCACCGCGGCCCTGGAGCTCAAAGGACATGTCCGTAAGAATCTGACATTCCCTTCAGCTCCACCCAGAGCGGAAGAAATCATTCGATAATTTCCCATCCATAAAAAAACCCACAGGACAACTATTCACGCGCCCAGAGCCGACACGTCGTCGTATACAATACATACCTTCTTGTGCACGTCATCGGGGTACTTCCAGTATGCCAGGCGCGGCGGCTGCAGACGGAACCAGCGCCGGTGCCACGCGCCCAGAGCCGACACGTCGTCGTATACAATACATACCTTCTTGTGCACGTCATCGGGGTACTTCCAGTATGCCAGGCGCGGCGGCTGCAGACGGAACCAGCGCCGGTGCCACGCGCCCAGAGCCGACACGTCGTCGTATACAATACATACCTTCTTGTGCACGTCATCGGGGTACTTCCAGTATGCCAGGCGCGGCGGCTGCAGACGGAACCAGCGCCGGTGCCACGCGCCCAGAGCCGACACGTCGTCGTATACAATACATACCTTCTTGTGCACGTCATCGGGGTACTTCCAGTATGCCAGGCGCGGCGGCTGCAGACGGAACCAGCGCCGGTGCCACGCGCCCAGAGCCGACACGTCGTCGTATACAATACATACCTTCTTGTGCACGTCATCGGGGTACTTCCAGTATGCCAGGCGCGGCGGCTGCAGACGGAACCAGCGCCGGTGCCACGCGCCCAGAGCCGACACGTCGTCGTATACAATACATACCTTCTTGTGCACGTCATCGGGGTACTTCCAGTATGCCAGGCGCGGCGGCTGCAGACGGAACCAGCGCCGGTGCCACGCGCCCAGACCCGACACGTCATCGAAGGCCGTGAGGAAGGCGGCGTGAGGCGCCGGGGGAGATATCTGTACGCGCGCTTTGATCTCGAGGTTCAATGATCCTTCGAGTGGGCTGCCGCATGGGACCTGGAAACATTCGTGGTGGGTATTGGAACTGTTGCAAGGTTTAAGCTGCGTCGCATGTCTACTATTAAAAAAGGGTGTTTATTTAACATAGTGATTACGGAAACTATAGGCCAATTGCCATTTTGTCGTAATAAATAAAGTCGTAGAAAGTTTATTGTAAATCAGGTAAGTGTTTTCTTAGAAAAAACACAATATTCTGACAAATGCACAGCATGGTTTCTAATGTGCCCTTGGCGCAGTTCGCGGACGACGGCAATTCGTTTAGATCAGCGGAGCCAGGTGGTGGTCTATATTGACCACTATGACCACTGAACAGGAGGTCTCGTGCCGACCTCAGAGCGGACTGCGCACGGTCACCGACGGCGTCGTCGCATATCCCAGACACGTCACGTGTGGCGAGCCAACCGAGTGTTTATGATACACTAGCTGTCCGCACAACTTCGTTTGTGTCACATTTTTCATGACTGCTCCGCTCCTATTGGTCTTAGCGTGATGATATATAGCCTATAGCCTTCCTCGATAAATGGGCTATCTAACACTGAAAGATTTTTTCAAATCGGACATGAAGTTCCTGAGATTAGCGCGTTCAAACAAACAAACAAACAAACTCTTCAGCTTTATAATATTAGTATAGATTACGCATGACAACATGCTATGCTAAGCTTAATGCTTTGCTTTTTTTTTTTGGAAGTTGCCACTAGCTGTTCAACACTCTTAGGTTGATTACTGCTTAACCAGATATGAGCAATTCAGTTAATAAGTTTCGCTTATATATGTATATGCTGATGATACTTGCTTAGTTTATGCAGATAAAGTATTGAATGTGATTTGAAAGTATGAGTAACATTCAGGACGATTTTACTAATATCATAAAATAGGCTCATGTATTTTATATTTTGTAATTGCGAAACGAAGCCTTTATTTTCTTGAAATGGTTTGTATGTAGACATCATCATCTGTCTAGCCTTTCCCCAACTATATTGGGGTCGGCTCGCAGACAAGCCGGATTCAGCTGAATACCAGTATTTTACGTGAACCTACCAGGCCCAGGATGCGAATGTTGTTTAAAAATTCGTAGAATGGGCAGGTTCAACATCAAATCCTTTTAGTATCTATTTCAAGTTTATTTGCCCATGCAAATTTATTTAGCTGCAATCAGATACTGGAGCTCGTGCCGTTGGTCCCGGCTGTCATTTGGAGATCTTTGGCAGTCGTTACGGATTGTCAGAAGCCAGAAAATCTGACACCAGTCTTGCCAAGAAGTACCGTGTTCCCTAGGTAATGGGTTGTGGAGGTCTGGTAGGCAGCCACTTCACGTAAAGTACTGGTATTCAGCTGAATCCGGCTTGACTGGGAGCCGACCCCAATGTAGTTGGGAAAAGGCTAGGCAGATGAGCTGCAATCAGATACAGTGGAAGCCGATACGAAATATTTGGGAAAAGGCTAGAACGTTCTTGGTAAGTGTACAAACCTTATTCAAAGTGAAGTTGTTCCTGCTGGCTTGCTGCAGCGCGAAGATGCAGTAGCCGTGCAGCGCGAACTGCGGCGAGCGCACCGCCAGCGGGCCGGCCGGGCTCTGCACGCGCGGCGCCTTCAGCTCCGAGATCTTCGACTTTGGTGTCAGCAGCTTGGAGCTTGACTGTGGGAAAAAGGTTATAATATGATCAATTTTATGAATAGAATGCATTTATTTGTCAGAATCTAAATATATATAACTCAAAAGGGACTGACTGACTGACATAGTGATCTATCAACGCAGAGCCCAAACCACTGAACGGATCGGGCTGAAATTTGGCATGCAGGTAGATATTACGACGTAGGCATACGCTAAGAAAGGATTTTTTAAAATTCGTCCCCTAAGGGGGTGAAAAAGGGGTTAACATTTTGTATGGAACTCCACGCGAACGAAGTCGCGGGCATAAGCTAGTATTGCACAAAGTTCTTATGTTCATTATGCATTACGATCCAAATATTCTACCGTTTCCGGCGTACAAATATGGTTTGTAAAATTATGGGTCGTTATCAAATTAAATAATATTCATTAGAATTAATCATTAGAATAAGGATTACAAATCATTTATAAATTGAATAAAAGTGGTACAAAAGACCACAATACAAAAGATCAGTCCTAATAATGAGGATGTTAGTCCTTATGGAAAGACTCGACGATGAAGGAACTTTTAGATATAAATTATCATAATTTACAATAGTTTTAAGAGGCGCCCGCTTGGTGGCGCTAGGTATTCGTAAACAGCTGATTGTATGAACCTATACTGTACGTGATTTAGAGAAACTACTAAGCACCACATTATGAATTTTTGAATTCAGTATTAATTGTTCTGTTGATGGAAAGACTCGAAGATGAAGGAACTTTTAGATATAAATTATCATAATTTACAATAGTTTTAAGAGGCGCCCGCTTGGTGGCGCTAGGTACTCGTAAACAGTTGATAGTATGAACCTCTACTGTACGTGATTTAGAGAAGCTACTAAGCACCACATAATAATTTTTGAGTTCAGTATTCATTGTTCTGTTGAGAAAAATAGATAGTTCTATCTGGTTTTCTCAACACTCATGATTTTACAATGTCATAATATAGTGAGTATAATAAGGTAAGAAAGTTTATGTTTTACCTTTTTGCTAGAGATGTGATATTTCATCTCGTGTGATAACACTTCTTTTGACGCTTGCAACAGATACACTTCCACTGTTACCTGAAATTAGAAAAAAAAAATCTGCTACTACTCTGTCAATATGCGACATCAGGATTTTAATTGATGCCAGCGACGATGATTCACAATAGGGATGTTTCCTGAGGAATAAAAATATGATCCTATTTAGTCCGTCAGTTAGATTATCGAAAAATATTCGACACGTATTTTTTGCTTTATGAAATCTCTAAAAATTGACGAAGGTAAAAAGCTTCAAAGATCATGAGTGGGGGCTTGTGACATCACGGCGTGGTAAAATCGTCGCACGAAGTGACGTCACACGAGTTTTCAACGCATTGTATCGTCTTCGTTTTTAGTTTACGTGAAAAAATAAAAAATACGTGTCCAATATTTTTGGGAAGTCTATCTTACGGACTAATTAGATTTTTTTAGGCAACTACCCTATTCTCTTTTTTCTTCCGTTGCAGTATTTATGAAAATAACTTATTCCATAGTAATAATAATTGCCATAAGAAATGAAGACTATTTGATTACACTTTAGTAGTACATTTTTCTTAAATCCTTCAGTTGAAGCATTTTAAATTCAGCTTTGTTCCAAGAGTGGGCGGGAAGGAAGAGTTCCGTACTGACCTTGAAGTCGCTGGCCAGCCCCAGCATGCGGATGTCGTCGGGGAAGTGCAGCACGTGGGCGCTGGGCTGCGTCTGCTGCATGCTGCTGGCCAGCACGCGGTCGCGGCACTTCACCAGGCACAGCGCGTGGTGCCCCACGGCGCCGTCTGCAACGGAGCGCCGGCATTGTACTACACCTATTTGTTTTACTTTTGATATTTTGTATTTGTGTATATATGGAAAATCTCACTTCATCATATAGCTAAACTGACCACGCAATAGGGTAGTTGACTAAAAAAATCTAATTAGTCCGTCAGATAGATTTCCAAAAAATATTGGACACGTATTTTTTCTTTTTTCACGTAAACAAAAAATGAAGCCGATACAAAGCGTTGAAAACTCGTGTGACGTCACTACTCGCTACAATTTTTACCGAGCCGTAACGTCACAAGCCCCCACTCCTGATCTTTGATGCTTTGTATCTTCGTCAGTTTTTATAGATTTGATAAAGGAAAAAATACGTGTCCAATATTTTTCTATAATGTAACTGACGGACTAAACATAATCATATATTTTTTACTCAGGAAACATTCCTATTGTTTATAGAATTTAGTCTTAGAAACGCTAAAACTATCTACCCTGGATAAAACTGTTTTCCAATTGTTTGCAAGTTAACCAGACATGAATGACCAGTCCTACTTGTCGTAATAGTTCAAGATGTACAACATCATCATCATCCTTTCAACGTAAAAACTTGAACTGCCGTCCATAAGTCTTCCCCCAAGACGGTACCATATCGACCGGTCCTATACTTTTCGCCAGTAGCGGATTCCCACGATCCTCACCAGCAATGTACTACTATCTGGCCTATTCTGTCCCGCTTCTGGGCAGAGACCCCTTCTTTCCCTCCACACAGTTGAGTGGTGGTACGGGTAGCGGCAGTAGCACTGACCAGCGTTGAGCTGCCTGATGTAGTCCCTCTTGAGCGGCACGGAGAGGCCGCACAGCTGCAGCGTGGCCTGCCCCGCCGTGGCGGCCGGCCCCGCGCCCTCCACCTGCAGCCGCTGCAGCTCGTGCACGCACGCCTGGCGCCGGTGACCTGCGACCACATTGTCACGTATATATAAACAAAATATTAACAGTAAACATATTTAGAGATTAGCGGAACAGGCTGGCAGAAACTGGATGCGAGAAGCCGAAAATAGATGTAAGTGGCGTGCAATTGGAGAGGCCTATGTCCAGCAGTGGACTGCAACAGGCTGTTGATGATGAACAGGGTGTTAACCTCCATTGAGAGGACAAGGGAAGATCCTCCAACTGGATGTTGTGTCCGGTGGGCAATGCCCGACAGTTGATATTTGGGCTGATGTATATGTTCAAATCGCACGGAAAGCTCTGATACCGCGATGCAGGGTTTCGTTAGTAGTTCGCTACTGGTGGGATAGATGGCGTTGATAAAAGTGTTGCAGTTCTTTTTGTTTGCCCTACAAATATTGCTTTGTTGATTTTTCTTGTAGCAGCATTGATGCCACCGCTATACAAACAAAGATATACTGACGACTTCATACTAAAGGGCAGAAACTACAGAACACCACCAACTACGATCCTAACATATTCCTTTTGATTTGTTAATAAAATTCAAAAATGAGATCATACATTGCACATTGCAGTACTTTATTTTGTAATTTTCTCTGTTTTCAAACACTTTGGTAACAGACTTCCTTCGTCTGTCAGTCACCAAATATATTCAAGATGTAGGATTTAGCCATTAGTTCAATTACATCATCCGATTTTGATATTTCAGATTTGATTTCACGAGCTCGCGTCAATCATAGCAATTAAAACTTTATGTGTATTACAAATGGTTATAATTTAGGAGCAAGTATTTATTTTATTTATTTCACCAATACACTACAACAAATGACATATAATTATAGGCTATTACATCATAACTAGCCTTTTAATGTTCCCACTGCTGGGACACAGGCCTCCTCTCTAGAAGACGGAATGGGCCGTAATCCACCACGCGGGCCCAGTGCGGGTTGGTGAATGTCACATGTCTTCGAATTTTTGGTTCTAGGACATGCCGGTTTCCTCACGATGTTTTCCTTCACCGTTTTGGGAGCAGTGGTGACGAAATTAATTACACAAAGTAATGCGCCTGGCTGGGTTTGAACCCGCGGTATACAATTCGTAAGTCGGGGCCGTTACCACTCGGACACCACTGCTCAGGCTGGCTATTACATAAGTATACAAAAACAACGTGGTAGCATCTGTAGCTGAACTAGGACGAGTCCTGTATCTCAGTATAAAGTATGTTACAAAACTTGGAGGTAAATAATTAAAATTATACTGCGCTACTTACTCGCTAATAGCAGTAACCTTTCGCCCTCCGCCTGTTCAGTGGAGCCACTGAATTCGATGGTAGCCGCACATAGATTCAATGCTTGACTGGCCTGGAACACAAAACCTCAAGGATAAGAGTAAATTGTTACAAAGGGTTGACTGGTACAGTGCCGCCAGCAACGATGTACGCTTAAGGTTTCTTATAAAAAAAAACAGTTGCACATAGCAGTTCTACAAACATTCTATTAAAGTTTGTCATAAGTTGCTGCAATCTAGGAATTTCTTGTGAGTGTGATTTTTGTGTTACATATTGAGGAGGACAAGGGGGTAACTATGTTATCAGTTTCCAGAATAACAGTAGGTGGAGCCAGCCTCTCTGACCTCAAAAACCCTGCCTTGGTAAGATTAGTTGTCAGAATTTCGGACCTCTAACTTCCCATTCTACCTGTCAAAATTCTGGGATCAGTCAGTCACAGCCTTTTTTTTATGGGAAATCATCAAATGACTTCTCCCGCTCTGGGCGGAGCGGAAGAGAGTGTCAGACTCTTACTGACTAAAACCCACCCGTGATCCTTCTTGTGCCCTTTGTGTTCCAGGGCCGCGGTGACTCTTTCGAACAAATCCCGCAACGTCGGTCAGAGACCTGAGTCAGGTTTTCCGAGTCAGGACCAACGGTTTAACGTTGGGAAGTATGGAGACTCCGCTTTCTGACCAACGTTTTCCGCATTTCGTACAGGTGTATGCTGCAGATCTAAGTAGTACTTCCGCTCTTAGTGTGATTTTCTGTATAGGTACAGGTCTAAGGTGTAATATAGTGGGGTACCTGTGATATGACGGTCTGCTGCTTGGCTATCTCTTGCTGCAGCTCCTTGCACCGCTCGCGCACCGTGGTGACGGCCGCGGTGGGCTGGTCGGGCGTGGCGGGCGGCTCGCGCTCCGGCGACACGTGCCGGATCACGCGCATCGGAGTTGAAGGGGTTGATGACTGTACAAGTCAAAGTAATAGGTATTATTATCCAGTTCATCCGTTTCGTTCGAGACCAGACGCGACCACAACTCTCTGTCGTCAAGGGCAGAGGTAATTTATGAACTGGAGACACTTTATGACTAGAATATTTTCTGTTTCTAATTTTGTTCAATATTTTATACGAAGCAACAAATAACAATAGGAAGAAATCTTTTTGATTAAAGGACACGTGATGAAAACATCAATATAAATTTTTTGTAGGCGTGGTATCTATTGACGATTTCAGATTCCATAATTTTTATAAATCAATTATTCTCTCTGAGCAAATGAGTGAATGTTCAGAATACCTACTTGATTTAGATGTATCTGTTATTTAAATAGGTATATAAACTCACCGCGTTTTGCATACGTCTGTAGAAGCTGACGCTGTGCACCAGCTCTGAGCCCTTGTCGTCCCGCTGGCGCGGCGTGGCGGGCTGCACCTTCAGCGGCGACTTGAAGGCCGCGCGCTCCTGGTACACGAAACTGGATGAGGACTCCACGCACTGCTGCAACCAACCAGTAGCAGTTGGTTGTTCAAGCGAAATACAAAACTAAGAAAAGTCCTGCTTGCTCTTCATAAAAGTGCTAAGAGACTTTGATCTATTACTGTGCAAGAAGCCTATAGGCATCTTAGCTCAGCCCTGATTCTTGATAGTAAATTTAAGCAAATCATATTTCATTCTAACTAAGAAACAACGATCAAGCAAGATTACCATAAGTGTGTCAGAGTTAAATCTACTAAATATTACTGACGTAATTGCCATTCAGACACCCCATCCCTTGTGTCATCAAAAAAATAGAAAATAAAAGACCACCCCCACACCAACCCCTTTAGGGCTTATATAATTCTTTAACGGCTCCTAGCGTTACCACGTATGTTCTGTTTCAGCGTACTCGGAGAGGTATCAGGCCGTCCACCGTCCACCAAACCATAACCTGAGGCCATTGGTGGATGTTTTCGACCTTATGAAATGCCGGCTTCCTCCCCGGATAAGAGTTTGGTCCGTGCAAGCAAGCCCCAATAGGGTAGTTGACTAAAAAAATCTAATTAGTCCGTCGAATAGATTTCCAAAAAATATTGGACACGTATTTTTTCTTTTTTCACATAAACAAAAAATGAAGACGATACAGTGCGTTGAAAACTCGTGTGACGTCACTACTCGCTACAATTTTTAGCGAGCCGTGACGTCACACGCTCCCACTCCTGATCTTTGATGCTTTTTATCTTCGTCAGTTTTTATAGATTTGATAAAGGAAAAAATACGTGTCCAATATTTTTCTATAATCTAACTGACGGACTAAACATAATCATATAATTTTTACTCAGGAAACACCCCTATTCAATAGGGTATTTTACAAAAAAAAAATCTAATTAGTCCGTCTGATAGGTTTCTAAAAATATTGGACACGTTTTTCCTTTTGCACGTAAAAAAGAAATAAGACAATAGAGTGCGTTGAAAACTCGCGTGACGTCACTATTATTTTTACGGTCAGCGTCGTGATGTCACCAGCCCCCACTTTTGAATTTTGATGCGCTTTATCTTTATATTTTTTAATATGTGAAATACGTATCCAATATTGAAAATCCAAAGCATGGGCAAATTATAATTTTTATAACTAGTAAAATACCCAATTGTTAGTCGTATATTTTTAATATTGAGTTTGTATCCGAAGAATTTCACTGATTAATTTTTCACCTTTTTATTAAATGGCAGCAAATTTTTCAATAAACCCGTCATTATTCAAATCCACTTTATATTAAAATGGCAACAAAATAAAAACTTATTCACTCAAACGCGGTTGCGAACCGCAACGGATACTGGGCGATACTAAAGAAAACACAATAGATTTCTACAAAAGCGTCTAGCACATTGTGTTGATCAATGTTTCATTATAATTCGTTCATTCGGTATTTGTCATGTTTTACTGAGAAAATTAAACTTAATTGACCTTTAAGATGAAAATATTAATTAAGTACCTAGTATCTAACAGGTAGCAAACAACGGTTTAGAGAACGAGTCATTGATTTTGTTTTGATGAATGCACTAACAAATTATTATTTGATTATAGGCTGCTACAATACAGGAAATCAATAGTGCCCTGGCTGGGGGCCTTAAATTCATTTGAGGCCACCACAGGATTGCCCGGTTAAGCAGTAACCAGCCTTAGTGTGCTGAACTGCGAGTGGTTACATCAAAAAAAAAAAAAGGAAACCAATAGTCTGGTAACTTGCTTCCACAGGTCTTGGCAAGTCACGCTTTTCTTATTTAGACTGCCATAAGAGGAAATGAGTGCCTAAATCCAAACCAATATTATAAAGAAGAAAAGATTTGTTTGTTTGTCTGTACCGAATAACTTCCGAAACTACTGGACCGATTTAAACCGATTTTTTATCAATGGAAAGCTACATTATCAGCGATAGAATAGGCTTATATTTCATCCCCGTATTCCCATGGGAACGGGAACTACGCGGGTGCAACCGTGGGTCGCTGCTATTCGTTGATAATCGCACAATAGGGATGTTTCCTGAGTAAAAAATATATGATTTTGTTTAGTCCGTCAGTTAGATTATAGAAAAATATTGGACACGTATTTTTTCCTTTATCAAATCTATAAAAACTGACGAAGATACAAAGCATCAAAGATCAGGAGTGGGGGCTTGTGACGTTACGGCTCGGTAAAAATTGTAGCGAGTAGTGACGTCACACGAGTTTTCGACGCTCTGTATCGTCTTAATTTTTTGTTTACGTGAAAAAAGAAAAAATACGTGTCCAATATTTTTTGGAAATCTATCTGACGGACTAATTAGATTTTTTTAGTCAACTACCCTATTGGAATTTGCTCAAGACAAGTAAATATGCATGTACAATTCACATAGCGATTCTAGAAACAGACGATCGATTCTGTAATCTCGCACCGTGTAAACAGGTGGAGTGAACTGACATTTTTTTTTATTTGATGGTTTTTTTCGTATTAACTTCATCTAAGATTTCACGGTGAGATGTTTAAGGAATAACAATACAGAGTCGAACTGCTGTTCGGTTTTGTAGAGCGATATCACTCAAATATGATAAACTTGAATATCTTTTTCTAAGTTCGGAGTCAAATTGACATTATGTATGTATGTATTAACCACTAGACATGGGTAGCTCGCGAATCTAAACTAATATTATAAAGCTGAAGAGTTTGTTTGTTTGTTTGAACGCGCTAATATCAGGAACTACTGGTTCGAATTGAAAAATTCTTTTTGGGTTGAATAGACCATTTATCGAGGAAGGCTTTAGGCTATATATCATCCCGCTTAAGCCAATAGGAGCGGAGCAGCGATAAAGAATGTTTTAAAATCGGGGATTCCACGGGGACGAAGTCGCGGGCAGCAGCTAGTGAGAGATAAAATTGAACTAGCTCTGAGAGATAAAATTGAACGACTGAGAGCTAGATTTTAATTAAATTAAAATCTAGCTCTCAGTCGTTCACGGAATAGCTCACTAGTTAATTTAATTCAATGGCTCATTGACTCTGTAAGTGTTCAAGTATGAAGGAAAATCATAGGCTTTCATAATTTTATTTATTTGTAATAAGAACAAAACAACCCAATGAATCTAATTTTATCTATAGCTCGCAACTAAGTTAAATGAACAAAACAACTTCAACGATTTTAAAGAACCATTGAGCTATTATTGTCTCGTTTGACTTGCGTAAAGTAGCGCGCCTCAATTTGATCTGTAGCTCGCAAGTAAATCAATAGGGTAGTTGACTATAAAAATCTAATTAGTCCGTCAGATAGATTTCCAATAAATATTGGACACGTATTTTTTCTTTTTTCACGTAAACAAAAAATGAAGACGATACAGTACGTTGAAAACTCGTGTGACGTCACTACTCGCTACAATTTTTAACGAGCCGTGACGTCACACGCTCCCACTCCTGATCTTTGATGCTATTTATCTTCGTCAATTTTTATAGATTTGATAAAGGAAAAAATACGTGTCCAATATTTTTCTATAATCTAACTGACGGACTAAACATAATCATATATTTTTTACTCAGGAAACATCCCTATTGAGCTCAAGAGTTAAAAGAGTTATTCGGTGAGCTAAAGAGCTAAAAGAGTGATACAGCTCTTATGAGCTCTTTTCTTTTCAGTGAGCTAAATTTCGCATGTCTATTAACCACGTCGTGCGTACCTTGTTAACTTTCGGCGGCGTGGGTCCCTCGCTCTGGTCGTTGATCGCTTCGTCCAAAATATCGTCCAGTTCACTGTCCAGTCCACTGCTATCAGAATCACTCTCGCGCACCGCCTTCTTGTAACTCGTGTTGTTTTTCTTTACCACCTGATTACAAAAATACAATTGCTTAGTACAGAAATATGTATGACTATTCCTGTTGGACGAACGTTGGGTGTTAAAGCGCTTTTCAGAACTTTTCAAGATAAAAACGTTACATAAAGGAAGATGTGCAGTGATGTTTTTTTTAACACCAAATGGCTGCAACTTGTGAAATACAATATTATTGACTGTTGTCTAGGTCCTAAGTTTTGTAATGATAAAGGCGACGCAGTGTGATTGTTTCATTGTGTGGTTTTCCTCACATTTTTCCTTCATTGTTTACTTTAATCACTACTTACATATAAAAAGTTCTAAACGTTCACATTAGCCGTAGTTAAACAGAAAGCCTACGTTATTCATTAACTAAAAAAAAATATATAGCCTTCTAGCCTTTTCCCACTTATATTGGGGGTCGGCTTCCAGTCAAACCGGATTCAGCTGAATACCAGTATTATATTAACTTATGATTAGCTAGCTAGCTTTACCGTAAATATGCCAGCAACGAATATGAGATTTGTATAAGAATTCAGTTCCAACTTTATTTATTTTTTTAATTAAAAGAAAATTGATCGACGGAGCTTCACTTTTCGTAATGTGTACTTTGTTCAAGTCCTTAAATTATTAAATATTATTTAAACTTACATTCATAACCTCTCGTCCAAACGAAGTCTCGGCCCAGTTATCAGATTTGTTCATTTTATCATTAACATTTTCTGAGATACATTCTTCAGAACTGGAACACAAAAACAAATAGACGTCACAATTGAGAATGACTTTAGTATTAAAACATGCATACGGTATCTTATTCCTTTATTTTGCTGTGACGTCGATTTTCATTCTCAGTATGTTTTAAATCTATGGTTTAAACTAGTATTATAAAAGTCAAAATTGGTTGTTTGGCAAGAGGTGTGAACCAATGACGAAAATTCTTTTGTTTTTCACTGATAGGAATAAATCAAGCAACGATGTCGCCGAGTGACACATTTACTACGTTTCCTGTGGAATGGGTCACAGGAGTGAATTCGCGGTTGACAACTCTGGTTTTAAAACGAGTTAATGCCCCACTTTTAAGACATTTTGTAGGTTTCTTATATACTAGCAGCGCCCCACGGTTTCACCCACGTAGTGCCTGTTCCCGTAGGAATAAGGGGATACAATAGCCTATGTTACTCAGGGTGCATGTAGCTTTCTAATGACGAAAGAATTTTTGAAATCGGTCCAGTAGTTTTTGAGTTAATTCGTTACATAAAAAAATACAAATCTTTCCTCTTTATAATATGAGTATAGATAGACGGTTCTCCAAGCTTAGATTTTGTTTAATCGAAACCTGAAAAAGGGTCATTGTACTCATCATAATAAACAACTTACTGTGGGGGCGAAATCGCCCGTCCATCGTTTGTGTTCACATAGTATCGGCAAAACGTAGGTATGGATTTTTATTCGCTACTAGCTGCTGCCCGCGACTTCGTCCCCGTGGAATCCCCGATTTTAAAACATTCTTTATCGCTGCTCCGCTCCTATTGGCTTAAGCGTGATGATATATAGCCTAAAGCCTTCCTCGATAAATGGTCTATTCAACCCAAAAAGAATTTTTCAATTCGAACCAGTAGTTCCTGAGATTAGCGCGTTTAAACAAACAAACAAACAAACTCTTCAGCTTTATAATATAGAAGATTTAGACTTTGGCCCAATAGTAACACTTGCTTGTAATTATGAGTCCAGTGACCCCTTTCAGGTTTTGGGTTAGCAAACACTAAAGACGCTTTCAAATTCAGTTGCATTTTAGGTCATGGGCTGGTACCTCTCTAGGTCACAAGTTACAACAGATTCACTGTCTATGGCGGTTTTAATTTGAGCACATGAAGTGATCAGCACTTAGTAGAGACTTCGTTTTCTGAGTCTCCCTGAACTACAGGTTAGTATTTCAGTAAAAAAGTTCGCGTATTTATAGGTAGAATCAAAACTAATGGCGGCACGGATACTACGCAAATCGCTGCGCAGTAGCAACTTCATGTGCCAGCGCAGAGAAAAGCGAACTACATAGACATCATAAAGTTTAAATCGAGCTGTACACGTATATCATAAAGCCTATGCTATCATAAAAAAGGGATAAGCGACATTTGTGTCTGCATAACCCAAAGAGTGGCTGGTAGTGAATGACTGGCGTTAAGTTCGCCTGTGGACATTTGTGTGCTTAGAGTGTTAAATAAATAAAAGTACATTTAGTACTAAGTGGATAATGTTGTTAGTAGTATAGTATTTTTTTAAGGAACATCAAAGTATTATGTATAACACTGTATTGTACTAATGTGTTTTTTCCCGCAATAAAAAAATGTTGATCATAGACTATGCACGACTATCCAAATAAATTAGCATTCCTGGTTCCTTTATTTAGCTTTCTTTAGAAGGCATATTATGTGCACTTCAAAACGTGATCATCCCTATACTTACACTTTTCTATATGCAGAAGATATAATCCACACATAAGCCTCTTGATTAAGATGCTTTTTTTATGGATGTTGTGTAATCATCAAATGACTTCTTCCGCTCTGGGCGGAGCGAAAGAGTGTCACTCTTACTGACTAAAACCCATGCGTGTTCCTCCTAATGCCCTTTGCATTCCAGGGCCGCGGTGACTCTGTCTAACAAATTCCGCAAGCCCTTGATTAAAATTACACGTACGCCGATTGTAAGTACTACACAATAGTGTTGTAGTTTTTCAACATCACTCATATAATGCGTTATTGAATGGTATCTATTATTTAAACCTTTGCTTTTTTACCTCAAGTTCATTGGTACTACTTTGACAGTTCGAGGTCTTGTTATACTTGAGTAAACAAACACATTTAACAAAACATACTTATGTACTTATATTTTTTTAATGCGTAACAAGTGGCCCTGGTTTTTATGGACCTCTTAGATTGTGTTTAGATTATTCGGCCTTGTACCATGAACGGCAATGTGTTTTAAAGTTGACTATGTCTGACAGAAGATAGTATCTTGGTGAGAGACCGTGGATGTTCAAAGAAACTGGTGCCCAAAAAAGGTATTTTATAGAGTATGTGACTTTTTGTGATCAATGATAACATAACTACTGGCGTTCCTACTAGTCAAGGTTAGACGAGATCCTTAGACTTGAAATATAAAGCTAGATTGGTGGTTATCATACCTTGTTGCTTGCTTTATTAATTGTAAACTTATTTGTTTTTGATAAGCCTAGCGATAACCGGTATTGATGTATGGAATTCTATAATGTCAAAATGCCACTGATGTGCCTGATCTCAAAGGGTTTAACTCCCTAAAAATGTTTGGTACAGAGGATATCAACGTTTTTACGAAATTACGGCAAGGTGTATTTTTTTACAAAGTAGGCCTTACTAGCACATTACTATCGCGGCGGGCTACGAGAGATGGCGGAACAACATGAAAAGTATTTAATTGCTACAAAACGACATAAATTGCTAAAAAAAGGGTAACTTCTGTTCATAGCAGGAAGAATCACGCGTTCGCGCGTGATGGAAGCCCTTGCAGCAACCTGATTTGGATAGATTAATACATTAAGTAGGCTACAAAGTAATAATTTTATTGTATTTATGGTAGGCGTTGTAATTTAATTGGCTGAATACATTATTATTATTATTTATTTTTAGTATCATGGCAGCCCGAACTCGAGAATAGGAGTACTCTATCATCGGCGGATCCAGGGGTGGGGGGAGGGGGCTGTAATGGTCTCTACCCTTCCCCCCCCCTCCCCCAAGATCGATCAACTCGTCACGAAAGATGACCACAATCTATCTGAATTTGTTAAGAGAATATCATTATCACGATTATTCAATCATCACGGGCCTCTCATAAATAGGAATTTGAGGTTGTGGATAACATTTTACTTTTTTTCCATACATCGGAACTCTTTTAATGTGGGGACCCGTATCATTGACAAGGCGGTAGTTACGCCCTGCTTCTTTCGTTGCTAATACATTGCCACAATAGGGAACATGCAATATTTTCATCTTGCTTTCATTTAAAAGAATTCCGTGTAAAATAGACCATACAAAAATGAATATGCTTTGATGTACTGCCAAAATTGCGATTATAAACTGACTGTTTTTCTTTTCCCGCGAAAACGAATGATGAAGTCACTCCAGTCTGCCAGAGATCATGAACTGTCATGTATTAAAATTTAAGTTCGTCTTTTCGTTGTCATAACACCAGTGACGTCACTAGACGCTGATCGTTTACGTTCCGTTTCACGCAATATTAATTCGTAATATGTTAAAAATCAATATTAACTACAGTTATAAAACATTGCAGTGGCCCTTCTTTTATGCTATTTTATAATTTCAATAACAAAATGTTCATGAATTCTGTAATTGCATCTTCCCTATTACATTATAGTAACAAATGCGAATGTGTCAACAATTTCAACGGTATCAATTATGTTATAAGAACGGTAGCACAAAAGCTGTTTGAAGGCAGAATTATGTCTGGTATTTATTCCAGCTTTAAACGTAATAATCATGTAGAAGCTACTATAAAGGACAATCTACCATCTGTCCCGTGCCTGTTTAACGATTTCCATTCAATGGCGGGCAGGAAAACATCTGTTGACCTCCCAAGCAACGGTAGAGGCAGATGTGATGGTAAAATACATCTGTTCCATGTTTCTATAGGCTGGCTTGGAAAGATTCATCACTACATACATAGTATAAAACAAAGTCGCTTTCTCGGTCCCTATATCCCTATGTATTGCTTAAATCTTTAAAACTACGCAATGGATTTTGCTGCGGTTTTTTTTTTAATAGAGTGATTGAAGAGGATGGTTTATATGTATAATACATGCATATTATAGTAGAGGAAACATTAGTATCTACATTGCACCCGTGCGAAGCTGGGGCGGGTCGTAATAAATAAAGACTAAATGAGAAGTTTTTGCAAGAGGATCCACGAATATGTGAAAGTGAAATTCTACTACTAGTCCTGATAGTATTTTTATTTATTTAACTAATGAAATGATAATACAGAGGTGTTAAGTAGGTACCTAATTCTAAACTCGCTAAACTTTTACGTTTGAACAACAATGAACTACCTTATGTGCATATCAACTAATTATGTATAGTTTTATGGTTTATCTTAAATAATGTATTTAGATCTGTTTGTAATCTTTCAATCAATTTTATATTTTTGTGCGACAGATGGCATTCACAACTTGTCAAGTGCGCATATTGTTGGGCAGAGACGAAATTATGATTATGGTACGTTTAAGATACAAGTGACAAAATCAAATTAAAAATTGTACTTTATATTATTATATGTTATCCATGTCTTGAGGCCCGGGGAATCGCGCCTTAACCTTTTAAACTCCGTTATCACATACAGGGTGGAAACTTTCAGTGGGACAGGAAGTACCTTATCCGTTGCAGCTACACAAAAATGGTCTTAGGAGACTATCCATAATTTTGTATGGGATTCGCATCGTCATTCACAGAATAAGGGTCAACTCACACCGAAAGAGCGGCGAAGGGCAGCGAAGCGCAGCGACCCGCTCGGTAGAGAAGGCGCGCGGATTCCCGCGACTGCTCGAGAAGTCGCTGGAATGCTTGAGAATTCGCGGGACTCCGCTCCGCTTCTCGAGCCCGCCCGCGATGAATTCACGGGTCGTTCTCCTATGCGCAGTTCACTTTCAACGAAACTCGAGGAAACTTGTGTTTAAGCAGTGGACATGGGTATTTTGGATTTACGTCTGTATTCGTTGCACTGCAAGGACTTAATGCGAATGCTCGCGGACGCGAGGGGCGGGATATTGCCACCGGCCGCTCGCGAGTACTCGCGACTGCTCGAACATTCTCGGGACTTCCCGCAACTTCTCGCGCAGTCGCACGGCTCCGTTTATGGAATTCCCCGGAATTCCTGCGGCGCCGCGGGCATCCGCGCGACTCGTTCGAGTTTCTCATGCGATAATAAGTATTATGGTAATGATAATAAAGTTAAAATTCATATGAAACTGAAACTGCGCTCCGCTTCGCTGCCCTTCGCCGCTCTTTCGGTGTGAGTTGACCCTAACGGTTAGCAAGAAAATTGCTATATAAATATGAAAATAGTTTTTTTTTATGCCAATCGATCCTGTTTCTAATACTGATTTGAAAAAATATGGTAACCACCATAATATTTGGAGCACTCAAAAAAATTGTGAAACTGAAATACAAAAAATAAAATAAAAGACGATAGATAGTATGTAATTTTACACAAATCAAAAAGAAGGCGTATTAACTTGATAATGCAATTTTTATATAAAATCTTGCTTTTTCTTGCCCTAAGATATCACGTGCTTGAAGTGACCGCCATTTTGGCGAATACAGAAATTGATTCGTTTCTGTACCGACCAAGTGGCTGCTGACAATTTATTTGGATGAATCCCACACAAAATTGTTGTAAGCGAATCTTTAAGTTCTTGAATACTATCGTATTGCTTTTTGTAAACATCAATTTTCACGTAGTCCAACAAAAAAAAAAAAAACTACGAGGCGTCAGATCTGGACGCGCTGGCCAAGAAATAGGACCTTGTCTTTCTTCACGTCAATAAAAAACGAAGACGATACAGTGCGTTGAATACTCTACAATTTGTACCACAACATGACGTCACAAGCCCCCACTCCTGATCTTTGATTCTTTTTATCTCAGTCAATTTTATAGCAAAAACTGCGTGTCCAATATATTTCAAGAATCTAACTGACGGACTAAACAGAATCATTTTTTTTTATTCAGGAAAGATCCTTATTTTAACATAGAAAAATGGTTAGGCCCACGTAAGTAAAAAAGAGGTAATTACACAAAACGAAGTAACCAATTTCCGACCTTAAAACACCATCTTAATGTCGGAAATCGGTTACTTCGTTTTATGTGATGACGCCCTTTCTTCTTATGAAGGCGGTATGTTGATAGTTACCTAACATATATAAATCGAGGATATCGTACAGATATTTTAGAGAAAAGGAAGATATTAAACATAAGTGTTTAAACAAAATTAAAAAACAAAACCCTTCCCTTTTCGCACTAAGATCGCGTGGTCATCATGGCCCACTCCCTCTCAAGAGGAATCGTCTGTCCTAGCAGTATGAACAATTAAAGCTTATGAGCAACCACAATAACAAGACCTAAAAACATAATTCAATGGTATTCGATTGGAAATTATGGAGTCAGAATCAATATTCGTCCAAGCTAGATTTAAGAGGAAGGGAAACAAACAACATACTGAGAATACGGAACCAAAATAATAATAATCAGGTACCTATGTTAGATCACAGCAAAACAAAAGGAATAAAATAACCAAACACATGTTTTAATAGCTTTATTTTACAAAAAAACATTATTAAGTTTAATATTATCACAGACAACATAATTTATAAAATACCTGAAAAGGAGTCTTATAATTATAAGATTATTCGAAATTAAATTATATTAAATTAATTCTTCACCGAAAAAGAAAATGGCTTGTTTTGAAATGCTTGATGTTAAAATATGGCATTTTGTTTGTTTATCTTTATGAATGCTGACATACGATTAATCGCTGTAACGAATAATATGTAATTTTATGTAATGATAGTTTAAGTTTATGCGAAAAGTCGATCAAACAGCTCAATACGACAAATCGCATGATCGCATTCATAGAATTCCCACCGCGGACTGTTAAACTATTGCAAACATTAACTAATTAAGCATTGATATAATTTCAACTTTATGAACACAACGATAAAGCCTAATTTACTTTGCTCGGTACAACTTAATTATGCATACATCTACTCTGTAACTGCTTCGGCATTAGCCCAAATTATTTAACCTAGTATTTCTAAAGTATTTTGCTATAGATAAGCCGTCGTCACTAGATTTCGTAATTTTAGTTTTTTTTTATCTGTGGAAATTATTTTTTGTGATTTTTACTGAACTAAGGTGATAGTTATGTAATTGTATACATTATTGACTGTGAAACGCACTTATTAACATCAATCCATAGATAAATGAGATGTTTATTGTTTTAGAATATTATGTTTTACTCTTTTTGCCACATCATAGATACATACTATTCAATCATGCATGTCAGCAAACAGTTATGGTATAAAAACTGCAATATGCATCCACGATAACAGTACTAGAAGAAATAAATGAAGAATATAATTAGTTTTTAATAAAAACAACATTTGTTTTGTGCAATATATGCATTAATGCTAATAAGTGCCTTCATCCTAGAATATTTCCTTCTATCAGATCTATTTTCCTAACTATTGAACGAAATTGATTCTTATTTAATTAGTTGACGGCTAAACTTTTTGTGTTCTACAAAATATTAATAGTCTGATGAAACTTTTAAACATTTAATTGTACTGCATTATAATTATGCTTGAATAATAAGTAGTACTCGTATTAAGTGTGCATAATACGTCCGTTAAGTAGATCCGTGTATATCTAACCTACACTACCTATATACAACCGAATGTAGCAGAACCACTACATAATAATAGGCAACATACAGTCTTAGATTTAACTTTTTTATTGATTTTATTTCAAAATATAGCAAACTTAATAAGTATTGCGCGGAATATGATATGGCTAGAAAGTAGGTAAGTACTTATTTGATGACTTAAGCCGCGATTCGACTTGCAAGCAACTCGCATGCAAGTTGTATTCCATTGCGGGTTGTTGAAGTATAGTGTGATCAATCGCTCTATCGTGCCCCGCAATGTAATTGAACTTGCATGCGAGGTGCTGGCAGGTGAAGCGGCTTCGCAGAAATGTATGATCGAATAAAAACGTATTGCAGTAATCACAAAATAAATCGAAAAAGGTTCAAAAGATTGATAAAAAATCGATTGTGTACTTTATGAGGCATCATCTATCTTTTAGTAAGACTTCTTACGCTTATAAATCAAGGACCAATATCGCATTTAAAAGTTATTTTTTGTTCAATTAGAGATTTGTTCTCTAGTCAATGATTGAGCGGTGCTGGGTTGCAGACTTAGGTAATTGTAATAATGATTTAAAAACAGGCTGCGAGTAAAAATAGCTACCTATACATTATTTAGCTCAGTCATTACATTCACGATAAACGACTATTCAATTTGAAGCAATACGAAGAAATATAAAGGGGAAAAATTGCATTAATAAGGCCCTCGTTTTCAATAAAAGGGTATCGCAGACTGTTTAGATATGTACGCTAGATAATCGACGTTTTTTTTTCGCCGCCATGACCGGCCACCATGCAAATCGACTTGACCCAATAACGTGGAACCACTGCTGAATACTAAATGAAGTGGAATAGTAAGTTTTGCACATTGTAATTAATGGGGTCTTTGGTTTTTTTACTTAGTAGAAGCGTAAGATTTAATTTTTGCAGCTCCTGGCGATAGAATTATAACGAGAATGTTTGAATTTGAAAAAAAAAAGGCAATTGACGTAGCTAAATATGTTTTTTTGGGGATTTGAACTTCCTCTTGAGTGGAAGGGCAGTTAGTTGAGTAAACGATTTATATTCCGATATTTCAATAGTAAATTTCAAGGTTTTCAGTAGTATTTTTGCGGTCGGTTTTTTGATTTCAAGGTTTCTTTACTGTTTATCAGATAAAGAACATAACCCTTAAATATAAACACCCACTTCGCTACTCCCTGTATTTTGCCAATTACGTTACAAATCTCATGTCAAAAATACTATGTATTCAATTCTCAATATTGTAAATACCCCATAACGCCAAGTTCAGCAAAGATTCGTTCTCTGTAACTCGAGCAGTAATCATGAACGCGACGATTTCGCAAGGAACGTCGTGTAAAGTAACGGATTATTGTGAAACGTACTGCCGTGCCTCCAGCGAACTATCGAATTACTTGACACTTGGACTGTCGGTGTGACTGAACTTTGGGACAAAGAAGTGTGACTGAGCAACTGTAAGAAACAATGCTATTGTATTTTTTTCAAACTAAATCCTTCCAAACGAATATATGTTTCTTTCATATTAGGCTGTCTGAAATCTACAATAAGACTTTTGATCAATGCGCATTTATTGTATAAAATGCGCAACATCCTGAAGTTTGGCCCTGAAGACTTACAACAAACATGAACATACTGGTCTTGAGAAAAACATATACATATCTGGTAAAGTGTTTATCAACTTTTAGTACCCAGAGCTCAGCATTTGGGTCGGACAATATTTTGTTCGTGTGCCACAACTCTCATCCGAGTCATCGCTACATAATAACGACGAGTTGTGAGCGTTCCATAGATATTTCTATTTTGACCGTCAATGTTACAAACTGTGTTACTGTAACATTAGGTAGCAAATATATGCTCAACTGAATCCAGTCAGACTGGAAGCTGATCCGAATATTTTTAGTGAAGGCTAGGTAGCCGATGATGATGTAGAATTGATGATATAAGAGCTTATCTGATTAGTATTGCTTCTTATCACGTAGGAATACGAATTTTACATCTAAAAGCAAGTCAATATTTGATAAGTGATGATATTTTATAGGTATGTTTAAAAGTTCGAAATACGAGTTAATATCTGCGTTAGCCTACCGGAAACATTGAATTTCAAACGTTACTACTGACAATTAACAACTACGTTTCAAAAAGTTTTGTAAAACAGTCCATTAATATTTAGGCACGAGATTAAATTCATTTCAATTTAATTTTTTTTTATTGCATCTTTATCGATTACTATTAAAATACGCTATAAAATTTAGCAAAAGGGTTATTTGTAAATCAATGATTTAGAAATGGCAGACTTATTCGAAAGCCTCTTGTCATATTTTGCAAAAACCTAATGCGTTTTAAGTATCATTAGAAAATGGCTTTATTTTCTATTGTCATTTATAAGATTCATATCTATTATGTAGGTATAGGCGATCGACATACTAATAACAGTCATTATTTATTATAGTCACCATAGTTTTGATATATCTAATTGCATTTTAATGAATGCAATCCTATGTATGTTTTGCCCGTTAAAGAATCAGCTCAATGTCACCTAGTTATGTGTTACGACCTAGTATCTATAAAACTGGCTAGGCAACCTGATCATACCAATAAGAATGTATAATAAATAGCGAACTAATAGGAATATTAATAAATATCTATCGATAAGTTATCGAAGTATAGATTTTTGTTACGGCAACGTTGCACGATTGGCTATTTCAAGCTGTCTGTATAAATATTTTGTATAGCAAGTTAAAAAACCAAATTTCAACATACAACAAAATAAAATTAATCATCCTAAATTAATAGGAACATCTTTATAAAACTAAACGCAACCGTTCGCACAACAGTTGCTGTAACACCGCCATGTTGAACTCCATAATTGAGTACAACGCCATCTAGTTAGGATCCGAAGCAACTTTCGTTCTGAAACTTAAATACAAAGAAAGAAGAAGACGCATTCGAGAGTGTAGTGCCCACACCTTGATCCGCCACAATCTGAATATTCCTCTTGAGTGTGTGACGTGTCTGTCTCGATGTCTGACAGATGAGGGTATAGACTGGCTGGTTGTTGCAACACCGCACCGTTAGTTTGCGGATCCTTTTTGTTGTTGTTTACTTTTATTCTTTTTACGTCGTCTAATACTGACAGGACTACCGGCGAGTCTTGGGAACCTGGAACAACAATGACAAATTATTTATATTAAGGATTGAGTATACATAGGTACCTAATAAGACCTTGGGGAAGCCTACGTTGTTTGCATAAAATTATGATAATGAGTGAGTGTCTAAAATAATAATTTCTGAATAAAAAATAATAATAAATAATATAGCGGGCGGGAGGGAGGTGCATACCTGCAACCCACTAATATTCGCGGAAATGAACTCTAGATATATTGTTTTCATTTTCAAATAATTTCTGAACAGTGTGTCTTATCTCAGGTAATAATTGGGGTTTCCCCGTAAAGCATTTCAAAATGACCACACCATATGATTGAGGCAAATTGTCATTGTAACTAATAAGTTTGAAAATATTGAGATCCAATCAACGATCTAAGTGCGATATTGAAGACATTATGAAATACTGATGATAACTTGCTCTACGGTGATTGATAAGGCTCTAAATTTGAAAATGAAAATAAAATATTTAGTTTTAATTTCCGCGAATATTTACGGGTTGCAGGTATGCACCTCCCTCCCGCTTGTTCGCTTGCATCATCGTCTGAGTCATACCTGCAACCCGTAAATATTCGCGGAAATTAAAACTAAATATTTTATTTTCATTTTCAAATTTAAAATGGATTTCCGCAAAGTAACGCCTGACTCAATCATTTTTTTTTTTGATAAGGCTCTGTTACGCTGCATCCCATGGATGTGAAAATGCCTCCTTGACTTCCAGAGTTTATACAGACTACTGGTCATCACCGTTTTCTACGGCGGTTGGAGCGACGCACAGAAATCTTAATAATAAGGCAATATTATTTCTGTGGTCCGACGCAAGATTTACAGGAGAAATTCTAAGGGCATATACAATTAAAATAGCTGAATATGACCATACTCACTTCGTCTCTTAACAGGTTGTGATCCAATAACTATATCCTCCTTTTCCACCTCTTTTTCCTTATCAGTCAAGGGCTGTTCCTTCTTCTCATCGAAAGTAACCTTGGGGATGTTGGCAATGATTTCCGGCTTCTTAGTGCTATGTGAGAGGCTGGTGGTGGAACCCATGAGGGGGGCCTTTTCTGATGGGTCTTGTTCGCTTGCATCATCGTCCGAGTCATTTGGACTTTCTGGTTTCTGTTGTTTGGGCTGAAATTGAGACGATTTTGGGTTATTAGGGTGTTTTAACAGAACACGACCAAAAGCTAGTAACTATATTCAAGACACGTTGAGAACATAACCAAAACAAATTATCCAGCAGTCATACGGTTATCTCACAATATTCCAGACATACCGACAAGATTTTCTATTCGTCCGCAATATTTGCAATATTTCTACAGCATAAGGCGTATAGAGATTAAGGCGTTTCCCTGACCAAATAACCTTGAGCATACGTTCCCTCTTTGCCACCCGCAATATTTATCATAGAATTCACACAATTTTTACAATTATTTTGATTAAAAAAGATAAGCGATCTTTTGAAATGAAATAAAACGTGTATAATATAGATTTTTAAATTATCTATCCATTAGTGTAATCCTCAAATGATTGGAGCGTTGCATTTAGCAACAGAAGCATAAAATAAACAATTTTAGTCATTATTTAAAAGTAGATTTTAAATTTATTTATAACACATAAAACAAATTAGAACGTGGAATATGATGATAAGACATCGAACATTAATAATGTGCTTTTGCATGTAGATTATTTCTCATAACTTATGAGTTAATAGTGTCTGAATAGCGAAGAAAAACGCACTATCGCAAGGTTTTGGTCGGGGTATCGCCTTAACCAGCTAACTAATGTGGGAAAATTAACTAACGGCAGAAAGGACTTGAGACGATGCAGATGCTCTAGAAAGTCGAACTGTGATTAAAACTTTATCTATCTGCTTGTATCTAATGACAACTTTTAATTTGATATTAATTACACACATCTATGTGACGCAAAGCACGAAGGTTTCGGTAATACATAAATAAAACGAGCTAGTTGAAACCCACGTATTGGATTTTCTTCGGCAAGTTTTATATAATGAGGAAACATTAACGTAATGTAACGTTGATGCCTTGATGGCGATATTAATACGATACCAGGACTTTCGATGTTACAAGGTGGGCTCGTATGAGTTACGTCCAGTCGCAAATAATGTCATTATGGCCTAGCACCGGTAATAAGAACATAATAACAGGGACAAGACCAGATATTACAAATAAACATACATATACTGCCTATAGCCATTTATTACATAAGGCAGTCCTACGAACTATAGATAAGTAGACATTCCAACAATTAAAACTGTGTTCGTAGATTATTTAAAAATACAGAACATGGTGTATGTTTTGAAATAATCGTAAAAATAAAGAGTCTGCAACATTGTGTAACGAAAGGTTTTACCATGAGGTGCGGAAATATCGAAATTAGAGGAACTGTTTCGCCATCTACCTACTTAGATGATTCATTGTACCGTTTCATGAACTTCGAACGTAGGTAGGTTAAGTTTTAATATTTGCATAAACTTAGCATATATCTATACTCTTATATTATAAAGAGTTAAAGTTTGTGAGTTTGTAGGGCGTAAACTCTGGATCTACTGAACCGATTTTGAAAATTCTTTTACCAATAGAAAGCCTATAGTATAGTATTTTATCCACTTATTCCCACGGGAACGGGGGCGCTGCTAGTACTAAATATAGCACCACTTAATTTGGAATCGTAATTTATTTGGGGTCGGCACAAATGTCTACTTCTTCCATACTTCTCTAATTTATTGTCATCTCTGGTAGTCTCCCCCTTTGTAGACCTGACATCTTTCACACAATCAATAATCTATTCTTTTTTTTATCTTTCCCGTCTCTTATAGCCAAACACATTCATACTTAAAATTTTCGCCACATCTGTATCATATGCTCATGCCATGACAGCCAATTTCCACACAACATGTCAGACACCGGTGCCACTTCCAGACCTCCTCTTGTATACTTTTTGAACAAACGTTATTTTCTAAAAAGGGAGTACAAAGGAGACGCACTAAAAAAGAATTTTCCAAAGTGAGGGTTGAAGTTTGTATGCAAAATAAGTCCCGAGTACCATCAAAATATTAGCATAAATCATAATTATCATAACTACGGTTTTGGAGACCACACCAATTTTGTATTTTACTACGTAACATTTGCATATTGTTGTGGTAAACAAAAAATATTGAAATGTCTCATTTAAATTCAACACGAGATTCAAGGATGGCTGTTTTTTTTATTCTAACTAATACTTTGCCCGGTGGAAGACCACCGGGGTATCGTGAACAGTACAGGCAAGGGTGCCTATTCACGATACCCGGTCGATTACCCAGAACAGCCACTGCCAAAACTGGTTACTGCCATAGCCAAGATTTTCAAGATACATGTTAAAAGCTTGCTTCTGAAATGCGACCCAATATGGACATTGCCAAATTGGCATTTGGCCAAAGAGCTGACAAAGGTATGGATGACCGATATTTGCAAAAATACTGAAAATTTTCTGCACAGGTTGATCAGTCGAATACCATCTTGCTTTTAATTTCATCACGACATGGTCGTTTTTAGAACCTCCTATCCGTGCGTTTTCCCAGGATAAAAGTAGCATGGCGATTTTGTCTAACTTTCTATCAGTTACCGAATTTTCGTAATTAGACCATTTTTGACCCCATTTTGACCTATGGTGGACAAACTTGGTCTTTGACTATCATCTAGAAGTTCAACCTCAAAGTTTGCCAACATGCTATGGAGCGCAGTATACTTGGTGTTAAATTAACGGATCGCATTTGAAACACAATATTCCGCTCAAAACACAGACCGTTGCCGTGACACAGAAGACTGCCCAGCTAAGTGGGACTGGGCTGGACATGACTGTCGTATGTCCATCGAGCAGTGGGACTACAAAACACAAAATTGGTGCCCTAAAATCGCGAGACGGGGCCGCGGCAGGCCACGAAGGAGAGATTTCTTACCCTCCCTCTCCCTCCTACTTTATAACAATAGTTGAAATATTTTTAGTAAGTAGTAGTTCGTGTCGATAAGAGAGTAGACTATAACGTGTTTACTTTATTCCTACTGCCCTTTTACGGTCAAGATAGAAACGTCAAGTTGTAAGGTAAGCAAGCTCCCTAAGCGGGCCGAGCCACCTGTGAAAACTTGTAACACAATACCTTTTAGAGATTGAAATCTACGAGTTCATTGTATACATATCTTATTTTCTTTCTAATAAAATTGAATGATGAACATAGAAGTATTTAATAAGTGTCGTTAAGTAACAAAATTGATGACATTTTATATGATTACTAGCGACCCGCCCCGGCTTCGCACGGATGCAATGTAGATACTAATGTTTTCTCTACTATAATATGCATGTATTATACATATAAACCTTCCTTAAGAATCAGTCTATCTATTAAAAAAAACCGCATCAAAATCCGTTGCGTAGTTTTAAAGATCTAAGCATACATAGGGACAGACGGCGGATAGCGACTTTGTTTTATAATATGTAGTGATAATATCGCAGAGTCATGCGGAGATATTGATTACGATTGGTATTCGAGAGAGTTTTTAAAATTTTTATTTCTAAATTTATTTCATACTTGAGACAGAACAGTTCGAGGTAATTTTAGATGCTCTTCGGCTGATTTAACATCAAAAGCAAGGCTCCTACATTTAGTATATTAATTTTAGTGCTCTTGTTTACAGAGTTCATCTTAGTTTTACTCTTAGAATATCAATAAACAGTCTCATTTGAGCCTAATTTGCATATACCCTACAACTGTACATTTTCGCTTCTCACTCTCAGCCTTCGGCCATCAATGAAGCTTCACTTAGTACATACTACTCATTAGTACTTCTTACGCCATGTCTCGCAATGCGACCTCTTTTTAAGGGTAAGGGCGTGTACGCTGGCTGTACGGCATTGTCAATTATCGTGTATTGTGTATTTGCTTTACACTTTCGTTACTTTGTGGGAGTTACGAAATATGTTTTCGGTGTATGGAGTCGGCCTGGTGTGACATGTAATAGACAAGTGTAGAAGGTTTGTAGCACCGGCCTAAATAATGGTTTATGAGAAAAATAGACTGATGCTGATCAAGTGGAATAAAAAGTTTTGGTCTTTAATATCGATATGGAAACGCAGTTGAATTAGAAGCCGTAGCATATAGGTGTTGACAATTTTTGTTTTTTTCTGGTGTAACGTTTTAAGTTTCTTTTGAATTTATTATTGAACTAGCTGTCCGCACAACTTCGTTTGTGTCACATTTTTCATGACTGCTTCGCTCCTATTGGTCTTAGCGTGATGATATATAGCCTATAGACTTCCTCGATAAATGGGCTATCTAACACTGAAAGATTTTTTCAAATCGGACCAGTAGTTCCTGAGATTAGCGCGTTCAAACAAACAAACAAACAAACTCTTCAGCTTTATAATATTAGTATAGATAAATCGCTACAGGCCCGATAGTTAGAGAGGAAATGATGACAGCGACATGAGTACCACTTATACTGTCATTGCCAGAAAAATCTTTCACAAGGCTAAGCGTATTGGGCGCTGGTTTGTAAATTGACACGTACAAAAAGTGACATTCACAACACAATAACTATAATTATGATATATATGATTACTTACGTTATATTTTCTCATTGGATTAACATGAATAATTCTAGGCTGTCGAAGAAGTTACTAATATTAATCTTCAAGAAATAACTCTTAACGAAAGCGGAAAACATAAAGTTACAATATTCTACACATTACTCAACCCACATTATTCAACAACTTGCGAGTACAGTTCTTAATTTCCTTTCTAGGGAGAGAAGCAGCAGGAAATAAATAGCTCTGGTTTGTTGCCCCGACGGGAATAGCTCGGGAACTAATAAGTAACGAGTTGGAGAGAGACGTCGTGTTTTGCAAGGAATTATGTTTTAGTTCGGGAAAACTAGTTCTTCGTGAGTAGTTTTAAATATGAGCTTATGAGCTTTTTATGAGCTTTGCTTGGAGAAAATGTTGAGAAGCTTTGTCACAGTATAGGACGGTGGGTTCTATCGTTGCTGTATGTTTCGGACGATTAATCAACAACAAATAATGTCACACTTAATATAGGACGATGTTCTACCGTGTTTATTTGTTTTGGCTGATTAATTAATAACAAATAAGCTGTATTTCTGCCGTAGCCTTGATATGCGTTGTTTTTCTAGAGCTACTTGTTAAAAAAATATTGATAAAAAATTGCATTTTGGAAGATGTCATAATAATTCATTAAACTTTTAGCTGTTCTCGTACCTATGCGACCAAAACTAGAGATGAGACTGAGGCTAAATACGGTTAAGTGACCATTAGTGATCCAGCTACCGGGTTCGAACCCAGTTGTTTGTATAAATCTCGAACCAAAATGAATTTAAAAAAAAATACTCCTCACCTTATAATGAAATCTGTTCTGCAGCATCTCCATTTCCTTCTCTCTCTCCAGTTTGAACTTATTCGCGATAGTAGACTCACTGATCGTTTGTTCCTTACTGAACAAAGCCGCCAACTTCCCTTTAATTCCACCGCCCAAAGAGCTCTGACTTATATTATCATCAGGAATTTCGTCTTTCGAGTTTGTTCTGGAGCTAGCTAGAGAGCTGGGTTTAGTAGGTGTCGTTTTCTGAACCAAGGGCTTTTTGTCCACTGAAAGAAAGAAAAAACAATTGAAAAAAAAGGGCGTAAGTAAAGAGTTTGAAGAACGGACTGCCAACAATGAAGCCTTTTTGCTTAAAGTATGTGTTATGTACAGTGTAATGTATTCTAGGAGCCGCAAAAAGGTAGATAAATCACGTTTAAATGCGGCGTGATCGATAAGTTCAGAATTGGTTTACATGATTATTTATGATGCAGTAATTTTGTAGATAAACTGAAGGTTTATTGGTGCGTTGAATGATGTGCGATTTTCTTAGTTAATGCTGTTATAAAGATCGAATCAATGACACCTTCAATAACTTTTAAGATTATTTTAAGTTATTTGTAGAAATATTTGAATACGTTACGTAGCATATGAACGATGCAACTATTTTAACTAATTTGGTGGCTATGGCTATTCAACAAACTGTTTCCTTCAGATTACCAGACTTTAGCCAAGTAGGTACTAGGATGAAGAATCGATCAGTACGGATTGTATGGACGTAAAGAGATCTTTGGTTTGTTTCAATAATCCCTCTCTGGACTTGATAGGCTGTGGTAAGTATAAACTGACCAAAAAAGGTGGATGTGTAAAGGTGTTATTTTAAACTTATTTACCGAATGTTATTATATTCAAGATGAACTTGAACTTGGTTAAGCCGACCATTTTTTTCACGGCCAATCCAATCTCAATTTACGAACGGATTAAATAAACCTGTAAGTTTATCGTCAGCTGTCACGGAGGTGGTTTAATTGTTCAGATAAACGAGTCGAACCTTGGCGAAACATCTGTCTTCAATACGGGTCAAGTGAACTGATTGTCAATTCAATTGGTAATAGCTTTTGTTTACTGTTAATAGTTGGTTTGTTGGTTGTTCAGGTGAGCAAAAAGTAGGGCTGATTTGGATAAAGTTAAAGAGTTTGTCTAAATGTTAACTTACATATGTATATATTATACTAGCTGACCCAGCAAACATTGTTTTGCCATATAAAATAAAAAAATATATTTAGGGTTATCGTAGAGGGGTGAAAATTTAGGGTTGTATGTATTTGTATGCTGTATCATAAAAAAATAAAAACAAATATTTTTTGTCTAAAAAATAAAATTTTGTGGTGGACCACCCTTAAAATTTAGGGGAATGAAAAATAGATTTTGGCCAATTCTCAGTCCTACTGAATATGCATATAAAATTTTATAAAAATCGGTCAAGCCGTTTCGGAGGAGTATGGTAACTAACATTGTGACACGAGAATTATAAATATAAGATTATATCTCTTGAAGTTATGATCCGATTACGAATATTATTTAATTGATAGAAAGCTACAAAACCATTGAGTTTGGTACTAGTTGAGGAGTTGAGTGAATTCTGATATGCCTCGGAAAAGCTAATAGACTCCTTTAAAACCAGCAGACAGATTAGGAGCTCTGTCGTCGACGTTATGTTGTCGTGGCTAACCATTGAAATGGCAAATTATACGGTATGGCTACTACATAAATACACCCTGTAACAAATCCAAGAAAAATCAAGGAAGTAAGGAGGACTCTTATCTGTGATTTCATAGTTTACTAGCTGGGCACTTTGCATTTTAATATTTCCTTTACTTTCTCTACGAACAGCTTAGGGCTCTGAGGAAATACTTATCCAATCATATTTTCTCGATTTCTTTGACCCTAATTTTCAAAGTTCTTACATAACGGTTAACCGAGGTAATTTTATGCTGTAGTCATTCAAATCTTTTAGTGCGAGATCAATAACTGAAAAAATCAAGGGCGAGTTTCTGAACGGTTTTTCAGGTTTAAGATGGTTTTGACAAATACTTAATTCCGAAATCGATTTAAAAATACATCACAGTAGGTACTGTGTTTATGTCAAACAATCTTTCAGGGGTGAACAGTCACGACGGGGCCCAATAGGGTCAGTGCCTGCTCTAGTTGCGGAATATTTTCGAAAGAGTCACCGCGGCCCTGGAACGCAAAGGGCACAAGAAGGATCACGGGTAGGTTTTAGTCAGTAAGAGTCTGACACTCACTTCCGCTCTGCCCAGAGAGGGAGAAGTCATTTGATGATTTCCCATCCAAAAAAAGGGGTGAACAGTCGCACAGTTAGTAGCCACAATGAAAATTCAACCGCAGTGCACAAAAAGTATTGGGGTCAAGAAAATCTTAGTTGTGGATGTTACGGAACAATCACAACATACAATGTAGTTATCTCAGGATTATTATAATGATGACGGAAACCGCGTAATGACGGCTACATTGTTAAACGTAAGCTTTAAACATTGTTCGGGAATATTGGCACCTTGTGACACGATAATTATTTTGCAATACTGATAAAGTGATAAGTCGTGCAAGTCAAACACGGATTTTACGTCAAAATAATATAGAATTAAAAATAATTAAGAATTTAGGTAAACATTCGATGTAAAATTATTTAGTTAAAATTAGAAAAAAAAATACATCTTTACCTCAATTTAATATCTACCATAAAATCGACCAACACACTATCGATTGGCAATTTTTGTCACAAAAATCCAATGAAGCTGTGATCACAAAAAAATCCTCAATCACGAACACTAAACACGATTCACGACAATCGATAAAAAAAAAAACTTTTAAGTATATTTTCTAAGTTCGATCGGTTGCGCGAGCGCACAGCGGAATGGGCGACGCGGATCACCAACCGTTGGTCCACCACTACTTCGAACAGCCCGAACTAGTGAGGTGCGCTTCCGAATCCCACGCTGAAACAGTGGCTCCAAACCTTTTGTTACTTAGAGACCTTTTGACGCATTTTTACGCTTGACTGCTTCGTATCGGTTGCGCGGTTCCGATGGCCGAGTCGTGTTAACAAGCTATTAATTTCACTAGAAAATTGTCTGATAGCGTTTAGTTTTCATTATCGGCGCAATTAATGTTTGCAATGGTGTAACTGTTTGGATCTGCGATAGAAACAGCTACAAGGGGTTTATAACTGTTTTCGCAATGGATATTTTTATTTCCTTATTGTGCTACATTTTCTCAAGTTATTTACCGAAAAAAATAACATTTTATCATTTTGATTATTTCAAAAATCTTTCAACTTTTCGTAAGTTATTAAAAAAAATTCGAATTCAACAGGCAGAGGTCAAAAAGGGCCTCTTTCCCTGTAAACCATCTGCCGTTTCAAGGTTGACGGCACCTCCTAGCCTTGTACATCTGCTATTAAATGACGTCGCATCACTTAATTTCGGCAATACAGTAGTACTTTCGACAGCCCTATTTGGGTTTTTATTTTGGCATCAAATGTTGCATATTTACGTAAAAAAATAATCGAAACACTGAAACCATCATTATCACGGCGAAATATTCAAAGATTGAAGATAATAGTTGATTTAAATTGAATGACTAATTGATCTAGAATATCTAAGTCTTCTGCGTAAGCAAGACCAACGCTCATAGTCGTCGACCCTGGCCACAAAACTGCAGGACATAATAAAAAGAAAAATAAAAAAAAACATACATGAGTAATGTATTCTAGAAAGTGTAATTTACCCGTCGAAAATTTTCAAAAGGGGACATGTATTTTGGCACATGCATTTATGTCTCGCAAACATCCAACATTAGGATGTAAGACCTTCTTAGCAATAACAAGAACCGGTCTTAAACCTGCCTTTAAACTCGAGCAAAAACTTTAAGGAGTTCTTTTACCCTGAGTGCTTTAAGCTCGGTAACTAACCATAGATTTATCAAACGACTTCTGTTTATCCATTTAGCTTTTGCAGTTTTTATGCGGCTTGATAAAATATGCCTTGTCATGATGCTCGGCATTCGATTTTTTGCTTCTATAAATGGTACCTCACCATTACTTATAACTTACCACCCACTTACCCTGATGGATATTGTGTCATGTTATGTGTTATTTCATCTAAATAAAACTAACAAATAAATTAACGCTGTCAGCTGGTAATGTGCTCAAGAGACTGGTGGCATTGCCACGTTGAATGGCAGTGCTTAGCTTCTGGCCAAAGAAAAAGCCAGCTCTTGGGTTACGGAAGTATCTACTGATACCTACCTATATAGAAAAGGAACGTGCTTGAAATGTGAATAAAAAAAAAGCGACTGAAAATTTACTTGTATAAAAATCCAACCGCAAAAACCTACCTAAAGTTCCAAACGAGTCACTTTTCAAGCGGTCGAGTGCAGCAGGTGGCATTTATAACACTTCGTCTGCGCATATTTAGTAAAAACAATTTACACCCCCGTTTTACCACCTTAGGGATGGAGTTTCGTAAAATCCGTTCTTAGCGGATGTCTACACCCTATAAAGAACCTACCTGCCAAATTTTAAGTCTGTAGCTGTTATAGTTTCTGAGATTTCGTGATTAATTACTGAGTGTCGCTATTATATATATATCGCTTTTATATATATAGATAATCGCAGATTTATGCTTCGTAAAACTTACGGTGCATCCTTAGGGACGCTTAAGGGGCCTTTGTCTAGCAGTGAACGTATTTCGGCTGACATATTGGGAAGTGGTGCCAAAACTAGAAAAAACTAATCAGATGGCGCTCACTATCGTGAACGTGCAGTATCGTTTCCCACATTCACATTCTCAGAATTACAGCGCAACTAATGATAGCGGCAGAGCAGAAGCCGTTTTGGTAATAACATATCATTTTGTGGGATATGCCTCTAATGATCCAAGCTGATTGCACAGTGCATGTACGCAAATATATCATTGACATATTTCTCGTATAAGAAACCAAATAATAATACCGTACGAATTGGGGAAAGTTCTTGTAATATAACAGTGTGGAATTGGAGCACTTTGTTGTTTGAACTTGGTATTTTTTATGTCGTTATATGAAATCATTCTAGGAAGCTGTCATTATTAGGATCACTGACAAGGGGTGTGATATGATAGATTCTTCTTAACGTTATCAATATGGGTGTGTAATTTAACGGTTGCGTTCCAATGCATATTAAGGGTTGGTATCAGAATGACTGGATCGCAAATAGACCACGTCGCTCATAGTCCAAATCTCAAAATGTCTAAATCTCAAAATACCTAAATCGCAAAATGACTACATCGCTTTTAGTCCACATCTCGTAACGTCTAAATCTCAAAATACCTAAGTCGTAAAATGACTACATAGCAAAAAGTCCGAACAGTTGTGTAGGTACCTATACATTAATCTCTACAGGGTTGATATCAGAATTACTGGATACATTTTGATAGAAAAAGTAAGTGGTATGGGTTGGTATCAGAATATGTATTATGTATCAGTATGTATTATGTTGTTATGAGAGACACCGAACCAATAATGCAATGGAAGCTTGGCATCGTCGTCTTGGGGTTTGAATAAAAAAAAACCACATTGATCCACTTTCTGTACAAACTTAAAAAAGAGGCCAGATACCAGGATATCATAGTGAGAGGATTTTTTTTCAAAACAGAAAACAGGAAAAAGAAAGCTATACTTTTTGACAGAAAATACCGACGGGAGCTTACAAAACTCCGAATGGAAGATATTACACCGTTAAACTTCCTTATAAATATTTATCACCTAAAATACAAGCTAAACTACAAATAATTATTTCTAATCCTTATGAAATAAGAAGAATAAGGAATTATTTTATTATAAGGATATTTATTTATTTTTTTTTTCTCTCGGTAATATAATTAAAATAAAATAAATATTTAATGCCGTAAACTTACTTCCCTAGCCTATTGCTTCCGCAAGACTCACTCTACCTTTACACCAAACTTGAACCAAATCGGTCCATTTTGATGCTTGAACAAACAGACAAACCAAACAAACAAAAATTTAAAAATCACCTATTTTGGGTCTAGATAGATAGATACTGATACATAATACATATTCTGATACCAACCCATACCACTTACTTTTTCTATCAAAATGTATCCAGTAATTCTGATATCAACCCTGTAGAGATTAATGTATAGGTACCTACACAACTGTTCGGACTTTTTGCAATGTAGTCATTTTACGACTTAGATATTTTGAGATTTAGACGTTACGAGATGTGGACTAAAAGCGATGTAGTCATTTTGCGATTTAGGTATTTTGAGATTTAGACATTTTGAGATTTGGACTATGAGCGACGTGGTCTATTTGCGATCCAGTCATTCTGATACCAACCCTTCTCGAACCCACATTGAATTCTATTGCCATTAATACAAATCCTATAATTTCCTATGTCTGTCCGTTTTTTTTCTGAAAAGATTCGTCCTCTAATTCGGAAGTCTACACACTGTACATCACTTAAACTGAAGTAGGTAGACAGACAGATCGTATGTTGTGAGCCTGGTGGACGGCGTTCAGTTTTTTCGATTTTCGTCCATCGTGATCTATCAACGAAGATGGAACCTTTTAGCAACATATTCGTAAATTGAACTGCGATTCATCTGACACAGGTTTAATCCTAGTCACATCTACATCGCAGAATCTAATGCCATCCTAAAGTAAGCTTTAATGGCTTCTGCGTGCCTCCAGGCGCCGATTACATCCGTAATGATGACATAATAACAAGCAAGGTTATTTCGACAACATTAAGTCTTGTGTTAGCTTACCACTGCGTCATCTTTGAGACCAGTATGTGATTTGATGGTTCAGTTTTGGCTTGGATAAACAATTGACACTTATCTAAGCGTTTTGATATTTGTAGGTCCAAAATTATTTAGTACTAGCTGCCACCTGCGGTTCCGCCCGTGTAAATGTCGAAAAATATCTCAACATACAACGTGGAACATACTCCCGCCATAAAAGTATCCTATGTGTTATTCCAGACTACGATCTGCCTCTGTGTCAAATTTCATCAAGATTCTTGCAGTAGTTTTTGCGTGAAAGAGTAACAAACATCCATCCATCAATTTTTTTTCATAAGTAGTTCCCATTAATGGGACAAAAGCTTTTTTCATGTTATATTTTTCAACTCCGACTACAAGTCCCATACTAGTAGTCGGAGCTGAATCATCAAATTTTAATGTCTTCTTCTGCTATCGGTGGAGCGGAAGGGACTTTACTAACTAAAGCCCGTCCGTGTTTCTCCAAATGCCCTTTGCGTCGTGCCACGGTGACTTTTTCGAACAAATTCCGCAACCCTGGCGGACCCTGGTCCATGTAACTACTAGAGTTATGAATTTAAATGGACGGATGGAGGTAAGCTTTAGAAAAGATGGGTGGATTGTGTTTGAGTCCTATACTTAAATGTTCGATGGCGTGACGTTTGTCATGAGGGCAACGGAACAGGAACAAGTGCGCCAACCCAATAAGAGGTCAAGCGCAGATCATGACGGTTTTCTTACACACTAATGGCGGATAAATTAATGAATATTAATTTATCGATTTACATATATCCGCCAGTAAGTCTTGCGGATCACATTGTGCCTTTGTGCAAGAAATTAAAAAAAAAGCCTATCGTGGTTAGTTTAAATATTTTAGTCACTGATGATTGAATACCTAAGTGCTACCTACCTAAGCTAGTGTAGTCAAATCAATCCTGTCGTATTTTATCAGAGTTGAACAATTTCGCGTCATTCTCTTTGTTCAAAAGAACTTCTTTGTTCTACTACAGTGACACACATGATACAAGAACATAAGTGAGTATACAAATAAACAGTAAGAACAGTTTTTCGCGTCATCTCGACTTTCTCTTAGCTGTCGCCACCAGAATCGACAGTTCGGTACAGACTGGGGTCATTCAAGTGTAACTTACGGTCAGGGCTGTCAATACCATCACACAATTTTAAGAGCATTGTTGCAAAATTTACGATATTTCGGATATCGCAGTGATGGAGTTCGTTCGGTACGAATCGATCACTGTGATATCCAAGATATTAGAGGATACTACGAAACGGGTATTATTGGGGTCGATAACAAAGATGGGTCAAAAGGTTATTCCAGTTTTAGCAAAACTTGCTCTCGGTACGATAATATCAGTAAAAGGAGGGGAAAAGGGAACTGTTATAAATTTGAGATCAATGCCTTTTATGCAAAGATTTACGTAGTCCAGCGAGTCAATCGTGTCAGGCAATATTGGGACAGTAGGTCCCAAAAGTATGCCACATCTTATACTCAAGCTACATCTTCTGATTTCTGGTATTTAATGTATAAATACATGTTACATTTAGTTTGTAGCAACCCTGCCGTCTACATCGTTCCGTTAAATCGCTAGTCGAGCTCCAATAGACCATTGTCGTTGACAGGGTAAAACTCGGACTCGGTAGTTTTGGAGTTGGCAACACTGCAACTCCAAAACTACCGAGTCCCTAGACTCTTAATCAAAAGTTGCTAGAAAGTCGCTAAAACTAGCTCCACCAGGAGCGGATTCACGATTTTGTCTGGGAGAATACCTATAATTTTGTCGGGGACCGAGGCGGTGTGAAATATTAGGATAAGTGAAAAAAAAGTTGTTCAAAAGAAATATTAATCCATTATTTTTGCTATTGCGACACACGTTTAATTAAGCACTTTATAATTCCTTAAAATTAAAGCAAGCGAGCAGTCGACTGTTCAATATTCAAACATTCAACTTCGGGGATTTCTCCTGTGTTCCCCTATCTATACAGAGCATACCAACCAACGAAAGAATCGAGCTCAGTGCTGTCAACTTAGCTACATGCGACATAAATAGTAGAAATTATCGGAGAACTGGCCGTATTCAATAGCAAAACTTAGATTTGAAAGAAAATTGGATGTGCTGCTTTGAATATTTTTTGAAATATCTATTGCTAGGGCAAACAGCCCTTTTTTACTTGTACTTAAAAACTTGTACTTAAAAATCGCCAGATATGTCGCTAAATAATTTTTGTCGTCAAAACTTCATTTTAGTCGCTAAGACTTGAGCAAAAGTCGTCAGTTCTAGCGACTAAGTCGCTAAATTGGCAACACTGGGTAAAACAACCATCGTCACCACGAAGCTACTACCTACTAGTTATTTGATTTTAGGTGAGTATTAACTTTGTTTATCTTCAGCAGGTTTATTATCTTGAATGTTGGCTTATTTTACCATAGTTCGCATTCTGGTGTCTTTGAAAAATTCGCTTTACCGCGGTTTCTCTGCTAGTTGGTCTTCATACAAGCTCTTTTGGCAAAGATGTGGTTCAGGTTCCCAAAAATAGAGCATACGGTAGATCATTGATATTCGAGATTGTGTAAGTTATTGCTAGTACTATTCTAAGCTAAAATTAAAATGGGGTGAATGCTCTTCATTTAACATGTCATTAAGCTGGAGAAGGCTGCCCTACCGCTTACCAACAGCTTAGCATAATCAGCCTTTTAACGTTCCCACTGCTGGGACACAGGCCTCCTCTGTAGGAGAGGGAATGGGCCGAAATCCACCACGCGGGCCCAGTGCGGGTTGGTGAATGTCACATGGCTTCGAATTGTTGGTGCTAGGACATGCCGGTTTCCTCACGATGTTTTCCTTCACCGTTTTGAGAGCAGTGGTGATGAGATTAATTACACAAAGTAATGCGCCTGGCTGGGTTTGAACCCGTGGCCTACCATTCGTAAGTCAGGGCCGTTACGACTCGGCTACCACTGCTCCTCCAACAGCTTACTCAAATTTATTTATGTGTAGGATTTCAGGGTTCCCCGTTGGCAGCCCTACAATCAGATTTGTTCCGTTAGTTCGCTAACCTGAGCTCGATGCTCAATAGCCTATTGTCGACGCAGCATTATGCAACTGTTGAAGCAGGCAGCAACCGAGACGTTATGGGTAGTAAAACTTTGAATGGCTGGCTTGAATGTTTTTCATATAAATTTCTGGCATGTTTTTAAGTTTAAAGCTGGTTGAAGTTTTTGCCAGAAGATCATTCGTTTTGTTAGTAAGCCATAATCGCTTGTGCAAGATTTCTTTGGAAGATAAATTTCTTTCTGCGAGTAGGACATTTTCACAATTTGTACTGTACAAATAATCTGAGAGGTTCAAATTTTATCCATAAACACGTTTTATGGATACAAGTCATACAAGTTTATTTATTAACTCATTTAAAATGCCTTAAAAGCGTGAGTACTTTAGAGCATGGAATAGTAGCGACATCTGTTTGGTTATACTTGAACTAAGAACTGATTTTATTGACTAGTTGTACCAATATTGTTTAATAATGAATAAAACACGGATTGGGATTTAACTTCGTACTTATTTAGGCATCTGCCTTTTAAGAACGCTACTACATGACTGTCATATAATATGAAGCATATTTTCCACGTTCATAATTCAAAATACTCTTTATTCTTTTGCCAGGCACTTCCAAAGTTCTATCGATAAACTTGTCTGCCAGTGACTTGCAGTTAAGGAGGCTACATCTTGACGATGTAGCCTCCTTAGCTGCAGGTATGAATGTCGCATTAAACTGTCCGGAAGTTGCAACACCACACTGTAATTAAATACCTTGATAGATTGTGCAGTCATAACAAAAGGAATACATAAACATTAGGGAAACATGCAAGAACTATAATACGCTCCTCACTACATACATATCATTGCTTACTGTGTATAATAATTGTAGTATACATATGTACAGTATATAGTAATTGTATTACAATAACGATGGCATTTATGTGTTACGCAGGTGGGTATCATTAATTTATTTTATGAAGGGCTAAAAACATACATTTATATGTTGTACCAGTGTAGGTCTGTGTAACAAATAGTTTGTTTTTGTTTTGGTATCAGTCATGCCTGGCTCAAATACATGCCTTTGCTTTCTTTGAACTTAAATAGAAGGTTTCTTCCTAGGTAATTAAACCAAGCCTACTAAGCCTACTATGGAGCATTATCGACTGATCCTAACACAGTGTTAAGAGTCGAGCTCTTGTCCCAAGATATGCTGCTCTGCTACCACTCGTGCACCTTATATGAACATAAGACACTTCTATAGAGGCTCTTGATAAAATGCCATATTATTAGCGAAAGCAATAGTCGAAATAGTAAAATATAAGGGATTAGCAGCGCCCCGCGGTTTCACTAGCTTAGTTCCCGTTCCCGTGGGAATACGGGAATAAAATATAAGTCTATGTTTCCCGCTGATAATGAAGCTCAACTCAACTGGTGAAAAATGGTTCAAATCAGTCTAATAGTTTTGGAGCGTATTCAGGACAAACAAACAAAAAAATCTTTCCTCTTTATAGTACGTAGGTATCAGTATAAAGTATCTAGATTGATTACCTTCTCCAAATTTCGACAGCGTGTGTCAATCCGATACATTTTAACGCCCTACCACTCACATAATATTACTTGTGTAGAGCTTCAGATAAATGAGGGAGTACGCGAATAAAATACGAAATGAAGAAGTTTTGAAACGTTTTGGTAAAAAGAATAAGGCTTGTATTTAGAGATAATATTCCGCAGACCTGACGCAAGAAAGCTATATTTGTAGAATAATAAACAACCATATAAGTAACAGTTTCAAAAGCAGTATGTCTAACACAAAACTGGAGGGGAAAGCCAGAGCACAGTAATAGTCAATACGTCTTTAAGAGCCGATGGAGAAACGGCTCAGCAGTAACTGTAATAATTATACAATAGTTAGACGTAATTGTCTTTCAAATCGCTCGGGGCGACTACGCAGATGGATTTGTCCGTTGGTCGATAGTTCAATACATTGGTTTCTTTGACAGGTCCAGTAGATAGAGGTCGAACGTGAGTTTCCATTTTTTTTTAAGTAAGGGAAATCATCAATAGACTCGTTCCGTTCTAGGCTGAGCGGGTGGGAATGTCAGACTTACTGACTAAAACCTATCTTTGTTCCTCCTGAGGACCTTTGCGTTTCAGGGCCGCGGTGACTTTTTCGAACAAATTCCGCAACCCTGGCAAGCACTGGCCCTAGTGGGCTCCGTCTTCCAAATCCTCTAACCTCATTTAAACATGTTTAAACAACCTATGCCTTTTAAACCTATTAGTGAGAGCCTCTTTTTGCGCATTTTTAATGACCTCTTCCTAGGGTCTGACTTTTGCGAGGCTATCAAAGACTTGTGTCCATTTGTGAATTTTCCGAATCACGGCGTCTTCCAGTGCGACGTGCTCTAACCTAGGTTGCGGTTAATAACAGGCAACGTTGCGGTCAGGCGCAAGCTTCATGGAAATCTTAGAAATGACTTGTAACTGTCGTCACCATTACCGACTTACAGTATTTGCGTCAATGTTAATAAAACCTTTTTTTATTAGAAATGGGATACACGAGATCTTCTGTGTAGGTTGATATTTTAATTTTATTTATATACTAGCTTCTGCCCGCGACTTCATCCGCGTGGAATAGTTACTTTACCCCCAATTTTTAAACTCTCAGCCCGATCGGTTTAAAATTGACAAAGTTTCATACAAACTTTCATCCCCTATTTTATCCCCTTGGGGGTAGAATTACTCAAAATCCTTTCTTAGCGCACATCTACCTGCATGCCAAATTTCAGCCCGATCCGTTCAGTGGTTTGGGCTGTGCGTTGATAGATCACTATGTCAGTCAGTCAGTTAGTCACTTTTGAGTTATATATATTTAGATAGAAGATTCGTGATAGCACCAATCTTTTCATCTCATCACTCTCACTTGGTGGTAAGCAATGGATGAGGTCTACGCTTGAGCGAGCGAACTCAGAAGATTGCTCTTCACACTAGTTTTGAAGATTGACGTCAACAGGTCATAGGTCTTCGGGAACACAGTTGCGGAATTTGTCCGAAAGAGTCACCGCGTCCCTGTAACGCAAACGGCATTTGGTGTAACACCAAGGGGTGTCAGTCAGTAAGAGTCTGACACTCCCTTCCGTTCCGCCCACAGCGGAAGGAGTTATTTGATGATTTCCCATCGTTAAAAAATATGAGAACACAGATGCTGGTAGACATTTCCACACTTTAGCTGTGTATTATAAATGTAGAAGTAGAGATGTCACACGTCTTCAAATCTTTGTTCAAGAACATGCTATGTCTTTCTTTGACCAATGTTGGGAAAATGCCTCGCATGTTCAAGTGCAGTGTTACTAATTTTCAGTTATATTTTTTACACTCGAGATCACATAACTAACTACTATTACATTATGTAATCTCGCGGTTGAGCATAGCAACTAATTGTCTATCATTATATGTTAACTAGGTATGGGATTTGATTGTACACACATGTTTGGCAGTGGGCAAGCAAAAAACAACTCTGAATTTAGTGAAATAAAGTACAAATCAGAATGCTGATATGTTTATTAGATAGTGACTATAGACCGATTATTGTCACAGTGTGAAAACAGAAATAAAATGTATAAAAACGACGCATTTATCGGACGTTTCTTGAGTTGAATTTATAGGTCCCGATATTGGGCAAAACATATCTCATTATGAGAGCCCATATTAAGAAACATTTTAAGGAGTATTTACATTTCCTATATCTCTTGACTTAAACAGTTATTTTGCCTCAATGCGCCTTTCCGCAATACCTTTTTTTTTCGATATAGACTTGCTAATTAATCGTCCAGGTCAAACAAATACACCAGTATTTCAAATATTTGTTGCGAAACCGCGTGACACGGTTGTTCTACAAATATTGTATTTAAGTATGCTAGTTTAAAACTGTATTTCTTAATACCGTTAAATGTAGATGTCCAGACGTAGTTATGAAGAGCTAAATGTTGTCATATACTTTCTGATGGTACCGTATTTGGATGTTCCTAATTCTCATTCGAGTTTCCTATTGGGAATAGCTAAAGAATGAAAGTGTGCAGATGAATCCATCTTTGGGTGGTCATAATTTGTCTGAATTTTCTATTGGGAATAGTAGAAAAAGAAAGTGTGTCAACTCTTCAATTGTTAAACAGCTTTGCTTTATCTTTTAGTAATTTAGAAACGTCACGATGGTGCTTTTTCTGTCTGTGAATCCATAAGAAGAGAAAAAAACCAACTTCGAACAAAATCTTCAAGGAAGCTGCAGTTAACAGGAGCCGGGAGGGGGACGGAAGGGGAGGTACGTCCAGAAGTCGACGTTTTATGACTGAAATAATGATGATATCGACAGAAAACAAACAGGCATCTCACTTGATGATAAGTAGTCACCGCTACCTGTACTCGTGTACATCTACAATACCAAAGGCATTCCAAGGTATCCGCAACGCCATTGCTACAATTTCTGAGAACCAGAATCAACAATGGCGACCACCAGAAAAATGCTAAGTCACCAGAAAAGCGACAATGAAGATTTTCGAGTTCTCTGGGACTTGACAAGCTTCATTAGCTTAACGGATCCCGGCGAAACGAATCAACTATCTTGGATCCCAATACTAATCAGAAAAGAAGAGCGGACGAGTAAAAGAGTATTTGCCATCCCACAAACAGAAGCAATGAGCAGCAAAAATTAAAACGTGAAAATAAATAGTTTGCAACGTGAAGAGGTATGTTTTCGTTAATTTTAGCTAGTTTTGTTTTCCGAGTTTTTCGCCTGTCCCAATTTCAGCAAACAATTAGTAGCACCCTGGATATCTAAAAATATGAATAAACTGAAATATTTGTAAATTATTAAATTAAAATATAGAACTCTGGTGTTCTGAATGCAGTAGTCGCAGAGTGGTAACGGCCCCGACTTACGAATTGTAAGTCACGGGTTCAAACCCAGCCAGGCGCATTTCTTTGCATAATTGATTTCATCACCACTGCTCTAAAACGGTGAAGGAAAACATCGTGAGGAAACCGGCATGTCCAGAACCAAAAATTCGAAGACATGTGACATTCACCAACCCGCACTGGGACCCGCACCAATGCGTGGTGGATTCCCTCTCCTAGAGAGGAGGCCTGTGTCCTAGCAGTGAGAACATTAAAAAGGCTGACTATGCTATGCTTTTATGCTAAACAGAGGCTCATGATCCTGGAATTCATTGGCATCCCTACCCTTCAAAAACAATATTTTTTTACCTGATAACTAGGATGTATAAACGCGGATCTTTAGGTTCAAAAGCCAGGTTTAAAACCAGTCCGATATGATTCAGAACTCAAGGCCTTATGAAACAGAATTAAGGGCTACATTTTTCCCTGTCAAACTTTTCGTTTTATGAATAAGATCCGGTACTGTTTTAATTCAGACGCCAATTGAACGATTTTTATGTTCGGGTTTTTTTTACTGGGAAAATAACTGATCAATCAGGTATTTTCCTGTTAAAAGAATTTATGTTTACACACCTTTTCTAACATTGCATAATATTATTCATGGAAAATTGAGTGACACATACCCACCCACATACTGTTCTGCATAAAGACACGTAGGTACCCGCAAGTTAAGTCAGCCTTTTCAGAATTTGGGAAAGAATAAAAGTACGCATGTAGTGAAATAGTGCTGATTTAATGCTAAAAAAACTCTAGAAATCTATTGACGTTCTATTCTATCATAATTATAAGCAGACCTGAAATTGCCCACCTGCAACGGACCGAATAAGAGTCTAAAGTGCATAAAATATAGTCTAATTTGGCAGATAACATGCACTCTCAAAGTACTGCTGAATAACTGTCCAGTAATGCATTTTTAAGCAATACATTATTTATTTTCACACAAAGGATGAGGCAAACCTATCAAGCGACTTTGTAAATAATGAGCGTGTATTTCTGACAACAATTAAATAATAATGAATGCTCTTATGTGACATGACATAACCTTTAACGCATATAATTTTACAACAAATAAAGGCATCTACATAATTGCAGCGAATCATCACTGTATATTAATTACCAAAGGCAAAGTTAAGAAGCTTAAAGGTATTAGAACTTAAATGGCAACACTGCAGGTGGTGAACACACTGTGCAATTTGTGACAGGTCCGGGCTATAATAAAGTCGTTATGATACATACCACTACCACGGGAAGTATGAATTAAGTAGGTAATTCTAATTACATAATATGTGGCTCTGAAGTCTACTTAGCTTCATTGGGATATTTCTGCTGAATGCCAGCGGTAAACCCGTAAAACACCGTGACCTGAAACCAAGAGATGGGACTACATACGTAGCTCAGAAGTCTGCTTAGCTACATTGGGACATTTATGCTGAATGCTAGCGGTAAACCCGTAAAACCGCGTGACCTGAAAACGCGAGACGAGACCGCGGTAGACCGGTAACGATACGACTTGAATATCTTCCTTGGGATCCGGAAACAAATGGCACAGAACCGGGAAGAATGGACACAACAGAGGCAGGCCTTTGCGTTTGGGTCTCAGATGTTCATCATAATCTACCTAGTCTTTTCCAACTATATTGGGGTCGGCTACCAGTCAGACCGGATTCAGCTGAATTCCAGTATTTTACGTGGAGCAGCTGCCTACCGGACCTCCACAATCCATCCAAGTTGTAACACAGTTCTCGTCATGGACGGTGTTAAGATTTTATGGCTTCTGACATCCCTTAACAACTGCCAAAGATATACAAATGACAGCCCAACTTCGGCTGTTAATATTTGGCCACGAACTCCTCCCAAATAGATGATATTTATGAAAGGGATTGAATTGTCTTCCAGACCTTTTCTTATACCGTATACGTACTTTGGCAACGGAGAATTAACGAAGAAGAACATGTGCACTGTCGGCTCAAAGCAACATGCCAAACACAAAGAAAAAAAAAATGACTGCCCCATTTCATGTCCAGGTACATACTATCCGATCGCCCGGAGGACACGGTGGAACATACGGTGGAGGTCTGCCCTGCTTGGGCGGAGCAACGCCGTGTCCTCGTCGAGGCGATCGGCGGCGGTGACCTCTTGCATTCGGCCCTGGTTCAAACCATGGTCCGGAGCGAGGAGGCATAGGAAGCGGTCGCCTCCTTCTGCGAAGCATTAAAGCTAGTGAAGGACGAGGCGGAACGCGTCCGAGAGAGGGAAACTTCACGCCCCAGCCGCCGCAACAGAAGTTGACGCCCCGGGCGTCAGGAAACGCAGGGCGATTCCCGGCCACCTACTGCGCGGGCCTGCGGATGGCGAGCTATGGGTGGCTCGCCATCCGATAGCAACCAGGCCCAAGTCGACGGCGCGTAGTGTTCCACGCGCGCCTCAAAGAGCCTTCAGCAACGAAGACGGGGCTCGTCGAATCGTGTACACTTGGCGACAAACCAAATCTAGGCCAAAACTCAAATAGTTGACACAGCGCCCCAGTACTTTTGTTACAATCAGTTGTTGCGCTCTGGTGTTAAATAAATAAAAATGAATTGAGCGGTATTGTTTGTTGGCTTACGATTAGCAACGATTATGAATAATTTTCCATTACCAATGTAATCATTAAAATGACGAAACGAAAACCGGTTAGATATTCGCAACAACTAAATATTCACACATTATGCAAAACTAATTTCTACGATAGTATAGATAACTATACACTGCAGAATTTATTGGCCACTAAACTTAATAGATCCATGAAACTAATCTTACTACTTAGGGTTAATGCACTTTCAAGTATTCGGAACAAAAAATTGGTACGGAACTTGTATCTCTATTCTCACTTATTGATTACTTATATTATGATTATGTACAGTCATAATAACAATAAGTTCTTCACCTAAGGCCTGTTTTAGTTTGTTCCTTGCATTTATCTACTTTATTTATGTTTTAAATACATAAGTATCATCGTTAATGACACTTAATCACCTTCACCTTTTTTATTAATTTATATTGTGGTTGTTGGTTTTAACTAATAATTAAATAAAACAGATTTGATTTCAATATCATTAACTGGCCAACTAATTAAAAAAATGTTCCAGTTTGGTGTAAACTAGATAATAATGAAAAGTAATAGAGAAGACTAAACTGAACAACGTTTTCAAGAGTCAATGGTCTACCCAGTGCCGTAGCCACGAAACGTGAGGAAATTAATTTAAAAATTGACGAAGCTATAAACGACTTGACTGTACTTAACTTGAATCGATTCTCACCTATCACTTAGTCCATTACGTACCTATTTATCGAGTCAAATCGATTTAATACTAGCAACAAAAAACTCCAGACATCGTTTCAAATCAAGGTCTATTAGATGCCGCTATGACTTCATACATAATTAATATTCTATTTAAAACAAAGTAGAGGTATTAAAATCGTGATAAGTTAGTAGAGATTAAGATTGTCTACATATTTTCTAGTCTGTTGAATTTTATTGACCTTTTGTCGAAGATTTAATAAGAGACTTCGGCATAGACGTGGTTAATTTTATTCGAAAGATGTGTTGGTACTTGAACATGGCGACGATATTACATACCACGGCTTATTGGCCACAAAAGTATGGGGTGATGTTTTGTAAAGACCGTCTATAAAGTGAGATGAAATGCAGATTTTCGACAGGAGACGACTTGGTTTTGATAATTTCGCGTCTATACCAGTATACTTACACCAAAACCAACCTAAACCAAAACCTAAAAAAAACCTAAATGAAAACCTTGCTTAATCCAGATTAAGCAAGGTTTTCATTTGAAATGAAGTCGAATAATGCTAGAGTTTTACATGTACTTCGAATCCTCTGAGGCTTCATTCGAATGGCTTATTGGACATTATTTTTACCATAAAACTTATATTGTACATAAATTGAACTGGGAAAAACTATACTTCTCGTCATCTGTACTTCTATACTAATGCATATTATAATTATAAAGAGGAAAGATTTGTTTTTTCCGAATAAGCTTCGAAACTATCGAATCGATTTTAACCATTTTTTCACCAGTGGAAAGCTACATTATCAGCGAGTAACATAGGCTATATTTAATCCCCATATACACACGGAAACGGGAACTACACGGGTGAAACCACGGGACACTGTTAGTTCTTTCTAATTGTACACAGGCATTCCACACCTTAATGAATATTTTCCTCCTCAATTAAGGCTAGTCTTGTACAGACTTAATGCAGAAATGTCAAAGGGATCGTTATGGCTGCGATGTGACGTAACAGAACCTGTTTGAAATCTGACTGACACAAAGGTCTTTGACATGACATGAGGTGAGGGCCTTAGCTGGGTGTAGTGTAAATCATACATAACATTATGGAGCTAAATATTTAGCATTGTACTTGAAGCTTAAGGGTCGAGCACTTAGGTGAGGCAGAGTCTATCTTAACTCCGTTTACTATAGCATTAGACAGAACTTAAAAAAGGCTCTTTTAGGGGCACACTTTGTTATAAAAGTATTACAAACATTACTATAGTCAAGATTGTTGTGGAGTTAAATATAATCAATTTAAATAACAGCTGTCACACTAAATTGTACTTATTTAACCTATCCCTTTTTCTCCTCGTCTACCTTTTCTATCCTTTACCTTCTGAAATTAAAAAGGCTTTTATTTCATTTTTATTTAATTTTTTGTCGTGTCAATGTTTAAAATCTAAAAGAAGCAGGGCGGACAGTACCGGGAACGTTTTCAATGTCACCTATTCCCTTCATAAGTTGTGGCAGCACGTGTTTTTTTAATTTTGTCGGTTGTAAACTAATTATTACTAAAAATTGTTTCATTTCATGTACCTATCTATCCAAGCATCGTGACGAGTAAAACGATGAAATATTTTATTGTATGCCATACATTGGTACTTACAAATAAAGCACATACTTACATTATCTATTAAAATTGTTTGAACTTGAAAACCAGAGGCTTCTTTTTTCTAATGTTAAAATAACTAGAGTATAGGTCGGTTCAAACTTAATGACGTCTGCGAAGCTCTCGCTTTTCGCTGCGTAGTACAGGGCTATCAACACCTCATACCCGCTGTTACATGAATTTGTTACTGTACGTGTGACCCGCGGAGATTTCTGAGGCGACATTGGGTTTGATTCTACCTGTAGTTATTAATTTTCTTTTCTATTGTGTCTATGTGTCATTATGCCAAATCATACTCTTTAACATTTTGTTTTTTATTTTTTTCATGTGTTAGAATTAGAGGTAGGATTTACAATGAATTGAGCATCTCATTATATTAAGTACATTGAAATGACAACAAAGACAGTTGTAATTTTGATAAAAGGGCTACAACAAAGAAAATCTTTTAAAATTGTTTTAGGATTTGAGGACAAGTACTTACAATAATTATGAAGGAAAGTAACAACAATTTTACAAGTTCAATACACACACACAGTTTTACACTACAACACAAGATTCCCTGCGTTTTCATCAAATTATATGCAAACAAGACGGGAAATCCCGGCGAATAAGATGGATTAAAAAAATACAGTTCAATGACCTAAATAAAACGCCATAGATAGTTTAATCTCCCGATACGGGAATCGGCCTAGAGACCCCGAACAAAGTAGGCGACACAATTTGAGTCGTGGAAAAATAGATGAAACGCGACCAACACATGGAATGTTAAACGTTTATCGCAATTAAGCACTTCCTACTTTAAAACAAGCTAATTAAGCACAAATAAATTCCTATTTAACAAAATGTGCCCATAAAAAAAGAGAAAACGCAAATGATTTCCTGCTTCGATTAAAAATAAAGATCAGTATTACTTATTAAATAGATTTGATTTAATAATAAGAACTTGTATTATGGCTTTTTTTGCCGTTGTAAACGTCAAATAAATTAGCATACATCTAGCCCGGGGCTCTTTATTACCCCAAGTAAAATACTTCAGCCAATTTATTATTGATAATATCTAAATGCCAATACTAATGTCGACGACATCCAGTAAAAAACGCTTATCTTTAGATCGGTGGTCGTATAGAAGAAAAACCGGTTTTCTGATATTGCACAAAAAAATAAGGTAGTTACAGAATCTGCATGTAACAAGATAATTAAATTAATTCTTTTAATTATTTGTTTCTTCGAAAGGTTGCAACACAAAACTTTGCATGTACGATGAGGATGATGAAACCATTGTTGATTGTTCTAAGATCATCATGAATGAGCACAGAATTCCGTAAAGTAGGTTATCAAATAAAGGGGACAAACCGTTGTTGTTTTTGTTTGAGACGATCTGAATTGGATTTGGGACAAGTATTCTTAAAGTCATTAATTAATTTGTTCATTATCTATGTACATATAAACTACACAATACATAATCATTACCTACTTAGCTGCGTGTAAACGTCAGACTGTAATTAAATCAATTAACAGCTACAGAAAAATCTCGGCAGTTGGAAGCAACTGCGTAGCACCGAAGCGAAAACAAAAACATACAGTTTATTTGGTTATAACCATAAACTTGAAATAATTGTGTGTCAAGGAGTTAGCATGTTCTTCATTGTTGGCAGTAAATATTAAAAGCTGAATAAGACTTACCTTTGTTGTCCCCTAGTAAGGTCTTGGCGGAGGGTGCAAGGCCGAAGGGGGCCTTCGGAACGATTGCTGCGCCCTTGTATTTCTCAAAGAGCGCTTTGCGTTCCCTCAGAGACATTTCGGCCGGGTCCTTCGCCTTCGGGCTGCCCGACTCGAACATCGCCGCCTTAGACAACACAGAACTCCTGTCAACACTCCCGTTTATTTTCGGACCCAACTTTTTCACTAGCGGCGATCCCTTCTCCGGCGCCGGCTTGTCGTCCGCCGGTTCCGGTTTTGTTTGTTTACAATCATCACTTGCGTCATTTTCATTGTCGGGTTGCACTGCATTCTCTTTGTCTTTTTCACTTTCACATTCGTCTTCCGTTATAATATTCCGCGGCGGCGTGGGTGCTTTGTATTTCTTGATAGAGGGTTTTTTTGTCACGGCCGTATTGGCGGGCGAAGCCACCATTGTCGCCATGTTGGGGGCTGAAGCGGCACTGGGGGTAGTCGATGCGCACTTCGGCTCCTGTCGGTCGGGATCGGCGGTTTTCGTGGTGAATTCGTAGACGAGCCGCGATTGGCTGGCCGAAACTCGCCGGTAGCCCTCGCCCTCCTACGATTGGACAACGGCCGCGTAACGCGAGGGGTGAGCACGTGCTAGCATTTCGTTTATTGATACGTTTTATAGCGGTGCCGAGTTCGCGCGGTTAGTTGAACTAGGTTAGGTTAGCGTTAAAGGGTTCGCGGCGAAGTTGCATCACATCTGGCGGTTACGTTACGTAACTGAAGTGTTATTATAATTGTTATGGCAGTAAATAAAAAGTTTGTCGAGTTGAACGAACGTGTGTGTAGTGTAGCGGGGTCGCGTGCGCGCGTGAGTCCCGAGAGGCGAGCTCCAACTGACTGGCTGTCTGCGGAGGGCCGCACACGTTAGCCCAGCTGATAATTATATTTTGACGCATCGTGTTGTTTGATGCAACGATACAAAGCGAGCGGCTTTGTGTTATTATAATTATTGAGGAACTATGTATCATTATTTCGGGTAAATGACACGCTGTGTTATGAAATTATTTATAATATTACCTTTGTACGTGTTGATAATCGCGTCTGGTCTGTGAACTGTGGTCAACGGAGCGGCAATTTGGCATTCAATGACATAATGAGGGTTTCAAACTTTCAACATTTAACGGATTTCGTAGTTGGTATTTTCGACCATAATGTAAAATATCTCCAGAATATTAAGTAAATCAATGATAGGACTGCATTATGTCCTGAAGAATATGTTCCTGATAAGGTAAATTCAAAAGAATAAAAAATATTATAAAGCTGAAGAGTTTGTATGTTTGTTTGTTTGTTTGTTTGAACGCGCTAATCTCAGGAACTACTGGTTCGAATTGAAAAATTCTTTTTGGGTTGAATAGACCATTTATCGAGGAAGGCTTTAGGCTATATATCATCACGCTGAAGCCAATAGGAGCGGAGCAGTGATAAAGAATGTTTTAAAATCGGGGATTCCACGGGGACGAAGTCGCGGGCAGCAGCTAGTAAAAAATAAAGTCAAAATGTCTTTTTTAATACACTGAATAAATTCATTCCTTTCGACTATTCAACAGTGGCAGTTATTTCCGAAGACCAGTCCGTGCCGGAAGCCCTAATGACAAGACAATTTGCTTCTACAAAAATATCGGCACAACGGGAAAAAACACAAGTTTTTGGAGAAAAAACGTCCTAACGGACTTCTCTCAAAACTTTCAACGTGATTATCGTCATTATACTTTACAAACAGTTTTAGTAAAAGCCGGGGAAATGAACCATCTTCGTTCACTAGTGCATTTTTCATCGTGTTTGGGATTGGCAGAAAAACGGCTGGTTTTTTTTTAAATCAGAAAGTCTTTAGTAGTAGGCGACAACATCACCATCGCTTCAGCAGAAAGACATCCACTGCTGGACATAGGCCTCCTCTCAAGGGTCACCACATTGACTGGTCCCGTTCAAGTCACATCCAGGGGACTTCCGCGGCTGTCACCAGGTCACCGTATAAGCTCCGAAACTACTGGATCGTTTTTTTTTTCAGCAATAGAAACTACATTATCAGCGAGTAACATAAGCTATATTTATCCCCGTATTCCCGCGGAAATTATGAGCAAATCTATACTAATATTATAAAGCTGAAGAGTTTGTTTGTTTGTTTGAACGCGCTAATCTCAGGAACTACTGGTTCGAATTGAAAAATTCTTTTTGGGTTGAATAGACCATTTATCGAGGAAGACTTTAGGCTATATATCATCACGCTTAAGCCAATAGGAGCGGAGCAGCGATAAAGAATGTTTTAAAATCGGGGATTCCACGGGGACGAAGTCGCGGACAGAAGCTAGTGAGTAATATATGTATTACGTTGCAGATTCAGTTTCAAATTGGGTTCTTTGCCGTCATTTAATCAACAGTAAACCCAAATTACTGTCGATCCAGCATTATTTACATTAAGAATAAACAAAATCTCTCAAAATCTAGTATATTGAACTGGAATATGAATCTATGCGGAAAATAGTGCTTACATTGAAAACTACTCGCGAGAAATAAACTGGAATCACTTCATCGCGTGAGCAACGCGATAATTGTCTAATTAATAGGTACTGGGTGAAAAAAAAGAAGTATGATGCAATTAGTTCTTTCAAAGCCAAGTAGCTAACCAAACCTAACGATAAAACTGAGTTTGGCCTCAATGAACTTTGTTTTGAGTAGATACCAAAATGAAGAAAACTGTCAATCAACATTCGTCGTCCATATTATTATCTTTGTTCACTATTACTTCATCCATTACTTCACACAGTTTTTGATAATCACAAGTCCTTATTCTTGGATTTTAATTAAATTATTTTAAGGAAACTTACTAAGCAAATGAAATATGACCAGTTCTAAAAAGATATTTGAGAACTTTTTCGAAAAATAAGTTAGGGTACATCGTTGTACGCAAAACTGTTTGGAGTTAAACACAAAGAACATGAATTATCCTCGCTATCTGACGTCAATGTAGCAATAGCTCAATGCACGAGTGAAGTTCGACTTTTTATAGAAAACTCAAGATTGCTTTCTGTCTCTCAACAATAGCCTACCCCAAAAAATACCAGATTCCTCGCTCCTAAACTGATAGGAGCCTATTAACCAATTCTGTTACTTAAACATTCGGGTGCCTGCCGAATTGTGATAGACATTCCCCTTACGGTCAATGGCTTCGTCTAGCTAATACTGTTCAGTTAAACTGTCGGGAGTCGTGTTACTTTAATTTAGGACTATTTAACTGGTTAAATAAACTGGCTAGCGTTTGTTTGTAAAGGCATAGATAATGTCGGGAAGAATTGACGGGAACACAAAAAAAATACTACGGTGTCACCTAATCCTGCTAAGGTCACCGCGATCCTGAAACGGAAAGGGCATTTGAAGAAGCATGTATGAGTTTTAGTCAGTAAGAGTCTGACACTCCCTTCCGCTCCACCCAGAGCGGAAGGCGTCATTAGATGATTACCCATCGTTAAATGCACTTTATGGCATTACTGAAGTAGTTACGCTACTTTTTATCTCAGAATATGATATTTAGTTGACTAAAAAAACCTAATTAGTCCGTCAGATAGATTTCCAAAAAATATTGGACACGTATTTTTTTCTTTTTTCACGTAAACAAAAAACGAAGACTATACAGTGCGTTGAAACTTGGGCTACTTCCCGTTATGTCACATTCCCGATTGGACAACATGTCAAAAGTTTTAAAAACAACTGAACGCTAGTGGCGTTTGGTCAAGATTTTGATTTTCATACATTCATTCCCGATTCGTCAACATTTGAAAATGCCTATATTCTTTCCCGTTTGGTCAACCTTTTGTTTGGAAAGTACAATCAGGAGCAAAAAGAAATGCCTCCGTTCGTGTTTTATCTACTTACTAGCTTCCGCCCGTGGCTTCGCTCGCGTCAAAAGTGTTTTGATTATCACTTTCAGTTTCCTCTGGATCAGTATTGAATTCGTGATACTAGCATATTATTATCCCGGTGAGCTCTTTGTATTTTGTTGATAAATTAGCTTCTATCTGCGACTTCGTCTGCGTGAACATTAGAACTGGCTTCAGGAAGGCATAACATTATGAAAGTTAATCCCGTTGTTTCGCTTATCAGTACGAGTAATTTCGGGTATTTGAGGCCGGAGCGTCATTTCTTCTTTTTGGCTTATTCTTTCTGGCTATTATGCTTTTTCCTCGACTCCTAAGGGTCATAGATTGATGTTAAAAATTTATCCCATCCCCAAGAAAAAAACAAGTAAAGTATCCTGGTAGTTTTTGAGTTTTTAACACTCGTACTTCTAGCCCCGGAAATATATCTTCATGATTCTGGTATCCTGGTAGTTTGTGAGTCTTTGCCGCTTACAATTCCAGCTCCGAAAATACTTCGACATTTTTCTAGGCTCCTGGTAGTTGTATTGTAAATCTTGACCACTTGGATTTTTTGCACTTCCACAGTCTGATTCAATCTCAGTAAGGTTAGGACTATCGGTTTTCAAAGTTAAATAGATGAAAGCTGCACATGGCAATCAGACCTATTGCCATGGTACATACCTATGCATGTAACGTATATAATTTAGGATTTTATATATGCTAAGAAAACAATATACCCCCCACCACCCCCACCCCACTTTTTACCACCAAAGTCGGGTGATAAAAAGAGCGTCAAAAAGGACTTGGTAACTTTTGTAGGTGACTGTACCGTACAAAGAACTAGTTTAAAAAAAGGGTGACAAAACGAGAATGGATGTATGAATATCAAAATCTTGACCAAACGCCACTAGCGTTCAGTTGTTTTTAAAACTTTTGACATGTTGTCCAATCGGGAATGTGACATAACGGGAAGTAGCCGAAACTTGGTGTGATGTCACTTCGTGCTACGATTTTTACCACGCCGTGACGTGATCTTCGTCAATTTTTATAGATTTGATAAAGCAAAAACTACGTGTCCAATATTCTTCGATCATCTAACTGACGAACTAAATAGAATCATATTTTATTCCTCAGGAAACATCCCTATTTGGAGCGATATTTGGAAAAATTAAAACTAAATGGATAACATCACACCGAACATTATCTGAAAGTCATCTTTTGTGTTTGACTCTAATATAATGATTTTAAGTGTAATGTAATTTTAAATGTAACTAATTTAAAGTAATTCATCAGAACCACAAATTATTAGTAGGTACGCAAGAAACTAAGCATGATTCTGCAATTAAGATTTTTTTGTATCACCTACAACACTTTTTACATCTAATTTACATTAGTTAGCGTAACCAAACGACTAATGCTTAATCATTTCCTAGGTAATATAATATACTAGCTGCTGCCCGCGACTTCGTCCCCGTGGAATCCCCGATTTTAAAACATTCTTTATCGCTGCTCCGCTCCTATTGGCTTAAGCGTGATGATATATAGCCTAAAGCCTTCCTCGATAAATGGTCTATTCAAACCAAAAAAAAAATTTTAATTCGAGCCAGTAGTTGTGAGATTAGCGCGTTCAAACAAACAAACAAACTCTTCAGCTTTATAATATTAGTATAGATTCTGCTGTAATCGCTCCAAGTCAAAATTCGAATGGTGCCAACATTCTATAATCCCGTCTGTCTATCTTTAGTTCGATGCACCCAAGCAATCAATCTCATGGAACCATTTACAGAAAAACTCTCAGATCCAAACAGACCGGTAAATGGTTCGCAAAAACTTGGTTCAACAAACTACCACCATGACCATTTTAAGGAGACCTATAAAACCATGGTGTTTCTTTACAAGAACGGCTCTTTTATGTAGTCAGGTTGCAGGGAAGTGAGGCTATCGTAACAATGATGCAATTTGTGTAAAAAAGGTTACGACATAAAATGCTGTGGCGATTAATCTGTATCGGGATGTAAAAAAGATAGTAAATTCACACTATTTTAATGCATCTAAGATTTATAGTGTGTGGGCCTTTTAATGTTTACGATAGCACATGGCTGGGTTGCTTAGAAGGTTTTTAATTTGGACTGTAAAGGCGATATTTGTTTTGATGTGCAGTCATCAATGCGTTATGCAATGTCTGATGTGAAACCGAATTTTCTGCTTTTTTACCCAAAGCATATTTCTTTGCTAAAGCTTCCATATAGACGGCATAATAGTTTTTGTTTTTTGATATTGACCACTCGCAGTTCAACACACTAAGACTGCTCAACTGGACAATCCTGTGGTGCCCTCAAATGAATATAAATCTCAAAATATTATCTCTAAATAGCAGGAAACTGGAGATATAATAAGTCTTGGTTTAAACGCCAAATACCGCAACTCAGCTAGTAAGTTGTATTTTTGCTGTTTTTAGGTCTTTAGCAAATTCCGTTTCAGCTGTTTTTAACTGACTGCCTCACAAGAAGGGCAATGTTTATCCGAATGTCTATTGGCCTTCTGTTCCATAATAACGGGGTCCATGCAACACCATAGATCCTCAAGATTATGCTCTTGGAGCAGATGGACCAACACCATAATCATGGAATGCATATGTCCATAAAAATTACTGCCACAAGCTTCATTGTGCTTACAGAGCGTAACTGTGACTCAGATACGGAAACTTAATGTAATTCTCAGAAATATGAGTATCGAGTTACGTTTGACTGATAAGCTTGCGCCGGCTTTTGGTTTGAATAATAATTAACACGTGCAGAATAACTGATATAGTAAGTTCAATTATATATTGAGTGTAAATGAAGAAAACGGTGAGCTTTGACCTTCTCTTTTCTACTCTTATTCAATTGACGAAATTCAAGTGTGTTTTTAGTTTCTTATTCCAACTCATATTATCCAAAACGACTCCACTCAGATTCTTAAAATTGACATGTTATTAATACAGCTGCAATCCCTCCTGTTTTGCCCGGATTTGTCGGTTTTCAAAGGTGTCCTGATACATTCCCGGACAAAAAATCACAAATGTACAAGGTTTTTAAGATGTTGGCGTCAGCAATTGCGATGATGCCAGCCCTAGTTATTAATGATGATAAGCGGGGGCTTATTTGTCGAGTGAGTCATATTCTAAGTCAGTTTGAAGGACCTCCATATTGACTTCAGGTGGCCTATGGCTCGCTTTCTACCTTCGTCATGGTTTCAGGCGCACTTTGACAAGAAAACGGACAGAAACTTAATAGAAACACCGTTTTTCATTGATTTTTAGGAGACATAAATATTATTACAAATTTCACCTTGATATCATTAGATACTGTCTAAATTAGATGCTTCTATTAGGAGGAACTTGAAGAGTCATCAAAAAAGTCAAATAGACTTTTTTAGATAGTTAGATATCGATCTGATCATCACTACATAGTATAAAACAAAGTCGCTGCCCGCTATCTGTCTGCCCCTTTGTATGTATATATCTTAACAACTACGCAACAGATTTTAATGCATTTTTTTTTGTTAATAGAGAGATGAGAATGGTTTATAGTATAGAATCATAACGTAGTAGAAAAACACTAATGATTTTATGGGTGTCTAATATGAAGTCGTAAATAAATACATTTTTTCAGCATTGCACCCGTGCGAAGCCGGGGCGGTTCGCTAGTTTTGACATAATTAGATATTAAGTCTAATAGGAGAAAAAACTACACTTAAATCGAATTCCGAAGAGAATAACAGATAATAAACGACAGATTCATTCATCAGATAACTCCCTAAACATACACCAATCTTTCACAACCAACCATTTGAGTAAATGTAAACCTAACACGTATATATAACACAAATATACACCGAATCACAGCGACCCATTTGCCTGTAACACGGAAACGCAAACCGATGAACATGATGACATTTTAAGCGGGCAACACCATGCGAGATGCGTATTTAGATTGTACGCGGAACTTCGGCGTAGCACAGATACACACAGGTAGAAATAGACGCGTTTCCGTGGATTGAGAAACCGATTTCGGTGGCTCAATCTGCTATTACAATAGTGTCAAAATGGCATATCATTGATCTCATAATGGTCGATTTTGACAAGTTTGGTAATCTACTAACATAATAGCGTCATTATGACTTTCCAATGGTAGTCTGGCACTGGCTAGTCTGGCTGACACTCCATTGAAAGAAATGGCATAGAATGGTAATCTCGTACATAATGACAAATGAATGGCAGACGTATGCAGTAATCTGCTAAAATTTTGACAGTTCCTTTGATCAGTGACCTACTATTAGAACCTCATTGTGCAGTCATTATTTTTAATAGCTCGGTTATAAAAAGTATTACGAGACCACTGACACACAAATGATCGACCATTATGAATTTAGCAGATTACGAACTTTTAGCAAAATGACAATGGGATCGTGTTGGAATGACAAATTTATAAAAATAGCAGATTTGGGGCCCAGTAGATACGGCAGTCAACTTATCTACTTGAAAGCAAGGGTAGAAGACTAAAAAGAAGTTGGACTACGAAAATAATAACTGACTAAGCTTTCAAATTATTTAGCAACAGAATCGAATAGAACAAATAACATTTAGCAAGCTTCTATGGAGCAACAAAAATAGTATGATGCCTATGATGGTCAGTATAGGGGCCGTATTATGACCTCTTAAAACCATCATGTTTTCGGTGTGAAAAAGAGACGGAGCTATACAGGACGAATAGCACCATCCTTTTCTCACACAGAAAACATGATGGTTTTAAGATGTCATAATACGACCCTAGGACCCTCAATTACTTTCGACATAAGTTGGGAAGGTGTATATTGGGTCCGCATATATGTATTGAAAACTAGCGACTGCCCGCGACTTCGTCCGCGTGGAATAGTTAATAAACATTCTTCATTGCTGCTATGCTCCTATTTTTCTTAGCGGGATGATATTAGCCTATAGCCTTCCTCAAATATTTTTTAAATCGGGCCAGTAGTTCCTGAGATTAGCGCTTTCAAACAAACTCTTCAGCTTTATAATTATATTAGTATAGATGTGTATCACACCAACATTACCCTCATCGAATTTTACCTAACGAGCCAGCCCGCGCCGCTGAGCCATTAGCTTTAAATCCCCTAATTAATAATAATATGATCCAGCGTGTCCCTTACTGCCCTCCCGATAACGCCACTAAGCCGAGGACCGTGCCCTTAGCTAGCGGTCATTTAGTTTAGCGTAGTTTTTAGCCGAGGCTGGGAGACTTAAATTCATTTGAGGTCACCACAGAACAGGCCGGTTAAGCAGTAACCAACGCTAGCGTGTTAAAATGCAAGCGGCCAAGTAAAAAAAAAAACATTTGTCTGGGAAGCCAAGGTAGAATAATTTTACTCGAAGTTCAAAGTCTGTGCAGACAAAAGTCTGTATCGTGTGGTACCACTATAAGGGAAAAGGACTGAAGTAACTAATAACACATAAGGGATCGTGGAAAGTAACGACTTTTGCGCAGCGCAAGTCACGAATGCCTTGCAGACGACGGCAAATCGATTCAGACGTGATTCTGTAACCCTGTATCCCGGTGTATAGCTGATTCTAAATAGATATCTTCGTTATCCATAGCATTCAGTTTAAACTTGAGTGCAAAATTGAAGTGTGTGACCCCTAACACATTAATACAGTCGATTCATGTGGGCACACTCTTCTATTTTGTAATAAACTGAACCATTGCTGAAAATATCGATATCAGCGAAGTATAACCCGCTTAGCTTGTAAGCAAATCCCTACTCCGCTCGTCATACTTCACATTTGAAAACGAGCCTCCTTTAAACTATTTAAGTCAAGGTCTATCTCAATGTTTCTCCCTCCTAGGGTTGCAAACCATAATTTATAAAAACGTATCCTACTTTATTTTGGCTACATATACTTTGTACTTTTGTGTAAAAATAAAGTATGGGAAAATACTTTATTTTCAATCTGTACTGTGATGCGCAAAACGAAAGTCATACGGGGGTAATGATGAACTTCCTAACATATCTTTGAAAAATTAAGATTTTTTTTTTGTTCAAATAATACGTTATTTTTCCCAAAAATGTTGGCAACCCTACCTCCATTCTTTATACACCTATCTTAAATGGACCCCTATGCCGTGAGATTATAACCTGTACAATGGCAGTTTATCACCGTTCATGGCCCCAGGTATTACAAAGTAAATGATCTATTATGTCTGTCGGTCAGTCCATTACTCCATTGCTGCTGCTATGAATACACTATGAAAATAAAATCATCATACAATGCTAACAACTGTCGTGGTTTATTTATTGTTATGAGTTAAAATCAAATACGGGTGCATAATTAAGTGTTTGGATATGTGTTACTTAAATAGATTAGACTTCTAGTTTTTGTACATAGAGAATGTAACCACTAGAGAGCGTATAGGCTGATTTCTTCTAAGCACACGACTCACTACTGCGGGCCGGGGTACGGGGAAGAATGCGCGACTGCAATTGGTCAGTTCAAGGTCAAGTTGCGTAGGTATGCCTATCGTTAGGGTTGCACTACTTCATTAGGGGAAAATAATCGATATCGATAAAATGGATTTTAACATTATGAAAAATACTCAGTTAAAATCATAGAAACAATATTTAATCAAAATCAATCAATTACAAAAATAAACAGACGTATCCTGTTATTATTGATTTTTAAAATGAATTATTTTGGTATATGTTATTTGAATCAAAGTTTTAGGGTCCTTGTTCTTTGTAAAAAAGATAAACGAGCGTCTACATATTTCTGAATTATGCATTTTGCTTATTATACATTATAGGTATATAATTATATTATATTATTATATTTATTTTAAAACCGATCTAAAAAAATAATAAAATAACCGATCGGTCCCGGTCGGGGACAGAGAAACAAATAAATCGAAAAACAAAGAAACTTGTATAAAAAATACTGATGAACTGAAACTCCTCCTTTTTTGAAATCGGTTAAAAGTACAGGTATTTTATCACAGTATGTGAATAGAATAAAAACAAATAGTTTTTTCGATATCGACTTTCAGCTAGCTATTATTGACACCACTATTTTTCTCGATAAAAATACAAAGAGAAAAAAAGGGATAGAAGCATTAGAATTGTCTAATGAAAGAACGAGACGTTTCCAAAAGACATCAACGCGGAACTCAACAGTGTATTCGTTTACCCCAAACACCATTTTAAATAGACCCCTGCGGTGACTCATAATTTGATTAAATCAAACATAATTTTCGTTCGCTTTACTTATCGATGAAAAGTTATGCCATCCTTTTTGTATCTAGATGTCTTGGAATGCTTCCCGCACCATGTCACCGCGCATGAAGGCATTTGGATACGATAAAATTGCATAAAAAGTTATCAAAATTAGTATTAATCTAGCGTGCACACAGGTCTGACACTTGGGCACAACTAAAATGGTTACTCTTACCGTAGCCTATTTATAGGCGACAAAATACTAATAGTTTTCGAGCGTCGGGGCACTGTATGCGCAGTCAAGTGGTTATATTGTCTTTGTTTTTGTAGCATGTCAACTTAATTTTAACGAAAACTAGCGACCCGCTTCGACTTCGCACGGGGGCAATGTAAACACTAACGTTTTCTCTGCTATAATATGCATGTAGGTATTATACATTTATTTATTTAATTCGAACACAATGATTCATATTGTGGTTAGTAACACTTATAAAAACTAATTTAAATTACTCTCAATCACAATCCTCTTGAATCACTCTATCTAATAAAAAAAACTGCATCAAAATCCGTTTCGTCGTTTTAAAGATCTAAGCATACATAGGGTCAGACAGACAGAGGGAAGCGACTTTTTTACACTATGTAGTGATAACGCTTTTGATCAGTCTTTTGATGGCAAGCGATGATGTGGTCGACGATGTAGCCAAATCCATTCAGCCGTTAAGATCACAAAAGGTAATTGACAGACAGAGAGTTTTTCGCATTTATAGTATTAAAACCTATGAATATTTTAGTATCAGTGTCCACGACTGCAAATGACGAAGTAAGGAATAAAGTTCTGAGAGTTAAAGCACAACCAGAAATATTCACCAATGAATAGTGACGCTGTAACTGACCCAATTTATACCACAAACAGATAAACATTTCGACCCGATCACCACCTAATTAATGTAATTACAACAGATAATCCTATCTGGAACACATCTGTCAAATTCCTATCTTCCCTGTTCCGAATACAAAACAGTTCGATGCAACACTAGCGCCCAGTAATTCTTGGCATGCGGTCAAATGAGAAACTACAGTAAAAGTACAGCGTTTGACAGCTCATCTTGACAAGCAGCGCCACCTTGATGTGTCAAGTTTTATTGGTGAATAAATACGCTCTAACATTATGTTTATCTAAAAGGATGAATGACAAATTACGTCATCGGGGACCACACGTGGTCGGAAAGAGGAAAAAACGTATTTTATGCATGAATGGAGAGTGTTTTTGATGTGTTCCTTTGAGAGACGAAATGTTCAGACCAATTTTATAATGACGTAAGTCCTCTAACTTTATTTAAAGAAAATTACTGTGATGTTTTTAGTGGTATTTATTTTTAAATTTTTACATAAACTCAAGCCTTTTACTTCACGGGTGTAGGCAGAAATAACAGAACGCTACGATCAAACATTCTCATTCTCGACCTTAGTTTTGTTCATCCATCACTATTGCTATTCAGTCCTTTTTATTTAAGTCCACAGTTATTTACTCGATAAAACATTACTCCCCTTCTGGGGCAGTCGGACAAAAACAAATTTTTAAATCTCAAGCAAAATCCCCAGAACAATATTGCACAACATATTTATTAGGCACTTTAAAAAACATATTCAAAAGCTTGCGGTAACACATTCAGGGCTGTCTCGTTAAAAAAAAACCATAGAGGAAACAAAAGAGGCACAGAGCGTTCGTCAAAAGGCCTTTTGAGTTAATAATACTGATTTGTGTAGAGGAAACAATAGTGTACACTTGAGTGCATAATATTACGACGTTATTATTCGCAGAGAAATGCGAACGAGTGTCGAAAGAATGCTCAGGCGGTGATTTTATGCGCTGGCCTTGGGTTTAGGGTTGGCAAGTAAAAAGGTGACATGCAACCTTTTTGTTGCAGTTGGGGCTATTTAAGCTTCACATCGAACGATTATTGAAACTGCATCACAGACTGTCCCAATACCAACTTTTTACGTGCCCCTAAACCCGATGCCGTAGAAGTGGTGAAGTATTGGCCAGTATTTTTTTAAATAAATTATTTAACATCGACACGAAGAAAAATAATAAAATATTGAGCTTCGGTAATTCCTACAAGACATTATTTACAAACACCTTCACGTTCAGGATGCACAATTTTGCTGTGAAACTCTACAGCATCTGTGTTCCTTATCAGCCTATTTTACTGAGCAACAATGGACTAGACATTTTATGGGCTGTCATCTATCACATCTAGTGAAGTCGAAATCAGATCTGACCCATCATAGAAATATCAACCATTTTTTGTCATTGAGAAAATAATGTCTGAAAAAACTTTTTCTTAATTGGTGTTTCAATCCTCTTCCCGTTATTCCAAGGCTCTTCAAGACAGCCCTAAAACCACAGATTCGGCACGAACCAAAAAACCCTTTTGTCGTGTTAGCCCACCCATACGGCCCGTCGTGAAATAACGAAAGCTTTAAATATAGCCGTAAAAGATCAAAATAAGTCGTAAAGTCGCCGGGCTTCGGTACGAAGGGACAAAGGGTGGCTCGACTTAGATATGGTGGGGTTATATTTATAGATATGGTCTGCGCAGTTGATTGGAGCACTTGGAAGTTGAAAACTGAAAACACAAAACTGTGTTTTGATACTGGCCAGACGCATTAATTGATGGAAAGAACTTTAGGTGCAAATTAAAAAAGTACTTTTTGACTTCAATGCATCCACTAAAAAAAGGGTATATCTTGAGTCCATTCGCAGTTAGATTGTAATAGAGAAGGACGTGCAAGAATCTACACAGTGATTTTTTTTGCGCAGTTGGGAGATTTGAAAGTTGGTTATAATATACTCGTAACTATAAGCGACATTATAAAAATAATGAAAACAATGTATTAGCGATGACATTATTCGGTAAGAGGACGACTGAATATTTATGTAGGTATCTTAAATATTTGTCTTAAATGCATCAGTCAGTCATTGGTGGAATAATATTTAAAAAAAAAACATTAATAAGTAGGTCACAAATAGAGGTCACGATCTCCCAGATCATTAAAAAAGAAAAGCTTTTAAAAGAACACCAAGTCCTTTTCAAGGTTCCTTAAACACTATAATTTTATGATACTAAAATTAAAACCGAAATACAATAATAAGTAATACATTGAGTGAGTAGATAATATGTAGTAGCAAGAGAAACTTTAACAAGGCAAGAGAAGTATGTACTTGTGTAAGGTTTGTAACAGGAAGCCTTCTGTGGTTTTTGGCTGCACCCACTCGTGAATTTATGTAGAACTAGCTGCCGCCCACGGCTCCGCCCGCGTGAATGTCAAAAATTATCCCAAGTAACATACTCCCAGGATGAAAAGTATCCGATGCGTTATTCCGTATATATAATTTCACTAAAATCTGTTCAGTAGTTTTTACGTGAAAGTAAGAATCATCCATACATACATACAAACTTTTGCTGTTATGATATTAGTAAGGATGTATTTGCTACTTGTTTTGCATACGACATTGACGAATAATTCAGAAATGTTTTAGGGAAAACCAGCGCGCAAAAGACACGGATGTCGCAAAATTGAGCTTTCTAGGTTTATTTCTTTGGAAAGTGTCTCTGGTTTGGTATCTTGAAATGTCGGTTCTCGCTAAGTATTTTAATTATTTTGTCGGTGCGTTTACAGACACTGGATGTGTCTCTGTGACGGAAAACCGGAGGAAAATGTAGTGAGAAAAGTTTAAAGTATATTGTTCAATAGGCCTCCCTCGTATCCATCATCGCCACATCGGCTACCCGCGACCCTCACCTGGTCATCGGTCCACCTTGTGAGAGGCCTACCAGCGTGCGTCCTACCTGCGTCTTCCGGTACGCGGTCGCCACTCCAGAACTTGTCGGCCCCATGAACCATCTGTTCTGCGAGCAATGTGCCCTGCCCACTGGTGGCAGGGTGGCAGTGGGCAGTGACCGACATAGTCTGAAGGATCACCAAACTGAGATGGCTCAGTTTGGCGATCCTTCGGACTATGTCGGTAACATTGGTTCAGTATGTTGCTAGATTTTGTGGAAGACGACATTTCTAGAAAGCAGGTAATTACTGAGATGACTACAAATAGAGACGCATCATAAAAGAAGACATTGCATCGACCCCAAATAAATTGGAATAAAGGTAAGATATCTATGACGGTTCCAGACACATTTTGTACAGTAGACAGGGATTAGAGTAAAAAGCTTATCTACAGAGCTTTGAAGACAATATACATACATACATATGTACATGTTGATATTGACATTATAATGGTACTTATCAGATAAACTTCATTATTAGATTCAACTAATTATAGAAATTGATATCACTGTCTAATCGATCCTTTACGCTTCAAGGATGTTAAAAAAAAACACATGAAGAAGATACGACATTGACCCCGCGATTTGGGAGTAGCAGGACAAAATCGGCCCCAATGGAGACATCTTGTTCACCAGCAGACCTTTGAGGATATAAGGTCGTAATTAGACCAGAAATGCGCCGACTTGAGAGCTAGACCACCAACAGCTATCACTTCAGAGCTATCATGTCGACAGAGGTGTTTGGACATGTCCGCTTTGTGGTCGAAGTTTTTCGGCCAAAGTGGGACACGTAAGACACATGAGAGCACATAATAGAGCAGCAAATCTAGCAAACCAATGAAAAGCTAAGGAATGCGGTCGCTGTGGCCGGAATCGACTAGATAGCATCATCAAGTAACCCATAATGTAATGCAATTGGCTTGCGAGCTACTTGCAGGTGGTAACGTGGTTTAAGGGTTTCAATTGATGTCTAAACTATTTTGTAATACCTAATTGGAATAGGTCTTCATTCAGGCAACGAGCCTCGAGACTAATGCAATTATCTTAAGAATGTTGTAAGTCTAATGCAGCGACATTAAACCAATGTATTCGTATTCATTAAGTCATAATTTCCGCGGCTGGACACTGTTTCCCATAATACAAGCTCAAGCTTAGCTCGGGAATCAGTAGCAGTACCTCTCGTGCAATACATCAATACGATGTATATATGTTACATTACTCTAAGATGAATGTATTAACTGGCGACAATAAATAATTTATTATTATTTTTAATTTTCTCAATTTAATTTTAAAAGAACAACTAAATTATCAAAAACTAAATCTCCCTGCTCAAATATTCGATCCTAATAACAGTAAGGCTAGACAGTCATGCAAAGAGGAAAAGATCGGCGGTAGATACCTACATCGTTCCTATTCGTATTCTATGCGGGCGTGCGTCAATTTGACGATACATGGCGTGATTCTAATCCTTGATTAGGAACGGACAACGAAATCTATGGAACGGATCTAACTAAAAGAATGGATTTAAAAGAAAATAGTAATTTTGTCTAAACTGTCAAGTCGAATAGTTTTCCAGGAGCATTATGCCTATTTTCTGTTTTAAGTCTTTTGTGAAAGGCCATTTAAGAGATGGCTGCTAGAAGCTGAACCCGACAGAGGATTGCTTCAGTGGGAAAACAAGACCATAAATAGTATAGTATAGTCATGTCGACAGTGCATCTATTGTTTATTGTAGTTCTCAGGCACAACTCTTGACACAGGTCTGATACCGAATTATTTTTAATCCAGAAATACCCGGAGTTCGCGTGCATCGGTCCTACATGCGGCCAAAAGATAAATGAGGAAAGAATTTAGCAATTTGCTCTGAAATCTTTAGTTAGAACAGCGACTCAATTCCTTCGTCCTGGCTAAAGTCGTATGGGCTCTACTACGCAAATCTGTTGCCATTGACGGTGCGGCGTCACTTTTATATCGTAATCAAATGGCTTACGGTATCAATTGTAAACAACGCTTGTCATCATCAAATATTTTAATATTTATTTTTGGGTACTTTTTATGTTGATTTTATGAAGTCGGTCATTACAAATGCAAACCTTGTGAATAGCATTACATTTCTGTCAATAGCATAAAGTTATGTGCTTTCATGGTTTGTAAACATCCCTAATTCTATGGACCATAGGGGTGCTTAGATTAAACAACGATCTAACTAAGTATGGCTAATAATAATAGCAGACGAGTATGATATTGCAATTAATGAAAATGTAGCGTAAGTAAAAAGTACTTGAAAATTGTATTACTTAAATCTACACGGAAAAAAACTTGAATCATGTTTGCCGAAAGGTTCAAATTCCTATAAAAAAATAAATGAATATTTGAAATCTTTTACTGCGCGTAAGCTCCTGCTACATACGTTTTAGCAAAATTACGTTACAACGTAAAAGCCTTTACTTAATTACAAACTGCGCAGGTTCCATTTGCCTTTATAGTTGATAGCTACTCCTTAAAATTATTTGCGCCCAGTAGGTGGCTAAGTGAATTGCAGAATTCTTGGCATTAATTAAATCCCCCAAAGAATAGTACATGGATATTCCAACAGAATGTTTAATGTAACAAAAAGTGAAAAGTTTTTTTTTCACTTTTTAGTGATTCACTCCCAGCTAAACATATCACAGCGTACGTGGTATAAATTGGTGTAACCAATCGATAAACATGCGATTTCAGCTATCCCGACAGATTTGCTATCATTTATTGAAATTAACAAAAATGCTCATAACATAAAAACTACTCGACGAAACTGAAAAATTCTTATGGGACCAAATGGCAACTATTCTTCATAGAATAAAAGAAACAACCACGTAAATCGGATCAGAAATCTTGGCGTAATCGCGTTCAATTGGGAACCTCCTCCTTTCTGAAGTCGGTTAATAAGTATAATAATTATGGCACTTCGTATGATCAAATCAATCTGAATAGCCCTTCCCAATATGTCGGGGTCAACTCTGCATCAGGATAAACTAGAAGTATGCAGTAATTTACATTTAGCTTCACAAATCAGTAACAGAGTAACATGACACTTATTAGCAAGACGTGTAAGATTTTTTTTCTTCCGACTAGGTACTAGATTTTTTTCTTCCGACTACTTCCGTTACAACTGTTAAAAACGTTCAAATTAAAGCAGGTACCAACGGCCTAAAATGCTTTTACAGGCACGGAGTAGTTTTGGAATGTAATGAGTGGTCACCCATCCACGGGCCAACCTCGGCAAGCGTTGCTTAACCCCGAAGATTAACCCGTGTGGTGGTTAATATTTATCGATAAGCATCCCCTTGTTAATTTCTTATGACAAATAAGTGTAAAAGTTGTATTTGAACTTGATATTTACTTCAGTATTTTGTTTTGAAAACCGCGTCAATGATGCAACTTTGCCAATAACCTACGAATTCACCACAAACCGCACCGATAATTTTGTCGAATTTGTCACTACAATACCCCAAAACCGTTGTTATCATACACGAGTACCCTTCTTCCATTGTACCAATCATAAGAAACTGAGGGTGGGTTAGTAACTAAAACTATGTTAGTGACAATTAGAATTATCTATGTTTAGTTCACATAAAAAGGTATTTTTGTAATACTGCTTGGTTTTTTATAACCATCCATTTTTTTTTCTTCTAGGCAGTATGTATCTATCAAAGAAGCGAACGAAATCAGCTGTTCCCTACTCTTTGTCGAGTTGTACTAGACGAAAAGTAGTGAACAGCTGTTTTTCCAATACTTTACAGCTACAACGGCTGATTCTTGATAAATTAACTTGTATAGATAATTCTTAGAGGATTCAAAACAATATTGGGAATTTCAAAACATCTTTAGGATAATTTTAAGAGGATTTTGGCAATGCACGGACTGTTTCGGCTGTCTTATGCTTTATGAGACATTGATATAAAACTCGGCCAGTCATATAATAAAAAAAGAGTCTTCTGTTACGTAGCTTCGTCCACTATAACTCAACAAGAGCCACATTACGTCTCTCTTCTCTCTTGTAACTCATGAAGCTTGGGTATATGTAACACATTTTTTCTGCACGAGTCATCATCATCTTCCTGCCCTTATCCCATGTTACTTGGGGTTGGCGCAACACGTTTTTTTCTTCCATTCTGTCCTGTCAGCCGTCACGCTATCACTAACTCTCTTTTCTTTCATATCACTCCTCACACAATCCATCCATCGTTTCTTTGGCCTACCTCTCCCTTTCCATCCATCCACATTCATATTCATAACCTTTTTAGTTACATGTGTTTCATCCCTCCTTTTCACATGACCATACCAAGACAAGCGGTTCTCTTTCAACTTTTCCGTCACTGGCGCAACTTTTAAACTACCTCTAATGTACTCATTTCTCACTTTAACCATCCTTGTTACTCCGCACATCCATCCATTTTGTCTGCACAAGTACCTATTATATCCTTAATAGGGTAGTTGACTAAAAAAATCTGATTAGTCCGTCTGACAGATTTCCAAAAAATATTGGGCACGTATTTTTTCTTTTTTTAACATAAACAAAAAATGAAGACGATACAGTGCGTAAAAAACTCGTGTGACGTCACTACTCGCTACAATTTTTACCGGGCCGTGCCGTCACACGTTCCCACTCCTGATCTTTGATGCTTTTTATCTTCGTCAGTTTTTATAGATTTGATAAAGGAAAAAATACGTGTCCAATATTTTTCTATAATCTAACTGACGGACTAAACATAATCATATATTTTTTACTCAGGCAACATCCCTATTGACTCAGAAAATGTGACTACCCAAGCAGTCCTTGCAAAGCCGGGTCTGGGTGGAATATTAGTTTGTTCTTGTGCCGACAACTCGCATGCGAGTCGTTGCATGTAAAAGGACGAGTTGTGGGCGAACAAATTATTGTTCCATATGCTGAGTTCCGTGGCCTTAGTGCCAGTTTTTTAACGTTTACGATCGCGTTAGCGTGTACTTCAATTTGTATTGAAACTGAACAAATGCCGTTTGGTCACAATAACGGAAACCCATTTCATTTTTCATGCAGTTTAAGATTAGCGAATCGAGCGTTAACGCGATCGAGTACGTTACAAAGATATTATTTAGTTTAAAGAATAATAATACCCAAAACTCAAACTTACCTTCACACATTTTAAAATACCAATTTCAAGTTATTTTATTTTAGAATTTCTTAACACATCTTCTTTAATATCATTAAAAAAAAAACACCTGAATGAAAAGGAAGGAAGGCACAAAAACACGTCCAAAACAAAGTACAAATCAAATTAATCACCTAAAAAGGTAAATAGAACATTGTACAATCTAGTCTTAAATGTTAAGGACTTACCAATTCAGCTACTATCTGCCTGCCCAGTCGCTGGCACTCGTTGACTGATGGTTTCGTGAAGGTGTTCGTGTCGAATTGCTTGCTGGTCTGTAGAAAAAGACGAGTAAAATGAGCTTGTGCTTCGCTAAATAAATCCTTACTTAATATCAGGGATGTTAAGGAGCTCCTTAACCGAATCTATACTAATATTATAAAGCTGAAGAATAAAGAGTTTGTTAAAAAAAGAATAAAGAGTTTGTTTGTTTGTTTGAACGCGCTAATCTCAGCCTGTGAAAGCCAGACCATGCTAAACATCGGGCTCCTAACACTTTCGATATCGTTACATATGTACACATATGTATGACGAACTGTGGGCACACAAACAGTTCGACCCATATGCTGTGTTCTGGGCACAGAGAGTGCTATTTAATATCCAACCACAAAGGTTAACTAATCTTCTATACCTTCTTCTAAGATCACGCAGCTTTATGCTAACTACACTAGCGGATCCCAATAAGTTCAATACATAACAGCCCACTGCTGGACTAAAGTCTCTTCCAAGTGGCACCACGCCACAACACCCACTCCTTTCGAATCCACCCGTTCCCAACCGGCATTTAAAGGTCTTCAATGCATCACTCTCTAAATCTAAATGTCATCTTTTCTGAATGTGACCTGACAAATGTCTCATATTTAACGAGGCCTGAAATTGCAATCACCCTGTGTGCCTACCTCCTTAGTGAAATGGGTTCTTGTTAATCTCTCGCTACTAATACCTACTGTATATTATTTACATACCTGTTTAGTTTTGGTAGTGCTATCCAACACTTTGTTGATGTCCTTGATCGAATGTATGGACACATCCAGAACGGACGCGTCTAGTGTCTCCTGCTTGTTGTCTCTGGGCTTGACTGTTGTTTGTCTGTTGTTCCTGAGGTCTGCCGTTGTCTGTCTGTTGTTCTTGGTCTCTGCTGTTGTTTGTCTGTTGTTCCTGGAGTCTGCTGCCGTCTGTTTGTTGTTCTTAGGCTCTGATTTAGCCGTCGTCTTTTTTGCTGTGTTGTCAGGTTGCTGGAATTAAAAGAAAACCACAAATTAAGCATCTTATGTGTATCTTTTAATTGATTAGCTTTTAGTTGTGTTTTCATTCAATAGAAAATATGCCACTGCCCCCCAAGACCAGATTTTTAGAATAATTTTAAAAGAAAGAAATTTAAAAAAGGAAGAAAGAAATCCGATGTGGCATGTGACATAAAGTCGAGACGCCCATACAGCTGCTGAAGTTTGATTTCACTTTTAGTATTTTTCACATATTTTTTTGGTAATGACTCAGATATATTTTTTTAATGTCGGCTTTATTAGCGACAAACTATTGGAAACAGGCAAAGTCGGTGGAAAAACCTCCATAAGAGTTGTCCACTTACGTAGGTATGATGCGTCAAATCGTCCTCCCAGTTGTTTATCTGGTCTGCCAGAGCTGCCAGTCTACCGAACTTTTTCTTGCCATCCTGTTGGGGGCGCGGCTTCGGTTGTTTGGGTTCCAGCTCTGAAGGAGGAGTCGCTGAGGAGAACTCCAGCTCGGTGCGATGGACCGGCGATGAGAGGGTTGGTTTATCTAGAAAATTATAATATAAATAATTACTATAACAATATTTATTTCGAAAAATGGTAATAAATAACACTTACAACTTGACTTTGACTAATAGAAATTATTGTATTGAAAAGGATAGTTTTGTAAAGATAATCTCAACTCTTCATTGTACACCAAAACAATTTCCAGTACAGTGATAATAAAGTTTATGTATAATGGCAACCTTAACTCAAAGTCGCTCAAAGTGTTAGAAACCACAAAAGAGGGTAGTATACTGTGTAGTAGAAAAGGCCGGAAGGGCAAGTACTTGTAAGCCAGTGTTATGTACCAACGACATTAAGAACGACGAAGCGACAAAGGAGATTGACAATTCTGCATGATAAACTTTAATGACTTGAAAACTTTTTACAAAAAAATACAACCGACTTTTACACAAAAATAAAAAAAGTACAAAATAACTTTAATTTCGGAACTCGGTGTTTGTGGTTCCTTTTTCGTTTTTTGAACACCGACTTCCGAAATTAAAGTTATTTTGTACTTTTTTTATTTTTGTGTAAAAGTCGGTTGTATTTTTTTGTAAAAAGTTTTTTTATTTTTCACTTTTTAGTGGTACCTACACCCCCTCCCCTCCCCCCACCTAAACGAACCAATCACATTGGTGTAAAAAAACGCACTGCTCCAATGCAGAGTAAACTAAAAGGTCGTCAATGTAGATATTTTTTTTAGACTTTTGTTGATTTTTCGAAAACCGCTTGTTCGATTTCGATAAAATTTTCATGGGACCATTTGGAAAGTATACCCTTTCCAACAAAAAAAGAATTTTTCAAATCGGTTGGCAAGCGACGGAGTTATGCGCGAACAAACATAAAAAAAAAAAAAAAAATACAAACATCCGAATTGAGAACCTCCTCCTTTTAAAAAAAAAGTCGGTTAAAAATAGTTGAAAAACTGGCTCTAAAACTACTTTTCATTGGCCGGTATTTTTTATTAAATAAAAATATTCATAACACTAAAAAAAGAAATGAAATTACCAGCAAGAAGTATGATTCAATCAATGTCTATCAATGGACATACTCAAAAGTTAACTATCAAAGCCGTACCATGAGCAAATTGCTTTTTCTATCCTATCTTCATAATATCAAAACAATATCTATTTTATCAAAACCTTTTCCTTATCACATCCTGCTGTGTTAGGGACTAATTCAATCAGTCATCATTACATCCTGTAATGATGAATGATTGTATTAGTCAAACTGACTGAATTGAGATAAGTTACTACAACTTCACCAAATATTTTTATGGTTTAAACAGAGAAATTGTAGATGTGTGACTGCATGCATTGGCCCTGTAAGTACCTGTTTAAGAAATTCTAATATATCTAACATTTCTCTAAAATAAAGATTTAAATATAATCCAAGCCAATAATAACAGACTTCTAAAATACTTTTGCTGTGAGAAAAGTAAATTATCCCTGAGCTTACTTCTTTCTTTTAAATCTGGAAAATAATCATTTTCTGTGAAATATTCCCAATTCATAATAATAATAGCATACCTGAATAAAGATTGCCAAGACGGTCAAGTCGTGATTTAACATTGTGCCGGAGTCCTGCACGCCTGGTCTCCGTCGAATCTTCTGTTACCTTCTCCAGGTTACTGGATGTGTCATCTGTAATTGGTAAGTATATTTTGTACAGTATTTGTAACTATGGATGGATAAAATACACTGTATTTAACACCAAAATTATAACACAACACTAACAACACTAGTCTTTCTATGGGTACAATGTAAGCATTATCACTGCCAGCTATATCTACCAGACAACTAGTGGACTGAACAAACTTTAAATAAAAATTAAAGGACTAAAATATTTAACAAATGTTGAAACTATAAGATTGAATAGGCCTATCTGATAAGTACAATGACATTCAGAGCACCATTTATAAGAAATATTCAGACACATTAAAATTCTGCTTTTGCCTGTTAATACTTTTTTGGTAAATTATTGAACATTTTATCAACAACAAAACCAAATAAATAACTAACAGATAATTACTAAGATGATTATTTTATCGGGCAAAACACAAATATACAGTACCTGACATTTTATTCACAAAAAACACTTCTCAAACAGCACACTGGCCACAATCCACACACAATTTAAAACAAAAACAGCTTAATAAACCATAGACTGCACAATCTAAATTCAAAACTGTTTACAACCATTAAGCTAATGTTTTGTTAAACTTTTGAGAAACATTTACTAATTATTAGAATCATTATCACTTTAGGTGAGTAATAAGTTGCTTGCAAGAAGCTTTGTGAACTTGTGAGGAAATAAATATTTAAAATAATAAGTGTCATTGGCTTTTCGTTAGTCATCCTGTGGTCTTCCTTATTTAGATAAATACCTTCATGGTAGGACCTTTATAGACACCGGTATGTGTTGTTAGGGACAATTATGTGGTTTTTACTGCATAGTACATCAAGAGGTGAGTACTTCAAGGCACATACAGAATTTGTAAGTGCCTGATTGAATAATTGAAGACTTGGTAGAAGATAACTTGAATTGTTTAGTTAAAATCAATCTGTAGCCTTTTCACAACCATGTTGTCATTATTGAATCTGGCTAAATACTATTATTTTATAGGAGTGATTGCTCATTTGACCTTCATAACCCAACTAATTTTCATCCTATATAATATTAGTATAAATTAGAAAAGAAATGTTAATTTTTCCTTACCTGTAATCTCTTTTATAACAACGTTGCCTCCAGACCTCGCCTGTGAGTCATACACCACACTGATAGGAGCATCTCTTTCCTCAACTTGAACTTCAATCTGTATATCATTTCTATGAGAGATATTGATCTCCACGGACACATCAGAGTTTCTTCTATTAATGCTACCCCTCTTTGGACTTTTAAACTCCTTTTTAGTAACTACAACGTCGTTACGGCCTCGCTGTGGAGACGCGACTTCAGACTTCAAACTAGACCTTTTCGTAACAGCTTTCGTAGGAGTTTCAGACTTTGTGAAGTCTTTAGATTGTCTCCGAGGCGACGTTATAGACTCCCGAGCCATTTTACTCGGAGACTTTGCAGGAGAACCCTCAGACTTCACAATAGCGATGTTCTCTGATAATGGCTTCCTTTTAGGAACAGCCTGTCCGGAATTTGCTAGTTTCTGATCGATTTTCTCTTGTCTGGCCCGCGCTCTCTCTAACATGCGCTGGAAATAAGTTTTGAAACGTTAGAACATGCGATTCTTGATGACCTTTTAAAGATTGCGACCGTTAATACGTAAATTATCGTCCTATCATACCTGAGTGAAAGGATCCATGATTGAGACAATATAAAAGATTTTCGAATATCACAAATCACACAGCTGACATAGTTTGTGTACACTTTGCACAATATTGATGTTCCCACGTTAATTTTTGCAATTCAAACAAGAAAACAATTTCCACAAACATTCACCCGTTCGTTGGACGTTTGACGTTTGAACCGAAATATTTGAATTTAGTTCGCTTTGTATCCGGTAGGCGACGCGCCGCGTCTTATTTTATTTCGTTCAGAAATTTTAACATTGTTATCAAATAATTTAACAGGTTCCTTCATTTGAATGACTGTTTTGAATTGAATAATTGTGGAACATGGGTGAAATTATGTTTGTGGGTTCTTATTTTTAATAGATTATATCTAATTATATTTTCCAATTATTATTTAGCTATAATGTGCAAATAAAGAGGGGGATTTTGTATCTTTTAGTAGTGCCATCTTATGTCAGACAAAAGAGTAGTGTGAAAATATCATTTAACAAATATTTTCAATACTTGGAATAGAAAAGTTGTTAAATGGATTTTTTATTAGTCATTTTAATCGGTACTGTAGAGAAACGTAAAGAAGTAAATCTCTTACGAGTTGGACTTTCAATTGAGTTTCGCTGCCGCTTAACAGATGGCGTTCATTCTGCATTTCAAAGTAATCTTATAAGATCTAATATATTATTATTTTACATAATATTATATCTACATGTGTTTTAATAGTGTAGGTAAAGGTGAACATCTACTAACATAATTATGATAATATCGTAACAAACAAACGGTTAGTGGGTCATCTTAGGGGCGGAGTGTAGGAGTTGGAGTATAGGTACGCTTAGGGGCAAAATGAGCAGTTTTTTTTTTCGCACTCAATTTTTCGTAGTTTTTTTTTTATGGAATTCTACCATTTTTATTGCAGCAACTGATTAGCTTATCCATAGAAACCATTTACCTAGGGTCTGAGAAGCATGGCCCTACCACGCACCGTTTCCGAGTTATGAGCTTTTTACTTTTTTATTATAAATAAAACGATTTATATTTCCAAAATGGTAGCTCGGATGAGATTGTTTTCAGGAAAGAAATTGTTGCTCTACTCAAAAGCCAGGTCATGTAAATTTTTTTGCAAATTTTTCGAAAAAAAAAACATCATAAGTTTTCTAAGTGTCGTCGTCGTTTCAGCTAGAGTAGGTATACTTAGGGGCAGAGGACTTACTTAGAATTCGACCATTTTTATTGCAGCAACTGATTAAGCTTGGCCATAGAAATCATTTAGGGTCTGAGAAGTATGGCCCTACGACGCACCGTTTCCGAGTTATGGGTCGTTTACATTTGAAACGACGACCAACACAAAATTTTAGAATACGAACTACCTACTGCGGAGCAGTGGTGGCCGAGTGGTAACGGCCCCGACTTACGAATTGGTCGTGGGTTCAATTCCAGCCGAGTAGGCGCATTACTTTGTGTAATTTATTTCATCGCCACTGCTCTAAAAACGGTGAAGGAAAACATCGTGAGGAAACCGGCATCGGCATGTCCTAGAACCAAAAATTCGAAGACATGTGACATTCACCAACCCGCACTGGGCCTGCGTGGTGGATTACGGCCCATTCTAAAGAGAAGCCTAGAGAGGAGGCCTGTGAGAGCAGTGGGAACATTAAAAGGCTGATTATGCTTATATTATAAACTACTGCGTAAGTAACCTATCTATGTAAGTAGGAATGTTAGAAAATCTAATAAACCTAACTCTTTAGTTTTTATGCCGTATTTACAAAAGTGTGCACCATCGATATATGAAAAAAGGTGCGCACAGATGTCCCAAATGACACTTATACAACGAACCTGTTTTTACTGGGCAAGACAGATTTTTTGGCCAGATCGTTCGCGGCTGTTATGTAATACTCACTTGCTTTATAGGTAGTCAAATAAATAAAAGTAAATTTGACTAGGTAGGTTAGGTATGCATTTTTATTTTATAAATTTGTTTTTTTTTTGTTTATTTTGATGGCAATTGTGCATTTTGCCAATGTCTACTGCGCGGTTTATTCAAAAGTTAGCACATAAGGCCCCGTTTGATAAGTGATCAGGCGAGTTTATACATTTTCTGCGAGATTTCAAGGGGGTGGCAGTTGCCCTCTGCTGCCCCCCCCCCCCTCCCCCTGGTTATGCTTGACTCCCCATTGGTCTGTGTTGGTGTGAGCTCATATTTATAACATTTATAATGTCTACGCTAAAGAGTTACGAATTGACTGGCAATCCTGTTGTCGGATATTCGATATTGGTTGGGTTTTATAACGGAATGGGGAGTTGCGGAGTCTTAAAAAGATTTCGTCATGGTTTTAATTTTCATGGTATAGGTAGGTACATGTAAATCCAAAATCACGTCGATAAAGTTTTAATACTTTTCCTTATGGGTGTTATTTCATAGTTATCGGGGTCGCTATGATGATACCTACTGGGCTCGAAATTAAAATTCAAGAGCGAAACCTTTCCGATCGTCTAATTTTACATTTCATAACTCATTTTATATTTTCTAGATTTGAATAGAAGAATAAAACAATTTTAATCGAAAGATTAGATTATTTATTTATTTTCTTATTATGTTGTCTACAAATTTCAAATAGATAGAGTTGTAAAAGTTCGAATGCTTCGAACGGAGACTGCCTGACTAACTGACTGACTTGTGATGTTTTTGAATGAACCCAATCTACATGAGAAACTTGCGTTTTGCCATCTTGATATCACTCTCTTGATGCCATATTGATATCATTCATCACAGGCCTTGTTGATAACCTTTTTCTTAATTTGTGTAAATACAATTCATACCAAAGTACTCGATTACATTTTACACTGACGAAAAAAACTGGCAGTAGCATTGGATATAAGTAATACATGAATAAACGTATGTATTTCGCTTTTGTTGGATTAATAAGGACTAGAACAAAAGAACATAGAAATGAAATGTCACCCAATATGAATATCACAGTGGCAATGTACACGCGACGCCATTTGTTTGTACCGGTAAGTGCGATCGTGTTTGGACCGCGACACAGTGAACATACAATAATAATGTAAATTAAACTGTTTAGTATCAATGGTAAATTTAAAATTGCTAACTCAACGTAAAGATGAATAAAAGGTCTTATAAAATATGATAAGGTGGTTGTTACTAACGGTATGCCCCAACCAAAGAGGCTGCTTTTCAAATATATCCTTTGGACAAGCCCATTGAAGACTTTGACAACTTGCACGTAAAACATATGGCATATAGCTACCAGCCAGAAGCCTCTAGCGGATAATAAGTAATCCGCAACATTCTCATAAATTCGAGATAATATCGTAACATTTTCTTTTACAAGATCATTGTCGATGCTCATGACATACACATAAATCATATAAACTAAAATGAAAGAAATATGTGCGAACATTAAGTTAATGCACACATAGTTCCTATAATTACGAAACTTCTTTAAGATGCACCATGACGTCACTCCATACACCAACGCAACTGCTGTCACCGCAAGATAAATGTATTCTGAAGCTATCGCAAAAGTTTCGTATGATCCTCCCATGACGAATCTTCTCTGTTTTCGTGTCGATTGACTGAAATGTGTAACTATGTCATTTCCCTTGTTTAAGTTCTATATGGTGAATGTCACTGGCACAGTTTTGAGTGAAAAAAAAAAGAATTTGCCACACTTAGCACTGGCACGAAGCAACACCTTTATGGGGTTACGACGGAATTATAGTTTTATGTTGTAACCAAAACTAATTTAGTCAATTGTATCGGTTTCACTGATATCTTGGTAGCAAGTGCTGCTGGTGGCCTGGTGAGCGTGAGGTACTCGGTTCCAGACTTCCAGTCCCGTCCGAGTGTAACTGGGATTTTCTTTAAGGAATTTCTAAGTGGCAGCCTGTAGTTTGAAATCGGCGGTGTGAGACTCCTGTGCCTCGACAAGCTCGTTAGACCGTTGTTCCTCTGCCTGATCACTCTCCGGCCGTATCGAATTGTCGTCCCATAAGACTGTGGGACTGATACAGAAAGTGCACAATACTTAAACAACGATGGCAACCTTAGATTGCTCGCCGTGTCCGAACATCTATTATTTTTGCGACATTCCAAACTTGTTTGATTATCCTTGGACTTGCCTGTTTGACAACCGGTTTCAAAACTACGACTACTGATAATTTTGAAGAAGCGAGATGCATCTGAATCCGACATACTGGTTCGAAAGAAATTTTTTGGACCATTGCGCGATTGGACTTTTGCGTGAAGATACAGTTCTGCAAATGAACACTCGCACGGACGGTATTTTTGCACGAAAGACCTACCTACTATAGATACCTACCCTTAAACCCTACATTTTCGGGATCGACAAAAATAAATTCACGGTCAAAATGATAGGCCAAATTAAAAATGGTGCCAAATTGAAAATTTCATCATGGGTTTAATCATGAAAGTATTTTCATGATTTCGTTTTCGGGGTCGGTGACAGCGAATCTGGGATCAAAACCAACATTACCGGGTCGTTACAGAAATTAATGTAAAATAAAATAGCATATATGTATGATGTTTGTTAATCAGTTACACCACAACGGCAACATAGATTTAGATGAAACTTGGCAGTCGCGTAGACCATGGGACATGGGATACTAAGTATGTATGTATAACTCGGTGTCATGCAACAACTAGACAAACGGGCAAAGCAGGTTTATAATAAACTAGCTGACCCGCGCAGCTAGTGAATAATATTAATAAACTTGACCTAAGACCTTAACACGATACTATTGGCAAGCAAATCGCACTATCGTAAACCGTCATATTGGTTACAAACATTGGTCACACGTTCCATCACACATTCCGCCCTAGTATGGATGTCCTCAATCAAAAACAAAGAAGCACTGCAATGGAAGTGTTGTTGGCGTTGGCCGGCCAATGCGCGCCAAGAAACATAATTGAATTAAGAACTTGAGTGGTTTCACAACGGACTGCGAAACAAATCCAGTTTCATAGTGCCAACGGTTGTGAGTGTACGCGTTGCTAGTGACTTTATTACAAGATAGAAATATGGGTAAGTGATTTGATTACTTGTGAAATAAATAAGGAACAGCCTGGTAAAGGTATAGGATAGGTCGATTGTATGTAAGATGATGGTATTATGGTTAGGAAAGTGGTGACTGGAGAGATGCAGCAATATGTATAACAGCTATGGCCAAGAGTTTCATTAAGAGAATTTTAGAGATTGGAATTCTCACAGTAGCATCACCATATTATTATAATATTGTATTTATTCATCTATCTATGTAGGTCAATCCGTGTTTACACGACTGCCTAATGACTTATTGACTGAATTTATTCGTTACAATGTTTTATGGTGAAATGATTTAAGATTTCCATATTACAAATTACTACCAGCGAGCCGCGGCTTCACCCGCGTAGTTCCCGTTCCCGTGGGAATACTGGGATAAAATATAGATTATGTTACTCAGGGTGAATGTAGCTTTCTAATGGTGAAAGAATTTTTGAAATCGGTCCAGTAGTTTTTGAGTTTATTCGTTACATACAAAAATGTATTTTTGTATGTAACGAATAAACTCAATCTTTCCTCTTTATAATTTTAGTAAATTAGTATATTAGGATAGATATAGATAATTAAGAAACATAATGTTGCGGTGTTCATGTACGAAACTTATATTAGACCTTGTAAACGACATGAATGCAATAAATAAATAAATATTGAATATTTCTCTGGAAAATTGATTGATTGATTGGTTGACTGGTAGAGAATGCCTTGTTGTATTAAGTCCGCCCATGTACCACTATTGTACATAAAGTTTAAATAAATAAATAAATAAAATTGCGAACGCCGTAAGATTGTAAAATAAATATCATGTGAAATTGTAAACTGTATTTTCATAATAAAACACGTTTGGAAACTATTGAATATGGATGGGATTTATTCTATAAAAACGATTTTGTTTTGTAGTTTATTTGCTTGAATGCACTTATCTCAGGAACGACTGGTCCGATTTGAAAAATTATTTCAGTGTAAGATAACCCATTTATTGAGGAAGGCTATATATGATCATTCATCACGCTAAGACTAATAGGAGCGTAGCACCAATGAGGAATGTTTTATAACTATTCCACGCGGACGAAGTCGCGGACATCAGAAGCTAGTTAAGTATAACAACGAAAGTGAGTTTGTTACGACTTCACGCCAGAATCGCCCAACCGGTTTGATGAATTTTAGTACAGAGATGGGAGGAGACGGTTATAGGCTATTTAGTAGCTAGTGAGAATAAGAGAATGATAATGACGATAAAGATGGGAGACGAAATTACTGTATTGAAGTTAAAGTAACTTACACATTGCATATATGGCACATAATATCGCTATTTTATCATTTGCTACAAGTTCGACATATGTATCTCAAAATTGATTGTTTTTTTAATAATATAGCTGAGTTTACAAAATTGAACTTCGTTTACTGAAAACCATAATTTGTCAGACCTCTATTGTAAGCTCTATTGTAGAGAGAGTAGATATTGTCCGAGAAATTACGTTTTTGCAGTAAACAGATCGCAATTTTTATAATCACTAAAAAATCATCAATTTTGAGATACATGTAACATGTATATGTCGAGCTTGTAGCAAATGAGCGATATTCCTTTGTCAAGGTTTTTTTGGTTTATTTTCCGGTTGAATGTATCCAAATTGCTTGCAGGGAAATGTCCAATTTCATCAATACTTATATTATATTTTATCGAAGCAAAATTAATTAGATACTTAAGAATTTGTACCTTAATAGCTAATGCACTCAGACTTAATTGCATTATAGTCATTTAGATTAAACAGAGCAGCGTTTTTTTTTCACTTTACGTGGAATTTCTCCAGTATCGTAGGTGCATTTACAAACATATAAACTCACATACACAAACAGCCAGATCCGGAACAACTATCTGTAGGCCATACAAATATTTGTTCTGTGCGGGAATCGAATCCGCGACATGTAACTACTGCGCCAGCCATGTCCTCGTCAGATAACAACGTTATGTCCCAAAACCCAGAAAGATATAAGTAAGAAAATGAGAGTTTTTCTTATATTACCTATTGTTTTCTCACAATAGAAATTGCTCACTAACTGAGCCAATTCGAATCGTGTGTTTACAAAACCGTGAATCTATACATATAAATAAAATTGGAGCGTCGCGTCGGTTTGTAATATTGAAATAACCGCTTTTTACTACATGCATTTATGAATACGGTACATACACCAAATTAACATTTTTTTTCCATTTTTGTCTATCTGTTTGTTCGGGCTAGGTAATCTCTGAAATGGCTGGACCGATTTTGACGGGACTTTTATTGGTAGGTAGCTGATGTAATAAGGAGTAAATTACTTTTATTTTAGAAAAAATCTTTTGTTTTATAAAAATAAAGTAGTGTTGCAATGTCCAAGTACTGTCCAGTACCGCGCGCAGCTCACGCGCATGTCACCATTGTGACGTCACGTCGGGCGCCTCCCACCAACGAATCAATATCACAAAGAATCGGGAGGTTAGTAACTATTGTACGCGGACGAAGTCGCGGGCAGAAGCTAGTCAATAATAATCATAAAACTAAGAATCGTAAAGTTCACGGCTCACACGTTACAATTCCTCGGTGTACTTAGTAGATATTGCTTATAGAAAGGTCGAGATACATACAACTTCTTGCTTCGACTCTATTCGTCTCTTGGAGTGAGCATAAAGTAAACTGTCATTACATTATCATCATTATGTCTACATTGTGTGTATCTGTATGTGCCAAATAAATGTATTTTCTTTCTTTCTACATCTTCTTTGTATGTTGCTTACTTCATCTAAGCTTACACTCGCACTGCTGATAAACGTATAATCAAATTCTTAGACCTCAGAGATGTCTAACACTTAGGTACGTGCTGTTTCCGCGGCTGCGTTCCCGTTTCCTCTCCCACAGGAGCCAAGGGTGTCTTCGGGATAAAGTAGCCGATGTATCTATATATATAAAGATACATCGGTAGATAGATAGTAAATTGGTGAAAGAATTTGTGAAATCGGTTCAGTATTTCCAAAGACACCTTCCTACAGTCAATTACTCAAACCTTTCCCGTGGGAATACTGGGATAAATAATGTAGCTTACCATTTGTGGAACAATAGTTAAAATCGGTCTAGTAGTTTCGAACCTTATTCGGTATTAACAAAAAAATATTTCCTCTTTATAATATTATAGTATAGAAGTATAACTGTTTCAATCTTCGTAGAACTGAATAGGATCTCCAAAAGCTCTCGCCAGTTTACTTGACCAATTGAATAGTCCAAAACTAAAGTAACACGACCTTTTTTTTTGGATGGGAAATCATCAAATGACCCCTCCCGCCCTGGGTGGAGCGGTATAGTGTCAGACTTTTACTGACTAAAACCCACCCGTGATCCTTCTTGTGCCCTATGCGTTCCAGGGCCGCGGTAACTTTTTCGAACAAATTCCGCAACCCTAGCAGGCAAGTAACACGACCCTAGACGAAGCCACTGACCGTAAAGTCCAGCACAATTCGGCAGGCACCCGAACTATAGATTTCAATACAATAGAATGTCGGTGCCCTTACGAAATTACATACGGTCCTAACTGATTTGTTTACCTAAACCGCGGGTCTTGATCGAGGGAAATTCCAGACATCAACAAGATACCATTGGCACATTGCAGACTTGAATACAAATAAGTATTTGTACAGTATAATACCTGAGTATCTACAATGTTTACAAGGCTCTCGACTTTGACTGCCATTAATTATATTATCAATGTTGACTCAAACAGATGGAATATTTTATTTATTTTTAGTTCCAGGGCCTCAAGTCTGCTACGAGGGCTATTTTGAGTTGTGTCATTTGAAATAAATATAGACGATCTAATAGATTATTACCATTTCTTGTTTTCAAAGAATTCTCCGTGATATTTAATACACTTTTGCATGCGTTCAAACCATTTTTTATTCCACTCCGAACTGGGGGTAGTCAAAATGGCCGATTTGTATACTGTATACATCAACACCTTCTTAGGGGGAGCTGAAACGTTTTTATGTCTAAGCAGAGTATTCGTGGTAAACGCGTTGACCACGAATACTTTGCTTAATTTTGGGGAAAGTAAAAAAATCGTTAGGGCTCAAGTTAGGGCTGTAAGGCGGGTGATATAAAATTTCGACATTTTGGGTACTAAAAACATCTTTGTATTGCGAGGGATGTGCGAACTTGCATTGTCATGGTGCAGTATCATACGACATCTTGAGTTGTTTTTTTTTTGAAACTCTGTGATAACTTGTGGCAAAAAAAAAACATTGGTATATCAGTCAGCGTTAACCGTCTTGCGATTTTCTACTACAATATAGTGGCGACGTAACCACCCTTTGCCACAAACGAGGCAACAATTTTTTTAAAGTTCTCCGTGATCGTATGACTTTGGTCGGTTTTGGCTCATCTTGGACGACCCAGACAGTTGACTGCTGATTGGAATCTGGATCGTAAGCATACATCCAAGACTCGTCACCACGAACCATTTCATAAACGTGTTTTGACTCTCCTCGGTTCTCCGGACCATGGATTGAACCAGAGCCGAACTAGTAGCACCCCTCACTCCTGATTATACTATCCTGACCTGTGAGCACGCTTCATGTGACCAGCCACGCTAGTATTTGAGTAGCTAGGGAGGATTCATTTTACATCAAGGACGTGTTAATAGTGCATATTTGTCAGCTTGTTGTACTTGTAAATAGGTACTGTTTTTATTATTCTTTGTTGTTGATAACTAGTTTATTATTATGTCTATGGTTGATACCATAGTCAATGGCTCAATTCAATGCTACTGTACTTACTACTACTTTCTGACTACTATTAAAATTATCTGGTATCAAGTAAACAGCAGAAGCATGTTCACAGTCAGGTCAATATAGAACAGTATCTAGCTTGCAATCCTATCTTGAAACACTTTTTATATTTTTTGGATGGGAATTCATAAAATGATTTCTTCCGATCTGGGCGGAGCGGAATGGAATGTCAGACTCGTACTGACTCAAACCCAAATCTCTATGCTCAAACCCATCCGTGCTCCGCGTTTCGCGTTCCAGGGCCGCGGTGAAGCTTGCACCAAGAAAAACATTAGCCTCGTATCAAAGAATGATCCTTTATTGGTCGTCGAAAGAATATAATAATAACACTGAGTCACCACTTCACCAGTGACCACACTTGTCTTTAGGTACCTACATACCTTGTGTAACGAATCAAAGACGTTAGTCACACATAATAGTGCAAAAAGTGAGTAGCTCAGTTAGCTCATTGCTTCACAACAACAACATAACATCACGTCTTAGTTCCCGGTGGGATAGGCAGATATGTGTACGTCTATTTCTCCAGAAAATGGCAAACTTCGTAAGATTATAAAATATCTTGAGAGATTGTAAACTTTTGATAAATTGTCAACTGAACATTTAGAACACTTCATGCCATTAATTCTGTTGTTAAACCCTGCAGACAGTAATAGGCGCCTCGTTTAGAATGTAGAAATTGTAATACTTAACGTTTCTTTACTTTTCGTGCGATTCTGCAATTTTTCGGAATGACTTCGACAGATTATAGACTATCAAATTCCGATTCGTAAAAAGTATTCCAAATGCTCAGTTGACAATTTATAGAGAGTTTAAAATCTCTCAAGATATTTTATAATCTTACGCCTTTTACTATTATCCGGTGACAACTATACTAATATGTATATTTAAAGCTGAACAGGTCGATTGTTTGTTTGGTTGGTGGAACGCGCTATTCTAATGTTTTGAATATATAAATTATTTTAGTTTTGGATAGTCCATTTATTGAGGAAGGTTTAAAACATCACGCTACGACCAATGTGAGCGATGCATCTATCAAAAATGTTGTAAAACGGGGATTTTTATTCTCTCTCTTATGCGATGCTGACGAAGTTGCGCGGATCAGCTAATCTATAGAATCTATACTAATATTATAAAGCTGAAGAATTTTTTTGGTTTTTTGTTTGTTTGATCGCGCTAATCTCAGGAACTACTGGTTTGAATTGAAAAATTCTTTTTGGGTTGAATAGACCATTTATCGAGGAAGGCTTTAGGCTATGTATCATCACGCTTAAGCCAATAGGAGCTGAGCAGCGATAAAGAATGTTTTAAAATCGGGGATTCCACGGGGACGAAGTCGCGGGCAGCAGCTAGTATATTAATATTATAAAGAGGAAAGATTTGTATTTTTGTATGTAACGAATAAACTCAAAAACTACTAGACCGATTTCAAAAATTCTTTCACCATTTGAAAGCTACATTCACCCTGCGTAACATAGACTATATTTTATCCCCATATTCCCACGGGAACGGGAACTACGCGGTTAAAACCGCAGGGCGCTGCTAGTAAATAAATAAATTAGTGTCGACGTTCAAAAGTCCCTTGTTCTAATTGAAACAAATGAATTGCCTTTGTCTTTGCTGAAGTTAGTATTAGTGCCTGGTTCATGCTTATAGGAACGCAACTATTACGAAGGTGATGATTAACGGACAAGAAACTACACGTTAGTCTTTTCAAATAAAAATGTGTCCTGCTACTCCACCAAAGAATCGAATCAAGGCCTCATTCTTAATTGTAGTGCTTGCAATCAAGAAAGCAATAGAATCAATGATTGTATGAATCGTGTAGCTACCGGATTGTACTAAGGTAAGCAGATCATCAAATCACGTGCAGGGCCCCAATCTCTGTGAATATTTGATCCCGAGTACCCAATCAAAAGAGGTCACAAACCTTAACAATAAGGAAGTTGCAAAAGTAACAGTCCACAGTGCCCAATTTAAAATAATCCTGTGGGCTGCGCACTTGCGTAAGAAGTATGAAGATTCTTGCCGGTACTTTTCCATAGGAAGCGACCAATTGGAACCGTGTACTAAACTTCTGACGTTTTTTAAGTGTCCAATGGTTTATGTGAAATAAAATATACTGTAAGCTTTTAATTTTCATCTTGGAGATTGGATTTTTATGCCTGGTTGATAGAATATAGAATAGGCCCAACTGGCTAAAAATGGTCTAACTCTTCAGTCTTCGGTTTGACTCTGTCTATCTCTTCGGGGAAAACCGACGTGATGTTACGTTGTATAAGCTTTTGTCCACGACTTCGCTCGTTCTGAAGTAGCCTATTACCAACTCCAGATTCCCATCTATCTCCGTACTAAAATTCGTCACAATATCGTTCAGCCATTTCGGCGTGAGAGCGTTACAAACGAACACCGAGAGATTCTTTTTCCTGTTAGTTCTCTATGCTGTAAGTGTATCTATGTCTGTGATAAGAATATGTTCATATTTAGTAGTGGAGCGGTTGGTGATTGAACTCTTGACCTTTCACTCGTCAATACGCTTTATCCGTTGACCATTCCGATTTATTGCCTGACTGTACCAGAAAGAAAGGAATGTTTTATCTTGTTTTGCGTCTGGAAATTAATCTGGAGGACAGTCGGAGGGGTCTGTCAGACTCTTACGATTTTTTTTCAAAAACCTTGAAATCTTTCATTTGGCTGAGGCATCGTGGCCAACTCCAGCCAGCCAGCTCTATCCCTTTTCTCGCTCGGAAGACTCACGTTTTAAGACGTCATGGTACGCCCGCTGGTAAGGTTGCCTCAGCCAGATTGTAATTTATATCCACGTCATCTGATCGTGACCCTATTTCCTTGCTTATTGTCCTAGGTCTGTTCTTTTCTATTGCTTGATAACTGTTCTAGTGAAAAATATGTTTTTCCGCTAATCTTTTCGTATTAATATCGTTGCGGGATCCAAGACAACTGAATCTTTGCGCCGTGACTCGTGGAGCTTCACTGATTCGGCATTTTTCTGGTCACTGTTAATTCTGGCTCTCAGGAGTACCTAGCAATGTTTGGGAACAGTGTAGCGAGCTATCTTAAATTACCACCTCTTTTGATTAATTTATGCGGCAATCGTGCAAACTTTGCTGATCGCCCTTGACTCACTAACATTTTACCAGAGGCTTTAAACAACTTTATTTATCAACATCATTTTTGCTGACAAATGGATACTTTAAACATAAATACCAACCAATCATTGAAAAAAAATTTGGTAATCGATAAATCGAGGTTTTTTATAATTACTTATGTAGGTTGTTTGGTGATTCCAGAATGATGTGGAACTTCTTAGTAATACCTATATTATGTAATGATGATAGAACTGAATAACATCTTTCGTAATTTTATTAGGTATTTCATGTATACAAGATCATCGTAGGTAATTTAAACTGTATTGAGGAAAATAATATTTTTCCCGTTCGTTACTTAAGACAAATTGCAAATGACGCATAATTTCTGCCTTAGATTCGTTGAGTAGGTACATAGCCTATCTACAATAATGCAAAGAGCGTCTTTACTCCTTCAGAGACAAATAAATTTATTCAAGACTAATTTAAAGTATGTTTCAATAAAATTAGGATAATAATTGTAAGTTTATAATGCCATCAAAAATACAATTTGTAAAAAAAAAACAAAGTCTCACAACTCAGTTTTGTCTACCGTAAAAAGTTGAGAGATCCATGTAATAAAAAGTCGGTTAATTTATTCAGTAGCTAATCTAACAACATCTTAGGATGACCATATCAATGTCAAAAATCTTTTATTTTATAAATAAATAGATAGAAATCGTATGACAACACAATGTATCTCACAAGTAATAAATATTACATTTAATTAGATTGCTTATTGCGATTGCTAAGACAATATATTTTTTTTAAACATAAAAGCTAAATTTATATAAGCTAAAATTTTACAGAACCGATATTTTTTTTGTCCGGTATTGTTTAAATTCTACAGTGATGTGGGGTGGGAACAATACAATGTACCTATGGCATGGCCATGTGAATGCTTCTCTAATTTTTATATTCCTAATCTAGATTACATCTCTCTTTGTTCTGAAAAATGAGGCACTAGTCAGATTTCACATTTTCACATTTACTGATAAACAGAGGCGTAATATAACACCGCTATTTCGACCACCAATTCTAAAACTAGACTAACTAAATATTAGCCTACCGGTCCGGTGGTCAGGGCTCCTGAGAGAGGAACCTCACAACAATACGCGCGGTGTCCAGGAGTACTGCTTTTTGGATCAAGCCCTTGATCCAGCTGCACACCGGGAGCCTATTGAGATGTTGGTCGAAGCTCTTGGCAATTATGCCATTGGTCGTCACGATTATCGGCACAATGATTGCTGTGTTCACATTCCACATGTCGACAACCTCGCGAGCCTAGTCAAGATACTTCGATTGTTTATCTTTCTCAGCCTCCACGAGTTTCTCGTCATGCGGGACTGCTATATCAACAATCATTGCGCGACGCTCTAGCTATACAAAAATACCTAGACTATATTATTACCACTACACGTCAACAGCTGAATATTTTGTTTTTTCAAACCGGACCCGCAATACGGCGACACAGGAGCCAATCGTTCAAACACTGCGCCAAACGTGAAGGCTGTTTTTTAGTTCACAAAAATGCCTTGTAATATGAAAAGTTACAAAGTTAATTAACAGAATAATTTCAATCATTTTAAGGTACATATACTCTATCGCATTAGATTACCCTGTAAAGATTGTTTTAAGTTGGACAAAATAAATCAAAACGATTCGTACTTTATTACTAAACATTTGGCGCCAGTAGCTATTATATTAGTGTAGATTCTGTGCTTCTATGGCGCCAGTCTTGCTGAAGTAGGTTACCTACAGTTGAATCTGGATTTGACTGGGATCCCACTATAATATAGTTGGAAGAAGACTCGGCGAAGGACACTGTTATTAACCACCCCTTTCAATTGTTTTCCAGGTTCCGCTACTATTCTGCTGTCCATCGTGGCTGTGATGCTGATGGTGACTTACTCTGAGGCTTGTAAGTATCGATCTTCAATAAAATTGATTCTTTTATCTCAAAATATATAGATTACAATGTCATTAGCATTCATAATTTCAAAATATAACCATTATTATTTGTAACTATTTACTGTTTTAAAACAATGCTGTTTTTTTTTAATCCAAAAATTAAAATTTGGGGAGGCTCGACACAAAAAAGGTTGATACACAAGATAGGTACGTACTTAAAGTATATTTTATATACCTACGATACTTTTACTTTATTACTTTAGGTCCACAAAGTGTCCATTCAGGAACAAAGACAACGTCATTTCTTGCCGTCATGTATTCCTAGTAGGTACCGGTCCAGCTATTTACATAAATTATTCAATTAGAGCACCGTTTATGGAGACCTACGATTATACAAGTGTCTAGAACAGAGAAACGACATATTTTGTTCTTATACAAGTAATAATTACATAATCACGCAATAAATCGTTAGTAGCATAGGTAGGTAATTCCTAAAGCAGTACAAGTAGAATCAAACCATGCACGCTTGGCATACTACGAGAGCCGCTGCGTCGCGCGTCGGTCGTAGCAAATTCATGTGACAGCTGAGGTGAAAGGTAGAGTATTGTTGTGCAGCGAAATACCTCTTTTATCTGTTCTGGCGAAATACCAACTGCACAGAAGATATTAAGGTTAAATCAATTTTTTTTTCCGGATGGGAAATCATCAAATGACTTCTTCCGCTCTGGGTGGTGCGGAATTGTCAGACTCTTATTAACTTTAACCCATCCGTGTTCCTCCTAATTGGCTTTTGCGTTCCAGGGCCGCGGTGATTCTTTCGAACCCTGCCAGGAATCTATACACCTAGCAATAACGATTCTTGATTTCGAACAAAATATTAAATGCCATTGTAAGACACAGGAGTAAAGCATTTTATTTATTAGTTTATTTCTGCTGCCGACTTATATTTTAATATCGCGATAACGTCTAGTCATGTCCAATTTTGAAATGATTTTCCGAGATGAATTTGTGTGAGTTGATTCTGGACTGCAAATAGCCGGGATTACGCAAACTAATAGACCTTACCTACCTATTGATATTATTGGCTGTCACTTCGAGTAGTTCGAAGTTCAAAACTCTGACCACCAGTCGTAAGAAAGCGTCCATCACTGAATTGTGGAAGTTAGATAGGCACTACTTAAAATACTAGTACTCACCTACATGCGGTAAGACTGGAAGCTGAGCCCACCATAGTTAGGGAAAGGCTAGGTAGACTATCACTACGGGACGAGGCCCGAGACAGCGTACCAGCCATTGGTCCGGGACCCGCTGTCCCGGCCTGCCGTCTCTCGCTAATGTCTCAGATACGCAGCGCAACGCAAGTGTTCTAGGAAACAACGGGATAGTTTAAGTCAGTAAGATCCTGCCTAGGTAGACTCTCACTACGGGACGAGGCCCGAGACGGCGTGCCAGCCATTGGTCCGAGACCCGCTGTCCCGGCCTGCCGTCTCTCGCCAACTCAGATGCGCTGCGCAACGCAAGTATTCTAGGAAACAACGGGGTGGTCAGTAAGATCCTACCAGACCCCTCACCGCCCCTCCCCCCTCCCCAAAAATGATTAGTAAGTAGAGTAATGATTTGCGCATTCTCCATTCCAGCTGGTAACTGCCCCTTACCGTCGAAGGTGTACGGCTGCAGCCCCAAGTGCGTCCAGGACTACGAATGCGGTAACGGCAAGGTGTGCTGCAACAACGCCTGCAACGCCAAGTCCTGCACCATACCAGCTTCGAACGGCTCCGGTTCCAGTAGCTCCAGCAAGTCTCAGTGTAAGTATCATCATCTGCCTAGCCTTTTCCCAACTATATTGGGGTCGGCTTCCAGTCATACCGGATTCAGCTGAATACCAGTATTTAACTTGGAGCCGCAGCCTACCAGACCTCCACAACCCAATAACTGGGGAACACGGTACTTCTTGGCAAGACTGGTGTCAGATTTTCTGGCTACTGACACAGAACTTGAACAAGTGTGCAAGCACTCAAGCACCCCGGCCAATGGTAGCTGCAGAACACCGTGTTGTTGAAGTAAGTATGAGTCTGACAGATCACTGCTAGCCTGCCTTGTGGTGGACGGCATCCATGAGAAGTTCAAAAGTACGCTGGCCCCAAGTATCACATGGCAAGGCAGGAAGATGATAATTTAAAGACATAAAAAATAAGTAAAACTGTGTTTTCCAGCGGGAGCCGGCATTTACTGTGACAACGTGAAATGCAATTCGTTCGAAGTCTGCAAGTTGGACCCCAAGACAAAGCGCAATAAGTGCAGCCGACCCTGAAAAACGCGGCTATAGCTTTTGAGTTATATTATCATTTTGTATCCTGATTAAACCATTTTTTTTTACTTAATAAGACGTTGTTTTTATTTTGCACATAGGGAGATTTCAAAGCAATAACGGGATCGCTTCAGAGAATACTCTTCCAAATAAAACATTAAAATCAATTACCAATTGGCAAAGCTATCGATGAACGTACACATATATACTAAAAAACTTCAAACTTTCCCGACTAACTACTAAATAAATTTATATGAGCCATTTTGGGTTCAAACATTAGGTCCGGGTGCTCATCGAGTCTTTCGCGACATCAGCAAACAACTTCTCGACTGTTCACGTGGCAAGACGGCTGGGCCTTTACTCGGTCAAAGACTCAGCATTTCCATTCAACGCGGCAATGTTCTACCAGTGTTCATGGGCACGTTTCCCATTGACGGCGATGTGGATGAATGCTTTCAGGCTCAATGATTTCTTTTATTTTATCATTTCGCGAATTGTCTAGTGGTTTATTAGTATTCAGTAGACACATTAGGGTACCTACCTGTACCGTTGCGGAATTTGTTCGAAAGGGTCACCGCGGCCGGAACGCTAAGGGCACTAGAAGGATCACGGGTGGGTTTTAGTCAGTAAGATCTGACAAGCCCTTCCGCTCCGCCCAGAGTAGAAGAAATCATATGATTTCCCAAAAAAAAGGTTACTTATACCTATATATAAAAGTACTCTGTGCTTGTACCAAGGATAATATAATAAGTACTTGTGTTTATAATATATTATGAATACTTAAATTAATGAATTAATTGTTTTTACAGATAATTAATCATTAAAAACTAAGTATGTGAATTCGGTTAAAAATAAGTGATTTAGAAGAGAACAGAGAGTGAACAGTTTTGACTTATAGCGTTTTGACAGCTCATTTCGTGATTCCGTAAACATCTCACTTAAGTGAAGAGAACGTGAAGTGAGCTGTCAAACCATAAAAACTAGCTGGAATGACAGTTGACAATGAAAGGCAAAGGTCTTATGACAGACACCATAAAGAAATGAAAAAAAAAACAAATGATGATCTTAATTGCTTTTTTTTATTGGAACCAACAGAAAGAAATGAAATGTGAAAGAATGATAAAAAAATTAAAGAAAGCATAGCAAAACTACATTAAATAGAAGTAAATGTAGGTAATCTTAACCTAAATTAAGCCTGATGATTTATACATTATTATTAAATTTTGGAAACTGTATAACAATAATGGTCACTTAAAACTCAACATAAATTTCGAAACAATAAAGTCGATACTTGAGATGGTGGCAATGAACCCAAGGACAGTTATAGGCTACTATTTGCGAAAATAAAACTTGAATGCAAGCGAAGCTGTGGGAAAAAGCTACGTTGTGTTCTAGGTTATCCGAGGTCTCTGGTATTGGTTTTATTCCCGAGTACGGTTTATGTGGGCCGAACCAAGGGCGAGTCATAAGGAGAGATCTCTGTCCAGCAGTGGAATGAAACAGGCTTACAAAGAACTTTAAAAAGAACTATAGCCAAGATATTGGCTATTTTTGGCGTAAGTCTTAAGCCCGCTGACACTTCAGCCGCTTGGTGAACGGGTCAGGCTTGCAGACCTCGTATGGCATGCATTTGACTCCTTCGCAGTACACTCCACCACCGCCTACGCCTGGAATGAGGACACATTGTTATATACAGAGTGTTCCAAAATTGCGTCGTCACATTTAAGGATGGTGTTCTGTTACTGCTATAAGCGAAGAAACAAAATCAAAATAAAAAAATACTTTTTTCAAAAACCTTTCCTCGAAAAACGACTTGAGAGTTCTAAAAAGCCACTTTTCTGGCTGAATGATACAGTTGGCGCCATTAAATCTGTGACTTAACTAAAATAGACTCCAATTTCAACTGTATAACAGGATAGAGATTCTATTCTATTTCTATTCTACACTTCTTCTAAAAAACAATCAATAGAAGGTCTTACAGCTTTATGGGACCGCACATTTATGCGAAACTAAATGACCAACACAAAATTCTGCAACTAACTCAAACTAAATGTAAAAGTACGGTAACAAAATGGCTTCTTACACTGGACTATGACTTGACTGAAAGAATCTTATCCTAAATAACGCACGTGACTCACCCTTGCTAGGTACATAAATATGCATCTGTATTTTTTACATTTATATCTATACATTAATTCCTAAAAAAAAACCCCTTCCTTAAACTTCTATATACATATACATCAGGTGTAACATTTAGACACACTCATGTCACATACACAAACACACAAACTACACACACATGACATTACATATCATAGGTAACCTACTGTTTTATTTTCTTTTAATTATTTTATTTTTTTCGATTATTTGTAGAATAGTTTGATGAATATTGTAAAGGATAAAGGCACCATAATTATATAAACGGCACGAAGGAGCCTGGCTGGAACTCACGACACAGGGAATCCTAGTGTGAGTTTCAGGAAACAAAGCAATGATGTAATTTCTTAAACAATAAAAATTATTCTTATTCTTCTGAAACAGTCGTGTAAAACGAATGTGAGTGGCCTTTCAATAGAGAAGTATCAACTTCCTTCTTCTTCCTTCTCCTTCCTGTTATTTAATGAAAACTTCGTAGGTACTACAGCAGATCTGCTCAAAATCTATCTTTTTAACTGACCTTTGGTCGTGAGACATGGTCTAACCACCAACAAGGTACACAGTCGCTCTTACAAGAGGCCTTGAAGGTCACAATTTTCACAGTTACATCCAAAAGAACCAAGCTTAAACGTCTCCTGTGCCTGTCATTACCAGCACCCTAACCCTCCCAACCAGTAGTGGATCCAGTATTGACAAGACGCGGTGGTTTTCAGATTTTCAGTAGTGTGACTCTTCTATCTTTAGTGACTGTCAAAGGTTTGTAAATCGGGGGGCGCAGCAGTGCCAAGTCGCAAAGCAAACACTGCCGTACCATCCTTTTCTAGAATCATTTCGCGGCATTTTCAGGCCCCTATTTGAGAATCTCTGGATAAGACCAAAAAGCAGAAATTCTAGAAAGATATGACCAGAAACACAAGTCACACGACATTAACTATAATAATAAAGAAATCGCAGTAAGGAACCTTAGACTTGGCACGACTTTATCTAGATTTCATTACTTTTTAGAGATAAACAAGCAGCTCCATCGAGACTTGGCTAGTTTTTTACAGAATGTTTTTGGTGGGATGATATTTTCAACTAACGTGTTTCCTTTTAACGAAACGTTGTGTACATCATAACTTTGTACTGGGTGTACCGATTTCGATGATTCTTTAATTTTATATTCGAAAGCTGGTGCTTGTCGTGTGGTCCCATTTAAATTGAGATTTGAGATCCAGATCCAGATTGAGATCTGAGGATTAGTATTTAAGTTATCCCTAATAATGCGTAGCTTCATCTACATTGATGATGTTCTCATTCCGTCTTGTCGATGTAAAATAAAATTGTGTAAGATGGTTTGGAAGAGCATCTTAGTATTTCAACGTGGCCCCTTTCTAGTTTGGTGAAGATCTGATGAAGAACAGAGATAGTAAACGGAACTCTTCAATAAATGATATTGAAGAGTTCCGAATATTCACGAACCGATTCCCTCAAGCATTGATGATCGATCCGTGATCTGAATCCTATATTATTTAATCTCTCGAAAGGTCTTCATGTACACTGCACTTTATGGTCCAACTTACCAGTGTACTTCTGCTTGTACCTATCGTCCTGACTACTGCTCATCCAGGGCGCGCGGTTCACACAGGACTTGGTGTTGAACTGATTGGGACAGCACACCTGGCCGTACTTCTGACAGTCGGCATCGGAGTAACAGGTGGGCTTGTTGTTGTACACCTTGTTTTTAGGGGGACAGCTGCCGTGGCCGACGCCTGCTGCAAAAGCAACAAGAAATATTGTGATTTTAGAGGGTGGAAAACACGCAGATTGTGCCCCTGATGGTGCCTTAAAAATATTATAGTGGTTACTTAAAAATATTTCTAAAGTGGAATGTTTTAGACTATACTACTATTGTATTTAGACTTCATATAACTAAATTACCTTAGTGCTATTCTGTAAAAAACTCACTTTTAAAACAATTTGAAGTAGAATCGAGGTGAAATGACTAATTTCAAATTGACGATCAGCTTTACTATGAAGGCTGTTTTTTTCATTTATCACAAAGTGCTTTGAAAATTCAGAGTCAGCTTCAAATGAAAACTCAGCGCTCGGTCTTGATGGTAAACGATGGATGACGACTACAATGATCAAAGACACGGTTGGCGCAGTGGTTGAGCGTTCGGCTGCTCGAACTGCCGAAACAGATGTTTGTATGGCCTACAGATAATTGTTTTTGATCTGGATGTCTTGTGTATGTGAGTTTACATGTTTGTGAACGCACCCACGATACAGGAGTAAATCCTAGTATGCGGCAACGTTTTATTTTAAAAAAAGTAACCAATGAATCCAGCAGATGCGACGACTTTTCCTTTGAAGGCTGACGGGTTTTGACTGGTAGGGTACACAGCACGTGGTTGGGACGGTTTACGCTGGTAGTGAGTTCCACACTTTGATGGTTTTTTCCATCTACTTATTTAGGTAATGTTATTATAGGTATATTTCCCGTAAGGCAGGGCACTCCCCAACCTAAACATAACAGAGCACATTGCTCAACGTTATTTTTTTCCTGTTATGAGTAACTCAATTCGATATCTTACACGTTCTTATGAAAATATTCCACTAATGTATAACACATGTGAAATTAGAAAAATCATCATCTGCCTAGCCTTTTGTCCAACTATATTGGGGTCTGCTCCCAGTTAAGCCGGAATCAGCTGAATACCAGTATTTTACGTGAAGCGGCTGCCTACCAGACCTCCACAACCCATTAACTGGGGAACATGGTGCTTCTTGGCAAGACTGGTGTCTGATTTTCTGGCTTCTGATAATCCGTAACGACTGCCAAAGATCTCCAAATGACAGCCGGGACCAACGGCTTAACGTGCTTTCCGAGGCACGGAGAAGTCTCATTATGTTAAGATGGTCACCCACCTACAGACCAACCTCGGCAAGCGTTGCTTAACCTCGAAGATCGGCCCTTCGGCTGTTATAATTTAGCTACGAACTCCTCATGTGAAATTAGAAAAATATTAAAGGAAACAGACCTGATGCATAGTTGATGACCAGCAAGCTTGCCACGACGAAAACGAATGCTCTCAAAGCGCCTGGAAATAACAAACATTACTTATAATTATAAACCTTATAGGATATCAAACATCAGTAAGAGTTACTCGTAGTTGCTAACACGGAGTTTATAGGTAAAAACTAACGGAGTTAAAAAATACTCTGGTTTTTTTACTGTTTCGCAACGCGACGATGTTACTGTCATTCCTCACTCGCTCACTTGTCTTTACCGTGGACTAAAAAAAAACAAAAAGTACAAAATAACTTTAATTTCGGAAGTCGGTGTGTTCAACAACATGAAGCAACCAAAACACCGAGTTCCGAAATTAAAGTGGTTCACTTCCAGCTAAACATACCCATCACAGCGTACGTGGTATAAATTGGTGTAAACAATAATCAAACACGCGATTTCAGCTATCCCGACAGATTTGCTATCATTTATTGAAATTAACAAAAAACCGCTTGTTCGATTTCAATAAAATTTTCATGGGACCATTTGGGAAGCCCTTATACCCTTTCCAACAAAATAAGATTTTTTCAAATCGGTTGACATGCGACGGAGTTATGCGCGAACAAACATAAAACAAAAAAAAACATACAAACATCCGAATTGAGAACCTCCTCCTTTTTTAGAAGTCGGTTAAAAAGACATCCCAGAGTATTGCCTGTCGGTGTGCCGTATGAAACTCTTGAGATCGTCTACTATTTTCCGGTCAATTTCAGCCCCATCTACTGCTGATCTAGATTTTCCACTCTTCTTTCAATCTTTGGATACTTACTATGGATCATAGATTTTGCTATCAGAGTCAAAACTATGTATTTATTGGACTTACTGCTTTCCGTGATTTTTTGTATTAGGTAGTCGTCATTTTCGTGTCTCGAATTGAAATCAAATTTATCGTCATCTTGTTGCGAAACACAGCCTCGGAACCCATTCACATAATGCAGACATTTAATATGTAACCCAATTTTTCGTTTATCAGTTAAGAGGGAATATGCCTATTGGTTAATAATGTTAGTTAGTTCATTGGTGTTTCATAGGTAGTTAGTTAGTTAATTTTAAACTAACATAAATGTAAACTAATATTTAGTCAAGCTGATTTTCCTGAAAGATCAGCCAAAATGCAGCGATATTCTGTATAAGCGCGTAACCAGCTGTGCCTTTCGCGGCCGAATATTTGTTTAATTTCGGAATTGTACAGATTCGATTTCGTTTAGCAACATGAAAGTTTCTGAGCGTCTATATCCCATTAAATACCTGGTTACTGAATGACCTACCTATTTATCGAACTTAATGTTCTGACAATGGAAGAGCAGAATGAATTTCGTCTTCGTGGGATAATAGCCATGGATATCAACTTTATCGGGGATTAATGGACTCCTACACTATCTAGAACTTCCTTTGAGAACTCCCTATTACTACTACGTACTACTAAGTTCCTTCTGCCACCATAAGTTTGGAGGGCAAGAAATGTTTATAGGATTTCCGTCTTGCTGCTCGACTTCCAGTGGGACATAGAATAGAATAATAATAATAATAATAATAATAAATTATTTATTTCAGACTCATCTTGCGATTACATCCATATTTGTTAGTACAATGCGAGCTTATAAACTAGTGTTAGTAAACAAGTATTTGCTAAATGTAGTGGCCCGGGTGGACTCCCCGATTATGGTGGAAAATCACTATATGACTGCATGCAGCCGTATCCAGCGAGCCAGCATCGGAGAGTCCCACCGGTCCGCCAGCGCGCGCAGGATGGTGTTGGGACTGTCGCGCGTACGGCGCATGATAGAAGCGCACCGTTTGCGCATGATGGCCGCGAAGCCGTCTATGTGGGCCGCCGCGAACATCGCGGAGGCGCTACAGTGGCGCGGCAGCCCCATCAGCACCCGGAACGCGTTATTGTATTGAACGCGTACTCTTTATTATGTACACCATATAAGTTACAGAAAATATAGATGAAGAAAACATTACGTAGGGTGGCACAATGGGCGGCCTTACCGCTAAAAGCGATCTTTTCAAGACAACCTTTGGATGGATTTTATCATATTTCTATAACTTACTACTACCAGGAGCCACATGTACTCCAGCTTCGAAATCGTCCACTGCTGGGTGCCGCCCCTTCTATCTGTCATACCACCCAGTTCCATACAACCCAATTCAACAATTAAAGGAACAAAAACTTACTTACTCATTAAAAGCATATATTAAAGCTTCCTTTAGAGGGCTCAAATATGTTAAAAACACGCACTAATGCCACAGGTCTTCACCAAACAGAATACACCATTCAAATGACGCTATGTTTTCCGTCACTAGAAGAATATAATACGCTAATAACGTTACGTTACGTTACGTTACGTTAATACGTTAATATTACAGTCTTTGTGTTATTGGTTGATTAGTCTGTAAGCCTTCTTTAAAATTAAATAAATAAATAAATAAATAAATAAATAAATAAATAAATAAATAATACACGGTTAGGTACATGAGTCAGGGTGATAGCAGCTGACTGGCCTGTGAGTAAGCTGAATAAATAGGCATGTTACTGTGAGTTATGTAATTTCATACGTCTTATTTATTCAGCTTATCAGTTTTGAACTCCAATTAATTTGTGTTATAGATGTGAAGAGACCAGTTCAGGCTAAAAAAAGGGAGGTGCCCTTTTTTTTGGATGGGAAATCATCAAATGACTTCTCCCGCTCTGGGCGGAGCGGGAGGGAGTGTCAGACTCTTACTGACTAAAACCCACCCGTGATCCTTCTTGTGCCCTTTGCGTTCCAGGACCACGGTGACTCTTTCGAACAAATTCCGCAACCCTAGCAGGCACTGACCCTATCGGGCTCCGTCTTCTTTGCTGACGGCTCTTTGAGGCGCTAGTGGAACACGACGCGCCGTCGACTCGGGCCTGGTTGCTATCGGATGGCGAGCCACCCATAGCTCGCCATCCGCAGGCCCGCGCCTACGGTGGCCGGGAATCGCCCTGCGTTTCCCGACACCCGGGGCGTCTTCTGTTGGGCGTTCCGCCTACTTAGAGACACCACCCTGCACTCAGTAATTGAAACAGCCAAAGCTGGAGAAAAACATTTAAGGTAGCCTGTCTGAACTGTGAGCGAGCGGGCTACGTCCGCGTCGTACAAATGCGCCGGGAGAGATGAGCGAAGATCGTCACTCTCTGGACGCCTCAGGGAGGATGTTGCCGTGGAGGTCGACCGCTGTGAAGGTGATGTGACGATCTGATCAAGTTTGCGCGGCAAACTAGGCCATAGATTGTACACGGCAGATAGGTTTGGAAAAGAAAGGCGATGCCTTTGCCCCGCAGTGGGACAGGATATAAGCAGCAGAAATGATGACCGGCTATTGTGGAACTTTTGTTACGCGAAATAAACATTAGTGAATTGGGGATTGACAGCTTACCTAATCACACGTTTAATTAATAATACTGTTTACAATCTATGAAAAGTGAGCTTTAAATGAACTGAGATTTCCTCTGAAGCTGAAGATGGAGAGCTCTCTGCACATTCTTTTCAACTTGGTAGAATGAGGTGTTATCATTCATGAGTTGTTATCACACATGTCATTCCACCTGTTAGCGATCCCTACATTTTTTCGACAAGTTATTGTCAATGGAAATGTCAAATTTGACAGATACTGGTAGGTGACGTATATTATGACAGCCATTGTGGATGGGACGTTAGGCCTAACGGTTGAGATATTCTTTTCTTTGTAAATCTAGATAATATCAACTTACGAGTTCATTAAAGTATTTCAGGAAACTAAAGACTGTGTATAATTACACCTGACACCGTTCACAGTCAGAAGTGGTAAGAACAAAAAAAAAAAGTGTTGGAGAAAATTCTCAGGTATGTTATTTGATCTATTTATTCTGCTAAATGAACCGGTAACAGGTAGTATATATCAATTATGATCGCAAATGAATATTGGAATGCTATTATACATATTCAAATAAACTATTATATGCGTATTTTCAAGATATTTAAAATAAAAGGTGATTTTAATCATACCAACGTACAATAAGTGCGTGGCGAGGGTAGTTGGTAGGAAAAAAAGTAGGTCACGAATGAATGACAACTACAATAAGAGGTGCATATATTGGTACGGGAGCTAGCAACGTTTCAAAAGTAAGAATTTTAGGTCAGCTGATTTTGTGATATGTCGTCCTTCTTGCACTTTCGGTTAGAGTCTGGGCTATCTGGCTGGCGGTAGCGGTTGCGTTCATTAGTGCGCATCCTACCTGTCCAGGTAATAATCCTGGATTTTAAAAACATTTTAGAAGTCGTAATTTATAATTTTTTGTTATTAAATAAGTCTACCTGACATACTTTTTTTATTGCCTGACATTTTTGACAATGCTAACTGTGTGCCATACGCGATTATTTTTTATTTTTTTATAAAAATTTCAAAGTATTTTATAATGTCTGTAATTTTAATATTATGTTATTTAAATATAAAATAACTTAAAATTAATTTGCCAGACATTAATTCGATTGTTAAACCTTGAATTAAATTAAAAAGGCATGAAAACTATTGCAGTATGATGCTAGTAGTCCGAGAGAGACAGTTGCAGAATAAGTCGAGAATGAAAAATAGAACCATTACAAATGTAAATTACTTGTCACTGTACATATAATAATAATAAATGAACTCAAACCGAACTCGACGCCCTGGATAGGAGAGTCCGCATACTGCTGACTGCAAACCGGATGCATCACCCACGATCGCGGTGATGAGACTGTACATCCCGCGGAAGTGTGGAGGTCGAGGCTTTTTAAATGCTAAGACTTCTACAACCGCGAGATGTGCAGTCTCAGAGAATATTTTCTCAAAGCCGATGTGGGTATGCACCGAGATGTGGTCGCAGTGGACAAGGGACTCACCCCGTTATCCATGGCTAAAGAGAACTGGCACAAACCTGTGATACCTACTACAGATGATCGTAAGGAGATATGGAGAGGCAACGAGCTTCATGGACGCTTCTGTCGGGCTCTTTATGGGTCCGATGTAGATTCCTCAGCGTCCGTGACCTGGCTACGTTTCGGTGATCTTTTCGGAGAAACTGAAGGTTTTGTTTGTGCAATTATGGACGAAGTTATCTTAACGAACAACTGTCGGAGGCATATTATGAAGAATGGGACGTGTGTTGGGCATGCCACCGTCCGGGTGAGTCCGTCAGACATATTATCTCTAGTTGTTCTCGCCTGGGTAACAGCAGCTGGATCAAGCCCTTGATCCAGCTGCCCAACGAGAGCATCTTAAGATCTTGGTCGAGGCGCTTGGCAACTATGCCATGGTCGTCACGACTATTGGCACAATGACTGCTGTGTTCAAATCACACAAGTCGACAACCTCGCGAGCTAAGTCAAGATACTTCGTTTGTTATATCAACAATCATTGCGCGACGCTCTAGTCAGTCTATCACCACTATGTCAGGCTTATTGGCAACAAAAGTCCTGTCAGTGATGATAGACCGATCCCAATACAATGTGCAATTGCCATTTTCGTCGGCCACATACCCATAGTACGGTACTTCCGATTCGACAAGATTGTATTTAAGAGCAAGTTGCTGATGGATAATCCTGGCTACAAGGTTGTGCCTGTGCAAATAGTCTCCGTTAGCCAGACTAGAACAACCGGAAATAATGTGGCGGATGGATTCCCCCGGCCGATGACATGCCCGACATATGTCAACCGTACCGTCCTTCACAATGTATTTCCAGTAGTTGTTCGTCATCATAATTCCGTCCATAATCGCACAGATAAAACCTTCGGTTTCCCCGAAGAGGTCACCAAAATGTAGCCAGGCTACAGACGCTAAAAAGTCTACTTCGGGCCCATGTAGGACCCGATAAAAGCACCCGTGAAGCTCCTTGCTCTGCCATACCTCCCTGCGATCATCTGTTGTAAGACCTACAGGTTTGCGCCAGTTCTTGTTAGCCAAGGAGAGTGGGGTGAAGCCCTTATCCACTGCGACGACATCCCGGTGCATACCCATGTCGGCTTCTAGGAAGTATTCCCTAAGACTGCATACCTCGCGGTTAGCATTTAAGAAGCCTCGACCCCCACACTTCCGCGGAATATACAGCCTCACTACAGATGATTGTGGGTGACGCATCCGATTTGCAGTCAACAGTGAACGGACCCTTCTATCGAGGGCGTCTAGTTCTGTCTGAGTCCATTTGAGTATGCCGAAAAAGTACATCAATACCCGCCCGATAAAAGACTATTTAAGACCTTTGTTCAGGCGGCCAAAGAAGCGCTCCTTCAACGATTGTATCACGTCAGTAGCATTGATGCCCAGCGCTTCCGACATACCCAAATACTTTTTAATTTTATAATATAATAATAATAACATGTAATTTACTTTTGTAATGATTCCCTGTCTCATTCTCGACTTATTCTGCAACTATCTCTCTCGGACTACTAGTATAATACTGCAATACTTTTCATGACTTTTTCATTTTAATTCAAGGTTTAACAATCGAATTAATGTCTGGCAAATTAATTTTAAGTTTTTTTATATTTAAATAACATAATATTAAAATTACAGACATTATAAAATACTTTGAAATTTTTATAAAAAAATAAAAAATAATCGCGTATGGCACACAGTTAGCATTGTCAAAAATGTCTGGCAATAAAAAAAGTATGTCAGGTAGACTTATTTAAAAACAAAAAATTAAAAATTACGACTTCTAAAATGTTTTTAAAATCCAGGATTATTACCTGGACAGGTAGGATGCGCACTAATGAACGCAACCGCTACCGCCAGCCAGATAGCCCAGACTCTAACCGAAAGTGCAAGAAGGACGACATATCACAAAATCAGCTGACCTAAAATTCTTTCTCGAAAACGTTGCTACCTCCTATACTATATCGTTCGTTCGCCCAGTCTGTTTATGTCTGTAGTGAATGGAATAAACACCATTTTAATACATATATGTACTTATACTACTGTTGTAAGAATGAATTCATACCTAATTAAAAAGCAATGTGAACTTTAAATTGTATACTCGTGGGTCACCTTTGTGTCCTATGAGATATAATCATAACTTATATAGGTATCTATGAAACCAATATACTAACCTATTCTAGAAGGCTTGCGTGTATCCAGATTGGTAGGTACTTCACAACTTAATAACGGTTTGGAGATGGTTATAGGTGGCACAATGGGTACCTACGAATGTTTCTACTTAGGTGTATGTACTCGTAGTTTAACGTAGTCATATGGGCAGACACAAAACAACATGGGCTTTCTATGAACATTATTATTGGTGAGCTACGACAGTTAAAAACTGTTACCATTCGTTGCGTTGCTACAGCTGCATTTAATTGTAGACTTTAGCTGATATTATATCAATATTATGCTGAACTTATTCGAATAAAATATGTATTAATCACCATTTAAACGAGCAATCAGTGAGACACTTCAAAAGTATTAATACGTAATTATTTTTGTTTTTCTTTTCCTTACCTACTAATACCTACCACTCGATACTAACTTAAACCACGTTTTACTCCACTATGGTTATATAAAAATAAATGAATGTCACAAATTACGTGTTACTTTTGGTGAATTTGGTGGATATATATGTTTATGTATTGGTAATCATAGTCTCCACTATTAAATATAGTTCTACTATATAATGGCTTCCAGTGATAGGTCGAATTATACTCCGCCTTTAGAACCGACTCGACATAGTAGATCGTCACGGAATCCTGAACGTATACAGGAGCCAAGAAGGAATCAGCGTTCTAAGACGAGAGCAAATCGAAGACAAAGTAAACGTGAAACATGGCGTAGCAGATCTCGTCGTAGAACGGCATCCCCTTTATCATATCGGGGTGATAGAAGTAGTACATATTCGGAAAATAGTTATCCCTATTCACAATATAGACACAAGACCCAGCATTCACAACGCTATAAGCGTCGTAGTCGTAAATCTCTATCGTTGAGTACTGATAGTAATGATACTAACGTCACCGATTCTGAACACGAAAAGCGAAGCCAATATAAACGAAGACGAGATTCATCTGATCTGTCTGATGATTCGACATCCATAAAACGTAGACGCTCTCGTTCGAGAATTCATTCTCACCGGAAACAAAAACGATCCAGTACTCTCCAAGAAAATCAGTTTCTGAAGAGGTTTTGTAAAATTATTAAAGGCAATAACTTTGAAGGATCACATAATGTGATCCCAGAATTCGATCCCGACGCACATTCACAAACGGCAATAGATTGGATTCGTAAGGTGAACGAAACAGCAAAAATATATGGATGGACAGAGAGGCAAACAATTTATTATGCTATCCCGAAGCTCTCTGGTCATGCAAAGAAATGGTACCAGGGTAGGACTACTATTGATTTAAGCTGGAAACAGTGGCAAAGAAAAATTGTAAAAACTTTTCCAGACGATCGTAACTACGCTGACCGTCTGACGGAAATGCTTAGCAGAAGAAGTAGGAGAGAGGAATCGCTCGAAGAATATTTCCATGAAAAGGCTAGATTGGTAAAAATGTGCGGTATCAAGGGGAGAAACGCTGTTGATTGCATAATCAGTGGTATCTTTGATAATGGGATAAGGCTAAACGCTCAAGGAGCTAGTTTTATAAGGTCATCGGATTTGCTAAAATATTTACGTCGAATTTCAAAACGAGGAAATCCAATGTCTAAGAGAGATGCTTTGTTGCCAAAACAGGAATCGCAACAAATAAAGAATTCAGAGACTAATCGTAACAACGTGTCAAATAAATCAATACCCTCAACCAACCGGCCAAGGCCTAGGTCTTTTCAATGTTATAATTGCGGCGATACTGGGCATACGGCGCGTAACTGCAGCAAACCTTTAAAAAGATGTGATAAATGCTCTCGGCTAGGACATATGACACAAAATTGTGATATACTAGGTTCTCGAACTAAAATTGAAAACACACAAGAAAATACTAATCATAATCCTGCCAAAGACGTCCTACAAATTACGACAAATGAATCAACAAATAGTAAGTATTTTAAAACTATTGCTGTAAATAACAAATCGGCTTCAGCGTATGTAGACTTTGGAAGTCAATGTACCTTAATACGAGAATCGGTTTTTAAAGACATGAATGTAGTTCCAAATAAGACTGCACTTCCTGTTATTAGTGGATTCGGGTTTGGAAGTGTCGTACCAATTGCTAGGATATTCGTTACTGTTGTCGTAGATGCGGTTCAAGCCGACATAGAAGCATTTATTGTACCGGATCACTTACTTAAGACAGACGTACTTATTGGGCAGTCTCTGACGGAGTTGCCCACGGTTACCGTTTATAAGACTAGCAATAGGCTTATCCTTTATTGTGATGATTCCGATATAGATAAAATGGATGTTTTTAATGCGAATGATATCTCAATCAGGGGTTTGCAGGATATAGAGGTACATACACAAAACAAATTTTCAGGTTCATTATTTGTCCCAGGTAGCGCATGCATGAAACCTGGTAATGAATACATTGTATTGCAAGGTATCTATCAATTTCATAATGGGACGAGTCGATGTATAGTCATTAATTTGTCACAAAATCCAATTTCTCTCGTCAAGTCAAAATTGTTAGCACGAGCAACAAAATTAAGTAATCAAGGGTCATTTATGTCGAAGTCCGAACCCCTGGATGTTAATTCTATTAATCTCAATACTCAGTCGTCTGATACTTGTGTTAAGCCAAACATCATAAAGGAACCTATTACTTTAGATATGTTAAATGTTGGCCCCAAAGTAAGCGATGCTGAAAAAAATCAGTTATTAGGTCTTCTGAATAAGTTTAGGGACTGTTTTGCTTTTAATATGCAAGAACTTGGGTTGACACCCATAACTGAAATGACACTCCGTCTGAACGATAATACGCCTGTTATTTATAGGCCGTATAGACTCCCATTTAGTGAGCGCGCAAAGGTAAGGGAAATGATAGGCGAAATGTTGGCTAATAACATTATAAGAGAATCCCAATCAGCTTATGCCAGCCCTATAGTGCTGGTGCGTAAAAAGAACAATGAATACAGACTTTGCATAGATTATCGTGCATTAAACAAAAAGACAGTAAAAGACAGTTATCCGATGCCTGTCATTGATGACCAGCTCGACCGTCTAAGTGGTAAATCATACTTCACAAGCTTAGACCTGGCATCTGGTTATCATCAAATTCCAGTGGCTGAGGAGTCACGTCACGCAACAGCTTTCGTGACTCCTGATGGTCACTATGAGTATATGAGGATGCCATTTGGTCTTGTAAATGCCCCTGCAGTATTCCAAAGTATGATTAATAAAGCATTGGGATCGCAACGGTTTGATCTGGCAATTCCTTATTTAGACGATTTACTATCTACTGGAAACTCTTTTGACGAGGCGTTCGGCAAGCTGGAGGCTATCTTGAGCCTTTTACGTAATGCCAAGCTGACCCTTAATCTGAAAAAGTGTTCCTTTTTCCAATCGGAAATCGAATATCTAGGGTATGAGATTTCCGAAGCTGGCCTTAAACCTGGCTGTAAAAAAACAAGGGCGGTTTCTGAGTTCCCAAAACCGTCAAATGCCCACCAGGTTCGTCAGTTTGTTGGCTTGGCCAGTTACTTTCGTCGTTTTGTTTATAACTTTGCATCCATTGCGAGACCATTGACTCGGCTGACCAAAGCCGATGTTCCCTGGCATTGGGGTGACGAACAAGATAGCGCATTTGAAGAAATAAAATCTAAATTGACAGTTAGACCAGTACTGGCCCTATACAATCCAGATTATATTACAGAGGTTCATTGCGATGCCAGTAAATTAGGAATTGGAGGTATATTGCTTCAGAGACTTAATGAAGAATACCCTTTTAGACCAGTTGCTTATTTCAGCCGTCAAACAACACGGGAGGAAGCATTTTGGCACTCCTATGAACTAGAAACAATGGCGGTTGTCCTTACCCTAAAGAAATTTAGAGTTTATTTGATCGGTCTAGAGTTTAAGGTTATTACAGACTGCAATGCCTTACGCACTACATTAGTTAAGCGAGATTTAATACCTAAAATAGCAAGATGGTGGCTAATGCTGCAGGAATATAACTTCACAATCGAATACCGGCCAGGTCATAACATGCAGCATGTTGACGCTTTGAGCCGGAACCCGGTCTCACCTACTAATAATGCGGGGGAGTTAGAAGTCTTTAATATCACGACTCAAGACTGGCTTCACACCGTACAGATGACAGACCCGCGTATAAAACATATTAAAACTATCTTAGAAACCAGCGAGGAGGATATCAAAGACATTTCTAATAACTACGTATTACGCGATGGTAAAATATATAGGCGTATAGGATCCAAATTGAAATGGGTGGTACCTAGTTCAGCGCGATGGAGAATTTGTCAGCTTAATCACGACGAAGCGGGTCATTTCTCAACTGATAAAACCATGGAGAAGATTGGAGCCGATTATTGGTTCCCAAAAATGAACCGCTTCGTCAGAAAGTATGTAAATGCTTGCATAAATTGCGCTTATAATAAAGAGATGTCTGGGAAAAAGTCGGGGTATTTAAATCCGATTCCCAAGGTAAATGCAATATTTCACACCATACACATGGACCATTTGGGACCATTTATAAAAAGCAAAAAAGGGAATACCTACATTCTTGGAGTCATTGACGGATTCAGCAAATTCATATTTGTTAAAGCTGTAAAGAACACTAGGTCAAAGACCACGATTAAAACACTCGAGGATATTTTCGCAACATTTGGATGTCCGAAAGTAATTATTTCAGACCAAGGCACAAGTTTTACATCTGGCGAATTCAAAACCTTTGTGACTTCGATTGGAGCCAAACATGTCCTAAATGCTGTGGCAACACCTCGAGCAAATGGGCAGATTGAACGATACAATCGAACAATTTTGAATTCGCTAGCCGCTATGAACCATGGTCTGGATGAGAGGGAGTGGGATACAAATGTTGCAAAATTACAATGGAGTCTCAACAATACAATAAATAAAAGCACTGGCAAATCGCCAGCTGAAGTAGTTTTTGGGCAAAGAACTACATGCCAGGCGGAAGGAATTCTGAAAGGAGCACTAGACACAGACGTTCAGATTTCAGAAACCGACAGAGATGAAATGAGGAAATCTATAGGACACAAAATTACCGAGGGACAGAAAAAGATGAAAGAATATTTTGATAAAACGAGGGCTCCAACTAAGACGTTTAAAGAGGGTGATCTTGTCATGATACCAAACAACAATCCAGACAGGGGCAAGAGCAAAAAGTTAGCCGCAAAGTTCAAGGGTCCACTTAAAGTAACAGCAGTCCTAGAGAAAGACCGGTATGAAGTATCTAGTATTAAGGGTCTTTCTCAAAGACAATATAAGAATATCTTCCCGGCTGATCAATTAAAGCCGTGGATCAATTTATGTTTATCACCGGTAGTTAGTGATAAAAGTGAGAATAGTGATTCTGATTCAGAAGAATAGTTAAAAATATAATATTTTGATGTATGTGTATGTATTTACTTATATATATGAAGATACCGTAGTGGAGTTATATGTCTAGTAATAGTGACCAGCAGCCCTTAACCCAACTTCCATGTCATTTACAGCTTAGATTAGTGTCGGCACCGGAGAGTCGGCAATGTCCGGTTATTTATCAATACTAAGAGCCTGATGAAAGAGCGCTAATGAGGACCAGCTGCTGGCAGACCGTGGCTCTCGGGTGGCTAAACGGCAGATCATGAATAATGTTTGGCTGATTGCAAGCTAATGGCTCTCGGGTGGCCTAATAATTCTGATGATTCAAGGAAACGAGCAGACCGTGGCTTTCGGATGGCTAAACGGGAGCTTTGTGCTAATCTGATAGTATGTGATTGATGTGGCTTACGGATAAAAGTGTGAAGTTACATATTATTGAACGGTTATGCAATTAATTTTTAAATTATTTTCATAGTTTACTGTGTTTAGAATACCACTGATTGATGAATTGACTAACTAACCATAGAAAAACATGCTTAACGAAATTACCGTTTAATGTTAAGTTGTAAGCAAAAGATATTCTTAGTTTATGCCAATTATTTTTACCTAATGTAATGTTTAATACTAATGAATTGTTAATTAAGTTGTTTACCTGTATGTATTTTTTTTATCTTCTTTTTTTTCTCTTGGTATGAGGCCATACCCTGTACTAAAGAATGGCCGAGATTTATTTAGGAATGGGGACATTCCCATTGCAGAATGGCCGTCTGTTAGCGATCCCTACATTTTTTCGACAAGTTATTGTCAATGGAAATGTCAAATTTGACAGATACTGGTAGGTGACGTATATTATGACAGCCATTGTGGATGGGACGTTAGGCCTAACGGTTGAGATATTCTTTTCTTTGTAAATCTAGATAATATCAACTTACGAGTTCATTAAAGTATTTCAGGAAACTAAAGACTGTGTATAATTACACCTGACACCGTTCACACACCGAATACTAGGGCCAGATATTCATAGCTTAATAGAATTTGAATTGTGTTAAAAACTCACCGTTAAAACTAAGGTGAAGTGCTATCATGAAACTAAAGAATTAGTTACATATAGCGCTGGAGAATAGACTGACGCTGAAATTATTAATGTTTAAGGACTCACCCATTTTGAATACAGTTTTCCCTTTTTGTCCAGTACCGATGCGAATTAACTTTAGACTAGCTAGTCTCAAGCAAACTAATGAGCTTGGTTCCCCGTTAGGGCAATAAATACACACTCTGAGATACCTACTTATGATTCACACAATTATTTTATAATCGACATTTTATTTATTTTCCTTCAAAATGTTTGAATGGAATTTCTAGAATAAGAAATATGTAAGTTAGTGTAATCTCATTGGATCGTGTATTTGGTTTTCAACTTCACTAGTCTAAGTCTGAGGTACCTTTTTTGTAGATGGTAAATCATCAAATGACTTCTTCCGCTTTGGGCGGAGCAGAAGGGAGTGTCAGGTTTACTGACGACAAAATTGAAAAAATTGCTCTGCGACTCCCGACATCTGCATCCGGGGCGTCTCCTTCTGTGGCGGCGGCTCCTCCTTCGCTAGCATTTCTGCAACGCAGAAGAAGATGCGCAACGCAGCTCCATCCATGGTCCGGATCGAAACAGAGACGGCGTTGCTCCCTAGAGTCCTCCAGACGATCGACACAGTGTTGACAACGAGACGTGTCCTCCCACCGAATCCGGTACAGGTACCTCCTGAAACATCCGCGTCCGGTGAGTACCCGCCTGCGTCAGGCGGAAGGTAAAGTACGCAGTGGCGCTTCTCAAACCACTCCTCAAAGAGTGGACTTATCGCCGCAATGGTGGCGTACCCAAAGTGTGAGGTACATACGTGTTTGGGTATCCAAGACACAAAATGGTCAGTTTACTAGTGAATTTAAAATAATAAGGGAAGTAACCAAAATGATCTTTAAAACTAACGGTAGGCACGTCAATAGGTAAGCACACGTGCAAATAGATTGAGTTTACCCTACTCCTAACCCCAAAGTCTAAGTAAGTCCCGAAAAAGGAACGAATGAGTAGAATTTAAACAACTCTCCCCGCATCAAGAGTGACTCAGACACAAAGACGACGACGACGACATGGGTAGGGCTGCCATCACAGATGTTGCCAACGCCGGACAAAATCTTATAAATCCCGGACATTTGGGAGAAATTGCTTTTTTGCCCGGAAAAAAAGGCCTTTTAACTAAATAAACAAAGTTAACAGTTAATCTGTAACAGCTTGATTATAATATAAACTATGGCGTCGGCTATTTTTCGGCGCCGGATTTACGAGTAGATTGTATCCCGCACGATTACGAATGAAGTTTTAAATAAGTTTTGTTTGATTTGTTGCATATCTTTCAAATTTTCAATGGAGGATGACACAAAAAATGACCGGGTTTTACCAGGACACATCTGAAAACCACGCCCGGACGCTCCCCGGACGCCCTTCAAACTAGGACAAATCCGGGGTAACCCGGACGGATGGCAACCTTATTCATGGGTGGCAGCCCGCTGAAAGATATAGTCGCGCATCAGCTCAGTAATATAGAAGTCTCCCCCCTTTCTACGCACTAAAGTAGTGATCGGGGTGGAACTTTTGCTTTGTTTTTAGGACTCATTAGATTATTATTAAATTCAAAACCAATTTTTGAATAACATACATATTTAATAATAATTCTAAACTACACTTTATAGAGCTATCGGCGAGGAAAACCAAATACTTATTGTTTGTCAACGAGAACTCGTGCCTACATACATACATATGTATGTAGGGTGTTCGCTAAAAACTATCTGAAATACACACACACATACTTCTGAACTTGGTACCTACGGAAATAATGAATTTCATCAACCACTGTAACTGCAACCAAGTAACTACCTAAATCGTGCTGAAGTACCTATTTAAAGTAAATAGGATGTTTACCAAATCAATCAACCTATTCATCATCTACTAGTAAGTACAAAATATGTGGTTGTAATAGTACAGTAGTCTATACTCAACTATACTGATATCATAAAGAGGAAAGATTTTTTGTTTGTTTTCTTTGTACCGAATAAGCTCTGAAACCTCTGGACCAATATTAAAAAAATTTCACCAATGGAAAGCATAATGTAGCCGCGAGTAACATAGGCTATATTTTATTTACGTTTGGTAAGTAAACGTAAATAAAATATGGCATAGCATTAACGTGATTTATGAGTCCGGAGGAGTCTCCCCACAACCCATTCACAGTCCAACCTCGGCAACCGTTGCTTATATATATGCATGTTGGATATATGTTATACCCAAAGACCGATAACGCTCATTGGACGAAAAATAGCTAATAACGCTTTATGATTTGTTTCCAAAATTCGTGTCCTGGCATCTAAGAAATCGGCCACAACACGTTGTGGAAATGCCCTGCCGTATTCTGAATCGCCATTTATGCAATCAGATCTCGAAATAAGTACCTATGCTGTATAGACATGGCTGTCATGTTATCGGCCAGCACAAATTTAACTACGACGACAGGGCTCATATTTCTGTCTGCAGGGTTTAGAAATACCTAACATGAATGAAAAAGGTACGACAGGAGCTAAGTTCGCTCGCTCACTCTAGCTTCCGCCATTGCCTTCGAACTGAACTTATACGTGCCGGGATGCTCTAAGTTCCCTCAATCTTATCCTTATTCCGCGATATGATTGAATAAGTTAGGGCTCAGAACGCGTAGCGTAGGCTACGCTTATAATATGTACTACGACACGACATTCGCGCTGTGGCCACAAGTGTGAAAAAGGCTTTGATCGCAAAGCGTTTATGCCAGCCTATTTGTTTCATTTGTTTATTGTTCTTTGTTGGTAGTCGATGATCCGATAAATCACATTAGTACTTCCAGGAATATTATATACTGGACAGGCATAAGCTGGAATCTTCAAGCCCGTTCTTTATTGATACGTTATCAGGCGGTGGTGAAGTTATTTTGAATTTAATTTTGAAATTAAAAAAGTTTTGCAAGAAACGGTCAACTAACTAAGATACAAACAATAGAACATTGCAAGTTGAATAAAAACATCTAAAAAATCAGTTTCATTCGATAAGTCCCCTAGCTCCGTCTCCTAGATTACGTATAGTCGATACCGTCTTGCCTCCGGCTGTATGCTAGTAACTCCTTCGCCTCCCTTGCAATACCACGCTGGCAGGCCGCGCTCCGCAGCCGCGAACACGCGATCATAACATTTTTAAATAAAAAAAAAACAATTAGGCGTTCTTTTTTTAAATTCAAAATCTGTATTAGCTCACGCGATTGCGATATTAATGAATCGAACGAATATTTGAGTGAAAATATATCGGTAATGTAAAAATTAAGTTGATGAAAGTTTAGTTGAAGTTGATTTTTTAAGAAAGTGGACTGCAAAATATTTAGTAGGTACTAAAGCGGTTAAATTAATTTGAATATCTAAATAAAGATAACGGAAATTTGACAACATTAGGTACATTTTATATTTAAATTAGAGTGGACTGAACTCTGAACTTGGCAGAAGATTAGGGGAAGATCAAAGAAACGATGGGTATGGGAAACATAGCATATAATTATGAGATGATGATTAATAGAAAAAAAAATGGGGCTATTTGGTCGTCTTAATGGAAGAAACAGACATGTTACCCCAAATAAATTGTCATAAGGGGCAAGTTAAACTGCGTTTTCTGAATATATATACCTATTTGAAGTTAAGAATGTTTCACTATAGTTTCTTGTCCTATCTTCTCCATAAGAATCTACTTTTGCGAATGGACATCTAGAGTCACTATAATATTTTAATGAATCGACTTTGACTTTCAAACCCTCATTTTATGCTAAATTGTGACAGGTTTTCAGGCTAACATAGAGTTCGACAACTACTCAACTTGACAGATTCATAATTTGGGCGTAAGTGTTACCCTCGAATTTATTAAAAACTACCGAGCGGATATTCATACCATTTTCGCCAATGAGTACATTCATGAGTGAGGGAAGGGTTTTATGTAAATTGGTTAAAATATGACGATGTTTGTTGATGTCGACAAAAATCAATAATCAAATAAAGTAAAATAAAATATATTTATATATATAGGGAGCTACATATATTATTATGTATGCTCTGCTCCCAGTGCAAGATCGGAGCGGGTAACTAGTGAACACGTAAATTATTTTTTTTTGAGATAATAATATATGTAGGTAACTTAGGATTTACCAGCATTTTTTCTGAAAATACATCTCTGCCTAAAACTTCGAGGATTGCATATTTAAAACATCACGCTGAGTGATTTTACTGAAACGTGTTATCACCGCAAAAAATATTGGTTTCAATTATGACGTGTTTTGACACAAACCACTTAGTTATTCAGCAAAGGAAATAACATTGACAGCCTAATGACAAGGCCCCTATATCTGTTGCCAATCGATACGTCTGACTAATAATTCACTTCAGCTCGTCCACCGGCCGTACGTAATACAATATCGATGCATCGTAGCTACAGAACACTGAAGCGACTAGACTGCCATACTGGAGGCGACATTTTTAAAACTTTCCATTCAAGGCAAGGTTGTCAGGAAGTGTCGTCGTTTATCATAGTTGACAGTTAATCGTAAGTGGCAGACAATGAGGATTTTACTTTTAAATTACTTAACACTGATCCTACTTCAGGACTTGCTCTGCGTCATAGTTTTTTCACTGTTTAATGAGTTAAATTTAACTTTGCATCCTCTTTTCATCAATTAGTCTCTGTCTCTGACACCTCTAACCTAGACTAGAGTCAAGAGCAAACCCATCTCGATCACATAAAAAAGAAGAAAACTAGGCTTTAAATATACGAAATATTCATTCGTTTTTTCATTCACTCAAAATATAAAGCTCTCGGTTCATGGATTTAACCTGGGCAATCCTGTATTATTTACGGGGAAAACCTACGACTAAAATAAGTATTATAATTTGGGAAAACGGAAATGATATCAGTCTAAGGTAATTTAGGAGCAGTAATTTGCAAAACAATGAAACATCTCTCATACAAACTTAGAACTTTTGGGGGAAGTTGTGAAAAACTGATAATACGTAACAAATTTTATTGTTTACTTACTTGCCAGAATTACTAGTAAGTTACAACCCCAACGAATTACTTAACACTGACATCCAGGCATCTCTCAAAATGTTTTCCACCATCACTCAAATTGGCTTCAGCGTCATTTTTTACGTCATGAGTTACGTTTGCAAAGTGGAGGATCTATCGCGCCAACTGGTACCAAAAGCTGGTGACGTGAATTTTCCTGAAATCTTCATTTCAGCTTGGAAACGATTGATGCGTGTATCTTGTGCTTATCTTATAAGCACAAGATTTATATGTTTAAGTGGCCTGAGCTTTAAGCCATATATTATTGTGTGATGCCTACATCCTTACTAATATTATAAATGTGAAAGCGTGGATGTTTGTTACGCTTTCACGCAAAAACTACTTGACGAATCATCATGAAACTTTGTACACATATTCTGGGAGGTACTAGAGGTAACATAGGATACTTTTTATCCCGGGATTATGTTCCCTTGGGATAATTTCCGACATTCACGCGGGCGAAGCTGCGGGCAGCAGCTAGTTTTGATATAAAGAAAATAAAGAAAAATGTTTATTTGGGACAAGCACAAGCCAAACACCAAAAAATACACGCACACGCACACACATATGACGTAGGTAGTACATAGATTTGTGCAGAGCCATCTGGTTGGTGCATCCCGCACTAGCAAAGGACACCATCACACTAATGTTGTCCGAGCTTTGATAACGGCGTGTCCAGTTCTAGTCGCACTCTGCTCTGTAACCGCAGATATGACACAGTCTGTTATTATCCAGGGCTGCCCCAGCAGTTCATGCAATCAAGTTGTAAGGTTGCTTTGATTATTTATAGCTTTAAAGGCTAGGGGTGGTCAGTTGTTGTTGAGTTTGGAAACTTTTTATGAATTTTAAGTGCTGGGCAAATCGCGCGATTGACAATAATCTGTAATACCTATATGTCTTTATGTTATTGCTTATGTTATATATTATTAATATTATTGCTCAGAATTTTATCTTTATAGCGACAATTTCAGGTGGTGTTTTTCATAGTCAATCTGTCCGATTCGTGTCCAGGAATACCGATTTTCCAAAAAAACAATAAATACTTAAATGCAGTTTTAGTTTCCATCAAAATCGGGCTCGAGACTCCTTCCAGTGTATTTTGATCTTCCTCTTGTTTTAGAGTTTGGACATCCAGGCACACATTAAATTCAGCCTGTATATTATTGATAAGTATTGATGATAATTATAAATCATAAAGTTTTATGACTTTAAAACTACATAAGACAAAAAGCTTAACAAATATCAAGGTATACATATATTTAAAGTTTGCCCTAGAATATAAAAATAAGCATGTGGTGTTAACCTACTTGTAAGTAATTGTTACACTGACAATTAATATTTAAGCAGGTGTTTCTTAGAAGAAACTTTTGGTGGACCTAAAAAAAAAGAATATATAAATAAGCCGCCATTACCTACAATACTTTCTATTTTTATTCAAAATAAATAAAACTTCTTGTCTTATACGCTTTCTTGGTCTAGCAGGCTTTCGTGACCCAGTATAATTTCATGGAACACCATTAAAACATACAATGTCATAAACTTTCAAGGCATAGGCCGTGTCTGTCAAATTTACAGACAACCTCACAAAATTTATTTTTATATCAGTAGTTCAGTACTATACAGGGTTATTAATTGTAAAACACCAACAACCTCTTAAGAGGTCATTGTATCTTTATGAACAACTTTTACTATGGGAACAAACCTGAAATCGCGAAAAAAAAGTCAGCTGCTCCCTACATTTTGATGAGTTATACGAACATAAATGTAGGGAACAGCTGATTTTTTTAAAGTGAAATGATCTGTCATGTCATTGCTCCCTCACTTCACTTCAGTTTACTTCGTTTTTATAAAATCCGATGGTTGTATGTTTCTGAAGAAATTAGCATGTGATGACCGGATATAAAAAACTTCATTCATATTTTAGACGTTGCCTACCTGCAAAGTCAGTTAATCTTAAGAAAATCTGACCCTTACATTGTAATAACCTACTATATCAACTTACATTTTCAAGAACTTAATGAAAGCTTCTAAAGCTTTCATTAAGTTCTAATTACAGTCGGTCGGTAACGACTCAAACAGCAAACTGGAAATTAGGGCTGTTCGTTATTGCATTTGGTATTTATACAATACTAACAGCGCCCCGCGGTTTCACCCGTATAAGTTTCGATGCCGTGGGAAAATTCCCGGGGTAGAAATTATATCCTATATGTTAATCCTGATTATAAACCATCTCTGTGCCAAATTTCATCTAAATCCGTTCAGTAGTTTTTGCGTGAAAGAGTAACAAACATCCATCCATACCTACAAACTTTCGCGTTTATAATATTAGTGGGATTTGAACCCCAAATAGCAAGATAGTGTTATCCTACTCGCCTATTTACCTACCATATTTAAAGCCTACATAGAATTACCTATAGGTCTCCACAATATCTCAATCACCACGGAGATTAAAAAAATAAAATTATACGGGTTTTTGTCACTTGCTGATAAAAAAAACGTGACCTCAAAATAAAAGTAATAGTTCTAAACAATGCATTTGGTGGCGTTGATTTTAGTACAAACATAGATAACTGTATCAGAATTCCGATTTCCTACATTTAAGTGAGTTAAATTCTAAACAGAAGAAATAAAAATGACACATATTACGTTAGTAAATTTAACATTATGTAAGTTAGTAATTAAATCTAGATACAATTATGCGCCACGAAAACAAACAAAAAAAAATCAGACAGAAAAATAAGTTTAAACCAAAAATATAAGTAAATAAAAACTTTTAATTATGATTATTTTACACGCAATACGTTGCGGTCGTTTCTTTGATCTTCTATATGTAAGTATCTACCTATTTTATATTGGTATAATATTATAAGAAAGAAAGAAAGAAAGAAAGAAAGAAAATACATTTATTTGGCACATACAGATACACACAATTTAGACACAAATAAAAGGAAACTTAATTTTAAAACAATAACATTGTGTGACCCGCGGCTGCGCCAAATAGGTCCAGTTCAGCAAAAAGCCAGACAACTAGGAGCTGCCTGACGCTGGTTTTCAACTGAACCTAACGTTGAAGTGTACGGATGTAAATCAGTTTGTAAGGTGTTGGTGTTTGTAGTGACAATGTACATTTGACAGCAGGATACAATATTGATGAAATAAATCTCCTTCGCACTTAGCGGTAAAGCGATCTTCTAAGCCCAATAAAAACGATCTTCTATCCCGCTCTACTCAGCTGTCAAATCCGACTTCTTAGATTCACGAATATAATAATTATGTAGATGAATAAGTATTATAAACTGGCTTCTGCTTCGTCGCAACTTCAACCGCGTGAAATTTTTATATAATACCACGGGAACATATTCCCGTAGGATAAGTAGCCCTTCTTATACCTACTTCAGGACTTGTTCTGCGTCATAGTTTTCCCCTTTTCACTGTTTAAAGAGTTAAATTTAACTTTGCATCTTCTTTTCATCAATTAGTCTCTGTCTCTGTCACCTCTGACCTAGACTAGAGTCAAGAGCAAACCCATCTCGCTCACATAAAAAAAAGAAAACTAGGCGTTGAATATAGGAAATATTCATTCGTTGTCCATTCACGCAAAATATAAAGCTCTCGGTTCATGGTTTTAGCCTGTGCATTCCTGTATTATTTACAGGGAAAACCTATGACTAAAATAAGTACTTAGTATAATTTGGGAAAACGCAAATTATATCAGTCTAAGGTAATTAAGGAGCAGTAATGTGCAAAACAATGAAACATCTCCCATACAAACTTAGACCCTTCGTAAATCGCCTTTTGGGGGAAGTTATGAAAAACTGAAAAAACTTTTTACAAATAAATACAACCGACTTCTACACAAAAAATCATAAAAGTGCAAAATAACTTTAATTTCGGAACTCGGTGTTTGTGGTTGCTTTTTCGTTTTTTGAACACCGACTTCCGAAATTAAAGTTATTTTGCACTTTTTAGTGGTACCTACACCCCCTCCACTCCCCCCACCTAAACGAACCAATCACATTGGTGTAAAAAAAAACGTACTGCTCCTTTATAGAGTAAACTAAGAGGTCGTCAATGTAGACAATGTACATATTATTTTTTTAGATTTTTGTTGATTTTTCGAAAATCGCTTGGTCGATTTTGATTTAATTTTTCAAATCGGTTGAAAAGCAACGGAGTTATGCGCGAACAAACATAAAAAAAAAAATTACAAACATCCGAATTGAGAACCTCCTCCTTTTTTGGAAGTCGGTTAATAATACGTAACAACTTTAATTTTATTGTTTACTTACTTGCCAGAATTACTAGTAAGTTTCAAGTATATAACCCCATCGAATAAATCTTCCGTAAACATAAAAATTCCCTGAATCGTTTTTGTAGGTAATGGTGTAAAACGAACAATGACGATCTTTATTATTTACTTCGTACACCAGTATTCGTACACAGTATCAAGGATATTGGCCCAAAGAATAAGATTTTTCATCCATAATTTCTACCCTTATCTCCCCATAGGGGCAACAAACTTTCAAAAATTATTTCTTATCAGATGCCTACATCATGTAAGAATTACGTTCTCCAATTTCAAGTTCCTTTGAACTTTTTTTTTTTTTTTCTGGATGGGAAATCATCAAATGACTTCTCCCGCTCTGGGCGGAGCGGAAGGGAGTGTCAGACTCTTACTGACTAAAACCCACCCGTGATCCTTCTTGTGCCCTTTGCGTTCCAGGGCTGCGGTGACTCTTTCGAACAAATTCCGCAACCCTAGCAGGCACTGACCCTATGGGGCCCCGTCTTCTTTGCTGACGGCTCTTAGAGGCGCGCGTGGAACCCGACGCGCCGTCGACTCGGGCCTGGTTGCTATCGGACGGCGAGCCACCCATAGCTCGCCATCCGCAGGGCTGCGCAGTAGGTGGCCGGGAATCGCCCTGCGTTTCCCGACGCCCGGGGCGTCTTCTTCTGTTGCGGCGGCTGGAGCGAGGGGCTTCCCTCTCTCGCACGCGCTCCGCCTCCTCCTTCGCTAGCATTACTGCTTCGCAGAAGGAGGCGACCGCTTCCCATGCCTCCTCGCTCCGGACCATGGCCCGAACCAGGGCCGGACGCGAGAGGTCGCCGCCGCCAAGTTCCTTTGACCTGCGGTTTAAGCTGTGCGTTAATCCATAAGTCAGGACAAAGTATTTCACCAACGACTTCGACTGCGTGGATTCTCCCCCTTTTCACCCCTTTTTTATTAAAATCTTCAGTGTACAGACATCGGACGGTTAAAATTTTATTATATGTAGGTATAGATGTCGCCTTACTTCTAAACTACACAGACGCATTTGGATGCAGTTTTTGTTATCGTCTAGAGAATTTATTTTTATACTAGCTGCTGCCCGCGACTTCGTCCCCGTGGAATCCCCGATTTTAAAATATTCTGTATCGCTGCTCCGCTCCTATTGGCTTAAACGTGATGATATATAGCCTAAAGCCTTCCTCGATAAATGGTCTATTCAATCCAAATTTTTCAATTTTTTTTTCTCAGGAACTACTGGTTCGAATTTTTCAATTCGAACCAGTAGTTCCTGAGATTAGCGCGTTCAAACAAACAAACAAACAAACTCTTCAGCTTTATAATATTAGTATAGATGTAATTTAAAAAAAGACAGTATAGACAACACACCATCGTAAAAACTATGCGAAGTTCCTATCTATACTAAACTGCCACAGTGTACCAACCAGACAATAAAGAAAAATGAGATAAAACACAAGACAGTAAGCCAACAAGAATGAATGGTGACTTGCCGCCGGATTCCCCTCGTCGTCCACTGTGGGAGAGACTGGGATGTGCGCGCGGAGTCTGTGCTAGACTGTGCAGACGACGAGAGCGGACCAGAGTCGCGCCTTTGCATAATGGAAATAATAATAGCAGGTCAGTAAAACCAACGATCTCCTCTTTTGCAGGCTTGCAGCAGAACTAGCTTCTTCTTTTATTTTTCTAGTAGTTTTATTTTATTTTTTGTTTGTTTTGTGCGAGACCCAAATAAACATTTTCTTTCTTTCTTTCTTTCTTTCTTTCTTTCTTTCTTTCTTTCTTTCTTTCTTTCTTTCTTTCTTTCTTTCTTTCTTTCTTTCTTTCTTTCTTTCTTTCTTTATTTCTTTCTTTCTTTCTTTCTTTCTTTCTTCATATGTGACTGACAGATCTCGATAATTCCAAACCATTTGTAAAAAAAAGCAAAACGCAGATAGGGCCAGGCTGCAGGCAGTACAGGGAGACTATGCCAAACCTGGACAGGAAACTAACCAGGCGCCTTGTGCAAATGGTGGCAGCGGCGACCATCATCAGGCACTGCTCACCGAGAATTGCCCCTCAGATCCAAATTCATTAAAACAATTAAATACATGCCTAGTCAAGAAACTGTGTTAGTCTATTTGAAATAACGGATTTAGATTTTGGGTATTTTGTCGATTTTTTTAATTATTTTGGTCATGTCACGGTCACCCCTTGTTAAACTATGTAACACAGGACAGTCTGCATCTTCTCCAACCTCTACAGAAGTCCATTTAAATTATCAAACCCCTATCTCAGTTATATGACTGGAAAATCGATTTAGTTTGACCATCAGTATCAACATAGGTTTAGAAAGAGATTAGACTTCGCGCCTCCAAATCATGCTATACGCCCACTTGTTCATACAGGCTATTTATTGTTATTGATAACTATTCAATAAACTAGACTGTTCATCGGCCGATTGACTTGCCAATAATCACGTTCCTAATTGGTCTCAGTAGCCCTACTATGACGTCTTAAATCCATCATGATGTTTGTGAGGGAAAGGGATGATAGTGCTATTTGTCTTGTGTTACTCCGTCTCTCTCTGACACAGGAATCATGATGGATTTAAGGCGTCATGGTAGGGTAGCAGGTCTCTTATCTGTAACAAATAGTGGGTGGTAATCCACCACGCCGCGCTGGTCCAGTGCGGGCTAGTCGATATTTTTTTTTAAAACAGAAGTCACTGTAGACCCAGATCCGTAAAGGGGCTATCAGAGGTGAACTAAGGTCTGCAGATCTTAGTTCAAGTCCAATGCCCATATAAGAAAGAAAGAAAAAAACAGTAAAAATAAAGGAGTCTCTGGTCTTCCAGGGTACAATATAATACACTTAGGTACTTAAAACAATTACGCATCTTACACGTTTCCATGTGTTGTGATATAGTACAGTCGGTGATAGCAATTAACTGACCCCCCTCAAAATTACTCGATTTTACACCCTATGCTCATAACATTAAACGTTATTCAATATGGTATGAGTTTATCAGACTAACACTACTCGATGAACAGAAACAATAAATAATTTTGATACGCAAACTTGAGCTTTAAGAGGTTGGTATTAGGTCATTTATTTATAACTTTTTACCTTTTTTAATAAGTGGGTAGTTAGACGTCAATATGCGTATTCAACAAAAACTGCTATAAATATGACATAAGGACTATGGGGTAGAAGAATAAATTGAACAAGATATTCTATGCACAAATAGCAGTGAATACGCGCGAACATTTTTACCTTGCCTTACTAAATTGGCTTTTTTCCTTTTTATTAATTGTTATCAGTTTTGATAGTTTAATCGTCATGTCTCAGTTGAGTGATTATTTAAAATACAAAATAATCTATTTGCATGAGGAGAATGTTGGTATTAAAGCGATTGCTAGGAAACTTAATATAGCGGTAAGTGTATTCTTTTTATGCTTCATTTATAATTATACTTTTTCCTTAATTCGTTAGTCTGCTTAAAAGCCGGTGAATGTAGAATAATAGACAATTAACTGTGTTTCATTATGAGTCTACTTTGAGATCATTTATAGGTCTAATTTGATTTATATAATCTAATTTGATAAACGTATTTTTTCAAACTTAATCGATAAATTATGTTTACCTATTCGTTACTAAAATTATGCTTATTGTGTTGTTTCAGAGAAATACAGTCAGATTGTCGCTAAGACGTTTTGAAGAGGCAGGGAATATTCAAAAAGATCGTCCTGGACCAAAACCTACTATGTTACATACTCCAGTGTCAGAACGTCATCAAGCAATTGTTAGAAGGCATACTGAACAGCCATTTTTGCCTACTCATTCAACTGCAAGTGGAAGTGATCGTTGTTGGAATATGGTGCGCGGTATGCGGGACCGCTTGCAACAAGCAATAGAAAAAATGGTGCTCCACTTCGCTATTAAAAGCATGAATAACTTGAGTAACCAGTGTTGGTCACAAACAATACTAACGTATGTCAGTGTGTGTGTTAAATTAACTATTGTTATAATTTGTAACGAAGTATTTCGAATACCTAGTTTTTTGTCAAAACCTTATTTTATAACTAAAATAACTATTCATAAAACAAATTGATATATAGTAGACCAGGTAGAACTTCAACGTATAATGCCGTTTTATTTAGTTCAATGATATTTAATGTAGTGATGTTATTGTTATGAAATAGAAATACATACCTATATTTCTAAATATTATAACATGCTGATTCACTACATTAAACTCAGTGCAGTTAACAAGGTTATTAGTAAGCAGGTAAATATTATCATCTTCGTGTCGTCATCAATATCATTTATGTTATTCTTATAATATTTTTTTTATAAAATAAAATCGTTTTTACCACCATTTTGGTTTTTTATTTCTGTTCGTTTTTTTTTGTTGTTGTTGCTAAAGTTATAATTTATTATTTATAACTTAAAATAAATATACAAATCAGAAACAAACGCGTCAATTACGCTAGTTACGAACTCGCAACCACGATTTGTCAGCTCACTACAGTCACCACTAGACCACTCGAAACATATTCAACGTGATTGAAATTACGTATTATATTACAAGTTAAAATAATATTCAAGAACATACCTACCTTAACACTGCGTATTAAAGATCAAATTCGAATAACTATTTTATTGATCCTAGACGTTGAACCAGTTCCAACGTTGTTCTAGTTCGATCGTTCGTAACAAGCAAAAGGTTCAAATTCGTTTAATTTTTAGGGGGTCAGTTAATTGCTATCACCGACTGTACTATATCACAACACATGGAAACATGGGACGTCTTTACTTAAAGACGTCCCATGTCCACCAATCATCCTGTTAATCACGGAACTGTTCAAACATGAACAGAAAATTGGCTTCATCAACTCATCAAACATTTTAAATCATCAAAATTATCACGTTCCTCGATCTAAAATACGTAAATAAATATCAAACACTGCCGTCATCATTCATTATGATTTCTGATAGGACCCACGATTTATTTCGATTGCCTGTTTAATGGACGCTAAGTAGGTAGGTACATATAATTACAATATTTACTTCAAAAAAAGCGCTTACACACGCATTTGACATAAATTATAATGTACCCTTGCTTTTAACTTAGTAAATATGATTATTAAAGTTTATGCGTATGTTATGGGTGACCAGTGTGGAGGTCTGGTAGGCAGCCGCTCCACGTAAAATACTAGTATTCAGATCATAGATATAATAAACAAGGAGATATGCCCTGTAGCCGAAAATGTATCGGAACCTGTGTCTCCTGTTTTGCCCTACCACCCGGCAACTACTACGAATGCAGTTCAGTAAAAGCAATAGATACGCAGTCGCGCACACACCCGCATTTTTGAAATCGGACTGTACTACACAATCAATTATAAACCTTATCCTAATAAACACAGCGTATATTTACAGTACACCGTGCAACTTACTCACACAAAAACAACGCTGGGTATCGTTGTGCTGTGCAAAAGCAATTTATTTTACATATACGCTAGTGATTGACTTATCGATTCTGGCATTTATTACACACGCCATGCTGCCCATGTATAACAAATAAATAGCATGAAAATGTTGACTATTTTAAGCAAAGGTCACTAATATATTATCTTAAACATGCCGATTACTATAATGCATTCGAAACTTTATCGAAAGTAAAATACAATTACCATAAAAAGTAAGGAAGTAGCACGAGGATAAGGCATACATACGATAATTCAAAGCCAAAAACACTTGAACGATTACTTACCAAAAATTTATTGCAATCTAAGAAAGTTTGGTACACTTTTGTAATATTTCATTCAACAATCGACATTGTTGTCGACAGTGTATCTGCACAATTACATCACTAACTCGCGGCAAGAAGCAGCGGCCGTACTATGCGATACATCGGCTTGCTAAAGTATCGTTTTGTGATTTTTACATTGCTCATCCAGTCACTTAGCGACAAACTTAGGTAGTGGTTAAGGAGCAGTGTATTCATTGTAATATGTTATTGTCGCTGTGACATTTGAAAACAAAAATAACATAGTATAAGCAAGAAATATTTTACGATTTGTTGTTTTTCATGATTTTAAAGACAAATATAGTAAAATACTTGTATTTTGATATGGTAAGTGATTCCATAATTAACAAAGTTTTGGTTTATGCTTCGGTTTTTACAAGAAAACACTGAACAACACGGCATTCTTATATCTTATCACGCTCACGGTCGTAAGCGCACTAGTTCGCGGATTCGACCATTGCGTAAGACATGCTCGCCCAGAGCATGTCGCGAGGACACCGACACGCCCCCTTGCCACTTCTCCTGTATTTTATATTTCTATGATTCAGATGGATCCGGTTTAACTGGAAGCCGACCCCAATATACGTATATGTAGTTGGGAAAAGGCTAGGCAGATGATAATGGGTCTGTTATGGAAATTAGAGTTTGTTATTTTCAGTTAAAAACTATGTTTTTAATTCAAAACTTTCCGTTCGAGGCTTAATAGGCTCACCGACCATATTTTTGAATTCTGTTAAGAAAAGTGAATCGGTTGGGAAAAGCCTTATTATACATTATAGTATATCACATGTGCCTAATCTTTTCCTAACATATTCAGATATAATAAGCATAATCAGCCTTTTAATGTCAGTGACATTTTTTTTAAATAAGGAAGAGGCAGCCATGGTTCATCAAAAAAAACGAAAACATTGCTTAATTGAAATAAAAAACAAATAATTAAAAAAAAATACGCCTGCCATGACAAAGAAGGGAACTAAAAAATTAAAAACAAGATAGATAATAAAATCTTTTCATTGCAGTCGGGGTACGGTTCCTTTTAATAATTCTTTACTGCAATGAAAATGGGTTTTTTTTTCATATTATTTAGGTCAGTATTCATAATTTTGTAAGTAATACTTACTTACCAAATATTGTAAAACATTTAGGTATATGAAAAAGATAACTTCTCCATAAAAATATATTTTTGCGAATGGACATTAACACTTTATTATTTTAACTGTAAATTATGAGGATTATGACGTTCAATACCTAGTTAATGACCTAATTTAAATGTTTCAACTAACTTTGGTAAATTTAGTTCAGCAATTTTATAATAGTAAAATGTTGACCAAAAGGTTTCCCTGCATTACGATTAATGTGTAGGACGTAAAAAGGATACTTCACATTTTAGTATTTATCTTCGTGCCGTTGGCATTGGCACGGTAGTATCTCAGATTTGAGTGGCCAAAAATACCTATCGCCATTCTTATTTAGGTAGAGTTTATCCCTTGCGATAATATACTTTTCACGCAGGCTAGTAATTTGTAGACACTAGTTATATTGTACTCTATTTATTTCGAAAAGAACCGGTTGATTGTAAACAGTAGAATTGCACAGGGTTCCGTGCTAAGGTGTCGTGACCAAATTATTTTAATTCCGGATATTATACACTCATACAGCCTTTGACCCGGACGTGGGCCTACCCACTTCACGGGGGCAAGGAACGCGTTGTATTTGACGTAATTATAACCGTTTCTGAGAAGAAAACAAACTTTTTCGTAACTCGTGTGACTCGAATGCCACACGAGGTAAATCATCATACATTGAGAGCGTTGTTGAATATGCAAGTTTGAGCGAAGAGCAGTGTTGGGGAAGCAAACTTCAGTTATAATTGGGGCATATCCAAAAGCAGCAACTAAGCCTTCGTTGTCCGTCTATCTGTAGGTACATCAACGGGCTGTATTTCATGAACCGTAATTGTTTGTTTACGGCAAAAGAATTCAAGAATAATCATTTCCATTCAACGTAACAAATGTTGCCAGCTTTTTTAACACTTTTCAATTGACATAACATGCAAATTTTTAATGCACTGTGCACTGTGACTTCTACTTTAAAATAGTTATTTGTTATACAAGAGTGCAAAGTTGATTTTTAACCGCGTGCTCAATTTTGATGACCGAGCAAGCGAAGGATTCTAAAATTGAATCACGAGTGCAACGAGTGATTCAAAAATTAGAATCCTGAGCGTTAGCGACGGAATCAAAAGAGCACAAGGTGAAAAATCTTTGCACTCGAGTGCATCACGTAACTTTTCATCCCACCCCAGCGAGCATAGAGAATGTAACCACTAGAGAGCGTATAGGCTGATTTCTTCTAAGCACACGACTCACTACTGCGGGCCGGGGGACGAGAAAGAATGCGCGACTGCAATTGGTCAGTTCAAGGTCAAGTTGCGTAGGTATGCCTATCGTTAGGGTTGCACTACTTCATTAGGGGAAAATAATCGATATCGATAAAATGGATTTTAACATTATGAAAAATATTCAATTAAAATCATAGAAACAATATTTAATCAAAATTAATTAATTACAAAAATAAAGAGACGTATCCTGGTAATATTGATTTTTAAAATGAATTATTTTGGTAGGTATATGTTTTTGAATCAAAGTTTTAGGGTCCTTGTTCTTTGTAAAAAAGAAAAACGAGCGTCTACATATTTCTGGATTATGCATCTTGCATTATATATAATTATATTATTAAATTATATCCAATCAGAGATTTTAAAACCGATCTAAAAATAATAAAATAACCGATCGGTCCCGGTCGGGGACAGAGAGAAACAAATAAATCCCGAAACTTGCATAAAAAATACTGACGAACTGAAAACTCCTCCTTTTTTAAATCGGTTAACAGTATGTGAATAGAATAAAAACACATACTTTTTTCGATATCGACTTTCAGCTAGCTATTATTGACACCACTATTTTTCTCGATAAAAATACAAAGAGAAAAAAAGGGATAGAAGCATTAGGATTGTCTAATGAAAGAACGAGACGTTTCCAAAAGACATCAACGCGGAACTCAACAGCGTACTCGTTCACCCCAAACACCATTTTAAATAGACCCCCGCGGTGACTCATAATCTGATTAAATCAAACATAATTTTCGTTCGCTTTACTTATCGATTAAAAGTTATGGCATCCTTTTTGTATCTAGATGTCTTGGAATGCTTCCCGCACCATTTCACCGCGCATGAAGGCATTTGCATACGATAAAATTGCATAAAAAGTTATCAAAATTTGAATTAATCTAGCGTGCGCACAGGTCTGACACTTGGTCACAACTAATATGGTTACTCTTACCGTAGCCTATTTATAGGCGACAAAATACTAATCATTTTCGAGCGTCAGGGCACTGTATGCGCAGTCAAGTGGTTATATTGTCTTTGCCAGCGAGGAAATAACTAAAAGCAAAAAAAAAAAATGATATGCGTATACGTATTAGATTAGGTATGTTACTTACTTTTGCCGTCAAATATACGGAATCAGGTACTTCGTTTAGAAACTTTTCAATTTCAGATGCAGTGAAAACCTTCGATTTTTAGGGTTGATGACCAGATGACGCTCTTTTAAAAAATGACACTAATTTATGATAGGTGTTTCATTTTTATTGTTGCTTTAGGCACTGAATACATACTTCATAGAGTGCTTGACTTCTTGGTCTCGGATAATTCAATAAAATATGCCAACAAAACGTTTTCCGAGAAAGATTTGGCTCCTTTAGCTAGTCGCCACGTGTTAAACATATAGTACCTACTGTTTTAAATACTTCTCACGTGATTGTTGAGGGAGAAAACTCGTTTGCGCATTGTTAACCGTTTCAATCACTCATTTTAGGTTTTACACTGGTTTTCAAGTTTATTTTTAACTTGGTTTGTTTTAACAATAAATATGATCAACGTGAAAAGAAAAACGCGCGAAGCAATTTTTATTTTAAATTTCCGAATCAAATTCCGAACAATAGAGCACCATAGAGGTAGAAGTAAAAAGGTTTAACAATGTTTCGAATAAAACTTCGTGCACACGATGTTCTAAATTCAATTTACTTTATCCACTAGAGGATAAAAACGGCTTTTACGCTCAGATATCGAAGAGAAAAAATAGTCTTTCCGAGATGGGGGGATGAAAAATAATTAGATCGTATAGGTCAAGAAAAACACCGCCAAGTGCTAGAGCGCACACAAAGGGTTCCGTATAATAAAAATGAAAAACAAACACATTTTTTATTTATAAGTTGCGTCGGGAAACGCAGGGAGATTCCCGGCCACCGCAGGCGCGGGCCTGCTGATGGCGAGCTATGGGTGGCTCGCCGTCCGATAGCAACCAGGCCCGGGCCGACGGCGCGGTGCGTCGAATTCCACGCGCGCGCGCCTCAAAGAGCTGTCAGCAAAGAAGATGAGACCCCATAGGGTCAGTGCCTGCTAGGGTTGTGGAATTTGTTCGAAAGAGTCAACGCAAACCTGGAACGCAAAGGGCACTAGAAGGATAACAGCTAGATTGGTTTAAGTCAGTAAGACTCTGACACTCCCGCTCCGCCCAGAGCAGGAGAAGTCATTTGATGATTTCCCATCAAAGAAAAAAAAAGCATCCGTTGGTTATTTAGGTACGTAACAATCCAGGAAAAATATATTTTTATACTTCTACATATATCCAAAAGTATTGAAATGAACCCATTCTTAAGTAATTCACGAGCGGACTAATAACAGCCCGCCCCTCTCGTCACATTTAATGAGAGAAATCGCGTGACATTCTCTGTCGTGATACACAACCTACCTCCATATTTCGTGGGGCACGCACACCCGAATATGGGTTAGTTTTGATTTTATGGAGACTTCCGACAGGTGTCGAGGTCGAAACAGCAGCATTAAAATAGGTTACTATGTGCTAGCAGACGGTGGTGGTAAGAAATCATATTTGTTACCAGCAATGACCACAAACGCCCAGTGATTGTTTTAAATGCTAGTTACAGAGGTCGATCGGTGGATGAGTAAGCAATGTTAGTAACCAATAAAATAAGAGCAGTGGTGGCCGAGTGGTAACGGCCCCGTCTTACGAATTGTAGGTCGCGGGTTCAAACGCAGCCAGGCGCATTACTTTGTGTAATTAATTTCATCACCACTGCTCTCAAAACGGTGAAGGAAAACATCGTGAGGAAACCGGCATGTCCTAGAACCAAAAATTCGAACCGCACTGGGCCCGCGTTGTGGATTACGTACGGCCCATTCCCTCTCCTAGAGAGGAGGCCTGTGTCCCAGCAGTGGGAACGTTAAAAGGCTGATTATAATAAATGTTGTCTTTTTCTTTTTAATTTGTTTAAATTTTATATTAGTAGTTTTTAGTTTTATTATTTCTGTAATTGTGCTTATGTGTGTTACGTTTTCTATTGTTGTCCCAAATGTTTTATCTATCAGCCAACACCGATGATCCTCCGCGATTTCCAAAGGAAAGCTCTAAAAGGTGGTAAAGGCTTTTCTACCAAACATGTGCGAGATAGCGAGGTGATATGTGAGGGAAAATTCCACAAATGGGATCACTTCATTTTCCTAGCCTAATAATTCGTAGTTACTGGCTGGCGAGTTCATAATTAATGGTTTTCAAAAGTGTATTTTGCTGAAAAAATCGAATAAATCCGTCCGATAAATTACCAAAAAATATTGGACAAGTATTTTTTCTTTTTTCACGTAAACAAAAAATTAAGACGATACAGTACTTTGTGTCACGTCACTACGTGCTACAATTTTTGCCAGCGATGTGACCTCACCAGCACCCGCTCTTGAATTTTTTTTTTACGTTTTGAAATGACAAACAATACGTCTCCAAATTTTTTTGAAAATCCAACGGACGTACTAAATAGAGAGTGATTTTTATAAACGTTGGTTTGAACCGGTAGCGGCAGCTGTTCTTTGGTAGAGGTGATCTCGTACTTGTACATACATATGTTGTATATTGTACATATATTAAATGATGAGGTCTTCCTATTGGGTGAGAAATCATTTCATTACACCCTGGAAGAAGGCACTGGCTCCAGTAAGTAACACATGACATGTTAATCGCAAGCCAGCGCAGGAATCAGGGATTCTTTCCTATGAAAACAAATAATAAATGGTGAGCGATTGGCCACATTTTTTAACTAAGATTTAAGAGATCATAATCATAATCATTTATTCATTTGCAAACATTGGTATTTTCCCAGAGCCCAGAGCTACCAGACTTATGTTCTCAATAACAAAATGTGGAAGATAGAGTAGTGTTGGTACCTATGTACTTTTAACATACGCAATATCTGCTTGGGCCGATGGCCGATTTCTAGATATCAGGTGCTAAAGCCACTTTTTAAGTCTGGGTGCTGATTTTTATTTACGTTTTACAGATGACTGTTAAATATTTTTTTTTTTAAACGTTGCCCCACACTAGGAATTTCTCCTGTGTCGTGGGTGCAGTAACAAACATATAATCTAACATATACAAACAACCAGACCCGGAACAACTATCTGTAGGCCATACAAATATTTGTTCCGTGCGGGAATCGAACCCACGATACGTAGCGCAGCAGCCAATCGCTCAACCACTGCGCCGACCGTGTCGTCATGTAATAGTCAGTCATCGTCATGTCATAAGTCATTGTAATAGTCTAAGACCTGGGCGCCACCTCGAGTGAGATCCTATTCACAAGGCCAAAATTTGGGCATAGTTTATTTACTATAACGCAAATAACGAAAGCTACAGTTTGCCAGGATTTGGGAGCATGAAAAACACCTTCTTGACAACTGAAATTCTTCTTATACATAAAAAAAATGCGGGTCTCCCAGCTCCCTAAGCTGCAGTTATGCGCATGTTAAAAGTACCTACCTACATACATTTAGCAGGTAGCACGACTTTAGCCTTTTCCGTACGTTTTTTTTTAAAGAAAAGTAAACAATGTACTTAAATCTGTAAAAAAAGGCGCGGACCACCATGTACACGGTACAAAGACATCATTAAAAAAAACATTTCGTTAGTGAGAAAATAAGTAGGTAAGGTCTGGGGACTCTGGGATCTTAGTCTATTTGGTTTATGATGATATCGCTATTGAACTTATGGGTGAATTTCAACAAGTGATTTTTATATGTCATTTCGGTGGGATTTTTTAATTTCAATGCTATCTACATATTTTTAGTGACAAATAAAACTTTAGCCTATTTTATAACATTGTGCGTGAGTGGACATCAAATTTCATCAAAACTTACATAAATATTTAAGGATGAATTTTTAAGAGTCCACTGAAATGAAAAGTGTCTACCGAAATGATAAAAATGACCACCGAAATGATAAACTGTGCACCGGAATGAAATAAATCCACCGATATGATACAGCTAAGAACAACCGTGCCGGGCAGCCAGGGTTCCGTACTTTGTTAGGTTTGATTTCCACAAATTTTAGATAAACACTGAGACAGGACAGTAGACAGTTATTTTAATATCATCATTAATATATAGATATTACAATTACTATTACATATATCATTCTTTGAGGTTACAATAACCTCAAAGAATGATATTATTGTAATATTTATTATGATATGAATGAATTGTTTCTTCACTTAAATAACCTTTGGTAATTTTTCTGGTTGTTGTTGTGTGAAAATGTTGGAAAACTTTATCGTAAATGCTGGTAACCATAAATAAATATTTTTGTTTGTTTATGAACTAATACTAATTTACTTGATATATTTTCAAAAGAGTGAACGAAGCGCGATAAGAAAGCTTAAAGTTTCTGATTAATATGATGGCTGCATTTGTAAGTTATGCCATTAATAGTAATACATAATGTGTACCCGTTGCACTAAGAGAAAAATGCTAGGTATAATTTAGTTAAATTGGTAACGAAACGAGAATAGTGTTTCTACAGGTATATAAGTAAAACTTCTAAAATTAAATCAACTCTTATATTTTATACTGGGAGCTACTACCCGATAATATCACCGTGGACTCGACAATATACTGTCATCAGCTTGACCGACTCCGTACAGAAATCAACAAAAAGCGCCGTGAACAAACAAAGATATACTTCCTTCACGACAACGCTCGGCCGCACATAGCCAAAGTCGTTCGTCAGAGCTATTGGATTTTGAATGGGAGCTACTGCCACATCCACCTTACTCTCCCGATCTAGCGCCAACGGATTTTCATTTGTTACGCTCTCTCAGTAATCATATACAGGACAAAAAATTTGATGATAGAGCACAGTTAACAGATTTCCTCGAAAGCTTTTTTGCCTCACGGCTCCCAAGTTTTTACGCTGAGGGTATCCATGCTTTACCTAATCGCTGGAAATGGGTTGTAGATAACAACGGTGCCTACTATAAAGACAAGTAATTGTAAATTAAAAATATAATTTAAAATTGTTTTGTTTAAGTATTTGCAACGCTCATTACTTTCCTACCAACCCAATATATACATGTAGGTACTAGCTACATAGAAATATGTGTATATTATATATCTTTAATCTTAAACACAAATATTACACAACAAATACACCCGAATAATCTAATCTACACTTACTTACATTACAAAACTATGACTTTATATTTGATAAAGGATCTCTAAAACTTTATGGTTTTATATTTCGGAGATACATTTAATTCCGGTGGACTGTGACACCGAAATGAAACTATTTTTGTCCCCATGTTACTGAAATGATAAACTTACTTTTTTGGCGGAAAAACCGCAAGCTTTGGGACCGCTGCGTTCGCGCCGAGAGCTTGAGCCGGACTGATCCGAAGTGAGGAAAGGTAAGAGGGGCGTAACAACGCAATGTTGACATGGATAATCTACTAAAACTTACTGTCCTCTGAAATGATAACTTTTTTCCAGACAAAAGTTGACTGCCTGTCAAATCCATGAGAAAGAAGATAAACAAACAAAAATAGTTTTATTTGATCGAATATATTATAATTTAATGATAAGAGAATTGATTTAAATCCATATTATGAATCTATTGGCAGGGGAAGGTATTTTATGAGCGGAATTGGGTTCAGGACAGGCCACCGTGATGATAAAATAACACTTTGTAATTTTTTTTTTTGGTATATTAGAGGGTAGAAATCAATGATTTTTTTTGCCAAGGTAGAGAAGTACTTACGTTGTTGAGAAAAAATATATAAAATAAAAAACCAGCACATTGCACTACCGTTCTCAGGTTTGCCGTGTATTTTTTTTGCTTGCGCAATTCACCCTTATATACGTTGACTTAAAAATCAAATTACATAAAATAATAACAATGGGCTTTTCATATTCGATTGAAATAAAACCAAAAGTGACTGAACTAACTGAAGGGAAACCCACATGACAATCTGATCAAACAAATAATCATAGGTTTATCAAACAAAGCCATCAGGTGATTATCTTCGGAATATTATACTGTATTAGGTATTACATAATTTTCAGTTGTTTAACCTATTTCACAAGGCCAAGTGAAAGTCCGATTCATGAGCATAGGGTTCCGTACGAATAATATTTTTTAACATGTTATTTTAAAACTACCGACTTCTTAAAAAAACCAGTATCTATAAATCTGTAAGTGCGATTTTTTTCTATAATATGAGGCTCACTAGATTTCTGAAATAAGGGGGCATGGGCAATTTCTTTAAATAACTTTAAAACTGTTTAATTTAAAATTATGACTAAACAACCTATGATTCGTTCAACCTGTGCTTAATCAACTAATATTATAAAGAGGTAACGTTTGTGAGGTTGTAAGTTAGTGACGTTGTAAGGGGTAATCTCTGTATCTACTGAACCGATTTTCAACATTATTTCACCAATAGAAAGTTACGTTATTGTGGAGTGTCATAGGCTATATTTTATCCCTGTATTGCCAAGGGAACGGGAACAACGCGGGTGAAACCGCGGGGCGCTGCTTGTAGTGTATAAAGAATTAAAGAGCTTGTTATGCGGTCCTTGAATATGTACTCGTATGTATATTCAAGAGCACTTTAATTCTTTATTCAAACTATATAGTTTATTTACTTCAGGCGTCCGTGTTTAAGTCACAGGTGTTCATCATGCCTATGTCTGTACCTATCTGTAATGTTCAACTGAATCGGCTCAGTCGATTCGAAGCTAATATGCTGTGACAGACGGACAAAAAACGACACGAGTGATCCCGTTTTTAATTCGGTCGTACAGAACTCTAAAACTAGAATTGTGTACCAACCGATTCACCTTCTTCGTGTCGATGGTTCCTTGTAGACATTTATTATAGGCTTGCTCGGATAATTTGGCCAAGACCTTTTTTTTCATGGTTGCTACAAAAATAATTAAACAGGATAAACCATTGGTAACAAAAACCATTCGTTACTTTGATATAGGAACGGACTTCTGTTTGTAGAATTTCATAGCCCCTACCTGTGGACACCCATTATCATTAGTGTAACTATGACCTTCATCGCAGAGTACCGTCGGAATATTAAATAACAATATCTTTCTATTTTCGTTAACATATTCATAGATACCCGAATGATTTAATAGCGAAAAGGTATGCGTGTCTTTTCTGAATGTCAAATCGACTGCAGTCTGCACGCACACGGCCAGAATAGGTATAAAGACTGATCGATGGATGAGTCACCATAGCTTCTGTCCGTAAATATGTCAACCTTACTGCCTTTTTTATGGATGGGACATCATCAAATGACTCCTTCCGCTTGGGGCGAAACGGAAGGGAGTGTCAGACTCTTACTGACTAAACCCATCCTTAATGCTCTTTGCGTTTCAGGGCCGCGGTGACTCTTTCAAACAAATTCCGCAACCAATCTTACTGCCTGTCTTACTAAAAAATAGTTTTATCATATCAAGGAGCTCGAGTTAAGCAATGTTTACCACGGACGATCCTGATGGATAACATCATCATCAGATCTTAACGTACCGAGATTCCTCCGTAACTAGGAAAGAAGTCGGTTCCGACTGTCATTTGTAGTATATTTGACAGTAGTTACGTGAAGTTAAAAAGAAAGAAGAAAACAATACAGCCTTGCCAAAGGGTATAGTGTTACCCAGTTACTGGGTTGTGGAGGTCAAGTAGACAGTAGTATTATTAGATTACCTACTCAGCTGCATCCGGTAAGGCCCTGCCCTAATATAGTTAGGAAAAGGCTAGGCAGGTTGCTTAAAATTATCCAACTGTCATTTCATTCATCAATACCCAGTCATGAATTAAAAGTTGTTTTCTGTTGCAATAATAATGTTAATGTGTTTTTTTTCACATCTTAAATGTCTTGTTTTAATTTGCTTGCAGCAGCGTTTACCTAAGTCATGCTTTTCCAGGTAATGATGCCTTCTTGCGAGGTATTATTGACTTATTAAGTGCGATAAAATGATTGCGATATACGAGTAGGTAAATGGAACCAAAAAATATAAGATATCATGAAAATACTTGATAATTGACCGATCATGCTAACAACAGCGGATTATTGTTATTCTGCAGCATTAATGCGTAACATATCAAATTAATGCTATCAATAGCATATTTATTATATTCTTTAATTTTGTCATTTTTACCGTTTTCATTGCGTGTTTAACGTTACCGAGCAGACAAATGTTTAGATATATGTACATACCTATGCGGCAATTGTTGTAGATTTCTGTTCAATGGTGTAAGAATTAAGAATATGCGATTTTATAATTTACGGAATCAGAATGCCGGTAAACCCGCGGCTTCTTATCTTCATATAACAATTTATTCAAATTATGCTAATTAGTTGAAATATTATGACAAAAAAAAGAATTCATAGTCATTCTACTTTTTATTCCAACCGTCCTAACAGTTCAGTGGGCCGTTTGTTTATTTTTACAATACTAAGGGTGACTCAATTGTAATGCTTACCACGATACAGTGTTCAGTGAAACGCCCGCTAGCTAACAACTTATAATATCACTAAAATGTCCACTAAAATATTTGAAAAGGAGCGCAGGAAATCAAGCATTAATTTCGTCAATTTCCGGAGATTTCACTTCTTGGACAGGTAGGCCATTATAGCAAAATAGTTTACATGTCATTATAATGAAAATAAGTACATCATTATCTATTATCTTAAACCGTGTCACTGATAACAAGAGATAATTTTCCTGCCCTTATCCCATGTTACTTGGGGTCGGCGCAACATGTTTTTTTCTTCCATTCTGTCCTGTCAGTCGTCACGCTATCACTAACTCCCTTTTCTTTCATATCACTTCTCACACAATCCATCCATCTTTTCTTTGTCCTACCTCTCCCTTTCCATCCATCCACATTTATATTCATAACCCTTTTAGTTACATGCGTTTCATCCCTCCTTTTCACATGACCATACCAAGACAAGCGGTTTCCTTTCAACTTTCCGTCACTGGCGCAACTTTTAACAAGAGATAATGTTATATTTTATTAGTTATCAAACGGGTACAGTTAAATCACAAAGGATATTTGAAAGTCGTCGTGACGATCTAAATACTTATCCGCCGGCAGTTATACGGCTGCTAACTGTTATTTCCTTGATGAAAATACTAGTGTGATAGTGAGCAGTCAGATCTTTTGGACTCGCTAAGTTTTTAATATATGTATAAGCTTTTCATCATCATAATTTTTTGTTTTGTTTTTTTTTTTTGCTAGTCCTAATGTAAATAAACAATTTTCTTTATTTCTTTATTTAAAAAAATACACACACACACATACATACATATACTTTTTTATATTTTATCCCCGTATTCCCACGAGAATGGGAAACCGATACACCTCACCTCGCATACTCGCTCTTCGAAAGTGAGTGTGTCTGATGTTATTTTTATGTCATCAGTGCATTGACGAATAACATCGTTAGTTCGCAATGCAGCCATATACATACTAGAGGTGGGCAAAGTGTATCATTTTTGCGATTGGAACATTTGTATCTGGAACACTGAAATGTTCCGAAACACTGATATGTTTCATTTGGCTCATTTGGATCATCGACTCAAAAGATTCAATTACAGAATGTTTCGAATACACAGAGTTACGTCGCGGGCGTTTATTACAATAATCACTGCGCTTATCGCAATACTAGTATTTATTAAAAAATATAAGCGCCTTAGTGGTCATTTTTACGTCCATGAATACGGACAGCGAACATCCGTACGAATTGAATGATACACTTCTCATTAGTTATCTCTTTCAAAATCAAAATCAAATCATGTTGTTGGACTATAGGTATTGTATAGATTGTAATGATTTCACTCGCCAGTCGCGAGTCAATAGTTTAGTTACTCAGTGTCTCAATTTGTCTCTTTCGCTCGTGGCTCAGTCGCATCGCGAGCGACGTGTCGCGCGAAATGTTCCAGATCCAAATGATGCGTTTGAAACGTTGTTAGTGAACCAATCTTTTGAATCACTTCAGTGATCCGGATCAGTGAGTCGGTTCCGTAAAGAGTTACACACGCCTAATACATACTCGTACATATATTTTTTCTCATAATCTCTATTTCCAATCTACACAGTATAAAACAAAGTCGCTGTCTACCTCGCTCTGTTTCAGCTTACTTCTACAATACCACGCAACGGCTTTTGACACGATTTCTATACCTACTAATATAAAAAAAAAACAAATGTTTTTTATTTGTTTTCACCGAATAAGCTCCAAAACTATTGGACCGATTTAAACCATTTTTCACAAAAACGGATAGCTATATTATCAATGGGTAACATAAGCTATTTTATCTCAATTTATAGTATTCCCTAGGGAACGGGAACTTTGCAGATGGAACCACAGGTCGCTGGTAAAAAGAGCGATGAACGAGCAAGGTATGTGAAGCGGAGCAGGTCGCTAGTTTAAAATAAATAGGAAGTCGCGCTACGAAACAAGGGCTACGCGCGTAGCAAACTCGTAGCCATCTCGTAGCAACGGTATAGCCAAGTTTTCAAATCGCTATCTCGTTGTTAGCATAGCACGACACTGAGCAGATTGGTGTAAAAACTTGCGTACTCTTTTTTAATCTATATATATATAACAACTAGTATTTCGCTTGGGGGCGCGAGTTGCGAGCAACTCGCGTTGTCTTTTGAGTATTTTTACTCACCCAGATACCCTTTATACAAACCCGAGGACCATTTTTCTCTACTATGACAGGTTTCTGAGATACGCAAGGGGGTTGAAAGAAAGGGGTTGAAAAGGGTTGATTTTTTTATTGGCCATATACTCAACCAGATACCCTCTATACAACCCCGAAAACCATTTTTCCCTACAATGTCAAGTTTCTGAGATACGCAAAGGGGTTGAAAGAAGGGGGTTGAAAAGGGTTGATTTTTTATTGGCCATATACTCACCCAGATACCCTCTATACAACCCCGAAAACCATTTTTCTCTTCAATGTCAAGTTTCTGAGATACGCAAAGGGGTTGAAAGTAGGGGGTTGAAAAGGGTTGAATTTTTTATTGGCCGTATACTCATCCAGACGCCCTCTATACAACCCCGAAAACCATTTTTCTCTCCGACGCCAGGTTTCTGAGATAAGCAATGGGGTTGAAAGAAAGGGGTTGAAAAGGGGTAGTTTCAGATTTTTCCCATACTCACCCCGACACTTTCTATACAACCCCATAAAAAGTTTTCCCCTCCTAGCACGGCAAGTGGGAGAACAATTATGTCAATCACTAGATCAGTGAGTGGTTTTTTAATTATATATAATACTAGCTTCTGCCAGCGACTTCGTCCGCGTGGAATAGTTACTTTACCCCCGATTTTGAAACTCTCAGCCCGATCGGTTTAAAATTGACAAAAGTTAGACATGCTGTTTCGGGATATTTTTTAGATAATTTTATGTAGAACATTTCCGTAATACATGATTTCTATGTAACTTTAACCATTAAGGCTACACACGCGACGGAAGCTTAAAAAAATGGAGTAACTTCTTCCGTTTTCCCAACATTTTCCTTCACTGCTCTGCTCCTATTGATTGTAGCGTGATGAAAAGTATACTATAACCTGCCCAGGAGTATGAAGAATAATTGCACCAAGTTTCGTTAAAATCGGTCGAGTAGTTTTTGTTTCTATAAAGAACATACAGACAGACAGACAGACAGAAAGACAGACAGACAGACAAAAAATTTACTGATTGCATTTTTGGCACCAGTATCGATCACTAATCACCCCCTGATAGTTATTTTGAAAAAATATTCCTTGTACAGAATTGACCTCTCTACAGATTTATTATCTATATATATAAAACAAAGTCGGGTTTGTTACAACACTTATAACTCGAGATCTGCTGGACCAATTTTCTTGGTTTTTGATTCGTTGGATTTGTCTCCGCCCCGAATAGCAGAATACATCTTAAAAACAATGAAAACTCTATTAAAGTAAACGCAGTGGAAAATGGTTTTAGGTGAAATATATTTAGTGCGTTGTAGATAATTCAAAATTAACAAGAGTGTAACCTAGCAACCAAAACAAAAGATTAATAAAATCTAGAAAGGTCGCCTTCATAGAATAAGGCTGGAAGTGCTAACAAACTCAACGAATACATAATAAAAATAAATAAAAATAAATGTTGCTTTGTTTCGTAGCTGTCAAAAATTCCATGCGCTAAAGATTCACAAGTACTAGAAGACCAGAAAGAAACATGTCGAAAACTTAAGAATTAAGGATTCACGCGTACCAGCAGACCATAAACATGTCGAAGCATTTCTGGGGCTGGAATTGTGAGTGAAGACTTACAAAGTACCAGGATACGTCCAGAACCATAATTATTTAACATCAAGCTATTATCCTAAGCAGACGAAAGAAAGATCACTGAGCCAGAAAGAATAAATGGCGCAGGCAGGTGAAACCATGGGATACAGCAAAGAAGTATTTTAGCTTTAAGTTTTCTATTTTAAAAATTATTTCACCAATAGAAAGCTACATTTCACCTGCGACTTTCTTTTATATTTATAGAACATCATTCATACCCCTAAATATTGTTTTTACTTTATATGGCAAAACAACGTTTGCTGGGTCAGCTAGTATACAATAAACGTATCTTTTAAATACAAAGATTTAGACATCAAAACGCAAACTGTAGTTCTTATCATCATCGTTACAGCCGAAAGTCGTCCACTGCTGGACATAGGACTCCCCAAGAGTCGGTACATGCAACGCTCCTGTGCGATTCGCATCCAGCGGAATCCCGTCACCTACACCAGGTCATCGGTCCCCCTTGTGGGAGGCCTTCCTACTGTTCTGCGAGCAATTTCCCCTGCCCTGTGTCATTGATTTCTGATTCTCAAAACTGCCCTCTATATTCCAGGAGCCGCGAGTCCCGCCGGCGCATCAACCACCCCCCATCAGCGCTGTACAGCGTGGTGGGCGAGAAGCTGCGCGTGAGCACACCGCGCGGCCTACAATGTGCGCTGTTCTGTGGCGGCCAGCGCTGCCGGTACGAGCTGCCACAAATGTGCACTGCGATACAAGGGCTGTACTCCGACTGGTGAGTGGCCACAACCGCCTCGCCTTTTTAAACGACTGCAAAAAAGAAGGAGGTTGTATGGTTGACTGGTATATCTGTCACTGATTGAGTCGTGACGTCTTGGGAAAAATGTACCAACTCATGACGTCACGCGTGTTTTCAACGAACTGTATAGATAGTGCAATCCACGAAGACGCGCCCCACCAAGTTTTGGTTGAGGGGATCGCGGGGTGAGGGGAGTTTGTCGCGAGCGTCAGCCGCGTCGTGTGCGCTTTTTTTTTTGATAGGACCACTCGCAGTTCAGCACATTAAGGCTGGTTACTGCTTAACCGGGCATTCCTGTGGTGGCCTTAGATTCTAAGGCCCCCAGCCAGGGCAAGTGTACACTGGCGGAAGCTTGCACACATCTATACTATAATATTATAAAGCTGAAGAGTTTGTTTGTTTGTTTGTTTGTTTGTTTGTTTGAACGCGCTAATCTCAGGAACTACTGGTCCGACTTGAAAAAATCTTTCAGTGTTAGATAGCCCATTTATCGAGGAAGGCTATAGGCTATATTTTATCCCCATATTCTCACTGGAACGGGAACTACGCGGGTGAAACCGCGAGGCGCTGCTAGTATACTATAAACGGTTAGGAGGTATAGTGGGGCGCGACCGGTCTTCATTTTTTGATCACCTACTTGAAAAAAAAAACTCTTTGGCCAATATCTTTTGGGAATCGAACCGTCGGATAAGATTTTTTCAGAAAAATATCCTGTTGTGGAGCGACTGTGAACATTATTTTCTATTTGAAAGAATATACTCCTGAGGTGGTCCCATTGTTATGTATGAAGTCATGGTCTGATGATGGGATCCCATGCAAATCGAGGGTAACCCTCAAATTTTATAGAAACTGTTTAGATACTTTTGGTGAACACAATTCAGTCAATATGTGTAAATACTCTTTTGAGTTTCTTTGTAATACCATAATTATGGCATTGTTAAAATAAGTTTCGATTTTGAGACATAGCATATTCTCATTATAAATGGCTTCTCATCTTAATTTGTAAATACACATATTATTTAGCAACACGCTAAATATGACCTATTTAGTTTTATTTGTGGGATCGGCTATCAGATTCAGCTGGATACTACTATTTTCAGCATAATTATAACCAACTAGATATCGGTCCAATGAGCTAATCTCTAGTCTAATGGTGTAATGAACTGTAAGTTCTCCTTTAAAGAACAATATATTCAGATTTTTAAAGGCATGCTTGTTTTTACACCCAAACATTAAATACTAATAAATTCTTCCAAACAATTTTAATATTACTTCATCATGTTGGTAGTGAGTACATTAACGTCTCGTGAGCCACAATACGTTATTATAACACCGTTTTATCATTGATAACAGCAACGGTAACCTTTACAAAAACAGCCCACACCCCGACCTACACTTGGACATATTACATTAGCTGTAATGAACTACCTCACACGTACATAATTTAGTTCTCACCACGTCGACGCCTTATAGTACCACCACTGGAGCCTTGTCTACTATGTCACCAGTTTTTGTGTGGTTAGGTGCATACAAAATATGGTTTTGGTAAGTAGGTCCACGCGTGTGAATAATAGGTATAAGTGGAAGAATTTGTGGCTTCCTGGATAGGAATAGAAGTTCCTTCTCGTGTATTCACGTCATAAACGGGAAGTTTGCATTTTTCCTCAGTAAACGAGCGATTATATAGCTTTGTATCTGTCACCGGATAATCGTAACTCTTAAGAGATTGTAAACTCTCGATAAATTGACAACTGAACATTTGGAATACTTGTAACGCATCAGAATATGATAGCTAATAATCTTCTGCCTAGCCCTTTCCCAAGTACATATTATGTATATTGGGGTTGGTTTCCACTGTAACGGGAGTCAGCTGAATTACAGTATTTTAAGAGGAGCGAGCAGTTTTTTTATTAACGCCTATTTGACTTCCAATATTCCAGTAACTGGGTGACACTGATACAGTACTTCTTGGCGCGACTGGTGACAGCTTTGTCAGTTAAAGATTTTATGTTACCGGACCATTACTTGCAGAGATTAACACTCATGAAGAATAATTTGGAGCATGGTGGTATTGCCTGTGTTCCACTCTTGGAGCAATGTGGTATTGCCTGTGTTTCGCTCTTGGAACAATGTGATATTGCCTGTGTTTCGCTCTTGGAGCAATGTGGTATTGCCTGTGTTTCGCTCTTGGAGCAATGTGATATTTCCTGTGTTTCGCTCTTGGAGCAATGTGATATTGCCTGTGTTTCGCTCTTGGAGCAATGTGGTATTACCTGTGTTTCGCTCTTGGAACAATGTGATATTGCCTGTGTTTCGCTCTTGGAGCAATGTGGTATTGCCTGTGTTTCGCTCTTGGAGCAATGTGATATTTCCTGTGTTTCGCTCTTGGAGCAATGTGATATTGCCTGTGTTTCGCTCTTGGAGCAATGTGGTATTGCCTGTGTTCCACTCTTGGAGCAATGTGGTATTGCCTGTGTTTCGCTCTTGGAGCAATGTGATATTGCTTGTGTTTCGCTCTTGGAGCAATGTGGTATTGCCTGTGTTTCGCTCTTGGAGCAATGTGATATTTCCTGTGTTTCGCTCTTGGAGCAATGTGATATTGCCTGTGTTTCGCTCTTGGAGCAATGTGGTATTACCTGTGTTTCGCTCTTGGAACAATGTGATATTGCCTGTGTTTCGCTCTTGGAGCAAAGTGGTATTGCCTGTGTTTCGCTCTTGGAGCAATGTGGTATTGCCTGTGTTCCACTCTTGGAGCAATGTGGTATTGCCTGTGTTCCACTTTTGGAGCAATGTGGTATTGCCTGTGTTTCGCTCTTGGAGCAATGTGGTATTGCCTGTGTTTCGCTCTTGGAGCAATGTGGTATTGCCTGTGTTTCACTCGTTCCACCATGGTGTGCCGTCTTTGGCTGAGAGCCTGGGATCATCATCAATCAATACATACCTATAAAACTCTTCCGTAACCGTTGACTGAAAGACAACGTACACTCGAAAGTACTGGTCGTAGAGTTGAAATTTGGCGAGTAGGTTCCTTTAACTATGCAGGGGAGCACTAAGAGGAGGATTCCCCGAAATTTCTAAGAGAAGGGGAAAACAGGATATACGCGTACGAATTCGCGAGCAAAAGCTAAAAAGCTAGTCTACAGTAATAATCTAAAGAGGAAAGATTTGTATTTTTGTATGTAACGAATAAATTCAAAAACTACTGGACTGATTTAAAAAATTCTTTCACCATTAGAAAACTACATTCACCCTGAGTAACGTATTATTATCCCCGTATTCCCACGGGAACGGGAACTACGCGGGTGAAACCGTGGGCCGCTGCTAGTAAGGCAATTTGGGACTTCTTACAAAAGAACTTCCCTATTTGTTTTTTATTAGTTACTAAGCACCCCTCTAGAAATTATCATACAGACCGGTAGTTATCCTTGGTTTAAAAAATAAAAGTACAATAAAATGTGTGGGTCGCGTGACTTCCGTCTAGCCACTTTATTTTATGTTAATTGTCGTTATAATATACTTTTTTATTCAACTAACTAATGTGAACTTAAGAAATAAGGGTTGGGGCACACGGGTGTAGCTGCCCCATGCAAGTTCTGTTCTCGCTGTCATAGTTGTAGCCAGGGTGTAGCTACTGCCGTAATAGCCGTATCAATGATACGGGCTCCCCAGGCTACAGGGGCCCCGAAAGTTTGTAAGCCATAATTCCTAAAATAATCCACAATATTTTATGGATTTTCGAGACATTTTCGAGAATAACTGCTGGGGCCAACCATTTTATTTAAAAATCACAAAACACAGAATTAATAAATGTAATTCAGAGTAGAAGTAAAAAAAAAACGAAAGTCACTCTTTAATTAATTTTTAATTGATTTAATTTCAGCATGCGTTGTTTCTATTACAAAAAACTTTACTTCCTTTGGACCCCAACACATTTTGATAAAGAGCCCGTCTAACGGCCAAACCCAATAACCGATCTATCACATACTGGAGATAGAAAAACAAATGAAACAACAGAAAAATCAAGAAAAATTATATAGGTTTTCTGTTGTTTCATTTGTTTTTCTATCTCCAGTATGTGATAGATCGGTTATTGGGTTCGGCCATAATGCAAGCTATGCCACTGGTTGTAGCCAATATAATATTTGGCCCTGCATCCCTGCATTCAAAGAGGTATAGATATACCAATCTCTACTAATATTATAAAGCTGAAGAGTTTGTTTGTTTGTTTGTTTGTTTGTTTGAACGCGCTAATCTCAGGAACTACTGGTTCGATTTGAAAAATTCTTTTTGGGTTGAATAGGCCATTTATCGAGGAAGGTTTTAGGCTATATATCATCGCGCTTACGCCGATAGGAACGGAGCAGCGATAAAGAATGTTTTAAAATTGGGGATTCCACGGGGACGAAGTCGCGGGCAGCAGCTAGTATAATATAAATTTGCAGGGAACTTTTCATCCTCGGAGTTATTTCTCATTATACAATTTCCTACTAAAACGCAAGTGAAGTAAACTAAAAATACTAAAAGTATAAAATAAATTCGGAAGTCGGTGTTTTTGGATGTATTTCCGTGTTTTGATCACCGACTTCCGAAATTAAAGGATTTTTACAGTTTTTTCGTTTTTTGGGCGGCGGCGCGACGGCTTATTGGTTATAAACAATACTTTCAACTGTGAATTTTCATCAATTTAAATTCGATTAGGCTGGTGTTTCCTAAAATGCTTACTAACTTTTTAGACCTATGTATCCTGCTTATATACATATGTGAAGTTTCATTAAAATCGGTTCAGTCATTTCGCAAAATAGTGACTTGAAAATTTTTATGAAATGCCATACGACTTACACTTACTTACGCTCTTAACAAATATCTATACATTAGTCATAAATTTTGAAATTTTAATATCTATAGTTTACACGCTCTTAACAAATATCTATACATTCACCATACGTTTTGCAAATTTAATATCTATAGTTGTAACTTGTAAGATGGCCCGTCGTTGCATTGATAGCTACTTATCTTAACTTGTCCTTTTTTTCTGGATGAGAAATCATCAAATGACTTCTCCCGCTCTTGGCGGAGCGGAAGGTCGTGTCAGACCTTTACTGACTAAAACCCACCCGTGTTCCTCCTAGTGCCACAAATTCCGCAACCTAACGTTACTACCTACCTATACTCCGCTTTACAACAGCACTGCAGTCGTAATAACACACATGACATTTCTTAATAAAACAAACGAGGCACTTAGTACTTACTGCAAATACGAATATTAAGTATAGCTACTTTAATAAAATAGGCGCATGCAACTTAAAATGTTAAGTTATTTTTTCTTTTCAATGTCACACGTGATGGCAGGAGCTGTGTTTAATAATGTTGAAATGTTAATTAGTTTTTCCATCCATATGTCCCTTTATTGTTTGAATTAATATTTTAGTGTTGGATGTTCGTGCTGCGTACGTACCGGAAGGTTTGACATTATGGAGCTATTTTTCAAACAAATTAAATGAACATTCAGTCGAATATGAACGTCATCCTTTTCAAAATTGGTTAATAACAAAATATTACAGTCAAATTCAAAGTCAATTTATTTATTTCAACTAGATCATTAAAATACACTTTTGAACGTCAAAACACTTTAAAAATAAAATATTATAGTGACTCTAGGTTCACAAAAAGTAGATTCATATGGAAGAACAGACAAGAAACTCCCTTATTTATATTTACCCTTTTCAATAATAATATGTGAGGACGATGCAACCAACATAACACTACTATACTACTAATAGCTACAATAAAGTCTTATATATAAAATTCTCGTGTCACGGTGTTTGTGGTTGAACTCCTCCGAAACGGCTCGATTGATTTTTGTGAATCTTAGCGTGCATATCGGCTAGGTTGGCGAATCGGACAAAATCTATTTTTCATCCCCCTAAATGTTAAGGGTGGTCCAACCCTATTTTTTTTACGTGGCAAAACGATGTTTGCCGGGTCAGCTAGTTAGTAACAATAAGGATGAGCTCGTGGCCAAATAACAAAAGCCGCACGTTTTCATCTTTAATAATAATATCGTTTATTCTTCAATATTTAATTATAAAAAAAAAAACGATCTTTAACGTTAAGCAACCCCGCCGAGGTCAGTCTGTATGCATGGTGACCATCCATTACATACCGAGACTCCTCCGTGCCTCCGTAAGCACGTTAAGCCGTTGGTACGGCTCTTATTTGTAAAGAAAGAAAGAAAAATAGTTTATGCCTTCCAAATAGACCCTAATAAAAATAAAAACAAAGATAAAACAAAATGGGTAAAAATAAATTAAAGTAAAAAATTACATATTGGAAAACAGACCCATTCACCCAAGTCCCCAACCATTGTAGATCTTTGGCAGGCGATGCGTATAAACAGGGTGCAGTGGTGGCCGAGTGGTAACGGCCCCGACTTACGAATTGTAGGTTGCGGATTCAAACCCAGCTAGGCGACATAACTTTGAATAATTAATTTCATCACCACTGCTCTCAAAACGGTGAAGGAAAACATCGTGAGGAAACCGGCATGTCCTAGAACCAATAATTCGAAGACATGTGACATTCACCAACCCGCACTGGGCCCGCGTGGTGGATTACGGCCCATTCCCTCTCCTAGAGAGGCCTGTGTCCCAGCAGTGGGAACGTTAAAAAGGCTGATTATGCGTATAAACAGAAGGCCAGAATTCTGGAAACACTCTTGCCAAGGTTGCAAGTAACTGGGTTTTGGAGGACAGATAGGCCGTCGCTTCATGTTAAATGGTATATAGTCATCAGCTGACTTGAATCCGACCCCAATATAGTTGACAGACGGACAAGTTGACTGATATTATGTAATACTTTACATAGTAGGCACTTTGCTTGCTTGCATATAGTAAGTATTAACTGAGGATGTTGTCACCCACTAACCAGCAAAATTATTAAAGAATACACTAATGGAATTGGAATTCCGAATGGTGAAATTGACAATTAAGTTTTTTTGTTTTGTAACATCTTACCTCTCGCTTTCCTGCAATCGAGCTGAATGGGACCAACGACTTTGGATTGAAAAAAAAAACTGTTGTACAAAGACTTGCATTACTCCAAGTGCCATTTAAATCAAATACATTTTTCTTCACGTATTATTCTTCGTTTCGAAAAATCAGTTCTAGTAATACATATATTTTTTTTTAGTATTAATGTTGTTTGTTTTCAATGTGAGATGTAAGATGTTGCACATCATATGTGACTACTGTAGAACTCGCTCGTTTTGTTTTATTTTTTTCTTAATTCGTATATTGGAAGTATTCAAGGGCTTTTGTTATTATATGTCCTGAAAATATAAACAAGTCTAGGCAACTTTATTTATCACGCACTTTATCATGGTTAGGTTATATTAAACCAGAACGGTGTCAAGAACACCTGGGCAATTAAAAAAAGACCTAAATTAAATTATTCTTAAGATTAAAAAGGTATTTTACTGAAAAAATCTGATAAGTCCGTCAGATAGAACTAAAAAATATTGGACATATATTTTTTCTTTTTGCACGTAATCAAAAAACGAAGACGATACAGTGCGTTGAAAACTTGTGTGACGTCACTACGTCCTCCAATTTGAAGCACGCCATGACGTCACAAGCCCCGCTCCTGATCTTTGATGCTGTTTGTCTTCGTTATTTTTATATTTGAAAATGAAAATAATATATCTAGTTTTAATTTATGTTCGCGGAAATTAAAACTAGATATATATATTATTTTCATTTTCAAATTTAAAATGGATTTCCGCAAAGTAACGCCTGACTCAATCAATTTCGTTATTTTTTATAGATTTGAAAAAACAAAAAATACGTATCCAATATTTTTAGATAATCTAACCGACGGACTAACTAGAATCATATTTTTTTTCCTCAGGAAACATCCCTATTCTATTTGTACCCATACTTGCGTGTTTACATAAAATAAACTACCTATTTGGAACAATACAGTATCATACAGTAATCAAAATATAATTATTACAGGTGCTACATAGTCGCTCGTCAAGTAGGTACTAAATGTAATAACTTTAATTGCTCTCATGTTTACGAGGTCATCAGTGGGATTTTATGATTTGTTTTATAGATGAATACTTGGCTAATGGCCGGCCGGCGTGGAAAGTGCCTGCTGTTACTTTTATAGCAGTTGTTTTTCAATTAACAACATTATTGTTTCATAAGTTACTACCAGCGCTCCACGGTTTTACCCGCGTAGTTCCCGTTCCCGTGGGAATATGGGGATAAAATATAGCCTATGTCACCCGGGGATAGTGTAGCTTTCCAAAAGCGAAAGATTTTTTCAAATCGTTTCAGTACTTTCGGAGCCTATTCAATACAAACAAACAATCAAATCTTCCCTCTTTATAATATTAGTATAGATAGTACCTATAGACTAGCGACTTCTTACATGCGTTTTCCGTTTTCCCGTCCCCGTAGGAGTTTCGGGCTCTTAGTATTCCCCTACATGCCCCAAAGAACCCTACTACATACCAAACTTCTACGGCCAGTAGTTTCGACTGTGCGTTGCCTGTCAGTCATTCAGTCACTCATCCGACCGTCAGTAACGGAAGAATTTTATGTACATTGATGAAGTTTATTTTGCTTACAAATTAATGAATATAAACACTAAGTTTTGATTTTCACAAATATAGTTTTTATTTAGTTATATTTATTTATTTTATTTTAAAGAAGGCTCACAGACTAATCAACCAATAACACAAAGACTGTAATATTAACAAATAGCTAATAACAAGCCTCCACATATAGGTAAGGAAAATAGTCGATACAAAAGAAAGTACATACAAGTTAATATAACCAGTTAAGAGAGCAGTAGATAAATTAACTGTCCTTAAAAAATAACTGTGCCAAAAGCCGTCTTAAGGTCCCTAGGAAGCCCATTGAAACTAAGAGCACTTCTTATTGAGAAGACATTCCGCCTGTAATTTGTTTGTTATATATAATATCTACTAATTTTCGCAATTTAAATTTTACAATAATCTTTTTACATAGTTACTTACTACTTACATATATGTGAATATTTTTTCTCTAATTAGACAAAATGAGAAGAAGCTCGTGGCTGATCAATAACAGCCACACAGATCGATCTTCAAGGTTAAGCAACGGCGAATTCGGTCTGTGGATGGGTGACCATATTAACATACCGAGAATCTTCCGTTCCTCGGAAAGCACGTAAAGCACGTCCCGGCTGTCAATTGTAGATCTTTACGGATTATCATAAGCCAGGAAAGTTGGCACCAGTCCTGCCAAGATAATGCCAAGAACCCAGTTACTGGCTCCATAGGCCCAGTTACTGGTTCAACTGAACCCAGTTTGACTGGAAGCCGACACGAATGTATTCGCTAAAAATGCAAGGCAGATGATGCGACTAGATAAGACTGGTGTTTCCTACCATTTTGTATTTAACTGTATCTGTATAATTTCTACAATAACGAGGTGCCCACCTCGATATTGTAGAAATGGATGTTGCCAATAGCTGACAAGTTTTCTATTTTATTTTCGAAACGGTCTCGCTCGTCATTAGCCATAACTATAACTAGACTTTGCTAGAAGAAAAATAGCCACCATTTTTTCAATAAGAACAGAACTTGGTGCACATGCCTTAGTGTTTCTTTAAAGTCGTATAACATAAACTAGCTTTTGCCCGCGACTTCGTCCGCGTGGTATAGTTACTTTACCCCCGATTTTGAAACTCTCAGCCAGATCGGTTTAAAATTAACAAAGTTTCATACAAACTTTCATCCCCTATTTTATCCCCTTGGGGGTAGAATTAATCAAAATCCTTTCTTAGCGGATGCCTACGTCATAACATCTACCTGCATGCCAAATTTCAGCCCGATCCGTTCAGTGGTTGGGGCTGTGCGTTGATAGATCACTATGTCAGTCAGTCACTTTTGAGTTAGGTATATATGTATATTTAGATTGAAGATTGACAATGCTGTCTTCAAAATCACCAAAACCCATAGCTCTTTAAACCCTTCCACGATGCCAATATCAGTCTGTCTCAGTGTTTATAGTTATCTAATGGGCGTGTTGTTACAGGGTCACCGACGACATTCTGGCGATGGCGCGCCCCAGCACCGCCAGCATCGCCGCCAGGAACATTATACAACAGTTCCATAGGTAAGTGCTTTAATACGCAAATACTTATAAGCAATTCAGTCACACGACCGCTACCGAAGATGTCGACCGGATAGCGAGTTCGCTTCAGTCTACACGAGCTACAAAATAATTTCCTCAATGTTTTGTAGCTTATACATGTACAGGGCCTCAAGTCTGCTATTACAATAGTGTCAGACTGGTCTATCATTGATTTCATAATGGTTAATTTTGACAAGTTTGGTAATCTACTAATATAAAAGCGTCATTAAGAAATTCCAATGGTCATGCAACCACTGACACTCCATTGAAAAAATGGTAATCTATAAGGTCAGGTGGGGTAAGAGGGACGCCGGGGAAAGAGAAACAGTAACTCATAAATAGAAAACTATTAAGCCCAGCTCTGTGGTTACTCCGTCAATAAAACAGTATTAAGTTTAGTTTCAATATTTTTAGATAAGTAGGTGACGCTACAACATAATAAGTACGTGAGTAAAAGAGAAAGAAAAAAAACAGTTGACAAACTATAAAATTGTGACCTAGCGGCGTTTTTTGTGTGCGATTTTTTAAGGATTAAAAACATCTGTGATACGGCAAATTTTGTTGATAAGTATAATTCTAATGTTGAATCTTTATTTTCCGCATGTTATATTGTTTGTAGCACGTGTTTTTAGTGCTTTTTCGGTGTCATCAAAAACATAACTTACAAAATAACAAGCTGGGAAAGAGGAACTACCATAGCCGGTTAAGAGAAACATTATGTTCCTCTTTCCCGGTTTTAGGGGTAACAAACATTTTGCAAGTTGAAATATCACCTATCTAGATTAGGTAGGTATTGATAGTTTAACTCATCTTGGCGCGCGGAGCTATGTGTGCAGTGTGCTAAGCACATTGCACACATAGCTCATATTTCACTAATTTTGAGAATATTTTGGTCATTAAGTATACTTGCACCGCACTGTATATCTGTTTATGAATAACGATCACAGTGAAAAAATGACAGAAAAGTGTTTTAAGTTTTTTTTTTGTACGTTTGTAAGTACAACAAAAAGTTCCATAATTATTTGTATTTGTTTTTATTCAGTTGAGTTTCTCAAAGTTGAAAAAGTGATTTAAATACTTTTATTATTGATAATAATAAATACTTAGTGACATTTATCGTTTATTTTTCTTAAATGTTTATTAAAAACCAAATGTATATGTTTTTAACATTCGTAGTTCACCACCCCTGACCTTACTAATATGTTCCTCTTACCCCAAATTTTCTTTATTTCTTGGTAAAGCTAAATTAAACCATATTTTAACTATGGTATGGTTTCATTTCCATTAGCTCGAAAGGCAGTTCTCAAATTTCTAGATATACATATAAAAATACGTGTTTTTACTTGTATTAATCGAAGCGTTTCTCTTACCCCAAATTTCGGGAAAGAGGAACAATTAGAAGACCTCTGGCTTCGTTGTCAAATTGTTCTGTTATTACTGGAAGAATCAATTTCTATGTTAAAATAATAGTTAGCATGGTTCGTTAGCGAAACTTTGTTTGTATTGCTATTAGAATATTTTTACTAGCTGGAAGTCGTAATGTTCAAAAACCAGTAAACTATGTTCCTCTTACCCCACCTGACCTTACTAATATTATAAAGCTGAAGAGTTTGTTTGTTTGTTTGAACGCGCTAATCTCAGGAACTACTGGTTCGAATTGAAAAAATCTTTTTGGGTTGAATAGACCATTTATCGAGGAAGGCTTTAGGTTATATAACATCACGCTTAAGCCAATAAGAGCGGAGCAGCGATAAAGAATGTTTTAAAATCGGGGATTCCACGGGGACGAAGTCGCGGGCAGCAGCTAGTTACGAATATATTCATTCATTCGTATCCCAAAAGTTAGTAACCGAGCTACGCTGTAGCGACAAGAGACAGCAAACGCGTAGCAGGACACAAAGTGCTGTAGCCAACCTCATATTATAGGTACCAACCCTTCTTTTTCTTATCTCAATATTGGAATTATAGATGAGGGGCCCAAATATAAATTGTGTGTCGAATTATGAAAATGTCGTAATTGTAGGGGAAAAAATGACAATTAATTAAATACTTGGTGTATTTAATTAAGTCATTTAAAAATTCCGATATCGTATAATAGCATTTGGCTATGAGATATATTTTTAAATGTTTTTAAACAGAGCAGTAGGCATTTGTCTAATAGGTTTTGGGATTTTATTATAAATGATTTAGTGGTGATAAAGAAAAACAATCTCTAAAAAAATTGAACCGAAAGTTTGGTCTGCAAATCGATATCCTCTACATGTGACCTATCTTTATGAAAAATCCGTTGGCTTCACTTTTTGAGCACGAAAATCCCTAAGTTATTTTTTCTTCGGTTTCAGTTGGGGTATTCGTACAGTGATCAACCTCCAGACCCCAGGGGAGCATGCCAGTTGTGGACCCCCGCTCACCAAGTCAGGGTTCACGTATGACCCCACCATCTTCATGGCGAATGACAGTAAGTATATCATAGTATTGTAGCTATTCCACCAATTCGCACCAAGCGTTTTCAATCATTTTTTATAATGCGCACAGCAAAGGAGTGTAACTCTCTGCCTGCGTCTGTGTTTCCGAACGCATTCAACCCTAATCTCTTCAAAGTTAGAGTGAACAGGCTTCTTCTGGGTAAGCTCATTCCATCGTAGACTTTGTCTCTATCACCTGTGACCTAGACTAGAGTCAAGAGCAAACCCATTTCTCAATAAAAAAAGTATTCACAATAAAAACTTTTTGGAGGCACGACTTCAAGATTGACAGAATATGCTTTATTGTAGACACTGTAGTATTATATTATCTGTGTTGTAGAACAAAAATAGTTACCTATCTTAGTCAGTTTCAAGGTTGATGTGATGATTAAATTAGTCTGGGATTAAAAAAAATAACACGTTTTAACTTGTTTTACACATTATTAGTACTGTATAGTTAAAATAAATAAAGATATTTATTTTTTATGCAAGGCCGCGGTCTCAGCCATGAACTTTGACAGCTGACATGAATAGTAGGTACCTAAACTAAATCGAGAAAATACTGTTTTGTTTTTTTTTTCTCGAAAAACTTTAATTACTTATTCATAAAACAAATAGCAATCATTGGCAACCCTATTGCATTCGAGAAAAGGAGACGTTCACAAAATGTAGACCACCCGGGGCGTTGTAAACGCAACATTTGAGTCAGTAAGACATTTGAGTTCTTGCAGACAAAACGGTGGGTGACGTTCGACGCAAGGGGGTGTGTGATGAGTTGGAACATTTTCAATATTTTAGTCAAAAAACGTGGCTTGGCCGTTTTGCTACCATCACGAAGATTTCATATATGCATTCGTTCATAGCGTGTTAAATAAAACGGCCAAGCCACACGTTGACGATGACTGAAATCTATATCTATACCAATTATAAAGCTGAAGAGTTTGTTTGTTTGTTTGAACGCGCCAATCTCAGGAACTACTGGTTCGAATTAAAAAAATCTTTTTGGGTTGAATAGACCATTTATCGAGGAAGGCTTTAGGCTATATAACATCACGTTGCGAGTAATAGGAGCGAAGAAAAAATGGAAAATGTGGAAAAAATGGGGAAAATTATTCATCTTTGAGGGCGTCCGTTGCGTGCGCTGCGAAAACGGTTCAAGATACCAAAAAAATATGTAGGAAAGAATTATTCCTCTTAAAATGATCTAAAAAAATGTCCGCGACAGTATATGTCTATCTTTTAAGATTAACTCACTAGAACCGTTTTTATGGTAATCAAATTTGGTCGAAAGGGATGAAAGTTTGTATTAAACTTTGTCAATTTTAAACCGATCGGGCTAAGAGTTTCAAAATCGGGGTTAAAGTAACTATTCCACGCGGACAAAGTCGCGAACAGAAGCTAGTGTATATATATTCGTTCTGAAATAAATGACAAGCTTATGGTCGACGATGGAGCACGCTCGAATAGGTCACTTCTCTTGGCTTGAAGACTACCAGTTCCTAAACTTCAGGTATTGTTTCCAGTATACTATTACAACTTCGCGTGGCCAGACTACGCCGAAGCCAGCCTGAGTGGACTCCTGAACATGGCGAAAGTCCTCTCCTTCGCGCTACAGGAGGGCAGAGTCGCCATACATTGTCATGCAGGTAACTAACGCCTCAAGTCTGCTATTACAATAGTGTCAGAATGGTCTATCATTGATTTCAGAATGGTTGATTTTGACAAGTTTGGTAGTCTACTAATATAAAAGTGTCATTGTGACTTTCCAATGGTCAACCACTGACACTTCATTGAAAGAAATGGCATAGAATGGTAATCTCGTATAGAATGACAAATGAATGACATACCTACGTATGCAGTAATCTGCTAAAATTTGAACACTGCCTTTGATCAGTGACCTACCTTTAGAACGTCGTTGTGCAGACATTTCTTTTAATAGCTCGGTTATCAAAAATATTACGAAACCATTGACCGACCAATGATCGACCATCATGAATAATTAGCAGATTACGAACTTTTTGCAAAATGACAATGGGATCGTGTTGGAATGACAAATTCATAAAAATAGCAGACTTGGGCCCAAATGGCCAATAGTGTATTTGACTGTATTTTTAATTATATTTCTCAAAACCTAGAGAAAAGGCAAGAAACAGCAAAAAAACCTTGGTTAAAAAAATCAAAATGTGACAGAGTGGTGAGCGTTTTACAATGTAAGATAAAAAGAGATGGCACTAATTGTGTGTGCTGTCAGTCGAACGTTACGCCATCCATTGCGAATTTGCACGATTCAGTAAAAACGACGTTTTGCGCTACAAGGATTTCAGAAGCGCGTAACTTGTCTATTTCTTTCTACTTATTCCAACGATTCGGACAGTTTAATGAAATACATCAACCTATATTCATCCATCGCCATCCATCTTCATCCGGACTGTTTAGATAAGTTATTTTTAATAATTATCAGAGAAACATAAATGTGCTTTTTAACCGACTTCTAAAAAAGGAGGAGGTTCTCAATTCGGATGTTTGTATGTTTTTTTTTTAATGTTTGTTCGCGCATAACTCCGTCGCTTGCCAACCGATTTGAAAAATTCTTTTTTTGTTGGAAAGGGTACCTATACTTCCCAAATGGTCCCATGAAAATTTTATCGAAATCGAACAAGCGGTTTTTTTGTTAATTTCAATAAATGATAGCAAATCTGTCGGGATAGCTGAAATCGCATGTTTTTGTTTATTGTTTACACCAATTTATACCACGCACGCTGTGATGGGTATGTTTAGCTGGGAGTGAACCACTAAAAAGTGAAAAATAGAAAAACTTTTTACCAAAAATAAAACCGACTTCTAAACAAAAAAAAAAACCAAAAAGTATTAAATAACTTTAATTTCGGAAGTCGGTGTGTAAAAACACCGAGTTCCGAAATTAAAGTTATTTAATACTTTTTGGTTTTTTGTTTAGAAGTCGGTTTTATTTTTTGTAAAAAGGTTTTTGCTGAAAAGCTGTGCTTCATGCGAAGAACCTAATATCTATAGAGGTACCTACTTTTTACATTTCATTTTAAATGAATGAATCTGTTTTTTAATTTTTATTTGAAAAATCTTTTTACAAAAAAATACAACCGACTTCTACACAAAAAATCAAAAAAGTGCAAAATAACTTTAATTTCGGAACTCGGTGTTTGTGGTTACTTTTTCGTTTTTTGAACACCGACTTCCGAAATTAAAGTTATTTTGCACTTTTTTGATTTTTTGTGTAGAAGTCGGTTGTATTTTTTTGTAAAAAGTTTTTTATTTTTCACTTTTTAGTGGTACCTACACCCCCTCCCCTCCCCCCACCTAAACGAACCAATCACATTGGTGTAAAAAAAAGCACTGCTCCTTTGCAGAGTACACTAAGAGGTCGTCAATGTAGACAATGTAGATATTTTTTTTAGATTTTTCGAAAACCGCTTGGTCGATTTCGATAAAATTTTCATGGGACCATTTGGGAAGTATACCCTTTCCAACAAAAAAAGAATTTTTCAAATCGGTTCACAAGCGACGGAGTTATGCGCGAACAAACAATAAAAAAAATAAAAAAAAACATACAAACATCCGAATTGAGAACCTCTTCCTTTTTTAGAAGTCGGTTAAAAACAGATAACGTCGATCTAGATTCATTCCCGAAACTCCATGTGCCATTCTTTGAATAGCTATGGTAATAGCCTTCGTTTATTTGCATAGTTTATTTTGCCAGCGACTGGCTTTGTACGCGTGAAAGTCGAGGATGAAATGTCAGATTATGTGACTTTCTCGGTACGAAATTTGGAAAATTCTTATTTTGTTTAAAAGGGTATTCTTCCAGAATGGTCTCATTTTTATGAAATTCTGTTTTTTTTTGCTGCCGCTGCTGGTATCCCTGTAGAATTGAGGGAAACTCCTCAAATATGCCTACAGGCATACACACATGGTGGTAAAGCCCAATACATGGGCTTTACCTCACCAGCATTGTGGCGAAAAGACCCCACTTTGAGAAGTGATTGAAGAGGCACCACGGCGTCCTCTCCTTCCGCTTGATGCAGGTACTCACCAGACTCGGGTGTTTCGGGAGGTACCTGTTTCGGATTCGGCGCGAGGACATTTACGGGGGGTGTCAATCGCTGGAGGACCCGAGGGAGCATACGGTGGAGGTCTGCCCTGCTTTGGCGGAGCAACGCCGGGTTCTGGTCAAACCGATCGGCGATGGCGACCTCTCACTTCCGGCCCTGGTTTAATACATGGTTCGAAGCGAAGCGGCATGGGCAGCCCCCTCCTCCTTCTGCGAAGCAGTAGCGAACTAGCGAAGGAGGCGGCCGACCGCGCGGGTCCTAGAGCGGGAAACCTCCGCCGCCGCCGCCGCAACTGTAGAAAACGTCCCAGGCGCCGGGAGTTGCAGAGTGATTCTCGGCCACAGTAGGCGTGCGCTTGCGGATGGCAAGCGATGGCTGGCTTGCCGTCCGATAAAAACCAGGCCCAGGTCGACGGCGCATCGTGTGAAGACGGGGCCTCATAGGGTCAGCGCCTGCTAGGGTTGCGGAATTTTATTTGTTAAGAGTGACCGCGGCACTGGAACGGAAGAAGTCATTTATTTTGATGATTTCCCATTCAGGAAATATAACGATTAATTTCCACATCAATTGGGATTCGGATTGAAGGCGCTGCAACCAGCGTTGTTTATCAGAATATCGAAACGATCAAAAGACTGGTTGAACTGGTTGACTGGTCTTCAGTGAATTTCCTAAAACCTTCCTTCTAAACTTTCCTTCTAAAATTCCTTCTAAACTGCGCCATCTAAACTGTTAGTTAAACTTTTAAACAAATGTTTCAACCAGGGAAAATTGAGATCTCAGGACAAAAACTATTTCGATTTATTATAACAAAAAATCTTTCACGGATGGTTAAGGCTATGTTTGATGTTAAAACAATATTGTTATGGCATAAAATCACCATAACATAAATGTATATGTGAAAAAAGCTAATGCTTTATTGGCGTGTGCTGAAAAAATTGTTCGAAGATACAATGTTTTACTAATATACAGGTCATTAGTACCTAGTTCTTATATATAAACTAGCTTCTGCCAGCGACTTCGTCCGCGTGGAATAGTTACTTTACCCCCGATTTTGAAACTCTCAGCCCGATCGGTTTAAAATTGACAAAAGATAGACATGCTGTTTCGGGATGTTTTTTAGATAATTTTATGTAGATGACTTCTTCCGTTTTCCCAAAATTTTCCTTCACTGCTCTGCTCCTATTGATTGTAGCGTGATGAAAAGTATACTATAACCTGCCCAGGAGTATGAAGAATAATTGCACCAAGTTTCGTTAAAATCGGTCGAGTAGTTTTTGTTTCTATAAAGAACATACAGACAGACAGACAGACAGACAGAAAGACAGACAGACAGACAAAAATTTTACTGATTGCATTTTTGGCACCAGTATCGATCACTAATCACCCCCTGATAGTTATTTTGAAAATATATTCCTTGTACAGAATTGACCTCTCTACAGATTTATTCTTATATATATATAAATTAACTTGTGTTCAAAAAAATCGAACGTAAAAAACGACTACTAAGTTCCAAACATGACATTTCAAGCGGTCTGAAAGTCATTTGTTTAGTACGTTTTAGTCGTGATTTATTACATACATACAAACATATGCCTATTTATTTTGAGCCCGCACATTGAAGAGTATAAATCCGCAAGTTTTTTATTTTATTTAAACGTTTCTGATAGTCACACGTTTTAGTCGTTTTTTGCTTTCGGGTTCGTTAACACAATATAATCAAACATTTTAATAAGTTACAATTATGGAAGCGTCACCGCAACCCTTTTATTTTGAATCCGCATATTTAAGAGAAAAAAAAAATGATTTTTTATGAACATAATATACGTTTTTTTTTTTTTCATTATATGTACCCAATGACCATTGAACCATCAAGGTAAATCGATATAATAATCGCAGCCATAGGAACGGTTGCAACATCCAAGTCAAACTCATAACCCTTCTTTTGATCGTTTATCTAACTTCTATAATGACGAGACAATGACGGTTAAGGCATCAAACATTTTATATAAGTATTGGTCATCTTTAGGAGTGTTTAGGTGTAATATTCAGATAAGAATAAGTACCTAACTAACATAATCACGAGCGTTTAACTTAATGATGATGATGATGTTTTTAATGATGATGAAAGGAGTTTTACGAACCCGCTTTTTTGGAACGGTTATTGTTCAAATTATGCACAAAATAAAGTAGATATTTCATAATTTACATTGTTAGATTTGTTGAATGATGGCTAAAGAGGTTCAAGAAATGTTAATTAAATGTATTTTTTTAGGTACGTACTTACATATATTATGATTAACTTCCAGTAATGGTCTTCGACGTCCGAAAAAAGCGTTTTCTTTATTTGAGATGTGGTTGCTCTTGACTCTAGTCTAGATCAGAGATGGCAGAGACAAAGTCGACGATGGAGTGACCTCACCCAAAACAAAACTGTTCACTCTAACTTTGAAGAGAGTAAGATTGAATGTGTTCGGTTCGGAAACACAGACGCAGTTCCACTCCTTTGATGTCCGCATTATAAAAACGTTTGGATACACTTAGTGCGAATTAGTGGAATAGTAACAAGGTAGGGATGGTATGGCAATATGCAGTGCATATAAAGGTCCGAATCTATAAGGCTGCCGGTGGAATGAGGTCGTGGTATTCTTGAGCACACTCACCGAAGTACAATCTGTAGAAGACCGACAAACAGGCGACCTTCCGGCGATGAGCCAAGATCCCGATTTTTTTTTTAAACCTTGCCCCACACTAGAAATTTCTCCTGTGTCGTGGGTGCGTTCACAAACATACAATCTCACATACACAAACAGCCAGACCCGGAACAACTATCTGTAGATCATACAAATATTTGTTCCGTGCGGGAATCGAATCCACGACACGGCGCGCAGCAGCCAATCGCTCAACCACTGCGTCAACGTGTCGTCACCAAATGCCTGACTTCTATGTCTATAATATTTGAGGATTACCCTCAATCCCTCATGGTTCTCAGCAGCAGAGCCAGATTTTGATAACAGTCTGGAAGAATATAATTTCAATCAAAACAAGCATTTTCCAAATTGGTAACGTTCCGGGCAAGGTCATGTCGGGTTGGCCTATCCTAGCTTTGCCCAGGTGACTTTTGTCGATGGATACATGGGTAGTTTATCACCTGAATCATCATAGGATAATTTTCGACCTTCAAGCATACGAAGTGGCTGAAGCAAATATGAAGATAAATTAAATTAAGGAATTTTCAGGAAGAAGATCAACGTTAAATTCATTCGTTTTCAAATAAAAATAAAACTTACAAAAATACATACAACCGACTTCTACACAAAAAAAAAAACAAAAAGTACAAAATAACTTTAATTTCGGAACTCGGTGTGTTTGGTTAATTTTTCGTTTTTTGAACACTGACGGAGAAGTCGGTTGTAGTTTTTTTGTAAAAAGTTTTTTTTATTTTTCACTTTTTAGTGGTACACTGCCCCCCCCAAACCTACCTAAACATACCAATCACATTGGTGTTAACAATAAACAAACATTGGAATTTCAGCAATCCCGAAAGATTTGCTATCACATTATGAAATTTAAAAAAATGCTCTTAAAATAAAAACTAAGAATTCTTGTGGGACCAAAATTAAACTACTTCAAGCACTTAACCACATTATTAAAAACTTACCTACTAATAGTTTTTTATTAAATGAGCGATTCAATTAAGCCGGGAACTGTTATTTGAATACTAATCTAAGGCATAGACGCACGAAATGAATTAGTTTTTAATGATAGTAATTGTTCGCTTATAAATGACGACTTCACCTCCCTATCTGTCCACCATGTGGCACTTTAGGGAAACATGTTGCCACATTTGTTTATTCAGGTACCTACCCTCGACCCATTTAGACGACACGGTTGGCGCAGTGGTTGAGCGATTGACTGCTGCGCTGCGTGTCACGGGTTCGGTCCCGCACGGAACAAATATTTGTATGGCCTACATATAGATGTTCCGTTGCTGGATGTTGTGTATGTGAGTATGTATGTTTGTGAACGCACCCACGATACGGGAGATATTCTTAGTGTAGGGCAATTTCTTAAAAAAAAAACAAATAAAATCAATATCGTGACTTTCCATACTTTGTCTGAAGAAATATTCAAGCTCTCATATTAATATCTTCATGTAGACGACGAAATTACGAAAAAAAAACTACGTATGTATTATTGCTCCACTTCAGATAACAATAAAACTACGAAAGGTCTCAATGCTGTCGGACTCTGGATCAGAAATTACAACAAGGACAATTGATCGCTTAAGTTTCCACCTTCTGCTCTTCATGATCAGACTTTTGATATCAACTATGCATAATCCCTCTCAATCAAAATGAACTTGCATGACCTTTTAAACACCAACGAACTATTTCATGCCAGCATGCACAAAGATTGCATGACATGGCAATGCGCTCAAGTTTGTCTCTTATTAATAGGTATTCCAATAATACACAAATGTAGTCAACATCTTTATTTGCAATATTAAAGATCTCAAGTTTATTTAAACCCGTCAACTTCAAGCTCTTGTCCCACACTTGCTCCACCAGCTCATCGTCATCAGCCACCCTGCTGTACTCAGCTTCCTTACACTCCATGAAATACTTCCCTCGCACACCCTCCACCTCTTCAGATACACACAGGTATATCGACGTCTGCGCTCCTTCTTTACACGTTCTAAACATCAAAACTTCCGCTATCGAGTGAAACATCTTCTTCACATAAATAGGCAACGTACTAAATATATCAGTTTTAATAATTCCAGGGTGCAAGGTATTAACAGTCACCCCTTCTGGCAATCTCTTAGCTAACGCCTTCATCCAAAGAATTTGACATAGTTTACTATTTCCATAATTCACGAGCTGGCCTATTCCGAGGGGTAAACCGTTAAATTGATTTAAGTCACTGACTTGTAACCTCGAAAAATATTGGAGGCAGGATGACACTATGATGATTCTGCTGGGCTTTGAGGCTATCACTTTGTCTAGCAATAGGTTCGTGAGCAGGAAGGGGCCCAAGTAGTTGACCTGCGACACCACTTCGTTTCCATCTTCAGTGGGCTTCGGATTGAAGGCGCTGCAACCAGCGTTGTTCACCAGAATATCGAGACGGTCATAAGACTGCTTGAAGTCTTCAGCGAATCTCCGCACACTACTGAATTTTGCAAGATCTAGTGGTCTATATTCGACGTCTTTGTTTCCTGTTGTGGCTACTATATCAGCGACAGCTTCTGCGGATTTCTTGGCGTTCCGGCAGGCGATGACCACTCGCGCTCCTCTGGCCGCGAGGTCGCGCGCTGTCTCCAGGCCGATGCCCTGGTTCCCGCCGGTCACGAGCGCGATCTTTCCATCAAGTCGCACATTAGACGTACACACTCCTCGAACGGGTTCCATCATTAGTTTTAGGTATATGGCTGCTGCCAGCAAGATGAGGAATACCGTTAAAAAAAAGCCGACTAGTAGAACGATAAAAAAATAAACTATTAAGTGCAACATGTTGTCGAAGTGGACAAGGCCGTAAAACTGAGCCAGACTCACGTAATTAACTGCAGATCTTTACCTATTCAAATTATGTAACCTACTATTGTCATTTACATTGTAAATAAGATAATTTTATCCGCAATGAAAAACACTATGGTGTAAAAATACTGTAGTACCTACTTTTTTTTTTTGGATGGGAAATCATCAAATGACCCCTCCCGCCCTGGATGGAGCGGTAGGGAGTGTCAGACTCTTACTGACTAAAACCCACCCGTGTTCCTCTTGTGCCCTTTGCGTTCCAGGGCCGCGGTAACTCTTTCGAACAAATTCCGCAACACTGTAGTACCTACCTACCACCCTTTGTTTTAGAATAGCACTAGCTTCTGCCCGCGACTTCGTCCGCGTGGAATAGTTATCAAACATTCTTCACTACGCTCCGCTCCGCTCCTATTGGTCTTAGCGTGCTAAAAAAATTGGTTATCCGACACTGAAATAATTTTTCAAATCGGCCCGTAGTTCCTGAGATTAGTCCGTTCAAAGAAACAGACTGTTCAGGTTTATAGATTAGTGTAGATTATAAAATTAATCGGATAATCTGTGGTATGTCAACCAAATGCTGACTCACAACTCTTAAAAGTATCCTCATCTCAATTAGAATAAGTTATTCAAATTGATGTGATAAACATTTATTTTTATTTTTTATAACTGATGTCACTTGAACTTTTTGGGCTCGCTTGGTGCAATACGGCAACTCCGGCTATTGAGGATTTTTAGAAGTGTTGCAAGTTATAATAGGGTACTTACATACAGTAAAAGAATATCTCACACAACTTATTGCCTTGTTTGCATCGCAGTGATTTTCGTACGTCATTGTTGCTAAAGTTATGCATTAGAGATTACCTAGGTAAGCCTATCCTAGGTATACCTACTTACTTATACTTTGAAAAAAAAAAAAGTAACGGAGCTTTTATTGCCTTTAAATTATAAAATAATTGAGCAAAAACGGTTCTATTTTCAAACTGGTTTAGTGACGCAATATAAATATTAATGGAATTCGAAACTGTAGTGGATTGTGTTGCAATAAAAAAAACAAAATGGCCACTGTGACACGTGTAATGATCTTTATATAATCTGTGCATTGAAACTATTCCAGTGAGCTCAAACAATGATACCTTTGTTGTAACCAAGCGAGGAGTTAGGTATTCTGCAGACATTTTTATCAAGTTTGAAAGGAGCTGATAACCTTCAAATGGCTGAACCGATTTTGTTTAAACATGTCTAAGAACCAACTCTACAAAATCTGCTTTCAAATAAAAAAGGCAACTAAAGTGGCTCACCCGTTTAAGAGCTACGGTGCCACAGACCGACAAACAAACTTACGGCACGGCAAACTTATAACACCACTCTTACTGCGTCGATGTTTAAAAATAGCCAGGCACGAAATAGAAATCGAAATTCAATTTGATGTGTAATATAATATAATACTTAGGAGATAACGGTTTCTCTAACACTAATTTAGATATAATTATCAACTCTGCTGGTTAGTTAGACCATATTTAATTGAAAGTTGCCCATTCTCCTTTACTCAGCTGTAATAACTTGAAATTAAAAGTTTTGAAAATAACTTTGCTGTTAACGTTTTTTTTTTTTAATCCATTTAATAAGCCTTTCCAACTGGGTCAGAAACATGCACTACTACTAGTCACAAACACACAACTAGTCTTAGGTAAAAAAACATCCTGTTATTTATGTATTAAAAATAACACGTCAAACACTTTATTGGTTAATTCAATTTATCTCCAAAAAACCGGAACGAATTTAGTTTTTTTTTGTGACTGGCTATTTATCAGTAAAAACGAATGTCATGAAATCCTAAATGATTGTTATGTGAAATTGATACGTGCTAGCAATGTCTCGTCGTCAAACTACTACTACTATTTGGTATTTCAAATAAATTGTCCTTTGCAGTATTTTCCGCGCAAACTTATAATCTATACTTTTAATATTATAAAGCTGAAGAGTTTGTTTGTTTGAACGCGCTAATCTCAGGAACTACTGGTTTGAATTGAAAAATTATTTTTGGGTTGAATAGACAATTTATCGAGGAAGGCTTTAGGCTATATATCATCACGCTTAAGCCAATAAGAGCGGAGCAGCGATAAAGAATGTTTTAAAATCGGGGATTCCACGGGGACGAAGTCGCGGGCAGCAGCTAGTTTTGTATAAGTATGAATTGACCGCAAACAAGGTGGGTGGTAGTCGACATGACACACAGCAGGTCGGGACTGGGTAACAGTAGCGAGCGACAGAAACGTATGGCAATCTCTGGAGGAGGCCTTCGCCTGAGGAGGGGTTCTTGTTCACTAACACAAATGTATCGTAAATTGATATCAAATTACATACAATTAACATTGAAATACAGAAATACATACATATAACTATATATATTTTATCCATACATCGACAACGTTACTAATTTAATTTCACACTAGGGCCCTGGTCCGAGTGCTCATCGACTTATTCGTGAAATCAGTAAGCAGTTAGTCGACTCACCAGAGGGCTTGCCTTTTCTTTGGTCAACGAATCAGCATCGCCATTCAACGTGGCAATGCGGCCAGTGTTCTGGGCACTTTTCCCGTTGACAGCGATGTGGACGAATTTTTCGATGCCATATGAGTCTTTTCTCCTTTTACTCCGTTTTTAAATATACATTATATCTTGTTTTGTTGTATTTTGTTAATATTAGGATTATGTTTTTATTGTAGGTTTAAAGTAAATTTTCCATAAGTCCTAGAAAAAAAAAAGCAGTTTGAACAGTGTTCCCCAAACTAGAGGTTAGTGTGCCCTGTTCCGTGTTAGTCTGTATCTTGGGGATCAGGGTTAACATCATCGTTAAATCCAAAAAGGTCGTACACAATGATTATTAAAAAAGTAAAACTAAAAACAAGGTTAATGAATTAAAATAAGAACGAGGAAAACACAGTTGAGAGTGATCATGTAAAAAATAAAATATGTGTGTAAAATAAATTAATTGTGTTCTGGTCTCGGAGCAAAACTATTATAAATAGTACCCAATATAGGTTTCTAAGCGAACATACTCCTGGGTACTGTAGTATTATATTATCTGTGCCTGGGTTAAAAAGTCCTATGTGTTATTTGAGACTATAATCTATCTCTGTGCCAAATTTCATCAAGATTTGTTCTGCCGTTCCGGTGTGATTGTATACAAACATCCATCCGTCAATCCAAACATTCAAACTGTTGCATTTATAATATTCGTATAGATTGAACTATTTATTCTAGCCAATTGTACTGTTTATGTATGTACTAGACTACTATACAGATATTATAAGAAAATAATATATTACGCAAAACACTACATTTTTAACGCTTATTCAAATACTTGAGTTGAGTCTTTTTATAAAAATCACATACAAGGTCGAAATTCATTAATTTAAACCTGTTGAGGCCTGAGAATTTTCGAGCTCTCTGCACTCGCTCTAAAACCATTAAGCATACCCACAACTTGACTCCAATTCCTGTTTGGGTACAGGTAAAAAAATGTATCCGTTCCGAGACGGTAAGCTAAACGCCACTTGCGTTCAGTTGTTTTTAAAACTTTTGACATGTTGACGAATCGGGAATGTGACATAACGGGAAGTAGCCGAATATTTGTACTCACGTCGTTCGCTCTAGCATTTGTCTTTTCCTTTAGCTTTCTTGAATAGCTGGGCTAGGCTGAAAAACCAAATGCCCTGTCGCTGTCCGTAATTCGTTAAACTTTGACGTTTTTGTAAATTTTGGGCCATTAAATACAAACTTAAAACGTGATGCTGATTATGGTTCTAGAATGGCTCATAAAAACACAATGAAAAGAGAACAGGCTTTACTTTTATTTTCATAAACAAAGAAAAATTCAAACTGAAATTATAAACGTGTACTAATTCTTTTTTACCTGAATTTTCCGAAAGTGCCTAGATACTGTATTTTTGCAATAATGTACGAAAATAATATTACTTATTGATATAAAAAGAGCGTAAAAATTCATAAAATGAGCGATAGGCACTTATATTGTAACGCTATATTTTCAAACCACTTCAAATCATTTATTATTAAAAAAAATGGATCATATAATATTGATCACTTTTTTTAAACATTAAAATATCGATAAAGCGTCTACATCTACTGGTAATGCATCACTTTGTGGATTTTCAGGATACGTAACATTTGTGTTGTCACTTTATAATATGAAAGGCATATGAAAGGTGACACACTTGGTTTGTAAGGAAAATGAAAATGACGTCTCTAACAAACGCTGCTAATATTTAAGTGCTATTCTTCAAGTCAGTTTCCAGAATATATAAAATGTGCCCCTGGTCGAATATGTATTTGGAGCTCTTGACCTGACTGAACGAACGTAATTGTGATCCCATGAATATTAAAACAAGTTTTTCGTCCTAAATCCGTGCATAAATAAATAAGCTAGTCAATAAACTCTCTCAGTTTCATTTTCCGTTCAGCCGCGTCAACATGATACTCGCTATCGGTTACTACCTGTTTATAATAACTCTTAGTTTATTTTTATTCATATTTCTCTTATGTTTTTATATAGCGCTATATGTAAAAGTAAAATTAGAACCCGTTAAGGGAGTGTGCGTATCGAATGTGCGACTTGATGGAAAGATCGCGCTCGTGACCGGCGGGAACCAGGGCATCGGCCTGGAGACAGCGCGCGACCTCGCGGCCAGAGGAGCGCGAGTGGTCATCGCCTGCCGGAACGCCAAGAAATCCGCAGAAGCTATCGCTGATATAGTAGCCACAACAGGAAACAAAGACGTCGAATATAGACCACTAGATCTTGCAAAATTCAGTAGTGTCCGGAAATTCGCTGAAGACTTCAACAATGCCTATGGCCGTCTCGATATTCTGGTGAACAACGCTGGCTGCGGCGGCCTCAACCCGAAGCTTACTGAAGATGGAATAGATGTAGTTATGCAAGTTAACTACTTGGGCCCCTTCCTGCTCACGAACCTGTTACTAGACAAAGTGATAGCCGCCAAGCCCAGCAGGATTATCATAGTGTCATCCTGGCTTCACAATTTCGCAAGATTACGTGTCAACGACTTACATAAATGTGGAGGAAATGGATTTGTTGACCAGATTATTACTTACTCAAATAGTAAGTTATGTGATGTTCTATGGATGAAGGCATTAGCTAAACGATTACCTGAAACAGTGACGGTCAATTCTTTACATCCTGGAGTTGTTAAAACTGATATCTTTCGAAGGCTGCCGAAATATTTACAGAAAGTGATGCATTTTCTGTGTAAAATATTGTATAAAATGCCGAAAGAGGGAGCGCAGACGTCGATACACCTATGTGTTGCTGAAGAGGTGGAGGGCGTGCGAGGGAAGTACTTCATGGAATGTCAGGAAGCTGAGTACAGCCGGCTGGCTGATGACGAAGAGTTAGTGGAGCAAGTGTGGAACAAGAGTGTAAAATTGACGGGCTCAAGTTGGCCAACCATGTATTAAAGGCCAATGTATGTGTGTATGTGTGTTAAGAGTGTAACAAACTCCATGATGTGAGACTGGGTTGTTGGACGTGTGAGCCCAAAACGTTGATAAGGTCGACTTGCACAAATTATATTTACTCCAAATTTGTTGCTTACTCGGGCCATTGTGTATAAAATAATTGTTCTTCAACCTCGTGCTAGCAAGTAGCTCTTAGTTAAAAGAGCTCTGGTTTGCGTGTGAGTGGGTCTTAGAGTTATAGGTACGTTAACAGTGGCCTCCAAAAATGTATCCTGTCCTAAAACACAGGACATATCGATGTCAGAAACGTATAAGCACTGTAGATACTAAGTTGTTCAATACCAAAGTAGTAAATATCCTCCTTTCTTTCTCGATAACAACTCATGTTATATATAATAATAATAATAACGTTTATTGGACAAAATCTATATGTTAAAGTCTCGAAGTTTAGATGTTTAGATATTTATAATGAATAACACTTATCGGGCAAATCGATTTGATTGTTTATAGGTATCCCAGGTAGAACATGGACTGAATCCAGAATTTTATTGATAAAGCCTAGCATAAGCATAAGCATAATCAACCTTTTAATGTTCCCACTGCTGGGACACAGGCCTCCTCTCTAGGAGCGGGAATGGGCCGTAATCCACCACGCGGGCCCAGTGCTAGGGATGGGCAAGTGAAAAAAATATATCGATATTTATCGTATCGATATTTTTAAACACTATCGATAATTATCGAGTGAAAAATATCGATATATCGATATATCGTCAGTTTTCGCATGATTATTCATACATATTCCCAAAGCAATCAAACTTCGTAATAAACAATAGAAGAAAATAGTATTTTTTATTAATGCTCGAGCCTAAATATATTTTTAAGTTTTGTGATTGATTTGTTGATAAAAAATCCGAAAATTGTTAGTTGCGTGTTAATTCAAGGTCATATTCGTCTTACACTGATAGTTTAATAGAATTTGTATTTTCGTGCACGCTACCAGTAGTCTTAAATTGCTATATTGCATTTAATAATGATTGTGGCGAGATTTTTTAAGTTAACAATACGCGAGGAGCATGCAAGGATAATATATTGTAATAACATTAAAAACAAGCAACCAAAATTGCGTAAAAAAAATATCGAATTTGATACGAATTCGATAGTCTAAACTAAAAATTTAATATCGATATATCGCGACTAAAAATATCGACGATATATATCGATATTTGTATCGAAAAATATCGATATTTCGATATATCGATATTTTTTGCCCATGCCTACCCAGTGCGGTGGGCCCAGGTTGGTGAATGTCACATGTCTTCGATTTTTTGGTTGGTAAAGGTTAAATAGACATTTGTGTAGGCTACACATCGATAATAACAATGCAATGTCATCGTTGAAGTTCAATAACATTGTAAATAAATAAAGATGTCTTTGTTCGTAAGTAGGTATGTGCATTTTGATTGACCTTTTGTGAACCTATGTAAATAAGTGTTGATAGATAATAAATTACATTGTGATTTAGTTGCGTTAATGATTTTGAATTTAAATAGCGATTAGCCCCGATTTGATCGAAAGAGTCACGAGGAACACAGGTGGTTTTAAGTCAGTAAGAGTGTGTCACTCCCTTCCGTTCTGTACACAGCGGAAGAAGTCATTTGATGATATCCTATCCTTAATAAAAAAGCAAGTTACTGCATGTGTTTACTTAGGTAAATTATATTACGAGAGCAGTATAATTTACCTAAGTAACTGTCGCACAGATATACAGGAAGCAAAACTACATGTACTCGTATTTCTTTCTGTCGGGCTAAGTACCTACCCATTAAAATGCTAAACACATACTTAAGCTAACCAACTTATTTGCACGCGAAGTGGTTTCCCTTCATTTTGCTGTTTACCTTGCTCTACTGTCAACAAATGTACAAGTTCATCCAATTTAAACGAGATGCAATTTTTTTCCACTTTACCTCAATGCAATAGGAAAAGTACGTCACCCCGGGAAATTGCAAACGGATGAATACATAGATGGGATTTATCAGTGACAAAACGTTTCTTACAAAATCGAGAAATTTTAACCTGATAAAGATTTTTTACGTCATAAGGAGTCGGCTTACGGAATCTGCAATTTGACATAATGTATATGGGCGTGCCCATTTCAGCTGGCCCCCTTGAAAATCTCGCAGAAAATTTAAGTCTCGCCTAACTCTCGCCTAATCACTAATCAAAGGGTAAATGGGGCCTTATGTGCTAACTTTTGTACAAACCACGCAGTAGACATTGACATTTTGTCACTGTGCAATTGCCGTAAAAAACCGAATTAAACAATTTAATTAAAATATAAATGCGTAGTCAAATTTACTTTCATTTATTTAACTACCTATAAAGCAGGATCATTCGCGGCTGTTTGCTCTATACACTACATTTATACCTAACGTTTCATGTAAGTTTTTTTGTGTAGTGTGTATGGAAAGATAACCGCGGACGATCTGACCAAAAAAAATCTAATTTGCTATGCCAGAAGCTGAATACGCTCATGATAATGTAGTTACCTACTAATATTATAATGCGGAAGTGTTAGCCTCCTGTGATAAATTAAAATAAACCGCGTTATAACCAGTTTTATCAGTGTGTCGAGTTTTGTTAAAGTCTGTTTACCTCAAAGAAACTCAGCACACGGATAAATCTGGATATTTATAACGCGCTTAAAGCCGAAAGCTGAAGTTAGTCTTACGAGAAGAAGACAAGCTTCTGCTACCGCTAGGGTTGCCAACCATACTTTATAAAAACGTATCCTAGGTACTTTATTTTGGGTAAATATACTTTATACTTTTGCATAAAAATAAAGTATGGGAAAATAAAATTGATTGAGTCAGGCGTTACTTTGCGGAAATCCATTTTAAATTTGAAAATGAAAATAATATATCTAGTTTTAATTTCCGCGAATATTAGTGGGTTGCAGGTATGCACCTCCCTTCCACCCGCTATATTATGCACATGCAAGATTACAAGGCAAATGCAAGGATTTTATGCATATGCAGGAAGGCAAAGCTTTGCCTTCCTGCATGTGCATAAAATCCTTGCATTAATGCTATTAATTTTTAATTAAAACTAGATATATTATTTTCATTTTCAAATTTATGGGAAAATACTTTATTTCTAATCTGTACAGGCATATGGATAATGATGAACTATTTATCAAAACCTGCAAGGTAACAGTAACGTAAAATTGATTATCAATTAATGAGATAGGTACTGAACGAAATGAACTTCCTAATATATCTTTGAAAAATTAAGTCGAATTTACACGTTTTCAAAAAAGTGAAGGTATAAAAAAAACAATTAATGTGCTGTGCTAAAAATATGCTGAAAATACTTTTTTTTCCCAATACTTTTTTTTTCTGTCGAAATAATTAATACATTATTTTTTACAAAAATAGTTGGCAACCCTAGCTACCGCGTTATCATACATATCTATAACATGACGCTTGTAATTCCTGAAGGCATTGGAGAAGGTAGTCATAGGAACCAAAATAATATACCTATAGGTAGTTTTATCATTTTGGTATGGCAATATCGGTAATGACCGATATTGCCATACCAAAATGATAAAACTACCTATATATTATTTTAGTTCCTATATGACCTATGGTCCTTTATGCCCTTCACCTAATATCTCATCGTAGAATGCCGAGCATGCAATGCAAATAAGTAGGCACCTAAACAATGTAACGTTTTTCATGAGTAGGTAAAAAAATCGATTTGAAAAAACAAAAACCAAGCTGGTCCGGCTTAATATCTGTTTTTTTTTTATTGTTTACGTCAGTAAAGACAGAAGGTTATTTTGCAAGTATGGAGGTTAAAACACTCAGGTACTTACCTACGCGTTATTCTTTTTATGAGTTTAAACCAGTTGAGGCCTGTGCTTCCTAGCTGACTACTATAAGGTGAGACACTGAAACAAACTCAGATCAAAGTCTCTCTAGGTGCATATTATTGCATTACTGTAATGGTCAAACCATCGTGAACCATATAGGTACATATATGCTATAGAAGCCAATCTATCCTATACTTTAACTAGCTGTCCGCACAACTTCGTTTGTGTCACATTTTTCATGACTGCTCCGCTCCTATTGGTCTTAGCGTGATGATATATAGCCTATAGCCTTCCTCGATAAATGGGCTATCTAACACTGAAAGATTTTTTCAAATCGGACCAGTAGTTCCTGAGATTAGCGCGTTCAAACAAACAAACTCTTCAGCTTTATAATATTAGTATAGATATATGTATAAAGAGTTTGTTTGTTTGCTTGAACGCGCTAATCTCAGGAACTACTGGTTGGATTTGAAAAATCTTTCAGTGAACAACGGCCCATTTATAAAGAAAAAAAAAGAAAGAAAACTCGTTTATTCCGCCATAGATATTATATATATTTAACGAGGTAGGCTATAGGCTATCATTACGCTAAGACCAATAGGAGCGAGAACAAATGAAAAATGTTTTAAAATCGGGGGTATACTAACTATTCCACGCGGTCGAAGTCGCGGGCAGAAGCTAGTCACCCATATGTTGTGAAATATTGGTAGGTACCGCTACAGTAATGATAACGATCGTTCGCTGGAAATAGGCAACCAGTCTATTAAACTTATAGATGATTTTATATTGGAAGAGATGCTCGCCCTTTTTTTATTTTTTGTCTCATTTATTTATTCTTTTTTTTTTATATATAATATTAATTTGATAATTAATAATTTCTCTTTTTTTTTACTTGTAGTTGCTTGGTTTTTGTAAACCATAGTTTTGTATAATGTAGAAGCATTTTATTTTCAAATATTGTAAATGTGAGTACCATGGAGCCATTTACATGTGATAAGTTATAGTTTACTTTGTGACTTGAACTAAAATGGCAGTTGAGAGCATGTCATGCTTGCTCAAATGTTTCGCTGATGGTGGCGTGTGTGTTGGATCATTCGGTTCCCTTCAAAATGGTTGAGCTAAATGGTGCCAATACACGCGTCATGTTCGTGAACGGGCGCCGTCGGTTGAGACTGGTCACCTCTTAACTGCCACTGACTTGTTTTAATCTTTATACTTTGAATTGTTTTTATAGTTTTCTTTTTTTTTTTTATTTTGCATTGTCCTCACATATAGAAGCGACCAAGGATGTAACCAAGGTTATGTAATACAGAACATAATTTAAAAGAGTGTCCGTGGAGTTTCTTGCACGTTCTTCTCCATAGAGATCTACGCTTTGGAACGTGCAGATAGCTTCACCTCTTTCGACTTGACAATTCAAAAGTGCCTGTAAAGGGTTTAATTGAAATAAATGCTTTGAATCTTGAATCTTGAATCTTGAGATGGAACAGAAAAATACAATCGAATCCCAAATAAAAACAACGCGCAAAACAAGTCAGTGCGTATTATTTATTTTCTTCGTTTTTCTGACAACGACCTCTGAAATGATAGTTATTTTATATTTGTCGTGTTTTTATCATGTCAACTAAATTGTGATTACACACATAATGAGTTCGTCTACAGATTTGAGTTATTTGCCGTTAAGGAGTTACCTCCAAGTCCAGACCAAGTTATAAATATAAAGCTAATTGCGCATTTCAAGGGCTCCCTTTTAAATCATGTTAGTTATTAAAATATATACATATATATATTTCCAGGTCTGGGCCGCACAGGTGTCCTGATAGCCTGTTACCTGGTCTACTCTCTGCGCATCAGAGCTAACGACGCCATTCGCCTAGTCCGCAAGAAGAGACCTAAGTCTGTACAGACTTCTGGACAGATCCTCTGCGTCCAGCAGTTCGAGCATTATATGCTGCCACAGACTATCGTGTTTAGTTCGAAGTAAGTATAGTATTATAATTTTTGTATATTACTAAGTCGAATATAGGTAAGCTAGCTGAAAATGGCGTAAACACTATTCTCTTAAACCTGTCTCCTTCTTTCAGAGAAACCCTTAACTTGACGAAGGATAGAAAAACCTCGGAGTTTACGTTAAAACAACATTTGTACCGTCAGCGAGCGACACTGCATGGATTAGAAGAAAGAGCATTTAGAGAACTACCAAAGGTATGAAAACAACCTCAAAAGAATATAAAAGAAGCAGAGCGTTAATACTTGACAGTACGTACTGGTCCCGATAAAAATTCCGTCTAGCGAAGTTACTATTGAAGATGTTAAGCTCCCACTCATCCAATGGAGAAGATCAATTCTTTGACCTCTCCTCATGTTAACTCCTGTAACTTCTTCAATAGAGCTATACTCATCTAAAGAAATTTCCGGGCCACCGTCGGCTCGGGCCTGTGGAAGCGAGCGTTGGATGGCTCACCGTCCGATAAGAATCAGGCCCGGATCGACAGCGCGTTGTGTTTTACGCGCTCCTGAAATAGATGTTAGCATATAAGACGGGGCCTGCTTGGGCCAGTACCTGCCAGGGTAGCGGGATTTGTTCGATAGAGTCACCGCGGCAATTGAACGTTGAAAATGCTTTAAAAATAGGTACAACTTTCACCACAAATTTCAGATAGTATACTGCATCTGCGAGCGCCTCCTCAAACTGTGTGGCTGTCACCAGAGCGTCGGTCTGGACTTCCGCGTCAAGAACAAGCCCTTCTACAAGTCCTTTATGGTCTACAAGCTGCGGAAGAGCAAGCCTCCTGATCCGACCACCCCTGAGGAAGCCGCCACACAACTTGGTAAAGCTACAACTTATCATCATTATAATCCCTCAATGTATTTGAGGTCGGCGCAACATTTCTTATCTTCCATAATGCGAATCACAACGGAGATTACACAATTACGATAAAAAATCTCCTAACCTTTTCCCAACTACATTGGGCGTATCGGCTTCCAGTCAAACTAGATTCCAGTTTTTAACGTAGAGCGGCTCCCTACCAGACCTCCACAACCCATTAACTGGGTAACACGGTACTTCTTGGTAAGACTGGTGTCAGATTCTTTGGCTTTTAATAATCTGTAACGATTGCCAAAGATCTGCAAATGGCATTCATCTTAGCGTGATTTTCTAGACGCGGAAGATTCTCGGTATATAAAGTTGGACACCCATCCTTAGACCGACCTCGACTTAATCTTGAAGATCGACCTGTGCAGCTATTATTATTTAGCCACGAGCTTCCCCAAAAGATATAACAGGACATTTGCGTTTTAAGGGGATTAAAATTTGGATTCGAAAAGACTTGGACTGTTGCGTCAGATTTGTATGAGCAATAAAAGGTGTGCGTTGAAATATAGGTACATACATATTATTTACACTAATATTATGAAGAGGAAAGATGTGATTGTTTTTTTGTTTGTTTGCATTGAATAGGCTCCGAAACTAATTGACCGATTTGAAAAATTCTTTCACTGTTGGGAAGCTACACATCTCTGGTGAACATAGGCTACATTATATCCCCATATTCCCACGGTAACTGGAACTACGCGGGTGAAACCGCCGGGCGATGCTAGTTACCAATAATACGAGCAAAACCTCAACACTTCCTACAACTGATTACAGACCATATAGCAGCATTGCCTATGGTGGAATGGCGAGACCCAGTGGAGGAGGATATCGAGAGAAATCTGGAGTCAGTCAGCAAGATCACTGGGACTGCTAATAATGGCAGCATACCAGCTGTGCGGATACATGAGGTAATACCGCGTATTTATAAGATTATCTCCAATTAGTACTTCAAGTCACAACAAATCGACAATTATAGCTTGTTATTTATAGGCATCAATCAAGGGTTTGAAGCATAAAATCATGCATTTTTTTGCATTTGTAGTATGAAATCCATTAAAGGACATTCCAGAAAATAATGGCAGTAGGTATGATCGTACGAATGTAGTTCAGGCCAAAAAGTGTTGACGCGTTTTGGCGAGGTGCAGCCGAAAAATGTCCCGCCGAATTGCGTCCTAATCTTTCACAATAGAGAGGCATTCGATACATTGCGGTTCATAGGTATGTTTTATAAAATAAGTGTGCTCATAAAAAAGGCAATGAATATTATTGAAATGATAAAATGATGATCGGTTGACTTAATTTTTGTACTATACAATTAGGTTGTGTGTGAAATGATATATTCGGTGTTCTAAATCACCGTCCTTTGTAACTATGTCTTAGTTACTGATATCATGTCATAATCATTCTGAGATAGAAGGGAAAAAAAAAACAATAATAGGGATTCCTTTTCATAAAAAAAAATAAAATTTCAGAAAAAAGAAAGGAAAGATAAAGCTGGATTCCGTTTACATTGTTTCGTAAAGGTTGAACTGGATTAATTTTATAGAAAAAAACTAGCTTATGCCCGCGACTTCGTTCGCGTGGAGTTCCATACAAAATGTTTACCCCCCTTTTTCACCCCCTTAAGGGACGAATTTTCAAAAATCCTTTCTTAACGTATGCCTACGTCATAATATCTACCTCCATGCCAAATTTCAGCCCGATCCGTTCAGTGGTTTGGACTGTGCGTTGATAGATCACTATGTCAGTCAGTCAGACCCTTTTGAGTTATATATATTTAGACGTATTATTTTTCAGGCATTCACAGTAGACCACCACAGTCTTCCAGAAGAGAGGCAGAAATATTTAAAGTCACTGCGCAATGATATCAACCAGCAGAGGGAAGCGTTCGACAAAATTAATGTTGAGGTAAGCAGTCACTACACCTACGAGGACCATAGAGAAGAACCATAGAGAGAGAACAGCTGCTGTCACACGCGAAATATCAGCTCCGTGTTTTTTTATTCTTCAAAAATATTTATAAGTCATATTAGTTGTATAAAAGTAGTGAAGTGTGAAATCAATAATATAATATCCAAGTACAAGTGTTATCTGAGTGCTAAGTTTAGAACATAGATACTATTGTTTAAATATATGTAGTTCGTTATCGCAGCCTTCCAAAAAACAAATATAAAGTTAGTGTTTAAAATCAAAAAATCCCTTAAAACTTTTAGTGAAGGTGGAATATTATTTAACATTAGAACAATAAACAATAAATAATCAAAACAAAGTTACTAATTCTGTGTTGTGATGAAAACATAACAAATCGACGGTGGCAATAAAATCTTTTTTTCTAAATACAAATGAACAATGTAACGATCAATTGTGAAATAGTCTGTCATCGTAGATGGAGTTTGCTTATTTCGGCCCATGAGTTCAAGAGCAACTTAGCCTAGTGATCTGATCAACGTACTTGAGCAGTCAGGGGCTCGGGTTCAATCCTGGCTTATAAAGCAGAACACTTTTTGTGATTAAAAATTTATTTAACATTAGTTTCTGCGCAAGTGTATCACTAATACTATGGATAATGATAACCAGAATGTAACGTTTCGACGTATAAGACGTTCGATATCATTTCATGAACTATCGAACACAACAATGTTTGACTCCACAATGCTGAGTTTACCGGACGCCTCGATTGAGATGAACAAATCCTGTTGCGAAGATTTGCGTTCAAAAGTTGAGAGTTTAACAAAAAATCTTGAAATTGCGACCAACGAAATAGATAGTCTACACAACGAGATAAGCAGTTTAAAAAAGGAATTGGCTAAAAGTATGAAAGTTATAGAATTATATAAAAAAAATGGAATCTCCTGACTTATCAAACACTCTATCAAAAAGGAAGAAGAAAAGACTATCCATACAAGACAAGAATCGAACATCGCTAATATGTTCTTCCCCGACGCAAGTAGAAGTAGTTCCATCACCCACCAAAAGTTATTCGAACACTCCTGTTAATATATCTCCTGTAGAAAATAACTCAACAGAAATATTATCGCATAAAGCAAAATCTATTTGCTCTAAAACTTGCCATTTGAACCAATCTTCGCAAATAATGAATAGTACAGAGATTATAAAACAACAGGGACAAACCCAGTGCCCTGTACCCTCCAGTAAAAATAAGATATGCATACTGAGCGCGAATAACAAAAATCAAGTCTTGTCGATTGCGCAAGATTTATTCGCTAACAATTACGATATATGTCACTATATTACACCCAACGGAACAGTGCAGCAACTTCTTAGTGGAATTGAAACTAAACTATGTGACTTTACTATGAATGACTTTTGTATATTATTAATTGGAGAAGAGGACTTTAAAATTACTAATAATTATTGCAATACTATTGTATACATTCGGCATATCCTAAAACAAATTACCTACACGAATGTTATAATCTGTGTTCCTAACTTTAAACTTGGAGTCTACAGCAATATGCACAATTGGAGAATTGAAACATTTAATAATCTTTTATATTTGGACTTATTAACTCATGAACATGCATATTCTTTTGATTCTAATTATAGTTTGGCATATGATCAATCAATGTTTAACTTATCAACAGGCCGTATAAATAACTATGGCTTGCGTAATATGTTTGAAAGTTTGCTTCATTTAATCTCTGATATTAACATAAGTAACATGACTGCCTCTACAGAACACATTGTGAATACCGCAGAAGAAACATCTTCGTTGTTTTTTCGACGTTAAATATCTCAATGTTTTGCATCAAAATATTGCGGGACTACTTAACAAATCTGACTTACTTCTAGTAAATATTGAAATGCTCAAAGACCGAAAAATAGACATTGATGTGATATGTATCACTGAACATTTTATGTCGGCTGGCTATGAACAACATCTGAGCATACCGAATTACAAATTAGCGGCATGTTTTAGTCGCGCCTGTAATAAACGAGGAGGAGCATGTATCCTTGTAAATAAAGCATATAACTACAAAGAACTTTCACATATCAGCAAGTTGTCTATAAGCAATGCAATAGAATGTTGTGCAGTGGAGTTAACTGATTTCAAAATCATCATAGTTTGTATATATCGTGTACCAGGACAAAGCAATCTCAATTTGTTTTTCGATAGGCTAGCAAAAATTTTGAATTGTATTTCTAAAAATAATAATTATAATACTGTTGTGGCTGGTGATTTCAACATCGATGTCATGAAGTGTAATAATTCCACATTAGACTTCGAATGTGTATTGTTGAATTTTAATCTCACATTGGCACTGCACCAGCCCACAAGACTATCGAGTAAGACTTGTATAGACAACTTTGCACATGATTTTAAAAAAAAGTGTAAGACTGAGGTGTTAGAATTAGGCTTATCGGACCATACGGCCCAAATAATAAAATTCCCAGTGAAAAAAATATTTAAATTGAAATATTGGCATAAAATGAAGCGTGAGTTTAGCCCAGATAATATATATAAATTTAAAAATTATATAAAAAACCTCTCTTTTTGTGAAATATATGACACTAGTGATCCAACAGCCGCGTATCGTTATTTTATAAAAACATTTAAATTATTTTATAATTTGTGTTTTCCTCTGACGAAAACAACTGTTCAAGTTAATACCAAGCTAAGATGGATATCACGTGGAATAAAAGTTTGTTGTAAAAATAAAAGACAGTTACTCTGGAATTTCAGGCTGAAACCAACATTGAAGAACAAACAAAAATACTCAACATATTCAAAACTTCTAAAAAGAATAATAAACCTCACTAAACGTGCTCAAAACAATTACAAAATAAAAATGGCGGCTAATAAAAGTAAAGCGGCATGGCAAGTTATAAATAAAAATAAATTAAATATTCCAAAAGAATCAATAAGCCTACTACAAATTAATGATAAATTAACAACAGATCCTTCAGAAATTGCCAATGCATTTAATAATTATTTTATTGACAGCATTAATCCCATTCCAGGTGCGGGTAAACGATCCACAGCCTTAATAAATGCACAACCGAACTCAATGTTTTTATCACCCTGTTTGCCTTGTCACATCCAGAGAATCATAAGAAATCTTAAAAATACTGACAGTGTGGGGTATGATGGTATTTCGACTAAAGTTGTCAAAGCTGTAAATGAAGACATCTCTCATCACTTGTGTCATATCTTGAATCTTTGTATAGAAACTGGGATATTTCCAAATGACCTTAAATTGACAATTATTAAACCAATTCTTAAAAAGGACAATAAGCTGCTAAAGGAGAACTATAGACCTATAGCACTTATTTCAGTATTTTCAAAAATATTTGAGAAATATATTTACGGTGAGTTAAACAGCTACCTAGATCATAATAAAATTTTGTGTGATGAGCAAAAGGGATTTAGGAAAAATAGAAACATCAACATGGCAGTTTATGATTTTTTATACGTAGTTTCTTCACAAGTTGACAAATCATTACCTGTTTGTTCTATTTATTGTGATATGTCGCAGGCATTCGACTATGTAGATCACAATATTCTCCTACATAAACTGGAAGCTTATGGCATTAGAGGAAATGTCTTGGAATTGATAAAATCGTATCTCTCTGACCGCCAGTAAATAACACAAATAACAAAATTTAACACAAAAACTAAAAGGGAAGAGATTTTCTCATCTGATAGGCGCTACATCGCATTTGGTGTTCCCCAGGGAAGTATATTGGGCCCGCCTTTGTTCCTTGTATACATCAATGATCTACCAAATGCAACTAAGGAGAACATGTCATTATTCGCTGACGATAGTACCGTAACCATAGCACCTCAAAATATTATAAACTACCACTCTGATTCTAATGAGGCATTGAACTGTATAATAAACTGGCTTAATGTTAATAATTTAAAAATTAATCTCAGTAAAACAAACATAATGCATTTTAAACAGCGAGATAATTTACGCAATGCATTAAAATTTGATTTACTGTACAAGGATACTGTAATACAAGAAGCTGATACTGCTAGATTTCTAGGATTAATCATTGACAAGCAATTGAACTGGAGAACTCACATTACTGAACTTTGTAAAAAAGTTAGTGCTTCATCTTATGCCCTTTATAAATTGGCCCCAACTGTTAACATAGATACTCTACTTACAGCATATTACGGACTTGCTGAATCAATATTAAGATTTGGAATAATTTTCTGGGGCAATTCAACTTTGAAGGACACGGCGTTCAAAGCACAAAAACGTTGTATACGGTCTATGTTTGGGTTGCAAATCACTGACAGTTGCAAACCAATGTTTGTAAAGCACAGGATTTTAACACTTCCGTCACTTTACATATTAGAAATATCAGTATTTGTAAAATCTAATCCGCATTTGTTTCCTCTCTTAAATAACAATACAGGTAGACATAGGCGTGAGAAGTACAAATTTTGGGTGCAAACAATCCCCGCAAAAACAGCATTTTTAAGAAAAAGTGTAATATGCATGGCTCCTACAATTTATAATAAAATTCCGAATTCCATAAAGATAATGAATATTAATTCTTTTAAGACTGAACTAAAAAAAATGCTACTTAGTAAGTGTTATTATAATGTTGCGGAGTTTTTAAACGAACAATTTTGAATCTTGATTATTTAAATATTTCATTCAATTTTATTATTTCTATTTATTTTTCTATTGTATATTGACTTTAATTGAATTGTGACTTGATTGAATTTTGACTGCCTATTATTGATTTGACTGAATTTTTAATGTTTTCAAATTTGTTTTTTTAAATAATTTTGACATTGTAATTTTGAATGGAATTTAAATTTTGACAATGTATTTAAAATTTCATCCAGATTTTGACATTGTAATTAATTTAATTTTACCATTTTTATTTAACTATTATCTGTCTAGTAAGACTAATTTTGTACGCCATAAATGGCAAAACATGTAGCGACCTCACTTTAATTTTAAGACCTCTATACTGTACTCATGTTTTACAAAATAAATATCTTATCTTATCTTATCTTATCATAGAAGACTCATCAGCTTGTACAGAAACGACTAAATTTAAAAAAATTCCCTCTGATGACGGTAACGGAATTGTTCCTAAGAGCTACCGCGGTCCAGGAACGCAAAAGGCATTTGGAGGAACACGGATGGGTTTTAGTCAGTAAGAGTTAGCATTAAGATGCAGTAAGAGTTGCATGGAAATACGCTGGATGCGAGGACCTCGGGACCAGTCGATGTGGCGAAGCTAAGGGAGGTCTATATTCAGCTGTGTACTACATTTTGTCGAGTTATGCGCACATAAATGCATGGGGAAGTCGATTTATTTTTCGCTATTTCGGCATAAGCAGGGCCGCTGCTAGCTGTTTGATCGCCCGCGTGCAATACCGATTATACCGCCCTTTTTTTTTGGGTGGGAAATCATGTGTGGAAGGGAGTGTCAGACTCTTACTGACTAAAACCCACCCGTGATCCTTCTTGTGCCCTTTGCGTTCCAGGGCCGCGGTGACTCTTTCGAACAAATTCCGCAACCCTAGCAGGCACTGACCCTATGGGGCCCCGTCTGCGTTGCTGACGGCTCTTTGAGGCGCGCGTGGAACACGACGCGCCGTCGACTCGGGCCTGGTTGCTATCGGACGGCGAGCCACCCATAGCTCGCCATCCGCAGGCCCGCGCCTGCGGTGGCCGGGAATCGCCCTGCGTTTCCCGACGCCCGGGGCGTCTTCTTCTGTTGCGGCGGCTGGAGCGTGAGGTTTCCCTCTCTCGCACGCGTTCCGCTTCCTCCTTCGCTAGCATTACTGCTTCGCAGAAGGAACCACCCTACGACTACATATGCTGAGTTTTGCTAAAAAAAGGCTATTTCATGATTTTTTCATTATGGTGGGGAAACCTTAACGTAAAAAAAAAACATTTATTTTGATAAGGTAACTTAGTTACTGTGTTCGGAAATGTTGAAATTAAGTAATTGGTAAAAATATTTATACTGTAATAAGGATTGTGAAAAGGACATGCTTGATTACAACTGTAATTTGTTATATCTGGTGTGCTATCCAATATATTGGAAAAATATTTTGATTCTCTGACTTTGTTCAGTATATATAAGCCTGGTTGTTATCGGAAGGCGACCCATCATCCACAGGTGCCCTACGCCTACGGTGGCCAGGAATCGCTCTGCAACTCCCGACGCTCGAGGCGTCTTCTTCTGTTACGGCGTAAGGTTTCCCTCTCTCTCACGCGGTCCGCCTCCTCCTTCACTAGCATTACTGATTCGCAGAAAGAGGTGACCGCTTCCCATGCCTCCTTGCTTTGGACCATGTATTGAAACTGAGCCGGAGGCGAGAGGTCGCCGATCGCCTTGACGAAGACACAGCGTTGCTACGCCCAAGCAGGGCAGACTAGGGATGGCGATTATTTCCGAAAAGAATCGATTTTTAAATCTATCGAAATCGTAAACCGATGTATCGATTCACAAAAAAATCGAGGTCTAAAAGATTGATTTCTAAAAAATCGATTTTTTTTCAAGTTGGCTTTTATTATGTAAGTATAAATCTATTTCATAAGAAACAAGAAAGACAACAAAATAAATGATCTCATATATAGTAAAATTAGTTTTTTTTTTAAATTTATATCAAAGTCAAATCAGGTATGAAAAAAACGAGTCATCTCACGAGTTTTTGAGTAATTAAACGGCAACACCGTAATGTTACAGACACATTCAACTAATTGTAAATAATTTTATGGTTTTTACCAATACAAAAAAAGATCGAAAGGCGATTTTCAAGGGAGAAACATCGATTCACTGGATCGATTCAGTACTGCATATCGATTTAAAAAAATGATTTTTTGGGCCTGAAAAATCGATTCTTCGATTAATCGATCTCAGATCGCCATCCCTAGGGCAGACCTCCACCGTATGTTCCCTCAAGTCTTCCAGGCGATCACGCGGCCAAGTACGGGTGTCAACACTACAGTGTTGACGTGACCTCCCGTGTATTCCAAAACAGGTACCTCCCGAAACACCCGTGTCCGGTGAGTACCGGTGCTAGGAACGCCGTGGCTCCTCTCAAAGAGGGGACTTATCGCCACAATGGTGGCATGCTCAACAAGTACCTACCTAACCTACCAACTGAGAAAATATAAGCTCAGAGTTTTCATAGAACACGACTATGGATACTTGTATTGAATTTGAGTCCAAACGGTGGCGGGCGGTTCCTGCGGTACTTGCTGACGGATAAGATAGCACCTTCGGTTTTTTTTCAATGCGATGATATTTCTTATGCTGTAGGTGGGGTGGCTATTATATTATGACTATGACTTTGGATATTACGTAATGAGTCGCTCGATTTGCCGCCCCCTTGGACGTGCCGCCCGTGTGCAGTGCACGCCTTGCACGCCCGCTTACGGCGGGCCTGGCATAAGCATTTATAAGCATAATCAGCCTTTCAATGTTCCCACTGCTGGGACACAGGCCTTCTCTCTAGGAGAGGGAATGGGCCGTAATCCACCACGCGGGGTCGCGGGCCCAGTGCGGGTGAATGTCACACGTCTTCGAATTTTTGGTTCTAGGACATGCCGGTTTCCTCACGATGTTTTCCTTCACCGTTTTGAGAGCAGTGGTGATGAAATTATGTACACAAAGTAATGCGCCTGGCTGGGTTTGAACCCGTCACCTATAATTCGTAAGTCGGGGCTGTTACCACCTTATTTCGGGGTTGGTCGGAATAGTGAAAGTTTTTCATAGTGACCTTTTAAGAGGCAGGTATTGCGTCGAATCTGTTACACGTTGTATTTAAATCCAATTCAATGTACCTGACTGGTCAACGTTCATCAAACCATGAGCTTTGTTTTTCATAACTTGTTACCGTTTTACTCAGTACCTGGAATGTGAAGGTCAGACAAGCAGTCTTGCTGTGTTAAATAATAGTACTGTTACGAGCTTCGGGTTCGTTACAATAAAATCAGCCGATTCAATAACCAAAAATGACACTTTAATTTACACCACACTAATTACACTATAAACTCACTAATCACAAAACACAATCGCACTATTAATCACTTGAGTTCGCAGTCGAAGATCGCTCTCGAAGTTATCACTTGTATCGCAAATCCAATACTGACTCGGTCGGCACATGTGCCGGCCTTATATAGGGCGCCGAGTAGAACTCCAGAAAGTTCGCGTACATATCGGTCGCGACCGACTAAGGTCCGAGAATTCTAGCATAGAAAAATCGCGAAGGTCCTTGACTTCAATAGTTCTGCTACTCGATACTAGATGGCGCTAGTAGTACCGAATGCAACCATCTTCGTTGTTTAATTCTGGCGCGCAACACTGCCCCCTCCTAAGACATGCTCGTCCCGAGCATTATCAGCGCCATAATAACGCGCCAGACGATCAACATGAACAATCTTAGGAACGCTTCTTGTACTTTTCTGTATACGGTAGGTTACGTCATTGATCTTTGTCACAATCCGGTACGGTCCGTCCCACTTAGCTTGAAGCTTAGGAGATTTCCCTTTGCTGCGAACTGGATTGTGCAACCACACTAGTGAACCTTCCTCGAACCCTTTATTGTTCATTTTGCGGTCATAGCGGGTTTTCATCTTTTCAGACATTTGCTGGCCCGATTGTCTGACGTGCTCATGAATGTCGTTCATTTTGTTCCGCAAGTCATTCGCATAATCGGTTATACTGCGTGGGGCATCAGGTGGTATTCCGGTGATCAGGTCTGCAGGCAGCCGCAATTCTCTTCCAAAGTTTGCGAAAGCTGGTATCACTGACGTGCTTTCATGAACAGCACTGCGGTATGACAGCAAAAACGGTTGTATGTGCTTGTCCCAATCTCGTTGCCGGTTTTCCACAACTTTGGCCAGATATCTCTCCAATGTCTGATTAAATCGTTCTACCATCCCATCCGATTGTGGGTGGTAAGAAGTTGTCCTCGTTTTATGAGTACCCATAACTCGGCAAGTTTCCTGGAATATTTGAGACTCAAAATTCCTTCCTTGATCGCTGTGAATCTCCAAGGGTACTCCAAAACGACAGAAGACTTCATGAACTAGTTTATCCGCAACTGTTGAAGCTTCTTGGTTTGGAATGGCGAAGACTTCCGGCCACTTAGTGAAATAATCCATAACCACCATGAAATACTTGTTACCACTTTCACTTTCCGGAAACGGTCCCGCAACGTCTAGCGCTATCCTTTCCCATGGTGCACCAACATTGTACAATTTCAATGCACCTCTGCTACGAGTCTGAGGTCCTTTTACAGCCGCACAACTTGTACACTTGCGACACCAGTCCTCAACATCTTCACGGCAGTGGACCCAGTAAAACCGTTCCCGTATCTTCAGTAGAGTCCGTTTAACTCCCATATGGCCTCCTGAACAACCATCATGGTACAGCTGTAGAACATCCGGTACTTTAGCTTTAGGGACAACCATTTGCAAATGACAGCTGTCTCCGCGAGCATTTTCCCATTTACGGCACAGGACTCCATCCTGAATCACTAAACTGTCCCATTGGGCCCAATAGCTTTTTGTGATTGAACTCATCGCTGAGACATCACTCCACGTAGGCTTCGGAGCACTGGCCTTCATCCACTCCAGGATCGGCTTGATGTCCAAATCATCCTGCTGCGCACTTTCCAAGTTTTCCTTCCACTCGTTACTAAGATCTGTCTTGATCATCCTCACAGGTACGACTTCTTTACCCTCTTGTCGAGTACAATGCTTGCAGTCTTCAGGGCAAGGTCTCCTTGATAATGCATCTGCATTGCCATGAGATTTCCCGCTGCGATGTTCAATCACAAAGTCGTATTCCTGAAGTAGTTCAATCCATCTCGCAACTTGTCCTTCTGGGTTTTTGAACTGCAATAGCCATTTCAGTGCAGCATGGTCAGTTCGTAAGTGGAATTTCCGCCCCAACAGATATTTGCTGAAATGCTGTAATGACTTGACCACTGCAAGCAATTCCCGTCTCGTGACACAATAGTTCCTTTCCGGTTTTGACAGAGACTTGCTGAAGTACGCTATCACAACCTCTTGATCGCCATTCCGTTGAGATAACACACCGCCAAGTCCTATATCGCTTGCATCTGTGTCTACTATAAATTCCTTGCCTGTATCAGGATACCCCAAAATAGGTGTTTTACACAGACGTTCCTTGAGCTCCTGGAATGCAATGTCGCAAATTTCATCCCAGCAGAAATGTCGCTTCTCCTCGGTTAGCTTGTGCAGGGGTTTCGCTATGTCAGCAAAGTTCTTGACAAATCGCCGATAATAGGAGCACAAACCCAAAAATGCTCTGACCTGCGTCTTGTCTTTTGGAATTGGCCAGTCCTTGACTGCGGCGATTTTCTCTGGATCCGTGCGGATACCTTCTTCCGACACTACGTATCCCAAAAAGCTAACTTGCCGTTTGAAGAATGAACACTTCTTTGGACTTAACTTGAGGTTTGCACTCTGGATCTTCATGAGCACGCGTTCCAGGTTTTGCAGATGTTCATCAAACGTACGGCCTACGATGATGATGTCATCTAAGTAGACTAGACAAGCATCGCCAATTAACCCGGTTAGTACCAGTTCCATCAACCTTTCAAACGTTGCCGGAGCGTTGCACAAACCAAACGGCATGACTTTAAATTGCCACAGACCCTTTCCTGTCGAGAACGCAGTTTTCTCCTTGTCCTTAGGATCAATTTGGACCTGCCAGTAGCCACTTTTAAGGTCCGGCGTGCTAAACCACTTTACGCCAGTAAGCATATCCAGCGTGTCATCAATTCTTGGCAACGGATAGCTGTCCTTCTTTGTAACGTCGTTCAGACGACGATAGTCAACACAAAACCGCATGGTGCCGTCCTTCTTTCTTACCAGTACAACAGGTGAACACCATGGACTTGATGAAGGTTCTATGACACCATCCTTAACCATTCCCTCAATCATGGTTTCCACTTCCTTTTCACGTGCTACCGGCAATCTCCTTGGCCGCTGACGGATAGGCAATTCATCTCCTGTATTTATTTTGTGTTGAACTAAATCAGTCTTCCCGATGTCAGCATCGTTTGAAGAGAAAACATTGGCGTACTTCAGTAACATTCTCTTCGCCTTGACCATTTCATTTTGAGACAGAACGCTGCGACAGTCATCTAAAAGTGTGGTCACTTTCGTTTGGGCGTCCTTGCTGAGGTTCCCAGTCGATAGATTTTGGCACCGACGTAACCAATCCACTTCCTCACATGTACCAATCAGCGTGCCCTTATCTATCATCTGTTCCTTATCACAAAGGTTCAGCACAGGTACTCTTGAGATGTCAGTGGCTCTAACCAAAGTACGTGCCACTTTCCATGGAAGGTCACTGTCTACCCTTTCCACAAGTACACAACGATGAGTCTGCCCAGGATTCCGAGGAAGACTAACCGGCACAATCGTTTCTGATCTCGGCGGAAGAACAATCTTCTTTAGGCTGTACACCTTTCCTGGTAACGCCCCTTCCATGAAAAGTTCCTCTTGTCCACATTTCAAAACTCCTTGCTTAACGTCGATCTCACAACAATTCTTCCTCATAAAGTCTAGGCCCAGGATGCAATCGTCCATTATATCAGCCACGATAACATTATGAAGATAGATCCTGTTTCCTAGCTTCAACACCATCTCTTTCTCTCCGCGGACGGGTATGCGGTGACCGGTGGCCGTCACCAAATTTATGCGGTCTCGGTTGTATGCGGAGTACCCAAGGAACCGACTTACTAGTTGGGAACTGACAACCGTGCGAGAGGCTCCAGTGTCTATTGTCAGCTTACATGGCGTTCCGTTTACCTCGCCCTTGATGATTAGGCTGTTCCCATCATGGGTTTGTGAGATCAAAATCCTTGGGGCTCTTTGAACATCAGCCAGCACCCGCCCCGCAGTCCTGGCTTTTACTCGTTTCCCTGCAGTTGCTGGGCGGTGCTGTTAACCGCCCTACCCTCTGGAGATCGACTATCTTCCCTATCTACAGTTCGCTTAGGGCAACTGGACCGTAGGTGGCCCCTTTCCCCACAGCCATAGCATCTAGGGCTGTATCCTTTAGACTGGTCGCGAACAGTAGCCGCTGCAACCTCCCTGACGCGATGGGAACGATGATCTTGCCGCACAGCTTCCACCTCTAGTGCATGGGCCAACGCGTCCTTAAGTTTCTCGTGGTGCCCGAGCCTCACGGCAGCTCTAACTTCAAGGTCGCGGATGCCGTCAATGAATGCCTGCACCAGGTTCCCTTGAATGAGCGCAGGTACAGACTGGTATGCTTTTCTAACAAGCTTCTCCACCTCAAGGGCCCACTGCTGCAGGTTTTCACCGCTGCGTTGCACGCGATCCTTCAGCTGCGCCCGAAACACGTGTTCCAGATGAGCGTCGCCATACCTAGCTTCCAGTGCCTCAACCAGCTGCTCGTAAGTGATCTCGTTACCGAGGGCTTCTAGGATAGTGAGGGCCTGGTCGCGGAGGCCTAGGGTGAGAGCAGTCATGGCCTGGTCCTTACTCCACCCGTTCGCCTTCATAACAGCGTCAAATTGCTTTTTGTATGCCGACCAGGAAGATGTTCCATCGAACGGCGGCACTTTGAATCCACGTAGAGAAGGTGTAGTAGCTACAGAGGTTGCGATTCCATCTCCTATTTTAAGGTTGTCCAGCGTTTTCCTCACGTCAACTATCACGTTGTCAACTCGATGATTAATTTGGTCGATTCGTGATTCAGCTTCCGTCAGGCGGTTCTCGTGCTGAACCACCTTTTCCTTTACAACCTTAATTTCTTTGCCGAAAGTGGCATGCAGATCCTTCATGAGGAACATCTGTCAGGGGCGTGCAGTGGTTCTAGAGTAAGGGTAGGCCAGACATAATGTCCAAAAAAAAAGCTCACCACATTCTACTGGGTTGAAATCACGATACGGAACGATGAGAAACATATAATTTTAAAAACTCACCAAATTCAAATCACGATATTCTGACGATACAAACTACTCTTTCTAGAAGTATTGAACAAAATGCACAGAAAACAAAATAATTTGTGTGTACACACATAGCCAGTTATATGTTTCATAACTCTGAGGATTGAAATGACGAGTACGAGATGAATTATTTTTGAGTTAATTCTCGTAACTCGGGTATACATCTACCTTTAGAAACAACTTGAATCTTATCATTATACGATAGCTGTGAAAACTTACTGTTTTTAATCTCTAACAAACACATTGTCAGCACAAACTTCACAATTTAGGACCATTTTTAAGTATGTAAACAAATAACTAAACTTTAATATTTACACTACTTTATGACTCAAAACGAATTACTTATAAATCAATGCACTATGATTTATAACACTCAACAACAAAATATTCGAACGACTATTGCTTGTCACATGAAACAATATCAACAATATGGCTTCTCTTTTTCTTGCAAAAATATCATTTAAAAAGACAATCAATACACTTCCAAAAAAAAATGCTACATGGTCCTATCGTAATCTTTAAGAATGACATGTAATGACATTTTGTCGGGTTATACATCATAACCCGCCAAAATTGACAATTCTATGTCAACAGAGTTGCCAATTTTATTTTTCTAATTCCCTTTAAACCAAATTCTCAAATTAAGTTTGGAAAATTTGGGGAGAAAAGTTAAATTCTTGCGGTTTTTAATTATATTTAGAGGGTTATTAATTACAACTTAACATTTATTTTGTACATTTTATACTTTTGATAATACTAACCAGTTTTTTTAAACTATATCTATAAGTTATTAAGGAAATTATTATTCTCAAATTGGCAACCCTGTTAAGCGATTTCCATTCATAAAATTTTACTACTTGTCCTTGAATTGTGTGGTGAACCAATCAGGACCCGTGTAGTGGGCTCCAGCGAGCCTAAAAAACGCCCATAATTTATACATGTGTGTGTAAATTATGGGCGTACATACTCAAGAACATTTGCACACATGCATAAATTTATCAATTGAAATAAGGCACTCCGTATTGTGGCCTATGTGAACCGTTTCGTAGGAACAGCGTAGTTTGAAATACGTCACACGCACGGGCGCGGGGCGAGAAGTTGCTATAAGCATTATACTAGGCGTTATGAGTTATTAAATATTTTTGTTTTATTTTATTGCATAGTTACAATAAATACATTTGTTTTATTTATCCGTTGCTATGGTAGGGTAGGCTTAGCCTAATTGCCTATATGGAGCGCACGCCCCTGACATCTGTTCTTCTTGGCGGCGCGCCTGCTCCTCCTTGTCACGTTGGAGCTGTTCTTCCAACCGACGGGTCTGTTCCTCCTGGCGGCGGGCCTGTTCCTCCTTGTCACGCTGCAGCTGCTCTTCCAAACGACGGGCCTGTTCCTCCTGGCGGCGGGCCTGCTCCTCCTTGTCACGCTGCAGCTGCTCTTCCAAACGACGGGCCTGTTCCTCCTGGCGGCGGGCCTGCTCCTCCTTGTCACGCTGCAGCTGCTCTTCTAAACGACGGGCCTGCTCTTCCTGGCGACGGGACTGTTCCTCCTGGCGGCGAGTCTGCTCCTGCAGCATCAGCATCAGAGCAGCAAAGTCTGGTGCTGATGATGATGCTGGAGCGGCGGTGGATGGGCCGGCCTCTAAGGTCGCCAGCTGTCTCTCCGTAGCCTGCGGCGTTGCACTTCCAAAACGCCTCTGGTCCGTCTCTTGCTGGCGTTGACTACGGGTACGGATACCCTCCGTGTCGTCCTTTGGTAGAATCGGCATCTTTTAAATCCACTCTTCTGACACCAATTGTTACGAGCTTCGGGTTCGTTACAATAAAATCAGCCGATTCAATAACCAAAAATGACACTTTAATTTACACCACACTAATTACACTATAAACTCACTAATCACAAAACACAATCGCACTATTAATCACTTGAGTTCGCAGTCGAAGATCGCTCTCGAAGTTATCACTTGTATCGCAAATCCAATACTGACTCGGTCGGCACATGTGCCGGCCTTATATAGGGCGCCGAGTAGAACTCCAGAAAGTTCGCGTACATATCGGTCGCGACCGACTAAGGTCCGAGAATTCTAGCATAGAAAAATCGCGAAGGTCCTTGACTTCAATAGTTCTGCTACTCGATACTAGATGGCGCTAGTAGTACCGAATGCAACCATCTTCGTTGTTTAATTCTGGCGCGCAACAGTACCTATTCAGTTGTATCACGTCTGACTGGAAGCCGACCAAGACATGTAGTTAGGTAAAGGCTAGACAAATGATGTCCTGAAGCATTATGGTTCCAACCGATAACACGGGGAAGAATTGCGTTTCTATACTAATATTATAAAGAGGTAACGTTTGTGAGGTTGTAAGGGGTAATCTACTGAACCGATTATCAAAATTATTTCACCAATAGAAAGCTACGTTATTTTGGAGTGTCATACGTCATATTTTATCCCCGTATTGCCCCGGGAACGGGAAAAACGTGGATGAAACCGCGGGGCGCTGTTAGTCACAATTCAATTTGTTTACAGGAAGACCCCACAGTTCTGACAGGGCTTCTGTTCGAGTGGCTGGAAGGTCTGAAGCAGCCAGTGTTGGACAGGGAGGACCTGTCGCTGATCGTCGGGAGATCGTACAATGTGGAGTCGTGTGTGCTGGCGTTGACTTTGGTAAATACGTATCCAATGCTTTGCGAAGATAGCGTTAACATCCATGACGTATCAATAAAAAGTTCTTTTGAAACTTGCCTTCACTTACTTGTAACTCAACCATAGAGATTATATTGTCTTTGGTCTCAACTCAACCGGCCTTCGTCTTTTCGGTGCCAACATTTTAAAATCAGTCATTTCGTCAAATTAAACAGCGGAACTCGAGGTCTAATTGTAAGAGAAACAGATAACTAATAATAAAGAAGATAAAGATATTTTCTATCTTTGCAATAATCGGCACACCCTATAAAGTAGATTATCAACGATCTGACAGTCCAGGCGACCTATTATGACGTCTTAAGTCCATCATGATTTCTGTGTCAGAGAGAGAGAGACGGAGTTACACAAGACGAATAGCACTATCTCTTTCCCTCACACGAATCATGATAGCATTGGCACTTCGTAATACAGCCACAGTAGGTAAGTCAAGTGCTTTCAAATGAGCCATCTTGCTTAGTAAACTTAGTATTTATTCCCAGGAAGACGTAATGCTCCTAGAGTACCTCCTCCGCTTCGTGACCCGCCTGCGGCCGCTCGCCGCCAACAAGAAAGTGGACATTCTGAAGCGTCTGCTGGCCTCCCTGACGCATCAGACTGTCAGCGTCAACGGACGATGTCTTCCTACACACAAGGTTTGTTTGAAGAAGAATCATAGGCAATAAGATTATAAGTGCAATACCCAAGGACTTAAAGAAAAAACATCCTTGATCTGGTATTTCTCTTTTGGCAAAGATTTAAATTAGTTATGAGCTTGATAAGGTCGACCGAAAACCTGGTGAAATCGCGGGAACAAGGTCGTTACCAGTCGTTACGGTCACCGCCGGACTGGCCGTTGTGGTAATCCTTGGAAGAGTATGTTTATAGTCACTTTATCTACATTACAAGTATGCTTATAGTCACTTTTCGGCTCAAATAATGATGATAAAAAATTTACGAATGGGTCTTTAATTGCTCATGGGGTTTGGGTACAAGAATCTTACTAGTATCGTTTACTCTTGTATGGATTTGTGGATAGATTCCTATTTTAACAATCCGGAAGAAAGGAGTCTTCTAAAATTCACGTAATGCTTATTTTCACAAATCTACCTTTCCAGGACTTCCAAAGACTGCGCGACGGTACGTGCAGCCAGGTGGTGAACTTTATGCTGCGCATGATAGTAGAACTGCAGAAGGATATGATGAAGCCGGGCCGGGACGACGCCGATGTGGTGGTGCCGCAGAGGAGGTTCAGAATAAAGGCTTGGAAATAAACTCTTGTCTTTTGATTTGATTTTCCATAAACTGACAATAATGGTCTGCGTATAGTCTGCTCTTAGAAGGAAAATACCAATTTCTTTTAACTTAGATAAATACTTAAAAACTGGCTCCTACACCGCCTCACTAGTAGTGCGGAAACTTGCGCCAGCCAACCCCCCACCTATTCACTTTATTATAAACTACTCAAAACAAAATAAGGGCCACGAGGTTTTTTTTTCATTTTGGTGTAATTTATTAAACATTTACATATTGAAAGTAGTAAAATATTGAGTGTACACAGTCTTTGATATCTAAACTTTTTAAAATTGTAGTATTCATCTAATGCTGGCAACAATTTTAAATAAAATTTGATTTAAAATCCTTTTTGAAAATTTTGATTCCATTTTCTTCGACGTTTTGCTTTCCTTAGCTTCTTGGATTATTAGAAATATTATCAGAGTTCATTGATATCTCGAGTCAGAAACATCTTTTGCAATATGCCACAAGCACGCTGGCGTCATATGGACTCGCTGACAGCAACCAGAGCCGTTACGATGATTGAAGAAGGTCATTCGCAGCGATCTGTGGGTTTGCAATTGGGATTTTCTCGAAGAGCTATTAAAAATCTATGCAATCGTTTCCAAGAGACCGGCAGTGTTAGAAGAAGACCTGGTTCGGGCAGAGTTCGCATTACAACAACTCAAGAGGATCGTTACATTCGATTAAGTGCGCGCCGAGATCGCACAACGACGGCCCGCAAGCTGCAAAATCGTTTACTGCTGACAACGGGTACTCGTGTCAGTGACCAAACTATTCGTAATCGATTGCATGACGACCAGTAGGCATCAAGAAGGCGAGTTTTCCGTGTTCCATTAACCAGGAATCATCGTGCAAATCGTTTAAGATCTTCCGGTCAACATTTGGACTGGGACATAAACCAATGGGGCATGATGCTCTTCACAGACGAATGCAAAGTTATTTTTTTTAACGACGATCGGTGTTAATACACCGATCGTCGCCGCGTCTTCTCCATACCTACACTAATGTGTAGGTATGGAGAAGACGCGGCGATTTTCAGAAGCCTGCATCCATGAACTCGATCGTTTTAGTGGTCCAAATGTAATGATTTGGGGCGGGATAAGTTTACACGGCAAAACTGAGCTCGCTATTTTAAATGAGGGTACTGTTACTGCTCAGCGGTATATTGAGGAAGTTGTCAGACCACATGTGATCCCATTTGCACAGCGAGCGGGTCCTGGATTCATCTTGATGCAAGACAATGCTCGTGCACACACGGCTCAAGCGACTCGTTTTGTACTGGAAGACTCTCAAATTCAAGTCTTGCCGTGGCCGGCGAACAGTCCGGACTTAAATCCAATAGAGCACATGTGGGATCAATTGAAACGAAGAGTTAGAGACGGTAATCAGGAAATCCACAACCAACAGCAACTCATCAACGCTGTGAATAGGGCCTGGGAAGAGATTCCAATGGAAAATGTCAGGCATATTTTGATTCAGAGCATGCACTCCAGGCTTCAGGAGTGCGTAGCTAAACGAGGAGGGCATACCCATTATTAAAAGATGGGCATGGAGTATTTCATTTTGTTTTCAGTAACTTAACATTGTTTTTATTTTTAACCTAAAATGTGTTTTTTTCTTTCAAAAGCAAATAAACTTTTTAATAATTATTATTTGAATTAATTTTTTGGTCTACATGGTAAAAACAACATTAGTTTTCGTTATGGATACAAAAAATGTATATTGGTTTTATTGTTTTCATGGTACAGACAAAATACCTTGTGGCCCTTATTTTGTTTTGAGTAGTATATTTAGACTGACTTGTACAAAACAGAGTTAAAAAGCTACCCGGAGCTATTATGTAGAAAATATTTTGTTATTTAACCTCGTGTTACCAACTAACTCTTAATTAAAATATTACTCTGACTTGCGCAAGTATAGTTACCGGCACGTAAGTTGGCAAAGATTTTCGTAGTGGGGGAAGTTCGCGCATGTAAAATTGTATGAAATTGTGCGTGCGCGAACTTCCCCCACTATGAAAACCTTTGCCAACTTCCGTGCCGGTAACTATACCTAGGCTTTTTTATGGATAGGTGAGAATCATCAAATGAGTTCTTCCGCTCTGGGCGGTGCGATAGGGTGTCCGTGTTCCTCCTAATGCCGTTGGGACATGGACCGCGGTGACCCTTTCGATCATAGTGACAGACAGGCAGGCCCAGATAGGTCTTAATTAGGCCATAGGCATAGGCATGGGCATAGGTGTTAGTGAATGCGACCTATAATAATTGTAGATAGCGACGCGTCTTACGTGCTAACGCTGAGTCACAAAGCGCAGTATGGATATAAGACTGTGATTCCACTATAGATGTGCTAAGGCTGCTGCAGAAGCTGCGTAGCTATGGATGTGTCTTATTCCCACAATGGGATTGTTTGATTTTATATACTTCTTAATGCGATGGATGTGAGCTAAGGACTTGCGAACGTTGAAGCTAGCTTTGTAAAGGACGAAGCAGACAGAGCTGGCATAGTAGACTATTTTAGTTATTACGTGTATTATACGTATGACTATAGTCATGCCCTCGTTGAAGCAAAGTTCGCAGTACTCACAGCGTCTACGCTAGATGGCGATATGACTAAGATCGTTGTATACAGACAACGTCATCTATCGACACTCGCTGCAAATGACGAAGCCGATAACGACAGACAAGTCATGCAATCACATTTAAGAAAATCGACTACAACTGCTTTATGCAAACATCAACCAAGAAAGCCGTCTTGGTTAACATTTTTTCACGTCGTTAACACCAGTTTTGATTTATATTATATTACTAGCTTCTGCCAGCGACTTCGTCCGCGTGGAATAGTTACTTTACCCCCGATTTTGAAACTCTCAGCCCGATCGGTTTAAAATTGACAAAGTTTCATACAAACGTTCATCTTAAACGTTCATTATTTTATCCCCTTGGGGGTAGAATTAATCAAAATCCTTTCTTAGCGGATGCCTACGTCATAACATCTACCTGCATGCCAAATTTCAGCCCGATCCATTCAGTGGTTTGGGCTGTGCGTTGATAGATCACTATGTGATCCCGTTTTCCCAACATTTTCCTTCGCTGCTCTGCTCCTATTGATTGTAGCGTGATGAAAAGTATACTATAACCTGCCCAGGAGTATGAAGAATAATTGCACCAAGTTTCGTTAAAATCGGTCGAGTAGTTTTTGTTTCTATAAAGAACATACAGACAGACAGACAGACAGACAGACAAAAATTTTACTGATTGCATTTTTGGCACCAGTATCGATCACTAATCACCCCCTGATAGTTATTTTGAAAATATATTCCTTGTACAGAATTGACCTCTCTACAGATTTATTATAAGTATAGAAGATATAGATTTGCTTGTCGTTTGTATTTACAAAAGAATTTAGCAATAAAAATTGGAGCAATTATTCGACCAATATAATGAAAACTAATACAAAGCTTATATTATCTGTGGTGTAGCCATATAGACTCTGCAGAAATAATATGAGTTTATCCGATGCTGGATTCTTACTGGTGTCGATCGGGTGATGGAATGGAAATCTTCAGGAGTAAAGTATACTAATGAACTTATTTTAATTCCAAAAGATATTCACGATTCCCAAAACACATTCACTAAGACACAAAGATACATTTGAAAATCGCTTTTTCGATTTATTTACAAAGTTCACTAACGAAACAAATAAGAAGTTTTTAATCACGGCTCTCGCAGCGTACGTCGTGCGAGGCATGATGAGCAGTGCGCCCGCACGCTTTTCCGAAATATTTTTTCATTTTTCCAACTATCGGCGTTCCGAGTCAAAAATGATTTTTTGCTAATGTGAAGCAATAAATGGTAGAATAAAATTATCATTTTATAGATAACTAGCACCGCCTCGCGGTTTCACCCGCGTAGTTCCCGTTCCCGTAGAAATACGGGGATAAAATATAGCTTTCTAATGATGAAAGAATTTTTGAAATCGGTCCAGTAGTTTTTGAGTTTATCCGTTACATACAAAAATACAAATATTTCCTGTTTATAATATTAGTATAGATATGTATGTATGTGCTTCGTCATATAGTGAGTATGTTGTTGGTTAGTTGTCAATGAAACAAAAATCAACCTGCTTGCAACATTTACTAAAACGATTTAATAACTTAGTTTATAATCGACTAACTAGTAGTGCACATCACTTTAATTTTGACATATCGCCATCGGTATCGAAGCCCGCTATAGTTGATCTGTGAAGCCCGCTGCCGTGTCATCGTGTCATCGAATCGTAATTACACGTCGTCGTATAAGTACAATTTACCTAAAACTGTGTAGTGCAACGTTGGCATTCTTCATTATTTACAATCAAATATTACTGCTGTAGTTATGTCGTCCACTGAAGAAACTTCTCAACTTAAGGCTGGTCATCCCCCGGCAGGTATAAATAAACTTAGTTTCCGACGCCTTTGTTTATGTATAATCTAGCATTAAAAAAGTTTTGTCTTTCTAAAGCCGTCCAGGCAAAGTCCGTATGGTGGCAAAAACGATTACGTATATGTTATATTTGCAGTTTCATCCGAAGTATTTACATTACTTTGCGGAAATTAATGGAATTTTGATGTAAACAAGTTGATTTATTTATAAACTGCAATACAATCAAGTTTATAGGCCTTGAATTTGAGTATGACGTCATGTTAAGCATGTTCTATGTTACAATTCATTGCGTGTTGTCAAACAAAGAGTTGTTTCCGTCAAGGTCGCCAAGCGGTTAGCGTTAGGTACGCCTATTTAATTACTTACATTTTAAATTAAAAAAAAAACAGCTTTTTCCTGTTCTGATGTATTATAATTTTATTTTCCGTGTAAGATCTAATGCTTTTGTTGATAAGTATGCATCCATTGCAATGAGGAATAAATTCAGTATAATTTATCTTATAAAGTACTTGAAATAAAATATTCAAATCTTAACTACAAAAACTACTCTAATCCTAACTTAAGAATCTGAAGAATGCAACAAATCCAATATGTCTGCCTCTGTAGCATAAAAAATTCAATTTTCACACTGATTACACACCAGCTTTCATTCATACAAACTCCGAAAATCATTTACCACATTATTTCCAACTTTTACAATTTCAGTAAAAGCCGGAGGCATGAGAATTACCCAACACAAGACTCCACACGCAAAAGACAGTGGCAAGGAGCCAGCGTATGAAGACCTAACTGGTCTGTCTGGACCTTCACCTGTGCCTTCAAACCCTGTGTCTATTGCTGGAGCACCAAACAGAGGTAACGCAGACTTCACTCCAGAAGCTGCTCAGGTGGCCCACAGTCCTAAGCCTCCAGTGCACATCAATTTTAAGCCTCAAACAAATATTCAGCAGCCCAGGAAATAGGGCACATATCATTTGAAGATATTGAAGTTGTTAGGTAGATCTACGGAAGATATTATCAGATTTAATTGTAAAACTATCAACTGTTATTGTAAGAAGATTTCTTAGTTGTTGATAAATCCCATTCTCCTTAAAATATAATCACATAATGCCTTATGATGGTATGAGCTGACTTGGCTATGCAACTCAAAATGCCGAGTTTGACAATGTGGGCCCTTTCCGCCTTATTCCAAAACAAGGTTTTTCTTTAAACCAGCTTTAAACCATTGAGCTCGGTTTTGTATTTCGAATCTTGATCATGTCAGAATAAGATTCAAATTACAAACCCTGGCTCAATGGTTTAAACCTGGTTTAAAGAAAAACCTTGTTTTGGAATAAGGCGGTTTATGTCTAGCCAAGCTATGGTTAAAACAGGCACTCAATATTTTTGTTTTATCACACTCTCAAAAACAGTAGCATATTTTAAAAGCTAAGGCATGTTTAAATAGTCATACAGCCTTATTGGTCTTACCATCAACAATATTAACACAATAACAACAAAACTGCTAATATCAAAATATACCATATCAAAAAATTAACACTAATTTTTAGATATGGTATCACCTTTTGATACACAATTGGAAGATTTCTGTTTATTTATCTATCTACCTTGATAACTTGTATCAAACAATTTGTTTACATTAGGCATTTTGAACGCAAACATTTAATTTGTAACAACTTATGAGTAAGTTTTGGTTGTGATAAAGTAATCTATATTTTGATAAGGTGGGTAACCTACTTCTTTTGGGTGGCAACTTAAAAATATCACAATTATGTTGCACTTTATAAAAGGTTACTCACTATTTTCTTATAATTGCATTTAGTTTTGCCTAAAATATATGATAAGTTCATTTCACATTTTAATAGCAATTATTTTATAAACTTCCATATTACATATTATATTCCATTGTTCCTACTATAATAGAAGATTATAACATAATTATGTGCAAATAAAACATTCCATAATTTGTAAACATACTGTTAGTTGCGTTCAAATACCTAATGTAAACAAAACCTAAACAACAAAGTTTCTAACTTGGCACCATTTGGTATAAAAAACTTTGTACACAAAATGTGTTGCCAGCATTTAAAAATCCTACTTTTTCTTCCCAATGTTGCCAAGCTAGAATCTTGAACTCAGCCTAACGATTAGATTGGTATATTAAGAATATTTTTTTATAATAAATAAGCACATTATTTATTTGTAACATCTTATTATATCCTTTTCTGTCTTGTTATAACAACCTAATCAGTTTAAGGCTTCTAAACACCACTTCGTGTAATCATCAGACATTTTTAGGAACAACTAGTTTACAGATAATAAAATGATCCTACAAGGGTTTCTTATTCCATTTGAGGAGTCACTTAAAAGTTCCTATTTCATGTTGTAAGAAAAAGGGCTTATTTCACTAGTTATTCCTAAAAAGTATATAAACTGAAAGTCGAGAAAAGCACTAAAACATTATAAAAGCTACAAATACTGGAGTGGAGAATCTATGACGATAACATACACAGTGGTATTCACTGCGTTTTATGAACACACTACATCTTGAATGAGTTCTCTATCAATATTATCAAACTATGGGTGTATCTCGTTAACAGACAAATACATCATGCTGACATTTCGTCGTCTATTGGCGTAGCCATGAACCAATATCGAATTGACAATAGCATAATGAAAAGATAAGCCAGTTAGGAAAATTTATAAGGGCGCTGACTTCTCGCTACGTCAGAAGTTGTCCAATGTATTTGTTGCTTCTATATCAATGAAAGTTAATTATTGTTGTGTAAAAACGCATTAGAACTTCACGTTGATTGTTAGAAAAGTGTGTTATTGTACTTAGAAATAAATGATTGTTGCTCACACCGCAAAAAGGAAGATCCTGAACTGATTCTTGAGACTGACCTTTTCTCAAAGATGGCTACGCACTCGGGACGCCTCGATGGCTGCTGCTAGATGTGGCATTATCGATACTCTATAGGGAACGTGCAGAAACTATAGGTGGCAGCACAGACGCGTCAATGTCAAGTATATTTTACATATAAGTTTCAAATATTCAACACTAGATGGCACTGTCTATTTCGTGCACGTTCCCCTGAACGGAGGGTGCAGGAAGTATATAGGTGGCAGTGGTGGTCAAATATTTACAACGTAAAAGTTTAAAATTTGCAAGACGAGATGGCGTAGTCTACGTCGTGCATGTTCCCTATACAAAGCAAGGGTATCACCGGCAAGAAATACTTGTAGAAACTGACAACTATGAAGTCGGTTGCCGAGTGGCAGGAGTTGTTGCTACTGTCTCGAGTGCCTTGAGATGGTGCAGCGGTTGCTCTGTACTGACATTATGGGTGGCAGTGGCCACTTAACATCAAGTTAAATGCCATCTTAGTTATGAACAGTCTTTTCTTTTTATGAATAAGTGTGAGCACAGGCCATTTAATTAGAATATAATATTAAGAAGTATGAAGTGCTGAATGATATATTATAATAATATTATGTATAGATAATTCAGTACAGATATCCAGTGTTGTATTCAATAGATATAAAATAAAGATTATTATTATAAATGTTCACACATACTGCACAAATTTTCTTTTCTACAGTTCTTTTTTAATATTTGTTTGGCGATTAAAGGTTTCGCCAAAATTTTTAATTTATGTTTTTGTAAACGAATTCTGCGGGCCAAGATTAAAAAATATTATTATTGTAAAAAAAAATAACTAGGGTCCTGAAAAATTACAGGGAATACAATTTTGCTTTTTCGTTAAAATTGCATTTATTTTATTTGGTTGCATGTAATCTTTACATTATTTTAAAAATAATATCGAGGGACTACTTTCCCAAGCAATAATTAAAGTGGATAAATTCATCGAAACAATATAAAATATTATTAATTAGATAGTGCAGTTTATATTATTCTTATTTGGTGCTATGCCATGAAAGTGTTAAATAAATAAAAGCTTTTCTTCACATTCCTAAACATTAAGTTTACGATTGCAATGCAGTATAAAAAAAGATAAACAAAAAAATAATTAAATATAGTTTCTTATTCTTTATAAAGTTGGTCTGAATGGTTTGCATTTGGGCCAAGGTTTTAAGTAATGTTTCTTTTATTTTATTAGTTTTAAAATAAATTGGTATAAAACCAACATGGTGTTTTTATTTTCCATCCGTTTTTGACACGTGGAAAGGTCTCTTAGACCAGGGGCTGTACCTGTACCTACTATGACGTCTTAACACTATCATAATTCCGGCGAAGCGAGCTATACAGGACGACCTGCACGTTCCCTTTCTCACAATGGAATCATGAGATTGGAACTTCATAGTGGAGCCCGACATACACTAGACAATATAACGTCAATAACATACAGGTGCAAATATTCGCTAGTACACCTATGAACACATGATGTTTTAATTTGTCACCGGAAAATGGCAAATTTCGATTATAAAATGTCCCGAGAGATTGTAAAGTTTCGATAAATTAAATTATCGACTGAACATTTGGAACTCTTTTATGCATCAATATTTATTTTTAGTCTCGTATAGGTACCTATCTGGGTCAGGACCAAATTTTTGACGGATACAGACACGCTGTGGTGTCCGACTCATAAGTGACAAAATATTGCGTACAATACATACCTTAAAGTAATTTTGGACATTTTCTAATAATATTTTAATATGTTATAAACAGTTTCATTCATTAAGTAATTATACTAGAAGCCTAATTTCTTCAAAATAATATATATTACCAAGCTCGGTGACTTTTACGCTATGTAAAATACGCATGTCCTTGCTTGACTACCTAAGATAATTTTGCCGCTATTTTTTTTTCAACGTAAGCTGGCATTTATAGTTTAATATTATTAAAGCCTTATAAACACCAGTAACCGTTTTTATAAATAATACCACAATAACCATTGTTGTTTTAATTTTTACAAATTATTTTACATACATCCCAAAATTGTTTCCGTTGTAATACTCCTGTTGTGCGACACTATAATTTCGAAACCATTACACGTGTGTGGATGTTTCTTGATTATTTAGTACGGCAACATTGGCTTCAAGCTGGCACCAAAATTTCGGATACAAACCGCCATGCTTTTTTACTGTCATTTGAGATTGTGTTTGTGACGTCAGCGCGTGTCGTTAAGATTTCCTGACTTTAGGTGAGTAAAATTGTAATATTTTTACATTTTTCCAGAAAATGATGATATGTTTATGAATCCCCTATAACTTTATTGTTAAAAGGAATGCAGAAATGTTCGATTAATGGTTATATTTGTGAACTGTTGCATCTTTATGGTTAGGTCGTGAATAATTTTCATTCCGTTGTGCGATTTGTGACACGAAATTGTGCGACGTGTCACAAGAGAAATTTATAAAGCTGTGTTTACATTCATTCTAATCTCAATAGTTACCTACTTATTAAACGATTCTTATATATTTAGATTATTGTTTAAATATTTGTAAATTGTTTTAACTTTTTAAGCCAAAGCCTTAGAGCGTGTTTTAGTAGGTTTGTTTGGTATGCCTGTCTCTACAAGATGTTGTTTTGCATTCTAGTAAAATTGATTATTTATGTCTTTTATGACAACCTCCTGAAATTTGACGAGGATGCAAAACAACACTTGTATATTACTTGCTTTTTTTCCTTTTTTTTTTAGTGTGGAGAAATGGTTATGCATACTGCACCACCACAAGGAGATAGTGCAGATATTTGGGACTCCAACCCATTAAAAAACCGTGTCAACCTGTGCCGTTTATAACGAGAATACGGATACGCGTTAGCACTCTCCGCAAAACCACCGCGGCTACTATTTTACCTTCTTGATGCTACATAGATCATTTAAATTTTAAAATTCGACATAATCTATTGAATTTTTAAAAGTCAAAGAATAAAATATGTTGCTTATTTTGTTAGTAAGTAATACAGACCTGCAAGGTTGTTATTGTTTTACCAAACTGTTTTGGATTCTATTTGAAAGTTTTGGTTTTGTAATTAAATATTTCTCGAAGTATAATGTTTTTTATTTATTCCACTTACCTACCTAAAATTTTACGACTATTTACACACACCCTAATAATTTTATTGTGCTACATTTATTTTCCATTGTGACACATTCCGTTGTGATTTCCGTTGTGCGATTACGTCAAAAATTTGGTCCTTACCCATCTCTCGAAGGAAGGTCGTCTGTTCAGAGCATGCAAGGAGTAGGAAGAAACGGTATCACACGTGCTCCATGAGTACAGGCCTCACCGAAATATGGAAACAAACCCTTGGATTTCTTTCCATATACCGGTGTTTTTAAGTAGGTATATTTCAGAGAGATCAGATATAATCTTCTCTATTAAAATAAAACGCATCTATAATAAATTCGTATGATTAATAAATCAAGCCCCAAACTTGATCGTGTCCTATCAAAATTTTACAATAAATATGTAAGTACAAAAAAATGTTAAAACGCATACAAAAGTGAGTGTCCTCTATTTTTTGGTATTTTTCTTGCCTGTGGATGTTCTTCTCATAAGCATCGTGTTGTACAGCTGCAATTAAAAAAAAAGCATAGGTAAAACATTTGTTACTAGGTAGAAAGTGGTGCAGTTGGTAGGAGCTGACTTAGAACGCCAGCAGACCTTTTTAGACTCAGTTTAATTAAGAGTGATACGGAATACAACATTGTTGTGGATTTTGAGAAAAAGAAATATTTAGTTTTAGTAAGATTTAATTATTTAAGATTTTAAAAATGTTGGTTGGCAACACTGGCTCGTTGTTGAACGGATAGCTGTAAAAGAAAATGGTCGACATAAAAGATCCAAAAAATATCAAGGTTTTTTAATCCTGATTTATCCCAGAAATCCCTGATTTCAAAATTGCAGTGGTGATCTGAGCAAGGGTGTGGCCCTAAAGAAATCCGGCGTGGGCCACAGAGATCCCCACAAACATACTGGCAATGCTTAAAGTTGGAGAAGCCAGTGCGCTGTGGACTCATAATTATAGACAATTGCTACAGCTGAATCTGGTTAGACTGGGAACGACCCGGAAAAATTTAAGCAGGTGGTGACTGTATGATCAAATACCTTGTAAAGGGTTTTTTTTTGGTGGGACGTCGTCAAATGACTTCTCCCGCTCTGGGCGGAGCGGAAGGTAGTGTCAGACTCTTACTGACTAAAACCCACCCGTGCTCTTCCTAATGCCCTTTACGTTTCAGGGCCGCGGTGACTGTTTCGAAAAAAATCCGCAACCCTTGCAGGCACTGACCCTGTGGGGCCCCGTCTTCTTTATTGACATATCTTTAAGGCGCGCGTGGATACGACCCCCGCGCCGTCGACCCCGTCCTCGCTGTTATCGGACGGAGCTCGCCGTCAGATTTATTTGTAACAGTTTCAAACAGTGCTGAATGAATAGTGGGTACCTAGTGTACCTAGATATGTACCTACCCGAATATCATCTAGTCTAAATCTGATATGACTAATCCAATATGGTCTGTGACCGATAAGGATTATTATGAGTTTTATTATAAAATACAAAATAGGTACTCAAAATTGTTTATCAAAGCACTGATATATGACATCGTCACGCGCCGTAAGTCATTCGTCGTGACAGTCGTTACGGGCCGCAGAAGCCAGAAAGTCGAAACAAATAGTTCTAACTTATAGGAATCGTGACACTCAGTAACTGGGATGTGTTGTGGAGATCAGATAAGCATGGAGATATGGTAGGTAGTGTAGGTACCCAGCCGAATGGAAGCCGACCCCAAGACATTTTCTTTATTTTAAGTGTTGTGGATATAGACTTCTTGTTTCTTTACAACGACAGTAAGTAAGGACCTTTATACGGTGGATCAATAACTACTTGAAAATGTTGTGTTAGACGGTTTCTGAATTGAGAGTTAAGATTTTATTTTTATCTTGGCCAGTCGCAGTAGGTACGTGCTAGGGTTGGTTACTGCTTGACCGGGATATCCTGTAGTGACTTCAAATGAATTTAAGACATCCAGCCAGGGCTAAAAACTACACTTATGTATAAAATAAATGACCGCTCGCTAAGGGTACCCCCACTGGGGTACGGACTTCGGCTCAGTGGCTGGGTCTCTTTCTGATTATTATTATTTTGGGGTTTTCAAGCTAAAGGCTCATCAACCGCTGGCTGGCTCTTTAGGCAAAAGTCGGGGGGTTTGCAACATTCAACATCTAATCCTTAATTCATATAAACCAGTACAAGTCGTAGCAATACTTGGGCAAGCCCTACGTCCAGCAGTGGACACGTTTGACATAGAAGATGGCCACTTACTTCTTCCTCCGAGTTCTGCGCCGACGAAGTAGCCGTCCCGTGAGCCGGCGCTGTCAACGCTATGGGCGGCCCGTTATATGCTGGCATGTTCATCACGTCTGCGCGAAATTATTTAGCACCAGGTTAAAGTACCAGAGTGGTAGAGAATGCCTTGTTGCATTAAGCCCGCCTTTGTACTACTACTACTGTACAAAAAAGTTAAAGTAAATAAATGTATGTATTTTGGTGGTCTGAGACGATATGGGGAAATCCTAAAACTAAAGATTTTAGCTCTTTCTCTTTACCAGATTAAACTTATCCCAATTTGTTTTCCCCCCCCCCCCCCTTGTCACAGCTGGTCACATTTGTGAGACCTCCCCCCCGTAACGTGACGTCACATATTTTACAATTTTATTAGTGTTTTACTGAAATCATAGATTAAAACAGATTTTGGAATGTGACGTCACGAAATTAAGGACCCCTCCTACCCCCTTGTCACACAATGTCACACTTCGTTGACCCCCTCCCCCTTTAAAGTGTGACGTAATTTATGGATGGCTCCACATATCTATCCTACTTTTTATTTCAGGAGCATGATCCCTTGAGAAACATTTCGACTGACACAAGGGCCTTTGGTAAAAGCTATTATTTTTTACTCGCCCATACTGTTGCACTGCTGAAGGAGCCAGCTACACAGTAATCTTAAATTAATTATCTGATAGACAACACTGCCTAACGATGAGCTCACACCGAGACACGACAGTGAGAACAGATTTTAAAATAACGACACAATTGAAAACTTTATATCCTGTACAATAAGGCATACATTTAAGAGGCAGATTTCGCATATAATATTCCGGTGAGAGCTGACCTTAGGCCGCTAACTCTAGTTAGAATCAAGGTATTTTGCACAGGAGTTGCGTATAACGGAAGTCAACAATGGGTGTTAAGAACATCGTTCCCTAGGAGGTTTTTATTAGTTTCTATGTATGGTTTCGTAGTTTGAATGGAATTTCGTTAATTTTGCCGATGAGAGATCGCTCAATCATTAAGCATAACCCTTATCATTCTGTACGTCACTCGCCTCGAATATTAATTAGTTCAAAAAGGGAATCGAGAACGTTCAGGCTCATGATTTGTCATTGGGCTTTGGAGCGCAGCATATTAGGAGATCGCATTAGAAACTTGACCTTCGTGCCTCCCCAACTAAAGTTGAGAGGTCAGGGAAAAAACCACTACGCGAAAGTGGTAGTAGGCCGGCCATTTCGCGCCCAGAGAGGGGCACAAAGATAGTCACTCCCTGGACGCCCGAGGAAGGACGACGTCGTCGGGATCGACTGCGGCGGAGGTGGTGTGACGATCTCATTATGTTTGCCGGGAAAGCTTAGTCAGAGATCGCCCAAGACAAAGAGATTTGCCGATTTACAGACACAACACGATGCCATGGGGTAACGCGTCAACCAGTTACTGGGTTGTGAAGGTCAGACGGGGAGTTGCACCATGTTATATTCAGTAAGTTGGTTCTATTCAGCTGCGTCCCGTAGGACTGGAAGGTGACCCCAAAATTAATAAATCGTCATTGACTTACTACATAAATAATTACCTTTAGGCCTCGAAGGTTCCAGTTTTTCAGGCTGTAATATAAAATGTAGAGGTTAGTATTTCTCGCAGGAGGATGTGGTGGAGCTAAAAACTGTGTCAGGAGCTGACATCTGTTCGGTCCTGTAATTGGGAAGAAAAAGTATGGCAGCATTGCCACATTGAATGGCATTGCTGATTCCATGGTCGATATAAAAGGTCACGTGGAGAGTCCAGAAAACCGTTTGGCGATTGACTTTATTTTACGAAACCTGTTGGGCACCCATAGGCACTAGCGTACTGTCAACCTCACATAAATAGTTACAGTTTGACATTTACAGCGCCTTTATATCGCACTAGCTTATGCCAGCGGCTTTGCCCGTATGAATGTCGGAATTTATGCCAAGAGAACACACTCCCGGGATAAAAAGTAGCTTATGTGCTATTGATCGAATCTATGTCTGTGCAAAATTGCATCCAGATCCGTTAAGCTATTTTGGCGTGACTGATCCAACCATTCATCCATCCAAACTTTCGCATTTATAACAGTAATAAGTAAGATAGGTGAGGGTGGTTTTGGCTCGTAGCGCTAATATTACCACTGATGCGCAGTTGACTGTACTTGTAAAGCCACTACAATAGACTATGAGATAACAGAGTGGTACTCACAATGTCAGTTATGCTTGGCTTGTAATACTTCGACGATACATCTCTCTCGCTTGCGACCATGATTTGTGATGCTGTTAAATAATTAAAGTTAATCAATTAATAGGAGTGTAGTTACTCTAAATTGAGTAACTACACTCCTATTAATTGATTAAGCAGATGAAACCATTTTTTTCTACAATATGTTGTTCAAGTTTTCTATGACGGGCTAATTCACCCCCTTATACACCCGACCACAGATAATATAATAGGTACTTACTACAGACCCGAAAGACCAAATAATTAACTTAGTAATTAATTAGTCTGTCAGTGTACCTACATATATGTACCTATGTATTTTAAGTTTAACAAAAGGACCAAGAAATATTACGTAATCCACAAGCCACGCTTATCCGATACTGCCCGACCTTTAGGTACCTCTAATTAAGGCTTTCCTAATCTCCTTCCAGATTTTCTTTTTTTGAGCCGTGCTCAGTGTTTAAATAACAAATATTTCATAAATAATGGCTCCAGTTTAGCACACAACTCGCGAGTTAAAAGATATTATTATCTTTGGTCAATTGGGCCTTAGATGAGTCCCGATCCCAAAGAGTAAGAGTATCTTGAAAAATGAATGTAACTTTTAAAGTTAACTTTTTTTTATACACCGATTTTATAATTAAGTTATTTTTAGTTCATCATTATTTCACCTAGTACCTAGTAACCGACGATGATGACAGCGATGTTGGCGAAACTGATGGATCACGCTTACCCAGAAGTCACTCAGTCACTGTTGACTTACAGACCCCCGGGTTGTAGCTATCAGGAAACGAGGACGTATACAGGTATGAGGTACAGAGAGTAAAGTCCCGCAAACCTCCACTGCAAAGAGACGATCCTCGAACTAGACGGTTGTGTCCGGTGGCAACTGCCCGATAATTGATATTGGGACTGTTGTATATGTTCAAATCGCACGGTAAACCCTGATACCGCGATGCAGGATTTCGTAAGTAAGGTTCTTCTTACTGCCGTACAAGTTTGCTTCGTTAGTTTTTCTTGTGACGGCATTAATGCCACAAAAGATTCAACCAGCTATCCAGAGAGCGAACCGCGAGCAATAATCGGCTAAAACGATGGAGATAGTAACAATAAAGTAGGACAGTAGCAGTACTAACAGATCTGCTTGCCCCACACGGACTCCCGGTAGTTGACGCGCTTGCCGGCGCGGCGCCGCTTGCTGCGGCCGCGGCGGGCCGACGGCGCGCGTGACTCTACGGAGAAGCGCCGCGCCACGCGGTGGTACAAGCAGCGGGATGATACGTTGGAGATCTGGGCACGACAACATTGCAATGATCAAGGTCTTTTCCTGGAACTTATCGTAAAAACGTTAACGGCGACGACAAAAGGGTTAACGGTTTTACGAACGGCGCAAGATATAGGGACGCGGTATAACTACCGCGTCCCTACACCGCGCGTCTACGCAGCTATCTTGTTGCCCATTAGCAGGTACCGATTGTACTTGTATCGTTTTTTAGTGCATAACGCATTTTTATATCTTTAGTACATTATTGTTTTCAACTTATTGGTGGATTGAACGATTTCCGTGCGGAAAGGCTCCGTTAAGCTGGTGTCTGCTTCAATGAGTACATCATAACGTAGATCTTCGATCTCCATCAATCCCAGTGTCAGATCGTAACGGGTAGCCAGAAGTCAGAAAATCTGACAGCAGTTTTGGCTGAGTGTATCGTGTTACAAAAGCTGGATTGAGGTTGGATATGAAATCGCTCCATGTAAAATAATGATATTCAGCTGCATCCGGTTCTGCTGGAAGCCAACTCCAACAGTTTTAGAAAAGGCTAGAAATATTGATTTCAAAAGAAGGCCAGTGAGCCAGCCGACATCCTAGAAACAAAAAATAAACGCATTTCGGTCTACTTCGTCTCATATCGAGGATACCTGTGACTAATAAGCTCTCACGCTAAAGGCTGATTAATAATAATAGCGAAATGAAGCTGTACCAGTTCACACTGCAGATCATCGAGCTCGTCCTCCATGATGTCCAGCTCATCCGTGTCCTTGGCGGGCACGATCATCAGCTTGGTTTCAGGGCAGTTGCCTGACACCATCAGCTGCGAGGACTTGGGAAAGATTAGGCGGTGGGCGGTCCTGAAGATGATTTAGGGTATATTTTACAAAGTTCAAGTTAGTTAAGGTAAAAATGGTCATAGACATTTAAAACCTTCATCTCAATATAGGGAACGTCCACGGCGTACATGTCCACGCATGTGACTATGCCATCTAGTGTTGCAAATCTGAAACTTTTACGTTGTAAATATTTGACCTGTGCTGCCACCTATACTTCTTGCACCCTCCGTTTAGGGGAACGTGCACGAAGTACGCTGTGCCATCTAGCGTTGCAAATTTGAAACTTGTAAGTAAAATATACTCGACATTGACGCGTCTGTGCTGCCACCTATAGTTTCTGCACGTTCCCTATACTTTACGTTACTTTATTTTACAAACAACGTTCTATTACTTATCCTCGTACATTTTTACTACAACCGCAGCCCAGAGAAGGTATTTGTAACCATAGATGGCAATGGCATCTATACCGCCACATAAAAACTACTGAAAGACCTGTGGCCGTACTACGAAGTGCCAATGCTATCATGATTCAGTGTGAGGGAAAGGGATAGTCCTATTCGTCTTGTGTAACTCCGTCTCTCTCTGACACAGGAGTCACTAGGATTTAAGACGTCATGGTAGGGCTGCTGTTTTCACACGAATGTCGAACGTATACAACCGCCCGACAATAACCTTCGTACTGATACCCACTAATCACAACACCCGTCTGGTCGAAGGATCCTCCGTTTTCAATAGATTGCAGGATTTTACACCCTGTTCCGCATGCCTTTATAATAACACTAGCTGCTGCCCGCGACTTCGTCCCCGTGGAATCCCCGATTTTAAAACATTCTTTATCGCTGCTCCGCTCCTATTGGCTTAAGCGTGATGATATATAGTCTAAAGCCTTCCTCGATAAATGGTCTATTCAACACAAAAAGAATGTTTCAAATCGGACCAGTAGTTCCTGAGATTAGCGCGTTCAAACAAACAAACAAACAAACTCTTCAGCTTTATAATATTAGTATAGATTATAATAACATTGGAAGTTGAACAGTACTGGTGAAATGCGGTGTATCAATAAACGCAAAAAATACCTGATGTTTCGCTACATTACCTGGGTATGTAAGTAGGTGGCTGAAACACTTCTCTGGTCGCCATATCTTGACAGATTCCGTCTAACAGCACGATATCTTCCATCAGTTCATTTACTACGAACACCTAGAAAAATTTATCCTTATCCGATTAATTCATGCAGTTAAGTCTATGTTAAAGGCAAATAGTGTGCGGGAGGTCACCAATGCGTTGGATCGACCAAGTCAAAACTGCTCTCAGTGGTCCACTCCACAAATGTATAAGAAGAGCTAAAAGTACGAGAAGAATGGCGACGGATTATGAAGCTTGCCACCACCCTGTGACGACCACGACCACTCTGCCAAGAGTGTAACGACGAAAAAGGGACAGGAAAAATCAAATAAAGGAATAGGAAATCATCGAATGCCTTCTTCCACTCTGGGCAGAACGGGATAGAGTATCAGACTTTTACTGACTAGAACCCATGCGTGTTCCTACTCTTAATGCCTTTTGCGTTCCAGGGCCGCGGTGACTCGTTCTAACAAATTTCGCAACCCTGGCAGGTGGCTACTACCCCGCAAATATCGTTGTACCTGCTGCCTAAACGTTCTGTTGGTAATTCTTTTACAGATAAAGGACCTGTGCAGATTTACAGACATATGCGGTACTCGCTGATTACAATGGTAGTGATTAATTTCACTCGGTTTTGTGCGTTAGATTGCCGGGAATTTTATGTGACTTCCGTGACTGGAGCAATATAGGCGAAAACACTATCGCCATACCACCCACTTAGACGGTATTTTTTGCTTGCTATGTAAAAGTACATTTAAATTTTGCTACCCATAGCAGTAACGATTTCCATTTACATTAGGATAACCGCATATCCACTCGGCTTTCGATGTCTCTCTGGGTAGCAAATTCAGCGTAGGTCTGAACAGGTCTTAACAGCCTTCTCAAAAACACGTAGGCACGTTGCGATTTGATCCTAAAGCCCCTTAACATATTTATTCATATCAACGGGTGTTTAAATCAGGTAAGAGTTCTGTTTTATAATATTTTACCTCCTGGTAAAAAAACGTTATGATAAGCGATGATGTGGTTGACGGAGGAGCAAGCTTCAAAGAAGTAACATATTCACTCTCAACTTTAAGACCTCCAATACTTATATGGCATACAGACACACAGTCCATAAAAATGTACCTTAAAAGCCTTAAGACAAGGCACGAAGGCATGTTCTAGCCTCATGCTAAGTCGTTCCACTGGCCAGCCGTGGTATGCTGGAACTGTAGGTAGCACCATCATGCACAGCTTGATGCCTATCTCGCGCCACATCGATGCTTCTAGGCTAAAAGTGAAGGAAACGTAATAATTGAATCTACTGTCTCTTATTGGCTGTTGGGCGTGATTTAAATGAGGACCTCTAATCGAGACATCCATTTATTCTATTTCTAATGCACCCGTACTAATACTTATGAATACTCGTATTAAGCGAAAGTTTGGATGTATGAATGTTTTTAATGTATCACGCAAATACTACTGAAAGGATCTTGATGGGATTTATCCCGGGACTGAGTTCCTTGCGATAATTTTCGACATTCACGCGGGTTGCAGCTAGTAATATAAATGCGGAATTGTCTGTTGTTTTGTTATCTCTTCACGTCTTAACAACTGAACGGATTTTGGCGAAATTAAATTTGTGCACGAGTAGTGTTGTTGTCCTGGAATAGGACATACGACATTTTAATCCCAGCAGTGGGATGTGTCCCGATGTGGCCTCGCACAATTAAATTAAGGTATAACTGAAATCTACAGCTTTCGTTAACTTATTTTTCAAGTATTGGTTCAGGAGATCCAGAGATTACTCTTTTTTTCTGGAAAATCAAATGACTTCTCCGGCTCTGGGTAACTGGGTCTCGAGGTGGCCCTGCACAAATCCGAGGCCATGTGCTTTCATGGTCCTCGGAACGGGCCACCACCGGGATCCAGAGATTACCCCTTACAACGTCACAAACACACAAACGTTACCTACCTCTTTATAATATTAGTTTATATAACATTATTTTCTCTGGTAAAGTTTTTGAGACGAAATACTTTCTCTTGTACATTTTTATAAACGAAATATGATATCTACCCCATGATAGGATGCGGTGCTAGATTGAAAGCCTCCTTGATGACGGGTAGAGTGATGTAGTACGCTTGTACCGCTGAGTCGCAGCGGACTGTGTAACTGTATGGACGATTTGTTAGCACCTGCAATTAGTTGATTGATTTTACTAAAATGTACTACACAATTATAATATAAGCATAATCAGCCTTTTGTGTGTTCTGCTGCTGTTCCCACTGCTGGGACACAGGCCTCCTCTCTAGGAGAGGGAATGGGCCGTAATCCACCACGCGGGCCCAGTGCGGGTTGGTGAATGTCACATGTCTTCGAATTTTATGTTCTAGGACATGCCAGTTTCCTCACGATGTTTTCCTTCACCGTTTTGAGAGCAGTGGTGATGAAATGAACTACACAAAGTAATGCGCCTGGCTGGGTTCGAACTAGCGACCTACAATTCGTAAGTCGAGGCCGTTACCACACGGCCACCACTGCTCACTACACAATTAAAATAACAGAAATATTACTGATGACACTTCAAGCTGTATCTCATCATCTTCATCCGCCTCGCCATATCCCAACTATGTTGTCTTCCAGTCAAACCGGATTGGAGAGCTGAATACTAGTATTCCACGTGGAGCGACTGCCTATCTGACTTCCACAACCCAGTAACTGAGTTCCACGGTGCTTCTTGGCAAGACTGGAATCCAGTTTTTTTTGGGCTTCTTTCAATCAGTAACGACTGCCAACGATCTACAGTTGATAGCCTTGCCGAGGGACGGAGGTATCTGGATATGTTAAGATAGACGGAATATTGACCGGTCTCAATAAATCAAAGCAAATAACCTTCATAACCTCTTCGTTTTCGGCCAAAATGGGCAGAAGTTTTCGCCAAAGCCGAATGTATCAAGCAAACACCGAAATAAAAAGAACTGTTGCGAAGAAGCGAGAGAGCGATGGACCTTAGGAAATTGTATTCACAATTTCGTACGGATTTATGCTTAGGCTAGAAATCGACTTTAGGTCGGACGCTACTTAGTCTGACTGAAGGTTAACGTTCTCCATCTTACCCCCAAAACGCCCACGGCGTTCCCCGACACGATATAATCTTGACTAGGATCCCCGAACTTCAGGTCCGTCATGAACTCGTAATTAGGTATCGCTTCGTCGATCTCGTCGTCTGGAGGAGTGTAGGTCGCCTCCAGCAGACCTGATACTAGGATGTACATGCCTTTGGGCTCGTCGCCTGAAAATGGCCACCAAATACTTTAGGCTTAGAAAAGATATTTCAAAAACCAATCAACAACAGTAAGTAGCTTATAGGAGTCCAATGACAGAGAAAATTAATAATGGAGTATTTCAATCAATCTGTCTAGCCTGTTCACAAGTATGTTGGAGTTGGTTTTCAGTACATCCGGATGTAGCGGAGTATCAGTACTTAATATGGAGCAACTGTTTATCTGATCTCCATATCCCAGCAGCTGGGTATAACTATATATATAAGTTTCGGGCTTAACAGCTCCTTAAGGATTTAAAAAAAAAAACAGAAATCACGGAAAAAAATCAGCAGTTCAGTACATTTTGTTGAGTTATGCCGGTTATGCGCACATAAATGTATGGAGCAGTCGTTTTTTTTATATAAAAGTTGTTTTAAATGATGTCTGCAATGATGTTTTTTCAGGTATTGCACTAATTCTGTTGTAACAGAATTAAAGTTTTAACAATACGACATACATTTTATAAAAAAAAAAAACTTACCCACCTACTGATGGGCCCAAATAATCTATGGAGTTAATAATAATAAATAAATAATAAATTCTTTATTTGTCAGACATCAAGATCCACTGTGTTAGTAATGTCTTATATTTAATGTTAGTAGTAGGTACAATGATTTATTTTAAACTAATATTGTTATTATTTATTTGAATTCGCTTCGTGTTAAGTGTTAAGCATAGACTCGAAAAGAAGAAGTAGTACCTCTGGATATCAAAATATCGTTGATATTGAAGTTCAATATTTCTGAATGTTCTAGGAAGTAGTCAGCTATTCTTTCGTTCCCTTGGAGCCATGACACAGCGCGTAGTTGAGTCTGTAATTATGAACAAGAGTGGTTTTTCCACGTCCTAAGACAAGTAGCACCGAAATGCAAACAGCTTCGTAATTCATGATCCTTTAGGAAGTTAGTTATATTTTCACACCTAAATCGACGAACTGGTAGTTTTTTTTTATCTAATGTATATAAAAAAATAATGTTAAACATTAATTTCTAAACCTATTATAAATATATACATACACATTGATAAACGGAAGGGAGATGTCCCTTCCGTTACTTTCTTCCGATACTACTGGTCGTGGAAGTCTGAAATTTTGCATGTAGGTTCCTTGGGGAGTGTAGGGGAGCACTACAAGGGGATCTCCCGAAATTACAACGGGAATTGGAAAAAACGGGATAATTATTGGCGTACGAAGTCGCGGGCAAAAGCTGGTTGGGTTTATAATTTCATATTAAGTTTATAAATTAGACTAAAATTTATTTTTTGTAACAAATGAAATTTAATTACCTCAGGTGAAGACGGCGCCACCAAGCTGCCTTTATGTCGACACATCTGGATTTTTTCTTGAATAGCATTCAACAATAACTTGTACTCCATTTCGTCCAAAAAACCTGCGACACACTGAACACTTTAAACTTTGAAGTATTTTTACAAACATCAAGCTCAGTCGTCAATACGGTATTTTTAAATGGGCCTTGTATATTTCACATACCACTAGAATTTATTAAATTAGCTGGTATTAGAGAAGACTCATCATCATATTATGTTCAGCTTTTCCTCAAGTTTGATAGAGTCGACTTCCAGGCGACCTATTATGACGTCTTAAATCCATCATGATTTCTGTGTCAGAGAGAGACACAAGACGAATAGCACTATCTCTTTCCCTCACACGAATCATGATAGCATTGGCACTTCGTAGTACGGCCACAGGCCTCTATCTGCCCTCCACCACCTCCCACACTGCACCTTTAGTAATATAGACATGAACGGAACAGGCTTGTTTAAAGTACCCAAACCTCCATTGAAAAGGGGGGGATTCTCTGGCCAAATAGCTATTGTGTCTGATTGTCAAAGGTTCAATGTTTGATGTCAGGCTGGTGTGTGATGTCCAAATCGTGCCAAGAACTCTGATAGCGCGATAAGGTGTTACGACAAACTAATAAGGTCCACAAGCCTTCTTCCTTCAGCTGCATAGCATCTAAGATCATGATGTTGAGAGTGGACGTGGTTGCTTGTCTGGTCTTCACCGTTATAGCGGTCCACGGTCTGTCGCGTTGGAGTAACCCTAGCTGACGTGTTACAGCTAACCTATAACCAAAGAAGAAGACTTCTTTACGGATGGGAAATCATGAACTGACTCGTTCCACTCTGGGCGGAGCGGGAGTGGCAAACTCTTTCTGACTAAAGCCCACTCGTGTTCTTACAGATGCCTTTTACGTTCCAGTAGTAACTCTTTAAAACAATCCCCCTTTGGTAGTAACTAACAGAACCTGAGATTGTTTCTCTTTTGTTTAAAATCACAAGGGAGGTCATTTGTTTAACTAGACTTTAGTTTGTTTACAAACACGACTGCTATGAATTGAGTTCTGAGAGAAATAGACAGATTGGGTTAGGTGTTACAAATTTTTCTCGTTTAACAGAATGTAGTAGAAGCATTTTTTTCTGGATGGGAAAATATCAATGACTTCTTCAGCTCTGGGCGGAGCGGAAGAGAGTGTCTTACTGACTAAAACCCATCCGTGTTCCTCCTAATGCCTTTTGCTTTCAGGGCCGCGGTGACTTTCGAACAAATTCCGCAATATCCAGTAGAAGCCTAGAGTGAGGTATTTTGCCTGATCATTGATAATAGGCTTGACTGGTATTAAAGGAAAGTAAATGGAAAAATTATCTGAAATGGAAACTTATTCTTAGCTTCCAGTCTGTTAGAATGCCGGATAATCGGATATTAACATGAAACGATTTCCTAGCAGTGGCAGTGACTGAGCAGTGGTGGCCGAGTGGTAACAGCCCCGACTTACGAATTGTAGGTCGCGGGTTCAAACCCAGCCAGGCGCATTACTTTGTGTAATTAATTTCTTCACCACTGCTCTCAATGCATGTCCTAGAACCAAAACTTCGAAGACATGTGACATTCACCAACCCGCACTGGGCCCGCGTGGTGGATTACGGCCCATTCTTTCTCCTAGAGAGGAGGCCTGTGTCCCAGCAGTCGGAATATTAAAAGGCTGACTATGCTATGCTATGCAATGATTTCCTGGCACAAGTGACTGGATCACTTAGGCAATATCCTTGGGTAGGATGAGCACACCCTAACGAATAGTGGCATGCACCTCTGCCTATAGGGTATAGGCAGAGGTGCATGCCACAACTCGTTCGAAGGTCTGCAGGTAAAATGTTTTTATAAATTACCTGTCACTATCCAGTTTGTTAGTCAGCATGTCATGTATCTGCTTATTATCTACCAACTGTGGTAGCAGAGTGCAGACTTCTTGGGCACCGGTCACGAAGCCCTAAAAGCATAAGAAAAGTCGATGTGGCGACTCTTGGAGGAATCCTTTGATTGACAGTGGACGGACGTCTTTGGGCTGTAGTGACGATGATGATTTTCGATTGTAGATAGAAATTCTAAGGGGCTGCTAATGTATTAAGTAAGCAGAATGTTAGTGATTTTTAACGCCCCCGTTTCTCTCGAAAGGGGGAAGTGAATTTTGAAGATCTTTTCTTGCTGTTTATCTCTTTGATGCTTACGTAAGCAATTATATAATTATTACATTTAGATAATTTTCTACTTAAACATAACGTTGTCCACGTTAGAGCGAGTAAGCAATAACTAACTATGTATCCTTTTAAGATTCCTAAAGTAGTTTTCAATACAAAATCTTCTAAATTTAGCCATAAAAAAGGAAATCGACAGTAATTGTTAACGTACTTGCCATTCAAACCCCTTGCCCCATTACATCAAAAATATGCAAAGTAAATACCCCCACAAAAATTTGCTGCTTGCGCAATCCCCCCCACTTCAGTAAGTTATGAACGCCAGTGAGAAACTAATATTCATTCTGATGCCCTCCCGATTACGAGTTCTTACGGCTAAAACCTTACTTTCCCTTACCTTTCCAACATCATATCCGAATGCCAGTTGTATGTCGATCATGCGGTCTATGTAAGCCATTATTTTAGGTACTGATACCCTGAAGCAAAATAACGTAGATTAAAAAATTAGAAGACGAAGAGGTCCTGAAACAACACGGGGCCGCGGCAGACTGTGAAGGAGATGACGAGAGTGCGAGATCAGTTGGATGACTTAGAATAGGGTAGTTGACTAAAATAATCTAATTAGTCCGTCATATAGATTTCCAAAAAATATTGTATACATATTTTGTCTTTTTCACGTAAAAAATAAACGAAGACGATACAGTGCGTTGAAAACTCGTGTGTCGTCACTACGTGCTACGTGCGCCGTGACCTCACAAGCTCCCCACGCCTGATCTTTGATGCTATAAAAAATGCTATATCAAATCTATAAAAAACTTTTTACAAAAAAAATACAACCGACTTCTACACAAAAAATAAAAAAAGTCCAAAATAACTTTAATTTCGGAACTCGGTGTTTGTGGTTGCTTTTTCGTTTTTTGAACACCGACTTCCGAAATTAAAGTTATTTTGGACTTTTTTTATTTTTTGTGTAGAAGTCGGTTGTATTTTTTTTGTAAAAAGTTTTTTATTTATAACTTTTTAGTGGTACCTACACCCCCTCCCCTCCCCCCACCTAAACGAACCAATCACATTGGTGTAAAAAAAACGTACTGCTCCTTTACTGAGTAAACTAAGAGGTCGTCAATGTAGACAATGTAGATATTTTTTTTAGATTTTTCGAAAACCGCTTGGTCGATTTTGATAAAATTTTCATGGGAAAGAATTTTTCAAATCGGTTGACAAGCGACGGAGTTATGCGCGAACAAACATAAAAAAAAAAAAATACAAACATCCGAATTGAGAACCTCCTCCTTTTTTAGAAGTCGGTTAAAAAATTGACGAAGATAGGAATCTTCGTCAATTTTTATAGATTTGATAAAGCAAAAAATACGTATCCAATATTTTTCGATAATCCAACTGACGGACTAAATAGAATAATATTTTTATTCCTCAGGAAACATCCCTATTGCAAAGAAAAGGAGAATGGAGGAAGGCCTTTCCCAACAGTGAGACAGTACGGCCTAGTAATAATATTAAATAAATCCTAGTGATATTTCCATCTTGACATTTAACATCAATTTATTTCTGTTGTATCTTGACAATCCATGCATTAGTTTCACCCTGATTGATAGGGTGGATACAGCATCTATGTTGGAAAATGACAGTTCGTGCACGTCAAATCGAAACTAAGTATATTTTTTGCGCCAAATTACGATCTGGCCACAATCGATAGGTTTCTATTAGAACTAAGAGTACACTTGGACACTATAGGTAATATCCCCTGCGTGCTTGGCTAATCTCCGTTGGGATTGACCACAGAACAGATAAAAGAGGTTAGAAGGGCCTTGTGGGCGGGGCAGGCGCGCCGCGAATTTGAGCAAACGGTCATATGACTGTCAAAATTGGCTTCACCGGTCAACAGTCGCGCTCTTATTGTGACAACGTACAAGGCTCCGCGGAAAAATGCTTATAATGCCGTGTTACGCTGTTATAAAGTGTCGGAAAAGGAGCCAGGTGTGTAGTGTAGCCCGAGAAGGAATTTCTTTTCACCGGTAAGTCCAAAAATCTTAAAATATGTACAACTGATATTTGTAAATATTTCAATAGTATTATGTAGTTTGTAATCGAAAACCATACAATCGCGATTAGATGCAAAAATCTGGAACTATTTCCTTTCTAACCTCTTTTATCTGTTCTGTGGGATTGACCATCCTCACCGAAATTCGGTCGGGAGGATCATTTATTTATTATTTAGAGAGAGAGAAAAAACCGTTTATACAAAAATTTTCATTGATGATCCGCTCCTATTGGTCGTTACTTGATTTTTTATAGCCTATAGCTAAAACAAATGAGCTATCCAACACTAAAAGAATTTTTCAATTCTAACCAGTAGTTCCTGCGGTTAACGCGTTCAACTAAACAAACAAGCTCTTTAGCTTTATAATATCAGTATAGGCAAACAGATAAGATGAAGGAACAGAAAAATAGGTATAGATAGTGCAATCCACGAAGACGCGCCCCACCAAGTTTAGGTTGAGGGGATCGCGGGGTGAGGGGAGTTTGTCGCGAGCGTCAGCCGCGTCGTGTGCGCGTGCGTTCATAGGTAGTTAGTGTGTACCGATACACTCAAACATTGGCGGAAACTTGCACACATATACATACTATAAACGGTTAGTGGAGGTATAGTGGGGCACGTCTTCGTGGATTGCACTATCTATTTCTATAGTTACTACTAGCTGCTGCCCGCGACTTCGTCCCCGTGGAATCCCCGATTTTAAAACATTCTTTATCGCTGCTCCGCTCCTATTGGCTTAAGCGTGATGATATATAGCCTAAAGCCTTCCTCGATAAATGGTCTATTTAACCCAAAAAAAAATTTCAATTCAAACCAGTAGTTCCTGAGATTAGCGCGTTCAAACAAACAAACAAACAAACTCTTCAGCTTTATAATATTAGTATAGATTTGTGTACATTTCTACTTTTTAGCTGTTTCTACGATGTTACCTGGCCAGCTTGCATAACCGCAGGAACCGAAGCATCCTCAGTAGTTTAGTAGCAGTGATGAAGCTGGAGTTGAGACTGTTCCACTTATCCCAAGGAGTGAAGGCGTCTATCACATCTAGGACCAAATCTGAAAGGAGACAAGTTTGCTGATATTCTGCCAACGATATTTTTGTCTTACGGTTAATAATAATACATCCCATCCATACGCACAAAACTGTTCGGGAATACCTTAATTGTCCGTACAACTAAGGACTGAAATTCCCTGCCGCAGTCTGTATTTCGGTATACCGCCGTTTGCCCGAATTATATTTACTCTAATACCATTTGCCATAATAGTCAATAGTCACAATATTATACGACGTAGTATTTATTTGCCCTACTCTTATTTGCTATATTAGTCACGTCACGTGCTAGAAGCTTTGTTTCCCATAAAGTCACTTACCATAACATCATTTGTCAGTGGTCATAATAATCGTAAGTGCTAATTATCACATGCCATAATATTATCATATGCCATAACATCATTTGCAAAAAACTGGATAAGAGCGCGAGCAACGGGCGGGCGGCGATTTTCGATTTTTTTCGAAGATTTCGATTCGATTTACAAAGCATTTTTTGTATGACGCATAGTTCATATACTTAGGTTAATTTTCGTAATAGCGAATGTGAGCAAGCGTTTTAAACGAATGCGAAATTGAAACTTTTACAAAAAAAACGTATGCCACTTTTACTTCGTCCGTCCTGCGTAGCACCGTCCTTCTCTTACAACATAATCTTGACGGAATTGGCTCGTCATAGTAGCACCAAGCCATTTGTTCGAGTCTTGAGACCGCGATGCCATGTCGATTAACCATATGTTCAAATACTGAGATGTCCGTATTAATATACGGCGACAGTGAACGATCACACAAAAGTACACTAAGCCGAGTACTGCCCCCCTAGCCAAGTTACAAACGTTTCGTGTCGAATTCTATTCTCCAATCGGTAACGCCTCGGTGTCAGCAACTGTAGAAAACGATAAGTTGGTAGCCATGTTGTCGCGCCTGAGTCGGCCGCTCGTTCTACAATGTATTTAGAAAAACGACCTATTCTTTTTAGTCTCTGGCGGTTGATCCTACAAACATCAAACAGGTTAAAATTTAAACTCTGTTTAAATGCTTTAAACATTAAGTTTGAACATTTTAACAAAGGATGTAGCGTTGAACATTGTAGAAACGATAACAGTTTATTCTATCATTTTGAACGATGTGAACTTGGCTACGAATTTTCTATTCGTTTGCTCTAACCACGTGACTTAACGTTGAGACGATTTCATTCTCATACATTTGATTCGTTTTCGTCTAGCGTTAACGATTGTAGATTATCAACTTGGCTAGGGGGGCTGAGGCAGCTGGAACTAAGTTGCTCGAAATGGTTGACAAATGCATTGGATAATATCGAAAACAAGATTGGAATTATCAAAACGGCGACTACCTACATCTCACGCTTGAGAGTACGAAAGATGCCATTGTCGGAATTCTTTTTGAAAGTATATTGTTACAAAAATGAGATTAGCTCGAAACTCTTTGCATGTGACTCTGATTCGGACTTGGACAGATATTTTTTTTTCAGAACACGCCTTTATTAAATGAACTTTAACAAGTGGTAATGTTGTAGCTTGTAACTTAGGGAGTCAAGGCGTCTCGGGGCAAAGACGTCTAGGTACGTCTAGTCCAAATGTAACTCAGTATGTTGTAGAAAATGGTATGGTTGGAGTTTCTATGAGGGATCGGATCCAGAACAGTGTGATTCCGCAGATAGCTTCGCATACGGCAAAAACTTTCCCATTTAATGCAGTTGTGACACTGCAACATCAACGCTATTCTTACCACTAGTAGCCATGACTATGATGAAAAAGTCCAGCTTATTCCAGTGCGACTTGAAGTACCCGCAGAATCCGAGTGCGCACATCTTAATTATCATCTCCATCACGTAGATTACGTAGAAGAAACTAAAACGGAAATTTATAAGTGAACATAATCACATATTAACCCGATTGACTCAAAAAGAGTGTAATGTGCGTATTTCGCATACCTATGGCTATTGCCATTACAAAAGTATGGTTTAGCTGTTAAATATTCTTAAATATAAGTGGCCAATCAGCTTGCCGTGTTCCGTCAGAGTACGGGAATGCCAATGCCTTTGGGGGAGCAATAGGCTCTAAGTTGCGCTGTTTAGAACCGGTCTTAGTCTCTAGACAAGACTTGCCGGGTAACTCATTTTGGAGGGTAGCGGGATCCGAAACACAGTACACTGTCGTTAGCCGACTGAAGTCAGTAGGGGCCCAGTTAACACGCCAGCCATGTGCCAAATGCTGCCCCATCAACTCGCGAAAAATCCCGGTATGCTCCACCGAGGTAGACTGCGACTGGATGGGAGGATCCGGTGGCCATATCCGGGGGGGGGGGGGTTTGGTTTGTCCCTGTAGTCTCGAAATGAGTTCCCTTTTATTAGATTAGCTTTAGAGTTCGTCCACTGAGCAGCGCCTCGACAGCTTCGATTTTTTCCACAACCACTCATACTTACTTACAGAAAAATAAGGTTAAACGACGGCCGCACTTTCTCCCACTAAAAATGCACCTCACTAACATTAGGGGGATGTACTCCAATCTCGATCCGGTTCATAATCACCTAGAGACCGAGAAGCCGCACCTGTTTTTCCTAACGGACACGAAGATAACAACCCAGGTCTATATTATTATTATTAATAGCACAAAAAAGTGGTAAAACTATTAATAATTAAATGACAACAAATTCATTAAAAAACAAAAAAGCAAAGTGAGTGAAATGTAAAATTAAATTAAATTACTTAACTTATAATTTATGAGAATTTCTCATCAATTATATGTACGTATCATAAATATATAACATAGATTAAATCTTAGATTATAAATCAGACTAAATAAATTAAATTACAATTTTTGAAACGAAATTAAAACAACATAAATCAAAATACTAGTTGTGGTAAGATAAAAAAATAAAATAAAATATCCAAGCCATATCAGACACAAGACATAAACATTAAAACATAATTAATAAAACACAACACAATATAAACAAAAATAAAAATGTAAACAGCAATATCACAAGTGTGTCGTACGATTGTTTAACAGAATTATTTTGTGAACTGCACTTATACTGGCTTGTGTTTAATCCTAAGCTTAAGAAGTTCACTTACAAGTTAAGCAGCCTGATAGTAAGCATGACGCTCTGGGACACAGGTACCGGCAGGGCCACCTCACACAGTATAACAGGCGTATTGCACAGAATCATGAAGTAGATGAAGCCGTCGAACCAGACGTTGCTAATTATTCTGTAGCAGTGTTGCCGCCATTTCTGTCGAGGTACTTGTGCGTTTGCCGCTTCGGGTATCATCATGTTTACTAGTTTACGGCGTAACCATACTGCATGCGTCTTTAGGAAGAGAAAAGCTAAGTTAGACTTCAAATAAAACACTATTTACCGGCCCTCAGTATGGGCATTTATTTAAACTTCTTATATACTTTATTCCTTCCTGCTACTTGATTACTTCTGTTTCAAAATTTACTGGAACGGATTAATTTGTAAAAACTTTATACTATTTAATGCAAACAAAGACTTATCTAAGACACATAACAAGGTAATTTTCTACCAGCCTCCACTTCTTGAACCAGTGGTCTGAAAACGGTTTCAGACCGTCAGGACGGCCTTAACCATTAGGATATCCTTAGCACCTTACTATTGCTACACCTATGGCAACCCCTTTACCTTTCTATAAAGTCCCCAGTTGTATGGTACCTCACATTAGGCCATTAAAATGGTCCCCACTATACGGAACGTGCACGGCGTAGACTGTGCCATCTAGTGTTGCAAATCTGAAACTTTTACGTTGTAAATATTTGACCTGTGCTACCACCTATACTTCCTGCACCCTCCGTTTAGGGGAACATTCACGAAGTAGACTGTGCCATCTAGCGTTGCAAATTTGAAACTTATAAGTAAAATATACTTGACATTGACCCTTCTTTGCTGCCACCTACCATATAGTTTCTGCACGTTCCCTATATGACCTTTTACCACAGCAGTATAGGACCTTACCTTGACTTCCATTAACTCCCCAGCTTGTCCAGATTAACCCTGCTGTCGTCAGAGGCGGCAGCGTTAATCTGTACCGCCTCCACCAGTACTCTAACACCTTATTGATCTTGCCGTGTTCGTACTGACACGAGTAGAATATCTTCAATGATTAAACTAATGCTACACCTGTGTGACCACCACCACCTTAGGCTTCCACGAAGCCCCAGTTGGTCCACATTGACTCTGCCGTCGTCAGAGGCGGCAGCCACCTCCACTGCTTGTTCCAGCACTCTGGCACCATCCTTACTGATCTTGCTGTGTTGATATGGACACCATTACAATATCGATAGAAACTTACTACTGCTTTTCCTATGGGAGCTTAACTTAGGCTTAAAAAGGCCCCAATAAAATGAGACCTTACCTTAGGTTTCCACAAACTCCCCAGCTGGTCCAAATTGACCCTACCGTCGTCAGAGTCAGCAGCCACCTCCACTGCTTGTACCAGTACTCTGACACCGTCCTTGCTGATCTTGCCGTGTTCGTACTGGCGCCAGTACGATATCTTTAGAGCTTTCAGGACGCGTTGGTTGGCTTCCCTGGTTTGTGACGTATAATTTAGCAGTCAGTTTACACAGTCAGATGGAACATGGAAATACAGGTCGAATATTATAAAATTAAGAGTCGTTGAGGCAAAGTGGGCAATCAGTTCGTCGCTAAATGCTTGCCCAATATAAAGCTTGGAGACCTGTTTTAGTAGTCAAAAACTGCCCTACAACCAGTATTTATCTTCGCGAACTTCACCAACTCGCAGTCGGGACCATTTGCGTAGTAGCATCCCATGTTAATGACGTCTTCGACCTTGAATTCAAAGGCCCGTTGACAAAGTAACAGCCTACTTGGTCATCTCTGCGAACTCCTTCTTGGTAGGCTCGTTGGGTATCTCCCTCTCACAGTCGGGACATGTGGTGTAGTGGTACCCCATGTAGGTGTCGTCTTCACTGTCCTCGTCGCGGCCAGACATCTGGAGCTGGTAGGGGTGCTTTATTGTAGTGCCTGGTGGAAAGGTGATAAGAGTTAAGTCTGGACGGTGATGCGCCACCGGTACTTGGTGGACACCCCACCCACACGCGCAAATTGTTGTGGGAATACTTTTATTGTGCGTACAGCTATCGAATATTCGAATGAAGTTTTCTGCCTGAGTCTGTTTTTCCTGATAACTACGGGAGGGAGGGTGGGGGAGGGTCTAGAAGTCAATAGTGAATAGGTTACTCCTAAACAAGCATGATCAATTGTCAACCACATCATCGCTTTCCTTATTTTTTTAATACTACATACTGTTTTTGAAATACAAGTTTTGCGCCAGTTGAAATAAAGTCCATTATAAATAAATCACTAGTCTTCGACACACTTTCATAATTTAATAATGATAGCATTGGCATGTCATAGCAGAGGAGACTAATGATACGTGGTCACTACCGCCTTCAGACAACAGCTAGAGATATCGCAGGAGCATTTCTATCTCAGAGACAAAGCTGAATCTCAACCTGAAACACAGGAAGACGCTTCTTGGCAGAAAAGGGCACTTTTATGCCCACAAGACCTATACAACTATCATAATAACCGTCTACAAACCTGCCTGCACCAGATCCCAGTTGGCATCAGCGAGAAACTTGTCCATCTTCAGCATGGAGATACACCTGTCTCGCGTCATCATGATACGCTTGACGCAGTTCGTCATGTTCGCCTTCTTGGCGAGAGAGATCTCTGCAAGACCCAGGATCTTTAGGACTTTCGTCATGCTGGTCGCGTTGATAAGAAGGGATAGGATGACTAAACCTGCTGTTTGGATTATGAAGATCTGGAAGAGAGGGAGTAGTCTTAAGAGCTGTAATGGTAGGCTGGCGTGTATGGTATCCTTGTTTTACTAGTTATGGTATAAGGACAGTGTTACATTTAGGTAAATCTCTTGTTTTTTATCTGGTACTTTAGACATCAATCCACCGCTGCGGGAGCCAACTAGAGCCATGACTGTGAAATTGAGATCGTTTCAGACTACTATAGAAAGATGTATGGGGGTCTAAGAGTACGAGATGGCTCGAAAGGTAGCGATACTCTAGAGAGCGATATATGTACATGGCTAACTAAAGTTAATGGGCAGGCGGATAGCGCGCGGAAAACACGGAGGAGCATGCGGTAGAGGTTTGCTCTGCTTGGGCGGAACAACGCCGCTCTTCGAGGCGGTCGGCGGCGGCGATCTCTCGCTTTCTACCCTTGTTCAATCCACGGTCCGGAGCGAGGGGGCATGGAAAACGGTCAAATCCTTCTGCAAAGCAGTAATGCAAGCAAAAGAGCAAACCTCACGCCCCAGTTGCCGTAACAGAAGTAGACGCGTCGGGTGTCGGGAGTCTCAGGGCGATTCCCGGCCAAAGTAAGCGTGGGCCTGCGTACGGCAAGCGATGGGTGGGTCGCCGTCCGATAACAACCAGGCCCGAGTTGCCACGTGCGCCTCAAGAGACTGACACTCCCTTCCGCTCCGCTCATAGCGGAAGAAGTCATTTAATCATTTCCCATCCATAAAAAAGGTGGATGGCGCGGCAGACCAATACAATCATGGCGAGATAATCAGTGTCAATCAGTATAGCGTGATCTGTCGACGGGATGCCGATGAAGAAGAAATACTAGTTTTTCTTTGCGCGTTGTCTTGGGGATTTTCTTAAAGACTATATAAGGATGTAGTTAGTGAGTTACTTCTCCAGCATCCGACACAGCCGGCGTCTGCAGCACGATGAGCGCCAAACAGAGCGACAGTGGTCCTCGGAGGCCGCCCCACACACACGCCATGCAGTGCTGCCACGTCATGCCGTAGCCGATGTGACGCAGCAGCGGCGTCATGGCTGCGTACACCATCAGCCTAGATATTGTGGATGATAGGATAGTCAGAGAATAAGGCATGCCAGATTCAGACGTCTTACTGTGCTAAGGAAAAGCTAGCGCACACCAGGAATAGCAGGGCATAAAAGGCGCGCCTCTCTAGGATGTGCGGCCGTATGCGACCGCAGTGTGACGCGTGTGACGTGAGAAGCGTGATAAAATGCGCATGCACTTCAAACACTCGGGTCCGGTTAAAAGTAGCTGCAGAACACCGTGGTTTCAGTCAGTAAGACTGTGATAGGTCCCTAGCAGGAACCTATCACATTATGAATCGGATATGCAGTAACAAAAATGAAAAAAACTCGACGTTTAAAAACACTTTATCTATTCTTTTGCTAATGCTTCGTTATTGTTTATGCACTTCAGAAACATAGCGTTCTTTATAAAATGTGACTGACTATAATAGCTTATTCATTACTTATTAAACCAGAATAGGCCATGACAATTTAATTACAGAACCAGTAAGTCCTCAAGTTTTTGTCTAGCCTAAGACAAAAACTGAGTTTTAGCAACGTTTGCACATTTCTCCAATCTACAAAACGTAAAAATCGAAAAAAGAATACTCACCTCGAACAATAGACAGTAGTATAAGTCACGAAGATCAACGACACTTGCCTCACACTGATGACGTCACTAACCTTCTCAAATATCACCACACCTATCATAGTAAACACTAGCGTATTAGCTGCATGACCTAATATCATCCAGAAATTCGCCACCACTTGCTCCACATCCCCAGCAATCGTCGACTTCTTATTACTGACCAACACACCAGTAATCACTGTCCCTAACAACCCAGAAACGTATAAAAACTTTTCACCAATATAGTAGGTTAAATACGCCCCGGCCAAAGTCACTGTCACAGCACAAAGTACATCGTTATAAGTTATCGATACTAATGTGTCTGTAATCTTTCCCATCACTATTCCTAAGAGAATCCCGCCGCCAGCATAACGGATGAGGAATAGCGATATCTCTGAAGCTTCTGTCAATGCATTCGCTATGTACCCAAAAACTGCTGTGAATTCTATCATTACTGTCACATCACCCAGTAATCCCTCGCCGAGTAGTAAAACACTGATATACTTCCCTTTGGACATAGACTTCAACTGCTTCACGACTTCTAAAGGGTAAATTGGAGAACAGACAATCCCGAAAAGCAACGCCGTTGAGAAAGGCCACGTCTGTTCTATCAAATAATACGCCATGAACGCTGCCATTGAAGCGGTTAACAACGCCCCTGGTACACCAACCAACAAAATTTGCGGGAAGCTCCGCCAAAATGAGTGAGCATCAACGTTATATGAAGTACGAAATATAAGTATCGGCAGGAAAAGCATCAGTAATACATCTACGTCCATGAAACAGACGTGGACAATCGGCTTGATAACCGGGAACCGGTTGGCGCAAAATCCCGCGAAGCCGCCGATGGTGAACATGATAACTCGGTAGGGGATGCACATTCCTGCCCACAGCATTATGGCCCTTACGATCACTCCTACCAGGAGAGTAGTGAACACGAAGAGAAAGCCTAAAGACGTTGGATAGGCCAGGGACGGTCTGCCAGGATCGTCAAACTGCATGATTTCCTCTGTTGAGTTCAGTAACAACCTGGGGTCTCCCTCTGGATCCATTGCTATTGTTGGTGATTTCACGAGAAGTTACAAGATTAGTAAATGTTGTAAAAGACTTTTCATGGCCTAATGGTTTTTCGTTTTTTGAATAAAGATGTGTTTTTTATATCGTTTTGAAAGCGTTTTTGGAAATTATTTAGTAAAAATTATCATCTAATATTTGCAAAAAAAAAAACAATTTTAAGCTTAACATTTTCTACTAAGCGGCAATAAAAAAATTACAATTCAAAGCAACATAACAGTTCTAAATGCCATTTAATAAAATAAAAAAAAAAACAAATTACAAATGTCAAATCCATAATTAAAAAATAAAATTGAAAAACTAAAATCATCAGAGTCTAAAAAATAAGTTAAAAATAAAACTACAATCATAAATCTATAGGAAACAATAGCCTCACACCATTCGTTTTAGTAGGACTTTTGTATGGAGAAAACTTCTGTGGGGCCTTTCTAGGAGATTTCCTGGGCGTCACACTTTTCCTAGCCTCGATTTTCTCGAGCTCCTTGAGTTCCTTGTAGGCCACTTCTAGCATACGTTTCTTCCACTCTTCATAATCTTCTAATTGTTCATGTTGAGGCTCTTCTTGCTTAGGTACGTCGATATCCATGTTTTCTTCGTTTTCAACTGGAATTTAAAAAAATATTCAATAATTAGAGCTTGTGTGGTCTTTTTGCATTATAACAAGGGTCTCATGTATGGCATTTGTTTTTTTTTTACATTTATTTAATAAAACTTTATGCACTAGTATAAAACAATGCACAAAGACGGCAAAGTTTGTGCCCCACTACCGTGTACCTGAAAAAAACTTATCTTGCTCAAATCTGGCCGAGTTTATACCATTAAATACAAACAAACAAACAAAAAGTTGTAAAAAATATATATATAAAATATTGTGATTTATTTCTTCGAATTGAGCAAGGGGGGCAATTTATAGATTATATGTTGAAATAATATTTTAAGTATGGAGAGTAAAAAGTTTTGACAGCGGTGGGATTCGAACCCACGCCCTTTCGGACTGGTGCCTAAAACCAGCGCCTTAGACCACTCGGCCACGCTGCCTACATAGCACTGCTGCGAATTTACTTGATGTTTTAAGTAGATAATATTATTGTTTAATTTCCGTAGATTCAAGGTTCAAAGCATTTATTTACAAATAATAAACAATCCTAGAAATTAAAAAATCGAAGGCATTCACCAACCCGCACTGGGCCCGCGTGGTGGATTACGGCCCATTCCCTCTCCTAGAGAGGAGGCCTGTGTCCCAGCAGTGGGAACGTTAAAAGGCTGATTATGCTTATGCTAATAAACAATCAACCAACCACAATCTTAAATGTGTTTTACTTTCCCTTTTGCCATAAAATAGACAACCCTATATGCGTCGTCTTTACTTTTGTAGAATAAAACAATAATACCTGGCCATGGATCATATAAAAATTAAAAACAAAGATCACGTAAATAGGGTTATACCCTTCGATCAATAATACACTAGATAAAGGATCAGGAACAAAAATATGTTGCTCAAGTGGCCGCGCTTACACACACATAAACATTTATATTTCATACTACAAAATACAGAAAAAACTTTAATCACATTAAAAACTGCAGTTTATTGTAAACCTTATTTCTCATACATAAAGTTTAATTACGATTGCAAAATATTTAAATTAGGTCCTTCTATCATCGGAGAAAGGTCAAAAGCAATAAATTTAAAATGAATTGAAAATAACTAGTCATTTTTATAATAAGTAAAAAATATTTATTATATAAAATAAAACTTAAAATCGAAGCAATAACGTTCAAAACAATTTGTTCATAATTTCGTGCTTATTCTATTTTGGAATTAGATGTAATTCTTGGTATTACATTTCAATGCTCAGAACACAGTAAGTATTGAAAGATGTAGAGTTGCAGTTTTTCTTTTTTTGGAAATGGTACGTTTGTATGGTGGCAAATATTTTGGACTGATTTAAAAAGTACTAGGAGTAAGCTAGTACAGTATTTAGTTAGTTTGTTACGACATTAATGTTATTATATTATTATTCTATTAATTTTAAGCGGGTTGGCACATTGTTAACAACCAGTATTAACAAATATTTGTATTAAATCAGTTTATTTAAACCACACTATTTATTAATTTAAAGATTAAGTAAATAAGAGTTTTTAGTAACCTACGCCTTTGCGTGTTTCCAGCTAGTAAAATTAGTGATAGACACAATTTTAATACTAGAAATAAAGACAAATTAGACCAACCATTTTATAGATTAGCTAAAGTACATACATCTTTTATGGGGTACTGTGTTAAATGTTACAACAAAATACCTTGTAACATATTAGAATTAAATGAAAGAAAATTTAAAACTTTTATTAAAACCACCCTTTGTAAACAAGCATATTAGGTACAAATTAGAAGATTACATTCAGGATAAGAATGCTTGGAAACATGCTGGTCTTGCTACATAGGGCAATCGAGGGTGTAGACAAAATCAAACTGGTTTATTAATGTGTGAATTATATTTATGAATGCATTTTTTTTTGTGTCTTGTACTTTTTTTTCATTTTATTATTTCAATATTTGTAAATATGTGAGTACCATGGGCATGAGATATTTAGAAGTTTACCTCTGCTGGTAATACTTTGTTCTATAACTAGTATACTTGGTGCATTGTCCTCACATATATGAAGTATTTAATGTATTACCAAATATTGTAAAACATTGATTTGAAAAGAGTAACTATGGAGTTTCTTGTCCGTTCTTCTCCATAAGAATCTACCTTTGCGAATGGACGCTAGAGTCACTTAATTTATGATATTTTTTATTGATGACGTTCAAAAGTGCCGTTAATGGCCTAATTGAAATAAACGTTTTGAGTTTTATGTCCAGTCTATCAAAATGAATCGAACATACTGTCGAATTTTTATAGGGTTTATATATTCCATCTCCTCTTTCTTTCGCGACAATAGATACCCATTCTGCACAACGAAATGGGTCGCTAGGAAATCTACAAACAAAAATAATATACAAAATAATAATACTACTCCATAAATTCCCTGTTCCGGAACAGTCGATGTTTGTTACAATAGTTGGAGCGTTGGTGCAAACATTGGTGAAACTATCATAATATTTGCGATTTAATTTATATTTACTACCTAATTCGGTTTTTGTATTATGAAAAACACTTAATGGTATAAACTTATAAAAAAAAAAGATATTCCTTCCAAAATCTTGGTGTTACAGTGATTATTTACATAGTTTTTGAACGCGCAATGCGGCATCTTGACGTCCTCACATTGGCTATGATTGGACCATACTAATTCAAAATAAGACCACAAAACTATTTGTGCTCTTATTTTTCGGACCGTTTTTGAAGCGACGATCGGGAATCTAGTGTATTATTGATCGAAGGTTATACCGAACGCCAGATAAATGTGCAATAACGGTCATTGACCCACCTACATTTATTGACAACCTTAATTCTTAAAACAGAAAAAATGAATTAATACTATATTGAATCGACATCCATCGTGATCCTTTATATTTACTAGTAATGGAAAACGATTCATTTTTTTTTGGCCATATACCTACGAAGAGATATCAAGGAAAGGGCAATGACCTTTATTGCACATTTATCTGGCGTTCGGTATAGTAATCCTCGAGCTACAAACAGTAACAGTGGCTGACGAGCTCATACATCCCACAGCCGACGAGTAGCTGTCGACTATTTGCTCGCTCAAGAAACGTCAGTAAAGGTCCATCGTCCTGTGCGTCTCATATCTAGCGGATTCCCGTGGCCTGCAGCAGGATATCGGTCCAACTTGTGGTTGTTAGGCTTTCCAACGCTGTGTCTTCCTTCCGGTACGTGGTCGCTACTCCAGAACGTTTCGAATCCATCGACTATCTCACATGGTTCTGCGAGCAATATGCGAGCCCGGTGCGTTGGGCTCGATCTCTTAATATTGAAATCTGTACCTTGTTACCATTAGGGGGCGTTCAAGTATTACGTAACGCAATTTGGGGGGGAGGGTGTGTCTCGTAAAACGTTACGATGCATTACAGGGGCGGGAGGGGTATTATCTTACAACACGTTATGTAACATTGTTTTTTTTTTAAATTAAAAATTAGGGAATCAAATCTACCAAATTCTGAAATAAAAAATTAATATTATTATTTACGTTTTACGGGGAATCTCTCGATTGTATTAGTCTGCTCGTCATTTTTAATTTGTTCTCTTTTAATTCAATTAAAACTATGTACCAAAGATAATAACTATAAAATAACTTTTTGCAACTTTAGCGTAAAAATGGTCACTTGAGTGTTACGTAACGTTTAGAGAGGGGGAGGGTGTACAGAAAAAAGTTACGGTGCGTTACAAGACGGGGAAGGAGGCTCAAAAATCTTTAAAAATTGCGTTACGTAATACTTGAACGCTCCCTTACATACGTATGAATTTACAGTGGGTAAAAATAAAAAAATACTTTGCCCTTTTTTGAAAGACAAGTAATCATCAAAATGACATCTTCTTCTCTGGACGGAGCGGAAGGGAGTGTAAGACTATTACTTACTATTACTGTAGTTATATTTGTGACTGTTTCGAACAAAATCCGCATCGTACCCTGCCACTTCAGTTGGTACATGGTATTTTTTCGACTTTGGATTGGTACCTACTTATATCTGTACCATTGGTATTGGTTCTGATTTGATCACTCCATTATTTTATTTTTATTTACATAGTATGTTAGGAATATAATTTTATTACCATCCACTGCATTCTTAGGTGGTCGTCCTTTCTTCTTCTTGGCAGCTGCAAAATGCAGATCAGTGAACTTGGTCCAGTCTGCGTCCAGCTTGGTCCACTGTCCAGGCTTCAGTCTTGATTTCTCTATTATTTTACTCTTTGGTACTTTTACTTTGTTGACTCTGGAATTGTTTTAATGAAAAATTAAAATATGTTTGTATGTATTAGGCAAGGTAGGGATCCCTTCTCAGCAGATCACAATAACAACAAGAATGGTCCATTTCCAACGTATTATTATTATCCTTCACTGAATTTGCAGTTTGAGCAGAGTTTGCTTTTAAAAACGCGGCCTAACCCGGGGCCATTACATATAAAATATTTATTTGGCAGCTACCTAACTAAGAGTTAAACGATAACACATAGTTTAGTTTTGTGCATGTAGGCCTTAAGCCTGTAGGTGTGTTATATGAAACAAGCGACCTGCCCCAGCCCATATAGATGCACATCAATTTTCCTTGTTTATCAGCTTTTCTAAGTTGTGCTGTTTTGAAGTAATTAGGGAAAATTATCATCATATCAAGATACAGAGACAGTGTCTTGACTTTATACAGTTTAGAGATATGAGCCATATTGCAAAACTTCAAGGAAGTGTTTAAACTCTGAGCAAGTTGCTTTGTCACTCAGTAAGAAGAAGTTGAACACATTACTAATACAATTTTCAACATATGTATATTGAAGATTTTGGTAACTCACCTGCAAGCTTGGTACACTGCCATACAGACATACTGAGGGAGATTCAAATCCACTTCCTGAAAGAAAAGAGAAAAGATAATAAAAAATTTGAAAGAGACCAGTTTTCAGGAGCAGTTACACCACCATCTGCCTAGCTTTTGCTAACTGTATTGGGGTTGTCTCTCAGTTAAATCAGATTCAGCTGAATACCAGTACTTTATTAGAACCGACTACCTATCTAACTTTAACAACACCGTAACTGGGTTTTTGTACTTTTTGCCAAGGCTGGTGTCAGATTTTCTGGCTTCTGCCAATCCGTAAAGACTGCCAAAGATATGGAAGAATAATGCGATCCGAAACCAACAGCTTAACGTGTTTTCCGAGGCTCAGAGTAGTCTCGGTATGTTAAAGGTCACCCATCCACAGACCAACCTCGACACGCATTGCTTAACCTTGAAGATCGAACTGTATGTCGGCTAGGAAACACCAGCTAGCTAACTTAAAATGACAAGAAATATTGGACTTGTAAAAGTGTTATGTTTAACCTACTTACAAAATAAATATAATTTATCATTATCATTTATGGCTATTATTATTATTTAGCCACAAGCTATTTCTCAGCAGCCCTACAGTACCTACAGCACTTCCATCATTTCCCGCAGCAGTAATGGTTAAGACTCTTAACCATTACATATTATACATATCTCTTAACTTAAGAGATATGTATAGTCAATAATCGCTCAATGTATACACGATTTATTTGTGTAATGTAAGTCTCACCATTTTAGCCATACGCTGGTACTCTTCAAGGATCCTGTCGGCGAGCTCCTGCACTCCTTGGCACTGCAGAGTCAGACACAGCATGGTGGTGGTCAGCTTGTCACTGTTCAGTTCTAGCAGATTCTGCACCACCTTCTTTGTGTTAGTGTATGCTGAAGGCTTGAGCCCAGAGTATTTGATTGCAGTTTTCTGTAATTTTGAGAGCAAGATGTTATTAGCACTAGTTCGTTTTTTTTTTATTGTTGTGTTATATGGAGGAGAAGTTCAAAATCTGAATAGTTTTGTCCTTTTGTGGTCATAAAGAAAGATTAAAGGCCCTAAAAATACTCAGTGAAATAAGTCATAATATTAGTTAATTTATTAAGTGGAAAATTAAAGAATGAGCTATACAAATTCATAAAAAAAATTTAGGTGGTTTTATTTAAGTAATATAAGGTTTTTATTTAATATATTTTTTTAATAGGTTATGTTTAAGTCTTAATTTGACTATTTACCCCAGATTAGTGAAACATTTTGCTGTCTAGACTTACTTTTGGCTTCAGAGTTTCGTAGCTGGATTAACTTCTTGATTACACACAAAACACTTATCTAGCCTGATTCATAAATCTCAAAATAAGTTCACAGAACACTTAAGTACAGAATAACCATCATCTGCTTAGCCCTTTTCCGACTATATTAATCCGCTTTCAGTCAAACCGGATTCAGCTGAACACCAGTACTTTACCTGGAGCCGCTGCCTACCACATAACCCATTAACTGGATAACATGATACTTCTTGGCAAGACCGATGTCAGATTTTCTGGCTTCTGACAGTTCATATCGACCAAAAAGCCCTTGTATAGATTTGCCCCTGATTTCATAACGGAAAGTTCAATAAGGACCATTTTAATACAACGGTAGTAGAAAGTATGTTAAGAAATAAAATTTGTCTAACATTTCCTCTATAAATAATATACTTGCCAAAACACTTACAATCTCCAAATCTGACCCCAACATAGATGCAGCCAAATCCAAACATATAACAACTTTGCTGGTATCAGTCATATTACTGCCAGCCATACTCTTCGTCTGCAGCAGGCGTTCCAACTCTGCTGCTTTACTAAAATCATCAATAACATAAGTTAGCACTAGCATTCCAACTAACATTACATTTTTTCAATTATGGAAGAGTAGAATTAGCCGAGAAAAGTTGAAGTTTGGCTTCAAAGATAGAAAAACTGTACAATCCACCCACAGCATTGGAACCTATTTAGAAAGGTACAACAACCTAAAAAGAATCAAGTGTAGTATATTCTTATTGGTAAGTTCAATCTTGATTAATTCAGAAGAGTTTACTTGTTAATAATATGCTTGTTGTAAACATTATCACATTACAAATTCCCAACTGTTAAATGTAATATAACGTGCTCACTTACTTCAGAACTTTATCTTCCTCACCAAGTCCAAGTTTGGACGCTATCAGTTGTAAAGTTTTGTTATTTGTTGCCATTTTGTTGATTTGGTTTGATTCCCAATAAAATATCTATTTTATTACGAAAAAAAATGCGCAGGAACAATAAATTCATCCACAAACAAATCGCGCCATTTGAACGACTCTTTGACATATGATTCTATTTCATTCAGTCAGCTGTCACGCCTTGTCATTCAATGACATCGTTCATCGTAATCACTCATTTTTGCTCATTCATTCTAAGCATAGACAAATGAGGAGGATGAGGAAAAACGTAGTGATGCGAAGAGGAAATAAAGAATTTTCCGGAAAGTTACTATTGATCAGCTTTAAATAATAAGTATGTAGGATTGTAGGACTACCAGGACGCTTTTAAAGTCAATGATTGGATTGGTTTTTATGGGGTCTATTGAAGAATAAAACTAAATTATTGCAATATAATAGAGGCGATAAATTCAAAAAATATTTTGTCTCATTTTTAGTCGAATCAAATAAATTCTGATTACCATATTTCATTTAGCTTGTATTTTCCTTCAAAAATAATAAGTTTAACATAAAATCACCTTTTCAAGCACTATAAATAACAAACCAAAAGGTTGGATTTATTTTTGCAAAAAAGCACAAACATGACATTGTTTATCTCTGTCGTTCATGGAAGAAAAATCTTCTCGATTCTCGATGACCACGCCCCTTTATCTCGATTTTGACTGAAGTTTCAATGATAAAACACCTTGCAATATCACAGGAGGCGACATGTTGATTTTTTTCTATAGGTTCTGTGAAGCCGATACGGATCGCTGTCATTGCTACAAAATGTCTTTGTAGTTATCAGGGTGTAGGTCATATAATTGTAGTAATATTAACTAATCCGTGCTAATTTTCATATGTTAAACGTATCGTAAAGAGAAAGAAGAGGATCCACTCCGCCCGAATCAGGGGTGTGTATTGAGTGATACACCGATATAGATTTGTATCAAAATAATCCGAAGCTATTTATAAATATTATTTTCTCAGCTTTTACTTATGTTCAAACGTTAATAGTAACGTCTGATCTATAATTAACTTGTGAAAGTTTATAAATATTACAGTATTCCATGGTGAAGTAGTGAGTCGACTCGGTTATTAGTGGCAAAGGTTGCCATTTTTTAGTGGGATAAATCGTGTGTGGTGATATCAGGGCGTGATCTCAGTGCTCGGAGTTGGTTTGAGTCCGAATCCGGGGCAGTGTGAGTGCACGTCTGTGGTGTGCAGGTGGCCGCGGGTGCTAGGAACTTGCTGTGAGACTGTGATACGAGTTTGTGGTGTGGTGATTTTCAGGTTGAGATGCAACTAGTGTCAGTGAGCTCGAGATAATAGCAGTGCGTGTTGTGGTCGTGGTGACGTGATGATGCGGTCGCAGTGAGGGGGCAGAGCGACACCACGGCTTCTTCTGTGGCGGGCGGCGCGCGGGGAGCCGAGTCTCCTTCGCAGCCCAATCAAGACACGGTGGACAACGCCACACCCACCTGCTGGTAAGTCCTCCTTGTCTATTGAACCTCCAAGAAGGTGCTGCACCTAAAAGTCTTGATGCTCCAACTCCTTGGCAGTCAAGTGATCTAACATCATTCATTCATTCTGTAGCACTCTAGATTGTGATATTTATGTCCATCAAGGCAGAAAGATAAACAATACCATGGTTTACTGCCATTTCTTAGTGTACTAGTAGTAACTGTCATGATTTTCCCTAGCTTCAAATCTCACTTTCCCTTTTTAGTATTTCTGTTATAATAGTAGTTTTCTAGCAAGCAAGGAATACTAACAAATTTATGGGTTCTACCTGTTTTGAAGTTAAATAAATAAATATCTTTCCAATTTCTATGCTCATTTTTCCTCTTAATCTAACTGTCTTTAGCCTAGTGGAAAAGCCAATTATAATGCCTCAAATATTAAGTGTACTATATAATAAATTATAACTGTTACATTGACAATGAATAATAACTATGAGCTGTTACTTAAATCATCTGCGACACATTGAATGTCAAATGGTCCGAGTGTTATTTTGTAACATATTAGGCAGAACATTAACCTATTCTAGATTTAAAAAGACATTAATGTAGGCCCTTGTCTTTTTACATTAAAAAAAAAGACAATAGTAGGTGATATCTTTTTTTATTTCTTCATGTTTTTGTGTAGTGCTGCTTCATCTAGTCTAGTCTAGTGAAACTGATTATGAAAAATAATGCTTTTTTAAAGTTGGGACAGCATTCAGCGGCAATTGCTACCCTGTAAAGTGGCCACAATGACTAGGTACAGGAAATTAATGGTACTACACTTAGGAACTCATGAGTAACAAAATTTATAGTACCTACACAGCAATAATAATTTTGATTTATCATCAACAATAAAAATTCCTTATTAGGAAGTAATAAAAATATTAAGTAAAAATAATGAATTGATAAATATGTACCTAATTTATTTGATAACTATCAAATAATTTTAGGTATAAATTTATTGATTCATTATTTTTAATGAACAATTAATTAAATAATTCTCTATCTCACTTACCAACTTTGGAGTATTCCATTTTGATTTATTTTTAGAACCCACCTTTAGGTTTTGAAAGCACAATTATAAAAAAAAATAATCAAATAAATTTAATTTGATAATTATGCTTCTCTATCTTAGTTTTCTCTTTCTTTTTTAGAACTCCAATTTTAGGTTTTGAAAGTGTATTAAAATGTCCCCAAACTAAAATCCAAGGTCTTGTACAATGTAAACATTACATGCAATCACTCTTTATTTAATGTCAACTAAATTGACAGTGTTTAAATCCAGAATATTTCTGTTGCAGTATACCATTGTGCATTTTTATTTTTAAATTCATAGATATTAAGAAATTTAAATTTGGATCAGGTGTGGCAATTTTTTTTTTTAATTAACTTTAGTTACAGTATTGTGCATCACTGTGCCCTTCTCAACATCATCTTCATGCCAGTGTCCTATGTTACTTGCATTTGGCTTGACCTTTTTTCCTTCTATTCTGTTCTGTCAATGACGGTATTTTCCCTCTATTGCTTCTATTGCATAGAAGCCTTTTTAGATTGTCTTGAACCCTAACCAGTCAGCTCTACATAATTATGTTGCTATGATAATACAACATATTTGAAATTAGGAAACACTAGCATCATCTAGTTTAAACTGTTCAAAAAAGATTGATGTGTAAAGTGTTATTTTTAACCTTTTTACAAAATAAATATAATTTATCATTAAAATAACATGTTAAATGAATGTTACTACAAGAAAAGATTTTCAAATGGTGTAAGTCTAGTTCAGTCCTGTAAAGCTAATGTTGGTTTCCTGTCAAACTACTTAATTTTGCATTAAAAATATAGCTTTAATAAATGGGTTCCTCACAAGTTAATCAAAGGAAATGACTGATGCAGATGTGCAGATGCCTCGAAACAGGAATTTTCCATCAATTGAATTGTAGACGTCAAACATCAACCTATGCATCAATAAAAACATCACACAAACATTCAAGATGCTTGTTTATATCTAGTTATGTAAACATGTTAGATAATATTATGTAATAAGTTTTTGACAAAATATACTTTTTCATGATGGTGCAAGAAAAAAGTTTTAAAGTACTCAGATTGATACTATAGTACTATAGATCACAGTAAGACAGAGATGATGAGTATTTTTCAAACCATACTTAATCCTTTAAACTTAACTTTTGTCACGTAGGTGTCAGTTGTTTCATTTTTGTGTTTATTTTTTATTAATATTATCTTGTAATTTGTACAGTATATTACACAAAGTGACTGCCTATCTGACCACAACCCAGTAACTGGGTTATACAATACGCTTGGCAATACTGGTGTCAGATTTCCTGGCTTCCGGCTAACTGTCATCTCTATCTAGTGTCAGAAATTAGTTACAAATAAGTAATCAATGGAGATCTAATTTGCGTATGCTAACTAACATGGAAATAGTTTTTTGATGTGCTGATGCGTTCCAATGACTAACAACTTCAACTTATTAATTAGGTACCATAAAACTGATTTGTTCATGGAATTACTCAAGACTGGAATTGTGCTTGGTTAGGCTCACCCCCTTTAAAATGTAACTGGCGAAATTTGAGTATGCTATAGGTACGCCTCTGCCCAAACGTTCGGAAAATACAGGCCTGATGTTTATTTATTTATTTAAACTTTATGTACAGTAGTGTTACATGGACAGACTTAATGGACAAGGCACTCGCAACCAATCAACTTTTGGGTTACATAGACACTAATTAGACAGGAGGGAGAAGACTGAAGGAGTTTGTGACTGAATTGTAACAGCCACACGGGTGATATCGGTCTTTGGATGGGTGACCATCTTACCATACTTATATAGAGACTCCTCCATGCCTTGGAAAGCACTTTAAGCCATTGGTTTGGTCCCAGTTGTAATTTGGAGATCTTTGGCAGTTGTTAGGGATTGTCAGAAGTCCAAAAAAACTGACGCCAGTCTTGCCAAGAAGTACCGTGTTAGTTACCCAAGTCAGTTAAGTCGTTATTTATGTTACGGGGTAAATAAAAATGTATTGTAAGCCATCCCTTATTAATGTAAAGTTTTTTGATTGTCAAATTATGACAATTTATTTTGATGATTATTTTGGTCCACCTATCAAAGGGAAAACAGCCGAGTTTTAGGTTCAAGAAGAACCTGTAGACGTTCGCTTTACTTATATTAATTTGTATTTAACCTTTTGAACGACTGTGTCACATACATATATATATATATATATATTTATGTGACAATTGAAAGCTGACCGCAAGGACACAAATATGTGACAAACAATCCGGTGATCTTGTGACCTGGCGTGGGGAGTATGCCGATGCGTATGCTGCGTTCAAAAGCTTTAAAACATAGGTTTTATGTTATTTTACGCGGTAGAGTACGTTTAAAAACTCGTAGGTACTGATATTACTTATAGCCTGATCATGTAATCAAAACTCAAATCAAATCATTTAAAATGTGTAAGTTGAATTACCAAAAAACAACAACAACTTAGGAATAATAGGTACTCCATTAAATAATAATAATCATAATAATTAACAACACTGTAGCGATGATAAGCTATTTATAAATAACTTAGTGGGAGTACCAATATCAGCTGTTTTCTCTCCCACACATTCATGGTCATCATTTGTAAAATGTTACTTAGGTAGGTACCTACTTGATATTGTGGCAGTTATCGACAGTGGGATGACCCCTTAAATAAAGTTAAATGAAGATCGGCTTCAATAAATTTATTGTTAGAGAAATTAACTCACATAGGTACATTATTACATTAGTATTTATTAAAGTCTTTCATTTGTATTTATAAATATATTTTCTTGACTCTAGAGGTCAGATGTGACAGAGACAAAGTCGATGATGGAATGAGCTTACCCAGAAGAAGCCTGTTCACTCTAAGTTTGAAGAGATTAGGGTTAAATGCGTTCGGAAACACATACGCAGGCAGAGAGTTCCACTCCTGTGCTGAGCACATAATGAAAGACGATCGTTTGTATGGTACGCCCCCCCCCTGATTTTTTTTGTTATTATTTGTGTACCATTACGTTTCATGAGGTACAGTCCATTAACAAGCAGGCGGCCAACGGAACGCGTAACGTTATTGTACAGCTACGCAAACGTAAAAAGAAATAAGAAAAGAAGGAGCCGACCCCAAATAAATTTATATAGGGCAAGAGTGATGATGAATTTCTAAATAACTAATCAAACTATTTATTTTTGTTTGCCGTAGTATATTCGATTCAGGGCCCTCACAAAAACAAGACATTTCACTCAGATAATGCCAAAAGTACAATACACAATCAGATAGCTTTTAGATTGCTATCAATACAAACACAATAAAAGGACCAGTCATTCTACTCACTCGGGCTAATCTCCTAACTTACTAAAGTAGGTTATATTATAACATTCGTAAAATCCATAGCTGTTGTTAGCGGCTCAGTCCGTCGAAAATTATCCTTCGAGAACAAACTACCAAGATAAAAAGTATTCAATGTCTTATCGAGGCCATGGTCTACGTGTGTTCCAACTTCCAAATGTCATTAAAATCCTTTAAGCCAGCCATACTCAATCATCCGGCCCTGGTTCAAGCCATGGTCCGGAGCGAGGAGGCATGGGAAGCGGTCGCCTCCTTCTGCGAAGCAGTAATGCTAGCGAAGGAGGAGGCGGAACGCGTGCGAGAGAGGGAAACCTCTCGCCCCAGCCGCCGTAACAGAAGGAGACGCCCCGGGCGCCGGGCGTCGGGAAACGCAGGGCGATTCCCGGCCACCGTAGGCGCGGGCCTGCGGATGGCGAGCTATGGGTGGCTCGCCGCCCGATAGCAACCAGGCCCGAGTCGACGGCGCGTCGTGTTCCACGCGCGCCTCAAAGAGCCGTCAGCAAAGAAGACGGGGCCCCATAGGATCAGTGCCTGCTAGGGTTGCGGAATTTGTTCGAAAGAGTCACTGCGGCCCTGGAACGCAAAGGATCACGGGTGGGTTTTAGTCAGTAAGAGTCTGACACTCCCTTCCGCTCCGCCCAGAGCGGGAGAAGTCATTTGATGATTTCCCATCCAAAAAAAAAAGCCGTAGTCAATCATCGGCTCGCGGGCCACATTTGACCCGCCAAGCTTTTCTGTGGAGTCCAGCACATTATTGGTGCTATCAATACGGTACAGATATTGACTCATTGATACTCTCCTTGACGAGGTGTAGAGACCATTGAACAATAGGATAGTTGACTAAAAAAATCTAATTAGTCCGTCAGATAGATTTCCAAAAAATATTGGAGACGTATTTTTTCTTTTTTCATATTTAAAACAAAAAATTCGACGATACAGTGCGTTGAAAACTTGTGTGAAGTCACTACCTGCTACAATTTTTACCGGGCAGTGACGTTACACGCTCCCACTCCTGATCTTTGATGCTTTTTATCTTCGTCAGTTTTTTATAGATTTGATAAAGGCAAAATACATGTCCAATATTTTTCTATAATCTAACTGACGGACTAATTAGAATCATATTCTTATTAAATATTTTTTAATCAGGAAACATCCCTATTGGTGAATTAGCAAAAAAGAAAAGTTGGTCTATACTGTAGCATGTAGCAATGTAATTCCATTTGTCACGAAATTAAATAATCTGATTCTTAGTATACTATTAAATGAAATGTGGAGTTTTACATTGGAAAGTAGAAGCGAGAAAGTAGCAGTACTAGTGAAGTATGATATAGCCTGGTTAATACGCTCCTGCCTAAACCATTCAATAATACAGGTGACATGTTATTATCTTGAGTATTTACAGCTGTTCTCCCGTGCATTTTATCGGGATTTTCCTCCGTATGTATACTCTTGCCCTCTACTAAAGTCAGGTCAAACGGTAAGGTCGCGAACGAAACAGATGCACATATTGAGTAAAATAAATGCCGTTTAATATACCTTCTATAAACTTCCATCCCAAGGCTTGGGTTTGTGTTTCGTTGGTGGCAAAAGGCTCACACTCTATTGCATAGTGTTATACCAGTGATCGGCATATGTAGTGGTATTCCCGGGATTTACGTAGTGCTATGGCCGTTATCTTAACATGGATATTCCTTCTAAATCCCGAGACCACTAAGTAATATGGCAACAGCACCGCGCGGGATCAATTTATACCGGAAATTAGTAGTTTGATATGTCGTCGTGCGTACTCGTGATATCTTAAACAGTTTAACTTCATGTAATACATCGACATTCAGAAAAATATTCCCGGGAATCCCGGGGCATGTCCATATTAACATTATCATTCAGGTTCATTGACCCAAAATAGCGCTACCTACGTCGATCACTGCTTATAACTGACGAAATCTAGATATTTTAGTTAAACCTGGAGAAAGGCAAGCTTTCAATTGCGTTTAATTGTAAATGTCTGTGCAATTTGCTGTGATTAATATGGGAATCATTTCCTGAAATAAATAATTATTTAATTTTTCATGCAACACTGGTCATATTGATAATACTCCCTGCTGTAAAGCTTGCTGTTGCCCAGCGCCATCACTGTAGCCGTCTATATTCTCACAGCTGGCATAAAGCACGAGGGGTGCTTTAAGCCAGCTGCTTTATTTGAGAGGGAATTTTGGTATAACCCCAAATATCCAAAGTAACAAAATATTGAGCATTGTTTAAAGTCGCAAGACATCCATAATATAATATTACAACACAATTCTGCGCTCATATTATAAAGAGGGAAGATTTGTATTAGGATGTTTGTAACGATTAAACTCAAAAACTACTCGACCAATTTCAAAGATTGTTTCGACATTAGAATGCTACATTATCCCTGAGTAACATAAGCTATATTAAAATGAATAAATGACTACACGTACCGGCCGGCCGCTCGTAATATTATAATTGTATTCCCGATGGGTTAGAAAGAGGCATTTGCGGATTCAGGGGGCGGGCTAAGGGGCTCAAGCCTCCTCTTAAAGACCAAGAGATTTTCGGTAGTCTACAACCTAACGAGATCATTGAGGAATTTACAAAAGTAATCTAAGGAGACGTCTTATGCGTTAAGCAAAATAAAATTTTAATGTTTTTTTAGTGTTTACTTTGCTAAAAACCAACCTTTAGTGGGGTCGAGCTCCCCCTAACGACAACACTAGATCCACCCCTGGACAGAAGTTTACCTAAATTACACTCAAATTACTACAGATAAGTCCCATGTACTAGGGGTCGAGTCTATTGCTAGCAACCGGTCAGAAACCCAGATGAAAAACCTAAGAACATTTTTCACTCACGTGACGTCACTACGTTGCTACAATTTTTACCAGCGACGTGACGTCACGTGAGTTTTCAACGCACTGTATCGTCTTCATTTTTCGTTTACGTGAAAAAAGAAAAAATACGTGTCCAATATTTTTTGTAAATCTATCAGATAGACTAATTAGATTTTTACAGTAAAATACCCTATTGATACTAGGACCTCACACTCGGCAGAAGCGCTCGAATAGATCGAAGCAGGAATCAAAACAAGACTTGCATTCGACAACAAAAAAGTCAATTTGTTGAAAGAAGACTTAATTACAAACTAAAGTAATTAACATGGTTACCGAGGAATGTTGTTTACGGCGTTGTAATTTACAATGAGAAAAGTTGTTAAGTATAACAAGAGTTATTGCTGCACTCAGATCACGTGCATCGGATCTCTTTCGTTTGCGGTAGAAACAGACATTATAATGTTATTTTATGCGAAACTCTATCGTTTAAGTACTTCACACAATATTTATGAATTTTCCAAAAAAAAAAAAATGTTCAGCATGTAAAAAAAAACTTTTTCCAAAAATACAACCGACTTCTAAACAAAAAAAAAAGTATAAATAACATTAATTTCGAAAGTCGGTGTTTTTGGTTGTTTCTTCGTTATTTGAATCGGTACACCCCCTACATAAACGTATCCATCACAGCGTGCACGGTATAAATTGGTGTAAACAAAAAGTAAGCTCAACAATAGGGAACTGCTGTAAATCGTTGAGGAATTCCCTCAATTATCTATGGTCTCCATTATCAGACCTGTAATGGCACTTATAACCAATATGAGTGCAAAGTTCTCATAAAAGAAATGAATTAAGTCCAAACACCGGGTAATTGTAAAGTCGTTGAGGAGTTCCCTCGACTGTCTTTCGGCTTCCTCATCAGAGCAACTTCAGACCTTCTATAAATAGTAGTGCTTTAATGAAAAACAAAACAAACGCACTAGTGGCCACTACAATTTTCGAAGGCTCTCATCGACTTCTCTGGGATGCCATCATCAGATCCTAGTTTCCTTATCATGGTACCACCACCCTTGGGATATCTCCTTTACATTACTGACGATTACATTACTGATGACGGGCCTGTTGGTCTAGTGGTTAGTGGCCCTGACTGCTAAGCCGGAGGTCGTGGGTTCGATTCCCACCCAGGACAAACTTTGTGTGATGAGCATGATTGTTTGTTCTGTGTCTGGGTGTGATTTATCTATAATATGTATGTATTTATAAATGATATAAGTATGTATATCAGTTGTCTGGTTACCATAACACAAGCTCTGCTTAGCTTGGGATCAGATAGCCGTGTGTGAGTTGTCCCAAGATATTTATTTATTATTGTGACTTGTCCTTCTACTCAAAATCGGTTCATAAACGACGAAGTAATCCGCGAACACACATAAAAATCCTCCTTTTTTAAGTCGGTTAAAAATACGACTACCTGGGCTTGCCGGTTTGATTACCGGTTTCGACAGTGTTCTTGGGGTTTTCCATCTGGAATTTCTCAATGGTAGCCTGGAGTGTGGTCTTATGTTCGGTCAATACTATACTATACTCACACACGGCCATATCTCTGCTTAACCCCGGGAAATACAAGCGTGATTACATGTTGTGTTTACGCTCTCATACTTAACCAGTAACCAACATAAGAATAGTATAGAAAACATTTATAAGACAGACACAATAGCAGAAAAATCAGAATAATAGAACACTGGTCAAGATTCAAGATTCAAGATTCAAAGCATTTATTTCAATTAAACCCTTTATAGGCACTTTTGAATTGTCAAGTCGAAAGAGGTGAAGCTATCTGCACGTTCCAAAGCGTAGATCTCTATGGAGAAGAACGCGCAAGAAACTCCACGGACACTCTTTTAAATTATGTTCTGTATTACATAACCTTGGTTACATCCTTGGTCGCTTCTATATGTGAGGACAATGCAAAATAAAAAAAAAAAAAAGGAAACTATAAAAACAATTCAAAGTATAAAGATTAAAACAAGTCAGTGGCAGTTAAGAGGTGACCAGTCTCAACCGACGGCGCCCGTTCAGGAACATGACGCGTGTATTGGCACCATTTAGCTCAACCATTTTGAAGGGAACCGAATGATCCAACACACACGCCACCATCAGCGAAACAATTGAGCAAGCATGACATGCTCTCAACTGCCATTTTAGTTCAAGTCACAAAGTAAACTATAACTTATCACATGTAAATGGCTCCATGGTACTCACATTTACAATATTTGAAAATAAAATGCTTCTACATTATACAAAACTATGGTTTACAAAAACCAAGCAACTACAAGTAAAAAAAAAAAGAGAAATTATTAATTATCAAATTAATATTATATATAAAAAAAAGAATAAATAAATGAGACAAAAAATAAAAAAAGGGCGAGCATCTCTTCCAATATAAAATCCTAAACTTGTTTATCCAAGTGGTTGAGGCTGTGGAGCAGGACCGGCATTTAGCCAAGCATTATTATCTTCAATGTAATCCCCCAACTTATAATATGCTTGCCTGCATAATGTGCGTTTAATACAAGTCTTTTACCGATAGTTTCGACGGTTCATCAAATTATACTGTTTGGGACCGTTCAAGTTATCTAAGGTGCAAATCCACCAAATATGACATACCCTGAACCGCACCGCACTCGCGTTATGTGTTTGATGGATGCGGGCCTGCGGATGGCAAGCAATGGGTGGCTTGCCGTCCGGTAACAACTAGGACTAGGTCGACCGCATGGCGCGCCTTAAGGATATATCAGCATAAAAGACGGGGCCCAGTAAGGCCAGTGCCTGCCAGGTTTGCAGAAGTTGTTCGAAAGTTTCACCGCGGCCCTTGAACGCAAAGGGTTTTCATTAGGTGGAACTTGGATGGCTTTTAGTCAGCGAGTCGGTAGCTATTCCGGTCCGCCCAAAGCGTAAGAAGGCATTTGATGTTTTCCCACCATAAAAAGGCGTTTGACGAATCATATAATCACAGTCTCCCATTTCGCCAAAACAACTGAAAAACAGCTCATCAGGGCTGCTACTTCGGATTTCCAGTAAATCCATCATTTCTGTTCTATTTTTCCTCAGCTGACACAAATAATATATTTGTCTAGATAACACTTTTCAGCCAGAAGTTATTACGTCAATGTCCCCTTCAAACGTCCATGGTTGTCGTCATTTTCGCCTAGAGACGTAAACTGGACGGGTTAGTGACCTCACAGACCATCTTTTACGAATCGATGACGCCACTGAGCGCATAGTTTTCCTCTTTTTTAATCAGCATCGATTGCCCGTTTTACAAACAGGATTTTTTTTCCCTGTACTAATAACCCGCATCATTCACAAGTCAAGGGAAGCCTATAAGTTAGTTAGAAACATTACGTTGTGTCTTCATAGTTGGTCCTTTAATGTATCTGGCGCTCCCTGACTAAACTACCGAGTCTATTTTGTAAACCCACCATTAAAACTTAAGTGGAGTGAGCTTGTAGTAAACTGTCGTTCCATCTTGCCTCTCAAGTTTTCACGGTGAGATTTTTACAAAAAGCGTGTTAGTGAAGACGATATTTAGACTGTAGTAGTGATCTGCAGTCTAAATATCGTCTTCACTAACAAGCTTCATTGCGCCAGTAAACACTTCCACTTCCATCTTAGTCATACATACATACCTAGTAAGTGCAACGCGTTCAATTTGATTTAAGACTAGCATCAGGGTGCGTTCCAAAACAGCAATGATCCAATTTGAATTTAGAAATCGATTCAGCGTCTCCAAATCGAGATCGTTTTTAAAAACTCGATTGTTGACTGCGGATTCAAATACTACAATACAATTGTACTAGGTATATCGCGCAGTTGAGAGGAACAACAGTGGGGATAATATACAATTTTATTTATGTTTGTTTCACAAATATAAATATAATTCCATCATTTATCGCGTATTTAATAGTTTTGTTGAGTGAGAAGTGAATCGAAAACAGTAAGATGATGATGAGTTGCATACCATACCACCACGCGCTTGACAAAGCTCGGTAAGTTTGCATTGTTTAAAGCTTTCATCAACCCACGCGCATCAACACTTCCCCAAGCTACTGCTGAACTACCTGGTTGTTCTGCAGGTGTCCTTTTTTCCTGTCCACATATTAGACCAGGGCCCTGTTTAATAAAGCTGACAATTCGACATATATGTCGAGTTTTATTTATTATTAAAAATTTTGACATATTATGTAAAAAAAACCACAGTCAAAATATTTCTGCCAATTGTCGGATTGTCGTGACAATTATGTCGACTTATGACATATTTGCAAATAATTTTGTTTTATGAATTTATTAACTAAAAGAATGAATCAATCACTCACTAGTGCAACTTCGATTGTTTGTTTTGAACGCGTGTAAAAATGGAAATGCACAAAAAACCATTTTGGGCCTTATTAATGAAAGTTGAAATATATTATTTGGGAAGTTACTACTCTCACTGCTCGATGTAAGTACAATTTTTTGTAATAAACCTTTTAAAAACACTTTCCTACCTTCAAAATATGATATCGCGACAAAGGGTAACGCTCCTGTCAGAATTGTCGGACAATTCTACAAATATGTCAATATATCATGACAATTTTCTGTTTAATAAAGCAGATTTGACTAGTTTTTCACGACGAATTGTCACCTGTCACCTGCCGCTTAAAATTTTTTATAAAACAGAAAAATTGTCGAATTGTCACTTTTTTACATATGTCGGACTTGTCGGATTGTCAGCTTTATAAAACAGGGCCCAGAACAACCAATTCTCGTCATTTTGCATCCTAGCATGTCCCAGTTCTCTTAGGCAGGTAAAATCAACTGAGAAGTACTGGATTCGCTACTCGACATAAAACTTTCTTCCAGGTATACCAAAACACCCAGTTTTCATCTTCCACATATTCAGCAGCCATTTTGAAAAGTTTCTTCTTAGTACACCCTTTTTAATTAGACCAAGGTCCCTCGCTTCAACGGTTTGTCTGTGCGCAACCAAACAACCTCTACCAATCTCCTACCAATGTAAATACGCAAATTAACACTCCATGCTTATGTGTTACGTGGGAAGAAGTTTTTGTGCGTAATTATTGTACTAATATTTGACCGATAGGTTGGCAGCCTATCAAACACTGTGCCCTGCAATTTAAACACTGTTTATCGAGGTGGATTTATGCCAAATGTAGTTGTAAAATGGATTGTTCCGGTTGGTAGTCTGCTTAGCGGTTTTCGGCAGTAAGAGCTCCACAACAAGCTCCTGCGATAGAAAGGAGTTTTTTGTGGAGTTCTCTTTAGAAAACCGACACTATGGGCTGATTCACGTATCCAAGTCACAATTGCAGCGGCTTTGGTCTAGATACTTTGTGTTATCTGTGGGAAACCTTCAAAATGTGTCTGGACTTTTCTGGAAAAGCCAGAGAGTGTGGGATTTCTACCTCACTAAAACCACCCCGGTGATAACCATATGAGCACATGGAAGATGCCTCTTGAGAGACCACTCCGAAACTCCCTCTGTGCAACGCCTTTTAGGGCACATCCTTGAAGAGACTGTAAAAGAATTCCCCTTGTGTTAGTCTCCTAGTTGTTACTTAGTCGTGGGAAAGCGTTGCCTGAGCCGTCATCATCCATTTTTGTGCTACTGCAGGCCATGGGCCTCTTCTTGAGCAAAGTGACGAGTATTGATTACTATGCTCAATGCTTTTTAACCGACTTCTAAAAAAGGAGGAGGTTCTCAATTCGGATGTTTGTATGTTTTTTTTATTTTTATTTTTTATTGTTTGTTCGCGCATAACTCCGTCGATTGCCAACCGATTTGAAAAATTCTTTTTTTGTTGGAAAGGGTATAGTTCCCAAATGGTCCCATGAAAATTTTATCGAAATCAACAAAAATCTAAAAAAAAATCTACATTGTCTACATTGACGACCTTTTACTTTACTCTGCATTGGAGCAGTGCGTTTTTTTTACACTAATGTAATTGGTTCGTTTAGTTGGGGGGAGGGGAGGGGGTTTAGGTACCACTAAAAAGTGAAAAATAAAAAACTTTTTACAAAAAAACCAAAAAGTATAAAATAACATTAATTTCGGAAGTCGGTGTGTTCAACAACAAAAAAGCAACCAAAAACACCGAGTTCCGAAATTAATGTTATTTTATACTTTTTGGTTTTTTTGTTTAGAAGTCGGTTTTATTTTTTGTAAAAAGTTTTTTATTTTTCACTTTTTTTATTAATTTTGGCTTGCCGTCCGGTAACAACTATGACTGGGTCGACAGCACGTTGTGTTCCTCGCGCGCCTTAAGGATATATCAGCATAGAAGACGGGGCTCAGTAAGGCCATTGCATGCCAGGTTTGCAGAATTTGTCCGAAAGAGTCACCGCGGCCCTGGAACGCAAAGGGCACAAGAAGGATCACGGGTGGGTTTTAGTCAGTAAGAGTCTGACACTCCCTTCCGCTCCGCCCAGAGCGGGAGAAGTCATTTGATGTTTTGCCATACAGAAAAAAAAGGGGGGCTCCCACGAAGAGTAGATATCGTTTGTGGCCCCAGATTGCCTTCTTTTTAGTGTAGATAGATATTCTCATTTAATGTAATGTAAATCTGGTCCTTCGAGGCCATGAAAACGGAACAACTAATTTTCTTATAAAGAGAAATGCACAAACTGATCTCGCCCACACAATACAATGACGTACGTATATAATATAACCTTATCAGATAAATACATAATACAAGGGGAAATAGTAATTCCAAAAATAACACCGGCGTCTCACAAATAGAAATGTGCGATACTGACAATTATGTATTAAATTGATAAGCGGTGCAAAATCCTCAATAGATGGTTATCTTGTTGCTATAAATACTTTTACAGGTAAATATTATATTTTTCAATACAATTCTACTAATACGGTAGTATTAGTAACTTATTAGTAGTCTTCTAAAGTACTCGGACTCTAAATCCTTCGTCTTGAAGGACGTGTTTTACACACAATCTTGCAAATATCTGTCATGCTAAACATAGCAGTGGTGGCCGAGTGGTAACGGCCCCGACTTACGAATTGTAGGTCGCGGGTTCAAACCCAGCCAGGCGCAATTAATTTGTGTAATGAATTCATCACCACTGCTCTCAAAACGGTGAAGGAAAACATCGTGAGGAAACCGGCATGTTCTAGAACTAAAAATTCGAAGACATGTGACATTCACCAACCCGCACTGGGCCCGCGTGGTGGATTACGGCCCATTCCCTCTCCTAGAGAGGAGGCCTGTGTCCCAGCAGTGGGAACATTGAAAGGCTGATTATGCTAAACATAGGTGAATGGAGATATGAACATGCTTCATCTGTCAAGCCTCTCCCAAAAGTGGTCCTTTAAACCTTTTAAACCCTGTGGAAGTCTGAAAAAGGTTTTCGAAGATGGAGAGAATGGAACTCTTCAATTAATGATATTTATTTAGCACATACACGAAACAAACACGATACATAGAAATATCGAAAAAATGGTATGCACTATGCATACTTTGTGTCTCACGGCTGCACTAAAAAGGTCAATTTCGACGATATGCCAGGTAGACTGACGCTGGTTATCTAATGAAGTTTTCAAAGTAGTGAGTGACTTCGTACGAGTGGTGGTTCATTTGGATCAGCAAGATTATTTTATCCATATCATTCTTTACAATGATCCGATCGTGACATGATAGAGAAGTTTGGAAGGAGAAACTTCACATTATTTTTCTATCCCATAATCTGCCTAGCCTTTTAGCCAAATATATTGGGGTTGGCTTCCAGTCTAACCAGATGCAAATACCAGTATTTTACATATTTCCTATTTGCATTTTGTACTGTTGGCCAAAGGTTTCCTCTTTCTGAGTTTTTCCTTCCAAACCTCTCTATCTTATATCCGCGGTTTAATCTGTGCAGTTCCAATTCCGCTGGGGATACGGGGATAAATAGCCTATGTTACTCGCTTATAATGTAGCTTTCCAATGGTGAAAAAATGGTTAAAATCGGTCTAGTAGTAATGGTTAAAATCGGTCTAGTAGTTTCAGAGCTTATTGGGTACAAACAAAGAAACAAAAATCTTTCCTCCTTATAATATTAGTGTAGACATGTATGTAGGCATCATGTTTTGAGAAGTAGGTACTTTGCACTGCGACTAAACCGATACAGTTATTCATTCGACCTTCACAAAGCCAACCGGAGTTATATTTAAAAAACAGCTTTTTAACTTTAAACTGGCGGCTACATTATTTTGCCTTAAATGTAATCTCTTCGAATTTCGAATCCCCTTAAACCAAAAAGCGACTGTTAACACATTCCATTGTCAAAGTCATTAGCACATACATATCTCAGCTTAGCCCGTAATGTGTCACACGAACTTACAGTGAAAGTTACGTTCGCTTGCTTACATGCTTACCTTTCTAACTGAACGATATTACGATCGCCTCCTGTTTCTGACAGCCGAAATATTACGAGTGGCTCCGGAACGATTCGGAATTATACCAATGGAAGTTTTCTATAGACAGGGCCGGAGAAGAAAGTGTCCTTGTTTCTGTACGAAATGAAATGGTGTCCTGAACTGTTCATCTCTTTTTGGCCCCCTTTTACCCTTTTGCCGAACAAAAATTGTGCAATTTTTTTGGGACTCGATATTGTACATTTTTGTGATTATTTCGTAAAGTAGGTACTATTAAATCCCATGTGACTATCAACTTGAAATATGCATGAGCGATGGTTGATGATAACTAAGGTCTTCAAAATGTCTGTTTTTAGATTTGGACGCCGGTTTTAGGAAAATAGGAAAAGCGTGGCAGGATATCCTCCCAGCGTGACAGCTATAGCGTTGTCTTTTTTTTGGATATTAAATCAACAAATGACTTCTGAACGAAGGGAGTGTGAGACAACTCTCCCCGTGTTCGTTCAAATGCCTTTCGCATTCCAGGGCCTCGGTGACTCTTTCGAACAATTCCGCAACCACGGTTGCCTAAATTTTCATTAATTTATTTCATTGCTATTTTCGTTCGTCGTTGTAAAAATCATCATAAACACCCATTCCACATCAAGTACATAACTGGCACTTAGGGGTTTTCCCTAGTCACGTTGTGTCGTCACAGGGGGTATTTTTACCACACCCCCGCTATAAATAGAATCACGTCGGGGTAGCATTGCAACTAGGGGTAAACTAAGAGCCAATTGCAGGTGGTAAGTCTATTAGTATTGATTTGTGTTTAGAAGTGATGGGTTATAAATAACATCACGGTCGTATTCTACCTTCTAAAAGTGACACCGGCGTGACTGAAAAGATGTATAGAAATGGGATGTATTGGTATGGACATCACGAGGACGAATGAGGAACTCTGTTGACATTCATTCCTAATTGTGGTCAGACCTGAATTTTTTGAAGGACATTGTGACTAAAGTAAGTGTATGCTAATATGTCCGCTCCCGGGTTTATACTAGTGGAAATTCCAATAAATAAATAAATTCCTACAGCATTAAAGAAAAATCCTCTTGCCTTGTAATGGCATGATGAAAGTTTAGCCAGCCAATGTCTCTTGACCCAGGAAGGTCCCATAGACTTCATTCGATTAAAAAGATTATTGAAGCTATTTTTTTATCCCAAAGGGCAAATGCCTTCCTCTTCTCCTTCCACTAACCTACCTCTGTCTTATCCAGTTTAATTCTGATAGTAGGCCTCCATTTCTCGGGCCTGCGGATGGCGAGCTATGGGTGGCTCGCCGTCCGAAAGCAACCAGGCCCGAGTCGACGGCGCGTCGTGTTCCACGCGCGCCTCAAACAGCCGTCAGCAACGTAGACGGGGCCCCATAGGTAGTGTCTGCTAGGGTTGCGGAATTTGTTCGAAAGAGTCACCGCGGTCCTGGAACGCAAAGGGCACAAGAAGGATCACGGATGGGTTTTAGTCAGTAAGAGTTTGACACTCCCTTCCGCTCCGCCCAGAGCGGGAGAAGTCGTTTGATGATTTCCTATCCAAAAAAGAAGGCCTCCATTTCTAATTCATGCAATTGGTCATAAAAAAAGCCCAGGAAGTGTCCCTTTTACTTGATATTCGAAGCATGCTGGCACTTTCCGTTATCATGTAACTATTCCCAAAGTTGTATAAACAAACTCATTTGACTAAGTACTTCGACGGCTACTTATTTGTGAGAGAATTTGTTGCGTTCAATGTTCTTGAAACTTATTTTCTGTATCTTTCGTTTCTTGAATGGAATAATTTTGTGTGATTATTGGTTGAACTGTGGCGGGGTAGACTTGTAGTCCGAATTGCTTTGGATTAGTTTCAGTTTTGATTTTATGTGGTGTTTTAAATCTTTTCGTGAGGACTTGTAAATATCCATCATCTTTCGCTATTTTTTGCTTAGCTCATTACCATTACTCATCATAAACACAACATTTTCATTATCAGCCTGATTGCACCCACAGAACGACCTCTTCCTTTTTGCACCATGACCTTCTAAGCAATACTAAGGAGGTCTTTGCAAGTCACATGGAGCCACACCCCGGTCTTCTGCATCATTATTATTCGCAATTGCCATTTCAGTTGAAATCACTGGTTATCCTGTTTCGGCTCCCGATAATCATTAATTATTTTACTCGATACTGACTCCTCAAAAGAGAACAATGTGTAATCAGGCAATTGATGATTCATTGAATATTGATTGACCTGCTTATACATTTATCGTCAACTTTATGAGAAAAAATATTGCGCGATTGTACTGACGTGTCATTTATTTCCAACCCAGTAATCGTGTTACCCTGTTACTGGGTTATAGAGGTAAGATAGGCAGTCATGGGAAGGTATGTTAAATACTGGTACTCAGGCTTAGACTGGAAGCCAATCCCAACATAGTGGGGAAAGGCTAGATAGATCACAGTCCTGCGGGCGTACCATGACGTCTTAAAACGTGAGTCTTCCGAGCGAGAAAAAGGGATGGAGCTATGTATGGTGTATAACTCTTTCTCGCTCGGAAGACTCACGTTTTAACACCTCATGGTACGCCTGCTGTCATTAATATAAATCTCTTGATTATTGTAAGGCTGTTTTATTATAACTCTGGTCGTTGGAGAAAGCTCCCACGAGGTGGACTAATGACTTAATAAAGATCGCAGGAATTTGCTGGATGTGGGATACACATGATCGGTCGATGTGATAACCCTTGGGGAGACCTATGTACAGCAGTGCCAATGTCAGCCGTCTAAAGTAATGATGATGATGAGGCCGTGGTGAAAATGTTCGCTCGTGAGAGGGCTGACAACCCAAAGTGCGACAGCGGCTCATGAAACTAGCTAGTCGTGACCGCAATTGTACCCACGAAAACAAGAACTTCAAATGACTGCTCCCTTGATCTTTAAACTGCAAGATCTTCCCATAAACACAGCTTAACCCATCTCCCCCATAGAAAATCACAAATCCCTTTGAAACAAATCTCCACCGCCATGGGACCTCTTAGCTCTATTAATCCATTCAAAGCGCTCGCCTGCTCGCGTCGCAGTAATCAGTAACATTATCCCATTGAATTAACTGATTACCTAGGAAAAAAAACTAGAGCAGCCGTGAGAGCATGTCCAACAATGCTATATATAGATAGGCTAATTTTGCACAGTAATTAGTGGATAATAAGTTGTTAGTTAGAATTGTAGCGTTGATAATTGTGATGGCGCTTCAATCTTTGTCCGGTCATCTTTTATGCTGTCTACATAATCTAACGGATAGGGTAGTTGACTAAAAAAGTCTAATTAGTCCGTCAGATAGATTTCCAAAAAATGTTGGACACGTATTTTTTCTTTTTTCACATAAATAAAAAATGAAGACGATACAGTGCATTGAAAACTCGTGTGACGTCACTACTCGCTACAATTTTTACCGGGGCGTGACGTCACACGCTCCCACTCCTGATTTTTGATGCTTTGTATCTTCGTCAGTTTTTATAGATTTGATAAAGGAAAAAATACGTCTCCAATATTTTTCTATAATCTAACTGACGGACTAAACATAATCATATATTTTTTACTCAGGCAACATCCCCATTGTCAATTTGACTGTCTTCATCAACGTATTTTAAGTAGAAGAGTTTGTTGAGCTTGTTCCATCGTCCTCTGTCGCTTACCACCAGCTAGATCTTTTTTTTCGAAGACAGATAGAATGGAGCATTTCAATTTTTTTTTTCGAAGATAGAACGAATGGAACTCCAATTTTTTTTTTGTTGAGAAATTGATGGTAGAATAAAACTCTTCAATTACATTTTTTTTTTTGAGAGAATGGAAGTTTTCAATAAGGATTGAAGACTTCCAATCTCTCAGAAAAAAAATGTGTGTGCAGTACTATAAGAAAGAATAAAATTTATTTACCACATATATGAAACACGCACGGTACATGGAAATAACGCACTAAAAAGGTCCATTTCCGCGATATGCCAGACAGACTGATGCTGTCTGACGCTGGTTTTCTAATGAAGCTTTCAAAGTACGAGTGTATCCATTTTTCTATCCCATCATCTGCTAGCCTTACCAACTATTGGGGTCGTCTTCCAGTCAAACCAGCAATTCAGCTGAATACCAGAATTTTACGTGGAGCGGATGCCAATCTGACTTCCACAACTCATTAACGGGGTAACACGGTACTTCTTGGTAAGACTGGAGTCAGAAGAGATTTTTACGAATTCGGAAGCACATATCTTAAAAACTATTGCCTTAAATAAAAAAAAAAACTTTCTTAGAAACCTGTATTTCATTTTGAAAGAGCTATCCAATGATACCACACGATTATGTTTGTTGGAGTTTATTTTTTCATCCCTCAGTTACAAGTATGAAGTACCACCCCCTAAATTTCACCCCTATTTATTTTTTTTCCATAATATTACAGCATTATTGAATAGCGGTTAACAGGTTGCACCGACCTACCAATTTTTATTTATGTAGCTTTAAGAGTCTCCGAGTAAAACGGCTGTGACACACGGACGGACAGACATGACGAATCCATAAAAATCAAATGACGATCAACCTTCACACACTCCCGATTTCATTATCAACCCACAGGTGACTCATTTATTTGTTACGTTCAATACTCAAATGTCGGTGTTACCAGTTCTCATTCATGAAACATTCTCTTATACAAAATTGAATGGGAAAAGGAAAACCAGAGCAAACACGCACACGTACCAATAGTGTAAACATGGTCTGTAATATAAAAGTTTGTTGTATTGTATTATTTAGAATGTTGTGTGGATTACATTTATTTCGTCATTTATTATTTGATAAGGTGCTGTGGCTTAGGAAAGTCCATGTCCATAGGCGAACTATGTTTGGCTGGTTCCAACTGATTTGATTTTATAAAAGTGCATTTTCCATTTCTTGTTTGAAATTACAAATAACTGAATCACACAATCAAAAATTGAAAACAAGATGGATATAATCTTTTCATTGCAATCGGGGACGGTTCCTTTGAATAGTTCTTTACAGGTTATTTGCTTACTCCTATCCCACGGGATATTTTTTTGGGATAAAAATGCCTCATCGCTCAGCCATAGTGTAGCTTATTGTGTGTAATAGATTAATCGCGATCAAAATCAGGCTTTGGGCGATGAGAATGATTCTCATCACCATCAAAACCCGACGTGGTCCAATGCTGAGCATAGGCATATCTTTTCTTGTGCCACAAGCATACATCTAACAAATAATATTTGTTACCTGTGCCACTGGTCCTTTAAAAGGTTTGTAGTATACCAGCGTCAGACAGCATCAGTCTGTCTGGCATATACATAGCTGCAATTAGACCTTTTTAGTGCCGCTGTGATGAATGTGCTAAATAAATATTATTCTTTTCTTTCTTTCTTTTCTTTGCTAGCCTTTGCCAGCGTATTTACTCGTACGATCCCATGTGGACATACTTCCGGGATAAAATGTACCTACCTATGTCCAGACACAAAGTCGTCTGCAAACTTTCAACCACATCCGTTGCTTAACAACTGTTAAGACTTGAAAAAGGTGTCAAACAAATAATAATATCTGGATGACACACTGAAATAATAACAACTAAGAAAAGGTGACAAGTTAGTCGACCTCTTTCTTTATTGATTGCTCCTGTTTTAACGCAACGTATGGAAACATCACGGTCTTACATTGATATCATACGGCATGATTCATCATAATTTCAAACAGCGATTTGGTAACATTAATATATGCTTATCCTGTTTGTGAACCTTGATTAAGTAAGCGAAAGCATATAACTTGTTAAAATAACTTGTGTGGCAATGGCGCTTGCGTCATCGTGGGAAGCCCCGTAAGCCTCTTCAAGATGTCTTTATGTAATGAATGGTGCGCTCCGGTGTTGTACTTTACCCCTAAGAAACTGCTTGATAAGGGTAAATCAACATTATTATCTATAGAGAATCACCTATTACTTAGGAGAAAAAACGTGCGAACAAGAAAACTGAATAGGAGAACCTCAGCCTGGCCTGATAATTAGATACCAGGAAGTACCAACTTTTTTTTAACCTCCGACGCAAAAAGAGGGGTGTTATAAGTTTGACGTGTTTCTGTGTGCGTGTCTGTGGCATCATAGCTCCCGAACGGATGAAGCGATTTCAATTTAGCTTTTTTTTGTATTGTATTAAAGATGACTTATGCGCGAGTGTTCTTAGACATGTTTGATGAAAATCGGTTGAGCCGTTTAAAAGTTGTGGGGGGTGAAAGTGGGGAAGAATAACCGAATGTCTGCAAATATACTCGAGTGGGGTCTCAAATGAAAGTGCACTGAAAGAGAATTTTGATGATTACTTAATCGATAGTATTCTTATAATTATGTACCTATAAAAAATATAAAATTAAATCAAAACGTGACGTATTTTTTTAGAATTATAATACATGTACTAAGGTATTTTAAATTGAGTTATTTTTACTTTTTAAAGGGTACTTCGGTTTTTGTGTCGGGTTTTTTTTTAACCTGGATCCTGTGAGACAAACCACAGGAGCGAAATCGCGAGAAAACCTAGTACATATACATAAATAAAATACAAGGCTGCGTAAACAAATGAACAAACTCTTCATTAACAACAACATAAGCTTTCGCGTCCTTTATAAAAAAGAAACGTTATAAGTACAATCTATTAATAGATCGATGGATTCAAAGTTTTTCCTTCTTATCGGTTCACTGATTCAGTATTGAGTTTGTAGTGCAAAAACCTCATCTTTTTCAATGTACAATTAGGCATTTGACATGCTGATGACCACGTTAATACCTTCTTGACCCTGCAACTGCTGTTCTGTTTTATAATTCGACTAGCTGCTGCCCGCGACTTCGTCCCCGTGGAATCCCCGATTTTAAAACATTCTTTATCGCTGCTCCGCTCCTATTGGCTTAAGCGTGATGATATATAGCCTAAAGCCTTCCTCGATAAATGGTCTATTCAACCCAAAAATAATTTTTCAATTCGAACCAGTAGTTCCTGAGATTAGCGCGTTCAAACAAACAAACAAACAAACTCTTCAGCTTTATAATATAAGTATAGATTAGGACATTGATTTCCTCGTGCTCTTAACATCCTACTTGTTATTTTGCCTGGTATTGAAGACCAGAAAAATTATGGATAAATTGTGTGAAAGGTGATAATGTGGGTTAATATGACTAATAAACCCCAAGCATCGCCACATCGACCAGGCTTTTACTTGCTCACATCCAGAGATTTTCTGAGGCTATTCCAGGCGATTGGTCCAACTGTAGGAGCTTTTCAGCCTTCCGTGTTTTTTTTTATTAAGAAATGGATTTGCTCTTGACTCTAGTCTAGGTCACAAGTGAAGTCGACGATGGAATGAGCTTACCCAGAAAAAGCCTGTTCTCTCTAACTCTGAAGAGATCAGGGTTGGATGCTTCCGAAACACAGACGCAGGCAGAGAGTTCCACTCCTTTGCTGTGCGCATTAATAAAGATGATTGGAAACGCTTGGTGCGAATTGATGGAATAGCAACAAGGTAGGGATGGTTACCTACAGTGCGTCTAGATGTCCTATGGTAGAAGGGGGCGGGTGGGATGAGGTCTTGGGCACACTCATCGAAGTACAATCTGTAGAAGACCGACAAGCAGGCGACCGTGATGCGTTAGCCACTCCATTATCCTTCCGCCCCATCGGGCATTCCTCCTAGGAGCAATCTTCCTGCCCACTTCCACTAAAGCTTTATAATTTTAGAGATTCTGTCACTTACCATAGTTCTCCTGTATGTAGATACTTTCACTATAGTGTAAAGTTCGCCCAGTTAAAATTACGTATTACCGTTACGTTATTTCAAATACATCATACTTTTTTTTGGATGGGAAATCATCAAATGACACTCCCTACCGCTCCACCCAGGGCGGGAGGGGTCCCGCCCTGGGTGGAGCGGTAGGGAGTGTCAGATTTTTACTGACTAAAACCCACCCGTGATCCTTCTTGTGCCCTTTGCGTTCCAGGGCCGCGGTAACTCTTTCGAACAAATTCCGCAACCCTAGCAGGCACCGACCCTATGGGGCCCCGTCCAAATACATCATACATGATTTCGTAAAACAGTATTGACAAAACGAACATCAACATTATGCTCGCACCGTATCACTTATTAATCGTATAGTCTGGACTAACTCAATTGCTTTTAACGACGCCCCAGGGAAACAACAGGTTTGCAATACTCGTCCTTCCATTAATATTTATTCAGATACCTTTTTTTTATTATATCTTTCAAAATCAATACGAGTCCATGTCCATTCGTATAATGTCAAGGATTAAAAATAACTTTAGGTTCTACTATTTTTAGGTGGTGTTGTCAAATTCAAGGACCTATTGGCTATTTATAGCAGTCTGGTTGAGCCTTTTAATGTTACTGAAGCTTTTTGTGTAGAGCTGGGTCTTTGCTCGGTGTTTGTTAGATCCTTTGTAAGAACTCAAGTAGACAGAGTAATTTTGTTCCTTTTCAGTCCTAAACCGGTTAAGTCTGTCGATTTTATGGAGGGCTAAAATTCCTGTTACGCAAGAAATTTCGTGTATTTTACGTTCACGCAATCGTAGAATGACAGAAAACGCCTATAACAATAAGTAAACCTTAGTATGTGCCTTAGTGCTGTATTTTTGTGCTAATCTTCATTGATAAAGGGGTCAACCCCTTATTTATGATCCCTACCTGAAGCTAGTGATTAACGTCAATGTGACCATACAAATACTATGTATGAGCTTCTGCACGCGGCTTCGTTTGCGTGGTATGTTGATAAAAAACAAGTATGTATGTATGTCCTTCTTCGGATCCTAAGCTTTAAGATCGTTAGGCGTAGTTGCGGAACTTGTTCGAAAGAGTCACCGCGGCCCTGGAACAGGGCACAAGAAGGATCACGGGTGGGTTTTAGTCAGTAAGAGTCTGACACTCCCTTCCACTCCGCCCAGAGCGGGAGAAGTCATATGATGATTTCCCATCCAACAAAAGAATTAGGCTTGAATAGGTTACAAACAGACAAAGTTAGGAACAACATTTATGATACACTAGCGACCCGCCCCGGCTTCGCACGGGTGCAATGCTGATACTATATCTCTACTATATTATGCATGTATTATATATATAAACCTCCCGCTTGGTAAACTTTATCTATTAAAAAAAACCGCATCAAAATCCGTTGCGTAGTTTTAAAGATCTAAGCATACATAAGGACAGACAGTGGGAAGCGACTTTGTTTTATATGTAGTGATTAGCTGTTGCCCGCGGCTCCCGGGCTAATAGGTACCTTATGTCCTATTCCAGAACATGGCTTATCGGTGCGCTTTGTTTCTTCCTCATCCGGTCAGCCATTAATACGTAAAGAGGTTCATGCAGTTGACCGACATCTGCCTAGCCTTTTCCCAACTATACAGTCAAACCAAATACAGCTGAATACCAGTATTTTATCTGGAGCGGCTGCCTACCAGACCTCCACAAACCATTAAATGGGAAACACGGTACTTCTTGGCAAGACTGGAGTCAGATTTACTGGCTTCTGACAATCCGTAACGACTGCCAAAGATTTACAAAGGACAGCCAACCAACCAACCGCTTAGCGTGCTTTCCGAGGCACGGAGGAAACTCGGTATGTTAAGATGGTCACCCATCCACAGACCAACCTTGGCAAGCGTTGCTTAACCTTGAAGATCGACCCGTGCTGCTGTTAGTCTTTAGCCACGAGCTCCGACAAGCAATGAAAATCATAAATAATGGAGTAAAATAACATACTTACGTTAACTACATTCTTCTCTACCTCGTCCCATGACCACGTTTCAACAGTCTTATCCCAAATACCGAAAAAACTTAAAATATAAACGGAGTCGAAACGACTTTCCCGTATAAAGAATGCTGCTCATATCTCTCGGACCGTTTCGTCACAGCCACCATTGTCAGCCGCCAGCGACGAGGAATTTAAATCACTTACTATACATTTGTTATGTTAAGTTAATTCTTATGTAATTGTTGAGTTGACGCTTTTAGATCGTTTTGGGATGATTTTTTGAAGGTACAAAGTTGTAGAAGGTCTTTATACTTGCAATGTTTGATAGGATCAAATGTTGCAAGCAGAATTAGAATCACTTCCTCTTATTCTACAGATATGAAACTTTACAAGTCGGTTCAGTTCCAATGACAGTACATTTTTATAATAACTATGACCTGATTTTTCATTTAGGATCGGCTCCAGATGAGAGGCAACTCCTCAACTGTCAACAGTACAAACAAGATTTTCTGCAGACTTTTTACTTGACTTTTAACTATTATAAAAAAAAAAACTATTATGTCACACATCATCATATCCTAGTTTCCTTATCATTGTACCACCCTTGGGATATCTAATTTACAAAAAATAAAGAATCATCAAAATCGGTTCACAAGCGACGAAGTATTCCGCGAACATAAATAAAAAAGAAAATATATTATTATAATACATAATATTATTGCCTAGTTTCGTAAAGCTTCTAAAAAAGCGAAAATAGTTAGACAACGCTTAGACGTGGACGAAAACTTTCGCGTCCCACCGTAGAATATTGTGGTCAAAACGTAAACACGTTCTTAGCCATCACTAAGGGTCCCAGACTAAACAAGATTTCGCCACCAAACTACTGCTCAAAGCAACTAATACATGAACTTGTAAAAAGTAACTTAGGACGTCTTTCAAGTTGTTTAGTTCCCTAAAGTTCTAAGTTTGACGCTACGGTAACTGACAAATGCTTGCACTGTCTGGACTGAAGCACTCCAATCCAGGTGGCATTTGCCGCAAAAGACCACCTTAGATATTAGCCTAACAATCTACATGGTTATTATATGATTTCAACCATTTGGATTGTATGGACGTTAAAAAAGACTAGCCGGTGTATCTTCTCAGTGTAGTCAACCAAGATATCTCGATTTCCTATAGTTTAAACTCATAAAAGATTGTGTAAAAGTGTTACTTTCAACCTATTTAAAAAATAAATATAATTTATCTAAATTACTAGATATTATAAAGAGGAAAGATTTGATTCTTTGTTTGTTTTCATTAATTAATGTAAAGCATGAAAAACTATTATAAATAGAATAGAATACTCTTTATTATGTACATCGTATCAGTTACAGAAAACATAGATGAAGAAAACATTATATAGAGTGACACAATGGGCGGGGCCTTACCGCTAAAAGCGATCATTTTCAAGACAACCTTTGGATGGATTTTAAAGAGAAAAGGAAATACATATAGTACTACAGACCCAAAAACAAACCCTTTTGGGTTTGTTTTTTTGTTTATTTTGATTTGGTGTTTTCGGCTACTTAATTAAGCACTTTTCAACTTTTCCCTTGGCTTGGCTGGCGTTTATATAGATTTACGCATATAAAGTAGCCTATATCCGTTTCCAGAGTCCTACCAATCTCCGTATCCAAAATTCATCAAAATCGGTTCAATTTAGGGGTGAAAGTGTAACAAACAAACACACTCTCTTTTATAATGTGTTAGTTAGGGTGGGGTGAAAGCCTATCTGACTTCAATAATCCACCAATTGGGTGTCACGGCAAAGACTGGTTATGTGCATTAGTATGTAGACTGTAAATACAACCATCTTCATTCAACTTCTTACTTAAATCGCTAGAGAAGGTCAAGAGCATTGCAACAGCTCTACAGTAAAACAATAAACAATAGCAGCGCTTACAAACGCCCACCGAAGGCGTATCAATGGCGGTTCTATTCCTGGACAGGATAATACACCGGTTCAAACATGACAAAGGATATTTGGAGATGAACGATTACCTTGACATCTTTTCTTTAAGCGCTATCTTTGAGGTTTGGGCAGACGAATTTCCGGTGTCTGGGCGTTCATTTTAGATAGGAGTTATGACAACAGGGAATTGATTTTAAAGTTGACGAAGTTTGAAAATCAATTAAGATTAGTTTTAATGTTAACTTTTAATTAGTGTTAATTGACAACTGGGCTACAACCAATAGTAGATGCCTATAGGCTCTGTTCTGTCTTCTGCTTGATATGTAGGGAAGTGAAAATTATGCATTTCTCACACCTTCTCTGATTCAGGACATTTAAATGGTGTCTATCTCCGGCGCTGGTTCAGCTTTATTGAGTCGACAGTTTTCAGGTGGTCGCCACTGTTGATTTTGGCGCACAGAAGTTCCAATTGGGAATAGTTAGGCGGGCATTTGAGACGTACCGTTTTATCCAGTAACTGCTTTAGTGACTCCTATACAGATGCATCTTGCTAGACTGCAAGCCGACTCCATCACAGCTGGAAAAAGCTAGGCAGATATCTTTACATCTGTACCTAGCAGCGCCCCGCGGTTTCATCCGCGTAGTGTCCATTCCCGCGGGAATACGAGGATAAAATATAGCGTATGTTACTTGCTGATAATGTAGCTTCCCATTGAAGAAAAAATAGTTTGAATCGTTCAAGAAGTTTCGGAGCTTATTCGGTACAAACAAAAAAATCTTTCCTGTTTATAATATTAGTACAGATTATTCCAATCTATACCATGCTGCTCACCACTAAATCTGCTCTTCAAGCAGTCCTTGATAAGAAAAGCAGTCCTTTGTTGGTTGGCTGTAGTTATCGACTTTTGTGCCAAAAACCTTATAATATTGTCATTATATTTGACTACTCTTGTAAAGCTGCTGCAGCAAGCCAGTTCTGTAAAAGTCTCACCATGAAAGCTTTGGAAGTGAGTTACAAGTGAGTCGTTATTCTGACTGATGTTTTCACGACGAGTATTTTCCACAGAATAAAACACCTGTTTCTAATAAGCTTAGTGCACTTTGTCAGAATGGCTTTGACAGGCGTATAGTTGCTCGATCATTTAGCCCGTTTTTTACTTTTATTTCAAATACTTAATTGCCAATATGCCATGTCTCATTCAATATCTAAGCTTATGCAATAATTAAGACCGTATTCAAGACAGTAATTTAATCTGACATTAATTCAATACTGAAAAAAACTTAAATTTATTACCACTAAAGGATATCCTTTTAAAGCACATAATGGCATGCCCTACATACAATTAATTGAGCGCACTCACATTGCATTTGATTTGCAAATGCTACCAAATTTGAGCCTTGTTGCAATTAGTACGGTGATAGTCAGGATCGGAAACTTAATTAAGGGGGTTGTGGTTAACGCTGACTTTTAATTAGGACTAGAGTGGACTTGTTTCACTGTACTCGTATGTGCACTAATCTATTATTATTGAGTTCGGTATTAGTAATTACTTGAATAGGACCTATACAAGAGTTATCATTATTAGCCGTGTTAGGGCCGTTTACGATTAGTGAGTTTGATTTTGTTCCGAGAGACAAACAGCTGAGTCTTAGACTAAGATCAATATTGGTGAACTCAAATCTTTAAGTTACTGCCGCTGTGGCTTTCTGCTGCCATTCGAAAATACACTACTGAACACGGTGCTTGGCAATGTTGCGTCTTTTCGTACATAGCAACACTTTTGTCACACTCCTGTTTTCTGCTGCACTGTAATGTTTTAACTCTTCTTTTAGTACTTATACAGTATTTCATATTGATAACTTGTATTGATCCTATATTCGTAACAAGACACCTCAAGATCTCGCAAACCCTTAGTGGCAGGTCTTTACTTACTGCCTTCAACTCTTCAAAAAACAATCCCACTAACACCACAGAAATTACGTCACCCACGCCAGCAAATCATCAACTACACATAACTCCTCGTAATATTAAGAGATCAAATCGGTTACCAAAATCGTTTAGCATAGTAGCACACGCCGCGACAAAGGCGTCCCGCACATAATGAGCCATTAGCATATTTGCAGCATTACTGCCGGACAATTGGACGCTTCAATGATCCGAGCGATGGACAATATGGACATAGACATGTAAGGCCGTATGTTACGAACGATTTTTCCATGACTGCCTGCTGCTAGGCTGTGGCGAATTTGTTGTTGCTTCTTGAAAATTGGTCGTTGGCAACATGTTTGGTACTTTTGACGTAATGTTGTGGTAGATCCCTTTTACAAACATGACTTCCCTAAATGGCTTTGCCCCAGCTGTGGGAAGATTATGCTAATGATAATATGCTGAAGGTCTAAAATGAGTATGAATAGGCACTGTGACTGACTGAGACTTCTAGATGTTCTTTGTAATGAAATTGTGTAAAGAGATACACAACTTCTTCAGGGCCCGTTGGCTTAGGTCAGTTTAAGCGCTGGGTTTGTCAATCTGAACGTAGTTGCACCGCACATAGTTCAAAACCGCGTGGCAATCCACACCTACACCCAAATAGATGTTGACGTCAGGACTAAGAGGATGGGTTTAGAGATAGATCCCTTTCGAGTACCCCTTGGCCAGAAGCTATGGAATATTAGGACTGCTCATTTTACGGGTGATTCAGAGGCCTATGTTCTATGGCCAAATGACTTACCCTCAGTTTAGTAGAAAGCCGTTTCATACTAGGCAGTTGTCGAAAATTTCATCTTATTATTGTCTTTCGTTATTTCAGCAGAATTAGTGATCAGGGAATCGATCAGACTTCCAGAAACCAGGGGTAAGAACATTTCAATTATTACATTAAGAAACTGCTTAAAATAACACATAACAAACTTGTATTATAGACACAAGCGTTGCCGGTTTGATGGGTAGGTGTGTGTGCCGTTGTTAAATACACGAGACAATTTAAAAGTCTCTGTCTGTGATAGCAACACATCCATAGGTGGGGTGACCATTTACCACCTGATGGGCGTGATTATAATTATCTTACGTCTATTGATTACGAAGTTCAGGGTTGTAAATATTTATTTTAAGTTTCTAGTGCCTTTTGGCATTGTGCTGCTCAAACTGCTTCCATTTTACTTTGTCCAATATAATATGGTCTCAAACTCAGGCAGATATCGTCTTTCCATCTTCCATGTTCCTCTTGCATGTATTACCTTCCAATAACATCGCGCCTGTAATTCCACAGGGTAGGCAGACCCTCAATATCAGTTCCAGTTGTTTCTGGACCCTCCTTCAATAACCCCAATAAGACAGCCTTAACTCATACAGAAATAGTTTTCCTGTAACCTTGACATGGCTGTACAGAAGTTATTTTTAGATTTTAGGCCAGACTACGAATTAGAAATCTGCTACGCCTAATGTTTGTAGGTAGTTTTATTTATGTTGACACGAAGGGTCTAGGATATACGGGCTTTTCTTGTTGGTTAACGGCCGAACCCAATAACCTATCTATCACATACTGGAGATAGAAAAACAAATTAAACAACAGAAAAATGATATAGGTTTTCTGTTGTTTCATTTGTTTTTCTATCTCCAGTATGTGATAGATCAGTTATTGGGTTCGGCCGTTAATGTTGTGTTGTGATGTTGTGGTCAAAGATTCCTAACACTGTTTGACAAGATTTCGTTTGTGTTTTTCAAAGTAGTTTTGTGCAGTGAACGCAAATAAAACATGGAATCATTCCTAACTCAAAAAAATGACCCAAAGCATATTGCGCCGCGGTAGGCGGGGCTTCCGATTGCGCCTCTCACGTGTTTAGTTACACGGCCTATTCGTAACATGGTAATTTAAACCCAAATACTTGGGAAATAAGGTCAATTTTTAACTGTGCATCGTATTAGCAATAATGTTGCTGGTATGGATGATTCGATGAATCAGCGACGAGGTTTCGATGTGTGAGTTTGTTTGGATTTTTGGGTCACGATTCGCGCTTAGATCCCTTGAAGTAATGCTTCCATGTTTTATTTGCGTTCACTGGTTTTGTGGAGTTTTGGGATAGCTCTAATGATTATGTGACATCCAAATTTTCTGTAAATTTACTAAAATATACTATACAAAAACTGGTACTGTTAGAACCATAGAAATATAAAATACAGCAGATGTTTAAGCACTGACTTGGCTATAAGGTAGAAACCAAACACATAACATGGACACGTGGAAAGGGGTGAGTGAATACTGAAAGGAATGTATAGAAGCAGAAGATATTCTACTTAGACCCCAAAATAAATTCAGAAAAGGGCGTCGGATATCCCAAAAAAATGTATGGCATTAGAAAAGCTCGTTTCTGTACTAAACAATCCATAAGAACTGCATCCATACGTCCAAAACTAAATAAAATATTGACGAACTTGACCTAAACAGATAAAAATGGCAACATAAAAATAATTATTTGCAAAAAAAAGAAACAGCTCATCGGGGAAGGGTCGCCCACGCTTTGGTTCACGCTTCGTGGGCGCAATCGAGAACCTTTCTGCCTCGTTTACATGAGGAGAGCTACTCGACCGTTGAGAGTCGAGAAACTGGCAAAGCTGTTTGACATATTAGGTAACCTAATACGAGTTTTGTGACAGACACTGTAAATGAAGACAGGCGCGGCGAATTCTGGCGTTTGTGCTACGGCGTGTACCTCATTATATTATTACGTATCATTGAACTGATTTTTTGCACGTCTATTTATTCAAACATGTCCTAACGTCTGTACGTACATATGTCCCGTAGTATCAAGCAAAGGTGAATAGTACACTACATTTTGCTAGGCTGGCATAAATACAGAGTACAAACATTGGGCTGCGTTTAAGATATTTTAAAAGTTTTGTCTTCGTTCGATGATCGCTTTTTCGAGTCGAGTAACTATCTTTATGTGAACGAGGCTTCATAGCGAAGGGAAACAAACTCGCAACCTGTTGAAGGTAACTAGAAGTTTGTACGACTACTCTTGTATCCGGAATTAGAATTATTTACTTCTTTTAGCTAACGGTTGTACAGGGATTTTTTTAAAGAATCAAACATGTGACTTGGAATCGATATCAGTTGTTTAGTGATTTTCATTGCTGGATTTCGGAGCCGAATAGAACTCTTCTTTGCTTAATGAAAATACAAAATACTAGCAGCGCCCCGCGGTTTCACCCGCGTTGTTCCCGGTCCCGTGGCAATACGGAGATAAAGTATAGCCTATGACACTCCACAATAACGTAGCTTTCTATTGGTGAAATAATTTTGAAAATCGGTTCAGTAGATCCAAAAATACCCCTTACAATGTCACAAAGTCACAAACGTTACCTCTTTATAATATTAGTATAGATGTACTATTTAAGGTACTTTGCTAGAAGTAAAAATAATGCTAAATACAAATATAGTGTCCTTTTTTCTAATCAGTAGATATTATTCAATTGCTGGGCAAAGGCTTCCAGATATCAATCACTACATAGTATAAAACAAAGTCGCTTCCCTCTGTCTGTCCCTATGTATAGATCTTTAAAACTACGCAACGGATTTTGATGCGGTTTTTTTTAATAGATAGAGTGATTGAAGAGGAAGGTTTATATGTATAATACATTCATATTATAATAGAGGAAACATTAGTATCTACGTTGCACCCGTGCGAAGCCCGGGCGGGTCGCTAGTTATATAACATTTACTGTTATTTAGGTACCTATTTCATTCCAATATACATACTCGTACCAATATTCAGAAACACTCGTCCATTTCCAGTCTCTAAAACGGTCCGTAGCACTAGAGTCCACAATTAGGTACTCAGACCGTTCCGAAATAGGAACTCGACTAATATTTTAGACGCTACGTCGATACGCGGCGAAATTATTTAGTACCTCATTTAGCTTAGTGATACTATGGGTGCTGCTTATAAATGATACTGTGTGGAACTAGGTTCTAGAAGCTAGGTCAAATGTTGGGGTTAATACTCGTCACTGTTAAGAAGTTTGTTACAGGAATAGGGATGTGAAAGAATCCTTAAAGGGTATTGCGCCAGCCAATTCCTTTTAAGGATTCTTTCATCATTAGAGAACGCCTTGACTTGGATTAGAACATAGGATAGTTTCGTACACAAAGGGTAAAACGGAACCCTATTAATAAGACTCCGCTGTCCGTCTGTCTGTCTGTCACCAGTACTCACCAGGCTGTATCTCATGAACCGTGATAGTTAGATAGTTGAAATTTTCACATATTATGTATTTCTGTTGCCGCTACAATAAAAAATACTAAAATCCAGAATGAAACAAATATGTACTTTAGAAGGGGGGGGGGGTTGGTCGACGATGAGGTACTTGAGTCTCGTCCTCGACAGGCGGTGGAACTTTGCGGAACATTTCCGCCGTTTGGCTCCCAAACTGGGGCGGGCTGGCGCTGCGCTCAAGCAGCTCTTGCCCAATCTAGTGGGACCAAACGCCTCCTGCCGAAGGCAATATGCGGGGATACTGCAGTCTATGGCCCTTTACGGGGCCCCAGCGTGGGACGCCGGGGTGAAACTCTATTTTTGAAATATGCACATTACTTTTTACACAAATACAAATCTTTCCTCTTTATTATATTAGTGTAGATGGTACGGGACCCTTCGCGCGAGAGTCCGACTCGCGCTTTGCCGGTTTTTTATACATTCCTGTGGGAAAGCTTTCGGCTTTACATTTATAGTTTTCACACACTTTTGACACTGTAGGTACGCTTCGGTATCGTCATTCGTAGGGATTATTTTATTTCGTGTTGCATTCAGTCGTTGTTACTCAATGTATCGAATTGAAAATGTGCTTGAAAGAGGTTAATCTGAGTATAGTGCCAATGTCAATACAATTCAGTCACGATAAAATCTAGCCTTTCAGTGTATCTGTATGGTCGGTTTCAGTGAAAGTATTGGGGAGGTAGATTGAATCGAGTTTTGTGAATGAATTTTGTGTTATTTCACATATGAAAGAACTAACTTTTAAGGGCGCACCGAGTTTCTAGCGCTAATCGATTTTAGGTATTCCATGCGCTCCGTTTATGTGTGCGTGAGGCACACCGGCAAGAGAGCAGCGCCGACCGCGCGCCGCGCGTATAATAACTTATCGGCTATATAAATAAGGTAAAAATCCCAGTAGTCGACCTTTTATTTTCAATTTCAAATTATTTATTCATCAAAGTAGATTCAGTAAAAACTACTTTCGTTAGTACGTAAGGTTCGACTTTTATCCATTCAGTAACTTGACGGTTAATTTGACAGATTTTAATAAAAAACAGCTATTTGAGTTGGTGTAAGCATAAACTATATTCAATTAACTTCACAAATGTACTTGTCGGAGAAGGTATGTCTGCCTCTCGTTAGCATCAGGCATATTTTAATTAGTAGTATGGGCGTAATAAGGGTAGTGTTGGTTAAACCGCAATATTAAAACGGTTTGCAGTTCAAATCAGATTGCAATTCACGAACCAGTCAGTCACACTTGCGAATCACACACTGTAGGTACCTATACAACTCAACGATACGAAACGCGACAGTTTATGCATATGTTGTTCGTACGATGTCCAATGTTTCGATGATCCCGAGAGCTTAAAACCTAAATGACCGCTCGCTAAGGGCATCCCCTGTGGGACACGGGCCTCGGCTTAGCAGGGTCATTGAGGGAGGGCAGCAAGGGACAAGCTGGGTCAGGTTGATATTATTTTGGTGATTTAACGGTAATGGCTCAGCGGCGCAGGCTGGCTCGTTAGGCAAAAGAGGGTTTTGACGGGGGCGTCGCGATGTACCTCGTCGGCGAGGCCGGTATACGCGGAACGCGGTCTGTGTTTGTTTTTCCTAAGAGTACTGGTTTCCCTACTACTCTCTTGGTTCTGGGTGATGGGGTCATCGGGCTCAACAAGGGTATGCCGCGGTCGGCGGATCTTGCTGATCTGGGAGGGCGTGTATCTGGTAGCCGATACGATAAGGGGGTTCTGGTGCTTTTCAGCGGACTCTATGAAACGCTTTGAAAAACGTTTCATGAACTGTTTGATGGTGGGGATGTGGAGGTCGACATGGAGTCGCTCATTCCTAACGTATCACGGGGCTCCGTAACCTTTCGAAGAAACCGATTTTGGATAACCTGCAACCTATGGATCTGGTGAGGCTTAGCGTGTGCGAAGGCTATACACGCATAAGTCATTATCGGGCGTATGCACGTGGTGAAAATGCGTAGTTTGCATTTCAGGTATAGCTTGCTGCGTACATTCAGGATGTAATGAAGCCTACCGAGAGCGAAAACGGCACGACTGCGTACCGTCTTTATGTGCTCTCCGAAAGTAAGCTTTCAGTAGGGGATCACACCTAGATATTTGGCTTGCTCCACCCAAGGGATCGGCTTGCCAAATAACGTGATTGGGCTGGGACGTGGTGGGAAGAGACGAGTCTGGGGCTTGTAAAACAAGATCGCCTGTCTCTTCTCTGGGTTGACTTCCAGTCTCCACTTCCGGAACCAATCGCCTAGTGCGTTTGCGGATCTCTGGAGGTGGCCGGCTATTGCCTTCTCGCTATTGCCGGAGCAATAGATCGCCATGTCGTTAGCAATTAGAGCTAGCTGTGTCTTAGTACTAGTGGGAATATCGGTACTAAATAGCGAGAACACCAGAGGGGAGAGGACACCGCCTTGGGGTACTCCGGCGTTTGAGATTTGAGTGGACCTGTCCAAACAGTGCAAGCATTTGTCAGTTATCATGTAGCTCAAATTTATAACTTTAAGGAGCTCAACGATTTGACGAACAATGCCAAAGTAAAGACATTTGGGTAGGCCACATAAAGAACTAAAGCCGCCAGACTAACATTAAATGAACCTCTGACATACACAATACGTTATATGAGGACCATGCGACTTTTAATAACTTGTCTTCAAAACACGTAACATTATTTTTCTTTGAACTGTCAAGTGTCAAGAATAGAATTAAAAGTCGAAGTATGTTTTTGCAGGCAGATTCTATTGAATTTCTGATAATGAAGTTACACGGTAAGTACTTTGTTCGTTATGGCAAGACTTTTTCGGGAATAAAGAAGCCAGCAAAATTGTTATGTACGATACCAACGGTTAGTATATAATTATTTTTAGTGAATCTCTGCTGGAAGACAACAATTTTGTTTCGGTGTAATTGGCATCCTACAATAAAGCAGAACATTTGATGTAATTATAATTTCTATAATTATCAACAAATCTGGTTTGGGATGAAAGTAACACTTATTCCTTAAAATTAATTAGTTTCTGGACTTGCAATTCTAGAGTTTGATAAATTTTGTAATCGGTCTTCCATGAAATTTACCCTGAAAATTGAAAGATTGAAAAATTGAAAAGTTAAAAATAACGAATCCTGAAAAATATCAAGATCAAAAGCAATAGCTTTTCTGCTGGAAGAAATTTCTATTGAAATAAGCAGTATCTTTGTGCTCTTGGTTTCTGTACAAAATTTTCTATTTTTAACCGACTTCTAAAAAAGGAGGAGGTTCTCAATTCGGGTGTTTGTATTTTTTTTTAATGTTTGTTCGCGCATAACTCCGTCGCTTGCCAACCGATTTGGAAAATTCTTTTTTTGTTGGAAAAGGTATACTTCCCAAATGGTCCCATAAATTTTTTATCGAAATCGAACAAGCGGTTTTTTTGTTAATTTCAATAAATGATAGCAAATCTGTCGGGATAGCTGAAATCGCATATTTGTTTATTGTTTACACCAATTTATACCACGTACGCTGTGATGGGTATGTTTAGCTGGGAGTGAACCACTAAAAAGTGAAAAATAAATTAACTTTTTTACAAAAAATAAAACCGACTTCTAAACAAAAAAACCAAAAAGTATAAAATAACTTTCATTTCGGAAATCGGTGTTCAACAACAAAAAAGCAACCAAAAACACCGAGTTCCGAAATTAAAGATATTTTATACTTTTTGGTTTTTTTGTTTAGAAGTCGGTTTTATTTTTTGTAAAAAGTTTATTTTTAGTATATTGTGTGTTCCTACATAAAAAATAAATAAATAAAAATGCTGTATGACAGATTTGTGTCATGTTTTTATTTGAGTTCATTATTACAATTTAAGGTAAGTATATCGTTTAAAAATCGTATTTCATTACTACTACAGCAAAAAATATCTTGTATTATTTAAGGTTATTTATTTAACCATTATGAAACCACCTTTACGCAAAAGATGTGTTACTTTTGGGTTACATTTGTGTAACGGTAACAGAAAATCTGTTGTGTTACTTTTGTGATATTATATTTGACAATTTTGGTGGCCTTACCCTAATTCATTTCTTCATGCAAGCGTTTATTTAGCATTGGTTTTTCGCCAACCCCTTCTCTGTCTTGATTTCTTTACTTTGTTCCCCATTTCAAATACGCTACAATTCATTTTCATACAATTATCTTCGTTACGTTATTAAATCCGCGCGTGAGCGCAAGCGACACAAGCTCCCCGTCCGATGGCCGACGGCGGACTAAAGCGGACAGGAGGGCGGCGCGGCGGCTCTGCTTATAATGGGAAAAATTCGCGCGAATTTAGGTATTTCCTTCTTATTGTTAAACAAATACATATTTTGAAAATGTAAAGTGTATACGTTCTATAAAACATGTAGTTTAGTCATTATTAAAAAACTGATGACCTTTCGCGAAGTATTCACGCCGTACTAAGCGTTTGTTGTGTTTTTTAGAGATAACTTTGTGAATTTATTCTATCGAGCTAACTTTATCAAATCGTGTTTCCATCGTGTATACTGCCTAGTATATATGGCCAATAATACCAATTTATTTCCTTAGATTTTAATTTATTTGTTTACTACTTCAAACAACCGTTATAAAATCGCGTTTTTGTGGATAAAAAGCTCGGTGCCCCGTTAACTTCATACGCCTGGTAGGACCGGTAGGTTTTACAGCTGTCTTTAGAATCTTCTTCGTCCTCTTCTAATTTAATTAAGTTGGGATCCGATCTCCTCACGTGTCAAACGACTTTGGGTGCTTTGAAGGTGTACCCGTGGTTTCTCGCACGTTCTTCTTTATAGAGATCTTCGCTTTCGAACATTCAAATATTCATGTTTTTTGACTAATCGACATTGGCAGTTCAAAACTGCCTGCAAAATGGTTTATTTTTGTAATAACTGCTTCGAATCTTTGAATACTCTTTTGTAATATAATGCAAATAAAAAGAAAAACAAAACAAAGCTAAAGAAATTATTTTTAAAACTTTTGAATAGGAAGCCCTTCGCTCTTTTTTGTTGGGGCACAGTAATAAACGTCCATAAGTGAACCAACTTTTAATATTTTTTTCATTGTCCTCTGTAAACAACACTACGAATACGTTGGTAAACTACATGGTGGAAGAACAAAAGCGTCACCAATATAGACTTCACAGCACGTTGGGTTGATGGGGATGTTAAATACCTTCCTCATTAGACATTTAAATAACAGTGTGTTTGCTTTGGCTCCAGGTGGGCGGCGTGGTCGGCAATGGGATGCTTCGGCTCGCCAGGTGGCAAAAGCAACGAAGACGACGCCAAGAAACAGAAACGGCGCAGCGATGCCATCACCAAGCAGCTGCAGAAGGATAAACAGGTCAGCATATATCCTCAGGCGAAAAATATCCACTGCTGGATAAAGGCCTCCTTCAAGTGGCGCCGCAGCAACCTATCTCGTGTTTCTTAAAAACTAAAAAAACTGCTGGAAATACATTTGTCTCCTCCAAAAGTCGCCACATCGACTGTTCCTGTGCTTCTAGCAAAAAACAAATAATGTCGTTAATCTAGAAGTCGCAAGTAGGGTTGCTGAGCATGGGATCCTGTTAAGAGGTTCAGGAAACTCAGTAGCAGCTCAGTAATAGGGACTTATAACATAACTTACAAAATGGCCCTAAAGGAACGCAGATGGCGTGATAATTATGTTAGTCCTCGCTACCTGCTACACCACTTAAGCTTTTACGAAAGGACTTTGTTTGGAAGGCTTTAGAAGCGTACCCCAAGCAATCGCTTCTACCTTCAGATAGGTGCGCAACGCGATGTGGAGGCCTGAGTATAGGCCCAAACCTTTTCAGACTTTTGAAATTAGGCCCAATTGGGTTAAAAACACAGAGGTCAAATGACAAATATGTCACAAGGAATGACCTCAGGTTAGCAACTACCTCAGGAATTAAAAGTACTCAGATTTGTGCAAGTGAGTTTTACAATGCCGGGTCCACACGATACGACTTTGGTGTGGACAGGCCTTAATACACAGAAACAATTCTATGGATGTTAATGGAAGTCTCTGTAGTGTGGACGGTCCATTAGAATTGTTTGAATGATTTGTAACTCGCTCGGTTCCCGATTCCAGCTATATCGCGCGACGCACCGGCTGCTGCTGCTGGGCGCGGGCGAGTCGGGCAAGTCCACAATCGTGAAACAGATGCGCATCCTGCACGTCAACGGTTTCTCCGACAAGGAGCGCCGCGAGAAGATCGAGGACATCAAGAAGAACATTCGAGACGCGATACTTGTAAGTTCCCTTATTTATTTATTTTCAGCATTTTCTGTCCCACTGCATGGCAGGTCTCCCATTCATCCTGCCAGTGCCGGGAGGTGAGTTTTCTTTATAAAGGAGCTAGATACGGGAGCTAGATCTAGGTTTTGTCCGCGACTTCGTACGCGCATATTTTGTTTTTCCCGTTCCCACGAAATGCTCTTTTAGTGCGGGGAGCACTAAAAGTCCCTACAGTCCCCAAGGAACCTTCATCTTTGAGGAGTGTTTGGAAGCTTCCGCCTGACGCAGTTATTCACCGGACACGGCTGTTTCGGGATGTACCTGTTTTGGATTCGGCGGGAGGACATGTCCGAGTGACAACACCGTGTGGATCGCCCGGAGGATACGGTGGAGGTCTGCCCTGCTTGGGCGGAGTAACGCCGTGTCCTCGTCGTGGTGATCGGCGATGGCGACCTCTCGCTTCCGGCCCTGGTTCAAATCATGGTCCGGAGCGAGGAGGCATGGGAGACAATCATCTCCTTTTGCGAAGCAGTGATGCTAGCGAAGGAGAAGGAATCAGGTCCAAGTCGAAAAAAGAGGGGCCTACATGCCAAATATCAGCGTTCTACGATCAGTAGCAGTTTTGGCTGGGCGTTGTCTGACCGTCAGTAAAGCAATAGTTTTACATCTATTGATTATTAATCTTTGGAACTATCCTCACCTTCACCAGCAAACAAGATAATATCAAGAGGGACTTTTCGCACGAATTTGTCAAAACAATGAAATCAATAGAATTTTGTGAAAAATCCCAGACTTCGACAAAAAATATGGTAGAATTTAGAGATGATTCCTAGAATTTGCCAAAGTAACGGTAAAATTTAGGGATTATTCTCAGAATACGCCAGAAACCTTGATGGAGGATTCCCAAATTCGACAAAATAATAATAGGCTTAGGGATTGTCAAAAATAATGAAAGGATATAGGCAGTTTGATATATATATAGATATTGGCCTGCTTATTACATTTATGACGCTCAAAACATTACTCTCCATTAAGCACAGCATTGAGTTTGATCGCCGACACCGTAATCCAACCAATTTCAGGCACCTACTTTCTCAATAGCTAATCAACATTGAATACTGTATTTTGTACGTTGCCTTATTATGAACTAGCAGCGCCCCGCGGTTTCACCCGCGTTGTTCCCGTTCCCGTGGCAATACGGGGATAAAATATAGACACACTCCACAATAACGTAGTTTTCTATTGGTGAAATAATTTTGAAAATCGGTTCTGTAGATCCAGAGATTACTCCTTACAACGTCACAAACTCACAAACGTTACCTCTTTATAATATTTATTTATTTATTTATTTTGGCCAACCAACAACTGTATATACTCGTACAATTTACTATACAAATGTTGTTCTATTAATTAAGGTTAGTATTACAGTTTATTATAGGTTAGCACCGCATGCCCCATAAAAGTAAGAACTATGATACAAATTAATTTGCACCATGATATAAAATTAAATGCTAAGTACATTAAAAAAAAACCATTAAAAATAAGATTAATATCAGTCTTAAATTTAATACAAAAGAATGCAAAGAAAATTATATTAAAAATACACGGAATAATTTTAGTATAGATTTGACTGATGTATCATTGTTTGTGTCACTTTCAGACAATCACGGGCGCTATGAGCACCCTGACGCCGCCCATTCCGCTTGAAAAGCCTGAGAATAAGGCGCGCGTCGACTATATACAGGTATGTCATTGTTTTATAGCTAACTAGCAGCGCCCCGCGGTTTCACCCGCGTAGTTCCCGTTCCCGTATGAATACTGGAATAAAATATAGACTATGTTACTCAGGGTGAATGTAGCTTACTAATTAGTGGTGAAAGAATTTTTGAAAGCCGTCCAGTAGTTTTTGAGTTTATTCGTTACATACAAAAATACAAATCTTTCCTCTTTATAATATTAGTATAGATAGGGAACGTGCACGGCGTAGTAGACCATGCCATCTAGTGTTGCAAATCTGAAACTATTACGTAGTAAATATTTGACTTGTGCTGCCACCTATACTTACTGCACCCTCCGTTTAGGGGAACGTGCACCAAGTAGACTGTGCCATCTAGCGTTGCAAATTTGAAACTTATAAGTAAAATATACTTGACATTGACGCGTCTGTGCTGCCACCTATAGTTTCTGCACGTTCCCTATAGTTTTTTACGTACCTACTGAAGTTTATAAAATAACAAAACACTGTCATTACTCTGTTGAAACGATAAGTACGTTTGAAGGACACACTGAACTTTGCAGTTGAAAAAAATGTTCTCCCACACATCGATGCACGTCACGGTCATTTTTTCAACTGCAGAATAAAAGTTTTTAATCACAGTTTTGTTTATTCATGTGATAAAACTGCAAATTATCAATTTTCAGACTTTTTCCATTATCTGTGCTGTAATTTCATGATTCTGGGTCAACGGGAACTTTCCTATAGGTTTTAATTTACTCGCAAGTACCAAAATATATCGCAAAAATTTGGCATAAATAGCCGCATTTTTTTTTGCGTAGACTACGAAGCTTGATTTGAGCGCCATTCGACCTACGTATTTCACAGTAATTTCAACATGATGCCTCCACGAGTTCCTGAAAAAAAATGTCGTGACAGACCGACACACAGACAACGAAGTGATCCTATAAGGGTTTCGTTTTTCCCTTTGGAACCCTAAAACTCGAATTAACAGTGTTTCCTATATTATTCCAGGACGTAGCGTCCCAGCCCGACTTCGACTACCCCATGGAGTTCTACGAGCACACAGAAGCGCTGTGGAAGGACCTGGGCGTGCAGCGCACCTACGAGCGCAGCAACGAGTACCAGCTCATCGACTGTGCCAAGTAGTACGTCACCACACTGATCTTATGTCCCGCCCCGACTTTTGCCTAACGAGCCAGCCCGCGCCGCTGAGCCATTAGCGTTAAATCCCCTAAATAATAATAACTGACCCAGCCTGTCCCTTGCTGCCCCTCTCAATGACCCCTTTAAGCCGAGGCCCGTATCCCACTGGGGATGCCCTTAGCGAAGCGGTCATTTAGTTTTTAGTAGTTTTTAGCCCTGGCTGGGGGCCTTAAATTCATTTGAGGCCACCACAGGATTGTTCGTTGAAGCAGTAACCAGCCTTAGTGTGCTGAACTGCGAGTGGTCCATTCCAAAAAAAAAATATCTGTTCTTATGCACGCCAGAGGCCGGAGAAGAAACAAGCTGTAATATACAGGGTTATTTGTAAAACACCAACGACCTCCTAAGGGGTCATTGTACTCATCATTATGAACAACTTTTACTATGGGACCAAATCTGAAATCGCGAAAAAAAAATCAGCTGTTCCCTACATTTTCATTATTTATACGAACATAAATGTAAGTAACAGCTGATTTTTTTTTTCGCGATGTCAGGGTTGGTCTCATAGTAAAAGTTGTTCATAATGATGAGTACAATCCTCTTAAGATTTTGTTGGTGTTTTACAAATAACCTTGTATACTGTTCAACACTGGAAATACCCGTTGTGACATTCAAAGTACTCGATCTAGACCAAGCACTAAACATTTTATACAAATAATAGCCTTTTCAACTAAAACTTTGGTGTCTCGATTCTATCTCTTAGATCTCTCGATCATAACGCACAACTCTTGGGAATTATGCGGCATGCCGTAGGTAGCCATATTTTTGCCGGTGTTGACGAATTTGTTCGAAAGTCACCGCGGCCCTGAGACGCAAAGAGCATTAGGAGGAACACGGGTGGGTTTAGTCAGTAAAAGCCTGACACTACCTTTTGCTCCGTCCAGAGCGGAAGAAGAAATTTCATGATCTGCTAACCATAAAAAAGATCGCCATACCATACCTTTCTCCATTTTTAAACTATTCTAACTCTGGTTCTGTATTGAAATTGATGGTTGCATCTCAGTTATCAACTACTGTTTTAGGAAAAAACAAACGAATATTTGTTGGTTTAAACTTTATGCACTAGTAAAAAGCGCTGTACAAAAGCGGACTTAATGCGATACGAAAAAAACAATCAATCAATCTCGTATAACACACCAAGTATAAAGTTTAGCAGCCCTACCATGACGTCTTAAATCCATCATGATTCCTGTGTCAGAGAGAGACGGAGTTACACAAGACGAATAGCACTATCCCTTTCCCTCACAAGAATCATGATAGCATTGGCACTTCGTTGTACGGCCACTGCTCTTATACAACACCCATAGAAGTAAAAATACCGCTTTCAAACAGTTTCTCAAGGACTATCGAGTGTTTGAACTAATGTAATAATGTTGTTTCGTCAGTTTCCTGGACCAGGTGCACATAATAAAGCAGCCGAACTACACGCCGACCGAGCAGGACATCCTGCGCTGCCGAGTGCTCACCTCCGGCATCTTCGAGACGCAGTTCGTCGTCGACAAAGTCAACTTCCAGTGAGTGCCGTCACATACTGACACTCGCCCTGTTGGCGTACCATGAGGTGCTAAAACGTGAGTCTTCCGAGCGAGAAAGAGGGATAGAGTTATACAACCTTTGTTATATAGCTCCATCCCTTTTACTCGCTCGGAAGATTCACGTTTTAAGACGTCATGGTACACCCGCTGGCTTTACACGGTAGCGGAACATTAACACATGGAACAGAATAGGCGTAAAACCTCAAAAGGGGTCATTGAACTCATCATTATCATTTCAAAAGTCAGAAACAGAAATTGTAAAAAAAAAACAATGGTTAATATGTCGAGTTATGCGCATGTATGGATGGGGCATTCGATTGTTTCATTGCGTTCATGGATCGTCATATTATTTGGAGATGCGCCAGCGGTGCCACTGCTAAACTCAACATTTTTTTTGGGCGAAGGTAATGTCTAACTCTGCCATGCCGTCCGGGGAGAAGACGGGGTTATGTGGGGCTTGCACCCTTTAACAACTTCACCTATGCGCCTAGATTTCTTTTTTAAATTTTGCCTCGATGGGTGGACCATACTAGAACTGTTACGCATGACATTCGCGACCCAGACAGCGTAGCCCACTTCTGGGCTCCCTGTTCTTTGGCCGCCTTCGGGCTTGCTCCTGCTTCAGCGTCGTCCGGGTGCACTTGGACATCATCACAACTCTAGGGACCTTGCAGTGTGGACGACAGAGTCCCGATCTTCCCTTCCGTGGACAGAAATGACGTGAAGATTCTGGCTTGTTGATAAATAGTTAATGAGTGGGGGGAAGAGTGTTCTGATAGTTATCATTGGGTAACTGAATAAGTGGAGCATAAACATAAGCATAATCAGCCTCTCAATGTTCCCACTGCTGGGACTCAGGCCTCCACTCTAGGAGAGGGAAAGGGCCGTAATCCACCACGCGGGCGCAGTGCGGTTCGAATTTCTGGTTCTAGGACATGCCAGTTCCCTCACGATATTTTCCTTCACCGTTTTGAGAGCAGTGGTGATGAAGTTAATTACACAAAGTAATGCGCCTGCCTGGGTTTGAACACGCGACCTACATTACGTAAGTCGGGGCCGTTACCACTCGGCCACCACTGCTCTACTGAATAAGTGTACTTAAACGTATTTATAAAGTTACAAAAAAAAAATGTAATGTCATCTTCCTCTCCCTCCAGCATGTTCGACGTAGGCGGGCAACGCGACGAGCGACGCAAGTGGATCCAGTGCTTCAACGACGTCACGGCCATCATCTTCGTGACGGCGTGCTCGTCCTACAACATGGTGCTGCGCGAGGACCCCACGCAGAACCGGCTGCGGGAGTCGCTCGACCTCTTCAAGAGCATATGGAACAACAGGTGACTCTAGCTCTCCACTTTGGGCATAATGCAGCTTCTTAGAACTGCCCCATATACAGTTTTCATAGAAATAAATGAAACTCCGCATATCATCAGCTAGATAGTTGCTCGACATAAAAATAGAAAAAAAAACTACATCGATCGCTTTTCGATTAATCAGTCGATAGCTGCAGTATTGGAGCGCACATACACTCGACTTAACAGTCGATCCTCGATCGGCGTCACTAATGACAATTACGTAGATTTATTAAGACTATACACGCGTAAATTGTCACAGCACACAACGCCATAAAATAGTTGCATATATGCGGTTGGCCTAATTTGCGCTGGAATACCGTCAGAACAAAAAATACTACAGTCAGTCTATCCCAGCCTGCTTTTAAAGGTCGTTCTATCTAGCTAAGGAGTGTCCCAAGCCTACGCTTTCCGTTTCCGTGCTACACTCCATAACTGGTTCACTTCAATGTCCATTAGACTTTTGAAAACAATTCGCAAAGCAGATTCACAAAGATAATCAGAATTGCCAAAGCAAATTCACAAAGATAATCACTATTCTCAAAGACAACCACCGTCCCCAAAGCACATTCACAAAGACAACCACTATTCCCAAAGCACACTCATAAAGACTAGCCCTATTCCCAAAGCACCCTTACAAAGACAACCACCATTCCTAAAGCACACTCACAAAGACAACCACCATTCCCAAAGCACACTCACAAAGACAACCACCATTCCCAAAGCACACTCACAAAGACAACCACCATTCCCAAAGCACACTCACAAAGACAACCACCATTCCCAAAGCACACTCACAAAGACAACCACCATTCCCAAAGCACACTCACAAAGACAACCACCATTCCCAAAGCACACTCACGAAGACAACCACCATTCCCAAAGCACACTCATAAAGACAACCACCATTCACAAAGCACACTCACAAAGACAACCACCATTCACAAAGCACACTCACAAAGACAACCACCATTCACAAAGCACACTCACAAAGACAACTACCATTCCCAAAGCACACACAAAGACAACTACCATTCCCAAAGCACACTCATAAAGACAACCACCATTCACAAAGCACACTCACAAAGACAACCACCATTCCCAAAGCACACACAAAGACAACCACCATTCCCAAAGCACACTCACAAAGACAACCACCTTTCCCAAAGCACACTCTCAAAGACAACCACCATCCACAAAGCACACTCACAAAGACAACCACCATTCACAAAGCACACTCACAAAGACAACCACCATTCCCAAAGCACACTCTCAAAGACAACCACCATCCACAAAACACACTCACAAAGACAACCACCTTTCCCAAAGCACACTCACAAAGACAACCACTATTCCCAAAGCACACTCGCAAAGACAACCACCATTCCCAAAGCACACTCGCAAAGACAACCACCATTCCCAAAGCACACTCACAAAGACAACCACCATTCCCAAAGCACACTCACAAAGACAACCACCATTCCCAAAGCACACTCACAAAGATAACCACCATTCCTAAATAACACTCACAAAGACAACCACCATTCCTAAAGCACACTCACAAAGACCAGCACTATTCCCAATGTACATTCACAAATTCAAGCAATATTCCCAAAGTAGAAGTGCATTTGTATAACACGGGTGGTAACCCACCCGCTCCTTCCAATGCCCTTGCGTTCCAGAGACACGTTAACTCTTCAATTCCGCAACCCTGGCAGGTACTTCCCTTAAACTATGCTGACATCTTTAAGAACGCTTGTGAAACAACGTGCCGTCGAGCCGCCCCTGGTCTTTGTCGGCCGGCGAGCTACAAATTGCTCGCCATCTGCAATCTCAAGCTGCAGGCCGCAGGTTCCAGACAGGGAATTGCCTGCGACTCCCGTTGCCTAGGGCGTCTCCTGCGGTGGCTGGGGCGCGAGGATTGCCTTGACTACAAGTCTTAATTTTGTTTGGCACAGATGGCTGCGCACGATATCCGTGATCCTGTTCCTGAACAAGCAGGACCTGCTGGCGGAGAAGGTGCTGGCGGGCAAGTCGCGGCTGGAGGAGTACTTCAGCGAGTTCGCGCGCTACAGCACGCCGCCCGACGCCGCGCCCGACACGCGCGACCACCCCGACGTCGCGCGCGCCAAGTACTTCATCCGAGACGAGTTCCTTGTGAGTATGCTATACCAGCTAGTTTTACAGCACGCCGCCCGACACTCCTTTAAATATTTTTCGCTATTCCTCTCTCCCTGAAAGGAAAAACAACCCTATCTTAATCCACGTTCAAAAGACCCATATTTACCAACACACGAACACAAACCTCAATACACCATCACCAAAAAGCTAACTTATTCCTTATGAATTGCAGCGCATAAGTACAGCGAGCGGCGACGGCAAGCACTACTGCTACCCGCACTTCACGTGCGCCGTGGACACGGAGAACATCAAGCGCGTGTTCAACGACTGCCGCGACATCATCCAGCGCATGCACCTCCGGCAATACGAGCTGCTCTAACCGACGCTAGAGCTAATAGGTAACCACCATTCTCTTATACGAGCTGCTCTAACCGACGCTAGAGCTAATAGGTAACCACCATTCTCTTATACGAGCTGCTCTAACCGACGCTAGAGCTAATAGGTAACCACCATACTCTTATACGAGCTGCTCTAACCGACGCTAGAGCTAATAGGTAACCACCATTCTCTTATACGAGCTGCTCTAACCGACGCTAGAGCTAATAGGTAACCACCATTCTCTTATACGAGCTGCTCTAACCGACGCTAGAGCTAATAGGTAACCACCATACTCTTATACGAGCTGCTCTAACCGACGCTAGAGCTAATAGGTAACCACCATACTCTTATACGAGCTGCTCTAACCGACGCTAGAGCTAATAGGTAACCACCATACTCTTATACGAGCTGCTCTAACCGACGCTAGAGCTAATAGGTAACCACCATTCTCTTACCCACCATCATCATTTACAGCTGGACTAAGGACCCCTCAAGAGTCGCCTCATCGGCCGGTCCTTTTGCTCTTGTCCCAATTTATTTGGGTCAACGGTCCATTAACTCTTTCAAATTTTTAGCTAACTCCCGGTTACAGTTTGTGTTTCCTAATTACTACAGGGCTTGGAAGTCTTATCGGCATAAACTGGATGCGAGAAGCCGAAAATAGATCTAAGTGGCGTGCAATTGAAGAGGCCTATGTCCAGCAGTGGACTGCAACAGGCTGTTGATGATGATGATGATGATGAATATGTTATGTGTATATGTACATCATCGCTTTACGTGAAATAAGATAGTTTTCAAACGCGAGCCTATCAATATAATTTAAAAAGATTACTACGTTGCGGTCGACTTTTAGTCTTACCGGAAGCAGCTGGATACCAATAATTTACATAGAACGACTGCATAATATGCTGACCTCCTACCCGCTTTAGCAGCTAAATCTTAACGAAATTTAACATAGATGTAGCCAATGTGGAGAAGACTATATACTCAATACATTTATTGCTTCCACATGTGAACTTAGGTGGTATGTTTTACAAAAATATGATCTTTGTGGACCTTGTCGGGCACAGCAAAGTAGGAGAGAGGAAGAGTATACTATTTTAATGTATAATAGCGTCCTTAAACTATTTGTAAATTAATTAATATTAAAAAAAAAACATATTAACATTTGGATATTTATTTGGATACGTGATTATAGTTAGTTATTTTTATTTTATATAAGATTTTATAACTTAGATTAAAGTAAGTAGCGCGACGTTACGCTTCGCATGCATTTCCCTTGGCGGCGCCACTTGTATCATCATGTTACGTAGCTTAAGTACTAGGAAACTTTACCGTAACGAGAGCTGTTACAGTATTTTGTAATTTTGAAGCTCAAATTAAGGTTTTTTTATACGTTTTTTTTTGCATTTAGTTAAAGTAAGTAAATACCAATAAAAAATAAGTAAGTACAGCATTGTAAGGAATGTTATACCACAGAAAAACGTCAAAGCGGCTTCCTCATACAAAAGTTACAGTAGTGCAGTGTGCTGATTCTGATTGGTCGACAGGAAAATGATGTTGTAGTGTGCTGATGTCCAAAATGAGGTCAAAAATTCTCTGCTATAAATGATGAGTGATCTCTCTCTTACAGATAAAGTTCGTGCGAAGGCTCGGTAGGCCCGCAACGCAAGTCCCGATCAGCAATACATACAACGTACAGCCGTGAGTCCCCTCGTTCATTTACGCCGCAACGATGCCGCTTCGTGACGATTCTATCGTGACGGAATGTTTCCGTCATTACACGTATAGTTGTCAGAAATTATCGCCATTTTTTGTGAGCAAGTGAACAGAAATAAGGTGTGTTTAGTTCGGAAATAAAGTTTTTTTTTGTAAAAGTATCTGGGACAAAGCAGCTTCGGATTCCATCAAGATCTCGAATATTTTCAAGTAAGGTTCACAACTTATTTCTCGATTTTGATTTTGGTAAATCACCAAGAAATGTTAGACTCTTGTAAGTGGCGATTATATTCTAGGCGATTATGAATCGGTTAGGAAGCGATGATCGTTATGTCGCGGCTAGCGACGCTCCCATGGTGTTTCCGAACGTCAGAGTTCCCAAAAAGCTGGCAACTTTAGTCGATTTCATGTGAGAATTTACTAAATATGTGTAAAAATACAACGTTATTGTGAATTTCTTCATGAATTGTCTGTAGTCCGTAGAACAATGCCATTTGTTTCCATAAGTACTTGTGTGAAGCCTTATGCAATGAAGTATCCAATTCTATTCTAAAAAGTGTGACAAAAAAACGCTAAACTACCATGGGCATAGTGGCATTGTTATAAAGTACAGTTTATTTCATCTTTAGTAAGTTGTCATCTCAGTCGATTTTGTGAACGCACATCACTACGTTCCAAATTCGAAAACGTAGTGCTGTGACGTTGTCGGGTCTATTGGGTTGTGACGCAATTCGACTAAATTCGACTGCTCGATTAGAAGCGTGGAGTTTTCGAATATTCGCCAGTTATGTTAATATTGATTCGATTAATCGATCGAACTATTTACGTATATTTAATTCAGTTGACACAAAAATCGTACTTATAAGTTGTTCTTAATTCTTATTATTATAATTATTTGCTTCAAGATTCTATTATAAAGTGATAGTTGTTGATTTTAAAAACGTTTATTTTTAATTGTAACTTATATACATTTAAATCATTGCGATATTCACAGTAAATGCTGGGTTAGGACACAGTGTAGTCGACTACATTTTATCAAATGTTTTAATCGACTAAAATTGTTTGGGAACCGAGAATCGACTAATTTCCCGTGAGCGTTATTGGTAACATTGTGTTGATAATCGCCAAAACAGACTTTAGAAATATGACGGTAATTTGGGTGGATTTTTAGTCGATTTGAAGTAAGTGAGAGTCTAGATCGTGGTCTGTCTATAATAGACTGGTTCGTGTAAAGGTGCGAGCGACCAGGCTGGGGGGGCGGCGGCGAGACGGCGACGGTACGTTACCGACACGATAAATAGACAAAATTTAAAAATTGCTTCTTTATCTCTGAGAAAAGAATTACAATTAAACTGTATAATGTAAAAATTAAATCTAGGAAAACATTAAATTAAACATTTTAGTAATTCAAGACTCCGTCGGCGTACGCCCGCCCCGCAGCTGATCTAAACGGTTTTATATTAAGGATCATCGATGTTTAGTAACGCCTCGAGGCTAGTTCAATAGTATTCACTACACTTTCGTCTACACAAGTTTTGTAGGTTTTAAGCTTAATTGGGATAAAGGTTTGGACTATGCACGGCCAAATTGGCCGTATTGTATAGTATTTTAGTCGTTATTCCGATGCGAAAATGAGTTAGTACTATTTGTCCTATTTTCTTGGCTCCGATTTCGAACTAATCTGATAAATTTTGGCCAAATTATAAAACAGAGAGTGATAGTGTTTTTAACTGAAAATAAAATGTGAACTGACTCTAAGAAATCTATTTTAATTGTCTCTGATAATTTGCTTCCACGCACAATTTTTTTATTTTATTTTTAATGTGTAGTCCAATACCTTAACCAAAATAACCGAGCGCAATCATTTTATGCTCAAATTAGGCCAAATCTTTATTTAATTTACTACAAGAAAAAAATCTGAATGAAATGATAATTTTATAGCGAAATTATACAATCAAAGTATAGCCATGTTTTTTTTCTAGATCAAAATATTTTAAATGTCTGTATATTTTTGATTACAGAACTTTTTAATTATTATTTTTTTCTTTTGGGAGTGATTTTTGGGGTGGTCACTAATGTGTTAGTTTCTGAATTAAAATGAACTAGAGAGATGGTAACTATATAATATATTAAAACTGAATTGGGCTCCAACATGAATAGATACAATTTTAATGAGATTAAGCCTATTTCTAAAGCTTAATTATGAAAACGTCGTAAAGTAATAACAACAAAAATACGTAGAAAAAGTATCTAACACATAAGTGCTCATCTTTATTTAGTTTTACAGAATAGTTAAAAAAAGTTATATATTTTAATTGTTTATCAAATGTACGTCTTCCAATATTGTCTATAGGTTTTATAATTTTATTCTATTTCGTTTTGTCTAACTCGTTTATAGCACAATTTTTGACTAAAATGTAACAAATAAAAGTGCTTTCGTAGATGTTAACTTAGTTTTTAACCTTTTTTTTTTGTAATATTGAACTTTTAGGAACATAAGGCCCAAAGATCCGGCCGTATGTGATACGGCCGGCTGAATATCAATATCTTAGCAGTATTTGAGTTAAAAAAAAAATATTTTCAAAGATTATTACTATTTTTTTTTACATATTAAGATGGACACAAGTTTAGCCTTTAAGTACAAAGATTACTAACCTATCCTAACATTAATTTACTAAATATAACTATCATTATTATTTATATAAAAATTATTAAATTGGTTTATGTACTTACACATTGTGCTATTTTAAGAAAATATTTTTAAAATACAAAATGATCTATTCTGTCGTTATGAATCTTAATATATTTTTTATTTTGTGATTTTTTATTAACCGTTTAAGTTATTGTTGGCTAACCATTGGAATCATTGGCAATTTTCTCGCTCTGCACTCATTCCACTGAAATATTGTAAAATATCATAGCAATATACATAGGAGTTGCGATAAGTAATGGTTGATCTTTGAATTAGTAACCAAATCTATTTCACCATAAGCGACTTCTAATTCGTTGGTTACTCTTAAAAGCAATTCTTCTGAATTTGTGAAATAGTCTATAATACCTTAAGCGGTAAAATAATAAACTTGTTAATAAATAATTTGTTAGAAAATGGTCCTTAATATAAGAAAGTTAAGCTGGAGTTTGTGTTATGTGCCATAATGTAGTGTTGCCAGCGGAAACACCATATCCTATGTTACCATACTAAAAAAAAAACTGAATAATTCCTTCCTTCGTATCGTATGTAAAGTAACAAAAAATCGCTATTTTTTGCTTTCTAATCGTAACACTATCGTTATTTTTTTTTAAATATAACTATATTGAAACTGTACTTTTTTTTCTTTTTTGTGTTTTATAAGTTTCACTTTAAATGTAAGTAGAAGAGAATATAACGTACATTTAAAATATTAAATGAAGTATATGTTAATTCATAATGTGGTATGGAGGTTTCCACAGGTTTTGACTGCCTGTCAATTATATACGACTATGAATATGTCGGACGAGCGCGGCTGCATTGATATTGATGCTAAATTTATAATCCTGACTTTAAACTAAGTTATTTAACATTCTGGGCGTGGTATTATAGGTATTTTCTTGCAAAAACAGTAATTTCAAATTAAATGAATTGGTTTTTTTCCAGCAATGTCATCCGCGTTCGTAGAATCGTGCAATAAGGCAACCTCTGTACTAGCAGCATCACTATAGAATCATTGTGTAATTAAAAATTAACATGGCATTCTTTATTATATATGTAATTTTAAAAAAAAGTACTATTTGGTAGCTATTTAAGTAAGTAATAGCGTAAAGCAAAATAAAGTGGAATGCAAAAGTAACAAAAAAAGGTATAATATTATAATGTAGACTGCTAAAGTATGGGTTACTTTCTGTATTGCAGTACTGCGGGTAGTTGGATCTGTTCGGGCCGAGTCGCTACTTTTAATACTTTTACCAAGACTTGGACTTTTTGTCCTCCGCCATAATATTTACGACTAACTGAATGACGTTTCATGTCAATTTCTAATCGCATAACGCCGCAGCACAAGCTGATACTTTTGATTCCAAATTATATTTAGTATGATTAAATCACTGGGTGTATGTTTTAAAATAGCATTATGTTGGACTCATGTTTTTTAGTTGGCATAAACAAACAACTCTTATCAATGGAGTCAGAACTATTATAAAATACAGGAATCAAAACTGATAAACAAAAAAATGAAGTCGTTTTGACCCTAAAACTTATCTAAGACCTAGTTTAAGATCGTTGTTAAAATCAATCTGCCCAGCCTCTCCCCAAATATTTTAGGGTCGAATTCCAATTTAACCGAATACAGTAAAATATAGTTTAATTCCATGGAGAGACTGCCTGCCTAGATCGAATAAACAGTTATCGACACAAATTATAATTTTCCTGAACATTAACTTGTGATATTTGCTACAGCAACTTTGTTACCAATGTGAAAGTATTAAGAGTCGTCTCTCGGTACAAGGAACATACTGTCATTTCGAGATCTTAACGTACGCACATGTTTAGTTCGAACTGAGTTCAATCGTAGGCCGGGGCTATGTGCGAGTTTACATAACTAGATATTATATTCATGTGGAAAAGTAAGACAAGAAAACGTATATACAAATAGTTAAACAAATTTATTGTAGTAAAATTGATGAAGATAAGTTGATAATATTTGTGAGTAATGGCTTCCGTTTGAGAATAGGATGTAAATCGCAGTGTATGGAAATGATAACAAAAAAGGGTTTGATTGTAAACAAAGGGCATAGTTTCATAAACTAGCCCGAAAATAAATAGTTTATTATCAAATCTGTTAATAGGAAAATGGAAATGAAGCTTTCCATATTGATGATCTAGTTATGTAAACTCTTTCACACGTAAAAGCAGCGCCCGGCTAAGCTTTTGATATAAAAGTACACGACTTAGAGAAAAATCACGATTTCATAGGAGAGCACTTTGAATTCTAAAACGATTTCATGATTATTATATAGTTACGCTTGAGTTGTCGGCTATAGCTATTTAGTTGACTAATATTAAACACATTCTTTTAATATAAATGCCAGTTTTAAGCTCACAGTGTTTTCGGTTGTTTAAACTTCAAAGACTTGAAAATGATACGTAAACAATTTAGTTGGATTTTTTAAACATTTATGCAGTTCTTCTATAGTCGGGTCATGTAATGCTAATATTTCCTCACAAATTGTATATATCGCGTTAGCGCATTTTTAGGGGTATTTCGTCCATTTAAATGAGTTTTTGAACTAGGTGTTTTTAAACTAAAGACTAGATGGTAAAGGACAAGTAATGAAAACTTGCGAATCGTGGCGGAGTAACATCAGCCTAGGACAAGTGTCAGAGTCTGATACGAGAGACAGTGCGGAAGTGATCCCCTAAGAAATGTGTACGTAATACAAGTATGTACCTAAACATTGTATATTGCTGTCCTGCCCTCCTCCCCTTACGATTTAAGTGAACGCAATAACGTGTGAGTCATAGTAACGTGTATAAAGATAGCTTAGAACATAATTTTCTATGTTTTTCAATATTTAGATGAAATACTGCCAGTGTCGTGCTATGTCGGAGATGTAGGCTTTCCGTTCGTCTTCGTTCTCGGGGGCATGTTTTCATTTACAGTGAAATCCGTTTGTAATGACGCCGCCTATATTGAGCAACCGCTTAATATGAAGTAAAACAGAGATAAATTTGGTATTCAAATTGAATTCTTAAAAAAAAAATTGCGGATATAATAATGACTTCGTTTATTGACATGTCGCTTAATTTGACCTATTTTTCAGAAATTATGATTCTTGATTTGTTTCCGACTCGTTTTGTTTTGATCGATCTACGACTACCTACATTTTTTTGTGTTTCTCCTTATTACATGAAATACCAAACAAAGATGGGAATTTGTTTAATTCCTAAGATTACGCTTTTTTATGACGTCCGCTTAGTATGACGTATTAGAACTTCCCTTGGATGTCATTGTAGGCGGATTCAACTGTACATATTTTCATATAATCGTGTCGGGCGCAAACAATATCGAGGTAGGTTTCATACTTTGTTTCGCGTGTTCGGATCCTTTACTAGTAGTTACGTAACGTCCGTTGCCAATAACCAAATAGTATTGAAAGATTCCTCCTTTTTTAATATATCTTCATAGTAGTGTTAAGTGAATGTACTGGCGCACAATGTATGTGAGGACGTGTCGAGTACCGTTTTGTTTATACAAAGTGCAGCGAACGACTGCAAATATTTTTGGTAATGTTATACCTTTACCTCGTCGCATAACTCTCGCTGATGTATGAAGGCATTTAATTAGTGCTCATAGATTTCTTTCCATTATAGCACAAAAATAAAATAAAAAAAACGTATTTTTCTCTCAATTTTTGGGTAGTTAATTTTTTTAATAGATATTTTATAGCATAGCTCAAAGTCACACCTTGTTTAGAATCGGTATCTGAGATCAGCACTTCACACTGAGTTCGTGACACACGGACTGCGGATCATGGTGTATTTAATCTTAATACCTACGTTTAATGATATACTGAAAATCTATATTTTTAACAAATTTAATTTAAAAATATACCTAATTAATGAAATTCCTAAAGATAAAAATGAAATTTTTAATATTTATGTGTATAGTAGTGTGTACTGCGAGGTGATTATTGAATAACAAACGCTTATAAGTTCTATGTCTCCACAGATTCGTGCAAAGAGAATATATTATTTACTGTCCATGAAATTAATAATAATCTATAACTGATGTGTACAAAAATCAGTATGTTTCAGGCATTTTGAATCCGACTTAATGTATGTAAAAATAAATGTTGTTTTAAAATGATCGTATTTAATTTTCATCACCCGTTACATCCTCAACACAACGCCTGTATGTTCATATATCACCGGATTATTGAAAAAATCGTAAGTATGTTTGAACATGTGATATTGTGCACAGGTAATTTTAAACACAGTGATTGAGATCTTCCAAAATGATAGTTTACAATACATCCGTGTCTGAAGAGTTGACGATCTCACGCAATTAATTTAATATAAATTTAGCTACAGTGATTCCAATAACTCAGTGACAGATACATCTTGACTATTGGGCAGTATTGGGTCCATACACACGCAGTATATAAGCAAATTGGTAGGTACCTAAACATTACTCTAGAGCCTAAATGCACAATAGGCATGAAATAAGTAATGATAGGCAGTTCAGACTCGTCTATCTCTCCATGCAGTAATAGTAGCTATAATACCAGCCCATGTCTCCAGTATATTCGCAACACCAAGTATCGCGATACCTTTTTTTTATTGGATGGGAAATCATCAAATACTTCTTCCGTTCTAGGTGTAGCGGAAGGGCGTGACAAGAAGTATTTGAGTAAAACCCACCCGTGTCCCTCCTCATGCCTTTTGCATTCCAGGGCCGCGGCGACTCTTTCAAAAAAAAATCCGCAACCGCAGGAATTTTCGCCATACCTACACGGCTTATTCACACATTCTTGCTAGTTCCACAAGCGATATCGATTTTCGAAATCGAATCGACACGGAGTGAGTGCCACTTGCCTTGGCCATTAGGTCGTACAGTACCTAGGTAGCGGTATTATCGCTAAATGCGATAAATATCTACTACTTATTATTACACAAAAATAAAGTCGGGAGCTAAATTCGTTCACTCATTCTTGCTCCCGCCATCCCTATTCTTTTTTTTTGCCGGGGTGGAAAATCCTCACGGATGTCCTTCGCCTGGGGCGGGCGAAGGGGTCTGTCAGACTCTTATTGACTAAAAACCACCCCATTGTTCCTTCACACACTTGCACCGGGGATCGTGGGAACTAGTGCGCCTTCCACGATAACTCCCGCCATCCCATTCGATTTTGAGCTATCCGTGTCAGGGTGCCTTAAGTGCCCAAATCCCGATATGATTGTAACAGTTCCACATTGTGTTTCGAGTTTTTTTCGCTCATTGTGCATTTGCTATCTTTGAGCGTAACATATACCTATGATAATTATAATTTATACCCGTGCAAACTCGGGGTGGGCCCAAAACTAAATAAAATATAACCAATAACACTATACCAACCAACAACATGAATTTTCAACAACAGTTTTGAAGGGCACGAGTCAGCGATTGATCACAATATGCTTCGGACTTCGGTAGCCCGCAATGTAATTCAAATTTCATGAGGCTGGTTGCTGGTAGGTCGCAAGGCAGTCGCTGTGTGCACAGTACTGGTTTGGGAAAAGGTAGCCTCATGATTATTAGAATCTAAACTACAATAAAACACCAGTATAATAAAAATCAATTTAAATATAAAAACCAAAATTCACACTTTCTGTGTGAAAAGAGCACTTTGTAAAGTGACAAAAATTTCGACAGCAAAACTAAGAATTGAAACAGTGCAAATAAAAACAAATTATAAATAAATATTATTTATACGTCTATGGCAATACATAAGGTACAGACATCTTTGGGCTTGCCCCTAAGCAAATAAAATGTCGGAAAATGTTTAGAAGAAAGTATAATTTAAAACGTCTTAATAGTGAAGAGGGAACGGGAGAGAACATATTCATAAAACAAGAAGGCTGACATATTCAGATCATAATAATATAAGTTATTAGAGAGACTAGTTTTCAATGACACGTCAAAGTATATAAAATTACAAAGCTTAGCACAGTTCATGCAATGAAAAAGTTATATTGCACTTTTGTTAACACTACATGGATATCAGTATTAGCATAGCAAACACACTTGCTGGGTTGCGATCTTATGTCTAGCTTGAAATGCTTCGTTTGTTTAGCGCCCATCTAAAATCAGAGATAATTCACCACTGACGATTTAAGAATCTGCATTGAAGTACAGAGTAGTTTTCGACCAATGGACTTTATAAACAAGTAAGGACCATATAAACATGTCTTGCACTCATCAAACAATAGGGACGCCCGTTGTTTGAAAGCTATTTTGTACTTAAGACGAAATTTGTATGAACATGTGTACAATAACACACTATTTCTTAAACAGAATGGTCTATTTCGTATAATCCTTACAAATTTCAAGAATGAATCTGCGCTAAGCTTAAAACTTGGACATAGTTTGATCGACAAATTTTCACATAAACTAATAAGAGTATTAAGTCCTTTCGCAATTCTGCCCAATCGGGGCGCTAACAATAATGAGGCTCCCGCAGACAGGCGCGAAGCGACAATGCGACGGCCATTTTTCATCGATAATTGAGGGAGCCTTATATCTAACTTCTTAAACTTAAATATAAGCATACTGACCTGATATTACAACTACTTAAAAGCGTAAAATGCCGTGTTTTATACAAAACTATCTTGAGGTATGCACGTTAGGAGTTGTAGAATAATTTAAAATAAGCATTTATATTTTAGGTATGGTCTATGGCTAAAACATGTTAAGTTCGCGGTGGAACTCTTTTCAACCTTATTGCTAACAACATAAGGATGAAAAGAGCTCGATCGGTAATCTTAAAATCTTAAAATATGAAATCAGACTTGATAACCTTTGATGCAATAAACTGTAGCAACAAACTTCAAAGATGCATGTCTCAATTCAACTTATTGTGACTATCTATATCTGTCAGAAATTAGGATCTCCTCTTGTATTTCTTTCAGTTTATATGGCTATTTTTTGTTAATACAAATACTGAATATATCAGTGCTCGAAAATACTAAAAAAAATGGCCAGACATTGGCGTGAAACAATCTAAATAAGAAGTATCACACACTAAGCCATATAAAAAAAAAAACAATATTCTAAAACAAGCTTCTAAGTAGCCACAATTTAAACTGAATACTTAAACCAAGAAAAAATCTCCAAAAACAACTTCAAAAAGTTTAAAATCACTTATAAAATAAAACTTACCCTATTTTGAGGCACATTAAACCTAAACCTACAGACTTTAAAAACGAAATTGGCACCATCCTATAAATTACAATTGAATATTCGAATTTAGTTAAAAATTCTTAATTTTCTAACTTGTCTAGCTATCTGTTCTGCTGCATTCATAATAAGAAACACAAAGAACTTTCTTATCATTTCCTTTTCTCATATTTCCATTGTAAATAAATTATATTCCTATTCAACATTGTAGTCGACAAAACATCTTTCATACAGTGTAAAAATTTCAAAAAGTAATGTTTTTTTTTTTAATGTTTTACTAATAAAAACTACATCGATTTTATATTGGTCCTGATTCTGTTAAGCAATAAAATTAGTAAAAAAATAAAGGTTCTAATAAAATTAAGGCAATTGAATCCTGAAACCATTTTTGGTGTCCTTTTCTGCTTTAAATGTTAGCGGTTTCAATTAAAATGAGTTAGTCCAAAACAGAATCGAGACCAATACTGCCAAAATATAGCGAAAAACATGAGCAATAATAATATTTCCTAAGGAACAGCACAGCATGCCCTTTTGGCTCTCAACAACTCAGTTATTTTAAGTTACAAAATGACAAAGTTAAAATTACAGATACCTAATTGGTCCCAAAGTAATCACTTTGAATCGTTTTTCATGCAATTTTTTTTTTCATCAAGAAAATATGTAATATCAAAAATATCTAAAACATTAATATCAAAAGTAGTTTTCAAATAATACATCATTATTTTCACATGTTATTAGCAAAATATTTATGTAAAACTGTTATTGTAGTGGGAAATGTAGCGATACATATTCCTGTTTTCAGTGTTTAAACATTCAAAGTTTACATCGCACCTCCGGTGTAACATTGTCAATTTAGCATAAACGCACATTTTCAGAAACAGCATTTAAAGATTTGGTGTCCCTTATGACACCCTATAAGTACTATATCAGTGACATTATTGCATCACATGCAGAACTACTTCAGGTCACTTAAGTTATATTCAGTTCACTTTTAAAACTGCACTAGAGGCGCGACATTATAATTATTAATTTATACTTACGTTGTCTCCTCGTCATTAAAAACTCAGCCTTCAGTCAACTCAAAAACAAGTTCGTATGTTCATAAAAACCATTTTCACTAAGTTTAAAATCTAGGAGCATGCATCCAAATGCATACTGGCAGTAACAAGTTATACATCCAGTTGCAAAAAAAAGTCACAACTCATGTTAACAGCTATGACTGGCTTAATGAAGTAGCCACTTTTATTGAACCCTTTAGAGATTGGATATTTAACCTTTTGTACAACAATGTCACATATACATGACAATCGACAGCTTACCCTGGACACCAAAAACATGTTACGCGTACAAATAATATGGTGAACTCAATGCTTGGCGTGGGAGCTACGCCGATGATCTTCTAAATATCTCATGCTCATGGTACTCATATTTAAACTTCTAAATATGAGTACTGCTGGTAATACTTTGTTCTATAACTAGTATACTTGGTGCATCGTCCTCACATATAAATGAAGTATTTTTTTTGTATACCAAATATTGTAAAACATTTATTTGAAAAGAGTAACTATGGAGTTTCTTGTCTGTTCTTCTCCATAAGAATCTACTTTTCCGAATGGACGCTAGTCACTTAATTATGATACATTTTAATGATGACGTTCAAAAGTGCAGTTTAATGGCCTAATTGAAATAAACGTTTTGACTTTTTTTAACTTTTTGATGCGTTTATGCTCTGGCGTTTAAAAGATTTAGCGTCGCCTTCATAGAGAGCTATAATTGATCACCTTAGCTTGAGTTCACATGGTGCACAAAGTAAATGAAGTTCAAATTGTACTGAACATTTTCTTGCTAGTGATTGTTAAAGTATCAGGTCTTGAGGTTATGTATCACTAAAATCCAACTGTACATCCCTAGGAACGAAGAAAGTTAATATAAAGCTTAGAAAAACATACAGTAGATACATTGCCATTGTGAACATAGCCTTAGACGTTTATAACCTAAAACACTCGGTAAGTAGACGAATCTTAAAACTACTTGTAAAAAGTCACAAATGCACTGCAGTTTCACATATCACACTGAGGTAGGTTATTGTTTTTCACACTAAATTCTCGAATTAGACACTATTTTTTAAAGCGCAGCTTTTTGCAGCAAAATAGTGTCCTTGAAGATGCCACAATTATTACGCTATTTTAGAGAGTTAAAACACCAACACGCTGGACGATAATTCGTACGCGACTCGAACGCGTTCAAGAAACTGAACACAAAAATTCATGAGCAACCTTTTTTAAACACTCCATTTAATATGTAAACATTCGAGAGTCCTCAAACATTAACCCTTGAACGAACCTTTTGCTAACACTTTTGTTGTACTGTACTATTTTTTGAGCACTGGAGTGTCTTTTATTCCAAAAACATATAACACCGATGCGTTTCACTCTTTTGTGTATAATAGTACTCAGATTTGGTTCTTTAGTCCAAATACACATAGAAGTTGGGTGTCCCGCAGTATTTGGTGGCGAAGGCCTTGCCAGCGGCCGTGGGGGCGCTGAAGGCGATGTCGGATGCTCGTAGGGCTTCGCCGTACAGGAAGGAGGCTCTAGCGCAGTCTAGCAGGCGTGCTGCAATACCTTGACGCCGGTGGTTTATATGCGTCCATATTCGTGAGACACCGCATCTAGAAGGGACAAGAAGATGTTATTATGATTAGGTCAAGTGTCTGATGAATGCACGAGGTTCAGGACCGATCCTTGTGGCTTTACTTCGGAGAGCAATATGTCTAAGAGTTATCTTTCGACTAGAATGGTGTTGACAAGTGCTAACCACAAACTATAAGTAACCTAAATCTCTCCCAATTCTGGAATTGTAATTTTTATTGGGAAGGATTTTCTTGCTTCAAAAGTTAAGTTACTTGGGTCGTCCTTCGAAGTCAAGCAACGCTTGCCGTAGTCCATCCCTTCCGTGGCTGGGTGACCTAAAAACTAAGCTCCTTCCATGCTTCGGAAGTTTCGAGACCGTTGGTCCCGGCTGTGTTTTGTGGTTCTTTAACCATCAACCTGTCGTTTACCTAAGTCGCGCGATAATGTCGCGAAAGACCAGCATGAATTGATGGTACCCGCAGTATAACGTAAAATTTATCAATGTACCCCAACTAACATATGTATAAACAATAAACATAGTACGTATTGTACCATTTTGGACTTGTAACTAAGCCATCTATCATATTAATAGTCGACAAGTAGTCACGTAGAAAAGCGAAAAAAATACTGGTTATTCAGCTCATCCACTTGAAACTGGAAGTCGAACCCAACATAGTTTTGAATGGCAAAGTAGATAGATTTGATTAGTTGAGTTCCTCACTTGACAGCATAGTGCTGCACGCTGCAGCAGTCGGGCTCGCCCGGGATCAGTTCGTACGCCTTCACTTTCGGCTCCACAATCAGACATCCCACTATTTGCTTCTTTTCTATGTACAAGTACGCCTGAAATACAAATGAATATAACTGTTAATATCTAGCTAGTTGGATGAATTGCTTGGATGTACCTGTGAGAATCAGGCAGGGCATGTTAGGAGGGGACCGATTTTCGTTAATCTTAGCGTGCATATCGGCTAGGGTGGCGAATCGGACATCTATTTTTCATCCCGCTAAATGTTAAGGGTAGTCCATCCCTATTTTTTTTATATGTGGCAAAACAACGTTAGCCAGGTCAGCTCGTTTTTATATAAGACAAAAATCAACTGAAACTTCAAGCGCCATATCTCGAAACCACAACTACGCAAAATATTCCTTTATTACTGCTTTATCGATTCGATTTTTTTTTGCAAGAAATTTACATTGGTACTACGCTCTTGTCTTTAAGAACCTCCATATAGCATAATCAGCCTTTTAACGTTCCCACTGCTGGGACACAGGCCTCCTCTCTAGGAGAGGGAATGGGCCGTAATCCACTACGCGGACCTAGTGCGGGTTGGTGAATGTCACATGTCTTTGAATTTTTGGTTCTAGGACATGCCGGTTTCCTCACTATGTTTTCCTTCACCGTTTTGAGAGCAGTGGTGAAGAAATTAATAACATAAAGTAATGCGCCTGGCCGGGTTAGAACCCGCAATTCGTAAGTCAGGGCCGTTACCACTCGGCCACCACTGCTCCTCGAGAATAGACTCCACAGAACCTCCATAGCAATAAAGTAACTTACGGTATAAGTGTGTATGAGGTCCTTGGGCAGCTCGTTCCCGTAGCCCAGGTGTGGGTGCACCACTCTGCTCAGCAGCTGCTCCACCTTCCTCCAGCCTGTCTCTCCGCCCCGCACGCGGATACAGCGAGCAGTACTCGACCTGTGCACTACGCACTCGTCTTTGAAACCCTGCAACATGATAGGTTTGCAAATAGTAATTTAAGTCGAAAATTAGTTGTTACGGCCCGTAGAAACTGATCTAGACACATTCCATGCAATAAGTTTGAGTTTATGATGAGAAAAACGAACTCGTCAGTGTGGAGTTGTTGAAAACGTACACCACTTGCTGATGGACTGTGTTCGGTATGAGTCTGAGAGAAAGGATCTCGACGGTTAAAAGGAAGTAGGGCATAAGCGACATTTTGGTCAAAAATGAGTTATATATGCCATCCTACGTAAAATTTTCCGCTCTTTCGAATGCGCTTACTCTCGTGGCTCTACAATGAGTTTTTTGGCGTTTATGCCCTAGCAAAAAAAATCGTTTTCATAGTATTAGTTTTCGTAACCGACGAAAATTCAAGTAATTTTTGCTACAAAGGTGCTTGTGCCCCTACAAAAATGATTTATTTTGTGTTTGTTGTCGGTAATGCTTTTTTACTTCATAAGGTTGCCGAGCTTTCGGTTGTTTATGCCTTTTAAGCTTTTCCCTCACAAAGTACAAACGTTGTTTATAGCCTACTTCCATTTCGTAATTTAACATAGCTATGGCGCTTGTACCCTATATACGAAATTCATTTTCATATTACTCTGTCAGTTATACCCTATTACCATTCAGTACTTTATGGAAGCTATGCAGGTTATGCTCTATTACCTAAATTTATTTTAATATCACACTGTTGGTTATACCTTACTTCCGCGTACAATATAAATACAGTTTTGTCGATAATATCTTATTACTTAAATTTAATAAGATATCATGGTGTCGATTGTAACCACATTATAACCTACTTCCACGTTCTACAATCATACTTATACTACAATACCCAATAAGCTTTTTATTATTTACTATTATGTTTGTTACCTTTTTAAATGTTAATATTACGGATACATACCAAGTGTTCGTAATTAATTCTTAAGTTCCCTACCTGCTAGCTGCAGTATTAGCTACCTACCCATCATCATCATCATCATCATCATCAACAGCCTGTTGCAGTCCACTGCTGGACATAGGCCCCTCCAATTGCACGCCACTTAGATCTATTTTCGGCTTCTCGCATCCAGTTTCTGCCAGCCGTCCTGCGCAAATCGTCACTCCACCGTGCGTCTCGGCAAACGTAGTGTAGAACGTCCTACATTACGTTTGCCGAGACACGGTCTCTACTCTAGAACTCGTTTACCCCAACGGTTGTCGGTTAATATGGCCAGCCCACTGCCACTTCAGCTTACTAATCCGGTAGGCTATATCGATGACCTTGCTTCTCTGACGGATCACCTCATTTCTGATGCGATCCTTTAGAGACACACCGAGCATAGCCCTTTCCATAGCACACTGAGCGACTTTAAGCTTGTAGACCATACGAGCCGTCAGTCTCCACGTTTCTGCTCCGTATGCCATGACGGGTAGGACGCACTGATTGAAGACTTTCGTCTTTAGGCACTGTGGAATCGACGATGTAAAGACTCGACGTAGCTTCGCAAACGCTGCCCAGCCTAACTGAATTCTTCTATTCACCTCGCCCTCAAAGTTGTTTCTACCTAACTGCAATGTCTGCCCGAGGTACACATATTTTTGAACAACTTCAAGAATTGCACCGTGAATCGCAATCGGTTCCGGTAGAACATTTTCGTTGACCATGACCTTGGTTTTATCCAAAGTCAAAGTTACTGCGAGTTTACTGCAAAACAATGTTGATGTTACAGAAAAGTCAGCCAGATCATTCAGCATCTGTTGTAGGTCCTGCAGCGTTTCTGCCATGATGACGATATCATCTATAAATCGCAAGTAAGAGATGTATTCGCCATTGATGTTAATGCTACGTTCGTTTCAGTCCAGCGTCTTGAACATAATATCCTCCATTGCATTAGTGAACAATTTCGGGGAAATAACATCCCCTTGTCTCACTCCTCGATGCAACGGTATGGGACTTGTTTGCTGATTCTGTACTTGAACGGACATGGTGGCGGCCTCGTAGAGACATCTCATCACTTGGATGTATCGCCAGTCTACTTGGCAGCGCTGCAGGGACTTCAGAACAGACCAGATTTCAACCGAGTCAAAGGCCTTTTCATGATTCACAAATTCTATACACAGGGGCTGATTATACTCTTCGGTCTTCTGTATAATCTGCCGCACTGTGTGGATGTGGTCTATGCGGCCGTATCCGCTCCGAAACCCAGCCTGTTCTGGTAGTTGGAATTCGTCGAGCTTTCGCGAAAGACGGTTCATAATCACTCTTGAAAACAGCTTATAGACGTGGCTTTGAAGGGATATGGGTCGATAGTTCTTCAATAGGGTCTTGTCTCCCTTTTTGAAGAACGGAGCAGAAGTGTGGTTATCTTAACCACACTTCTACTCCACGCCACTCTGAAATTCTCCTTTCAAACAGGACAGCGTTAAACAGCTTCTGGAGCTCCCTCAGTACGGGTTTACCTCCAGCTTTCAGCAGCTCTGTGGTAACGCCGTCTTCTCCAGGGGCTTTTCCATTTTTAAGCTGCCCAAGAGCGATGTCGATTTCGCCAATACTGACTTATTTATTTATTAAAACTTTACGCACTAGTAAAAAAAAAACTGTATAAAGCGGACTTAATGCCATAGGACTTCTGGCAGGTCTTCGGTTAAATGGCCTGTCAATGCGGCTCTAGAACCCTCATTTTAGGGATGAGGACGAGATGCATGCGATCCGTATAACCGGCTATAGAAGTCCTCCACTTCCGAAAAAACTACTGGCTTCAAAGAAACAACTTCTCCACTTGCTGTGGTCAACTTCATCAGGTGGCTTCTTCCAAGAGACTGTACGAACACCTTTGACCCCCGAGTCTGCTCGATTGCTCTTTCAACCGAAAGAGCATTGAAGCCCCGGAGGTCCTGTCGTACGTGCTTGTTGATCTCTCAGTTTAGAAATCGCTTTGCCGACAAAGTGACGGGTGGGCTTTCACGTCATTCCTTCATTAGCCCTAAAGTCCTTTCTGAAAGCTTGAACTTCTTGCCCTTACGCTGCATATCACAGAATCTCGTACCCTTTTCCCTGAGGATCCAAATCACATTTTAGAGGTTCTGGTTTACGTCTGTTGTGGTTTCCACGGCAGCGTATCGGTTTTACTGGTTTGCCTGGAACGGCTGGAACGTTTCAGATCATGCCATGGTTTGGAGCAGAGTTGGTCGGAGTCTGGACTTCATCAGACGGACACGTTCGGCCTTGAAGTTAATATTCAGAGAGCCTCGGACAAGTCGGTGATCGCTACAGGTATTGAACCTATTGATCACGTCTCTGAATATATGCCTCTTGTCATTCATGATGAACAAACATGAGATCGACATCTCATGTTTGGTCATAGTGTCAGGGCTTTGCCACGTCCACTTCCTTTGGGTCTGTTTCTTGAAGGAGTTCATCAAGAACAACCCCTCCCGTTCGAGGAAGTTGACGAGGATTTGCCCCCTATGATTTCTGCTTCCAAATCCATGGTATCCTATTACCTATTCGCAGCAATACTGTACTCCCACTTTAGCATTAAAGTCAACATGACAACGATGTACTATGTCTGTGTAGTGAAGTGGAGGGCTCTCGATATGTCATCGAACATATTTTCCACTTCGTCGTCCGAGTGTGTCGAGGTTGGTGCGTACACTACCTTGAGGCTATACCTCTCGGTGAGCTTCACAATAAGGTACGCTACCCTGTTCGCTACACTTGACATTTCCACAAAGTTGTTAGATAGGACTTGTTTACCAGAAACCCAACGCCGCCTTGCGATTGTTGGTCTTCCTCGCGGAAGTACATCAGATGACCCGGTTCCAGGGATAACCCTGGAATCGGGTCATCTGATGTACTGGATGTGCTTGGGGGAGGACACCATAAGGTGTCCATGTCATGTCAATGTCTTTTTTTATTTAAAACAATCCTACTATCCCCTTGTTAGTAAATAGGTAAGTAGGTGACATGAATATGACTATAATGACGAACTATCATCTTTGAAATCTACTATTTAGTGTAAATTAGAATCACTTGAACGGGTGGGGTATACTGAAACAGGCCCCTAAGACTAAGGATCCTTAGTCTTTTTGTATGAAAATCGACTCCCTAATACTTTTAAAATACTTCACCCTATTTTACGAGTTAGGGACAAAATTACAGTGTAGTGTAATACCCGTTTTAGCTCTTATCCTGATGAAGGATCGTGTTGGTTGCGCTACTTCATTATTTTTATGGTGTCTTTTCATCCATATTTCCATAAACTCACGCAATGCCAAATGTTGATTATCCTTCTTTTCCTTTGCTTTCAAGCGACATTGTGTGTCACTAATGTCTTATATCCTGGTATTGTTTTGAAAGCCGACTGTTTCTTGTGCTCTATTAGCTTCCATACAACCACTGTGAAAAGTACCTTATCCTTCTTTTCCTATAACACTTATTGAACTGTCTAGTCTCTTATACCCTTTTACCTTGCTGTGTGAGAAATCAGTATGTCGCTTAGGCTTCTTATCCTTTAATATTTTACTTTGTCATTTGTATCTTATGCCATATTTCCTCATTAGAAAATTAAAAGCTATTGTTATAAGCGACAAAAACCACTTTAAATAGCGTAAATTCATTAAAACTAAAAATACCGGTAAATGCTCCATTTTTTTCTGATTTTATAACTGTTTTAGTTTTCACGATATCTTAATAAATAACAAAACTACGTCAGTTTTTCTAAAATTTAAAACTTTGAACGGCTCTCCTGAACATTTCACTTTTTGTCGCTTATACCCTATTTCCTTTTAACCGTCGATTCTGTTTAGGGTCTTGAGGTTGAACTTACTTGAAGTAGGTACTTTTCATAAAATCCTGGGTCAACCAAATGACGATGATGCGAAGAGTCTGTTCAGGTTCATGGCCCAGATATGACCAATGTGTATTTAGGGTACGATGGGCCTGACATACGCATTACGGTTATAAATTTCCCTAAATAATAAAGACACATTCTAAATAATAAAGACATTTCTTGAAGTTTGGCGTCGAAGTACTCCTCGACATGGCTGTCATCCGGAAACATGACAACGCTCATTCTTTGGGCTAAGGAGCCAGCCCTCAGGTCACGCAGTGTCGACCAGTCGGCGAGTTACAGCCTTGAATAGGAGACGTGCGCTTGGACCCTATGACCCAAGCATTTCGATTGTTTTTTCATTGTCTTTATTGTTTTTAGTTTCATGCTTTTTATGGGATCTATTTGAGAGCCAGATCATATTTATACTTTGACACGATGGGCTTAGACCCATGTTACCCAGTTCCAGAATCCAGGTTGTAGCCAACCCCAATGTAGTTTGAAAAAGGCTAGCTTAGACAGTCTAAGCTAAATTGAAACACTTGATTGCCTTATTTAAGATCGTGTACGCCGTATGGCATTTCATACAAATTTTGAAGTCGCTATTTTGCGAAATGACTGAGCTGATTTTAATGAAATTTCACACATAATATGTGTGAAATTTAACTAACTTTTTAGACCTATGTATCCTGATTATATTATAATCAGGATACATAGGTCTAAAAAGTTAGTTAATACATTTTCGAAATGTTTATTTAAAAAACGATAACTGGAAATTTATGTTTGTATGGAAAATTTAAAATGGGTCTAATTTAACTGTAACACTATTTATTGAAAATGTGGCAGGCTTGCCATTGGAGAGTTAAGCTCTGTAGCTTTATTCTCCAATGGCGAGTCATAACATAGTTAGGTTATATGTACATATGAAGTATGTATGTACTAACTCATGCTGCATGCAAACTTACGTTGAATTTGAGTACATCAGTAGCATTGTGATGCACCAAATGATCATGCTCGTCTTGTGGATCTCCGATCTGTAATTGATAAAAAAATATATATTTATTTTTTAAAGTACATATGTTTTTTGTTCACGCGAGCTGTGCAACTTCGGTAGCCATAAACAATACATTTCATAGACAATCTAAGTATTCTGATGCTTTTCAAATTAGTTCTATGTTACCTGATAAATAGCGCCGCACTCAGCACATTGCGTGGCGCCAAATTTCTTCTGTCCCGCGTCGATCACGTACTGGTCGTCGCCTGTCTTGATCAACGAGCGCTTGCTACTCTTCTCTGTAACACCTGTAAGGGTAAAATAGGAGGAATTAACAGTTATTCCTTAATGAAGAACTTGGATGAGGCTGGCACTGCACTCATAGAATGGGTAGAGCGGCGCCAGGAAGTGCTGACCTTCCGCCTGACACAGGTACCTTCGGGGCACGGCTGTTTCGGAAGGTACCTGTGTCACATTGCCCGCAGAGAACTGACATCCAGCTGCCATCAGCTGGATTGAGTAATTGGTAAGTGATTTCTCGCTTCCGACCATAATTAGGGGGGGAAGGGAGATATTCGTCGATCCCCTCTTTGCCAATCTGTGCCCAAAGAACTGGGCGCCGGGGGAGGGCTGACAATGCCTCTTCCGTCCCCCGTAAAGTGGCCTGTGGGTGACGGAACTTGGGGAAGTCCGTCGTCCAAGCTCGCAGGAGTTGGTGTCGTGTGGTGCCGCGCGCCCCTCACAAATGATGAAAGGATGTCAGACAAGTTCACTCCTCTCCCTCATGTGAACGTGTCCCCTCCCCCGCACCCCAACCAAAAGTAATGAGGCAGAAAATGAATGATTTTAGTCTGACAGAGCACCTCGGATTTTCATACGTGGAACGTGAGGATTGTTTTTTTTTTAAACAAAAATATACAACCGAATTCTAAACAAAAAAAAATACAAAAAGTATAAAATAACTTTTAAAGTTTTTATTCTTCACTTTTTAGTGGCACACCCCACACCCAAACGTACCCATCACAGCTTACGTGTTATAAACTGGTGTAAACAATAAATAGACAGATTTGCTATCACTTATTGAAGTTCCCTTTCCTATTTCTGTTCTTCATCTCAGCAAACAGATCATTTTTTTCCAATAAGTCGAGATCATAGACAAAGAAATAACACAAAAAAAATCTCTATGATATCTTACCTTTGCTACTACCGGCCACGACAATGCCAGGGTTAGGTTTGTCAAAGATGGGGAACAATTTACGTTTATCATCCTTGTCTCCATTCTCAGACGACGATGTGGTGGGAACGTCTGAAATAATAAAACATAATTGCGTTAATAAGGTGTAAAACATAGCCAAGCTTTTTAACATGAAACCGGACTTAGAAAAACATGCACCTCAGAGTCGCAAGTGTGTGAAAACGGCACGCTAAAGGTCAGGCCATTCATACAAATTTGGATCGAACTATTTAGTTGTGTGTCCAACGTTTATGGAGAATAATAGAGATCTGCATCATCATCTGCCTAGCCTTTTCCCAACTATATTGGGGTCGACTCCCAGACAAGCCGGATTTAGCTGAATACCAGTATTTTACGTGGAGCGGCTGCCTACCAGACCTCCACAACCCATTAACTGGGGAACACGGTACTTCTTGGCAAGACTGGTGTCAGATTTTCTGGCTTCTGACAATCCGTAACGACTGCCAAAGATCTACAAATGACAGCCGGGACCAACGGCTTAACGTGCTTTCCGAGGCACGGAGAAGTCTCGTTATGATAAGATAGTCCCATCCACAGATCAACCTCGTCAAGCATTGCTTAACCTCAAAGATCGACCCGTGCGGCTGTTATAATTTAGCCACGAGCTGCATCTGCATATTATCAACTAAATAGTTGCACAAATAAAAAACAAAAACAAAATCACATCGATCGGTCGAACGAAATATCAAAAATTACCAAACCCAAAGGTTTTAGGGAAGGTTCATATCTGACGGAACATGCGTCGCGTATTATCGGTCGCGTAAAGCCATAACAGACAAATGTATAGAAAAACACTCGACGCACTAACGTATCATCGGTTGAGTGTGAACGGTCATGTGTTTTTCTATACATTTGTCTGTTCTGGCGTTACGCGACCGATGATACGCGACGCATGTTGCGTCAGATATGAACCTTCCCTTAGGAGTCAAGGTCGAAATAATTTGCTTGAAATAGCCTCTGTCGACTTTGGATGCTATTTAAGATGTCAATATTAAAATTAGGTCATCAGGTCGATCTTAGACCCACGCTTGCCGAGGTCGGTCTGTGGATGGGTTACCATCCGGCATCCATTAGAAACTGTGACTGTGGAGTGTCTCGGAACGTACGTAAAACCATTGGTCCCGGCTATCAGTTGTAAGTCTGTGAGACTGAATTCGGGTAGACAGAACCCTAAATAAATAATCGTCACTCTGTCGAGGAGCAGTGGTGGCCCAGTGGTAACAGCCCCGACTTACAAATTGTAGGTCGCGGGTTCAAACCCAGCTAGGCGCATTACTTTGTGTCATTAATTTCATCACTACTGCTCTCAAAACGGTGAAGGAAAACATCGTGAGGAAACCGGCATGTCATGTCAAAATTCGAAGACATGTGGCATTCCCCAACCCGCACTGTGGGCCCGCGTGGTGGATTAGGTACGGCCCATTCCCTCTCCTAGAGAGGAGGCCTGTGTCCCAGCAGTGGGAACGTTAAAAGGCTGGTTATGCACTCTGTCGAGACAGGCTAGGATTGTTTATAGCAACAACAGATCAATCTCGGTAAGATTTATAGCCACATTATCACTTCATAATATTTCAAAAAATATCCAGTGACAATAAGCATTATTTCAACAAACAACAATACGATATGAATCGTGTCAGTGGCTCAAATTATCTTCTACATTAGTTCATCATTGTGTCCATGTAATATTTTTGACCTTGCATGAAACAAAAACATGAAACAATGGTACATTAATGTGAACATTTTCACAAATCATTTAAATAATATCTTAAATTTTGTAACTTGATTTTTGGCTTAATTAGGTCTTGGTTAAGTTGAAATGATATCATGCGGGAATAATTCTTTGTTTATTAGGACGTACTAATGCAGTTAATTTAGAAGTAGGTTCCGGCAGATAAAAATATCGCATATAATATTTTTATGAAAGGTTGGTTTGGAAGCTCTTTTCAAACTTTCGAGCTGCTTTATTTGGATACCTAATCGCAGTAGCCAATGAGTGAACAAATCGGATGAAAGTAGACGTTATTAAGGCGGTGCGTGTGAAATCAGTCGGTTTTTTCGGTAAACTTCTCATCACTAAAACTTGGGTGGAGTGAGCCTGCAGTGAAATTTAATTCATTTCATCTTTATTGTTCGCATCACCTTAGATATCACAGTGATATATTTTTACAGGAAAGCCTACAGATAGCAGGGGTGGAAGTGGTAGCCACACCAACTAACGAGTGTGTTTGTACCCAGGCATGCAAGCACATTACAAGCAGTCTGTCGTCGTTTGTCATCGTGACCTAACTGGAACGTTCTAGAATTCTAAGCCATGTGTACTTTTCATTACAGCAAGTTACAGTAATCGTCGTCTTAAGGATCTGTAGTGTGTGTAGTGCGCCTCGTCTCTCCCCGAACGTGTCGAATTGTCGTCCCATCGATTTTTGGGAGAAAATCAACAAAACGCATCTGATCTGCGTTTACACACACTTGTGCACTATAATATCTCCTGCGTACTTGGCTAGTCTATCCATCAAATCCAGATAAGGAGGATTCTATACAACGTATTTTCGAGTTATGTGCATACAAATGTATCGTGTATCGATTTTTTTTGTGTGATTTTTATGTTGGTCCCATAGTGCAAGTTGTTCATAATGACCCTTCACCCGTGATCCTCCTAGTGCCCTTTGCGTTCCAGGGCCGCGGTGACTCGTTCGAACAAATTCCGCAAAGAGAGATCTAGAAGTATGACAGTGCAGGCTAAATAATATGATAATAATAATGTTACGCGCCACAATTCTATCGAGCCATCTAGTATCGAGTAGCAGAACTAAAAAAGCCAGGAACCTTCGAAATTTTTCTATGCTAGAACATTCTAGAATTCTCGGACCCTAGTCAGTCGCGACCGATATGTACGCGAACTTTCTGTAACTTTCTACAATGGAAGGTTCTGGAACTACTCGGCGCCCTATATAAGGCCGGCACATGTACCGACCGGGTCAGTATTGGATTTGCGATACAAATGATAACTTCGAGAGCGATCGTCGACTGCGAACTCAAGTGATTAATAGTGCGATTGTGTTTTGTAATTAGTGAGTTTATAGTGTAATTAGAGTGTCATTTTTGGTTATTTAATCGGCTGATTTTATTGTGACGAACCCGAAGCTCGTAACAATAATGTTCATCAACTTACCATTAACAGCGGGTACAGCAGTCTCAGTGGAAGCCAGCACAGCTTCGGGGTTGATGTTGTTGGACTCCGCCATCTTTAAGATCTGTTCGTCTAACATCTTCAGTTCGCGCTCGATCTCGTCCAGGTCGGGTAGTTCTTCTTCTTGCGCTTTAAACAATATGAATGTTAGTAATGGACAGTGTTAAAGGATGTGAAGAGACGTTTAACTAGATTTAGGCCATTTAAATGGTACTCCCTTTCTTCTCCTAAAATTGTTTGTCTGAAAATCATTATCCATAACAAGTTTGCTATAAACTTCAGTAACCATAATGTTCATAATCCCGAAATATTGTTTACCATAATTATCTTTACTTCTAAAAGTATTCTGTCATAATATCGAGTACTATAATAATTGAATCTCCTAATTTCGTCCTAAGTATTGTCTATACTAATATTATAAAGAGGAAAGATTTGTATTTTTGTATGTAACGAATAAACACAAAAACTACTAGACCGATTTCAAAAAATGTTTCTCTATTAGAAAACTACATTCACCCTGAGTAACATAGGCTATATTTTATCCCCGTATTCCCACGGGACCGGGAACTACGTGGGTGAAACCGCGGGGCGCTGCTAGTGTTTAATAATTTTATTATTCCGAATGTTCATTTATAATAAAAAATGTAGTCCTAAAACATTTGCTAAAAATTAGGTTTTAGTGTCAGAAACGAATCGCTGTATAATCCGACTCCACGCAGTCTTGTCTGCTCTACCCTTTGAGTGTAATTTAAAATCGCGTAGGCGCGGAGGAGCGAGGCGGCCCGCGAGTTGAGGAGCAGGTGGTTGTAACACTCGCCGCCGCGGCTGAAGCTGGCCGGCGCTGCTTAGTAACAAATTCACATCGGGGTGAGAGATGAGGTACTGCGCAGCGAAAAGCGAACTTCTCAGACGATATTAGGTTTGAATCGATATATACAGACAAACTCATAAGGAATTTAAAATTCCTTGTTGCGCAAACACTTTAAAAGCCGGAGAATCGTAATCAGGCCCTTTCACACACTTTCTTCGTTCTTACAAAGAAGCTAAAATGACAAAAAAAAATTACATATCGTAATTTTAAAAAAATATTAAAACAAAATAATAGTACATAATCTAGTCACTCTCTCCGCTGCATGTAACAGAAACGGCAAGCATTCGTGAGACGATTTGACGAATTCCATCCAATAAGAAACATTCCTACCTACCCTTTCTTACCTAAAGATGTCACTATAGTCGTTTAAAAGGGACATTTACCAATACAGGACTTGACTTGGTTGACCAGTTAGCCCCCTTGGTTTAAAAACTGGTTTCTTAGAATTTAATAGAATATTAATGCAACAGCTGCTTATATTATTTCACCCCTAAGTAATAATAGGCTACTAGGGGACTAAAGGACATTAGTAAACACCTGTATATTGAAAATATTCTTATTTATGAGTATCGTTAGGTTTTATCAAGACGCGCATTTTACGTATGCATTTTTAATTCGGGCGTTGGAAGTTTTTTTTTTTTTTATTATTTTTATATTTTTTCGAGAAACAAACACAATATAGGATGAAATAGAAACTTTTAAATCAGAATGTTACATCATAGACAAAAATCAGTTATTCAAATTAGACTGAGAGCCAGCACTTTTTGTACGTTAGTTTTACATAAATCAACCATTTAAAGAGTATAAAAGATGATATAGAGTTGGTCACAAGTAACAAGATGGGCAAGATGAATAAAGCGTAACTTTGTCTTGATTAATTATACTAAGATCCAAACAACTCTGTAAAAATATTTACCTGCAGCTGCATTTTCTTCAACAAGTATGTATCCGCCTTCAACAGGCAGAAACTGCCCACTCTTGGGCAATTCACCATGGTTTTCTACATGGCCGTCAATATCTGCCATGACCACGTCACTCGTCACTGGCAACGTCGTCACAGGTGATGCCACCGTAGGTGGCAAAGTCGTCACGGACTGAGGCAAACTTGCCACGCGTTGTGGCACCGTCATATCTAACTTCTGGCATCCTAGTTCGACTATTACGGCTTCAGAATCCTGTGGCAGTGTTGCCACATTAACTGGCACAGCCGTCACTGGCTGGAATATTTGGTTGGTTTCTTCTATGACTGTGCTGTTGAAGCATGGTAGTTCTTGCATCGGTTTTGAGACAGATAGTTCTGACTCGGGGATCTCTTCTTCCTCCCATTGGCTGAGTAATGCTTCGATTGTTTGCTTTTCTTTGTCGAAGGGGTCGGCTTTGTCTGTTCAAATAAAATACAGTGTTTAACATAAATATCATAGTTGGGTGGGTAACCTGCCTTAAGAACCTGAACTAAGCACAAATCCAGACTGGTTGGTTACTGGAAAAATCAACAATGTTCTCCTCAACCTAGGGATTGAGCGTTTTTTGTTTTTTTTTTTTTTACGGGGGGAAGTCCCATGGATGTCCTCCACCCTGGGGCGGGGTCTATCAGACTCTTTCTGACTAAAACCACCCCGGTGTTCCATCCCACCTACGCCGAGGATCGCGGGAACATATGCGACTTCCGTAATCCCCGGCTGGTGCCAGCCCGCCTCTGCCAGCCACCTCGGTAGGAATGGGATGCCATGGTATTACCGTATACCATCATAGGATAGGGATTGAGCCTATGCCAAGGTTATAGATTCATTGTCAGCAATTGCGATTTCAACGATACCCGCGACGAAAAGTGCTAATACTGTAATGGTTCTGCAATTTTAGACACAAATAACCATCTCACTAAAAAACCAATTTAAATGTGCATTCAGTCTGGCATTCAGTAGATGCTGATTTATTGCAATTATCAAAAGTCATGAAGTTTAGGTACTTCAGAATATTAATTTCCGAATCATTAAAATACATCAATCATGAACCGATACGTAAAAAATCAGGATATAAGATTTACGAAAAAATTATGGTCTAATAAGCACTAATGATCAATCAATCAATGATGAGTAAAAAGTGCTAAGACTGCATTTTTTTTAGATCCATCATGACAAGCACATTCGAAATATAAAATCTTCCTTGGTACGGTTTTGTAGGGTAGCTTGTATTTTCAATACTGATCTTATATCCGGGTTTAACATTTTAGGTGCCCAGAACTCAGCATGTACATAATCAGCCTTTTATTGTTCCCACTGCTGGGACACAGGCCTCCTTCAATCCACCACGCGGGCCCAGTGCGGGTTGGTGAATGTCACATGTCTTCGAATTTTTGGTTCTAGGACATGCCGGTTTCCTCACGATGTTATCCTTCACCGTTTTGAGAGCAGTGGTGATGAAAAAAATTACATAAAGTAACGCGCCCGGCTGGGTTTGAACCCGCGACCTACAATTCATAAGTCGGGGCCGTTACCACTCGGCCACAACTGCTCTCAGCATGCGCTTCGAACAATAATTTGTTCGTGTGCCATTAACTTCTTGTTACATGCGATGACTCGGGAGCGCGCTGTGGCCACACGAACATTTGCTCAGTTCTGGGCACCGAAAGTGTTAAGTAGGCGTTATGAGGCTACCAGGTTTTCTATTACATTCAAAATAGCAAGTCAGCACGCGCTACTGCTGGAATTTGATGGTCTTCGTCTAGGTTGCGAAGACTGCCCAACCTGGACGGAGACTTAGATTAGGAAGATCATCGGCAATGAAGCACTGGTCGAGTCAAAGCGCTGAAGCCTTTAACATCGACGCCGATTTGCTGGACTTTCGGTTTTTTATTGATTATTGCATAATTTGATTCCACCGTAATAGGATTACAAAACGAAAATAAACAAAACCGACCAAGTGCGAGTGGGAACTCTCACACTGAGGGTCCCATACCATAAACCGATATTTGTTTTTTTTTTAGTTTCTTGTATGGGAGCCCCCTTTAATTGTTTTTTTATTTGTTGCTATAGCGGCAATAGAAATACACACTGCGAATATTTTAAACTTTTACGGTTCTTAAGATAGAGCTCGCTGACAGACAGACAGACAGACGGAGAGCGGAGACTTAGTAATAGGGTTCTGTTAGTTATACAACAATAACACAGAACACTAAAAAGGGGCTTCTTGGTGGCAAGCCCGGATTTTAGATAGGTTCCCGGTTGATGACATAGGTCTAAAACCGTCCAAATTATGGTCTATTTACTTAACCACCTCTACGCAACCTCTAAGGAAACGCAGGCGTAATGTAATGGCTGATATTTTTAGCCGTGAAAATTGTCCTAAGTTTGTACAAGTATACGCAGATTCTAATTATATCCTCCTAAACTTACTCTATGTTTGGTGACGCTATAAATAATACTACGTCGAGGTAACTTAAATATTTAACAAATTACATGAGACTTCTTTCAATGACAACAATAATTATACGGTAAGCACATACAAAACAAACGCAAGAAAGAAAATCTGAGACTACAATAACATTCACACACTCGCACATAACTCATATACATACGTACTCGTACATATATATATACTTCCAAAGAGGATACAGGCAGAGGGGTTTAGGACATACATATGTATACTGTTTCCAGATTAGGAATTCAGATTCGGAACTCCGTGAGACTATCTTAGACTTTCGATTTTCGATCTACTGACCTGAACGCAAGGCTTGTTTTCGAAAGGAACGTTAGATTTTGGACGAACGGAAAATCGGAAGTCTCACGGAATTCCGAATTTGAATCCCTTATCGGAAAATCGAAGCAGGAAACCGCCCGTATGCGGTCGACCTAAGGCAGTCGTGTTTAATGTAGGTATGGGCCGAAGGCGTATCATTTATCACCTTTAGTTAGCTGGTAGGGATTGCCTAGATATTAATTCTGTGTATCTTTGTGTTTCAAAAATTTTTAATAAACAAATATTACTGGCTAAAATGAAGTCACTGGCTTACTGTTGAGAAATTCCTATTGTAAAATCCTAATAACATTTTAATCCGTGAAAGCCCAAGCTAGGTAGAAGAGATAAAGCACTTGTGTGTCATTGAAAACCATGAGCCATATTTCTTTACTCATTTTATTGAAGCCGATTAAAAACAAAGTCGCTGTTTACATCTCCCTATAAGTTTCTCCGCTTACCGCTTTTTCATACCCGAAAGCGGATTTTGATACTGTTTTCACTATTTGAAAAAGCAATAAACGAGGAAGAATATTGTATAAATGATTTGCATCTTTATGAAGCTGAGGTGGATCGCTAGTTCCTCAAAAAATACAATTCGCTGTTTTGAAGGTACACTAAAAATCATGAAACAACTTACCATTTCCAAGGTCCTGTGAAGAATTCTGACTGAGCATCGACGCATCAGTCATGGTTACAGTAGAAACGACAGTGTTATTCAAAACAGACCCATTCCCTGACGAATGATTGTGCTTCATCACAGCAATGACAGCCTTATTCTTATGATGCTTAGGCTTCCTAATCCTATGTCTCACGCCTAGGTTAATCTGACCAGGCTTTCGCTTGCGTCTGTGAGAATGGGAATGTCTCATGCGTCTATTGGTAGTTGTAACTTCGATAGCATTTGAAATCCTCGCGGAGACCGTAGTATTCAAGTCCGGATTAGGTTTACCATAGAAGGACTTAGCAGAAAGTATTTCCTTCAATCTGTCACTGTTGAATAGTGATAGGCGGGCTTTGGGAGCGTTTTCTAATCTCGGGTACTTGGAATTAGGACCGTATTCGGTCAAACTGTCGTTGCGAAGTCTCTTGTGGCTTTTGTCACTGTCGCAAGCCGATTCAGGACTTTCGCCAATTTCAATGATCGAACGACGGTTGTGGCCCAACTTAGGGGGCGAAGCACCCGCGTCTGTGGTGTGAGGAGTCTTTTGCATCTGACTGGGAGATATGATGCTATTCATATCCATCTTGGTCAAGCAAACTACAGCATTTTTCATTGGTGTAACATTTTTCTTCTGTTCTAATAACACTCCTTTGAAACTACTGAGTTTAGGAGTCATCTTATGCCTCCTACTTGACCGTCTTAAGGATTTAGTAGGGGTATTCTCTTTGGAGTCTGTACCAGAATCGGTGTCAAAGTTCAGGTCTTTTAGGGAGCTGCTGCAGCTTTCTGTGTCTGCGATGAGACTGGCCAGGCTTTTGCGGGCCCGGCTTGAGGTAGAAGATGTTGTATGGACACTCGTACAAGAGTGAGAGGATGATGGAGTCCCAGGGTGGTTGTTGAGGTGCGGGGTGGCTGGCGTTGACACTGAACCAGTACATCTTGTCTGATACTTCTTCAATGTAAACGGGGACTTAATGAAGTTCTTCAAATCGTTGCATTCTTTCAGCAGTTTCCGGGTTTGACTTCTGGTATCATCTGTGGAATAGATGTTTATGATTATAGTTGAATGAGTAATTGTACTAATTATTATGATTAGTATAGTGGTTAATATGATGAAATTAACAAACAATGCTTTTTTGTGTTTTTAATAGATACGAGTTAAAAGTCTGAATATTATTAAGTATTTGCACTGAAAACATGAAGTTGTGTATTGTTTTGTTTTTGTTTGAATAAAACTAAATGCCTAAATATAATGTGAAACACCATACTACTTGTTTGTTACTAATGGTTGGTTTGTACATATTATTAAGTTGTTAAGTAGACAGCTGAATTTTAACTTAATTTTAAGTGACTTAATTTTTAATATGGATGTTAAGGCTCAAGAATTTAAGATGGACGATCAGCAAGGGAGTCAGAACTTCTGTGCTTTGTACCTGTTTAGGTTGTGGGTGTCCGGTCTGTTTAAATTTAGCTATTTACTTAACAAATTACGTGTTCTTGAGACCATCTTACGGTGATTATGGTGTCCTCATTGATTATTTTGTATTTTTATTATGATGAAAAAGTATTTTTACATTAAAAACACATGGGTAAATTTTACGTGTATTCAATATCCTGGCATTTTGATAGATCGGCTCATTCTTTTCCATTTTATCAGACTAAAACTTGCCTTCAATGAAATTATACACAGGAACAGCTTTAATACCACTGCAGTATTTGTTTACTAATTCCGGTACATTTCTTTCATTCTCTGTGTCTGAATCACTTTCTTGTAACCATCTTATGATATTTCGATTTAGTTCAGAATATTCAGCCATTATAAACCAACAAAAACAAAAATAGGCGAATTTTATAACAGATACATACATAACCACTTAACATCAGTCACCATGATTGTAAACAAAACTTAAACATTGTAATTCAATGTGTATACGTAATCTACAAAAAGGTCTAGCACACGGCAATCACCTAGGAGCTCAAGGATAAAGTACAAGAACTCACAAACACAAATCTCACATTATAACAGAAAATTAAAAAAAAAACCAATTGGAGTCACTGTGACCAGCATTAGGTGGTTAAGGATTAGCTGGGATTTCTGGCAGTCAAAGAATGAACAAATTTATTTAATACATGATGAGATTTGTTGATACAATTCAAACACTAATGGAAGAAATGAGAACATTTAGATTTAATTAAAATCAGTTTTTGCTTAGTTGCACTTCACATGCAACTTTATTTATCTTGGCTATTCTTGTAAAGTAAGCTGTTATTTTCTGCAAGTAGTAGAATCCATTTTTAGGTCAGTATGTTTATGTTTATTGCACAGCTAACTTAGTATTCAAATTTTTAATGGTAGTTAATAGATAATGGAAACTTAAACATAGATATTAAGTATTTCAGATTTAATAAGCACATCTTCCTAATTACAGAGCTAGACTGAATCATGAAAGGGTTTAAAGATATTTTTTTGTGAATATTGCGATTTGGTGCACTCAGTTTTTCACACTCAAGATCGGGATTTATATATTTAAAACTATCATCTGCCCGCGACTTCGTCCACATATTCTTTGTGATATTAATTAGTTGATGGGAGAAATGGTGGGAGTCGCCCGACGTGACTCAACACATTTTTACAAAACCATTTAGTTTTTTGTTCATTGCCCAAAAGCATGAGATTTGGAATTCCATCCCTTATACCAGAAATGGTTGATGTTATTTCAGCTTAATAACAAAATAAATTCAGTTATCTATTATAAAATAAATTTGGACATCAATGACCAAGTAGTCTGGACACCAATAAAAACTAATCAGCACACAGTAGCAGCTGATAGTACCTAAAATTAGTTCTTGATCTAGTTTAATTTAGAGGGCACATCTGGCATATCAGTAGTGCCCAGAGATAAGAGAACTAAGTATACGAAAGTTATAAAAGATTAAAAAGGAAATGCTTTTTGTTGGAATTAAACCTAGCCTTTCCCAACTATATTGGGGTGAGCTCCCATGCTAACTGGATATAGCTGAGTAACAATTTTTAAATTATAATGACCTATAAAGGCCATTCATAAAGGGAACTAGGCATACTCTGATGCTTTCTGGCCTATCTAGGGATCCTAGGACTTTAAGTCAAACCAGGTCAATAACATCCTATATCCTTAGCCCTAGTCCCCAAGTGACTCTTGTACAAAAGGTTATTAAGAAATCAAATATCAGATAGCCACTATGTCATAGCATAAGATTGCTGCATTCTGTAGTGACACAGAAAACGCCCGGAGAGTTTGCTGGTTTCTAGGTCAAACTGATAGTTTTTTTTTACAATCAAAAATTACAGCATTAATTATTTTGTTTTCTGTAAAAGGTAAAAACAGCTAAGATGATGCAATACATATGCATGTTTCTTTCAGACTTTGAAAGAGACATTCTGCACTGTTCTATCCAAAACACAACTGAGTACCATACTCAGTCTTGTTTTGGATAGAACAGTGTTTTCCATGCATTTTATAGAATCATGAATACTTAGTTTACCCTGTCAGTAATTCACATGTCCAGAAATCATTTTAAATAACTTACACCTAGCATACTAAACAACAATGACAAAAACAGGTAAAATACTACAAGGTTAACTTGAATGTGTTGTACAGTTGTAATTCAAGGCCCCCAGACCTCTCATGCACATTGCAATGGATCCTACATGTTGCTACATGAACCTCAGACATAAAATTGCTATTGTGTGATTTTGTTTACATACAAAACATGGGTTAAAGCTGTTGGTAGAAAGATAAGTAAAAGAAACTCACGCCAAAGGCTTCTTTCTGGCGTCTTGGGTACATTCTGGTCGTTTTCGTCTCCAGAGCTCGAATCCAACGTGCTGATGATGCCCAGGTCGCAGTCCTCGCTGTCACTCTCACTATCAACCACCGGCAGCTTTCGATGCGTCGTCAACGACTCCCTCGAAGGCAGCTCCTCACATTGAAATAACCCTTTTTTCCTCTCCGACATCTTTGGCGTATGAGTATGAGGAAGCCGTGAGGAACGCCTAGGAGTCATCGCGGCCATGTCTACGACCGAATTACTGACCTTAATTAACAATAAAATACGAAATCGAACACTGCACTCTCAACGTTGTGATGACCCAGCCTCACTACTCTATCAAGTTTTTGCCTACTTTACGACAGTGTTACTACATATTGTAAAGCAATTTAGGTAAATGTACGTTACATTAACAGTTGCGGCGGTTTTTAGATTAGAAATCACGTAAATTGTTACAAAAAACGTGCATCAAAAAACTTTTATCAAACGTTAGCAAGCAACCATTGTTGTTTGGCGCGTAAACACCTGTCATGTGGCGGTGCTGCCAGTTTCAAAATATTAACTATTATTATTTTTATTCAAAATTATTTCCACACAAGTTTGAAATTCAGATTTCTTTCATTTATTTTTCAAGGTCATAAAAGCGATAGTCATCTATTCGTAACTTCAACATGATCTAACTTAATGGTTGGTTTTATGGGTCCTAAGTCTTAATAATTTTTAGAAATGTTGCAAATTTAGATCCATTCTAAAAAACAAAAATCAATATTTTTGTGCACAGTTAAAAACTATCCTCCTACTATAAATATTACCATATTTTCCTCCTATTCGACTATCGTACAGGATTTTATCGTAACATTATGTAGAACAAATGTTTAAAAAACTTGTGGTGGCAACATTGAATTGTTATTTCGTTTCGCGCCATGCCAAAATAAAAATATTAGCCTAGTGGACTTCATAAATACATAATAACTTCCAATAATAGAAATAAAACAATTATAGTTAATCTATACTAATAATAAAGCTGAAGAGTTTGTTTGAACGCGCTAATCTTAGGAACGACTGGTCCGATTTGAAAATATAATCTCGCTAAGACCAATAGAAGTGGAGCACTAATGAAGAATGTTTCAAAATCGGGGGGTTAGTAGGTAACTATTCCACGCCGACAAAGTCGCAGGTTGAAACTAGTACTTAATTGAATAATTGTTTAGATAGTTACCTACTCTGCTCTAAGGCCCATGCTCCATTTATTAGAATATCCGTTTTGGAATATGCGCCTATATACCGCGACCTTTTCAGCACTAAACTTAAGGACAACCTGTGGTGGGCAATCCAAAAAAGCCTACACATTATATCAGTACTACCTAAGCAGTTTTAGGTTGGGCATGAATGGCCCTTTCCAAAGAAGACAAATATTACTTAGGTACGTAGGTATGTTTGGAAATGCTCGAGCACGAGCAGGTAATTAACTTTTATTTAAATTTATTTTTGTAATTACGAGTCAGCAATCCTAATCAGTAGGGACAACATCAAACTAAGAACATTGGATTCGTTATTTAGGTACTTACCTATACCTATCTTATTATTAAAATAACTTAAAATATGAGAACCATTGACGTGAAAAATTAATCTCAGGACTTGTAGCAAAAAAAAAAAAACAAATTTTGATGCATCATGCAAAAAATATCCCCTTGAATAGTAATTTAGTCGATCACGATGATCGTATAAAATTAATAAATAGATAATGATTTACACCTACATAGTTTCCTACTCACTTAGGTATGTATATGTACATATGTAACGATACGATTGTATTTAGCATGATTGACGAAATCCAAAGAGCCTAAGTCTTTGGTATAACCATAGATATTCAATATGCGACCTATATCTATCTGCCTAGCTTTTCCTGGATAGTTATCTGGATGATGTAGTACAACGGATGTAGCTGTGTACTAGTATTTTACATGGAGAGGCGCTTCATGTGTGGTTGTGGAGTGTGCTCAACAACCCAATAACAGTGAACGCAAATAAAACATTGCGTTTACTGCCCAATAACTAGATAACACAAACTTTTAGCAAGACCTGTGCTGTGTCAGTTTTTTATTTGTCTATGCTTCTGTAATAGCGACATATTTCAATGCATTAGCATAATAAGTACTAACATTAGACTCAAGATATTTTATTTGTTGTGTAATTTATAATGTATTTAGTTTTGACACTTAATTAGGAAAAATACTTCAGATAGGTTATACTTAACTGTTTTTATTTATTTCGTAATTTTGATACGCTAATGTCCTCAGTTTTGAAAGGTTTAAGGTTTTTGTACTTTTGTCGGTGTCTACGGTTCAAAACTACTTACTACCTATCTAGTTTTAATCATCGTCTTTCTTTTGCCCTTTTTAGGGATCCGTACCTCAAAAGGAAAAATCGGAACGATTATAGGATCACTTTGTTGTCCGTCTGTCTGTCAAGACCCTTTATCTTAGGAACGCGTGGAGGTATCGAATTGAATTTTAACTTAGGTACTATTACTTACTGTCCCTTGAAACCATGACCGTAAAAAAAAGATGCGGCCGCTTATACCGCACAAAACGTATTATATCGAGACTCTCAAGTGAATCAAAATTTACCTACAGGGTAATTTCCGTTGATCTAGAACTATGAAATTTTGCAAGTAATATCGTATCTGAAAATGATACATTTGTTATTAAATAAAATAAAAGAATAGGTTTTGGAAACTGTTTTGGGGAAAAGCTCGGGAAAAAACTGCGAAACATGATTCCTGAGCTATTTGTACCTACTTTGTGCGGAACCCTCAAGGTGCAAGCCCAACTCGCACTTGTCCGGTTTTTGGAGGCTGTTGGTTACTTTTGCTACGGCTAGAACTTCTAAAGCACCTGCCTTCTAAAGCACCACCTTCTAAAGCACCAATATCCAAAAAGGATGAGAACTTGACAGCATTATAAATGCATAATTATGTATTTTATTATTTATTTTTGTCCATTCTGCAGGGTGCCAACTGAACACCAGCGCTGGGTGTCTAATGTTCAGCGTAAATACTGAATTGGTAACCCTTTCGGTATAGCCACCTTCAGCGCAATTTTATATTGTAGGTACTAGCAGCGCCCCGCGGTTTAACCCGCGTAGTTCCCGTTCCCGTGGGAATACGGGGATAAAATATATCCTATGTTACTCAGGGTGATTGTAGCTTTCTAGTGGTGAAAGAATTTTTGAAATCGGTTGAGTAATTTTCGCGTGAAAGCGTAACAAACAAAGTTACATTCACATTTATATATTAAATAATTATAGGGATTTTCTCTGTGAAACTTTAGAAAAAACGTTTTCCATTTCAGATGATTGAAAAAAATTAACAAGATTTAAGTACCACTATTTCTAAGCGAATTCCATCGGAAAACAACAGATAAAGAAATATCTTTTAATTTTTTTTTTAACTTTCATAGTCCAAATAAACACGCTGTACTGAGAATTCGAGGGTTTTACGATGGCATCTGATATAAACAACTTTCTCTTCCAATTAAGTAAGTAATGTTACCATGTTTACACGACCATGTTTATTGATTTGTTAATGCTTTTCATACCGAGCCTTTAATTTAATCATGCAAATTATTTGGGGTTTTGTCCGAGGAGGTTAATTTTTAACCCCCGACGCAAAAAGAGGGGTGTTATAAGTTTGATGTGTCTGTATGTGTGTGTGTGTGTGTGTCTGTTTGTGGCATCATAGCTCCCGAACGGATGAAGCGATTTCAATTTAGTTTAGTTGACTTATGTGAAAGTATTCGATAATATTTTTTGGCAGAAGTAGTAAGAAGTAGAGTACCTATATTTTTGCAAATCATTGCAAACATATACAAAAAATTATATATTTATTGAAATTTTATATATTGATGTTGTTGGAAATTTCAAGATACAAACATAGTAGGTACACTTTTATAATAGTGTTAATTCTTTTTACATTAAAAAAAATAGTGCCTGTGGTCTTTTCTTTGTTTTTATTTTTAGAGGCATTTTGGAACCATAATCACGTTCTTTGTTTTTATTTTATGGCACTAAATTAACAGACACGTCAAAGTTTCACGAATGACGAACTTAACCTGTCAGAGTATTTGGTTATGTAGCCATTTTTTTTACTATCAAGGTGGAAATCCGCATGGATGCCCTCCATCCTGGGCGACTCCTACTGACTAAAACCACCTTACCTCACTCGCAAACTTGTACCGGGGGCTACGAGAGAACTTTAGAAATCTTCAACGCAGCCCCCAACTGGTGCCAGTACCACCTCTGCGGGCCCCGTCGTCTGGTCAAGCTGCGGGAGTGAAGTGTTTAATTTACCCCGTCACGTAAACCCGGAACTATACAACCCCACCTCGGGTCCTATTTGATGGAGGACGCCGGACGTCCTCGAGTCTGCCATCTCTAGGCCCATTTAGGGGGACCAAAGAAGGTATTATCCCTAGCAGCCTAGCAGAAAAGATCATGGCGTTCCACGACGCTGCACTGCCGTCCATGGGACTAATCACAGCCGGCAGACCAGCAGCTTTCGACTTTCGAAACGGGGGCACGGCGTGGCTCCTCCTGAGAAGCACACTCTGCGAGCGTATGCCACACCGTGGTTCTGCAGCCTAGCGCAACAATTTTAGTTCTTGACATATGTTGAACGATCTTAGAACGCTGGATGCTAGAGCGCAGTATGCTCCCAAATGCTGTTACCTCCAAACTGCTTTTTACTAGATAATGTATTTCAACCTTACTTTTAGGTACACTACCTGTGTTTGAGTAAAACATAGTATTTTTCGTACTTTAAATTATTTCTCTATAATATAACTATAGTACCTTCAACTGACTAAAATATAGTACCTATATTTTAGTCAGTTCTAGTATGTGTATAATTATACTTATATATAATATAGTAGGTACGGGTGGCAACCCTAAGATGGGGCCATGTATTAACCCTTGACAAACGCCTACTCTATGAACGCAGTATTATGCAGAAAAGGGGTTAATCAATATTATTTTTTTGTGAAAGAAGTTATTTTCAAAGTGCTAGGTACTTACTGATTCAGGGCACAAGAAATTTGAATAACGTCTAGTTGTTATCTCATTTTGTTAGAGATATTTAGGTAATGTAAGTATAAGTACCTACGTCAAGCTTTATTGCTGTCTGATGGTCCCCTTCAATATAGGCTATATATAGCGTTACCAGGCGTCCGAATAAAGCCGGACACAGTCAGACTTTTTGCTTGAGTTTCCGGCCAAATTAGACGGCGTCCGGTCTGTTCGCATATTTGATAGGCTTTTTAAATTTGAGTATTTTTTCGCTCACCTTGTATCGTTTCTTACGTAGTGCGTACTACCTGCTATTTCAATGATTGAAACGAATAGTGAATGATTAATAATAATGAAGACTGGCTCACTCAGTTTTATTGTTGTATCATTAGAATTTTAGAAGGGTAAATGATAAAAAAGTAATGTTTGTTTATAGGTAAGTACCTACTAAGAAAAAAAAAATTACCCAAATGTCCGGCCAAACTGGCTGATTTGTCCGGCTTTTCGGTTTTAAGACCTGGCAACCCTAAATATAGGCATTGTTTCATCATTGAATCAATAAAAGCATTACACGTGCAATGATATGCAGTCCATAAATTGCACTACATACTCTTTTTTTACTTAAAAAAGTGCACCCCGTCACAGGATCGCGCATTTGGCGGGAAATACTTCTAATAATAAAATGGCGGCTGACTACCCAGCAATGTGCTATGGAACGCGACTTCCAATCCTGCATTAGTTTATTACAGCAAAAACTCTACCATATAAGGTAACACGTATAAACAAGATACAACGAAACTCTGCTGTAGTTTTCCATTGCAGTTTTTCTATAAATCCTTGGGGAAATTCCTTTGACAGAAACGTAATGGATTGAAAAAGGTTGGGTTATTTTTTGTGTAGTGTTGTTTCGTAGTAGATTTCCTGAGGCGTATCAAGATAGGAAGGGCGACCGACCGATTAGGTCATGCATCACCGAAATGTACTTATGGTTTTTATTGAATGCAGCTCACTAGTGTGATACGGACGGAAGTAAAGGGCAAAAGAGGATGGTGGAAAAGTCCATCGCGAATTCGTGATATCTAAAGGTTTTTTTAAATTAATATGCTTGCGTTATCACCTGATGGAAAGCGATTGTGTGGTGACGATAAAGTTCTCTTGCCCAGAAGTAACGTACTTACTCCTGCTTGACTAAAGTCCCCCAAGTTGTAGCCATCAGAAACACTGATTTCGGCAGGGAATTCCACTCCTTTGCTGTACGCACAATAAAAGTAGGTATTCCCAAACCCTTTTGTATTTTATTGTTGTTTTGTAACTGAATAAACTTACTTGACAACTTACTACTCCTACTTACGTAGGTACATGTGAGTAAAGTCAATCGTTTCTTGCATAAGCGAAGGTTTTTTTTATGATAGAATCACAAACAGGGCCCCAAGTCTGCTATTTTTATAAATTTGTCATTCCAACACGATCCCATTGTTATTTTGCAAAAAGTTCGTAATCTACTAAATTCATAATGGTCGATCATTGGTCTGTCAATGGTCTTGTAATACTTTTTGATAACCGAGCTATTACAAAGAATCACTTCACACACGTTCTAATGGTACCACACTAATCAAAGGAACTTTCAATTTTTTAGCGGATTACCGCATACGTCTGTCATTCATTTGTCATTATGTACGAGATTACCATTCTATACCATATTTTTCAATGGAGTGTCAGTGGTTGACCATTGGAAAGTCATAATGACGCTTTTATATTAGTAGATTACCAAATACCAAACTCGTCAAAATCAACCATTATGAAATCAATGATAGACCATTCTGATACTATTGTAATAGCAGACTTGGGGGCCAGGACTCTACACGCTAAACTTGATGGTGATCGTTACGATGACATAGGTTACAACTTTATAAGGTACAACAGTCCTCTTGCTTCAAATACAAGTCGTTATCACGGTACTCAAATACTAAGTAGTCGTCAGATCTCAATCAAATTTATTTTGATGTATTTAAATGGGACCACACGACAAGCACCAGCTTCCGAATACAAATGGAATCATCAAAATCGGGACACCCAGTACAAAGTTATATGAGGTAACACACACAAACAAAAAATACACGCGACTTGAGAACTCGGTTAAAATGAATGACTTTACCTAAGCTTTTGACTGTTCGATGTTGTGTGTTTGACAGCTGACTTCACGCTCACTCCATCTAAGTTTACACGGTGAAACGTTGACAGAATAGACCGGCTGGTGTTCTTGACGACGCATGAACATTGACCTTCTTTTTCCTTCAAACCTGAAAGCAAAATTGGCTGAAGAAATTAGTTAGGTAACTTGGTGATGGGAAAGAAAGACAGATGCACACAATGTAGGTCAGACACAAATCATTTTCATCAACTTAATTTTAAAACCATAACATTGTATGCCCCGCGATAGGCCTGCAATTCACTTCTAAATTACAATCATTTGGAACCGTTCGCGTTGGTGGACGCAAACTGGGTTTTTCTCAAGACCCTCCACCAAGAAACACGACGGGTGAATGACGTGGGGTGTGAATGTTCATCTACATATAAATATATATAACTATAACTCTGTGTATATAAATATCACAGTATGACGCAAAACCTACGCTAAAAGCCCTGCCTATTAATTATTTTTTGCAACTCTTTTATACGTACAAAATAAGACCTGACGGCGTAATTTCCAGTCCCTACGAGTGTTTGTGGAAACGAACAGCTTTATATTCCAAAGTTTCCTACTTTATGTTCCCCATGACGTCAATCAATAAAATCTCCTTTACTCGTTGATATTTTTTTTGCGTAGCGTCTAATTAATTTACTTTTAGCGATTAGAACTTGAACTGAAGGGGTTTGGATGACGTACTTAGCACTTCATCCTGGGGGTGTTTACGTTCCTTTGGGAAAATTTTCAACTATCACGCAGCGCAGGCAGGTAAAGCCGCTCATAGAAGATAGTGAGTTAATAAACCCGTTATTTCCTCTGAAAAGTATAGGTAGTGTCTGTCGTTTTAAGTCGTACAAGGTCAACTAGTACATTTGCGTCTTTGGGGCAATTGCGTTCCTCCTCTGCTGCTACCTGGTCTTGTATTTTTCGTCTATATGACGCACTTAATTGCCTCTATACCTACCAGAGATCTTAAAACTTTTTTTTGGGGTTATCATAAGACCAACTGCTGGCCTACACATAGGTAATGGAGAAATATTAGAAATACAGCTTCAGCCTCCTCTCGAATGAAATATCTATTTTAGTAACCAATTTTTTTTTTCTTCTAAAATAAACGTTGCCCCACACTAGGAATTTCTCCTGTGTCGTGGGTGCATTTACAAACATACAATCTCACATACACAAACAACCAGACCCGGAACAACTATCTGTAGGCCATACAAATATTTGTCCCGTGCGGGAATCGAACCCACGACACGGAGCGCAGCAGCCAGCCGCTCGCTCAACCACTGCGCCAACCGTGCCGTCAATCCTGAAATTGAAAGTAATAAACTTAAAACTCAGTTAATAAAACACCGGGATATGATTGGTTTTCTGCTTTTTCATTAAAGAAACAAATGATTTTATGCATAATTTAAGAATATTAGCACACTCGAAAGTTGCATGAATGAACTAAAATTAAAATCTACTTAACCCTGAAAGAATCTGTAATTTAGACGAATACAGTTTTAGTAAAGATCCAGAAAACTTATACTTAAAGTTGTAGGTGCAAGAGTTTGAACTCGCCACCATTGCGGCGTTAAAAGTCTCTTCTTTGAAGAGTCGTTGGAGAGGCGTCACGGCATCCCCAGCTTCCGCCTGACGCAGGTACTCACCGGACACGGATGTTAAAGGAGCTCTACGTGTTTTGGATGACACGTCCGGATGTCAACACTGTGTAGTTCGTCCGGAGGGCACGCAAACTATAATTTGCGATTTTTTAAGTAAGGAATAGGTATTTGATCTCATTAAAAGTTCAATTAATGCTAGGTGTAGATCAATTTATTGATACTAAAACTTTACTACTATAGACTTTGATAACGAAGGTTGTAAATAACGGTACCAACATGTAAATTACACTTTAAATCAGAACTTTCTTTTAAAAGTTACGACGGGTATAAAATGCTTAAGCAAGAAAAATGTTGCGGTTTAAGCGTACTGCCCTACGTTTTGTCTATAAATAATTAACACATTTAGGGTGTAAATTACAAAAAAAAACTTTTTACAAAAAAATACAACCGACTTTTACACAAAAAAGTGCAAAATAACTTTGATTTCGGAACTCGGTGTTTGTGGTTGCTTTTTCGTTTTTTGAACACCAACTTCCGAAATTAAAGTTATTTTGCACTTTTTTGATTTTTTTGTGTAATATCGGTTGTATTTTTTTGTAAAAAGTTTTTTATTTTTCACTTTTTAGTGGTTCCTACACCCCCTCCCCTCCCCCACCTAAACGAACGAATCACATTGGTGTAAAAAAAACGTACAGCTCCTTTGCAGAGTAAACTAAGTAAGAGGTCGTCAAAGTAGACAAAGTACATATTTTTTTTAGATTTTTCGAAAACCGCTTGGTTGATTTCGATAAAATTTTCATGGGACCATTTGGGAAGTATACCCTTTCCAACAAGAAAAGAATTTTTCAAATCGGTTGACAAGCGACGGAGTTATGCGCGAACAAACATAAAAAAAAATACAAACATCCGAATTGAGAACCTCCTCCTTTTTTAGAAGTCGGTTAAAAAAGAATTCGGAAAAAGAAGAATAATTTATGTTCATTAAAGAAGTCTTATGATATTATAATATAAGTCACGGGAACGGGGCAGTGACGGCAAACGCGGGTGTAATAAATATGCTATTTGTAAAGCTCCACGCGTACGAAGTTGCGGGCGCGTACGTACCCTTTAAAGAGAGTAGAGTGGAGATGAACTTCGTGAACTACCTGCTAAATCCACGCGAACGAAGTCGCGGGCGAAGTTCTATATACATATTTATATGACTGCAATGCAATTGCCCCGGATGACCTTACTGCTTATTACCAAACCGATGTGCATTTGTGCATGCTGCAGGTGGAACGTAACAAAAAACCCGCCATATCGAATGTAATACTGTCCCTTTCTTTTGTATAGGATTGAATACTTCGTTCTTGTCCCTCAATGATTACAGCAATCAATTATTGTTTACGTTCGACGGTGTTATGCTTGAAAACAAAGTTGAAGGGTAAGCAGAGGCGCATAGAGTCCTGTTTTTTGTACATACAAAAAACAGGGCGGGCAGCGTCTCGGCAAGAGCACGTCATGGAATGAGTCCCAGATAGATATAAAATACTTTATTGTACCTATACCAAAAATAGTTCAAATACAACTCTTTACTTCAAACTTATTTTTATGGATAGGTACTATTTCTGTGGGTATGGGTAGACTAAAACCCTTGGCCAATTCTGATTCGAAGACCTGCGATGAGTTATTCTTTGGTTTTTTTGTAGTGACCATTATCAAATTAAAGTAGGTACTTTGTTATTCATACAGGGCCCCAAGCCTGCTATTACAATAGTGTCAGAATGGTATAATCATTGATTTCATAACGGTTGATTTTGACAAGTTTGGTAATCTACTAATACAAAAGCGTCATTATGACTTTCCAATGGTCAACCACTGACTCCATTGAAAGAAATGGCATACGAATGGTAATCTTGTACATAATGACCAATTAATGACAGACGTATGCGGTAGTCTGCTAAAATTTTGACAGTTCCTTTGATCAGTGACCTATCGTTGTGCAGTCATTAGTCAGTAGGTAATAGCTCGGTTATCAATAAATATTACAAGACCATTGACCGACCAATGATCGACCACTATGGATTTAGCACATTACGATCTTTTAGCAAAATGACAATGGGCAAATAGCAGACTTGGGGCTCAGGTATAATGAGGGTTTACACACACACACACAGGCGCGAGGTCCTCCTTCTTGAAAAAATAACTGACGATAACGTCAATTTAACTCATGTTTGAAAACGCCTCATCATCGCTTTCCATCAGTTAGGTATAATTGTAGACAAACAAGAGTTAATCAATAGATAATACTTAATGACTCGCGCTCATTAATATGGGACGTTGGTATAACTGGCGAAACATCTCTCTCGCTCTTGTCTCTGACCTGTTCTATCTCTGCCATACCCTTCGGGGTATACAAGCGTGATATTATTTTGACTTCAAACATAACCTACATAAATCTGGGCGTAACTCAGCAACCGATTACATAAGCTTAATAAATGGGTCATTCGTCGTCGGGATTGTTTACAAAATGTCACATGTGGCGGTAACCGGAGCGGGCGGCATCCATCTTGTTTTTATAATAAGCGCGCCAATCGGTGGCGCGGGGCGGCGCGAACGCTGCTTCCTCGGCTAGTTTGTAGATTGAATGATTTATGGTTCGACTTCGATCCTAGATGCAGATGATGGAAAGAGATTTCGATAGTAGTAGTAGGAGGCCATAGTCCTGTGACTTAAATGGCACCTTTGGGCCAACTGTTTCGTGGTTACTTTGTGCGCAGTAGGGACTAGTTAGGTACATCCATTTGATAGTACCGGAACTGTAACAAAGATCATCGACATTCAGCCGGAAGACATCCACTGATGGAGATTAGACCTACTTCAGCTTCGTCGAATGTGACAGACGGCTACTAGTCGATATGTGTTTCACGCGACAAGGCTCAGCTTGCCAATCCTCCTCATTTTCTGATCTGGAAATTGGAAGTAAGTGGTGTACATCCTAAGAATAAGGTCTGCCTATAGTATAGGCAGACCTTATTCTTAGCAGGCTTCAGCAGGCTTCAGTGGCAGCCTGAGTATAGGCCCTATACCCAGGCTGCCACTGAAGCCTGCTGAAAACAGTGCATAATCTTATTAATCTTTACCCGCACATTTTCCTGCTTGAGGTAAGTAAGTATGATTTATCAACTTTAAGCAACCTTATTAAAAAATTATATATCAAAGTAAAACTTTATAAGCAACGGCATCGCGCATTCGTCCTTCATTTTGATTGAAGTAGGTGCCTATAAAAATATATAATCATCTATTTATAATATCGTTATTTGCGGAAGATGTTGTGGCAACATCTTCTCAACTTCCGCAAGTAACTATTTAAAATATGAGAAAATTTAATAGTTTATTTGATACGTCCATAAAATAAAAATAAAAACATTTTTATAAAAAAATACAACCGCCTTCCAAATAAAATCCACTACAAAATATAAAATAACTTTAATTTTGGAAGTCGATTTTTGGTTGTTTTTTTAAATTTTATTTTTGCCTTTTCAGCGGTGGATACCCCACTGCTAAATTGACATTATAGGTACCCATAATGAGTGGTTGCGCTATTGAATCTACTTTGCTTTGGGATTGACTTATACTTACCTACAATTTTGGATTGATATAAAAAAAAAAAACGAGCGAGCCTTACAGTATTCAAATAATGATGTGTAACGATCTTACATCTCACCTACTTGAACTGATTATTCGTAACGAAGAATAATTCGAAATAAAAAATGATTTAAATAACGCTTGGAGTAATGCAATTCTTTTTAAACAGTTTTTTTTTTCAGACTGATGTGGTTGGTCTCTTTTGACGGCCAACTCTATCACCGCGCGCTGATTGGTCAAATCAAATATCTCGCGCTTCCTCGGCTTCCTGTTACACACTTCCGTCCCATTTCAAGAAATCACTCCCACAGATTGCAGGAAATTGAGCGGAAAGATTTTACACACACAAAAAAAAACAAAAGAACCTCCTCCTTTTTTTAAGTCGGTTAATAAAATTTTATCTAATGGTATGAATGATCCGCTCTAGGAGAGGGAATGGGCCGTAATCCACCACGCGGGCCCAGTGCGGGTTAGTGAATGTCACATGTCCTCGAATTTTTGGTTCTAGGATATATGCTGGTTTCCTCCCGATGTTTTCCTTCAACGTTTCGAGAGCAGTGGTGATGAAATTAAATATACAGAGTAACGCGCCTGGCTGTGTTTAGAAAATCGCGACGTTAAACTCGCGCTTGTGAAACGTTGGCGCTGCGCAGACGTTGGAGAAGCGTCAACGCTTGTAAAACGCCAGTGGGATAGCAGCCTTAGGTAAAAAGCACTAAAAATTCAAGTCATGACAATCAATGACAAATACTTGTCAAAAAGTATGGAAATTAGAAGTGTTTTTGGCAATTTTCGACAGTGAATGCGAACGCTCGACTTCAAACATACCGGAATTGGCCCTCTGATTTAACAAAACTCAAGCTTCATTGTTTAAGTAGGTCAAGCTTGAATTCGTTTTTTAAATTCTGAAAAAAATCTGTTTTAATAGTCTGTAACCGGACATGCACAGTCCAAGCTTGCCAACTATTCCGCGTAGGTAAAATAATTTTTTTTTAATAGACCATGGAATTCTTGTCCTTCTTCGCTAGGATGCCTAAAGTATGAATATTTAAATGAAACGAAATAGTCGGCGGGGAACAAAAAATGTCGTGACTTTGAACTGGCCTCAAACGGGTCGATGCAGTTATATCTATGCGTGGAAAAAATGCTAATTACTGAGTCTTATGTTGCTAGATAATTTAATTAATAAGTATTCAATGATGAAGCAGTAACTATATTTAAAAAAGCTCAGGTTGCTTTTTAATGCTAAGAAAGGGAGAAACAATATTTGCAATTTATTTAGCACACCGGTTCATGAAACTCGTGCGGTCTACATAGAAATAACAGAAAATTGTATGGCAAAAACTAGTGCATGTCTCACGGCTACACTAAAAATTGCCAGGCAAGGCCTTATACCCATCAAAAACAAAGGCTTATGTTTAACTTACCACATCAGATATACATTTAACAAACAAAAATAGTAAATGATCACCAAAATTAAACCCGCATTTTAATGTAAAAGTATAACCAAAGATATACTTTTACATTAAAATGTAAAAGTATAGGTAAGTATATCATATCATAGGTACCATATCTCGCTATCCTATTTAAGCAAAATAACTCCAAATAAATCATTGATAACTCAAAAGTAGTACATTTAGAGTAATACCTAAATGATCACAAAAATTAAAACGGCACTTTAATGTAAAATCGACTTTTAGTAACCTAACCTCAAAACACTCAAAAGTGACTTAAAAAGCGTTGTCGGATTTGAAAAGGGTTTGAAAAAACCCACGAAGTAGGTGGCGGAGTCTGCTCGAGTCGGGGTGCCCCATGTCCCGAGCTTGTTTCGCTCGCTCTTGCATCCTAAGTTCTCCTTGTAACACTAGTACTGCGCATTAATTTGCTTGCTAAGATTTGGTGATCATTTACTACATTTGGTGTTCCAAAACAATTTGAAGTGCAAACGTGACTAAAATAGCTAGTACTATTGTAATTTTAGACTTTAATTTTCTGGTGTCAAGTATATATTTTTGGTAAAAGAACTAAAGGGTATCAAAGCATTTTGTGGTGATCATTGTATTGAACCCCAAAAACAAATGGCTAAAACATAGAAATATAAAATACAGTGGCTTGATTATTATATCTTTGGGCTTAAATAATCTATAACTATTCCAAACACAGTGGCAGTGTGGAGCCCCTTCGCTGGTTATGCCATCTTCTTTCCTGCGCTTCGTTCCAAACCGCCTGCAACTTCTAGGATGTGAACCTGGCCGGCAAAGAAATATTTGAAAATTTCAGTAAACAATCGACACAAAAGAAAAAAATCTATATAAGTACAAAGAAGAAATTGCGGCCTTTTTATTCTAGTATCTATACACGTACAAATTCAAACCGCAATGTCATATTGATGATATACGCAATAGGGTAGTTGACTAAAAAAATCTGATTAGTCCGTCTGATATATTTCCAAAAAATATTGGACGTATTTTTTCTTTTTTCACATAAACAAAAAATGAAGACGATACAGTGCGTTGAAAACTCGTGTGACGTCACTACTCGCTACAATTTTTAGCGAGCCGTGACGTCACACGATCCCACTCCTGATCTTTGATGCTTTTTATCTTCGTCAGTTTTTATAGATTTGATAAAGGAAAAAATACGTGTCCAATATTTTTCTATAATCTAACTGACGGACTAAACATAATCATATAATTTTTACTCAGGAAACATCCCTGTGGCAATTAATTTAAAAAAAGTAAATGAAAACGTATTGAAATAAGAGACCAGAGTACACGTTGGAGTTCTGCCCTGCACGGGAGGAGCAGCGCCGTGTCCTCTTAGAGGCGATCGGCGTCCCGTCCTATTCCGTCGCGAGTCTCCAAACTTCACGGCCCTGCTTTAGCAACAGAACATCCCCGGACAAAGGGAGTCGCAGACAGATTCCCGGATTAGAGGATGCGGGCCTCCTTCCACTCTCATCTGGGCGGAGCGGAAAGAGTGATAATTTGCTACCAAAAAAAAGCAAACGAGTTTTAAAAATTCCGGTGTTGCCCACCAGGTTTTCTCGTAATTAATAAAATCAATTAGGTATGTCTATTGTAAGGCCCGGCGCCCACTATCGGCATCGGCACGGCTGAGGATTTTAGGTGATAAAAAGCATTATACATTAACTTCATGGCAATACAGTAGAAGTAGCCTCAAGCATACCGAAGCGGTATTTTTGTTACTACGATCATATATCATGGAAATTTCTGCTTTATTGCCATGAAGTTAATGTATAATGCTTTTTATCACCTAAAATCCTCAGCCGTGCCGATGCCGATAGTGGGCGCCGGGCCTAAAGGTAGCTAAGTATTTGTACGGGGCGGGCGTGATCGACTGGACTGTAGGGTGGCCAGGGTAGGTTATCCTATTCTTCAAAAGTGGACTGTATGGTGACAACCCACCTAGGTATAAATGATCCAGACGCGCTGACGCTCCGTCTATAAGCTACGGGCCATGAGGATGCAACCCTTAGCTGAATACTTGCTATACTTGCTGTTATCAACACAATATATAGGGGTAGGTATTGAGGGCTTACCAATAAAGTCACAATAAAACACTATTTAACTTGTTCACTATGCACTTAGCGATTTGAAGGGTGAAATTCGCGACTATATGATTCTACATTTAGGTATAAATCCAAATTATCTTGACAATGACTACAAATTCTATAAATTTCCTATGTTACTATTGTACGGCGTAACTGTACCGTACCGACACCCAAAAAATCACCGTGTGTGATGAAGTTTATTAACAAGATTTTTCATTATGCTAATCCTAGAATTTAGGCTATATCTAGGCTTAGGTCTATGTGAGTAGGGGTTGTCGTACCTTTATGGATAGCCCTCAGTAAGCTCCATACAGCGGAGACGAATTCACCCCTTCATCCCCCTCCATGTAGGGGTGGGATGCCGAAAACTATGCAAAACTATTGTAGGCACGAAGCTATTACCTACTTGGGGTGAATTTACCGTAAAACTATGCTAGGAGGGCTATACAGCTATATGTATCTCTATAGATACGACAACCCTCTACAAAACTACATATGTTTCAACCCTGTCACTCAAGGGGTTGCAACTCTATAAGCGTATATGTTTCAGGGGGATAAAAATAAACAGTTTTATTAAAACTCTAATTGCGGCTTTATGCCTTCATATACTATAGGTATCTATATATCCCCTGAAAGGATTTTTCAAGGCGGTTCTATTTCAGACATCTAGAAGTCTAGAATCTAGACTTGTATTTTCGGGAAAGGAAGAGGGTAGATGCAAAGTGTTTTATTTGTGTGCATACCTTCACCAGGGCTATTTGTCAAAAACCATTGACCAATCACGTACCAGCACCCTCCTGCTCTGTGATTGGTCAGTGTCGCTTTCAGCTATGCGACTACCTTTGACTTAAATATTTCAGGTCTCAAATTACCAAGCCCTTTCTATTACCTATGTATGTCTGTCTGTGTGTGTATATACCTTGATTACCTTATATACCATCGATCACCTTTATATACCTTTATATACCTTTATATACCTTGATTACCTTTATATACCTTCGATTACCAGGGTTACCATGTGTTTACTGTTATGTGTAAGGGATAGGATACCCTACCTAACTATATTCTATTTACTTGGGAGAAATAAAGGCTCCAAGGGCTTATATACTGCCTCTTGAGAGCAAACGACTGTAACGAATGTGTTTTATTTCAATAATAAACTATGTATCAACTATAGCTACCTATAACTATCTATACTATGCAGCTTTATTTGTTACAGCATTCTATGTACTAACTATAACTACCTATACTATGTAGTCGTGGTTTTATTTGTTGCAACATTCTATGTACTAACTATAGCTACCTATAACTACCTATACTATGTAGCTAAGACGCATCGTCGCGAACAGTATTCAAATACACACAAAGATACACAAATAGCAGAAGCCGATTATTCTGCGAAACCACAGTCCGCACCAACATTTCTTTTTCAAATCTAACTGTAAATGTTTGTTGACGCCGCACTGGCCAAGTTGAACCGTTGATGCCGTCTAAAGTAGCGTGATATTGCACTAACTGTGGAGTCAAAGGCGAAAGATCACAGCATAGTTTGAAGCTATATTATTGACATCAGCGCCCCTAGCGGCCAGGCGGAAAACTGTTTGAAGGCAGATCTGTTAAATGTATTATTAATGACTAGCAGCGCCACGCGGTTCACCCGCGTAGTTCCCGGTCCCGTGGGAATAAAAAAATATATTCCCGGCCTATGTTACTCGGGGATAGTGTAGCTTCCCAATAGTGAAATAATTTCTCAAATCGTTTCAGTAGTTTCGGAGCCTATTCAATGCAAACAAAGAAACAATCAAATCTTTCCTCTTTATAATATTAATATAGATTGTTTTTAAAAGTTGTAGTACATTAGAAAATCAAATTGCACATTGATTAGGTACTAAACCCCGGTTTCAGACTATAGATTATTCAAATTCTACTATGGATGCCAAATTTTGATAGGTTTTCATACTAAAGTAGAATTTGAAGTCAAGTTTAGCAGCAGTAGTACCATACTACATACTAATTAGTTATCTTAAAAATAATATCTTACACCAGTCGTAAGCGCTATGAGAACGACTGAACGAGGCCTAGGATTGATTCTGTGAATGAAAACAGCTTATTAAGAGCGTTCATGCCTAGCGCGGCACGTCAGGTTTAGGTAAATAGTTCGCAAATTTCACTCACACAGAAGCGTGGGTAACTGTGTGCGTAGACTAGCCGCGTGCGCTCTCTTTGTACTTCGACTAACCAACTTTGATCCGTTAGCTTTAGAGCAACAATAATGTATTGTTATAGAAAAATTAAACTGGAAGTTAAATACAAACTATTGTTATTCTGATGATTTGTAGATTTATGATTAATAAATAATTATATTTGAAATATTATTTTGCCTTTACACCTTTTCATATATGAAATCCTCTACAGACGAAATCTAGTTATTTTGGAGAAAAATAATATTAATAATTGTACCTACTTAAGTGTTGGTAATTAGTTCTAGTGGATTGTTGATAGCTTTTTTCAGTTTATGGTTAGGATGAGTAGGTGGGTAATTAAATAAAGATTTATCATGTTATATTTAGTACCTAAATCATTTATGATAAAAAAGCTGTATAAATCATAAAATAGTTTCCCTCAATTGCATTGATCGGCTATTTCTGGGATCAATTATTTCGGGAAGAACGCATACATAATAAAATTTTGTTAAACGAGAAATCATTTTTTTCTTTACAAAATTGAAATTCTTTACAAAACTTTGTAAATTTTTACACCTTTTATTGGAAATTCAGGACTAGTGTACACCGCAAAAAGACACACATTTTTGTTTGAAATATTTTGGTAATACCAGTCATGTTTAACATTGAAAATTACGCTATCGCCATGAAATAAAAATAATATCCATATAAAATAGATTTAAAGAGTAGTGCTGAATTCAAATTCGGGCGTTGTTTACAAATTTTGGCAAAATTGGAAGCAGTTAAAATACTTCTTCTCAGCTCGAGTCACAAGGCACTCACAGCCTGAAGAACTGTATCCCTTTCAATGAAATGCCGTTTTAAGGTCAGTGTTTTTAAATTTTCAAGGAAAACCAAGTGCCTGCTTGAAATTGTCTGGGTTCATGACAGGCGTTTGACATGCATTTGCGTAATTGACTTTGTTCAGTAGCCCTGTGCTAAAGTTTATCTTTCGGCGAGGTTTTTGCGTTTCAGATTTTGATTTATAGAAAAACGGTTTTGCTCTAAATGTTTCAGGGATTGACCTGGACTTTTCTAGTAGGCACATTTATAAAGGGTAGTTTGAGGTTTATCTGTGTTTAAACTAACCAAGCGGCATGACAACGGACGGAATATGAATCTTTTAGGGAATTATGCGTTTCCCACCTACAGTCTTTGCTACTATGGTGTTGAACTGCTCTGCACGGTTTTTGGTAAAATCGTGGGGCAGACTTCGAGAAAGATAAGCCAGCTGCCAGACATTGCGTTGCAGTTTTAACATCAATGTTTTGGCTTCGAGAGTTTGGTTTGTTTCTTTTTTCTAAAGAAACAAACCAAAAAGAAACAAACCTACACAAGTCACATTCACTCTGATCTTCAAGGATGTGTTTGGCGCTGTTCAGAATATCTCTCAGTATTTTTATATTCTTTTCTGATTCGGTTAAAGTTTGTGTTTGCCAGTACCGTACCGAAAATCTTACTTCTGTTCTCAGCCGAATCAATAGTTCAGAAGTCAACAATTTACGCTCCGACAGAGGGATAGATGTATATAAGTTTTAAGCAATATTTTTTTTCAGTTGCAATTGCGGAGGAGATGGTTGGTACATTAATTTTTTTGAATTAGAACGCCGGGATATGCTGGCATCACCATCAGCAATCAAATCAATCAATGTATTATATTTAATTTCCGAGTTTCTACGGAGGACTTGAATCCTTCTACCAGTATTGTTGGTTCCATACTAGATGATGAACGTGATTTTTAGAACATTTGTGAGGCTGTTGTTCCTTTTTATTTGCGCGGGCACAAATTCCAGAATACTTATTCCGGACCCCAATGTAGAGAACTTTTCCTGTGTGATGTCCTATAATAGCTGCAACACACGGACAATGCATTATACCGGTTTTTATATGAGCGTTTGCTCCATCAACTGTCTGCTTCCACTGGTATCATCGGAATGTCACGAGTGTCACCTTATAATCGAGCAGCAGCTGTTTCCTCCTGAGCTGATGCAAACATACTTTCTTCAGCGGAATTTTTCCACATTTCAGCAACTTTATCATGACATTTAGTATAAGTGAATAATGACATAACAGTAAGTCCATCGATGTAACAACTTCATTCAAATTTTTTAGGCCAATTCCTGAAATTATGGCATAATTAATTAGTGTGTTTCATCGTGACGTCTCAGTTCGAATTTAGAATTGCACATATTACATTGAAAGAATTGTATTTTTTAAAATAAATAATAATAGTGGAAAATTATACCTAAAGATCGCATTCATTTGTCACATTTATTATTTCTGATTGCGATTCCAGTATTTCCAATTCTTTATCAACTCTTGTGGTAGCTGTGATTCTTCGGTATCATTCTCTTGTGACATACCCTCATTGACTTGCAGTTTTTGTATGGTTTAGAAAGAATAATAGAATAAGAAGAAATAATTAATTTCACAAAACTAGTTTCAGTACAGCGCAACTTGTTTCGTATAATAATTAGTGTCGTGAAATCTACAGTATCACCGAGATAATGGCCCCGTCAGCATCAAAGCTTTATTTTGCAATCTACAGTATTATTATAAAGAGGAAATATTTGTATGTTTGTAACAAATATATATTTTTTATTAATGTCCTAATATTGAAGAATGTGACCTTTTATTTTTTATAGGTTATTAAAATCCCCGTGTAGGAAAAATGCGAATTGGCTATAACCAGCTACGACATTAAAAGTAGGTAAGGTTCCTCGGTAACGTACTTTTTAGCTTCATTAGCCTTGGCCAAATTTCCGTAACTTTTCCTTTTTGCCCCGTATAGCGCCTATTGCTACTCATAATTATCGGGAAAAAAAATGAAATCGTACATAAAAAGAGTTATCTTCTTTCATGATTTGAACTCCATTACTTTAAAATATGTAATCATCAAAGTTTTGTTTCGTTAAAAAAAAATAAACAAAAAGTATCAATTCGTCCTAGTCGCTCTAAAAACTCGACAAACTATAATACAATTTTACGCAGCACGCGGCAACGGGAGCGACACACGTCCAACCTCTGAAAGGCCTCGGCCGGCACTGAGCGCTGGTGCGATTCCGCGTCGATTATATAGTAGTACTAAATAATTTATAGTAAAATTAATATAGAAGTTATTTAAAAAAAAAATGTACCATGTTTTAGATCGTAAATGTCTTCATTTACTAGGTCTAAAAAACAACAAAAATACCTTTGATTTCATCCTAAAATAACACGTTTAAAAACTCGAAAAGTGGCTAAAAATGACACTTTTGAGTATACTTTTCTTGTATAAAAACTTACAATAATTACGTTTTTTTTTCAGCCAAGCACTAGTAAATGTTATTGTTTTTTTAATAGTAATATTTCTATAAGTTTGTCGTTTATGGTTTTACTATTATCTAGCATTTGCGTAGACCATCGACCGCTATTTTTAAAAAGGGATTGAGTAAAAACTGTTCTAATGAGAAAACTTTACGATCATTTGAAAATATTTTTCAGCCAAGCACTAGATTATGAAATCCTCAATAATTTGACGTCAATATCTTATCTACGAATTAAATAGATTATCGTTTTATTGTCCGTCGGAAATCATCAATTTTGACTCCAGCGTGGTTTTTACGGATGAACGCTCTTAAAAAAAAAAAAAAAAAATGGGACCACACGACAAGCACCCGCTTTGGAATATAAAAAGAATCATCAAAATCGGTACATCCAGTACCTACAAAGTTATGAGGTAAAACACAAAAAAATACAATCGAATTGAGAACCTCCTCCTTTTTTGGAAGTTGGTTGAAAATAAGAATTTTGCACACACATTGACCACAATAGTTAAATTACGTTTTGCAGACCCTACAGCTTCGGCGATATTATAACTGCTGTTTAACATTTTACGGGTTCATTTTTAGACGGCCTTTTTTTTTTGGATGGGAAATCATCAAATGACTTCTCCCGCTCTGGGCGGAGCGGAAGGGAGTGTCAGACTCTTACTGACTAAAACCCACCCGTGATCCTTCTTGTGCCCTTTACGTTCCAGGGCCGCGGTGACTCTTTCGAACAAATTCCGCAACCCTAGCAGGCACTGACCCTATGGGGCCCCGTCTTCTTTGCTGACGACTCTTTGAGGCGCCCATGGAACACGACGCGTCGTCGACTCGGGCCTGGTTGCTATCGGACGACGAGCTACCCATATCTCGCCATCCGCAGGCCCGCGCCTACGTTGGCCGGGAATCGCCCTGCGTTTCTCGACGCCCGGAGGTTTTTAGACGACCTAAGCTCGTATTCCAAAACGTAATCTCCATCTCAACTCCAGCTCCATCGGAGCATCAAATGTCAATAAAGCTTGTCATACATTGAAGTTCTCGTGCTCGAGAGATGAGCAAGCAATTGCGTCAATGCGCTTGCGCAGGTAAAACTCATCTCTCCATAGGGTTGCCAACTTTTTTTGGAAGAAATAACGTATTTCTTCTTTGAACAGGAAAAAAAAAGTATAAGGAAGAAAAAAAAGTATTTTTCAGCATATTTTTAGCACAGCACATTTTTTTTATACCTTTTCTTGGAAAAAGGCTTTGATCGCAAATCGTTTATGCCAGTCTATTTGTTTATTGTTCTTCGTTGGTAGATGATCCGATAAATCAGATTACTTGGTACTTCTAGGGATTACCGCCTACAAACAAATAAATACGTACTTAAGAGAAATCCTCTTTATAATATAAGTTTAGATTTTCTTAGGATCTCTATTATTCTTACTTATGCGAAATTTACCCATCTTAATACCTATACTACTATTATAAAGAGGAAAGATTTGTTTGTTTGTTTGTATAATTGAATAGGCTCCGAAACTACTGAACCGATTTGAAAAATTCTTTCACTGTTTGGAAGCTACACTATCTCCGGGTGACATAGGCTATATTTTATGAACTACGCGGGTGAAACCGCGGGGCGTTGCTAGTATTAAATGTAAATTCATCTTAATTTTTCAAAGATATATTAGGAAGTTCATTTCATTCAGTTCCTTATTAATTGATAAATCAATAATCATTTTCTCATATTTACGTTCTGTTACCTTGCAGGTTTTGATAAATAATTCATCATTATCCATATGCCTGTTTCGTTTTAGGCATCACAGTACAGATTAGAAATAAAGTATTTTCCTATACTTAATTTGTATGCATAAATTTAAAGTAGATATAGGTTTTTTTAAAGTATGGTTGGCAACGCTATCTCTCGAGCACGAAAACTTCAATTTATAACGTAAAATAGACCGATACGCATACGGAAGTTACATTGGTTAGTTTTTAATTTACATTTTTTTTATAAACTCGTTCAGCAGCTGTCAGCAATCTTAGGCCAAGTTTACTTCAATAGTCACCGAACAAAAACAACTTATTTAAAACAAAGCTAAGCGCATTTTAATGAGTCGACAGCCGATTGACCTGCAGTGACTCCCAATCGTTAGGCATATTAAACATCTATTTAATTGACATCAGCTATATTGAATTCCACAAATAAAATAAAACGTATCGATTAACTTGACTGTGATTTAATGAAAGAGATTTAGCACAGTGACATAATATATGAACTGAGCAAAAATTGCGATGGCACCCATTATAGTTATAATTTTCTATTTCTTGCTTGCGTTCGGACGGTTCGTACCTAATTATTGTGTTTGTGATAAACGACTGCCTTATTATCAACTAGAAGTGCTCCGCGGTTTCACCCGCGTTGTTCCCGTGGCAATATGGGGATAAAATATATATGACACTCCACAATAACGTAGTTTCTATTGGTGAAATAATTTTGAAAATCGGTTCAGTAGATCCAGAGATCCCTTACAACGTCACAAACTCACAACCTCACAAACGTTACCTCTTTTTAATATTAGTATAGATAGGATTTAGGTACCTAGGTACACTTCCCCAGAAAAGTGGCGCTATTTACACTTCGGACAGAGTGGCATGAATAATTTCCAATAATATAGAAAAGAATAGAATAGAATGCTCTTTATTATGTGCGCCATATATGTAATAGGTACCTACTGGGGTGGCTTCCAGTCAAGCCGGATTCAACTGAAGAAGGTAGGAAATAAGATTTTTTTTATACGTTCCAAAACCATTTTCAAACAAAAAATACACCACAAAATAGTTGGGTTCTTGAATCTTCGAATATGATTTATTTACCTAACCTACAAAGTCTTATCAAAACAAAAAAACTTTTTACAAAAAAAATACAACCGACTTTTACACAAAAAATCAAAAAAGTACAAAATAACTTTAATTTCGGAACTCGGTGTTGGTGGTTGCTTTTTCGTTTTTTGAACACCGACTTCCGAAATTAAAGTTATTTTGTACTTTTTTGATTTTTTGTGTAAAAGTCGGTTGTATTTTTTTTGTAAAAAGTTTTTTATTTTTCACTTTTTAGTGGTACCTACATCCCCTCCCCTCCCTCCACCTAAACGAACCAATCACATTGGTATAAAAAAACGCACTGCTCCTTTGTAGAGTAAACTAAGAAGTCGTCAATGTAGACAATATACATATTTTTTTTAGATTTTTCGAAAACCGCTTGGTCAATTTCGATAAAATTATCATGGGACCATTTGGGAAGTATACCCTTTCCAACAAAAAAAGAATTTTTCAAATCGGTTGACAAGCGACGGAGTTATGCGCGAACAAACATAAAAAAAAAAAAAAATACAAACATCCGAATTGAGAACCTCCTCCTTTTTTAGAAGTCGGTTAAAAAGAAGCAATATTTAAGCATTTAAAAAAATAATCATTTTATTAATTGCTTAATCCTCGACCTTGCCTTATACACCTTATTCGTGTAAATTAACAACACGTTCGCATAACACAACTTCTATTTACACTTTCTCTAACATTACAGGAACGAGGTCGCCGTATTGCGCACGCAATGTATCCCGCCAAACTCACACGGCAAACTGTCTACAAAGATTTTCAAAAAAATAATAAAGTACTACGCTGTCATTCGACTGCGACAACACAATCTCGATACTTGCTACACGATAGATTCCATTGACGCGTCAAAATGCAACTTTTGGAAATTATTCCGAATATAAACAGCGTTTTATTACGTTGGCAACGGTGCGTGAAATTCGAAATGACGTGGTAGAAGCAGCAGCTATCTCATCATCATTGATAATGGTCGGTTTGGCAACGTCGCGTCGCTCACCTGGCGCTACCTGCGCAGTGTCAACAGGGGGGCAAGCGAGCGAGCGAGCGCCAGTCGATCCAACGATCCGACAGACACGCTCGTCCCGAGCTGTCTTTACATTTTTATATCAAAAATATTCCACAAAAATCAAAGTTTAAAAGTTGTACAGTGACGCGATTAAGGACGTTAGTTTTATAAAAGCGCGCGAAGTGAAAACTTTGAAATCTGTAGCCAAACACGGTATTCAAATTAGGAACGTTCAACGACACCGTTCAAAAGCTTGTTCTTTCCATAGAGTTGGCGACTGAACTCTTTAGATTTGGTGTGACTATGTGATGTGAGTTAATTCTAGATTTTCACCTAGAGCGGAAACAGCTTACGTAGACGGCTAGCGGTAAAACGCCGTCCGCGCCGCACGCTAGTTCTTGTTTCATGTTGAGTAACCGTCAGGTTTCTAAAAAGTGAACGAACATACACAGCGTATAGGTGAATTTTCGGTGGTTCGCCCACTTGTCCCGTTAGAAAGTGTGTGACTCGGACTGTTGTTGATGAGTTGTTGGACCGGGAGTGTTGTGGGTCGTGTTGTTTGAGGAGGGTGTTGTTGTGCGGTGGTGTGGCAGTGTATGGCGCGATGATCAGCGGCGGCTGGGTGTGCGCGCTGCACGTGCGCACGGCGGGCCTGGGCGGCGCCGCGCTGGGCTCCGACGAGGAGGAGATCGTCTATCTAGCCTATGTTGTTATTGATGTGCTGACCAATCAGGTAAGCGAAACACTTTATTCGAAAAAAGAAGCTCCATCAACCCCTAAAGATAAATTTGAACACCTAACTACAGCAGATACCTAGTAAAAAAGATACTTGAGTCGATTCCTGCATCATATAAACTGTTAACAAATACAACTTGATATCAGTAAAGGAGCGGCGTGCACTGTATAACAGATTAGGTAAACCTTCTGTTGATACATTGAGTTATTATCATCAACCAATTCTACAGTACATCTGCATTCAAACTTATTTGATCAAATCCGTATAGTCATCATAACTGTTCCACTTTTCGTGTTATTTCTTGACAACATTATGTATGAATATTACATATTCTGTTTACTCATACATAATGAGCAAAACTATTCACTTTTAGGTTTACTTTTAATTTCTCCAAAAGTAAAATAACTTAGTTAGTCTTTTGTAATGGCGTCACAGCACGGAAAGCAAAAAAACACGGATTTGCGACGGCAAAAATCAGACTTAACCGAGACTTCCTTGTAATTTTTTTGTGTTATTTTTCTCTGTGTCTTACCTGAGGTTTAAGTACTTGAAATCTTTAAAACAATGGATTGAAGTACGCTTTTAAAAAGGGGTGCCGCAAGGGACTGTATTGAGCCCTCTGTGAAGTTGCAATGTTTTCTGGAATCATAAAGGTTGGATGATGTCAAAGATTACTCGAGTCTAATCGTTCTACCTTAAAGTGGCCCATGAGAACCGATGGGATTGGCAATAAAGCAATAAAGACATCACAAGCATTTCTCAAGACAAAATTCACTCAGGTACTAAAATAACAGATGCTAACAAAAACAAGCTTATATCCAGTATCTGCAGATCTAAGCGCAAATCTATAAAAACCAAGGAATTCCCTATAAAAACGTCAAACTAGAAACTAGTTTATCAGGATTCGTGTTCAGAAAATAAAATGTAATTTAGACACATACATATATGTGTCTATAAATGGCTATAATTATGTTATCAATATATGAGCACTTGTATGTTCAACTGCAACATTTATGGATATAGGTGACTTGATAATTATCAGCCAGTGTCTGAAATGCTGTCAAATTTCATGCCAACTGCAGTGCTGTGATTGGTCGGTCAAAATTACGTCAGCCAAAAATAACATTTGGTTTGAGAATGAATAAAATTGGACAGTCTTTTTTTGCAGCCAGGGATAGCAGGGTAGCACAGTTTATAGATCGACTACTTGTTCAGATCTAAGCCATTGAGCATATAATTTTTTTATTAAAACACAGTACAAAACACTAATGGATGAACACGATTTCACAATTTGGTGAATTCATAAGATTTTTCCTAGTTTTTTATGTTTGTTGTTTTTTTTGTTTGTAGAATTTCGGTCCTGTATGTGTTCTCAGATATTATTGTTGTATTTAAATTTGAATTGTTAAAAAATCCCGTCGTTATTTGTAGCTTTTACTTTATGTCTTACAAAAGGACAAATGCTACGATTCCCTGCTTCCATCTGTTCGTATCTATTGTTATTTTGGACCAATATCGATGAAGAACTGATTTGTTCCACAATATTCTTCTGTATCAACTGTGCTATCCATTGCGTGGTCCATAGCTATAGTTACTTTGGCCACAATAGTTTATTTAGTTTTGTATTACTTGTGCTACTGAAGATTTCATAATACTATTACATGCTACTGTCACATTTATTCCAATTCGCGTGTACTTAGTCATAAACAGTAGACTTATCACTTCCAAAGACAAAAACAAGATAAAAACAATTGTCACCACAATCCCCATTCGCTTGATTAGATTTTTTTTATCGTTTGGGCTGTCGATAATTTCTTGGTCTATTAAAATTTTAAGACAATATGCATTGGCAAGGTTACTATCAAATACCTTAGCATTAATGTATTTTCTTTCTTTCTTTCTTTTAGAATTATGATGTCAAACTAAAAGAACGTCTTCGAATTTAAAAGAGGTTCAAATTCATACCGTTTGCGTACTTCAGCCTTTGAAATATGTTTGAGATATCTAGTTCTGTAGGTATTGATATTATAAGGCCAAACGGTAATAGTCCTTTGCTCCTAAACTTAAAAAAAAGGTTAAATAATCAAAGACAATAATAGATTCGATTCATGAGGATTTGACCTCATAAACCGATTTTTTTCCGGTTTAGACACCATGAACTGCTTGAGGCTACCGAAAAATAAGCTGGAATGTAATAATTTCTTTGGAATTTCTATTTAAATTAAATGCAGGTAAACAGAATTTAATATTATATGTAATGTGTTCCAAGTAAGCTGTTTACGAAATATTGGCAACCATCTGTTCCAACAAATGTGTTTGGAAATGTATCGTCCAGTTTCTGACACTGCCAAGACTGACAAAATTTGAATAAAGAACCAGCCAAATGCGAATCAAACTCTCACACGAAGGGCTCCGTACATAAACTGAAATAAACACGTTTCTTGTATGGGAACCCTCTTTAAAGTTTATTATTTAATTTTGTTGTTATAGCGACAATAGAAATACACATTTTGAGAAAATTTCAACTGTCTACCTATTACGGTACTAGAGATACAGCCCGCTGACAGACAGATAGACGGACGGACAGCCGACGCTAGTAATAGCGTTCCGTCAGTTACCGTTCGGTACGGAACCATAAATATGTAGGTACTTATCTTGAACGTCAACAAACACCATCCATCCCCTTGAGACTAGAAAGATTCGAGTTCTTTCACTGTTTAAAACAGACCACTAACTTTACCATCTTAAAATCAGTATTCTCAGCTACGTCTTGCAATGTAGGTACTTACCTCTGCATGAGTTTATGGGAAATCAGAAGCTAGAAAATCTGCCACTAGTCTGGCCAAGGTGTACCTTGTTAAAGTCCAAGTAACTGTGCTGTGGAGATCAAATAAGCTGTCGTTCCATGAAAAATACTGGCATTCAGCTACATACGGCAAAACTAGAAGCCGATCCTAGCATAGTTAGGGAAAGGCTAAACAGATGATGCTGACTATTTTATCTGCTTCATAAATAAAAAAAATAAAAAGAAGAAAGAGAAAAAAAATGATATATTATTATTATTTATTTATTATTATAAATATACATAGTTAACGATAATTTCGACCAAAGAAACAGAATCTTAAAAATCTCTTACCGACCCGGATGTGCCTTTCAATTGCTTACACTCACTCAAAGGGTCTGCGTCAACCACGTGTTTGGTTCATGCTTGTGCCCACGCACGCACTTCCAAAGACTGGTTAGCAATACAAATAGAAACATATAGTAGGTATAGAAGAGAAAACATAGAAAAAAAGAATAAGTATTTGTTCTGTCGAAAACTTACCTGAAGTGAGTTTGAAGTGATCTGTCATTCCGGTAACTTGACAGCTCATTTTAAAAAGTATTCTAGGTGAGGTTTTTACAGAATAGCTTTACTAGTTTGGTAGGTACTGAGATAATTTACTGCACGCGTCGTAATGCAAGAAATAAAAATATAACGCGATGGTCAAAACGTAAAGGTTATTTGGTCTTCGTCTTTGTTTAGTGAAGTAAAACTTAATATTATCCAGTTTTTAATAGTCTATGATTCTTCCTTCGTGATAATGACTCCTCCCGCTCTGGACTGAGCGGAAGGGAGTATCAGACTCTTAGTCCAAATGCCCTTTGCGTTCCAGGGCCGCGGTAACTCCTTCGAACATACTATCCTTGCTGGCTGGAAAGACAATTCCCGAAACACTATTTGAAAAAAAAAAAAAACATTTTAATCAATGTATAAAAACTCGCACTACTTATGTATTACCAAAGAGATACAGCCTGACATTCCATCGATGTAGTTCGAGAACGGCAAATTATAATTATAGACACATAGGTACAAGTAAACGGGACAACCTGTCATGTAACGTAGTACGGCGTGCCGGAGCCAAGTTCCAAGAATTCCTTCATATTACTGACACTTGATTGACTTCTTACTGTGGCCACATTATCGGAGCGGTTTGAGCGGAAATTCACGTCATCAATGAGAAAAACGATGAGGAATAGCGCTTCCTAACGTGGCGTTTGCAGAGCCGAATTTCGATGATGGAACAGAAGTGGAATAAGTCTACCTAGTAAGAGAGGAAGATAATATGAAATTAGTACCTATACACGCTATATAATGATAGTTATATTTACAATCTCAGATTCTGAGGCTACAACAACCGAATTATCAAGTTACAGCTGGTTATTTAATTACCGGTCTACATTATTGAAAGTTTTTTTTTTTTCGTTTTTGTGGTGACTGAGTCGAGTACGGGTCTTTAAAACTGACTTGGAGTTCGGTTTTTTAGTGTTCATTTGCAAGTGTCAAGCGTTATCTGTTAATCAATTAATATAGTTGGCAACTTGTAATTAGACTAAATCTGCGTAGCTTGGTAGACCTATGTCATCTTAGTCCTTCTGCTGCGGAACTTTTCCAAAAAGGTTCAGTAAATTTGACGTAGGTAACTGAACTTTTTTCTTCTGGCACGCGATCTAATTTTTAAAAAGCGAAGAGTTTTCCGAAAGCCCCATTCCATAGGTCGCTAGTTCCTGGTGGGTCAAACTTTACCGATGGTAAATTAGTATAGTCACACTTTAATTGATTCGCGTTCCATATGCTCCGTACGGATCATAATCATCAATCATCAACAGCCTGTTGCAGTCCACTGCTGAACATAGGCCTCTCCAATTGCACGCCACTTAGATCTATTTTCGGCTTCTCGCATCCAGTTTCTGCCAGCCGTCCTGCGCAAATCGTCACTCCACCGTGCCTGAGGACTGATCATAATATAGAAGATCATTTGCAGATCTCTTGCAGTCACTTGACGGGTCTTTCTGAATGTGGAGTACAGGTAACTGTTTATACGCTGTTGCGTAAGGGATGCGCGAGAGTGGACACTAAACCATCGATAGATACATACATATCAATTATATTTTTTACTACAGAGCACAATTAAATTTTATATTATGCTTTAGTAATATTCAGATACGAATAATTGTTCATCATCATAATCAGCCTTTTTAATGTTCCCACTGCTGGGACACAGGCCTCCTCTCTAGAAGAGGGAATGGGCCGTAATCACCACGCGGGCCCAGTGCGGGTTGGTGAATGTCATATGTCTTCGAATTTTTGGTTCTAGGACATGCCGGTTACCTCACGATGTTTTCCTTCACTGCTTTGAGAGCAGTGGTGATGAATTAATTACACAAAGTAATGAGCCTGGCTGAGTTTGAACCCGCGACCTACAATTTGTAAGTCGGGGCCGTTACCACTCGGCCACCACTACTCTCCCTGAATAATTGTTATTTATTATGAATATATTGTAAAATAACTATCGAAGTAGTACTAAGCTACTTTCTATAAAATATCTCATAAATGAGAAATACAATAAACTCTAACATAGGTACCCATCACTAGCTGTCGTGGCTTGCCGACTATGGCGTGGGGAAAAGCACACCTCTTTATGGAATTCGTGTCTCATTTTTTAATGATTGTTTTTTCCAGTGAAAATTAATAACCTATAATGGATATAATCTTGGGCCTTTTAACAATATTTCATTAATGTAGTTTTAAACAATAAAACAAAAAAAAAAACACGGAAAACTTAGCCTACTTAGTACCTATTACTTATCTTTTGTACTTGAAAAGTGTCGTTTTCTTGTCGTCTAAAGCCAACGTGTATTGCACGTTTTCATTTGTCGGTTATATTCGTCCGTGGCGTTCAAAAGGTTAAGAGAATGCTAACTCATTGTAAGTGGAGGGTCGAAAGTAACAATAGTGGACGATTTATATTCCTATTGTAAACTTAGTGTCTATCAGCATGTAGTGTTTCTATTTACCTTCAGGTGCTGTTTCTTGTTTTTTAAACAGATTTGCTTTTTATTGAGAGAGCTAATTCTACTCATGTTCAAGCAACGTCCGCATTCGCATCTCAGTTGCAATCTGCCAAAATTGTAGATTTAGGCCTAATGTGCGTAGCGAAGGAGGAGGCGGACCGCTTGCGAGAAAGGGAAACCTCAAGCTTCAGCCGCCGAAACAGAAGAAGACGCCCCCGACGTCAGGGAAACGCAGGGCGATTCCCGGCCACCGTAAGCGCGGGCCTGCGGATGGCGAGCTATGGGTGGCTCGCCGTCCGATAGCAACCAGGCCCGAGTCGCGGCGCGTCGTTTTCCGCGTGCACCTCAAAAAGCTGTCAGCAACGAAGACGGGGCCCCATAGGGTCAGTGCCTGCTAGAGCTGCGGAATTTGTTCGAAAGAGTCACCGCGGCCCTGGAACGTAAAGGGCACAAGAAGGATCACGGGTGGGTTTTAGTCAGTAAGAGTCTGACACTCTCTTCCGCTCCGCCCAGAGCGGGAGAAGTCATTTGATGATTTCCCATCTAAACAAAAAAAAGGCCTAAGGTGCCATAAAGATAAACAATGTCGACATCAGGAATAGTAAAATGACGCTGGCCGAGATCAAGTATTTAAGAATTTGTCTTAAATACTTGATCTTGGCAAACGAAATACATAATCTTATGTAAGTGATATTCAAAGAGCCCAATAAAAAGCCTGGGGATATGGCAAAAAATGTAATCTAGGATGGTAGATTATTGAGATTTTTAATTCAAGTATCTTTATTAATATACTTTTTTTTTTTGAACTAACCTTTCCGTTCAGTTCAGAACTGGTTTCGCGGTTTATAAATGAACCTATATAACAGACTGCATGTCACAATGATTCAAGACCCACGTGCAAACGTTTTTGCTTTGCTTTAAATTACAATATATTACGCAGGTAGCTGGCCTGTTTACAAACACTATGAGAATAGAATTTTCTCTATTAGCATTTAAGCAGCAAAATATGGACTACTAGCTGCTGCCCGGGGTTGTAATTATCATAAGAATCCCTCCTGGAATAAAAAGCATCGTATGTCCTATTTCTGGTTTGGTCTACCCTCGTGCTAAGTTTCGTCCAAATCTGTTCAGCCGTTAAGAAGTGAAGAGATAACAAACGAACTCAGTTTCGCATCTAGGTACCTATACATATTAAAAAATAGGATTCAGCAATTAGCAGTCGCAGAAAGTTACGTCAAAACATGTTTACTTATAAGTTAGTCTAAGACAGATTGGAGTAATGCACTTAATTTTCAATGCAAAACAGTTTCAATTCAAATAGTTTCGGTGACGTCATTTGCATTTCACGGCGTCTAAGTTACGATGCAATTAATTAAGAAAAAATTTCACTAACTTTCGTCGTAGATCGTTGATAACATTCTCATCGTTAGGAGATTTCGGGCAAATTTTTACTTACTTATGAAATCTCTTTTACTAGCGTACACAGAAGATATAGCAAAACAAAATATGTTACAAATAATTATTTCTTTACTGTAAGTATATCAGATACGGAACATCACCTTTTTTCTCTGGATGGGAAATCATCAAATGACTTCTCCCGCTCTGGGCGGAGCGGAAAGGAGTGTCAGACTCTTACTGACTAAAACCCACCCGTGTTCCTCCTAGTGCCCTTTGCGTTCCTGGGCCACGGTGACGCCGTCGAACAAATTCCTGGAACCTAGCAGGCACTGACCTGTCTGCCCCGTCTTCTTTGCTGGCATCTCTTTGAGGCGCGCGTGGAACACGACGCGCCGACGACCCGGGCCTGGCTGTTAAAGGACGGCCAGCCACCCATAGCTCGCCATCCGCACGCACGGAACATCACCCTTAAATATGACTACGCACTTCTGAAACATCCTGTATAGTGTCGCACTACAGGGTAAAAAAGTGGGTTTTGGAATTTGTTCGATACAGTCATCGCAAGCCTGAAATTCAAGGGCATTAAGAGTAACACGGGTGGGTTTAAGTCAGTAAGGGTCTGACACTCCCTTCCGGTCCGCCCAGAGCAGAAGAAGTAATTTGATGATTTCTCACCCATAAAAAGGTAGTTATCGTAAGTGGGTAAGTTAAGGCGCGTCCCCGAGCAAAACGCAGCGGTAGCCGTTTTTTGTGTAGTTTTTAGGAGCCATCTTCTCATTATCCATTAGAAATATCAACAAATAAAAAATACATTAAATTTCTACATAATCTTGACTCCAAAATGGTAGTTTTATTTTTTTATTTTTATATCGCAATGTTTAATTATAGAGCCGCAACGAAACGACAGAAATGAGAAAGAATTATTTTCAAAATGCATCTCCTCGTAAAATAACCATTATTTTGGTTTGCTGCTTAAAGTAATGGATAGGTAATTTAATAATAAACATTTTGCTAGTTTTATTTTTTATTTAACTCGAAAATTTGATTTTATATAGATTTTATTACAAAATCTGAGCGTAATCGCTACGAATCTTGCGGGTGCGGCGGAGAGGGAACGAATGCTCAAGGTTATTTGGTCAGGGTACCGCCTTAAATATTTGTCATACAGTAGATACACAACCACAGACTGACTAAAATGATAATCATTCGATTGCACTACCACTCACAAAGCAAAAGTTTCGTCAAACCTTAGTTTCTCATCGTTTGTTAACCATCCCAATGCCACCTTACATGACAACACTTTCACGTAAACATAGGTATTATATTTCTCAAATGCGAGCCACGTAAAGAAAATTTTAATAAAACCGTCATAGAATTAGAAATCGAAGGATTTTTCCCTTACGGAATTACTAATTTCACGTCAAAGACCATTGACGTATTGGATTTCTATTTAATATTAATTATTACTATTTAACACACGAAATAAACAAAATGGAGTATTGCGATCACGTTTATCCAACATGAATATTCCCTGATTATTTAAACATCGAATACAACGTTGAATATTTAATTAAATTTGTCCTTTTCTAGCATATTAAATTTAATGGTGCGCGATAAAGAAGCCAGTATTATATTTGAATAATTTATGAATTTGTAATGGTTTATTTTTGGGCTAACACGTAAAGTTGACAGTGTAGATTAATGATATAGGTTCTTATTTATTTTATCTACTTAGAACAAAAGAAATACGAAAGTCAAAATGTAGATAACATTTAATTAAACTTGATTGGAGATGATTATATACTCATGAATCGCGTATATAAGTTTCATAAATTTAACAAAAAGTTAGGCCAGCCATGGATGTCAAATGACAACTGCGTTGTGGGCTGGTACTGCTGATAACTGCCTGGTAAATCCAGAAAAAGTCACGGCAGTCCGAGTAGAAAATGGCGGGACAACTTGGATTGGAAGGCCACGGGAATTGATGGGATGAAACACAACACCGACAGAAATGGAAGGAATGATGAGCCTTTTTTATGGGAAATCATCACTTGACTTCTCTCGCTCTGGGCGGAGCGGAAGGGAGTGTCAGACTCTTACTGACTAAAACCCAACCGTGATCCTTCTTGTCCCCTTTGCTTTCCAGGGCCGCGGTGACTCTTTCGAACAAATTCCGCAACCCTAGCAGGCACTGGAATGAAAGGGCCTTCACCCAGAATGGGGAACGGGCTGTTTAAAAAAAAAGATACACAAAATCCTTGTTTAAAAAAAAAATACTATGTACCATTGATTAGCAGAATTTACAATATGCTAATCAACGCATTTAACCATGTTTATGATTTGAAATGTTTATAAATAAGGTCCATGGAAGCCAAGGTTCGAAGAAACATAACTACTTGTCTAATTCATATTGATTGAAAGGACATTTGATTCTTAAATGTATTTATTATTTAATTCAAGATATCAATTAATGTAATTATCATCTCGAAGTCTGGTTTTCCGTCACCTTGTTTCAAAACCAACCGCCATGTTTAAAATAACAGATAACTATTAAATTTATTTAAATAAAAAATAAAATAAATAAATGAAACTAACTACTTATTATAATGAAGGAGTAAAAGATTCAGTTATTCATTTTTATGCGGAAGTTTTTTTTATTTTTTTGGTTATTTACAAGACAATACATGTTTTATCCCACGTATTGATTCCTGTGGTTTATCATACGTGGATAAAAATCAGCTTAGGTACTTATATGTCACTCAGAAATAGTGTAAGCTTTGTATCAGGGAAATAATGTTTCCAATCGGATCAGGATTCTTAGAAATTCCTTCCTTCCACTAGCGTTTTTTTGTAATGCGCACAGCAAAGGAGCTCTCTGTCTGCGTCAGTGTTTCCGAACGCATTCAACCCTGATCTCTTCAAAGTTAGAGTGAACGGGCTTCTGGGTACGCTCATTCCATCTTCGACTTTGTCCCTGTGACCTGCAACCTAGACTAGAGTCAAGAGCATATCCATCTGAAAAAAATAACCTTATTTTTTTTTTTTAGACTACTTAGGCTTCTGAAATAAAAATACAATCTCCTACCACAGTATAATGAGCGCATACAGCGAATCAATCGCGATGGATACCTAGCTTCGTATGAGTCAAATGGGCAACACATCTGCTTATAGCACTCATTGCTATATAGGAGAAGAAAAAAAAACAAAATTTTATGAAACCAATCATTTTCAAAACGTAGTAAAACTTAATAAAAACCTGTTTGCCTGTATGAAACCAAAGACCATGTCTTTCCGCAAGAGAACAGGCCTTTGTCGTGCAGCGGCCGGCACTTTTTTTTTTTGGAATGGATCACTCGCGGTTCAGCACACTAACTAAGGCTGGTTACTGCTCAATCGGACAATCCTGTGGTGGCCTCAAATAAATTTAAGGCCCCCAGCCAGCCAACTAGAAAACTACTTAAAATCTAAATGATCGCTCGCTAAGGGCATCCCCTGTGGGACACGGGCTTCGGCGTAGCGGGCTCATTGAGGGAGGGCAGCAAGGGACAGGCTGGGTCAGGTTGTTATTATTATGGGGATTTAACGCTAATGGCTCAGCGGCGCGGGCTGGCTCGTTAGAGCGGCTGGCAGAGGCTGATTTTATTATTACACTAGCTGCTGCCCGCGACTTCGTCCCCGTGGAATCCCCGATTTTAAAACATTCTTTTTCGCTGCTCCGCTCCTATTCGCTTAAGCGTGTTGATATATAGCCTAAAGCCTTCCTCGATAAATGGTCTATTCAACCCAAAAATAATTTTTCAATTCGAACCAGTAGTTCCTGAGATTAGCGCGTTCAAACAAACAAACAAACAAACAAACAAACTCTTCAGCTTTATAATATTAGTATAGACTAGCTGACCCGCGCAACTCCGCCTGCGTCACAAAGAGAGAAATAAAAAAACAGTTTTTGAAACATTTTTCATTGATGCTCTGGTCCTTTTGGTCGTAGCGTGATATTATATATGGCTTTATATGCTATAACATCTTATGTATAAAACAAATGTATATTGGTTTTGTACTTTGTACGTGATGCGTTCACGACTCTAGTCAGCGTGACGATTAGCATTCTATGAAGTTTCTAACGAAATTTGGAAATTCAATATCTTTTGATTTTGTGAGTCGATTTTTATGACATAAAGGCTAGATAAAACTCCGGATAACACTTAATATATCTAAATATCTTGATTTCGAATCCAATCAGTGATTCTTGCTTGATGCTCCATACAGAACATAGGTAACTACAGATAAAAACACTAAAATTAAAAAAAATGCATTTTTCGTTCTATGTATTTTACCTTAATCTAACCTAACATTTATCAGTTATTTTTATGCAAAAATACTCTTTTTACAGACACGGCGAGTCTACGATTTTATTATAGTATGATAGATCCATATTAGTTCACCATTGATTTCAATATCTAATGATTCCACTTGTATAATCCTTTAGGCTTCTCGACGCCTACGCTAAATGACGTGATTTTTCTATCTGGCCTAAAATAGCTGGCATCGTTAGTTCGTAAAAATCTTATCCAACCTAACTTACAGGTACAATGTGTTGGTTATTTAATTATAGTAATGCTTAATTGTTTATGCAATATCCAAGTAGTAATATCTTTTTATAATACGTATGTTTATCAACGATCAAGACTAATCGGATGGCGCATTACAATATTTGGCACTGACAGGACCGTAACACAACACTAATTAGGTAGCGATGTGTTGGCTGCTAATGAAATGGAATAAAAAACGGATTACAGCGGCACCTCTTCGGTTTCGAATAGATACTTACCATAATGAATGTATTTTTTTTTTTCAATCTGTTTTGTCCCACCGCTGGACAAAGTTCTCCCCCATAGCTTCCCACTCTTCCCGGGGTGTTGTCTTCTCCGACCAATGCGTCATGAACGCCACCAAGTCGTCACGCCATCGTTTCTAAGGCCTTCATCAGCGACTACGCCCGTCCTCTGGCTCCCACTTTGTGGCGAATCTGGCCCATCTATCCTGGTGCATCCTACATCTATACTAATATTATAAAGCTGAAGAGTTTGTTTGTTTGTTTGAACGCGCTAATCTCAGGAACTACTGGTCCGATTTGAAAAAATCTTTCAGTGTTAGATAGCCCATTTATCGAGGAAGGCTATAGGCTATATATCATCACGCTAAGACCAATAGGAGCGGAGCAGTCATGAAAAATGTGACACAAACGAAGTTGTGGGGACAGCTAGTATTATATATTATGTGACCTGTGACAGATACGAGTAAGTGTCAAAAAACTTCTGATCTAATCTTTGTAAGTCTTTATAACTTGATTCTGTACCAAAAACTTGTCCGCCCTCCCCGACTTTTGCATAACGAGCCAGCCCGCGCCGCTGAGCGATTAGCGTTAAAACCCTAAAATAATATCAAGCTGACCTAGCCTGTCCCTTGCTGCCCTCCCTCAATGACCCCGCTAAGCTGAGGCCCGTTTCCCACAGGGGATGCCCTTAGCGAGCGGTCATTTAGCTTGTAAAGTAGTTTAAAGCCCTGGCTGGGGCCTTAAATTTATTTGAGGCCACCACAGGAATAATCGGTTAAGCAGTAACCAGCCTTAGTGTGCTGAACTGCGAGAGGTTCAAACAAAAAAAAAACTTGTCCACTTCGTAATTTTCGTGAGAATAATAACGGGCATATAAATGGCCTATAATGAGTAGCCTATATCGCCATTAACTCATGTAATAAATATGTTTACAAGGCACTACACGCCACGTAGGTAAGGTTTGAAAGTAATCCACATTACTTACTCGACTTTGGCAACCATAAGGAGGGTAATGGCTTTTACGCGTCTGTATGTCTGTCCCACAAGTTGTTACTATGACCTAATATACGTTTTTGAATTATACTATAGGTACGTAAGTGTGTAGATGATACTGGCTGAATCACGGATTATTTTAATGGAAGAAGAATAAAGTATCTTTTTCCAAAATGGTTCTATCCTTCATTCAGCGTTTTGATCTGGGTTATGAGCAAAATTATTTCGAGACGAAGGTTAATCTAAGAATTTTAAACTTTATGGACCACTTTTATAGCAGCATCAATCGGCTTTGTGCTACAAAGATCTTTTGAAGCTGACATTGACAGCGGGGGCGATGTGTGAACTTGTATTTAAAAACAAGATGGCGGCTTTAGTTCCGATTTTGGCTTCCCGCCAAAAGCGTCTTGTAGCGTTAACTGAAAATACGTAGATTTACTTCCTGAAGTCTCACGATATATGTATGTACGTCATTTCTATGAGGATATAAAGCCATAAGGCCCGTCATCTGTCTACAGCTCAGAGACTACTAATTAGCGACGCAATACTAACCAAAGATAAATATGTAATAATTTACTCAAAGAGGTGTTCATGTACGATTTCCATAGATGCTTAAACTGCTCAATATATTGAGTACTTTATCCTTACTAATCTACACTATTATTATAAAGCTGAAGAGTTTGTTTGTTTGTTTGTTTGAACGCGCTAATCGCAGGAACTACTTGTCCGATTTGAAAAAATCTTTCAGTGTTAGTGACCCATTTATCGAGGAAGGCTATAAGCTATATATCGTCACGCTAAGACCAATAGGAGCGGAGCAGTCATGAAAAATGTGACACAAACGAAGTTGTGCGGACAGCTAGTATTATATAAAGGAAATATTAAGATTGTTTGTTTGCATGGAATTGGCTCCGAAACTACTGAACTGAACTGAACAAAATTTTTATCACTGTTGGGGAGCTACACTATCCCCGGGTGACATAGGTCATATTTTACTCTCGTATGCCCACGGGAATGGAAACTATGCGGGTGAAACCGTTGGGGGTGCTACTAGTGTATTAAATAAACGCGAAAGTTTGTACGTAGCTATGTACCTGGCCCCCTCGTATTCTGGCAGGGCAACCCTTGTCAACCACCGCTTGCCGGTGGCATCAAGAGCCGAGGAGGCTCCTGCGGGTCAGCGCCGTTGGAGACCTGATCCGCTAGAATTCTAAAGCGCCTGACAAGGAGTCGGGTGGGCGTGACGCGGAGGCTCCAAATTATGGAGGAAGCATTCGCTGGAGCGTTGGGGAGATGCGGGGTCGGACTCTGACTCCGCATCTAGCGCTATGAGTGCGAGGAGCGCTGGTAGCGAGATTGCAATTCAATTCAATTCAAAGCATTTATTTCAATTAAACCCTTTACAGGCACTTTTGAATTGTCAAGTCGAAAGAGGTGAAGCTATCTGCACGTTCCAAAGCGTAGATCTCTATGGAGAAGAACGTGCAAGAAACTCCACGGACACTCTTTTAAATCATGTTCTGTATTACATAACCATGGTTGTATCCTTGGTCGCTTCTGTATGTGAGGAGGGAGAACAACAAGTTCTTCCGCAAGCGGCCCAGACCGGAGGACGGCCAGGGGTCCTCCTCCCCCTCCCTTCCGCTCCGCCCAGAGCGGTTAGATTTATCCCGGGAGTATGTTCCCTTGGGATAATTTTCGATATTCACCACTCGGACGGAGTCTCGGGCGGCAACTGATGTGATCATAAATAAATTTGGCCAGAAGTACCTATAGATATAATAAAGAAGAGCAGGCTCGGTTACTTACTTTTCTTCTCACACGGTAGTACATACATATACCGGAATTCTTGCGAGATATAGGCGCAATTTTACATACTGTTCCAAACTAGATAGCAGGCAATATTTTTTTCCTTTGCAACAAGGAAATTAGGACATCAATAATTATTTTGAAAACCAGTTGAGAGACTTCAAAATTAACGTTTGTCTATTACGTACCGTCAAAATACCGGTGGACCAAACCTAGGTTATAAAAAAATACAGCAACTTTGAAAAAGAAACAAATTTTGTTAATTTGTTTCTTTTTCAAAGTTGCTGTATTTTTTTCGGCCCAAAGAAAATCCATACCAAAAAAAAATACAGACCAAGTGTGAGTTGGATTCCTACACGAAGGTTTCCGAAAAAACTTAATTTAACTTTTATTCGTTATTATGGCAGCCATAGAAATATACACTGATTATTGAAATTACAAATGTTTAGTTATTCTTGAGATACAGCCCGCTAACAGTAACAGGACGGAAGGACTGTTATGGCTTAGTGATAAAGTTCAAATGGTTACTCTTTGGATAAAATACGGTTCCTTTAAAAGAAAATATGCCTCGTTTACAGTTTTTCATAACTGTACTGGTAGTCCCGTTTCCTGCTACTTTATCAGGCCTATCTGCACTAGCAATCATGATGCCCGATTGTGGCAGATACCATCAGATACCGCGCGTACCGCGGAACTCACACTAAGTTGTGAGATTTTTGTAACTTTGTATGGTAACTAAATGACCAAGAACTTTTATTCAAATACCAACAAAAAAAATGGGTACCGATTAAACGGATATATTGTGTGTATCCGATACGACTTGAAAGAGATTGTGAATACTGGTACGATAGTTGATTCCTTGAGATATACAAAGAGAAGATATAACTGTGCTACAAATAAATTGGGTTGAAGGCAGAAAAGAGGATGATAATGTTAGCAAAAAACTTGATAAAATTTCGAGAACTATTCACCCCCAAATCAAGCTTGACAACTGTCACGGACATAAAGAAATCCACACACTTCATAGGTACCTACAGATTAAATATAAAACTTAGCCGTTTTCTGTTTAAGAAAACATAGCAAGTAAGCCAGTCGATGTACTGCATGCTTTTCATTGTAAGACTTTAGGAACAAAGCGTCGAGTACAGTTAAATACAACTATGTAGTTAGTAAACACCGCACTCTGCTTATTTACTCGCGCCAGTCACTGGGTAGTGACGAACGAGGCTCGCTTTGTTTTCTATTTTCAAATAACTTACTAAGAATAGAATTGAAAGAAAGGTAAATCGTCATAATTTTTAAATTACGAAATGATTTTGACCAGTGATTTTTCACAGAGAAATTAAGAAATTATTTTCACGGAAAGAACAGTTTTTTTTTAAGTTTACTTTTCAAAAACTCTTCAAGAAGAAGTCACGCTTATAAATAAAGAAATATAGAATACACATGAAATAAACCTACTTAGCCAAAACTAATCATATTTCATAGTACCAAACCAGTCTAAAACGAAACTTCGTTTTCGACATAGATATAATATTTATATGGTTCTCGAACTAATCCACTGATAAAGTCAGATGAAATCAACGTTAAATGAGTTTATTCTTGTTTTAAAGCCAGTTAATAAAACTAAGTACAGTATAATGAGATGATTATAATTACTGCCCTGTCTTTGTAATCTTGAAGCGTGACGCTATTTTAGATTATGAGCAGTTGAATTGATGGAGCCACTCCTAAAGACGTGTGTGAGCTTTAGTTTAGAATAACTTTGGAATACTTCTTATCTGATAATGAAGATGTAGGTGTGGTTAGTTTTGGAGAATTTGATTTATTAAATGAAGAATAAACACAACACTTGCCTAAGGAAATAGCCAGAAACTAAGAAAAAATTAATTCTCGACAAATTAAAAACATCCTAAAAGTCTATTTTACCACTGAAAATACCCGTGAATGGGGAAAAATACCTGTGAGCGAGCAACACTGAAACCCAAACCGAAAGCGCATATAATCTTTCATATTCAAAAATAAAAAGATTGGACGTTCAAATGTAATTATTTAATAAATGCATGCTGAAGTAAATACCTACATAGTTTGGTTTTTTTTTTAATATCAAAGTGAGTTCTTTGAAACTAGGCCGAAAATCACCACTAAATACTAATACTACTAAAAATTGAAAAATATTTTTGTAAAAATGTAAGTATTTTCATAAAAACAAAACAACCGACTTCGAGACTAAAAAAACACAAAAAGTATAAAATAACTTGGTGTTCAAAAAACGAAGAAACAACTAAAACACCGAGTTCCGAAATAAAAGTTATTTTATACTTTTTGTGTTTTTTGTTTAGAAGTCAGTTGTTTTTTTTTTGTAAAAAGTTTTTTTTTTACATGGACCCCTTACCTAACAGACCTCCACAACCCATCAACACGGTATTTCTTGACCAGATGGGTTTCAGATTTTCTAGCTTCTGACAGTCCGTAACGACTGCCAAAAATATATTTAATACGACTGCTATAAATATATGCACATCTGGGCCCAACGGTTAACGTGTTTTCCGAGACAAGTAGGAATCTCGATATGTTAAGATGGTCACCCATCCACAGACCAACCTCGGCAAGCATTACTTAACTTTGAAGATCGGTTCGTGCAGCTGTTATTACTTAGCCACGAGCTCCTCTGGATTAGGACATACTCGTAGATGCATGTTTTTTTTATCCGTTTAGCACGTGCGATAATTTTCTCTATTCCCCCTTTTGTATTAACAGACTGTTATTTTTTTACAAGAGATTGATGGTTCATGCTCAGCATACTGAAAGGTGTCAGCATAAAATCGTGTGGTCAATAGTACCTATATAGATAGTACATGTGTACACAGATAACGTTATCGCACAAACGATCGCACGAACGTTAGCGCATCTTACCTGTGATAGCATATCACTGTTTTATTGTCCACCGTGACTGAACAGGTTTTCTGAAATATTCTTGTTTACTGCAGATCCAGTTACTGGGTTTTTGAGCTCTGATCGTAAGTTGTTCCATGTTAAATACTGCTAATCACCTGCATCCCGCTACAGTAGAAACCGACTACATCTTGAAACTACCGCTGAGAAAAGAGTCGGCCCGGGTCGACGGCGCGTAATTTATTCGAAAGAGTTACCGCGGCCCTGGAACGCAAAGGGCACAAGAAGGAGCACGGGTGGGTTTTAGTCAGTAAAAGTCTGACACTCCCTACCGCTCCACCCATTTGATGATTTCCCATCCAAAAAAAAAAAAGGTCGACGGCGCGTTTTGATCCAGTCTGATCCACGCGCACCTCATTCCTCATTCCCGTGGGAATATGAGGATAAAATATGGCATATTCCGGGTGAATGTAGCTTTCTAATGGTGAAAGAATTTTTGAAATCGGTCCAGTAGTTTTTGAGTTTATTCGTTACATACAAAAATACAAATCTTTCCTCTTTATAATATTAGTATACATGTAGATAATTTTACGCGATAACGTAATAAGAAAATATTGGTGAAAAAAACAAATAGGTAATTTAAAAAAAAAATAAAAGAACACGCCTGCCATGACAAAACTAAAAAATTCAAAACAAGATGGATAATAATCTTTTCATTGCAGTCGGGACGGCTCTAATAGTTCTTTACAGCGCTTTGTACGACTACAACGCTCTTCAGGGAAAACTTATAGTTGATTCATCTGGAAATAATAAATTAAAACAACATACAGTCAAATATATCCACATTATAAAATCTTTAAGTAGTTGAAAATTAAACTGGCGTTTATCGTATTGATTAAAACATATACTTGATAACATATTAGGTAATCGTAAAATAAACGTTTGACAAGCCTTGACAAATAAACAAAAACACGATTGGATAAAATATTTCACACAATTTATTTCAAATATCTGGTACACCTTTTTTTTTAAACACATAAATGTACATAAACTTCCTTGTACTTCCATAATCATAATAATAATTTCGGCTATTTATCACACTAAACGTACCTACAATTTAGACTTCAATGTAGTGAAAAATACCAAACGCGACGAGAATAGATATTATGCGGTTTACAACGACTGGCTTCCGACTTCTTGTGCGGGTAGGGCAGTATAGTCAACTTTCAAAAATATTTGGCCCTAAAGCTTAAATTCAAAAGCCTCTAAAATTAGCATAATTGGTTGAAAATACCGCTAAAAATAATAAATATAATATTCTGTAAAAAAAGACCCGGGCATGGTTGTTATTGGACGGCGAGCCACCCATCCCTTGCCATCCGCAGGCCCACGCCTACGTTGGTGGTTGGGAATCGCCATGTAAATACCGACGCCCGCGGCGTCTTCTGTTGCGGCAGCTGGAGCGCGAGGTTTCCCTCTTCCGCACGCAGTCTGCCTCCTCCTTTGCTAGCATTACTGCTTCGCAGAAGGAGGTGACCGCTTCCCATGCTTCCTCGCTCCGCACCATGGATTGAACCAGGGCCGAACGCGAGAAGTCGACGCCGCCAATCGCCTCAACGAGGAGCGGCTGGAGCCTGAGGTTCCTATTTCCCTCACGCGGTCCGCCTCTTCCTTCGCAACTTAAACAGTACCTACTAATCATATTAATTAGTACCGAATAGATAAAGTAATCGATATTTCAACGATAGGTTTCAAAGATTACCTTTCTTTAACATTTTGATTAGTTTGTTCTATTAGATAACATCTAGAAATACATAAAATTACGTATGGATATAAAGAAGACGTAAGCCTACAGAAGGGAAAATAACTAAATGGTATTATACTAACTGCACTGATGCACTCGCCAAATGTGGTTCAACTGTAGTAGTATTTCTATCAGAAGTGGCCCAAGTAGGAATCCTTGAGGCAGTCCTTCCAGTATCTCACCATACGGAACCTTAATTACACTGTGGGTATCTGCTTTTAACCCCTTTCACGTCAAGATAATGTTATAAACGAAAATCAAATTACTAACTATATGACTTGATCTAGTAGTGTTTTTTTTACGTACAAGAGGGTGTCGAAGGCTGTAGCTTATTTATTTATGAAAGGCAAAATTCTTCTGCGTGACCTTCACAATCAATTCAATATGTGACATAAGTTACGGTAGTTTTTCTTCGACAAAAAACAATTTATTGCTATGTGATAGGGTAGTCTCCTACATCACCAGTTTATTTACAAAGTTTTTTGTTTCGCTGTATTATTTATATTACATAAATGATCATGGTATAGAATAAAATATGAGTTTTTTTTAACGCTGTGACGGTTTAAGGGCAATTGAAGTGAAGGAAGTAACCAGTATGTATTTACTTGTTGTACCTAATTAACTAAAGTTTTCCTACTATGAAATGGAAAGGAATATTTAAAAAAAAGAAGAACTCGCCTTCCTCGAATAACTGGTTAGGCGTATCCATAAAAATATTGTCTGACCTTATGCGGTTGGTAACTCAAATCTGTACTAATATTATAAAGAGGTAACGTTTGTAAGTTTGTGACGTTGTAAGGGGTAATCTCTGGATCTACTGAACCTATTTTCAAATTGAAATTATTTCACCAATAGAAAGCTACGTTATTGTGGAGTGTATATTTTATCCCCGTATTGCCACGGGAACGGGAACAAGGCGGGTGGAACCGCGAGGCGCTGCTAGTAGTAGATATATTTACTTAAATTGCCCGACTTCTGGGGCATTCCAGTAATAAATAAGTCTACATTGCATTCCTGGCTATGAATTGAAATTAATATATCTACTCGTTATAATAAAACGTGATGATAATACGACTGTAGTACCTAACAATCTATTTCCACATATTCTTTAATAATAATCTATGATATGAATAAAACCAATTATGACTTGTATGTTGGACAAGATGCCTTAAAAGGTTAAGAAAGATTAACAAGCTTTAACGGCTAGACTCAGTGACCAAGTGTGATGTTGATTGACCAATAGGATTGACATGCTTCACCAAAATGTCATCATCATCAACAGCCTGTTGCAGTGTTGCTGCTGGACATAGGCCTCTTCAATTGCACGCCACTTAGATCTATTTTCGGCTTCTCGCATCCAGTTTCTGCCAGCCGTCCTGCGCAATTTGTCACTCCACCGTGCCTGAGGACGTCCTACACTACGTTTACCGAGACACGGACCAAAATGTCACGTGATCCAAACATTTTGGTCTTTTGAGGATCGCTATCGCTAACAGATGTCACTTTGTCTTAGAATGTAAGTTTATTGGTAAATTCTATATAGACTAACTAAATTACCTAGTTCCTGTTACTATGTAAAAGAATTATTCATGTCAGTTTCTTGTTGAGGTCTTTGAATGGTTGAAAGAGTTATACTAACAGGAACACCTAATTTGCGTTTAATTTTTGACACTTCGCCGTTCAAAGAACTATCATTCATAAATAACAGTTCCATTGCTTCTAATGTTTAAAATTCTTCTGCTAGACAAAGCATAACACGGAATGAACACTGTTATTTTATTTTTGGTATGGTTTCGCAGAAATTTAGGTCACCTCCTACCGGTACGATTAGATTAATGCCCATCGAGCCTTCGACTATCCTTATTTAGATTCTGAATTCGCGAAGTCACGATGAATCAGGATACAAAGATCTACTTTTCTATCCTGTACCTTCAGTGATTTATTTTGGCCACTATTATTGTTTTTGCCCATCTGTCAAATGCAATAGTGATCTATAAATAAGTAAAGAGGTACAAAATATGTAGGTGTTTATAACAATTAATTTTGGTACTGAAGCAAAGAGCTTCGTTGGGCAAATTGCAAATCATGAGGTTGTATGGAGGGAAGGTCAATCAAGATATCTATGTGATTGAATATATAATAATTATTTATACTTTACGCACACAAATGTACAGAGGCGGACTTAATGCCGTAGGCATTTTCTACCAGTCAACCTTAAAGAATAGCCTATTAAAACGGACTTCTTTTTTACAATATATACATACCTACTATAAAATGATTTCCAATAAAAAGTTCTCACTAAATGAAATAAAATGTTTTTGTACATTTTGTCAAAACAAAACCGGGACCACTTTACTCAGTGTATTTTAAAATGATTTAAATAATCAAGTAAGTTGCGTCAGATTATGATTTATTAATTAAGTATTTATTTCGTTATCAATAATTAATTAGCGGTTTATAATCTCAAAATTGAAGGTCTCTGTAGTGAGTTTAATTATATTTTTGCTGCATATCAGATTTTTAGTATGGGATCTAACTACATACCTAAATATCAAAGATTATTCCTTACTTTTAATACTAATTAATAATGATATCAGATTATTTTTTTCCATTTGCCTTACATGGCAACATCCGTTTTAAGTGGTAACTGAATTCCCATTGTTACCAACATTCTAAGGCAATGTCTTTTTTCAAAAATACGACTAATTAATCGCTTATAAAAATTATGAATTATGGTGCATTCAAATAATTTTGCTGTCCAACCTTCATTGCCTTATCATTTTAAATATCTTCTCGCTCCATGGTTGCATCCGACGACCCATGTTATTATGATGTGAACTTCAAACTATTCAGAGGTATTTTTTTGTAGATGATAATTTTAAAGGAAGTCGTGTCAAAATAATGATGACTGAATATTATCTCTACGTTTTGGTGAATTAAAATAATTGCTTAGTATCAATTTCTGAGCTATTTCCGGGAGTTTTAGTTATAATGCTAATTGTTAAGCAACTAAATATTTATGTTTTAATTCAATTGTAGATTTGAATGGAATATCACGTAAATGGATATGGTTTTGAATAGACGTAGAGAATGAACTGAGCCTTTCCCATTATGCAAGCTTTTAAATGTGTGAGAGAGGCAACGCGATTGTGCGGTCAGTTGTTGTCTGGTTCTAGAATTCTGATTGGTCCACTGTCTTTGATAGCTAACTTCACACAGTTTAACACCAATTAAAGAGCAGACATAAGTAAAAACATATGCACCACCTGCGTGTGTATGTTACATGTATGTTCTAATAGATTTTTGAATAATTCTTGCATGTTTGATTAAGATACTAGTGACACATATGCAAGAATTTTATAATCTACCTTAATCATTTTACTTGGCAAACGACAAGACCTGAATCCGTTCGAATTTATCTTTACAACTGCACAGATAGTACATTATATGGCCATGATGATAATTTTTATAAGTAGATATCAAATTATACTGTAGCATCAATGTTTTTGACGTCATACCGCGCAGTGAGTGCATAAAACAAATCGCGGAATCGATTCCGTCGTTTAATAAATTGCTACCTATGTCTTTCTTTTACGCGTAAGGAACTTAGGTACGACCTTAGACTGAAATGGAAGGAAGAAATTTCAGAATTAAAGACTGCCTGCGTGAGATTCTGGGTCGAGCAGAGTGTCATTGAGTTTTGCTACCTTGTTTTCTTTATATATTTTTTCTGTAACGTACAGAGAAAAGAGTAGGTATTCTATTCTGTTTCTCAGTAGCAGCCTGAGGTATCGATTTTTCTGGGTACGCCACTATTGCGGCGATAAGTTCCTTCTTAGAGGAGTGGTTGGAGAGTCGCCACGGCGTCCTCACCTTCCGCCTGACGCAGTGCTCACCGGACACGGCTGCTTCGGGAGGAACTTGTTTCGGAAGCAGCGGGAGGACATGTCCGGGTGTCAACACTGCGTGGATCGCCCGGAGGACACGGTGGAGCATACGATGGAGGTTTGCCCTGCCTGGGCGGAGCAACGCCGTGTTCTCATCGAGGCGATCTGCGGCGGCGACCTCTCGCGTCCGGCCCTGGTTCAATCCATGGTCCGGAGTGAGGCATGGGAAGCGGTCACCTTCTGCGAAGCAGTAATGCTAGCAAAGGAAGAAGCGGACATAACTTCAAAATAACAGTATTACACGGTTCAACCAAATTGTTTCAAATTCGTTCAAAGGTTCAAAAGTTGTAAGTATGTTGATTGTAGTAGGTACATTGATTTTGACAGATGTCAATTTCTAGGTTATTCCATCCCAATAAAAATGTAACTGAACTTAATAAAATCCTCCATCTCAATTAAAATTATCCGTGGATGTTATTTTGTTGATTTGGCGACAAAGTCTCATTACATGTAGTATGAATCGTACATTAGTAGGTAAGTGTGTATGTTGTATGTAAATTAAGATATCTGATACGTTATCATTATCAATGATATCATTATTATCGTCGGATAACGCATGTTATGCCTAATTTTATCACAGATTTGCACCATTGCTTTGAGCCACTATTTATTCTCATTTTCTTGCTTTATCAAAACTTATTTGGATTCAGCGCAACATGCTTTTTTCCCGTGTTCAATTGCATTGTAGTTCCATGGTTTATGGTTCCTTATTAGCAGTTAGCAGTCACCTTAATGGCCAAACCCAATAACCGATCTATCACATACTGGAGATAGAAAAACAAATGAAACAACAGAAAAATCAAGAAAAATTATATAGTTTTTCTGTTGTTTCATTTGTTTTCTATCTCCAGTATGTGATAGATCGGTTATTGGGTTCGGCCGTTAGTCGTCTTCATTCTGCATATGGACTGTGCGGTATAGGACCACTCAGTCCATCCATCGATTTTTTCTCTCTCATATAATCTCATGGCCGTCCATACTCATATTTGTGAGTTTTAATAGTCCTTGATTAATCTTTACCTAAAATATGTTGCTCATTAAAACTTGTTCGTTGATCTAGCCAAAAACATAGAACTAAAAAAGAAAAAGAGCCATCAAAATCGATACACAGATAAGCCAAAAAGAATTCATCACCAAAGTTTTTATCGAAGTGCAAAAAGATATAAAACTTTTAAGTTTCGCGCTAAAAAGCTACTAAATGTCGTACCAACGCGGATCTGTTTTTTCTATAGTTTGTTTATTTATAAGGCGGTTTGAGCAAAAACATAAGTTGGTGTTATTCGAAGCCAATCCGAGATGCTTATGATTTAATTAACTCCGGCGTTTGGCGGCTGTATAGTCTTGACAGTGTAAAGTTGAGACTCAGTATATCCAATAAATACTGGTAGATTTTAGGGTATTACAGTTACATGGTTGTACGGGTCAGATAAGTCGGAGGAGGTGGAACGCGTGCGAGAGAGGGAAACCTCACGCCCCAGCCGCCGCAACAGAAGAAGACGCCTAGGGTTGCGAAATTTGTTCGAAAGAGTCACCGCGGCCCTGGAACGCAAGGGGCACAACAAGGATCACGGGACGGGAAGAGTCTGACACTCCCTTCCGCTCCGCCCAGAGCGGGAGAAGTCATTTGATGATTTCCCATCCAGAAAAAAAAAGTATATGCAATAAATAAAATAATACTAGTTGGTTTTAGGGTATTACACAGTTACATGGTTGTAAGGGTCAGATAAGTCAACGGTTCAGGTTAAATACTGGTATTTCGCTGCATCCGGTTAGACTAGCTGACCCCAAAATAGTTGGGAAAAGGTTGGGCAGATTGACTTGACATTTAAGGAATCTTTGAAGTCCAAGATTTCACATTCAAGATTGCAATGTAGTAAATACTAGCTTCTGCCTGCGACTTCGTCCGCGTGGAATAGTTTCTAACCCCCCTAGTCTTTGTGATATTGATTCGTTAGTGGGAGAAGTGGTAGGAGGCGCCCGACGTGACGGCATAGTGTGGCATGCGCGTGAGCTGCGCGCGGTACTGGACAGTACATTGCAACATTACTTTATTTTTCTAAAATAAAAGTAGCCTAAGTTAATCCTTATTAGGTACATCAGCTACCTGCCAATAAAAGTCCCTTCAAAATCGGTGCAGCCATTTCAGAGATTAACCGGAACAAACAGAAATACAAAAAATGTAAAAAATGTTATCTTAGAGTATGTACCGTATACATTCATATATGCCTGTAGTAAAAAGCGGTTATTTTAATACAATATTACAAACAAACAAATAATAATAAATGTAATATTTAAATATTACAAACAGACGCTCCAATTTTATTTTTATTTTTTTTCTGTCGACCTGCGGGATGTGGACTCAGCATTCATTTTACCGATAGTCGTGTCAGCCAGTGGCGTAATAGCCAGGAGCCTCGAACAACACCTTAGGAGGCCCTCGTTAGGCAGCTAAATCAAGGGCTTGATCCAGAAAGTGGTACATCTGGACACGGCTCGCATTGTTAGGAGGTTCCTCTCTCTGGAGCCCTGACCGCCGGTAGCTTGGACCTTGTACCCAATACCGGTGGGCTGCTATTTTTTTATATTTATAATTATGTTTTTTTTTAAGTATTTTTTATTGAAATATTTAAAAATATAATTTATTTTGTTTAGTGAATAAACGAAATAATAATAATAAATTAATTTATTCAAGTTATATACAATCCATTTCATCATATCCATTATTACATTATCTGTTAAAATAACACCACATCAAACACAAGTAAAGACAGACAAATACATTAAATACAATTGTTAAAATCAAACGATTGAATTCAAAAACAAAAATTAAACTAATAAATAAATAATAAATATGCTGTTATTTATAAAGCTAGCACTACAACTTTTGGCAACATATTTTCATGAATAACTTTCAATAAATTCGATAGTGATGTAATTCCTAAGTGTTTTTCTTTTAGTAGGTACTCTAGATGTGACAGCAAATATTGACTATGAGATCACAAGCCCCACTAAAAGTAAACACATACTTGCAAAAAGTAATTGGTTTGTCTATCCTCAAGAAACACTCCGCTATTTATATTTTTATTTGATAAGAACTATCACGTCATTAGTGCTAAAGTATGTACTAAAAATAATATTTTGATTATCGATAAAGTGTTAGTCCACATACTTAGTTATTGTTTATTTGTCCTTGTCCAAGTAAGGCTTTTTACGCGCATACGGATATGCTGTAGGTATGTTACATGTATGTTTGTTTATTTTCAAAGCGTCATTTGCACCGTGTATGTAGATAAAAAATAAGGAAAATAATTCTAGTTAAAAAAAAACAGGAAAGAAGTTTCGAGTTTATGGTCCCTTTGGATCTTTTTTTTTACGTAAAACCTGTTTTTAATGTAATTTTGTCAAAAAGTTATAAGTGAAACCGTACGACGTCATGAATAATAATTAATAGTTATTTCTACTGGTTTTATCCATTGAGTAAGTATACTGTATCTCATTTGTATAGTTCTACTATCTTGTGTAGCAGGTTTGAGGGGCGCTTCAAACGTTGTGTTTTTACGTCAATCTTGGGACGTCATGAGTTCTAATTTGTATACTTACTAACATTAGATACGTTATGTTACTTTAGAAAAGCTTGCTACTTCTTTGAAAAATATAATCTGAAAATGAGGTAGTAGATATTTCTTTTATATTATTTTTTATAAATTTTAATTCAGTCTGTATAGAGTTTTATGTCAGACAGAGATAAGGAAGTTTCATAACAAGAATAGTTTTTACTTTGAAAAGAAAATGTTTACCTACAAAGTAAATTTGTACGTGATCGCCTGGACGTTAATTAAAAAAACTTTAATCTAGTTAAGAAAAAAAAAATGGCAGCTAATTGCGTATGGGACCCGCACATGAAGGTTTCCGTACTTTTTACGTACGTTACCGTTGTTTTTATTATTAGTTGTTATAGTGGTAACAAAAGTACACACTCTGTGAAAACTATCAATTGACAACCTATTACGATTCAAAATGTACAGCCAACTGACAGACAAACTGACGGGCAGCGGAGGCTTAGTAACAGGGTCCGGTTGACCTTTGGGTACCTACGGAACCCTGACAAACGCCACAGGTTACATCAGCTTGTGTTCATTAAATAAAATAATGTGCGCCCTCTTGGCAAAATCGCAGTAAAAGTGAAAGTGTCACAATATGAACATAATAGACATGATCAGTGTTGCCACTCTAAAATAACCGTAATGATGAAAAAATATTTTTCCCTACTTTATTGTTTAGCCGTTGCTATATAAGGTACTTAAGCGTAGATAATTTAGGTCTCAGTGATTTCCTTTATCTATTAAAATCAAATTAGAATTTTGCGTGATGAGTTGTTCGTCTTAAAAATCAGAAGTGATTTTGACGTTACGTAGAAAGAAATATTATAACGAATGGTAATATCTACTGTTATAAGAACTACACTGTTCGGTGCTTGCCATAATATAGTACCTATTTCTCAATTGGGTTGAAATAACCTCATTCAATTTTTAGTGATCTTTCAATCTTAATGAATCAATTATCTGTTGAGTTTTATTTATTTAGTTTAGTGTTTAATCTGGCTTTGGACGACCGAACTTGGGCACAAAGCTGGTCTCCACTAAATTTCTAGTAGGTATACCTAAGTTTACCGGCTTTATATGTACATATATATCTTGTCATACTGAGAAATTAATCAGGAATAGCCTGGCTTCCACAAAGGTTGATTTTGATGTGGCTTGCTTCACCGATGCTGTCGATGCTTGGAAACTCGCTTGCTCGAATGCTGACCAACCTGACAAACCACCTTCCCAGATGCGGTGGCTCGAGCCACTCTGTAAAGTAGTTCAGAACAACTTACTGACCATGTCTGCTATGAAGCCAGTTAAGGCTGTCTAGACTGTTCTGAGGCCCCTTTTTTAAATGGGAAATCATCAAATGACTTCTCCCGCTGTGGGCGGAGTGAAAGGGAGTGTCAGACTCTTACTGACTTAAACCCACCCGTGATCCTTCTCGTGCCCTTTCCGTTCCAGGGCCGCGGTGACTCTTTCGAACAAATTCCGCATGTTCTGAGGCCCTAGATACACAAACTGAAATTCTATCACCGAAAACTTACGTGAATTCCATACATTTTTTGACTTTATAAATAACCTATAAACTCACATATTTACATTATCCTTATCGTGAAGGCTGTTTTTAATAGACCCTTACCTAACACAAAAAGAATCTATTGAAACATTAACATAACACTTCGTAAAGCCTTAATTCATTAAATTACCAGTCAATGTAAACAAATGTTTACACATTAATTTATAGTGTTTGAACAGCAGGAAGGTTATATCAAAGCCTCCAAACCACATTGTATAAAAACAAGTATGGCATGTTAGTAAACAACATGTTACTCGTACTTTTCGAGTCAAGTGTGAGAATAACGGCTTACACAACTCATTAGTATACCTCTTCGTTCTAGGTACCATAAGAGCCTGGCTTTTTGGAGGTAAAAAGCAAGCGTTAGTGAAAATTTCTGTAAGTGGTAGGTCGATTTTTCATTGGGCACGCCATTATCGTGGCGATACGTCCCCTCTTTCAGAAGTGGTTGGAGAGGCGTCACGGCGTCCTCACCTTCCGCCTGATGTAGGTATTCAACGGACACGGGTGTTTCGGGTGCTACCTGATTTGGATTCGGCGGGAGGACAATCCTGGGTGTCAACACTGTGTGGATCCCCCTTAGGACATGGTCGAGCTGGCACCAGCCGGGGATTACGGATGTCGCATACGTTCCCGCGATCTCCGGCGTAGGTGAGAGATGGAAAACCGGGGTGGTTTTAGTCAGTAAGACTCTGACAGACCCCTCCGCCCGCCCCAGGGTGGAGGACATCCATGAGGATTTCCCCCCGAAAAAAAAAATCGTGGAGCATACGGTGAACGTCCTGCTTGGGCGGAGCAAAGCTATGTCCTCGTCGAAGCGATCGGCGATAGTGGCCTCTCGTTTCCGGACCTGCAATCCATAGTCCAGAGCGAGAAAAAGTGCCTCGGCTGCAATGAAAAAATTTTCCCAGCTTGTAATTTTGTTTTAGGCATATTGTACCTATCATTCGCTTGAGACCCTTTTCTTTCCACCGGCACTGATTTGGCAACTATGTAGCGTACAAGTAATTACAATATCTATTACAACTTCAGGAAACATCATACTTTTAAATGAGTTAGCAATTCAAGTTGTTTTCGTAAAGCAGGTTGGTTTGGTTGCGCTTGCTTGTCTACGATTCTAAGTTTCAGCATGGCAAGAAGAAGTTACAGAAGGTTCAGCAATACCTTTGTTTACCTTAAAGGCGTAATTATCTATCAATTTATTCTAGTCTCTGGCATGCCAACAAAAATTGCAGTCTCTAGAAGATATTTCTCAACTAACCTAAACTTTCCCGCCCTAGGAACTTGTCAGGAGGTGATGACCAGTTACTTGGGTTATGTTATAAAAGTATGCTTGTTTTCGTGAACTCGTGTGCAGTTTGGTAAATCGTACCTTTTTTATGGATGGGAAATCATCAAATGACTTTTGACTTTTAAGTTTGAACACGGATGGGTTTTAATCAGTCTCTCAAATAAATCACTCACTCTTTCAAATAAATTTCGCTACTCTGGCAGGACCTACTTCTCGAACTCTGTTGTTGATCATCAGTCAAGATCGAAGATAAGAGACGTCCTGCGGCCCTCACCGCTCCACATTTAATGTAACCACTGCAAACCTACCGGCTCCGTGAATCATAAGTTCATCGATCAATTTGCTCCAACCACTGTTCCTTCACATTAGTTCAGCAATTCGTTGGCTCATATTGTTTAGATCAGGGCGGAGAGCGTCCACAACAGTCCTCCAGCGGTGTTGAGCTACACCCTTCACCTTGCTCCATCATTCCGAAGCTTGGTCTCACATACGTGTTCTTATAATTATTGTAGGAAATAGAACTTCTGCATCGTCCATTTAGCTGGACTCATAATAGCAGTCTTAATAGTTCACGTATAATGCATAGCTTAGATTCCGCGGCTTGGCACGCGATCGAACACACACGAACACGTCATTATGTACTACTTACTGTCCTATTTACTGTGGATTCAAGTTTTAGCCTTTAGTTTTGATCTTAATTGTGATTATTTTCGTGGATTTTACTCATTGCGATTTGTTTGAGCTCAAAACTGAGTCAGTATCTATTGTTCCGCAAGGCTTAGTACATTATTTCCGCAATGGATTCTATCCTTCCAACAAATTATAATTGTTAAAGTTTGTGTAGTGAATAGATGGATGTTTGTAAATCTTTCACGAGAATGAATTTAGAACAGTAATTTGGCTCATGTCTAGTAGGTACCTATAACACTTATGGTCTAATTTATAAAGGGGGGAAGCGCATCAGATTGCTATCTATAGATTCTGCACCTGCAGAGTATAAGGGCAAGAGCTTATGTGTGTAACAAAATACGATGTTACCTGTAAAATTGTACTCAAGAACGATACAAAAGTTTTCTAGACAACAAGTCTACCCTAACCCTTAATTATTCTCACTTATTAAGAATTTCCTCACGTTCTGTGGCGGGTGACACGCCGGTGATTGATACTCTGCAACATGAAGATGTTATGGATCAAGTTGTTGCATCATTGCATATTTAATGACAACGCAAATACTTAAGTTAAAAATAATTTATTATCATGATAATAATATAGTACAAAGCAATTAGAAGTCAATCGTTATTTATGGGGTAGTAAACTTACAGCATGTAAATACATAATGATGTAACACTGCATTTTAGTACTTTAAGAGTCGATTGAAGCGGATCCTTGAATCTTCAAATCGTCCTGTGTAACATGCGTGTAGTAAATAATATAATACAGATGGTAGTATATTAAGATTAAGTACTTAAAATAATCAAAGTCCTGGTTAACAAGATTGAATATACCAAATAATGCCGTTTGTGGATCTGCCTGCGTTGTATAGTAGGTCGATACGGGGTAAGAAAAAGTCTTAGCGGCCCAGTCCTAGAATCTGCAACAACACATTTACTTGATTTATGTATAACATTGGTCTCTGGACACAGGCGGACTTAGAACAATCTACCAGTCAAGTTTTGAATTAAGAAGACTACACTTTTTTTTGTCTCGACTAAGGAATCAGATGTTTAATTCGTTTTTTATGCGTTTTTGATGTTATTTAGAGGGAAGTTTCTGAAAATTCTGTCCCTCTGCATTCCCGTAATGTTGTCTGGCTTCTAGCATCTTTGGTCCAACTGCAGTACCTATTTGCCATGTTATCAGTTTTTTTGTGTCCTGGTTGGTGTGAATAAGTTCTCTAACGAGTTAGTGTTTGTGACTTTGCAGTCTTTTCTTTTCTTAAGCACAATACCTGCTTACCTCCTCATTGACTGCATTTCCAAATATTCATGTATCTCTAAATATTTAGCAAACCATGGTGAATTTGAGATAGCTCTATGCTTCGTTCTGAATCCTTTGCAGGATTTCAATTAGATAATATTTGAAATAGAAGATACTTTCGTAAAGATTGGGCATCATAGTTATTCTTATGAAGTAAAGTTAACAATACCCCGCCCTTATCCTAGTTTATTTGGAGTTGATGTAGAATTTTGTATTATTCCACACATACCTACTTACTGATATTCCTTAGGTTTATGTACCAATATATATATGTAGTAAAGCCCCTTTTATGTGGAAGGGAAAACATCAAAAGACGTCTCCCGATCTAGGCGTAGCGGGAGGGAGTGTCAGACTCTTACGGATTAAAACTCCACGTGTTCCTTCAAACGCCGTTTGCGTTCTAGGGCCGCGATATCTCTTTCGAAAAATTCCGCAGACCTGGATTTAGTCAAGTACGAACAGAATTTCCCAATAAACAAAGGCTAATTGACACTACATAGTGCCAGTGACTGACGCAAACCCAGTGAGCGGTCTACACTACACAGTAATCCACTCCATTATAATACCTAATCAACCAGTTTGTGCTATCTAACAATTAAACATAAAATAACATCTAAATCTAGTCTAGTCCATAATTAAATAAGACAGGTACCTTGCACTTGCCAATAGAACTGAAAACTTGTTAGAAACACGCAATTTATTGTTAGATAAGGCATTTTATTGTTCTGGGTTCGATTTTAGTTCCTTCCATTTTTGTGTTTGTTTTTTTTTGTTTTTTTTTTTTGTTGAGTAAATTGTTGCCCAACACTATTTTTTACTCCTGTATCGTGGGTGTGTTCACAAACATGAGAAGTCACATACACAAGACAAACATTTGTTCCGTGCGGGAATCGAACGCAGCGACACGTAGCGCAGTAGCCGAACGCTCAACCACTGCGCCAACCGTGTCTTCCATTTGTAGAATTATGATTGATGACTGTGATTGATTTTCTGATAATATTTCCCATACTTCAATCAGAAATGTCTCGAAAATGTTATGTTTTATATATTGGCCCGATGGGTACAGCCCATCCATCGGTTTTTTGGGTAGTACTATTCCTCTCCTTTAAGAGCCACCATAAAATGTAACAGGTACTCGAAACTTTTCTTATGACTTGATGCCTATTCTTCCGATTTCCACAAAACGTGGGGATATTTCAGTCAATATTGAATAAGTTATTTCAAAGCACGCGTGCTCCATCGTCTACCATATCATTGTTTTCAAACAGTTGAGATATTGGTCAAAACACGTATCATTAAATAATTATCATTAAACGAAAAAACAAAAAAGTTTTAAATACAATAGTCCTGTAAATGATAGCAACAATGACTGGAAGTCTATAATATCAGAGACAACAGAGATTTATTTCAAGATGGCGACCATAGGAAGTGACAGACGAGTAAAGATGGATGCCGTCGGGATACGCCCCATTAGTAATAACGCTTATGCGTCTCGTTAAATGTGATGATTGATGGAGTTATGATTTACAATTAGTTAGTCACTAAAATTACTATATGCACTTGTGCAGGTCCTAATGTACAATAATAGAAATATTACATGTTTGCAGTTGTTGTAGTTTGCAGTTTTGTATTTCATTGCAGTATTTGCAAAGGACTTCTTGATAAGTGTATCAGTTTTTATCATTTGGAATTATGTATTTCGTTTACCTACTAAATTATATGATAAAAATACTTATACATACTTATGAAGTTAGTAGGTACCTTATTCGAGAGAAAAAAACCTGACTGAGCAACAAGGTTCCTACTTATAAACTTGGAAATATTGATAGCCTCAAGGGTAATTTATTGATTGCCCTTGGTGGGGCAATGGTTCATTTTCTTAGGAAACTGCAAACATCCGCATTTTTTTATTGTTAATCATCAAACGACTCCTCCCGCACTCGGCGAAGCGGAAGGGAGTGTCAGACTGTCTCCAAAAATCCGTTTGCGTTCCAGGGCCGCGGTAACTCTTTAAAACAACTCCACAACAGTCGGGGCCCGCCAGGCCCAGTGCCCCGAGTAAACAACGCCTAGGTTAGCAAATATCTGCGTGATTCAGACCTAGGATTTTCTCGAACTGTTTTGTATATAAATTGGCCGGACAGGCGATCTGTCCACGCGATCCAGTGATTAGCGAATTGACTCATGATTTAACCGCGTTGCAAGCTTGCTAAGACCCCGTTTGCGCGATGTATTTTGTTTTGTAATGCGAGGAAGTAGCGTTTTACGCGATATTAATGGAATGCGTTTTCCAACAGCGTGCTAACCAAAGACAACATTCTCTATGGTGCTAACCTTTCATTGGTAAAACAGCCATGTAAGAATAATTCATAAGAATCTTCACGGAATCTCTTCCTCGGCTAAGACTGACTCTGTTACTTAATAACCGTTCCCCTAAAATCTGCGCTGAGCCCAAGTTCCAGAGCCATAATCATAATTATCACCGGTTTTACAAATAAGCGATGACGCTCACTGACAGTACCAACACGATAAGTTTGTATGTAATCTGGAGAGTTATGAAAATGTCGTCTCTTGTAGTGACCGCCGCACAATTACTTCTTGGTGGCATCGGTACCTCGACAAATTTTTTCTCGAAAAACGTATCGCATTCATTGGATTCCTGAGGGTAATTCTCGTAATTTAGGTAAGGTTTAATCATTATATGTATGTTATCGAAAAATTGCAGACTCCGTAAGATTCACCAATCAATGAAACCGGCCTCATCTAGCATTATGAGCATTATTCATCAATCTTTATAAGATTTGTTGACATAATATCGTTTAACAATCCCATGCAAATTCGATAGTTTTCAATATATCCTACACATATTAAGAAAAAATAGACTATTTTTCTTAATATGTCATATTAAGAAAAAGTAGTTTACAATGTCACGAGACATTTTACAATCTTACAGCGTTTACAATTTTTAAGGCTTTCTGCCAGTCGTTTTACACGTGCAGCCTGTGGACCAAGTATACCCAGCGGGCATACAGTGACCTGCGCGTACAGTACAATAACGCATTCAGGGTGCTTTTGGGGTTGCCGTGGCGATGTAGCGCGTCAGGGATGTTCACGGACGCATGTGTTGACGGGTTTGCCGCGGAAGCGATGCGCTTCCATGTTGGCGCGCCTGCGTTCCTCCTCCAATGGCATCCTGAATGTGTTTTCAGATAGGTGGGACTCTCCCCTCATACGAAGGTGGATAAGTGTCCAGATCACTTATCCAAATAAACCAATGAACCATTGAACTTTTCGTACAATGATTCATTGGTTGTTTATTATGATAATTTAATTTAATACTAACATTAGCTTAAGTTGTACTACTACTAACACATATGGATGTTTATCTGAAATAAAATATTTGAATTGAATTGAATTGAATTTGCGGTGACATATATAAAATTCTTCGGTTACTGAATGTCTAAGTGACTGACAGACAACGCACAGCCGAAACTACTGGTCGTTGAAAGCTGAAATTTGGCGTGTAGCTTCATTTCGGGAAATCCTTAGTGCTCCTAGTGCTGAACTTCCTACGGTATTGGAAAAAATGTGATATGCGCGTACGCAGTCGTCGTCGTCGCTAAATTTTGGACACTGATTGTCGCTGAGATGCTATTGACACTTGAATTTAAACACTTTTTATTACGAGAATCGGCCTTCGGTTAGCTTGTGATATCAAATCATTAAAACCAATATTGTATATAATATCACTAATAAATAATTAAAAGTAGGTATAGGTACCTAATACTTTGTATATTGTGGGCTGAAATAAATTCAATCACTTGCAATTATGTCTAGCGCCAGTTTATAAGCCACTTCAACATGTTTATGGCAATGACCAATGCTCCTGATCCTTGGCCACAATCAGACTAATGCGTTTACTATTTAATTACCTAGGTATAAGTACGATCACTCGTGTAGAACTGAATATACACTTGAGAGGGCAACTGTTATTTTACATAATGGAGGATAATAAAGAACAATAAGACATAGCTACCTAGTTAGTGATTGTGAACGTTTTTTTTTAAATACAAATTTGGAGACCAATGGCTGTACTACGAAGTGCCAATGCTATCATGATTCAGTGTGAAAAAGGGATAGTGCTATTCGTCTTGTGTAACTCCGTCTCTCTCTCTGACACAGGAAGCATAATGGATTTAAGACGTCATGGTAGGGCTGCAATTCTCGTAATTAAAAAGCGTACACAGTCAAGTCGCAGTCAGAATATCATTTCATCGACATTCGAAATAAAAAACCCACCAAAACGTTGGAAATACCTTAGGTGTTTTCGATAGCTTGCAACTGCGATTGGATTTTTTTTGTGACTTGTCCTCTCGATGTCTACCCTTTGAGGTTGATTACTGCTTAACCGGACGTGCGAACGCGAACGCTCCTTATAAATGCGAGAATTTACCTTCAAGTAGTTTGTAAAAAAAAAACAATAAAACTGTCAAAATCATGTCAATGTGTGGTTAACGGCAGAAAACTATAATATTCCCGAAATTGGCACAAAGATAATAACTAGTGCCACACTACAAAAAAAAAAAAAACTATAATATTGATGGTGATAAGACTACATGGACACAGTGACAATTAAATCGCTATACAAAGGCAACTGTCGTATTTTTAAGGAAAGTTTGCAGATTTATACGATTGGTTACTTTATACTAGTACAGATCAAATAATAACGAGTTTGTAACCATTACTGTCTAATGAAAGCTATTTTAAAAGATAAGAGATGATTTTTTTCCCAGAGGCGACCAATATAGCAATGTTTTTCCGTATTACTTACATATGACGTAATATTATGTGATGCATCTAATACACCAACACTATCTCTCCCTGTTTAAGTATCGATCGTGGAAAATATGTAACAATATGGCGGATTGGTGACGTCACTCCGTCCGTCAATCACAGACACCATCCGCTTCCTTCTGTCGACATTATTACATTTTCCATCACCAAGAAATCGAGAATGTCTTCTACAACACAATAGTGGAAATAAAGTAATAAATAATTAAGTGTTGCAACACTGACAGCCGATGAATCAACCATTTTTTTCTGGTTACAATTTATTGTTATCCTGTTCTAGTGAATTAGTGGATAAAAGTTTATTAATGAAAGGAATAGTTATCTTGTCTTGATTGATATAGTATCCTAGCTTTATTATGAGAGAAATATGTAATTGCTTCATAAAGATAACAACAATAATTATTTTGTAATAATAATGATTCTAGGTAAATGATGTGATAATGTTGTAAAGGCATTTCTCAGATCCACGCGTAGCTAGGAAACGGAATCAGAGAATGATTTAAATACTTATATAGGACTAGCGACCCGCCCGGGCTTCGCACGTTTGCAACGTAGATACTAATGTTTCCTCTATTATAATATGCATGTATTATACATATAAACCTTCCTCTTCAATCACTATCTATTAAAAAAAACCGCATCAAAATCCGTTGCGTAGTTTTAAAGATCTAAGCATACATAGGGACAGACAGAGGGAAGCGACTTTGTTTTATACTATGTAGTGATGTTTCAGAATCAATTAAGATTCAGAGCATAACCCGTAAGCATGACCACTCATGTTTAAGGGTTATGCTCTGTATATTAAAGCTTTCAAAAGTAATCATACGAAAACTGCACTGAGCCTACTGCAGCTTTCGTTTGCCTTCTGAGTAATCATGCTAAGTCGGCAGCTCCAGCTCTGTTCTGGTTGATTAAATTCCGGATCTTATCTTTAAAAGAAACTCCTTGCCTCTCTAGACAAAGATAGATAGAGATCAATCTGATTGAAAATTCAACGACTCAAGTATAAAAAAAAACAACATTCTTGCTTCTTCTTTGAAAGGAGTGTCTGATAAAAAGGGTTTCATACAGTTTCCGCTACGCTCCATGAACCGTGGTCTCAGCGTTACATAATTCAACATAATTATAGTTACAAATGATGTTTAATTACAGCCCTGTTGCCTACCGTGCTCATAACTGCGGATAATGGCCACCTTCGAAATATTGCCCTGTTTTACAAGCGGCAATTTTATGTTGGCAACACTGTTGTTGTTTGAAAGGTTTGCCAAGTTATTGAGTGTCGGTTTGAAATAATTAATTATGATTTTGAGTATTTAAAGTGGGAAACTTTCTATTACCTACTGAAAAATGCACGGTTCAAAATTGAATTTGATTCTTGAGATAATGCCAGTAAATTTGTTTTACTATTAATAAGCATCTTCTGGATATGACTGGTTTTATTGGACATTTTGGACTTTACATGCTTTTCAAATCAACACTTTTTTTTTGCTAAAATTAAGACAATGACACAACTAGCTAAGTTAACGATCGACAATATTACCGACAATAAAGCATTATTACAACAATGACATGTTGTTAATATTTCCATTATTTTTATGGGATCATCAATGTACAAAACGTTCACGTTGTGAAACGGCTGCTTAGCAAGATATGATTATGGTGCTATTGTGAGGTAATGTTGGCAATACGGAATTGAAATGTCATTATGACAGATCCGGTCCGGTTGAAAAAAGAAGAGGGCAGACTCTTATCTATGTCTTGTCGCTGTCGGTAATTAGCCAAGGAAAAACATTTTCATAAATTCTTCCTTGCTTATTAATAAATAGGTTATAAAAAAAAATGTTTTTTTTTTAAGAAGGTGGGTATAGAAACGTTTGTTTATTTGCATGCTCATTCTAAAATCTAGTACATGGAACTTATTTGGTAGGTGGGTATAGTTTAGGAACTTAGTTATAAAAACTACGAGATTATTACAAAAAAGTCGCTTATTATAAACAGAAAGCTAGGAGGTAAATGGGAAGTATTTTCTCTTTACTTTTTTTTTGCGACTCATAATTATTTTTCAAATTTCACATTATTTCATATCATTAGACTATTAACAATACCTAGATCATTCATTGCATCTCTTTGCAGTGCTAAGAATACTAATTACAACTTACAAGACTACACAACTTTTCTTCAAGATTTTAAAAACATTTGCAAATCTAAGTAGAAAAATAATTGTATACATTTACCTTCTGACAGTTTAAACATTCAAAATGGCTGACATTTGACACTGAAATCACATTGCATTTGCGTTATTGTGTTTCTTACTCAATAAATATTATTCAGGATTAACTACGAAAATATTTTTAAAGGTTCTATCTTCAACTAAAATACCTATACTATTAGGGGAATTACTTTCGGCTTAAGGAAGATTGATACTAGCTGCGAATGTGTGACTTCCGTATTTTTTTAAACAGCCAAGTGCTACTTTACTGTGATTTTAGAGGTGTATTTGTGTGAACGAAAATCTCAAGATTTTATTACGTCTGTAATTTTTTGGATTTGACAAAAGATGATACTCTTCAGAACGAAGAAAGGCGATAGATACAGCAGGAAAGGATGTAAACTTTACGCTGTAATAACAGCTATCCAAATATCACGTCAAATTCTTATCACAAGCAGCCTGACTTATAAAAAAGAGACATTCGAATTTTTAAATACCGATTTTCAGATTCTAAATTCAAATTCTATAGAGAAAAATCAGATAAAGAATCTGTTAATCAGTCGATCTACGGACATTTTGACAATCGATAGCACCTTTAGAGGGTCACTTTGTCTGGAGCCCAACCAAGTTACCTCGCAAAGGTTGTGAGAACAAATTCAAGCAGATTGATACCTACCTAATTGTGCTAATATCATCAGCTCCAGCGCCACATGCGAAGGGTTAAAGATCAGAACTATTATTACGAATTGTATGGACTTAATAGTGAGTGATTGCTTTAACCCATCGTCTAACGTTATAATTATTTTAGTACAATCATGAAGGGAATAGCCACAGTACCTTCTAACTGTGAGTTCATCTCAGTTAGATTTCTAGTCAATATCTATCAGTATATTTTAGTTTACTTAGTATGAAACTAACTCTCCGTACTTCCACTTATTTCTTTTCTTGGTATAAAAAAAAATAACTGTAGGTACGGAGAGTACGCAACGGTGTTTTTGGTTAAAATCTTCAAGGGCGTCGGGCAATGGCGATTACTTCGCTCAAATCCCAAAAACCCAGTTGCGTGTTATAGAAGGTTTTCACTAATATACAGAGCGATAAACAAGGAAGGTAATTGTTTATAATTTGCACCTGTGGGGGGCGGGTCGCTTAAAACATTTGAGAAAAATAATGTATATTAGGTACCTATGCATTCCCAATTACAAAGTATTCTTCCTTTATTGAGTGGCTGAGTGACTGACACACAACGCACAGCCGAAACTACTGGTCGTAGAAAATTGAAATTTGGCGTGTAAGTAGCTTCGTTGTACAGTGTAGGGGAGCACTAAAAGAGGATTTCCCGAAATTCTTACGGGAAATTCGGGAAATGTGCGTACGAAGTCGCAGACAAAAGCTAGTTATAACTAACTAATATAAATGCAAAAGTAAGTTTGTTAAACACGTTTTGACACCTATTTTGATGAATTTTACTACAGAGATCACGATACCCTGGAAACTGTTAGGGCTTCCTACTTTAACCCGAGAGAAGCCGCGGGCAAAAGCTAGTTTGAAATATGGAGCCAAGTAGTAGTCGGTATGGAATGGCTTTCGCCAGGGTTGCGGAATTTGTTCAAACAGTCGGCGCGGCGCTGGAACGCAAAGGGCACTAGGAACACGGATGGGTTTTAGTCAGTGAGAGTGTGACACTCCCTTCCACTCCGCGGAAAGCGGAAGAAGTCATTTGAAGATTTCCCATCCATAAAAGAGAAGATATGGAAGGCTTAAGGCTTGTAAATATCACCTCCATTATGTACCCCCAAGATACAAATGTGTAAACTTAAACAGAACAAGTAAAGATAGAAAATCAAATAGAAATATATAAATAAAATTCACAAAGCAGGTGGAGTGTGTCATTTAACATATTATGAAGTGAAGTGACCGTGTATATCAAACATTATACTTGAGGAAAATGAATGTCATAAAGTCATAATGACTTGCAGTTAGTAGAATAATTATTATTTCGAAACTACATTAATTTTACTTTTTTTTTTGTAATATAAAAGAGAGGTAGTTTTTTTGTTGTTAGCAGTTTGAGCACCGATTTAATTGATTTGTGTGAGCCTCAAAGAGATAACAGTATAGCAGTCGGGGCCTCCAAGGGCTAATGTCTGTCAGAATTACAGAATTTGTTCGAAAGTGTCAGCTCTGGAAGAGGCATTAGCAGGAACAGGGACAGCAGTAAGCATCTGACACTCTCATCCGCTCCGCCCAGAGCGGAATAAGTTATTTGATGATTTAATTCTTAAAAAAAAGGCTGACGATTTCTGAGCAAAAAAATTACTTGCACTATAATTGTGTTACCTTTCTTATGGCAAAAAGAAAAAAAGATGATGTAAATGCAGAGCTTAATTGCTAAAAAAGGTCTTATCCACCTTTGTTGAATCTTTAGAGGTTTAACGCCACCGAAGACCATGCATTTTATCATAGACAAAATTCTAAAATTAGTCTACGGATGGAACTTCTCTGGATTTAATTAAGCATTACGCATTTCATAATTTTATTAATAAATTTTGATTGATTTAATAATTAAATAGTTCTGCACAGGATGCATAAATAAATAGATTAAAAACTAGTGTGTAAATTGTGTTGCCAATTAAATATAATTTAATTTATATTTCCTGACAATATTGACACACAGCAAATATCCAAGGTTTATGTAGTTACGGGTCCTGCTAAATTATATCCGGTCGGCAAAAATAATAACTAATAATAGTATAAAATAGCTAAAAGTTTTTTGCAGTAATTGGGACATAAGAATTCTATGTGCTTGCTTCATCGTCAGTTGACCCTGGTAAAGAACTTTTCGATAGCTGAATGACCCGACCGAACAATTTTTTCATGATGATGATGAACAAGTAATAAGTTAACGGTCGGGATTGTGAATAAACGATCGGGATTGTGAATTAACGGTCGGGATTGTGAATTAACAGTCGACATTGTGAATGAACAGTTGGGATTGTGAATAACAACCGGGATTATGAATTTATAAGGTTTTGAATTTGTCGTGATTGGATGTCTATAAAATGTACAGTTTGATACACAGTACAGTTACAGTTACACAGTACAGCTAGTACAGTTTAATGAGAGAAATTACAATAAATAAATAAGTAGTTCAGTATGCCACTCTTGGATACCGATAATAATTGTCAAATTGATATATTAAACACATTATTCTGTTACACAGTCCCATCAGTCAGTGAAGCAAAAAAGTCGTCATTAGCTCTGACGTCACTTCATGTTTTTCTTTACAAATATAGGTAGGTACGTTATACCTAACCACTTTTTTAATCGACAAAAACATCCTCTTTCGTGCGTAAACACAACCAGTTGCGTTTACTTTTACATGATTGTAATGAAAAGAACGTTTTATCTTCAATAAACGAACCATTGGAACAAGTCCTTTATTTTTTTTTATTAAAAAATAGTTTACAAAAAAAGTTGTCACTAGGATTTTTCGTTAGTTAATTATTATTATGTAAGTCTACGTCACTGGCCACTTGATGTTCGATTTTCAAATTTCATTTTGCCGTAGGTACACATGGAATTATGTACATACGCATAACATAATAATCACTAATAATAATCAGTACCTAGATATGTTCGTTACGGATGATAAACTAAAGAACTAAACGCAGATAAAATTGATTGAGTCAGGCGTTACTTTGCGGAAATCCATTTTTAATTTGAAATTTAAAACAATATAAGTATCTAGTTTTAATTTCCGCGAATATTAGTGGGTTGTTTTAACTAAACGCAGAGTTATTAACTTTGACACCTTTTTGACGTTATTAACGCCGCCATGTAGGTAATGCAATGATATCTGGAAACTATACGTCAAATTAATGTATAGGCAAGTGATAAAAACATTGTATTTTATAATAGTCTATTAAAGTTTACTGTTAAGTAGTTTAATTTCAATTGCAGGCCACAAGGGTAAAGGCTGAAAGGTCAAGTAGGAAATAGAAAACGAAGGATTTATTTTATAACCTGCCATTATCTTTATGTTATTAAGTTATTCTTTTGTTATCGCAAGTGATATCTCATTATGGTCAACGGTAACTTGATAACTTCAGTAATTGGCTGGCTAATTGGAAGTTTCTGGTTACTTCATGTTTATCTCTTTGGTTTTTGTTTTTATTGTCTATCAAAAAGGTTTGCGACAACCTGCGGGCGTACCATGACGTCTTAAAACGTGAGTCTTCCGTGCAAGAAAAAGGGATGGAGCTATATAGGGTGTATAACTCTATCCCTCTTTCTCACTCGGAAGACTCACGTTTTAACACCTCATGGTACGCCCGCTGGATGCGCGACGTGATTGCTAGAACGTGGTGGCACGAAAAAAGATTTCTCGGACGGATTTGGGGAAAGCCTGTACGCAGTGAGACAGTGCGGGATCACAAAGAAAAAAAAAACTAGGTACTAGCTTTTTATGCTGGCTCCGTTCCCGTTGCCTGTCCCTTGCATTCCCATGCATAGTGCATTTCGGAATATTAGCCTATGATATTCAGCGATAGTTAAGGCTGTATCAGTGAAAGAGTATCGTAATCAGTACTTCCAGAGGTGCTTATAACTAAAACCCACCCGTGTTCATCGTAATGCGTTCTGCATTCCAGGGCCGCGGTGACTCTTTCAAATCAATTCCGCAACCCTAGCAGGCTAATTAGATACTTATGTATATGCATAGGGATATAAGAATATGATTTTACATATGAAAGAATCCTCTTCTTATAGCTATACTTATCTGTATAAAAAACCTAGTCTTGTCGTCAGTTTTGAGCCCGAAAAAACCGCCTGCAGTACTGTTTCTTCTTCTTTTCGAGTCAATGGTTAACTCCTTAGACTTTTTGGGCCCAGTAGGTGGCTAAGTTAATTGCAACGTCCGTGGCATTCATTAACTCCACCAAAGCACAGGTGCATGGGCACTTGAGGCACTCCAACGTATGGCTCATGTTCTGAACAGAAGCGCCGCACTCACATTGAGTATGCGACGGATCTATGAATCTATGAAATCCCATTGCGCCCAGTTGTGTTTGCCGCAGCCCACCTGGGATAGCAGCTGCTGAAGATAGGCTACTCCCGAATTGCACTGCGGTACCAGTTATCTCCGTTTTTCCATTCAGTGGTAGCCTACCTCTGTCACTTACCGTAGGTTACTCAATCTTTTTGCTTTGTAGTTACAACCTATTTTCTAATGTTTAACAAATACTTTTCCGGAATCATCATAAGTTCCAAAAATAAACAAGCACCTAACTACTTACATCTATATAAGTCATAAAAACCTTACAATTTATAGCTACAAATAGCTACAAAAAACAATAAACAAACAATGACGTTTCCACTTAACAAGAACTGTCAACACGGACCTCCGTACCAGTACCTACTATCAAGAGAACAAATACTTGGGTTCCTACGACTCCCAAGTGGTTACAGAGATGATGGAATATCAATATTAGATACTAGTGCTTGCAAATCAATGTACCTTTGTTTTTGTTGCTTTTTGACAAGTAGGTACTGTATCTAAATAAAACCTTCAAGATCCTTTTAGCGTACGTCATTTATATATTTGTGTCCTGACGGCATTATCGGCGTTTACCTTATGTCTATGTTTTGCTATGGAATTTGCGTAAAACTCCAGGCACTTATGGATTTTCTGTCAATCGAAAGATGTATCTAATTGCATTTTCCAAAGCGTAGTAGGTAGTAATAGCGCAACTACATGAAGTAGAATGTGCCAGAACCTCTTTGGACATTGTTAGGTAATGTTCTTTTTTTAATAGTACTACGCTGGGCCATATTTCGCCAATGTCTTTAGCCTGAAATCCTATTCATGTAGTCATACCATCAAAAGTGTTAATTAATTTTTTTTTAATAAATCTTTCTTCTTTTCCCAGGTAATGTCATCATCTCCAAAAGCTGTGTTGCTGCTGAGTAAGGCATCAATAACCATAATCATGAACTTATCTTCACCCATATATGCTGCTTCCACTGCTTTTACTCAGGCCTCCTCGCTCTATGAGCAAACCTCTCTCAAATCTCCACCACGTAGAGCTTGGGTTGGTCTTCAGAAAAACTTATAACTTGAATTTATATAGGTTTCTGGTGCTACTTTTTCAGTTTAATAACCACATCAGCAACAAACTCAAGGCTTCCAGAAATCAAGCGAATAGTCACATTTGTGATTGAATATTTTCCTTTCTGCTAGCACCATCATCATAATTTAAATTCATCAGCATTTAATTAAGTAGATCGATCTGACGTATCATTGATCGATTTTTTATTTGGGACAAGCCCTATTTTCAAACATTGGAACTCCTGGGAGCCAAAAGTAACAGCAGCGATCACCAGAAAAGCGCCTAGTCTTGGATGATTGACTGAGGACTGACAGCTGATAATAGTACGTACAGATACCCTAGAATTACCTCGTTTCTTCATCACTACAGGGAGTAGTGGTAGCCGAGTGATAACGGCCCCGACTTACGAATTGTAGGTCGCGGGTTCAAACCCAGCCAGGCGCACTACTTTGTGTAATTAACTTCATCACCACTGCTCACAAAACGGTGAAGGAAAACATCGTGAGGAAACCGGCATGTCCTAGAACCAAATTTCGAAGACATGTGGCATTCACCAAACCGCATTGGGCCCGTGTGGTGGATTATGGCCCATTCCGTCTCCTAGAGAGGAGGCCTGTGTCCCAGCAGTGGGAACGTTAAAAGGCTGATAATTCTTCATCACTACAGTGCTAAACTCCTAGAAACCTGTCCTACGTGAAATAAGACAATCTGGTTCATTTACTTTTTTCTGCCAAGTGACACCTTTAAAAATAAATCTCAACTCACCATTACGACGATAATATCACTAATCCTATTCTTAGACCACACATCATGAAACGCGTCATTATTAAGCCATGGCTATCTCAAACCATAATGAAAAGTTCCATCAAACAATTATCACTTTCGGTTTACGCCACCAAGTATACTTGCTTTAACTTTACCAATGTTTGTTTAAAACGTTACTGAGTTTTGACGAAGACTATAATACTAATACTAAAAGAAGTCATTTGATGGGTATGGTCAGGCTTTTTCTATGAAAAACAAACTTTTTCCCTAATCCACAGAAACTGTTAATTTCTGGGGTTCAAAATAGTACTGGTAGGTAGGTACTTGACGATAACCAGGGTTGCAGAATTTGTTGAAAGGGTCACCGCGGTCCTGGAACGCAAAGGGCATTAGAAGAAACACGGGTGGGTTTTAGCGGAAGGGATTGTCAGTAAGAGTCTGAAGGGAGTGTTAGACTCTTACTGACTAAAACCCATCCGTGTTCCTCCTAATGCCCTTTTCGTTCCAAGGCCGTTATGACTCTTTTGAACAAATTTCAGAGATTCCCTCCATCATTTCGACCCTTATTGGTTTATATTGGTGAAACTATGGATAGGTAATGTCAGCGTTGTTTATTATACTTAAATTACGATAGGTTTCTCACTCTCGATTCTGGACTGACTGATGATCATAAAGGCAACTGCTGTGTGCGGAAAAGAATTATTAGGTTTTTTTAAGGATCTTTTAGTATAAGCAGTGCATCCGTATTTGTGCTCAGTTAATGGCATCGGTATCAAATGGTAGTAGTGGTGGTAGTACTCTAGATACTTAACCATTTGGCAAATACAGGTGTGATGTTTGTTATATAGGGCATAAATAAAGTCAAGTTTTCTTCAAGCCCTTTAATGTGACGAAACCGAAATCCCATTGATAAAGTTTATAACCTGTTACCGGAGGCCAAAGCTTCTACAGGCATGACAGTGTGCTTTTAATTTATGTCAAGAGAAGAAATATGTACCAAGGCGGATCGGTCGATCTTGAGAAAGTAGGTAGCTATACTGGCCGAAACATTGGCATCTTTATTTTGACAGATATGTTTTTTATGTTGGCAGTTCTGTAGGTGTTTAAAGTAATTATTGCATGGAATTATTACGTACCTACTGTACCTTGAAAGCGTGATTATTATGTTGGTAATTTTAGTTTCTTATTGGATTTCACTAATCTGTGATGAACTGATGATTAACAATTATTTTGCTATGGTGATCTACAGTGATTTTAGCGTTCCGTAGCCAAATGGCAAAAAACGGAACCCTTATGGATTCGTCATGTCTGTCAGTCTGTCCGTCCTTATGTCACAGCCGTTTTACTCCGAAATTGATAGGTAGGTGTAACCTGTTGACCGCAATTTAATAATGCTGTAATATAATGGAAAAAAAAATACGGGTGGCACTCTATACCTACATGCTGTAATATAATGGAAAAAAATTACGGGTGGCACTCTATACCTACATGTAACTGAGGGATGAAAAGATAAATTCCAACAAACGTAATCATGTCATTGGATAGCTCTTTTAAAATGACAGAGGTTTCTAAAAAAGTTATTTATTTAAGGCTATAGTTTTTGAGATATGTGCTTCCGAATTCGTAAAAAAATGTGTCCCCCTCTAACTTTTAAACTTGAAAATTCTAAAAAAATTGAGGAAATAGAACTCCACAGACACATCCAACGAAAATTGGTTTGAACATCACAGCTTATATACTTTTAGAGATTTGAGATTTTAACAGTGACCTACGGAACCCTTCGCTATGCGTGGTCCGACACGCACTTGGCAGTTTTTTTTTTACTGTGGTTTGTGGGTTGTAATTTAATTACCAAAAACCTTTTTCTCATTATTTGGCATTTAATCCATTGATCACGCCATGGCTAGATTTATAGATGATTAAACAATTAGCCAGTTCGAAAACAAAGTTCTCTAGGTCGTATTAGAGGCCAATTTTTTGTGGCCACCTTATTAGCTTTGATTGCAATTATTATTTTATAAAATACTAATGTTATATTAATATAATCATGCCGGAAGTGCCCCTTAAAGCTGTACGCTAACATTATCGACCTTTTTAGACGGATTAATTAGCAAAAAATGTGATTAGGTAGGTACTCGTACATGTATTGGAATAATTGGTTGTAAAGTTAAGAAAAAGCACTAAATCGTCCATTAAAATGATTGGGTGTCTGTGTACCTTTTTTAATTACGGTTTAGTTTTGAGACAATTTTCAAAAAACAAGTGGCCTTTTTTAAATGCGAAATCATCAAATGACTTCTCCCGCTCTGGGCGGGGCGGAAGGGAGTGTCAGACTCTTACTGACTAAAACCCACCCGTGATCCTTCTTGTGCCCTATGCGTACCAGAGCTGCGGTGACTCTTTCGCACAAATTCCGCAACCAGAAACAAGGGATCTAATGACTCCCAATGAGGGTTTTCTGAAATGACGTGCAACAGGGAGCAGCACTAAACAAGCCGATCCAGCCACTGATGACAGATTAGATAAATTACTTTCAACCTTGTTTTCGTTTTCAAAGTAGAGGAGCTTTCGCCTAGATTTCGCCCACTGGTGTCGTTAACAATTTGGTCTCTTTTAACGCCTCCAAAACACAAGCATGTCTTTTTACCGCTAAAAGGAGTAATTTCGACCTAACTCCTGCTTTTCGGGGTACAGCTCTTCCTGTAACTGATCGGCTCGAGCTCTTAGGCTTGGAGTTGGCATCCAGTCTTAACTTCGGCGCCGCCATTGAGTATAAGGCCCAAACTGCGGCCAAAAAGCTGGGCATCCTAAATATAATGAAGCGATACTTCACGCCGGAAAAGCTTTTATCCCTTTACAAAGCACAATTCCGGTCCTGCATGGAGTATTGCAGCCACCTTTGGGATGGTTCAGCTAAACACCAACTTGCTGCACTTGACTCAGTGGAACGCAGAGCTAAGAGGCTCATTGGCGATGATAAACTGGTGAATGCCCAGCTTCACAGTCTGGGTCATCGACGCAAGGTCGCCTGCTTGTCGGTCTTCTACGGATTGTACTTCGGCAAGTGCCCATGAACTTCACGACCACATCCCACCGGCCCCCTTCTAGCATAGAACATCTAGACGCACTGTAAGTTACCATCCCTACCTTGTTGCTATTCCATCAATTCGCACCAAGCGTTTCCAATCGACTTTTGTAATGCGCACAGCAAAGGAGTGGAACTCTGCCTGCGTCTGTGTTTCCGAACGTGTTCAACCCTGATCTTTTCAAAGTTAGAGTGAACAGGCTTCTTCTGGGTAAGCTCATTCCATCGTCGACTTTGTCTCTCATCTGTGACCTAGACTAGAGTCAAGAGCATATCCATCTGACAATAAAAAAAAAACATTCCCGTAAACTCTCATTTTTGACTTCTCGTTTGGTGAACGCATTGGCTGCGCTACGTTTTCTTGGCAAAAGGCCAAGGCTTCTAGTTTCAAACTAATTTTACTAACAGCTGTTTATTCATTCCTGCTTAAATATTGATTAAGTTCAGTGACGCAATGAATACGTAACTACATTACCTATTAAAAAAAAATATTCATGGCATACCTACCTACTTACCTTCTTCATTTTGACACTTAATTAAAATATGAAATATTATACGAGACTTACGGGTATATTAAATTGATTACCTACAGCAATTTAGTAGTCTAATATGATGTCCAAAATAATGTTGAAATGATTTAGATACCTATTTGGAATGTAATTACTCCAGTCCAGTATGAGTGAGGTATGGACTTTCGTTATACCATCGCGCAATATTTATACAAAGTTATTTTAACTGGCAACATTTATTAATGATGGCCGTTTTGTCTTGCATGTTATGCTAAAGAAAAAAATGTAATTAATAAAAAGAGCCTTTTTTTAAGCAACCAGAAGTGCAAGTAAAGTCACGGACGAAGCTTGTTATTGTAATACCTCACTTAGTACTAATGAAGTATAATTATAAGTACCAGGGTGACATGACTAGAGGACGGGTGCGAGCCTTGACACTCCGTAATGATAGTGGAACGATACAATCTAATTCTAGTGTGCTATGCTGCCCTGGTACTGGGGTTAGAGGTAGGTAATGATATTTCTTAAATGGATGGTTAAAAAAAGAAGTGAAATCAAATAAATAAATTTTAAATCTAACTAGGTATATAAACTTAACCTAAAAATAAACCAAAATCCTCCTAATTACAGAATGGCATCAAAAAACTTGTCCGCATCGCTATCCAACTCAAAACCCAAAAGACTGGCGGCATCGCCACGTTGTATGGCAATGTTTATTTTCTGTCCGTAGTAAAGACAGCCCTTGGGTCACGCGTGTCAACTAAACGTTTAGCAAGTTCTTCAAATAACGCATGAGCATTGAGCACTCGGTCCCCACCAAAGACAATATTTCTCTATGGTCCCCACGGTCCAAGACTTTCAACCCCAAATGGCTCCAACAAAAAATAGATGGAAAAAATATGTTACAGATTTTTAGGACATCTTTCCAATTTTGATGTCAGTTAAATATTTTGAATTGTTGAAAAGGGTGAGGGTTTTTCGTGAAACACCAGCTTATTTTGTCATTAGTCTCTTGACCTTACCCCCAGTTGATTTAGGTTCGACACAACTTGTCTACTTCCATATTAATTCACTATTAGTATTTATCTCTCAGCTGTAACCTCCTTTTAGGCATCATTTTCCAACAGTACATCCAAGACAACTTACCTAGGCTCATACCAATCACAATAAACTCGAGTAAATATTCACATGCAATGTGTACAGTGCAATCATAATACCGAAAGAAAAAGCAATAATAGATCGGCAAAAATCAATGCTCATCCAATTTTAGTATTTATTCGAGAACTTCAATGACACCTAAGTCTTTTTTTATGCTAGCAACATTTAGATCATGTGATAAAGTTATGCATTACGACTGCATCTTAATTGACACCTCTGTGTTGAAACTTTAACAACACTGTGTTGCGAATTGTTGCAGGAGGATAGGAATTCATAAACTGGTAACACTTGTAAGCTTACATTTCATTTTACGCAAAAGACTCGCAGCTTACTCGAATAGAGTATTATATTTTTTTAAACATATTTTCTAAGCCTAGAAAGAAGATTATATTAATGATTGGCACATTTGTATGTAAGCGATTTTAAAAATTATGTTATCTACATAATATTAGCTAAGGAGATGTACCACATAAATCTGGCGTCACTACGAAGTAACGTCATTACGCAACGGTACGAGTAACCTACAGACTTCGCGCCATACAGTTGGCACTTGAATGAAGTTTTATGTAACAAGAAAAGAAGAATACCCTCACCTCAAAACCGTGTAATTTTTCCATTTTCCCAGCGGTTTTTTTTTTATTTTTCACTTCTTAAATCGTAAGAATGCCTTTAAGTGCCTAAGTAGGTAGGTACATTTTTTGTAGCAGTCCAATAAACTCGAGTCATTGCAAGTCACATAAAAGTTTTTTTAATTAAATATTTACTAACGACCCGACCCAGCTTCACACGGGTGCAATGCTAATACTAATTCTCTCCTATAGTATAAGTACATGTGTAACCCTTCCTCTTGAATCACAATTTATTTAAAAAAACTCAACAAAACCCGTTGCGTTGTTTTAAAGATCTAAGCATACATAGGGGCAGACAGCGGGAAGCGACTTTGTTTTATACTAACTATACAGTAGTGATAAAAAAAAACACTATAATCTGATGCGTTCCAAAATTTAAAATGTTTGGGTACTATGAGACCTTTGCTTTCATTGGCAAAGTAACGTCAACAACACAAGTCAAGAATGAAAACATCCATTAGGTACTACTAAGTAATTTAGTAGTACCTAATGGATGTATGATTAATAGTCTACCTACCGGTTAAACAGTTGTTTATAACCACTTCAGTTAGATAAATAGAAACAAAAAGTTTCCATCCACTGGCTGTTTGTTTGTGAGTTTACCTAATTGTTTCGAACTCGTAGGGCTGCCCCTTCGAAAAATAATAATCAGGCTCAAGCTAAATTCGTTTTTGTTTCTTTTCATTAATTGACAAAATTTCAAGGAGTGAAAGTGTCCTTTCATATGAACAAGTTTACTGTCAACCCTGTGACCCTCCCCCCCTCTTTGTCGAGTAATGACTTGCGCAGACTGGCGGGCGGTATGGCAGACGTTCTTGAATTTCTCAAATGAATTTAGCAGTTATCCAATCGAATTAGGTATATATTTCAATGCTCGGTGATCGGTCTTGGATCATCGCAGCGCAGTTTTCGACCGATTACCGAGCATTGCAATAAGTATAACATAAATAGGTACCTACTGAGACTTTAAAGTTTCTTGTTCTACGAAAACCTTGTCTCTCTCTTAGCAGCTGTTTTTCGTTTTACTATTACTAATACTAAAAGATGGTCAATAAATCAAAGAAACAAAAACAGATACCCAGAATAACAAATTTTGTGACAAAACGTATCTACAAAAAAACAGAAATACCCTGTCTCCTTTTTTTTTGTAAGTTCTTAAACCCCGTTCTAAAATGAATATCCAAAACGCTATAATTATTTAAATTACCATATGAACTGCATGCAGGCATCCGTTCATACACTATTTTATCGACTGGCAACCCCGGTTCCCGCCATTGTAGCTGTGCCATTTGACCCACGAATGCGCAATGCGTGTCGCGACCTGCGTTTACATACAATGTAGAAAAAATTGCTCACAAACGTACCAGCTAGGATTTTACACAATGAAATTCAAGCGAAACATTCTGTTGCTTAATTTATGTGATAATTAGCGGACGAAGATAATGAAAAAAGAAAACGTTAAGTTAAATCATTGTTTAACTTCTTACCAATTAGTTAGTTACCAATAACATTTTAAATATTTTTCTAAATAAGTACTCACAATGTTATTGGTAACTTGAAAATAATGAAAATGTTACGCTTAGAAAACAGGACTTTAGGTTACAATCGATCTTTATTCTTGTCTACAAAAATAAAACTGATTTGCATAATTAAAACTTACATTGCAATTAAAACTTATTTATAGAATCATATTAAAATGGTACTTACATATCCACTGTTTAGCGCCTCTATGAGAACCCAAATCGGCCATATTAACGTTCACAATTACTGCAATTTGATTGGTTAATCTTATGCATGCCTAATCGTATCGCGCTCTGATTGGTCGACCGTCCCGACACAATTTGAAATTAGAACTGGTGGGTTGGATTTAGCGGGAATTGCGTCGTTGGACAAACAATGAACTAAAAATACATAGATGTGGCAATTTAAACATCAATTTTCAGAATCAAATTAAAAATATATATTTCATTTTTTTTACAGTTGCTAATGAGAGGAAGCACATAAAATAAAAAAAATGCGAAAGTGAGTTAGTGTGTTTGTTACGCCAACACGGAATCGCTGAACCGATTTTGATGAATTTTTGTTCAGTGATTGATTCCCCTGGACTCTGGAGTCAGTTATAGGATTTTTTTTTTACGAAAATTATATTTTATTTGACGGCTCCTATGATACAGTGTTGTTGAATACCTTAGGACTTAGGTTGACTTAGCGTTTCCTCAGTCCTCACCGTATTTTATTATTGATATTTTAATATCATCACTCCGTTGGCGCCACATTAATACATAATGCAGACAACCATTATGTAAACGACACTTAGTATACCTACAATCAAACCTTTATTGTATTTTTAACCTGTTGCCCTTCCTTGGCAGTTTGTGTGCCTATAGATGCTATTTAACGTATAAAAGACAACATTAAATAACTTGCAAAATAGGCAGCATTTATAAATCATAATTTACCCAAATACGATTAAAAACACAATAATTATTATAAGTACGTGATTTTCGTGCAATTTTACGAAACAATCCTCTTGTGAGCTGAGCTTGGGAACGGGTTGTCATTTACCAAAATTGTACATGTCACTCGTTGCACGCTGATTGGGTGATTGGAGGTTGTCGCAATTGCGGTTGCTCGCACCATTATCTTCGTATTTTTCTGTACTTACCCACACGGGCTAATAATTACCTACAAAATATTTATTTTTACGTGCTTCTTACGAGTTTTTCCATTTTCCAAGCGTTATTTTCCGAATTCATAGCTGGAAACACATACATTCACCATGACATTGTACGAAAAACCAGCTGCCAACATTACACTAATCGCAATTTTGCAATTTGCAAAAGTTTATTTTCGTTCACAGACTAATACTTACTTAAGTTTACATTGAAGGACTGTTGGTCATTTTTCAGAGATTACCGGTCTCTAAGAAACTGCACTTTCTTAGAGTGCAGTAGTATTGGGATATGTCCGTTTTGTATTGGCAGTCCACAACACCTATCAAAACTCATGACAAAACTCAATAACATTAGGTACCTACCCAGTTACATTAAAAAAGCTTTCAAAGAAAATGATTACAAGTCGGCAGTCTGCCTATCGGCAGAACACAAATGTTTCTTAAGGAAATAATTTTAAATTCTGTAATAAACATTTTAAGACATAAGCAAATTCAATGAAGATTGAGGACATCCCGCCAAGTGTAAAATCACTAGATAAACGTACCTAATTTATTTATCAACATCACAACTTAAAAAAGGAACGCTTGTCGATTATCAAAACATAATGGATGTTCTCACATTTTTTTGCGTACAAACCGGTTACAGTGCGACTGGGCTTTCATAACAAACTCAAACCGCTGATCATCAGCCAGTTACCTCTACGTGTAAATTGGACAATTTTGTGCCAACGCAACTTAAAACATGGCCGCCGATATGGTTACCAAACGTCAAAATTCATGACGTTTCAATTATTTATTTGCGTACTTTAATGTTCTTATCATTTTTGCTTGCAACACCGGAAATCGATGCTTTTAAAAGCCTAACATGGCTATTGATTTGATTAATTTTAGAGTGAGTTTTTTTTTATTCATTTTAGAGCTTAAATTGTATAGAACTTTGAGGAACCAATCAAAATTAGTTATTTAATGTTTTGGAAAAGGGATTTCAAGGCATGCTAATGAACCATCAAACATATAATAATATTTTAGATGCTTATCTCATAAAAATAATATTATAAATGAGTAAAGCGATAAGAAATGTTTAAAATAATGCAATGCCGATACACATCGATCGGTTTTGTGCTTCTTCTTCTTTGATTTTTGATCTGCGAACAATGCCCAAAAATACCTGCTCTAACTATGTATCATGATCAAATTTTTAAATGGTTTGAAGACTTGGTTTGCCTCTCAATTACAGAAAATCTTAAATAACTTCTACTACTATTATATTTACAGAAATCGTTAGGAAATAATTCATTGACAGACAGAATGACAAAATATTTTCTTTCTACGCAAGACTCCTGTTAATAATTATAATAATTGAACTTGATGGACTGCGATAGGTTCCAACTATTTCTTGGAGATATTTTAATTACAGTCTTTACCTGCGTTTGCACCATAACAGTTAACACGTGTAGACAACCTATACTAATTCTCTGTAACATAATGGGCTTAGCTAAGACTTGTAAGAAAAACATCGTTCTAGCCTCATGAACTATAATTTTATTGAATTGTGTTATAAAATATCAGCGATAGCGATTTTCGATCATGTGTCATATCTAGCGTTTGTTAAGTCCGTAACATATCGCACCCTTAGGGCGTTTACGCACTGCATCCAATCCGACTCTGAATTTGGGTTCCGAGTTTTATTCTGATTGGAAATGTACTTAATTCGCACTGACGGAGTTCGGATCTAGCGCGAAACGCCTCCTAGTGTACTACGGATACTTCGGAACGACAATTTTCGGATTCAGATCGGATGCAGTGCGGAACCGCTCTTATAATATAAGGGCTCAAGTCAAAATTTTTGAACAATTCATAATCTTTAAACACGTATGTATTCCCAAAAAAACTACTTTTTGTTTTAAGCCTTTATGCTATAGCCACGCTATCACTGAAAGAATGCCACTTGTGCAGTCCGTTTTGACATTTTTAGTAACGTTTTGTTTTAAACTGATGCTAAGCTTTTCGGATATCCAGCTCAGCAGACGATAAGTAGGAATAACTACTATCCCCCCTTTTTACTACCTGCAAATAAAATCAGTGAGGATGTTTTTTCCCTCCATTGGTTCGTCATGGAGTAGGTACTACTGCGGTCCCTGACCCAAGCCTTTACAAATAATTCCACATGTTGAAAGAAGTAACGTCTGTTTTTTATGTGTTGGTAACCCTTATCACGCGCGTGCAGCTTACGCTAGGACAATTAGAAGATGACTTTTGCTTTCGACATAGGTAACCACTTAAAAGGATTTGAGAAAAAAAAAAACACGCAATGCGTTTGCGGTATAATTTGGAACAAGTCTATCTGTAGAAGCCATTGGTTAACACATCGTAAGTCGTCGGAAAAGATCGGCTTTTAAATGCTTGTGGTTTCTTTTAGCTTTACCGCAAAACGGGGCTGTTACTGGTCCAGTAATCGACGCAATTGCGAGATGCCTTTGCTAGAATGGTGTTAGGATATTGCAATCTTGAGGTAGCTATCCGTCGTCATGGTAACCATTGCTTCAGCTGCTGAATACTCCTTCACTGCTGAACATAATTCCCCAAGCCTAACTACACAGACCGGTCCTGTGCTTCTTGGATTCAGCCGAAACTCGCGGCCTTTACAAAACCATCCTTAGCAAATTTTCTTTGCAGTGCTATTTCATAGTTATCAGCAAAAATCCAAAAAATCTTTTATAGCTTCGGGATCAATGATGCTGCCAACCCAGGCTGAAGGTGTTCACACATATCCAGATATTCTTTATTTAAATTGCCCGATGTTTTCTAATCCTACCAATAACAAAACAGTTTTAGTCTTCTTATTTTTTTTTGCTGAAGTGAACGTCAAACTGACGTCACGATTCTGAGTGTAACCATTGGTTGTTGAAATGACGAGGCATTTTTATTACGGTTAACTGTTGGTAAGCATACTTTGTGAAGGCTTGAATTATAGTTTTTTTTTTTTTTACTTGTTCCAGATAATTGGAGAAAGAGAATATGCAGTAAGGCCTACAAGGAGGCCTTCAGAAGAGTTACAGACTGGACAACCCTTAGAAGTTATAGTACAACAGGTGATTTTTTTTAAATCTATTTATTTAAAAATGTATATAATATAGACTTCTACTTCAGACAGAGGATAAGCATTGCCATACAATGTGGCAATGCCGCCAGTCTATTGGGTTCACTCCCAGTCGATAGCGATGCGGACGAGTTTTTTGATGCCATTTTGTAGTTAAGAGGACTTTTTTTTTAGTTTAGGTTAAGTGTATATATAGTTAGATTTAATGTTTATTTATTGGTGGTACATCTAAACTAATATTATAAAGAGGCAAGATTTGATTGCTTTTTGTTTGTTAACATTGAATAGGCTCCGAAACTACTTGACCGATTTGAAAAATTCTTTAACTGTTTTGAAGCTACACTATCTCCGGTGAACATGGGGATATAATATAGCCTACTATATTATATCCCCATATTCCCACGGGGACGGGAACTACGCGGGTGAAACCGCGGGGCGATGCTAGTACAAAATAAATATGTGTAATGTAATAATAGTCAGTTGTGAATTTATTTGAATAGACTTATTAATTTCTCTTTTCCTTTTTTAACCGACTTCTAAAAAAGGAGGAGATTCTCAATTCGGATGTTTGTATGTTTTTTTTTTTAATGTTCGCGTATAACTCCGTCGCTTGCCAACCGATTTGAAAAATTCTTTTGTTAGAAAGGGTATACTTCCCAAATGGTCCCCTGAAAATGTTATCGAAATCGAACAAGCGGTTTTTTGTTAATTTCAATAAATGATAGCAAATCTGTCGGGATAGCTGAAATCGCATGTTTGTTTATTGTTTACACCAATTTATACCACGTCCGCTGTGATGGTTATGTTTAGCTAGGAGTGAACCACTAAAAAGGGAAAAATAAAAAAAACTTTTTACAAAAAATAAAACCGACTTCTAAACAAAAAAAAACCAGAAAGTACAAAATAACTATAATTTCGGAAGTCGGTGTGTTCAAAAACATGAAGTCATGAAGCAACCAAAAACACCGAGTTCCGAAATTAAAGTTATTTTGTGCTTTTTGTTTTTTTTTTGTTTAGAAGTCGGTTTTTTTTTAGCATAATCGTTATCATGCTGTTTATCAAGCGATGATAAGGTCGATAATGGAACGTGTTTTCTTAAAGTATTTATGTATAATCCCCAAAGCGTTCAGTGTGCTACATGCTTTAGCAGCCGCTAGCCGTGTGAATCCCCCATTAAGTGTTCACGAAAGTGTATTCTAAATGCACAAAGTATCGAATAAACTCAACAATAGCTGATAGCAGATACCGATTTCATAAATTATTCACCATTAGAATGCTACATTATCCCTAAGTAACATGGCTATATTTAAAAAAATGTATGACCCTTGGTCTACCGTCGGTCTACCTGGGCCGTACGAAGCCGGGACGGGCCACTAGTCCTTTATACATAAGTTGCAAAACCTAATGTTTAAGAAGTCAGCAGCTTTATTTAAGATATAATTTCATAAATTATAATATTTACATAAGCCATAAAAATTGCTACCTACTTTATTCGTGTCTTCGGTTAACGAAGTGTGAATTTATTCATGTTTTGGAAATGAGTTCTGGGTTCACAAAAAGGCATAAGTACAATCACCTTCTTGGACAGCAATTTGATTTTAATTGGATAATTATGATGATAGCTTCAGTATTATCAATAGGGTTTCAGGTAGACAGTGGCCCCACGTATTAAATATTTACCCGTTGGTAAATTATATTGCCAGCTTCAGCTGCATGCTAATACACTAGAAGCGGACATCAAGATGTTTGGGAAAAAGCTAGGATGCTGATGTAAACTTTTTCAATAGTACTATGACATTTTGAAAACCTTCATACTGTTTGAACCCACAATCTGTTAGATGTTATTTAGCTTAATTACCGGCCCAAACTAAAAACATTACGTATCGCCAACTTCATATTTTTTTTTGCCTTATCTGTATGAGAACAGAGCTTTGCCTTTTTTAAGCAGGTATTATTTAAACATCAACAAAAAAAAATATCAAAGAGCAGTCCGCTGATGAACTTACCACAAATGAAACCAGTCGCAACCTCGAACCAAAATTGAAAAGTTCTCGGACGGAAAAAGTTTACTAGGTACCCTTTTGCCGACAAATTTTGGATGTGACCAAGTCAAGGCTAAAAGGTCCAATGTGGCAGATAACTTATTAATTTAAACTTTTTCACTAAAACTTATTAATCTTGCATCAAACTTGAAATTCTTCCTCCATAATTGCTTACCTCAATATGTGCGTCATAGGCCTAACCGGGATACGAGTTGAAAGAAAAATGTATTTATTCGACACAAACGAGAATACTGATTTTGGGAAGGTATTCAAATTCAAACTCATATACGGTTTCTGGTAGCAGAAATAAGGCCTGATATTGAAACTTTCGATATTACTTAATGTTTATGAAAACTTCGTGAGGATAGTCTCGAGTTCCTATTTGGATGGTTAGGGTTGCGGAATTATTTCGAAAGAATTACCGCGGCCCTGGAACGCAAAGGGCATTCGTATGAGTTTTAGTCAGTAAGAGTCTGACACTCTCTTCCTCTTCGCCCAGAGCGAAAGAAGTCATTTGATTAAAAAAATGCTTGAGTACGAGGCGGTAAAATAAATAATGGATGTCTGTTTAAAAGATGATATGGCTAGCTGACGACCGGATAGAGATGAAAGGAAGAAGGGACGACCGCCAACTCCACATATTAAATTAGGATAAAGGTATAAAAATAGTAATGATCAGTGTGTGACCTTCTGGATAGATGGAATTACAATCGTCACAGATTGGTCGATAGACTATACATGGAGACTTGAGAAATGAGGACCAAAGCTAAGGCAGTGGCATGCAATTAAAGAAGCATATGTCCAGCAGTAAGAGTGCCAATTCTACAAATGTTTAAGCATGATCGCATTCGCATCCTGTCAAATAATTGTGGAAATTAAGCATTTTTAACCGACTTCAAAAACCTAACTTCGTTGTTTATGAACCGATTTTGCTGATTCTTTTTTTGTTGCTAAGGAGATATCCCAAAGGTGGTACCACGATAAGGAAACCAGGACCTGATGATGGCATCCCAGAGAAGTCGATGGGGACCTTCGAAAATCGTAGTGGCGACAAGTGCGTTTATTTATTTTTTTTGACATATTGCGACAAAGATGCGAACATTGCCTAAAAATTGAATTGGCTCTCTGTTACCAGCTAATGATAATAATGTTAATTATGGCAATAGAGATCGACCTCCAACACTACGTTCTAGAGACCTCTCCGAGCCATTCGACAATCTCAGTGCCGCACGCAATGAAATCTTCCGTGCCTGAGACTAAGACAAGTAACAAATGACGGACATTATACAAGCTGTCTGTGGTAATAAATCATGTTAATGTAAATAAGTTTTTACGATGGGCTTAGCGCCGTCAGGAGAAAAAAGGCTTACGACAAAAGCTGATTACTTCCATATACAGCTTCCCTTGAATAAAGATGTGTGATGTAAGGAGTTACGCCTTTTTGACAGGTGAAGGACGACAGAAGGCTAATGCATAATCTCTTGCATATAACGTTCAAATTCAATACGTAATATCAATTCCGTGACAATCAATGTACTCTTTTCAATATGTAGGGCAATTAGAGATGATAAACATTAAACTGTCCATGTCTGTCTTGCTTTTCCCTTGTTATTTCTGGATCGGCTTCCTACTTAACCGGATACAACTGAATTCCTTTTATAGATCTTACATCCACAACTCTGTAACTGAATATCACGATACCTCTTGGTGAGACTGGTGTAAGAATTCCTGACTTCACCCGTAATGATAGCCGAAGATAAACAGATGATAGCTGCTAACGTCACCTTCTTTTCGAGGCACGGAGAAGTCAATCTCTAATTCTTTACATTTCGAGATAGGTTTATTGAGAATGAGGTAAGAATGTGAACGCGCTCCTTAAAATACACTAATCGCTCACCGAAGTTAGATCAAACCAGTGTGGAAGATGTGTTGTAATATTTTATTCTCTAGTTCGGTGGGATTAGACTGTAAATGCTTATGTATGACCATACTTAAGTTATGTTTTGCATAACACAATTTCATTGATCTAAGCCGAAGATTGCTCACGGATTAACACTATTTTGGAATCTGTTAACAGCATTAACTTTATAAGGAAGCTTGCGCTTAATTTTATTTGGTCATGGCATCTCATTTTCAACGGGGTATTAGGTAACTGTCGCCAAATCTGCTCTGTTCTGAACCTGGATTATTAAAAGTAAAATAAGGGTGGGAAGTAGGAAGGTTTTACTACCTGAAACCTGTAGGATTCTACAGATTTAAAATCACGTAAGATATTTTTATATTCTAAACGCGAAAGTCATCTGTGTTTTGTTGTTTAGTTAGATATTAAACTTTCTATACGTAAATACATCATCTACTGTAATCTTTTTAGTAGTGAAAGTCAAGAATGGATCTACCAGTTTATATACTTACGATTTGCGCTGATGGGGTGGTCTAAAGGTTTCTTTATAAAAAGTGGTCCGCGGTTGAAACAACCACAATGAGTGTCATTTACTTGCTGAAAAAATGATGACCGCCGCAAGATCGTCATTAAGAAACTTTTTTTGTAAGTGTGTCAAGCTTGGTATATTAGCATCACTTGGCCTTTGGGCTACACAAAGTAGATCATTAAGTTTTGTAAAGTCTTTTACAGCTTGCTATAAATCTTGATTGGTTACTACCTTAGGCTTTTTGATCGTTTTTTTTTGTCTGTATGTAGACTATGGCAGTACTGACGTTGCTGCTATTGGGATTTCATATGCCATCAAGTGCAAAGAATTTTCAATATTTTGTCCTGTGCTGAAATTAGCTGATCTAAATTTGTTAGGATCACCTCTGATTTCCATAAATTTCGATAAGTTATATATTTTACATGGATCATAATTATGGAATTGGACCATGAATTTGACCGCTTTAAGGCTTGAACTATATCGGTAAAATGACTTGTTCCAAAAAACTGTCACAGAAAACGACAAAAAAGTTCAAAATATGCTATTTTCAAGCCGTCTGATGCAATGGGTGGAATTTATTTTGTGCGTTTACGGAAGAGCGAAACAGGCCAAGTCGATAAATTATAAGAAGGTCAATCTCGCACTTAAAAACAGGCATCATATACAACAAACTGCAACATATCTACTAACCAGGCACGATATAGCACCACTCACAGCCAGTCCACACAGGACAAAAATAGTCGCAGATCAAAGGTCAAAATAATACGTAGGTAAGCCATAATGACAGGTTGTAGCTACAACTTTGTCCCCGAAGGTGGAAGGGGTCAGATAAATGGCGGTAACTGTGTAGAAGATATTATGATAAAAAGCTGCTGTGTCACGGTTGTGGGAATTGGCGTGACATGAATCTTTCGTGGACTTTGGACTGGAATACTAACAGTTACTATGGGCAACACAGTGACTAAAAACAAAAAAAATATGAGTAAGACTGAATAACGTTTTATTTAAACTCTTTGCTACTTTATCGCGTCACGGTGTTAATCTGAAAATAGTACCTTATAACAGAATTAAAGCAATGAGGTTAGGAATGCCACAGGGGACTAACTTGAGCCCTGCTCTAATCTTTCCTTAAAGGGTGGCAAATACTTTGTTCACTCTCATTTCGATCAGTTTGAAAACATCCATTATACGTATGTGAAAGTATTTACATAAGTATTTACGAAAGAAAAAACTGATACGCAAATCTCATTAAGCACATAATTTAATTCAAATCGATCTTTGACAAAATCACAGATCAGATTCAAAATGCATATACTGAAAACTGGTAGTTTAATTTGATTGTACTCACACATTTTCTCTGAAGCCAAAATAGATCCTAGAGCACCAATTAATTTATTTAAATTAAGCCATTGCAGATACAAATCTTTAGACTTTTGAAAGTCAGCTGTCCAGTAATATGTTGCCTTCGACAGTGATTGAATAACTTTTAATCTCAAGTAGTTACAAAATAACATTATGTATGTACAAATAAAGTGAGCTAGTAAAAGTAATAGGCACGACAGTGTTTCATAAGCATATTTTTAACCCTGACTTATGACAGCTTGTACTTTGATCTCAGTATACTTAAATTGATTTACTGCCAGTACCTATTTTATTACTACAATAACTAAACATGTCGTTTATACACGTATTCCCCAAAGGAGGGGCGGGGGCAGAAGTGGTATCTCAATTAAGTAATACTTACATTCCGCCAATTGATACATTTATTCGAGACAAAAAAGGTGTGGTTGGAAGTCTGACGAATGTTAAGAGAAGCCTATGCCCAGCATTGAGATAAGTCAGTTGTGGATGACGATGATCAAGTCGAAGTAGATAAGAGTATTGCCAATGATGTTGCCTCTGAGAAACTACAATTGTTAAGTAAAAAGAAAAAATGTTTTTTTACGGACCTGTGTGACCAACAATGTCAGTCTACAGAAACCGTGGTCCACATGCTGGATTACGCTAAGTAGACACACACTTCAAACATACACCCGCACTTTTGAGGTACTCTAATTAATGCTACTGATTCTGCAATTAACGTAGCCATCTAAAAAAATAACCAATACGTAGAAGAAGAAAGAATCAGTTTCTTAACATGTTTAATTCAATCATAACCCTGACTTATGACACTGTGTTTAATAACAGGTACTTTGCTCTAAGTACACTTAAATTGGTTAACAGCTACACCAAGCAATTATGATGTGTCGTATTAATGTATTTAATTGGTCACTTTTAAACCCGTTTTTCATGTTAAAAGCTTTTATGTCCAAGTGTTCAACCACAAATAGTTGAGTGATTGATTCGTTTATAGTGATATAAGTCATAAGCGATTACTAATATTATTTGTAAGTGTTTCTGTTTTTATTGGTTAGTTTTGTTGCTTTTTTAGTTCTATAGTATCTTAGCCATTATTAACCTTTCCCTTTTCTTTGTTCGCTCTGCCCGATCGAATCTCTTCAAGTTTTGCGCATGTTGGCTTTTTGGATCCTCGAAATCATCTGGACCGAGTCCCATTTTTTGGACATTGTAGTTGGCGCTATCTCCAGGGCATCTATCAACATCTAATCTTCTTGTAAAATACTTTTTAAGCCCTCTCTTTAAAAATATGAATTAATTGTCAAATATATTTGCGTAGTTCTTCCAGCAGTCATAAAGTTATCAGTTTCAGTTCTTCGAAGACCTTTCCTAGTATTGTATTTTCTATAATCTAATTTCACCCACTACACTTAACCATAGTGGTATTATCATAGGCTAGGCATACACATCAAATGCTGAAATCTTCCGTACCTATTGAACCCCAGTCTTCACAAGTCACACAAATCACTTCAAGGTCACAACTGCCTTTACAAACAAACTTTTGAAAATGAAAACAATATATCTAGTTTTAATTTCCGCGAATATTAGTGGGTTGCAGGTATGCACCTCCCTCCCGCCCGCTATATTATGCACATGCAAGATTACTGGGCAAATGCAAGGATTTTAAGCACATGCAGGAAGGCAATGCAAAACCCAACACCATTACCGACACGTGTTTCGCCTCTCCACGAGGCATCCTCAGGGGACGTGTTGACTCGCTGACCGTTGAGTTGCGACTCAGCGAGTCAACACGTCCCCTGAGGATGCCTCGTGGAGAGGCGAAACACGTGTCGGTAATGGTGTTGGGTTTTGCATTGCCTTCCTGCATGTGCTTAAAATCCTTGCATTTGCCCAGTAATCTTGCATGTGCATAATATAGCGGGCGGGAGGGAGGTGCATACCTGCAACCCACTAATATTCGCGGAAATTAAAACTAGATATATTGTTTTCATTTTCAAATTTAAAATGGATTTCCGCAAAGTAACGCCTCACTCAATCAATTTTAAACAAACTTTTTTTACATTCTACACCAGAATCAACTAATCAATAGAGATGATGTCAACTACACTCAAACACAAAGTGTAAGATTAACAATTTTTTTTTTAATGACAAAACGTTTGTCGTACACTATCAGCCTGTAAATATAGCACACTTCAATAATTTTGTAAATTGACTTAGAAAACGACTGACGTATAAAAGTGTTATACTTAGGTAAAGTATAACACTTTTATACGCCAATATTTCTTGTCAATTTCAAATAAATGAGGCTGGGGTAGGAACCGTCCTCATGTGACTACCGTAAGAACAAACACCGAAACGAAGTCAGAGGTCAAAATTTGTTTTAAAGTCCATACAATCCGTACTGTCAAATCATAATATGAGAACCATAGCTGAATCTCTGGCTTATAAGGAAAGCATCACACAGATTTGAGTGAACCTGTAAAAGTGGTGAATGTTCTACATACTTTACACAGGGTGACTTCCAAACCCATGGCTATTTTATCAGTTGATAGAGTATAGTGAATATGCACATAATGTACATATATAAATTACGAATTTTTCTATGGAAACATTGAGTTGTTCCGTGTGCGAACATAAATTTTCCATGTTGAATTTGTTGATGTCCCAGATATTATATTAATTTTCCAACTTGGAACGGAGTTGCCTAATAACTTGAATAATTAATATTGCCAATGAATTACATACATATGTCACATAAGTAGGTGCAATTTTTTTTTATTATTGAATATTTTACGCACACAAATGTACAGAGGCGGACTTAATGCCTTAGGCATTTTCTACCAGTCAACCTTTGGGTGATGCAGATAATAATAGGGTAGTTGACTAAAAAAATCTAATTAGTCCGTCAGGTAGATTTCCAAAAAATATTGGACACATATTTTTTCTTTTTTCACGTAAACAAAAAATGAAGACGATACAGTGCGTTGAAAACACGTGTGACGTCACTACTCGCTACAATTTTTACCGAGCCTTGACGTCACAAGCCCCCACTCCTGATCTTTGATGCTTTGTATCTTCGTCAGTTTTTATAGATTTGATAAAGGAAAAAATACGTGTCCAATATTTTTCTATAATCTAACTGACGGACTAAACATAATCATATATTTTTTACTCAGGAAACATCCCTATTGTGGTAGGTGCAATATGAAAAAACAAAAATAAAAACTGACACGCGATTAATTTAAAATTAATACAAAGATAGAGAAAAAAGAAAAAAAGTGAGATTAGATTTATAAACTTACGTATACACGAAAATACTACAGTTGATGAATTGTTTGCATCAACTGTAGTATTTTTGTAGCGTTAATATTTTTACTCATTATTTGTATAATGAGTAAAAAAAATTAACACTGACGATACTACTGCCAACTTCTTACGAATGTGCTCGCGAACCTTAACTTTAAAGCTTAATCTGTTGGTTGCCATCCTGATTTCTTGGGGTAGCGCATTCCACAAAGAAATAGATTGTACCTATGAAAAAAGAACAGTGAGTGAAGTCAGTACAGTGAGAGGGACATTGAAGAAGACGATTATGGGATGAGCGTAGGTTTCTTTGGTGGTTGGCATAAATGTATTGAAAATGACGGGCTAGATAACTAGGGGTATTGGGAGAGTTAAGAAATGAGAACAAGGTAGTTAGCGAGCACCCTTTGCTCTTTGCACTGGCGTATGGGCAACCACTTTAGATGTGAGCGATGCGCAGAGACATGATCATATTTGCGTAGATTGAAAACAAATCGAATGCAGTAATTTAGAAGGCTGTCAAATTTGTTGAGAAGATCTGCATTCTGGTCATAGTAGAACACGTCACCATAATCGATAATGGGAAAAATTTGGGTCTGCAACTCTGCACAAGCATTGTCTTCGTGTTTGACGGTAACAATTTTTTCAAGCGATACAGAGCCCGCAGCGTTCCCGTAACCTTCTGACTGACGCTAGCAAATTGAGCACGCCAGTTTAAGGTGCTATCGATACGCAAGCCTTGATCCTTTAGGTCAGTGCTAAATGGAACTATCATACTGTCCAACAGAACAGTTGGCAAAGTTGCATTATCCAGTTTAGCGATGCTTCGAGAACTCCCAATAGGGTTAGTTGACTAAAAAAATCTGATTAGTCCGTCTGATAGATTTCCAAAAAATATTGGACACGCATTTTTTCTTTTTTCACATAAACAAAAAATGAAGACGATACAGTGCGTTGAAAACTCGTGTGACGTCACTACCCGCTACAATTTTTACCGGGCAGTGACGTCACACGCTCCCACTCCTGATCTTTGATGCTTTTTATCTTCGTCAGTTTTTATAGATTTGATAAAGGAAAAAATACGTGTCCAATATTTTTCTATAATCTAACTGATGGACTAATTACAATCATATTTTTTAAATCAGGACACATCCCTATTATGACCGCCTGACACTTGTTGGGGTTAACTGTAACTCCAAATTTAGCAACCCAGTTTTAATGGCCATTAAGTCCCTATTTAATTTTCTGATAATGTCAGTTATTTGTCGACCTTCCCTAGACAGTACAATTGCAGGTCATCTGCATACAGATGATACGCACACTGAAGTTCGGAGGTAATGAGATATGTTTGTCTTTTTCCAAAGGCGTCTCATTCTAAAGCACGGCGTGGCGGTTCATATATCGGTCGGGTAAAGTACCCATATCTATACAAATAAAGTATATGTATGTATCAATTCGTCACCTGTTCGTCAGACTAGTGAAACGTGTTCGGAAACTGGTATTTTCATTAAAGTACAAACATAATACATTCTCCTATAATATCTGTCCAAGGCCCTTTGGTGACATATTTGTTCTTTTTGTGGTATAGTGTAACAAAATGTACCTCTTGTCGTGTGTCCACTGGTGTCATGAAGTATTAGGATTTTGCAATTATACGTATAAATGAATTCATTATCAACATACTTAAGATTGATACACTTCATAATGTCCTAAGGATTTTCCAGCCTGTCTGTGTTTCCTGAAAGCTTCCTAGGGGTCACTTATTCTTCAATCTTGACTTAAATAGGTTATTTAAGTCAAGATTGAAGAATAAGTGATTTTCAGGAGAGCATTCTTCTTCGGCGACTACATCATGGGCTTACCATGGGTAGTGATCAAATATGTACAGTCGGTGATAGCAATTAGCTGACCCCCCTAAAAATTACTCGATTTTACACCCTATGCTCATAACATTAAACGTTATATTCAATATGTATGAGTATATCAGACTCACACTACTCGTTGAACAGAAACAATAAATAATTTTGATACGCAAACTTGAGCTTTAAGAGGTTGGTATTAGGTCATTTATTTATAACTGTTCACCTATTTTAATAAGTGGGTAGTTAGACGTCAATATGCGTATTCAACCAAAACTGCTATAGATATGACATTAGGAATATGGGGTAGAAGAATAAATTGAACAAGATATTCTATGCACAAATAGCAGTGAATACGCGCGAACATTTTTACCATGCCTTACTAAATTGTAAAAATCCACGCTTTTTTCCTTTTTATTAATTGTTATCAGTTTTGATAGTTTAATCGTCATGTCCAAGTTGAGTTGAGTGATTATTTAAAATACAAAATAATCTATTTGCATGAGGAGAATGTTGGTATTAAAGCGATTGCTACGAAACATAATAAATAGCGGTAAGTGTATTCTTTTTTTATGCTTCATTTATAATTATAGTTATTCCTTTATTCGTTAGTTGGCTTAAAAGCTGGTGAATGTAGAATAATAGACAATTAATTATGTTTCATTATGAGTCTTATTTGAGATCATTTATAGGTCTAATTTGATTTATATTATCTAAATTGATAAAACGTATTTTTGCAAACTTAATCGATAAATTATGTTTACCTATTCGTTACTAAAATTATGCTTATTCTGTTGTTTCAGAGAAATACAGTCAGATTGTGGCTAAGACGTTTGACGTGTGGTTTTAATATTCAAAAAGATCGTCCTGGACCAAAACCATTCATGAGAGGAAGTGATTGTTGTTGGATATGGTGCGCGGTATGCGGGACCGCTTGCAACAAGTAATAGAAAAAAATGGTGCTCCACTTCGCTATTAAAAGCATATTATAAATGACTTGAGTAACCAGTGTTGGTCACAAACAATACAGACGTATGTCAGTGTGTGTGTTAAATTAACTATTGTTATAATTTCTAACGAAGTATTTCGAATACCTAGTTTTTTGTCAAAACCTTATAACTAAAATAACTACTCACAAAACAAATTGATATGTAGTAGGTAGAACTTCAACGTATAATTCCGTTTTATTTAGTTAAGTAAATGATATTTAATGTGGTGATGTTATTGTTATGAAATAGAAATACATACCTATATTTCTAAATATTATAACATGCTGATTCACTACATTAAACTAGGTGCAGTTAACAACGTTATTAGTAAAATAGTAAGTAGGTAAATATTATCATCTTCGTGTCGTCATCAATATCATTTATGTTATTCTTATAATATTTTTTTTTATAAAATATAATCGTTTTTACCATATTTTTGGTTTTTTATTTCCGTTCGTTTTTTTTTTGTTGCTAAAGTTATAATTTATTATTTATAACTTAAAATAAATTTACAAAACAGAAACAAAAGCGTCAATCACGCTGGTTACGAACTCACAACCTCGATTTGTCAGCTCATTACAGTCACCACTAGACCACTCGACACATACTTGACATGATCGAAATTACGTATTATATTACAAGTTAAAATAATATTCAAGATCATACCTACCTTAACACTGCGTATTAAAGATCAAATTCGAATAACTATTTTATTGATCGTAGACGTTGAACCAGTTGTCTTACTGCTAACAAGCAGAAGGTTCAAATTCGTTTAATTTTTAGGGGGTCAGTTAATTGCTATCACCGACTGTACATAACATAATCAGCCTTTTAACGTTCCCACTGCTGGGAAACAGGCCTCCTCTCTAGGAGAGGGAATGGGCCGTAATCCACCACGCGGGCCCAGTGCGGGTTGGTGAATGTCACATGTCTTCGAATTTTTGGTTCTAGGACATGCCGGTTTCCTCACGATGTTTTCCTTCACAGTTTTGAGAGCAGTGGTGAATGTGGTGTTGAAATTAACTACACAAAGTAATGCGCCTGGCTGAGTTTGAACCCGCGACCTACAATTCGTAAGTCGGGGCCGTTACCACTCGGCCACCACTGCTCAGTAGTTGTCAAATGCGAACCTAAAAAAGAAAGTCCAGACGAAAATATTCCCGCGAGAAAAAAAAAACAAAATTAAATCCCATTCACAATTCGATCAAAAACGAGGTTAATTCCCATCAAACAAAATACCGTAATACTTCTCCTAAAAAAGGAAATAAATCTTAACAAAAAGGACCTTAATAACTTCATGAACAGGCGTCAATCATGGCAAAAACCCCATTGATTATTCGATCAAAAATTTTCGCTCCGCCAAAACCGGGCCGGTATGAATCTGTGGCGATCCACATACGCAAGTATCTCTCCCCTTCATTTTGTACAACCTGTTTTGTAACTGTACCAAAAAAGGCAACGCGGAACTGACGGTTTTGAGGTTGTTCGCAACAGGGACTGGGAGTTGTCTTTTTTGTGTTTCGGTGGGAAAAATAAATTTTATGGATCCTTTTTTGTAGATCGTTAATGATGCTGATACAATTATGCTTCTATAAAGAAGAGAACAAAGAATCGAACTTTGAAGTATACCTAAAGATTCATGATAGTGATAGACAAAGTGTTGTCTTTTTGTTTCATAATTATTATTGTATAAATGTATATATATCTCTATTATGTATTTATTTTACAAATAATTACCAAAGACTATCTACAGTAGGTACTGTATTTCCTTTTCACTTTAAAATCCATCCAAAGGTTTTCTTGAAATAATATATATCGCTTTTAGCGATAAGGCCGCCCATTATGTCACCCTATGTAATGTTTTCTTCATCTATATTTTTTGCAACTTATATGGTGTACATAATAAAGAGTATTCTATTCTACAAACCTACATATGTACATATATCAACAATAAATATTGTCGATAGCTTAAGATATTCATTTACATCGTGATCTTCTTTTACAAACGCTACTAATGCATGCTGACTCGTGGTCAATCCAAACATTTTGGACCTCTGACAATCGCTATCGCTGACAGAATACTACTTTCAAGCTCTCCAAACAACAATACCATGCCTTTACTTTTAACTAGAACATTACTCATTTGCCGCCGTCCCCAAAGCCGATGGTCCCGGCTGTCATTTGTAGATCTTTGGCAGTCGTTACTGATTGTCAGAAGCCAGTATTCCAGTAAATCTGACTCCAGTCTTGCCAAGAAGTACGGTATTACCCAGTTAATGGGTTGTGGAGGTCTGGTAGGCAGCCGCTCCACGTGAAATACTGGTATTCAGCTGAATCCGGTATGACTGGAAGCCGACCCCAATATAGTTGGGAAAAAGCTAGACAGATGATGATTACTCATTTAAGTAATTGAAATTGATTCGGCTCCTCCTTCTTTGAGGTGTTAATGGGTGTTACTGTTATATTATTTTCGGTAACTTTAGCAGCAGATGAGCAGACCTATTGAAAGTACTTATATAATTTCATAAATAATTGTCTTTGTGATTTTTATTTACTCAAGAAATAAGTTTTCATAAGACAAATTATAAAGTACGCAACTCAATCTTCAAGTTCTCATTCGTGTTGCTTCATTATCTGTATTTAATATTAATAAGGTAAGGTGTTCACTATAACTTACGACTTACGAGTCGATCCTCGGACACTAATTCATAAAATCAGTAGGCAGGTATCTGACTTTGTACTAAACCGGTAAAAACCGCTTATAACTGGTACTATGAATCTAGATATGGCAGCAAACTTGATTTATTTATTTATGGTATCGACGAAAGGTAATTATTTGAGACGCGGTAGCGGGGTCAGACAAAATTGCTCAATAATTATAAACTACTAATTTCAGCCAGGTTTTCCCGCGTCACATTCGGAAACATATTCCCGATCCCGAGATATATCTTTATAATAATCCCTAGTCCAGGACATAGTCTACCCGTATGTCAAGTTCACCCAAAGACGTGACGACAGCCTTTAAGACGTAAAAAGGCAACAAACCGACAGACATTAACTTTCATATTTCTAATATTAGGTTTGGATTCTGTGTTAATAGATTTAGTGCTATTTTTGGGGTTTCTTCCAACTTCATTTTTGAGGCAACCATCTCGATTGACTGTCATCTAAAATTGAGTCACCTATGTATGTCTGAAGCAACCTGACTTACTTTAAGTAAAGTGTTTGCTGTCTTGATTGGGAAAGGTTTCGCGGATAAAAAACTGACCTGGGGCCGTGAGAAAAGGATAGTGCTATTCGTCCTGTATAGCTCCGTCTCTTTTTCACACCGAAAACATGATGGTTTTAAGATGTCATAATACGGCCCCTGGGGCTTTAAGTCATAACACACGTACTATTGATCAAACTCGACCCGAGGTAATCAAAATATCAAGAGAAAAACTACTTTGCTATTTCATATCAATATCTCACGAAACTACCAAAATTAATTTTTTTCCATCTTCTCAAGAGATCATTGTATCTTTTACGACATTCTGAATATTAATCAAGATGTCAATGAATCTAAATCATTATTTTATATCTATTTATATTTAATAAGTGACATAATCCTTGCTGTTTTGAATTGCTAATATCTTATAGCGTGGTCGACTGTAATTTTAAGTTGTAGAAAGTGAACTGTTATATTATTGAGAGGTTCCATCAATTCTGACTTAAACTCGAATGCTGACTTGATGTAGATAATTTCCAATCTAATCCAGCCCACCAGCTTGTTTCGACTAACTGCTGGGTCCAGGGTTTCCTTATTTTACTCATTATAATCCTCTTCTTTGTGCGTTTCTTGTGATGAATGAACTAATTTTGATTCCTATTCATTTGCCTCCGTTTTATTTGCTTTCTAGTCTTTTCCATTTGGATCCGTTGAAATAATTTCTGCAGTGCCAACTTCGCAAATTTGCACCTACTATGCTTCTACGACTTCTTATGACAGAATTCAAATAAGTGTGTGATAAAGATCTTCACTAGCTCTCATACGCTTGTCATACACAATAGATGTTTCATGTAGTATCTCTTATTTCTCTGCTTTATAACTTCAAGTTACATTGGTATATAGAGTACCTACTTACTACTCCTCTTCCTCAACTTAATAGGTACCTTCATATGTCAGAATTAGTTAACTTACCTAAAAATTTGTTTAGAGTAATAGTTTTTTAGTGTATTTAAAGTGAAAATTTAAGTGCAGTGGAGAAATCCGGCTCTCGTACGTGATTTAGGATCCAGTCTGTTAAGTCTGGCTTCCGCAAAAATAATGGACGTGACTAGCAGAAATGTCATGTTATTCATATGATAGATATTATCTCGAGTATTTCTTTTGATTTTAACCTTTAATACAGCAAGTAAACCACTGAATACTTTTAAGATTAAATTCGTTCATAGGTACCTATCCAAACTTATTAATTTATGTGAAAGATATATTCGTTTGTTTTTTATTTCACGTCTAACCTGCTTTACCAGTTTAGATGAATTTTAGTATAAAGATAGGTTTTACCTTGGAGATATTGCTACATAAGAAACTTTTTGTTCCGGGACGTTCGCTCGGAATAATTTCCGACTTCCACGAGAGCCTGAAGGTTGAAGATGGTCTCTCGGAATTTACTGTGAGAATATGGTTTAGCTATTCAGTATCTTGATTGATTTAGTGTCTACTTAATCGTGGTCGTCATATCATCATAAGCATTGCCTTTATCCAGGTTTTACCAGACCATTTTGGCCCATTATTCAATAACTAGCTGCTGCCCGCGACTTCGTCCCCGTGGAATCCCCGATTTTAAAACATTATTTATCGCTGCTCCGCTCCTAATGGTCTTAGCGTGATGATATATAGCCTATAGCCTTCCTCGGTAAATGGGCTATCTAACACTGAAAGATTTTTTCAAATCGGACCAGTAGTTCCTGAGATTAGCGCGTTCAAACAAACAAACAAACAAACAATCAAACTCTTCAGCTTTATAATATTAGTATAGATTAAATTCAATAATTCAAAGCATTTATTTCAATTAAACCCTTTGCAGGCACTTTTGAATTGTCAAGTCGAAAGAGGTGAAGCTATCTGCACGTTCCAAAGCGTAGATCTCTATGGAGAAGAACGTGCAAGAAACTCCACGGACACTCTTTTAAATCATGTTCTGTATTACATAACCTTGGTTACATCCTTGGTCGCTTCTATATGTGATGGTCGCTTCTATATGTGACTCAGAAACCGCCTAAAAAAAGTAAAACAAAAATCTAAGCCACCTTAAACTAAAAAAAAAGACAGTAAAAAAACGACACTTGCAACACATACACGGAAATGCACCGGTGTTTACTTCTCCGTCCACGCGACAGGTACCGGGAACCAGTTCCTAACAGTACCGGCAGAGTTCGACGCCCGGCCACGCTTGTCACTTTGACTGAACAGCCAAAATCACAGCCAATTAGTGCCTAGTGGTTACTGGGGCTTAGCTGTTGCTATGGGGTTGTTATTTTTTTTTTATCTGATCTGCGAAATTGCGAAGTACTGAAATTATTCTATTCAAAGTTATTAGTAAGAACGGTGAAGTCATAATACCTTTTTTTCTAGATGGGAAATCATCAAATGACGCCTTCCGCTCTGGACGGAGCGGAAGGGAGTGTCAGACTCTTATTGACTAAAACCCACCCGTATTCCTCCTAGTGATCTTTGCGTTCCAGGTCCGCCGGTGACTCTTTTGAACAAATTCCGCAACCCTAGAAATCATAATACCTAATTGCCAATTTGTGGCTATTATTATATTGTAAATGAATTTGACTTTTTAGATTGTCAGCAACGGAATTTTGACCACGTGCTCTCTTTAGAACGAGGGGCTCGTGGCTAAAATATAACAGCCGCACGGATCGATCGTCTAGGTTAAGCAACGCTTGCCGAGGTTGGTCTGTGGATGGGTGACCATCTTAACATAACGAGACTCCTCCGTGCCTCGGAAACCACGTTAAGCCGTTGGTCCCGGCTGTCATTTGGAGATCTTTGGCAGTCGTTGCGGATTGTCAGAAGCCAGAAAATCTGACACCAGTCTTGCCAAGAAGTACCGTGTTCCCCAGTTAATGGGTTGTGGAGGTCTGGTAGGCAGCCGCTCCACGTTAAATACTGGTATTCAGCTGAATCCGGCTTGACTGAGAGCCGACCCCAATATAGTTGGGAAAAGGCTAGGCAAATGATGCTCTCTTTAGAACCGTGTGCTGGAGAGCTTATAATGAAAATCACTGTTTAAAAGTTTAAAATATCACAACTTAGTCACCTATAAAAGCCGAAAACTAATACACAGTTCCAATTGGTTGTTTCCTTTGGAGAAAAATCGGCAAACAAGTCAACGGTTATACTGTTTTGGAAAACTGATTGATTTCTAGAGATGTGACATTTTAAAAATAACAGTATTTGAAATGCAAAATACCTATTCCCATTTTGTATTTAAATACCTTTTTAAGAAAAGCATTTCATATTTTATTTACTTTTAGGACATATTTTGTATTTGCAAAATGCAAAATACTTTTTCCTAAGTTTTGTGAACATCAAAGAATAAATAATTAATGTGATGAAAAAGTGCACTTTTTGTCTCACTATGGCAACACTGAATTGAACTGCTTTCTTGTCAGGCCACATAGTAATCTGTGCAGGCTACTTAAGTGCGTTGCGTGCGTCACCAAATGCGTTGAACCGAACAAACGAATGATCTCTTTTTACACTTTTAATAAAGTTATCTTGCTTTCCGATAAAATAATAATGAAACCAAAAAAGTGAACCAAATAATAAAGATGCAATTTTAGCCATTCGGTGTCATATCCTTTTTTTAAATTAAAATGGGTGCCAAAAGGAAATAGAGAACATATAAAGGAATTGTTTCTTGCAGAAGTGAGAAAACTTAAAAATGATCATGAAGATGTAAATAATACACCTCAATCATCACACAAGAATGAATCCTACTACATGTTCTATGATGATTTGGATACCTCACTAGCCAGTGATAGTGCAAATACAAATCTCAATCAAATTTAAATGGGACCACACGACAAGCACCAGCTTTTGAATATAAAAAGTATCATAAAAATCGAAACACCCAGTACAAAGTTATGAGGTAACACACACAAAAAAAAACAATCGTATTGAGAACCTCCTCCTTTTTTGGAAGTCGGTTGTATAGTGCAATGATTCCAGGGCAATAGTGGTCTATTGACCTAGAATCATTGTACTATTTGAAGGATAATGATGTCAGCCTGCAATCATAAAATAAATAGGTACCCTACAGTAAAGATGTTATTCTTGAAATATAATAGGTAGCTCTGTGCCGGTAGAAAGGCTTTATTTCTTATGGCGGCATGATTATGAGACCACACAGGAGAAAGATGATTGATGGTGTATTTGAGCAAATTATTTTATTAAAATCCGTTAAGTAAATTTAATTTTAGTAAGTTATAAAAGTAAATTTACCAGCCTGTTAGCTGGCTGAAATCAATAAACGTTTTAACAAAATAAAGATAGTTAAAAACTAAAAGTATTTTATTTTAATAAAGCAGTAAATAAGTATTTTGCATTTAGTATTTTAAATATAATATGAAAAACTATTTTGTATTTGAAATAATAAAATACAAAAAGGATTTGCATTTTGCATTTAAATACATTTTATCACCTATTTTGCACGTCTATTGATTTCTACTATGTTTCCATATTTGTTTTCAATGTTGCATTAATAGACATTCGGGCACAGCGTAGACCAGTCAACTTAACATCATAGTACTTAGATATCAAAACCAACTTACCTAGTAGCCAATGATTTTGACCGTATTGTCTTGAATTTTAAATATCAGTACAATAGGGATGTTTCCTGAGAGAAAAAAGTAAAGTAAAGTAATAAAAATATGATCCTATTTAGTACGTCAGTTAGATTATCGAAAAATATAGGACACGTATTTTTTGCTTTATCAAATCTATAAAAATCGACGAAGATAAAAAGCTTCAAAGATCATGAGTGGGGGCTTGTGACATCACAGCGTGGTAAAAATCGTCGCACGAAGTGACGTCACACGAGTTTTCAACGCACTATATCGTCTTCGTTTTTTGTTTACGTGAAAAAATTTAAAGTACGTGTCCAATATTTTTGAGAAGTCTATCTTACGTACTAATTTGATTATTTTAGGTACAACTACCCTATTTCAATATTCGAGTGTTCCATCAGGCAGCTTTGTTTTCATTTTCTACTGAGTATAGGCACCTCCATTTGTGCCATGCTAATTTTTAGGTGTTTGACTGCAATTTCATAACATACTGATGACACAAGAATAATGATGAATGACAAAGAATGGATGGATGAAGAAGAAGGCCAAAGCATGGATGGATGGATTGGACGAGGAGTGATATGAAATGAATTGGACATGAAGAAAAAGTCATGACGGAATTAAGACCATCATAATGGTGTTAAATAGCTAATTATGCTATTCTTCTATAAGTGATGCCGACACCAGAATAATAACTAGACAAATCAATTAAGTAAAAACAAGGGAATTCCTGTACAAAACTCAAACCGGTTATTAACTCATTTATTAACTCATTATACATAAAACCTTTGTCCGCGGGAAAAAATATTATAATTGTTGAAAATATGTTAGATAATAACATATCCACGGTTAGGTCTTAAGCCTTGTTCACATCGTACGTAAAGAGGCTACACATGTTTTTTTTTTCATTCTGCTTTTTTTTTAAGTGAAAACTTGCAAATGCAAATTTTCTCCATTCAAGAATATTTTGTAGACAATAATAAGAGTAGACTCTACAACCATCGGTTCTTCGCTTATTATGACAGGGCCATTGCCACTTTATCTTGCTTGTTTTGAGAGCTCTTTATTCTCTGCATCTCCCGTCTGACGTTGACAGTTAAGGTTCAACAGAAAGGTGCAAATAGGATTACGACGCGATTCCATAGAATTTGTTTGTTTTTTTTTTTACAAAATGCGTCGTCCCATCTTTGACGTATCAAACGCTACAGGTAATAATCGTTACCATCCATTCTGTAGTCACCTTAAAAGTTGCGCCGTGCCGCCGTCAACACTTTTTAGGACAAATCCATTGAGTTATAATGACAGAATAAACATTGATTCGACCGATACTGTCCATATTAATATGTCCGTCAGCATATCGAAGGTTATATCAAGCAGCCTATACACACATACAATATAATTGGTAGACTATTTTGTGCTTGAAAGGATGAACAAATTGGAATGTTTTACTTTACGTATTAAAATAAATATAATAACTGAACTTGTTTGTTTGTGTGAGGTAATATCTGAAAGTACTGACTTGATTACGAAAATACTTTTACTGTCAGAAAACTACACTATTAATATTACAAGTGGCTACGTATGATCCCGAAAAATGGTTCGGTTACTGTGGAATAGGACAGGAGGGAGACGTAGCTAAAGAATAACAGCGTCGATCTACAAAACAACGCAAAGCAATGCTTACCGAGGTTGGTCTATAGATGGGTGACTAGAGCGTGAATCTGGGAATCTTGGAATATTACAATATCGGAATCTCGGAACGCAAGTTCCGTTATTACAATAGATGGGTGGGGTGACCATCTTAACATACCGAGTTCCCTCCATGCCTCGGAAAGCACGTTTAGCCGTTGGTCCGGCTGTCATTTGCAGATGACGGATTGTCAGAAGCCAGAAAATCTGATACCAGTCTTGTCAAGAAGTACCGTATTACTCAGGGGTTGTGTAGGTCTGGTAGGCAGCCGCTCTACGTAAAATACTGGTACTCAGCTGAATCCGGTTTGACTGGAAACCGACCCCAACATAGCTGGGCAAGGCAGATGATGACTGTGGAATAGGACACGGGGGTGAAATCATGGGAACAATCTAGTGATAAAATATAATTTGAAGAAGGTTCAACATTTGCTGACTAAGTAGTTTGCCCAAACCTCTCTATTTTATATGTGCTATAGCTTCGTGCCTTTTTCTTACATATACAGGGTTATTTGTAAAACACCAACAACCTCTTATGAAGTCATTTTACTCTTAATTATGAACAACTTTTACTATGGGACCAAACCTGAAATCGCTTAAAAACATCAGCTGTTCCTTATATTTATGTTCGTATAACACATCAAAATGTAGGGGACAGCTGATTTTTTTTTCGCGATTTCGGGTTTGGTCCCATAGTAAAAGTTGTTCATAATGATGAGTACAATTACCTCTTAAGAGGTTGTTGGTGTTTTACAAATAAACCTGTATACTTTTGTTTTCGTTTTATGTGACCTTACAATATTTGCTAACCATATTTTCTGTACGTTTCAGTTCGATGAGTTCGTGAGATCGCTGCAAGTGGACCCTCACTCACCACTCTTCAGGCTTGTGACAGACGGACAACCGCCTTTAAGGTATATTATGGCTTAATTTTTACTACTTATTTACTTAGTAATCACAGGGCGGTACGCACTTTTTCTGACGCCACAAATTGGCCCTCTGTTTAGATCAAAGTACGCCACGCGGTCTGTGAAGTAGTATAAATAGGGGAAGATAATGTGACCATTAGATATTATCATAATTTAGGTACCTATCTAACATGTCAACATAATCAATTATTTTGTGGTTGTCGTAAAGTTGAGTGGCATCGTCTCAACGAAAGAAGCAGTCAAAGAAACAATACCTATAAATGAACTACAAACCTGTACATAGAACCATTTAGGTCGCATGCAGGTCGTGGGAAGATCAACAAGAGAGTAAAAAATATTGCTAACGTACATAGGTAATCGCTAATCGCCATTCAGACACCCCCGCCCGTCCATGTCATCAAAAATAAGCAAAGCAAAGGCCCCTGCCTCTTTGATGCACAAGTAATGCTTGAACGGCCTCATATACTTGTGTAAAACTCCTGGAATTAGGCACAAGAATTAAATCCACATCATTGTTGATAAGTAAAGTACTAAAAAACAGAAAGTTGAACTTTTTGCCCTCTACTCCCGACCTGAGAATAAATAAGAATGTGCCCGGAAAACATTAAAACTCACTTACATTCAGCGCAATATCCGAGCAAGGTTCGAGCGACAAAAATTATTTGAAAGCATCCAAGCTTGATCCGAATCGACGCACATCCGGTAAACATAATAAGAACTGTTCAATGCACCGTTTCCATTGTACATTTTCATACGTCACGGTTTTACAATGATACTATACTGATGTTATAATGTGGAGATCATGGCTAAATATACACTGAAGCATGGATCGATATTAGTGGTTAAGCGACGCTTGCTGCGGTTGGTTTGTGAACGGTGGACCATCTATTATACATACCGAGATTCTTCCCGTGTCTCGTAAGTCACGTTAAGCCGATGGTCCCGGTTGTCATTTGGAGATCTTTGATAGACTCTACAGAAAATCTGACATTAGTATTGCCAGAAGTGTCATATTACACAGATACTGGGCTGTGTAGGTACGGTAGGCAGTCACTCCATGTGAAATATGGGTATTATGTATAGCTGTAACCGATTAGACTGCAAGCCAACACTACGACACAGTTAAAAACAAGGCTAGGTATATTTATTAATTGATTTTTCAAGCCATTACAAGCAGTAGAAGAGCGTTTGCGAAAGCTGATTATGTTAAAACTACACGACTACATAATATAATCAGCCTAATTAGCAACCCTAGGATCCGAAAAAACCCACCATCTTCTAAAAATTATAGTAGGTACCCATTACAAAAACTTGAATAGACAATTTAATATCGTAACTGCCTACCTCACCACCACAATCCAGTAGATAACTGGTTAACACGATACCCGTTACCAACACTGGTCAGATTTAATACTTATTATTATTAAAACTCATTTTCATTCCCGTATCGTCCATAACAACGTACACCCACAGCAAAAGTACTCATACATTATTTAGTTTCCCCAAACCCGAACAAAACTGTTTCCGTGCACCGTTCAGAGGTCATGTGTCACCGTTCAGCATAATTATGTGAAATAGTCTATGGATAATAATCACTATCAACTACATCAGTGAACCTATGGAAATATCTGATGGTGGTATTGATAGGAAATGGAGATTTGGAGTGAATAGAATATGGAATAGATTTATTTCTATGCGTTTTGTACAGTTTTTTGTGTGCTGTTACGGTATATATTTTAAATAGCTTGTTCACCAAGGCTTTGATCCTTTGACCTACAGTAACAGTGATAAGATTTAAAAAAAATGCCGCATAATGTTCTTCAGTAATCTGCCGCATAGTGAAATATTTTCTATAACAAAAATTACAATAATTACATAAATAGAATAGAAAAACTTTCACACACAGCACAACGGTTACAAACACAAATTAAAGGAGAAGAAAGGTACAGAATGCGCTGAGCGTACCCGAACCGAAAGGGTTACCACCTCAGCATTTATAACTGTACTGCTGTACATTAAAAAATAGTTACACAACTCTTCCATTTAATTGTACACCAACACACAAAATTAATTCTGTTGGCGCGTACAATGGTGGTACACGAACATTAAAAAATCGGCTAAGCCATACTTTTTTTACAGAGATGTAAGGTTTGTGCAGGCATTCTAGAGCTATGGGGCTGGGCTGGTCAAAGGATCTGATAACTGTTAAAATGCGAAAGCTTTATGATTTTGAGAATTTTGGAAACCTATGCAATCGTAGGTAGATATAATATTTTGCGGGACATGGGTCTATTCAACCTGTACGGTTGGTCCCACCGCCGGGCAACGATGTGGCACGGGGGCAAAGATGTGAGCGATGTAATATGTGTTTTCATAGAAAGTTTTCTAAAGCAGTTGACTGCTCAATTTCTATGAAAATGGTCATAGCGTCTTGCCTTATAGAGGCAAAGGTATACCTATCTAATATAAAAATACCATGCATGATTATGGCTTATGGCATAATATAGTCAGTTGGTAAACTGACTGCTGAGCTATACCTACGTTCTTTACGGGTTTTTCAAAAAACTATACACCTGCCGAAAGCCATCAGAGGATTGGTGGGCGAGACTGGAGATATGGACAATGTGGTGAATTCAAAATTGTCAATGATATTATACTCGTGCAAGGAACGAAACCATAGCGCGATTCCATTCGATTTCAGCGCCATCTATCGAGGCAGGCACTCAACTTTCATATTCACATTGAACCTAGACTTGTGTCGTCCTCTAATAGTGGCAGGAATCGGCAAAAGTTTATTAAAAGTTCTTATTTTAACGCAATATTACGCCTGTAATTCCCTTAGGGTCGGCAGACATGGATGGATGAACTCCCACTTTTACCAGTTATGGTTAAATACTTAGGAGTATATTAATAGCCAGTAACTAAGGTGCTGAGGTAAAAGGCAGTTAATTGAAAAAAAAAAACTGCATCCATTTAAATTCAATTGGGAAAAGGCTATTGAGATTAGGGATCACTAATCAGCTTAAAAACATCTTTGTCTAAGGACAGTTTTTCATTTCATAAATCGCCCATAAAGCTAGGCAGTTATTTGAGTAGTTGATTTATTAAACCGGCTACAATAAACAGGCCCATTTGACACAACCCAGCAACGTTGGAAACGTTTATAAGGCTCAGAATTCTTGCAGAAGTTTAACTATAGTAGAGGCGGTGTGAAAAGTTTCCTTAACATCGTTAACTCACAATTGGGATGAGGGTAGGTCATCCACCTTCCCTCAACAAATTCATTCTGTGTCGGTGCAGAATGGCTTCTTCTTGCATTCATATATTTTCGTCGCCATCTGCACATATTCATGTAAATGTATACCTGTCTTTTACATGGAGCGATTACCTGTCAACCAACCCACACTGGGCCCGCGTGGTTGATTACAGTCCATTCCCTCTCCTAGAGAGGAGGCCTATGTCCCAGCAGTGGGGACATTAAAAGGCTGATTATGCTATGCTTATGATTACCTGTCAAACCCCCACAACCCAGTAACTGGGCAACACGAAACTTCTTTGTAACAACCTTCGTACCCGTAAGGTTACAAATAACAGCCAGGACCAACGACTCAACGTAAATTCTGACTTCTGATTCGTGGATTCTGACTTCTGCGACACGGAGGAGTCACGAATTCCACTAGCTGCCGCCGGTGGCTCCGTACGCGTGGAATTATAAATTTCATTTAAAGTAGTAGTAGCCAATGCGTTATTCTGATTTATAAGCTACTAGCAGTGCCCCGCGGTTTAGTTCCTGTTCCCGTGAGAATATGGGGATAAAAAATAGCCTATGTCGCTCGGGTTTAGTGTAGCTTCCCAATAGTGGAAGAATTTTCAAATCGGTTCAGTGGTTTCGGAGCCTATTCAGTAGGTACAAATAAACAATCAAATCTTCTCTTTATAATATTAGTATAGATAGGTATTACTGTAAACTTTCATCAAAATCCATTCAGTCTTTTGCTTGAAAGAGTACCTCCCTAACAAACCTGAGTTCCTTATCAGTGTCCTCTTTCTCCCCCAGACAATGCCTGCACCCCGAAGCGTGCAGCAAGGAGCTGTCGCTGCCGACGTACTACGCGCGGTTCCACGACATTCGCAAGGAGTACGTGCGTGCGTACACGCTGCGTGCCGTCGCCGGCGCACGCACCGTGCCGCCGCCGCCGCCGCCGCCCGACCATCCCGGCTCGCTGCTGGATATGCTCAACTGTATCCTTTTTTATAGAGTTGTAGGATAAATCAACTGCTGGAATTCGGTTGCTCCATTATATGGGAGGTAGTGGGCCATCAGCAAAGACAATATAACCACTTGACTGCGCATACAGTGCCCTGACGCTCGAAAATGATTAGTATTTTGTCGCCTATAAATAGGCTACGGTAAGAGTAACCATTTTAGTTGTGACCAAGTGCCAGACCTGTGTGCACGCTAGATTAATTCAAATTTTGATAACTTTTTATGCAATTTTATCGTATGCAAATGCCTTCATGCGCGGTGAAATGGTGCGGGAAGCATTCCAAGACATCTAGATACAAAAAGGATGCCATAACTTTTCATCGATAAGTAAAGCGAACGAAAATTATGTTTGATTTAATCAGATTATGAGTCACCGCGGGGGTCTATTTAAAATGGTGTTTGGGGTGAACGAGTACACTGTTGAGTTCCGCGTTGATGTCTTTTGGAAACGTCTCGTTCTTTCATTAGACAATCCTAATGCTTCTATCCCTTTTTTTCTCTTTGTATTTTTATCGAGAAAAATAGTGGTGTCAATAATAGCTAGCTGAAAGTCGATATCGAAAAAACTATGTGTTTTTATTCTATTCACATACTGTGATAAAATACCTGTCTACTTTTAACCGATTTAAAAAAGGAGGAGTTTTCAGTTCGTCAGTATTTTTAGGCAAGTTTCGGGATTTATTTGTTTCTCTCTGTCTCCGACCGAGACCGATCGGTTATTTTATTATTTTTAGATCGGTTTTAAAATCTCTGATTGGATATAATTTAATAATATATAATGTATAATAAGCAAGATGCATAATTCAGAAATATGTAGACGCTCGTTTTTCTTTTTTACAAAGAACAAGGACCCTAAAACTTTGATTCAAAAACATATACCTACCAAAATAATTCATTTTATAAATCAATAATAACAGGATACGTCTGTTTATTTTTGTAATTAATTAATTTTGATTAAATATTGTTTCGATGATTTTAATTGAGTATTTTTCATAATGTTAAAATCCATTTTATCGATATCGATTATTTTCCCCTAATGAAGTAGTGCAACCCTAACGATAGGCATACCTACGCAACTTGACCTTGAACTGACCAATTGCAGTCGCGCATTCTTCCTCGTTCCCCGGCCCGCAGTAGTGAGTCGTGTGCTTAGAAGAAATCAGCCTATACGCTCTCTAGTGGTTACATTCTCTATGGCCATCAGGGATATTATGTGCTCAACTTAAGACCCGTTAGTATGAATTTTAATTAGGGTTCCGTACCCAAAGGGAATAAAAGACCCTATTAAGAGTCTGCTGTACGTCCGTCTATCTTTTTTCTCGTCTTTCACCAGGCTGTATCTCATGAACCTTATCTTCGAACTTATGTTGCATTCCTTCTACGACTTGCTGGTTTGTGTCTGGGCCAGCCTTGTATTGAGCCTTCTTTGCTCTGTAACCATTTAATGGCATTGAAAGCGCGTGGTACTGCCTACTAATAGCCCTTACCTAGAAACTAAATGTACCTAGTAAAGACGCGCCTACATTTATAACAAATGCAACTCAATTATCAAGACATTGCTATTACAATCTTGAGAAACCACCACTTTCTACCATTCAAATCTGTAATTATAACAAACTAGCTTATTGCGACAGTTTTAATAATTATAAAAAACACTGAGGACTTATACATAATAATTACTGTTTACTTCAAACTCATTTATTAACGTCGAGGAAATAAGCTGTTTAAGTCACACTTAACTGATGGGTTAACTGCAAGTCATTACCAGGCTGACGCAAGTTTGACTGGTCTAAATACATAGTTATTATCTGTGGTATTGATGTTAAAGCACTGGTAGTTCCGCGATTGGCCGGTAGAGGCGCTGATGTAGATCTTACACTATATCTACTATCATTAACTGCTTTGACATAATTGGTGGAAATTTTCAAATTGTATTAAATTCAAGTGTTCAATCTTGCAATGGCATAAGGGGTCAACCATAAATTACGTCACATGTTAAGGGGGAGGGAGGGGGTAGACGAAGTGTGACATTGTGTGACAAGGGGGGGTGGGAGGTGTTCTAAATTTCATGACGTCACATTTCTAAATCTATTTTATTCCAAGTGTTACGTAAAACACGAACAAATACATGAATAAAATTGAAAAATATGTGACATTACACGGTTACCGACTTACGAATTGTAGGTTGGGGGTTCAAACCCAGCCAAGCGCATTATTTTTTGTAGTTAATTTCATTCAGGAAAACATCTTAACCGGCATGTCCTAGAACCAAAAATTCGAAGACATGTGACATTCACCAACCAGCACTGGGCCCGCGTGGTAGATTACGGCCCATTCCTTCTGCTAGAGAGGAGGCCTGTGTCCCAGCAGTGGGAAGGCTGATTATGCTATGCTATAATGTTCACTGGATCCTACTCTCCATTGTGATCTCTCTCTTATCAATCAAAGTATTGCTGAAAGAAACTTTTACTCTCGAGTTAAGCTCGCCTTTGTACATGAACGTTTCACCGCTGTAATATAAGCTGTTACACAATAAAGAATTAATATTATTAACAATAAAACCTTAACAATATCGTGTACAGATTTAGGTATAAGTCCGTACACCGGTGATAATTTCTACGCTGCAGAGGTTAAAGACATGGCCAGCATCATTCAGAGGATAATCACTGACGGTAAGGAATACCCTTAATTTTGTATGCATCTTGTAGAAGTCGAGCCACAATTCGGTGGCTGGTCTAGTGTATTACGAAGTTCAGAATACGAGGCCAACTTATACTGGTTTTGTTCAACGTACGAATGGCAACGTACTGTATCTTTCTTTTTAGCTGGGAACTCATGTCAAGGACAGTCTTCTGGGAGGGGTTTTTTTCAGTTAGTTGGTACAGTCTATTATTTCAAATTTCCTCTATCTGTCTCTTTACACACTGTGTCTACGTTTTTATCTCACTCTTCATTCAAATTTCCTTATCTATCTCTTTACACACTGCGTCTACGTTTTTGTCTCTCTTCTGTCGCAGGTCTGCTGGAAAAAATTCTATTGAAATAAGCAGTACCGTTATGCTCATTACTCTGTGCAAAATTATCTTTTTATGTATATTGTGTGTACGTTAATAAATAAAACAAACAGAATTTTTAAATCGGGCAGCAGTTCCATTTTAAAACCCCACCTTCAATGTAAGTTCTTCTTCTTATTTCTTTAAAAAACGTTGCCCCCACACTAGGAATTTCTGTGTCATGGGTGCGTTTACAAACATACAAACTCACAAACACAAACAGCCAGACCCGGAAGAACTATCTGTAGGCCATACAAATATTTGTTCCGTGCGGGGATCGAACCCGCAAAACGCAGCGCAGCAGTCATTCGCTCAACCACTGCGCCAGCTGTGTCGTCTTCGAGTTTGTTTCGAGTTGTATCTGGTAGTAAGCCCCCTGTCTCTATGAAGTGATCTTCGTTTAATGATAGATTACTCAGCAATCGTTTCCGTTTTATTTTGCAGGTTTCCGGTTAGAGTTGCCAGAGACTGTGGACTTAGTTTTAGAGACTGGTATTTGGTGAGTGTCACATTTCTATTACTAATAATACGTATAATTTTAAGTATTTAGTGAAACTTTAAAATGTAGCCTATAAAGGTCAAACAAAAAGACCCTTTAATACTATTTCTACTCAATAGCAAATAAATGAAGTTCGATATGAATTGAACTGAATATCATACCACAAGGATTATTTCTTGATCATTCGACGATGCGCATGCGCAAGCGCCTGAATAGAACGCCTTAAAAACCGTGCAGTGCAGTTTGTTGCTTACTGATGCAACTTCGCACAGCGGTTTTAGGCGTTTAAAAAACAAACAGAGTTCATTTAATTTGATTAAAGGATTTAGACAGTGACACTCGGGTTAAAAGTACAAAAACTCTGGGCTTGATAAGCGCTAATGCGTGATCAATCCCAAACACTTTTTTTGCTGACAACATGTCTCCTTGTGTAAACTACAAGAGTGTTTTTTAGACACTTATCGAACATTTTGTATAACCGCGTAACTACTTTGAAAAATAAATTTTAAAATAAATTGATACACCCTGTATAATACTTAATTAAATGTATTCTCTGATACTTTGCTAAGTACATTTGCAGCTTTAGTAGGTACTAGAAATGTATTAACATGGAAGTGTGTATTGTAAATCCTAATATTGAATATCATCATCACATAACTGGATACAGCCAGTATGCCTGGGTACATACGGAAACAGAACAAGTCTACCTGCTCGTAAAACTAATTAGTTTACTCGTTAATTAGGAACTTGAGTTCGTTACGTGTTGGCATTACTTTGTTGAAGTCCTATGTTTCGTCTTGGCCGTATATGTTTATGCAGCTTATGTGCCGATTTCGGAGCAATCTAGGCAGTAGCGTATATGTTTCTCTTTGGCCAAGTGAGCCATTCTTCGATCAAGAATACAGAGCGGACCGCCTTTAACATCTAGCCGAATGTTCTTAAGACAGTACACTTCTAAACTGCCGCACGATAACTTTTTCTAAAGAAAATTGAACCATTCCAAGGAAGGTGGTAAAATTGTCGAGCTCGCTTTGCTCGCTCTTGCATCAGGAATTTACGCTCGAATCGATAAAGGACTTATTATCTGTATAAATAGTAAAAAGAAAATGTGGTATCTGAAGCGGAGAGTTGAATTGTTTCGGCTCGCTTCGCTAGCTCTGTATCGCTTATTCGTTATCTTTTTTGCTTAAGTTTATAAAAAACTTAGACTATTATCAGTATAAATGCTAATAATGGCTTATTTATTTGAGACTCAAAAATTTTCGACCCTGCTACGCTCGCACGAGTGGTTTTTATTTATTTCTATGGAAAATCGCCGATAATGATAACCTCAATAAGGTCTTCAGTTCATCTAATATTTTGGCCAACCAACAGCTGAATTTATAAACACCAATGGGCGGAAAATGATAAAATATCGATCAAAATAGATCACTAACAAACAGTAGAAATGAAATGCTAAGTATATACTTCTTAGTACTAATAAATCCAATCTAGAAACACGGACTCATGAACCCATCATGAGTGTATCACCATTGGGCCCGCACTCCGCACCCATCCCACAGCATGAATGTGCTTTCTGCATGAATACCACTAGTTAGATTACTAACACTCACCTTATACATACTCTTTAATACGAATATAATAATGGTAGCTAAACACAGCTCAACCAAATTCGTTCAAAAGTATAGAACCAAGTGTCCAACACTGAATGAATCACGTTCCTGCCTTCAACATAAAAATTCCTAATTAAACAGTTACACTAAGTAGAGACAGCCCATTGGTACCAGCCTGGACTTACCGAGTCAACCCCTCTAAGATTCTAACACACACACACACGATACTGCAGCGACTATCGAAACGTATGTGGTATTCACCACAGCTGCTTTTTTTTCTGACTAATTTGCTGTGTGTTCCAAGACAGTTATATCGTTTCTCAGTGGTACTTCAGTATCTTGGCGCTTTGATGGTGACACCCACTGAAGATACTGTCTTTCGAGAGTTGCAGCGGTTGCAAAGAGTGTGTCAGCTTATCCTATCCAAATATATCAAAAGACCCGCGTTATAGGACAGTAGATTACTTCAGTCTCCACAGTGAGAGCATGACAGCCAGATGATTTGAGTGAACTGTGGTTTATCGCCTTTATAAGTAATATCACCTAGACGCCACTGATCAACAAGGTTACCAGAGGACGAACGTTCGCCTGATAAGAAATGAACTTTAAGCTATACTGCATTATGATAGCACGACTGAGATAGACGAACTGACGGTTTAGTGTTTATACTGGAGTCTGGATTTGAATCCGCGAGTTTTTTCTTAAAGATGCTGATCGTGATTCAGTTGTTCCATACTTTGCATCATTGCTTTATTAAGAACTAGCGACCCGCCCCGGCTTCGCACGGGTGCAATGTTGATATTAAATCTCTGCTATATTATGCGTGTAGTATACATATAAAACTTCCTCTTGAATCACTCTATGTATTAAAAAAAACCGCATCAAAATCCGTTGCGTAGTTTTAAAGATCTAAGCATACATAGGGACAGACAGCGGGAAGCGACTTTGTTTTATACTATGTAGTGAAGACAGAGACAGATAAACATACAAGACACACATACTGAAAGATGTATTATGGACCCAGTTAATAATCATTTGTAGAGTTGGGAAGCCCCACGTCCCGGGATCTCCAATTGTTTCTAAAATAACAGTTAATTAAAACGTTTTGTAAGACTTCCTAACTATCAACTAACTACCTACTAATAATGTGTTCAGCAGTAGGTACCTAACTTAAATATTAATTAGCTATTCATATCTACTAAACCTACATTAATACCTTCAAAATACAGTACTTCTCCACTTCGCTATCATCCGAGAAGCAGAGGAAATTATAAACTATTGCAGAATGGTTTATAATCGGATCCTATTACCTAACGGTTTAAATAGAATGAAAGACAGGAATTAATAAATCAATCCAGTTAGAACTCAACCATAAATCTATTATAGCTGTAGGTTCTTGCAGGTTATCATTGTTATCAATTAAGATAAAACTGATCAGCTTCTGTTCATCGCGCAGCACATCAAGAACTAGATTGCATAATGTTCAAACTATCATTTCTATAATATTACAAACACAGGTATCTCTCCTTGTACAGCAAAATGAGAGATTTACCGTAGCCCTGGAATGCAAAGAGCATTTGGAGGAACACGGATGGATATTAGTCAGTAAGCATCTGATACTACCTTCCGCTCCGCATAAAGTGGAAGAAGTCAATTTATGATTGCCCGTCCTTAAAAAAATCTTAGCGTCGATACAACTCGTTTTTTTCTACCATTCCGTCCTTACACTGATTCCCATTTCTTTCATATCATAGTGGCCTCTCCGTATAAATTCCCATTCTGCTACATCTGTGTACACTGGAAGTCTATCCGTAGTTAGGAAATATCGACTAAGACTTACATATACCTATGTCGTTATCATTTTGCTTATAGTAATGAGTAATGGGTGAATCAAAGTCCAGGTATCGGTGAGTAGTAAACACGGGGCCGTGTCACCATTGCATGTCATTGTACGGCTTTACTAAAGTCCATTCAGTATTTCCTTTCATTTCACGTATTTTTATGAGAATCTGTAGATCTGAGTGCACTGCCAGGTTTGCGGAATTTGGTCGAAAGAATCAACACGGCCTTTGAACGCAATGAGCATTAGGAAGAAAACGGAAGGGTTTTGTCAGTAAGAGTCTGACACTCCATTGCGTTCCGCTCAGAACAGAGAAGTCAATTGATGATTTCCCATCCATAACAAAAAAAATGTGGCTCCCTAACTCCAGATTGCTCGTTTTTAGCTTTTGCGTTGCTTGCTTTCACTTGATTCAGGCTGTAACCTGTTGATCTTTGATAGTCCCAGTCTACGTGAGTACCCAGTTTCTGGGTTGTAGAGATCATAGTACGGCCAGTAGATTCACATAAAACACTGGTATTCAACTACATCCGATTAGAAAGGAAACTGACTCCAATATAGTTGAGAACGTTACTCCAAACACCGTGGCAGTCCAAATATGTGGTTTTATTGAATCGATTTTATTGTTATCAAAAATATAAATAGGTCACGCGACCTAGATACTATCAAAACATTAATACATTTAATCAACGACTTCGAAACAAGATAAAACTTTTTCCTCCTCACCTGTTGCTCAAGTTTCGATAGTAGGTAGCTGTATCACTAATCATTAATCAGGTAGTACCCGACCAGCAATTACGACATAATGTGTTTTGATTTAATCGCTTTTCTTATTGATAAGAAAATATGTACATAAAGAAAGACTGGAAGATTCCAGGAGTCTATTGTATTTGTAAAAGTTCCTAAGCCATGACATAATGATGTGATGTGAGTTCCTGGCGAGGAATGCCGTTGGTCTTTCATTAATAGGTTTTGTTATGATACTTTTATTACCCTCGGATGTTTTCAGAAATATTCATGACTTCCACGATCCCATGCATATTATTATAAAAATGGAGAGGTTAATTTTGAAAGAAACTGAATTTTGTAAGTCGGAGGCAATCAGCTGTAGGTAAAACGCTGATATTCAGTTTCGTCAAGTTAGCCTAACCGAATATAAGTAGGTTCAATCTGAACGGTTGAACCGACGCGACGACGCCAAATCGGTCAGACTAAAACATTTTGCTCCAAGAAGTCCCAATATGCGTATAGGTCTTCGTAAAGCCATCTATGGTAACTTCAAATCTGATGATAGCACTGTCTAGTTCGATATAGAAAGGTAACCTGTTAAAGTACTACACCCTGGCGGTGACAGACAGTATTTATATTAAGAAAACTCAATATTAATTACCTAACAGAAAACTAAACATAATATTATATGACTTGATAAACATAAACTGTGAGATATTGCAGAGAGATTGTCTTAAAATGACAAAACAAAGTTAGTTGCAAGGTTCTGTCGAACCAATCGTTAACCAAACCTAATACAAACTAGGTATATAACAACAACAGAAACTCCTTCAAAACTAGTGCACAAAAATCAGCATATCAACAAAATTGGGTGCAGGTGCACTATTGCACTGTACTTGCTACTCGACACTGTCCTGGCTGAAAGCGCTGTGTAAACTAAACACACCTGTACCAATGTATCGGCGACGATTTTTATCGATCGACTCGTTTTGCTCACTGCTTTTGGTGTTTTGCATTAATTTAGTTCACATCTGTTTTATTCTTGTCATCTTCTTCTGCCCGGTAAATTGAATTAATAAAGCTAGTCATCGCTTATTAATGGCGTTAGTCCTTTGATTTCTAATAACATTATTAGTCCATTAATTTATTGTTACATCCTTGTGAATTTTAATCAACTCCCTGTTTACTTCGTATGTTTTATTCTTTTTGATTCACTTTCTCATCTTTCTTATTTATATCTTTCGATGTTACCAATCTTTCGATATTGTCAATCTTATTACATGTGTTTTTTTTATTTTTGTTATTACACAATCCGTATGCTTGACAGTAGTTTGTAAAAGCATGTTAAAATTATCTTCCCGTCAAATGGATACTACAAAATACGTTTACTTCAATTTATAAGCGTACTTTTATCATTCTCCAACAAACAATTATTTTCATTCTCACCTGTTTTTACTTTATTGAACATAAAAGAGAACTATCTTTTTTCTGTTGTCAATTTAGTATTTACTATACACCTGCTGCCCTCCAAAGCTTACTGTGTTTTTTTATTCATTATCTTGGTCATTTACATTGACTTGACAATGAATAGGCTTTTAACACCATGATATGGTATAATCGCGAAATCGTTAATACTTTCTAAAGCTTCACCTACAAGTACTCTTTTGTATAGAATTAAATATTCTTTTATATTTTGTGTATTGCGTATACAGGAAAAGTATTACAATTACGATAAGGTTATCGTCAAATTAGGCACAAAAATTATAAGTTTTACTAGAGTGCGAGTTTTGCCAACATGACTACATCTATTTTTTAAATAATCCATTCGCCATCTTCCAGCTCTCGTGCAATGTTACTTGGGGTCTGCACAAATTAAAGAGAGTAATTGAAATTAAATAAATAATTCGTTTTATTCTTCCTTCCTCTACTTCTCTGTCTTTTCTTCTATCAACCGCAATAGTCAATGTCCTTCACTAGCTTTTCTTAATTATTGTTGGCTCTCTTCTTCCACATCCCGACTTTGTTTCACCTCCCCTGTTTCCCAGTTTTTTCTTTAAGTTGCAAACATTTACCTTTCTTTCTGTGATTTCCGCCTTTCTTCTAGATATTCTTCTTTAAATCAATAGCAAGTATTTCCACGAAGTTTTAGGAACAGAAGTTTCTATTCAGCGGTGGCATCGCCATGACATAACCGCCTCCATCCATAAATTTCCGGGGTGAACCATATTTCTAAATATACTCGAAGTAGATATGTTAACGTAGAATAATCGCATATATGTAGGTGTTAATAATTGACATTGCATATACTTCACACATTGTCATTATGAGTATTGATTTTGAAGTTCAAAAACAACTTTCAAAGACCTTGGATTGGAACACGATTGAATGCACTTCTGTCAATGTAATATATATCCTGATATGTTCGATTAATTATGATTCGTTAATAACTACACATGTTTTTTTGGTTTTGAATTTGACTTGCCAGTTATTATTCAGCTAAATAAGTATGTATATGTATGTCACTTACACATACATTCTATTTCTATGTGATTTATGCTTTTCTTGTGGTTTGATCTCATTAAATCTTTCCCGTTTTGTATTAATAAGATCAATTCTAATCTGACAGTGTGATCCAAAATCAAAGATTATTTTATTCTTGACTTTCCTTTAAATCACAGATACCAAGCAATCCATCCCTAGCTAACTAACTTGTTGGTTTTTTTTTTTTGATAAATTCATTGCTTTTTGTTGTTGCTGCATAGTTGGTTCGTCGTAACGTATCTTATGTACTTTAACTACTTGCGATACTAAATGTATTCCCTCAGTTGTACAACTTTACATTTTCCCAGTATCCTCTTCTTTTTTATTATAATACCCACTGATAGTAAACGATATACTTTATTAGTTATGATAGTTTTAGTTCACTGCTAGATGTTTCATCTGTTCTTTTGTTAGTCTACTATCCTATTAATTAGTAATTCAAAAGATGCCTCCTTTTCACTGACATCATATATTCTACAAACAGTACAACTTATTTACCCAGCTTCAGGTCACACGGTTATATCAAACATTATCATCACCCCTTGTAAACATTGAATGCACTACCCTATGAGTCTCCTTATCTATTTTGTGTTAGTATTAAGTTCTTGGAAATCATACATATTATTCCTATCATATCGATTGATTGCAAATAGAATAAGTGCATCTTTGTTTTTCGTTGATGTTGCTATGCTATATTATTTGTAGTATCAATTTCGTCCAAAGAACTGTCTTGTATCTTTTGACCATTAAATCTGCCAAGGCCTGTTAAATCTGTCAGGGTCTGTGCTATCTTTAGTTTTATTACGTTAACTGTTATCAAGCTTGCATCCCTGCTAGAAACAACATAATTCTTGTTAGTTTCATCATCTTTGTCAGATTGCGTTTAGTCTTAATAAATTGGGATTATAAAAGCTATATTAGCTACTTCTGGAATAATGATTGAATTGAAAAAGGTTATCGTTAATGGATATCTAATTATCTTTGTCGTGTAAGAAGGATTGGAAGCAATCAATAGTACAATAACTTAGAAGATCAACACACTCCACAAGCTTCATAGTACCGGCATCAACTCAGGCGCTTGTGAAGTGTCGCCCAGCGTCGCGTGAACGCATTCCGTCCCCGACCGGCGCGCGGAGCGGACGTCTCGATCGTCATTCAAACAAACAACACCGTCTTATCTTGAAATTTTATGTTTTGGAACGCGTCGACTCCTTACCCGTGGTAGTGTAATAAAAAATAGCGATAAGCACCAGCACAGGATTGTCAAGTGTTTGTTTTATGATAAAGTGGTACGCTTTCGGGACTCTTTAACGCTTTTATCGGTCTTCGGCAGCAACTTAAGATAACAAGGTGAGCGATGATAGCTTTACGATAATTAGTTTGCTTTGCAAGCCATTCATATTGGTATTTCGTTAAGGTCTAAAATGTGAAGTTTTGGAACTAAGAAAATTTGATGTGTTAGCGAATTGTTGATCCAGAGCCGTATCTAGGCTTGCTTCTGTTGCGTTATTAATAGCCTTTTCTTCTTAATAGACGATAAACATTTCGTTATTAGATATATAATTAAGCATTATTTACCACCGACAATAATTCTCTATTTACTGTATCGTCAAGGTTTGTTTAAAGTCTTTCTTATAATTTTATTTGTTTACGTCTTCGAAGAACATATTTCTATGTTTTTATAGGATGTGATGAACAACAATAGCTTTATCAGATATAATGGAAACATTAACACCTTTCGTATAACAGTAGCTATTGACAACGATAGGTATTGAACATAAACTTCGTCTATGACCTTTAAAAGGTTAAACGGGGAGTGCATGTTCTACAATATATATTTATGAAGATGGTAAAAGGTCAAAGGTTCCTAATGACTTCACACATCTTCATGACGAGGAAACCAAAACTACCCTCTAAGATATTACAGAGGAAGGACAGGAACTTCCTCCCGGCCTTGTTATATCAACAAAGTGCAATCGAGTTTGTTATGTATGAGTGATGTTTATATGGGCACTAGCCTTTGAATGCAACTTCGAACGTGCATATTCCGTTTTTTTTCGTTTCCGTATAGCCTTCCTAGTGAATGAGACTATCATCTACAAAAATATTATTTCAAATCCGTCTGGTAATACCAGAGATTAGCGCGTTTACGCAAACAAATTCTTCAGATTTACTATATTAGTACAGATATCTTCCTTCACCGTAAACTGCAGCGGTCATCAAGATGACCACGTCTCGCAGTACGATGATATAATTGGCAAAGAAGTTCTAATCATTATCATCATTTTAGCATAGGACTCAGCCAAGTCAATTTACCAAAAGCGCTAATGACTAGCTAGAAACCCACAATCTTGTTATTTCCTCTTTACGGAATCGAAGCAAATCTTCATAAATCGATTCTCCACCCAAAACTACAATGTCAGCTACAAACTGATACCAGTGATTTTCTTGCACATTTATCACTGTTAAAATAAGAAGCACAGTACCTACGTTGTTCCAATTACTTATCTTCTAATGACTATAATTAATGTATGAGTATAAATAAATTGCCGGTAGCTATATAAACGTAATTCGTCACATCATTATGTCGTATAAATTTAATCTGTAGGTAAGAATAAGACCCTACGTAACTGAGGCAAACGGTATTTGTATATTGTATAGGAAAATTTAGAACGGCTGTCACTTTGCTATTTCTTAGTAAATATTTAGCTGCTGGGCAAAGGCATCCCCTAAGTCGTTCCAGAAATTCTTTACACGAGCCACTCTTTGCTAGCCGTCAATGCTTCATAGTTAGGTTGATTAGATCATAAATTATAATTATCAATGATCGCATCATCTGCCTAGCCTTTCCCCAACTATATTGGGGTCGGCTCCCAGTTAAGCTGGATTCAGCTGAATACCAGTATTTTACGAGAAGCGGCTGCCTACCAGATCTTTACAACCCATTAACTGGGGAACACGGTACTTCTTGGTAAGAACTGGTGTCAGATTTTCTGGCTTCTGACAATCCGTAACAACTGCCAAAGATCTCCAAATGACCGCCGGGACCAACAGCTTAACGTGCTTTCCGAGGCACGGAGAAGTCTCGTTATGTTAATTATCAATGACCTACCATCCTATATTCCAACAGCTGTACTGTTCTGGAACCTCTCTTAACGACTAGAATTCAATAGCCAAAACGTATCTTAACTCTTTAATTCCAGCAATAACGATTGAAGATCAATAGTCCTTCTTAGTTCATTAAAACCACAAGAAAGTTTCGCGTCGTGAAAAACTTGGCATGTCTCAAGACATTAGACATCCACCAACCCGAATTATACCTGCGTGGTACACCGCCCAGTAGTACCAACATTATGTACATACATTAAAACTCATCCTATAGTAGTATGGTATAGTAGTAGTGTGGTGGTATTTTGGTGGTAGTAAATTGGAAGGACGTATTTAAGCATGATCACAAAACTGAGATGGAAAACATTAAGTTTGAGGGCACAGTCTTAGAACACAAGCCAAGTGACAATATGACCTGCTAACCCACACTGAGTCAGGTGGATGGAATCCTGATGGAAGCCTATGTCCCAGCAGTTGTAACATTATGGGATAGTTAAGGGCGTATACGCCAAACAACATTTCATACAAATTTTCAACTCGTTATTTTCCGAAATGACTGAACCGATTTTAATGAAACTTCTCACATATAAGCAGGATACATATAGGTCTAAAAAGTTAGTTGAAAACATAGTGACTTGAAAATTTGTATGAAATGCCATACGGCGTACACGCTCTTAAAGCTTACAAATGGTGTTTTAAACTCTTTAAAAGAGAAAAGATTCCAGTGTGTCCCAGCAGCGGTAACTTTATAAGCTGACTAAATTTTGGCCGCGGCGTCGCTCACGATAATATATGTATGTAGATTTTCGCAAGTACATATATATAGAGAGAGAGAGTTTTAACCGTCATCAGGGTACCATCTATCTCTGTATCACCTCACTTTCGTATTTCGCAATTAAGATAGTTAGTACTTTTATAAGTCTTATTAACAGCGCCCCGTGGTTTTACCCGCGTAGTTTCCGTTCCCGTGGGAATATGGGGATAAAATATAACCTATGTTATTCAGGATGAATGTAGCTTTCTAATGGTGACAGAATTTTTGAACTCGGTCCAGTAGTTTTTGAGTTTATTCGTTACATACAAAAATACAAATCTTTCCTCTTTATAATATTAGTATAGAAAACGTTATGCTAAAAATTTCCTATTGCACACTTTTCAACAAATATCCAAAGTACCTAACACAAGCGGGCGTTAATTTTTTGCACCTCTTCACAATTCGTCCCTGCTTTTTTGGTGAAAAAAAAACTCATATTCGATAAGGCTCAAGTTACGGCCTCTACGGAACACATTTGTAAGATTTATCGCCCGCTGGCGTTCCGGTGCTCGAAACTTGAGACGCGGTCGCTAATACAGGACGTATGGTGACGACTTTGCGGATAATCGCACTTTGTTTAAGGAAGGGCTGTGTGGGAAACGTGGATCTGAAGATATGAGTAACACATTAAATACTGGTATTCAGCTTAAACCAGTATGACTGGAAGCCGACCCCAACATAGTTGGGAAAAGGCTAGGCAGATGATGATCAGTATTAAAAACTATACTTTGGCCTACAATGAAGCCATAATAGGTACAGGTAATTTCTAAAGCTATTGCTCAAAGCTATTTTTAGGCAGTTTTTAGCAATATTTTTTTTTTATAAATAGCATACTTAGGTATTAAAAATGAATGATCTTTAAAAGGCTTGAAGGCAAAAAAAGGAAGGAAGCAAGTGATTAAAAATTTGCAAACATAGGAATAACAATAGGTACAACAAGATTATTTCTGAGACCAAAGTGCCATGCTATTAGCGAATGCGATTGTCGCATTGTCAAATTATAAGGGATATAACACAAGACATTTCGATATACAGATGTAAGTTTATCTATATTTGGTGAATAATATAAATGTATAGTTAATATTATAATTAAAGGTAAAACTAAAAACATGTTGCGCCAACCCCAAGTAACATGGGATATTTACCCACAATGAGTAACTGTAAACATGGTGAATATGATTTTCAAAACGTCAAAAATATTTGACGTTCTGAAAATTACATTCACCACGATACCGCTCTGATAGAATGTGACATTTCTAGAGCCTATGGCCATAAGTAGGTATAACGAAATAGATTCTTTCAAATAGAAAGAATCTATTTCGTTATACTTATGGCCATAGGCCCTCCATGACATTCCAAAAAAAATTAAGCTCAAAATATCCGTTCTAACAGTTGAGCGTCACGGCGTCAAGTCCAAAATGTGCGCCGTTCTTTATTCAAGTCAAGTTTCGCAACGTCAAAATTTGATGCGGATTGGAAATTGTCAACAAATGTGTTTTTGTAGTCAGCGACAACAGTTAGAGCTGAATGGCTTCATAGGCAGTTTTAATTTCCATACCTTTGTATACACTTTTATTCAAGTAGTTTATTTTGCTGAGTTTGATGTAACAACTTCATTGTAGGCCAAAGTATTGTTTTCGATACTGACAGTGTTATGTATAATATTGACAACGGGTTTTTGCAAAACGCCATCTTATATATATCGCGCGAAATTGTCAATTCATTTTTGTCACTACGACAAATCAATTAGTTAAGTAGGTATTGAATTTAGATAGGATTTATAGGGAACGTGCACAAGGTGGACTACCCCATCTAGTGTTGCAAATCTGAAACTTTTACGTTGTAAATACTTATTTGACCTGTGCTGCCATCACTTCCTGCGTTCCCCTAAACGGAGGGTCCGTTTAGGGGAACGTGCACAAAGAGACTGTGCCATCTAGCGTTGCAAATTTAAAACTTATAAATCAAATATACTTGACATTGACGCGCCTGTGCTGCCACCTATAGTTTCTGCACGTTCCCTATTGGATTCAAAAAAAAATCTATTCTCAATATATCGATAAATTATAATCAGATAAAGATTTCTTACAATCGTTAGGAAATTGCAATTATCCGGTGACTTAAACATTGTTACTATTCAACGCTGTAGGTACTGCAAGCTCCTCCTGCAATTTGTTATGGTGTAAATAAAGATTATATATGTGTTTCTAATCGATTATATTCTACTTAAGGAGCCCTGTTTATAAAAAATAAAACCTGCTAACGATAATTATGATTATTTTAAACACTGATTAGCAGATTCTCAAATCACAATATCCATAGAAAATGAATTATAAATCTACCAATCAGTATTTAAACTAATCACATGGTAAGAATTTTTTACAAGGCTGCTAATTTGTACGGCTTTTATGCGATTCTCCTTTGTTTCTAGGGTTCCGTACCTCTGTATATAAAAACGGAACCCTTATCGGATCACTCGGTTGTCTGTCTGTCCGTACGTCACAGCCGATCAGCCTCCGAATAGGTACTCCGGACTGATTCAGTTGAAAGGATACCGGCGAGGAATTTTTTGAAGAAATAATTAAACGTCTACGTATGTCACCGAAATGGATAACGACGAAATAATTTACTAAGTTTTATCAAACCAAGCCCACACTTTAATAAGCCTTAAGCTTATTAAAGTCTGAAAAAACCCCATAACAATTGCGAGCTGAATTGACTAAAATATTGACGATAGTAAATAATCATAGCTTAGTTTACTTTCCTCTCTGGTTTGACTTCATGACTTTTGGCTAAGCTATACTTTTAATATTGCCATGTAATTTTGGTACACATATAATCTTTTGTGACCCAAACACGGACGTGTATCGAAAATATTTTTTTTTTTTTTGTAAAATGGGTTTACTTTTTGAAGGAAAATTTAAAAAAGTCTTTCAAACTGTATCGTGTGGTATATCAAAATAAAGTTGTCATTGGAAGGGTCTCAAAGGTACCTATTTTCTTTTAATATTCCATTCCAAGGATAGGTATGTATAAAGAAAATTATGATTGAAAAGAGGCCAGACGGCCCTCATCTGCGTAACTAATGATCCTGAAATTCAGTACATTACAGGAAAACCTATAAGAAATGTATTCATAATCATAATCATAATCAGCCTTTCAACGTTCCCACTGCTGGGACACAGGCCTCCTCTCTAGGAGAGGGAATGGACCGTAATCCACCACGCGGGCCCAGTGCGGGTTGGTGAATGTCACATGTCTTCGAATTTTTGGTTCTAGGACATGCCGGTTTCCTCACGATGTTTTCCTTCACCGTTTTGAGAGCAGTGGTGAAGAAATGAATTACACAAAGTAATGCGCCTGGCTGGGTTCGAACCCGCGACTTACGCTTCGTAAGTCGGGGCCTTCACCACTCGGCCACCACTGCTCAGAAATGTATTATTCGTTGCGAATCCTTTGCACGCGAGTCTGACTTGGCCGGTTTTTTAGGATTCCGTTGTCAACAAGGAAATCTTATAGTTTCGTCATGTCCGTCTTTCTGTCCTCGGTTTAGTTGTAAGACGCTTAGCACTTGAAAGTGGAAACCTGGATGAGAGTGGCACAAGAGCGTGGGTATTGGCCCAGCAGAAGAGGTCCATATACTCAGAAGTGTGCGAAGTCGAGCTGTGGCTGATGATAATGATGGTTGTACTTAGAACATACGACTGTCAACCTCGAGGGCTTGTATGACAATACAAGCCCTCGAGGTTTCAGCTGTATCTTACATAATGGTCTCATATAGTTACAGTTTTGTGTACTTCATGGAAGAAGAGAATGAGATATGTCATAATAATATTACAAGATTTTTTAAGCGCCTATAACCGTCTCCAGGTTCACATCTATCTCTGTGCCAAAATTCGTCAGAATTGGTTCGACGATTTACGTGTTCAAACAAACAAATTCACATATGATTTTGTACTAGTGGTGCTAAGAATATAGTATTTCTAAGAGGTAAAATCTAACCTATATTTTAAGTCACGCATGTAAAAGTAGACTGGTGAAAAGATCGTTCAAATCCATGCAGTAGTTTTTGCGTGTTGTGCGTACAAACATACAGACAGAAAGACAGACAAAAAATCTAAAAACTGTAACTTTTAACTTCTTTGTTGCTCTAATAAAAACGTCCCATTTTTTTTTTCTATATCTGCAATGTACAAACGTCGGCCTATTACAATTTTATTATCATGTAACATATTAGTTAGGATTGAGATACCTTGCAACACAATTCCTAATCACCAAATTATCACGATGCAAATTCCATCATGAATTTCTCCTCGCATATCAAACACTTGCTCGTTTCGGAACAATACGAGTAATACTGCAAACAGCGCGTCATAAGAAACAGCCAACGGTTCCACATCGACTTGTATTTGAAATTAAAAGCTAGTAGTGTGTTCACTCCTTATCTTTCTACGAAACAAGTGACGCATCGCTCAGTCAAATACAACAGGTATTGCAAAAAGGAAATGGATTGAAGTCTTTAGACAGTTCTAAAGACTTTGTTAAACTTTGTGTGCATAACTATGCGCACGAGATTTTTGAAACTGAAACGGGAAATGAAAGTTGAGTTATATTTTTGGATACAGAGCTTCAAAGCAGTGGCGTGCCTAGCGTTTCAAAATAAGGCAAGCCCAATACAATTTTAACCGATTTCAAAAAAGAAAGTTCAGTTTTCGACTGAGTATGTATGTAGGTAGGTACCTACCTACGTATGTATCATCGCAATTTTCTCATAAACTACTGGTTAGGTAGGTACAATAAATTAAAAGTGAATTCATCCATCTTCTTCTTTCCTCTTCTTTCTTCAATTTCACACTTGCTTGTCGTGCAGTGAATGAGGTAACCAAAAGTTCAAAAGGAGTACAGGCAATTCAACCTATTTTATTACTAACGTTTAACGATATCTCGTTGGAAAGATTTTTGTTCATAGTTTAGTTGAGATGTTTAAGATTAATTGTTTTTTTCCCCCTAAATTATTATTTTATTTTATTTAGACATAACTTAGTTCCCACAGCGATTCGATATGTCCCACCCGCGCCATAGTGAAAGTTATGCAATATAAAAAAAACCTTTCTGAGGACATATCGCTTAGCGTCATAAAGGCTGAATGAACTCCATACTTTTTTACCGATTCTCCTTTGATACTAAACTCGATACTAAGGTTTTTTTTGCTTTAGCTAGATAATCTAATCTAAGGACAATTGACTAGATAGTTTATCCGAATAAAAGTTTAGAAGCTACACTACAACAGATAAACATACACAAAGACTGCAAAACTCATTACACTTCCAGTAGACGGGTAAAAATTCACACCAAGTTACAAGATCTTCATTTTTTTCATGACGTAGACGATTAGCTGTTGCCATGTTTAGAACTATTGTGTGGTCCGGTGTTGATAATGCGAATGGTAAGGCATTTGATAGGTGACGCCAAACTGAAGAATTGTGGGAATTGCAAAGCATACTCACAAGGATTGTTTCGCAAACATCTTGTCGTTTATTTCAGACGTTTTTCTTTAGGAGATGATTTTCTTCTTGTTCATTCTTTCGTTTGTTTTTCGTAAGATGATTTTTAAACATAAAGTAACCGATTAACGCGTTTTTTTCTGGATGCAAAATCATTAAAAATGATTTCTCCCGCCCTGAGCGGACCGGAAGGGAGTGTCAGGCACTTACTTGCAAATATGTACGTTTGGCTTATTTTTCTATATCTATATGAACTAAGATTAATTAAACACACTGACAGATAAGAAGCTAAGATTTGTTATTTATAAGCGCGATATCAATTCTATGAGATAATTTTTCGTTGAAAATTAGACTAATCAAGATATATCAGATTTTCTACTAAACAAAGCTATGCAACGATCACCTGTATTTTTTCAAACTGATAAGCAGTTTACAGTATTAAAACAGACGAATAACGAAAACCGACAAAATATTGATGTTTTCGTTCCATTTGCGTTCCTAACAGAATTGTCCGTTGTCGACGTTTCCACAGTGACGGTATAGTCCGTTATCAACGACTGAATAATAAATTAGTCAACGCGTCCCACGACATGTGACGATTCGGATGTCACAGTGACAAATCTTCTGGGACGTTTTAACAGTGTTTAAAATACATCTCTCGGAACGTAGAAGGAATACAACGCTGCACGCCAAAATCAAAATCATATCAACGTTACCCAAAAAGACGCTAAGCTTAAGTGTGATTGTGCCGGTCATGTTTGCCAGATGTTAAACGAGAAATGGGCAAAATGAACTACCGACTAGGTCCCATTAAATGGCAGACGACGTCTCAGAAGACCCGAATGAGCGATTCGCCGAGTCTTAACATAAAAACGGTGGGAACAATTTAGTCCCAGTACTGAGTAATGGCATTTGCTCAGTAGTAGGACAAAATGAGCTGCATAGTTAGAAGTTTAAAATAAACAACAATAAGGATTCGTCACTTGGGGAAGATCATGTAACCTTCACAAAAGACATAACACATAACATCTAGAAATATATTATTATCGATCAGTAGTAGGACAAAATGAGCTACATAGTTAGAAGTTTAAAATAAACAACAATAAGGATTCGTCACTTGGGGAAGATCATGTGACCTTCACAAAAGACATAACACATAACATAAAATCTAGAAAGATCTAATTATTATCATTGCACCATCCATAAAGAATTTCCTTAATAGCCCTTTCAATTCTCATGACTGAAAATAAGAAACCAGATCTACATAAATAAGATGCATACCTCAAGACAAATTCTTCCCACATCTATTCTTCTATTCTTTATGCACCTTTCAATGGCTACTCCAAGGAATTCCGTAGAAAAACAGAAAGATTCAATAAATAGCCAAATCAACCGATATATATAAAACTCTTTCTTCTGGCTGTACGTTGTCTGTCAGTTACTGAGTGACTGACAGATAACGCACAGCCGAAACTACTGGTCGTAGAAAGCCGAAATTTGGCGTGTAGTTACCTTGAGAAGTGTAGATTCAAGATTCAAAGCATTTATTTCAATTAAACCCTTTACAGGCACTTTTGAATTGTCAAGTCGAAAGAGGTGAAGCTATCTGCACGTTCCAAAGCGTAGATCTCTATGGAGAAGAACGTGCAAGAAACTCCACGGACACTCTTTTAAATCATGTTCTGTATTACATAACCTTGGTTACATCCTAGAGGTCCACTAAGCGAGGATTTTCCGAAATTCTTCCTACTGGGAAGGGAAAAAACGGGACATGCACGTACAAATATTATGGTCAAAGCAAATGTCCAGCTCTTTGTTGTAACATCATTGTTCAACATGTTTTGATTCACTCCCTTTGCAATAATGGACATTGTTATTTGTCTGCATGGGACCGTCACATGTATTTAATACTATATTATTATAATGAGTGTCTTAACTTTTACAATTGTGTATTTTTACTTTTATAGTGATGACAGTTTTCACACAGGAGTCTTTGAATGCTTCCGTGGTCACATTTTCTGCTACTTCTCTGTAACTGTTACAAAGGTTGAAGTTTTCGATTCGAGCTTCACATTTTCTTCGTTTATAACGTAGGTGTAATGTCATCAGGGATATTTCTGAATCTGCTAATTTATGGTTGATATTTTGGTCATTGAATCTTCCAGATATATTGATTTGAGGTTTCATAACGTGTTTTCCTGTTTCAAAATCTGTATTAGCCGTCATTTCAATTGTGTATCCATACGCATAGATATATAACGACTCTGTTTTATGTTCTTATGTCATTTGACTAGCTGATCCACGCTACTTCGTCACACAGAGAAATAAAAACCCCTGTTTTTACAACATTTTTCATAGATGCTCCGCTCCTACTGGTCATAGCCTATAGCCGTCCTCGATAAATGGGATATCCAACACTAAAAAAAATGTTCAATTCGAACCAGTATTGCCTTGCCTTATTTTAGTAACCAGCGTTCAACCAAACAGACAAACTTCGCTTCATAATATTAGTATAGATTCCAGTCTTTCATATTTCTCTCATCTGCTGTCATCTCAGTTGTAGATACCACATTCTTTTCAAGATCTGTTCATCTCTCGTCCTATTCTTCTACCCACCCCAATTCTTATTCAAAAACACCTCTGCCTATAACTTTCAATTCTCAGTTCGCAAAATCATGAACAATTGATAACAACTTGTCTTCGCAGTATCTATCATGGAATATTTCATGACCTACAAGTATTAGTCTCCGATATGTTCTGCTATCAATTTTCGGGTCCAAGGATTTATAAAAATGTTGATAAAACATATGACATAAATAATTATAACTACTGTGATTATTGTTATATCAGCAGTATGGATATTGTTATTATGTGTTGTTCCATCGGTATATAATTTACAAGTCACAAAGATAAATAATAGAAACATTGTATTGTAGATAGTATTGGACAGTAACTTTTGTGATACTATGTAAGTTGGAATAGTATTGGGGAGACGGAATACGGAATTGTGGAGTAAGAAGGCGAAATTACTTGATTCTGTTATAGTAAGATGATTAGAAACTTGGTTTATTGAACCAGAACCTACCTATCACAAACATTTAAAATAACACGAAAATGAGACGGATGCCAGTGAATCGAATCAGTATATTTACTGTGGAGTTTAATAAGGGACAAACATAAGCCCGTATTCCAAAACGTTAACTCCTAACTCAACTCGAAATCTAACTCCATCGGAGCATCAAACTGTAAATAAAGCTTGCCATAAATTGTAGTGTTCATGCTCGAGAGATGAGCAAGCAATTGCGTAAATGCGCTTGCTCAGCGCAAAACTCATCTGGCACGAAAACATAGTCAATTAGTAAAGCTTTCATTGTCGTGCTCATGTTGAAGTTGGAAGCATTAATGACATCATCAGGCGGGCTCTTGTCACCGCCGGGATGCCAGCTGTACTAGAACCAATTGGTTTGGCGCGAGACGATGGGAAGAGGCCAGATGGGACCATAATGCCTTGGAAGGTGGGTAGGCCTTTGGTGTGGGATGCAATATGTGTCGATACCCTTGCGCCATCCCATCTTCTTAGCACGGCGGGTTGTGCTGGGGCGGCTGCGGCAGGTGCAGAAAATCTCAAACGGCGCAAATACAACAACCTTATTGGGAATTATGTATTTGAGCCGTTTGGGGTTGAAACACTAGGGCCGTGGGGTCCGAGTGCTCATCGACTTTTCCGTGAAATCAGTAAGCAGTTAGTCAACTCTTCACGTGACCAGAGGGCTGGCCTTTTCTTTGGTCAACGAATCAGCATTGCCATTCAACGTGGCAATGCGGCCAGTGTTCTGGGCACTTTTCCCGTTGACAGCGATGTCGCTGCGATGTTGACGATTGATGGACGAAATTTTCGATGACCTATGAGTCTTTTCTCCTGTTTACTCCGCTTGTACATATATATAAATATATTCTATATTATATCTTAAAAAAAAAAGTTGGAATTTATGTTTCGGAATATAAGCCCTAATTTCAAGTCAAAGTAGACATACTTTTATATAGAATAGATAGCACCAATAGAATAATTTAAAATACATCAAATTCTTAATACAACTGGGAATTATATATTATGTTTCCTATCTGCCTAGCAAATCTTAGCACTGCCGATGGTGCTGCTAGCAATTAAAGGCAATACATCATCAAAACAAAACTAGAGTCATATACCACTAAACAACCAACATAGTATGACACAAATAAAATCACGCTTGGTATCAACAGAACGACTATTAAACCGAAAGATTATGACAATCTTGAATCCAATCAAGAAACCATTATCAATTCAAATTGCCTCGGTTGACTTTCCTGTGGTTTTTCAAATCAATACTAGATAAGGATATAAACTTACGTTGTTAAACTAGTAAACATATGTATTTGTAATATATAATGGTCTATAAGATCGAGGTCAAGTGCATCACTATCGTTCATTAATAGTATAAATATTCCGATCTCTTTAGGAAAGGGAGGATTGATATTAGTTCTTTTAGTATTATATATAATAAATAAGCTTTGGTTGTATTAGATAACCTTAGGTAACTTCCATTGCCCTGTGTAGATCATAAGGCAGCTGCTACTAGTTGTGATAACTTCGTCTCTTAATTTGTGGTCTATGGATGAACCTCTGTAATATTGATTGAGTCAGGCGTTACTTTGCGGAAATCCATTTTTACGTGTCGGTATTGGTGTTGGGTTTTGCTTTGCCTTCCTGCATGTGCATATTATCCGTGCTTTTACCTTGTAATCTTGCATGTGCATAATATAGCGGGCGGGAGGGAGGTGCATACCTGCAACCCACACATATTCGCGGAAATTAAAACTAGATATATAATTTTCATTTTCTCTGTAATATTGTCTATTATATCACTTAAGTATATCACGTAGGTACTGTGGTATAGATTTTATGTTCTTCGATAGGGTTTTCACCTTTCCTTATTGCAAATGGAAAGGCGTGCAGTGTGTCATTATTCTATAAAATTTGCCCCCGTTCCACTCATGTCGTCTTCCACACTATCCTTTCATCGGTATTCTGACACAATAAAGACTCCAGACTTGATACTTTTTTGGCCGTACTTAATACTATTAATGCGAAAGTAACTCTTATATCTGTTTGTCACATTTTGACGCTTAGACCAATTTTGGTGCAGAGATACATAGGAGCTTTGGACAAGGACCGGCTCCCTGACGACTGAAATTTCTGACTTTCCCTAAGCCGCTGGCCGCTATTACTTTGATAAAGCAGATAAATAACTCCAAGTCATAATTTAGAACAATCATGAACAGTAATGAGGTGATCTACTCATAATTCACCACTAATCCCGTATTTTAAACTCACCTCGCAAAAATTATAACTCTAATAACAAGAATAAAATAATAATGATGACCTAAGCAATAAATTTTACGATGCATTTAGAGCCGCGCACGTCATGCGAACTAGCTCAGAATTATAGTTTCTGGAAGCCATTGTTTCGTAATTATTTTATTAAAATATTGTTGCTACGCACGGACGAGTAAGAATATTAAAGATAATGGACAACACTATTTTCGTTTTACGAACATTCTGTGAATTCTATGTAGGTTAAATATCAAAAACGCGTCTTGGCATGAATTGTATATATATCTACCACCGCTTTAAGGCAGGTATCGTCTCTCCTCCACAAAAGCCATTCATAGCCAGGTCATGTGTGCTCTAAGCCCTCCCCCCCCCAACCACAGGCTTCCACAATCGTTCGAAAGACCGCGGTCACGAGGAACTCGGATGGTTTTTAATCAGTAAGAGTCTGACACTTCCTCCCGCTCTGGCCAGAGTGAAAGAAGTCAATAAACGATTTCCCATACAAAAACCACCCTTCCAGCAGCCAATATTGTCCTCACAGCTGGGACTTATACCTCGTATCTGTGGCAGGGAGTGGGCAGCCACTTGAGCCAAGTGTGGCTTGCTAGAAACAAAATATATGTTCGCTAATCTATCAACCATTTGCCATGACAAATTTCTTACATTTCCTTCCTAATCTCTTCAAATTTAGAGTGCACAGGCTTCTTCTGGGTATGCTCATTCCATCGTAGACTTTGTCTCTGTCACCTGTGACCTAAACTAGAGTCAAGAGCAAATCCATTATACAATAAAAAAAACATTGAACATTCGGGAAAGCTCGTATCCAGTCCTTAATTTAAAAGGCCAATAATATGAAAATCCTGAAACATCACTGGTAACCTAAGGTATCCAAAATTCGTCCTTGTACCAACAATATTGGTGCTTAACGTTTAATTAAGCACCAATATTGTTGGTACAAGGACGAAAAAAAAAATTATCAAAGCAATCTTTCACAAATTCTTCGGTAAAGATTTATCATAACTTAACAATGATTATAATAACTTTCTTTTCTTACGATATTAGAAAAGAAAGTATTATGATAAGTGTGTAATTTCGATAAGGAATGTCATTGTTTTATTTTTATTTCTTATTGCGGTTTACGGTTGATAACGTATTACATTATTTTACGTCTACTTTCACTAGGTACTATGAAAGTTTGCCAATCTTAATAGGTACTTAGGCAATAATTGGCCAAAACAAAATTAAAATATAAAAATTAGACACACCTTCGTGGCTCCTTTAGCGTATTGCGTATTTTTGGGCACTCTGTCAGGAATCTTACCAAAATTAATTCAAACAAAATACCTAACATCGAAATATTTTCTCACGTTCTTATCAAATTCATTGTTCTTATTCACATAGCCTCAGAGTGTCCGATTCATCTTGATCGTTGCACTTCGTTTCTCACGCTCATATTTGGCAGATTCTCACATAATAATGGGGTCCGCAATCTATGTATCTCTTACTAGCTGCTGCCCGCGACTTCGTCCCCGTGGAATCCCTGATTTTAAAACATTCTTTATCGCTGCTCCGCTCCTATTGGCTTAAGCGTGATGATATATAGCCTAAAGCCTTCCTCGATAAATGGTCTATTCAACCCAAAAAGAATTTTTCAATTCGAACCAGTAGTTCCTGAGATTAGCGCGTTCAAACAAACAAACAAACAAACTCTTCAGCTTTATAATATTAGTAAGTATAGATAAGACGAGGCAATAAAGTTATTAAATCAAAGCATAATGTGCTATTCTGATCTCCAAATAAAGACCATATTAATATAGCATAAACTACATTTCTTCTCACTAATACAGGTTTAGACAAATAACTGACGCGCTATTTTGTATTGTTGCAGCTCAAAAGACGATGAAATAGACGGCAACTGCATAGTGCGCGCACGGGGCCTTCCGTGGCAGTCATCGGATCAGGATATCGCCAAATTCTTCCGAGGACTCAATGTTGCCAAGTGAGTAACGAAAATTGTATTTTTATAAAGGGGAGTTCAAACAAGCCTGAAAAAATCCTGTCTATAGCATATCAATTCAGCCCTATAAAAATCTTCCTATTAAAGACTTCACATTCGGTGCTCCGCTTTTCCTACTTCGGTTTATCCTGCACAATTTTTTGTCCAAGAGTTGGTACAACTCATTTTGCTGGACGAAACGGTTGCAGTGGTTCAGCGATTGGCTGCTGCTGTTCGATCCCCGCACGGAACAAATATTTGTATGGCCAACAAATAATTGTTCCGGGTCTGGCTGTTTGTGTATGTGAGATTGTATGTTTGTAAACGCACCCACGATACTGGAGAACTTCCTAGTGTACGGGAAAACTTTTAAAATGAAAAATGCTCTTTTGGAACTTGCTCATTACCGGGTTCAACACATTGTTTGCTGGAGCAAAAACCCTGCAATGCTATAGAGTTGTACAAGGGTCTGATTCTATAATGAGAGCCACTGACAATCCTGCAAACGGGGCTAAGACCTCGTTCAGATTCACCTGAAAAATAAATCATACGTATAATTTAAAAAACACCTTAATCATCTTAGAAGTCTACATTAGATAATATTTTGCTTACCAAATGTTGTGATCTTCAGGGGTGGCGTAGCCCTGTGCCTGTCGCCTCAAGGTAGACGTAACGGCGAGGCGCTGGTGCGGTTTGTGTCTCAGGAGCATAGAGATATGGCGCTCAAACGACATAAGCACCACATTGGATCGCGGTACATCGAGGTAAGCATTTGTAATATAAAATGGAGGTAATGAGGGCCTGGATAACTTTCTAACAAATATATTTATAACTATCAAGGATAAAGATTATCAAAATGTTCGCAATATATGCGATGGATATGTAGGTACTACTGAAGATTTACTTGGTCAATCCCAAACATTTTGACGTTTTGAGAATCGCTGTCTCGATGATCAAATGTTATTGAGTTATGAATACACGTTGGACAAATTTTATTGATAATTGAATGTCACTTTGTCTAGACCTAGGCTTCTTTCCTCATGCTCCGTTTCAAAAGATTCACATAAACTCGTAAACTTTGATTTAGATCAATATCTTTTTGTCTGCAGCTTCAGGCCAAAACCTTCCGTGTTGCTAAAGACTAAATCAACTTTGTCCCTCCCCAGGTGTACCGTGCAAGTGGCGAAGACTTCCTGTCAGTAGCAGGCGGCGCCACTTGTGAAGCAGCCGCGTTCCTCTCTCGCGGGGCGCAAGTCATCGTGCGTATGAGAGGACTACCTTATGATGCGACACCGCAGCAAGTTGTGAGTATACTTAGTTACTGGTCTTTTCAGATGGGAGGACCCCACCATCACTAGTGTTTAATTTTTAGTATATATTGTTTCCCTGGATGGATAGCAGAAGCTTTCCTTTCTTATTTTTACTCCTTCGGGTTTTTACCTTGTGGAGCAAATATTGAGTTCTTCACGTGGTCTCCGCCTGGGGGTCTGTCGCGATGTCGCCAGATATTTTCCTCATAAATTAATCATGGATTCTGCTGTTCTAAGACGGAAGATTATGTTAAAATATTCAGTCCTGCTCTAACCGCATGCAAGACTTGATCTAGGAGGCAGTTTGTATCAAAAAGTTTGTATCAAACCAGCGTCTAGCTTGTCAGCTGACACTGGGGCAAAGACCCATGCACACCTGAAACCATTAATAGAAAAGAATTTAAGACTTTAAGAAGTCAGTATCCAAACTAGTCACAGCAACGAGTTACAGAATCGAAAAACATTGGAACACCTCTCAGATTTTGGTATCAATTTCATTCACAGTTAGCTATATACTTGAAGCAGTAGCGGGTTTAGGGGGTGGCGAGCAGGGCAAACACCTGGGTCCTTGAACCGAGTTCTTAAAATACAATTATTTCATAACAAATTACAAAATTCGGTGACACTATAGATTGTTTCAGCTTTATAATTTTTCAAATTGGAAATTTCGTAGTTCAACTTGGTTTTATTTAAAACTAGCTACCCGCCCAGGCTTCACACGGGTTTTTGCCATCATATTCTTTAATATAAACTTCGCTTTGACAACGTAAATAACAAACAAAACCAGTCATGCCGTTTATGTGTTTTACGGAGACTAACGAACAGTAAAATTATTTTTTGTACTAACTTTACTACTGACAGTATAGATGAAATCTTAGGAAAACCCGAAAAACGAACAAAAATACCTATATTTTCGATTAATATTCAATTTCAAAAATAACGAGGGCCTTGCAAGTGTCTGCCGTCCATGGCCTCGCAACGGTAAAGGCGCCCCTGACTTGAAGCAATATATTTCTAAATCAAAATCTTCTAAACACATTACGATCTAATAACAACGTAATTTCATACTCTTGCCAGCCAATCAGAAGGCGTCAGATTGATAATATGTTGTCGACTTCGGCGATACGCCATAACCTCTGGGTTAGTTGCCGAGATTAGCTACAGCTCGGCAGCGGCTTTCTAACCTTTGCTGTAACGATATCTATACTAATATTATAAAGAGGAAAGATTTGTATTTTTGTATGTAACGAATAAACTCAAAAACTACTGGACCGATTTCAAAAATTCTTTCACCATTAGAAAGCTACATTCACCCTGAGTAACATAGGCTATATTTTATCCCCATATTCCCACGGGAACGGGAACTACGTGGGTGAAACCGCGGGGCGCTGCTAGTTATTAATAAACTTGAACTAGATGTAATGACATGAACATTTTACGACGGTATCAAATTAAAATAATATAAAAAATCTAGAAGATTTTTTATATTATAATTGGATATTTTCCTAGAAAGAAAGATAATACTTCTATAATTTTTATTACTCTGATTCTAAAAAAGTATTGGAAATATTTTATTTGTCATTTTTATATTTATCAAAATTGACAAGACCAAAGTTCAGGAGTGGGGCCTCTGCAAGAGCTGCGGATTTTTTTGAAAGAGGCACCAAAACGGCATTTGGAGGAACACGTTACGAGGAGTTAGTAAGAGTCTGACACTCCCTTCCGGTCCGCCCAGATTAGAAGAATTCATTTGATGATGCCCATATATCCATGTTTATGCAAAACTGTTAGATTTGCATAATCCGGGCCTTCCAGCCAGGCTGCCCAGTAATTTAGGCCTATTCTCCAGAAATCCTGTCTGACTAAACACGTACTAACAAAAATTCCAATTTGCAGCTGGATTTCTTCTCAACGGGCGACAACCCAGTGCTAGTTCTCGACGGCGCAGAAGGCGTGCTGTTTGTGAGACGAGCTGACGGCAGAGCCACGGGGGACGCGTTCGTTCTCTTCTCTAAAGAAGATGACGCGCCTAAGGCGTTGTCTCGGCACCGCAAGTCTATCGGCGCCAGATATATTGAGCTGTTCCGGTCTACTACTGCTGAAGTGCAACAGGTGAGGATTTTGTTTTGGCATACACCTATCGCTTATTAAGATGTTACTCTTTGTGTGTCAGACTTTAAGTGTTTAGTTTAGCAGAACACCTACAGAGTTGCGAGACTATTTGTTTTAATATTGTAGGTGCGTTGTTTATAATATTTGACAAATCTTTCAATGTTCGACAAAGGAAGAATGTTGAAGTTGCCTGACATTTATGATATTATAAAAGGAGCAACGGTTCAACTGTCTTATTGAAAGAATTTCTAAAAATGAAGCTTTTCGCATACTATATATTATTTTCTAATCGTGGTGTTATTCATTACGTATACATTCAGAATTAGAAGTAAATAACAGAATACAACTTGTGAATGGAACAACAAAAATAACCACATTAGAAACGTCGTTTGATAATGGGAAAGGACACAAACAAGCTAGGAAGCTCCTTCAAATCGCAAGCTATCTATACATAACAGCACAACTGATAACCTTTGACGCAAATACATTGAGGCACAGAGACTAATAGAACGTTCAATAACTAGTTTTATAATATGAATCAAACAAACACCAAAGAAACGATATGTAATTTTTGAAAGATACCGCTGACATGGCGACTAATAGAGAAATATCGGAGTAGGGCACTCCAAAATCAATTGTAATAAAAGCCAGAGAGTGACCATTTATGAAAGAAGAAACATCAAATTATATTTAGGACAAAAAAAGTTATTTGCCTCTTATGGTTTTGTCAAAGCCTTTTGATTTTGTAACACTTATGATTTTTATGAATTATCATTTGGATGAAATACATAAGGTAACTAAAGGAATGATGAATGTAAACGTGGGTGAACGGAGAGGAGATAAGGGCCAAACAAAAGATAAATTGTGAATTCTTGTGGAGCGAGTGAATTTATAGCATGACGATTGAAAATGGGGAATGGAATGATAAGTAAGGGTTGCGCTGAACCCGATTAACATGTTACAAAACAGTAAGATGTTGTGTGATTCCCAGAATATATTAAGGATAGGATAACATCACAATGTCAACTTATTAGCAGGTATTTTTTTACTTTAGTAAAATATTCAGCCCAAGATTTGCTTTGTTCACTTGCAGTGAGCATAAATATAATGTTATCAAGAATTTTGCCGTGTTGGTACCTATTTATTGGAGCCGTCACCGTGGAACATTGTGTGCGATTATAACCTAGGTACTGGCGACAATCTATAGCCATAATGCACTAGTTGCATAACATGTTGTGTTGAGAATTTATGATTCATTTTGTAGTTGAGTTTAAAAGTTCCCATATTCTGATGGGCCGGAAAGTATGTAGAAGGTACCAAACTATAAAGTCGTTACTGCTACCAAGAAGCTTGTCTTCTGGCTTAAATAAATAATAGGAAAGGGAGACCAATGGAAAATGGATGGATTGAATGTGGAATGCCATGGAGAAATGTCAGTGGTAGCTTAACGGTTTACAAGAGAGAATGCAATAAGAAAACGTATTGCACAGACAAGCGCACAGGAAGATAATGATGAAATTAGACTCGTTGTAATCAATAATCACTTTAAAGATCAACTGGAAAATCTGATGTCACTAATCACTATGCTGTTTTAATACACAACTTCGATCAATGACAGACATATTTGTACAGATTATTTACCTAGTATAAAACAGACTCCTATCTGCATCTATATAAAAACTACAGAACGTGCTCGCTACAAAAATATTGTCGACAAGTCTGACTGCTCTGTTATTATTTCTATCAACAAACAACAATGTAATCGCTGAGAACAGACCTAGCTGCAGACAATTGTCCGTAAATTGTGGTTTAATGCTAAACGCGACAATTTCAGACATTATTCAAGAATGATGATGCTTCCAAGGATTTTTTCGTTACTGGGTTTTGAAAAGAATTACCTTGAACAATGCCCTTAATATCTTGGCAAGGTTGTGGTGATAGCTGAATTGTGTAGTAAGTGTTTTTTGGGGGGCAATGCTCGTATTTAAGGAACGCTCGCATTCCATAGCAATCTCGAACTGTTGAAAACGCCTCTACTTTTCTACATTTGACAATTTTTTGACATTGATTGTCGCTGGGGGAAATATTACGACTTGAATTTGGACGTTTTTTAAGTGCGATGAATTGGTCTTCTGATATTTGGTTTCTAAAATATTTGCGGCGGTCTTCTGTCAAAAGTCATGCTGCAAGCTGTTACTGTTGTAGGTATATGTTGAAATTGAAGCATGAGTAGCCAATCAAAACACTTTAGATAGATTTAGAAACATTGTAGGTATTAGAAAATTGATCAGGTTTTGAGGAAGGCGATGATATGGAATGATATGTCCTATAAGTCATGTGTCCGATCGTCAAAAATGTATTTTTATGCATTTCCACGCTTCGCGCTTCTCAAATTCTGATTTCGAGGCTAATATTTGACAAGGCCTTGAAAAACAGCAAGTTAAGCGTAGGTTAACCTACGTCGGGAAACGCAGGGCGATTACCGACGTAGGCGAGGGCCTACGGATGGCGAGCTATGGGTGGCTCGCCATCCGATAGCAACCAGGCCCGAGTCGACGGCGCGTCGTGTTCCACGCGCGACTCAAAGAGTCGTCAGCAAAGAAGACGGGGACCCATAGGGTCAGTGCCTGCTAGGGTTGCGGAATTTGTTCGAAAGAGTCACCGCGGCCCTGGAAAGCAAAGAGCACAAGAAGGAAAACGGGTGGGTTTTAGTCAGTAAGAGTCTGACACTCTCTTCCGCTCCGCCCAGAGCGGGAGAAGTCATTTGATAATTTCCCATCCAAAAAAAAACTTAACTTCTAAAGATTTTTTCCGCTATAATATATAAGAAAACAATTATATTTATAACATTATTTTGATTCACATTTCTGTTCACATGTCTGCTTTTGAGGTTTGCGGTAAGTACTAAGTTTAAGTGCCCGTCAATCGTATGATGCACACGTAACGATTCGATACGCGTTGCATAAGGCCTTACATTGCACGTGTATTTTTCTAAACTTTTATAGCGCTCTTTATTTCTCTATAAGTAGGTATGTACTTGAATTAACGGTTGCCGGATCATTTACATTTGTTGCCGATGAAACTAAGCGCGATCAAATCATTTATGTAGGTAAACTGCGATGAACAGTTTTCAAGTGTTAAATATAATGGAATAAAATCGACACACGGTGTCACTTGTCTCTGAACCTCTTTATACAGGGTTATTTGAAAAACACCAACAACCTATTAAGGGTTCATTGTACTCATCATTATGAACAACTTTTACTATGGGACCAAACATGAAATAGCGAAAAAAAAATCGGCTGTTCCCTACATTTGGATTAGTTATACGAACATAAATGTAAGGAACAGCTGATATTTTCTTCGCGATTTCAGGTTTGGTCCCATAGTAAAAGTTTTTATAAATAATGCTAAGCCGTTTTACATACATTACGTGTTACATAATTTTAATTGAAATATTATATATAGACCATCGTATAAATAAAATTGATCCCTTGCTAAGTCATCATTAATAAGTATTTTTGCAACACCAAGATCAAAACAATTGATATGTGATATTATATTCCTTGTGAATGCTCTATCAGTAGTTTTATTTCTTATACAGCAAAATGTATTGAATTTTCGTAAAGTAGCTAGTTTTATTTTCATATCGATTTCCGTGGACGTTGTAATAAAACGGATGTTACAAACATAAGAAAACGTGAACAAACACGTTTTCAGTAAAGTGTGTTATTATATGTTAGGTACCTATTTAAATACGTCTTTCTTTTGAACCCTAAAATGTTGATCATCGAGTGTTACTTTTTTTAAATACCAATACCAGATAAGACTGTAAAGATCGAGACATGAAAGACTGGATTCACCTATTAACCTACGTGTAATTTGTGAAGTATCGATACTTGTTTTCCAGTCCACTGATAGATACAATAGTATAGGTACAGTAGTATGTAATTGTTTCGATTAATTTTAGGAAGAACAAACAAGTACATATCCTTCATCCAAGTTAAGCAATGCCATAGCATCTAGACAAATATATTATAGTATCAGCGATTGTCGAAAGGTCTAAAAGTCAAAATTGCATGACATTGACATTCACTTTCGAACTGTCACGAGGTCAATCTCAGAAAATGTTGGCCGTTCGTTAGTCCTTATCGTCAATAGTATGTCCCTTTGTCTAGAGCCCCAGGTCTTCCAACAACGCTTAACCCTATATCTAACCAGGTCACTTCTCCGCCAGGTTCTAAACCGATCCTTGGAGACACGCACCAGTCAAACCAGCACGCCATCTACAGCCCCCACTACAGCCGAGGGTCTACTGCCAGCTGTGGCTCTGGTACCCCAGCATGTCATCACTTCCGGAACTGCCAAGGACTGCGTCAGGCTTCGGGGCCTGCCTTATGAGGCGCAAGTAAGTGAACGTTGGCCATAGTTATCATTTCAGCTGAGAGGCGTCCGCTGCTGGGCATAGGCCTCCCTCAAGAGTCGCCACATCGACCGATCCTGTGAGTTTCGTATTTACCGGATTCTCGTGGCCTTCAGAAGGTCATAGGTCTACCGTGTAGGATGCCTTCCAATGTTGCGTCTCCTGGTACACGTGTGTCATTTTTTGAAGCATCCTTCTTCTCCTTTCCTTTGAGCATTCTTGCGATTTGCTTTCAACTAAGACCGATGGCTATCATAGTTCCATTCTATTCTGACATTACTATTGGTATTTTCAGTTATTGGGATACTTAGCTATCTTATTTAATTGACGTAGCTGTAAAGTCTTTTTTATTGATCTTTTTTTTTATTGCATGGGACCCTATCATTATTTAGCAGGGATTAGGTGTAGGTACGCCTCCACCAACCAGGGTTGCGGAATTTGTTCAAAAGAGTTATCGCGGCCCTGGCACGCAAATAACATTTGGAGGAACTCGAATGGGTTTTAGTCAGTATGAGTCTTACATTCCCTTCCGGTCCGCCCAGAGCGCAAGAAGTCATCTGATGATTGCCCATCCTAAAAATGCAAAGGATCACTGACTAATTTGACGTTACCGATTGTAGAATTGGTAATCGGCTTGTAAGTCCGTTTCGTTTAGGAATGTAATATTGTTATTGTTTTCTTTGCAGGTGGAGCACATATTGACATTCTTAGACGAGTTTGCCAAAAACATAGTGGTGCAAGGAGTTCACATGGTATACAATGCTCAGGTTGGTCCTTGTTCTAACATGTTCAAACTTATACCTATTGCTGCTAGGAAGTCGCAGTTTACGCCGTGCACATTCCCTATAGTAGTTCAGCGGGCGTACCTACCATGACGTCTTAAAACGTGAGTCATCCGAGCGAGAAAAAGGGATGAAGCTATATAGGGTGTATAACTCTATCCCTCTTTCTCGCTCGGAAGACTCACGTTTTAACACCTCATGGTACGCCCGCTGAGCCAGCAGTTCACTTGCAAACTGAACATAAGTAACATCCCCTACGGTGTGCTGACCCCAGGGCCACCCCAGCGGCGAGGCGTTTATCCAGATGGACAGCGAGGCCAGCGCCTTCCTCTGCGCGCAGCAGAAGCACCATCGCTACATGACCTTCGGCAAGAAGCAGCGGTATATTGAGGTACGTTACCTATTTACTATTTTACGATACTTTGACGGTGCGCGGTGCGCAAAATAAATAGGCATGTCTGTTTTCGAACAAAGAATGAAAAGTACTTACTTACCTCTTTTCGAAGTAAAGAGATAAGTGATATTTGTCCTATTAATTATACTGATAGCATGGAAGAAAAATGCACCTATAAATTGTGTCTCTAATTTTAAATTTGGTATTTTTATAACCGTGTAGTCTTCAGGTATGCTAATTTGTACTCTCGTAATCTTAATTACAGTTAAGTGTACAATTTATAAATATATTGGTTTACAGTATTAATGGTAAATACTGTTTTCACAACATCATTTGAAATTCAACTTCTTAGTTTCTTTCAAAAAAGTCGTACTGTTATGTACTAATCGGTTTCCTTCAATTGATGTTCCAGACGTTGACGTATTTTGAACAAGTTTTATCGCTACTATTGCACAACCAGTTCTTTGTTTAATTATCCACAGTTTTGCAGTTACATACCGGCATTTAAAAATAAATTGCAATTTAGTATTTACTTAATTAAGTTAAAACGGTTCCTGTTCTGAAGACTTATTACAATGGAAGCGAAATAAGTGAAGACCCAACTCCCAGGAGCCCAAACATTACATTTTTCTTCGTATCAAAATTTGTGGCATAGAGTAGTTTGTGTTAGTATGTACACTCCGCGACAAAACTTTAGCACACTACCCATTTTTCATTACAACTCTTAATAAAACAAAATAATTATATTTTATATTGTATGGTTCAAAACAGTGAGACAAGATATGTAAGCAAATAATAGAAAGAGACAGCTATTGTTTACGTAAGGTTCCGCGTAAGATCGTGCCTCCCGAACAGCGCGTCAAAACTATAGCACAGTTAGGCAAAAAAAAAAGAAAACAATGGATCGAAATTTTAAATTTTTATTTCAATAATGGGTATAACCTCCTTTATTTTTTATGACTTCAATCAGTCTCTTCGGCAGCGTATCATATAGGGTTTTAATATAATTTTGATCTAACATTTTCCACTCATCTTGAATGGCTTTTTTTAACTGTCCAAGGTTGTTATATTGTTTACCATTCAAGTACACAGCACGTGCTAGTCTACCCCAACAATTTTCAATAATATTCAAGTCAGGGGAGCGCGCTGGCCAATTTAAAATTTGAATATTATGTACTGAAAAATAGTCTTTAACTAATTTTGCAGTATGAACGGCAGCATTATCTTGCTGAAAAATATAATTCTGACCACCAATTTGTGTTCCATATTTAGCTAATTGTTCGTCGATCAATTTAACATAACCCACACTATTTATTTTCCCAGAGATAAATTTTATTTCGGTCTTTCCTTCAAAGCCTATGGCAGCCCAACACATAACACTTCCTCCACCAAACTGTCTGTGACTTAAAATTTTCTGGTCTTTTCTTAAATCATGATAATAATATTTATATCCATCAGGGCCATCGAAATTAAACTTCTTCTCATCGGAAAATATTACATGACGCCACTTTTTTTTCCATATGATATGTTCTTCGGCAAATTGTAAACGTTCTTTCTTATGTTTCTCACTCAAAGGTGTTTTTTTTAACATTTTCTTCCTGGTTAAATGCTTAAAATTCGCGTAGGAGACGTTGAACATTCCTTACATTCGTTTTTACGCCAGCTGCAGAAGCGATTTGATTCGCTGTTAACGCAGAATTTGAAGCAACTCGCAAAATTGCTCGTTTGTCCCTATCACTTATGGCCCTTGGCCGACCTCCTGGATTTTTTTTCATATAATTTTGTGGATCTTTCAAATAATTCATGATGACTTTTCTCGATCTCTTTATTATATTTGCTATTTGTGACACATTACATTTTTGTTTTTTTAGATCATTGATAATATTTATTTCACCTAAATTAAGTATTTTTCCGCGAGGCATGATAAACAAATAAATTGATATTTTAAATACGTAATATCTTGGGATACGTATGGTATTTATAAAACGAAAACAATACGTATCAATCGTTTGACAGACAGCCACACACTAAATGTGTGCTATAGTTTTGACGCGCTGTTCGGGAGGCACGATCTTACGGGGAACCTTACGTAAACAATAGCTGTCTCTTTCTAATATTTGTTTACATATCTTGACTCACTGTTTTGAACCATACAATATAAAAGCTAAAAATTTTGTTTTATTAAGAGTAGTAATGAAAAATGTGTAGTGTGCTAAAGTTTTGTCGCGGAGTGTATGTACTTTGAACGTCTGCCAGCATTGAGTAAGTAAGTAAGAGTAAGTGAAAAACTTGAAGTATTAAGTACTAAAAATCAATAAAAAAATTGCCTCCTTCCCAAGCTAGCAATAAACGCTTGTTAAAAGTGCACGCCATCACTACTTTACATCGCCGCAATATGGGTTCTGGAGTGTTGTTTTATTTTAGGTACTTATTCCGCTTCCAGTGCAATACGTGTTCAGAAAGAAAACATAAGTGAGATGTGTAACGAGTGCTGTTGCGGCAGGTGTTCCAGTGCTCGGGCGACGACATGAACCTGGTGCTGACCGGCGGCGTGACGCCCGCCACGTCGCCCAAGGTGCTCTCCCCCGGTACGTTGGTGTCCCCCCCGCCGCCCGCGCCCGCGCCGCGCCTGCTGGCGCACCACATCGCGCACCAGAGCCTGCTGGCGCGCCAACACGAGAACCTGCTCCTCGCCTCCCTCCGCCCCCCGCTCCTGCCCATGCTACCGACCTACGCGGCCGTCCGCTCTCAGCAGCCGACGCAGGCCTACCAACTGCCCCAAATGTCGCAAATGACTCAAATGTCACAAATGTTGCAGCAGCAGACGATGCTGCCAACCAAACGGTCTTACGAACGAGCGTTTCAGCAGACTGAGGCGACGCCAGCAAAGAGGCCGTATACTATGCCGCCGCAAATGACGCCCGCTTTGTCGTTACCGGTCTTTTCTTATGGCACGTCAGCTCCGATCTTTTCGTACGCGAATACTAGCCCTATGCTCACAACATACAATACGTTGCCGACTGCGTTGCCTACAGCCTTGCCGGCGGGATACGGCTCGGCGCTGTCGGCTGCCTTGCCAGGCTCTATGACGTCACCCTTCCCTGCGCTGTCTATGTTCCCTACCTACCCGTACTACCCGGGCGTCTAGGCTCGAATATTAAAAAGTTTCATGAAATAAGTCGTGCCTTTAAAAAAATTAGTGCGTTCTGAACGCTGTTTTGTGAAAAGAAAAATATAAGAGATGTTGTTTTTGTGCGTTTAAATAAAAATCATTATTACAATTTAAATATTTCAGAAATAAGAAAAAGTTTTTAAATGCATCTCGCATTTAAAAATAATTGTTCTTCAAACGTACCCTAAGTAACTGTTAAAAATACCCGCTAATACAACATATCAACGTTTATAATGGCTTGATGCTTGCATAATGAATAAATAAGTTTGTAGATCAATAAAGTAGATTTAAAAGCGGTAAACTAATAAAAAAATTAACATTAATCTCACTACGTTACGGAGTACAAGACTACTAACTTGCTAAAACAACAGTACCTGAAGGGAAATAACGGTTATACATATATATAAATATACATAAATAAGAACTTTTTTCAATATCATCATATCAAAAGCAGCTTTCGCTTTAACGTTCGTTTTTTTTTTCTCTGCTTGAATGTGTGCGTTATTATGGCAAGACCATGTCACAAATGTCAGGAACAATGCAGGTAAGAAAAGTTAGGTTGCTCGATGCAACGCTAGGTAAGGCGCCCTAATTTGACGTTTGTTTTTTTTTAATAAGGATTTTTAGGCAAAAGCTATAAAGTACTTAATAAAAATGTGAGTGAAATTGTTGGCCGGCCAACACTAGGAATTCAAGTACATGATGCTTTTACTGCTTTGGATTGATTGAACATATGGATTATTAACGTACATTTTTTTTTGTCTTGAAAGTAAAGTTCGCAATACATTTGGCGTTAACTCGGCTAGAAACAGGGTAGACAAAATGACATTTTGACAAGCTCAAGAGTGTGAAGTGCCTTCGCTATTTTTACGATATTTTAGTTAATAAACATGAATTTACTACAAAAATAAGTGTAAAATCTATAAAGGCAGTTATTTAGCAGCTGGATATTGATAGGTTAAGTACTTACTTAAAATACTTGTTGAATTTATAACTTGACTTTAAATATTGTTGAACTCTCATTTTCATATTTTTAATTATCATTAAGTGAACCCGAGGTTGTTAATTAATGACAAGTAGTTGTATGATTTATTTTACGTGTTAAGACTGGGGTTGTCATAAATAAATAAAAAAGTTTTTTATCCTAGCTTTATGAGGAATCTTATTAGGCAATCATTAAAATGAATATGAAATACATCAATCAAAATTTCAATAATATTTAAAATATCTACCAAAACTACAAGCGCGTTTCTTCTAAAAAGAGACAAGCGTCTATTAAAAAACACCTTCCATATGGCAACCCCAACTGTGTGATTAGAAGTCGTTGTGATTTTTAAATATTAAACATTCCATTATGAAAAGACAATGTTTTGCCAATTTCTTGAAGGCTGATCTTAAGTCTGAGAAAGTTTTAGGTACTTATTGTTCGATGAAGCTTATGTATTGCATTAAAGACAAATATTTATTATATTAAATGTTCTATAGCTGAAAATATACTAAAATTCAAGCGTTTTCTTTCGCTATGTCCGAAACCGGAACTAAGCTACTCAAGTGCTCCAACTAATGGGACACAGCGCTGCGGGCGTACCATGAGGTGTTAAAGCGTGAGTCTTCCGAGCGAGAAAGAGGGATAGAGTTATACACCCTATATAGCTCCATCCCTTTTTCTCGCTCGGAAGACTCACGCAGGCCTCTTTTCTGAGTCTACCATTATACTGACTATACTATTATACATTCCAAAAAACATTTCAGTCATTATATTCCAAAAAAACATTTCAATAATTATATTCCAAAAAAACATTTCAATCATTATATTGCCCAACGCAGTACATGTGCTTCACGATATTTATGTGTAGGTAGGTTCTATAAACGTTAAGATACTTAAAGTTTGTTTTTTTTTTGTTCTAGTACAATATTGTGTGTACACTTTTGTGCTTAGTTTACACTTTTATGTTTAGTGTTTTTGCTACCGTAATCATTTGGTGGATCGCACATATGCAAAATGAATTGATTTTTCGTCAAGTTTTTTCGGCTTTATATTTATGTATTTTATCAACCAGTTATTGAGAAAAGTATTTTTACTTGTTTTTAAATCAATGAAATCATTTTCTTTTAAATTTATCTTGATATCATATTTATTTCGGAACTTTTATTTGCGAAATCTTCAATCAAACAGTGAAACAATATTTTTCGCGTTTAAATGTATAGAATCGATAAAACAAATCTTAACGATGCCGCGATGTCATTTAAAATCAGTAGTAATGATTTGAAAAAATCGCTACTTAAGCGACTTTTAAAAGTATGGGGACGGCCGCAAATTCCCATGAAATCTCTATCCTCTCCCTTGAACAGTCCAAAATATATTACAATATTACATCACCTATTAATAACCCATGGTTATACCACCTAGCTTAACCCCATCGTCTGTACCTCACACCACATAGTATAGTCTACATTAATAAAAATTATAATATACTGCTATACATTTGGTTTATATTCCCGAAAATCTTATTAAATGGTGTGCGTTACCGTAGCACGACCCCGTACAAAATAAATTTTGGGAGTATAAACCAAATCGGGTGACTTGTATAATGGAACAATTTATACTTAAAGTTAACATCATTTTATATGGTGTTGCCATTGTCTCAATAATCACAAATATACATAGGTATGGGGCTTTAGTCACAAGTACACGGTGTAATGGCTAATCTTTGTTCTGTCATTTCTAAATTTATTTAATGGTTGTATTTTGGCAATGTGAAATAGTGAACTTTTGTTTTGGTAATGGAATCTTTGCATCAAAATAAATCTAGAATGCGATTCATATTTCATATTGCCAAATAACATTTAATATATTATACAAAGCAATACAGTGTTTATTAATGGTTATATACAAAACTGTTGTATTATGGTGTATCCGTCGGCTTGTGTTATGGAAAATGTGCATGAAACCCATCAGCTAAACGGTAAGTGTTGCACACGTATTCTTGTATTTAAAACAAAAATATCTATGTCGATTTTCAAATTAAAATGAAAGGGTGTAGCATGTACCGCTTATTTTTAAGGAAAAGGGTTGCATGGCTCGGGTTGACATTAAATAATCCGATATTTGAGCTTCCGTAGTTTTCCAAAGCACATCGCGGCCGGATACAAACGAGTTTCCTTTGCGAAACTGTATGTTACTGTTTCGTGAAAAATGTACGCGGTTGTAACTTTATCTTGGTAATATGGTTCAAAATGGGTCACTTGAAATATATTAGCATTAAATGCATTTGTATCAAGTTACTAATATGGCGCTAAGTGACGATACGATATTTTTCACAGGCTACGTCTATGCATTGTGCTTCCATAACTTGTAGTGTAACTTTAAATGAATTCTACATAGTATCATGAGTTAAAGTTCATATATTCAGTCTTGGTAAGGGTCCTGTCTCCTCCAGTCATTAACACGCAACTCTTTAATCACAGCTTCTTCTTTTCTTGCTATCTTAAAGATTCTATGCTTTACTTTATCTCAAGATGGAGTTAAATTTGAATTTGTTTTTCAGGGTACGTATTTTGATGACTTTTAGTGCATATATTATGATTTTAGAAGTTCAAATTTTTGTTTTAAAAAGCATTTGGGGTACCTATTTTTTTCTATTTGTTTCTCCTGATATAGTAATCAGATTTAATAAGAAACTTCTGTAATATTCAAGTATTTAACAGATTTAAATTGTTTTTTTTCGTTACAAATGAAATCGCACTAAATTTTATTGAAATATTTCTGTGTAGTGACTGGGGGACGTGGTGTGAGGATATCGGATATTTTCTGTTCGTTTTAATTAGACATACGTCACGGGTCACAACATAACTACCAAAGCGTTTCGTTAATATTTTCTAAACAGACTTTTCGATGCGCTTCCTCAAAATTTTCAAGAAGCCGGAAATTCATATCCAAATGTAGTTTTATTGAATAGAAATAAGTTTTTTTTTCCGTTTTACAGAGTTTTTTGTCTCATCTTGTTTGCATCATGATGGTTTTTTTTATTATAATTTAAGTTGGATAAATATAGTGTATTGCGATTAGAAATAAAAGGTTAATTTACATGTTAGACGATAATTGCGAGTTTCTCTGGTTTGTGGTTGTGCTATTGTCTCTTATGTGTACTACTTCTAAGGTCGGGTATGGAATGGAACTGATTTTTCAATTATTTTGATCAATTTATTTATAAATTGTATACGTTTTAATCTGGGTGAGACACTGACTTATTTATTTTGTTATATCTAAATTTTAGGCACAGTTCTTACCTAGAATAAAATCATCTTCATATCCAAAATTATGTTTTTAATGTTACTGAGACGAAAATGGAAAATCAGATTCATTGTTCCAAGTCTATCCAAGGCTTCGTCGCGTAGATAGCAAGAGGTACTTGTGAAGGAAGGGTTAAACTAACACTCGACCGCTTGATCTGTCTCCGCTACAGTAAAGTATCGTCCTTTTATGTTTTACTAACATACTTCTGGGTGAGCGGGCAAAAGAATTTAGGTAAGTATTATTTATATTCATAAAAAAAAAACAAAGAAATGTTACACACATTTTAGTTTATATTTAGGTGGTCGCGCCATGTCATCGCACATGCTGTCAAACTTACGACAGTTAAAACATTTAAAAAAGGAACATGGTTTCATTTAGTTGTAAATTAGAACGTTATCAGGCTGCACAATTTAACTTAAATGTTTTAAAACACTTTTAATCTCACGTGCGCCGATACGCACATTTCTGTTTCCTATAGTATAACTTTTCCTTCACAAGATAACAGATACATAGCACAATCATGCCCCTCCTAATGCTTCTAACGATCCTTTATGTCTCGTAAGATGAATGGACATTGTAAAAACCCATGGGACACAAAATAAGGTCGATTTTTAACGAACACGAAAGCACAGGCTTCATGATATTAATATTGGGGCATAGACGGGTTAAAAGTGGTTCTGTAGTATAGTTATAACATATAAATTTCATTCAGTCATTTATTTAAATTTCAAATATTCAGTTGATATAAGTACCTATCTTATATCTTATAATGGAAGAGTTTTTTACTACGAAACATTGGCGATATTGTTACCTTTCACTTTGTAGTAACAAAAATGACTCTTATGATGTAGATATTTCTACAATACCTAGCTTGACAGCTCTTTTTCTCGTCTATAAATGTAATGCTTAAGATTTCTATTAGCTTCGCCACTTCCTTGTAAATATCTGACACAAAAAAAGAAGTATGAATGGAAAATTCCTCTTTTTTAAAGCCGATATTTAGCCGCTATGCCCCATAGTATAAGACAACATTATTCTAAATACGTTGTTCCGCTTAAAATTGCATGGACCGGTGACAGAATTAAATCTAAATGTCCAAGGGACTTCAACGCTTAGTGTGTCGTAGAAAATTTGTTTTGTGCTTGACTAGAGGTAGGTCCATGGGTGTCAGGTGTTCCACTAAAGGCTGGGTCGAATAGTGGGCACAGTGTTGGCAGTGTACTTAACACGAAGCGGCGTAAGTATCTATCTATCATTTGTTGTGGGATCACATGAAATAAGCTCTATCTTACTCTTGATTTATCGCATTTATATTGTGACCTCAATTGCGCAATAATTTATCTCTCTCTATAAACTTATAATTAAAATTAACATTTAAGAAAGTTCAACAGTACTTCTTATTATTTCTGGCCCTTATAAAACGTAAATAGCTTCATGAAATAAAATTAAAACAAAAAAAAAAACAAATTAAACTAAATTCTGTACAATGACTAAAAATGTGTATATGTATATTTCTGAAATATAAAAGATATAAAATGAAATAAAGTATTTATAATATAAATATACCTCCATATAATAGGGTAGTTGCCTAAAAAAATCTAATTAGTTCGTAAGATAGACTTCCCAAAAACATTGGACACGTATTTTTTCTTTTTTCACGTAAACAAAAAACGAAGACTACCTATATAGTGCGTTGAAAAATCGTGTGACGTCACTTCGTGCGACGATTTTTACCACGCCCTGATGTCACAAGCCCCCACTCATGATCTTTGTAGCTTTTTATCTTCGTCAATTTTTAGAGATTTCATAAACCAAAACATACGTGTCCAATATTTTTCGATAATCTAACTGACGGACTAATTAGAATCATATTATTTTTACTCAGGAAACATCCCTATTTAATATAGGTAGGTACCTATTTCTAAAATACCAAAAACTTTTTATACTTAGGTAATTGTAATTTAAAAATCCCCCAGCCAATTGAGGTCGCAAACTAGTGGTGCTACAAGTACTAGGGTTACTAGGCGTGCATAAGTTTGGTAAAGTCCGCAGACTGGCTTGGTGGTTGGCGGCATCAACGACGTGTGTAACATTACAGAGTATTGGTGTAAGTGCGCACTGCTTTGGTGAAATGTTAATGCGTTCAGAGACCCGGTGAGTTGTTCATCTTGTTCTAAATAATTACATACTTAAGACTGCTGTGGATATTCGGCCTCAGTTTGAGGAATATTCTTTTGGTAAAATTGGTTCGGGTTGAAAGTCTGTATGTTGAATAATTGTCTTATTTAACAAAAAACTGTTGACTATTTTCGCAAGTTTCTCGCAAGTCAAGCCAAATACCCTCAGCAAATCTAACATACATAAACTGTGTACGTTCCTATCCGTATCGTATGACGTCACAAGGCACAAAATGCTTAGCTTAACCTCTCCGAATTTATAATTCGTTCTATAATCGCTAAGCATTTTAGTATTAACTTAGTATCACAATAATATACATGTATGGGAATATCATATTAGGCATAAGTGGGTTAAATTGAATGGGATAAATTATAATATCGGTAATAGCTATCTATATTTATGCGACCTGAAGAAATGAATTCATGAGTTTCACTACAAATAACATTTATGTTTACTTACAGTAATACCTATTTACTTTCTGCACGTTGTCAGTACTGCACAAAGAACTTTAAAAATCCTAAACTTTTTCCATCATTCAGGTACCAAGAAGTAGGCATATCATACAGTGTGACTAACAAATGCATGACTTATTTATGAAACAAGCGACGACAATGCTTCTGATTTAAACTACCATCTTGTTTTAAACGAGATTCTTCTACCCAACTTGTAAACGAATGTGATGTATTTAATATCATTCACAGATGGCTGGGTGGAGACGCGATTATTACGTCATGTTCCTAAGCTATTTGCTCACTGTACTACTGCGGCAACATTGACCTAATTTTGACTTATTATTATTTTTTCATTCAGTGAAACGTATGTCCTGCAAATGACCAAGTTGGCAAAGTTGTATAGATAGTAGTGAGCAAACCGCTTAATTTATATAATTTAAAAATTGTAGGGGTATGTGTGGCTAAAGTTTTTCTAAAACAAACGTCCACCGTAATGGTGACCGTAATAAAAACGGAAACTTTTTACATAACTTTTAAGAGTAATACGTATAAAGGCAGACAGGTAGAAGCAGTCTAACAAAAACTATGACTTCCGACCCTAATTATTAAAACAATTTGTCCAACAAAATACGTAAAGCCTTACATGCCCGATACTCCACCGACACTAAACCTCTCACACGTTGCCATCCTGTCCCTAACACCATCTTTATGTGTATGGCAGGTCCCCTGACGTACTACTACCCTGCTATGGGCCCGACGCTGCCGCCGCCGCCGCTTGTCTACTGGGGCTACCCCACTCCACCAGTGTCTCCAGCACATTACTACCACCCCCCACATCACCCCCAGACGATGGTGAGTTTCCGCGTAAACCGAGGACCGACGCAGAGAATGGGACTTTTAATGACTGATAATAATAGGAACGGGCTTGGGAAATAGAATAAACTGCTTCCGGCCTCCCCCCAACATAAACGTGAATCATAATGAGCATATTTTTTAATCGGTAAGACAAAGTGCTTTGCTTAGTGAGCCGCTTGTTATGTGACATTGCTCAAACAAATGAAAATTTTGTCATGCAGCATGCACGAAGCGGGGCTATTACAATAAAAACCCATGCTTACAGCGTTGCACTAAACACCTAGCTATGTGGCTTCGATCTAAGTCCTTTACAAATAACGAGTTAATAGGGTATTTTACTGTAAAAAAACTAATTAATCTGTCTGATAGATTTACAAAAAATAGTGGACACGTATTTTTACAGTGCGTTGAAACCTCACAAGACGTCACTACGTTGCTACAATTTTTACCAGCGACGTGACGTCACGTGAGTTTTCAACGCACTGTATCGTCTTAATTTTTTGTTTACGTGTAAAAAGAAAAAAATACGTGTCCAATATTTTTTGTAAATCTATCAGACGGACTAATTAGATTTTTACAGTAAAATACCCTATTATACATGTGCTATGGCCAAATCTACAACAATAATAATTTCAGATACCTGAGGTGGTGTCCGTGGGGGGAGGGTCGCCGATTCCCATCCCGCCGCCTGCCGCGTGCCCCGAATGGCCGATATTCATGGTCAACTAACATGGACCTTACAACGAGAACCGCTGCTCAAACGGCATATATAAATGTTATTAAATATTAATTTAATATATTTTATAAAATTAGAGAAATATATTCGGAATTTAGTGTCTATTTTTATTATGTGGATGAGTTTCGCTTACATAACATTTGCTATTATAGATATTGACTTCAGTGCTCGATTGATTTCTCTGAATTTTAGTCTTAAATTTTCCTACATATGTCTCATTTTGCTCTCTGAATAAGGTGCATTTTCCTACCCAGTTTTAAGACTTTAACTTTGTAACAGCAAATAATAACAAGCGAAACTCTTTCATACCATATTGTACAAACAAGTATTTCGAATATTAATACTTTTCTTTGAATTTCCTAAAATCACTGGTCATAAAAGAATGAAATGGCTCAAAATTTTTGTAGAATAATATTTCTATAATAATACATAGGTATACATATGTATATTTAGTTACATTTAAAGAAATATAATAAATTTATATTTATACACGCACCATGATATAAAAATTGTTGCAATTACGTTATTATTTGTTTAAAACTGTAAATGATCTACTTTATTTGTTGATCTTTCAGATAATTTAGCGAATCTTAAATATTTTACAAAAATATATTGAAATAAATATTTTTATGTTTTTAGTACTTATAATTTTTAGTGAAAGTTATCAGGTTAAGTAAGTTATGTTATAGTCTATGAAAAAAAAAACAATGCTTTACTTGACGGCATTCGTAAAAAAAACATTATAAAAAGGCCAAAATCACACTAGGAAAGTTCCTCTTCATAGCTACAAGATCTATCTGATATTTATTGCTTATCGCATAAACACGGTAGATAGACACAAGCAGAAAAGAAACATTTAAAAGAGAAGGAGGTAGGTATACATAGGTACGGCCTACTTAGGTGCTTTACCAACCTCGACTGTATAAATTATATATGATATCTTGAAAATATCTGGATGTTCACTTGCCGCTCATTGTGGTTCTCATTATAAAAAAAAATATAATATACAGTGTGAAATCTTAATGGTTGTTTTCCCGCGGCAGGACGATTACCCATCAGTAGTACTATCGAAACACAAAGTTAAACTAAAAAAATTAAATGTTTTTTTTTTTTCAAATCATTAAAAAAGTGTTCATAAACTCGAAAGAGCGAGAATCAATAGTAGTGCACTAGACATAAAGTAGGTAGATACCTACATGAGATGCACGTACCGCCGCGTACCTACATATCGCGCGATGCACTACTGTTGGTTCAAGTCGCTTTCGAGTTTTGTTTATCACAATTGTTAATCTGCCATTTATGGAGTCTAATATTTTTTATATATATAAATCGATTGTATTACCGATACAAACTCATTTCGCTTCGGGAAAACAACCATTAAAATTTCACACTGTATAAGTTATAAACTCGACAATGCTCGTGATCTATATCGATAGATTTGTTTCCTTCTGCTTGTATCTGCCTACTGTGTCAACATCGACAACGAATGCATGTACCACAGTGATATGAAGGTGCTGTTACGTTATTTTTGTAGAAATTAAACCAAATATAGATATGTTATTGAGTTTACTTAGAATAAGTTGACGCTCAATTAGTAGTAGTTCACATAGTAGTAATTCGAAACCAGAAATATGCCATAATTTTTAAGAATAACCTTTCTTACTACAGTCTGCTGAGCAGCCTTTGTTTAAAAAAATATATTTAGCTGTGAAAGCAATGTTCAATAAATTTGAAGTTATTATAAATTAATAATTGTCTCGAAGTTATCTTTTTACGATCGTTTGAATTGAGCTGCTCAAATGCTATCGTCTGCACATAAATACAGGGTGTTATGGATTAAATGAATGGCTTGAAAAGGGACCAAACCTGAACTCGCGAAAAAAAATAAACTGCTGCATACGTTTATCTTGGCATTACTCAACAAAACGTACTGAAAAGAGGATTGTTGTTTTCGCTATTTGAGTTTCGGTCTCATAATAAAATTCGTTCGTAATAATGAGCACAATTACCTAATTTTGGGTTTTGCGTTAATCTGTTACACTTTTTATTATTGTTTGCGTCTGAGTGATCATTAAAAAATGAGTCAAGCCAAATTTGACTTAGAATTCTAAAACCTTATAGTTTTAAAACTTATTTTATTAAGTTTCTCTTAAGTATATTTAACGTGTGAATGTCTATGGCCAGTAGAATTTAATTTAATTTTAAATTTGGCTTGACGGAATCACTGACTTGTGAAAAATAACTGTCTCGATTTTATTAATGTGCTCAATTTTTAATGGATGCTCAATGTTGCTTAGAAATTGAACTTATTGAGTTCAACCGTCTCGAAGTTAGATTTAAATAATTTAGAATTTAAAAAAAAATGGCTTAAAGCAACGAAAATAAAATTTAAATGTTAATAATTATATTTCGTCGATGCAAAAAAAAATATCCAAGTAAATTGTTTCTAAAAAGAATAGTAAAAATGCATCGTCAAACTGCAAATAAATTAAAAAGAAACATTTATAAAGTGCAGAGTATATACGATAGGTACTAAATATATTATTAAATTGCTTAGAAGCAGTATACATTTTATATTTTATTGACCTAAATATGTTGTTAGCCCCGGAGCTTCTACAGGAAGTTACTGAAATTAGAATAAGTAATTAAGCTATAAGAAATTATATTTCAATTAGATTACCCTACAAATTAAAAAAAAAAGTTTATTATTTACTTCGAATTCGGAATAAAATTAATATAAATTTTATATTTTTACGCAAACTTTAAGGTCATCTTAAAATTTATGTTACTACCAGATTTTTGTTTTCGACATAAAATCAGATAGAAATATGATTTCTTATTGATCATTTATACAATTAAGTTAAAAAATATATTAAGTTAAAATATTATTGGCATAATAAACTTTAGATAATAAAATATGATAGTACCAATTGTGTACGACATGAAACAACAAAATCATGAATGTCTTCCAAGCTGTAAAATATTTGTCTAAGTTGGTCACAAAATATTGTGATAAGTAATAGAGAATAATATATTAAGTTAAATATTATGTATGTGTTACAAAATATTACAAGTATAATTTGTTAAATTTAATATTAAAAAAAAATTACTAAAAGTGTTTTATAAAATACAGGTGTTAGACTTAATGTATTCATTTTAAATTGATAAAATTATTTTGATTCAAAATAGGCGATTCAAATATTTATTTTTATAGTAAAAGTTAATGTAGGAAATATATTAAATATATTTATATTTTAGGTTTCTATGATGAATTTTATGTTACGTCAAAACACCTGTATTATTAGATATTTTAACACAATCTCCATTAGTCTAAGTGTTAACAATCATGTCCATGACACCACAATTTATATATAAATAATATATATTAAAGTTAAATAAATTTTAAAACTACTTAAAACATCTCCCTACCCTTATTTGTATGGAAGTACAAGCGCTCCTAAGTCGTTTTAAGGTGACAATAGATATACAGTATGTTAAATAACAGAGGGCGGTCCCTTAAACTCGTTAATCTATATCATTAATAGATTAAAATAAAAATATCAGCATAGTAAAATAAGCATAAAATAATCCGAATTCAAAAAAATAATTGATTGACAATAAATTCGAAACATCCTGTTTAAAACCAAAATAGTAGTGCGGAATAATACTCGTAGTAACAATGCCCAAACCGGCAAGTACGCGTGTACAGAGTGTTTCTTTGACGTATCAATTTAATTTTTTTAGTGAATATTTTAATATTAAAAAAATAAATAAAAACATTTTCTTTTCGAATGGTAATATTATTTTATCATATTAAGGATGCTATACTATTGCGGGTTAACGCCCTCTGTTAGTTAACATACTGTATTTATTTTCCTAGGTATACAAGATGTAATCAAATCGACTGGCAAAACTAAATAGATTTATGATACCAATTACATCTGAGAGGTATTGCCCGTCATTTTAAGCTGACCTTGTATTGACAATCAACACACAAGTGATTAAATTATTAGTGTATCCTTATGTCCAACAATACAAGGCAAAAAGGCGTATATATTAATGGTGCCTTTTTGTGCATACGATTTTGTAGTCATAGGTACAAGAATAAGCCAGTGCTTAGTACAATATCGCATTCTTGCCGAAATACACAAATACAGGAGCTCTATCGATTTCATTTTTAATCTACCTTATAACTGATGAAACTCTTTAGTTTATTAAACAACGAATATAGTTATTGTTTCATTGCTATACAAAATCGTAAATTATTATACAAGTCTACAAATATTTATATTTTGACTATATTTAAACAATATATTTGTATTCTAAAATATAATTAAAATATTGTATAATTAAAATATACAAAAAAATGTGAGTATCTACTTTCGATATACTTTTGTTATAAATCATTCAAGCAATTATATTGTTTTAGTAGATATTATTATTTATTTTGTTACTTTTATACTTCACATTTGTATTGTTTATCTCCGGTAACCCAGTGATATTCTTGTTCACGTGATCTTAATTTAAATTGTTACCTTCTACGTTGTTCTTTATAGGTCTGTTATTAATAACAATGATTAAATAATAGTAGTAGCATTACATTTAGTAGTAGTCATTATTAGATGTGCAATTTTAGTAAATAGACATTTTTTTCGATATTTAATGCCAAAATAACTGTTTGGTTTCATATCATACAAAGTAGTGAATTGTTCCGATAAATAAATAAATATAGATAAATTATAATCTGTTGTTTTATTTTAACTTTTTATATAATTATTTTATATTAGTATAGATTAGATAGATACTTAATATTTTACTTATTAGTCAGTTAGGTACGGTTAACATATCTTTTATAAAAAATATACCTAGGTACCTAGGTATGTTGTCGGAGATTTAGGTATGTCAGAAATACGTTGACCAATTGGGGAGAATTATATTTAGTGTAAAAATTATATATTTGGTGGATTTGAAAGCGGTTGCGGTTTAACGCGTATCGCGGGCTGACATTCACCAGTAGAAAGGAAAACAGGATAGGACTGACCTGGGAATACACAGCGGCTCCTGGCTCTGGCGATGGTCCACGTGGAATCAGCGGTTCTGCTAGGATGACGGTCCGGGCCCCCGTGTGCTATGGCGAGTTGTCGCCGCGTTGGTTCTTGTCGAAAAAGCGCCGGAGGCTTTTTTTTTTTGGAATGGACTACTCGCAGTTCAGCACATTAAGGCTGGTTACTGCTCAACCGGGCAATAAGCGCCGGCGGCGGTAGGCGGATGGTTTTTATGCAAGTGTAGGATATACGGTGTGCGGGGAAAGGGGTTGGCAAATGTCAGCCTAACGAGATTTTTTATAATTTCGAAATGCGGGTTTGCGGAAAATTATTAGATTGACGTTTACGACGTAAGTGGCGAGCGTAACTTACCCTTTTGAATGTCTGTGTACCTACAGTTGTTTAAAGTAATGATTTTGCACAGAACGGATTAAGTACATTTCAGCTTTATTCAACTCCGGAACGGTAATTACACTTTTACAATCTTTGCGTGGAATAATAATACGTAAAAGTCTTATCTCTCTATCTCTATTTTAGTCTACTTATGTAAACTAAAATGTGCAAGATTTTATTCCAAGATGAAAATTTCTGTGAAATAGTATAAATTAAATCTGATTCTAGAGAAGCGGACGTATTGTGCAGTGTTAACGATTTGAATTCAGGTAATTCTTCACAAGAGGTAGGGGTAAACGGAGTAACAGGCCATTCTGATATGGGATATTGAAGCCATTTGGGGCCGTGCCACCATAAATCATGTGATAGTAACTGTTCAGGCAGAAGACCTCTAGACAAACAATCACTCGGGTTTTCTTTACCACTAACATGATAAAAGTGTTTTGAATCAAGATTTTCTTGACATTTAGCTACGCGATTACTAACAAAAATGTTCCATCTATGTGGGGAAGAATGAATCCACGAGAGGGCAATTTTAGAATCGGAGAAAGCATATCGACGGTTAAAAGGAAATAGGGTATAAGCGACAAAAAATGAAATGTTCAGGAGAACCGTTCAAAGTTTTAAATTTTAGAAAAACTGACGTAATTTTGTCATTTATTAAGATATCGTGAAATCTAAAACAGTTATAAAATCAGAAAAAAATGGAGCATTTACCGGTATTTTTAGTTTTAATGATTTGACGCTATTTAAAGTGGTTTTTGTCGCTTATAACAATAGCTTTTAATTTTCCAATGAGGAAATATGGCATAAGATACAAATGACAAAGTAAAATATTAAAGGATAAGAAGCCTAAGCGACATACTGATTTCTCACACAGCAAGGTAAAAGGGGATAAGAGACTAGACAGTTCAATAAGTGTTATAGGAAAAGAAGGATAAGGTACTTTTCACAGTGGTTGTATGGAAGCTAATAGAGCACAAGAAACAGTCGGCTTTCAAAACAATACCAGGATATAAGACATTAGTGACGCACAATGTCGCTTGAAAGCAAAGGAAAAGAAGGATAATCAACATTTGGCATTGCGTGAGTCTATGGAAATATGGATGAAAAGACACCCCAAAAATAATGAAGTAGCGCAAGCAACACGATCCTTCATCAGGATAAGAGCTAAAACGGGTATTGCACTACACTGTAATTTTGTCCCTAACTCGTAAAATAGGGTGAAGTATTTTAAAATTATTAGGGAGTCGATTTTCATACAAAAAGATTAAGGATCCTTAGTCTTAGGGGCCTGTTTCAGTATACCGTACCCGTTCAAGTGATTCTAATAGGGTAGTTGACTAAAAAAATCTAATTAGTCCGTCAGATAGATTTCCAAAAAATATTGGACACGTATTTTTTCTTTTTTCACGTAAACAAAAAATGAAGACGATACAGAGCGTTGAAAACTCGTGTGACGTCACTACTCGCTACAATTTTTACCGAGCCGTAACGTCACAAGCCCCAACTCCTGATCTTTGATGCTTTGTATCTTCGTCAGTTTTTATAGATTTGATAAAGGAAAAAATACGTGTCCAATATTTTTCTATAATCTAACTGACGGACTAAACATAATCATATATTTTTTACTCAGGAAACATCCCTATTTACACTAAATAGTAGATATCAAAGATGATAGTTCGTCATTATAGTTATTTTAATGTCACCTACTTACCTATTTACTAACAAGCGGATAGTAGGATTTTTTTTAAATAAAAAAAGACATTTTTTATGTTTTCAATAAGGAACAATCAAAGCTACTTAAAAAGGAGTGGTTAGGTAGCCAACCCGCCTGCCCAGCGTGGCGATTATGGGCAAATACCTTCAATGCAGAACAACAAAAAGCCACGGCCTCCAGTTCCCGGCGGTCCCGCTATTCCTGGTCATGGTGGCGACCACGGTAACGGCGGGGCGGGGGGTGCCAAGAATCTCCGAGCTACAGGAGGCCACCATCACCATAAACTGAAACTAACCCTGGCGACGCACGCTACGGCTTGACTCGCATCTGACGCAACTCGAGGTGAAACTTGGGAAAATTCCCCTTCTACAAGCACATCCAGTACATCAGATGACCCGATTCCAGGGTTATCCCTGGAATCGGGTCATCTGATGTACTTCCGAGAGGGAGACCAACAATCCCAAGGCGGCGTTGGGTTTCTGGTAAACAAGTCCCTATCTAACAACTTTGTGGAAATGTCAAGTATGTCGAACAGGGTAGCGTACCTTATTGTGAAGCTCACCGAGAGGTATAGCCTCAAGGTAGTGTACGCACCGACCTCGACACACTCGGACGACGAAGTGGAAAATATGTTCGATGACGTATCGACTGCCCTCCACTTCACTACAAAGACATAGTACACCGTTGTCATGTTGACTTTAATGCCAAAGTGGGAGTACAGTATTGCTGTGAATAGGTAATAGGATACCATGGATTTGGAAGCAGAAATCATAGGGGGCAAATCCTCGTCAACTTCCTCGAACGGCAAAAGACGTGGACGTGGCAAAGCCCCGACACTATGACCAAACATGAGATGTCGATCTCATGTTTGTTCATCATGAATGACAAGAGGCATATATTCAGAGACGTCTCCGTGATCAATAGGTTCAATACCTGTAGCGATCACCGACTTGTCCGAGGCTCTCTGAATATTAACTTCAAGGCCGAACGTGTCCGTCTGATGAAGTCCAGACTCCGACCAACTCTGCTCCAAACCATGGCATGATCTGAAACGTTCCAGGCAAACCTGTAAAACCGATTCGCTGCCGTGGAAACCACAACAGACGTAAACCAGAACCTCTAAAATGTGACTCGGATCCTCAGGGAAAAGGGTACGAGATTCTGAGATATGCAGCGTAAGGGCAAGAAGTCTAAGCTTTCAGAAGGGACTTTAGGGGTAATGAAGGAATGACGTGAAAGCCCACCCGTCACTTCGTCGGCAAAGCGATTTCTAAACTGAGAGATCAACAAGCACGTACGACAGGACCTCCGGGGCTTCTTGACCACAGCAAGTGGAGAAGTTGTTTCTTTGAAGCCAGTAGTCTTTTCGCAAGTGGAAGACTTCTATAGCCGGTTATACGCATCGCATGCATCTCGTCCTGATCCCAAAAATGAGGGTTCTAGAGCCACATTGACACGCCATTTAACCGAAGACCTGCCAGAAGTCCTATGGCATTAAGTCCGCTTTGTACAGTTTTTTTTTACTAGTGCGTAAAGTTTTAATAAATAAATAAGTCAGTATTGGCGAAATCGAGATCGCTCTTGGGCAGCTTAAAAATGGAAAAGCCCCTGGAGAAGACGGCGTTACCACAGAGCTGCTGAAAGCTGGAGGCAAACCCGTACTGAGGAAGCTCCAGAAGCCGTTTAACGCTGTCCTGTTTGAAGGGAGAATTTCAGAGGCGTGGAGTAGAAGTGTGGTTAAGATAACCACACTTCAACTCCGTTCTTCAAAAAGGGAGACAAGACCCTATTGAAGAACTATCGACCCATATCCCTTCAAAGCCACGTCTATAAGCTGTTTTCAAGAGTGATTATGAACCGTCTTGCGCGAAAGCTCCAGAAGGAACCAGAACAGGCTGGGTTTCGGAGCGGATACGGCCGCATAGACCACATCCACACAGTGCGGCAGATTATACAGAAGACCGAAGAGTATAATCAGCCCCTGTGTCTAGCACTGGGATATCTGGTCTGTTCTTAAGTCCCTGCAGCGCTGCCAAGTAGACTGGCGATACATCCAAGTGATGAGATGTCTCTACGAGGCCGCCACCATGTCCGTTCAAGTACAGAATCAGCAAACAAGCCCCATACCGTTGCATCGAGGAGTGAGACAAGGGGATGTTATTTCCCCGAAATTGTTCACTAATGCAATGGAGGATATGTTCAAGACGCTGAACTGGAACGAACGTAGTATTAACATCAATGGCGAATACATCTCTTACTTGCGATTTGTAGATGATATCGTCATCATGGCAGAAACGCTGCAGGACCTACAACAGATGCTGAATGATCTGGCTGGCTTTTCTGTAACATCAACATTGTACACTTAGTTCGCAGTAAACGTTTTGACTTTGACTTTGGATAAAACCAAGGTCATGTTCAACGAAAATGTTCTACCGGAACCGATTGCGATTCACGGTGCAATTCTTGAAGTTGTTCAAAACTATGTGTACCTCGGGCAGACATTGCAGTTAGGTAGAAACAACTTTGAGGGCGAGGTGAATAGAAGAATTCAGTTAGGCTGGGCAGCGTTTGCGAAGCTACGTCGAGTCTTTACATCGTCGATTCCACAGTGCCTAAAGACGAAAGTCTTCAATCAGTGCGTCCTACCCGTCATGGCATACGGAGCAGAAACGTGGAGACTTACGGCTCGTATGGTTTACAAGCTTAAAATCGCTCAGTGGGCTATGGAAAGGGCTATGCTCGGTGTGTCTCTGAGGGATCGCATCAGAAATGAGGTGATCCGTCAGAGAAGCAAGGTCGTCGATATAGCCCACCGGATTAGCAAGCTGAAGTGGCAGTGGGCTGGCCATATTAACCAACAACCGTTGGAGTAAACGAGTTCTAGAGTGGAGACCGCGTCTCGGCAAACGTAATGTATGACGTTCTATACTACGTTTGCCGAGACGCACGGTGGAGTGACAATTTGCGCAGGACGGCTGGCAGAAACTGGATGCGAGAAGCCGAAAATAGATCTAAGTGGAGTGCAATTGGAGAGGCCTATGTCCAGCAGTGGACTGCAACAGGCTGTTGATGATGATGATGATGATGATGGGTAGGTAGCTAATACTGCAGCTAGCAGGTAGGGAACTTAAGAATTAATTACGAACACTTGGTATGTATCCGTAATATTAACATTTAAAAAGGTAACAAACATAATAGTAAATAATAAAAAGCTTATTGGGTATTGTAGTATAAGTGACGTATAAGTATGATTGTAGAACGTGGAAGTAGGTTATAATGTGGTTATAATCGACACCATGATATCTAATTTAATTTAAGTAATAAGATATTATCGACAAAACTGTATTTATATTGTACGCGGAAGTAAGGTATAACCAACAGTGTGATATTAAAATAAATTTAGGTAATAGAGCATAACCTGCATAGCTTGCATAAAGTACTGAATGGTAATAGGGTATAACTGACAGAGTAATATGAAAATGAATTTCGTATATAGGGTACAAGCGCCATAGCTATGTTAAATTACGAAATGGAAGTAGGCTATAAACAACGTTTGTACTTTGTGAGGGAAAAGCTTAAAAGGCATAACCAACCGAAAGCTCGACACCCATATGAAGTAAAAAAGCATTACCGACAACAAACACAAAATAAATCATTTTTGAAGGGGCACAAGCACCTTTGTAGCAAAAATTACTTGAATTTTCGTCGGTTACGAAAACTAATACTATGAAAACGATTTTTTTTGCTAGGGCATAAACGCCAAAAAACTCATCGTAGAGCCATGAGAGTAAGCGCATTCGAAAGAGCGGAAAATTTTACGTAGGATGGCATATATAACTCATTTTTGACCAAAATGTCGCTTATGCCCTACTTCCTTTTAACCGTCGATATATATTATTGATTGCTACGCGAGCGCGGTAAGTATCATTAATTAATTTTATAAGTTTAGATAAAAGAAGAGCGGCACACAACTCAAGACGAGCTAAAGAGAACTTTCACAGGTGCGACCTTGGATTTAGCACACACCAAACGTACGTGTGTGTTCCCATAGGAATCAGTGACATGTAAATACAGGACACAGCCGTAACCTTGCATACTCGCATCCGAGAAACCAATTTAACAATGTTTATTATACAGTTATTAGAAACGGCCAAGTGACGCGGTATTTTTAATGAAGAAAGAAGCAATTGCTCTTTAAATTTTTGAAAACGCGATACGACAGCTTGTGGTGGAGTGTCATCCCAGTCGATGTGAAGATCCCATAACTCCTTTATAAGTAATTTGGCAAACAGTACCACTGGCGCAGCAAAGCCCAGTATATCCCACAAGCGAGCGATAGCGGAGAGAATAGATCTCTTGGTACAAGTCTCATCTAAATCCGATGTAGTAAAAGTGAAGTTATCCTCTGAGGGTATCCATTTAAGTCCTAAAATTTTTAAATTATCCTTATCTGAAAAGTTTATAGAAGCGCGGTTGGATTGCGGAACGGTAGATAACAATTCTTGTGAATTACTTGCCCACTTGGTAAGATCGAAACCACCAGCTTTAAATAAAGCGATAAGCTCGCTGGATAGAACCTTAGCCTCTTCCAAAGAAGGAATGGATGTAGCCAGGTCATCCATGTAAAGTTCTTGCGAAGCTACAGCAGCAGCCCGTGGGAAACGATGCTTTTCATCTGCCGCTAACTGGCACACTGTACGCATGGCTAAGAACGGACTAGATTTAAGCCCAAATGCAACCCGATTAAATTGAAATTCGCGAACAGGCTCAGCGGTATTAAAGCGGAATAATATTTTCTGATATTTTTGATGCTCATTAGTAACAGCAATCTGAAGATACATTTGTTTTATATCTGCGGTAATCGCGATTGGAAATAAGCGGAATTTTAATAATAATAAAAATAAGTCAGCCTGCAAATTCGGCCCTGTGTGCAGAATGTCATTAAGTGACACGCCATTATGACATTTTGCACTAGCGTCGAGGACAATGCGAACCTTAGTAGTCACTTTATCTTGCCTAACAACAGGATGATGCGGTATGTAGTATCCCTTATCGCGATCCACGGTCGGATTGAAAACTATTTCCGTTAAATAATTTTTATCCAAATATTCTTGAATAATTTCATTATAACTAGCACGAAGCGCAGGATCTCGTAATCTAGAATATTCTAACGAAAGTAAACGACGGTACGCTACAGAACGGGAATCTCCTAATGAATCTGGATCCCTACAAAAAGGTAACGCGGTACAATATCTGCCGGTAGAATCACGTGATATTGAAGCACAGTACTGTTGTTCACATTCAATCTCTGATGGACTACAAAAAGTTTTCTCGGGAACTTCCTCGAGACTCCAGAATTTATGAAGCGAGTCATCCAACGAAATGAAACAGTAATTTTCACACGTTGTGAAATAAGTAGCGGTGTTGAACGCGGAGGACGCAGGGTTACGATCGTATCGAACAGCGGGTATATCACCCATTAAAATGTACCCGAATACGGTTTCAATGGCTGACGGAGCGGGAGGTGATATTATTGTTTTACCTAATAATAAGAATGGGTACAATTGTGCCCCAATAAGCAAGTCAATATCCCCGGGCACATGCCACGTAGGATCTGCTAACGGCAAATTCACTAAGTGTTTTACTATAGACGGATCAACATTTATATTAGGCAGTTTATCTGTAATACAATTAACGACAAGAGCGGTTATGCAATAAGAATGTTGTTTTCTTTCGAGCTAATGACCATGTTTACGTAACCATCAATAGGACGGGACGCAGACCCGACACCTTTTATAAATGAATTTGTAAGCGGAATAATGTTTAAATTAAGCTTTTTGCAACAGGCAGAAGTAATAATATTATTTTGTGAAGCGTTATCAATTAAGCACCTAACTAACACATGTTGATTGTTATTGTTGTTTACGTAAACCTGAGCAGTAGATAAGAGAACCGTATGGCGTGATGAATTAAAGGCGCAAAGCGTATTATTATTACTGACGGTAGACGACTCCGTTTTTACGACACTGTTCTGATGAGAATCAGACGGATTAGACGAAATAAAGGATGAAGAATCATTTTTATTTAAATGTAAGAGAGTGTGATGATGTTTACTACACATATTTTACAAACGTGGGTAGACTTACATTGCGAAACAGTATGCGTAGTGCTGAGACAGTTTACACAACCGCGTTTATTTTTTACAAATTCTAAACGTGATTTAGCGTCGTAATGATTTAAATGATGGACAATAATAGATTTGCGAATGGTCTGATTTATTGCAAAATAAACAAGCGGACTTAGAATGCTTGTTATCGCGGGTAATGAATGAGGACTGTACGCGGTGATCGGTTATTATTATTTTTTTTAGATGCCGAGGTGGTTGGCGCAGATCGGTCAAGTATTTTCGCTTGAGATTTAATAAAATCAACAAGATCCTTATAAGAAGGAATCTCAACATCGCGCTTATGCATTTCGAATAAATGCACAGTTGTGGAATCTAACTTTTTTAATGCTAAGTTTAATAAAATGAAATCTTTTAAATTTGGAATTTGTAATTGTTCTAAAGCCAAAACAGATGCGTGAAAACTTTCAATAAATGTATTTAAAGATGCAGAATTATTCGTGGCTGGTTTCATATTAAATATATTTGAAATATAATGAGAACCTAGGGCCCTTACATCCTGGTATTTATAAACTAAACTGTTCCAAATATCTTGATATTTATCGCCTGACAGTATTATTCCTGTGGTTAAATGTAAAGCGGTACCCGACAATTTACCTATTAAATATTGAACCCTATGAGAATCAGTGAGGCTGCTATTATTATGAATATTTGATTTAAATGATTCGTAAAATACGGGCCAGTTTTCCATTTTACCATCAAACGAAGGTATCTGTATAGGCGGGAGTTTGAAACAAACCTTATTTTGTCCCGCGGCGTTATCAGTTTGCGCGGCCTGACCACCTGTAGCGACAAGTGACCTCGATCGTTCTAGACGAGTATAGATACCGTCGAACGCCGTTAAAGTATTGTAATTTATTTTATATTTGGGATCTAGTTTTAGGTTAAGGATGTTTATTTGATCAAGGTTAGCCATGAATTCTTGCCTTATTGTGGATAAAATTTCAGTGTCCGCCATGAATGCTTCCGCGGACCGAATTTTGGCTTCTAGAATTTTAACTTCGATATTTTCCATTTTTGCAAAGAATAAAACTAAAGATGGCGGTACCTAGCAGAAAAGCGTTAAAATGCGGTGAAGCGTAATTATTTAAAGAAATATATTACGAAATTTACAAATTAAACACAAATGATTTACTTCGAGACACCTATTGTTCACTAATTATTATATTTTCGTGCAAAACGAAACGATAGATAGCGGGAGTGAAGAGGCGGTAGAGGAAAAATAAAATTAGCGGTTGTAGTTAAGGTATGGAACCTAGCCTACGTAAAATGCGGTTTTTTACACTAAATAGCGGTTTAGGTATATTATATTTTCGTGCAGTACGAAACGATAGATAGCGGGAGTGAAGAGGCGATAGTGGAAAAATAAAATTAGCGGTTGTAGTTAAGGTATAGAACCTAGCCTACGTAAAATGCGGTTTTTTTACACTAAATAGCGGTTTAGGTAATCCGGCCGAAGGCGAACCAAACAATGGGGAGAATTATATTTAGTGTAAAAATTATATATTTGGTGGATTTGAAAGCGGTTGCGGTTTAACGCGTATCGCGGGCTGACATTCACCAGTAGAAAGGAAAACGGGATAGGACTGACCTGGGAATACACAGCGGCTCCTGGCTATGGCGATGGTCCACGTGGAATCAGCGGTTCTGCTAGGATGACGGTCCGGGCCCCCGTGTGCTATGACGAGTTGTCGCCGCGGTGGTTCTTGTCGAAAAAGCGCCGGCGGCGGTAGGCGGATGGTTTTTATGCAAGTGTAGGATATGCGGTGTGCGGGGAAAGGGGTTGGCAAATGTCAGCCTAACGAGATTTTTTATAATTTCGAAATGCGGGTTTGCGGAAAATTATTAGATTGACGTTTATGGCGTCAACACCAATTGAGCTCAATCGACGGAGTCTAGTAGGTAGGTACCTACGTTGTGCTTGGTCGTGCTCGACCACAGAAATCTTAATAATAAGGCAAGATTTCTGTGTGCTCGACCATTTAGAAACCGCGCGTTCCGTGTCGTATGATGTTTTGTGTTTGGTGGCGCGATATGATGGCTGATGTTACTTAGAGAGATGTACCATCTCCATCCAACACCAGAATCCATCTATCCATACTTACAAACTTTCGCGTTTATAATATTAGTAGTATTAAAAGAGGTTAACCAACGTAAAAACGTGATTCTAGGGTACCTACAGACAATAGACAAGTAGGTACTCGAAAAGTTTTGCGAGTGTTTAAAGTAAGAAGCATTGGGAAAACTTGTGTCACCAACTCTTACTTGACCGATTTTAGTTCTTATAAATCGATTTTATTAGGTATACTATCACTGCATAATACACATAAATGCCAATACAGTGTGAAATCTAAATGGTTGTTTTCCCGCGGCAGGACGATTACCCATCAGTAGTACTATCGAAACACAAAGTTAAACTAAAAAAAAATATGTTTTTTTTTTTCAAATCATTAAAAAAGTGTTCATAAACTCGAAAGAGCGAGAACCAATAGTAGTGTAGGTACTAGACATAAAGTAGGTAGATACCTACATGAGACGCACGTACCGCCGTGTACCTACATATCGCGCGATGCACTACTGTTGGTTCAAGTCGCTTTCGAGTTTTGCTTATCACAATTGTTAATCTGCCATTTATGGAGTCTAATATTTTTTATATATATAAATCGATTGTATTACCGATACAAACTCATTTCGCTTCGGGAAAACAACCATTAAAATTTCACACTGTATAGTAGGACTATTGTTCCCGGGTCGACGCGGCGACTTGGTCGAGTCACCGCGGCCCTTAAACGCTAAGTTCATAATTAGGAACTACGGCTTTTAGTGAGCAAATGTCTGACACTCCCTTCCGCTTTAAGTATGGGAAGTCGACCCACGACTTGAAAAAAAAAAATGGTTGCCCACCAGATACAACAACCGTCCGATCGAAGGATCCACGCTGTTCTATTTTGGTTTGCGGGACTTCATTAACTTATTTCAAAGCAAGTTGCTTGTGAATATCATGTCGTGTCGCCGACAGAGTGAGCTCGGGATTTGGGGCTCCCCGACTCGGAAAGGTTAGGTTAGAAGGCAACATCTCCTATATGGTTATTTTTTTTAAACCATTCAGAAGTAGGAGCCTCGCGTGGCAGTTCTCCGTCGACTACGATCACATCCCTGTACCCTGCCAAAGTAGTCTTGTTACGCAGACAGAAACTACGCCAACAGACTGAACATAGTCTGTTGGCCTAGTTTCTGTCGGCATTTGGTCGCATACTCATAATATTAGATATACATACCAGTTCCGAATATGAAAGTATTTTGGATTATCCTGTTTTGTATCTATTGTTTTGTTAGTAAAGCCCGCGGCTAGCGTGTAGGCTCGGCCGGGCAGAAAAACCTGTCACGTGTCAAGCGTGTCTGATTTAGAAATTAGACATTGTCTCCATATCCTCTCCAGAGCTCACTAACCGTAACAGATGATTTCTGATGAAATGATCTGCTACGGTTAGTGAGCTCCTTTATATCTCTGGAAGCTGAAGCTAAAAGTAAATATAACTTGTGTTGAGGCAGTAAAATCAGGTAGGTACTGTCAAGAGGCAGCGGTTAAAGGTACAATAAAACAACCCAAATACATTTCGTTTCAATTTATATCAGTTACGTCACCACAAACAGTATGACACAATATTACAGGATGGAAACCTTATTTTACAATATAATCTAACAAATTCAATATTGTTAATCGGAAAGCTTTGCCGTATCGAAATTGGATTTAGAAGTCACCATAATTGTAAAAATAAAACAATTAACTTAAAGTACCGTATGTAAATACTTACTCAGTCACTAGGGTTAATAACTTGATTAAAATCAAGATTAAGTTAGTTCTTAAACATTTCGAGCCTGTAAGGTGAGTCATGATCGAAGTTAGCTTCAGTATAAAAATAACAAAAATACTTCGTAGTCAACATTGCATAAAAGTAAACAAAAAAAAAACAGACTAATCCAATTTCGACATTCCGAGTGCGTAGTGCGAGTTTTATAGCAATTCGAACCATTTCCAACGGGCGACGCCGGAGTGCTTTTCGCAATGTCAAAGGGAATTGAAACGACCACGAAGCAATTAAATGTCATATTTGCATGGCAGCTGATCGTAAGCTACAAATACAAACGAGTTTATTTGTTATTAAAAACCCATAGTAAATTGACATATTGGTTCTCGACAATCGCTTCAATTTCCCTCGGCGTCGGCCGTAGAAATCGTACTGAAGTGAAGGAATAAGTACAAAACTCGCGCTAAGCTCACTGGAGCGATCCTAAAATGTTATTGGAAAGAACAGGCAATTGTCACGATCAAAGTATCGTAAGTACCGGCTATCACATATAGCAACGATCACAGTGACTTTTTGTTCGACTACTCACGTCTAAATGTACATTAAAGGTAAGCGTACACAGATCTGCACCAGACGCATCGTATCATACGAAGTAGTCTACAGTATTTGCAGCAATCGATTTACCGACGCAACCGCCTGCAATCACAGTGCAAATTCTACAATTCTTAAGCAAAATTACAAAGAAATAGTAGTATTAGCACTAAGATTGCCGAATGCCGCCACCAATGTCATTTGGCTTATGATAGCGAGCAGGGAGTGACTACTGCTGCCCTACCATGACGTCTTAAATCCATCATGGTCCTGTGTCAGAGAGAGACGGAGTTACACAATACGAATAGCACTATCCCTTTCCCTCACACTGAATCATGATAGCATTGGCACTTCGTAGTACGGCCAGATTGGCGATCAGCATTGCGATTCTATAAACATCTGACAGCTGTCAAACCGTACAAACAAGATGGAATGACAGTTCACTTTATGCTCTCGCCAAACCGCCATGAGGATCACTGGACGCACTTACAAGACCTCCCATACAAAGAATACATAAGACCCGTTTGACACGATCCATCCGATGCCGAACTCTGACAGCGTCCTAAGTCAGTATGAGAGTCGGTTCCACGATCGTATAATCGTCCAAGCTGGCAGTAATAAAAAATCTTGTTCGTTACGTTTAAAGCAAAAATTCGGTACTTGCGCTAAGTTACTAACCTTAAAAAATAAAAAGCATATTTTTTTTTTATTAAAAAATCCTTGTAAACCCACACTTACCCCATCACAACCTCCTAATCTGATCACAGCTTTACTTACGACAATTTTACTTTACTCTAACTTTGAATTTTACCAGACATACGCGGTTTAACAAGAATGTGTGCTGTGGCCATAGTGCGAGATTTTATCATGCTCGATCACGTTAGCGTGAACTACAATTTATATTGAAACTGAGTAAGCGCCGTCTTTACACTAACGGAAATCCCTTTTTTTTTAAATCACTTTGATACAAGCGAACGTGTACGTTAACGTGATCAAGTACGTTAAAATTCTCGCAATTAGCCCTCTGAAAACATCAAAATATATAAACAAAAACGTCATTGGATTAACATTGATCTTTTGTAACGATCTGAATGAACGAGAAAAAAGTTACCTTGGTATTTCTTCTACAGTGGTGTATAATACATGGGTACGCCTCCTGTTACATAACATTTAAACAGAACTGACGGAACATGGTACTACCCGTAATTAGGGTTGCTTAAAAAAAAGAACATATCCCGGGAAACCCGGAAGGGTTTCCCGGGATATGTTCTTTTTAACAAGAAGCAATAAAAACCTTAATTGCAATACGTACGGGCAATAAGAAGGTACTGTTTTACCGGCGAAGCATGCTTGGCAGCTAGTTCATTGTTTTATCACTAGATGGCAACTGGCAACTTTCTCTAATGAAAAGACTAAAAAATTGATGAAAAAAATATTTTCATCAAAAATGTAGTTTGTCCTGGTCATGGATTAATATCGAAGATATATAATATACAATTTTTTCGTTTTCTACATATACAAGTAAACTTACCAAAAAGGTACGGTAAACAAAATAATTTGTCCACTATATTGTGCTAAATAAACTTACCTAATTTAAAAAAAAATGTTCGTTAACCATTTGTGCGATATTTTTCTAATTGTACGCGTATTTAGTAATTCTCGTATATCTGGTAAAATCCCTCACACTTTTAAACATAAATCCATTAGTTAGTACTTAAGGGATGGGCACTCAGTTTGCGTGAGACCTGTCAAAAAAGTATTGCCATATTTTTTTGCTATTTAGTGCGGCAACATTGTTATTCAACCAAATCGCATACACTTTGGTCGGGAAGCTGATTAATTAAAGATATAGGGTCTGGCACATCACATTTGACATGATATAGTGATAGAATTAGTGTCTATTTTTCACAAGCTTCAGCAGGAGGCTTCGCCCGCACCTATTGTTTAAATGGAGTATCCCAAGGGATCATTCTAAAATAAAAAGTACTATTTCAGTCTATAATCTGGGCTTTGTGCCGTGTTACATCCAGATCCGTTTAGCCGTTCTGCCGTGCCTGACCCGTCCAAATTCCAAACTTTCGCATAAATAATAGCAGTAAGATTCCATTTGGTTGCTTCTTCCCACCGACTATTCATCCTTTAGATTCCGAGTGACGGATTTCTATCAGTATATCTGCCTACTAAATCTGATCCTATATTATAGCCTTACACAGAGACACAGCCACACTAATATTATAAAACTGGAGTTTGTTTGTTCGGTTGAACGTGCTAATCTCAGGAACTTTGAAAAAATATTTAATGTTGGATAGCCCATTTATCGAAGGAGGCTATAGGCTATATAACATCACGGTGCGACCAATAGGAGCGGAGCATCAACGAAAAATGTTGCTTAAGCAAGTTTTTTCTCTCTCTTATACAACGCAAACGAAATTGCGCGGATCAGCTAGTATGAGATCATTTGCTTCTTTGTCTAGTCCTATCATGTCCAATAGGGTAGTTAACTAAAGAAATCTGATAAGTCCTTCAGATAGATTTCCAAAAAATATTGGAGACGTATTTTTTCACATAAACAAAAAATGAAGACGATACAGTGCGTTGAAACTTGTGTGAAGTCACTACTCGCTACAATTTTTACCGGGCAGTAACGTCACACGCTCCCACTCCTGATCTTTGATACTTTTCATCTTCGTCAGTTTTTATAGACTTGATAAAGGAAAAAATACGTGTCCAATATTTTTCTATAATCTAACTGACGGAATAATTAGAATCATATTTTTTTAATAAGGAAACATCCCTATTAAAATCCAGCAACCAGCTCCTCAAACCTCAAATCGCGTTTAGTTCACAGAATAAAAAAGCGAATTCCATACATTCAGTGTAAAAGGTGAATAGGTAGATGTCTTTCCTAGGCCTTCTTTAATATGTCTTTTCCTAGTCCGACCAGTCTAAACACTCAAACTGAATGCCCACTAACATTATAGAAATGACAAATGAATTCCACGACTATCAAAACTGGAATGCATGTGGATATCGCCAATAATGTGTTACGATAAGTTCGGGATTAGTACAAAAATAATAGTGATCCGTTACGGTTTGCGATTGAATGATAATGTCGTCGTAGAAATAACTTTTAGCGTCCTTTTTTATTTATATCTCAGTACAGAAACAAAAAATCCGTAGCAACTTTGCCGTATTTGTTCTAAAAATCAGCAGAATCACGCTAAAAATACAGGATCAACATACATTAACTGGCATTATTTCACAGAAGTGTTGCGTTTCGCCAGCTTATTTAATTTCACCCTGTATCAGGTAGTCAATAAAAGATTGAACTAAACATAGTAAGTATATGCTCGCCAACAATATTCATAAAAAAATAAAACTATTGTGCTTTAGACCACACAACTGAAAAAAAAAAAACTTCTTTACAGATAAAGAAAATGTGTGCGCGCACTGGTCTCTCTTGCTGCTACGATTTTGATACAAAAAGTAATTCTCTCTCTTTCTATCTTCACTCATTTATATCTCCCTCTTAACTTCCGATCGCTTCGACCGATCATACTTTTTGTAACGCTCTTGTCACGCATTCAAGTGCGTAAAGCAATTATACTTCAAAAACCCTTTTAAACATAAGACACACGCAGACGAAATGTATCAATGACTTGAAACTCAGCTAAAACACAAAATGTTTGAAAATTCTTCAACTGAATTAAATCGTTATCATTATCAACGACATTATCAATCTTACATCGTAACTATAAAGCAGAAGTTCTAAGGATACGATGCATCAGACTAAAGCTAGACTGTAAAATATTAAGTTTAATTAAGTATTTATTGATGAGCAGAGTATTTAGAACACTATTTAGCGAGTTTTCCCACTGTGTTGTGAAGATACCTCACAGTCGTGAATCGTCTTGCATATTTAGGTCGATATCATACTCAGATGCCAGTATTAGCATATTCTGCATTTTTAGCACAACAATTTCTTTTCGGACACTGGGGCCACATTCGCAGTAGCGAGGAACCGCATATAAAGCTATTTTGTATGCGGAAGGCCTTCTCGCTCCAGGAAATTGCACGATGATATATGTAGAGGAAAACTGATCTCTCTGACTGACGGAGCTGGTCTGTGCGTTTAAGTATGTATATCTATCATAGCTGTAATCCTGCAAAAAATTTACATTATTATACGCTATTTATTTTGTCTCGCCACGATCCTGTGTTAACATCTTACAAATGACACTCTTCTTACTACGAAAAATCATCACAACACAGAAGAAACAGTGACTGGAACAAGAATAGTTTCATAAGTGCAAACTGCCATTACAAAATCACGATAATACTAAAAATCCACATTAACCTATGCAAGTTTCCAACTATCGTTTCCATAGAACTTCGGCCAAATCTTTTATCTTACAATGTCACACATTGCGTTAAACCGTAGTTTACCTTAAATATACATGATACACACTAATGTACTTATATTTTAACAGATTTCCGGCCCGGTACCGTTTGGTACCGCGGCACACTAAATGCAGACAGCGATCAAAGCACAGTGAAAACTAGTGTTAAATGAGAGTTGTGAAGAATTGATAGATAGGTTACTTTACTTTGGCCCTTTTTTGGATGGGAAATTATCGAATGAATCCTAACGCTCTGGTTGGAGCAGGAGGCAGTGTCAAATTCTTAGGTATTAACAAAACCGTGCTCCTTCGCGACTCAGGGCCGCGGGTAACTCGTTCAAACAATTTGGCAACTCTGGTTTACTTTGGACCAAACTCGTTTATCCGTAGAAACGATAACTGCGAGTAGAACATTACCGACCAGCGGGCGTACGAGCGTAGCGTAGCGAGAAAAAGGGATGGAGCTATATAGGGTGTATAACTCTATCCCTCTTTCTCGCTCGGAAGACTCACGTTTTAAGACGTCATGGTACGCCCACAGGTGTTAGTAACAAACCAATTGTATTAAGAACTTTATAGTTAGTAGCCGATTAAAATACATGGCGATAAGAATAAGTTCTATGCTGGGGTACTTTAAGCTTAGCTTACATATCATTATGAGGTATTTTTTCATGTCTAGTCGACATTATTTGCGGTCTACACACAAGTATGAAAATATACCTAAGTTATGCAAGCCAAGCTTAACTTGAATCTTGGTCCACAAATCAGATTAAGCGGTAACGTGGTCGATAATGTTGAAGGGATCCAAATTATATTTGTTACAAATAAAAAACCGCCTTAACAATTTTTCACAACTCCCTTCCTTAGACCAGCCAGAGATCCGGAATTCCAGATCCTGAATATGCAAGCGTTAGCTTTGAACTCCATTTTACACAATTTACAAGTTTCAACGACACGGATCTTAAGATCCGTCCCGGAATTCCGGATATCAAAAACCGGTTATACGAAAAAACTACTAGAAATGGACACTCTCAAAGGTGAACACCTATACACGAACAGTTATTAGATTATTACGTATAATGACTGGATTCGCCCGCAATTTTATACAGTTAACATTTACATTACGATTTTAGTCTTTAATCTTATAACAATAAGAACCATAGTAGCTTATTTATAAGATGACAAGAGACTGGAAAGTTTGATCGAAATGAATACGGGCTAGAGAACTTGGAGGGTTGAAAAATTACGCATATTTGTTAAATTAAGTTATTTTTGTAAAAGGTTTGTAAAAAAACATTTGGAAGATTTATTTCAAAGTGTTATTTTATTTAATGTTTGGCCCTATAAAGCCTACTCGTCAATTTCAGAATATAAAACGTAAGTATAGTCATAAAAATGATCAAAACTTTGGAAGGAAGAATGCTCGCATTGCGACTTTTTTATGATAGCACAACCTAATCAAGGGTTTCCACCCTATAAAAATAACACAAAAAATACTAAATATTATTATGTACAAAATATTCCTAAACACAAACAAATAAAAAAAATATAGCAAAGCAATCGCTTTCCTTGTTCATATCAACAGCTGTAACTGTTTTATTATCTATACAAGAGTTGTTTATACTCATAAGTGTTCTCATGCACTACGACCCTTCACAAGCGAATTCTCACACTCTCGCTTCAAGGTTAAAGTTCAAAATCGTAATACGAAGATTTCGGTCTCAAAACCGTTGACGTTGATGCGATTTTGATCTTTCTGGACTCAGCAAGACACCTATATTCGCTTGTGAAGTAACTCGCCTGTAAAATCAAGCTCTATGGTACCGCAAAGCTACATTATTCCTCTGGAAATACGGCACATCAAGTTAAAGGATAATTTTAGGTTCTAGTTTGACCTCTGTCACGCCTATTGTGCTATTAAGATCGTGCAATCAGAAAGTTGGCAACGTCGCAAATAACTGTCAATATGTTTAATTGATTTGTTTTCATTAAGTACTGTAAGTATAAACAAATGACCGACTACCATCCACAAAATATTGTAGTAATAATTTTCCAGTAATATTGAATTAGTTTAAGGTGGAGGAAAGTTAACAAATGCTTGTTTTACTTCTTAAACTGATCATGAACCAACCTAATAGTATCGTGTTACCCAGAAACAGGGTTGCAGTGGCGTGCAGTTGTTCGAGTTGGGTAGGCCAGAAAATAATGTCCAAAACAAAAACACACCACATTATTCAGGGTTGAACTGTGGTGTTTAACTCATTTCATTAAAAATCAACCCTGAATAATGTGGTTATTTTTTTTAAATTTATTTGGTCATTTTCTCTGGCCTACCCTAACTCGAACCACTGCACGCGCCTGCTGGGTTGTGGCGGTCATATGGGCAGTAGCTACATAGAAACACTGGTATTCATGCGTCCAGTTAGACTGGAAGTGGACACGAAAGTAACATGTATTGCCTAACTAAAACACTAGGTAAGATGATATCCATCTATTCAAAGTTGACATCTATTTGCGACGTTACCCACTTTTTCATTGTAAACTCTTAACCTTTTGAACGCCAGAAAATAAACGCATCGACGTACCCCCCACGCCAAGCCACAAGTTCACCGTTTCGTTTGTCACATATTTGTGACATTGGCGTACCGGGTAAGCTTTTGATTGTCATATATGAGTCGTATAGAATCAAAAACAGCAATCTGACTTTTGACTTATTAATTAACGGTAATTAGGAAAAGTAGATTCATTATTACAAACAGCATTTTTTTTAATGTGTATTTATAATTACGTACCTACGTTTTAGAATGTTGAGTTCATTATTTTAAGATTTAATAAGAATTAAATTAATAGTTAATAATTAAAATTATCAGATTGCTGTTTTTGATTATATACGACTCATATATATGTCACTGGCGTTCAAAAGGTTAAAAAAGCGCGTGTTTCGTACGTAATTCATCAACCCTGCCTGAGTGTAAGAAGGTAAATAAATTAAAAAAAATACTAAAGCAAGCACCGACAGAGGTAGAAAGAGCGCTAACGCAGTGACTCACAATACGATACAATGGAAGAGTTGACGCGGGAGACGACGGGGCTAACGACATGTACGGAGTTGTTCTTGTAAATAAAAATATATACACTTGAAAATAAAATCTCTTGGAACAATATAGAAGCTATTTAAATTACGCGAATTCTTGAATAATGCAAACAAGCACGGAAGAAAAAACTTCTCAATACAAAAATATTATATTTAACTTGTTCATTTTTGTTCCTATAAATAAAGAATAATCTTTACTATCGAGCCATAGGAAATATCCAAAATTAAATATGGACATTGTTAACTTCTACAATTAAAGGTATTGAGGCAATATTGCCATATAAAGTCATCATAATATAAAAAAGATGACTGTCAAAAATAATAAAAATCTAAGTTAGGCCATCATTCTATTAGAAAATAATAATAAATAATTTTCTCAATCGTGCATAAATATAATCTTCATGTCACAAAACAAACCTCTTAAAATAAAAGTACCCTAACAACACCACCGTCTCCCGCGCGGAATCTCACTAAACTATGGCAACATTGTTTACAGTCCCACTGTTAACTATAGCAACACTATCTGATCACTTGCTTGTACCCTATAACCTGACTGCCGCTATAATTCGTTATCTCGTCTACCTATCTATCTCTCTCACGGCCATTCTCCTTTGCAATCTGAAAATAACGAAAATATATATTAGCAAGAACGAAATGGTGCTTTGTATGGGATATTGATAGTCTATTAGTCAGAGAGCTGGCCACTCAAAGTCCTATATTATCTTACCAGAATTAAACTATTTGTCAAAAAAATAGACCATTGGTGATTCTAAATATAATTTGGTATTAGGCGTAAGACTTTGACCTGTAAACTATCTTGTAACTTCCAAACAAAACTAATCTGTTGGTATAATGATCGATACGCGGAACTTAAAACTGCTGGTCTGCCACGGCTGATGTAGGCTGAGACAGCGGCCGGCCATAACCAATGAATCATTCCATCAAGTGTTCCTAAAGAAGCGAATGGGTCAAAATGCCTAGAATTAGCCATCCAATGCCCTCTTACACATATTAATTCCGAAACTATACGTCTGAGGCACCCTTTGGCGGTTTGAACTACTCAATTCAAACCGCCAAAAGGTGCCTCAGGCGTATACATACGCATGTTCGTGGCAAATCTTGTTAGGTTATCAGGCTAAACGAATTTTGAAATATTTAGCATGTCTAGCTTGCTTTAGGTAGATTTTCCCCCTAAGCACAGAATGGCCTATGTGCGAAATATTGTTTTTGATTTATAAAAACAAACAAAAAAGCAAGGGGAAGAGGCAGTGCACAATATGTTTGCGCACACACTTGTGCACTATGTATGTCCCACGCTGCTGTAAAGTGTCCGTGAAGATTGGTAGATTGGGTGTATCTATCAATCTTCACATACACACACACCCACCACTTGCTCGCATAAACACTATTTCAGGATATATTTCTAAGTGTCTTTTTCTATTATTAGTTATATTTCGCTGAAATATGACTAATGCAATTTTTTGTTGAAACATTTCTTCTTTCTTTTTGCACACTACTTTTACCATTTTATCATTTGTAATTGAAGAGCGGGGCCTCCTAGCACAGACTTATATTTTACTTTAAAAAAAAGAAGGATAAGAAGGTCCCTATGTAAGCGTCACAGTATAAGTTTGTACAAGTTTCTGCAATATTTTTTAAAATATATTTTGTATTGACCTCCATGGCCGGTCAGGAGTATAAGTATGTACCTCTCGCTCACTGCTTGGTGTGGAACTCTTTGATGCAGAGCGCGCACGACCAGGAGCCCTCGGGCGGCGTGTCCAGCGGCGGCGCCAGGCAGTACATGTGGTAGCCGCGGTCGCAGTCGTCGCAGAACAGCAGCTGGTCCTGGGAACCGGAGAGGAAGACTTCATTTCATTACATGTTTAACATGATAAATCCCAAATATTCATCAAGAGTTGTTGCAAGCTACTCGCATACAAGTTTGATTACATTATGGGGCACGATCAAGCCATTGCTTACTTTTTAGTCAAGTTAAGATTTTTTTTATATACCTTCATTTTTTACAACACCCACGATCAAAATTGTTGAGCGTAAAATTTTTGTTCTGCACTTTTTTCATGCACTCAATCGTTTTTAAGATGCGTGCGCAGTTGGATTGATATCCATATTTTCGTACTTAGTCAAAAGTAGGCTCACCAACCCTCTACCAACCTAATATGTAACCTAATCAAACGATTAAAAAACACGCCTGCCACGTCAAAAAGTTAACTTAAAAATTAAAAACAAGATAGATAATAATCAGTTAGTCATAAAAATGCAGACTTTTTACGTTAATACCTATATAGCAGTTTGATCTGTGTCTATGAAATTTAGGATATTAGTTTATCTAGGGCAGTGGTACTCAACCTTTTTTTTATATGGGCCACAAACACGTTTTAGTCATGCTGTCGCGGGCCGCAAGCAAAAATAATTTAGGGGTAAAATAATTTAGGGTATAACGTTTATCAAAATTACCGATATTCTTTAATAATGAAAAAAAAAAAACGAGGTAGTTACAATAAATTTTTTTACTCTGCGCGTGCACTATTTCGCCGATGCGTCGGCGAATGGGCGTGACATTGAAAATGGGTTTTGACTTTACCAAAAAAAGTTTTGTGCTTAATCCGAGGTTTGTATGATTTCGACGCTCCAGGCGCTCCACTACTCTTAACTGCATGCGGGCCACTGATAAAGGCCCGGCGGGCCACATGTTGAGTATAGCTGATCTAGGGTGTCTCAAAATATAAACCAAATTTGGTATGCTTATGTTAAAATAGAGTTTTAGTTATTAATGTATCAAAAATGGCCCCAAATGGTTCGTGTAATATTACTCAAGGTGCTGCTCGCCAGATCTTTTTTCTTGAACTTGGCTTAACACACTGCCGCATGTCTAGATAAATCAACAATACTTACATCATTATCACTGGTACCGCACACAGAGCAGCACTTACACTCGATGCACTGCCAGCGGTACTTGCGCACCGACACGATCATGTTGACCGTGAACTGCAGGCATGTGGGGTGACCTGCACAGTAGGGAAGCTATGTTAATACGTGTAACGTGGAGTTATGTACGATCATTTATGTTGAAGTTATCATGGTTTTGGAAGCTCTTCATTTTCTATCAGACAGACTGTGACCACTGTTGGTAGGGCAGGGGCATTCTTAGGGAATCTGTGGAAACGCGGCTTTAGAAGATTGAATCGAAATATACAGGCTTGTATCTTACAAAAAAAAAAACCAAAATGGCTGCCACATAGCGGGGAAGTGTATTAGCCCAAGCCTAGAGTGTAATTGTACTTTAAAATAGTTTATAATTAAGTATTTAGAATATCGCTAGTCCATGTCCTGACACACTGTATATCCATTTAGAGTGAACGTAAATTTTAGGAATGAAGAGCCCCAAAACGTCATAAAAATAAAACAAATTCACATATTGTAAGGCACATAGTATTTTCTTACCTTATTGAATCTTCAATCGCCATCGCAATTTTTTATAATTTTCTTTATTCATTGCAAATTATTATAAAATAGGGAAAAACAATGTGCCGAACAATAGTGAAAAATAAAAAAGTAAATAAACAACACTTAGAACATTAATGACTTACAATTTATTTAGAAGAGAAAAATAAAATGTCTAAAGGGAAGTGCACATTCACTATTCTTCAGCACAGCTAAATAAAAATCGACTAGGTATCGAGTTCATACAATTTAATTCTGATAAAGTAGCATTGTTTTACAAAAAAATAAAATAATAAAAGAAAACATGAATAACTTTTATTTTTTATAAATTCTCGGGCTTACGCTAAAATAAAGGAAATATATTGTAACAACAAAACGGAAACATTTGATTTTTTTATATTTTAATCTTTGGGTATCCGCATTTATGCACTTCCCTGCAGGCATTAAACTTTTTAAAATAAAATATATAGATTATGCCGAGATAGATAACAATAATAATATAAGAAATCAACATTTGGTACCATCGATAAATATTTATATTAAAAAGTGATAACCTGGTACTTTAAAGTATCAAATAACACAACAATTTGGAAAACACGGAGTCATTTAACCAGACATTTCACAATTAAAATCCCACAAATATAATGATTATTATAATGTTTTTTAGAATGGTTATAATATTATTATTTAATATTTTAGTAAAATTACTAAACATGTATTTCATCTATAGTGATTGTTATTATTTATATTAATATTTTATATAAATATCGCCGACATAGGTAACCACAGAATATATACCATTTACAGGGTGGTTATATAAAAACAAAGCGAACTTCTTGGTATCTTATAATTGGTGCACGTTTGAATAACAATAGAAAAAATCTTCATAAATGTTACCGGATTACTATTTCAAGATCAGAAACTTAGCATAATTTTTTATAACCACGTCTCCGTTAATCACTGTAAATATATATATAGAAAAACAACCAGTGTCCACTTCATTTAAACAATCACCCTGTACAACAAGTTACATAAAAGACAATTTAATACGAACTCTATCGAAGGTTACAATTGCACATACTAAGGCACCTAAAGAGAACAGACAATATTAATATAATATTTATTTATTATATAAAACGGTAACTTATCTACTACTTTCCTACTTGCCGCTTCCCTGACGGGCTATATGCGGCACTAGGGTTAAGTACATAGGTACCATTATCAAAGCGAGGGCTGTACAGAATGGAATATTAATGGCCATAGTTTCATTATAATATTATGCTTCATTATTTAAATTATTATTGGAAATTCTTAACCGACAGCTAAGCCCAAAATCTCAGGAGCCAACAAAGGAGGCTGAGGATATTTAAAATTCTAATCGACATAATATTTTAAAATAACGGTGAATTAGTAATCTAAAGGATGAATATCGTCGAGTGTGCGACAAAATATAAACTAAATAGCCTTGCAGCATTGCAGTGCAAAATTGGAGAAAAAAAAGTTATAATTTCTTCATAATGGAAAAAAAACAATGAAGATAGGAGAGTTAACATCGTATCCAAAATACGCCACTGAGTACAGTCCCCTTAAATTTTCAATTAAAAGATCAAACTAGTGAACAATGTCAGATTCCATCGTCACGATAACTAACTATAAAAAGTATATATTTCATAACTAATATAGAAATATACTATCAAGAAAATAATTGTCATTATATGGTAATATATAATAATATATGTAAAAATTCTAAAAACTAATTTCGATTAAAAATTTCTTAAAATTTAAACAAAAACATTCTATTAACAGCTATAGGAATGATATTTTATGATCAATGCGCGCGATACCATAATGTATCGAAAAATAAATAAAAGCAGAGACACTTTAAAATATATTATTAAATCTATGGTCATGAAAAAATATAAATGTAACGATTATATGGAAGGCATTTTTAAAACTGGCCTTTTATGAAAAAATATGTACAACGGTACAAAAACAGCGCATTGGAAAATAACGTTAGTTTTTATGAAAATCTACCTTTCAAAATCTTTGGGTTAATATACAAAAATTGGTGATAAAAAGGCACGTAAAAGCTCCTACTTTATGTAATGTTTTAACATATGTAATAAGCTACTATTATTGACCCGTCTACAATTCGAATTATATTATAAACACTATTATACCCCGACTAAATAGTTCTTGAACACAAGAAATGGTAAAAAGTGTGTATAGGACTTTTTATTGCAAACCACACGCAATGTGTTTAAAACTAGTGACGATTCAATGTAAAATTTCAGTATCTAAGTCCGAAGAAAACTCCTGAAATGGAAGTAGCTAAAAGTACGAAATCATTTATTTCATCCCATCATCAGAGGCGAACAATATAAATAATATTATTTAACCCCTAGCACGGGAATAAAGGGTACCTAAAGATGGACTATCAACCAAGTTTAAACCTGCTTTATAAAACCATCTCTTTAAGAATCCGATGTAAAAGTTGTTCCTAATGATGAATTTTGTTTTTCATATTTACAAAATAGACGATCAACCGGTTTTATACCGATATTGGGTTTAAATCAAACTATAGCCCATCTTTAGTAGTACCTCAACAACGATTGGAGACATTTGAAAACTATATATTACTCAAAACATGAATGTATAAAAAGGCCATAATTATTTCTATCTATACTTGCGTAGTCGGGTAACTGTGTCTCTGTGCCCATTATATCTTGAAGTTTTAAAAAAAAACTATTTATCAGATATCCTATTGAACCTTTTAATTCAGGTTTCTTCTGGATAAGCTTATTCCATCGTCGACTGTGTCTCTGTCACTTAGACTGGAATCAAGAGCAAATCCATATACGACGATAAGAAATGAGCAATATTTATTTTGTGTAGAAATAAAACTAGAGTTGGACCTAAGAATTTGATCACTTATAAAGCCACTGACTTTAATATGTCATTTTTTTACAGCCCACACATCAGAATGACATATGTTTGCCTTTTAAACGAAGGCACCGAAACCATATTGGGTCAAGATATATTGAGCACAGAGCAACGCGTGCAGTGACTTTGTTGCAGCGTGACTAGAAAGCTAGGACATCTGAACGATTGGCGCCAATGTAGAACTTCGGTTCTACAGGCGCCATTATTTGGCATCAAGCGAAGCTATGACTACATTAAGTTGTCTATAGTGTTGCCAGATTACGACTGTTATTATTGTTTTTACATATGTGAAATGTACATATAAAGAAACACATACCATTCTAATTTCGTATATTTTATACGAAATTAGAACGGTATGTTTTTCTTTGCAAGACGTAATAATTATATTAAATTCAATATTATTTAATAATGATTGTAAATTGATTTGTAAAAGATTTATAAAAGGAAGAACGTAAATAAGTACAGTAAAATATTAATATTTGAAATAAATCTAAAAGAAAGACTCGAACTGGCAACACTAAGATCTAATGTTTCTCACACGAAATCATGTAATTTTGATAAGGCACTTGTACTCACTAAAAATAATAAAAAAAACATTTAGGTATAAACATTACAACAGACAACAATTTAAAATATCTCATCATTTGGCATCCATCGTCACAAGTGTTGTTTTTCACATGGCAACACCAAGATCACATAGTGCATTGACACATAGATTAAAAAAATCTCACAATGATATGTGATTTAGATTATATGGATATTATATGTTCGGATATGACGTAGTATACTTTAGAAAAAGATTTTGACATATTTATTGTGATGCCACTATTCTAAGAACATGATTACAACATTAAAACTACTAAATATGCATCAAAGGTCTTTTCATTCAAAAATTAAGAGTATAAAACCTGGAATGTAACATTTTAACTAGCCAACAAACATTCTCTTTGGTAGGACCGACAAAAAATAACGGATGAACTTTTTTGTGACAGACAACAAAACACAAAAATAATACACTCCGTTTAGATGTTGTTGGGGCGGGTGACGTAGATGTCACTGTCGTAAGTTGGGCTTTGACGTGAGGGGGGGGAGACCGGGTACTGTCCGTACTCGTCGTTGAGTAGTTTAGTTTGAGAGGCGAAGTTGTCAAAGTCATCAGCGGAATAGGACATAGAGCTGAGTATCTCTACGACGCCGTTGAGTTTGATGCTGTCTCTGAGATGTCTATGGCGCTCACAGACGCGGTTCTCGAGGTGATAGCAGGTGGGCTTGGGGAGCCCGTTGCGCGGGGGGCGGCCGCGCCTCTTACCTGATCTGCCGCAGTCGGAACAGCTGACTAACTCTTCGGGTGTTCCCGTCTTCTTGTTTTCGCGGTCGTCGCCGAGACAGAAGTCGCAGTAGGGTGATGGCGAAGCCTGTAACAACGGAACATAGTTGATGATGTCTCATCTTGAAGATATTGATTGGACACATTTGACTGACAACGAACCAAATGGGAGTCTAAGAGAACAAAGCGGAGTTCCTAAACTACTAAACCTTGCTTGGCTAACTGGCTGCATCTATGATTGTCTCTAAGTAAAGAGTTATAGAAAGTTAAACGACAACTGCACCAGAATCCTTTGTGAAGTTATCCTTGTCTTAGTTCCGCTGAACACAAACCCACCACAACATACAGGTAAGTGGGAGAAACAATCGTGTAAAGCGAGTTTGCTTCTTACACGTGTCTCTTTTTTCGTTTACTTTTTATAACTTGTATTTTTATGTTGTTTTTTGTAGTTGTTGGGTTGCATCGAACAAATGTTTTATCTATCTACGTTTTCAGCGTAGATCTCCATTTATCCTTCTGCGCATCCTTAATCGCGGGACTTGCGACTTAATGCCTCAGGCATTCTCTACCGGTCAACCAAGGGTGGTAAAGGGACAAAATAACAGGTGCATTAATTCTTCAGCACATCCAAATTCTACTAACCTCCTTAGCCTTAGCGACATCTCCTGGCTCCTTAACCTCCGGGGCAGCCGAAGCCGAGGGTACAGGCGCAGGCGCCGCAGCGTGCACGGTGGCCGACAGCGGGACATGCGCCGAGTCTGAACTCGACGTGTCAGCGGACGCGGGTCGGGGCGGCGGCGACGCGCGGCGCACTGGCGGCGCGGGGAGACCGGCTAGAGAGAGACGACAGATGAGATAGCTGCTTGTGTGCTGCTTGGAGAAGCTGCACAGTTCACGTCATTCTAATCTTTTCACAAGTATAGCAGTGTAAAGATATTGAGCGTTGGCAAAAAAGCAATCGTTCAACTAAAGAAACATAAATTGTAATGCAAAATAAAATTATGGGCTATGATTCGCTATGACATTCTGAATGTATTTTGTGTTCAATTGCAGCTTGCTGTGAAGGACAGAACACTTCCAATGTATAGTTTATTTGCTAACAGTACATTTGAATGACAGTTCACAATTACTAGAAAGCATTGTCATAGTGAATAAGAGCCCCAGAGCCGTATTATAAAGTATTAATGCCCTCAGTATTCCAGTCCGAAAAATTGATGGTGCTATATCTCCATCTCTTTCGCACACAGGAATCAAGATACATTAAAACGTCATAATCTAGCTCAAAAGAACATACGACTAACTACAACAGCTAAAGCTGTAATGGCAGATAACTTGAGAAGAGACTAAAACGTTAATGAAGGTACAAGTGTTGTCTAACCCTCAGGAGGCGGTGTCGGGCGCCGAGCTGGCGTTTCCTGGAGGCCGGCTGGTAAACAGAATCAGGGTTATAACGTGGCAGAATGCTAAAGGCCCTAAAGGGAGATCAATCGAAAACCGTTTGTTAAACCCGATGATATTGACATTAATTTGTGATATTTGGTGTCACTATGAAAGTTTGGAAATGTGATACTGATAATCCACAAGTCTCCGAATTTCAGTGCGCAAGAGCAGCTTAGTAAATGCTTGAGACTAAAATGAGTAGGGCAATGTTTTAACTCTTGTAGCAGTTTGTACATACACACTGTGGCATTGAATTTCGTTAAGTGTGCATGCGCAAGTGGCAATTTATAAAAAGCATACCACGGCACTAACCTCTTTATATATATTCCAAATTCCTGAAATGTATTCGGCCCTGTGTTATAAGAGGTACTTGCACACCATGTTATATGGCCAAGTGTGCAGTAGGCGCGCTTGTGACACAAGCTCATATTTAACTTTGATAGATAAATAATATTGTTTAATATCGTTTTACATCCACAGAACAATAATGTAACGACATTATTTCCAATAAAGACATATTGGGAACATAACTCTCTTTGTTCTGAGTAAATAATTCCCGACTTCCAATACATAACTACAAAAATAAAGGTAGGAATAGTAGTCAAATAATGATGTATGAACACCACTTACGCTGCCCTCAGGACACTTGTGTGCATGAAATTATAAACATTTGTGAACTCACAAGAAAACTGGCAATGTGCATGCATCACTCGTTGCTACGGATATTATTTTAAATTATATTTTTTACATCTAGACTAGCTCTTCGCGCGCCACTTCGGCTAAGTACAAAAAACATCCCGTTTTCACCACCTTCACGATTGAATCCCTTACTGCTCACCTACATCATAAAAAATTCGTACGCAAAATTTTATGAATCCAAGGCCCAATGTTTTCGACTGCGTTATTGAATTGTCAGTCTTCCCTTTTATATAAATTATAACAAAATAAACGCAATACCTGAAAACTGAACTATGGAATAACCCGGAAATCGTATAAAAATAATTAACTGTTTGGTACAATTTGTCGAGTTATGCGCACAGAAAGGGGCCATTCATATATCATTTTGACCCCCCCCTTGTCACAGCTAGTCACATTTGTGAGAACCCCCTTCCTGGTGTGACGTCACATATTTAACAATTTTGTTCGTGTATTTGATCGTGTTTTACTTCAACACTTAGATTACAATAGATTTCGAAATGTGACGTCACGAAATCCCTCCCACCCCCTTGTCACACAATGTCACTCTTCGTCTACCCCCTCCCTCCCCCTTAACGTGTGACGTAATTTCTGGATGGCCCCAAATTTATGTGTGCAGACAATTTTACAGTAAAAGCTGTTCGTAATTACCGATACGATGAATCTTCTTCAGGTTCATTCTGTTATGTATGAAGTTTTCTCTAACTGTAAATAATAAATGTGTGTAGCCAATGTTGGTAGTGGTATTGGCGAAAGGGATGGTTGGCCATACGCCATAGTTCATTTCAGTTTGCGCAAAAGTTTGTGCAGCGTTTGCGATAAGTAATGCATAATGTGCACAAAATGTTGGCACTGTAATCATTGTCATTCCAAGTTTACTGGTTGCTCAGTTGTGGTCAGCGTTGTGCAGTCGTGCATGAGTATACCGATAGACTCTTCGCGTAGCGTTTGAATCCTCAAGTTTCTGGACAAAACTGAAATTATTAGACTATTGCTAATCTATATTGACCAATCTGAAACTATTTGGATCATCTCAAAACTATTTTTACCATTCCGAACCTATTAGGACCATCACCAATCTATTGAGTCTTTTTGGACCATTTCAAAACTATTCTTCTACTACCCAATCTATTCTTACCATCTTGAAACTATTCCTACCATCGTGCAGCTATTTGGACTATACCGAAATTATCGGATCATTCAAATTAGATTCGGACACAATTTATACCGTGCATCTCCAATCTTTTCAGACTGTCCCGAAACCATTCGACCTGTTCGAAGCATTCCGCAGGAATTCGAATTAAGCCGGCACCATTTGTTGTTTTGTCACTATTAAGAATAACCCGTAGCTATTAGATCTTAACCGTAAGTATTAGATCTAACTCGTAACTATTAGAACTTATCCGTAATTATTCGTACCAACCCGTAACTTTTAAAACCAACTTGGACTATTCGTACCAACCGGTAACTATTAGCACTGACCCGTAACTTTTAGAAATAACCCGTAACTATTAGAACTAACCTGTAACTATTAGAACTAACCCGTAACTATTAGAACTAACCCGTAACTATTACAACTAACCCGTAACTATTACAACTAACCCGTAACTATTACAACTAACCCGTAACTATTACAACTAATCCGTACCTATTACAACTAACCCTTAATTATTTGTACCAACCCGTAACTTTTAAATAGTTTTAAAAGTTACGGGTTGACCTTAAGTATTCGTACCAGCCGGTAACTATTAGCACCGACCCGTAACTATTAGCACCGACCCGTAACTATTAGCACCGACCCGTAACTATTAACACGGATGTCTAAATGACAAGAAGTCTGCGGGATATAATCAATACTTCGCATATATTTGAAACATTTAGCAGACTTCGATTTGGTCATAGACAACCTATGCTGATGATGGTTGATGGGAGGGGTTTCCCGGAATATTTGATAATTTATTGATAACTCGCTTTCACAGGGCGTTTATCGTTCAGTAAGAACCGAGCTGATATTAAAACAATGCTAAAGTTACGGCGGAGGGATTAAGCTTTGCTTACCTTTGTCGCTGACAAAGGGGAGGGCAAAGCTTAACCCCCCCCCGCAATACAAGATTACTAAAATTCCTCTTATGTCTTACTTGAACGGCTTATGTCGAGCAAAACCAAGTCTATTTAGTAGCACCAACCCGTAACTATTAGCAATAACCCGTAACTCTTAACACTAATCCGCAACTTATCGAACTAACCCGTTACCCAGTCTACTCATAACTTTTCGGATCATCCAGAAACCCGAACAAAAACATATCATGCTTAAAACTCACCAGCCCCAACAGCCGGGTTATTGAGGAACGTAACATAACTGTCTTGGTACTCCGTGGCGGGTTGCGCAGGGGGTGGTTGCAGCGCGGGAGGGGTGTGTGCTCCAGGTCTGGAATCGCGGGAATCGCCGTCACTCGCGCCCGCGCCGCCGGACCCGCCGGCCGGCTCCTTGTGGGTGTGCGTGAAGTGGTACGTTAGGCCCGGACGGGTTTTGTACTTCGCGCCACAGACTAGAGAAAAGTTGTATAGTTAGCGGTGTTTTGTGGTATACTGGTAAGGGAAGATTGAATTTTGTGCGATTTATACAGTTAAAAAGTTTCATTGGATAGAAAGTCAATCTAGAGAAACCGCAGATGACTCCCAGGAGTGACTTATCAATTTGTAGAAAAATTGTTGGTCATTTGTAAGGAATTCATGACTTTCAACAAATAGGAATGGAGATGTGGTGTCATAACTCACACCTCAATTAATAAGTCAGTCAATTCGATAGCTTTTTTTGCAACAAAATTCAATCAAACCCTACATGACAAACATAAAAGCACAACAAAAGAAAACCGATACTTACCGCCGTGATGCCTCCGTCTGCTTAACACACTATACCGCGATAAAATTAGGGTACCGACAGAATAACAGGTCATAGCGTCATCAGAACAGAGCATAGAGGAGGCAACACGACGGCATCGGCGTTACAGTGTGAACGAAGCCTTAGTTATAGTTATCCGTCATCAATCAATACATAGGTTTAGACGTAGTATGTATGAGAACATTTTGTTTTAGTAAGAGTTTTAAATTATATTGTAGAGAAGAAAAGGTTGGATAAGTTGAGCTTAATACGAGTAAGAGTATCTAAGTTAGATTTTTAAGAAGAAATCTCTTGAAATTAGGAAAAAGAAAATTGTTATTGGTACACATTTGAAATTAAAATAACGGAGGTATCTGAGGCAAATTGGTTAAATTATTGCCACTCGAACTTGGTTAATAAAAGATTACACTATATCCCAAAAAAATTAGCACACATTATTTTTGTAAAAAAGTCCATGTTATATTTTTGTCTAAAATGTTCTCATACAATATACGTGGTGGTAAGCCGGCCCGTCGTGATTATCGTTCTATGTTCAGTTCTAGAGGACGCACGCTTAGGGGCTGTTTGATTGATGACTTCAAATCTATGGATCCGCCCAGCGATAGCACTGACTTCATTATTGTTACTAAACGACCAAGATAATTGTCAAATTGTCTTGGCCGGGTAGTAAGTGAGGTTGCTGTTGATTCTGCTCTGAAATAAAAGCCTAGGAATACAGAAATATAGCACGTTTTAAAACATTTTTGAAGATAATACCATTTTAACGAATATCTGCAGGTTTGGTTATAAAACTCGGACTATAGGTATCATTCGTTAAATTGACATATCAAGTTCAAAATGTATAATTGCTTTCTATTTTGTAATGTTTCCTACCACACGTTTCTTCTTGCTGCTTTAAAATCTCACCGAAAAATCAAGACACTGATTTAAATCCGTTTAAATAAAAAAGAGCAAAATAAACAGCACTTCGCAAGATCCAAACTTGTAGTCAATCAAATCTTAATTTTAACACAAGAATAAAAAGTAATACATTGGATAATTTTATTTGTTATTCAACATAAATATTTCTTGTATAAATTCATAACAATCTTTGGGTGATAATAGTACACTGGCGTGCAGAAAACTGGCCTACGTATTAAATTTGCCCAAATTAGCAACGAAAATGCATAAAGATTCGGTACAATTTTCTGCACAGCAGTGTTGTTTGGATCTAAGAATAACATCAATCGCTTAATACTTCACTGCTTCATACATACAAGAAATAATAAAAAATATGAACACTATTACAGGCAAAGTATGTTAAATTCTGAACATCAGTCAGGCAATACCCACATTATTCCTAAGTTAAACCAAGATTAACTTAAAAATTAATCTGAAATGTTTATATTGCCCGACTCATGTATATAATTTAGTTTACGAGTTTAAAGAACTCCAAACTAATTTATGTACATGAGTAGTTAGTCTGTAAAAAAACGTCTGAAATCCTGTTATAAAATATCATCTCATTTATTTTCACTGTAAAATTTGTATATTAAAAATTCATAGTAAAAACATTATTGTAACATCAAATTCTAGTTATTCTGCAGATAATTTATGTCATATTTTATATAAATGTTAACCAAACGCAATAAGAGATTTACAATGACTAAAATTTTACCATAATACTGAAATTTTAACATATTTAAATAAATATTATTATGACGAATATTGCAGAACAATGAAGATTGTTTTTGTTATTGTAACATTTAATTGAAAAACCAATGAATAATTTCAGATCTTTAAATCGCTTGTTGCATAATAACTTGCATGCCATAAAACCCTTAAAACTTTGTGACAATAATGAAGGGCAAGATTTAGCACAGGCCAACAAAAACATAGGCTGCAAAACTTTAGTCATTGCGGAAGAGATAAACTAACAATTTCCTAAGATCTATTACGAGAAAATTGAAAAATAAATAAACTATCACAGACACATGAGTCGTACACGCTCAACCAATCAGTGCATCAAATTCAAAACATTGTGATTATAAAAATTGTGATTGTTTCATAAGATCCGGTTTAGAAAGGATTTATGGAGCTATGACTGATTTGGTCAATATTACGCAACGACAGTGTAATACGTGCTTAAAGTTTCATCCACACATATACAGGCCGTGTTCGGGACGTGGACTGGGCGGATCGCGGTAAGTCAAGACCGCAAAATCATAGACGTGTATTTTTTATATGAGCTCGTTCACACACATTTGTGATCAGGCAATGCCCGGGATGTGCTGGACAACGTTGTAATGGCCCACGGCCCGGCCACATCACGGGCATAGCCAGGACATGTGAGGATTAATCTTAAATTGTCAAAAATGTTGCGTGTCCCTTTATGGGACTTTCAACATAACTGGTGAATTCGTCTACCCTAGCGGGAATATAGGCGTGTTCTTAGGTTGTGGTGCTTTTCTATGAACGATTTTAAATAGGAAAATTCTTTTTCCGAACCCGTATAATATGCGAGTATTTAAGTGGCAAAGAAGTTATTCATGAATCGTTTTTTATGGGTTTTGTATAAGCACCTAATAGGCCTCTAAATATACTTGAACACATACATTTAGTAATTAAGGCACAATAACGCCTTTAAAAGTTAAACGTGTTGCAATCTTGAACTTACGATCAATCACAGCTCCATAAAAAAAAGAAAACGTTTAACATCGATTCTCTCTACAAACCGATTAGAATTGAAAACACCCCTAAACCTTATAATTATAAGCAATGCACCCAGTTTCTAAAAGGCTGTCCTACACTAAAAAAAAACTACACAGCAAAGTTCAAATTCCATTGCAATAGAAAATTATTTGGTACCTTTTCATTACAAATGGTCACTCAAAAATCAACTTAATGACAGTGGAATAAAGATTATCTAAGATACTAAATGCAGGCCTTTAATGTTTAAAAATCGCTAAGTTAAAACCGGCTTTACAGCTTTACATGTCAATGCATAATTACAGCTATTTGGCCAATAGAACAAAATCCTATCAAAGAAAAGAAATTAAACCTATCAAATCAGTTGACATAAGATTTGACAACAGAGCTTTAAGAAACCGGGAGGGAGTAAAGAGAATCGCATTTAAAACAATTATGTAAAAGATAATAATTACTAGTCTAGCCTACATTATAAATAACACGACTACGCTACAATATTCCGATTCAGTAATAAGGATAATTACGTGGCAGTGTTTAAATTTTTTAATTCAATTCATTGGTGTTAGTCTTCACTACATTTCGTGTAAATTGTTTGAACTCTCAGCATGTAATTGACTGTATCTACTGTGTATTTTTGCTTACATGTATTTGGTAAACAAACGCGTTACGAAAGGAATGAGGTTTTGGAAACAATCACACACTTTTTGTATAGTCTTGATGTTTGTAAGGAAGACATGCAAGCATGAAATACATTTCAAAACAATTAACCTTTTAAACGCATTAACTGTCTCAATCCCAGTACGCAATATTTGTTTATCAAATAGGACAAGTATAAAAAAATACACTTTAAACTTGTGCGTACAATCGACCACAACTATAGAAATTTGTTGGTGTGTTTCAGTTCTGGTTGAGTGTCCGCACACATAACTAATATCCTTCTATATGAGGCCTGCGTTATGCTGCCAACATAATAATAGACATAGAAAAAATTCGCAGCGAATCAGTTGACAATAAAAGATAATAAACAAACTAGTGCATTGGAAAGAATAAGGACTCTTTGCAATAATTATTTCTACCTACTAGCATGCTTAAAATAAAACTAAGAATCAGCTATTCAAGTAGTAATGTTGGCAGCAAAACTCAGACCGACAACCTAACAATGAAGTAATAGAAGACTTTAGGGAAGAACACTGTTACTGCCAACCTAAGAAAGTTAGATTTAAGGCAAACTTATGCCTAAAGAGGTCTTGAAAACACGCGGTTTCGTCTAGTTTACGCGTGGATTAGGATAGTTAACAAAATATACAGTAAAAGGTTAAAAGTCAAAAATTCATACACTCTTTTCTCACTGAGTAGCTATGGTTACGGATATTTTAGAAATTAATTAAACAACGTGTAATGGAAATAAACGCAATACCTGAAAAGAGGCCATAGTACACATCATTATAAACAACTTTTACGACGGGACCATCCCAGATATCGCGAAAAACAATCTGCGGTTCAGTATTTCTAAATTCGAAATTTATGGAAGAGTCGATTTTTTTTACGTGTTGGTCCCATAGTAAAAATTTTTCGTAATGATGAACCCTTGCAAAGTATTGCGTTTATTCTGTTACAACGTTGTAGAGCTAAAAGGATACATAGATTCAAACAAAAGAGATAGTTATGTAATTTTTTCGTAAAAAAGAACTTTTTATCTGGTCCCAGAAAAGCATGAATCTTTTTATTTCCGAACTGACGTAAATATAGCGTATACGCAAGTTCATGCAGATAAATTTGCACTGAACAGAATAAACAAAATTATTTTATTTACTTGTTGTAAACCTACCTACCACAGCATAGTCTTTTTAACCCAAAGGTTGAGTGGTAGAGAAGCAGTAATGTTAGCGAAGGGGGAGGCGGACCGCGTGCGAGAGAGGGAAAGAGACGCCCCGAGCGTCGGGAAACGCAGGGCGATTCCCGGCCACCGATTGCGCGGGCCTGCGGATGGCGAGCTATGGGTGGCTCGCCGTCCGATAGCAACACTGCGCGGGTCGTGTGCCACGCGCGCCTCAAAGAGCTGTCAGCAACGAAGACGGGGCCTCATAGGGTCAGTGCCTAGTTCTCTCTCATAGTACTATAATTGTGGAATTCGTTCGAATCATCGCGGCCCTGGAACGTAAAGGGCATTTGGTGGGACAAGGACAGGATTTAGTCAGTAAGCGTCTGAAACTCCCTTCCGCTCCGTCCAGAGCGGAAGTAATTTGATGATTTCCCATCCAGACAAAAAAAAATGGTGAAACATTGCGGAATTTGTTCGAAAGAGTCACCGCGGCCCTGGAACGGCATTAGTAACACGGGTAGGTTTTAGTCAGTAAGAGTCTGACACTCCCTTCCGCTCGCCAAGCTTGTGGTGATACAGATGTGTAGTTTTCTTGATGTCAAGAAGACTGCTGATTGTATACTTGTCAGTCTGGGACCACTATAAATGATTAAACTAAAAGGAACCGATTACTTTATATCTCGCGATTTTAACCCAGCACATTTTTTATTATAAGGCCTCAAGCATACCGACGCGTCTCTAGTTAAATAGAGTTAGAAGAGATAGAAGAATTAAAAAAAAAATATCGAAATGCCATCTAATAGGTAGCAGCATCTATGGGCGCAGCTAGATTCCGTTTTTAGGAGATATAGTACCAAATCGGTGACCTGCCCACTAGTTTTATTTTTGACTGTAATTAGTTCTCAAAATGACGACCACGGTTCAGAATCTGTTGATAATAAATAGAATTGATTATAGTAAATTCAATCTCGTAAACGTCATATTGAGGCATTCCGAATTATCAAATTGATTGAGGAAGTCGTAGTATTTTAATAATCAATATTGGTTTTTAGATAATCAGATTTTCAGATGAATGAAATACCCACAAGATTAAATTTGTGTGGCTTCACAAAAAGCCATAAAATATTCAACAGTACCTAGTGATGCAGGGCAATGCGACCATTAGGGATAGTGATATTTTGTCATAGTGGATAAATTGATCGCTAGCTACGCCCATGGAGCGTAAGATTATATTCAACTATTGTAACCCCCAAGCTCCTCAGTGAGATACTTCAAAAATTTTGCCTTAACAGTAACTCAATCTAAATGCATTATACTTTCGCAACTATATAATATAAATAGTTAAAAACTTTCCAATTCCTAACAGTTTGCAGTGTTTTGTAGAACGATAAACACATTATTAATTTTAATTAAAACCTACTAATTATGCTAATATTGCCAGAAAAAATAATAAACACCAAAAGAAAGAAAAGCTTTTTTAAGATATTTTAACCTAAGTTGGGCTTCCTGTACACTGCCGGATAGCAAGTTGGCCCAATTAATATTAATTTAGTTTTTTACCAAATGATAAATAATGTTGACTTGCCCAAACTGAGCCAAATAAATGTGAAACAAGTGTTGACAACATTTGTAACAAATAGTCACAGATTTGTCACATTTGAGTAACAATTTGTTCGAGATTCAACCAAGTTCGTCACAAAAACGTCACATTAGTGCGACAAAAATTCTCAGATATTCAAACATTCGAGATTTTTTAAACCATATCAGATCAATTCCACGATACAGTCATTCCCGATATCTCAAACGCTACTTCATTTTAAAGAGTTCTTTCTGTCCCTTTAACACACCAGAGGGAACGTGCACGGCGTAGACTATGCCATCTAGTGTTGCAAGTCTGAAACTTTTACGTTGTAAATATTTGACCTGTGCTGCCACCTATACTTCTTGCACTCTCCGTTTAATGGAACGTACACGAAGTAGACTGTGCCATCTAGCGTTGCAAATTTGAAACTTACAGGTAAAATATACTTGACATTGACGCAACTGTGCTGCCACCTATAGTTTCTGCACGTTCCCTATAACGTCTTGAAAACTGATTCACGTTTGAGATTAACTCCATCTCAAAAAGTTCGTTCTACAAAACACTGTACAAATGCATCACCTACTTATATTATTATCTAAAATTTAGCAATTTCATTAATTCCAATTGTGTTTAGAGATTCTTACACTAACTAATATTCACATCATACGTACACAACAATGAAAAGGCATGTTTGCGGCCCGTTGCAAGGACTTAAGGATTATTATTGTATGGCTTTTAGATTTGTTATGGAAGAACTGTAATATTCGTGCCAAAGTTAATATTTAATTAAAAGAAACTCTGCAGACAATAGCTGGCTGTATGATCCCCTTTTTACACCTCATTTCTTCAAAAACTTTTTACACGATTGGTGTGTTTAGCAATCAGAATAGAACACATTAGTTTGGCATGGATTGTTAAAGCGGACTACTATTGGAAGACTGTAATTGGAAGTTAAACGGATAATTTACATTTGAAACGACCACATTTTTTTTTATCTTAAATTATTAGCTGCCCTGTTTATTAACTTCAGGTTTTCTTACGGAATATTTCGTTTTTTTGCAAGCCAGAGATGGTCAAGTACCGCATTTTATACCCATCTCTATAGCTCACCTATACAGCGTATAACAGAATCATTATGACTAACTGTCAGTATGGGACAGTACTGAAAACGCGAACATAAAATCGACAATGTTGCTCGCGATTTTGCCCAATAGTAAAAGTTGTTCATAATGATGACTACAATGACTCCTTAAGAGTTATTGCGTTTGTTCTGTCACACGTTGAACAGATGAGGAAGTAACCTGGTTTAAACCCAATTCTTATCATAATTCTAGCCAGAAGTTAAAGCCAAATAACCACCGGCCATATCGATCAGTACTTTGTTTTGTACCATAATTATATTTTAGAATAGGGAACGTGCGCGGCGTAGACTATGCCATCTAGTGTTGCAAATCTGAAACTTTTACTTTGTAAATATTTGACCTGTGCTGCCACCTATACTTCCTGCACCCTCCGTTTAGGGAACGTGCACGAAGTAGACTGTGCCATCTAGCATTGCAAATTTGAAACTTATAATTAAAATATACTTGACATTGATGTGTCTGTGCTGGCACCTATAGTTTCTGCACGTTCCCTATAGTGGTCTATTTTCGAAATTTATCTAACTATGTACATATTATGTAAACAAGCCATACAATAATAACCCTCACACACAGCTGCTCGCTACGAGCCCGCCTATTTACTATAACGCTAAGTATTACAGTACTCATTGGCCCTGCACTATTATAACTATGCAATGCTTACTTCAATGATATTATTTTGTTTACTTATATAAATCTATACGGATTGAGGCAAGAGGTCAATGTAGACGTAGTAACGAATAAAACTGTATACCTGCCTTTAGAATTTCATATAGTTTTTTGTAAACATAGAAATGTTGCAACGTATATTGCAAGACTCTAGCCCTGACATACTTATGTACCTAGAGTGTCGCGGCAGACCGAGGACGCCGGGCGTCGCGAAACGCAGGACGATTCCCGGCCACCTGCTGCGCGGGCCTGCGGATGGCGAGCTATAGGTGGCTCGCCGTCCGATAGCAACCAGGCCCGAGTCGACGGCGCGTCGTGTTCCACGCGCGCCTCAAAGAGCCGTCAGCAAAGAAGACGGGGCCCCATAGGGTCAGTGCCTGCTAGGGTTGCGGAATTTGTTCGAAAGACTCACCGCGGCCCTGCGCAAAGGGCACAAAAAGGATCACGGGTGGGTTTTAGTCAGTAAGAGTCTGACACTTTCCGCTCCGCCCAGAGCGGGAGAAGTCATTTGATGATTACCCATCCAAAAAAAGTATTGGCGTGAAGTAGTGCAACATAGAGAGAAATGGAAGGAATGAGGGGCGACCTTTGCCCAGCAGTGGGACAGTTTAGACAAAAAAGAACATAACTGCCAAAGTGACAAAACCAGTGTGCAAAACATTTTTGTCTGCAATTCGTAGTCTTGATTTTACTATGACAAAATGTTTAGCACCAATATCGTATTACGTTCGTGTCGGCTTAGCAGCTACTTTGTTTACATGAACTATCTAAAATTCAAATAGCGGGTATAATTAACATGAAAATGTGTGAACTATACAACACATTGACACTATAATATAGGTGCTATATTATTTATAAATATATTTATTCAAAATGTATTGCCGATGCCAATAATAATAGAATATTAGATACTAATTTAATTTCATAAATATATACTAATATAATAATTTAATATTTTATTAACACTATTAGAATCCAACAAATGATAGATGCGCTCAGGTACATATTTTTTAAAAGTCTCCTTATTTACGAAGCAAAATCAATAATTGTAATTCAGTTTTCGAAAAAAGTTAAGTCAAATCAGGCATTTGTTAGTCTCTCGTGTGAAAGCAATGATAAGGTCGACAATGGAGCACTTTTGTCTAAAAGTAACCTGTTCACTCTACATGATTCATATAATATTTTATTAATAACCTCACCTTAGATTATTAATAAGACCCGATAGGCACTCTACAGCGAGGTCTTTTAAAATGACAACTAATAAAAAAAATTGTTTAACAGTCTACATTGACCACAAACCACAATAATGTGTTTATCATTGAATAGTTCTACAAACGCTCAGGTCCTATATTATACCATAACTGTTGAGCAAAAATTCACTTTGTTTTTTAGTAGTTTATGGGTTTCATGTTACAGTAGACAGATCCAAGCAGACACATATTTGCTTATTTTGTAGCACAGATTAGGTCAACTTATGATGGTCTTGGCTATAGTGACCTTCATGGCTACAAACTGTTTCATATAAACAAGTCAACAATATTTGTTGCGTTTCTTGCTGTAAAGCAGGCGATTTACGATTTCAAATAAAACAATCGTCTATCGTCAAAACGAAAAGCTTTGTTTCCACTGAGTTAAACAATTTGAGTTTGTGAACTTGAATATTGTGAAGTCTATGCAAAATTATGCAAAAATTGTAATTTTATTCCAATATAAATGAACTTTTAAAAGCCATTTTTGTTCAGAACATTGATCAGACCCAAAATGGGACTGTAACCAGCAGTGAAAAAAGTTCATTGATTACATTTCAACTTTTTTTAACTCTGGCAGCTTTGCTCTTTTGTGTTGCAATAATTAACTGCTTGGCTGTCTACTGCATAATAGGAATGTCTAGCTGTATTTACTATTGTTTTTCGATGCGGGGTATACAATCTACACTAAGGGTATGTCTATAAAACTATTCCTTATAAATTATTGGTTTATATCTTGATTGGTGTTGCTGTCATATATTGAATTTATGTTAGAAATGTTGACTGTGGGAAATGGGAATAAGTTTGATGAGGTTTTGAACTTAACTTAAAAAGTAAAGCTGTATAATTCATGTGAAGATTGTCCCTCATTCTAATCTAATATTGTCTAAACATTTTCTAAATTAGTGTCCACACATTAAAGCCGCAAGACTCCAGCGAAACGGGTTCTATATTGGAAATTAGACAAGTTTTAAAATTGGATTTTTCCCATTCATTACTTGCATCATCAATATTGTAATTATTACTCCCCTTAATCCCATTCCTCACATCAAAACTCCAACAACAGTCCTTTCACATTATTTTACTTCCATTTTGCAGCACAATGATCTTTATTCTCTATGTTATAAGGTTGCTGTCTGCCTGTCAATGGACTGCACAACATGATATGTCTTCAGAACTGTCAGGAGAAAGTGTTGCCAGCATAAAGGACCTGAGTAAAGGCAGGATGACACTAGTGCCTCCTCCGAGAAGACTTACGTTCACAGCCGAAGGGTTTCTCAGTATCGCCGGGGACTTCGTAGGGTAGAGTGCCTTGCGCGCGCTTGCCTCGACCTCGCCCCTGGAATGATAGAGTTGATTGAAGACATAATCAAGCCTGTTGTTTTAGTTTCATGCCTGGCATACCTATTGCCCTAAGGGTAGGTTCATATCTGACGGAACATGCGTCGCGTATTATTGGTCGCGTAACGCCAGAACAGACAAATGTATAGAAAAACACTTGACTGTTCACACTCGACGCACTAACGTATCATCGGTTGAGTGTGAACGGTCAAGTGTTTTTCTATACATTTGTCTGTTCTGGTGTTCCTTTATATGGACAACCTTCCCTTATAATATAAGGGAAGGTTGTCCATATAAAGGTCCACTGTTGAGCTACACTTTGTCCATATAAGGCTTATATGGACAAAGTGTAGCTCAACAGTGGTAACAATGAAGGACAGCAGCCTTCTGATAGATACAGGCTATCCGGAAGTACAGCTTAATGATAATGATGAGGATTTTCAGGAAAACTTACGCAACCAGTTGGCGCCACATAAGCTTAAGGTCTTCTTCCTTGAAAAAGTGACCGAGTTAAAAATGACGTTGATGTCAATTTAATGGAAACATTACCGTTCTGACAGGTGTCTGGACCTAGCGCTTCAGTGCTGCCACCTGTTGCTCGTCATTTCAGAAAACCCTCATTGCTGCGACATTCACTAGGACCCAGTTACAGCAAGGATCTTTTGGTACCATACTAAAATTGTAAAACCAGCCTATAATGTTCCCAATACTTTTTTCTGTTTATTTAAGGAATTTTTATACATTAAGTATATGTCAATTCCATCGTAACCAAACTAAAAACTAAAACACATCTACTCACTAATTATGGATTACGGCTAAATAACATAAACAGCGCTTTAGCGGCTTCAGACGAAGGAGAGGAGAACATTTCGTGGAACATACCCACACTGGTTCTGCTCAAGTAGAATGTACTTATCAGTAACTCTCCATCTGTCTTGTAACGCACACATTCCACCAACAGGTGATGAATGTCTTCAACTACACCGCACACATCTCAATTTGGAGAGTCTGGTTTCTTTATCATGTGCGCGAACTTGTTCAGTGGAATGTGGTCAGATCTTAACCTGAGCGCTGTTACAATCAAATACCAATGCTGGCATCTAGACTTCTTTGTGAAACGCCGTAAAAAAAAAAGTCAACTCCCAGAACAGATATCATACTCACAGCTCTCCCCCTCTTGGCGGGCGTGTCGTCCGGCGCCGACTTGCGGGTGCGGCCGCCGCGCGAGCCGGGCCCGGACGGCGTGGAGCCGCCGCGCCGCTTGCGCCGGTTGGCGTACGTGTCGTCGAAGTAGTCCTCGTCCGACTCCGGGTCCGGCTCCTCGCCCGTCTCCATCTCTTCCATCGCCAGTTCGTCGTAGAACCATTCCTGTGGAAGCTGAGAGTGTTAGTTTTTTAATTGTGTTTCCTGTACGTAGAAGATGTGGAGATGGGATTAGTATTTTTATGATAAAATAGTTTGCCACAATGACAAATTTAGATATCCTATCTAACCAATATTATAAAAGAGAAATAAAGTTTCATGGTTACCTTTTCACACTTCAATCGCCAAACTGATTTTGATGAATTTTGGTTCAGATAATTGGGAACTTTAAGACAGTTATAGGCTACTGTAACAGGACCAAAGCCTAAGGGCTAAGTCTAGTCTACAATAAAAGCGAAATGGAATGCAAAGATTGAAGTGCACTACACACAAAGACTGTGCAAAACTGCAAACACACCATCTATGTGCCCTCATTGTCAAATTTCAAAGGGATGGCAATCCAACCTAATCAGGCAGATTGAGTGCAGGATCAATTACTTAAACTATGAGCAAAGTTTAATTAAACCTTCCAAGAAGAGCAAGTGGCCCTAATAATAGAAACTGAAAATGAGTTCTTACCTTAGGATCATCCTTAGCGGCAGTCTGTGATCCGTCTCTGCTATCATCCCCAGCTAAAGCATCTCCTGGTACTCCAGAGCTGTTCTCACCTTCCCCAGTATTGTCTAGATTGTCTGAAGCTCCCGTCCATCCCCACCGAGTTGATGACATTGTTAAGTACTGGCGGCGGGCTTTGCGCCATCTGTATACAAACATATATATACATTATATGTAGTGAGTTCAGCTTCGTTTCCCTGCCATTGTGTTCAATCAACTGAGGCATAATTATGTATAGTCATTTAACAAACTAATTTTTAAAACATGCTCATTTTATTTAGCAGATAGTCCTGAACTATCGACGACACGGTTGGCGCAGTGGTTGTGTGTTCAGCTGCTGCGCTACGTGTCGCGGGTTCGATCCACGCACGGAACAAATGTTTGTATGGCCTACAGATAATTGTTCTGGGTCTGGGTGTCTTGTGTATGTGAGGAATGAACCCTAGAGTGGGGCAACATTTAAAAAAAAAAAAAACCCAAAATAACAAAAACAAAAAAAACAAACAACTTTCAACCCTGGTTCTCGCACGCAATTATAAGTAGATAGCAGGCTTTGTCACACTGTACTACTTAGAAAGATATTTTCATTTCTTTAGGCCCTTGGCCAGTGCCAATTTTACTGGAGATACCTTGTCATAGTAATTAAATTAAAGTCCATCATTGGATCGATCCATAGAATATTGATATTCTAATATATGATAAGGCAGAGGATCAGAATATCCTTCAGAATCAAAGGTTTTACACAAGTAGTTTCACCTTGGCCGCTCAGGTCTATTAGGTACTTCTAAAATAAATCGATAGATTATTATTATGCTTACCTCTGTGCAGGGTATGTGTACACTTGACCTTCTTTTTGGCCAGGCATGCGTTGTCTCCGAGTCATAAATAAATTGCAGTGGCTCTGTGCGACACCTATAAAAACAATATTTTCATTCAGCAGCCAGTCATAATCATTTTTAACAGCCACATTAATCTCACAGTCGCAAGCAACCTAGGACCCCATACTCAGCAGTCACCTGGTATGGGTTCCCAGGTTTGATTTGTAGGTAGAACAAAAATGTTATCGTGTTTTTCCATTAGGAGCTTGGAAGTTGATGATGTGAGATCCAGTACTTTATAAAGCATGTACAGCTGTTGATCCTGTTTCCAATCTTATTGTATTCCCACTCCTACCTAAGTTACTAACATCCATTGAGATCTGACCCTGATTGAAATGCAGACCGCATATTGAAGAGAGGACGAGAAGTTAGATATTTAATAATAATTTATTCCAATTGTTAATAATTATCAAACTTTATGGCAGCCATATGATGTTTTGCCTGCTGTACCCTTCATCCATGCTATTTTCAGAGCTATCATCAAGTTTACAGCGAGCTGTTGCCACATTATTATGTTTTGTATAAGTTTTCATATAAAAGCATGCTTATTATTGATTGTTCCTAAAGCATTGTTATAATAGCTCCAAAAGGCTAAGTTAGTGTTCTGTGTTCTCTTCAGTTATGTGTATGGATTACTTTTAAGTTTATGAAGTACTTTACCATTCCTTCATTTGTATAAGGTACTTGTTTATGTTCACCATTCCATTAAAGATAGCCTAGTACTCAAGATATTGAGACCTGAAACACTGATTAGGATTTGATTGATTTTTAGAAAAGGATAGGCTATGCTGAGGTTACATGTGAAAAGAGGATGGAAAGCTTTTGATAACAATTCTAGAACACTGAACTGTTAAGTGCTTTGCCAATTGTAAATATTGCGTGACAACCTCTGAAATAGCCGGATATATGTAATACATGATAAGGCTTTGCCTAAAAATCCAATGTTTATAAAATTACTATCGAATGGCAATGGGCGTAGACGCGTCGTACAAGTGACAAAAATATCGATTTCTTACCGGTCTGTGTGTCGATGAACGGCATACGCATCCTCCTTTCCGCACATAGTCGCGAATTGAAGGTCGAAGAGTTCTCAATAATCTCTTTGTAACTTGGATCATTGAGAAAACTGAAACATTCAATGCAAAAACAAACATTAAAACTCCTAAATAAGGTGATGACACTAAATACACCGGGACACCTAACTATTTATATTATATTGAGCACATAACTGAAAATAACACACTTGTGGCCGAATAAACTCAATTTACCTTTCAATTTTTGTTAAATTAGAAGGATTCACTATCTGAATCTCCGCCGCCGCCATTTTCTTAGCAGACGCTACTTTGATGACGTCAACTGACGTAAGCCTGTTTCCGGCCGGTGGTGTTACCAATTAACATTTTGAGTGTGAAACTCTACCATCTTATTACACAATCATTCTTTTTTATGTTTGATTAATTATTAGGAATTTAAACATATCAATTATTCAAAATTCCGTTGATTTTTAAACAACATCTGTATGTTCTAACAACAATAATTTTTTTTAGCAAAAGGGGTGCATAGTAGATTTCAAACTTATGCAAAGTATGGTAACACAAACCAAACGTCAAGCTTGTGACTGGTCATCGGTGGACGAATCGTGTGTCGGGCGCATTTTCAGTAATTGTTGATTGGAGATCTCCAAATATTACACTGATTATTGGTTACTGTGTTTTTATTAACTTTGGAAGCGGTTACTAATTTTCTAATCGCGATTTTCCATAAATTTATTTCGCTGAAAAGACTTTGTAATTTGTGAAAAAGTCGAGGTCGGCGTGTCGTGGTATTGTGAGACAAGATGTCCGTGTGTTTCTTTGTGCCTGCGTAAGTTCCTCTTTCGATAATAAATACTGTTGTTTTTATTATTTTTATTAATTAATCGTCGGTGTTATTGCTGCGATTAATTATTTTTGTGAGTATCTACTTTGTAATATTGAATAATGAATAAGGTCATTTTTTATTGGTATAAGTATTCGTCCCAGGTTTGCTTGTTGTTATTATATTTTGTGCTTATCAGAATTTATAAAAACTAATTAACAATATTAATCTCAAACATTGTTCCAAGAAGATATAACTAGAACTACTTACTTATACTAATTTTGCGTCAACCAGAAGAATAAAGCCCCTTAATTTCCAGTACTTAAAAAAAAACTATTTCTTAGCAAAGATAACCCAAATAAAGCAATTCCCGGTACTTAACACAAAATCATCGCATATCAGTTTCTAAGAAAGCCAAAATGTTTCTTGATTTGACCTATTAGTGTCGTAGCGAAGACCGCCTATCTAGGGTCGCAGGTTCAATCCACGCGCGGACCTCTGCTGCGTAGGTAAAAGTAACCAATAGGGTTATTTACAACGGTTGAGCGGATTAAAGCGGAAACCTTATAGGACACAAATTTTCCTCCCTAATTAATCAAAAGGAAGGGGGCATGGGAGGCAGGCACCTTCTTCTGAAAACCTTTGGGTTTTGTATTATGGAATACAAATACAATAGGTAATCTACCTATTGTTTCATTAAATATACTTAATTGCAGAGAATACTGTTCTTAAAAAATAAACCTGCATTAGCCTCGCCGTAGTCAGATAAAAATAAGGTATTTACAGTGCTCGAAAATAAAGTTGTGCGTAATTTACTGTCAAGGAAAATTTTGATAATTATGCAACATGATAAGCCAATCACTACCCTTGAACGTGATCGCTAATAACTAGTATGTACCTACCTACATAGAAGCATAATATACAAAATGACGCTTTGCTCCCATCTGAACGAGAAAAAACATGACAATCCTTAGCTCCCCAGCTAGGGCTTGTTTCACACGTACCAAAATCACACCACAAGAATGTTACGTGGCCAGGAATAACTAAATTTACACGGACCAAATTCAACCCTATAAGCGATACCGAACAACTCGCAAACACCTGTATCACGCCGACTCCTTTATATTCCGAGTTCTTACCATGGGGATATATACATATGTATATATGACACAAATATGTTCCCAAATGACACCATCGCTATGGTACTGGGCACGCCACCATTGTGACGATAAATCCCTTCATTGAGGAGTGGACCGGTAGCGATCCGTGGCGACGTCCTCTTGATCCGGACGAGGGGGCATGGAAGGCAGTCACCTTCTTCTACGAAGCATTTAATGCTAGCGACCGCTAGGAGGCGGAACGCGCGTGAGGGAGAGGCAAATCTCACTTCCCAGCCACCGCAACAGAAGAAGACGTCCTGGGCGTGGGGAGTCGCAATGCGATTCACAGCCGCCGCAGGCGCGGACCTGCAGTCGGCAAGCGTTGGGTGGGTCTCCGTCCGCTACCAATCAGGCGCGGATCGACGTTATAGTCCACGCGCGCCTCAGAGATGTCAGCATAGAAGATGGAGCTCGCTAAGACCAGCGCCTGCCAGGGTTGCGGAATTTGTTCGAAAGAGTCACCGCGGCTCAGGAACGCAAAGGACAGGAGGAACACGCATGGTATAGTAAAAGTTAGACACTCCCTTCCGCTCCACCCAGAGCGAAAGAAGTCATTTGACGATTTCCCATCCATAAAAAGAGGCCGCGTACCGCCGCGTCACACAAATTGAATGTTCACCTTCCAAGTTGTAGTCCTTTCAAGTTGAATGCTAAGCTTCCCTCGAATGCAAACGTATTAAAGAGCAAATTAAGCTCAAATAACAGCTCATTCCGTTCGAGAACAGACCAAAACGACGCATTGGTACGCGGTTTGCGTACCAATGCGTCGTAAACGCCTCTAATTCGTCACGCCAGCTTTATCTAGATCTAGACCTTCCTTTGCAACGACGCTCGTCCTCTGACATCTACTTACCTCAATTAGAACAGGAGATATAGAGAAAGAAAGAAATGAAAAAATAAGGTACCTATAAAAGGAGGAAATCGTGATAACAAACAAACTAACATTAGCATTTATCATATTAATTAGGATAATACTTTTATTTGTATAATTGACATATTTTGGGAAACACCAGTACCTAGATAGTTATAACAGTCCGAAGATTTATTTATATCAGCCGGATAAAAAAAGGCTCGCCCACTATTTAAGAGTGTATTGATCTTTGTTAATAGAACTAACTGATTCAGGCAGTATTTAACTAGTCGTGTGTCATTGTGCAGTTAAAATGTATGAAAGAAATTAAGTGTTTGTATTATGTAAAAGAAAGGGACATGAAAAAAGCTGTGATGGCTGCGAATTTATCGCTTTTCGTTTCGTAGTGTTGTGTTTTGACAAAGCGCGCAGTATCAGCTCAAGCTGTGTGAAGTTAGTTACAGCCCGGATTCACATTTAATGATGGCCTTTTAGAAATAATGAGGTTGTGCGTGCGAGCCTTTTTGTGTCAGACTCATTGCTGTAAATAAATATATGGGATTTTTGTCAACTTCTGATGATAACTCGCAGCTTCACTACAAAGTATAAAACCGTCGCTTACCGCTGGATGTCTGTCCCTATGTATGGTTAGATGTCTAAAACTTCGCAATGGATTTTGATGCAATTTTCTTAAATAGATAGAGGGATTCAAGATGAAGATTTATATGTATAATAGGTACATGCATAATATACTCGTAGTAGAGAAACACTGATAATTTTAGAGGCTACTAATGTAACGTCGTAAGTAGACGCATTTTTTGCGCTTTCATTGCAAACGCTGGCTGAATCCTACGAGATAGATCAAAATAATGTGCTACAGTATTACACAAAAAAGTTCACGAAGGTATATTTCTATCTCTTAGGGATAACCCACAATAACCATTTTGTTATCCTTTACTTTTTACAAGAAATAATGGCTTATTTACGAAGCGATTTTAAGCAATAAGTCAGCATTAACCTTATCCAATTAAGTTACCTTAAATACATTGTGCATTTAATATAGATTGCACCCGTGCGAAGCCGGGGTGGGTTTAGGCCCAACGATAGTATATCATAAACATCAAAAATTCGCAACTTAAAATTTCTTTATTTAAACAAGTTTTTAACCGACTTCTAAAAAAGGAGGAGGTTCTCAATTCGGATGTTTGTATGTTTTTTATTTTATTTTTTTATTGTTTGTTCGCGCATAACTCCGTTGCTTGCCAACCGATTTGAAAAATTCTTTTTTTGTTGGAAAGGGTATATTTCCCAAATGGTCCCATGAAAATTTTATCGAAATCGAACAAACGGTTTTTGAAAAATCTAAAAAAATATCTACATTGTCTACATTGACGACCTTTTAGTTTACTCTGCATTGGAGCAGTGCGTTTTTTTTACACTAATGTAATTGATTCGTTTAGGTGGGGGGAGGGGAGGGGGTTTAGGTACCACTAAAAAGTGAAAAATAAAAAACTTTTTACAAAAAAATACAACCGACTTTTCCACAAAAAATAAAAAAAGTACAAAATAACTTTAATTTCGGAAGTCGGTGTTCAAAAAATGAAAAAGGAACCACAAACACCGAGTTCCGAAATTAAAGTTATTTTGTACTTTTTTTATTTTTTGTGGAAAAGTCGGTTGTATTTTTTGTAAAAAGTTTTTTTAAAATACTGAACTGAAAACCTGAAATGTTATGGTATGACCAACTTTTGCTTTAGGACGAAACCTGAAATCGAGAAATTAAATCTACCGTTTCCTAATAACTTTTTGAGTCGAGTTATGCTAAGATCAGTGTGGCAGCGGATTTTTTCGCTAACAAATAGTTACTTAGGTACTGGTTGGAAGCAGCTATTGGAAGTCAGATAGACCTTTTCAACTGCATCTGGTTAGACAGGAGCCGACTCGAAAAAAGGCAGGTAAATACTAGGTAGATGATAACTAAACTCTCCAAAATGACTGCTATCTGGAAAGGAAATATTGGGCTCCTTAAAGATCTATGTTTTGTTACGATAATCGACAACAGCTTGCACTGCCTGGACAGTTCCACACAAATCGGTGTGGTACTTTCTTCAAAAGACCACTTCAAACATTAACCTACTTGGTTCTCATAATGATTTGGATTGGACATTATAAGAGACTGAACTCTGAGTTTGTTTCGGTATTCCTTCTCAGGCCAGTTAAGTAGGTAGAAAACACCGGCCTTACCTCGTTTAAAACTAGCAAAAAAGATTGACGTGTAAAAGTATCATTTAATGATACACCAAATGTCTTTGTCCCACAGAGACCAGGCGGGTTCTTCTAACATATCCGAGGAGGTGGATGGAGATATCATTGGCGATGACAATGCAATAGCAGAATCACCGCAGCAGAGTCTACAGCAGTTCTGGTGCAAAGTTACTGATGACATCAAGAAGGTTAATTCGGTGAGTAACGCTCGTTAATCATAACCTACCGTTACGGCGATGCGCCACTGGGACAGAGCGAACATCCTACCCATAGCACAAAACGTTTTGGGAAGCCTTTCTTTGTACGTACAGCTAGGGAGTGGAATTCTCTTCTGGAGTCTGTTTCCTGATAGCTTACAACTAAACAATAGGTCACTTCTTGGCTAGCATGCTCCATCATATATAAAAATCATCGACCACGATCATTTATTCCATCAGATAAGATTGTGGTCAAAACTTATAATATTACTTACTTATATTTATAAAAATAAAGTAATTATTTATTTTGCAAAAAGATTATTGTAGCCTAAAGGTTACATCAGTGTTGTTATACTACAAGAATAGCTAGGAATAACTTAATTTAAAATGAGTAAGATTGTGTGTGATTGTGAATTTCCTTTAAACTAGGAGAATTCTGTATCTTGAAGAACAGTTTTCTTTAGATGAATTGGCACCATTTAACACGTATGTATTTGAAAATTAAAATAATAAATCTAGTTTTAATTTCCGCGAATACAAGATTGACACATGCAAGATTACTTGGCAAAAGCAAGGATAATATGCACATGCAGGGGGGATTTTCAAATTTAAAATGGATTTCCGCAAAGTAACGCCTGACTCAATCAATTTTTTTTTTTACGTATGTATTTATTTTTAAATCCTTAACAGGACGACTTCAAATCCCAAGCCCTTCCTCTGGCCCGCATCAAGAAGATAATGAAGCTAGACGAGGAAGTTAAGATGATATCGGCCGAAGCCCCGGTGTTGTTCGCAAAGGCAGCTGAGATCTTTATACACGAGCTTACTCTTAGAGCCTGGGCACACACTGAGGATAATAAGAGGAGGACCTTGCAGGTAAGCCTCTTCTTACTCTCGAGTCGATGGGTAACTCCTTTTTTTCTGTATGGGAAATCATCAAATGACTTCTCCCGCTCTGGGCGGAACGGAAGGAAGTGTCAGACTCTTATTGACTAAAACCCACCCGTGTTCCAGGGCCGCGGTGACTCTTTCGAACAAATTCCGCAACGCTAGCAGGCGCTGACCCTATGGGCCCCGTATTCTTAGGCTGTCCTCAATCAATAGGGATGTTTCCAGAATAAAAAATATGATTATATGTAGTTCGTAATTTTTTGCTTTATCAAAATAAAAATTGACGAAGATAAAAAGCATCAAATATCAGGAGGCTTGTAACGTCACGTCTTGGTAAAAATTGTAGAGAGTAGTGACGTCACACGTTCAAGGAATCGTCTTCGTTTTTTATTTACGTGGAAAAAGAAAAAAAAACTTTTCCAATTTTCAGAAATGTATCTGAGGACTAAATTACATTTTTTTAGTCAATTACCCTATTATAGGTCGTTCGTCTCGTTATCGTTTCAGCGCAACGACATAGCAATGGCGATATCGAAGTGCGATCAGTTCGACTTCCTGATCGACATAGTGCCGCGCCACGAAGTGAAGCCCAGCAAGCCGCGGTACGACCACGCGCCCAGGAGCAGCCACGCGGATCAGGTACAACCTTACTGGTACTACACTAAAATATGCATAAGAAAAGCTGTTGGCCCCAGCTGTCATTTGTAGACTTTTGACAGTCGTTACGCAAAGCCAGAAGCCAGAGAACATTACACCAGTCTTGCCAAGTGATACCGTATTACGCAGTTACTGGGTTACTGGCATACATTTAAAATGGAAGCCGACTTGAGCTTAACGTATAGGTACTAAAACGCCGTCTTGCTACGAAATATATTTTTCGGCAGAACTTAAAAGCGCACTCTGTCGACGCGACGACATATTCTGGTTTGCCAAACAAATGACCACGACGATCGCGTTATCACGCGATGGTCACCTATCGTCTTCTATTAGGACGACGATACCTCAAACTTACTGAATTGATGAAGAGTGTTTGTACACTATAAAACTCTAAAAGTAAGCAAAGTCGCCATTGTGCCACATAGGAAGGCTTCAAGGCGGAGCCAGGGCGAACTCATTGGATGCATGACACTCCCCTTTATTTTAAGGATGAGAAATCATCAAATGACTTCTTCCGCTGTGAACGGAGCGAAAGGGAGTGTTACTCTTACTGATTAAAACATCCGTGGTTCTGCAAATGCCCTTTCCGTTCCAGGGTCGCTGTGAATCTTTCGAACTAATTCATCAAATGATATCCCCCCTGGGCTAGGAATAAGTCGACCGATCTGTTAGTATACTCAAACATTCAAGAAGTAGTAACTTGCTCCGCAGGAAAAGTAGGAATGGAAAGCCTTTGTCCTGCAGTAGGACAATACAGGCACCTAATAATATGTTGCTGACTAGAGACTAGGACAACATTTACTGATATATCGCATCCTGTAAGGGACCTAACTCAACAATTGTATTTTTTGGAGAGCAAGAATTAAAATCTTTGAAAAGAGTTGGGTAAAAAAACAAATATCTCCCGAGACCTATGTATAAGCTGTCCCTTTCCTAATGATACCTACTTCGGAATCTTTTTCATCACTGGGTTTTAGAGTATGTTTTTTACGTTCAGTTTATAGATAAATTATAAGTATCAGGAATTTTACGCTCAGCTCCTTTCATTCTGAGAGTGCGATATATTGATATCCATCGTAATCGTAACGAACACATAATAAATAAATAATATATGACGTGGTCAGCGACGGCGGAGCGATAGAGTCGTCACCATTTTGGTTCGGTGGTAAAGGGTCCATTTCGCAGGTGTTGTTGAATAATAACGCGATGTGTAAATGTAAACTCACTTTTTAATCAAATAAACTTAAATGGGCAATATTATAATAATGATAATAATTTTATATAAAATATAATTATGATAAATTTTAACTAGGCAAACCGACAGTTTCGTTTTGGAGAAGTGACTTGGTGCGCGTCTCGAAGCGAAGTGCCCGTTCGACAATCCCCACTTTCCAAAACGACTCTGTCCACGTGCCGCCATTGCAAAATAACGTCACGGCATTTGCCCCCTACTACATTAATCAATTGAGTAACTTTTAATAAAACAATATCGTTATCCACGACATATTATTTATTTATTATGTGTTCGTTGCTGTTGTGTGGTGTGGGTGTGTATTGTTTTTTTTATTCTGAATCTGTGTCCAGGTGGCACATCATCACGCCGCGATGCAGAACGCTGCTCAGCAGTCGTCGCAGTCACAAATAGTGATACAGCCGTGCGCGCAGGTGGTACAGGTTATACATGCCTTTTGTGTTGTTTTATTTTATTTGTTTTCTCGCTTCTGCCTGCGGTTAGTTGAAAGGGAGATATATAAATAAATAAAAACACATTCCAGCAAGCGTCAGCAGCATCAACGCCGTCGACGTCCAACAACGTGGCGGTGTCTCAGCAGCCCGTCACGCTCGTGCAGCAGGTCGTCACGCCGTCCGGGGAACTGCAGCAGCTACCGGTCACACTTACATTCTTTTTTTTTTGACTTTATTTACTGTAATTCTAATACAGAGGTGTTACTTAATACTAAACTCGCCATAGTTTTACGTTTGATGGCGAGAGGCGCTGTTTTACATAGCAATGACACGATTGGCGCAGTGTTGTGAATTCGGCTAGCGGGATATATCCCTGAAAAAAAATAATTAACTCAACCACTTTGTTTACACTATGAGCTCGTAATAGGCTATGGCTAAGTAATAACAGTAGCAAAGGCTAATTCCCATTATGTTTACGTTTTACGTTTGCTGAAATCAGTCCGTGAATGTATAAATTATAACCTTTTTCCTTCTCGTTAAAGACTAACAGACATCCAGACATATAATAAAAGGATTCATCCTAACTAATATGATAAATGCGAATGTTTGTTTGTTACGCTTTCACATCGAAACAGCTGAATTGATTTTGATGAGTTTTTAGACCTTGGGTATATGGGAGTTTTTTTTATGCGAAAGCAAGCCAAGCGGCTGGCAAAAGCTAGTTAGCTATATAACTGCAAAGTTTCTTCATAATCCGTACAGTAGTTTTTGCGTGAAAGAGTACTCAACAAACATCCATCTATTACACATCAATAAACATCATCATCATCATCATCATCAACAGCCTGTTGCAGTCCACTGCTGGACATAGGCCTCTCCAATTGCACGCCACTTAAATAAACATATCTGTAGGTAACCCAAAATTGATAAGAATACTATGTTTAACATACCTATAATCTACAATTTCAGATCCAGCTAACGCAAGCCCAGTTGAACATGATCCGGCTGCAAGTACAGAACAACCCCAACCAGCCGATCATCATACAAGCGCAGTCGCAGCAGTCGCCACAGATTATACAGGTAACGTAGTTGCGTTACCCTTGAGTAATTAAGGGAGGCCTTGGTAGTTACCAAGGCCTTACTTCGTTTCATTCCTCCCTACTTTGGGCAGATGCCTCTCATCTTCGTTGCATTCCTCTTTACTTTGGGCAGAGGTCTTCCATCTTCGTTGCATTCCTCTTTACTTTGGGCAGAGGTCTTCCATCTTCGTTGCATTCCTCCCTACTTTGGGCAGAGGTCTTCCATCTTCGTTGCATTCCTCCCTACTTTGGGCAGAGGCCTCCCCCATTCGTGCCATTCCTCCCTACTTTGGGCAGAGGCCTCCCCTTCTTCGTGCCATTCCTCCCTACTTTGGGCAGAGGCCTCCCCCATTCGTGCCATTCCTCCCTACTTTGGGCAGAGGCCTCACTTACTTCATTTCATTCCTCCCTACTTTGAGCAGAGGCCTCCCTTACTTCATTTCATTCCTCCCTACTTTGGGCAGAGGCCTCCCCTTCTTCGTGCCATTCCTCCCTACTTTGGGCAGAGGCTTCCCTTACTTCATTTCATTCCTCCCTACTTTGGGCAGAGGCCTCCCCTTCTTCGTGCCATTCCTCCCTACTTTGGGCAGAGGCCTCCCCTTCTTCGTGCCATTCCTCCCTACTTTGGGCAGAGGCCTCCCCCCTTCGTGCCATTCCTCCCTACTTTGGGCAGAGGCCTCCCCTTCTTTGTGCCATTCCTCCCTACTTTGGGCAGAGGCCTCCCCTTCTTCGTGCCATTCCTCCCTACTTTGGGCAGAGGCCTCCCCTTCTTTGTGCCATTCCTCCCTACTTTGGGCAGAGGCCTCCCCTTCTTCGTGCCATTCCTCCCTAATTTGGGCAGAGGCCTCCCCTTCTTTGTGCCATTCCTCCCTACTTTGGGCAGAGGCCTCCCCTTCTTCGTGCCATTCCTCCCTACTTTGGGCAGAGGCCTCCCCTTCTTCGTGCCATTCCTCCCTACTTTGGGCAGAGGCCTCCCCTTCTTTGTGCCATTCCTCCCTACTTTGGGCAGAGGCCTCCCCTTCTTCGTGCCATTCCTCCCTACTTTGGGCAGAGGCCTCCCCTTCTTTGTGCCATTCCTCCCTACTTTGGGCAGAGGCCTCCCCTTCTTAGTGCCATTCCTCTCTACTTTGGGCAGAGGCCTCACTTACTTCCACACTTTGGTTGATTTAGCTCATGAACCGTTCAAATACGACAGATGTATTCGGCACAGTCCCGATTTACCTTGGCTGCTTTTGATGACGTCGACAAAAGGCATGAAATATTTGAAATTAACTTCCAGCTTCGATCAGCTTCCAACCGGTGGCTTCCTCAACGTAGTTCAGTAAAAGCTATGCAGATGATGAACTTGGTAGCTAAATATTCAATTTGTGAGTTGACTGCCCAAAGATGAATGAGGAGGCTCTCGAATAATTAAAGATATTATGACCGAACTGAAATTCTAAATTCGAAAGAGATCTGAACTGTGGTTCTGTGCTGATAGCAATGCATCAGTTTTTCAATTGTCCGGTTAAAGTTTGGGTGACATCTTAGTATTCGAACACCTGTTTATCACTCCATCTATACTAATATTATAAAGAGGAAATATTCTGTTTTGTTTGTAGCAAATAAGCTCCGAAACTCCTAGATCGATTTTAAACATTTTTCGATAAAAAACTTACTTTACGAAGGCTCTATTTTATCTCCGTATTCTCAAGGGAACGGGAACTATGCGGATGAAACTGCGGGGCGCTGCTAGGACCTAAATGAAAGGCAGAAATAAATTAAGTGAGGTTAAGATTGAGATAATATCTTTTACCAAGTAAAAAACACAAGTAAGAACTCCTAAGCAGATGTAGGTATTACGAGATATTTACAATCATGGCAAACTTAGACTCCTTTTATGAAACTGGGTGAAGATTGAGTATCTCCCTAATTTTAAATATACTATTTTCCTGCTTACGTTTACTTACAATATATACTTCTATACTAATATTATAATGAGGAAAGATTTGTACTTTTGTATGTAACGAATAAACTCAAAAACTACTGGACAGATTTCAAAAATTCTTTCACTATTATAAAGCTACATTCACCCTGAGTAACATAGGCTATATTTTATTCCCATATTCCCACGGGAACTGCAACTACGCGGATAAAACCGCGGGGCGCTGCTAGTTATTAATAAATCAAGAAATGATGACATGTTTTGCTGGTGACTTATAAACTCAAAGATCCGTTGTTTCTCAGGTCCAATCCCAAGCACAGCATCAGCCGCAGCAGCAAGTGTTCCTGGCGCAAGTGGCGACGTCACAAGACGACTCCTAGTACCAGCACACCGGCACTCAGTGCTCAGTGCGCAGCGAGTCTGACTCGGACTAAGTGATATGTGCTGCGGACTACATATACAAACAAATACACAGTGTGATACAGTGAAAGAAAGAAAGAAAAAGCGTTTATTCATGCTCGTTTTTGACGCGAGAGAAAATTAAAAATAAATAAAAGCTTACAAATAACTAAACCAGTCCCACTGTCTGAACCAGCCATTACAAACATAGCATAAATAAATACCTATACAATTTGTCTATGGCGTGCATTGGTGTGCCACTCTGACAGCGCAGTAACAGCATCTGTCTGACAGCGAGACTGTATTACATACTCGGACCAAGAATTCTTGGTCCGAGATTACATAAAACAGTGGGGCTATGGACACAGTGACTAAACTTAGAACTCTTTGTCATTTTGTATGGGCGTTGAAGCTGCGAAAACGTCGGGTAAACGCAGCGTTATGGCGCATCCACACTTGCTGAGCGGAACGGCCGGCGGCCAACCCGGCGACCTGGCCGCCGGCACGCGCATCTTTTATATCAAGGCAGCTTGAAATCCGGCGGCAAACCCGGCGGCATAAGCCGCTGGCATGTGTGGATGCGCCATTACCGTCGCGTATGCGTTTGAATAACGAGTTTTTGTTGTATCATAGGCGTAATTTCGTAAATATGCCGCGGCGTTATTGTCGCATGTACGGTCAGCGAATGACTATACAGACCGAAGCCAGATGCGAAGAGAGATCGTCAAATATTCTAACGGTGATGTCAAAAATGACTTAAATCTAACATAATCATTTATATTACTAATTATATTCAGAAGTGGGCACTGTTACATTATACACAAATTGTGTGGTGCAATGAATTTAATATTGATGACAGACAATTTTTATAGCGTAACAATAAGTAGTATAAGCAGGTAGTTTTTAATCAAATTATTCTTTTTCATGGTTTAATCGACGTTGAGAGTGCTCTGCGTGACGGCTTTATAAAAAGGGTCGGTATTAACTGAAACTATTATATTAGTAAACTCGTAAACAAGAATAAAAATAATTCAAGTATTTAGTACAAGCAGTAATAGGAAACATTACTCATTGTTGTCTCTAACAACGATTATAAATATTTAAACACTTTTTGTATGGTTTTACTTAACAGGGGTAGGTAGGTTTACTGTTGAGAATAATTGTAAACGTAATAAACTTCCATTCATACATAGGGCCAGCGCACACTAAAGTACTATTGACATTTTGTCACCGAAATCAATTTACAATTTCAGTGTGTAAATTGCGTTTTCTTGAGCTCATTATCTATATTAATATTATTGTGTACCGAATAACCTCCGAAACTCCTGGACCGATTTTAACATAAGCTAAATTATCAGCGAGTAACATTATGCTATATTTATCCTCGTATTCCCATGGGAACGGGAACTACGCGGGTGAAACCGCTAAAATGGTCCTTGCATTAGGGACCGCGGTGTTACAGATCCCGCGGGCTCACATTCGAGGACATTTATCGAGTTGATGGTAAACTACACTCGCACCATCTCATAAAAACTCGCGGTTACTAACGGCACAGTAAAAATATGGAACAGTATGGAAACTAAGCCCATTTGTTGAAATAATTACCTACGCTCCAGTAGAGAGTTAGGGTTGTCACTTTTAAAGTTTGTAATAAGTGTTTTATAGGAACGAAGTTCTTTTACACGGCTTGCGGTAGGAGTTGACTGGGAGAAATACTCACGCGAAAATGCGGTAGTGCATGTTATTCCATGCGACTTTCTTCTTTGGTCAAAATGTAAATAATGCCATAGAAAAAAAATAATTACAAACTGAATATTGTTTATCATTTCTACGCCATTTTATTCCATTTCAATTATAATATCTGCCCTATTTGATGAAGGATTTCTGTAAGTATGTTGAAAAAATATTGTTACTAATTTTGTGAAGTAAGTAAGTTCCTATGTGTATGTTTCGAAGGGTAGATTTCTTTTGCCAAGACTAGAATATAATGTTGTCGTCAAATTATAGTCATTTATTTTTTCATACTCATTAGAATTCATTTATTCTATAATATATGTTATATAAATTATAATAGAACTAGCGACCCGCCCCGGCTTCGCACGGGTGCAATGCTTATGTAAATATACCTACTACAGAATGTCCTTATATACAACGTTCACAGCTTTTTTGACATGTTTTGACCCCCGGCCGGCCGCGGGTCGGTACCGCCGCGGCGGCGCCGCAACAACTACGTCCCTGCATTTTGTAATATCTTCGGAAATATTCACTTAAATTACGTGCTATAAAAAGCATATTGATCTATAATAAATGCACAATTTATTTAAGGTACTTAATTGGATAAGGATTAATGCTGTATTATTTAAAATCACTTCGTAAATAACCATTTTTTAGTAAAGGATAAAAAATGGTTATGTTGGGTTATCCCTAAGAGATAGACATATACCATCGCGGACTTTTATATTAAACTTTTTAAGTTGGACAATACTGTAGTACATTATTTCTGTCTATCTCGTAGGGTTCAGCCAGCGTTTGCAATATAAGCGCAAAAAACGTGCTTATTTACGACATCACATTGGAAACCTCTAAATTTATCAGTGTTTCTCTACTGTATTATGCATGTATTATACATATAAACCTTCCTTAAGCATCAGTCTATCTATTTAAAAAAACCGCATCAAAATCCGTTGCGTAGTTTTAAAGATCTAAGCACACATAGGGACAGACGGCGGCAAGCGACTTTGTTTTATATTATGTAGTGATATAAATTATAATCGGTATTCGGTATAAGGATTTAATACTTGTATTAAAAATCCCACGAGCGCTATCTAGAGAGCGTAAGCAAAAAGTCATAGCCATTATAATAGTTTAGGTATTATCTATGAACACGGCACCCGCCACTGAGCGCACCGCGAAGGTCCCTTAGGGGCCTCGTAGAAGCGCGCGTCTGTGTGAGTGTGCCGTTTCGATCGTTTGTTCGTAGTTTCTATACTGTTCCATATTTCTACTGTGCTAACGGGGCTTGCGCGGGATAGCGATAAGACACGATGTCACGACAGCTGCGCGTGCGATGACAAGCGCCCCCCTGGGCCCTGCCGCCCGCGGCTCTTACCCCCGCTCTAACGCCGCCGTGTGCGTCGGTCGGCTGGTTATTATGACGAATAGACAGGGTCCATATTTTGCTGATAACTGACAAATAATGGAAATGACATGTGTTCTATTACTTATATGGAACCATCAAATTTGTATGTGCACTGCTTAAAAAATAATCCTGTACATTTGTACACTCAAATCAGAAATACGAATATATAACAATTGGTACGAACAGATAATGAGTAAACGAAATATTAGCTTTGTGACGATACTACGAATTATACCAGTACTTCCATTACCCATGTCTGGTTGGCTGTACAGTTTCACATACTTGGCTTGAATCGCTGACCACTTTTCTGATCTATGTGGCCATCATAAGTCACGATTACCTTATGCAGAGAACTGGGTAACAGGTCAATTTTATATATTAATTATGTAAATAGTTTACTATAATAACATAACAGTTTTGAAATAATAAATGTCTTATAATCAATATAAAGCACAGATCAAATCGATTTGCAATAGTCATGTAAATTTAGGTTTTAGAAAACTACGCATTAAAAACCTCCTCTCTTAGGTCACACTGAGACGCAACGCGACGATCTTTGAAGACACTAGGAACACATAAAGCATCGCGACGCCACTGGAGTATTCTAAGGCTGGCCGCATACGTACGGTTTCCTGATTAGGAGTTCCATGAGCCTAGCGTAGACTTTCGATTTTCTGTTCTTCTGTCCCGAACACACGGCTTGTTTTCGAAAGGAACGTCCAGTTTTTAGAACATACCTACCGAAAAAAACATGCGTGTGTGCCTTATTGAAAATTTTGTATGTACCTAAGGCAAGAGTTCAGTTATCCGAATCTAAATTCGTTATCAGAAAACGGTACGTATGCGACCGGCCTAAGTCGTCGTCCTAATAGTAAGCGGAAACTGAATCACGCTCTGTCTTTTGGTCAACAACGCGTTCGGGACTGCCCCGATTCCGACACCACGAAACCCGAACGCGTTGTCACATCAACGCGACAATCATGTAATAATCGCTTTCTATTAGGCCGCCATTCCTCCTGCAAACTTGCATGCTAGTTCAACTACATTGCTGGGGACGATCGAGCGATTGATTCCATTATACTTCGGTAGCCTTCAATGTTATGCAACTTGCGAGCTGGTCGCAAATGCATACGTGGCATAAGAACGACATTTAATTCGTGCGTGACACGGACTAACGTCGCATCACTGAAAGAGAACACATCCCAACGCTGAGTCTCGAGGCAATGTGAAGTCTGTTTTGATTCTCTCACTGAAATATGTACCTTGAAGGTGACCCCAATATAGGAATGACTACCTTTAGATGTAAGAAATAAGGTTTAGTCTTTTTTAATTAAGCGCAGGTACACGTCGCGATGTGTCTCGGCTAGGAACCTTTATATAAAATAGAGCCTTTTTAATTAATCATAGATTGTATATTATTTCTTAATCCTTATTGTTATTCTAAACTTGAAACGTTCCTGAATGTAACATTATTTCTGAGTTGCAATAATATTTTTGTACGTTTGTTTGATAATATTATGTGAAGAATTAAAACGTTGATGACGCTTGTCAAATAATTGTCTACATGAGAGTAATTTGTAGTTTCTTTTCTAGTTAAGAGCCTGTTGGTTCATGTCCGGATAAGTTCTGGTTAAGGTACAGTACTTTAAAATCCAGTAAAGATATTTAAATTATCAGGTGGATAGCGCTTATTTGCTGGTACAAGTGTATGTTTCAAAACGAAAAAAAAAAATGTTTTGTACTATGTGATTTTGTGATTTATAAATTATACCAAAAACTTCAGAATGGGTTAGAACGAGGTCGAATACCGTTTTGAACGGTAGGCGACCTCATTCTAACCCATTCGATCAATCGAATAGTCTTGATCAGTTTAGTTAAAACAACAGTTAGTACTACATAAATATCGCAAAAAAATAATAGAAAATTCCAAATAATTGTCATCAATGTTTAACTAATAAGTGATACTAAGTTGGTTGTTATTTAGGTGTATATTTACATAAGTTATTAAATAAAACAACGTAAAATTGAAATATTTAGTTTTATTATTTACTTTAAAAACATTAACTGAAAACTGCATACCTTATTTGATATGAATCGCTTAAAAATAAATAAAAAAAGAATTAACAATCACCATTGGTATTAACGTAACAATAAAATAATTAAACATTGAATAAAATTAAGAAATTATTGTGATATTAATTAGTTGGTGTAAAGAATAAGTCACGTAGTAGACTGAAGTCTAAAGGCATTCGTATAGAGTTCAACCAAACTCTTTTTTTTTTGTTTAAAACGCAAAAATTATGCACATGCATTTTAAGATAACTATTCGAAGTACCGATGTACTGTTCCTGTGTCAACTCAACATTTTCTCCACAAGGTATAAAACCTTGAGCATTTGAATTCTTTCACGCGGTTTTGGCGACATTTCATTGTAAATCAAAATGAGCAAACTTATAACACAGTCAAACTCGCAAATTAATGACTGACACATGAATGCTAATATTTAGTTCAAGTGCGGTGTTGGTGTTGACTAACTTTCGTCACTTGAGCCGACCGCATATGTACGGTTTCCTGATAACGCATTTATTTAGGTTCGGATTCTTGAATGGGCTACCTTACATACAAAATGTTCAACTAGGCGACACGCACGTTTTTTTTTTCGAAAGGAAAAAATCTGACGTTCCTTTCTAAATAATGAATCAAGCCGCGTGCATCGGAATTCCTATACGGAAAACTTGATCAGGAACCGTACGTATGCGATTGGCCTAACTATAATACTTCATAGAGAGGGAAACAAATTTAGGCCGCTTCAAATCCAGCTCATTATATATCCTATACGAAAATCTTAAAATAACATAGGTAATAAACTTTCAATTGATACATTTACGAATAAAATATAGACATTTTTACACATTACATACAGTACCTACCAGTTAGGGTATAAAATATACTTATAAACTGATAGTTCCATATACAAGACTCAGCAAGCCCAAGTACATGCATATTTTTAGTTATCTTTCTTTACTAGGACTACGGCCACATCACATGGTATTCCTATGTGACCAGAGGCATTCTAACAGCGGTAGCATGGCGAAGGATTGTCAAAGCGACAAAAGTAGATTGGATTGACAAACGCCGTGTCACGTGGTCAATCCCTTATATTGTAGAATTTCCACAACGAAACATCAATCAAAAACAAATGAAGGGAGATAGCATGGCGGTTGACAGGGGAGAGAATGTAACAAGAAAACGTGTTGCGCCTACCCCAAGTAACATGAGTTAAGGCCAGAAATACGACGAGTAGATATACACCAGGCCCATGGGTTAAGGCCAGAAATACGACGAGTAGATATACACCAGGCCCATGGGTTAAGGCCAGAAATACGACGAGTAGATATACACCAGGCCCATGGGTTAAGGCCAGAAATACGACGAGTAGATATACACCAGGCTCATGGGTTAAGGCCAGAAATACGACGAGTAGATATACACCGGGCCCATGGGTTAAGGCCAGAAATACGACGAGTAGATATACACCAGGCCCATGGGTTAAGGCCAGAAATACGACGAGTAGATATACACCAGGCCCATGGGTTAAGGCCAGAAATACGACGAGTAGATATACACCAGGCCCATGGGTTAAGGCCAGAAATACGACGAGTAGATATACACCGGGCCCATGGGTTAAGGCCAGAAATACGACGAGTAGATATACACCAGGCCCATGGGTTAAGGCCAGAAATACGACGAGTAGATATACACCAGGCCCATGGGTTAAGGCCAGAAATACGACGAGTAGATATACACCAGGCCCATGGGTTAAGGCCAGAAATACGACGAGTAGATATACACCAGGCCCATGGGTTAAGGTCAGAAATACGACGAGTAGATATACACCGGGCCCATGGGTTAAGGCCAGAAATACGACGAGTAGATATACACCAGGCCCATGGGTTAAGGCCAGAAATACGACGAGTAGATATACACCAGGCCATCACTAGCATTTCCTACTTTAAAGAACTCTAACGCAAATCTATCTCGTTAAGCTTCACAGAGCTCCCTGCTTATCCATATGGTCCAGTACGGCTTGAACATCTTCTTTCAAAAGTCGCACCATAGCCTTCGTGTGCTTGCAATCCTCTCTAATCAGGTCTAAGGAACGCTCTTTGAGCTGTACCATGAAGTCATCGTCTTGTTCTTTTAATCTGGAGAAGAGGATTAGACTTTAGAGTTTTAGTAGTTTCAGACGGTTCAACAAATTTAGTGCAGTTTGGTTAAAGGGTTAAAAATGTTGGGTGTGGCTGCGGTTGCGATGGTTCATTTTTAACCGACTTCTAAAAAAGAGGTTCTCAAGTCACAACTGTATTCGTTTTTATATTCGAAAGCGGTGCTTGTCATGTCATGCCCATTATCTATATCATGTCCATTTAAAGTGTGAGATCTGACCAGTATTGGAGTTATCCCTAATAATACGTGGCTTCGACTACATTGATAATGTTATCACTCTCACTTATCGATGTAAAATGAAAAATAAATAAAACAGTATACGATGGTCTGGAAGAGTATCTTAGTATTTCTAGTTTGGTGAAGATCTGCTGAAGAACGGAGATAGGAAACGGAACTCTTCAATAAATCATAGCAAATCTTCCGAGATTGCTGAAATCGCGTGTCTGTTTATTGTTTAGAATAGAATAGAATAGAAAAACTTTTATTCAGAACAGACACAGCACAACGGTTACAAACACCAGTTTTTAACATGTACGCTGTGATGGGTACATTTAGCTGTGGGGTTTCATGTTTTTTACAAATAAATACCAAAAGAAACAACCAAAACACGACTTTTTTTGTTTGTATTTTTTGTTCAGAAGTCGGTTGTATTATTTTGTAGAAAAGTTTTTTTTTATTCAGTTTCAGTCATTTCATCTTGTCAGCATTTTAGTGCTCGAACAATTTTGTTCATAATCAACTCGAGTTTAGTAACAGATTGTGATTTCGTTCATTCTCAATGAACATTGTTCGAATGTGCGTCTGTTGCGCTATTAGTCCACGATACCACTACAATTCACTAAGATTCAACATCAACATAACCCACAACTCACCTTCCGCTGGGCTTAGGCCTCTCTTTTCCTGTAACATTAGCTTACCTCTTGTCTAGATCAGCAAACTTAGTGTCCATGATCTTCACAACCTCGCTCAGTATATCGGAGGCCACCTGCCTGTACATGCCTTGCCGTTTTTCTTTCAATTCGCCCAGATACTTCTGAGCCTCTACAAATAGATTCACGAATCTGGAAATATATATAACTCAAAAGTGACTGACATAGTGATCTATCAACGCACAGACCAAACCACTGAACGGATCGGGCTGAAATTTGACATGCAGGTAGATGTTATGACGTAGGCATCCGCTAAGACAGGATTTTGATTAATTCTACCCCCAAGGGGATAAAATAGGGGATGAAAGTTTGTATGAAACTTTGTCAATTTTAAACCGATAGGGCTGAGAGTTTCAAAATCGGGGGTAAAGTAACGTATTCCACGCGGACGAAGTCGCAGGCAGAAGCAAGTAACATATAAGAGTCTGGACCCTCCCCCACTACTTATCTATACTAATATTATAAAGCTGAAGAGTTTGTTTGTTTGTTTGTTTGAACGCGCTAATCTCAGGAACTACTGGTTCGAATTGAAAAATTCTTTTTGGGTTGAATAGACCATTTATCGAGGAAGGCTTTAGGCTATATATCATCACGCTTGAGCCGATAGGAGCGGAGCAGCGATAAAGAATGTTTTAAAATCGGGGATTCCACGGGGACGAAGTCGCGGGCAGCAGTTAGTTGTAGAATATCCGTGCCGCAAAATAATTACTAACCCAATTCGAATGAGATTAACGTTCAGATTTCTGCCTTTTTTGCGTGAACTCAGGCAAAAACTAGTAGTCTGCACATTTTTGGAACCTCGGATATACAATCTCGTAGGTCAGACAGACAAAGGAAGCTTATAAAAGGGTTCCAAAGGTAACCCTTCCGAACCCTAAAAAACATTCATATCACTTGCATACCGCTCAAGGAAGGGCAGACCCGATCGGCATCTACGTCAGTTATACATATTTTGAGTTTCATGTAACAGGGTATTGGCCAAATTTCAAGCTGCTATTGAGAACTTCCTAATAGTTACTCCAGTAACAATTGACCCTACAATCTTTATGACCACTAACGGCCGAACCCAATAACCGCTCTATCACATACTGGAGATAGAAAAACAAATGAAACAACAGAAAAATTATATAGGTTTTCTGTTGTTTCATTTGTTTTTCTATCTCCAGTATGTGATAGATCGGTTATTGGGTTCGGCTGTAAATCAACTAAGCCAATTGAATAAGTAAGCACCTCAATAAAAACGTAACGCTGTTTACGTACTTTTTACTAGTGTTCCGGTTTATCTCGACGAGAGTTGTATCCAACCTTTCAAGTACTTCTTGCATTATGTGCCTGGTCGTAGCACTTAAAACTTCAGCTGAAATAAGAAATAAATTAGCTTCAAGAACGTTAATGTGTGAAATTTGATGACGAAATACTATTAGATGCCAGATGAGACCAATAATTAGACTAAGCGCGTATACTACAAAAAATCGTTGCGGATAGTAATCATCAATCGTGCACATTACCAACAAACAATTATTCATATATTACATTGATGTTTACTACCGCAACGGTTATTTTTTCAGTGTTTTGAGTGCGAGCTTAGTCTAAGTAGCTGATATGATATCATCATCATCTAGGGTCAGTCGAAAGTCGTTCCCTATCAAACACAGGCCTACTTCGGTTGCTCCGTATCTCCATATAATTCCTGGGACCCCCTCATTCCACCTTGTGGGAAGCTTATGCACTATCGTAGGCCAAAGAAAAAATGGATGGATTGTGTGAAGCATATGAAAGAACAGTCAGCGATGGTTGACAGGAGGAAGGAAGTTAGATAGTCCCCAAGTAATATAAGACGAGGCCAATTTAAGAGTCCACTACTGAATATAGACCTCTCCAAATTACCATCCCCATGAAGAGAAAAAGCCACATAACTCACTTCTGCTGCTCTCTGGCTCCATCCTCTTGAACCAGTCCTCAACACTTGACACCGTCACTCCACTCGAGATTAATCCCTCATTATTATTCACCTCCACTCTTCTCTTCTTGCCATCCACCCTTTCTTCCTCTGTTCTCCTTTTCAAAATCCTTCTGTATTCTTCTATTTTAGTTGACGTGCTGATTTTAGAGTGACTTGAAGCTAAACTGATTGATTTAGCTACTTCTCTCTCTTCGAGAATTCTGTGTTGTGACTTTTCTTGAGTAATTTTGGTATTTGGAAATTTTTCGATTTTCTTTTTTGACAGTGTATTTTTTATTTCTTTCATATATTCCTCATCGTCTGATAGTGAAGTCTCAGATTTTTTGTCAGCGTTCGATATTAGTTCATCAAAAAGTTTTATTGGCGAAATAATGGATGCTCGCTTGGTTACCGCCTTTTGAACTGATTTTTCTTTATATATTGTCTCTTTTTTCTTAGGTTCCACAACTTTGGGTACAGTTTTTGCTTTCTTACTAATTTTTTCAATAGGTTCGTCATCACTATCTGAATCAGAATCATCTTTCGTCTTTCCGCTATTATTAATTTTTGAACGTTGTGAATTTTGGAAAATCAGCCGCAAAGATCTTCTTATTGTGTCGTTAATTTCAGAAACTTCTGAATCGTTATCGTCGTTTTTTGGTTCTAATATTTTGGGACTCGGAATTATTGCGGCGACAATTTCTTCGCTGTTTTGTTTGACCGCTGATTTCGCACTAACGTAAGATTGGTCTGATTCAGAATTACGTCTTGACGGTAGCCATTTGCTTACATCGTCATAGGACAACCTCTTAACAGACACAACGGGAGATTTAGTCGTTATACTTCTGTTACTCTTGTCTTTAGGACTGTTTTTATATGCATTTTCATCATTAGAATCACTGGAAGCACGATTTTTAGATTCGTTCATTCCCTTGGTGAGTTGATCGAAATAATCCCTCATAGAGTGGGTTAGGTCTTCCACCTCTAAGTTCCGCGGTTCAAATCTTTCAGTTATTAGCTTAGGGCTTGGTGGAGCTTCTTCTAAGTCACCGTGACCAGTGATTCCTATCGTTGCAATAGACTGCTCAGATTTCACATCAGTTGTCTCTAAGACATTTATTACTTCGACGTCTTCGACTTCTTTCTTTTTAAGTGCCTCCTTATCTTTATTTTTAGGCTTGATTTTATCTTTTTTAGTATTTTCAAGTATAATGCTATTTGACTTATTCTTTTCCATTCTGTTTTCTCTAGGCTTTGGTTTCAGTCCATCTCTGCTTTGTAAGTTCTCAATTTGAATAAAATCTACAGTAATATCGACATTTGTAGGACTGTTGTTAATCCGTTCAAAGTCGGAGAGTAAATTCTGTGTAGTATTAGACTCGTTGATGTAATTCTCTGGGCCTTCCTGATAGATTTTCCTAAACTTATCAACCATGGTGGCTGATATATCGTTGATATCGTCTTTGGTGTTCGTAACTGGTTCTACCAGAAGCCCTGGCAAAGGGCTTTCAGTTCTATCTTCATCGAAGTTAATGACTTTTTCGACTACAGCCTTATTCAGTACTCTCCTTGGTCGTTTAGACTCGGATGGTTCTACTTTAATATTCTTTCCTTTCTTTTTTGATTCTTGTTTCTCAGTACTTTTTTCTTCAATGATTTCCATTTCAGGAGCTTTTTCGAGAATTAAATCAGGTTCGGTCACTGTTTTCTTAGTGTTCTCAACTACCATGGATGTATTGAATACATCAGCTTTCGGTTGTCGCATTCGTTCATCGACCAACTCAACTTGTTCAACGTTCACCTTCTTCTTAGTTCTAGGCTTCCTATTAACTTTACGTTTGTTTTTATTGCTGTCATCTGAAGACTTATTATCTGTGTAGTTTATTTTTTTAAGGGCTCTTCCGCGCTTAGAAACTGCAGATTCAGTACTAGCAATAGTGGTCGTACTGTTTCTTTTAGATATTTCAATCTTTTTGACCTTGAAATCATCTTCGCTGTCACTCGTGAAGTTGTAAACGTCAGCATCGAAAGTATTTTCGGCTATTTTGACTTTTTCACTATTGGCTGACTCTTTGACTCTGTCGAAAATATCATTCATTTTCTTAGTTCTTGGAGAGGGTGGTGCGGCGACCTTCGATTTCCTTGTGCGTGGCATTCGGATCCTTTGGCGATCTTTCTCTATGTCTTTGTAGCACGTAGCTATTGTTCTCGGAGTCTTTTTAATTTGTAATATTTCCGATTGAACGGTATTATCCTGCAGGGGGTTTGGAGATTCAGCAGCGATTTCTTCGTCTTTTGGTGAGTACAGTTTGCGTTTCCTACGTGTTATAGGTGTTTTTAAATCTCCTGCGCCTATAGGAGGAGATCCTTTCCTAGCTGTTTCTATGTTTTCTTCTGCTTCCTTAGTTTCTACTGGGACTTCATTTTCAATGCTCTCGGCCGCGCTTTCTAGACACTTATCTTCGATGATCGTTGACATTTTTGAAGCAGACTTTAGAACAAGTTTGTTCTTTCTTTTAGCCGCACGTGCTTTAGTCTTTTTGGGAGTTTTTATCTTATATTTCAATTTAATTTTCTTCTTCGCCGCCGATTTTTTTGTAGTTTCCGCCTGTTTGGACTCGATATTATGAATTTTATTAATGATATCTTTTAAAGGTATATCATCTTCAATAGAGTCGTCAGGTTCAGCGATAATTTCGTCTTCTTTATTCAAATATTTGGTGCATTTATCAAATTCGTCACATACTTTATCGACCATGCTATTAAGACATTCTAAAACTTCAATATTATTGAAGTCGTATGGTACAATATCCTCTTCTAAATCAACCTCATTCAAATTTAAATTTTCACCAAAATTATCGCTAGTTTCCGAACTGGTTTCATTGATTTTCTTAGCTAGTGTTGGACTTATGGCAATTTCATCAGTTTTATTTTCAGTGAAATGTTGGGTAAAGAATTCTTCGACTACTTTTTCATCAAAGCAGTCCCTTGCTGGTGGATCTTTTACTTCTTTCTTATTCTTCCTTCGCGTACTAACGAAAGACGGCATTTCGTTAACAGCTTCTGTATTGGACTCATCATCAGTCGATGAAACCACTTTAGGTTTCTTCGGAAGTTTACTTAGTTTAATCCTATCTATTTCCGGCGTATTATCAATCGTTTCACTATTTCTATAATCCTGTGATTTCTTGTCTCCCGTGTTAATGCCGCTGTCAGATTTTTCCCTATCGTCTTTAGCACGCAACGCCTCTTGTACTAGCAAATCAACGATATTGTCTGTGTTAAAATCTTTATTTTTGGACAGTCGTTCTACGGTATCATTAATGACTGAGTCGTCAGCTGACCCTATTGTAGCGACTAGGAGACAACTGGTTGTATCTTCATGCACAATAGGCGAGAGCCTCCGACCACCCTTACTATTTCTAGAAGATTCCGGATCGCTCTGAGACTTCCTACTCTTTATGTGAAGATCACTTTGAGTTTTTCGACTCTCTTGGTTATTAAGATTCTTATAACAAACGCCGTAAGGCTTAAGTTTAAGTGTGGTGTTGAGGCTTTGTCTGTCGTCTGCTTCACTAAGTTCGGTGACTATGGATAGTTCGGGGTGTGCGCAAACGCTTACTGGCTCTTTATCGTAACGGTATCGAGGTAGTGCCGCTAGCTTTTCATGTAGCTGAAATGTAATTAGGTATAGGCTAGTGTAGATAAAACAATGAGATACTGGCATTTAAGTTCACTTCTGTCGGTTTTAATTAAATACACAATAGGTTACTAATTAATGGCTTATCACCAGTGATCAGAGTGGGCAGAGCTATTTTTGGTACTTGCGACATGTTTACATGCGTGAGATCCCGGGATTTAGGAAAAATAGGTACTCCTGTGTATGTATGCATTTGCTACTCAAACTTAGATAAAACGTCCCTAAACCTAAACTGCGTAACATCAGAGGAACATTGCCAAAATTATGCCCATAGTTCATTGGCCGGCTATAGCTCTACCTGGTCCAATCACTTCATTCCTTTGTAAAAAGGTGATAATTATGGCCTGAGCAGAATGGCGGACAGGACGGCAGAGGATCATTAATATATCAATTGAATTTAAAAGTTACCCAATCCAAATAAGGTATACTCGGTACTCCAGAAAAAGTGCTCTGCGATGATCCGAGGTCAATCACTGAGCATTGAAATAAATACCTTATTTCGATTGGATAACTATTAAATTCAATTAAACATTAGTTGCCTCGTCTGTTTTCTTGTTGGGAAAAGGCTAAGGAGTATTGGGGTCGTACCAGTCCACCGGATTCCACTGACTACTCGTATTGTATGTGGATTGGCTGCCTACCAGACCTCCACAACCCATTCCCTTGGTAACACGGTACTTGATGATTTTCTTTTGAGGATTTTTATTTGAGTGTTCTAACAATTCTTAACAGCTGCCAAAGATCTTCAAATGACAGCTGGGAATAACGACTTGTGTCCTTTCCGAGGCACGGAAGAATCTCTGTATGTTAAGATGGTTACTCATCTACAGACCGACCTCACTAAGCTTTGCTTAACCTTGAATATCTAACCGTGCAGCTGTTCTATTTTAGCCACGAGCTCTATTATTTATTAACTATTAAATTCAATTGATAAATTATAATTCCTCTGCGGAACCGTCCGCCAGTCTGCGCAGGCCGTTAACGACAAACTCTTTGCTAACAAAAAATAGGTACAGTAAAACGGGGTGAATAAAAACGAAACTTTGACTTGAATTTTCTCGTTATTTAAACATTGCTTGCAAAAATGAAAATCTCCAATTTTTGAATGAATTATTTGTTTTTCTAGTGGATGATTTGTGAGAAACTATTCATATGGTATTTAAGCGAAAATCCCAATTAAAGTTTTGTTTTTATTCACCCCTGCATTTCTATCCACCCCGTTCTATACCGTAGAGTTAGGTAATTGTTAAAAACCAACCTGTGCTAATGAGCTGGTCGATGCTGTGGACGGGGACATGCACGACAGTGGTTGACGGGGCTTCACTATGTATCCTGCATAAAAATATACATAAGTAATCAACAATTGTTTGAAAAACTTTCTAAGTTACAATGAAAGTTTTTAGTTTTCATTGTACCTTGTTATCACCAATGTCTTATTAAGCAGTTATAAATTTAACAGCACACCGCATATATGAGGAGTTCAATTTCAAAACCCGCCAAAACGATATTTGAACAAAAACATTATTTCGCTTGGATAAGAAGCGCCATCATTCATTCTTTTTACTTGGTTCAAAAATGATTATCAAATCCCGCTATAAGCCTAACAAATCAGCTTTCAAAAGTAACAGTTTGTTGCAAACAGCGCTAAAAGAGTTCCAGTGCATTTCAAATTCCGCTAAATCCAAATCGACCAATCACAGCACGGCATTTGCTCAACGTAACACAACAAACAGTATAGAGATTTTGTCAACAAAGTGAAGAAGTGCTGTCGGTTTTTTATGTTTTTTATCAAGAAATAATGGATGATTCTACACAATTTGTTACGAAATGTGATCCTAAACATGCCAGGAAGAGAAAAAGTGATAGATCAACTTGGAAACGTACGACGGAGCTAAAGAAATGGTACCTAAAGTTTTGTATCAAACTACATGTTAAAGTGAAGGGGATGGTGTTATGCAAAATTTTATCAAATCTATAGTTTTATTAAAGTAGTTATTTATTTGTAAATTTAAACTGTTCCGGGGGTCAATATCCTCTTTATTTGTTCTTGCATCCATTTCTGGAGAAACGAAAACGAGATTTTGTGTAGGTATATAATATGTAGCTTACTTACTGTTTATGTGTTGTAAAATCCAAGTATAAAATTAAATAAGCTTCCTTTTTAGGGGTTCCGTAGCCGAATGTCAAAAAACGGAACCCTTATAGTTTCGTCATGTCTGTCTGTCCGTTCGTATGTCACACCCATTTTATTTCTAATATTATAAATGACTAATATTATAAAGAGGAATGATTTGTATTTTTGTATGTTACGAATAAACTCAAAAACTACTGGACCGATTTTAGTATTAATATTTTAGTATTCATGACTGTTGACTTCATAAAACCATCCACGTGTACAAATCTGTCAGTTGCGAATCCCGCTAAAACGAACAATGTTTATTTCAAACCCCGCTAAAATCAAATGTATACATCAAAATCCGCTAAAACCAAAATATGAATGGTTATTTTTCCGTTATTTTTAATTATTCTCCCAGTAAACAAAGTTCTGAAGTATTGCCAGTCTTAATATAAAGCTATCACTGTGGTTTTTAAAGATAGTGTATAGAATAATGATTGTTATAAGGTTTTTTACGTTTTACCGCTATTTAATGAAAAGTGTTTTAGCGGGTTTTGAAATTGATCTCCTCATATAGCACCGGAAAATTTCAAACACAGTAAGATTGTAAAATGTCGCGTGATATTGAAAACTATTTTTTTCTTAATAAGCTACGGTATATCTACTATTTAATTTGCATGAGATTGATTGTATACTAAGCGATTGTTTCATAATATATCAAGTTTTAATGGAATACAGACTTAGATATTATACCTAATCTAACCCAGTCTGCAATTTTCCGGTAACATAATTATGCAGACAAACATTTATAGTAATAAGTGTGCAATAGGCAGTAGTGTCGCACTGGGTAATCGTTGTATGTAAGAGATTGCCCATTGCGTTACTACTCAGCCTTTGGATGGACTGAAGAAAAGGAGATAGATTTAGGGCTTATCGGTGCAGGTACATAAATCTAAAAAGATATTGGAAATAAGCATAAATACATAGGTCGATACCTATGTATTTATGCTTATTTCCAATATCTTTTTCACATTATCTCAATACTGAATGAATTACACTAATCGAATTATCTATTTATGAATATATACCTACCTATCTAGGTATATCTATGATAGCCTATCTTATTTATAAATAGGAAATTTTTGTGTGTTTGTGCCGAATACGGTCCGAACTACTGGACCGAAACTAACCATTTTTGCACCAATGGAAAGCTACATAATCAGCGAGTAACATAATGCTATATTTTATCTCATTATTCCCACGAGAACGGGAACTACGGGTGAAACTGCGGGGCGCTGGTAGTCTAAATTAAAATTAAAAGACAAGACAAAAATATAGTTATTTACGGGAGGTAATCTCTGGGTTGTTATCTATACTAATATTATAAAGCTGAAGAGTTTATTTGTTTGTTTGTTTGAACGCGCTAATCTCAGGCACTACTGGTTCGAATTGAAAAAATATTTTTGGGTTGAATAGACCATTTATCGAGGAAGACTTTAGGCTATATATCATCACGCTTAAGCCAATAGGAGCGGAGCAGCGATAAAGAATGTAAAATCGGAGATTCCACGGGGACGAAGTCGCGGACAGAAGCTAGTCATATCTAAGTATCGCGCGAATAGGTACGCGATCGCGTTCCTTTGTTCGCCCTCTGTCGGTGCGATGAGATACGCGACGTTCAAGTATCCGAGCAATCGCCACTTTGTATTAGAACCACGTCTTATCTACTTTTTTGACCCCGACTTATGAAAATAAAGTAATTTTTAACTAGCCTCCAAAAAAGGAGGAGGGCTCTCTGTATTCGACTGTTTTTTTTTTCTTTTGTACATTTGTTCAGCGATATTTTCGGCAATTGTCAACCGATTTGCATGATTCTTTTTTGTTTGGAAAAGTATGTTACCGGACTAGATAAGTAGATTTCTCATTCACAAAAAAAAACAGATTGGGAGATATGATAATATCTACCTACTTAACTAACATAACTAAAAAATACAAGAATGACTATACAAACCTATTCCTTCACTGTCAGATTATAAGCGTGTTTAACAAAAGGAATATGGCAATAACTACTGAAGAATTCAATAACATACGTACATTGACAAAAACTACACGACAAAGTAAACTGCGGAATCTGTCCTATCTGCCTACTTATATCTTGCCCAGATACAATAATGAGTATGGAAAGAGGACGTGGGAATACATGTTGCCTAATATCATTAATAATTTGCCGAACAATTTAAGACACGATATTTGCGATAATTATATTAACTCTAAACAGTGCAAGAATATCCTTAAAAAATACTACCTGTTGCATAATGTTAATTCTGACAATTCGATATAATTATAATAATGATTACATACAAATGCATACAATTAGAAGGTACTCTTTTTTTTTTTTTGTGAAACCTAAATGTTAATTCATATCTCAAAATGCTTTTCTTTTATTTTGATGTAATGTTAAACTTTACTTTAACATTAGCATAACAATGTCAAAATGTAGGTACTGTCTTTTTTAAATTTACCGTCATTTCAGAAGGTGTTATTACTAGGTGGAGAATTTGTAAAAAATGTATGTAAACACTGAAAAAGCGATCTCACCGCACTCCACATAAACCCTGTGGTTTCAGTCAGTGCGGTTATGTAACTTATTATTTAAGTATTTCTTCATGTAATAAACAAATAAATTAAAAAAAAAAAAAAAAAAAAAAACTAACAAAAAATACCTTAAGTAACTATTAAGCCCGCCTCCGTGCAGTGCTATTTACTTATGCACAAAGTTTTAATGAACAAGACCCTTTTGAAATTAATAGGAAAAAAAGAAAAACAAAACATACCAGAATGTTTACGGCGTTTCACTTCAACTGGATGTGAAAACCTCGGGTCTTCGTCCTAGGAACACAAAGATTCTTACAAACTTGTACAACTACCCTCATTACTAAATTATAAAATTGACAATCTAGTTTCTCAAAACTTGAAACGTATAGAAGATTTTTCATACATTTATTAAGGTGAAAAATGAACTCACCGTGTCTTTATTATGATTTGTGTTTTCGGCTCCTCTAGGAGGCGATTGTTCCAATTCTTTGTCCAAATCCAGTAACAACTAAAAAGAATGTCAAGTTTTTAAAAGTCAAACAAAAAAGTCTGTTTAATCATCTACCTACGTACAAAAAATTTAAATGACAGTGTTTTTCAAAGCCCAACCAGATACTGATGAAATCCCTATAGCACGGCCCTTCACATTTTAACAAATCATAAAAGTATGTCAGTAAGTAGTATACATAGGTAAGCATGATAATATGACCGAAAATTGTATCTATTTTGACAAAAATATGAGAAGATGGACATTGTTAAAATGGCCAAAATAGAAAATATTAGTAGCTACGTTAGTGAGATGTAGGCCGCATTCTTTACAAGCAAAAAAACCATGTCCGTCAGTGAGTGTTATGTACTTAAAATTCTTTGAAACACTTCGCTTTGATGATAACAAGCATTCTTAATCAGCACTCGTGCACTAGACAAAGCAACATTGTATCGGCATTAGCCATTGTCAACATTTTTTGGAATTTACCGCGCGACATTTCAGTAGGTTCCTATCGGATAGAATACTCTGTCACAGATAATATAATACTACTCTGTATTGTATGAGTAGACCGGTACACCATTGAAGACACCGAAAATACCTACCTACTATTAAGAACCATTTTAATGAGAGCCATATTTTGCGGCGATCATTAAAAAAAAACCAAGCTTTTGTATGGATCCCACATAGTTTCCATTCTTTGATAATCGCTAACAATGATTGCTTAACACATTGTCTACAGGTTCCTACCTCATACTTATCCTCAAAGATCTTCCTGAGCGCGCGATCGAGTCGTGTGACGTCACAGCGCGTGCTGATGACGGCGCTGACGTCACAGCTGACGTCATCGCCCAGGCTGACACACGACGGCAACACTTGCGGGGGAGACAACGTGCGGATTGCGAGGAGCAGCTGTACCGACTCTCTGGGTGACATAAACAGGTTAAAAATGAATGTACGAACGTAACCAATATGTATTTTGTTTTATACCTACACTATACATGGTGATTTTTCGTTCGTTTCATTAGAAATCTACGTATTTATAGCGTGCAACTGTACTAAGCACATAACACCTTTATTATGGTCACCATATAGATTACAGGAATGATAGACTAAGAAAACATTAATAGAAGGAACATAGGGCGCCACGCCACAGTGGGCAGATAGCATCATTTTTCGGACTGACCAACTCCTTAACAAACAGGCCTATAAATGATTTGGTTTAATGCAAGTTTGAATTATGTACTTATTACGTAATCCGCTCGTGGCTAAATAAAAGCTACACGGTCTATCGGTTTTTACTAACATTAGATGACACCTATCCTAAATCGTCATCATCATATCAGCTGAAAGATATCCACTGGTGGACATAGGCCTTCCCAGTATCGGCACCACAACCGGTCTTGCGTCTCGCATCCATCGGCTACCCACGACCACCAGGTCATCGGCCACCAGGTCATCGGTCCACCTTATGGGAGGCCTTCCAACGCTACGTGTTCCGGCATGAAAGCGCCACTCCAGAACTTATCGGCCCTATCGACCATTTGTTAACTTCTACAAGCAATGTGCCCTGCCCTGCCCACTGCCTCTTCAATTTGGCGATCCTTTGGCTATCATAAATGAGTTCCTGGATAAAAGCGAAACATTCACAGTGCAATAAATGTAGGTGTTTTCCAGAAACTTCATAACTTCTTCTGCCGAGAATCGTCCGTGCATCGCCGCGCCGTCAGAAATCAATCTATTAATCTGTTTAACAAATTACCAGCAGATGTCAGGAATATTAATGTATGTGTATGTTTTAAAATAAACTCAGGACTTTGATAAAAATTATTAACATTTGTTGTCTGTATGTATATATAATATTTTATGATTAGGCATCTACATTAGTAACTGATTATCTGTGGAATGGAGTCAGTAAATGTGAACTATTTTATAGGTGTCTAACTACCTACCTTCTGTCAGCGACTTTGCCTTCGTGAATTATTCCAGAATATTTTCAATGTCTGAGCCAAATGTCATCCAGATTCGGTACACCGTTCCGGCATGATTGAGGAGTAGCAAACCGGCCATCAATTCATACAAACTCACGCATCAATACAATAGGTAGCAGATAGGTATATAAGAAAGATCTCCTTGGTAACTGATTATTTTGATTGGACCGGAAAGTACCATTTGTGAGTACAGGGGGAAAATCATTCATATTTCCTTTCAAAACAAAATTAACAAGATGATTCATTTGATTAAAAATAAAAGCACTTGATCCATTTCATAATAGGATGAGTCAACAAGGCAAGGATTACGGGTTACGGTCATTTTTTATATACTACCGACATTTTAGTTTTAGATAAAAGCGATAATTTTGAAGTGCTAGATAAGCCATTATTGGAACAATGTGTTTATATAGTGTACACTATGAATCATCCTTTTATCAATGTTACTAGCTGCTGCCCGCGACTTCGTCCCCGTGGAATCCCCGATTTTAAAACATTCTTTATCGCTGCTCCGCTCCTATTGGCTTAAGCGTGATGATATATAGCCTAAAGCCTTCCTCGATAAATGGTCTATTCAACCCAAAAAGATTTTTTCAATTCGAACCAGTAGTTCCTGAGATTAGCGCGTTCAAACAAACAAACAAACAAACAAACTCTTCAGCTTTATAATATTAGTATAGATGACGGTCGAAAACTGGAATGCATCGAATAATAAAAACATAAGAGTACTTTCACTTTGTTTACGAATCAGCAAACAACAGAGACATGTCTCACGGATACCTTTAAGTCAAGGAAAAATTTAGTTAAAGTGATAGATAGATATTAATCTTTTCATTGCAGTCGGGAGACCTGTAAAGAACTATTTAAAGGAACCGTACCCCGACTGCAATGAAAAGATGAATATCTATCTTGTTTTTAATTTTTTGGTCCACATTTTGACATGGCAGGCGAGTTTTTTAATTTTTTTTATAACTTCCTGACTAATAAAGCTGGACTGTTAAAAATGGCGATTTTGAAGGAAAAAATATTATTAGGCTGATGCAGAGACAACAAATGTTGACATGACAAGCGTGTTTTTCTTGGTATATAATGGATGATTACCTACCCAAGGACGATCTCAGCAAATGTTACTTAACCTTGAAGATCGACTCGTGCAGTCTCGTTCTGTGTCATGAAGGTTCTAGAATAATACATGGCGTACATACCTGTACAACTTAGCGCTGTGCGTGTTCCGTTGCGTCACGACCAGCGTCTCGAAGGACTTGCTGTTGGTGGAGCCGAAGCTCTCCAGCACGCGAGGGTCCAACAAAACTGACACACAACCGCTCACCACGTTTATGTCTAGCCAGGACTCTTGGCGCTCTGTACCCTGGTAAATAAGGATTAAACATTAGGTCTTAGGTCAGCAGTGCTATTCTGTAAGAACTCACGTGCGAATTCGATTCATATCTCATTTTCGATTACACTTCGTAACTCACCTGAAGTGAAAAGTATTTGATATTCTGACTGTCAAGTTAAGTTCGCTTCACCTATGTTCTCACTTAGTGGCGCTAGTGTAGTTTTCATCAAGTTACAGAATACCAAATACAGTTTTCACTGCAGAATCACTACCCCAGTAACAACTGCAGTCAACCTTTGCTTGAATCCTAACTATGTAGGAGGTACATAACATTATAATTAAAATAAATGATAAATTGAGTTTAATTGTTACGTTTTCACGCTATCGCTGAACTGTTTTTAATAAATTTGGGTACAAAGAGCCCAGGGCAAAAGTCAGTATAAAATACGATCCACTTCCACGCGGTTTCTACATATATTGCCGTGGCTTGGGGCCTTAAATTCATTTGAGGCCACCACAGGAAAGTCTGGTTAAGCAGTAACCAGCTTTAGTGTGTTGAACTGCGAGTGGTCCATATAAAAAAAACGGTTCTATAAATAACAAACCAAAGTTTACGCCGTTTACGGGTAGGCTGCATCTCTTTGAACTTATTAACTTAGGTATAGCTTCTCAGCACAACAATATAGAAAAGTCATAGTCTAGGTTAATTGCCCTCTAGAGCCGGTATGTCGGTACCAAATACAATTATTTATGAGTCTCGACAAACTGAGAATAATATGTACTAGACCTATGGCCGCACGCCAAAAATGTGTCTAACCCCTGAACTTTGACCTTGAATTTTGACACAAATAACTAAATTCAAAATATAATGGTAGGTAGGCAATTTAAGGCCATTGAGCCCTAAATTGGACAGCAATTTTACCGGGTAAGTGGATAAGACCTATTAACTGGAAGTAAAGTAGGTAGAAACCTATAGGTACCTACCTACTTATTCCAATCGAAATAAATAAGTCAATGGCCCTACTTAAATCAGCCATAGGTTAACTGCAATTGTGACTGAAAGAGTGGTGAATGGGTAGGGTATATGGTGGCGGTAACAAAAACAAACGCAAAAGGGTATTTCACTGGATTATAATTATTAACCGACTTTAAAAAAAGTAGAAGTTCGCAATTCAACAGATTTGTTTTTATCACATTTCTGATCACCTAGGGCTGGAGAAGAAAAGATGCAGTTAAAAATGGTTATAACGAATTTGTATGCGTTTTAAAATAATATTGACAGAGACTTACTTCGTGTGACGTCACTCGCAAGTCACGCAGACACAGTGTAGTTGCTTCGTCCCGTACGTTTTACGTGCCAAGGATAGAAGAATAACCTCAATTTTTTTGTATGATTCATGTAGATTTTTGAAAGCACTAAACCAAGTAGTATGTATCGGTTTCTGTTACGTCTGTACTAGTATTATACTAAAGAGGATTTTTTTGTACGTACCGAATAAGCTCCCCAGCTACTGGACAGATTTTAACCGTTTTTTCACCAGTGGAAAGCTACATTATCACCGAGTAAAGTAGGTAGGCTATATTTTATCCCCGAATAGGGTAGTTGACTAAAAAAATCTGATTAGTCCGTCTGATAGATTTCCAAAAAATATTGGACACGTATTTTTTCTTTTTTCACATAAACAAAAAATGAAGACGATACAGTGCGTAGAAAACTCGTGTGACGTCACTACTCGCTACAATTTTTAGCGAGCCGTGACGTCACACGATCCCACTCCTGATCTTTGATGCTTTTATCTTCGTCAGTTTTTATAGATTTGATAAAGGAAAAAATACGTGTCCAATATTTTTCTATAATCTAACTGACGGACTAAACATAATCCTATAATTTTTACTCAGGAAACATCCCTAGCGGGTGAAATAGCGGGGTGCTGCTAGTCTATACTAATTTATACTTATATTATAAAGAGGAAAGATTTGATTGTTTGTTTGTATTGAATACGCTCCGAAACTACAGAACCGATTTAAAAATTCTTTCACTGTTGGAAAGTGAACTATGCTCGGGTGACATAGGCTATATTTTATCCCCATGTTCCCACGGGAACGGGAACTACACGGGTGAAATAATAAATATGACTAGACGAAGTCGCGGGCGAAGTGCTAGTATTATTATAAAGAGGTAACGTTTGTGAGGTTGTAAGTTCTGTAAGGAATAATCTCTGGATCGACTGAACCGATTTTCAAAATTATTTGGTTCACCAATAGAAAGCTACCTACGTTCTTGTGGAGTGTCATAGGCTATATTTTATCCCCGTACATATTGCCACGGAAACAACGCGGGTGAAACCGCGGGGCGCTGCTAGTTATAGTATAAATGTTTAGTGGGCATTGGCACTTCACTTGACGAACATGTCAACATTATCGCATCACAAAATATTGCAAAATATATTACAAAAGATACCTTATTAATCTACACTAATATTATAAAGAGGATAGAGTTTATATTGATGTTTGTAACGAATAAATTAAAAAACTTATGGACCGATTTCAAAAATTGTTTCTCCAATAATATGCAACAATAGGTAAAGTTGTAATAACTTACCGAAATAATAACAACTTTGCCGACAGTCAATTTTCTGCACACTACTGAAGTTATGACGTCATGCCTTTGGTTGTGCGCGTTCAGGAAGTCTCTAGCGTCCTAAAAAGAAATGGGGTAGCTTTTCAATCATAACACCATCAAGCCTGGAAGTCATGAGGGTATGGGCCGAGACAGGCAACAATAGGGATATTTCCTGAGGAATAAAAGAATGATCCTATTTAGTCCGTCAGTTAGATTATCGAAAAATATTAGACACGTATTTTATGCTTTATGAAATCTCTAAAAATTGACGTAGATACTGTAGTATTATATTATCTGTGACGTAGATAAAAAGCTTCAAAGATCATGTGGTGTGTGAGTGGGGGCTTGTGACATCACGGCGTGGTAAAAATCGTCGCACGAAGTGACGTCACACGAGTTTTCAACGCACTATATCGTCTTCGTTTTTTGTTTACGTGAAAAAATAAAAAATACGTGTCCAATATTTTTGGGAAGTCTATCTTACGGACTAATTAGATTTTTTTATGCAACTACCGTATTATGAGATAAGCCCGCCCATCGAATTGGTTGGGAACCAATGCACAGCCGCTACCACCCACAAAAGCGTCGATATAAGCAGGGCCGTCTTAACCCATGCAGGGGCCCCTGGGCACGCCAGAGTCCGGGGCCCTGAGAATGTCGTTTCACAGGTATAACCAAGTACCCGTATTGCCCAGTGAAGATGTCACCTTGCGACCGAGTTCGAAAATGTTTACATCCTGTCTGGAATAGGTCGTGAGAATCTAGTGTACGGTTCGATTTGGTATGTATAGTATTTGGTCGAATCTTAAGAAGAACCTATAATATAATTTAGGGGGCCCCCAATTAAGGCCCTGGGCACGTGCCCCTTGTACCCTTATGGTAAAGACAGAACTGTATAAAAGTATTAAAGCTCGACGAACAACATGGAGTAACGATACGACAGTCTTGGATCTCCTAATGAAATGAATGAGAGAGAGAGAATACAGTATTGGAGAACAAAATCATAATTAGCATTTTACCTACAAAAAAGATTGGGGGAGCATAAAATGGTGGTTTTTTACCCTTCAGAGAGAGAATATTTGAAAAAGTAAAATCAAATGATCACACCTTATTTTAATAGTTTTCTACACTAGGAGAGATGTGTGTATTTGGTATTATATTATCTGTGTTTGTAGGTAAAAAATGAACTCAAAAACTACTGGACCAATTTACAAATTTCACTATTAGAATGCAACATTATCCCTGAGTAACAAACTATACTGAAATAAATAAATGTCCACCCGTGCAGTGGCCTTTCAGGACGGGCTGCCTGGTCCCTTAATAAAATTGTACTGTTAGGTAACAAAGATATTCTGGTTAGTAAGTATGAGATCTAACCACAAATCAACCATCCTTACTAAATTGAATCAACACCAACCTGAAAGAAATTAACCCAAGATCTCTCCAAGAAGATTTCTACATCTTTCTCAGCATACATTATGGTAGGGAACCACTTGGTAGCGGATGTTATCCTGAGTGTTCGGTCCTGACGGGGTAGCAGCCAGCGCAAGAGAGTTTCCATGATGCTGTACTGGGTTGGCAGGTGGCCGCATGATGCCATGTGGGTGGAGAGTTTGACGCTGGGAAATGAAGGGGTTTTTGTGAAATTAGGTCTATAGTCTGCTTTGACTCTTGGATTACTTGGGTATCTTGGAATAGCAAGAAGGCAAGCATGGTTATTTTATGGAATATTGCCCAAACTGATTTATGCAGTTTTTGGCTTGTCAAGTTTATTTTTATAATAATCTACATCTTTGCAATTCAAGTATAATTCTCATATAAGCAATCTGCCTTGTAAGTTATGATTATATCCAATTTATTGCCAGGGCGTTCAGCAGAGCTGATCATGTCTTCAGGCTTATGTCAGTACTATTCAATGGTTCCACTTACAAATACTGCCCCAACTTGTTCCTCAAAGCAAATCTGATCTCCCGGCTGGACTCAGAGCAGTACATATTGAAACAGTGCAGGATCTCATGTCTTTGATAGGCATCGGGACGGCTGTTGGTGGCTAAGTCAAGGAGACATTCAGCCGTATGCTCCACCAGAATGTTGGGAAGTGAGACATCTTTCTGACGGATCTCCTGTTGGAGTTTTGCATTTTAGTAATAGAATTAAATTAGAAGGTGTTGTGGCTTCTTTTTTTTTTTAGTAAAATTGACGCACACATTTTTAATATTCCATAGATCACTTTTTGATTTTACTAATTAACGTCGAAATAATAACTTTTGAGCCTAGTTACGTGAGCTATCTTACCTTTACAAATCTTAGCAAGTACTTCAAAAATGTCCACCATTGTAAGTTGTGCCTAATTAAATGCTTCCTCAACGCATCCAGCCAGTACTGTAACAGATTCACCAATTCCTTGCCAAGCACGCCCCATGTTTTGGAAGGTGGTAAACATAACATACGCTCGAATATCAGGAAAGCGATCCCATTTTCCTCACATTTATTAAAGTACTGAAATAAAACGAAAAGTACATGAATTGTCCTTATTATATGCAAATAATTAGAATGAATTTAATACTGAAAGCATAATCCTTAATTATGAAAGTAAATGCGCAGACCTCTATTTCAAGAGAACGTATTTTCTTGAGAGCAAGAACAGTCGACATGTTCAATTGAATTCTTGTAGTTTTGCATTTTTCAGAAGCATCTTGAGTAGTTGATATATACTCATTCAAGCTATGCACGTTTTTTAATAGTTTTCCAACATCCATAACGAAGTAACAGCTATTCTATCCCAAAATAGCAGTAGTAGTAATTTAATTTACATCAAATTGCCGCGAAACAATTTGAAAAGACGCTATTTTTTCATGTTTGACAGCTATCATTTCTAAGTTGGTGTTTCCTGTTTGGGACTGTTCATTTGAGGAGCCAATTACCCAAATTTTATAATTTACTTTCTATATTAGAAGATGGAAAAAGCATGAAGAAACGTCAGCCATTCAGTTAACTTAAAATTATAGTAAAAAAAAGCTTTTTATCAATTTTTTCATCAAATAAATAAAACAGTTTCAATACAACAATTTCCGTTAGTTACTAAAACGAACACACCTCCAAACAAAGGAAATCGATAGTAGATTACGTTTTGTTTCTATCTTTTGAATGAAAAATAAAAGTTTATTTTTGTTAATTTTAGCAATTTGATAATTTTATATAATTACTATAGTCAGTTTCATTAAGATCCATAACCAGAATAATAACAAAAAGGTCAAATAATAAACACTGCTCATAGAAGTTTCTGCTATGAATCAGCTTAAGAGTGAAAATAAAACGCTAATATATTTCCGTGCTAGTATGTTGGCAGCAGTGACGCTTGAAGTTTGTCGTGTGAAGGAAGGATTTTCGATTTGTCTCTGCTGGGTTCAGCCGTTTTATAAAGGGATTGATTGTTGAAACCTGTTCGAAATGATAAACCGTAGAGATAACGTGATAATATAAAATGTTGATTCATTTTTCGGAGTGTTCATTCTTCACGTTCAAACTTTTTTATCGTACGTTCAGTTCAGTGTTATGATCGCGTCATAGCGCACGTCTCCCTCAAGAAACCAGTCGATATTATGCGGCCCGAACGCGACAACTACTTAAGGATACAATTATGATGCCTATGGTGTATACTGTGTATGGTTTTGCCATATTTTTCATTATCGCGTGGGTGTGTCTGTTGATAATTCACATAATGGCTTACTCATATTCAAAGTGGAAGCTCCATCGGACTGTGGACCGGTCTCCGCCGGAACAGCCGTACCCCGGTGTGTCGATCCTGAAGCCGCTCACCGGGGTGGACCCCAACCTGTTTTCCAACCTGGAAACGTTCTTCACACTGGACTATCCTTCGTACGAGTTATTATTTTGTGTTGAGAACGAGAATGATCCTGCAGTGATGTTAGTGAACAGTCTAATTCATAAGCATCCACACATAGACGCTCGATTGTTTATGGGCGGCCTGCGAGTTGGCGTCAACCCGAAGATCAACAACATGCAGCCGGCCTACTTGGCGGCAAAGTATCCGCTGGTGCTGATCAGCGACGCAGGCATCCGGATGCGCGACGACTCCCTCCTGGACATGGTGCAGCACATGAGGGACGACGTCGCAATTGTGCATCAGATGCCGTTCGTGTGCGATGCGGAGGGCTTCGCCGCGGTCTACGAGAAGGTGTTCTTCGGCACAGCGCAGGCGCGCATGTACCTGAGCGCGGACTTCATGGGCATCAACTGTCACGTGGGCATGTCGTCGCTGGTGCGGCGCTGCGCGCTGGAGGAGGCGGGCGGCCTGCGCGCCTTCGCCGACTACCTGGCCGAGGACTACTTCATCGCTAAGGACATCACGTCGCGCGGATGGAAGATGCGCGTGAGCTCGCTTCCGGCGCTGCAGAACTCGGGCACGCGCTCCGTGGGCGCCATGCAGGCGCGGCTAAGGCGCTGGGCGCGGTTGCGCATCGCCATGATCCCTACCACCGCTATGCTGGAGCCGCTGAGCGAGTGCATACCTCTGGGTGCGGGCGCGGCCTGGGCAGCCGGTGAGCTGTTCGGCGCGGAGCCGCTGCCGTTCTTCCTGGTGCATGTGTTAGTGTGGTTCCTCTCGGACTGGCTGATGCTCCGGTCAGTGCAGAACGGCTCGCCGCCGTTCACTAAAGTACAGTTTTTGCTCGGCTGGGTGTGGAGCGAGTGCTGCGCGCCGTTCGTGCTGGCCGCGGCGCTCCTCAGCCCCGAGATCTCGTGGCGGACTCGCAGTTACCGGCTCGACTGGGGCGGCCGCGCCCACGAACTCAATCCTAAACTCAAGTTCTGAGCCCCATCCCTCCCTCATACTCGAAAGCTTTAATTTGGTGAATGTTTACGTTTTACCAGTGTATCTTAGTCTGTTTGAAAGCGACTGAATTTCGGATGTGTGTTTATAGTTAATTTAGTTATAAGTTTTTATTGTATTGCTAATGATGTTAGTTTTGGAAGGAACAGTGGTCGATTGTTGCTTTTGTTTTAGAAAGATTTGTACATTTGTTAGTTTTAAAGTTACATCACACTATTTATTTTTGGTAATTTATTTTTACCACAACAGGTTTGTCGTTTCGTGCATTGATTGTTAGTCATGACAAGATAGTGGTCGCGCGGAGTACAGTTATAGTAAAGTGAGTCATTGCTTATCAGAAATGTTTGGCCCTTCCGTTGTGATTCATAATGTTTTCACTTGAATCTTGTATGACATATGATTAGATGCTAATTGAAGTATGAATTAATCTCAATATGGAAGGTGTTTGTTATTGTAATTATAACAGATTGCCATTCAGCGTACCTTGTGTAAAATGTAAAATAATGAAATGTGATAAGGTCTAGTTATAGTTACTTAACTAAACCACATGATTCTGAAACTCAATACGTACATATTTGTATCATATTATGTGTAATTCCCGCAAACAATTAATGTTGTATTGTAATACCTAATTCTAAATACAAGAAGTACAGGGTTATACTCTAAAGAATACATTGTGATCAACTTATAATATGTTTTATTTGAAGTGCTCCTTTGGAATTGGGCGAAGGCTGACCACTGATAGCAAGGCGTGTTGGTGCGTTATACCTAGTTATTATCTTTATGGAGTGATTGGCAACATCAGTTAAACATGACAAATATGAGGTAGTTTAAATGTATGATTAAGGATTGTTCAACTAACAGGTTTTTATCCTGATATGTGGCATTAGTAATGTAAACCATTAATAATATAAAATAATACTTTGTATGCTAATTATTTTACTTTTTAATATTAAAAAAAAACAAAGATGGTAGATCACTGGTAGCGGGAACTTGTTTACCGTGTCCCTATATACACTACACAGGGTTATAATATCTATCCTCATACAAGTAGGTATTATCTGTTCATGTCATGTATTTATTTTTCCACTGTAATATAAAACCCATTACATAATTCAAACACGACCCCAGATTATTATGTAAGGCACTGATATCTTTTAATTAGAAAAGCCATCCATAAATCCATAAGAAAAAGATTTCTTTATTCGATCGCGTGGTATGCAAAAATGGCAAAATTAAAAAAATAGAATAGTATAATATTCATTTAGCACATGTACATGAAACACGCAAGGTACATGGTAATAATAAAAAAAACGATAGTTATGACAAAAACTAAGTGTGTGCCTCATGGCTACACTGAAAAGATCCATTTCAGCTAAACAATTTTTTTTTGTTTTTTTTTTTATTTATTTTATAAATTATATAATTTAGCCAAATATGCAGGCTTTATACTCTTCAAAATGTATTCCAATTAATTGGAAAGGCGCAACATGTTTTCTTTCATATTTCTGTATGAGTTGTCATCTCAGTAGCAACACCCTTTCTAGACGTTTAATCTATACTATTACTATTTAGTAACCTGTGCTATTATCAAGAGGAAAGTTTTTTTTGTACCGATTAAATTCCGAAACTACAGAACCGATTTTTACAATATTTTCACCAATGGAAACTTCATTATCAGTGAGTAACGTAGACATTTTATCCCCGTATTCCCACGGGAACGGGAACTACGCGGATGAAATTGAAATCTTTCACATAGTTTGACTGTGTCCATTGTTTATTCTATATAAAATCGGTCCTGTAGTTTCGGAGCTTATTCGGTACAGACAAACAAACAGAAATATCTTTCCTCATTATAATATTGGTATAGATCGCCCCGCGGTTTAACCCGCGTAGTTCCCGTTTCCGTGGGAATATGGGGATATAATATAGCCTATGTTCACCGGAGATAGTGTAGCTTCCCAACAGTGAAAGAATTTTTCAAATCGGTCAAGTAGTTTCGGAGCCTACCTATTCAATGCAAACAAACAAAAAAACAATCAAATCTTTCCTCTTTATAATATTACTGTAGATAACTTCCTCGGAGGGAATACATAAAGTAGGTAGGGCTCGTCGTTCATTTTATTTTTATAATTAATGGACTTTAAACCTACACTTTAAAGCATGTTAATCAGCTTTATTTATAAATAATTCACTCGATACTTGATAAAAATGATGCTAAAAAAATTACAGAAATACGGACAGTCAGCACCTATAAGAGGTCTGGTTTAAAATGATGCAAAGGTTATTAAACCTATTTCTCTGCTAGCTGCCGGAAATTTGATAGCTTCCTACTAATTCTGGAGCACATAACGCCATATAATATCACTGTGACTGTATCATATAACTATGTCGTGATCAATCGAAACTAATATCATTACGTAAAATCCTAACTAATATCACAGATAATATAGCTAATAATACTACAGATTATAAATGCGAAAGTGAGTTTGGTCAACCTTGACACACTGATAGTAGATCTACGAGTGTAGGGTTGCCCTCCGTCCGGGCTTCCCCGGATTTGTCCTAGTTTGGAGAGCGTCCGGGGAGCGTCCGGGCGGGGTTTTCAAAGCTGTCCTGATGTTACTCGGACATTTTTTGTGTCTAGGAATCCTCCATTGATTGAAAATTTGGAAGATAAGCAACAAATTAAAACAATACTTAGGTATGTAATAATTCATTCGAAATCATAAGCGGGATACGATCTACTCGTAAGTCAGCAAAATTGCTGGCGCTATGGTTTATATTGAAAACACGCTGTAATAGATTATTAAAAAAATAAACTTTTATGCTTTTTTTTGTTTATAAGGCTTTTTTTTCGTGTCTGTCCGGGAAAAAATCAATTTCACTCAAATGTCCGGGGTTTTAAAGATTTTGTCCGGCGTCGGCAATTTCTATGATGGCCACCATAGATATAATAAACAAGGAGATATGCCCTGTAGCCGAAAATGTAGGTATCGGAACCTGTGTCTCCTGTTTTGCCCTACCACCCGGCAACTACTACGAATGCAGTTCAGTAAAAGCAATAGATACGCAGTCGCGCACACACCCGCATTTCTGAAATCGGACTGTACTACACAATCAATTATAAACCTTATCCTAATAAACACAGCGTATATTTACAGTACACCGTGCAACTTACACAAAAACAACAGTGGGTATCGTTGTGCTGTGCAAATGCAATTTAATTTTACATATACGCTAGTGATTGACTAAATCGGAAAGTCATCGATTCTGGCATTTATTACACACACCATGCTGCCCATGTATAACAAATAAATAGCATGAATATGTTGACTAATTTTAAGCAAAGGTCACTAATATATTATCTTAAACATGCCGATTACTATAATGCATTCGAAACTTTATCGAAAGTAAAATACAATTACCATAAAAAGTAAGGAAGTAGCACGAGGATAAGGCATAAATACGACAATTCAAAGCAAAAAACACTTGAACGATTATTTACCAAAAATTTAATGAAATCTAAGAAAGTTTGGTACACTTTTGTAATATTCCATTCAATAATCGACATTGTTGTCGACAGTGTATCTGCACAATTACATCACTAACTCGCGGCAAGAAGCAGCGGCCGTACTATGCGATACATCGGCTTGCTAAAGTTTTACATTGCTCATCCAGTCACTTAGCGATAAACTTAGGTAGTGGTTAAGGAGCAGTGTATTCATTGTAATATGTTAATGTCGCTTTGACATTTGAAAACAAAAATAACAGAGTATAAGCAAGAAATTTAATATTTTACGATTTGTTGTTTTTCATGATTTTAAAGACAAATATAGTAAAATACTTGTATTTTGATATGGTAAGTGATTCCATAATTAACAAAGTTTTGGTTTAGGCTTCGGTTTTTACAAGAAAACACTGAACAACACGGCATTCTTATATCTTATCACGCTCACGGTTGGAAGCGCACTAGTTCGCGGATTCGACCATTGCGTAAGACATGCTCGCCCGGACCATGTCGCGTGGACGCCGACACACCCCCTTGCCACTTCTCCTGTATTTTATATTTCTATGATGGCAACCCTATACGAGTGGGATAAATTTCGAGCGGGCCAAGTCGCTGAGGGCAGAAATATCTTAATGTATTTTTCTAATATTGAAAATTATTTCACGTTGACTGATAGATAGCTGAGTGTAGGCTACTTTTATAGCTTGGGCAAAGGCCGCCCTCTATTCCTTCTATTGTTCCTGGTTTTGTGAAGACATCCATACGGTCCCCTCATAAACTTCGTGGTATGTTGTGGCATCGTCTTGACGGTTTGAGGGCCACCTTGACGTCTCCGGGCCCACCGCTTCGGAATACGACCGATATGTCCAGGCCAGTTCCGTTTACGTTGGACACTTATGAACCACTTCCTATCCCGAAAAAATACACGGTTTCGTGTCATGTATGTGTGTTCATATTTGTCCGATGTATGGTCATCTGCGTAACCTTATCCCAACTATAGGGTTCGGCGTCCAGTCCTACCGGTTTGAGCTGAATACCAGTATTTAACGTGGAGTTCCTGACTAACTGCTGACCTGCATATCCTAGTTACAGTAGGTAGTTACTTAGTAACATGCTACTTCTTGGCAAGACTGGTGTCCGCTTTCCTGGTTTCTGACAATCCGTCACGACTACCAAATACCTACAAATGACAGCTGGGACCAACGGCTTAACGTGCTTTGCGAGACATCGAGGAGTTTCGGTATGTAAAGATCTCATCCATCCACAGACCGATCTCGGCGAGTTTGTCATTATTTAGTCACGAGTTCCTCTTGCACGGAATAAGTAGTACCCAGTGAACGCAAATAAAACATGGAAGCATTCCTAACTCAAAAAAATGACCCAAAGCACATTGCGCCGCGGTAGGCGGGGCTTACCGATTGCGCCGCTCACGTGTTTAGTTACACGGCCTATTCATTACATGGTAATTTAAACTCAAATACTTGGGAAATAAGGTCAATTTTTAACTGTGCATCGTATTAGCAATAATGTTGTTGGTGTGGTTCGGCGAATCAGCGACGAGGTTTCGATGTGTGAGTTTGTTTGGATTCTTGGGTCACGATTCGCGCTTAGATCCCTTGAAGTAATGCTTCCATGTTTTATTTGCGTTCACTGGTAGTCATACGATTTGAATCGAATTCAAATCGTATGATTCGGTAACGCGACAGTTCGATAACCGAACCTGACATGACGCGCGAAGTTTTCTCACAATGTTTAAAATCGTGTGTGTTATTGAATTTTTATTTTTTATGTTTGACATTTACGCGATTCGCGAACATTTTATTATCCATAGAAACGCCAATGAATCATGTTATTAAGTGTTATTTTTGTGGTTTTATAAAACGTTACTTTCATAAATATTGTAATACTGTGGTACAGGTAGGTGTGAAAGACGAGCAACGTATACGAGATCATATTTCATATATTATGTATTGATATGTCAATTAGATGACGGGAAAAATAATACAGCCTCTTAGACCATATATCGGTCATACATTGACGGTAAAATTGGTAATTTTGTTAAAATTTTTCCTCATAAACTGGGCTTTTTCCTTTTTTCGGGTTCGCTAAAAATGTTGCTTAACACCAATCTCACATTGGTGGAATAGACCTCACGTAGGAAGCAACTTTTACTGGCCTTGCGTTGTACGGAGTTTCAGTAGAATAAGAGGCCAGCTTATACTGGTGTAGTTACTACTGACTTGTGACTTACTGTACGAGTATTCAAAATGCTATCTGTAGACTACTGTGTGCCAGTATGGCAATTGAAGTATTAGTACCGTGCGGGAATCGAATCCGCGTACCATAGTGCACTAATTTCACGCTTGTAATGCCGAATGGGGTAGACAATATATCTAACGTATATAAATGTACGTGTCGATTATGTCAATTTTAAGGTGACTGCCTCTTTGGCCTAGTCGTAACCGCTGGCTGCTCACTATGGGGCCCTGACTTCGATTCGCGGGCCGAGCAAAATGTTTTTGGGTGTATTCTTCTGGCATTTCATAGTTTTCCCGATTAATGACATTAGGCTTGCCCCCATAGCAGATTAGAGTAGGGACTCTATTGTCCGCACTTCGTTCCGTAGTATCTGGCTAAGTAAGCCAGACTGGCTCCACCTTTTTTTTTACGGAGGGAAATCCTCATGGATGTCCTCCACCCTGGGGCGGGCGTATCATCTAATTACTCGGACACAATTGATCCTAGCTTCAAGAATATAAAGTGTAATACCGCAAAAACAAATCAGTCAAGAAGATCTAGTTAGGTACGAACATTACCTAATGACGTGATTATTATATGTATAAACACAGAACAGATAAAGAAAGGCCTTGTGGGCGGGGCAGGCGTCTTTGAGCAAACGCTCACATGACAGTGAAATTGGCTTCACCGGTCAACAGTCGCGCTCTTATTGTGACAACGTAAAAATGCTTATAATGCCGTGTTGCGCTGTTATAACGTATCGGAAAAGGAGCCAGGTGTGTAGTGTAGCCCGAGAAGGAATTTCTTTTCATCGGTAAATCCTAAAACCGTAAAATACAACTGATATTTGTAATTAACGTCTTTTATCTGTTCTGTGTGTATAAACGTGCTTCCTAATCACTTTATATTCTTGAAGCTAGGATCAATTGTGTCGCAGTTCTGAAATATAGAGGTGAACGAGTCTGATGGTGATGAATCAGACATTATCGAATGACACTTTTCTCATTAAAATTGATGTGTAATCATGTTTAGGAAATACAGCTACCATTAATCCTAATTTCTGCTCTGTTGGTGGGTTGGACCAAAAAAGATTCCCTCATTTGCGATATTTCGTTACAGAACGTAGCCGTTACTTTAGCAGATAAATAGTCACGGGCGGCTGCGTTCAACCGCGCTCAGTAATCTTTCAAACAAAATCATGTTCTTACAATGCAATATTTGCAATCTAATAAATCTGACCTACTTTCAACTTTAGGTAGAGGGAGGCACCCTAGTTTTTATACCTAAGTCATTTGCTTGATGTTTGAATAGTAATGGCTGGTTCTTCGAACGACTAAGTGAACTGCATTCAAAAACACGCGACAGTTATTAATTTATTATGTTGTGGTCGCTGGTCTGGCCCATTTGTAGTGTACACCATGGGCCATTGTGGCTTCCTCGATGTTTTGCTTGGGACATACAAACAAACATTTTTTTTCTCAATTTATTTGATGATTGTTCAAAGTGGACGGCATGGCCCAGTAAGCAACGTTTCCGTTCCGGGCTTACATACAGATCCTTTCGTGCCTCGGAAATCTAGGGTTGCCATCCGTCCGGATTTCCCCGGATTTGTCCTAGTTTGGAGGGCGTCCGGGGAGCGTCCGGGCGGGGATTTCAAAGGTGTCCTGGTATTACCTGGACATTTTTTCTGTCTAGGAATCCTCCATTGATTGAATATTTGGAAGATAAGCAACAAATTAAAACAATACTTAGTTATGTAATCATTCATTCGTAATCGTAAGCGGGTTACGATCTACTCGTAAATCAGCAAAATAGCTGGCACTCGTAGTTTATATTGCAAACACGCTGTAATAGATTATTAAAAAAATAAAAGTTTATCCTTTTTTATATATTTATACTTAAATCTTTTTTTTCGGGTCTGTTCGGGAAAAAAAATCAATTTCACTCAAATGTCCGGGGTTTTAAAGATTTTGTCCGGCGTCGGCAATTTCGATGATGGCAACCCTACTCGGAAAGCACGTTAAAATTGTAGTCCTTACAGATGTTTGATTTCATGCCCTTTGACTAGATACTTACTAAGGTGTATCATGGTAGGTATCCGGTACTTTATAAGGCAGTCGCTCCATGTTAAATACTGGTATTAAACGGACGTGATTGGGTAGATGATTATGTGTAAAATAATCATAGGAACACATCCGTTCAAAAGTATTTGAGCACTTGAATTTTGTGTGTGACGGCCGTGGCCTCACAAAATTCAAGTGCTCGAATACTATAAACAAAGGTTGGACTTGAACACTTGAATGAGTCGAAAACAGTACTTATTGTTTATTATGTTTAAGGAATTTATAATAAACAATTAAAACTACTTGGAGTCGTAAATATCCAGAGTTGCCACCCGCCCCGATTTTGCCGGGACAGTCCCGATTTGGATAGCACTTTGTGTTACGTACGGCCCCAGGTGTACCTAAATGTCAGAAAAAAAGAGAAAAAAATCAGGTTTATTTGGCACACACAGATGCACACAATGTAGACACAAATAAAAGGAAACTTAATTTCAAAACGATAACATTGTGTGCCCCGCAAATGCGCCGAATAGGTACCTAATGTTTCAATAATTAACGACCAGTAATTTTAATGTGATTCATTAAAAAGAAATCATAATCAACTTCAACAGTTACATATAATTTCTATCTAACCTAAACTATTCTCATTCTACCTAAATTAATTAGCTTGCAAGACATCGTTCACAATCTTACTAATAGGTATTAAAAAACTGAAGGGTTTCTTTCTTCGATTGAACGAACTAAACTTTGGAACTACTGATCGAATTGAAAAAATATTTTAGTATTGGATAGAGCATTTATCCAGGAAAGCTATAGGCTGTATACAAGTACCTAACACCACGCTGTTGTGACCATATTATAGGAGCGGAGTATCAATGTAAAATGATGCAAAAACGGGGGTACCTTATCTCTCTCTTAGGTGACGCAGACGACGATCGGCGGCGGCGACCTCTCGAGTCCGGCCCTGGTTCAAGCCATGGTCCGGAGTGAGGAGGCATGGGAAGCGGTCGCCTCCTTCTGCGAAGCAGTAATGCTAGCGAAGGAGGAGGCGGAACGCGTGCGAGAGAGGGAAACCTCACGCTCCAGCCGCCGCAACAGAAGAAGAAGCCCCAGGCGCGAGGCGTCGGGAAACGCAGAGCGATTCCCAGCCACCGTAGGCGCGGGCCTGCGGATGGCGAGCTATGGGTGGCTCGCCGTCCGATAGCAACCAGGCCCGAGTCGACGGCGGGTCGTGTTCCACGCGCGCCTCAAAGAGCCGTCAGCAACGTAGACGGGCCCCCATAGGGTCAGTGCCTGCTAGGGTTGCGGATTTTGTTCGAAAGAGTCACCGCAGCCCTGGAACGCAAAGGGCACAAGAAGGATCACGGGTGGGTTTTAGTCAGTAAGAGTCTGACACTCCCTACCGCTCCGCTCTGAGCGGGAGAAGTCATTTCATGATTTCCCATCCAAAAAAAAAAAGAAAGGTGACGCAGACGAAATTATGCAGTGGGTACCTACAGCTAGTTTTCAAATACCTAATGGCAAAAAACTACCATAGAAATATTTTATGACAAATGACCTCATGTTTATTGATAATTTTAATAAGTATACCTAGGTGCTATACCTATTTGACATGTAGGTGCCTACTTACATAGAATAATAATTTAAGTAGTTAATTTACCGACGGTTATTCATACTTAATTTAAAGTACAAAATAATAGCAGGATAAATCACAAAAAAATATTTAATAAAGAATTAAAATAAAACGTCATTATTACTATTAAACTGTGAGCAAGTGAGCACTCCGGTCAACGTTCCTCCTGAATCTAGATATTCTATTTAAAAGCGATACCTATAGCTGATTGATAGCACGTGGGGCTGTAGCCTGCGAGGGCGTGGTTGTTGTATAAAGAGGTAACGTTTGTCAGTTTGTGAGGTTGTGAGTTTGTGACGTTGTAAGGTAATCTCTGGATCTACTGGAACGATTTTCAAAATTATTTCACCAATAGAAAGCTACGTTATTGTGGAGCGTCATAGGCTATATTTTATCCCCGTATTGCCACGGGAACGGGAACAACGCGGGTAAAACCGCGGGGCGCTGCTAGTAAATGATAAATCTGCTCTGAATCAGTCATCGATATGTTGGCTGATGCCAAGGCTGCATCCAGCAGATTTCCACAATCTCACCTATTTAGCAGCCTTGCCTTTGTAGGGGCCCATACGTAAAACCCGTGTGCAGTCTTCACATCAGCGTATCATAGCGTATCGGAACCTTTTGGGTCCCATCGGCCATTCGTTGTGAAATCTTTCGGGTCTGGACTATAATAATATCCAGCAATACAAGTCTTCAGGCCGAATTTACGGTTATGTATGTGAAATCTTTGCGTTATATCAGTTATATTATAACTGTTCTTAGTCAGAGGCACGTAGTTAGGCGTTAAATTCCAGTTGTAAAACGATGCTACTAATAATATAAACGCGAAAGTTTGTAAGTATGGATGGATGGATGGATGTTTATTAATCTTTGACGTAAAAAGTACGGAATGGATCCTGATGAAATTGGAATAACACATAGGATACTTTTTATCCCGAGAGTATTCTCTTGGGATCATTTTCGACATTCACGCCGGCGGAGTTGCGTGCGACAGCTAGTTTATTATAATAAATAGTTTGTACTTGAGAATTAGCAAATAAAAATCGTTCCGATGCACACGTGAATTGTAAACAAAACATATCCAAACTCTGGCCTTTGACTTAGTTACACCTAATGAAAATGAAACTATTCTGCCAAATCAGGGACGGACACAGTACGCTTTTTATTTCGATGGGAAATCGAATGACTTCTTCCGCTCTGGGCGGAGCGGAAGGGAGTGTCAGACTCTTGTTGACTAAGGGAAGGTTCATATCTGACGGAACATGCGTCGCGTATTATCGGTCGCGTAACGCCAGAACAGACAAATGTATAGAAAAATACTTGACCGTTCACACTCGACGCACTAACGTATATCATCGGTTCCTCGTTTTCTGTTCCTCTTAATGCCCTTTGCGGCAAGCCACCCATCGCTCGCCATCCGTAGGCCCGTGGCCAGGAATCGCCCTGCGACTCCAGACGCCGGGGCGTCTTCGGTTGTGGCGGCTGGGGCGTGAGGTTACCCTCTCCCTCGCGCTGTCTGCTTCATCCTTCGCTAGTAAGTATTACTGTTTCGCAGAAGGAGGTGACCGCCATACAACATAGCAGCGGATCCAGACTTTTTCGTGTGGGGAGGGCTTCATTGACCCCGCTGAGGTTAGGTTTTAACAAAGAAGAAACACTATAAAAGCAAATAAAATATTTAGCTTAACGCATAACAAGACTCCATGGATTTATTTTAGTAAAATCCTCAAAGACACCGTTATGATGTAAACTCGATAAATTGGGACTCCAAATAACAATTTGTCCCTCAAAAATAACATAATCATGTAATTTAGTGATTGTAACTGTGATTTGAGCGCGTTATTTATAAATTACTTTCGTATTTGTAGGCAGATCTACCGTTCTTACAATTCGCTAGTAGATATAAGGTAAATTTGATCCCTTGTAATGTTGACTAATACTTATTGAAAAGCACGCAGTCAGTTTTTACCAATATTTAATTTACAAACTTCTGTATCAAAATCAATGTCCAATTTGAACTTTGACTTTTGAACTTTGTCCAATTGTTTTTTTATATGAATGTCCATTATTATATTGAATGGTCATCATAAAAATATTCTATGGTTGTCGCTTATCTGTTCTGTGGTTGTCGCAGTGTTGACCCACGGATATATTTTATTTGGGTTGTTAATTTTTAATTTGTTAACTGACAGCTGTCAGTGCTTACTAACATATTTGTAAGTTTTACTAACAGTTATGGAAACTTGAATGAAGAGACATTCTATTCTATTCTCCTGTTGGAAACCCAATTCTGCTGACAAATTAAAACAGGAGAAACCTGTTTGAACTATCATATTATGTTACCATTGATATGTCAACGGCAATTGGCCCATAGGATATGCAGCCATTATTTTCGGTGAAGCAGTAGGTCCCAGCATGCTGTACATACGAAAATCAAGTTTATTCAAATCAATTGAAGGTTCGAACTACCTTGACGACCTACTAATTGAATTATATCGTCTCACGCTCGTAAAAACTTTCACCGTGACTCGATTTCAGTTTCAGTCTGGCTTATTAGTTATTTACAAGTCAGAGACCCAGTTTCTTTTACCTACGAAGGTAGGTAAAGTCGAATTTACGTGGTTACTACGTTTGATTATTTATTCCCTGTAGGTACCTATGCTAATCATTGAAACCTCTTCTACTGTAATAAGTAATAAAATTTTGGAACATACTACTCTACTCACTATCAAAACTAAGTTCAATTACCATTGCAACCCATATTTAATTATATCACCTTTTAATACAAATAGTTATCTAAAAATCGATTTAAATTAAACTAAGCTAAAGTCGACACTTGAGTTGGTGGCGACAAGAATTAACTCGAATTATAAATTCACTAGCGACCCGCCCCGGCTTCGCACGGGTGCAATTTAGACGTGGTAATTTTATTGTGAAACCGCTTTGACTGTATTTTATATAAACCGTTTTAAATAAAACATATTATAATTAAAAATAATGAAATTGTTCCCTGCAGTCAAAAAAAAAATGTGTACGGCTGTTCGCTCACACCGCGCCATTTTTCTTACCTTTAGCATTTTTATACCCGTCGTGACTTTCAAACGAAAGGTCCGATTTGAGTCATTTAAAGAGGCATTAACATGTACATAGCCAACCTTGATTATTAAACTATTTAGTTAGATAAGAATCAATGCCATGATACGAATGTTATCATCCTTAGATTCTACCAATGTTTTGATTGACTAGTTTGAACAAAAAGCGGTTGTTGTGCCTTAATTTAATAGTTAGACTTATAGTCTCGCGGAGATTTTATGGGTATTGATGAGTACTATAAACATGTAGTATATTGTTTATATGAATTTTCAACAGTTTTCGCAGCGCACGCTAAGTAATAACTTTTATACATGCCTTGGGTAACAATCAGCGTTATATCTCAGTCAGTTTACGCAAAACCTTAACAAATTATACACCTAAACCTACCCTTAATGAATAACCCCATCCATTGGTGAAAACCGCATGAAAATCCGTTCAGTACTTTTCGAGTTAACGCGAACAGACAGACGTAGCTGGGGACTTAGTTTTATAATATGTAGTGATTCTGATTATGAAGTGTTTAGGTTTGAAACTAACTATCAATTAGACAAAAATGAAAACGCGAAAAATTAATTAACTAAGCACTTAATTTACCTGGCTGTAATTGTTTATATTGCAATGCCTCTGGTAATAAACACATGTAGCTATGATTGGAAACGTACACTCACGAGCAATAAAATGGATTCACTACATCGAGCACTATGGTTTGTGCTATATTATTTGAAAGTTTCAAACGAAAAATATTAAAAAATAAAATAATAAGGTGGACGTCTAAATGAATGGGACGTAATTTGATAGGGTAAAAATTTACGAAGAAGTAAGAAACCCTTTAATATGTTGTGTTGACCCTAATACTGTGAGATGGAATACTGTGTGATTTCCTGCCACTCTTCGATTGAATCAGTTTTCAGGTCGTCTATCGACGTCGGAGCTGGACATCTTCCTAGTACCCGCCTTTTCAGCTCGTCAATTTTCATAAACGCCCACTTTTTATAGGGTTTCAAACAATATGGTGTTTTGTTTAAAAATGTACCTAGTGATTCCAGTTTATTGCTTGCGAATGTATTATAGATTATGTAATTGGGTTTGTGGTGTTCTTGTTGACAACGCGTGTTTAAATTAGTTAGAATGTTTCGTATTACCTGCGTCGGCAATGACGTCTGGCCTCAATAATACCATACAAATACTGAGTCAAATTGTATTGTAGTATTGCAAATACCGATAAGTATGTTTTACAGACACTTTCACGAATTAAATAATTTATTTTGCTGTTTTTCAGCTTTCACTTACATTCTTGCTAATGACAGACTAACAATTTAACACAGAAAAGTTGAAAAACCCGTAAGGATGTTGAAAACTGCTTTGCGATAATTAAAGAATAGGATTTTTCTTTATTCGAGTATCCAAAACACAAAAATGGCTAGCAAGTGGCTAGCCAGCACTGACATCATCTGTACTTACTAATATATAAAGCAGAAGAGTTTGTTTGTTTGAACGCGCTAATCTCAGGAACTACGGGCTATAGGCTATATATCATCACGCTAATTGTAAGACCAACAGGAGTGGAGCACCAATGAAGAATGTTTCAAAATCGGGATATATCCACGAGGGACTATTCCATGCGGACGAAGTCGCGGGCAGAACCTAGTACAAAATAAAACAAACAACACAACAAATGAGACTGGATCTCAACCTTTGTGAAATCGAGCCACGTTTTTTGGATTGGAACCCATATGTTTTACGCAGTTTAGGCTCCAATCATGGGCAACAATGCCTGCTAGGGTTGCGGAATTTGTTCGAAAGAGTCATCGCGGCTTTGGAACGCAAAGGACGTTTGGAGAAAAACGGATGGGTTTTAATTTCAGGGCCGCGGTGACTCTTTCGAACAAACTACGCAACCCTAGCAGGGCCTGATACTCCCTTCCACTCCGCCCAGAGTGGACTGAAGTCATTTTATGATTTTCCCTCCTTAAAAAGGCTCCCAATCATGCATATCTTTGATCTTCTACTTCTGATTTGTGTGAACTTTTCTGGGATCAAACGTTGTAGTAGGTACACTCGGCGACAGTGTTGCTTTCACTGATGGAAGTTTCAAAATCAGATGAGCTCTTTCCAAGATTATTTCCTAAAAACATACAATTTGACCTCTCAATAATATTAGCTTAGAGACAAAACTCAGAATATAACAATTGAATGCGCAAAACGTTCGCGCTAACAAATATCTGTACCTATTGTTAATTTATAATTATCTTTTTATGAATTGTTGGACTAGACCGGCTGAACAAGCTGGCGACAGTAATGACCAATTGAGCTGATAAATTGTCAAGTTGATTATAACGACACTATAGTTTAGTTGTATTTGAAGAATTAATACAGGGAATTGTCGAGTTTATTCTTTTATTTAAGAGTGTTTACTTTTTATGGTATTTCATACAAACTCGTAAATAATAAATAAATGTTACTAGCAGCACCAAGCAGTTTCACACGCGTAGTTCCGTGGAAACACGGGGATCAAAATAATATAGGCTCAAAACTCAATATAAAACTATCAAATGTGTTAATGTCTTATCGTATGTGCATCGAGATTGGCTGCGGGAGCCTTGAAGCAGGCTTTCAAGCAAGCAGTGTCACGGGCACAACTAGAGTATACCCACACGGTAAAACTTTTACAGGCAATCCAGCGTAACAAGGTCAAGCTGTTACTTTTAGTTTCACTCCAGTGTAACCTTTGTTTGAGTGACCTGATTCATGTACATTGTGAGGGTTGATTAAAGTATTAGGCTAGACTTGTTTTGTTTCGGTGTAAGTGGAACAAATCTATACTAATATTATAAAGCTGAAGAGTTTGTTTGTTTGTTTGTTTGAACGCGCTAATCTCAGGAACTACTGGTTCGAATTGAAAAATTCTTTTTGGGTTGAATAGACCATTCATCGAGGAAGGCTTTAGGCTATATATCATCACGCTTAAGCCAATAGGAGCGGAGCAGCGATAAAGAATGTTTTAAAATCGGGGATTCCACGGGGACGAAGTCGCGGGCAGCAGCTAGTAAGGTTATAATGTCATTTTACTGGAAATAACATTGTTTATATATTCATTGGAGGCCTGTATCATTGATACGGCTGATACGGCGGTAGCTACGCCCCTGACTTCACCTTATTTAACACGATGAGAGTTTACAGAATCACACTCTGTGGTACACCTATACTTCACCAATTATTGGTTGCATGACATGTAATTTTTTGAGAATGAATCCAATGTTTTAAGCGTGGAGGTCTATTATTGAGATTGTTTATTATGTAGCCAAAAATATCGCAAATGAATTATAATAATCTGCAGTTCAATGACCATCAATCCAATAAAATTTTAATAATTAAATAGGGGCGATCCTTTTCCAATCAAAATAACTCGGGCAGAACACCAAACCCCGGACTGCTCCATACAAATTCCAGTTAAAAAGAAACAATACAACTTTGTCCGATTTAGGAATCGAACTTGTGACCTCTTGTTCTTCACAAGACCAAAGACGGAGTATCAGTCAACGACCAATAGCAACCAGCAACATCACCACTCTCCATACGCAGTCAAATCAAAACGATGTGTTTCTCTTTAAACTAGGCTGATGAAGATTGTACTTAGGTAACATGGTAATTAAGTAATCATTTCGCAATAATTCATGCTTGTTAAGAATGATTGCAGTTTAGAATTATGTACATACATTATATCCATAAATTAAATATTACCGCTCGTATTTTCCACTATTAACTAAGCAATAAAATGGTAATTTATTTCAATTAATATCGAGGACTTCAGAACCCCTGGACAGTAGCGAATCGGTATACTTACACAACTTTAAACATCATCATCATTATTTCATCATCATCAAAGTTATTTTTCCGGGAATTATCAATTAAGATTTGGATTGGAATACGTACAGGTTAGCGAACTTAATTTATTTTCTTGCACGTAAAACAAAACATTATAACTCCATACTTCGAAACAATGATTTGTTACCAATGCATTCAAAATTCTGATAGCATTGTTTAATCCTACTAATTCACGATTATTTTTATTTTCATTCTGTGTTATACCTTGTAGAAGTTTAGATGAATGTAGGTGTTCTCTACCTGTTCTGATCTTTGATCGTAAGCATCCCTCATTCAGCAGTGCGATGTCATGTAGCGAGCTGTCACTCCATAAGTCCATACAAACAAGATGTAAAGAAAGAAGAAAGAAAATAAATTTATTTGGCACATACAGATAACATAATGTAGATACAAAAAAAAAACTTTTTACAAAAAAAAAAACAAAATGTACTAAATACCTAACTTATTTCGGAAGTCGGTGTTCAAAAACGAAAAAGCAACCAAAAACACCGAGTTCCTAAATTAAAGTTATTTTGTTTTTTTTTTGTTTAGAAGTCGGTTGTATTTTTTTTTGTAAAAAGTTTTGTTTTTCACTTTTTAGTGGTAACCCTCCCCCCCCCCCTCCCACTTAAACGTACCAATCAACAAACATGCGATTGCAGCTATTCCGACAGATTTGCTATGATTTAGAAGAGTTCCTTTTCCTATCTCTGTTCTTCATCAGGTCTTCACCAAACTAGAAAGTGACCACGTTGAAATACTAAGATGCTCTTCCAAACCAACGCACACAATTTTATTTTTCATTTTACATCGACAACAGGGAATGTAGTCTAATCTAGTCGTCAGATCTCAATCAAGGGACCACACGACAGGCACCAGCTTTCGAATATAAAAAGAATCTTCGAAATCGGTCCACCCTGTACAAAGTTATGAGGTAACACACACAAAAAAATACAATAGAATTGAGACCCTCCTCCTTTTTTGGAAGTTGGTTGATAAAAGGAAACTTAAGTTTAAAACAATATGATCGTGTGCCCGGCGGCTGTGCCAAATAGGTCCAGTTCAGCAAAATGCCGGACAACTAGGAGCTGCCTGACGCTGGTTTTCAACTGAACCTAACGTTGAAGTGTACGGATGTAAATCAGTTTGTAAGGTGTTAAATTTACAGGTAAATAGATACATAATTGATATGTATAAATAATAATTTCATATTTGAGTAAAATAAGGAAACAAAACCAACAAAACTATTGAAGCAACAAACACAAATGTCATCCAATTAATTATATACTTATAAACAAGTACCTAAATGCAAAAGTAAACCACGCAAAAACGTTCGGCAACTCACAACAGAAACTGGTTTCTTGTGCGATTCCCAATCCCGACGCAGAGTAACAGTCCAGCACTGACCAGATGTAATGATAGAGATTTAGGTTGAAGAGTTCTATCAAACTATGCCTGCCTACATACATTATTTTTTCTGGATGGGAAATAATCAAATGTCTTCTTCACCTCTGAGCTGAGCAAAAGGGAGTATCAGACTCTTACTGACTAAAACGCACCTGTGTTCCTCCTTTTGCGTTTCAGGGCGGCGCGCGGCGAAGCGGCGCTGACTCTTTAAAGGCAATTAAAAAGTGAGTAATGCTTAATTCCCCTCTATATTATTATGATAAGAAGCCTTTGTCTTGGTTGCGTTCGTGGTTGCCTTATTGTTTTAAGAATAGGCGTGATTTATTTTTTTCATGAGTGAATGTCTACACTTTATTAAAAATAAAACAATAGGAGCTTGTTTGATAAAATATAAGCAGACTAAACATTCAAATTCTTAGTAGGTTCGCTAAGTAGGTACTTAGTGTAAATCAAACAAAGTGAACATTTGTTTCACATATAAATCGTTCAACTTCTCAGGACGCGATTGCGTTTATTTGGTTCTTTGGCTAGAAATCTGGTTACATAATTAAGTTTTCAATTTAAAACTTATTTTAGCCATTATGTGGGGTGGGGTCAGATATGGATGGGGTTTGTTCTTGATCGAATTGGGTGGGACTGGGGCTACCATAGAAATATAAAATAGGTCTAGTATGACTTTTTCCGCTCTGGGCGGAGCGGAAGGGAGTGTCAGATTCATGTTCTCAACTCTGAGGACTTTCGTGTTATTTATATTATAGCTGATCTATTATTATTGTGTTTGATTAGCGATATTTTTTCCAATTGTCAACCGATTTGGATGATTATTTTTTGTTTGGAAGAGTATTTTATTAGACTGGTCCCATTACAATTTGAACATCGAAGATAGCCAAAGAGACTCTAAAATAATGATAGCAAATCTTTCGGAATTGCTGAAATCGAATTTCTGTTTATTTTTTTACACCAGTTTATAACATAACAGTTACGCTGTGAAGGGGTATGCAGATGTGTACCTGTAAGTCAACCATGTTTATGGGCATAGCCTTATTGTTTATGAACCGATCTTGATGATTCTTTTTGTGTTGAGTTTATTTCCATAATTAGTGATCAAAGAGTTACTTGTGTGCCTTCTTAGATCAAGTCCAGAGCAAGTCATTGTTAAAAGTATAAAATAACTTTAATTTTTAAAGTCGGTATGCAAAAACGAATAAACAACATAAAAACATAAAACTTCCTAAATTAATGTTATTTTAGACTTTTTTAGCGTTTTATTTAGAATTAGGCTGTATTTTTTTACAGATAGAGAAGTTTGTGACTTAATTACTTTTTGTGCAAGTGTTGGGTAAATCTTGCCGAGTTCGTCACCTCACAGCAAACTCAAAGTTAGTTGTTAACACGAGATTAAATAACAAATATCATACGTAATGACAATGGGTTAGCACATCGGAGCTAAAATGATAAATAAGTAGGTAAGCCTAAGTAGATAAATAAGCAGCATAGAGATCGAGCAGTGGTGGCCGAGTGGTAACGGCCCCGACTTACGAATTGTAGATCGCGGGTTCAAACCCAGACAGGCGCGTTACTTTGTGTTATTTATTTCATCACCACTGCTCTCAAAACGGTGAAGGAAAACATCGTGAGGAAACCGGCATGTCCTAGAACCAAAAATTCGAAGACATGTTACATTCACCAACCCGCACTGGGCCCGCGTGGTGGATTACGGCCCATTCCCTCTCCTAGAGAGGAGGCCTGTGTCCCAGCAGTGGGAACATTAAAAGGCTGATTATGATGTGATGGAAATTGAGATACCTAAGTTAACAAATAAAGTTAAGTTTTTTCAAACGACATAAATGTATGAGGGCATGTTTTACTGTAACGTCATGTGGTTAATACCAAATACTTTATACTAGCTGACCCGCGTAATTTCTTCCGCGTCACATAAGAAGGAGAGAAAACAAAACTCAGTTTTTGCAACAATTTTCCTGTTCGAAATACGATAATTGCCCCTCTACTATTTTTAATTAGCAAATTCCACTTAGCAATAACCGACCCGGCTGTAGGCAACTGATTGTGAGTTTGTAACAATTCGGTCTCTAGCGTATTGTACAACTAAAATATTTACTGCCACTGAAGGTCAATGGCTCGCTCGATAAAAAATGACATCATAATCAAGTAGATTTTACATTTGGAACAATCGAATTCCATGTCTGAATTTGACATTCACTTTTTGGTAGCGAATGAAAAATGGCGGGTTTTTTAATTATTATAATTTATTGGTTATTGGGTAATCTGCAGATTATATGAGTTCTTATAACACTTATTAGTTTTTATTAATCTAATGACTATGTAGGCAGTGAACGAAAATAAATTGCGTTCACTGTATGTAGGTCAATTCGTTTTTACTTTATTGTAGTCTTTACAATGTTTTATAGACATAGTCAATTAATTTACCTGTGATTACCATATTATTGAATACATTTTTTTTCCTTTGGTCATGTACTCGTGTTTTTATTACTTTGCATACTGTTGTATAAAAAATAATCAATTTCTTAAATCGTAACAGACTGATGTGTTGCTGTGGAATTTGTTGCACCACTTCTTCTTCCCAGTTAAAGTAGCTGGGAAAGAAGAAGTGGCAAAAGCTAGGAAGTTGAGACAGGCGGGCGTTTTGGGGGACTGTATTTATGTAAAATTTGACATTCAAAAAGTGCTGGCTCTCAGCCTAGATTGAATTGATTTTGATTGTATTATTATAATTTGATCAATTTTGTACGAATGGAACTTCATGATGATACAAAAAAGAAAGTACTGGCCAGTGTGCGATTCTAAATCAAGAGAATGAGTACCTAGTTTTTTGAGTTCGCTCGACCTAAATGTAAGGACAAGACTTACTGTATCACCATGAAAATACTAATAAATACTTTGAGTTGGACTTGCGCATGAATGGTTCCGTATCATCGCCATTATTATAATCCACTATGTGGTCGGAGACCTCTTACTAGTGTTCATTTATAAATATATTTTTTTGTTTTTGTTATTACCAGTTGCCATAGGTAATTAAGAACGGTGCAAAAAAGGACAAGAACTTATTTTTAAATTTACATCAGTCATCACAATTTTTGTCAATTTCAACTGTCTACCTGTAACGATGTCGTTGCGTTTTCAGTCTCGTGGACATTAAACCTCCACGATGACTGAAAACTCCTTACTTTTATTGTAATGAAAAGAAAACACGGACATATAAAGAGTAGCAGACCAAACATTAATTCCTAGTTTTACTTTATGGATATCCATTATTCCTTATCCTTGTTCTATCAAGCAAAAACTTAATAATGGTGTCTCTTTCTGTTACCTGTAGCCGCATTGCCCCACACATAGACAAATTTTGACATGAAGCTTGTTTTTCTGCGCCGCCATATTGATAAGCTTCTAACCTACAACAACACTCTATAATGTCAATCACTTTATGTGAAAAAATATTAATTGTTTGGACCACTAAAGACTCGAAAAAATTAAAATAAAATGGTGAAGTGCAGTGCGTACCGGTGTAACAGTGATAGCTCGAACAAAATACCTGGATTAACCTTTCATCGGTAAGTTTGTATTTACGTTGTTGTAAACTGAAGCAATTTGCCGATTTTTTTCAAAATTAATCAACTGTTTCGATGAGGTTTAATCGTTTTTATCGTAGCTTAATTATCGTCATGCAATTTGCCCGTACGCTTACTTAAAATAAATCGAACATAACTAATAAACAAACAAAATTGTCTTATATTTACAATTAATGACAGCTCAAGTACTTGTAGAATTAACCGGGGACGGATTTAGTATTACGAAATGTTAAATCATGTAAAATATATATATATATATATATTGGGTACATGCATTTATTGTAGGTGCATATGTGGCGAAATTAAGATATATAATTACTACAAAGTTGAATATTCCAACAGACTTATTTTTTTATAATAGTAACTTGGCATAATAAGTATGTAACGCCTCCAATGTATCAATTGAACACAATACAATATTCATATGAAATAGGCATAGGTTATACACATATTATAAGCTTTTATATCTGTGATATTTTGGTACTGTAAATAATAATAATAGAAATATTTTAATTCCAGGTTTCCAAAAAATGAACGTTTAAAGAAAGCCTGGATTGATAACATGCAACTCCAACCCAATCCTACTGGTGTACTCTGTTCGAAGCATTTTGAGAAACACTTGATAGATGCCAGCGTCTTTCGAACAAGATTACGTCCTGGATCAATTCCTACACTGTTCAACGAATTACCTCTGGTAATGCATATGTAATAGTATGCTACTATAGAAACAAATTATTTTATATTATACTGGTCTTCACAATCATTTTGTTGGTTTTTTGTTTAAAGGATAAGGAAAATGTCCAGTTCCAGAAAACCTTGCCAATAAAACGAACTGCTGCCGGGACAATTGTTTCTGTACTCAAAGAAGTACAACATGAAATAATACCTGCCCCCCTAGCCAAGTTGATAATCAACAATCGTTAACGCTAGTCGAAAACGAATCAAATGTATGAGAATGAAATCGTCTCAACGATAAGTCACGTGGTTAGAGCAAACGAATAGAAAATTCGTAGCCAAGTTCACATCGTTCAAAATGATAGAATGAATTGTTATCGTTTCTACAATGTTTAACGCTACATCCTTTGTCAAAATGTTTAAAGTTAATGTTTAAAGCATTTAAACAGAGTTTAAATTTTAGCCTGTTTGATGTTTGTAGGATCAATCGCCAGAGACTAAAGAATAGGTCGTTTTTCGAAATACATTGTAGAACGAGCGGCCGACTCAGGCGCGACAACATGGCTACCAACTTATCGTTTTCTACAGTTGCTAAAACCGAGGCGTTACCGATTGGAGAATAGAATTCGACACGAAACGTTTGTAACTTGGCTAGGGGGGCTGCTGTTTCTGCATCAAATATAACTGCTGTAAGTAGGCATTATATTTTAACATTGTAGTTAGTAAGTAGAGTTTGTACAACCACAATTCAATGAACGACATTTGTAGTGGTATGTAGTATTGTAGTCGGCATGTAGTTCCTGCTTTATAAGGACGTAACATTGAATACATCCCCGGTTATTTCTATAAAAATTTAAAGTGTCATCAGTTGAAACTTTTTGGCTAATGTGCATAAAAGATAGTAAGAAAAGTGGGCAAAAAAGAATTGAAATCTATTAAAAATTTGCTCTCTTTAGCTGAGCTTATTTATTGTTGTTTTATAAAATATTTTTATTTTACGATGAAGAAAATTTACCTGGCCCTTCAAATCACATTACTATGCTGCCTTCAATACCTCCAGTTATGCCTTCTACAGAGCGAATACTTTCAACCAAAGATGAAGTGCAAGGATTAAGAAGAAAATTGATTATGAAAAATAAAAAAATTAAGTTATTACAACAACAACGAGGACGATTGAGAAAAAAGGATGCTCGCCCTTATTTTTTGTGTCATTTATTTAAAATAATTTTTCTTTTTTTTTACTTGTAGTTGCTTGGTTTTTGTAAACCATAGTTTTTTTTATAATGTAGAATCATTTTATTTTCATATATTGTAAATGTGAGTACCATGGAGCCATTACATGTGTTATGTTATAGTTTACTTTGTGACTTGAACTAAAATGGCAGTTGAGAGCATGTCATGCTCGCTCAAATGTTTCGCTGATGGTGGCGTGTGTGTTGAATCATTCGGTTCCCTTCAAAATGGTTGAGCTAAATGGTGCCAATACACGCGTCATGTTCGTGAAAGGACGCCGTTGGTTGAGACTGGTCACCTCTTAACTGCCACTGACTTGTTTTAATTTTTATACTTTGAATTGTTTTTAGTTTCCTTTTTTTTCTTTGCATTGTCCAAGGATGTTACCAAGGTTATGTAATACAGACATGATTTAAAAGAGTGTCCTGCACGTTCTTCTCCATAGCGATCTACGCTTTGGAAAATGCAGATAGCTTCACTTCTTTCGACTTGACAATTCAAAAGTGCCTGTAAAGGGTTTACTTGAAATAAATGCTTTGAATTGAATTGAATATCTGCTCCATCTTTTTATTTATTTTTTGTATGCCCATGTAGGCTTATGTGCAATAAAATATTTTTGATTGAATGTTTATATTTTTTAACCCCTTAATTTCCATTGTCATTTAGTAGGTGTAATAAACAATGGTCGAACCGGTTCGTGTCATTTTGCGGGATTCTATGGCGGTATATTATTATGGACATGCATGCGTGATATCCGAGGTTTCCAAGTTCTCTGTGGTTGCATTAAAATGTCAGTCTCCTGTGTTAGTGTGACACCGCAACACTATTGAAATTTGTGACTGTTAGGTACAGGTCACAGAGAATGTTTACCAACGTATATTGCAAATGATAAAAGTTTGAAAACATGTAGGTACCTATAACGTCTTATAATACTAATATCGGCCTTAGTCCGGCCCTGTTTAGACAATTTTTTCAATGTGTGTGTAATGACTTCACAAATCTTAGCTAATGTTTGGTCTGCTACTCTTTATATGTCTGTGAAAGAAAATGTCTATTTTCAAAAATATTTTGTATTTCGTTTTTTTATTGACTGCGCAGATTTTTTGATTCAGTCCTATCAAATCGCTCAAGCAGAGCACAATAAATAATAATTTTCAATAGTTACCCTTACCAGTTTAATAACATGTAACAGTATTAGAAACCCGGGGTAAGTTTTATAATAAACATTCTTTTATAACCATCTACCTCCTACCTCCCGTTATAACTCTTTACCTTCCTTTTGTAACCTTTTATTTTGTTTTGTTTTGTTTCAGTTTCTTTTCTCTTTACTTATTATAAAAATAAACAAGCAAGTCACCAAATCAAGTTTTATTATTACAATAATACCATCCTACACACTGTAGACGAGTTGGGAGGTGGGAGAACCTCACATCTTGTGACCCAGCGTCACATTGGCTCTCCGACGGCCAATCTCGTCACATACCTACTATGGTTCATGAGATACGGCCCGCTGACGGACAGATGGACGGAAGAAAGGACAGCACGGAACCTTAAAAAACAAACAATGAGATTTTTGTAAATAGGCTTACACTCGATTTAAATGAGAAATATAACTGTAGGAGGAAAGTAGTCTTAGAAATGTATTTTTGGTTTTAAAATATCTGATTTGTTTTCCGTCAATAACTTATATAATATATTACAGTTATTGACTGAAAACGAACCAGATATTTTTTGCAAAACAAAAGCTCACTTTGAACCCTTAGAATGAAAGGGACCTAACTCAAAAATTTCAATTTTTGGTAAATGAGGAATTAAAATCTTTAAAATATGTTTGGTAAAAAAACAAATAAATCCCGAGACCTTATGTATAAGCTGCGCTTTTACAATTTATATTTCGGAATATTTTTCATCTCTGGGTTTTAGAGTATGTTCTTTACGATCAGTTTTTAGCAAAATTATAAGTAACAGGAATTTTGAGTTAAGCCTCTTTCATTCTGAGAGTGCGACTTGGTGACACAGTTGGCAAATCGGCAATGAAGGAAAACCTACAAAAACTGGAAAGGAATGTGTTTGTAGAATATTTATAGAATAATAAAAACAACAGCTTTTTTAGTTTCCCGTTCACCTTTCTTTGCCAAGTAGGTACGAGTACGACTCGCGGTTAGTATTCCAAAAAATATATCCCTAACACTTTTTCATTAGGATCTTTATTCGATTTGAAATTTTATTTCAGTATCTACTATTTATACATATAAATTAAAAAAAAAACACTAAACTAACTAAAACTAAAAATAGTCAAAAGATGGCGTCGGAAAATTCCTCCGCATCGCTGGCCACTGGTAATGTACCCAAAACGCTGGCAGACTGGCAGCATTACCACGCTGTATGGCAATGCTTATCCTAACTGTGCCCGCGACTTCGTCCGCGTGGAATAGTGACTTTTAGGCAGCATATTTTGAATTACATATACCTTATCCTATCCTTGGACTACGTATCTACTTAGTTTTTTCGAATAACCATGCTGAAAAAGGTCCTCCATTCCCACAAATGTGCTTAGACACTATTGCTTTCGAAATATTGTGTTTAGACATCGATGATATCCGTCACATTTGCAGAGTTTCGTCAACTACTTAATTTCAATTGATCCCGTAATAAAAATATTTCATACTTACATTTTGTTGTTATTGTGTAGTTATGTAAAACATGCTGTAGGTATTTCACGTTCTCCCACTGTTACTTCAATTTATTATTCATTTTAATAGCAGCTGTAAATAATTACCGACACACCTAGGTAGGTACCTAAGCACATAGTTGTAGGCTTTGTAGTTCGTGTTGTTTTAATTATATCAGTTCTGGTACAAAAATATATATAATAGTACCTATAAAACAACCGTTTCTCCGAGAATGTCAGCCTTAATTCAATATCTGTGGTCTCCTGACCTTATTTGTACGTCTCTGCTTGTTTGGTACGTTTAAAGTTGAAGTTAGTCGGAAATAGGCTTTGTTTTTAATTAAAATTTTAGAAATAACAAAATAAAGACGGACGGGAAACTGGTCGAGGATTCTAGTTAGATAGGAAATCGAAACCGAACTTTCAGTCGGCCATTAAGTAGTTTTGATGATAGATGCATGGATCTGACGCCTCAGTGCTGCCACCTAGTGATCACCATTTCAGGAAACCCTCATTGAACAACTTTATGATGACATTATAGACCTAATATATAGGTACGCAGTAAGCACATAAAGGTAGACATGTATATACATATATGTATGTACTTAAAATATGATTCTATCAAAAACATAATAGTTGTAGAAATGTTTTATTCATCACACACATCATAAAGAAGAGCGGAGTGTCCTATCACAAGCTTATTTTTGCTTACAAGGATGCTTCAATCACTAGTTGTTAAGTAAGACTTTGTTGAAATGAATAAACCATTATTATTATAGGGATGTTTCCTGAGTAAAAAATATATGATTATGTTTAGTCCGTCAGTTAGATTATAGAAAAATATTGGACACGTATTTTTTCCTTTATCAAATCTATAAAAACTGACGAAGATACAAAGCATCAAAGATCAGGAGTGGGGGCTTGTGACGTTACGGCTCGGTAAAAATTGTAGCGAGTAGTGACGTCACACGAGTTTTCAACGCTCTGTATCGTCTTCATTTTTTGTTTACGTGAAAAAATAAAAAATACATGTCCAATATTTTTTGGAAATCTATCTGACGGACTAATTAGATTTTTTTAGTCAACTACCCTATTATCACTAGCAGCGCACCGCGTAGCTCATTACTACCTTCACCCTCGTAGTTCCTGTTCCCTTGGGAATACGGGGATAAAATATAGCCTATGTTACTCCACTTCATTGGTGAAAACATGATTAGAATCGGTCCAGTAGTTTCGGAGCTTATTCGGTACAGATTTTTTTTGTTTATTTATACAAACAATAAAATCTTTCCTCTAGAAGAGGAACGAGGGAAGGATATTTTCGACCCTCCTAGAAAATCTCCTGAACGGCTTCTAAAAAAGGGTGGCTGTGCCATTTTTGTTTGTTTTTGCTCGAGTTTGCGGCGGCTCTGCAGTGTCCCCAGATTAATTGTGAGTTTGTTTTGAACCGAACTAAGTAGACATGCAATAGAGTACCTCCGGCCTCGCCTTTTCCCAACTTTGTTGGGATAGATGACCAAATACCAATTTTTTACATAAAAGGACTGCCGATCTGATCTCCAGAACCCAGTAAAGGAGTAACATGATAGGTAAGCCTTGGCAAGACTTTTCCTGGCTTTCCGTAGAACTGTCAAAGGTCTACCAATGACAGCCGGAGTCAACGGCTTAACGTTTTATCCGCGACTTTGAAGAGTATCGGTTTATAATGAACGGTCGCCCATCCACGGTCCGACCTTTGCAAGCTTTTTTAACTCTGAATATCGACCCACGCACCTTCTTTTAATAATTTGTCGTAAGGAGCACACACGCCCTAAATAAGTACCTAACTGTGACAAATAATTTAAAAAATACAACAATTCAATAGGTTTATCTTTTTTTTTATCAAAATAATGCACATATTTAATGGCATCTAGGTACGTGTTGATGCAGTAACAATAAAAAAATATATTGTGATGGCAGGCACGCAAGCATGACGATTTTATTTATATTTTATAGTGTTGAATGTTGCTAAATGCATTTTAATTTGCCAATCCACTTAGTGATTGATGAAAATTACTTGGAAAATACCAACCCACCCTGTGGCGGCGGGGTGGACAACGGCCCACTCCCTCACATGGAGTGAACTTGATGGGAAATCATCGACTAGATAGTCGGGGGAAGGCTCTGGGCGGAGCGGGAGGTAGTGTCAGACTCTTAAAACGCAACAGACAGATGTGTTGCTGGGGAGTTTGTTTGGCCACTTCTTCTTCCCAGCTAAAACACTAGGAAGTGGTGACGGGTGGGTCTTTTGGGGGACTATCTTTATGTAAAATTTGACGTTCAAAAAGTGCTGTCTCTCAGCGTCATTTGAATAAATGACTTTTGATTTGATTTGACTTACTGGCTAAAAACCCACCCACTTCAAATGCTCTTTGCGTCGCAGGTCCGCGTTAAGTCTTTTGACAAGAAGCCTAGAGCTCCCCAAGTGCTCCAAGCAGTGGGAACATTCAATCAATCTGCCGAGTCGCAGGATACTCTAGTCTATTTACAGATTGTGATGCGAATGCTTTTTGAAGTGTTTGTATTTGGAAGTGGGGTGTATTTTCGGATTTTATAAAGTTTATTTTTTACTTTTTGCGGTTAAGCTAAATTGAGATTAAGTACACTCATAATGAGTTACCGAGACAACTCATTCATTCGCGTTATTAGGAGTTGGTTAAGGAGTTAAGGAGTTGCATAATGTGCAGCGTCGTAGCAAGCATGGGTGACCCACAAATCAACCCTTCCTATTAATTATGGATTGTAGCTTTCGTATTGGCGACGGTACAGATCAGTCGTAAGCCATTGTTTGGGTTTTCATCAATTTGCTATCATTGAATATAGAGTTAAGTTGCCTATCTCAGAAGTTCTTCATCAGATCTTTACCAAATTGAAACCGGACCACTCCGAGAAGACACTCTTCCAAAAACTACCCAAAAAAAATGACCTATAAAATTCGAAGAGTTCCATCATTTACTCCAGGAGATCCCATCATCAGATCCTGATCTGATGACCATGGGACTACATGGGAAGTATGCTGTTTCTAACAATGCCCATAAACTTTGAAGGCTGCCCTTATTTTCCTGGGATCACGAAATCAGATGCTGGCTTATACCTTCTATCTGATGATTAATGTACCTATATTCTGTGAGCGTCTTATGTTGTACTAGCTGCTGCCCGCGACTTTGTCCCCGTGGAATCCCCGATTTTAAAACATTCTTTATCGCTGCTCCGCTCCTATTGGCTTAAGCGTGATGATATATAGCCTAAAGCCTTCCTCGATAAATGGTCTATTCAACTCAAAAAGAATTTTTCAATTCGAACCAGTAGTTCCTGAGATTAGCGCGTTCAAACAAACAAACAAACAAACAAACAAACTCTTCAGCTTTATAATATTAGTATAGATTACGCGTAGAGGACACACGTAGAGGCTACCGAAGGAAAAAAGTATTTTGGAAATCTATTCACAAATCGGTGTAGTTACATTAAAAAAATACATTGTCGAAAACAGAAACATTTGTTTTTAAATCGGCAAAATGTACGGGAATGTTCTATGTAGGCGGTTACATATAATAATAATAAATTTATTTTAGGTGGCATAGACCCATAGAAACCTTAACCTAGTACATATATATATATATATGTCGAAGCGTCAACGCATATCAATCGATTTGGATCAGCGCCATCTATCACTCACTGAAGAAACTATGTAGTTAGATTTGACAGCTTACGTTTGGGAACGTCAAGTAATAACTTGGGGATGGTTAGCGTGGAGTAATGACAACACCAAGTGAATAATCGAGTCATAGTCGATTCGGAAGTATAATCGGATATTTGACATTGACAGGTACAGACGTTGACAAGTAGGTTGAGTAACCTGTAGCTGGGGTAGGGCTGTGTGTGGCGACAGTTGAGCGCGGTCACTTTGAATCGGTCCGGCGATCTGAGTAGACATTCGTTGCTCCACGCTAAACTTCCCGCGTTCCTAAATTCTTAATCGAGCCATATCTCAGGCATCCTTGATTATTTTGTATTCAGTGTGTGTTAGTAAGTAATTAAAAGTGTTAACGAAAGTTTTGTGAGTGTTATTTCCGATGTGGCGACCCACTGTTGACGAACCCTCGTTATCAGAAATGGGATTGGACCACGACGGCCCACGTGTTCAAAATGAAGACGCTAGCGACGAAAAATGGATGCGTTTGTTGGAACAACAAAACCGCAATTTTCTGACGTTGATTTAAGCCATGAAAACACCTACTTCGTCGTCACATGGCTTTCGTTTACCGGATTTCGATCCTGAAAAACAAGTGGTGGATGCACGTGCTTGGGTGACGACTGCTGAGATGTGCTTGACGGACCAAGACCAACATGGCGCCCCGCTTATGGTCGCTCTAAGCCGCGCCTTGAAGGGAGGCGCTTCTCCCTGGCTATCTACCGTGTCGTATCCTGGGATGACGTGGACCGATTTTAAGCGACTTTTTATTGCAAGACACGTGGCCAGCTACAGCAAGAGCTGCAAGCGGTTTCTTTTATGAAGAGAAAGCTACCTAGCGATGACCGCGATGCCCCTGAAAACGGTACAAAGCGCATAGTACTGTGAAGCCTCTGAAGTGTTATATTTGCGGCAAGCCGGGTCACAAATCTGTGCACGCTACCGCAAGGACGTGAAAAAGGATATTCAAGCATCGCAGAAGCACCACAACCACAGCAATGGCAACGGGAGGGGTTCATCGACTGCGAAGTCTCATGCATCCGGGATCACCTGCTTCCACTGCCACGCGCAAGGTCACTACGCATCGAGCTGCCCACGGCGCAATGAGAAGAGCAGCGCCGACTCCGGGTCTTCCAAGCCTGTCAATGAAAAGAGGGTTGACCTGTGCCTCCTGAACGCGCCGACTGGGACTCTACGTCACTCCGGTGAGCAATTTTCATTTCATTATGACTGTGGTGCCGAGTGTTCCTTAATTAAAGAATCTGTAGCCTGTAAATTTAAAGGAAAGCGTATTGATGAGACTGTGACTATGACTGGGATAGGGCAGACTTCCATTAACTCTACGTTACAGATTTTGGTTTTGATAGAGATCGATGACATTAGTATTGAGATTCGTTTTCATGTATTGCCTGATCATTTTCTACGTTATGGTATTATGATTGGACGTGAGATTCTGGAACATGGTTTGACTGTTCAAATGACTACTGACCGAATTAAGATCTTTAGGTATCCTTTTATTGCTTCTTGTGAGGTAGAGCGAACTGAAATTGACTGGAGCTCTATCGATACTGACGCACCGGCGGATCGTAGAGCAGAGTTAGTATCTTGCAATCCTTCGAGAAGTCTTTCACTACAGGTATACCTACCGCGTCAGCCGACACGTAACCGATGAAGATTCGTCCTAACCCGCGTAAGATCGAAGCATTGACGGCTCTACCACCGCCTGAGACGGTGACACAGGTACGGCAATTTATTGGTTTGGCATCTTACTTTCGCCAGTTTGTGGCACGGTTCTCACAGGTGATGGCCCCGTTATATGCTCTGACTTCTGGGAATGGTAAGGTGGCCTAGAAGCCGGAACACGAGGAAGTTAGGCAGAAGATTGTAGCCGCTCTCACAAATGAGCCTGTGCTCATGATTCACGACCCCGATGCTGAAACTGACGTCCACACGGATGCCAGTGCCATTGGTTACGGTGCGGTCTTACTGCAAAGAAAAGCAGGTAAGCTACATCCAGTTGCCTATTACAAATGTAAGCGAACGTCTGACGCTGAATCGAGGTACCACTCATATGAACTTGAGACCCTCGTGGTGGTCAATGCTGTAAAGCATTTCAGGCGTTATCTCCATGGTCGCAAGTTTAGAGTAGTCACTGATTGTAATTCTCTGCAGTCCACGCGCAAAAAGTTGGACCTGACTCCGCGTGTTCACCGATGGTGGGCCTTTCTGCAAGGTTCGATTTTGACATTGTCCATCGTTTACGATGCTTACCTTTAGGCTTACCTTTAGGTAAGCACATGTGCCACGCTGACTTCTTCACCAGGAACCCGTTACCGCAACCTGAAACTAAAAATAAGGTTAGTGAGACGGTAGTACAAAAGGAGGTAAACCTCGCAGAGCTTTCAAAAAATTGGCTGATGATGGAACAGCAACGGGACCCTGAAATTTTAAAGCTCTTGACTGACCTCGATAACAATGAGCTCCCTGCTGATGTTGCCAAAACTTACGAGCGACGATCTGGTGTCCTGCACCGAAAAGTGCAACGAAATGGTAAGAATCGTTGGTTACCTATTGTTCCCCGTTAATTTCGCTGGTACGTGGTTAATAACGTCCATGAGAGATTGCTGCGTTTGGGATGGGAGAAAACGCTGGAAAAACTCTACGACCTCTATTGGTTCGAGAACATGTCGAAGTTTGTGAGGAAATTTGTAGAGAACTGCGTGACCTGTAAGATCTCAAAGTCACACTCAGGTAAGATCCAGGCGGAGATGCACCCAATTCCAAAGGTAGCTATACCATGGCACACACTGCACGTCGATGCTACCGGGAAGCTGAGTGGCAAAAACGACAAAAAGGAGTATGTTTTTTGTTCTGATAGACGCCTTCACCAAGTTCGTTATGCTGCATCACACCCTGCACATTGATACAGCAAGCAGCATCAAAGCGCTGAAGGCGAGTGTCGCTATCTTCGGTGCTCCATCGCGCTTGATCGCGGACCAAGGACGCTGCTTTGCCAGTAAGGAGTTCAGGGAGTACTGTGCCTCAGTTAATATCAAGCTGCACTTGATCGCTGCGGGTAGTTCACGTGCCAACGGACAGGTTGAGCGAGTAATGAGCACGCTCAAAAACATGCTCACTGCTGTGGAGACAAGCAATCGTTCGTGGCAAGATGCGTTGCCCGACGTTCAGCTTGCTCTCAACTGCACTGTAAGTAGAGTTACGAAAGCTAGTCCTCTTGAGCTGCTGATTGGTAAGACTGCTAGACCCATTGATATTATGACGGCAAATGATGAAGAGCCTCAGGTTGACATCGTTGAGGTGAGGGAGATGGCTGTAGAGAACATAGAGAGAACTTCTGCCTATGACAAGAAACGGTTTGACTCTACAAAGGCTAAGGTTCAATCATTCTCTGTAGGTGACTTTGTTTTGCTGCAAAATGAGGAGCGAAACCAGACGAAACTTGACTCGAAATACAGGGGACCGTTTAGGGTGATCGAGGTTCTTGATGGTGACCGTTACGTTTTGAAGTCCCTTTCTTCCGCCCGGACGTACAAGTACGCACATGACTGACTGCGAAAAATAACTGACGTTGACGTGCACGTAGGTGACGATGACGAGACTAGCCATGCCGAAAATAATGACGCTGACAAGACTAGTTGAATACTAAGTAGTCAACTTAATATTTAGAGTACATGGCATAGTATGAGTTTTCTTATAATCTGTAACGTTATAGGAAAAATAAAGTAACATGTTGAACAAACCTACTTTAATAATTATCTTGATAAAGGCTCGAAATGATTATCTTGATGGTGTTGTGTTTGTAACCGGATGGAGGTTACTTGTGGAGGTGACCGGATAGAGGTTGCCTGTTGTGTTTGTAACCGGATGGAGGTTACATGTGGTGGTGACCGGATAGAGGTTGCCTGATTGTGTTAGTGACCGGATAGAGGTTACGTGTTAAAGACCGGATGGAGGTCAATTGGTTTGATGCTTATGGCCGGATGGAGGTTATAAGTGTGATGATGAAGACCGGATGGAGGTCAGAGTATGAGCATTGTAATAGTTTAATGAGTTTCCTGTTATTTGAATGAGTATGGGTGTTGTTTGACATGTCAGCTTTGAGAGAAAGAGTTTGTTGTGTTCTTCATTAGAACCTGTAATAATTTTGATCAGAATACCTTTTCTACTTGAGCCAGGAATGGCCGAACGACTAGAATGAGTACTGTTCGAGAATTTTCTTTCCCGCCAGGTACTCCACACGAGGACGTGTGATTATCAGGACGGCCGTGTCGAAGCGTCAACGCATATCAATCGATTTGGATCAGCGCCATCTATCACTCACTGAAGAAACTATGTAGTTAGATTTGACAGCTTACGTTTGGGAACGTCAAGTAATAACTTGGGGATGGTTAGCGTGGAGTAATGACAACACCAAGTGAATAATCGAGTCATAGTCGATTCGGAAGTATAATCGGATATTTGACATTGACAGGTACAGACGTTGACAAGTAGGTTGAGTAACCTGTAGCTGGGGTAGGGCTGTGTGTGGCGACAGTTGAGCGCGGTCACTTTGAATCGGTCCGGCGATCTGAGTAGACATTCGTTGCTCCACGCTAAACTTCCCGCGTTCCTAAATTCTTAATCGAGCCATATCTCAGGCATCCTTGATTATTTTGTATTCAGTGTGTGTTAGTAAGTAATTAAAAGTGTTAACGAAAGTTTTGTGAGTGTTATTTCCGATGTGGCGACCCACTGTTGACGAACCCTCGTTATATATATATATTTTATTTGTAATATACGGACATTGATTCGACAACGTGTTAATTTTGTGCCATACAAATCTTATATTTGCAAACCAAAAAGAAACAAAGAAAAAGAAGAGGCTCTAAAATAAATTTTATGAAAATTGATAACCTCCTTTTTTGAAGTCGGTTAAAAAACGCAGAATTAAAACTAAATTATAAATGTGTAGGTACTATTTTTTCCTTGAATTTTTCCCTTATCTGCCAATAGAGGGGATAAATTTAAATGCAGGTTACTTTATTTAGTAAATAAGGATAATTATGCTACGACAATTGTATGTCGTATTTAAAATACCGACTCGTGCCAATAACTTTAGGTATCAAGGTAAAATACCAAATGAAGTCACTAATTACCTACTACCTATTCATAATAATAGAATTAAACGGGCTTGCGGTCTACTAGATGTATGATTCAAGTTAGATTGATTAATTAAATTACTATTAAAATATGGAAGCATGAATGAACAAACTGACTACTAAGTGGGTAATCAAAAACGAGTTAGGTGTGATTCACACGACTACACACGAGCACATTTTAAGTATTCTCGTAAATAATACTTAAAAAAAAAAGAATTTTGTTGGATTTTTGTTTTAAATCTTATGTATTAATATTACAGGGTTTGGATTTGCTTTGCAGGTACATTAAAAGCTGCCCTCGCTCACGTTTACGCGTTGCGCGTGGAATCGCTGTGCCGGGCAAAACTCCGCCGGCGGCGCCGGGGCGTAAATCGCTGCGTAGGTCCGGCACGATCTCACAGTGGTATGGAGACAGCGATTGTTGCAACCCAGCGCTGAGCACGCTACCATTGTGGCGATAAGCCCCCTTTGAGCAGTGGTTGAAGAGATGCCAGTGCCGGCGTTCTCACCTTCCGCCTGTACTCAGCGGACACGGCTGTTTCGGGAGGTACCTATTTCGGATTCAGCTAAAGGACACGTCACCTGATGGATCGCTCAGAGGACACGGTGAAGGTCTGCCCTTCTTGAGCGAAGCAACGACGTGTCCTCGTGGAGGCGATCTGTAGCGGCGACCTCACGCTTCCGGCCTGGTTCAATCCATAGTCCGGAATTACTTCATGGGAGGCAGTCACCTCTTTCTGCAAAGCAATAATGTTAGCGAAGGAGGAGGCAGACCGCGGGGCGGAAAGGGAAACCCCACGCCCCAGCGAAGCGAAGAGAAGAAGACGCAGCGGGCGTCGGGAGTCGCAGGGCGATTCCCGGCCACCGTAGGCGCGGGCTTCCGGATGGCATGCTGTGGGTGGCTCGCTGTCCGATAACAACCAAGCCCGAGTCTACGGCGCTTTGCATTCCACGCGCTTTTGAAAGAGATGTGAGCAAAGAAGACGGGGCTCTATAGAGTCAGTCCCTGATAGGGTTGCGGAATTTGTTCGAAAGAGACACCGCGGCGCTGGTCCTCTCTATTCTCTATTAGGGTTTGGTTTCCGCACTTAGTTCTAGTATTGGACAGTGGCGTGCAGTGGTTCGAGTTAGGGTAGGCCAGAGAAAATGTCCAAATAAATTTTAAAAAATAACCACATTATTCAGGGTTGATTTTTAATGAAATGAGTTTTTTTAAACAGCCTATTAAAAAAAAAAAACAAAATAACACCACATTTCAACCCTAAATAATGTGGTGCGTTTTTTTTTGGACATTTTCTCTGGCCTACCCTAACTCGAACCACTGCACGCCACTGGTATTGGACCATTGTGCCCCAGCCAACCTTGAGCCCTCGCAGCAGCCCAGACCAGACCAGCAAGGTCGGGAATTCGAGAGTCGCAGGGCGATTCCGAAGATACTAGATGTGATGACTCTCGGGGGTGGCTTATGAGCAACAGTGGACCTTTTTCGGCCGAAAATATGAAGAACACTAAGAAATCAGCCTAGTAGGGAAAGAGCTCTTGATTATGCGAGCTCTCGTCCAACGTTATTAAAATAATTTGCTCATGCGTGTCTGACCCTACTGATATAATTTATTTTGCACTTTCACAAGCACATTTATAGCTGATGTGAAGTTTGAAGAAAAATTGTTCTCTATAAGCTTAGCAACAGCCGTTTAATAGGACCTCAGCCACGTTTTAATACAACGCAGTCTAGAGACCTCTGTACCTAACTTATTTAGTTAGTTGGGGGGTGGGGGGGGCATTTCTATTCTGTACCGGACTTCTCTTTCGCTGATGAACCATCGTTCTTTTTATTTATTGCAATTATATATGTATCATTACAGTCAATGAATAATTATATAGCTATGAAAGAATGCACACTCTCTATTATTTTGCTGAAACAGTTCTAGCTTTATTGTAAACTTCAACTCCGCCTCAACATGACATGAACTACAAAAGGGTCAAGGGAACGAAAGATAATTGATTTCCAATGTTTTTCCTGAGGTTTACTCAACCTATCCACTTATTTATTTAGGTGGAAAGCGGGTAGGTCAAGGCCGGGAATTGCTTGAACTTCACTGTTTTACCCGACTGCCAAAGTAAGGTTGTTTTATGAGAATATGTTTGTATGAATGTAAGGTTTTAAGTAAGTGCTGTCATGTCTTCAACACGTCCTGTAGCTTGATAAAGTTTAACAAACGTGGTAACTATTATACGATTGATCTTGACATTTTGAGTGACATTGAGTCTAATGAACCTAATAAAAAAAGATGGCAGCCATTTTATTGGCATACTCTCCGACAGCGCCTCAGTTCTACAATCATACTACCTCGAAATTCATACAAGAATGCCACAATGCCCTAAAACGGGTCACTGGGAGTGGAAGGGAGTTCTTACTGACTAAAACCCACCCAAGTTCCTTCCCTTTGCATTGCGGTGACTCTTTCGAATAAATTCCGCAAATCTAGTAGGCAATGACCCTAAAGGGCCGTGTCTTCTTAGCTATTAATAATTAGTAAACAGAATTTTTGATATTTTTGACCGCCCCCTCCCCCTCGTTAGCATAAGTAAGCAAGGCTCTTACCCCCCTCCCCCCATTGCTTACGTAAAAATAATTTAGAAGTATTATTGAATCTGTTCTGGTTTCCTTATTGGATCATGAAGCAGCATTTAATAAGTCTAGAAATATTTAAGTTTTTTTAAGTCTGAAATAAAGTTCGCTATTAGGGCGTTGATATTCGCTAATAGGGCAATCCGGCAAGGTCTTACGCACTGGGCAGAGCAACACCACAGTAGAAATATGGAACAGTAGGTACAGAAACTACGAACAAACGATCGAAACGGCACACTCACACAGACGCGCGCATCTACGAGGCCCCTAAGGGACCTTCGCGGTGCTCTCAGTGGCGGGTGCCGTGTTTATAGATAATACCTACACTATTCTATTATAATGGCTATGACTTTTCGCTTACGCTCTCTAGATAGCGCTCGTGGGATTTTTAATAGTAGTATTAAATCCTTATACCGAATACTGATTGTAATTTATATTGTATTATAATTTATATAACATATAGAATAAATGAATTCTTATGAGTATGAAAAAATAAATGACTATAATGTGACGACAACATTATATTCTAGTCTTGGCAAAGGAAATCTACCCTTCGAAACATACATACATACTTATAGGAACTTACTTCACAAAATAAGTAACAATAATTTTTCAACATACTTACAGAAATCCTTCATCAAATAGGGCAGATATTATAATTGAAATGGAATAAAATGGCATAGAATTGATAAACAATATTCAGTTTGTAAATATTTTTTTTACAATGGCATTATTTACATTTTGACCAAAGAAGAAAGTCGCATGGAATAACATGCACTAACGCATTTTCGCGTGACCATTTCTCCCATTTAACTCCTACCGCAAGCCGTGTTAAAGAACTTCGTTCCAATAAAACACTTATTACAAACATTAAAAGTGACAACCTTGACTCTCTACTGGAGCGTAGGTAATTATTTCAACAAATGGGCTTAGTTTCCATACTGTGTCATATTTTTACTGTGGCAACACCAAGAGCAGGTTGTTTATGTTGGGTTGCGGAATTTGTTCGAAAGAGTCACCGCTGCCCTGGAACGCAAAGGGCACGGGTGGGTTTTAGTCAGTAAGAGTCGGACACTCCCTTCCGCTCCGCACAGAGCGGGAGAAGTCATTTGATGACTTCCCATCCAAAAAAAAAAGTTATTTATGTTCTGGTTCACGCAAAAATAAAAAACTAAATAGGTACGATTGATTTATCGTGATATGTAGCAACAAAAAGCTTTGACCGCGACGCAATTCATTTAAATGCAGTTTTTTTTTTATCATATTTTTTTGTACGTAGATACCTACCAAACTCACACAATTACACTCATGGTTTTAGTGCTCAGTTTTCCTTAATTTGCTAGGAGTGATCAGTTGATCACTCTTAGGCTAAGCAGAAGATGTACGACAGACTAGATATAATATGTTACACAACAAATTAGATATACCTAATATGTACATGTTCGTACTAATAAAAATGCCAATACCGCTCAGTTCATGTCTGGATAAAATCTTTCATCGCCTACATATTTACAAAACCCGGAGATTGTTTATCGGTTTCTGCGTACCTCATAACGTGGGATAATTCAATGAACCCGAGAGTACTACGGTAACGCCCGCAGCCGTAACGCGACAATAGCTTTTCATAAGAATTAATTTACGAATAATGCCGGATAAAATTAATATAGAGAGCTAAACCCGCTAAAGACGTGTAGGGTATCGATTCTAGCGATAATAATTAGCAATAATATTAAATTTTGAATATAAAGTGGCTATAGCTGATTTGGGTTCAAAACAAGGTCAAAGGCTGCTGATAGTGTAATTAAGAGTAATTGAAATTGTTTTATCTTCACTTGTTATCGATACCCAAACTAGTCTGTGGACTCTATTTAATTTATTATTTAACTAGCAGCGCCCCGCGGTTTCATCCGCGTAGTTCCCGTTCCCGTGAGAATACGGGGATAAAATATAGCCTATGTTACTCAGGGTGAATGTAGCTTTCTAATGGTTAAAGAATTTTTGAAATCGGTTTCATTTTGAAGTTTTCGAGTTCATTCGTCACATACAAAAATACAAATCTTTCCTCTTCATAATATTAGTATAGATTTAATTTGTCCCTGTCACTCCCTGTTTATCCCTACATTTTCTATAGTAACAGTGTTGATGCATTGTTTCGTCGCGCCTGGCTGCGGTAGCCTTTATGGACCGGTAGCTAAATAAAATAAATATTAATAATAACGAAGAAATAGTGGACGTATCGTAAACATAATACATTATGGAACTCACGATAGAGTTGTAGTAAACAAAGAAATGCGTCATGTTATTGTAAATAAACATTATGAGAAACAATACTTTTTACTCGTGAGCTATTTTCAATATTAAATGATTTCTTATATGGTTTCTTTACAATTAACTATTACGACGCTATTTGTGTTGATACTCTTGCGCCATCCCATCTTCCTAGCTCGTCGTTCTGTGCTGGTGCTATAATATCACTGCGGCTGCTGAGAAGGTCAAACGGCGGAATTATAATGACCTAGTTGATTGACAACTATGCTTTCAAGCTGTTTGGGGTTGAAACTTTTGGACCATGGGGTCCGAGCGCTCTTGCGTTATTTAGTGAATTTGCAAAACGTTTATTTTATTTTATTTTACAGTTTTAGGAAAACTTACAGCTAACAATTTCTTACGCTTGTGAGTAACAAAATAAGGCCAATTATACGTTTTCACAGATAGAAGAGAGCATACAAACAAAAACAAAAATATTTGAGGCGGTAGACAAGTCAAAATTTGTTTAAAACAGCGTTTAATTGACACTTCGCCTGACCCAAGGGCTGACTTTTACCTCGAATACAAGATAAGCATTGCCATACAACGCGGCAATGCCACCAGTCTTTTGGGCTCACATCCAATCGATAGCGATGCGGACGAATTTTTTGAAGCCATAAATTATTTAGGAGGATTTTAGTTTATTCATATAACTATTTCAAACGCGTTGTTCCCTTTTCCGTGGGAATGCGGGGTAAAATATAGCCTATGACACTCACAAATAATATGGCATTCTAATGATAAAACAATTTTCGGTTTATTAGATCCAGAGACAAATTTTACTTCCATATATATTAAAGCAGCACTTTGCCTGGGCTTAGTTCTCGTGACCAAACTCGGCAGAAACACATTTCTTCGGGATGAGAAGTCCTAAAAGAGGCGTGCCTATAATGACACGCTGAAAAATAATTAATTGCAAGGTTATTTATCTTTTGTAGTTAGGCATCTCTGTAATTCGCAACATTTTCAACAACAGTAATCACACTAATTTATGTTAATATTAATCCCACGACCGAATTTCCGTCAGGGTGGTTAGTCGCAAAAGAGATTAGCCAATTTTGCAGGGGGTAAATTAGTGCAAAAATGTGTGCGCAAACGCAGGTGAACTCTCACATCGAAAGAGTTTTATTTTAGATGTAGTTAGTAGTTTTAAAGCCTTTTTCTAGTTGTTTAACAAAGTGGGTGTGTTTTTGTCATAGCGATAAAAAAAAACTTAATAAAATCAAAAATCTTCAACACGTCTAGAATCTGGTTAATACAAAAATAATCTTCGAACCAGTTCCTTAAAACGATTCAAGTTTTTTTCACGACTTTAGCTCATGATCCTCGTCATGTTTCTTTTGATAGCCTATCTGTCAGGTAAACATCTAAAAATAAGATTACCTAACAATCCTGAACAACCTTTTTGTTTGTTTAATCACGAATAGCGAAATATTGTTGATGTTCTTTAAATGCGAAATTAATTGCAATAAAATCTTGGATGGAGAATTCGCAAACAACGTTCGCAGTTCGCGGTTCGCGGTTTTAGTGCATTGGCATAGGTAGGTATATTATAATTATAAATATATCACTGATTGCTGATTATTATCTACTTACCTACTTAGTTCGTTTTCAGGGTCCTTATTGCGAGTCTTTTAATGTTCTCGATCGCGTTAGAGTTAACGTCAACTTGATTACAACTGAATAAGCGCCGTCTGGTGACAATAATGTAAAACCTTTTTTCCATACTATTTCACATAAGCGAAAGTTTACTCTAACGCGATCGAGTAAATTAAAAAACCCGAACTAAGTAAACTGTTAGAGAAGCTAACTCATGGCAGTCACATGGGTTGATTATCGAAATGTGTTGTTTAATTTGCAGAAATGTTGGTAAGTGTCAAATGCCTTTGCTTTTTGTTTTTATTTTAGGTCATGCGGGATTCCCAAAACATGTTTACAAACTCAGCAATGTGCCTGTCTGGCTTCGTATCCACGACCTTCAACTCGTAAGTCACTGTCATTATCTTTGGGCATCGACTATACATCAAACATAATGGCAGCTCGGAACACTTCGTGAGTCACTGCTACTCCATACAGACATGTGAAGTTATCCCGTTTCCGAACGTAAATACGCGAACGGTGATGACGGGTCTTCATTAAGTTTAAATCGATCTAGTAGACCTATCGTTTCAAACGCAGAAATGGTCTACACTCTACAACGTCGAGTCATAGGTCTAAAGGTCACCAGGTCATCAACACACACAGGTCAACGATTGTGTACGACGTATCAAACTGCCAAGCTGTACCTACAATTCGCATTTGACTAACAGCTGATAAAGAAGGTCAATGAAACGTTTACACAACACGCTGAAGTTTTTCCTTATCTGTCATTTATTTGAAATCAAAGGCGAGAAGCGTTTTAAATGAGTACACGAACTGGTGAGTGGTTGTGGTTACATGATTTGTGTGTTTAGAAAAGCATAAAATCATCATGATTTGTTCAGGATGTTTTATTGTTTACATTAGGACTCGTGGACTCGCAGACTCGCGTGACACTCGGATACGTTAAAACCATTCGATTGACCGTAAACACATTTTAATGAACAAAGATTGTCACATTATTGTATCGCATTCTATCTGAAGATATTTATTCTATCTGAAGAAAAAATGCGATGCAACAATGCGACGATCTTCATTAGAAAATTTATGGACAGAGGAACAGGGCCCCAAGTCTGCTATTTTTATAAATTTGTCATACCAATACGATCCCATTGTCAATTTGCTAATCTGTTAAATTCATAATGGTCGTGGTCGGTCAATGGTCTTGTAAAACTTTTTGAAAACCGAGCTATTAAAAGAAATTATTGCACAACGATGTTTTAAAGGCCACTGATCAAAGGAACTGTCAAAATTTTAGCAGATTACCGCATACGTCTGTCATTAACTTGTCATTATGTACGAGATTACCATTCTATGCCATTTCTTTCAATGGAGTGTCAGTGGTTGATCATTGGAAAGTCATAATAACGCTTTTATATTATGTAGTAGATTACCAAACTTGTCAAAATCAACCATTATGAAATCAATGATAGACCATTCTGACACTATTGTAATAGGAGACTTGGGCCCCAGATATTTTTCTACAGATTTTGGAGTGGATATATCTTATAGTGAAAATTTTTGGTAATGACGAGGATTGAAGCAGGTAGACTACCTAGTCTGAGATTCTATAAACCTTACAACGGCCTTCTTAAAGAAACTTTCTCCCATGAAACTTTGTGAACATGTAGTTTGAAAGTAACATCTTATCATCATCTCCAATCCACAACAAAATTGCACGTTTTTCTTCCGTATTCCCCATACATACCTACAAACTGGTTGTTGGAAAGTTCGTGGTCATCTCTTTCCCAGAATTAAAACGCTGGAGTTTCCTTATTGGAAACCCGTTCGAGCAATCTTGTTTACCTTATAAATAAAGTACTTACTGCAAGCTTTATATCATATAAACTAAAGTTCAAATTCCATTGCAATCCATGCTTTTTAGGGCCTTTTTAATGCTGTTAGTCACTTAAAAACTAAAGATAGGTACTACTTGAGTTGGTGGCGATTTATTGAAATTATCTACAGTTATTTATTTACGTACCCGTAGGTTTAAATACTACAATAATGCTCCTGTCCAATATAAATTATAACGGGAATTCCAGAAAAAAACAATCGAGAACCAATTTAGAGGGAGCAGCGGTATCGGCCCCGACTTACGAATTGTGTAGGTCGCGGGTTCAAACCCAGTCAGGTGCAATACTTTGTGTAATTAATATCATCACCACTGCTTTCAAAACGGTGAAGGAAAACATCGTGAGGAAACCGGCATGGCCTAGAACCAAAAATTCGAAGACATGTGACATTCCCCAACCCTCAATTGGCCCGTTTGGTGGATTACGGCCCATTCCGTTTCCTAGAGAGGAGGCCTGTGTCCCAGCAGTGGGAACATTAAAAAGGCTGACTATGCATCCAGAAAAAAAAGGTACCTATCTATAATATGTATATTGCGGAATTTGTTCGAAAGAGTCACCGCGGCCCTGGAACGCAAAGGGCATTAGGAGGAACAGTAGGAATCTGACACTCCTTTCCACTTCGCCCAGAGTGGAAGAAGTCATTTGATGATTTCCAATCCGTAAAAAAGGTATAACCTATAATATGCCAAGTTGTGCGAAACATAAAGATTTATTCGAAAATCAATCCAAACATTCAAGAAACAAATACTTATACAGCTTTCTACAAAGGTAAAGCCCATTTGTTCCTCTGACGCAAATTACACATTACTTCGGTCATATGACTGCCTTGAACCAAAAAACCCGGTTAAAGTCAGGAGCACAAACATCAATAAAGACTGGACTTGTTTTTATTTATAAAAACAACATACCTAATGCAAATACGGCGGCACTTGAAATATTTACTGATCCTCTTAAGGCTGACCTTGATTATTATGATAGTGCATCGTCGATGAGTAACTTCATGATAAACATAACTCTTCTTTTGTTTCAGTCTTGTAAAAGTCCGGGGTTGTTTTCCAATGCTTTTGATCAAATAAATCGGTTGAAAATATTGGGAACAGCTGTTTTCTTTTTCCTTTTTGGGAGTATATTTTTGCATTCTTCGTATTTTTTATTGTATCCTGAGCTACAAGTCTGGAAAAAAATCGTATAAATTGACTGCCTGGCGTTCCTGTTGTCATTCGTAGAATTTACGGTAGTCAAAAGCCAAAACACTGTCAAAATGGGAAAATTAAGATCCAAAGGATTTCCCGATGAGTAGATTGAATCTAGGAAGTCAAATAGGATGTCACTTCCTATAAAACTGGTACTCAGCTGCATTTGGTTATACTGGACGCCAAACATCTGAAAAGGCTTTGCAGGTAAGTACAAGGTACACAAGTACAACCAGTTGGTTGTTGTCCTCCGGTAGTCTAGTGGTCGCAAGTGTTATTTAGGGGATGAGATCCTTTTTTATGGGTGTCTTCTGCCGCTCTGGGCGGAGCGGAAGTGAGTGGGAGACTCTCACTGATTGAAACCCATCCATGTTCCTTCTAATGCTCTTATCTGGCCTGATTATGGGATCCTGGAGAAATCGATGGAAATCTTCAAATTTTTAGAGGCACACTTAAAGCGATTTGGTTATTTTTTGGAAGAGTATTTTCTCGGAGTGGACCCATTTCAATTTAATAAACATCTGATTAAGAACTTCGGAGATAAACTTTGAAAATGAAAACAAAATATCTAGTTTTAATTTCCGCGAATATTAGTGGGTTGCAGGTATGCACCTCCCTCCCGCCCGCTATATTATGCACATGCAAGATTACTAGGCAAATGCAAGGATTTTAAGCACATGCAGGAAGGCAATGCAAAACCCAACACCATTACCGACACGTGTTTCGCCTCTCCACGAGGCATCCTCAGGGGACGTGTTGACTCGCTGACCGTTGAGTTGAGTTGCTCAGTCGCAACTCAACGGTAATTTCGGAGGTCGGTGTGAAAAAATGAATAAACAAAACCAAAAATAGGTACCGATTTCCTGTAAAAAAATACTTTTAGTAAAAAAAACTTTTTTACTATGGGGGTCTATTTTTAATATCTGTCATCAGTGGGTCTGGTCCGGGAATTTTCAGTTTTAAGACCTGGCAAACATACCTACTCACAATAGACGCACCTCTACCCTACCCTTCGTGGAACACAGGCGTGATGTTATGTTATGTTACAACAATCTAGTACGTAAACCAAAACACTTTCCGTCAATTTGCAATAGTAACTGAGTCACTACATGCGACACGACGAAGGTGACCACATTCTACTGCATTCTTAAATACTCGACAATCGACATGCTCTGACATCACAGTGTAATTTCGATGTCGGTCTGGTAGTCTTGTCCGATTTGACACAATATGTTTCGCTATGTATTTATTTATTTAAATTAAATACAGCCACACATTCAAACAAACTTAATAACACAAAAAATAACTAATGCACATGACAATTAAGGCGTACATAGCGCTCATTAAAACAAAATTGCTGCATTGAAATAATACGTTTTTTTTTAATATGCATAATATATCAAATTTAAGTCATAAACTCACTATCAGGACCAAAGATAAAACATTGTATTTAACTTTAGTCCTAATAGTCGCTATTTATCTCACACCCAAGTAGATATTCATTGTACAGTAGGTAGACCCAAATTGTCTACCTGTAGTCAAATTTCAAATTAACAGTTACAATGTGTACATTAATGTTATTCATTGATATTAATCGTGGGATTTTTCCGTTGTCATGACGACTGTCGATGACTGACGAAGTATTTCGTATTAATTTTTTCTCCAGAATAAACATTACAGAAATACTGACATTGTTACAAATGAGAAGAAAGTCAAATGAGAGATTCGAATAGGGTGAAGGAAGTTTCCTTCAAAAAGACTAAGAAAAACCTAAAAGCCAGTAGCGTAACCGCAGGAAGGGTTGTCAACCGTTAATATTCAAAATAAAACATGGTAACCTTTTAACACTAAGTAACACATACTTTTTACCTTAACTATTTATCCCGATATGAATTCCACGCAGAAGAATTCGAGAGCATAAAGGCCACGAATACAACAGAAAATAAAATAGTAAGTAAATCAGTGGAACAAAACCGTAATGAATAATGAAACATGTAGCAATATTAAGCGGCGAGAATGCAACGAATCAAGGTAAACAGTAAACACCTGAGCATTCAGACGCCCAGGAAAACATTCAAGGTAAATTAGTCGTTCGTACAAGCGCGAACTCTCTGTGCCGAACGTGTTATGTAGTCATGAAGCCACATTCATATTGCAAGTAGGTGTTATTATGCTAACTAGCTTTTACCTTTTTTATGGATGGGAAATTATCAAATGACTTCTTCAGCTCTGGGTGGAGCGGAAGGGAGTGTCACACTCTTACTGACTAAACCTATCCGTGTTGCTCCTAACGCCCTTTGCGTTCCAGGGCCGCGGTGACTCTCAAAGTCAAAGTCTTTTATTTGTGGTCATAGGCATAGCTTAACAAAGATGGTGCTTAATATTAACAAATGTATCACTATGTCCTGCTAGTAACGCTTACAAATATTAGGTTTAATCTACATAACTCTTCCGAACAAATTCCGCAACCCTAGCAGGCACTGACCTTACGGGGTCAGTCTTTCTGAGTTTACCTTTTACAAATTTATATAGAAAGAAAGAAGTACACAATTTTAATTCTTAGATAAGTAGGTATATGATATAAAACCGTTTTCTATTACAAACGTAACAGGTAAAATTAATCTAGAGCAGTTGGGACTGTTCAGATTAACTCATTAACCTGATAAGGTGACAAACCAAGAGAGGTGGAAGACTAAGAGAGATATCTGCATAAATTAGGAATCTAAGGAAGGCAGACAGTGAGACTAACGCCTGAATAAGAATAATCAGGCAATAATTTCAAGTTTAGATGCTATTCAAATTATTGTATCGGGCCTAGATGAAACACACACACTCTAAATGCTTGAATAGACCATTTACAGGCATTTCGATCTGTCAAAGGGCCCGTTGGTCTAACAAATAAAGTTGCACATTCCAATGCAAAGGTAGATTACTATGGTGAAGAACGGGCAAGAAACTCCATCTTTTAATCAGTACAAATTACAGATTGGTGGGCACAACTTTCATGTTGAAATTTTCTTTAACATATTTCCAAGCACGTTTGATGTAATGATTAAAATACCAATAATTTTAATCACTTATATTTTAATGTTGTCACATCTCTATTGATAGCAGTGAACCAAAAGTGAAAAACCGAGTGTTAAATAATGGGTTTTCTAAAAATCTAATTTCAAATAAGCAAGTGTTCAAAGCTTCGTTAGTCGGACAAAGACATCAAGTTAGGTACATAAAAACAAAACAATAGTACATATGTATCTAACCATTGTTTTGTATTGTTCATGAACGAAGAACCTTGAACTTTGAACAGACAGTTCAAAATGCGTGTCATTATGACATCAGGGACGTCTGAATCAGGAAAAGAACCATTGCAGACGTTACATTGTTCTTTTTACGAAGGCGATGTACTAGACGTGATAGGTTCAAGTAGGTAGGGAACACAGAACAGATTATCTGTTCTGTGGTAGGGAACTAGGGACATTCAAACAGTCAATCGTCATTACCTTTTCCGAATAAGGTGGTTACGACTTCTCTAACCTGATGCAACTGAGTTGTGCATGGGGCGACTGCCATTCTGACCTCCATAACCCCGTAATTGAGTAAGACTGTAATTTTCTGGTTAAGTCAGCACTATTTTGATCTTGGTTAGGTATTGTTATGTTTTATTATTGTTATTTTTTTACTTTTTGTTTTGCTGTTGTGTTGTGTCCATGTCTGTGTCGAATGAATGTTTTCTATTTTTAACCGACTTCTAAAAAGGAGGAGGTTCTCAATTCGGATGTTTGTTATTTTTTTTGTAATGTTTGTTCGCGCATAACTCCGGCGCTTGCCAACCGATTTGATCGATCAAGCGGTTTTTTGTTAATTTCAATAAATGATAGCAAATCTGTCGGGATAGCTGAAATCGCATGTTTGTTTATTGTTTACCCCAATTTATACCACGTAGGTACGCTGTGATGGGTGTTTAGCTGGGAGTGAACCACTAAAAAGTGAAAAATAAAAAAACTTTTTACAAAAAATAAAACCGACTTCTAAACAAAAAACCAAAAATTATAAAATAACTTTAATTTCGGAAGTCGGTGTGTTCAACAACAAAAAAGCAACCAAAAACACCGAGTAGTTTTTTTTTCTATTCATAATGATTATCAAATGGACTAATGATGGGCGGAAGCAACTGCAACTTATCATGCTTTCCGAAGTACGGAGGTGACTCAGTAGCTAATGGATGGTGGCAAGCGATGCTTAAATTTGAAAATCGACCCGTGCGTGCGGTTCAAAAGATTGAATGCACCTTTACAAACTTGCAGTAAGTCTACATAATGGATTATAACCATTTACAGGCACTTTTGAATTGCCAAGGTCGGTCACTAAAAACGTAAAGCTATTTGCACGTTCGAAAGCGTACATCGCTATGGAGAAGAACGTGCAAGAAACTCCACGGACACTCTTTTAAATCATGTTTAGAACACTGCACACACACATACTGCAACACTGTTTTAATTCTTGGCTACAATAGTGCTTGTTTATAATGGTGCTGGAGTACCAGTATTTACATGTAGCGACTGTCTATCCGTCTTCCCCAAAGACCATTCTCTATGGTCTTCCCCAACCCGATAACTGGGTAAAACAAGGCAAAGCAAGATTGACACTAACTTCAACTTAGCTCATATGCCACTTAAATAATAAAATGAGGAAAATCGATTTGAACACCAACCGAAAATAAACTAAACAGCTGACTAATTTCCCCTAATGTTATCAACTTACTTAATTATATATTTCATATGCGTCATCACACCAACGTTGTTTTAATGTTATAGGTACTGAACAGCAGTGATGTGATTGAAATATTAAGTATTTTCTAGCTTAAAAAGGAAACGTCTAATCGTTGAAAGGATGATAAATTGAGATGAGTTGGCACGGAAAAATCTGATATGACTTGAATGGTTATCCACCTATGGAATGACCTCGGCAAGCGGTAGTTAATGTTGCTTGAGGCTATCCTCAAGCACACTCCAATCCAAATCCAAAGGCACTGCCCTGGTCTATACCAGGGCAGTGCCTTTTCCCGAGCCAAAGCACGGCTCCCTGTCGTTTCGTGCCACGCAGGTCCTCTCGGGGCATGGCTGTTTCGGGAGGTTCCTGTGTCACATAGGCTGGACGCTTGGTGTCACCATTGCGTCGATTGTCGGGAGGACACGGCGATATAAGATAGCAGAGTATGCCGCTTGGAAGGTGCCGCGCCGTGTCCTCTCTCTGTGGTAGGCAGTGACCTCTCACTACCCGATATAGTAGTCCGATCTATGGTCGGCGGCGAGGAGTCCTGGGACGCGGTGGTCTCTGGAGGAGGCTGCGGAAAGGGAAAGAGAGATCTTGAACTCTCTTCCCGCCCGCAGCAGGCGCACCGGGCGTTGGAGGATACGCTGTCTTCTTCCGACCCCCCTAACTGGTCCCTCTGTGATGGGTACATTTAGCTAAAGGTACCGTGTCACCACTAAAAAGTTAATAATAAAAAACGTTTTCCAAAAAAATACGACCGAATTCTAAATAAAAAGCATAAAAAATATAAAATAACTGTAACTTCAGAAGTCGGTGTTCAAAAAACGAAGTTCAACAACCAAAAACACCGACTTGTTTAGAAATCGTTTGTATTTTTTTGTAAAAAGATTTTCATACAGGTCATGGGTCGTCGTCATCGTCTTTCATGACCTCTCTCTTTCTCTTTTATAAAATTCAGACTAACATAGTTTAGATATTCGTGTCAAATTTCCAGAAGCTAACTGGTGACCCACCCATCTGATCAATGATTCAGCCTGTTCATTGTATAATTGCGGAAGTATCAGATTAAGTAGGCTGGAAGTCAACGCTTGCGCAGTGGGCTCTTTCCTCATTATAATAGGTCATCCCAGACGTTGCGGTAAATGACTGTGTTACAGTAAGTTGTTGTGTGTTACAGTAACAGAATTATTTTTAAGAATGTCTCAGCTGTAAGTAGTACGTATTTAGCCTCTTCGTTTATCCTTCAATACAAATAGTTGTTAGAAACCCGCAAGTCCGACAAAAAATCTTGACATGAGGCATCGTACCCAGTAACTGGGTAAAAAGTTACACAGTTATAGGGTTTTGGGTGGATGGGATGGGTTGTGGTTCCATGTGAAGTACTGGCATTCAACTACGTCCGGTTTGACTAAAAGCCGAGCCTACCTGGCTCATTCGGATCCAGCCGTTTTTTTTTTTTGTTGGATGGGAAATCATCAAATTACTCCTCGCACTCTGGGTGGAGCGAAAGGGAGTGCCAGACTCTTAACGACTAAAACCCACCCGTGATCTTTCCTGTGCCCTCTACGTTCCAGGGCCGCGGTGTCTCATAAACAAATTCCGCAACCCTAGCAGACACTAACTCTATCGGGCCCCGTCTTCGTTGCTGACAGCTCTTTGAGGCGCGCGTGGTACACGACGCGCTGTCGACTTGGGCTTGGAAATTGGATTGGTACGAGTACATTGACTGTTGTGAAATAGCTGATAGATAAGATATAGGAACCTACCTAGGACCTTGGAATTATAACTTAGTTTGAAAATGAAAACAAAATATCTAGTTTTAATTTCCGCGAATATTAGTGGGTTGCAGGTATGCACCTCCCTCCCGCCCGCTATATTATGCACATGCAAGATTACTAGGCAAATGCAAGGATATTAAGCACATGCAGGAAGGCAATGCAAAACCCAACACCATTACCGACACGTGTTTCGCCTCTCCACGAGGCATCCTCAGGGGACGTGTTGACTCGCTGACCGTTGAGTTGCGACTGAGCATTTAGTACAAGGCACCCCCCTTTTATACACTGCCACCGTTGGTTATTTGTGTACAACTACCCACAAACATTCGCAGTAAAGGGGAAGAAACCAAATTCGTCTGGTCATTCAACAGTGCAAAATTATTATTATTACTATGTTTAAAAATCACTAATTGTTCCAAAACACACAGCCGGAAACCCTTATCACAAATATGTAGTATATTAAAACTATTGTTGTCGCGCAAAGAATGGCCGGTATCAATTAAATGTTTCGCGAAATTCGATTTGTCCGAATGGCCATTTCTATACGCGGCAACATGTTCCCCATACCTTATGTCAAAGTTTCGGCCCGTCTGACCCACATACACCCCGTTGCATTCATCACAGACCAGCCTATACACCCCAGACTTTTTACCATTTTCCAAAATATCTTTTCCGTTACAAATACGGCGTATATTCTGGTCCGTTCTGAACGCTACATAAACGTTGTTTTTTCTAATTAAATTACTAATTCTATCTGAAATGGGGCCCATATAGGTCAGACTGGTCACAAAAAAGTCTGGGGTGTATAGGCTGGTCTGTGATGAATGCAACGGGGTGTATGTGGGTCAGACGGGCCGAAACTTTGACATAAGGTATGGGGAACATGTTGCCGCGTATAGAAATGGCCATTCGGACAAATCGAATTTCGCGAAACATTTAATTGATACCGGCCATTCTTTGCGCGACAACAATAGTTCTAATATACTACATATTTGTGATAAGGGTTTCCGGCTGTGTGTTTTGGAACAATTAGAGATTTTTAAACATAGTAATAATAATAATTTTGCACTGTTGAATGACCAGACGAATTTGGTTTCTTCCCCTTTACTGCGAATGTTTGTGGGTAGTTGTACACAAATAACCAACGGTGGCAGTGTATAAAAGGGGGGTGCCTTGTACTAAATGCTCAGTCGCAACTCAACGGTCAGCGAGTCAACACGTCCCCTGAGGATGCCTCGTGGAGAGGCGAAACACGTGTCGGTAATGGTGTTGGGTTTTGCATTGCCTTCCTGCATGTGCTTAATATCCTTGCATTTGCCTAGTAATCTTGCATGTGCATAATATAGCGGGCGGGAGGGAGGTGCATACCTGCAACCCACTAATATTCGCGGAAATTAAAACTAGATATTTTGTTTTCATTTTCAAAGTTAAAATGGATTTCCGCAAAGTAACGCCTGACTCAATCAATTTTATAACTTAGTAACAAAGAAAATAGTTAAAATTTTGCTGTGCCTAACAGAGTTCATAATTGTATTTATTATTTTATACTAACACTTCACCCGCGACTTCTTCTGCGTAGATTTAGTACAAACAATTTATTTTAAGTTTGTAGGTGTAATAGTTTTTGAGATTTCGTGATTAATCAGTGACTGGTATTTCGCTTTTTATATAGATTAGCCATTAGCCACCAGTATGTGTACCTACATCATGGAAGGATTGTAAACAATTTTGAGGTTTAGGAGTAAGGCCGTGACCGAATGACGTGCAAATATTGGACTTGATTGTACGTGATTAATCTACTCTAATCTATATCTATACTTACTAATATTATAAAGAGGATAGATTTGTATTTTTGTATGTAACGAATAAACTCAAAAACTACTGGACCGATTTCAAAAAATCTTTCACCATTAGAAAGCTACATTCACCCTGAGTAACATAGGCTATATTTTATCCCCATATTCCCACGGGAACGGGAATTACGCGGCTGAAACCGCGGGGCGCTGCTTGTTCAGAATATAACTCCTAACAGGGTATGTGAATCGGTTAAATAGAAAAAGCTTTGATAGATAGGTCCAAGGTTCCGCCACAAACGTGGATATCCGTCGTAAACGAAGACCCGAAGACCGAGTTTTAGATGTCGTGCAAATCCACAAACACGTCTTACGAAGAATGACGAGGGGAATGGACTTCAAATAATGGAATAACTGGAGAAGGCCAGCAAAGAGGGAGATTCTAATGATATAGTGACCACCGGTCATTGCCTATCTCTAAAATCTCTCGGATGAAAGGTTAGCTAGGCTAGTCCCAAGCCTTGCTTCATCTAAACGTTGCGTTTGCAGAAATGTAATTCCTCGGTAGCGGATTCGCGCGTGATCGTCCCCTTATAAAGTTGTACTTTCAAATAATAAAGAACTTTGTTTTTTTTTTCTATTGATCTCACCTCGATGGCAAGCGATGATGTGGTCGAAGATGAAGCAGTAACCGGCAGGGAACTCCGCTCCTTAGAAAAAACTTACTACAAATAAACTATTACTTTAACGCGGTCGAGTACGTTTAAAAAAACCCTCACTAGGTAGGACCACAGTATTCAGTATAATATCTTTACGTTGTATATTTGACTTTCCGACTCTCATAGAATCAAAATTGAGGTCATTTATTATCGGATAATGTTATAACTCGGCTTTACTCAGAAAGCAAGTGAAGTTATTCCATTGAGCAAACGTACAGTGTAGAAATAGTTCTCGTAGTAAACAGAACGCGGACACGTGAGACGGGCGTTGCTGCTAGATATGCTTGTCTGCACTTTTGTAAAAACGCGTATCGTGTCGCCGATATCCATAGAAACTGACGAAGCCGGAAAATTTATAGGTTTATATTTTTAAACATCTAGAGAAAAAAATGCAGTAAAGAATCATTAAACTATCTATCTCAAAAAAAGGAGTTGCATTTTAATATCTATATTAAACAGACACGAAGCTAATTGCGTGTGACGTCATTCACAAGTCACACCATAGTAATGATGCACCATCCAGCACAAACGATGTTTTGTACTTGATTTTTGATGTTCTTTGCTCAAACAAGGAACTAAAGAAAAATAATTACAAAAGCTTTTAACCTCTCTATTGATCCAAAATAAGTCACATCTTTCCAATAGATTGTAATTTATGTACATATATAGGTTTTTGACAGTAGTAATATGGGTGCTTTGTGTATTAACTCTACACAAAGCACTCATATTTTAGCCCCTATAAGTCCATCTAGGTTTTTCCCCACTGGACTTAATCAAATTGACAGTAACAATGGCTTGTAATTTATTGAGAGTCAAGCTTAAGCAGCCTTTTAACGTTCCCACTGCTGGGACACAGGCCTCCTCTCTAGGAGAGGGGAGGGAATGAGCCGTAATCCATCACGCGGGCCCAGTGCGGTATTTTTCTAGTATTTTTGGTTCTAGGACATGCCGGTTTCCTCACGATGTTTTCCGTCGCCGTTTTGAGAGCAGGTGAAGGAGTTAAAAACACAAAGTACTTAATGCGCCTGTCTGGGTTTGAATCCGCGACCTACAACTCGTAAGTCGGGGCCATTACCACTCGGCCACCACTGCTCACTGCTCTCGAATAGAGTCCATTGTTTGCGGGCACATGTGTGCATTACAATATCTTCTACGTAATTTACTTATCTTCCTTTAGATTGGCTTCGGAGACCGAAATACGGTCGGGAAAGGATTATTACTTTAGATGGTGTCTCTAGTCCCGCAGCGGGAAATCCATGCGGAATGTACGCAATCCATTGACGTAGCTACAGTGGGTTGTTACTCCCGGCGGCTGTAGAGGACGGTCAATGTGATCTTGACCATCCATACTGGGTCTATCATATACAATGTATATGATAGACCCAGTATGGAAAAAAGAAAACCTATTTCTTATACCTATGTCATAGGTATAAGAAATAGGTTTTCTTTTTTACTAGCTGTCCGCACAACTTCGTTTGTGTCACATTTTTCATGACTGCTCCGCTCCTATTGGTCTTAGCGTGATGATATATAGCCTTCCTCGATAAATGGGCTATCTAACACTGAAAGATATTTTCAAATCGGACCAGTAGTTCCTGAGATTAGCGCGTTCAAACAAACAAACAAACTCTTCAGCTTTATAATATTAGTATAGATTTTTCTATGGTGTCTTTCAATAGTGATCGTAGTTTAATATTTTTGCCCGTACAAGAAATTGCTTGCTATTTCGTGTACTGGCAAAAATATTAAACTGAGTCTGGATTTTTGACTTAAACGTAGGTACTTAACTGCCGATATGTAGGTATAAAATAGGTAGAGGTCCACTTCTGCTTAAACCTTAGGAGAATACAGGCGTTGTGTTAGGTACCTATATTTATATTTCCAGTGAACCACCAATATTCATTTCATCGTCAAACAATCAACTACCTAAGTAGTTAATTGTCCAATTAATTACTCGGCCAATTCTAGGCAAATTGTATAAAAGACTGGACCTGTTTCAACACCTACGCTTAAGTTCCCATTAACTTACTTGGTAATAAGTTCAAATAAATTCTGTTCCTTTTGAAATTAATTCAGTAGGTATTATTGACTATTTTGAACGTACTGGGCTCGAACAATCTAAGAAGGTATCAAGGTAAGCATCTGTGGTAAGCATCGACTCGAAAAAAGAAGAATAATATTCGTGCTTTGATGACTATGCCACCTCTGTCTTGTCTCGATCCCATCTGTGATACAGGTATGATGTTAATTACTAAGCTTACTCTTGAAATCAATCCCAATCTCGATCGTATTCCAATCCGAGTCTGTTTCAATTTCAATCTTACGAAAATCGGCACTCTTGAACAAAGTCGAGATTGAGATTGAAATCGACTGCACGCTCGGCTCGACTAGGTAGGTACCTACAATTATTGACATGGGGTCATATAAATTAAAATCGTCAATTACTAAATTTAAAAGTATTGAATACCTCGTTAAATCTATAAATAAATTAGTTCTGTAAATCTATAAATATTCATTTTAACCTACATTATCATTTAAGTGTTATTATAATTCTTGCATTTACATATATGTATTTTAACACGTAATACCAAGGCAGCAATGGCTCTGTCATTGATTGCCTACGTTACCTACTTAAAAAAATACTTCCCGCGTATTTGTCATCCACTTAAAAATCTTAAAATTGGTTCCTACTTGAATAAAAACTGTGAATTATTAGTTTTGTGATAAACAAAAGTATCGCAGCGATGTTATCTAAAAGTTTTCAAGTGTTTAGTTTGTGTTAAAGTACGTTTCTGTGCACAAGTTCAAGTTAGTTGTACATATTCAACCGAGGAGAAAGAAAATACCAAGATAAAGCCAGAATTACAACCAATCATCAATCAATGATGAAGAAAAAGAAATAACAATCTACAGACTACATTATTATTGTTAGATCAAGACCAGGTGAGATTTGCAGAGATAGAGAGGAAGAGGGTTGAAGCTGAAACTGTCACAGAGAGGGCCTTATCGCGAGCTGTAGAACAAATGGTGGGACTCTCAACAGCCATAACAAAAGGCTCTCAAACTGTGGCAAATCGCTTAATAACATTGCTGATGCCCTGAGACAATAGGCAAAGAAAGAAAAAGCGTTTATTCATGCTCGTTTTTGACGCTCGCGAGCGAAAATTAAAAATAAATAAAAACTTAAAAATAACTAAACCAGTCCCACTGTCTGAACCAGCCATTACGAACAAAGCATAAATATACAATTTGTCTATGGCGTGCATTGGTGTGCCACTGCCACTGCCACTCTGACAGCGCAGTAACAGCATCTGTCTGACAAGCAGGCAGTGATTACCTATATTAATTTAAGCTATTATTACTTTAAAGTTTTAAGTAACTAGTTACTAATAAAGTTACATTGTTTTGTTTACATAATCTATACTATCTATACTAATATTATAAAGCTGAAGAGTTTGTTTGTTTGTTTGTTTGTTTGTTTGAACGCGCTAATCTCAGGAACTACTGGTCCGATTTGAAAAAATCTTTCAGTGTTAGATAGCCCATTTATCGAGGAAGGCTATAGGCTATATTTTATCCCCATATTCCCACGGGAACGGGAACTACGCGGGTGAAACCGCGAGGCGCTGCTAGTAATATTATAAAGCTGAAGAGTTTGTTTGTTTGTTTGTTTGAACGCGCTAATCTCAAGAACTACTGGTTCGAATTGAAAAATTATTTTTGGGTTGAATAGACCATTTATCGAGGAAGGCTTTAGGCTATATATCATCACGCTTAAGCCAATAGGAGCGGAGCAGCGATAAAGAATGTTTTAAAATCGGGGATTCCACGGGGACGAAGTCGCGGGCAGCAGCTAGTAAATAATAAAAGACAGTACAAGTCTAGTCAAGTTATACTTATAGGATATATGACAAAAAGAAGATTAATGAACGAAATAGTAACCCAAAGGTTGACTGGTAGAGAATGCCTTGTTGCATTAAGTCCGCCCATGTACCACTATTGTACATAAAGTTTAGATAAATAAATAAATCGTTTCAATGAATTTCTCTTTTAATAACATACAATAAGTCTTATTCAAAAATTCGTTCATAAATAACAAAATAATAATATTACCGAGCTGTTCACAGTTCTTGTACAAGCTGTGCAAGAGCCTCGTGACCCCTGCTAAACGGAAGCTGACCCTCGATGCACTTCTAACTCACCCTGTGCCAATTGGATTTCTCCCATGAGTGGTACGGAAACCTCAATATCACCCAGACCCAATCGTGCTCGGTTACAAATATTGTGTTAAACGCAGTATGCATTTACAATTTTAACAGCTGTGTAGTATGATAATGAAGAATTCTATGGTCCAGAAGACATCTCCATCTATCTTTTAAAACCTCAACGTGCGCAGGTGCGCTCAACAGTATTGCAAGCCACACAATGCAGATTTGTGTAGTAGTAGTCTTCAGCTGAGCCTGGCGGTGCATCCACTATTGGGGTCATCATATTTCCCTTTGAGGAGATCTGGCATCACCTATACTTATATTAAAATATACATGTACAGAACATATGTACATAGTTGACCTAATAAAATTACTGCAGTATAATTGGCTCTCCAATTCCTGAGGATCATACAAGACCCGGTCTAAAATTGCGCAAACACGACCTTGAAACAATATTCTCTTTCACGATCTCGTGTCAATGACACTGTTTAACTTCGTAATGTTTTTAAACATACCGGTACGGACTTACTGAGGTCTGATTTCTTAACGAGACCGGTAATAAACGAGATATTTCCACCGAGCTAGTTTTTGTCTAGTTAACGAATACGCAAATAGTATTTGAGTGTCGTTTTCTTAGATTTAATTAATCATTGCATATAGGTACATAAACATTTCTGATTAAGAAAAAAAAAACTTTTAAAAATATAAAAGTAATCTAAGTCCGATTGTGTCGGGACCAGGATCCAAGCGACACGGTCGGCGCAGTGGTTGAGCATTCGGCTGCTGCGCTACGTGTCGCGCGTTCGATTCCCGCACGGAACAAATGTTTGTGTTGCCTACAGATAATTGTTCCGGGTCTGGGTGTCTTGTGTATGTGACTTTACATGCTTGTGGACGTACCCACGATACAGGAGTAAACCCTAGTGTAGGGCAACGGTTATTTTTTTTAATGCTACTCTTTGTCATAACTCTAGAGAAAGTAACCTCCTCAAAAGACGAGCCGTATCGAGGAGTACCTACGGCCTTCTGTGTCAGGCTTTTTATTCAACCGCGCAACGACAGCTTCGACAGAATAGTGGTCGAAGCTTCACCACAATCTCATCCAACGGAAAGCGATGCTGTGGTCAATTATGTAGCACGTTATCTAGAAGCAACCTATTCACTCTTGGCTTAAAGAACCCCGGTTGTAGCTATCAGGAAACTCCTTAAGTAGCTGTACGCAAAATAAAATCATCCGCGAAACGTTCTTTAAAAGAGCTTTGTCATGTAGGTATTCCCGAAGGATTAAAATTTAAATTAAGTAAATTAAAATATATTGCTTTCGGATAACTGTGATCCATATTTTATTATTACAAGCCTATACATATTCAAGTGTTAGTTACATTGATATAAAAAAGTACCTGTAATTAAAACAAAGGATGAACAGGCATGAAAATATCTTTCCTATAAACAACCTCCGCACAAAATGCCTAATATTTGGAGTACAGCACTCCCAACCTAGTTTAAATATAACATTGCGCTATTTATTTCTCCATCACTTGTCTTCTTACGGTAAAAAAAAAACATCGTGAGGTGAACTACCTACTTGTTTCCTAACTAAGACATCCTAGAGTTGCGGAATTTGTTCGAAAGAGTCACTGGCACCACGGCGCTGGAACGCAAAGGGCATTGGGAGGAACACTGGTGGGTTTTAGTCAGTAAGAGTCCTATACTCTCTTCCACTGCGCCCAGAGCGGCAGAAATCTTTAAATACCATGAAAAAATGGTCCTAGAAAAACGTCGGATACATGATTTACCAATTCATAATGCCAAGAGGAGGCCTGTGTCCCAGCCGCGAGAAAATTATAGCACTCGCGTCAACGTGGCCTGTAATCGTCTCCACGGACCCATTTGTCTCTGTACCAAAATTAATCAAAATCGGTCCGGCGATTTAGACGTGAAATATAACTCAGTCTTGCATGTATATTTTTTTTAACTTTGTAGTTAACTAGCATCTCCCAGCGGTTTCTCCCGCGTGGTTTTCCATAATTATATAAAGGACATATAATGTCATATTCTCGGGATAAAAATTATCGAATTTCCTGCTCCTCGACGTGGTCTACATCAGTCTATGGCAGCCCTTTTCACCATTAAAAGGGTTGAAATTCAATCGATACTGAATAGGCATCAGCAGCATTTATATCCAATTTCAAATTAGATTATCCTCGAACAAAAATGTTCCAAACAAACTTTTCCATTCTATTAGTGAACGTGACGAAATACTCTTTCATAGTCCTTGCATTTTGGTCACAAAGGAAACCTCTGTGTATAATTGTAGCTCTCTAGGTAGTTTATACTACAACTTTTTTAATTAATTTAAGTGGCAAGTTTCTAGTTAATTAACCCAAGGAATCACGAAAGGGTAGACCTTTATAGCAGAACTTTTTATGTCATTATATTATTTTGCATAACGACGAAAACATAATCTTCACTTAGCAAAAAATTGTTTGACATACACTCATTCATATCATACATTATAAACGCATAATTTTGTAAATCAGAATCATCTTCAGGCATTATATTCATAATAATTAAAAAGTAGAACGTTCACAGTCAGAATTGTCTTTTGGCGTCCATTTCATATCGATAGTCATTAAAGGCAAAACTGTAATATTTCAGACATTTTACAATTAGGATCGTCTTTTGACATGTTTGACATCCATAATAATTGAAAGACTCATCTATTATATTACAGAAAAATCATAATTTAGAACAATTTTGTATTTCTTACCATAGTAATAAAATGATGCTATTAAGCATGCAGCATGCAAGCAAGCATGTAGCATGCAAGTAAGCATGCAGCATGCAAGCAAGCATGCAGCATGCAAGCAAGCAGACAGCATGCAAGCAAGCATGTAGCATGCCAGAAACATGCAGCAGACATGGTTTCTGTCACGACTCCGGCGCTGTAGGGGTAGCGCAGATAAGACTACGTGGAGTCGGTTTTGCAGCTCGTCGTTTCTGTCACTAACTTTTGTAACACAACATATTGACTTTTTAAAACAACGTTTATATTTTAATTTAAGGTTACAAGTGCTATTTTATAGAAATGGCCATAATTATGCTAAATAAAATTATTCCAAAGGAAATTCTGCCATTTTCATAGTATGCCAAATGAAATTATACCAAATAATCGTTACTCTAAGTAAACATTATGCTTAACGAAATTATCCGGAGTTGTAACTATGCCAAATAAAATTCTACCATCTCAATAGTATACCATTGTAAATTCGGGCAGATAAACATTCGGCCAAACAATAATGATACTGAATAATGTTTACTCCTGACAAATATTCGTTTAAAGAAGATTATGCCAAGTGTGTTATGCCAAATAAATTTCGGAACATTAAGATTCTGCCAGATAGAGGGAACCCTTACGAATCTTCCATCCAAACTTTCAACGATGAAGGGCATTTCATCGACTTTTGGGGGTAGTTGTGAAAAATGTTTCAAATACAAATTTCAGTGATGTTCCCACGGTAAAATTGTTCATAATTATGAGTAGGTACTATGGCCCCAAGCGTTGATTCCATAGATAATATTTCTATGGTTGATTCTGTTGCGCGTTGTATAGAGATTTTTGAAAAGGTTCGAGAGTATAAACTGTGCTACCGATTGAATAGGTAGCTACAAATATTTGCTTACGTTAAAATACGTACAAGGTTAGCAACTGATAAGAAAACATCACTAAACTGGCTTTCCCGTAACAGTAACTAACAACATAATTATGCAGTGGTATTAATTAGCATATTTTCCTTGGTACCACGTAGATTAAGGTTAGGTTACCTAGAAATAATAACGATACAGAATACAGATTCTGCCACGTTTTAGCTCAATTCTGATTTTTCTGATCACGTACGAGTATGCACTTAGTGGTCGTCCATTAATCACGTGAGGCTTGTTAAAAATCAAGAAATATCGCGCGATATCACGTGTATTTATATGTTAAACATTTTTTTAAATACTTTCATCCAAAAAAGTATAGGTGTTATTGGGAAGGGGCTTTAATATAAATGTCACCATATCATCATCAGAGGGACACCCGTGATTGAAATTTGCTAAAAAGATCACGAGATTTATTGTCGACTCTTTACTAGAGAAAGAAGTTTGCAAAATCATTTTCTTGCGCAATTTAAAGAAGAATCCTGCAGGTTTCAAGAGCTTCGACGTTAACTAGTTAATGCACTTCATTTTTAATTTAGCAGCAATAATCCAGGTACAGTTGTCATCCCTGTGAGAATCCCCTTAAGACTCTGTCAAATGCTTCCACTTCATCTTGCACAGTCCTACTTCCTTTACCTTTCCACTGCTGAACATTAGAGGCAGTAGAGGAGGCACCTCTTTTCTTTTGCCCATCCGTACGTTCCTGTGCCAATCTCACCTAGGTTTTATGGGATCCCTTCTTTTCGCATAATGTTTTTTGTCCTAATATACTTCGGCATAACGATTTTGGCACAATTTGTTTTGGCATAATAATACTTTGGCATAATTTTTTTAGGCATACATTTTATGTTGGCATAATCATGTTAAAGACTAATTTGTTTAGGCATAAATTTGATTCGCATAACGTTAGTAGGCCTAATGACTATTAGCATAACGTTAGTAGGCCTAAAGACTTTTAGCATAACGTTAGTAGGCCTAATAACCAATTAGCTATAGTACCTGTAACAATCAAATAATATTGTTGGTTAAAAAATTAATATGCTGTGCAACAAAAGTTAGTCACAGAACCGAATTGCTGCAAAACCGACTTCATGTAGTCTTGTTTGTCCTACCCCTAGAGTGTTATTTAAAATCGCGTAGGCGCGTAGGGGCGAGGCGGTCCGCGGGCTGAGGAGCAGGCGGCTGCGAGCGAGCCGCCGCGGCTGAGGCTGGCCGGCGAAGCCGGCCAACAAGCCGAAGCTACGGTGGTGAGCGAAAGCCGTCTGCGACGATAAGCACGCGTGGGGCCGCCGGAGGGCCGCAACGCCGGAGCCGTCACAGAAACCCTGCCTGCTGCATGCTGCTTGCTTGCTTGCATGCTTGCTTGCATGCTTGCTTACATGCTTGCTTGCATGCTTGCTTGCATGCTTGCTTGCATGCTTGCTTGCATGCTTGCTTGCATGCTTGCTTGCATGCTTGCTTGCATGCTTGCTTGCATGCTTGCTTGCATGCTTGCTTGCATGCTTGCTTGCATGCTTGCTTGCATGCTTGCTTGCATGATTGCTTGCATGCTTGCTTGCATGCTTGCTTGCATGCTTGCTTGCATGCTTGCTTGCATGCTTGCTTGCATGCTTGCTTGCATGCTTGCTTGCATGCTGCATGCTTGCTTGCATGCTGTATGCTTGCAATGCTTGCTTCCTACAGCGATAAGCACGCGTGGGGCCGCCGGAGGGCCGCAACGCCGGAGCCGTCACAGAAACCCTGCCTGCTGCATGCTGCTTGCTTGCTTGCTTGCTTGCATGCTTGCTTGCATGCTTGCTTACATGCTTGCTTGCATGCTTGCTTGCATGCTTGCTTGCATGCTTGCTTGCATGCTTGCTTGCATGCTTGCTTGCATGCTTGCTTGCATGCTTGCTTGCATGCTTGCTTGCATGCTTGCTTGCATGCTTGCTTGCATGCTTGCTTGCATGCTTGCTTGCATGCTTGCTTGCATGATTGCTTGCATGCTTGCTTGCATGCTTGCTTGCATGCTTGCTTGCATGCTTGCTTGCATGCTTGCTTGCATGCTTGCTTGCATGCTTGCTTGCATGCTTGCTTGCATGCTTGCTTGCATGCTTGCTTGCATGCTTGCTTGCATGCTGCATGCTTGCTTGCATGCTGCATGCTTGCTTGCATGCTGTATGCTTGCAATGCTTGCTTCCTACAGCGAAAAAATACTCACAAAATTGTTCAATACGTTATAATATATTAATATTTTATATATTACCTGATTCAGGAGATATGGCTTTTCTCCAATCGATGCGTTATTTATGCTTAACTTTTATGCTTTAGGATATTATGCTTAAAAAAGTTATGCTTTAGAACTTTATGCTTAAAAAAGTTATGCTTTAGAACTTTATGCTTAATAACTTTATGCTTTAAAATATTATGCCTAATCATTATTATGGTTACAGACATAATGCTTAAAAAAATTATGCATGTGCTGTTATGCGTAATTATATTATGCGAAAAAATAATTATGCCAAACAACATTATGCTAAGTTATATTAGGTCTTAAAATTTTATGCTAATGGATAGGGAACCAGGTTTTATACGCGATGGCAACAATCTCGTCTATCTCACCGCCGGCGCCGGGCGACCGACACTTATTACTTTTCTCAATATACGCTGACGGCACTCGGTCACAGGCTTCACCAACCATCACTGCGTCTTGTTAGGTGTCCTGCCTAGCTCCATAATTCGTTTTCTGATGTCGGAACTCTTCGTACGTCTTCGGGACTCGATATTCAGAACTCGATCGTTGTCATGAAGTGTTCCATCTCCATAGCTGCCTATGCAACTCCTAGCCTTCCACATAAGCTTCACTTTTCATTCATTACGTAACATCGTACATCTGTTTCTAGTCAATCCGCATCACCTGACGTCGTGAAATGACGTCACAGAATATTTAGCATTAATATAATCACATTAAATACTTCGTGAGAAGCCAGACTTGTCTGTCTCTTGACCATGACCTTCAAGCCACTGAGAGTTTTATTACTTATGCGATAACTTAATATTAGAACTGTTATGGTTTAAATGACGCGTTTAACGAGTTTAGAAGAATAATTTTATCTAAAATTGTTGATAAAGAACTTGTGACTAAGTAATAAGTGTATAACAGTTGATCGTTTGACTTGAGTCTCATGTGCTGATAAATTTGATCCGTATGTCTTTTGGTGATTTCAGTGTAGGGGATATCTTTGTGATGTAATGATAGGAATGTGCTAAAAATTTAGTTGTCTGACATAGAGTATCCTACAACACTTATATAGATGGCTGGGAAGAGAATCGGACGAAAAGTACTTACCTTAAACACAACTCTTTCCTCATTTTAATGATATATCTTAGGAGTACCGTCCCAGGTCGAAACACAACATGAGAACAGTGATTGGCAAAGGTCAGGGTTGACCCTTTTGACAATCTATGCTTCTGTTACACGACGAAGATTTCTAAATAGGAAGATCGGTTTTCTTATCCTTTCAGTTTGCAAATATATGTGGGTTGAAATGTTCAGGTTGTCATCAAAGTAACCCCGAGGTATTTCATAAGTATTTGGTCAGTTCTGAGAGAGCGATTAGGGAATATGAACTCGAATTGGCGTCACGTATCTTCAAATATTTCTTGTGATCCTATATTATACAGGAATCCTCTGTGTAAAACTGTACCCTCTACGTCCAAGGATTTATGATAATTCACAAAGGTGCCAAGTTCACATGTTCACAGAATAATGATAATAATAATATTTATTGATAATTTTCAAGTGTTGCAGACTTGCAGTACATGGGTATACAATTTATACATGGTAAATGTCAGATATTTATTATAGTTTATTAATTTGAGTATTGTATGTATATTATCTTTGTATCAATTTAATAATAATCGCGTTTCTGTAATTTTTTGTTTTTTTCATATAGCACCTACCACAAAATTATTCTCTGCATCACCCAAAGGTTGACTGGTAGAAAATGACTAAGGAATTAAGACCGCCTCTGTACATTTGTGCGCTTAAAGTATTAAATAAATAAAAGATATGCTACAATTGTATTGGATGCAGTTCTAATCTCCAAACTAGGTTACAGTATAGCCTGCATGATGGAGTGACAATTCCGATCCCCTATGGTTTACAAGCATAATTATGTAATTGACTGCTACAAAAATATAGTGTAACTAAATAAGCAAAGAAAAACATGCAATTTTTTTATGTGAAATCAATTTTGAATATAGATGTGTGTGTGGTGGATGAGTACGAGCGTGTGCGTGTGTGTTATGTATGTATGTGTACAGAGTGTGCATTATATATATTACATACTTTTGTTTCTAAAACAAAAAATATTAAACTTAAACAGAACTAACGTTAAAGCTACAAGAACATTTCGCTTTATGGCACGGAGCAGTACGTGTGCACGTGCAACTCGCTCCTGGCCAGTTTTTAGATTAAAGTTGCAATAAAAATCATTTGGATCAATGTTCGATATTACCATGTTCAAACGAAAATGGTATCTTTATTTTAGGCAAGAAAATCAATAAGTACGTAACTATTCTGAGTAAAAAGAAATGATCCTCTAACGTATTTTATGCTTTTTCAAAAATGACGAAGATAAAACTCATCATCATCTTCATGGCATGTACAAAGGCGTGCGTGACGTCACGCAAAATTTCAACGCACCGTATCGTCTTCATTTTTTGTTTACGTGACAAAAGAAACATTACCTAGCCAATATTTTTTTCTAACACAAAGGACGGACTAAATAGATTTTATTAAGATTCTACCCTACTAAAGTGCATTACCATTAAATCAATTACCATTCACCGTTAAAAATCATTCAAACAGTCATCGATGACTCACTAAATGCTTTAAATAATAAGTGGGTATCACCGTTCTTCGTCATATACCACGAAGAGCAATTTACTTGTACGTTGAGTTTCGAAAATGGATATGTCCACAAACGATTTGGAAATTCCAAGTATCATGCTTATTTTTCTATTCTGATATTTTTATTTTAATCCATCTAATTAATCATTAATGATATAGATTAACGAATTTAAGGGAACGCCCTCTGTTATTTAACATACTGTATATCGGAGCAAACTAGGTTAATCAGCAGTTTAATTGGCTACCTAGCCTTTTCATTGAACGGCGCTGTTTAATCAGCGACCAAGAAACATCCCGGCATTTGATTGATCAATTAGGAAAATGGCTTGGTTCAATATCTTTTAATGACTTGCCTAGCCAAGTAGCAGGTGAAAGTTCTTCATAATGATCAGTATTACGACCCCTTAAGAGGTATTGCGTTTATTCTGTTACAAGTTGTACTTATATGAAATAGTTGTTAATTAGCCTCGTGTTGGAAACTAAACCATGTGTATATATATGTGATAACCCCAGAGGCGGGCCGGCACCAGCCGGGGATTACGGATGTCGCATACGTTCCCGCAATCCCCGGCGTAGGTGGGAGATGGAACACCGGGGTGGTTTTAGTCAGTAAGAGTCTGACAGACTCCTCCGCCCGCCCCAGGGTGGAGGACATCCATATGAATTTCGCTACGTTAAAAAAAATGGTTTGCAATTGTGGTTCTAAGAGGAAAAGCCCCGAAAACAAAATTTTTTGAGACCAAACTCAACATATTTTTTACATTACACCGCAAAGTTTGCTGTTACATTTTAAATTAATCGTGGTAAACAATATCGCCTAATTACAAACGTGACACGGCTTTAATAAACAAGCTGAAATTCAGCGAATTTGAATCGAATTACAAAATACTTTGAATACTTTCTGCGTCAGCTGTTCAAAATCGTAATTGCCTCATTGTTTGCTTACAAACCACAAAGATAATGAAAAGCCATGTTTTACATTTTTATCGATAAAGGCACTTTAGACTAAACCTCGAAAATTTCGAATTTCTGAGAGATTTTTGGAACGAATGCAAAGGTTACTTCCAAAGACAATGGTTACATTCTCTATGGTTACTTCTATACAAGCGTGCTCTATTCCTGAGCTGACCCCTAGTACTTCTGAGTACCAGAATCAACAGCGGTCGGAAAAACGGCGAGTCAACGAGTGTCGCGAAGTCTCAAATAAACTTAGATCCCGCAATTGAACTAATTAGAAAACATCAACGGATCCCTTCTTCTTTTGTTTTTTGGATGGGAAATCATCAAATGACTTCTCCCGCTCTGGGCGGAGCGGAAGGGAGTGTCAGACTCTTACTGACTAAAACCCACCCGTGTTCCTTCTTGTGCTCTTTGCGTTCCAGGACCGCGGTGACTCTTTCGAACAAATTCCGCAACATCAAGAGATCCCGGAAGTCGATATCAAGTTATGACGTCACTAAAGGAAACAATAATTTATTTTTATATAATACTAGCAGTGCCCCGCGGTGTCTCGTTCGCGTAGGAATATGGGATAAAATATAGCTTATGCCACTCACAAATAATATGGATTTCTATCGGAGAAGAATTTACAAAATTCGTTCTGTAGATCTAGAGTTTACCCCTACAACGTCATAAACTCTACTACTACTGGTCTATACATATAGTATAGACCAGTAGCGCCCCTAGGTTTCACCCGCGTATTTCCCGTTCCTGTGGGAGTACGGAGATAATATGCCTAATGTTATTCGCTGATAAGCTTTGGTTAAAATAAAAAAAAAATCAAAAGTTGTTATAATTATAACGATAGATAAAAAATAAATTATACATGTAAATCGAAATTATACCGTTCGTTGTTATATTTTTTTTTTTTTTTTTTTTTTGGATGGGAAATCATCAAATGACTTCTCCCGCTCTGGGCGGAGCGGAAGGGAGTGTCAGACTCTTACTGACTAAAACCCACCCGTGTTCCTGCTTGTGCCCTTTGCGTTCCAGGGCCGCGGTGACTCTTTCGAACAAATTCCGCAACCCTAGCAGGCACTGACCCTATGGGGCCCCGTCTTCTTTGCTGACGGCTCTTTGAGGCGCGCGTGGAACACGACGCGCCGTCGACTCGGGCCTGGTTGCTATCGGACGGCCACCCATAGCTCGCCATCCGCAGGCCCGCGCCTACGGTGGCCGGGAATCGCCCTGCGTTTCCCGACGCCCGGGGCGTCTTCTCCTGTTGCGGCGGCTGGATAGGGGGGCTTCCCTCTCTCGCACGCGCTCCGCCTCCTCCTTCGCTAGCATTACTGCTTCGCAGAAGGAGGCGGCCGCCTCCCATGCCTCCTCGCTCCCGACCATGGCTTGAACCAGGGCCGGCCGCGAGAGGTCGCCGCCGCCGATCGCCTCCACGAGGACACGGCGTTGCTCCGCCCAAGCAGGGCAGACCTCCACCGTATGCTCCACCGTGTCCTCCGGGCGATCCACACAGTGATGACACCCGGACATTGTTGTTATATAAACAATATTTATAGCATTATTACACACCCAAACATGGTTGTAGAAATGAACTGAAACTAACCGTATAAACTTTAGTTAGTTTATTTTCGAGGCGAGGCAAATGTTCAACATAATGTGCATTTTTGATAGTGATTTCATCTTTAGCCGGGTAAACCGTAGAAAAGCTTAAACGTTATATCTCCCTTTTCAATTGAGGTTTCCATTTCTAGTATAGAAAGAGAAAGGGATACAGAAACTTTCTAAAATAACCCCTCTCTTTCTAAATAGACGACGACATTCGGACGGCTGAATTCAGCCAAGTGGAATAGTGGTACCTGATCACCTTGGCCGTATGCCCTGGATTTTCCTGATAGGAGTGGAATACCTCTCCACTCCTCAAGCACCTCCATAGTTATAAAGTTAATACAAACACTTATCGTGACAAGTGGTACGTAATTACCTATACGTACCTATATAGTTTTGTAGCTACTTACATGACACCTAGCGAATAGGGTAGGTATAGTCAGATAGGTACATTTCCAAAAAAAAAAATACAAACATCCGAATTGAGAACCTCACACACACATTGATTTTTCTTCTTTCACGTACCTAAACAAGACGATACAGTGCTTTGAATACTCGTGTGACGTCACTACGTGCTACAATTTTTACCATGACGTGACGTCACTCTTGATCTTTGATGCTTTTTATCTTTGTCAATTATTCTTATAGATTTGATAAATCCAAAAATACGTAAGTATCCAATATTTTTCGATAAACTAACCGATGGACTAAATAGAATCATATTACTTGAACTCTAGATACATCCCTATTGCAAGCTAATGAATAGGTATCGATCAATCGAATAGGACTCGTAATCTTATCAATTGGATTCAAATCCTTCAGGATTATATCTGACACATTTGATATTTCTGTAACACTGGGTGTTGTACTTAACGTCTGTCTGTTGTGAGTTATAGAATCTTCTACCCCCAAAGAAATATGGGAGAGTGGGTGAGACCCCGTAGGACTGTACCTACAGTGGCGTAGCTTGCATGGGTGCACACCTTAGAAATATAAAATACAGGTGCACACAGTGCGAATATTATTCAACAAGAAATCACTTAGTGTCAGAATATTTAAAAAAATAATCTTAATCATAATATCTAATAACATAAAAATTATAAAGAACCGTTCATGGTTTTAAGAAACCAATTATTCAACTTCGCAAGCAAAGCCCATAGTCCAACTTTTTTGGGTTCCATATCCTGGAATATTCCTGCACTGCAACTTGTGTGTCAAACTGCATGCAGGAACAATACGCCATTCCATTTTTTTAATGTACCTATATAGCGGGGCCTCGCATGTTGGCTTTGGCCCCTCGTACGCCTATCAAAGTTCAAGGACCCTAGGTTCCTGAGATTGTCAAAAACATAAGTTAAGTAATAAAATCAACAATGTTCAGCTACTATACACCTACAAAACCACTTCCTAGATTCAACTCAATTTCTGTTGCCTAATTTATATAATTAATTGACCTAACTCTCATATCATGGTAATACTTATTAAGAGTTAGAAGTGGAGTTTCCTACAAGAGTCTGTTTCCTAGACTGTAACCTGATTTTAATGCGTCAATCAGGTTATGACTTATAACCATAAGGTGAGATAATGGAACGCATAGAGCTATAAAAACCAGGAGAATTGGATGGTGGAAGTGATAATATAATAAATAATAAAAAGACTACTTACTTACTATTCGATCATGAAAAGCCACGACTTATGCTTTTTTGAATAATATTTCCGTGCCATATAACTGATATAACATATTGTCATTCAATCATTTTCGTGATGTTGATATTGTTAGTACTCGTAACTAGCCTATGTCTGCTTCATAGAAAAAACCGATATTTTCCGAGCGTACCATTTTTCCATCGGATAGGAGATAAGAGGGTAAGGCACAAGAGGACGAGCCCGTAATGTTATCAGATAGGCACGGAGTAGGGACATAATGAAGTGACAATTATTCATAGACATCACTAAATAAAAATGTGTCTAGCCAGTAGCGGTGGGCTTTTATTCTAGCCGAACACATGAATCTTCACCAGAATTTTTTCATGGTGCGACTCGCTATCTTCACGTTTGGCATAACAGATTTTTACTTTTTTGGGTCACTAATAATATAATCATTGAATGAATTGTTGAAGCCAGCAAAAGTTGTACGTTTTTCATGTTAAACACATCTTAGTTTTCGTCTGGAGAAAGCGAAGAATCATGAAGTTGCAAAAGTAGTAAGCCAATAGATTTGCGTAGGTACATATCTGCATATTATGATGGCTCTCGTATTATCAAAGTACATACGTTGTGAATAGGTAACTTCTTGAATCAACACACAGTTATTCAAAAATGGTAAACAGGAAGGAAAACGTCGTTCGGGCAACATAGTTCGGACTATCTTGAATCGATCTCGTGCTAACCAATTAATTAAATACCTTATGATGCGACGGTGAATACTCCATTCATGTGGTACTCCATTATTGAACGCTAATGATAAACTTATGACTCATTAGTTTAATATTGTTATCTTTGCTGGATACGGTTTTCTTTCCGACACAACAATGTACTTTAAATTTTATTTGGTTGATTGGTAGAGAATGCCTTTTTGCTTTAAGTAAGCCCATGCAGGTACCACTAATGTACTTATTACAGTTTATATAAATACGGTATACATTTATTACAACGGTTCCCTCGTTTTTTTTTTTATTTTGCGCCTTTTTTGGATTCCTTCATGACTTTGCATGAGTTGCATGCCGTCGGTGCTCTTTCGTCCATTTGAATCGGCGGGCTCTATCTCACGAACCGTAATAAGTACACGGTTAAAATGTTCACCGTACAAATTCACCGCCGCTGTACAGATAAATAAAATCTAATTTAAATTCAGATTCGTGATTTTTGACGGTTTATGGTTCGAAACCCGATTATTTTTGTGTCCGACTCGCACTTGACCTGTTTTTTTATAGCTGGGAAATCACTACAGGGAGTAGTGATTCCCCAGCTATAAGTTTCCCAGCTATACTTCAGTTGATCCATCACTTATCAAGGTAACTAGATAACTTTGTCACGTAAAAAAATAATAAGAAGGCATGTTCCCTCATCATCAACACTCATGCTGGTCGATCAGACTCTGATCGCAAAGAACAATGAATCATTCATTAATATACAGAATTGTGCTTTTAACACACCGATAAAATCCCATAAAACATTTTAGTTGTAGAATTCGCCACCAATTTATAAAAGCAAGGTTTCGTATAAAAACTCTTTATACTCTTTCAAGGATGTCAATACATGAGGGTTTTCTGAAATGACGCAGGCACACCTCAGCACTGAAGCGTCAGGTCCATCTATCAAAACGCTCATGTTTTCTGATGTGAATTAAATTGAGTTCAACGTCATTTTACTGACTGGATCACGCAAGGATTTGAGCTTAGTCCTCTCCTTCCATTGAGTAACTTTAAACTATTAGGGAAGGTTCATATTTGACGGAACATGCGTCGCGTATTATCGGTCGCGTAACGCCAGAACAGATAAATGTATAGAAAAACACTCGAGCGTTCACACTCGACGCACTTACGTATCATCGGTCGAGTGGGAACGCTCGAGTGTTTTTCTATACATTTACCTGTTCTGGACGCTACGCGACGGATAATACGCGACGCATGTTCCCTCAGATATGAACCTTCCCTTAGGCGTGAAGGCCCACTGTGAATCCAGCCTTGGACTAGCATCTAAACTGGCTGATGATGATACTGATAATGCTTTAGGTCTATAAGTTGCTGACAGTTATACATTCAAGGGTATACAGCTACACTGTAGACACATTATAATATAATAAAACATTCGTGGCAATGGCATGTTTCGCACACTGCATCACTAAGCAATATTTAATGTTTATTCATTGAGCTGCATTCGGAAGGAAACGAATTCGCGTTCACCTGGGTCATCAACCTTTTGACAGCTCCGAATCAATGAATTTTCCTGTAGCCCATTAACTCTTTCTCTTTTCCTATCAGTTATTAGAAGGACAAAAATCTTATTGTTTGAGTAAATTTTTAAATTCTCATAGTGCTCGTTTGATGGAAAGCGATTGATGAGGTTTAGGATGGAACTATTCTGTCTGGAAAGAGCCTGTTCCGTTCACTCCTCGTTACGAATTCTGCAGTGCGATTCTGTAAACCTCTCACCGTGATAGTGAAGGTCAAGTGAACATAAAGTGAGATGTCAATCCATACAAACAAAAGATAATTATGATAGTTCACTTCGTGCTCACTCGACCTGATTTTGAAATTTGTGTAGAGAACACAATTAGCGATAAACGTTTTAAAACTTGAATTCTTGAATATAGGTATCCTTTTCTATCTAGGTTTCAGTCAATTGCTTCTACCCGCAATGTCAAAATACAGACGTGGGTAGAAAAGGGAGAGAGAGGCTTTTGTCCAACAGTGGGTCATAAGTTCATAACGCGCTAATAAGGTAGATAGGATCCATAATTCCATAAAATTCCACATTATTTTAATAATTTGAAGCAGTCTGTAAACTAGCCAAAGGTTGTCAATACAGGCCGGAAAATACGTCAGCAAAGTGTTGTGGTATCAAAATTAAACCTCGTCGGACCAAACGCATGAATGAGGAAATATGTCTTCTATTTTTGGACTAAGTACATATTATTATGTACGTAAGCACATACCACAGATAAGTAAGTAGGTACTACATAAGGCTAGGTAGGTAGGCCAGTACATTGGTTATTCATATTTTGCTGTTAATTTATAGGCCAAACAAATTGAGTTTTTTGGATTGATTTTTACTCGATTTTCACGACGACTGCTATCCAGCTACCGACCGCTAGAATAAGAATTCTGCATTAATGAAAATAGACTTTGATTACTGATTAAATTGTTCACGCAGCCGTAAGTGCGACTGCTGAGCGTTGATTCCTGGGTTGAATTTCTCTGTAACAACCCCGAATTTGAAAGACCGTGGTATGTACCCGTGCCTCAGCAAGCACGTTCCTACGCTAGACCCTCTCCGATTGTGTCTGATTGCTTTCACACAACATTATGAGAGTGATCGAAGTCGGACTGCACCTGTTTTTGCGCACACACTTGTGGACCATAATATCTCCTGCGCCGATGGCTGGTCTTCGTTGATATTGGCGGTGAAGGTCGGAATTGGTGAGGGTCGGGATCGGTTAAAATGAAATTTTAAACGTATCGTGTAAATAAGACCAAGTATTATTACTTCAACAAGTTCAACATAAAGACGTACACTTATGAACATAGATCTTAGGGGCCGTTCAAGTATTACGTAAGCAGAATTTTTAACTGTTTTGTCCGCCTCCTCCCCCTCGTCAGCAAAAGTAAGCAAAGCTCTTCCCCCCCCCCATGCTTACGTAAACATTTATATAAGTATTTTTAAATCTGTTCTAGTTTTCTTATTGGTTCATGTAGCAGTAGTTAACAAGTCTGGAAACAAGGAATTTGTAGTCTAAAGAGAAATTAACTTATTATAGTGGTTCGCTAATAGGGCAATGATAACCCAGTGGGTAAGACCGCGCCTATTTTGATCCCAGATCCAATAAGCCAAAAGAAATATTGCTGACGTAATCACCTCCTGGATCCCTCCATCCCCCATGTCATCAAAAATAAGGAAATTGAAGACCCCCGATCCCCTTTAGTGCGTACGTAATACATGAATGACCCCTTAATGATATAACTCGATGTCGTTTTAGTTAGGTCTCATTACTATGTGTTTAAATTCGAAACTTAAATTTATCTGATACTCATTTTTGCAATGCTTGGGTTCTTGCGTTGCCACATCGACCGATCCTGTTTTCTCGCATGCAGTGGATTGATTAAAAGCTAGTTTCAGCTAAATTAAAGAATCGAATTTAGACCCTTAGTTACGAGACTTATTTGAAATAATAACGAATAATATAACTAATTTTATCATTAAATAATTAATTGTGTAACTTTTTCGTATCTGTACAAAACTTATCAAAATCCTACGCTTACACACCAAATGTAACAATGTGAATGATGATAACTTCGCCCTTGAAACATATTGTAACTATGTACATTACGTTAAAACTATCTGCTATTGTCTGGTAAAAAATGCCTGAAAAACTCTTCCTGGTAACACTCCCACGTATTTTTCAAGTTTATTCAATCCGTTATAACTTACCTAACCGTTATCATTTTGCTGGAGATGAGTGACCTAAAGGGTTACTTCGGAGACAGAACGCAAATTTTACACAGATATTGCAAGACTATTTATTATTTTAAATATTTTTGTTTATAAATTGTTTTAACGTTTGTCGAACAATAAATCAAAGTAAATAAATAACTTAATAGTTACTGTCAACGAGACAACTCTTGAAAAGACAACTATTTTTTTGTTTAATATTTTTTATTGACAATGCTGATTGCACGGATGAAAAATGCGGACTGCCTCTTGAGTACCTAACTAGTTTTGTTATAGATAGGTATAGAGATCATAAATGCACGTGTCGTTGTCTATGTGAGTAATATGCATAAACACATCAAATGTAGATTAGACATGCATGTGCACTGATTTGTGTAGACCTGCGGCAAGTTTCCTTTTTTTTTTTTTTTTTTTTCTGGATGGGAAATCATCAAATGACCCCTCCCGCCCTGGGTGGAGCGGTAGGGAGTGTCAGACTTTTACTGACTAAAACCCACCCGTGATCCTTCTTGTGCCCTATGCGTTCCAGGGCCGCGGTAACTCTTTCGAACAAATTCCGCAACCCTAGCAGGCACCGACCCTATGGGGCCCCGTCCTCGGTGCTGACGGCTCCTTGTGACGCGCGTGGAACACAACGCGTCGTCGACTCAACCTGGTATCGGACGGCGAGCCACCCACGCTCACCGTCCACAGGCATCAGCCACTGCGCAATAGCACAGCGGCCGACTTGTCTCTGGAGGGGGCCGAAATGGGACCATTACTGGCACTCCATCTCAGCACCCTCCCGAGCGTTGGGAGTCGCAGCACCCGCAGCAGAAGCGGCAGTGGCGGCGACGGAAGCCGCGGCGGCGGCAGAGGCGGCGGCGGCGGCGGACCTCTTGCCCTTGGTCGGGGCGGATGGCGCGCAGGCCCTTCCCCCAGCCCAGTGCTCGGCCGGCTTGCCAACAGCCGCACATGCACTGCAGTGCGGCGTGGCCTCGCACGAGCCGGCTCGATGACCGGGCTGACCACAGCGGAAACAAAGTCCGCTGCGGTCCACCTCCGAGGGGCACATAGCTCCCGTGTGGTTGCCCACATGGCAGCGGTAGCACCTCAGAGGTCTGGGTTCCAGCAGTTTTACCCGCGCAGACACCCATCCCACCAAGAGCCTTCGGCCCTCCGACACAGTTCTGGCCGCCGTCACGGGGCAGCTCACCACAAGGGTTTGCATGCCCGTGTTGTCAGGCCGGAGGGTACCCGCCTTGACGAGCTCGGCAGAGCACCCCCCAGTCCTGGCGACGGCGGCCACAACTTCCTCCTCCGTCACGGAGTCATCCAGGCCCACTATGCGCATGTCGATGCGCTTAGTCGGCCCGGACACCCGGACCTCGTCCGCGGGTAAGACCGCCCTCAGCCTTTCGGCCAGGGCGTCCGCGAACGGGCCACTCTCCGCTCCGGCGAGCTCGAGCTTCCGGGCACCGGTCAAGGTCCTCCTGACCCCGATGCCCCCGCTGATGCCCAGCTCTTGGAGGCTCACCGCCTCCTTCGCCCGCTTCAATACGGCGAGATAAGTCACGCCCCTCTGTTCCGCTTCCGGCTGCAGTGTGAGCACTACAGCCGCGGATTTCGGGGCGCGAAGCCTCGCCGCAATAGCGTTGGCCTTACGCCGCTGCTTCCTCGCCTTCCTCCTGGCCGCCTCTTTGGCCCTCCGCTTCTGGCCAGCAACCTGCCACTCGGCCCCGGCCGCAGGAGGGTCCGAGGGTGGGGGTGGGGGCGGCTGCGGCACCACTGGCGCTGCAGCCTTAGCCGCTCCTCCTCCAGCCCTCCTCCTACCCCTCTTTGCCGGGGCCGACTTGGTCGTCGCCGGCGTCGCAGCCGCCGGCGTCACAGGCGCCGGCGCGGCTCCCCCTTTGGCCTTCGCCTTCGCCTGGCCGGACGTTCCCGGGCTGGCAGCCACGGCGGCCGCGTACGAAGCCGCCTTCTGCTGCTGGCCTGGGGCCTTCTGAGTTGCCACTGTTGGGGGACGCCGGACCATGTTCTCCAGCACGGAGAACTGCCTCCGGAAGGGAGCCAGCTCCTGCCGCACCAGGTCACGCACCTGGCTCAGCACTTGGCCCCCCTCCGGCGCTGCCGGACTCAGTCCCCCTCGCGGCTCCACAGAGGCCGCTCTGGCCATCCCCGCAAGGTCCCTCCGGAGCGACTCATTCTCCCGAACGAGTCGCTCCGTAAGAACCGCGAGGCGGGCGACCTCCGCCCGCAACTCCGACGCCTCCTTTGAGGCAGGCCCGCCAACGTTGGCCGCCGCTGCCGCCAGGATGGAGGCTTTGGCCGCGCCGATGGCCTCCCTCTTCGAGGACTGCTTCCTCTTGAAGGCCACAGCGCGGATCGCGGCCTCCACCACCTCCTCGAAGTTCGCCCTCTGCTCCTCGGCAGCGGGAGGTACCTCTCCCGGGGGCTCTGAGTCGTCAGAGTCGAGAGAAGGCGGAAAAGTAGAGGGAGCCCCACGACCGCTCCCCCCAGGGCGACGCCCCTCCTCCACCACCCCCCCGGCCCGACGCTCCACCTCCCGGTTAGAAGGAGCCAGCCCCCTCCCTGCCTCACAGCCCCTGCCCCGCCTAGCGGTGGGGATTTTGCGGGCGGAGGCGAACTCGCCCTCGGAGGATGACCCCCCGGTATCCTCCCGTCTGGGCCGCTTGCGGAAGAACTTTACGTTCTCCGCAGCAGCCCCCCCTCTTTCGTCTCCAGAGCCCGCCGAGCTGACCGTTACTAGGTCTGGCGCGGAGCCGGAATCCGACTCCGCACCACCCCGGCGCTCAGGCGAACCCTCCTCTACGCAACCGTACGCCATCAGCTCCTTAAAGGAAGCGGACTCGGATGACGACGATTGGGAGCCTCCTCGGCTCGTGTTGCCACTGGCAAGCAGAAGGCGTTTGGTGCCCACCCCAGAGTACGGAGGGCAGCCCGCCGAAGCGGGGTGGGATTCCCCGACCGCTGAGCAGTCGGGACCCACCTGGGGACTCATTTTACATTCGCCTTTTTTCATTTTTTTGTGCCTTTTAAGGGTGCGGTCCCTGTTTGCTCCGCCCTTTCTCAGGGCCCTCTCTCCTCACCTCACCTCTCCACCTGCTCGCTGCTCTCACAGTCACGTCTGATCATCAGACGCGTACCAAAGAGCAGCGAGCAAGCGTGTGTCTCTCTTGGTCTGATCCCTCACTTGCGACCTTCCGGCATGAGTGGCTCTACCGGGAAAGCTCGCAAGATCATTGGGACGCTCAAGCCCCACCACGACGACAACGTGGAGACACATTCGGTGGGGGCGGCAAGTTTCCTTAGATCAATTATTTAGTATTGTAGTTTTTGATTTATAGTATCTATGAATCTTTGACTTAAATAAGTTAAGTCGTTAACATTTCTTTAAGGCCGTTTACGCACTGCATGTGAATTGAGTTCCGAGGTGGTTCCGAGGTTTATCCTGATTGGAAATGTAGGTACTGAATTCGGACGGACGGAGTTCGGAGGATTTAGTGCATAACGCCACCTTTTAAGAGAAGTCATTTGTTGGTTTCCCATGCATGTATATGGGAAACCAACAAATGAATTCTTCCACTCTGTGCGGAGCGGAAGGCAGTGCCTCCTAATGCTCTTTGCGTTCCAAAACCGCGGTGACTCTTTCGAACAAATTCCGCAATGCTAGGGTGGCCTACAAGTAGTAGTACTTACTACGGCTACTTCAGACTGACAATTCTCGGATTCGAATGCGGAAGCAACGCGGATCCGCTCTTATGAATTTAGAAAGCCCAAATTGAAGTCGGAAATTCGGAATCAAATCTCAGTGACAGTCAGTGTTAAAAACAGTCAAAACATAGTGTGACAGGAGAAATTTTTAAGTGCCTGACCAAAGGAAATTGAGATAAGAATAGCAGCGTTCCTTAAAAATACGGGAATTCCTCTGATCTCAGTCTATTGGGTGCGTACGAGTGTAAAGGGAATTCCAATCCTTTGAGAACTGAATTCCCTTTCGCAGTCGATCTTTCTTGAAAGTTATCACTTAAGTGTCTTTAAGAGTGAAGAGACTACTTCTAGGTGTACTCGTCGACGTTGCGGAATTTGTTCGAAAGAGTCACCGCAGCCCTGGAACGCAAAGGGCATAAGAAGGATCACGGGTGGGTTTTAGTCAGTAAGAGTCTGACACTCCCTTCCGCTCTGCCCAGAGCGGGAGAAGTCATTTGATGATTTCCCATGAAGAAAAAAAAAGGTGTACTCGTCGACCACTACATCACTTTCCATCAAGTGATATAGTCGTCAAATCTGATTGTATCAATACTTAGAAAGCAATGGACGGCAAAGTGGACGGATGGCAAATATGAGAACACAAACAGTTCAATCAGTTGATCAGTTTTTAATGCATGGCACAAAAGGAAGGACGGTCATACTCGCAAAGGCATGTCTTCCATATCCTTGTTTAAGAACGTTAATGATCCACCACTGCAGGACATGGTCTTTTTTGTCGCTAGATTTAGTCTCATCCTTGGTAAGCGTAATCATCAGAGTAAGGCTGAAGCATCTTCACATCACACTGTGGATGGGTGACCATCTTAACATAATAGAGACTCCTCGTAAAGCACGTTAAGTCGTTGGTCCCGGCTGTCATTTGGAGATCTTTGGCAGTCGTTGCGGATTTTCAGAAGCCAGAAAATCTAACACCAGTCTTGCCAAGAAGTACTGTGTCCCCCGTTAATGGGTTGTGGAGGTCTGGTAGGCAGCCGCTTCGCGTAAAATACTGGTATTCAGCTAAATCCGGTTTCACTGGAAGCCAACCCCAATATAGTTGGGAAAAACTAGGCAGATGATGATCGTATTTTCCACTGGATTGAAACTAACTACATACCTATACCTACCTACCATAGCTACATAATTACGTATTTGTGTCGATGGTTTGATTAATTTATAGAATCAGGTACCTAATAGATAGTGTAGCAGAAAAAGAACATTTACAAAGAGCAATAGATAAAATATACACAGTCCAAATATGTAGACCATGATAATAGTTTGTAGAAGGCCAAATAATACTTGGAAAATACCTACTTTAGATTAGGTATCACGATATCTGTATTGCTTCCCATCGTGAATGGTGCGTGCAACTGCATCATAGAAATATTTTAAAAAAATGTACTAAATCTTTATTATTAGGTCTACCAACAATTGTTCACACTAATTTACAAACAAAACGTTTTTTATAGTTTACACCATAGAAATATGGTTTACACAGTGCAACAATTCCTAAAGGTAAACACCACATGGGTTGATTATTAGATTATAATTTCTCGATAACATTGTTTCGTATAGAATAAATCATCCAAATCCAATATTTTCAAATAAATCCGTGTATTACTTATTAAGAAGAATCATTTATAATTTACGGCATTTACAATTTTCCGGTGACATAAACCTGTGTTTTTTTTTCTATTATTAGATAATGTAGAAACTGGTAGAGGTGTGATTCGGATATAATGGTGAACAGCCCTTACAAACGCACACAGCGTTTTGGGAATACTCGAATGAACGAGGTACAATACAGCTATAAAGTGGAAAACCCTGTCTAGGTTTCCTGATAGGTACAACCTGGGGGTCCCTGGGGGTCCTGGGGTGATAGGTACAAATCAAGAGTGAATAGTGTTACGAGCTTCGGGTTCGTTACAATAAAATCAGCCGATTAAATAACGAACAATTACACTTTAATTACATAACACTAATATACACTTTAAACTCACTAATTATGAAACACAATCGCACTACTAATCACTTATGTTCGCAGTTGAAGATCGCTCCCGAAGTTATCACTTGTATCGCAAATCCAATACTGATTCGGTCGGTGTACGTGCCGGGCCTTATATTTAGGTACATATAGGACGGGTAGTTCCAGAACCTTCCATTGTAGAAAGTTCCAGAAAGTTCACGTACATATCGGTCGCGACTGACTAGGTTCGAGAATTCTAGAATGTTCTAGCATAGAAAAGTCTCGAAGGTTCTTGACTTTTACTAGTTCTACTACTCGATACTAGATGGCGCTAGTGGTACCGAATGCTGCTATCTTCCTTACTTAATTGTAGCACGCAACAATAGGTTACTTCTAGATAAACTTCATCGTCGCTCACATCATCGTTTTTCATCAGGTCAGATAGACGTCCAACGCGAACCAAACATATGCAAAAAAACTGTGTGTACAGCGCCTTTCACCAATTATTACTTACTTGCTTTTTCCGCAGCTTCGCCCCCCGGGCCTATCCCACAGGAAAAATAAAGGAACCCTTTGTCACTCTACTATAGTGCCGTCTATCAGTCGTCCTCATAATGTCTCAGAAATTATTTTTACATACGTACCTAGCGAGTAGACAATTAGAATTACTTTATTATTTATGCCCTCAGGTTTAATGATGAGTTGACTTTGAAACAATCAATTTCACCTATATCTTTATAATTTAGCTTACAAAGAAGTCTTAGAGTCCATTCTCATAGCAAATAAAGATTTTATACAGCGCTCCGAAAAAACTCAATAACATTGCAACACTGGGATCGAAGTCAAAATCAAGTCATTAATTTGAAACATACTACTCGTATAACGCACCTTTGAACATCATTTACAGTAAAATACAAATTGAATCGACCCTAGTTGTCGATTGGTTGACTGTTGTTGATCGAACCACATGCTAAAGAGTTGCGGTTGCGACCGCTAGCTCAACGAACTAGGCATTCAGTAACTGTTACCGTCTATTACAGTAGCACCATCCACGCATAACACTTATGTCATTATGTTAATATCACTCCTTAGTAGACAAACAACACCCAAGGGAAGCCACAGACATGGCGGGCACACGTCATCAATAATGATGTCGCCAAATGTCAATGATACCAGTTATCCAGCGATTAGCATTCAAGTCGTGTTGGTTGGTAATGTTCTGGGTGGGCGATGCGAAGCTGATGAATGAATTTGTTCTACAAAAACCTATTGACCTAGCTCTGTTCTGTCTCCTGCTTGATAAGGAGGTAGAAATTATACATTTTCTAAATCCACTGTGTTCGTTGCGGGATCGAAGACAGTTAAATCGTTTCTCCGGAAGTCGTCGAGCATCATTGATTCAGCGTTTTTCTGGTGTTCGCCACTGTTGATTCTGGGTTTCAGGAGTTGCAATGGTTGTGAATAGTGTAGGTATATCGTGCAAGTTTTTCCCAAATAAAAAAATCTTTTTACAAAAAATAAAACCGACTTCTAAACAAAAAGTATAAAATAACTTTTATTTCGGAACACGGTGTTTTTGGTTGCTTTTTTGTTGTTAAACACACCGACTTCCGAAATTAAAGTTATTTTATACTTTTTGGTTTTTTTTTGTTTAGAAGTCGGTTTTATTTTTTGTAAAAAGATTTTTTATTTTTCCCTTTTTAGTGGTTCACTCCCAGCTAAACATACCCATCACAGCATACGTGGTATAAATTGGTGGACACTTGAAGCTGTTTGGGTATTTTTTGGAAGAGTATTTTCTCGGAGTGGTCGAGCATTTCAATTTCGTAAAGATCTGATGAAGAACTTCGGAGTTAGGCATCGGAACTCTTCCATACATGATTGCAAATGGACCGAGATTGCTGAAATCGCATGTCTGTTTATTGTTTACCTACACCTGTCAGACGTAGGTTAATTTGTGGAGTATCACCGCTAAATAGTGAAAACATTTTATTTGGAAGTCGGTTGTATTTTTATGTTGTTTATTGTCAAAGATTAAATTAACGCTCAGAAAAAAAAATGTGTCTCGATGATTCATCATGTCATTATACAAAGTATAGCGTAGATCATGCACGTAGCACAAGTCAGCACAACGCTACTCAGTTACAGGTGTCGCCTGTTCAATTAGCTAGAATACTGCACGTCTGGTAACCAGCCCTTTGACACACGCAATTAGCAATTAACCTTATTATTTAATTAACGATGACAAACCTTAATGTTTCTGTTTACTGCTATTATGCGACTATGAACCTTGGCGGATGATGCTGAGGTGATACATGACACAATGGAATCGTACCTACGAATAACCTACCAATGTTTCGATATTTCTTTTGAAATGGCGACTGTTCTACCAAAATGAAGCGGTTTTCTACGATTTCAAAGAATGCTAACGCTTAATAAAAGAGATTTTATTGTTTATTTTTTTTCAGATACCGACGGATTTTTGGTAATTATTTATACAGATTTTACTTGACGACTCTACCGACTTTACATTTCGACGTTCGATTTAATTGTTTTTCTTTTTTCAGATACCGACGGATTTTTGGCAATTATTTATACAGATTTTAATTGACGACTCTACCGACTTTACATTTCGATGTTCGATATGAGACGAGTATAAGATTAATGTGTTACCACACATTAATCTTATAATAATAAGTTATTTCTTTAATTCCTCATACCTTGCTTGTTTATTTCTATTTCAAGAAACCTCTTAGAATGTTCCCTCTTCTGAACTAGGCCTTTTATCTAGCAATCATTGAGTATTGTACAAATAACAGTATCTATACTTAATATATAAAGCTGAAGAGTTTTTTTGTTTGCTTGCTTGAACGCTCTAATCTCACTAACTACAGTACTGGTCCCATTTGAAAAATTATTTCGGTGTTAAATAGCCCATTTATCGAGGAAGGCATGGACTATATATCATCACGCTAAGACCAGTAGGAGCGGAGCAGTCATGAAAAATGTGACACAAACGAAGTTGCGCGGGTCAGGTAGTCTAATATGAAATCGTAAAACCTTTAATGCGGTTGTACACCAAGTTACTTTGGAACTCCGTAAAATAGTACTAAATCTTTATAACTTTGATTAATTCCCGATATATTGTGACTCGACACATTTTGGAGACCATATATCCTATCCAAATTCAATAGATTCCAATGCACCTGTCTTTTTGAGAAAAAAATAGTTGTTGATAATTTCACGCGATGTTTTAGCGATATTTTACAGTCTTGCAGAGTTTGCAAATAATCCGGTGACATTACCAAAAATTCAAATAAAATAAAGCAACTCGCAACAACCACCTGTGGCAAAACACATTACATGCCAAGTAAACTATGATATGTACCTAACTATTAAGAGTGCACCTACGTAATAAATGTGTTTCACACATAATGACGTGACGTTCACATGACGTGCAACGCCTCACGGGAAATAACTTACTTACATTGTATAGGTAGGTACACTAACGCATAACAATATACTTAAATAAAATCTTGAGTAGGTTGACGTGTTGTAGAAGCTTGTGACTAAAAACCTAATAACAGCTGCACAGATCTAGCGTTGCCAGGCGTCCAGATAAAGCCGGACACATTCAGGCTTTTTGGTTGAGTGTCCGGCCAAATTAGACGGCGTCCGGCCTGATCGGATATTTGATAGGCTTTTTAAATTTAGGCATTTGTTCGCTCACCTTGTATCGCTTCAGCATACGTAGTGCGTACTAATACAATTGCAATTATTGAAATGAATATTGAATGATTAATAATAATGAAAACTGGCTCACTCAATTTGATTGTTGTTTCAATTTAAGAAGATTTTATGGTACAGGTATGATAAAAAATACCTTAGTTGGGTTATACTATAAAATTAATTGTCCGGCCTTTTTGACCAAATGGCTGGTTTGTCCGTTTTTTCGGTTTTTAGACCTGGCAACCCTACACGGATCGTACCATAGTCGACCCGTGAATGGGTAAACATCTGAAGGTACCGAGATCCCTCGGAGCCTTTTTTTTTCCTGTATGGGAAATAATAAAATATTTTCTCCCGCGCTGGGCGGAGCGGAAGGGCGTGTCAGACTCTTACTGACTAAATCCCACCCATGATCCTTTTAGTGCCCTTTGCGTTCCAGGGCCGCGGTAACTCTTTCGAACAAAACCCTAGCAGGCACTGATCCTATGGGGCCCCGGGTTCTTTGCTGACGCGCATGGAACACGACGCGCCGTCGACTCGGGCCTGGTTGCTATCGGACGGCTAGCCACCCACAGCTCGCCATCCGCAGGCCCGCGCCTACGGTAGCCGGGAATCGCCCTGCGTTTCCCGACGCCCGGAGAGTTTTCTAGCGTGAGGCGCTGGGCGTGAGGTTTCCCTCTCCCGCACGCGTTCTGCCTCTTCCTCCACTAGCATTACTGCTTCGCAGGAGGTGACCGCTTCCCATGCCTCCTCGCTCCGGACCATGGATTGAACCAGGGCCGGACGCGAGACGTCGCCGCCGCCGATTGCCTCGACGAGGCCACGGCGTTGCTCCGCCCAAGCAGGGCAGACCTCCACCGTATGCTCCACCGTGTCCTCCGGATGTAGATCTTTTTAAAAAGTAGTTTCTGGTGTTATACTAAAATATATGTTAAACTGGTGTTACACTTTCAGTAACACCAGTATCGCCAAAGGGTATCGTGTTACTCAGTAACTGGGTTATGGATGTCAAATAGACCGTCGCTCCCTCCCGGAAGCTGCAGTTTTATTAGACCGAATTAAAATCTTCCAGTTAGACTCAGGGAATCCGACCCCAACATATTAGTTAAATAGGTAACTACTGTATGTCAGTGTTGCTATCTCCGTGCCTGTTATTATTATCATTTTTTCCGAGATATGCTACTTAATTATATCTATACCTTTACTTACATATTACGAAACTGGCACGGCTCACCAGCTTGAGTGTTGTTCGATTGCCCCAGATTCCTTTTAATTTGGACCTTGCAATGTTAGATTTTAAGGCGGTACCCGGACCAAATAACCTTGAGCATTCGTTCCCTCTTCGCCGCACCCGCAAGATTCGTAGCGATTACGCTCAGATTTTATATTAAAATCTACATAAAATCAAATTTTCGAGTTAAATAAAAAATAAAACTAGCAAAATGTTTATTATTAAATTACCTATCCATTACTTTAAGTAGCAAACCAAAATAATGGTTACTTTACGAGGAGATGCATTTTAAAAATAATTATTTCTCATTTCTGTCGTTTCGTTGTGACTCTATAATTAAACATAGCGACTTAAAAATAAAAAAATAAAACTACCATTTTGGAGTCAAGATTATGTAGAAATTTAATGTATTTTTTATTTGTTGATATTTCTAATGGATAATGAGAAGATGGCTCCTAAAAACTACACAAAAAAACGGCTACCGCTGCGTTTTGCACGGGGACGCGCCTTAACTCTTGTACTTCAATTGCAGCTATCGGTGTTACTTACTTCTCTGGAACTCGGGACAAAAAACAAGCCGGCCATGTTATTTCCAACCGTTGTAACTTCTGCAATGTCGACTGTCCTACCTAACCTATTTACTTGGGCTAATCTATGAAGACTCAACTATTCTCGTTTCCCTGTGAGAAAGAGATGGAGCATGACAAACAGCACTATCCTTTTTTCACAATGGATTAATGATGGTAAAGTCACGTCATACTAGTAGGTCTGATCTACTGATCGAATGTAGCTACGTTCACTAAAGGGCGTTAAACTCATGATGTGTTAATGAAAATTTACACCTCATAACCGCCAGTGGTTATACAGGTCAAGCAAGGGATTTAATAACTCGCCGTAATAAGGTGGAAAAGTTCTGAAACAAAACTTTAACGGGAACAAGCCGAGGGACCGAGTGTCTATAAAAAATTAAATGGTTCGTTACAGTTACGCAAAAGTTAGCTATGCAAGATTTATTAACATGAAAAACAAAAGTAGATGAGACTAAAATTAATGTAGAAAATGCAAAGTCTGGGGCACAGGATATAAAATGAGAGGAAGTGGGGTTTGAGTGGAGGTATATCACATGTCTTCGAATATTAGGTGAGGTGTAAGGGATTTTCTCCGACAGAAAAATAATAATTATATAGTTTTTTGAATTGTAACTGACAGACTAACTAGATTGTCTCAGTTAATCTATTACAATCCCGTTTTCTAAGGATTCCAGTAAAACGATTAAGTTTTAACGAACGGGGTTGAGTAGATAAGTATGCTCTTTAGAGAACGTAGACCAGCTTCAGTTACTTTATGATTCAAACTGCTAGCTTGTAGTCGTAGACATCGATTATTCAAATTCAAAATAATAATGATTCGAGCACGCGAAAACTCTCGACGGTCGACCAAGTGTCATTGCGTCATTATGTCCCGACGCGACAGTTTCCGCGATGTTTTCTTTCACGGTTTTAATTACACAACGTCTAGTCTAAGCCCGTCTGGATTTTAATCCATGACCTATACCTACAAGTAAGTCGGGGCCTTTGTCACTGGATCAGTGCGTCACCACTGCTCTATGGGTACATAGGTACGTGATAACTTGTTATTAGTTTGTACCCAACACCCAGACAGGAAGAAAGATCCTACAAAGAAGGAACAAATGAAGATTTCAGAACTATTTGCACGCTCGGACGTAAGGTATTCTTTTGCTTTTCGCTGATACTGCGCAGTGTAAAGCGAACTTAAATTTGAAACGACCTGTCCCGTTCGACTGAAACTTGAAGCGAAGGAAATATCTTGCATTAATTAGTGCGTGGGCAAAGTTCTGAAATCCCCAAAACGGAATGAACAAGCGCAATCATAACATGTGACATGTGAAATGAAATTGTGCAGCGACATGTTGTGGTGTTCATCAGGTTTTAACTTGTAAAAGCCATTGTAAGCTAAAAAATGATAAATCTTACAAGTTCTTCTCCACAATATTTACTCACTGACAAAGTGTGGAATCGTCCGGCACCTACGTACCTACCACTTGCAACTCCTCAGCCATAATAAACACACGTGATCTGTGGCCGTATTACGAAGTGCCAATGCTATCATGATTTGTGTGAGGGAAAGAGATAGTGCTATTTGTCTTGTGTAACTCCGTCTCTCTCTGACACAGAATTCATGATGGATTTAAGACGTCATAATAGGTCGCCTGGTCTTCTAGTTCCACTGTAGAACTCATCTGTGGCTTACCATCACGCGAGATCAATCGATCAACGAGCTCATGTTAAACTCGCTGTACACTTGTTTTTATAAGAATATTAGTTAGTCAGTAGGAAACTAGACAATTCCTTTTTTAATCTGCTGTTTTAGACACTATATTCGTCACAATAAAAGAAATCAAAGTTGTACCTATCCTGATACAACATTTTTCTACCAAAAAGTTTTAAAGAGACTTGAAATACTTTTTTTTTCGCACTTAGCGGCAAATCGATCTTGTATCCCTTTCGACTCAGCTGTCAAATTCGACTTTAGATTGTCACGAATATTCAATATCTATAGCATATATAAGTTTCGAATGGATACCCCTTCCGACACCTTCTAAGCCAAACTCTATCCGACTGGCTACTAATGCGATCACATCAATAATAAAATGGATGCCCCCAGTCAAAGAATAAGTGGATAGTTTGAAATGCAATTAACTTAATGCAATTAGCGTGTCTTTGATAATTCGTTAAGAATTTCTCAAATTCAATTAGCATGATTTATCCACACGAAGTACGACCTCGACCAGCCAAGGAAGTTTTTGATCTAACCAGTACATTTAAGCCCGCAATTTTTTGATCTAGCCAAAGAGTTCGCATCTTTTTGCTGTGACCTTAAGCGAACTGGCAGGCTGATACTTTTTCTGCAATAAAAAATAAACGATCTGAAACTGCTGTAAACTGTATTTTAGTTGATTGATATGATTGGTTAATTATATAAACTATGATCTAATGTTTATTTTAAAATACATATAATTTATTTTTTGTGCGATACCTATTTAACCCAAAGATTGATTGGTAGAGAATGTCTTGTTTTATTAAATCAGTATGTGTACTTACCACTAATTAAATTGTAAAATAATTTTGAATTTTTGAGTGCGTCGATAAATTGCAAGTTCAATGCGTTAGTCTCACCTCACTATTTCAGCTTACTGCAAGGATTTAAAAATAAAACTCAAAAGTCGGTATGAAATCCTTTATTTAGATTTTTTGGTATTTTTTGAGACACATTCCTCTTTGTACCCATATGACTGGAATATAAAAAACGGGATTTTTACAATTTTGATGACGAACACATGATTTTTTTTTTATCGCCTACATTGTCAAACTATGTAACAATTAAGCTCAATGAACATAAGCAGAGAATGAAACTGCTATACTGCATAGACGGACAGTTTTAATGTTTCCATGTAATTTCTATTGGCATGTGGGGATTTATTTCCAGCAATACTTCCACCTCTCTCCTCCTTAAGCCTAATTTCACAAAACTCTTTAATAATTTAATTAATATTAGTTCCCATGCATCAGTACGAAAAATAGCCCGTCACAAATTAAATTTAATCATTAACACATTTTGTTGAAATCGGGCTTTTTATGGTAGTAAAATCGTCAAAGGTATTAGCGGAAGGGAGTCGCAGACTCTGACTTACTGACTAAAACCCACCCGTGTTCCTCTTAACGCCCTTTGCGTTCCAGGGTCGCGGTTGAGCAACCCTGGTATGGACCAATCAGAAATAAATGCCCACATACAGGGTGACTCTTTCTTCACTGGAAAATTTCATGGGGTGACATTACTAGTGAAAGATTGGTAATGAAATGTCCCCGGTTTTTGAATTTAGAATTTGAAACTCTAAGCATTAAACTTTTGAATGCCAGAGCATAAACACCAAGCTAAAAATTCATCATAAATATTACATATTACATCACACATTTGTGACGTTGGCGTACAGGTTATCCTTTCATTTGTCACATATATGTGACAATGGCATTCAAATTGTTAAGAGTTTCATTTACAGCGGGCGTACCATGAGGTGTTAAAACGTGGGTCTTCCGAGCGAGAAAGAGGGATAGAGTTATACACCCTATATAGCTCCATCCCTTTTTCTCGCTCGGAAGACTCACGTTTTAAGACGTCATGGTACGCCCGCTGGTTATAATGCTAAAGAAGTTTGACAAGTTCAAAACTACATATTCCTAATTCAGAAACCGGGGTTAAAGGTAACCTGTATAATAGAAGTTTACAGAAGCATTTTTAAGCTCGTTTTAAAGCACAAGCAGATTGTGCGTTATTCATAACAATTTCTATTTTAAGTTCACAGCTTCATGTGTAATGCCCAACTTTTAAACTATGAATTTTCAATATGGAAATACAATGTTGCTATAGTTGAAAATAGATGTACGGTGATTGCAAGAGTTGAAAATTATTGAAATGGTTAACATGAGTTCTTTGTAGAATAAACTGCAATTAATCTGTAATTAATATTTGTTAAAACAGAAAACTTAATGCATGCAATAATTGGCACCGCACAGCAAAAACAAAACTCTCATAAAATATATAAAATCATTGCTTTACAAGTAAAACAATAATTTTAAGAATCATGATTTTATCGAACATTGTACTACTTATACAAAATACTGTTAAAATAAAAGGTACTAAAATTGACAGTAAATTTCAATTTTAATGGTACTACGATGAATCATGTGGTTACATAATATACAATATTAAAATGTTGATTTTTTATTTAAAGTGGTAGCATATTCATAATACTTAGTAGTTTTATTACTACTTAATAGTAAAATTCATATTTATAATCATCATCGTTATTTACATTTACCGGTACGCGGCAAGCATTGCACTTTAAACCTTATCCCAATTACATTAATGATCACATCACAATGTAATGAAATTATTTTCAACCATAGCAACGTCAATTTAATTTAAATTTTATGTTAGCGTACCTATCATATCTTCCGTTTACACTTAATTTGACCGTTACCTATTTCCAATCTTAGAGGAAGGAAAATTTTGAACTATAAGTATCCTATAGGCATTTTACCAGTAACTAGCAGCGCCTCGCGGTTTCACCCGCGTATTTCCCGTTCCCGTGGGAATAAGGGGATAAAATATAGCTTATGTCACCTAGGGATAGTATTTTTAAAATCGGTCAAGTAGTTTCGGAGCCTATTCATTGCAAATAAACAAACAAAAAAAAACAATCAAATCTTTCCTCTTTATAATACAACCAGATAAAATTCGTTTACCAATAGAAAGACACATTATTTTTGAGTGTCACATGCTGTATTTTATTCCCACGGGAACGGGAACAACGCGGATGGAACCGCGGGTTGCTGCTAGTATTAAACATATAAAACGCAGGGTAGACTTTGGTAAAGGAGAAAGAAGTATTGGGCCCGATTTTGATTAAAACTAAAATAGCATCATTGGATTTTTTTATTAGTGGTCCTGGGCAAGCATCGAACATGTTGATTTTGAAAAAAAAACACACTGTATTATAATTAACCTATAATTACATTAGCGACATTATCGAATGATGTAACTTATAATACAGTGTGTCTTTATTGTATACCTAGATTTAAGACAAAATGTACAATTGTTTGTTTTCCCTAATATAATAAAAATAAAATAATATGGATCAAATTCTGGAAAGTATTGTCATACGGCATACTTACTTTGCGATTTCAAGTATCGACCGATGTAATGAGTATAATTACACGTTTCAGGTTTTCAGTTATTTGACTTTGATTACAAAACGAACAGGGCTGCTGCTGCGTCATATTATTTTTAGTTTTTTAATTACGCTTCCTAATTTATAATAACTGTTGAGCAGCAGGTTTGTCTTAAGCAAAACTCAATGGATAATCTGTACTACTACTGTTTTTATATTTAGTGATTTCCTTTATCATTTCAATCATTTCTTATCTTTATTGATATATTACTGATTAAACCTCACTTTTTGCAAGTTACATTATAAACAATCTGATTGGCTGATTATATTGTATTATATCATACGTCATGCCATATAACGAATGCAGATAGTGTTTTGTTTTAAATGACGTTATTGTTTATATCTTTATGATAATAACGAAAAAACCGCATGATTCATATCATATTAGAATCGCCGGTTTAAGTACAGATTCCGTTTTGTCTTCCTAGAAATTCAAAGAAATATGAATTTCAATGGCTAATTGACTTATTAATTGGCGAGACTTAACAATGAAAGATGTGGATAAAATAATGAAAAAACTAAATAAAGGTATGTTTTTTATAAATAAATATTCAGTAAGGTATTATTAAAACTTTTTGAAAGGATTGCATATCGGTCAACGCCGCGGTGGTGAAGTTTATCTAGGCAACGAAATTTACCTTTTATGTCTATTAACAAAACACAGTGTTCGATAGATAGATTAATACAAAACAAAATATATTTCAGGAAATATATCCTATCTATTTAGATTAGATACGAGTAAATGGTTTCAGCATAATTTCAATTACGGTCAAATAAAGTGTAAACTAATTCTATTGTGTCTAAATCAATAACATTTAACAAAACGATTCCATCAACAATTTTACAACACCATAGGAAATAAAACATTGGCTATAGAAGACAAGTGCTTGCAACTCTCATTAATTTGGTAATGCAATATCAAATATTGGTGCCAACATTGGGCAAACAGGAAAAAGGCGTTTGGAGCTTGGGAATTTTCCCAAAGAAAACAAACGTGTCATTTAATATAGGTATGCCCAGCTGTTGGAACAAATATCAAACTTCTTTTACACAAAAATGATTTTATTATGCCTCTTTATAATTGTTACTACTTAAATTATAAACACTTAAATTATATAAAGTTGAATAGACCATAATACAGCCGATAACAGATCTGGTAGTAACTTACTTTATACAAAAGCGCAAAAAATATAACTTATTTAAAGAGTTTTTATTTTGCTGAAATTCCGCCTTTATTTCAAACTTGCTAAGCTACGAAAATATCGTTAAATCTAAGCTAGAAAAAATATTAATTTAATGACAAATTTTAATGTTACAAAGAACTCTAAACGGCGGGAAAATCAATAAATAGGATACATTTTTAAAACTTATAATATTAATCGTTTTAGTATCAAATGACCTGAAAATGACTTACGCGAAAAAGTTCAATTTATTTAAGTGTTTAAAGTAACTTTCCATTTAATATAAATAAAATATTAAGCGATTATGATATTTACCATCGCGTACCAAATGTTTTCGAGGTCTGCATTTTATAACTATCAAATTAAATGTGAGGATTTTCATTTTATTGTTAATAAAAATAAAATAAAATCCGCACAGAATTGTATTCGATATAATAACTAAGTTTCGTTACTAGCGTTACAGTAGTAGGGCCAATACGCATGCGGCAGCCGCCAAAAAAGAATGACTATTAAAAATAGCGAAAAATAAATATTAATTCCAACACACTGTGGGCCGAGAAATACGAAACGAGATCAAATCTTTAGTTTTATTATAAAAAAACGAGTTGAACATACAAATTGTGTTCTAATTATATATTTCTTTAACGCGTGTCACCAAGGTTGAATCCATAAATTTTAAAGTACTTATAGAAAAAAGTCTCGCTCGGAATTCCGTTTTTTTTCTAAGCTTGCCCTTGATTTCTGGAACGATATTATATACTCGTCAAATATTAAACCGCAAGTCAACTATTGCTACTGGCAGTTACAAAACCATTCAACCAATCCCAGCAACTTTGACAATTGGTCATTTTCATTTTGCCCAGTAATATTCGTTCCAGAAACTGAGCCTCAGTAACTTTACCGTCGCATGCGGCCGAACATTTTTATTTAAGTAAGTTTTTCGTGGTCTATGTCCCTTTATATAATCTAAACGCCAGTGTGCCTTCCAGCCACTTAACGTGAAGGCTGTAATGTATTCCTATATGCATAATATAACGCTACTACACGTATAATACACTAATAGTTATATTATACGAATTTCTTATGTCAGCCTTTTTAGTACCTCTTTAATTACCTCTTTTGATGTTTTCATAAGTCATTTATTATATTTATCTCACTTGGGTTTTAACTTTTTTTACCGACTGCAAAAGAAGGATCGTTTTCTGACAAAAATGGAAATAAATCACTAGATAATTTACAGAAAAGTATGTATTTAATGTATTTTTGTGTAATACTGTCACAATGTCTTTTTAACCCGACGATTGACTGGTAGAAAATGCCTTGTGGCTTTAAGTCCGCTTACTGACTCAGTAGTACCCTGTTATAAAAACAATAAAATAAAAAGAAATATACATATATTCAATTTACAAACAAACGGATTTTATTTTTCAATATTTGGCTATAAAAAATTCTGATGTAACTGTCATTGGCTTTCAAAGATAAAAAATCATATAAATCGCATTGTAATAAAATAAAATCAGGCAATTAGATTATATATTTTCAATTATCAACTACCTACTATATATGAGAGATAGCCAGACATATGAATCACATTTTATCTTTATAATTCAAATATCTGTCAAGTTTAGGATATCATATCTATTTATGTCTGGCGATTCTGCCTATACAGGGTGTAAAAAAATTTGATTGTAAATACTAAAAACTCAAAAACCAATCAGGCCTGTTCAGTTTTATGAAAATATTAGTAGAGAAAAGAGAAGATAACATGTTTCTTGAAATAAAAACGTAATCTTTATCACAGTAAATTTTACTGTTGAAGAAACCAATTCGGTTAAGCTCGCCTTTGTATGTACATAATTGTGTTTGTATGTTTAGGTGAGTACAAAATAGAATAAAAAGATAATTTTCCTAAAGTTTTCTTTTGCATTCAAAACCAGATTTTTTTGTATGTTTTGCCGGCTCCGAATATGATAGAAAAATATACTATTTTTTTACAAGTTTCCTTCAATATTAAATTAAAACGTTTACTTCCAATTATTGTAATAGTAAAAAATATATGAATACACCGACTTTGATAATGTGTATAAAACATATTTACATATTAATATTAAAAGCAAAAAAAAAAACTATGACCCGATTACAAATATTCTTTCACATATAATTATGTATTTATATATAATATACTAAGTTCCTGTGGGTGACGTCGGTCAAAATAGATTTTAACTCGAAAGATTTTTTTATTATTCCTATCTGACGTCCGATATCGTCTTGATCATGATAACAAAAGATGCTTTATACGTACATGTCAACACCTTATCCTTGATAAGCCAAGTTGGCGCCTGTAGAACCCGTTCCTACCTACCTCTTGTTTGTGGTTATCTCAATGATTACAGTGGCTTGCAATCCAGTATACGCAAACTCTTCTGTCAAAAACCATTTAAACAATTGTCAAAAGACTGTCACTTTATTAGGTGGTGTTGTTTTTGTCAACTATCTACTACTGATTCAGCATCTTGGATACATACTATTCCTTCTATTAATGTTTAACATTATTCAATTCAGCATTAAATAGTTATTTTAGGTTACCTGTGCATCCCCACCGAATGTGTCTCCACGTTGTCGTCGTGGTGGGGCTTGAGCGTCCCAATGATCTTGCGAGCTTTCCCGGTAGAGCCACTCATGCCGGAAGGTCGCAAGTGAGGGATCAGACCAAGAGAGACACACGCTTGCTCGCTGCTCTCTGGTACGCGTCTGATCATCAGACGTGACTGAGAGAGCAGCGAGCAGGTGGAGAGGGGAGGTTAGAAGAGAGGGCCCTGAGAAGGGGCAGAGCGAAAAGGGACCACACCCTTAAAAGGAACAAAAAATGAAAAAAGACGCTTGCAAAATGAGTCCCCAGGTGGGTCCCGACTGCTCAGCGGTCGGGGAATCCCACCCCGCTTCGGCGGGCTGCCCTCCGTACTCTGGGGTGGGCACCAAACGTCTTCCGCTTGCCAGTGGCAACAAGAGCCGAGGAGGCTCCGAGTCATCGTCGTCATCCGGATCTGACTCCTTTAAGGAGCTGATGGCGTACGAGTTTGGAGAGGAGGGTTCGCCTGAGCGCCGGGGTGGTGCGGAGTCGGATTCCGGCTCCGCCCCAGACCTAGTAACGGTCAGCTCGGCGGGCTCTGGATCCGGAAGAGAGGGGGCTGCTGCGGAGAACGGCAAGTTCTTCCGCAAGCGGCCCAGACGGGAGGATACCGGGGGGTCGTCCTCCGAGGGCGAATTTGCCTCCGCCCGCAAAATCCCCACCGCAAGGCGGGGCAGGGGCTGTGAGGCAGGGAGGGGGCTGGCTCCCTCTACCCGGGAGGTGGAGAGTCGGGCCGGGAGGCTAGTGGAGGAGGGGCGTCGCCCTGGAGGGAGCGGTCGTAGGGCTCCCTCTACTCTTCCGCCTACTCTCGACTCCGACGACTCGGAGCCCCCGAAAGAGGTGCATCCCACGGTTGAGGAGAAGAGGGCCAAGCTGGAGGAGGTCGTGGAGGCCGCGATCCGCGCTGTGGCCTTTAAGAGGAAGCAGTCCTCTAAGCGGGAGGCCATTAGCGCGGCCAAAGCCTCCATTATGGCGGCGGCGGCGGCCAACGTCGGCAGGTCCGAAGAGGCGACAGAGTTGCGGGCGGAGGTCGCCCGCCTCACGGCCGTAACGGAGAGACTCATAGCGGAGAATGAGTCGCTCCGGAGGGACCTGGCTGACATGGCCAGAGCGGCCTCTGAGGGGCCGCAGGGGGGGCTGAGTCCGGCGGCGCTGGAGGGGAGCCAAGTGCTGAGCCAGGTGCGGCAGGAGCTGGCTCCCTTCCGGAAGCAGTTCTCCGTTTTGGAGGACATGGTCCGGCGTCCCCCGTTAGCGGCGGCACAGAGGCCCCCGGGACAGCAGAAGGCGGCTTCGTACGCAGCCGCGGTGGCTGCTGGCCCGGGAACGTCCGGCCAGGCGAAGGCCAAGGCGGGAGCCGCGCCAGCGCCTGTGGCGCCGGCGCCTGCGACGCCGGCGACGACCAAGTCGGCCCCGGCGAAGAGGGGAAGGAGGAAGGCTGGAGGGGGAGCGGCTAAAGCTGCTGCGTCAGTGGCGCCGCAGCCGCCCCCACCCCCAACCTCGGACCCTCCTGCGACCGGGGCCGGGTGGCAGGTTGCTGGAGAAAAGCGGCAGGCCAAAAAGGCGGCCAGGAGCAAGGCCAAGAGGCAGCGGCGGAAGGCCAACGCCATCGCGGCGAGGCTTCGCGCCCCGAAGTCCGCGGCTGTGGTTTTAACACTGCAGCCGGAAGCGGAACAGAGGGGTGTGACGTACCTCGCCCTGATGAAGCGGGCGAAGGAGGCGGTGAACCTCCGGGAGCTGGGCATCACTGGGGGCCTCGGGATCAGGAGAACCCTGACCGGTGCCCGGAAGCTCGAGCTCGCCGGAGCGGAGAGTGGCCCGTTCGCGGACGCCCTGGCCGAAAGGCTGAAGGAGGTCCTCCCCGCGGACGAGGTTCGAGTGTCCAGGCCGACTAAGTGCATTGACATGCGCATAGTGGGCCTGGACGACTCCGTGACGGAGGAGGAGGTTGTGGCCGCCGTCGCCAGGACTGGGGGGTGCTCTGCCGAGCTCGTCAAGGCGGGCACCCTCCGGCCTGACAACACGGGCATGCAAACCCTTGTGGTGAGCTGCCCCGTGACGGCGGCCAGAACAGTGTCGGAGGGTCGAAGGCTCTTGGTGGGGTGGGTTTCTGCGCGGGTAAAACTGCTGGAACCCAGACCTCTGAGGTGCTACCGCTGCCATGTGGGCAACCACACGGGAGCTATGTGCCCCTCGGAGGTGGACCGCAGTGGACTTTGTTTCCGCTGTGGTCAGCCCGGTCATCGGGCCGGCTCGTGCGAGGCCACGCCGCACTGCAGTGCATGTGCGGCTGTTGGCAAGCCGGCCGAGCACTGGGCTGGGGGAAGGGCCTGCGCGCCATCCGCCCCGACCAAGGGCAAGAGGTCCGCCGCCGCCGCCGCCTCTGCCGCCGCCGCGGCTTCTGCCGCTTCTGCTGTGGGTGCTGCGACTCCCGGTACTCGGGAGGGGGCTGAAATGGAGTGCCAGTAATGGTCCCATTTCGGCCTCCTCCAGAGACAAGTCGGCCACTGTGCTATTGCGCAGTGGCTGATGCCTGTGGACGGTGAGCGTGGGTGGCTCGCCGTCCGATACCAGGCTGAGTCGACGACGCGTTGTGCTTCACGCGCGCCTCAAGGAGCCGTCAGCACCAGAGACGGGGCCCCATAGGGTCGGTGCCTGCTAGGGTTGCGGAATTTGTTCGAGAGAGTTGCCGCGGCCCTGGAACGCAAAGGGCACATGGAGGAGCACGGGTGGGTTTTAGTCAGTAAAAGTCTGACACTCCCTTCCGCTCCGCCCAGAGCGGGAGAAGTCATTTGATGATTTCCCATCCAAAAAAAAAAAAAAAAAAAGGTTACCTGTGCATACAATTTTAATTGTGATCACCTTCTTAATATATTTACTCACGCCGAATGTGTATTTTTCTTTGCAATGAGTAAGACAAAACAAATAAATGACTTATTTTAATATCTAAAAAACAACAGAGATTTTATTGATTTAAATAAACATTTTATATGTAATACTGACAGTCTTATAAAACCTATGGTTTTGTATACTCTGGGGATAAACATCGATCTAAGGAGACGTTCCATTTTTGAATAGAAATTTTGATCAAAAACGTACCTCGCAAAAATTATGGAGCGAAAATAATATTATAAAACGGTCGAGTAAGTTTATAAACTACTAGTAAGGCGATCTCTGAGGACTAAGTTTGAGTGTTTGTATGAGGAAAAACGGTTTTCCGTTACTGTTACCAGACGCCGCTTTTTCAGTTTCAATACCTACAAATTGACGTTTAAGTTAACGCGATCGATAACGTTAAAAATCACACAAAGGCCAGCGACATATGTTACCTATATGAACGTAAATGAGGCAAAAGGAGTAGGTATATTAAGATTCGTAGCAAGTGGCGTTTCATAGTTAGGTTATGTATAGTTTATCCTCATGTGCGAGAGTTTATGTATGTAGGTTTGTATGTTAATAAACTACGATACAACAGTGTTTTCCAGCAAAATAACTCAGAACATTATTTTAAGTAAGTAAATTTCTATGCATGACTCACAGATAGCGTCACCTCCTTTGTTTTACGTAAGTCCAGTGACGAAGAATGACAATACAATGATAACTGTTACTTAATCTGCATATCTGTCAGTGGGTACATACAGTTCAATTTAAATTAGCGATAATTATCATATTTTAAAATAATAAACTCTATGCCATACGAGACAGAGTAAAATTATATTGCAATTAATACGTTTTTAGGGCCTTTTCAATACAACTGATCACTTAGAATCAAGTTCAATTACTCAGGTCACTTAAAAACCTACTCCTCAACTTAAAATACACAAACCTAACGTCTTTTTTTAATTGATTGATTACGAGGATTTGTAAAAAATTATCTCCTCTTTAATTTTAAATTCTAAATATAGGTTCATCGTATTAAGAAACTGTCGGTATTACATACAAATTAATGTTTTATGTTTTAATATATGTATTGCAAAATAATTTATTGAAAATGTAATTAGTTTTTTTTTTTACTTTGGCTTAGTTTCTGGGCTGGGCCGTTTTGTATAATGTAAGCTCTGGTCCTAACATAACGTTTTAAAACCACGGTACCGATGTGAGAGAGAGATGGAGCTATACAAGACGCATAGCACTATCCTTTTACTCAAAGGAATCATGATGGTATTGGGACGTCATTAGTAGGGGGCTGACATTTAAAGAGTTACTCTAAGACCAATTTATTCCATCAAACATTCCGCATTTTATTTTCCTGTGTTTAAATTATTTCATAATTTAATTCGCGATGACCAACAAGGCTGACATAGTTATTGACGTATGAATTGATACACGTCATCGTGTGACGAAATAAGCTAATTGATATAAAAATAATTGTGTTGACGTTTGTGCGAATATTTTGACAGGAACGTTGCAACAAAAAATGTAACAACTAAATGTTGTTACATTTTTAACACAACAATTCCAGATAAGGGAACTGTGTGATTCTACGTAATTTAGTTGCCAAAAATTAAAGAATATAGTCAGGTAATTTATTTAAGCATCTTGTTTTACAAATAAACCAAGAGGATTATTGACAGATACTTCAATAAAATACTTTGCGAACACAGTGGGCGATCAAATTGATTTATCCTAGAAAAAAAGTAATTACTTATATTTAATTTAAATGGCTAAAATTACTTGTGGAACAACTATCGTGTCAAAATATTGGCACACACGAAACTAGAACGTAGCATAGAGCTACCTTAAATTTAATACTTTTTTTTATTGTATTATGTCAATTTTTTATTTTTTTTTCTTGTTATATGGCACCACAGCCATTACTCGACACTCACACATGTGGCAAATTGTGCATGAACAAACATACTAATTTTACTTTCGAACCGATTTTCAGTTGATGTATTGCTATGAAAATAACTAAAATAATTATTGTATGACTTTTATTGTTAACAACACAATTTCAACTGTGTACTTTATCGCCATTTTTTCTAAATACTCACGCCATCTATTGGTGACAGTAAGGAGTAAGGAAATCAAAATGGCATTTCGCGGTTTTTTTTTTCTCAAACTCGGTTCAAAAGCAAATCTAAGCGACATTTAAACCTTACCGAAGCTAAAGTGTCATATTGCCGTAACAGCAGTATAGTAAGTAATACATCACAACCGCCTCCCGCCATTTTGCAGCCTACTTTAAGCTCATTATTACCGAAATTTCATGAATTTTGAACGAAAAGACATTGGCACTAGAAATTGTAAGCATTTTGTCACCAAAGAGGTTTGTTGTCCAAAAATGTTTATTAATCGTCTATGTACAATAGCGTGCGTCATCTGATAGCCAAGTTGCATAGGCTGTATGATGTCTACTGTATAAAGGCTTATTTATGGCCATGGTCATGCTTCAACGTCCAATAATTCATTTGGGTACAAGTGGTACATCAAGCTATAGTTCTATTGAACGGTTTCTACTTACAGAAACTTGTAACATAACGAACACAATATTTTTTAGTCCCAAAACCTCACAGCATTAGCTTACGGTGCAGTTCACAGCATCATACTGTTCGAGACCAAATAAACCCACCAAATAAATACCAAAGGTTCCTAGTTTTCTCCATCAGTTGAAAGTTCGAAATGATGATCTTTCTTTTCAAAGTCTAACATTTATTCAGTTATTATTTCAATTTTAGACAGCAAAAAATCCTGTTGTACCACTACTATAAGGTTTTCCTTTATATCTGCGAGTCGCAGTTTTAACAAGATACCTATAACATAGATGAGCATTTATTTATAAATAAAACCACTGAACTTTGAAGTATGCCACCATTACGAACTGCAACCATAATACTAATTTTATTAAAAAAAAACCTAACCTTATAAATTACAATTTCAAAAATAAAATCCATTTCTTGAATTTTAATTGTCCTTAAAAATCAACAAGCACATTTCTAAAATGTTTGTCAGTTAAAATGAGACATCATTTACTATTTTTAAAACGATAAAAAAACTTTAAAATTAAATTTTGTACTTCATAAAATCAGTATTTGAGAGCCGTCAGAAGAAACATGCGTATTCAATAGACCACACATTAATTGAAAGAAGCCGTATCGCAGGCCAACTTTGTGACTACTTTTTTTTTTCAAGTGTTTCTGTCTCCCACAGTCCCACAGCAATCCATTAATTAATTACTTAAAGAAAATATTTTATTGTTCTCCAAGCATCTCTCAAAAGCCATTATATCAATACAATTATTTCTAAGAAATTCAGAAAAAGCACACTCCGTGCGATTTTCTGTAGCAAAAAAATAATAATTTAAGTATTATCAAATTTCTGTCAATATTTTATAACATAAATATTTTTTTTTTATATTAACTTAAGATATGTACGAAATAAAATGTCTGATAATAATAAATAAGACAGAATGTTGGACAACACAAGTTATACACACAAACTGAATATTATCTGTGGTGCGGACAAAATACTTTTGCACATTTTTTTCACACATGCCTTACCTAACGTCTCAATCGAAAAATCATTTCTTTTTAGAAAAAATACATCAATTTCATATTTTTAATTTTTCATCAAATTCTCAAAAATATTTACAGCACAGTCTATGTCTAGTTTTTTTCATGTTTTTGTTTTTCTAATTATTATTAAAATCCCGAGGTCATCGCACAAGAATATTTTGGCTTAGGCAATCTATTCTTGTACGATGACATTTAAAAAATAAAACTTACAAGAACACATTTGACTATTATTTAAGAATCAATGTTCATTTTTGAAGTTTACCAACTTATTTAAGCTTAAAAATAAAAACATTAACTATGTAGTCCGTCTAAGGAATTAAATACGACTTAACAACACACCGTCTGAGATCTGTCACTCACTTTTTTCGAGTTTTTTTTTCACAGTTTTTTTATCACATTTTTAAAAATACTGCTTCCTCTTGGGTGCTTCGTGGTAAAGATATGTACTCACTTCGGCTGAAGTAGATTTTTTATGTAGAAAGTTGAACATTTTCGAGATTGTGTGGGGAACCACGCGGGTGTAGGTTTTGTGTGGTGACTGACAACCGAAATCGTTCAGGACGTGTATTTTTTACCTTTGCTTGGAGATCCCTGCGCGGGAGAAAACAATATTATATCAGTACATGCAAGGAGGAAATAATACTAATGTCAAACTAAAACGAACCCTATCTTTATAGTCACACAGTAACGCTTTGCATGGCTATGTCACATGATTTGAAATCATAACAATTAAATTCTACCTAAAATGAACCCTATCACCATAAAGATAAAGTAGCTTTTTACCTGGCTATGTCACGCGATAGAGTTGACAGCGTAACGTGGCCGCGTGCCCTCGGGCTGATACAGCGTGATCGACGCTATGTAGTTGTTGGACATCACCTGAAACAACGGGTACAACATGATATTAGAAAATGGTCCTTATCTAAGAGAGATAAGGTTTATTATGGTCCACATATTTCAATTAAGTGCTAATTATTAATTAGAGGGATAGCTAATTAACCTTTGAATGATAACCTATAATCATGTTCAAACCATGATATAAGGCCAATGCGCAAATCCATCAAAATCTACGACACTAGACATTCAAGCTGCAACAAAGCAATAAAAGAAAGCTAGAACTTCGATATAAAGAATTACAATGAGAATAAATGCAGTTCCGATAAAATACAACAGCTACGGCAGTACTGGAAACCTCAAGAAACTCTCAAGATTTGTCTCATATCAGCTGTTTTGTAAAGCTATTCAGAATTGTAACAGACACAGACTAGTAAATAGATAGCACGGATATTACTGTTCAGTTATTTAAGGCAGGGTACATTAGAGCTGTGTGACCAATTAATAGTTCGAGCCGAACGACTAGATCTCACTATCTTTCGAGATCCGCGAGCGTAACAACTGCTCTTATTATAACAATGATCGCAGCGAGTCCACTTTTGATACGATGAGCAGAGTGCGCTTACTCATATAATCTGGAAGCCCTCAAGACGAGAGAGCGAATCGAGCTCATCCACAACGCGAGTGAGTTGAGCCCGCATACGCATTGGATGAACGAGCGAAGCGCGCTGGCACGTGAAAACTGGATGAGCAGGACGGTTTCGTGAAGAGCGAGCGAAGCGAGCCCTCAGGCGTCATAAGGAAAGCCAGTTCAACGAGCTTCCTTCAGAATCAAGACCGAAGCTAGCACACTTACAATTCTAGTGAGCTTAATCCTGTCTCAAGTAGAAGATGAATGACGCACAGCGCGAACGACGGGCCGCTCGATGCGCGGGACATATGTTGCTGTGCCCGACAGGTTTCATATTGATATTTTACCTTATTATACATATGGAATGCAATAAAGTATTGAGTATTGACACCACCTCCCACTTGCTGTACGCCGTGATGTGTGCAAGTGTACCTCAAATATGATGTCCTGGTAGCCGTAGCAGAAGGTGGAGCCGAAGGGGTTGGTGGTGTTGGTGGAGGAGGCGCGGTTGAGCACGACGGGCCGCTCGGCCACGCGCAGCGCGCGCGACACCACCTCCCACTTGCTGTACGCGTGATGTGTGCAAGTGTACCTCAAATATGATGTCCTGGTAGCCGTAGCAGAAGGTGGAGCCGAAGGGGTTGGTGGTGTTGGTGGAGGAGGCGCGGTTGAGCACGACGGGCCGCTCGGCCACGCGCAGCGCGCGCGACACCACCTCCCACTTGCTGTACGCGTGATGTGTGCAAGTGTACCTCAAATATGATGTCCTGGTAGCCGTAGCAGAAGGTGGAGCCGAAGGGGTTGGTGGTGTTGGTGGAGGAGGCGCGGTTGAGCACGACGGGCCGCTCGGCCACGCGCAGCGCGCGCGACACCACCTCCCACTTGCTGTACGCGTGATGTGTGCAAGTGTACCTCAAATATGATGTCCTGGTAGCCGTAGCAGAAGGTGGAGCCGAAGGGGTTGGTGGTGTTGGTGGAGGAGGCGCGGTTGAGCACGACGGGCCGCTCGGCCACGCGCAGCGCGCGCGACACCACCTCCCACTTGCTGTACGCGTGATGTGTGCAAGTGTACCTCAAATATGATGTCCTGGTAGCCGTAGCAGAAGGTGGAGCCGAAGGGGTTGGTGGTGTTGGTGGAGGAGGCGCGGTTGAGCACGACGGGCCGCTCGGCCACGCGCAGCGCGCGCGACACCACCTCCCACTTGCTGTACGCCGTGATGCACACGGCGCCGCGGCTCTCCACTAGCGAGTTGGCCTCGCATCTGGAAAGCGGGAAATGGGTTAACGAAATGTAAGCGATGGAGTGTTACGTGTTGCTGCGGCACGCGACGGTAGGCACTCACTTGTCCGGCTGCACGGTGAGCTCAAACTCGCAGCGGTGGTACATGTTGAAGTTGTAGTGTCCCGGGTAGTTTGTGTGCAGGACGAACTTCTTTACCTGGTGAGTACGGGCGTCGAACAGCACGTCCTGAAATATACGGATGTGTTAGTGTTTACATACATTGGACATCAGAGTTGAAGGTGCCAGGGTGAGGCACCAGGTAGGGTCCCCGAGGTGGGGCACCAGGTTGGGTAATCAAGGCGGAGAACTATGCTGCGTGGAGATTTTCAGGGTGTGGCACGTCTGTGTATCGCCAGGTTAAGTAACCGGGCGAACAAGTGTGGAGCGCCAGGGTTGGGGATAACACTGACCAGTCCCAGAGTGAAGTAGTTGAAGAAGTAGTCGCTGGCAGGCGGCGGCCTCCTGCGCGCGGTGGGGCGGTGGATGCGCATCTTGTCGTCGGCCTTGTAGTAGGTGCGCGCGGGGGCGCCCAGCGCGGCGCACACGCGCTGCGCCGAGCTGCCGAAGCGCACCACGCGGCACACCGAGCGGGAGCCGCCGCCCTCCGTCAGGGAGCGGTTGGGACCTGCCGGCAGACAAACCTGACGGTTCTAATAGTTTTGATAAAACAAAAGACGAACGCAATCGAATTCGGTCTAACGCGCAACCCTATGCACTCCATGTCTTCACAAATGAGCCCTAAGCAATCTAAAGTGTTTTACCACTTTTGAAAGCGTGTCTTTGCAATCTTAATATTTCTTTGGGCACGGCCAAAGAAATATTAAGATTTCACAGGATTTTTTCGTCTGATATGACAAACTTGTACAAATAGAGGTGGTATGTACAGTTTTGTGGGTGCCCCTGTTTGCACGACGGACGGGCATACACGGATTTAAAAAGGCATCATGTTTTTCAAATATAACTTATTTATCAGAAGGAAATAAATAGAACAGTATATCTAAAGAAATAAATGTGTAAGTGTAGTGATATTTTTCTCGTATTTATCGTTGATGTAAGGTTTTTCAATAACACGAGAATATTTATTTTAGGACGTATGTCGCAACGCTGCAGTGTTAACAGAACATTAGAAGAAACCAAAATTATTAATTCTGATAGTGATGTGATAGACAAGTGGTATTTTATTTTGTAAGTAGATTAAACATAACACTTTTACACATCCAATACTTCTTGTCATTTTAAGCTAGATGAAGCCGGTGTTTCTGCCAGGAAAGGCTCGCTCACCCTCAGTGAACATGTGCAGGCGCAGCCCCTGCGTGGCGGTGGCAGTGCGCAACACATCGCAGCGCCGCAGGTGCAGCTGGTGGCGGTAGCAGGACAGCGGCAGCTCAGGAAGGGGCGCCCCGCACACGCTGCCGCTACTTGTACTGCTAGCCTGGAAATTGAACGCAGCTCTAAGCATAATGATACAATAGGGTAGTTGACTAAAAAAATCTAATTAGTCCGTCAGTCAGAGTTATATTTTTTTTATTATATATTGGACACGTATTTTTTCTTTTTGCACCTAATCAAAAAACGAAGACGATACAGTGCGTTGAAAACACGTGTGACGTCACTACGTGCTCAAATTTGAAGCACGCCATGACTTCACAAGCCCCGCTCCTGATCTTTGATGCTTTTTATCTTCGTTATTTTTTATAGATTTGAAAAAGCAAAAAATACGTGTCCAATATTTTTCGATAATCTAACCGACGGACTAAATAGAATCATATTTTATTCCCTCAGGAAACATCCCTATTGTAGCCGTATTTCCAGGGTTTCGAAATTGATCGAAAAAGTTACCGGGTCCTGGAACGAAAAGGGCATTTGAAGGAACACGGGGCCTTTCATCCGCAAGAGTATGACACTTCCCCTGCTCCGCTTCTTTGATTGCAATTTATAATTGCAAACTAAATCCAAACATAACATGCCACGCACAGACCCAGAGACAGTCAGGTCTCGCTGGCGAGTGATCAGCTTTTGTTTTCATCATCTTGAGGAAACACGTACTGCCCACTACAACAACTTGCAATGCACTACGGCCATCCAGTCGCACAGCCGCCCTGTTCACCGCGGGTCCACTTTAAAACCAAGGCCTTTGGGTTGCCAATGTAATGTAATGTTTGCTTCACAACAAGAAAAGCAATAAAGTAAAGATAGAACTGACCTGGTGTTGAGATCCATAGTAGATGGTGGTTCGCGAGACGACGGGTGAACCGCCGTTAGGGAACTGAAGCGAGCCTAGCCCGTGAGCGTAGCCAGGCTGGAACATAACATGCAGGTTTTATTACATAGAAGAGGAGGGACCCCATAGGATCAGTGCCTCATAAGGTTGCGGGATTTGTTCGAAAGAGTCATCGTGGCCCTGGAACTCAAACTAAACTTTCTAAGTCATAAGAACTGATCCGCTTTGCTTCCGCATTCGAATCCGAGAATTCTCATTCTGAAGTAGCCGTAGTACCTACTAGTAGTAGGTACTACGGCTACTTCAGGCTGTGGCCGTATTACGAAGTGCCAATGCTATCATGATTCGTGTGAAGGAAAGAGATAGTGCTATTCGTCTTGTGTAACTCCGTCTCTCTCTGACACAGAAATCATGATGGATTTAAGACGTCATAATAGGTCGCCTGGAGCCAGTTATAATAGGGTACTTTTTACGCGAGGGAAGCAGAGTGCTAATAAATTAATAGGTGGTCATACCTCAAATTTACTATCAACAGGGAAATAAAATGAGAGTCCCCTGAAGTTGAGCGCGAACAGGTGCCGCTGCGAGTCGTAGAGGCCGGGGTGCGTCGCGCCAAAGCAGTGCTCCACCTGCTCGATCGACGGTGAGATCTCCGGGGAGTTGAAACACATGCCACTGAAACAGAATGTATATAATGGATTATCCATTTATTTAATACTTACATCGACAACTATTCTGTGTCTAAAGAGTCAGACTTTAAAGCCTAAGGCATTTCCTTCCAGTCAACTTTTGGGTGATGCACAGGCGAATAAGTGCAAACAAATGTAACGCGATTAATAGATATATAATTAATAAATATTTATATAATACTAGCTGTCCCAGCAAACGCTGTCTTGCCATATAAAATAAAAAAAATGTAGTGGTGGGGGATCCCCTTTCTCATTTAGGGGTATAAAAAATAGATAGTAGGTAGCCGATGCTCAGACCTACTGAATATGCATATGAAATTTCATAAAAATCGGTCTAACCGTTTCGGAGTAGTATGGTTACTAACATTGTGACACGAGAATTTTATATATAAGATTTAAATTAAAAATACAATAATGTATACTCAAATGAAAAAAAAAACTCGAACACATTTCAACAATTGATACAAACCGAATACAAGAAAAAACATTTTTTTAAGCACGTGCTCTGTAGGTCAAATGAAGGTCCACCGCCACTGCTTTAGACCCAAGTATTCTGCAAATGCGTACCAAGTTTTATTAAAATCAGTTCATTCATGACAAGAATAAAGTCTTGTAAAATCAGCACGAATCTCCGTGAGGAGTTAATGCTTTATTACCACTGTTCAATGTTACCTTTGGACATTGACTCAGCACTCGGCCCGGCTCACGCGCGGTGTAGTTAAAATAATGGTTTGGTTGCATCGTACACGGAAAGGACACAAAGATTTTGTATAATAGTGTGCGTTAAGAAAAAGTAGTATAAAGCTGTAACATCAGATTTGAATTTTATATTCTTGTCTCATTACACTGGCTAAGAAATCTTTTGCCATCTCAGTCTCGGATCAGTCTCGTGAGTTTGCGGGACTGGCAGTGAATGTACTCTCCCCGAACCTGGAAATCCTGCCTAATATCCATCTGTAACTTTAGGTCACATGGTGCAGACATCCTGAACTTAGATAATTATATATTTAATTACTAGCACTTCAATCGCGACTTCGTGCGCGCGGATTTTCGTACTTTACAAACTAAATCCTCCTTTATTTTGACGTGGACCGTTCGCAGTTCAGCAGACTACTGCTGGCTGGTGACTGCTAAACCGGACAATCCTGTGGTGGCCTCAAATGAATTTAAGCATAGGGCTAAAGGACTACTTAAAAGCAAAATTACCGCTTGGCTAAGGGCATCGCCTGTGGGATACGGGCATAGAAATTGTCTTTGGATACGGGCCTCGGCTTAACGGGGTCATTGAGGGAGGGCAGCAAGGGACGAGTTATTCTTATTTGGTGGGTTTAACGCTAATGACTCAGCAGTGCGGGCTGGCTCGTTAAAAGTCGGGGATGGATGTTACGGGGGCGTCACGCTGGGCTTCGTCGGCGGGGCCGGAATATGGAACGCGGTCTTGTTTCTGTGTTTACGAATCGTGCTGGTTTCCACAGCACGGCTTTTTTGAATCACGGTGGTGGGGTCATCGGGTTCAAGTAAGGATTGCCGGTGTCGACGCATCTTGCTGATTTTGGAAGGAGCGTATCGAGCAGAGCTACACCCTACGATTCCTCTAAAGGGTTCCTCAAAAGGTAGTCGGGCAATTCGCGCTAACCGAAACATTTTCCTTAGGACTTTACTATCGCATTTTTATACCCGTTGTAACTTTTAAACAAACAAAAGGTCCGGTTTGAATCATTGAAAGTGTAATTTACATACATGTACATAATCAACCTTAAGTATCAAACCATTAAATGGATAAGGATTAATCTCATGGAACCACTGCCTCTGCCTAATTCATTGGGACATACCAGCATGATTTTATGTTATTACTAGCTTCTGCCAGCGACTTCGTCCGCATGGAATAGTTTTTTTACCCCCGATTTTGAAACTCTCAGCCCGATCGGTTTAAAATTGACAAAAGATAGACATGCTGTTTCGGGATATTTTTTAGATAATTTTATGTAGAATATTTCCGTAATACATGATTTCTATGTAACTTTAACCATTAAGGCTACACACGCGACGGAAGCTTAAAAAATGGAGTAACTTCTTCCGTTCTCCCAACATTTTCCTTCACTGCTCTGCTCCTATTGATTGTAGCGTGATGAAAAGTATACTATAACCTGCCCAGGAGTATGAAGAATAATTGCACCAAGTTTCGTTAAAATCGGTCGAGTAGTTTTTGTTTCTATAAAGAACCTACAGACAGACAGACAGACAGACAAAAATTTTACTGATTGCATTTTTGGCACCAGTATCGATCACTAATCGCCCCCTGATAGTTATTTTGAAAATATATTCCTTGTAAGTATAGATAAGTAATACCATCACGAAATACCCTAAAATCATAACATCGGAGTACATTAACATTCAAGACGTACTCGAATGGGCACAGTCACATTAGCCCGGCCTTGTGTGGACATGGAAATACTCGCTCGCATTATAATGTCATTAGGTCGTACTGCGATACTGTTGCGAAGATAGTAACGTTATGATGTTACTAACAGCATATTATTAAGTGATTTACTTATTCGTAATTAATCTATACTTAATATTATAAAGCTGAAGAGTTTGTTTGTTTGTTTGTCGCGCTAATCTCAGGAACTACTGGTTCGAATTGAAAAATTCTTTTTGGGTTGAATAGACCATTTATCGAGGAAGGCTTTAGGCTATATATCATCACGCTTAAGCCAATAGGAGCGGAGCAGCGATAAAGAATGTTTTAAAATCGGGGATTTCACGGGGACGAAGTCGCGGACAGAAGCTAGTTCTGAAATATGGATGCTACATTTAACAAATGGGTCATTTTTTTTTTTCATCTGCCTATACTCATAATATAAAGAGGAAACGACGGGTGGCCGTTTTGGGGGACTGTATTTATGTAAAATTTGACTGTCAAAAAGTGCTGGCTGACTAGTTTCAAGAAATGACTTTTGATTCCGATTTTTTATTTTGAAATATTTGTTTGTTTGTTTATTTGTACCGTATAAGCTTCGAAACTACCGACCAATTTTCATTATTTTTTGACCAATGTTAAGCTATATTATCAGCGAGTAACATAGGCTATATTTTATCTCCGTATTCCCGCGGGAACGGGAACCACGCAGGTGCAACTGCGGGACGCTGCTAGGTACATTTTTGTATAGGTCACAGGTTTTAGATTTGAAATATCGAATGAAAAGCTTGAACCGCGATATGAGTGAATAAAGCCAGGACAAATAAATTTCAAGTATTATTTACATTTTTGTTTTAATAATAAATTGAATTAATTAAAACATTAACGAAATCTTGTCGTCTAGTTTTTATTTTATTTTCTTGTTCACTAAAGTCAAGCACTTTGTTTGTCACACTAATGTTTGTACTTAGTAAAATTCAGCTATGATGCAGGTTATGTAAAGATCTCAACACACCCAAAACGATCTGACCTTCGTATTTTGCCCAACAACGAACCCTAAAATACACAATAATTAAATCTTAATCTACAGAATTAATACAGGCTACTATTTTTAATCGACCGTCAAATTGAAACAACTGTACCAGATCATGTACAAGACTGGAATTCTGTTCTATAACAAATTAATTTATATTCCAACCGCGTTTCTCACACAATGCAAGCTTTGACTACGCTAGTCTAGACGAAAGGCTAACACATTTTTTTCTAATGATTACATCGAATAGAATACTAATGGTCATAGTCAATGTTTGACCCATCTCGTCCCTTTGTGTCTGTACCCCATAGGGATGCCCTACGAGAAAGCCGAGGTCCGTACATACAGTATATCTCAGTGTGTAGTTGCTTAGTCTGAAGTTTCTTTTAGCCCTGCCTGGAGGCTTTAATTTATACTAAAGCTACCACGGACGAATCTGGCTGAGCAGCGGGCGTACTATGAGGTGTTAAAATGTGAGTCTTCCGAGCGAGAAAGAGGGATAGAGTTATACACCCTATATAGCTCCATCCCTTTTTCTCGCTCGGAAGACTCACGTTTTAAGACGTCATGGTACGCCCGCAGATCATCTCATTGACTGTCGCAGGTCAATAAGATGGTTTTATAGTTTATTCTAAGATGGTGCATACAAATCTGTCGCGTGGCAACGGTGCTAGTACACCCATATTTAGCCAGTTATCTTTTAGTCCATGGAATGGACTGCGAGCCTATAGCCATGATAATAATCCTCCCGACGAATTTCAATCGCGGTGGCCGGTCAAGTCAACCGAGATGATCCTAGTACGCAGACATTATTAAGGTTCGTGTGTGCGTAGGCCCAGTACCAACGGGTTAACGATATTTCCGAGGCATGGGGGTGTCACACCACCACATGGTACCAAGCTTCTGGCCTAGGGGGAGGCAAGTCAGACTTTTTAAGTTAGATCTTCCGCGACTGTTTCATACACACTACACTAAGATACTGAAACATTAGGTACCTATCTATATGTAGGGTGTAGTACAAACAGCCACAAATCATTCTTCTTTATAGGTAGTTAAATACATAAAAGTAAATTTGAATATGCACTTTTATCTATACTAATATTATAAAGAGGAAAGATTTGTATTTTTATATTTTTGTACTCTAACTACTGAACTATTTCTGTATCTCAAAAACTACTAAACCGATTTCAAAAATTCTTTCACCATTAGAAAGCTACGTTCACCCTGAGTAACATAGGCTATATATTATCCCCATATTCGAACGGTAACTACGCGGGTAAAACCGCGGGGCGCTGCTAGTTTTACATAAATTATTTAATTCGTTTTTTATGACAATTGCACCATGCATTTTGCCAATGTTTACTGTGCGGTTTATTCAAAAGTTAGCACACATTAAGGCCCCATTTACACTTCGATTAGTGATTAGGCGAGTTCGTAAATTTTCTGCAAGATTTTCAGGGGGGGCAGCTGCACCACCAATTTCCTAACTATGGGCTGCTACTGAGAAATTCCATATAGAAAAACTAACTTACTCCCTTGTTGGACCCGGAAAACGAATCCGGACGTCATACTTAGCATTAGCATTACGATTGCAACTAATAGATCATTGAGACAGTATTTACATGTGTGAACCTTGCTCACACACCCACACGCTTATACCTACAACCTCAAATGACCATCAACACCTAACGATCCGTATGGTTAATTAATATTCTAAAAGTAATTTATCTATACTTAATATTATAAAAAAGAAAAAAAATATTTGTTTGTACCGAATGAGCTCCGAAACTACCAGCCCGATTTTAACTATGTTTTCACCATTCATCAGCAAGTAACATAGGCTATATTTTATCCCCATATTCCCACAGGAACGGGAACTACGCGGGAGAACCGCGAGGCGCTGCTAGTGTATTACAAACGTGCAAGAGACTCACCTATATCTAAGTTTAACTAGTTTCATATTGTAGATCTCTATTACTTTAAGACGTTGCGCTACCGGGTCGAATATCAACCGGATCCCATCTTGAGGCATATTTATTACTAGGTCTACTGATAACGGGTTCTGGAAAGAAGAAAAACGTATTATTAGAAAAGAAAGGCGTAGTATCATCATCATGATAACAGCCAAACGACATCCACTGCTGGACATATGTAGGTCTCCACCAGCAACGGCATATCGACAGTTCCTTAGTTCCTCACATAAAGCGGATTCCAGCGGCCTTCATCACGTCATCGGTCCGCCTTGTAGGAGGATTACCTACGTTACGCCTTCCGATATACTTTTCGCTGGTCTCGTCAACCAGCTTAGCTTTATCGTACCTAATAAAGCTTTAATAGGGAACACCATAAAAATACGAGTAAGTTTATATCTCACCTGATCACTATAAAGTACTTGTACTCCTCTTATTGTGCCCACTTGACTCTGAATGATGGCCACTGACTGAGAGAAATGCATCCCTGAAACGCAAAGAAAGAATGCAATTAGTTTTTTGGGTTAGATAGCAAAGTTGGTGATCCACATGATCATAAGTAGCCAGGTGTGTATGTAGCAGCATCTATACTACCACATAACAGGGTAGTTGACTAAAAAAATATGTCCGTCAGATAGATTTCCAAAAGATATTGGACGCGTATTTTTTCTTTATTCACGTGAACAAAAAATAAAGACCATACAGCGTGCAGCGTGTTGAAAACTCGTGTGACGTCACTACTCGCTACAATTTTTACCGAGCCGTGACGTCACAAGCCCCCACTCCTGATCTTTGATGCTTTGTATCTTTGTCAGTTTTTATAGATTTGATAAAGGAAAAAATACGTGTCCAATATTTTTCTATAGTCAAACTGACGGACTAAACATAATCATATATTTTTGCTCAGGAAACATCCCTATTATGTTCATATGGTTATGGTTATCCTACATTGCGCTATCAAAGTTCTCCCTGCGATTTAAACAATTACAAGCCCGACAGGAACCATCGAGCTGGTGCCCATTAGACACAACATACACTTCGTTGGAGGATCCTCCCATTTCTATGGAGATCTGAGGGACTCAACACCCTGTTCCGTATGCCTCATTAGTAGACCAGGGTAGAAGCCTTTAAAAATAATAAAAAGTGAAATAAAATAATAGTAGGATAAAACCCATTAGAAAAGGAGGAGAATATTATAAAAATTAAAGGAAAAATAATTTACGGGCGATCTGAGGTCGGGAAGGGGGGGGGGTGAGGTTTTAAGGGTAAAAACACATAGTTATAAATAGGCATCTACGCATATAATTTAAAGAAGATTCTACAACTTTCTCTAAATATTGTAGATGTCTTATTAAATATTAGTTTTATTAACTTATTTCTTGGTTAATTATAGTAGTATATTTTGATTTGCAGTTTTTTTTTATCAACGTGACATGTAATCTTACGTTTTTCGAGTAATTAAAGTGTAAATTTTAATAAATAGACCAAAATTGTATATAATAATTTAAAAAAAATCGATTCGAGTTTTTTCGATTTTTTGCATTTTCTGAGAAGATTTACTATAGTAACATATATATTTTTTTTCACCATCGGAAAGTAGAGATTTCAACGAACAGAAAGCATACCAACTTTTTGAAAAAAGCTGATATTTTGACGGGTGAATTTTTGATTGAAAATTAGGGTGCTTTTTCGATATTAATTCAAAATAAGGCGAAAAAATAAATATTTCTAATCAAATAAATTACAGCGTATTTGGGACATAAAAAGGTAAGTTTTCACCAAATTTCGTGACAAAAAAAAATAATTTTGTAAAAGATAAAAATAAAAAACCAAAAACTTGGTTTTTTGAATTTTTCTCCTAAATTTTGAGGTTATGTGAAAAAGTGTAAATACAAAAGTTTTAGATCTTTTTATTACCTACAACTTTGCCATTTGACTTTTTTCCATAGGACTTTTAGTTTTGCCGAAAATCGAGATAAGCCGTTTTTTACCCTTAAAACCTCCCCCCCCCCTTCCCGACCTCAGATCGCCCGTAAATTATTTTTCCTTTCATTTTTATAATATTCTCCTCCTTTTCTAATGGGTTTTATCCTACTATTATTTTTTTTGGTTTTAAAAATTATCGACCCTGGACTATAGGTTGTTAGTCCAGAGATAATGGTGCTTTGGAAAAATTCCGGAAGCCATTCCTAAGTTCAGGGTTCGTTTTAAGCGTTCCGTACCCGAAGTGTAAACAATGAAACCGTATTACTAAGACTCCATTTTCCGTCCGTCAGTCTGAATCAGCGGGCAGTAATATACAGTTAACCGAGAGAGCACATTAAAAAAATGGCCCTAACCCAAATACAAGATGTTTTTTTTTTGCTTATGGTACGAGTATACTAGCAGCGCGCCGCGGTTTCACCCGCATAGTTCCCGTTCCCGTGGGATTATGGGGATAAAATATAGCCTATGTCACCCAGGGATAGTGTAAGTTCCCAACAGTGGAAGAATTATTCAAATCGGTTCAGTAGTTTCGGAGGAACTCAAACTTGACCGGTTCTTTAGAGAACACCAAAACGAAAGGAAAGTTATTCCTTTCGATCTGAAGTAATCATTAAGACCTTGAAGACATTTTCCACAATTTCGTGGTATTCCAATTTCCTGCTACATCATAAAAACTGGAAGCCGAACTTTATTCATTCACCCTTTTTTTTCTGGATGGGAATTCATCAAATGACTTCTCCCGCTCTGGGCGGAGCGGAAGGGAGTGTCAGACTCTTACTTAATAAAACCCGCCCGTGATCCTTCTTGTGCCCTTTACATTCCGGGGCCCCGGTGACTCTTTCGAACAAATTCTGCAGCTATTCATTCACCCTTAAGAGATGTTTTGAGAATTGCTAAAAATATTCTGTTTTTATCTATTAACATTTTGTCTCCATGCAGATATAGGAAAAGAATGAAAAAACATGTTTTGTAGCAGTTCCTTCACTTGTCTTAGCAATAAGAAATATTGTTTATGTTGTTGTGAGTGTTTACTTCGATATAAGTACCTACTGAATTACTTATTATCTTTTTCTTAATTGTGCTTTAAATACTACTTGTATACGTGATTAATTTATAAGTGCTTAGGGTAGTGTTAGAATGAGCAATAATAGCAAGACAGGTGCGCTATTAATACACCTCGGAAGATATTTTTGGGATACGAATGGGGCCCTGAAATCGAGATTATAAAGCGTGTTGGAATCTTCAGGCTAGAATGCTACATGCAATAGAACAGTCGTCTAAGACTGTTCTATTGCATGAAGCATTCCGAATATATGTACGCGTTCGAAAGAGTCACCGCGGCTCTGGAACGTAAAGGGCACTACGAGGAAAACGGATAGGTTTTAGTCAGTAGGAGTCTGACGCTCCCTTCCGCTCCGAACAGAGCGAGAGGGTTTCCAAAGATGGCATTATTTTAAGGACGGATATTTTATATTCTGCGCAAGCTATTATCCCATCTTATTATAGGATTTTCTCTTACTACAATTCCCTAAATTAGATGTCTAGGGGCCGTTTTCTTACTTGAGTATTTAGAGTAAAGATCGTATCAAACTGTAATGCCAAAGTTTCATAGGTTTTCAGGCTACAGTGTAGTTTGATTTTAAAGTCATAAATCAGAAATCGGAAGTAAAACAATAGTAGCAAGTAACTTGAACAATGTATTATGTCAATTGCGTATTTTCAGCGATTGAAACAAACTCTCAAGAGTACAATTAGACAGTCTTAAAGAATCGACAAATGACGACGAAACGAATCTCTTACAGCACCAAAAAATGCTCACAACACAACAAAACTTCCGATTCAGTATAACAGTAAATTTTCCTGTGTGGAAAAAACAGCTAACATTTCTATTCCTCCTAACTTCAGACATCTCAGGCGTGACGTCACTTGTTTATGTTATGAAGCAGATAAAAAAGAACACGTGACCCGCACGTGTTAGGACATGATTAGGACAACAATGATAAACAGTTAAGGAGACAGTGGCCGCGGAAAGTTTATACTATTCCTGTATCGATAAACCGTACAAATTAATGCTATTAAAAAACATCACAGCACTATTAATATTAAACTCTATTTTTTTTCTACATAAATCTCAATTTCAAGGAGCATCATCTTCGTATCTGCGGTCGAGAGTTCGAAGCAAACGTGTATGTAGTGAATACAATAATTCGTAAACCTTTCTTATTGGTTGGACTGTTTGCTTTCTGATTTTCGACTCGTGTAACCGAACTCTTTGTTGCGATAAGGAAAAGTATTCAAGTACATGCGAACAATATTTGGAATATTACGGTGTTTCTTTAAAGTTCCCGACAAGCCTTGTAAATGCTGAAGCTGGTTAAAGGAGGAAAATGTTGTCATGGCAACAATTACCGCTTTAGAAATCTCGATTCAAAGGACCAAAGCGCTTCAAATTCTCTGGACTTATGTGTTAAAACCGAGTTTCAGGTTTTACTGATTAAAGATGATATATCTGAAATGGGGTTGAATACCAAGATGCCACTCCAAATAAATCGAGATAAAGGCAAGAACATTATGTAAATGATGATTTTTAGCCTTAGAATCATAGTTACAGAATAAGTGAATGCAAGCTGAACCAACTTTCACAACACTAGTTAATTTTATAGCCTTCTTCGATACAACAGAATATGTTTACTAAACAAAGATTTGTTATTGGTTTTGTATACAGAAAAAGGTAGTAGATTCATATTCAGCTGTTTATTATTCAGTGTCAAGTCGTAAACAGTTGACCGAAAAAGATATATTTTATTGATATGGCGTTGGGTCAATAACCGTTAACTGTATAATTTAATCAAGTTTATAGCGTTATGGACTTATGGTACAGTGTTTTGGCACACAACTTTGGTTTTTAATACCCTAATTTGTGCCCCAATACTGGACCGAGGCGAGAGGAAGGGTTGCCCAGGACATTCTGTCCAAGTTTGAAAGGCAAACGAGATTAGATCGTCACATCAACTTCTCCGCGATCGAACTCGACGGTGACTTCCTCCGTCAGGCGAGCAATGAGTGACGATCTTCACCCATTACTCCAGCCATTCCCACTTCAGCCTAAGTTGTCCCTTAACAGGATGCACGAGGACTGAATGGGCCAGGATCGTCAAGCGGTACATGAAGACGGTCATCGTAACCGAGACAGGCTTAAAAAACACAGGCGTGATGATTTGGGCTCTTTGCGTAATCCTCATAGGTAGATTGAACGGTGAAGGCAAGAGATAATGGTAGTTGGAAAAAGATGGGGAGGGCTTTTTTCAGCAGTGGGACAACATAACAAAAATATGACGCAAAATTTGCATCAGTGACTAAAGAGTTAAAGTGGATGTTTTAGAAAAACAGGTCTTCCAAAATTTGTAGTCGGTGGTATTGGCATGTCACGCAAAGGAATATGAACTTCGTGAGGAACCCTTTGAGTCTAATAAAACGCCATCGTTTGTGAAAGATGATTTGGCTAGAAAGTTGATGATTATTGAAATTACGGCGAATAGAGATGTATGGAAGAAGAAGACAGAGATCAGGGCAGATGAATGATAATGGTTAAATGGCATTTTCGCCTTGGTTACGTAATAAGCGTCATTAAAGTCAGATCATTTATTCCAAGAACTAAACTGACCCGCGCAACTTCATTTGCTGCACATAAGAGAAAAAAACGTTTTTGCAACATTTTTTATTGATGTTCGGCTCTTATTGGTGCTATTGATGATGTTAGTTAATAGCCTATAGTCTTCCTGGGCTATACAACAGTAAAAAAAAACGATTTCAATTCTTGAGATAAGGGCGTTCAATCACCAACCAAAAAAACTAACTATATTAGTATAAATAGATAAGGTCTGACCAGTTAATATGAAATAAAGAGTTAACGCTCTTAGACAAGTTTATATCAGCAAAAGTTTATGAGCTCCTGCTGGCAACATTGATTAACCTGTCTTCCAATATTTGCTTGCAGTCAACGCACCTTAAAAAAGGTGACGCAACGTGCGGATAAAGATATGATATAATTACGCGTTAACAATGTATCATAATGGCTAAAATTTAGGCTGAATTTTGAAAACAAAAACATGTTGTTTACTATGATACCGATCAAGGTTACTCTAGAATGACAAACGCTATGTTATTTAACGTTGTTTGGAAGGAATACGCAGTTTGGCCATTGGGAATACGTGTTTGAAAATTTGCGTATTTATTTGAAGCTTAATGGCTAAAAAGTGACGGATTTTGGTGAAGCTTCGGTAATGGTTAAGAATAACTAAAATATGAAGCTCTTTTAAAATCATCATGTCTGCCGAAAGACATCCACTATAGGCCTCCCCCAAGTATCAACTACATCGAGCGACCCTGTGAGTCTTGCATCCAGACGATTCCCGCGACCCTTTCACTAGATCATAGGACCACCTTGTGGGAAGCCTCCCAAGGCTGCGTCTGTTCGTACACGCGGTCGTCACTCCAGAAACTATCGTTCCCTTCGACTATCTGTTCTGCGAATATGTGCTGCCAATACCTTGGCTGACTGTTCAAGTTGCAACTTTTTAATTTTAATGCCTCTTTGACCTCCTTGCACCTTTGTACAGTGCGATCCTAGATTTGAGGTGCAAGTGGGCCTTTGTACCTAGTTTACCCACTGGTATAATTTTACGATGACTAAAGTAAACGGTAGACTGAATTAAAACTCAGATATCGACCTACCGTACACTTCCGATGTACATATTTTTGCAACCTAAAGCAGGTTGTTAAAAACATCGGAAGTGTGTCTTTTCAATAGTTAAAGTTCGCCCATCAGCTCCTTTGCTAAATCTTACATTTAGATATTATTTTGCAACATAAAATAAATTGCAAATGATATAAATACAGACAGAAAAACTCTTTGTCTCTTCACGCTTCTTAGTTTCAAATACAAAGGACGAATAGGACACTGGACAGACGGCTGGCTAACTAATATCGATTCGGTTGTTTTTTTGCAAATGCTACGTAAACTGGTTCGTGGCTGCATCTATAATTATGTGGCTAACAGAACCCCTGTTAGACGTATAGTCATTACAGACGCCATTCCTTACTGAATTATTAATCTCTCACTGACTAGAGAGGACAATTTTTACCACCGGGGTATTCTTTTAAAAGTTGCTACTTTGTATTGTACTTTTCCGTCATGAATAACCCTAAAGATGATGCTTTGATTTTAGTTGAGCTACCATTCTTGATGTGGAATCGGACATAACTATACCAACGCAATATACTTATGTCTGACTGGCATCGATCGAAGCATACAAGAAGCCGCTTATATTAGTTCAAATTGTCTTTTGATAATGACGGTTTAAACTCTGAAAACTGCCCCATATACCTTACTGCCTCTCATCTCTACATTATAGGCTCTTATCCAATACAATCCTAACGGCAATGTTTCGGGACAGTATACATATCTTCCCTTCTGATTAAGCAGATTCCAAGGTTATATTAACCTGGTATATTCTTCGTCGTACATTATTTTATTAAGCTTCAACCAGAACACTGCTGATGGTTTCGATGTAGAGCATCGAAACCATCAGCAGTGTTCTCGCAAACCGTTACAGCCGCTATGGCGCAGAGAGCACGACAAGAGAAGGCCTGTTCTGAGATGTGTATCCAAACCGTATTGTGGATTTGTTGCTCATTGAAGTGCCCCACCTGATCAAATAATATCTGTGTAACATTATAGCATAAACAGGTGCATCAGGTTTTAGCACGTGAGCGACCACGATATCCGTTTTAGTATGTATCTAGTATTATGATATTTAGATTTATTGTAATATTGCTTTTCTTATACACAAACAAGTTTCTGATGAGACTTGAGTGATATAAAAACAACAGAATAGCGGTTCAAAAGAAAAGTGGCTCGATCATCATAGGGTTTTGTAATAATGAACCCAAAGAACCAAATTCTAATTCTTAATTCTTTGCGTTAAATGACGAGCGTTTAGGCCACAAGTAGATTGGTATACACAGACTTCAAGACTACACGTATTCTTAGGTCTATGATAATTATGAAGTCGATAAAGTGAAAGACTAAAGACTGTTTGAACTTGTTTGGTTTGATCATACCATGTTTGGGTACGTAACTTTAAGCTTGGTAAGAAATTAAATTCAATGAATCCGTTTCATAACTCGAAAAGCTTATAATTATGTTAGCTAAAGCTAATAGAATTTTAGTTCTTTCTGAAAAGAAAAGCTTTAGCTAACAGAACTTCATACAATCATAATCTTTTCCCAACTACCGACAAACAAACACCGAAAATGATATAATAGTAACACATCAAAGAAGGAGGAGTCGAATCAATTTCAATTACTTAATGAGTAATCATCATCACATGATCTGCCTAGCCTTTTCCCAACTATATTGGGGTCGGCTTCCAGTCATACCGGATTCAGCTGAGTAGCACTATTTCAGGTGGAGCGATTGCCTACCAGACCTCCACATCCCATTAACTGGGTAACACGGTACTTTTTGGCAAGACTGTTATCAAATTTTCTGAATTCTGACAATCCATAACAGTAACAACTGCCAAAGGTAGATGACAGCCGGGACCAACGGATTAACGTGCTTTCCGAGGCAAGGAGGGAACTCGATATGTTAAGATGGTCATCCATCCACAGACCGATCCAGAGACTCGGCAAGCGCTGCTTAACCTTGAAGGTCGACCCGTGCGGCAGTTGTTCTTTAGCTAAGAGCTCCTCACTAATTTCATACAATCGCGCCTGGAAAAACTACTAGGTGACTCAGACTATTAGATGAAGACAGGTAGTATTATTAGAACTCTCTCACTAACTAGAACGCAAAATCTCAAACCTAAAAAAACGTGTGTTAAATATCTGCTACCGGAAATTCCATCATGCTCCAACGCTTTGTCCAGCAAGTTTGATGCGAATGAGAAGTGACACTTGGCACTGTCGCCAACTAATATTTGTGTAATGCTTACTATTACTGGAGCTTCTATTCTAATGGGATTGGAGCACAAGGGTTAAAAGGGCACATTCTAAATGCTAAGAAAGTCTCAAGGTAATGCTCTAAAGGTTTTGCTGCTTTGAGAATTCTAGTGAACCAGTTTTAACGCCGCCACTTTAAAGCTGGGTTGTGAATTCAAAATCAGACGATATTTTACTTTGTATTTAAAATCACTATTTCATCACCGCTGATCTCAAGACGGTAAGAGGTTAGCATGTCCTTATCCAAAAAATAGAAGACTGTTAAATCCGAAAGCACCATAGAAATAATATATCTATGGAAAGCACTCAATGATTTTGGTCTTACGAAGTTAAAACAAATGCAAATCGGGCTCGTGCATGACGGGTTCCGTACCATTTAACACTATGTTTTCTTCTAATTTCAGCTGTCTACCTATTACGGTTCATGAGAAACAGCCCGCTGAAAGACAGACGGATGGACGGACAGCAGAGGCTTAGCAATAGGGTCCCGTTGGCCTTTGGCACGGAACGCTACAAACAGATGTATTGCGTTGAGTTGTGGACACGAAAACCACAAGATTGGAGCTCTGAAATTGCCGTTTCGCGATTTCAGAGCACTAATTTCGTGTTTTGCCGCGGCAGACCACGAAGATGATGACGGGACGACTTGGATAATTTGCCTTTGAAAATTAACGAGAACTGGCACGGAACCGGGAATAATGGAGGAAGGCATTTCCAAACCAGTGTGAAGGTTCAAACTAGTTATAATCTATACTAATATTATAAAGCTGAAGAGTTTGTTTGTTTGAACGCGCTAATCTCAGGAACTACTGGTCCGATTTGAAAAAATCTTTCAGTGTTAGATAGCCCATTTATCGAGGAAGGCTAAATATCATCACGCTAAGACCAATAGGAGCGGAGCAGTCATGAAAAATGTGACACAAACGAAGTTGTGCGGACAGCTAGTTATATAATAACTTTGATTATGTGAGTATCTAAAATAGACTCGCTTCAGAGGACAAAGCACTGCGTCCATTCACAACTTGGGAGAGGCCAATGTCAAACATTAAAGTAATACTTTTGATTAATGGATTCGCCAAATTGAATAGTAACAAAGTGTGACTTTTAATGTCGCGTTTTATCATGATTGTATAATCTGTTAAGCTACATGATAGCTAAACAATGTATGTTATAAATAAGGCATGTAATGTTACTAAGTACTTTTTTTAGCTTGCATACTTAAATGAAGACAATAGGTTCCCAATAAAAAAATCTTGTCAATGGTTTAACAACAGCATTGTTTTTTTATTTTTTATTTGCTAATGTATGATGTGTCACACAACTTGTATGAATGTGATCCACATTTGAAATTTTATTTCTTTTAAATCTTTTGTAGAATAATACTTACAGTTTTAGCCAGTCCTTTTACAACTTCCTTCTTTAAAAAAAGTTTTTTGAAGAAGGAAGTAGTAAAAGGACCATTAATAGAACTATTTTAAAATATTAGCTCCCAATGTGTACTAGGTACCTATATAATATACCAAATCAAAAATTACATATAAATTGATGCTTTCATAATAATGCACCAATAAACACACAAAATTAAAAACAATAAAAAGACACAACAGTGATGCAATCACTTGAAATAGTCATCGCCTGATAACACACTACCGTAAACAAACTTAACATTACTGTTCATATATTTTTATAACAACACATTTAAATTACAATCCTTATCACTTTGACTGCAAATGCAAGTTTGCTAACCAGTGCGAGGATAATGACTTTGTTTCTTTGTTACTGTTTAAACTAACTGATTCACTTTTTAATCGAGTAAAGCTTTTGTCTTTTAGTTTATCTTGCCTTTTCAATAAAATAATTTGAAAACAGATTTACAAAGTATTTAATTTTAAAAGGTAAGCTTCGTCTCTCGTTCATTATTACCATCATATCATATTCAATCTTTCAGCTATGTACATATCTATTTCCCTCGTCCATGTGTCACTGAGGGGTGCCAACTGAAAAGCAGCACTGGGTTTCCAACATACAGCAAACACTGAGATGGTAACCCTTTTAGATTAGACACACTCAGCGCGATTTTACTGTATTATTCTTCTCTTTTGAGCAGTGGTGGCCAAGTGGTAACGGCCCCGACTTACGAATTTTATGTGGCGGGTTCAAACCCAGCCAGGCGCGCATTACTTTGTGTAATTAATTATATCACCACTGCTCTCATAACGGTGAAGGAAAACATCGTGAGGAAACCGGCATGTCCTAGAACCAAAAAATTCGAAGACATGTGACATTCGCCAACCCGCACTGGGCCAGTGTGGTGGATTACGGCCCATTCCCTCTCCTAGAGAGAAGGCCTGTGTCCCAGCAGTGGGAACGTTAAAAGGCTGATTATGCTTTGCTTCTCTTTTACTCTGTGTTTACTGTATTGTCATGTGTCTGTGTCGGATAAATATTTGGGCGCCCAGCCCAGCATTTATGTACCTACCTATCTATCATTGAAGAATGTTATTATTCAATTCAGTACCAGAAATTACTTTTTACAGAGATATATCCTAACAAGTAAGCTTTTTTTAAATCAGTTGTAACAAAAATATCTGTAACATTGGCAGTTTTTAACTTTCTAGGACACAAGAGAATCATGTCTGTTTGGACTAAAAACAGTATTTATTATTCTGTCCACTAGAATATAACATAATATTTAGAGGAAAAATTAACTTATTATTTCAATGTTAGTTAAGTGTACAACTGATGTTAAAATTGAGTTAAGCCAATCAGAAAACCAAAAAGGTTTCTTATTAGTTTTATTTGTTCCAAGCCAAATGTATCTTTTCCTTGTTTCAGTTTCCATACTCCATATTGGATTGCTATTAAATAAAAGTAATAAGTTATAATTTAATACAATAAATTAATGTTACTAATAAATAGTATAATGAATATAATGAGGTAAAAATATCAAACATTTGTGGCGTGGCTTGGTTTGCATCTAACCAGGTTAACTTATCTAATTGTCTGTGCCATTTCAAATAACATAATTATAATTATCTGTTGTCCTATTTTCGAAAATACCTTTCTATTTTTCACTGCAATAAAAGAAAAAAAAGATATATTTACAGATCATACAGTCATGGGCTCCGGCAAGACTATTTACAGGAGGGTACATCATTATAACCTTATAACCATGCCTCTAGTATGATAGGTTTACTATTGGCCATTCAGAGAAACATTTTTTTTAAAGGGTATTCTTTCCTGAAATACTACTGTCAAGCAGTATGCTAACTTACTACAAAAGGACAATACTCTAAGTCAAAGATAACTGTTTAACACAAGGCCTTATAATCTTATTTCGTAAGAAAAATAATTACACCAACATATTTACTTTAAAAATTGCATCAGTCTAACTAAATAACAGGTAGGTAATAGAAATGTAGAAGTGTTTTCTGAATCAGCCAGAAGTAAATAAGCAGTTAATTTGACTAAAATCCAAATAGGTGTCATATGAATTCTCATAGTAAACACGAAAACAACGCAATCTACTAATTTCACGGTCAAGATTAGCAATAAAAAATAAACAGCACAGACTAGCGAAACAAAGGCTGATCGTGACACTACCACAGAAAAAAAATCAATGCTGCACAAAGGTAAGAATTACTATGCTTATCCCACATTCAGTGTAATTCAATAATAATGACAAATATTCGTTAAAATCTCCATTGCGTAAGACACCTCCCGTAGAAATAAAGCGCAAATTCTTGACGTAAGAAATAAACATACGCGGTCCTTACCTAGAACAAATTCCCAGGCATCACAGCCTAGAGAGCGTTCAGGGACGATTTCCAAATCCAACATCTTGCACAAAACACTAAACACAAACTAAACTAACTAACTTTCACTTTAAAAAAACGTTTTTTAACGCTAAAATTCGCTATTACGCTGCCTTTTCTTTGTTTGCCAACTTTAGTTTTCAACCATTTTGTATTTGTCAGAGGAACTGTCATTACAAACAGCTGATTGTATTTTGCCAGATCCGAACTGGAAAGGTTTGTTTTTTTTTACTAAGATTCACATAGCACTCACACTAAAAAATGGTTAATGCAATAGTTTACGATTCTAAAGTTATGCGAAAAACAGGGTATTTATGTAAAATTAATATGCCTATGTTTTACATTTGCTGTCTTCTATTATCTACTCTGCAACCCAGGCTTGTGCGTCGTATAAAAACAGAGTACATAAACACGAATAAAATTACTAAGGAATAAGTCCTTGACTGATACCGATCAATGCCTATAAACAATCAACATAAACTGTGAAGTCAACAGCTAGACTAAATTAATTATTTCAAATTCAGTCCTGGTAAAATCGAGTGACGCATGCGTACCAACCATGACAGAAGAAATAATGTTGTAGACTCTGTTTTATGGACGTCTCTTTCTTACACGTGAAAATTGAGCCTTACCATCTCTTTCCTATCAACAGTTTACATGCTATCTCTTTTTGATTCACTATAAACACGACACTTTGTCTCTATCCGTCGGACTTGTTATTGATAATTGGGTAGATATTGTGACTTATTCACAACAGTATTTTTTTGTATCCATGTCGTGTTTTTCCAGTGTAGTTTTTGAACAGACAAAACTGAGACAGAAATGTATATAGCGAAATTAAAATAGCTTGAATTAAAATGCATTATTTATGTCATGGTATGTGCGTCCCTGACTGAATCACTGTTCCTAGGACGACCTAGACAGCACGTCTAGGTCTAAAATAACATTCTAGAACTAAATTGCTATGTATTTATCGATGGTACTGATATGTTTTGTAGGGCTGCAGCTTTCGCTCAGTTTCCCGCCATTCTCAAATAACCTTGGAACGATCTCTGACGCCCACTGGCCTACGTAATGTTATTATTACACAATAACATGTTTATTTACTTCGGTATAGAAATCACAAATTTTTGCATAAACGGGCATCAGAGGACTTTGAACAAGTAATCAAGAGATTCTCTTCATTTATTTCGGGTTGGTTATCGCTGTAATTGTAAATATCAGCGGCTATGTATATGTTATGTTAGAAAAATATCAGCTTTACCTAGTTGCGGTAAAATCTTCACGCTTTGCGCCTCAGGGACAAGCAAAACAACGGAAAATTACTCGCTACGTATAATTCTTAGTAACTGGAGCATTTTGCCTGTGTTTCAATTTGCATTTGTATTGGAATGCATGCGAATAAATAATAAGTACCTACCTGACAACTTACCTAAAGACTATTGGTTCAGGGATGTTTACCTGACACTCACTCATAGAAATATATATCTATGCACTCACTAGTGCAATTTTACCTACAGATAAAAGTAACCAACGAAAAATTGTCGCAGTTAAGGGTAGATAGGTCGTTCTCCTTCTCACACCTCTGCGACAGTTCAACCAGCTACCTATATATGTGAGCCAAAGACTACAATTTAATAAATAAAATTCGAAAGGTGGGAATTTTTTTTGAATTCTCATTTCCTCAAGTCGGATAGGTACCTTGTTTGTTTCTCGAAATTATGATTAATACCATTTTTTTCTATCAGTCATAGAACGACAATATCGCTGAGTGTTTTAGGCTAAAACTTTGTTTTTTCAGTTATTTAGTTTTTGGAAAATCGTCAGCTTCCGTGTGTTTAGGCCACATAAGCAAAGCGAAGCTAGTCGTATAAAACGCAGCACAAAACCGCTAGCAGATATTCATTTGTTTTTGCCAACGATACAATAATAATTGTTCGTTTAGCGTGTTTTTTGTTGGCAGGTCGGTTGTCATAGTGACGTCGACGGGCGACGCGTTCGGCGGTACTTACATATTTAATTCAGACATGACGTGGTTCTGCTTTTGTACTTTGTACCTACACGTTTGTGTTTCCTAGAGGGGTTGCTGAGAAAGTATCGTGTACCTGTACTAAGTACCTATACCCTAAAGTTGACAGGTGTTTTAGGTCTCATGGTATAGGGGGGCAAACGCATCGCCCCGTACATTGAGCACATACGAGTATGCACACTAAAGACTACCGAGTCATTTCTAATACGAAAAAAAAGTACCCAACTCGGGTATCGTATCCAAGACATTAATACGAACGACTGCAAGTGCGCACACTCGACTTCACTCCACCAATAAGGCATCAAAACATTCATCAGCTCCATAACTCCATACTTTCAGACGTTCCCTCAAATCACTTCTTCCGCTCTGGGCGGAGCGGAAACGAGTGTCAAGACTCTTACTGACTAAAACCCATCCGTGTTCCTCCTAAAGCTCTTTGCGTTCCAGGGCCGCGGTGACTCTTCTTCTGCAACCCTTGCAGGTTACTACTGGACATAGGCCTCTCCCAACCGTCATCGACCGGTCCTGTGCGTCTTGTATCTAGCAGATCAAAGCGACTTACATTTCATACTTTAATTTTTCAATACCTATTAATGACTTTAAGCAGGTAGGCCGCATTTAACCCACTAGTCTAGTCTAATTCCGATTTCTGAATATGAAGTATTTGTCAAACTAATCTATACCCCATTCACGGTAAGATTAGACATTGAAATACATCTTTTTTACAGTCCGTTCAACCGATTTTGATAAACCTTCTATTTCGTTGGCGGCATGACACATGGTAGCTGCAGTAAACAGTGTTGGTATTATAATCAGGTTTTTGCTTTTTAATGCCATCCTTATGCCTACGGAATAGAAGTAAAAATCGTTTTGACGGACTGTAAACAATTTTGTTCCAATGTCTAATCTTATTGTGAATGGAGTATAGGGATAAAAAAAGTGTTTCACACATCTTGAAACCCGTCCTTATACTCAACACAGTCACCATGACAACGGAAAAAAAGGTTCAATTACTTTCAATAAACAAAAAGCTGTAACCGTCAATTTGATTCAAATTGGATATTGGAGTCATTACTTCAAATAGCGTTACGTCAAGTACTAACTGACCAAAAACCTCCTTAAGAATACTTGCAAATTAATAGAGCTTTTGTAGCCGAGATCCGTATATTTCATCGTACATGCGCAAACATTCGCTCAAAGGTGCGAAATACTTCTAGAAATAATTTGGCAACATATTGTATTGTTACAATCGTAAGCATTCCTTAATGATTGCGCGGGACGGTAAGTCGGTTAACAGCTGATTATTTAGTGTTTTTCCTTTCATCGGATTGAAATGAAACAGGTTTGAATGTAAATAATCATGTTTTATTCATACTTCTCCTTAAGGGTGGCTTATTGTATGTATTTTTATGAGCAAATATTTTTTATTTCTTTTTTTAACAGACTTCCAAAAAGGAGTCACTAAAAAGTGAAAAATAAATAAACTTTTTACTAAAAAATACAACCGGCTTCTACACACAAAACCAAAAAGTACAAAATATTTCGGAAGCCGGTGCAACCAAAAACACCGAGTTCCGAAATTATAGTTATTTTTTAGATGTCGGTTGTAGGTATTTTTATTTAGTAAAAAGTTTTTTATTTAATGAATGGTGCATTTTCTTCATTTGCAATACAAATAATACGCATTGGTAACTACTTATTTTAAAATTGATAGTGAAATTCATTTTGTAGAAGAAAGAATATTGGATAATATTTTTTCTAAAATTTATTTTTATTATTGAAATGCAAAACAATTTTTCATTATTTACATCTAATTAACATTGGTAGGTACTTATAATAAACTTTTATGTAACATTCATTATTTTTGTAATACATTACACTATTTGAATTCAATCTAATTGCACTAGATTGTTGAAATCATTATGTAGGTCTAAGAGGTCAGGAGGAAATTGAAAATTTAGACATTTCGTGTCGACCTGTTGCAGCCAGTGAACGCAAATAAAACATGGAAGCATTACTTCAAGGGATCTAAGCGCGAATCGTGACCCAAAAATCCAAACAAACTCACACATCGAAACCTCGTCGCTGATTCGCCGAACCACACCAACAAATTATTGCTAATACGATGCACAGTTAAAAATTGGCCTTATTTCCCAAGTATTTGGGTTTAAATTACCATGTAACGAAAGGCCGTGTAACTAAACACGTGAGCGGCGCAATCGGTAAGCCCCGCCTACCGCGGCGCAATGTGCTTTGGGTCATTTTTTTGAGTTAGGAATGCTTCCATGTTTTATTTGCGTTCAGTGGTTGCAGCACGTTCACTGCGCCGCTTGTTACGTCTGGAAGCAGTACCGCAGCAGGACGGCAGCAGTCCGATACCAACCGTCTAAATTCAAAACGTATCGGATTGCAGAGCAGTCGGTCTGTTAGTGATGTATTTTAATCGAGTCATGAACTCAAATTAAGAAACATGACTGTTGTGTACTTTTGTTTATAAAGTGAAGCAAACTACGCGACGATGCCGTCTTGCTATCGTGCGTGCGCGGCGTCGGTGCCGTACCGCGCTTGATGCATACATTGTATTCATTCAAATGAATAGCGTTAATTACCTTAGGTATAAACAACGACCTTATGTACGAACAGTATTGTCTATCTCTTGTGCGACTGAACACTGTCTCCCAAGATACAGGCTCCTGGCCTAGTTTGAGAATCAGGATCAGTACATTTATATTGTAATAAATATTTTAAGACTTAAATACCAATTGCTAAAATGTTTGTGTCAATAAACAATTGTTATTTTATTTATTTATTTTATGTATAGAAAAAATCGACAAGCCGTGCGCAGTACGACACCCGCACCACTGCGGCGCAACAGCAGCCCGACACGAAAAACGTGTAAATTGAAAGAGCCCTAATAGTTTGTCAACTCTTGAATCGTCATTCTCTTGGATGTATACAGGGAAAATGATCCAGGAAAGTATGCATAGGCTGGGTGAAATATGATCAGGCTTATTCATAAAAAAATTAACCAAATTTAAAATATTATTACTTTTAAAGTATTAGCTGGCAGATTCATATTTCAAATTCTCAATAGAAAATTTGAATAAAGAATCTGATGAGAAACTTGTAACACTTTTCCATGAATTGTTATCTATTAATTTTGTATTCTATTCATTCCTATTCAGTAACAGACGTATGTCTATATAACGAAAAAGGATCGAATGACATACGAAACGTACTTTTTTCAAAATTTGACTTCCGCGGTGTTGCTGGATTTAAGCGACGATATAGAAGAAAAAAAAATACATTTTACGCCGACCCCAAATACTTTAGGATTAGGCCCTGACTATTCACTATTTCCACTTTAAACTTATCTATCTTTCTTCTTACTTTTAGACTTTTTACTATGCTTAGACTTGTGTTTTTTAGACTTCTTCTTTTTGTGCTTTTTACTCTTCACTTCATTCACATCTACCCACGCGTCATCGCTTGACACCGAGCTAACATATACAGTGTCTATTAAATTTGTACTAGATTCAAACAGTAACTTTTTTTGTAGATTTTCTGGTATTTTTGGGCCGTACATTGCATCGTCTTCAATTGCTTTTGGACTTTCAACCTTATTGTTAGATTTAGTGTTTTCAGTCGGAAGTTCAACCTTCTCGCTTGATTCTTCAGGCGGTCTTCTCCAAGAGTTTAATTCGTCAAAGTCTATATTGGCGAATATGCCTCGCGGCGGTGAAGTATTTCGTTCTAGGTTTTTAGGCACATCTATAAAGTCGTTTACTTCATCATTTTTGTTGCTGGTCTGTTTACTTTCTTCCTCTTCTTCGCTGTCGCTAAGGAAAATGGACTTGTACAGGTCCATTTTATCGAATTGATTTATTGTGTCCGTCACTTCGGCACCTTGATTTTTGTTCCTTTCTGATTCTTTTAAGAAAAGTTCTGCTACAGTCATTCTTTTATTGAAACCTGGTGCCGGTTCATTTACTTCAACTATTTCTTTAGCATTCTGAACGGTGATTTCATCAGATTTATTTGTCTGATCAGATTTTTGTGCAGTCTGATCAGTTTTAGGTGTTATGCTGGTTGTTAAAGATCGGGAACCACTGAACTTGCTCTGTTCTTTGGCGAAGCTGTCTTTGTCGTGCACTGAAGACTCCAAGTAAGAGAATATTGAGTAAGAGACTTTTGGTCGGTCTTCCTTTTTCTGCTCAACTCTGTGGACAAAAATATAGTTTTGAATGAGGGTTTTCTGAACTTTCATGCTCTAGGTGGCAGCACTGAGACGTCAGGTCTAGGCACATGTCAAAAAGGGTTCTCTATCCATTAGCATAAAATTTTAAGACCTAATATAACTTAGCATAATGTTGTTTGGCATAATTATTTTTTCGCGTAATATAATTACGCATAACAGCTCATGCATAATTTTTTTAAGCATTATGTCTGTAACCATAATAATGATTAGGTATAATATTTTAAAGCATAAACATATTAAGCATAAAGTTCTAAAGCATAACTTTTTTAAGCATAATATCCTAAAGCATTAAGCATAAATATACAAAATATTAATATATTATAACGTATTGAACAATTTTGTGAGTATTTTTTCGCTGTAGGAAGCAAGCATTGCAAGCATACAGCATGCAAGCAAGCATGCAGCATGCAAGCAAGCGGGCCGCCTCGCCCCTACTCGCCTACGCGATTTTAAATAACACTCTAGGGGTAGGACAAACAAGACTACGTGAAGTCGGTTTTGCAGCAATTCGGTTCTGTGACTAACTTTTGTTGCACAGCATATTAATTTAATAGCCATTAGACCTACTAACGTTATGCTAAAAGTCTTTAGGCCTACTAACGTTATGCTAATAGTCATTAGGCCTACTAACGTTATGCGAATCAAATTTATGCCAAAACAAATTAGTCTTTAACATGATTATGCCAACTTAAAATGTATGCCTAAAAAAATTATGCCAAAGTATTATTATGCCAAAACAAATTGTGCCAAAATCGTTATGCCGAAGTATATTAGGACAAAAAACATTATGCGAAAAGAAGGGATCCCGTCAAAAAGCTTAAGCTAGTGTATTAGTTTAATTTACGTCGTCATATGTTACGTTTTCAAAGCAAAGGATCTCATGTCAATGTGGCGCCAAATGGTGAAATGAGTTTTACAAAAAAGTAAACTTAAATTATTTATTTATATGTACATAATATGTAATCTCTGGAAGTCCGAAATGAAAACTGTTTTACTTATGTTCAACTACGCTATTGCGAAATGCCATTGGCTGCTAGTACTTCATTTGGGGTGGTGTTAAATTTTATTATTTCGTCGTTGCGCATGCAAAAGTCGCTATGTGTTATTTAGTATATTGTGCCAATACGCAAATGTACTGTATGATATAGCTATATGATAAATGCAATATTTAAAGAGTTACGAATGTAGTTATGTGACGTTCATACATCGAAAGATCCATATAAACACGCTAAGTGTTATAATTCACATAGCTAAAATGTAAGTGTACTAAAATACATAGCGATTATGGAAAGCGCAGCGACGATTTTTTAGTTACCTGCTGGCACCTATCTCGGGCACGTTGAATCTCTTGCACAGCAGCGCCTCAGGCCGCCACGTCGTCTGCTGGCGCGTCACGGCGCCGTACATTCCCTGTTGAGCTGCTTGCATCTGTTCCTTAGACGCGAGGCCGTGGTTCACTGAGCTCCTCGCCACGGCTGAGAGGGGGTTTGTGGCTTCGTCTGGTTCTGAGGCGTGGGTGAATCTGGAAAATTGAAAAATCATGAGCATAAACATTAGAACATAACAAGGGCAACAGAGATACTATTTCCTGAGTAAAAAAAAAGATTCTATTTAGTCCATCAGTTAGATTATTGAAATATATTGGACACATATTTTTTGCTTTGTCAAAGATCAGGAGTGGGAGCTTGTGACGTCACGTCGTAATAAAAATCGTAGCATGTAGTCACGTCACACGAGTTTTCAACGCATTGTATTTATTATCTTCGTTTTTATCTTACGTGAAAAAAAAAATACGTTTCAAATGTTTTTTGGAAATCTATCTGACGGACTAATTAGATTTTTTTGGTCAACGCCAACGCTCCTTGAAATTACGAGAATAGGATGGCCTATTCTAAAAAGAATTCCTTGTGTTAATTTTTCTATGTAGTATGCGAAAAAAAAAACAGCAAAAAACGCAATTTGTTTTGTTTTCCTGAAATAAACAAATTGTGTATTGCGTAAATTGTTACTATCGGCAGTTTCAACGCTATTTCCGACTTTCATGCGCCCGGCGAATTCGCTGACAGAAGCTAATGTAAACAATAATAATCAATATCACTCACCGATCCCCCATGACTCCACTCAAAGGCCGATACAGCTTAGCAGCCTGTTCAAACTCCGCCATCTCCCTTTCCCGTTCCCACTCCTTCAACTTATCAGTCTCACCATCTCTTTCCAACACCCCCTTATTTTCCACAAATTGTTCATACCTCTTTTGTTTTTCAGGATTACCAACGAAAGGTTTGAAGACCCTTGTCAAATCTTTACCTGAATCTTTGATAGGGATGTAGTCTAGTTCTGTGTTTTCAGTGTATGTTACGAAGTTGACGTTTCGTCCTAACAGTTTGGCTATGGGGTCCTCTGAGGGTGCGTTTGTGGGGGTCGCTGTGGATATAGGGGGCTGTGTCGGTGGTGGAATGGGTGCTTCGCCTAGTAGCTCACCGCGAGCTTTCGCTGATAATTCGTGGCGGCCTAGACCTGTGAAAAAAAAAAATAATGTTTGTAATTTTACAAGAGTTGGTCATCTATTAATTTATATTTCATTTGTGATGGGAAGATTAAGCTATTGTCTTCTTGGATGCAGTGAAAGACGTCCAAAAGAAGAATCGTAAAGTAGAGGGTAGTTGACTAAAACAATCTAAGAAGTCCGTCAGATATATTTCCAAAAAATATTAGAAGCGTATTTTTTATTTTTCACATAAATAAAATCTGAAGACGATACAGTGCGTTGAATACTCGTGTGACGTCACTACTCGCTACAATTTTACCACGACTTGTCGTCACAAGCCCTCACTCCTGACCTTTGATGCTTTTAATCTTCGTCAGTTTTATAGATTTGACAAAGCAAAAAACACGTGCCCAATATTTTTCGATAATCTAACTGACGAACTAAATAAATAATATGTTTTATTCATGAAACATATCTATTGCAGTCAACTAATGGCTATGTTGTGTCTTATCAATCGAACCTGCGTGGTTCATGGAGGCTAATTAACTTATTACTATGACTGTAAACCGTTCGTGAAGATATTATTCCGTATCAACGTCAGTGCTCGTTCCTTCATCGAGGCTATAAGTTATTGAGATATCGATTCATACTATTGCCAAGGGGTCTCAACTCAAACATTAAAAAAATTAAAACATTAAAAAATCACAAAAATTAAACTTTTAGGTACGACAATCAACTCGAAGATGTTTTTTCTTGTATTCTTGTACTTGTCCTAGAACAAACGCTGCGATGTCATACTCGATTAGAGAGAGATGTAGAAAATCAATAATTGTAAAAGGACGCCATCTAGTAGTATCGATGCCACCTAGTATCTAGGCCGTCTCCTAGATGGCGTTGTAAAGGTACAGTCTCCGGAAATTAGTGAGCCGCTGATGCTACCATTTGTCTAAAACTTGAGAAAATAATATAGTTATAGGGAACGTGCGCGGCGTAGACTATGTCATCTAGTGTTGCAAATCAGAAACTTTTACGTTTTAAATATGTGACCTGTGCTGCCACCTACTCTTCCTGCACCCTCCGTATAGGGGAACGTGCACGAAGTAGACTGTGCCATCTAGCGTTGCAAATTTGAAACTTATAAGTAAAGTATACTTGACATTGACGCGCCTGTGCTGCCACCTATAGTTTCTGCACGTTCCCTATATCAATAGTCATACTTAGGAAGGTGTCATTTCTTTGTATGGGATTGGGTCTCTGTACTGTAGTATTATATTTATCTGTGCTATTGCTATAAATCAAGTTCTTCGAATATAATAACAAAGAGATACGTTTGTGTGGAATTTGTTGCGTCGCTTTTTCTATTCTCTTATACTCTTCTTATGTAAATTTTCGTAAAGGATATAAATAAAATGTTAAGGACACGGTCCTTTTTTTTTGGTTGGGAAATCATCAAATGACACCTCCCGCTCTGGGTGGAGCAGTAGGGAGTGTCAGACTTTTACTGACTAAAACCCACCCGTGATCCTTCTGGTGCCCTTTTCGTTCCAGGGCCGCGGTAACTCTTTCGAACAAATTCCGCAACAATGGACACGGTCCTTGATTTCCTTGTAGTAGCAAAAACAGGTTTTATTTTTCAAACTTGTTTCATACCTTGGTCCCGGGGCTCGTGCGTGGTGGGCTCGAAGCGGGTCCTCCTGGCACCAGCCGCGGCGGGCACGTAGTCGCGCGGTAACGCGGGTGCGGGGTAATTAGGGACTGACGGGAACGGCGCTTTGGCTTTCACGAAGCCTTGTATTACCTGAGAAGAACAAGGTTGTAAAAATCCCTAGATACGACGCACAAACTAGATTCATATACATATATTTTCAAGTGGACAGTAGGTAAACAGTCTACTTTCATTTGTTTGTTATTATGTTGTCACTGCTGTCAATGTCGGTGCCGGGTGTCACGCCATAGACAGAATTTTAAATGTGTTCTGTTTTGTCTGTTGTTGTTTTTAGTTTAATTGAAACGTTATTTTCGATTTGTTTTTAAGTTAGTTTATTTAATTTTTTTGTGCGTCATCTATGGCGGAATAAACGAGTTTTCTTTCTTTCTTTCTTCTCTTAGATCCACGGTTTTTCTTAGCCGTGACCCTTATGACATACGAGCTTCTGCCCGCGACTTCGTTCGCGTGGAACATTTATTCAACATTTTCATTGGTGCTCTGCTCCTATAGGTCTTAGCGTGACATAGCCTTCCTCGATAAATGGGTTATCTAACACTGAAAGAATTTTTCAAATCGGGCCAGTAGATCCTGAGATTAGCGCGTTCAAACAAACAAACAAACAAACTCTTCAGCTTTATATATTAGTATAGATTTTATACCTACTTTGCCGCGGACACACCCAATTAATCCGAAATATTTTATTCCGAATTTCGATGTCCCGATTTTCAAAAGTCCAAATTTCATAATATCTAAGAATTATAATGTCTACTATTAAAAATCACGAAATTTATTTTACCAAAAGTCGTAAATGGGATATTATGTTCGTTTCCGAATATCATACGTTCGAAGAATCAAACTGATGATTGTTGCGTTCTCGGTCCGAAAAACTATATTCCGATTTTCAATACTACAAATCCAAATAGTAGTTCAAATAGTACTTAAATTAGGATTCTAACTCAATTAGTATAATATTCAGTTACGCATATACATACTATACAATAAGTAGCGTTTAATCATTAATGTAATTAATATTTGTGTATTAATGTATTTATTTTGTATTTTCTTCTTCACCTTATTATTGAATACTTTGGGTTAGGAAACGTAAGAACAGTGGCCATTAACGCCAGTTCCACACTTGGGTTAAGTTAGAATTGTGACCATTTCTATAAAATAATATTATTAACCTGACATTAAAAAAGTCTCAAAAAGTTAATAAGTTGTGCTACAAAAGTTAAGTAGTGACAGAAACGAATCACTGCAAAACCGACTCCACGTAGTCTTGTCTGCCCTACCACTTTGTCGCGGGCAAAAGTTAGTCCTATTGTATACTTACATGTCCGCTCTTCTGGACAGTTTCCTTCTTCTGGTCGGGGGGCGGGGGTCCCCCGATGGAGAAGTCGTAGTGCGACATGTCTTCTCTCGCGTAGATATCCTCGTCATCTGCCTCGAAGGCGCCCACACCGAACGCTTGGCCGCGGATCGATACCTGGGGTCCACATTGTTCGCTCATGTTTAATACAAGCTGTTTTAGTCGCAAAAGCTTTCCTGATAAGAAGGAAAGAGCTAGTCATTACGTAATCATTTCAATTTGAGTTTCTTGAAATTGTTTTAAGTGTTAAAGGTAAAGTGAGTTGAGTGCATGCATTAACCCACTGCAAGAAACTTAATTGGAAGTGGGCTGGTCACATTGCACGTCATGATGAAGAGAGATGGACTAGAAAATTATTCGCCAGTAAAGGCTGAAAGAGAACAGCTCATGATGGAAGAGGCCTATACTCTTCGAGAGGTCCTTAGCTAAAATTATGTTACATAAAAACACTGTAATTATTTTCCCCTCCCCCAGGTGAAAATGTGTGTTTTTATGAGATAACATTATTGCTTTCTTCAATTTAGTTGGAAATTGGTATGAACGATCTAAAAGTGGTACATTTGAAGCGGATCTAATCATTTTTTGTTCTCTAACGGGGTGAAGGGTACAAGACTTGTGCTAATCCTGCCACATATTATATATACACAAGACATTATTAACCGTTACTCTAATAATTTTTACTTGAGGTTAATTTTCACAAACTCCCCCTTAACAGGGCGTTGGGCGTTGAACTTTATGGAATACCTACCGAATCCGCACGAACGAATTCGCGACCGGGGTGCTTGTAAAATATAAACGTTTGCTCACCCTTTTCCCTTTATCCTTCATGAGCAAATGACTCCTCGACGACCCAGCTTCACTCCCATACTCCCCAGTCAAGTTGCCCAACACAGAATGCCTGCTAAGACCCGAGTAACCGAGCCCGAAGCGATCGTTCTTACGATGCAGAATATAAGGCTCATAATCGTCTGGCGCGAATAGGGTGTCGAAATCGAATTCTGAGTCTGAACTGTCGGATTCTTCTTCGGCTTCTTCTTTGTCTTCTTGACCCTGTAATGTTGTAATTGTGAAGTTATAAATAGAAGAATACACAATATAAATAATAATATAATCTTATATATAAAATTCTCGTGTCAAGGTGTTTGTGGTTGAACTCCTACGAAATGGCTCAACCGATTTTCGTTAATCTTAGCGTGCATATCGGTTAGGGTGGCGAATCGGACCACATCTATTTTTCATCCTTCTAAATGTTGTGGTCCACCCCTATTTTTTATTTTATTTTATGTGGCAAAACGACGTTTCCCGGATCAACTAGTATAACGTTAATTATGTATTCCCTAAAAGAGTTCGGCATGCTTTTCTGCCGGCTAGTACGTCAAAGAAATTCTGTATCGCAGTATTAGTTTCCATTGCGATTTAAACAAATACAACAGTCCAAATACCAACGGGCAGTTGCTTCTCCCTTTTCTATGGATATTTGAGGGACTTTATCTCTTACCTCTAAAGACCTCTACAACCCATTAACGGGGTAACGCCACTGGTTGCCTAGGTATCCTGAAAAGTATTTGAGGAATCGGATTTTGAGGATCATTCACATCAGTCATGATGACGGCTTAACGTGCTTTCAGAGCCTCGGAGGGATCTCGGCAAGCGAATTCTTAACCACGAGCCCTATAGAATGCAGATAAACCAAATTAAGACAATTTACCTGTCTCAACTCTGGTGGCATATAACACCCGTACACCTTATGTTGTTCCCTCGCTTTCCTCTTCTCTTTCCCGCTGAGTCGCTCGCCCGTGCCCTGACCCTCCTTCCAGCCCATAGCGCGCAGCATTCGCACTGCGGCCGTCTCGTGGACTGCGCGAACTAGAGAATGTAATACGGGTTCGCCTATGGAAAAAAATTAAAGAGGTTTATAATTATATTTATTTTTTGTACGTAGCCCCTCGCAGGGTAAAGCTATGAGGGTATCGAAAAGTCGGGTTACTTTGGCTGTGGGATATAACATTGGCCCAAACTGTTAATCAATAGAATCACAACACACAGTGTGTTGTGTTCCTATTGGTATACTGTATGGTAATAAAAATGAAAGCTTTCAGCCAGGGCTACAAAAAACTTCAGTTGAGCAACTACATGCTAAGGGCACATCCTTTGATGTATAGGTAAGGAGGTAGTAATGTTATATTGTTTTACTAGCTTCTGCCCGCGACTTCGTCCGCGTGGAATAGTTACTTCACCCCCGATTTTGAAACTCTCAGCCCGATCGGTTTAAAATTGACAAAGTTTCATACAAACGTTCATCCTCTATTTTATCCCCTTGGGGGTAGAATTAATCAAAATCCTCTCTTAGCGGATACCTACGTCATAACATCTACCTGCATGCCAAATTTCAGCCCGATCCGTTCAGTGGTTTGGGCTGTGCGTTGATAGATCACTATATCAGTCAGTCAGTCACTTTTAAGAGCCTATACAACCTCAGCTCAAATTCTAGTTTCGCCCCCACTTCCCCGCGCCACCGCACTCTTTATCTCGCTCGCACACTACTTCTCGCGGTCACGCGGGCACAAGAGGTGGAAGCGATTTTGTTAAACTACACTATTATCGGACGAGTACTAATAAAAGTATCAATAATAATAATTTAATATTAACTTGTATAATATGTGAACGTAAATATCACAATTTTAATTTCAATGTACATTTAAATTAGTACCTACTAACGGCTACTCATCGACCTATATTTTCCAGTATAAGCTGACGTCTCATTATAAGGAAAGCCTATAACAATGTGAGCTCAGCTTATACTGGAAAGTAAGTTAGCTTGATGTGTAGCCGTCCGCACTATTTTACCTACTGCTACAAAATACTAGTGAAGTGCGAGCCAACTTTGCGCTGAGGGTTCCGCCCATTGGCTTGGTGGTAAGTTTGCGATATAATTTGACTGCCGTTTGCGTAGTAGGTCTATACAAGTATGTACCTACATATACATACCCATAAGAAATTTTGCCAACCGATTCAGAACTACTGCATATAAATTCTACTGCTACAAAAACTAGTCAAGTGCGAGTGACCATTGCACTGAGGGTTCTGTTGGTACTTACAGTGGCTTAGTAGTAAAATATAGTTTTCGCTTACTTAGTTATTATACATACATGTATGTATATAAAAATGAATCGCCGAAATGTATGTACTACGCGCATAACTTCCGAAGGACTACACCAAATTGGATAATTCGTTGTTGTGTTCGTGATTCTCAGGACAAGGTTTGTATAATTATAAGATAAGTAGGATAGGTAGGTAGGGAGGTAAGTATGCAGGTAGGTAGGATAGGTAGGTGAGATAGGTAGGTAGGGAGGTAAGTATGCAGGTAGGTAGGATAGCTAGGTAGGGAGGTAAGTAGGTAGGTAGGATAGGTAGGTAGGGTGGGCAGGTAGTATACCATAAGTTTTTCGAAAAAAAAATATACGTCGTCCAAATTACACAACATTTATTTTGATTCACTTAAATCTCTAATTGGCATATTTCGAACATTTCTGGGATCGCATAGCTCAGGCAACATGCATGTTTTATAAAAATGTTCTAATTTCGCTTCCATTTCTTCCCAATATTGGTCATCAACAGCCTGTTGCAGTCCACTGCTGGACATAGGCCTCTCCAATTGCACGCCACTTAGATCTATTTTCGGCTTCTCGCATCCAGTTTCTGCCAGCCGTCCTGCGCAAATCGTCACTCCACCGTGCCTGAAGACGTCCTACACTACGTTTGTCGAGACGCGGTCTCCACTCTAGAACTCTTTTACCCCAACGGTTGTCGGTTCTACGACTAATATGGCCAGCCCACTGCCACTTTAGCTTACTAATCCGGTGGGCTATATCAATTACCTTGCTTCTCTGACGGATCACCTCATTTCTGATGCGATCCCTCAGAGACACACCGAGCATAGCCCTTTCCATAGCCCGCTGAGCGACTTTGAGCTTATGGACCATACGAGCCGTCAGTGTCCACGTTTCGGCTCCGTATGCCATGACGGGTAGGATGCACTGATTGAAGACTTTCGTCTTTAGGCACTGTGGGATCGACGATGTAAAGACTCGACGTAGCTTCCCAAATGCTGCACAACCCAACTGAATTCTTCTGTTCACCTCGCCCTCAAAGTTGTTTCTACCTAACTGCAATGACTGCCCGAGGTACACATATTTTTGAACAACTTCGAGAACGGCACCGTGAATTGCAATCGGTTCCGGTAGAACATGTTCGTTGAACATGACCTTGGTTTTATCCAAGTTCATCCGTAGGCTGATGCGTACAGAAGAGTCAGCTAGGTCATTCGGCATCTCTTGTAAGTCCTGCAGCGTCTCTGCCATGATGACGATATCGTCTGCAAATCGCAAGTGAGAGATGCCATTGATGTTAATGCCACGTTCTTTCCAGTTCAGCGTCTTTAACATATCCTCCATTGCATTAGTGAACAATTTCGGGGAAATAACATCCCCTTGTCTCACTCCTCGATGCAACGTTATGGGATTTGTTTGCTGATTCTGTACTTGAACGGACATGGTGGCGGCTTCGTTGAGATATCTCATCACTTGGATGTATCGCCAGTCTACTTGGCAGCGCTGCAGGGACTCCAGAACAGACCAGATTTCAACCGAGTCAAAGGCCTTTTCATAGTCCACAAATGCTAGACACAGGGGCTGATTATACTCTTCGGTCTTCTGTATAATCTGCCGCACTGTGTGGATGTGGTCTATGGTGCCGTATCCACTCCGAAACCCAGCCTGCTCCGGTGGTTGGAATTCGTCGAGTCTTCGCGCAAGACGGTTCGTGATCACTCTTGAGAACAGCTTATAGACGTGGCTTAGAAGGGATATGGGTCGATAGTTCTTCAACAGGGTCTTCTCTCCTTTTTTGAAGAACAAGACGACCACACTTCTACTCCACGCCTCTGGAGTTCTCCCTTCAAAAAGGCCACCCACAGCGTTGAACAGCTTCTGGAGCTCCCTCAGTACGGGGTTACCTCAAGCTTTCAGCAGCTCTGTGGTAACGCCGTCTTCTCCGGGGGCTTTTCCATTTTAAGCGCCCAATAGCGATCTCGATTTCGCCAGTACTGACTTCTGGCAGGTCTTCGGTGAAATGGCGTGTCAATGTGGCTCTAGGACCCACATTTTCGGGATCAGGACGAGATGCATGCGATGCGTATAACCGGCTATAGAAGTCCTCCACTTCCGAAAGGACTGCTGGCTTCGAAGAAACGACTTCTCCACTTGCTGTGGTCAACTTCGTCAGGTGGCTTCTTCCAAGAGATTGAACGAACACCTTTGACCCCCGGTTCTGCTCGGTGGTCTTTCAACCGAAAGAGCATTGAAGCGCCGGAGGTCGCGTCGTACGTGCTTGTTGATCTCTCGGTTTAGAAACCGCTTTGCCGACGAAGTGACGGGTGGGTTTTCACGTCGTTCCTTCATTAGCCCTAAAGTCCCTTCTGAAAGCTTAGACTTCTTGCGCTTACGCTGCATATCACAGAATCTTGTACCTTCTTCCCTGAGGATCCTAGTCACATTTGCGAGGTTCTGGTTTAGTTCTGTTGTGGTTTCCACGGCAGCGAATCGGTTTACCAGGTTTGCCTGGAACTTATCAGATCCAGCCATGGTTTGGAGTTGGTCGTAGTCTGGACTTCATCAGACGGACACGTTCGGCCTTGAAATTAATATTCAGAGAGCCTCGGACAAGTCGGTGATCGCTACCGGTATTGAACCTGTTGATCACGGAGACGTCTCTGAATATATGCCTCTTGTCCGTCATGATGAAGTCAATCTCATTTTTGGTCATAGTGTCGGGACTTTGCCATGTCCACTTCCTTTGGGGCTGTTTATTGAAGAAGGAGTTCATCAAGAACAACCCTTCCCGTTCGAGGAAGGTGACGAGCATTTGCCCCCTATGATTTCTGCTTCCAAATCCATGGTGTCCTACTACCGATTCGCAGCAATTCTGTACTCCCACTTTGGCGTTAAAGTCCCCCATGACAACGGTGTACTGTGTCTTTGTAGTGAAGTGGAGGGCTCTCGATATGTCATCGAACATGTCCTCCACTTCGTCGTCCGAGTGTGTCGAGGTCGGTGCGTACACTTGCACTACCTTGAGGCTATACCTCTCGGTGAGCTTCACAATAAGGTACGCTACCCTGTTCGACACACTTGACATTTCCACAACGTTGTCAGATAGGGACTTGTTTACCAAAAACCCAACGCCGCCTTGAGATTGCTGGTCTCCCTCTCGGAAGTACATTAGGTGACCCGATTCCAGGGTTATGGTGTCCTCCCCCTTTCTTCGGACTTCACTCATTATAAAAGTGCACCAGGAAGCATAATTTTGTCAACATGAATAAAAAATACGGAACCCTAAAAAGTTCAACATTATGAAACATTGTATCGTGAACTCGCCAATTTCGTGATAGTACCTACCGTTACTCGTTAGTACCAAGCGGTAGTGCCATGGGGAAACAGCTACCTAATTTCGTGATGATCAAACACGTATGATACTTACAATAATATGTTTTGTAATATTTGAAGATTTTTTTCGTCTGAATTGATTTCTACATCTTTCGAAAGTATGTGGGTCCTGTAACAATCATACGTGGCAAGTTAATAATACCTAGGTACCTAGACTTTTCATTTTTTATTTTATTTGTATGGAACTCTAAAAATATACAAAAGAAGCCGAAATCGTCCATAAAAGCATAAATAGCATGATACCTATTTATTATGGAAATACCAATTTGGTGCAGGTACGCATGGGTACATGTCAAGTTATACTTTTCAAGTATAAGCTGACCTCTCATTGTACGGAATTCCTTTACAATGCGAGATCTGTAATAATATGTAATTAGGTAATTATGTAGCCGTGCTTTTGTTGTATAAAAAAACGAACCTATTTAGGTAACTTTTTTCATTTTTTATAAAAGTTTCCCCATACTGGATTTCTACTGAATCGTGGACGGTGTAAACACAAATCTGCACATATAGAAACACCTCGTAGTGCAGCAGTTGGCTCCTGCGCTACGAGGTGTTTCGGCTTCGCCATTGCACCAAACGTGTCGTATGCTTCCAACCCTACATTTTTTTATAATCACTAATACTGTAAGTAGATAGGTCGGTAGATACTTACTTCAATACGTTTATCATATTTTTGCCTGTTTCTTTACGCCAACCCACTCGCTTCTTCTTTTTTAACCGACTTCTAAAAAGGAGGAGGTTCTCAATTCGGATGTTTGTGTTTTTTTTTTATGTTTGTTCGCGCATAACTCCGTCGCTTGCCAACCGATTTGAAAAATTCTTTTTTTGTTGGAAATGGTATACTTCCCAAATGGACCCATGAAAATTTTATCGAAATCGAACAAGCGGTTTTTTGTTTCAATAAATGATAGCAAATCTGTCGGGATAGCTGAAATCGCATGTTTGTTTATTGTTTACACCAAACCAAAAAAATATAATATAATATATAGTAATAAAAAAAACCAAAAAGTACAAAATAACTTTAATTTCGGAAGTCGGTGTGTTCAAAAACATGAAGCAACCAAAAACACCGAGATCCGAAATTAAAGTTATTTTGTACTTTCTGTTTTTTTTTTTTGTTTAGAAGTCGGTTTTATTTTTTGTAAAAAGTTTTTTTTATTACGGTTATTTCCCATTTCAATATTTTAATTTTACGTCTTCTTCTACTTCAATATTTTAATTTTACGCCGTCCTGTTGCGTAATGTGTGTTCTGAGCGCATGCGACACAACCCTCCCGTTCGAAAGCCGAAGCGAGACTGAGCGGGGGTGTCGGGCGGTAGGGAACAAACTTCAAGACGCCGATAATTTAGGTAATTTCTTTTTACGGTGAAAATAATGATAATTTAAAAAAACTAAAAAACATAAGACCTGCTTTATAGTTAGTTCAGTTAGTATACAAAGTTTCATGATCTAATTTGAAGTATCTTTTTAATAACAGCGGTTTATTGTTCGGTTCGGAGGTAACTTTGGATTTTTTTTCTATCGAGAAAATTTTATGGAATCGTGTTTTCGGCAAACATAGTACTTAGTATTAATCCTCAACTTTATCATATATTTATTTCAAAATTAATGCTGCCGTATTTTCGGCATGACGGAGGATCATGCTAAGCTATTTGAGGTAGTATAGGCCCTTAAGTTTAAGTTATCTATCAATACTTGGCCATCTTTTGCCTATTGGAAGGCCCTGGGGACAGGATATTAAATCCATGACTTTAGCAGAGGACTATTTTGCTTATTTTTTTTTTAATATATTACGTAATTAATACCTACCTTATAATTGATTTTCATTTAATGAAAGGTAATAGTCATATTAAAACGTTTTAGCAATATTGTCCTCTGTCAGGCATAGTAGTTAGGAGTATTCTCACCTGGTATGGGACCATCATGGAACTGCTTCCGATGCGGCCTCTTCTGCCCGGAGAACTCGTGGTGCGTCTGAACTTGTCGCGGCGCTATGCCGAACTCGCCGCGGTCTTCTTCGTCCATAAAGTCTTCGGGACGCTGGTTCTGTTAGCCAGATAAATATAACCGATACCACATATTGATCTTAGAACCGTAGTTTAGTAGTACTTATTCCGTATCGATTCAAGTATGTATAGGTCACCGGAAAATGGCTAACTTCGTAAGATAATAAAATATCTTGAGAGATTGTAAACCCTCGATAAATTAAATCAACTGAACCTTTGGAATACGTTTTTAAGCAATTTGATAGTCTATATTTATGTTTTAACTTCAGTGTTAGCCCTATAAACATACAAAAGTTGAAGCTTTTATACAGGGTTATTTGTAAAACACGAACCACCTCTTAAGAGGTCATTGTACTCATCATTATGAACAACTTTTACTATGGGGCCAAAACTGTTATACGAACATAAATGTAAGGAACAGCTGCTTTATTTTCGCGATTTTATGTTTCAAATATTTGACTTGAAAAATCTTAATACAACGTGCATTAAGATTTTTCAAGTCAAAAATTTCTGAAACCAGACGTGACAGGTTTTTTTTATTATTTTATCTTTATATCTCTTTCCATGTTTTTTTAGACAAGAATTAACAACTTTCAGCTGGGGTATTAACTAAGTGTAAACCGGTGTTATTAACCTGAAGGATAAGGCAAGTCTGGCTTTTGAAACCACCCGTGTTATAAAAACATACGTGTGATAATGACTACATTATACTGATGAAATAAGCACGTTTTAAACTTACCGAAAAAGACGCCTTTTCCGCTCGTGAGCTCTTAAAAGTACTAGGAGTCCATCCTTCTTGAGAGCCAACAGTATTCCCGAACCCCGCTGAGAATCCGCCAGTGAATGCTCCATGGAATCTTCGCCTGCCATGCTCATCCACTGCAAACTGATCCGGAGCCTGTTGGTACTTGCGTTTTGAGGGTAGTTCATCTGATGAAGATAGAGGAAATTCGACTTTATAGACATAGGGATATTCTTATGGAATAAGTATGTTTTAGGATACATACTTGGCGGTTGCGGAATTGTTCAAAATAGTTAACGCGGCCTTCGAAGGCGAATAAAGGCATTTGAAGGATGATTTTTAGTCCGTAAGAATGCGACACTCCCTCCAGCACCACCCAGAACAGGAGAAGTTATTTTATAGAATTCCCAATAAAAAAATGGGCATTCTTGGTAAACGTTTTTCGGCTGAAATTATTTTGATAATGTTTTAGTGTGTTTGTTAAGTCTAAGTGTACGGAAGTAGGTACTCTTGCTATGTGAATTTCTGACGCCAAGTGGCTTTGCTGTGTTCTGAATGAAAGAGTATGGATGCCTGTGTCCTTTAGATTTTCAAAAAATATTTTCAGATGTAAAAAGGCGGCCTGACCACATACCATATAATGGAGCCGTTGAATCATTTGAAATCTATTAACATATGTATCTACATTAATTTTGCTGTGTCGGTGTTAGGGTATGAGTACCTTCTTATTGGGTTGATGGTTTATATTGTTTGAGCCTAGTAAGTGGCCGCGTTTATTGCCTCGACGGAAACACGCGACGCAGCGACGGAAGGACATCTGTGACACTCCAGCAAGTGGCATATAGTCTGAACCCCACCATACTTACACTGGGTGTTTGATGGATCATTGATTCCCCATTTTGCGAGATTATATTTGCAGCGGCAAATTTGGGAAAGCAATCGATTGAGAGCTTTCCATACCTATAGGCCACTGCAGTTCATGGTCAAGAGGCAGGTGTTCCTGGGGCTTGATGAATGAGTACCAACAAAAGTAGATTAACAAAGTAACTGCACTGCAACTATGCTAGTGAAAAACATACTAAGTTGATGGTTTCCTCATGGATGGACTATGAAGTCGATAGTTTTTGTGGTTCCCAACCCAAAAGAGCTCAAATATTACCCCGGATAGGTTTTACATGCATGTTTCACCGGAAAATTACAAACTCCGTATGATCATAAAATATCTTTAGATTGTAAACTCTCGATAAATTAAATACTTTTGGAATGTTTTTGACGCATCAAAATGTCAGTGATCTCTCGAAGTCATTCCGAGAAACAGCCAGTAACGAATCACAATTTCAACATTCTAACCTCTTCGACATTCATTTATTTTAACCCTGCAGAAAGAAATAAGAGCTATTTATTTCTGCAGAGTTTAAAGGAACCTAACATGAATGGAATGACGGGAGCTAAGTTCGCTCGTTCTCTCTGGCTCCTATTTCCCCATTCGAACCTAACCCGTGTCGAGGACCTAAGCTCCCTGTACCCTATGTTTCGTTACTTGGCTAAACAATCCGATAAATTGTAGAACTTTACTGTTTGGTTGCCAATTTGTAGTCGGTTTATGTCAGTTCATAATTTTTCGGAATTCCTTACTGAGATTATACTTAGACTGTCAAATTTGGATACATAAAAAAGTATTACAAATGTTAACAATTTACTTATCGAGAGTTTACAACCTCTCAAGATATTTTATAATCTTACGGAGTTTGCAATTCTCAGGTGAAACATGCATGCCAGTACAGGTTAGTAAAAATATTTAAAAAAGAGACTGGATAAAAAGAATCCGATTTAATTGTTTAATAAGATCAACAAGTCAAAATAAAGAGTACAAAAACTAAACGTGAAATAAAATGAGTGTGTTCTTAAATTAGGCTTATAAGGTATAACAGCTGCTTATAATTAGTTTCAGGAGACTAATTTAAATACTACGAAAGGAATCTTTAATCTGGCAACACTGGACTGCTACAAGGAGCCATGTATCGTACACCTTACTATGAAGTACATTATATTTTGTTTCCATTTACCTAAATATCTTATTTGGTAAAATACGTGAGGTAATACTGCAGTGTTAAGTTTTAGAAGCAAAAGTACTGATAGGTTATTCGAATCATTTTAACATTATTAATTAATATTCGTGATTTTAATTCCTCGTTTATTTACTAAAGCGAAACACAATTTTTTAGTGAAGGCTAATTATAACTAGTCTTATTTTTCAGTAATCCGACAACTTTTAACGTCCATAAAATATACGGTGTGGCGGTTTAACCAATTTTACTGCTCTACCAGTGGCTTCGTCCGCTTGACTGTCGGAAATTGTCTCAAAGGAACGCCTCTGTCCTATTCCAGACTATGTCTGTGCCAAATTTCATTCAGATCTATAGCCGTTCTGGCGTGATTAAATAACAAATATCCATCTATCCATACTTTCAAATTTAAAATAGTAGTAAGATAAAAAAGCTGTCGTTTCTCCATTTTTGCTCCCGAAAACCTATCTGACCACTGAAAAAACAGCCCTAAAGAAACAAATAGTAGACATAATTTACATATGTAGCTGGGTACCGATTATTAAATTCCGTAAGTCAGTGTCTATGTAAAGTCTTATTCAAAATAACTTACAAATAGTATACCAGCTTTTTCATATTTCTAATCTATAGATAAGCTAGCCAAAACAACTAATTAAAAACAAATGAAATACAATGCAAGTCTGTGGCTTCTAAACGCGCACAAATAAGGTATTTTACAAGATGAAAAATAATCATCCTATTTAGTTCGTCCGTTACATTTACAAAGAATTTTGGACAAGTATTTATGCCATTTTAACTCGATACAATTTGATAAAGATAAAGCGCATCAAAGTTCAAGAGTATGCGCTGGTGACGTCACGTTTTAGTAAAAATTGTGCTATCGGATGACGTCATGCGAGTTTGCTTCGCTTTTATCAGGGTTGCGGAATTTATTCGAAAGAGTCACCGCGGCCCTGGAACGTAAAGGGCACTTGGAGGAACACGGGTGGGTTTTAGTTAGTAAGAGCCTGACACCCGTTTCCGCCCAGAGCGGAAAAAATCATTTGATGATTTCCCCTTCTTAAAAAAAAGGGGCTATGAGCTTGAAGTGAACTGTCAGTCCACCTTGTTTGGATGAATTGAGAGCTCACTTTATATCCACTACACCAGTATCTATGGTAGAATTTTTCTCAAAACAGACCGAACGGGTCTACTACACATGGTTAAGTGACAGAGACAATACTCTACAAACCCTAAAACATATTCGAAAACTGTGCCATATCAACAGGCGACTACTAAAAGTGGAACTTTAGGCAGTTACGCTCGTTTTCACTAAATCTAGGAATTAAACAAATACATTCTTAAATATTGATGCAGTTTTCGATTTTCAATCCACTGTGCTAAGCCGAATGTTGACAGTAAGAAAGCGCGATTTCTATTATTGACTAGCTGCTGTCCGCGATTTCGTCCCCGTGGAATCCCCGATTTTAAAACATTCTTTATCGCTGCTCCGCTCCTATTCGCTTAAGCGTGATGATATATAGCCTAAAGCCTTCCTCGATAAATGGTCTATTCAACCCAAAAAGAATTTTTCAATTCGAACCAGTAGTTCCTGAGATTAGCGCGTTCAAACAAACAAACAAACAAACAAACTCTTCAGCTTTATAATATTAGTATAGATTTAGGGGCTCGCGTTTTGCCTTCAATATCAATCACCTGACGGAAAGTGATGATGCGGTCGACGTACGGCACATGCTTGCGTAAGTTACCTATTCACTCTTGTCTTAAATACCCCCAGGTTTATGGATTTTCTAGGTTTCTATTTTAGTAGTCGCGCCATGTTAGAGGAAACGGGCGAACAAAAAAACGAGAGGTGTGTGTGAGGGACGTTGTCAACGTCGGAAACGGATCCGCTATATATCCTCGCACCACTCAGCTACACCATAGTATAAAGAGGGGAAGTAGGTTATCTCCGGCCTAATTCGCGATATATTTGCCTACTGTCTTAGGGTTGTCACTTTAACACATCTCTGTATAACTAATTCAGTGATCATTAGTCAATAAAGTTCAACAATGGTTTGATTTTACAACTGTAAGTACTTACCTACTTAGTTACTATACCTACAATACTGAGAAATCGGCATAACTAAACGTAAACAAAGCAATAGCGGCAAATCAATTGATAGATCAAAAGTACCTACCTAATATATTCTAGTAGGAAATTAGGCCTACCTACCTACTTTCTCTGTGTGATAGAAAACTAATAAAAATAAGTAAGTAGGTATCTCATCATCAAGTAAAAATTATATGCTAGACTAAGTGACTAGCTTACCTTTCCTGTTCATTAGGTAATCTGAACAGAGATAATTCTGGAATTGATGAATTATTGAGACACACAGCAATACGTTCTCCTGCGACTGTCAGACATTTTTTATTTATTTAGCGGTGACGCGCGAACCTCGTGCAGTGTTAGCCCCGACTGGCGCACTGAGAAACGGGTCGAGACTTGTTAAAGTGTGCGTGCGTCGACGCATAGATACTATGGCGCACACATGCAAGCCACGCGCGGTGCGTTTGTATGAAGATAAACTACTTCCCCTGTTTATACTATGGCTACACACCGATTCACTGCTCGCTTCGCATCCTCCCGCCGTTTCGCTTGCTCGCACATGTTTGGTGGAAAAGCACGCTTAGTAAGTACTTAAAATTAACTTTGGACACTGATTATATCATAATTTATAAGAATTTTGCAGAATGTAGATTTTAATAATGTATACAGTACGACTATAATACGGTATAGAAAAGATTACACTACACTTAGAAATTAGAAGAGTGACTGTTATGTGATATTGAAACAGTGACAACTGTGTTGCTTGACCCCATTAAAAATTTACCCAATCAGAGGAAGAATAACTCTGGTCCAATTTAGGATGCCATGTTTCTGGAGGCGGACTTTTTGATTCCTTTACTTCTACCCTTTCCAGCTTAATGTCTACAGTCTGACTTACAGCAAGGCGGTCGTTTTTGTAAAACTTTCGACGCCGTTTTTTTCCACCTTTCTTAGCGAGATTTCCAACATGTCCCTCTGTATAAGGCGACAGTGGAATATCCTCCGATGGCTGAACTAATCCACCTCGTATACCAGGCCCAGACCTGATCCAAAATGTAACTTTATCCGTGCCTAGGTTAGCTTTAAAGTTGATCAGTCTTAACGCTTCAAACGAGGCCTCGTCCACGGAGAGGAGCACAACTTGACCAGAATATACTTTCTTAACATTACACACTTCCCAATGATTAGTTTCAAGTCCTGGGTTTTGGACTCTCAACAGTTCCAAAGCTGTAGCTACTGTGATACCCTCTGTGTCCAGAATTAATATTGACAATTTAATTGGCTTTGGTAATTCGACTTCCAGTGTTACCGAAAGTCTCGCTTCAGGCCATGGCTTAAGAAATGGGACCTTCTTTTCAAGCCATTTTCGACTCTTGTGGTTCTCGCAAACCATGAGGATCCAGCCAGTTTTGAAAGTACTTCCTGAGAACTTTGGCCCGGCATCCTGCACTCCAATCCGGACTATAGCTTGGTTTATAGCCTGATTGACTAACGTCATTTGTGTTTTGGTCATGGCGGTAATGTTTCGGAGACCAACACGGATCGGTTCGGCATCCTTGTTTTCATTTCCGTCTTTATTTTCGAAAGATTCACGAGTCTCTGAAGGTTGAGTCCGATGGAACCACTTTTCAGATTTTGGCTGCTCGCAGTGACGCTCACTGAAGTCAAATTCTGCGTCATCGACTGGTGTTTGTGACTCATACATTGGACCCCTGTTTTCTTCATAGGAGTCTTCAATATAGATTTCTGCCATTGGACGAGTCTCATTTCGAAGCCCATCTCGCGAGGGTCGGTCGGATTCCCTGTAGTCGAGGTTTACGTTATTTTCCCAAGAGATTTTCTGATAGTTTCTAGGATCTTCCCTAAATTTTTTATCTTCAGAATAGCTATAGCTAGTAGAAGCATGTTTTGATGGATGCATCTCGTTTCGCAGCCCTAATCGTGACGGTCGTTCCGGTTCAGACCAGTAGTTAAATGATGCACCACCTTCCGAAGACGTTCTCTGGGCGTTATAAAGTTGGTCTGAAAAGGGTATTTCATTATTGCTTTCGTTATAATGACGTTTGACTGCTCTCGTTCCATTTTTAACTTTCACTTGCAAGGCTTCATTAAGATCAATGTACTCAAGCTGTGTGTGCTCATAAGAGTGTTGCGAGCTGCACGCGATTGGCACCGGATCTTGTCGAGCCCTCGTTCTCGGTGAACGATCTCTTTCCCAGGAGTTCAACTCATTACAATCCACCTGCGAGTCCTTCGTGACCTTGTATGGTGGTTCCCGATTGGGATCCCTTTCGCAATGGCGTCGTTTCCGCCGATTATTTTCATAACCTGCATGCGATGGTCCAGCTTCTTCCCTGTGGTTCCTTTCAGAGCTGTGTGAAACTTCCTTATTATATGTTTTTTTATGCCAGTTAGTTCCATAACCTCTTGCTTGCGATGGTCCAGGTTCTTCCCTGTCGTTCCATTCAGAGATATGTGAAACTTCATCATTATATTTTTGCCTATATGGTTGATGCGAGGAGGATCCTTGAATGTTGTCATCCTTATTTGAACGGTGACTTGACTCATTGTATTGATCTGACCCCCAATAATTTGGGCTTCTGCTTCTGTCCCTTGCAGTATGGCGAGGATCACGAGGTTTACGCCAATAGGGTGCTTGATCAGGCTCCTGCCTTGAACGATGTTCTGTCAGCTCTTGCCTTAATCTCGTTCTTAAACTGTGCTTCTTCTTGCTCTTGTTAGGTGGATTTGGGTTTTCCGGAGCAATTTCCTTCAGTGCAGGAATCATTTTACAGATATCTGTCCATGGTAATTGAGACAACTCTCTAGCTTTATCAACGTGGACATTTGCGGCCAGAAGCTTTCTGAATCTCTTTTTTGCGGGATTCGAAAATCTTATTAATTTGGCATTCTTCATGGATCTGGTGCAATCTGAGAGTAAAAGAAAATCCTTGTATTTATCAACTGTTTCACTATCCAATTTGAGTCTTAGCATGTTTCCTTAACTATTAGGAACTAGTTTTAAATAGTGCAGGCTTTTTATGTGCAGGACTTAACAAGGTTTGAGTATTTCAAGCTGTCATAGTCTGTACTGTGTCTATGTTTCTTATCTCACTCTTCTGTTGCAGGTCTGCTGAAATAAGCAGTACCTTTGTGCTCTTTTCTCTTTATATATTATTCTCTTTTTTAAGTATTATTATTTGTATGTGAACTGATAATTGTAAAATGCTTAAAATTATAAAAATCTTGAGAGATTGTATACTCTTACATTTTTATGGATCAGAATTTTACTATAATAATAATCTCTCAACGTCATTCTGAGAAATTGTGAACCGACATAAACTGACAACATGTTGGCAACCTACAGCCAGATCAGGTCATGCCATTCAAGTTATTTTTTTTTTAAACCTGCAGACACAAAAAGGAGCCCAATGATGTGATTCTACAATTTTTCAGAATGACTTTGAAAGATTCAAATGTTCAGTTGACAATTTATCGATTTTCTTTTTTATCTTTTTTCTCAAGATATTTTATAATCTTACAGAGTTTACCATTTTTTGGTAACATATAAATAAATAAATGTGGCACAAAATTTCTAAAACATTATAGAAAGGTCAATGATCACTATTGCCATGGCAAAACGAAACTACTAAAAGTAAAGTTACGGTAAGTACCTTTTCAAAAAAATTAAAATCTAAGAAGGATGTAGCAAGAAAAAATGGGACCTGAGTAATGTCTACACACAATTGAATGTATATTAAGAATTTAAAAACTATTAGGGCTAAGGATTAGATACCCATGATGATTATGCTATGCGAACTTCGCAGGAACCACAACGAGGCGTAGTTGTATAATGCCGGTGATGGTTAGTTGATCGGTCTTAGAGCTTAGGAGTTCGGGTCTTAGGTCGATAAAACCCAACAGATTTTAACAATATGTGAGATAAAGTGTTTTTATGCGTTAAATCCGTTAACCATTTTAAACTCAAACAACACCAACACAAAAGAAGTTTGTTTGTAAGCTAGAGATGGATTAGTATTCTTTTGCTGATAAATTTAAACAATATTGATAATCTTGCCAAATATAATAAAGGCTGAACTCACCTTCCTCGTATGGTTCTAACTGTGTCCCGTAGCGTACTATATTATCGTCGTCTGAATCACTCATTCTCGTTACGAAGTTACGAATTTACACTTATTTTGATGGTATTTATAAAACAATGTTGCGCTAGCAATTTAAAACAAAAATATCGTGCCGATATGATTTTTTACAATCTGTCTGAATCTGACACATTGAATGTTGCTATACCAACTTCAAAAATTCTACCAGAAAAACGTGTTGCCTACTAAGAAATGATAAGTAAGTAGTTCATAATTCAATTTAGCACCATTGGGTTTGCACCAGTTGCACTCATTCGCATTTTACTGTACTGACCAGCCACTGTGCTATAAAGCTCGTGGCACGTTGTCTCCAATACATAGTAGGCCTAAATCAACACGACAAATACCCTGATTACAGTGATGTGAACCACTTTTTCTGTCTGTGCGGGTTTGTTCGACTCCTACTGAATAAATCATCTCGGGCTCTCTCGCACGCTAGAACCGGGGTTAACGGGAGCAATATTGAACGCAGGCCGACTGCTGCCACGGGACTAGTTGGGGGCTGACCCGTCTTTGCAGGTCCCGTCTGGCCCAGATAGGGCATGTATTACTTTGAGATGAGGGAATGAGGTGTTTCATACTTCCGCGTGGTCTAAGAACAGCACGAATAGCGCGCCACCACCTCGAGCTCTATAAAGTGGGGGGCAGCGAATGTCGGTCGGAGGTCATACGACCAGTGTACGGTTTTCGGCTTGAGATTGGCGAGTTGGCATTTACAACTCGGCAAACCTATCTCTTGACCTGAGATCATCAAATTATTTATCAGACAGTTACTTTCTCCTTGTAATACTTTAGTATGGATTATCATACCAGATTGAAGGGGAGCCCTTTATACTTCCCTAAAGCTAAGCAGAGCAGCGCAAGGGGCCCTTTGTGTCGCTACCAGGCTGAAATATTAATATTTGTCTCATGTCAAATAATGAAATGAAAATGCCATTGCTTTAAAAGCAATTTGAAATATATTTCACAACCGTCAAAAAAAACCAAATAATGGAGGTATATCACAGATTTTAGAACACAATATACCTAACAACATACATGAGATTTTTGGTACATTTGGCATAAAGCGAAGCCAGTTTAGTAAAATGAGCAGTGATTTATTACAATAACACTTATAAAATTAAAACCATGTCAATTGAATTCATTCCGTTAGTAACTTGTACAGGAATAAAAGCAATTTTATAACATACTAGCACTTCGCCCGCGACTTCGTCTGCGCATATTTCGTATTTTACCCACGTAGTTCCCGTTCCCGTAGGAATATGAGGATAAAAACCATCCCAACAGTGAAAGAATTTTTCAAATCCGTTCAGTAGTTTCGGAACCTATTCAATACAAACAGACAATCAAATCTTTCCTCATTATAATATTAGTATGTATAGACAATTTCTATCATTCATGTTTTGGATCTCACTTCATTGCATAAAGTGCGAATAATTTTCAATTGCAAGCAATATAATATTTTTATGAGCACTTTCGAGTACAAAACTTCAACCAATAAAGGACAACACAACTGATCTTTATTCTTATTGATATAAGGTTGATGTTAGCATTACAGTTAAAATAATTGTGAACCCACTGAATAAGGCATCACATGATTTAGGAGTGCTGCAGCGCATCGTGTGGCGTCTCTCTTAAACAATAGGCACACACTAGGGCCACAAAACTTAACATTTCATCATCTGACAACTGCACTATATCCTATAATGTTTTTGTCCATCACCATGTCTTCAATAACATGCTGTAATTTAGTTATAGTTTTAAACCTATCTTCATGGTCAACACCATTCACACAGTCCTTTAGCAGCTTGTCAAAATGTGGTTGAGATGCATTAACGTCTTCAGGTATTGGGTACAAGTATGGGTCGTCATGTCCAGCTAGAATGTAGCAAGCAGCCCAGATATTGTGGTCACTAAGGTGATGTTTGCACATATCGTCTAAGGAGAATGAGAAGCCTAAGCCCATGGGTTCTCTGCCATATCGTTGATACCAGTCAGGAAGGTCCTCCTTTGGTGATATGTGCTTGTCCAAGACAACTACATCCTCAAGATCAATGAAGGTGACATCATCCTTTTCATTGACCACTATGTTGTCTAGTGACCAGTCCATGAGGTAGAAACGGAATCTGAAATAAATAAAATAAACTAATAAGATTTTGCTTGCCAATATCATTCTCGCTGTGTAGAGATACGTTCATAGACTGAAGTGTCAAACTTGTTCATTTATGTAAAAAATATAATTTCTGTATACAAACCTATCATGTTTGAAAGTGAAGTCCATTGCAGCATCAAGCATTTTTTTAGCATACTTCAGTTTCCTGTGCCAAGATACTTGTGTAAGAGATGACAAGGGTTCACCCTCATATGCCACTACCTCCAGGCGGCCACAAACACCAGCGTATGCAGGCACTGGCCAACCATTGGTCTTTGTTAGTACCTGAAAAGCATAAATGTTATGAATGAAGTTAGGAATACCTTTTTTTTTTACCCAGCATAGGCCAGATAAATGAAAATGTTTGAAGTGAAAGTCTAGACTATAATACCTATTACAAGGAGGAAAGATTCATTTGTTTGTGTTATGATTTGGGCCAAAATCAACAAAGCTGCATTATATAAATTAAACAAGCTATATTTTATTTTCGAAAAATATAGAGATCCCTATGAAAATTGCAATAATGCAACCATTAATTTATGTATGAAAAATTTTAGGCGTTGTTTAAGTTTGTATGGATCTTACTGCTTGGTCTAATAAAGTTGAAACAACTAAGATAAGTAAAAGTTTTATTTGGATTTTGCAAAAATAAACTCCTAAATACCCCTTTAGGTGTTTATTTTGAGAAAAGAGGTGATGAAGTTTTTAAGGGATGACATTATTGCTTGCTTCAATTTACTTGGAAATTGGCATGAACAATCTAATCTTGTTTCAATTAACAACTTTCAAAAACCCCTAAAAGCCAATCACCCTTAACAGGGCATTGAAGTTTCTAGAGTACCTAGTACTGTGAATGAAGTGCTACTGAAGTGCTGGTCATCAATTTACGTGCAGATCTTCTGTTACTGAGTGCTAATTGACTGCTGGAAGGGGAAATACAATGTTGCTTGCGAAAGCTAGTCTTTCTATAAAGATGAATAAAAAAATAATAGGATGTCTTTATTTATATCTTTTGTTTACCCAGTTTTGTGGCTACAATACCCATGATTTTTTCAAAATACCTAACAATAGCTTATGCATTTCTTAGATGTTTTGAAATATAAAAATAGAAGTCCTACAAAAGAAAAAAAAATATATATACACAAAGTTAATAAATTACCTGTAGAATTATGGGTTCTGGGTTGAGATTCAGCATTGTCCAAATGTTTACAATATCAACTTGTTCCCTTTTACTGTTCAGGACAGGCAGTATAAAGTCGAACAAGCTGTATGCATATGGACACATGACCAATCCTTTCCGAGGATTCATATCTGGCTTTTTTAAATCATACTCCACAAGTTTTATTAACTTATCATCAATACTAGAAAGATTCAGCAAATGTACTGGTCTACAATTCCTTTTAAGCTTAAAAGTCTTACACAGATTGTCATCAAAAGTTTTGAACTCTGAATTGTGAGCCAACTTCTTCAAAATAACTCTACGATTCGACTTCGTGTAACCGTAAAAAATGTTTTTAGCATTGAATATACTAGACCAAGTAGTTGAAGATTCCATGATTACTTGGTTGGAATATAGTTCTGGACATATAGAGATTCCGTAGCAAGCCGGACAACGATTTAGATCAGTCAAAAACATCACTTTTGGAGACTTCCAATCACCGAACAAAAAAACCGACATATAGAATGAAAAGAAGAAGACCGTCACCACCAAAATGACTCTTTTAATAAATCGTCGACGCAGCATCGTGGCTTCGTAATGTTTGTCAATCATGATTGACAAACTCTTTAACTTTATAGAATAAACTCTAACATTTTGGAGATTTTGGATTTATAACGAAAATTCAGAATTTAGCAACAAAGGAAAGAAATAAACAACTTTCCTGTCAATCAACCGCAAAATGTTTTTTTTTTCTATTGGCATTGACAGACAGATCAAAAACTCAGGCAGATTTCTTCTAAAATCTAGCATTATTATTCTATGGATTAATAGGTGTAATTTATGATTACCGTCACTATGTATATGATTTATCTATACTAATATTATAAAGCTGAAGAGTTTGTTTGTTTGTTTGAACGCGCTAATCTCAGGAAGTACTGGTTCGAATTGAAAAATTATTTTTGGGTTGAATAGACCATTTATCGAGGAAGGCTTTAGGCTATATATCATCACGCTTAAGCCAATAGGAGTGGAGCAGCGATAAAGAATGTTTTAAAATCGGGGATTCCACGGGGACCTTCAGGCTTAAAGGCCTAGGGTTTAACAATTTACCGCTAGTAGTCGTATTATGATTTCATTTAATTTTAGCATTTTAATATATTATGGAAATTGCAAAAGGTTTTAGAACGACACTAGCGTTGTCAACACTTACGTCATACTTACGTGCTGTCATATCAAACTGTCAAAAAGCGATAGCAATTTTGCGAATCGTTGACGATTCAATGAAAAAATAAAGCATAACAAAGCGTAATTTGATAATTGATGGCGCGGAAAGTATTTCGTAACTGAACCAGTATTATTTTCATGTCAAGTTTAACTTCAGTGAACGTATAGTATTGTGTTTACTTAGTCTGTGATCAGCTGTTTTTAAAAATGGGTTTTGTTTCGTATTTTATGGATAATTACACGGCCAGTATATACGATATAATCGGTGAGTGGTGTTTTTTATATTGACCTTGTACTTTATCGATTATAATAAGTATCTATAGTTATAATACCATCCTGTTTTTTGTTCATCTTTGTATGTAAAGCTCGCAACAAAGGTCTTTTGTGCTTATGACTATAGTTTCATTCAGAAGCTTAACGTTTTATGAAAAATTCTCTTAATGTACCAGCGTAACTAGAGATTCAGTTACTCGAATTCAGTCGTAACGTTATTAACAAATCATTGCATCATAATATACCTACTACTTACTTTTCTCTTGCAGTTTCTTCAAATATACTTCTTTTACCAAATATCTTTCTTTGAATCTAGGTAAATTAAAAAAATAGTACTTGTATGGCATCTCCAGGTAGCTCAAGGCTGACTAAATAGTCTTTGGATTCTGCTTCTTTGGCCAGGGCACTGTTTCATAGCTTTTTTGACTAGGTCTTAAATGAATTCTGACTAAATAGTCTATGGATTCTGCTTCTTAGGCCGGGGCACTGTGATAGCTCTTTTGAATAGGTCATATATGAATTTTGACTAAATAGTCTATAGATTCTGCTTCTTAGGCCAGGGTATTGTGTCATAGCTATTTTGACTTGGTCATAAATGAATTCTAGCTAAATATTGTATTATGGACTCTGCTTTTTTGGTTAGGACATTGTGTCATAGCTCTTTTGACTAGGTCATAAATTAATTCTGGCTAAATAGTCTATGGATTCTGCTTTTTTGGCCAGGACACTCGGTCATAGCTCTTTTGATTAGGGAGTATGTAAATTCTGACTAAATAGTCTATTGATTGTGCTTCTTTGGCAACTAATTTAGATTTTTACCATATTTTCTGTCAATTTGAAGTTTTTGCATAAGATTAGATTAGAAAGGAAGCTGACACCAATATATTTGGGAAAAGGCTATGTAAATTATAATGACTATTTTATTAGTCAGTCTGTATGTGTATTAGAGGTAGGTACATTATCACAGAATGACTCGTATTTAACTTTTGTCTTAGGGTGCTGGATCCTACCTGAAATCAATCTTCAATGATAATCCAAACTAATGTTATAAATGAATGAAGTTGTTTGTTTGTACTAGGTAATCTCGGGAATATTGGTTCCAATTTCGAAAATTCCATCACCAATAGAAAGCTACTGAATTGCAGAATGTCTTCAAGACTTCTTTGAATCCTAGAAAAATGTATGCTTCCTTCATTATAGGTCATAGCAGTAAACCTGACAGACAACACTCCACCCAGTTTCACAAGTATTAGGTAGACAGAGCAAGCACACTTAATACTCAAATAAATAAACACCAGAACCCACAGGCCACAAAGGATATAATTATAAACCTTTAAACAATCATATTTTATCTAAACCAAACTTATCAGTTCTTATCAGTGTGTACATCAGACATTGTTATATATATTTGGTATGTGTCAGATTGATAAAGAATTTTGTAATCCTTTAATTCTTTGTTTATGTTATTAAATGCAGTAAAGGGCTTTAAAAGTGTAATGAAGCTTATCTAGTGCTGCTAGTGTAGCTGTGTTTAGATAAAAGTTGTGTAAATATTATGGGATTTAAAAATCTCTGGACTACTAATTATTCAGACTGGCTTTCTAATTATAAAACTGTTATATTGTAAATGATGCGATCATCTATAGGAAATTATTTATTTTTTACTAGCACTGCACCCCAGTTTTGCATGGGTCCAAATTGTATATAATATATCACCGGAAAACTGCAACTGCTGTAAGATTGTAAACAATCACTTGAAATTGTAAGCTATTTGTTTCTTAATAAGACACGGATTTATTGGAAACTATTGAATTTCGATGGGATTTATAAAAATAAAACGATTATTTCGTAATTTATTGATTTAAAATCATTTAAAATTATAATTTCAAAAAGATTTTTTATAATACTTACATATTATGGAATCTTCAATTTTCTGGTGACATATAAAATCCTTCCTTGTAATCCGTTGTGTAGTTTAGAATAAGCTTGGAGGCAGATTTTTACATATCGACGGTTAAAAGGAAGTAGGGCATAAGCGACATTTTGGTCAAAAATGAGTTATATATGCCATCCTACGTAAAATTTTCCGCTCTTTCGAATGCGCTTACTCTCATGGCTCTACGATGACTTTTTTGGCGTTTATGCCCTAGCAAAAAAAATCGTTTTCATAGTATTAGTTTTCGTAACCGACGAAAATTCAAGTAATTTTTGCTACAAAGGTGCTTGTGCCCCTACAAAAATGATTTATTTTGTGTTTGTTGTCGGTAATGCTTTTTTACTTCATAAGGGTGTCGAGCTTCCGGTTGTTTATGCCTTTTAAGCTTTTCCCTCACAAAGTACAAACGTTGTTTATAGCCTACTTCCATTTCGTAATTTAACATAGCTATGGCGCTTGTACCCTATATACGAAATTCATTTTCATATTACTCTGTCAGTTATACCCTATTACCATTCAGTACTTTATGGAAGCTATGCAGGTTATGCTCTATTACCTAAATTTATTTTAATATCACACTGTTGGTTATACCTTACTTCCGCGTACAATATAAATACAGTTTTGTCGATAATATCTTATTACTTAAATTAAATTAGATATCATGGTGTCGATTATAACCATATTATAACCTACTTCCACGTTCAACAATCATACTTATACGTCGGTTATACTACAATACCCAATATGCTTTTTATTATTTACTATAACCTCCTGAGTACTGAAGTTCTAAATTTAGAACAATCAAAAAATAAAAATATTTTGCCGAAACGAACCAGCTTAGCATCAATTTTTTTACAAGAAACGAAGCATTGTTATTTAGAGATCCTTTAAAAAAGGTATCTCCACACTCAGTCCCTTCTGTCAAACCGATGATGGTGTCGAAACAACGGGAGCCGCGTGCGCCGGGTCGACGGGGTAAGTTAATCCATTAGAATCATATATTTTTTTGCAATCTGTTAGTTTTTTGGAGGATGTGCAGGATAACTAATGTTTGTACAGCATCTACTCACAATTATTTCACCGATTTACTCAATTAATCGTACTCCATGATTCAATTTCTATCATTGTCCTTATTTCAGTACATGAGGTTCCTAAACAGTAATGTTGTCAATTTGGATGTACTTATTTTAGAACGTTCGTTCATAAATATGGTTTACTTTTTTGTTTCAATTTCATATGAAGATCAAATTCTTGACGAGCTAGACAGAAGTGAGGGTGATTTTAGTGCTTCTGATGATGACGACCTATATGAGCCACCTGAAGTACGGCTCAATTCTAATTCTGATGGCTTTAATAGCTCCGATTCAGAAGAATCGATATATATATATACTTGATGATGATCGATTATTATCAACACCACCAACTTCATCACCAGCGCTTTCGTCATCTTCATTGATTCGAGGGCAACAGAACTCCAGAGTAAGAAGAGCGCAATCTTCACGCAGAGGCGCAAGAGGTGGAGGGCGTTCCATGCAAGCACGGGGAAGAGATAGGATTGTGCAAGGCAAAAATCAAACAAGTAATACTTGGACAGGAGTGTTTAGTCCAACTTACTCTCTCCTAATTATGTCCAAAGATAATTTAGTAATTTTGAAAATTATCAAATTATGAAGACAACATTTTAGAGAAAATCGTAACAGCAAGTAACCAAACGGAAATGATGTAGACTCAAAAGAATTCAGGGCTCACATTGAGGGTATTGAAGATATTCTTTGGTATTACTATGGTCATACATACATGACATACAGGACATACTATGGTCATACATACTCATATATATAGGATAGCCAATAGTGGCCACTATTGGCTATCCTATATACATATATGAGTATGTATATATGTATGTATGTGGCCACTATTGGCTATCCTAAAATTAAAATGTATTAGGAGAAAGCTTGGCCACATCCAATATTAGCAGATATTATGATACGTGATAGATTTTTTTTCTTATGAACAAGGTTGAACGTTGTCTTTGATAACGATGTCCCAGACAGTCAGCGTGCAATCGACAAAATCTGGAAAGTAAGACCTCTGTTTGATCGTATCTGTCAAGGTTATCACGTTCAACAAAAGCCCGAGCATCTCTCGATAGATGAGATGATTATACCATTCTCAGGTCAGAGTGGTATTAGGCAGTACTGCCCTAATAGGCCCAATCCCGTCGGATATTTATTTTGGCCAACCCTAGCGAATGTATTTGTGACATGAAGGTATACACACGTTTCCAAGTTATGATGGTTTCAGTTCACGAGAGTCTGCTGTTTTGTACTTGACAACGTCATTAGTTCCAGGTCACTTATTTTATACTTTGATTGCTACTTCACATCTATGAAGTTGATGCAAGAATTAACCCATCGTGGTTTCAATGCTACTGGGATTATTATGAAGAATCGTACCTCGCGACTGTGTCATGACACCTGACAATGAATTCTCAAAAAAGAGCCGTGAAACTACAGAATCTGCTGTTACTAAATGGTTATACAATAAAGCTGTTTTGCTAATGTCAACTTGTTTAACTGACGAAAATGTTGATACATGTAAGCGTTGGAACAAGATTACTAAAAGATAATATGTTCAAGTTCCACGCCCAGAAGTCATCAATATGTACAACGCTAATATGGTTGGCGTTGATTTGGCGGACAGATTGATAGAATAGAATAAAAAAGAAGCTTAATAGCATTTTTTTTTGTTTTTCTTTCAAATATTTTGTAAAGATAAGCCTTTGTTGTTAAAAATCAAAACAAATAATAGTTGATGTTTCAAGTATGTCTCGATTACGGAGCAAAGAGTAATTTTTTTAAATAAATATATTTTTGAATATAACTTGTTTCATTTGATTTAGGGAACGAATGTCCTAAATTAAGTACATCAAAAATTAATTATAATAGTTATAAAAAACTGATGTCCTAAATATAGGACATCGTGAAAAACCAGTTTTCCATGTGTTATAATTTTTATTTTATTTTTACTTGCATATTTATCATGAAAATATATAATGTTGCAAAAATCAAGGCAATAAACCAAAATATCATACCTTCGGACTCAGGAGGATAATGTTTGTTACCTTTTTAAATGTTTAATATTACGGATACATACCAAGTGTTCGTAATTAATTCTTAAGTTCCCTACCTACTAGCTGCAGTATTAGCTACCTACCCATCATCATCATCATCATCAACAGCCTGTTGCAGTCCACTGCTGGACATAGGCCTCTCCAATTGCACGCCACTTAGATCTATTTTCGGTTTCTCGCATCCAGTTTCTGCCAGCCGTCCTGCTCAAATCGTCACTCCACCGTACCTGAGGACGTCCTACACTACGTTTGCCGAGACGCGGTCTCCACTCTAGAATTCGTTTACTCCAACGGTTATCGGTTCTACGATTAATATGGCCAGCCCACTGCCACTTCAGCTTACTAATCCGGTAGGCTATATCGATGACCTTGCTTCTCTGACGGATCACCTCATTTCTGATGCGATCCCTCAGAGACACACCGAGCATAGCCCTTTTCATAGCCCACTGAGCGACTTTAAGCTTGTAGACCATACGAGCCGTCAGTCTTCACGTTTCTGCTCCGTATGCCATGACGGGTAGGACGCACTAATTGAAGACTTTCGTCTTTAGGCACTGTGGAATCGACGATGTAAAGACTCCACGTAGCTTCGCAAACGCTGCCCAGCCTAACTGAATTCTTCTATTCACCTCGCCCTCAAAGTTGTTTCTACCTAACTGCAATGTCTGCCCGAGGTACACATATTTTTGAACAACTTCAAGAATTGCACCGTGAATCGCAATCGGTTCCGGTAGAACATTTTCATTGAACATGACCTTGGTTTTATCCAAAGTCAAAGTCAAAACGTTTACTGCGAACTAAGTGCACAATGTTGATGTTACAGAAAAGTCAGCCAGATCATTCAACATCTGTTTTAGGTTCTGCAGCGTTTCTGCCATGATGACGATATCATCTACAAATCGCAAGAGATGTATTCGCCATTGATGTTAATGCTAAGTTCGTTCCAGTTCAGCGTCTTGAACATATCCTCCATTGCATTAGTGAACAATTTCGGGGAAGTAACATCCCCTTGTCTCACTCCTCGATGCAACGGTATGGGACTTGTTTGTTGATTCTGTACTTGAACGGACATGGTGGCGGCCTCGTAGAGACATCTCATCACTTGGATGTATCGCCAGTCTACTTGGCAGCGCTGCAGGGACTTCAGAACAGACCAGATTTCAACCGAGTCAAAGGCCTTTTCATGGTCCACAAATGCTAGACACAGGGGCTGATTATACTCTTCGGTCTTCTGTATAATCTGCCACACTGTGTGGATGTGGTCTATGCGGCCGTATCCGCTCCGAAACCCAGCCTGTTCTGGTAGTTGGAATTCGTCGAGCTTTCTCGCAAGACGGTTCATGATCACTCTTGAAAACAGCTTATAGACGTGGCTTCGAAGGGATGTGGGTCGATAGTTCTTCAATAGGGTCTTGTCTCCCTTTTTGAAGAACGGAATAGAAGTGTGGTCATCTTAACCACACTTTTACTCCACGCCTCTGAAATTCTCCCTTCAAACAGGACAGCGTTAAACAGCTTCTGGAACTCCCTCAGTGCGGGTTCACCTCCAGCTTTCAGCAGCTCTGTGGTAACGCCGTCTTCTCCAGGGGCTTTTCCATTTTTAAGCTGCCCAAGAGCGATCTCGATTTCGCCAATACTGACTTATTTATTTATTAAAACTTTACGCACTAGTAAAAAAAAACTATACAAAGCGGACTTAATGCCATAGGACTTCTGGCAGGTCTTCGGTTAAATGGCGTGTCAATATGGCTCTAGAACCCTCATTTTTGGGATCAGGACGAGATGCATGCGATGCGTATAACCGGCTATAGAAGTCCTCCACTTCCGAAAAGACTATACTGGCTTCAAAGAAACAACTTCTCCACTTGCTGTGGTCTTCATAAGGTGGCTTCTTCCAAGAGACTGTACGAACACCTTTGACCCCCGATTCTGCTCGATTGCTCTTTCAACCGAAAGAGCATTGAAGCCCCGGAGGTCCTGTCGTACGTGCTTGTTGATCTCTCAGTTTAGAAATCGCTTTGCCGACGAAGTGACGGGTGGGCTTTCACGTCATTGCTTCATTAGCCCTAAAGTCCCTTCTGAAAGCTTGGACTTCTTGCCCTTACGCTGCATATCACAGAATCTCGTACCCTTTTCCCTGAGGATCCGAGTCACATTTTAGAGGTTCTCGTTTACGTCTGTTGTGGTTTCCACGGCAGCGAATCGGTTTTACAGGTTTGCCTGGAACGTTTCAGATCATGCCATGGTTTGGAGCAGAGTTGGTCGGAGTCTGGACTTCATCAGACGGACACTTTCGGCCTTGAACTTAATATTCATAGAGCCTCGGACAAGTCGGTGATCGCTACAGGTATTGAACCTATTGATCACGGAGACGTCTCTGAATATATGCCTCTTGTCATTCATGATGAACAAACATGAGATCGACATCTCATGTTTGGTCATAGCGTCGGGGCTTTTCCACGTCCAACATTTTGAAACAGACCCAAAGGAAGTATCCTTTGGGTCTGTTTCTTGAAGAAGGAGTTCATCAAGAACAACCCCTCCCGTTCGAGGAAGTTGACGAGCATTTCCCCCCTTTTATTTCTGCTTCCAAATCCATGGTATCCTATTACCTATTCGCAGCAATAGTGTACTCCCACTTTGGCATTAAAGTCCCACATGACAACGATGTACTATGTCTTTGTAGTGAAGTGGAGGGCTCTCGATATGTCATCGAACATATTTTCCACTTCGTCGTCCGAGTGTGTCGAGGTCGGTGTGTACACTACCTTGAGGCTATTACCTCTCGGTGAGCTTCACAATAGGGTACGCTACCCTGTTCGACACACTTGACATTTCCACAAAGTTGTTAGACAGGGACTTGTTTACCAGAAACCCAACGCCGCCTTGGGATTGTTGGTCTCCCTCTCTCTCTCAGTACATCAGATGACCCGATTCCAGGGATAACCCTGGAATCAGGTCATCTGATGTACTGGATGTGCCATAAGGTGTCCTCCCCCCTTCTTCGGACTTCACTCAACCCTAGTATTTGCCACCTAATTTTCCCAAGTTCCACCTCGAGTTGCGTCAGATGCGAGTCAAGCCGTAGCGTGCGTCGCCAGGGTCAGTTTCAGTTTATGGTGGTGGTGGCCTCCTGTAGCCCGGAGATTCTGGGCACCCCCGCCCCGCCGTTACCGTGGTCGCCACCATGACCAGGAATAGCGGGACCGCCGGGAACTGGCGGCCGTGGCTTTTTGTTGTTCTGCATTGGAGGTATTTGCCCATAATCGCCACGCTGGGCAGGCGGGTTGGCTACCTAACCACTCCTTTTTAAGTAGTTTTGATTTTTCCTTATTGAAAACATAAAAAATGTCTTTTTTATTTCAAAAAAATCCTACTATACGCTTGTTAGTAAATAGGTAAGTAGGTGACATGAAAATGACTATAATGACGAACTATCATCTTTGAAAGACTAAGGATCCTTAGTCTTTTTGTATGAAAATCGACTCCCTAATACTTTTAAAATACTTCACCCTATTTTACGAGTTAGGGACAAAATTACAGTGTAGTGTAATACCCGTTTTAGCTCTTATCCTGATGAAGGATCGTGTTGGTTGCGCTACTTCATTATTTTTGGTGTGTCTTTTCATCCATATTTCCATAGACTCACGCAATGCCAAATGTTGATTATCCTTCTTTTCCTTTGCTTTCAAGCGACATTGTGTGTCACTAATGTCTTATATCCTGGTATTGTTTTGAAAGCCGACTGTTTCTTGTGCTCTATTAGCTTCCATTCAACCACTGTGAAAAGTACTTTATCCTTCTTTTCCTATAATACTTATTGAACTGTCTAGTCTCTTATACCCTTTTACCTTGCTGTGTGAGAAATCGGTATGTCGCTTAGGCTTCTTATCCTTTAATATTTTACTTTGTCATTTGTATCTTATGCCATATTTCCTCATTGGAAAATTAAAAGCTATTGTTATAAGCGACAAAAACCACTTTAAATAGCGTCAAATCATTAAAATTAAAAATACCGGTAGATGCTCCATTTTTTTCTGATTTTATAACTGTTTTAGTTTTCACGATACCTTAATAAATGACAAAAATACGTCAGTTTTTCTAAAATTTAAAACTTTGAACGGCTCTCCTGAACATTTCATTTTTTGTCGCTTATACCCTATTTCCTTTTAACCGTCGATATAGAGAAGAGATTAACTTTTCCAAGTAGCTTTCCCTGTGTAAAAGTCAAACATTATCTCATGGGAATATAGTGTCCTAATCCTGATCTACCTTTCCTTAAAGGTTCTATCCTCTTTGGTACACACCAAAGGGGAAACCTTTGTGGCACAGCTAGTTGGCGGTATTTTTTCAAAGTTGGTGCGAGTGATGCTTCTTCCATACCTACTTAATTGTATATGTGTAGAGGATACTTAAACAAACAAGAAATAGAAGCAATAATTTTGGTGCTCTAAAGTCCAATAATCTCCAAATAGCTCGACAATGTAACATGTAACAACATTATTGAAAGAGGTAAAAATAAGAGCATGTTAATGGTTAAATCCAGCTGGGAACTATTTGAATTTAATCAAATGCGTATTTTTATATAAGTACATTATGAGGTAATCCATTTTTAATTATAGTTGTGTCGACTCCTTCAAATATTACAACACACTTTAGGGTAACAAATTTCTTCCATTTTTTGTTTGTTTAAGTGTGTAGTAGTAGAGACTAACATACAACAATAACACAAGTTGGATGGCGCCGCGATTTTGAAAAGAAAAGCAAAATTTTTTTACAAAAATATCGAACCCCTTCCATAACTTGACTGATTAACAAACTTTAACTAAAATTAATCAACAAAATCCCACATTTTGGCACCCTACGCCAAATGTAAGTGAAAAAAAAAGGATTTGGTAATGAGTTTTACAAACTTTTCAGTCATTCAATTTACTTTTACCAAATTATCAAATTATTACATATTCTAAAGAACAGGAACTACTTAGACGTTGACATCCTATTTGGACTAAAGAAAATAACAAAGGCCAAGATTACCATATTAAAACGTCTCGCTATTGTTTTGTTTTCTTCATTGTAGTGAATGTATCTAACAGTTAGTTAAGAATTTAAATTAGGTATTCCATTTGTGATCGCCACGCAAGTAATCGAATTTTTAACCGACTTCTAAAAAAGGAGGAGGTTCTCAATTCGGAAGTTTGTATGTTTTTTTTTTTTTTTTTTTTTTATTGTTTGTTCGCGCATAACTCCGTCGCTTGTCAACCGATTTGAAAAATTCTTTTTTTGTTGGAAAGGGTATACTTCCCAAATGGTCCCATGAAAATTTTATCGAAATCAACCAAGCGGTTTTCGAAAAATCAACAAAAATTAAAAAAAAATATCTACATTGCCTACATTGACGACCTCTTAGTTTACTCCGCAAAGGAGCAGTACGTTTTTTTTACACCAATGTGATTGGTTCGTTTAGGTGGGGGAGGGGAGGGGGTGTAGGTACCACTAAAAAGTGAAAAATAAAAAACTTTTTACAAAAAATAAAACCGACTTCTAAACAAAAAAACCAAAAAGTATAAAATAACTTTAATTTCGGAAGTCGGTGTGTTCAACAACAAAAAAGCAACCAAAAACACCGAGTTCCGAAATTAAAGTTATTTTATACTTTTTGGTTTTTTTGTTTAGAAGTCGGTTTTATTTTTTGTAAAAAGTTTTTTATTTTTTATTCAGTCATTTTTCTTTTCGGGAAGGTTATATTCTAGGTCTTGCGATGCTTGGTTGCGGAATCTGTACGAAAGAGAAACCACGGAACTGGAACGCAAAGGGTAGGTACTAAGAGGAACACGGGTGGGTTTTAGTCAGTAAGAGTCTGCCACTTCTTTCCGTTCCGCCCAGAGCAAAAGAAGACATTTGTTGATTTCCCATGCAGAAAAAAAAAGCTCTTTCGATGCCTTGGTTTACAGAGGTTCTAGGTGAGATATAAGAGCATTTTTTGCGTGTGCAGTTTAAGGTATTTTCATACTACTCACACTTTTATGAACAAAGTCCACGGGTGTAAAAGGTGGCTAGGCAAACAATTGTAAATGTAAAAGAAAATCATTCACATCACTTGCCATTGTACTTTGTGTGTGACTTGAATATAGTGAGGTCTAAATTAATAACCAAACGTAGATGTCAAAATTAAATAAAAGCGACCATCACGCCAATATGTGACTGACGCGATTATTTTTTCGGTAAATGCCGAACGCACGTCTATCGGTGCGACGAAGATTCCGCTTTGCCGAACAAATAGGCTTCATCAGTAACACACCGCATAGCTCAAACCTTCGCCTGTCACCAGTACTTTACCAACCACCCCCCGAAGATTGTCGCTCCATCTAACTTACGAACGACCGTAATGTCCTTCCAACTCTCCAGTCAGAAATATGCCATCTTTGCCTGCTGCAGGCCCATGCTGAAATGCGGGAAAAAGCCATTGGTCCTACAACTAATATAGCTGACTAGTATTGAGAATCTCGACACCCTTATGAAAGCCAAAAAAAAAAAAGAAATCAGCTAACCCGTACGCCAAACGACAGATTACCGTATTTTTATAACACATTATTTTGTGACGTTAGCGTACAGGGTAAGCTTTCCTTTGCCACATGCGATGGCGTTCAAAATATGAATGATGATGATGCCAAAAGTAGTTTTTCTACAAAAGATCCAAAAGTAAGATTTTTTTACCTGATTGAGTTGTCCTTTTTTCATTATTTTGGATAATCAAACAAGGGCAACTCGATCAGGTTTTAACCTTGAACAACGAACATGTCAAGGATATAACTCGTTGCGTCGCTGTCGGTACGGATTGTCCGACGTCGGCATTGATTGCACTCTTGACCCGCTGACGGTACCTACGTTGTATTTACCGGCTTAAGCTGAATGCACAGCGCATAATATAGATTTGTGCAGGTAAAACACGTTAGAAGTGGGCTAAAGAAGTTGGCTGTTGAATTACACTGGAAATCGACGACATTTGGCGGACTGGCGGTCTTGGTTTAGTTGGTAGGGAATTGGGCTACATCTTATATGTACGATATAAGTCACCAATGGTTCATTCTCTCAGTCATTGTATTGGCCTTGTTTTGCCCTAACCAGTATTACACCTGGCATTTAGAATTTGAGACTTACGCCTAATCGGTTCTGTGTCGATGTTGTCTATTCCTCACAACACTCGAGCTGTAGCGGTAGCGTTTGAACTGAGAAGCCTCGCAAATTGCAAAAAAGCTGCATTCCCCTACCCTTAAGCTTATTCCTTCGATTAGTACCGACCGAAGGACTATTGAGATTCAAACCGCCTCAGTCAAGACTAAGCGTCGTACTGCGAAGAATGGCTTTCATAGAGCAGTGCACTCGTGAAAGTTGCAGCGAGATCTACTTAGCTAGTTCAATATGAAGTATTGCGGCAATAAACTATAGCTAAAGACCATATTCTTAGTAGCCAAAACAAAAACCCGGTCAAGCTCAGCCCATCTCAAAATTCTCATGTTCACATTCACTTTTTATGACTAAATCAATCCGAAAGTCTTAGAACGAAAACTGGAGAATAATCTCGTCTTAACGACCTCGAAGGTCGTGGACTTCGTGCTTAGGATCACCATGATCTCTGGCATCGACGACACGCAACGGTATTTGCATCAGAGTACTAGAATTATCTTAGAATGTTGGCAACAGACGGTACAAAGTCTGTTTGGTTTACATAACCAACGTAGGTATCCTCCAGTTGCAAAAAAAACTTGTTTATCAATATTTCTTCGTCTTGAATAAATGACAGCTATAGATTTATTAAACAAGCAGGAAATTTTAGAGCGGCGACGAAATCTGGTTTTGAGGACCTTGAAATTTTCGTCCAATATTATTAAAATAGCATGCTCGTTTTAATTTCGAATGATATAGTGGCTGCACCGTCCTTTTATTTTGGCATATCTTGGCCACTCCTTGTAAAGTCTAAGTGTAAGGAAGTCTGTGTGTAGTGTGTGTCTAAGTGTAACGAAATGTTCCTACCTGCAACACGCTCGTATGCAAATTGTATTACATTGCGGTCTACTGAGGTATAAAGTGATTAATCGTGCGTTTGTGCCCCGCAATGTAATGAAACATATCTGAGAGTGAAAACTAAGCCTCACACCTACCTCAGTTCGCTAATATCCAAAATATAACGCCTGAGAACAATGTAGCTCTTTTACTTTGTGATTCAGACTAATAACGGAACTATCGTTATTGAGACAAAACATCCATATTTAGCCGTCGCAATCTATAAAACTAAACTTGGTTCTTGGATTTCTTAAAGTAAGCGTTTATGACTTAAAAAAATAGCGGTTTTGAGAATTTCCATTTAATAGATTGAGAAAACATTAACACCAAAACGCCACTACGTCATCTTAGTAATCTTAGTTCAACAGAAATAGCCAAGTAGGTATATTTCAACCCGTTACCGCTCGCGTTCCTGACCGTTTGGACCCGTAACTTGACCGAGCCGTAGGTGACCGTAAGGACCTGCAGTGCGACCCTGTAAACCTCTCATCGTGTTAGTTTGGGTGAAGTGAATATAAAGTGAGCTGTCAGTACAAATAAGATGGCACAACAGTCCAGGGCACCAAATCTGCTATTTTTATAAATTTGTCATTCCAACACGATCCCATTGTCATTTTTTCATTATATATTAATTCATAATGGTCGATCATTGGTCTGTCAGTGGTCTCGTAATACTTTTTGATAACCGAGCTATTAAAAAGAATGTCTGCACAATGAGGTTCTAATGGTAGGTCACTGATCAAAGGAACTGTCAAAATTTTAGCAGATTACTGCATACGTCTGTCATTCATTTGTCATTATGTACGAGATTACCATTTTATGCCATTTCTTTCAATGGAGTGTCAGTGGTTGACCACTGGAAAGTCATAGTGTCGCTATTACATATTATGTTAGTAGATTACCAAACTTGTCAAAATCGACCATTATGAGATCAATGATAGGCCATTTAGACACTATTGTAATAGCAGACTTGAGGCCCTGATCATGGTCACTCCATGTCTACTCCACCTTTACTCTGTGAGATGTTGACAGAATAGACCGGTTGGACTTTGGACCCGTTAGCTGGCCGACCTACACGTATGTAAAATTGACGCATTCTGTTGATTCTTTCGCTTGACTTACTGAACTGAACTGACCATGTACGAGTATGTATTAGTCATATGACGCACATAGTTACAAAGTTAAATGCCGTCTGATGTTGAACTCAAACTTCAACAACAACAGAGTTATGACTAAAACATTACCCCCCTTTTTTTTGTAGGTCACCAATGCTTCATTCTCTCAATCATTTCATTGGCCTTGTTTTTCCCCAAACAGTATGACACCTGTTTTTATGAATGGGAAGTCATGAAATGACTTCTTCCTCTGTTGGGAGGAAGTGTCAGACTTTTACTGACTAAAAACCATCCGTGTTCCTCTTAAGGCTTTTTGCGTTCCAAGGCCGCGGCGACTCTCGACCAAATCCCACAACTCTGGCAGTTAACATAATATCCTGCCGAAAAAGGTAGAGTTGGCATACACTCGTTTCGCCAGCCTATGGTCCAAGTCTCAGCTGTTGCGCTTGCAATCATTACCTACCTACAGATAACAAAAAATGTGATTTTTACTATAGGATAGCAAGTGGATAAAATAAAGTAGCGGTTTTGTTTTCTGAACTACTTAAAAGATTTTAGTTCGATTTTACTATGATACAAACCGCCTTCCGGTATATTTTTTTTTTTTAACTTTGCCCCACACTAGGATTTACTCCTGTATCGTGGGTGCGTTCACAAACATGAAAACTCACATAAACAAGTAGAGATGAGACGTATATACTGGTAGAGGTATATATACCAAGTATGTGCTTCCCAGTACATAGACCGGGTACGGACCGAAATACTGGGTAAATACCTTGAAGGTATGACGTCAGACGCATAGTACGATACGAACCGCTACCACAAGGTAGCGCCCAGTTTTATCGGTAGTTCGGTACGCCGAAGCTACCCGACAGCTTACGAAGGGACCCGAAACGTCATTCTTGCTTTATGAACATTCGGTTGATTTAATTTAGTTAGACAAAATGGGTACTTATTTTTACGTGCATAAGGAACATAATAGCATAATTACATTTTTCATCCAACACAAAAAAAAAAAAACAAAAAACCTGACAAAACTATTGTAAATAAATTGATTTGAAATCTTTTAACTACGCCGGCTAGTTAGTCAGTTTAAATATAATTAATGTTATTTTGCATTAATTTATATAGAAATAACTAGAATTCATTAATAACCATCGTCATACTCTTAGCCGAAAGTCCTAAGCCTGGTAAAGTAGGAAGGAAAGATTTCATATCTCATAATGCATAATTACGTATAGGTACTTGAAACATCGTACCTACATTATATTGGAGGCATACCATACTTATCGCGTACGTTTACTTATCGAAATCCTACCACACCCAAATACTTAGAAGTATTTTGATACCTGGTATTTGTACCAGGTATTTAGTGATACCCATACCTTAAAGGCCGGGTATGGAGAATGGCAGGTATATCTCATCTCTATACACAAGACACCCAGACCCGGAACAATTATCGGTAGGCCTAGGGTTAGGGTTCGATCCCCGCACGGAACAAATGTTTGTAAACATTTGTTCCGTGCGGGGATCGAACCCGCGACATGTTTCGCAGCAGCCGAACGCTTAACTACTGCGCCAACCGTATCGACGAATTTATACGTATAATGTACGCACTTAAAATATAAAAATACATATATATTTTCTACTTGTATGTTGTATACTCAGATAAGACAAATAAGATTTGTTTGTCTGATCTGAGGTTGTATAGAAAAGTCGATGTTTCGACATGTCGCCAATTTCACCCGAGCGAAGCAGATGCGAGTCGCGAGTTATTAAAAAATGGCATGTATTTAATGCAGCAACTAAGTAAAATGAATATAGGTTTTAAAAATAAATGGTGTGGGTACCACATATAATGGGTTGGCAGCTAATAAGGAGTATCGTAATAAGTAAAAGGTAGCATATTAATATATCAGTAATAAGCTCCTTTTTAATTTAAACTAGCATCAACTTTTTCTTTTGGGAACTGAATTAATATCTAAGCGAAAACTTAATGATGAAAATAAAATAGAAAATGGGCATTCATAAATAATACAAATCAGATTCTATTTAAAATTGTTTGTATGAAGAATAAATATAAACTAGCTTATACTATATATTGTGTGACTTTTAATAGCTTTAAATAAACTCTAAAATGACATGAAGAAAAAATATTTTATGGCTTTTATTTTTCAAAATTATCTTAAAAACAATGAAAACTCAACGAATACATAATAAAATTATGAAAGGTGAATCATTTTCCCTAAATGTTCCTTTGTTTCTTACCTGTCAAACATTTGTAAGTAAGGATTCACGTGTACCAGCAGACCATAAGCATGTCGAAGCATTTCTGGGGCTGGAATTGTGAGTAAAGACTTACAAAGTACCAGGATATCAGAACCATAATTATTTAACATCAAGCTATCACCCTTAGGAGACGAAAGAACACTGAGCCAAAAAGAATAAATGGCGCAGGCTGGTGAAACCGCGGGATACAGCTAAGAAGTATTTTCAGCTTTAAGTTTTCTATTTTAAAAATTATTTCACTAACAGAAAGCTACATTTCACCTGCGAGTTTCTTTTATATTATATAGAACTTCATTCATACCCCTAAATATTGTTTTTATTGTATACTAGCTTCTGCCAGCGACTTCGTCCGCGTGGAATAGTTATTTTACCCCCGATTTTGAAACTCTCAGCCCGATCGGTTTAAAATTGACAAAGTTTCATACTAACGTTCATCCCCAATTTAACCCCTTGGGGGTAGAATTAATCAAAATCCTTTCTTAGCGGATGCCTACGTCATAACATCTACCTGCATGCCAAATTTCAGCCCAATCCGACGATAAACGTAAGATTACTGCTAAGGTATCGGGAGTTACACGTATTATTGTGAGTCAACCATAAAAGATAGACATATGCTGTAGTGGGATATTTTTTAGATAATTTTATATAAAACATTTCCGTAATACATGATTTCTATGTAACTTTAACCATTAAGGCTACACACGCGATGGAAGCTTAAAAAATGGAGTAACTTCTCCGGTTTTCCCAACATTTTCCTTTACTGCTCTGCTCCTATTGATTGTAGCGTGATGATAAGTATACTATAACCTGCCGAGGAGTATGAAGAATAATTGTACCAAGTTTCGTTAAAATCGGTCGAGTAGTTTTTGTTTCTATAAAGAACATACAGACAGACAGACAGACAGACAGACAAAAATTTTACTGATTGCATTTTTGGCACCAGTATCGATCACTAATCACCCCCTGATAGTTATTTTGAAAATATATTCCTTGTACAGAATTGACCTCTCTACAGATTTATTATAAGTATAGATGGCAAAACAACGTTTGCTGGGTCAGCTAGGCAGTGCACCCGCACGCACCCCGCCACCCCGCACTACACTCGTATCCAACCATTACACCTTCCGCCGTTTTCATGAAATTATGATAAAAAAATTTATTAATAACTAACTCTTATTCCTTTTTATTGTACTCGTTTTAACATTTAGAGCTGCCCGCAAAGCGAAGCCTGAAAGTGGGTTTTTAGACGGCACGAAATAGTTGGTAATATATTATCTTTGCCACCGTACTAACATTATTAGTCGCCAAGTCATTATATATAGCTCCTCGCCTAATATTTCAATTGACTGGTATAGTTTATTTGCTACCTAAACGCAGCTGCTAGTTTTTAGTTTTTATAAAACCCTTAAGTTTGAACCTTACATAATATAATAGTCCCGAAAATATTTAATCGCTGGCAAGTTATTTTATTTGTTGCAAACATTTAGTCGACTTTTAAGTTATTAGTCACTCGGAAAATAATAAGCTTTAAAAAATCAATATTATGACTTGTACGTGCATAATATTAAAATATATCGACTGATTTTCCATTCCATTATGTGTTAATTCTGTCAGTTATAAATAAGCGTGTAGGTGCCTACTGATTAATTTACCATTTTTACAATGCATTGTAAACAAGTTGTTTAAATGTATGCTGTTCTTTTATTTTATATATTTGCAATTTTAAAAGCGTTCCGTTACTCGTAATGTTCTATAAAAAGAAGTCTTATGATATTCTCTTATTCTTCTTGTCTATGGCCAACTCTCAACGGCGCGGCGCGGGTGGTCCGTTAGGAACGGGTACAGTTTTTCAACGTTTCAGTTTGTAGTTTAATAACATAAGAGTTTATATTTTAGTTTGGAGTTTAATAATATGTAGCTGTGTTGGATGAGGATGCTGTTTTTGTCCATATCACAGTTCGCTACCTCGTTGCCATATGCCACAAGAGATCTTGAAGAATTTTGCTGTCATCGGTAAATATGTATTTTTTTTAAATCAGGCTGATTTGTCCCACTCATGGGCAAAGGCTTCTCCCCATTCCTTTAATTTCTCTCGTAGTTAGGCTTTAGACACGACAATTGATTAAGAAGCTATCTTCTTCTCTGTCCGCCGCGACCCCGTCTAGCTGTGTCAAGGCTTCTGGAGCCCTGACACAGCTATAAAAGGAAATACGGGCCCAAAGCTTTGACGGCATCTGGCAGACATGGCCTGCTCAGTCCCACTCCAATCTTACAGCTTTCTGAGCAACGTCGGCAATTTGCGTTCTGGGACACAGCGTGTTGTTCCTTTTACGTTGAGACAATTTAACGTCAAGTATGCTACTATGCTGCGCCCCTTCGTCGTTTGAAAAAGTTTTAAAAAAATATTTCACTGACTTCCCAGTTAGCGCTTGAAATCAAAACTTGCGGTACCTATCAAAAATGTGGTCAACGTTTTTGGTACGCTGCGTTATAGGGAGTGCGGTAATAATCTTCCTCACCGCTGTCGCATACTGCGCTATAACAAGATAAATTCATACATACATACATATTTATTAAAAAACACAATAACTCTTATCATGTTCACGAAGTGACAGCGCGGCGTTGTGTTACGCTACGCGTAATAAGGACGCTTCAGTATTTCTGGACAGTTTAGTTCACCCGTGTATGTTGATTGTTCATGATCCTTATAATGTTTAATTAATGTGAGCAAAACTGCACTGATACGCACGCAAAATATTTATCTCTCATTTTGACGCAGTGACCGCCTCCTCAGATGAAGGTCGCCGGTTCAATTCCCGCGGCGGCGAAGGAAAAGTCTTCACACTAACCGTGCGTGCTCGCTGAAACAAAGACTATCTTCCTTTCCTTTTTTAAGACTAGTATCTTTCCGCCAACATTTGAATTTAAACCTAATAACGTGTTGGATGTTTGCTTTTAAATCACGCCCAAGCAGCTGCACTGATTTGAATTATATTTTGATCAAATTCAGACCATGGCCTGGATTTGGACGTAGGATGAGGACTTTTTGTCTCGGTAGTACGATCCAGTGGGCTAATTAACGGGTTTCACTTTAAACATATTTTGACAGCGCCTCGACTACTTCTACTAAAAGGTCCCAGCTTCTGGTTCTAACTAAACAGTTCCAGGTCTTGGCGGCCAGATCTAGATCTGCATTTTTTTCTCCCGTTTGGTGGAATAGATCCTCAATTGTCCTTAACATGAGAAACAGCGGAACATTTTTTGCATAAACTTATTTAATTGGCATCTCCAATTTATAGTTCCATCGTTCTCTGTAAGTCAAGTTCACTAAAACAGGTTTTTCCGCGATTTTGTACTGTTCTCTCATTTACGTCATCAAGCAAATGACAGATACGTACGTCAGAAGTGGTCGTTATGCCGAGAAAAATGGTTCTATATTTAATCTCGATCATTGTATGCCTTTAATAGGAGCATTATTGGCTATTGTTCATAAACGTATGGGTATCTACGACATTTAAACTGCCTTGTGAGTGCCCTTGCAATTTTTTTGCAAAGTTTATTCAATGTCAGAGTTTGGCTATTCTATTATTCTCATTGCTGACAAGCTCTTATAAAAGGCTAAAATACCTAAATTAATTGAGTTATCTAAGTATCACATAGAAAATACAAAACATATTCCTGTTACAAAGTTAGCATTTTCCTCTACTTCTTCGGGTCCAAAGGGCATTTGCGGTCCGTCGCCTGTAACAGAAACATCAATGAGTCATAAGTAAATGTACATAAACGGTAACCAATTCCTACGAAGTCGGTTAAATATACTACCACGATGTTATACTTACTATACTATAATACCTTTGTCCAGCTGTGGACTACAATCGCTGATTGATAATAGGGGCATATTTACGGCGCAAAATCAATTTACCGCTGCGGCTGTAGATAAACGATTTTATTGTGACTGTACAGTGCCTAGTTACAAGGAGATTTGAAGTGCTATTTTTGCTCCAATAATAGTAACACTGCCTTGTCTCGTCAATGAAAGTAATCGATAAACCTTCAATGGAAGTCGTAGTGTGTTGATCACCGGCCCTTGCGCACTGCGGTACTAAAAAGTTGGCATTTACAGCCAGTCTGCCTGGAAACGAGTCCGGGAGCAACGGGTTTTAAGCCGAACAAAAAAAAAAAAAAGAATATCTGCGTTCTATACATAAATTAATAAAAGTATAAACATAACCGCTTCTATATTTGACTTATTAGATAGATAATAAATTGTGCAAGGGTCAGCACATCGCGTATGCTTTCATTCCAATATCATTCTCAGTCGAGACATCGCGTCAATCATACGCGTCAATTTATTTTTTAATTATTATTTTTAAACATGCGCCCTCTGTATGCAAAATAAGTATCGATCGGTCGGCGGGTTATCGGTGCATTCGGTTTTATTTTTTTTTTATATAAAAAAGATAAAGGCTTTGGAAAGATGGTGAAGACTCAGTGTGATGCGCGACCAGTGAAAGCTTACATCATGAGTGATTTGCTGAAGAAGTTCGACCATGATACGAGGAACGATATCGTCCAGATTGCTGTCGCGATCGCAGGATTCTATCTGGGGGTGTTTTGTTGTATGTATTATTTTTTTTTCGTTTTTTTTTCTTTAATCTTATTTTTTTATAATACGTTCATATTAAAATTATTAAAGTCATTTTTAAACCGGGCCACTGATTTGCGTTAATCGACTAGATAGTTGTTAAAAGTATATTGCATATCATAACAAAACTATTTAAGATATTTCCCTTTTGAGGTAAACCCAAACTGTTATTTGAGAAAACCACAAACTAGTAAGTACAGTCAATTTCCTCATACTCGTGCTTATTACGAAATTAGCGAATACCGCACTACCTTTATTATTTCATTCTGAACAAATTGTTTTTATAAAAAAATATTGTTACTTAATTGGAATGGAGAAAGTAGACATCGTTTTGTTTGTAAAAATAAATCAGAATATTTTTTTGTATTACATTACAAAAAAAAAAAGTTAGTTTGTCATTGTTATTATTTCGCATTATTACAAAATGATTGCAGTCGATTTTAAATTAGTAAAACAATAATTACCCTTAATTTAGCGTGGCCCTTGAAAAAAAACAACACGAATGGTCACTTGGGCCACTTTTTCTGCAAACTTTTAAATTGAACCAGGGAAAAAACTGGTCGGTCAACGCTATTTACATAGATCAATGTGAACTTGCTAACGTTAACTCACTTAATATTAGGGTCTACATACAAGGATGTCGTTGGCAGGTGTATAGGCCGGTTGTAATGACTAATGATAGACAGCCGGTTGTCCGACATTTTTTATCATATTTTTCACATTATGTGCCATTTATCGCGGACTTGCATCGGCGCCGTAGCACGAACGGGTTAAGTGATACGGAGTTTGCGTTGCGCGCCATTTTTTTTTGTCTATGACATTTAAGTTAACGGACTTCAAAATATTTTGGTGGATGTTTAGGATGATTTTATTCCCATGCTTACTAATAACGAGTTAATTACGATCCGATGTTAACATATTCGTGTTTTTGCGCCAAACTAGATTTTCCGTAGAGTTCTGCAAACAGGTTTGATTTTAGAACTTATTAAGTACAATAATTTTCTTTCCCAAAATGGGATAGAAACAAGAAGAAATGAATTTGATTGTTTTAACTGTCGTTACATCATACTTTAGCTCAATGAAAATTATCTTATGCCTAAGATCATATGTCATTGTAATACTTACCTAATCTAAAAGAATGAAAAGAAATATAAATAATGTTAATAAGTTTTGTCCGACTGTCCGTTCATAGTAGGTACTGAAGGGGCTGAAATTAATTAATAACTTTGTGTATGGTACTCAAACTGTTGATTTGGTTCGATAAAAAAACTTTTTCATATTCATGATTAGGTACTAACACCTCCAAAAATATTGCCGGTCACTTAAGTCACTGTACCTTGGTAAGCTTGTATAAATTGTTGTTTAACTTTTTAATAAACGCCGTAAAAAAACGCGCTGAAAAGTATCAACCAAAAATACTCTGCTCTGTCCCCGGATCTACAAACAAACTTAAATATTTTTCGTCTAATAAGTACATAACTTGCATATATACTGAAATATATTGTAACTTAATACATAGGCACAGTGATCATAATATTCAGAAGTAAGCCATTTAATCCAACCTTCCTCATTTTTGGTCCTTTAAAACGTCTATCTGAAAGGACACTTAGAAAAAGTACTAACTTTGTAAAACAATAACTTCACGTTTTCTAAAAACACGTGTTTTAAATTACCTAAAGTTATTTGTATATTAAAATGTTACATAAATGTATAAATTAATGAAACTGTGTCAATAGTTTACGCTGTCAGCGGTACAATTTAGCATACTGTAAGGTTTAGAATACGACGCGTATAAACAATACAATTTATTGTTTTGTAAAGTGCCATCGGACGTGCTGAACGTAAACTGGTAAAAAGAACTGTTTTTTTATGCTGAAATGTGAACACCGTAAGGGTAGAAAATTAAAAAAAAAAGCCTTGCAATTGATGAGTTCTTGTGTTGAAGATCGCGAAGACTCATATCTTCATGGTTTTAAGACAGCACCCGAAGCAATACCCGGTGCTTTGAATTCAGCGTCGATTTTTTAGTGCTGGACTGTTTTTTTTCACACTTCCACTCTTCCCGGTGTGTTGGCCTCATAGATATATTATTTCTATGGTTGGCGTCTTCGAACAATCCGTCATGACTTCTCCAAGTCGCCACGCCAGCGTTTCTTAGACATCCTCGGCGTAGACGCCCGTCCTTTCGCTCCCACTGCGTAACAACCGTTTATTTTTTTGGGATGGGAAATCATAAAAAATGATTTCTTCCGCTCTGGGCGGAGTGGAAGGGAGTGTCAAAATCTGACTAAAACCCATCCGTGTTCCTCCATATGCAAATGGCTGTTTGAGGAACACGGATAGGTTTTAATCCGCGTTCCAGGGCCGCGGTGACTCTTTTAACAAATCCTGTAACCTGGCAGGCGCTGGCCCTAGCGGGCCTCGACTATTATGCTGACATCTCTAAGAGGTGCGCGCGGAATACAACGAGCCACCCAACGCTCGCTATCCGCAGGCTCGCGCCTACGGTGGCCGGGAATCACCCTGCGTCTCCTGACGCCCGGGACGTCTTCTTTTGTTGCGGCGACTGGAGCGTGTGGTGTGCCTCTCCAACACTCGGCCTGCCTCCTTCGCTAGCATTACTGCTTCGCAGAAGGAGACTGCTTCCCATCGCTCCGAACCATGCATTCAACCAGAGCCCCGGTGGACACGGTGGTGCTCCGCCCAAGCAAGGCTATCTCAGGAGACCTCCATCGTGCTCTACCATGTCTTCCAGGCGATCCACACAGGCGTGCCCATCTCTGCACAACTACCCTGGCCCATCTCTTAGAGTACTTAAAATTTTGCAAGATGGCCTAATGTACCAAATTCCCAGCAATTTCGCATAAATTGGATCTAGATTTTGCTTAACTAAAATGTGTACTTCAGAGAGGCAGTCTAATAATCCGACATGATCAATTGCGTACTGCGAGAAAATACTTATTTTATTTTTTTGCATCTGATAAATAGCATCCTGTCTTATAGAACGTTAATTAAATCCTTAACATTATCCTACGCCTGCAGTATTTCTCTGTATAACTGCTAGTAGTTTGATTATCTCGATTTACAAAAACAGTTTTTAAATAATTAACTGTTTCATGTAGTTATCTTAATCCAAGCTTGGAGCGACTACTTTGTTCTTTGCCTATTTGAGTTCTTGTAAAGCAAAACTCTTTTCTGTAGGCAAATAGATGTATCTGATTAAAAAATGTATGCCAATGAGCATTGTGTACCATATTGACCATCACTATTAAGTAATGTAACCACCACTATCATCGTGGGTCTCTACTTTGTTGAAAAAACAAAATTACTAGTCCAGCTTCCACAGAAATGTGTTCAAATCTCTTTCTCAAACGTCTTGTCGCATCATCATATTCAGTATTTATCACTTTCTCTTTATCATGTCATTTGTTTTGATTATGAACTAGTCTAGTCTCTCAGAGTTTGCCATACGCTATTGCTGCACTGTTTTGGCCTACCATCCATCAGTATTCTAAGCCAGTCTCACTCCGGATTTGCCATTGACGACTTATCTAGTGCTGACAACCCAGTTTTCTACACTCTTGGCTTCCCAGCCTCTCAGATTCCGAGCTTTTCTTATTCCGGGTTTTTCATTCACAGATTGAGTCGTCTAAAATTCTTCAACCTATGTTACTACACTGTTTGGCTTAGCTAGATTCCCCAGATTCTATTCTATCCTCATTCAAGGATCATTCGCAAGTTGCTCAGTACCGTCAGTCAACCCATCATGCTCCACTCATTGGCATGGCATCCACCCGGATGCTGAACTGGCCTCATGCGCGAATTGTCTGGTGTTGTCACCCCATTTACCGCTGCTAATTGTTTTTTCCTCACCCTTTTGTTTAATATTGCTTCTACTACCGATCGTTGGCCCCCATTCTGGCAAAAAAAAACAATCTTCCATATTTTGTACGAAATATTTACACAGTTCAGTAACGTCTTGTTTATTTTGAAAACAAAGAGAATCACCGTTATAGGTCGTTTCGCACGGGAGTTTGAGTCATTCGCATGAATTAAACTTAATTATCAGTTTATTTTTAGGTTTATCGTGTGTTTTTAGGGTTAATTATAATACCTATTATCTTTAAGGAAAGGCTCTGGTTGTATGCATTTTTTCGGTTTCTGCAATAGCAACAATCCTGCGCTATTAAATTATCTGGGGCCTATATCTAGCTAAGCTTCTGGGCGTTTATTAAAAGTTTTATGAAGTATGGCCAAGCACAGCAAAAAATATATAATAGCTCACCGATAGGGATTAAGAATCTACATCCAATTGTCATTTTTAAAAGGAAGCTAAAAGATTTCCTGATTAATAAGGCATATTACTCCGTAAAAGAATTTATTGAAGAAAAATAATTTTGAAGTATATAAAAATTGTAATATTTAATGTAGTATGATACATTACAAGAATAATATAAAATGATGTATGTGTAGGTATTGATATATATTTTTATTGTGTTTGATAACCATTTAAATTGCATTGCCCTACACAGGCAACTAAGTTCTTAGAACCTATCATCTTTCTGTACACTTAGTTCGCTGTAAAGAATTTTGAATTTGAATTAAAACAGCCGCGGGCAAAACACTAGTGAGGTGAGACCAGATATTTCTAGACTTAATCCGTTTTAATCCGAAATCTTATTGAAAAGTCACCAAACAATCCCAAGAGGGCAAATGGCCGATAAGCAGTAGGTTAAGAGATAAAAGTAAACAAAACTTTATGGTATCGTTTAAAAAAAAAAAGTTATCTTTCACAAATTTAACTCTGTGTTCTTGAACTTGATCGTAAAAACAATATGGGCACTTTCAATGACACGCGAGGCAAATTAGTCTAATAATAGTTTTATCGCGCGCTATTCCTATGTGATTCGGCGATCTATCAGTATAAAACTGCGTAGAAAGAAGATTTGGTGTAGTTGTAGGTATTTTACTAAACTTTGGAAAAGTCATGGTACCACCCTCACACTGTGGTAACCAGCCCTCCTAACTTATTTCAAACACAATAACTGCAACTCCTGAAACCAGAATAACAGAAGAAAAGATTGGAGATCAACTACTAAATTAAACTTTCAAAAGCTACACATCTCCCACTTGAATCTCTGTTACAATATTTACACCCACAAATAAAATCTATAATGAATTATTTGTAAGTTATTTAACATCATTCAAATATATCAATATAATACTTGCATACTAGCAAAAAATATTGTCAAAAGAAAAACATACGGAAATATCGTTTAAAAATACCAGCGAAGTACAAAAACGATCATCATGTAGGGACATCATGTAAATGACCTAGTACAATTGCATAGAGCTAGAACAAACCGCGGAAAGAGGAGTATTAAATATTGTATTATTGTATTGAATATAATACAAAAAAACTTCTGTTAAGTAAAACTTGGTTTCTCAATATGCGATTATATGTTAATCTTTGAAAAGTTAATGACATAATAAACCGAAAAGGGAGAGGCTGAGGCTCGACGAGTTTCAGCGAAAGAATTCCGCTATCTTGGATCCTGCAATAAAATTAATTATTCAAAAACGTATTGTGGGGATGTCTATACAATATCTTGACCTGGACCTGAAGGCCTATTTCCCGCGGTAATAAAACTGACGAGCATATGAATGGCACATGAATATTGCCTCGTTTTAAAGGCGGGCTCATGAAAATGTTTATATTGTTTATATGATAAAACGATGTCATGCTTCTGATCCTATGTTTGCCATGAGAACTAGGACTAATGGCGTACCTAATTGGTTTCTTTTTTGCATTTCAATTTACATTCATAAACTCATGTCTTCCTGAAGGTAACGGCTACGTTCCTAACATACTGCTTATGTTTCGTTTACATATCATACACGCACGCCGGTTGTGAGTACTATGAACGGAACTTTTTTAAGAACATCACCAAAAGGATGTGTCTATGTGGTCTTCGGGAGCCTCCACGTCCACATCGGGCGTTCCCATTCACAACTAGTTTGTACTTAAATTACTTACCTATGGTTTAGGTTTATGGAAGCTTTTGCGATACCTTATTGTAGAGTTTCATATTATGATTAAAAATTAACATTGTTCTTTGATTCGGCGTTGCACTTAACGATATTTAATTAATCCGGTTATCTCTACCAACAAATAATCTGCTTTATTTTTATAATCAGTATGTTTCCATAACGATACTTTATTTTCGTTCACTGCTTAACAGCTCTACTGTACCATAATAACATTGTCTTGAAGACGGTCACCGTCCTTTGTTTCAATCCGGCTGCAGAATAATAAATGTTCAATCAAAATACAGTGCTTGAAGTCATCATATGCGAAAATTCAGGCCACCAGATAGCCGCCATCTTGGCGATCGTTCCCGATCTAAAAAAATACACCCTGTATATGTAGGGAAATGAGAAATTGGTCTTTTGAGTATTTTCAGCATTCCTACATTTCAAATTCTCGTCTAATTTCATGAAAGGTCAAATTGTTTGTTTAGTTAACTTAATCTTTGCGAAGAAAAAAAAAACCACACTGTCAAGGCTGTTTTTTGAAAACGTAACTACTGACGTAAAAACGACGTTGAAATCATTCGTGTCAAAACGGGTTTAGAAGTAGTTGATCCCGCAGTCGCTTAATTTTTCGCAAAAAAGTACTTTCTAATCCATCCGAAGAAGACGCCTTGGGCGTCGCGAAATGCAGGGCGATTCCCGGCCACCAGGGTATATAGGGTTGGAGGCGGTGAGCCTCCAAGAGCTGGGCATCAGCGGGGGCATCGGGGTCAGGAGGACCTTAACCGGTGCCCGCAAGCTCGAGCTCGCCGGAGCGGAGAGTGGCCCGTTCGCGGACGCCCTGGCCGAAAGGCTGAGGGCGGTCTTACCCGCGGACGAGGTCCGGGTGTCCAGGCCGACTAAGCGCATCGACATGCGCATAGTGGGCCTGGATGACTCCGTGACGGAGGAGGAAGTTGTGGCCGCCGTCGCCAGGACTGGGGGGTGCTCTGCCGAGCTCGTCAAGGCGGGCACCCTCCGGCCTGACAACACGGGCATGCAAACCCTTGTGGTGAGCTGCCCCGTGACGGCGGCCAGAACTGTGTCGGAGGGCCGAAGGCTCTTGGTGGGATGGGTGTCTGCGCGGGTAAAACTGCTGGAACCCAGACCTCTGAGGTGCTACCGCTGCCATGTGGGCAACCACACGGGAGCTATGTGCCCCTCGGAGGTCGACCGCAGCGGACTCTGTTTCCGCTGTGGTCAGCCCGGTCATAAGGCTGGCTCGTGCGAGGCCACGCCGCACTGCAGTGCATGTGCGGCTGTTGGCAAGCCGGCCGAGCACTGGGCTGGGGGAAGGGCCTGCGCGCCATCCGCCCCGACCAGGGGCAAGAGGTCCGCCGCCTCCGCCGCCTCTGCCGCCGCCGCGGCTTCTGTCGCCGCCGCTGCCGCTTCTGCTGCGGGTGCTGCGGCTCCCAACACTCGGGAGGGTGCTGAGATGGAGTGCCAGTAATGGTCCCATTTCGGCCCCCTCCAGAGACAAGTCGGCCGCTGTGCTATCGCGCAGTGGCTGATGCCTGGGGACGGTGAGCGTGGGTGGCTCGCCGTCCGATACCAGGTTGAGTCGACGACGCGTTGTGTTCCACGCGCGCCTCAAGGAGCCGTCAGCACCGAGGACGGGGCCCCATAGGGTCGGTGCCTGCTAGGGTTGCGGAATTTGTTCGAAAGAGTTGCCGCGGCCCTGGAACGCATAGGGCACAAGAAGGATCACGGGTGGGTTTTAGTCAGTAAAAGTCTGACACTCCCTACCGCTCCACCCAGGGCGGGAGGGGTCATTTGATGATTTCCCATCCAGAAAAAAAAAAAAAAAAAAAAGGGTATATAGGGTTGCGGAATTTATTCTAAAGAGTGACCGCGGCCAGCAAAACCGTCGGTTTTTGATAGGATACATTTATGCAATCCTGTCCTTTACGTTCTTCTAGGAATCGAATTTTAATCTTGATTCAATATAAATCTTTGCTGCGATATTTGCGTTATACTTTTATAATGCAAGTCACCATGGAAATACGGTGTTTGTATCAGAGTTATCACTTTTATAGCTTTCATGATATTCATATCGTTGTTTACAAGCCTCTCAGCTGCTGATGTGTTTGTGAACTGTAAACTGACTGACTCAATATGTTCATTACATTATTTATTATTATTAGAATTAAAGAAGATCAGAGAGATTTACTGTGACCTATTCAGTGAACCAAGAGATGAGCCCTATTTTCCTAACCCAATTTTCCTTTTAAAATAATGTTTATGTCAAACTGAGCAGTGGGCTGTCTACAGTTGTCAAATCTTGTTTGGCAATGAGCTAGCTTACCCAGTGGAATGTAAGTACGTGTAGCGTAAATCGTTAATTTACTTTTCCCACAAATAATTATAGTAACAAAGCAGGTGCATCAGTCCCCAAAAAATCTTGAAGATTTTATAACAGCACGCACACCGCACAGTGCACCGAGATGCCTCGGAAACATTCTATACAAACTGTACCGCCACATACCCTGACGTCACAGAAATCCTACTTCGCGGTATCAAAGTTCTTCGCGCGATTTGAACATAATGTATACAACCGACTCGACAACGACTATCGGGCAGTTGCCCAACACCCGTCTAGTCGGAGGACCCTCCCTTTCCAATGAAGGTTTACGGGACTTTACGCCCTGTAGGTAGGTACATAAAAAAAGTCTCAATCGGTGTCACCGTTTATTCATATTATATGGATTACTATCCATATATTTCATTGTCAGAATTGTCACAAACCGTGAGTTTCACCCGCGTAGTTCCCGTTCCCGTGGGAATACGGGGATAAAATATACCCTTTTTTTTTTTTTTTTTTTTTCTGGATGGGAAATCATCAAATGACTTCTCCCGCTCTGGGCGGAGCGGAAGGGAGTGTCAGACTCTTACTGACTAAAACCCACCCGTGATCCTTCTTGTGCCCTTTGCGTTCCAGGGCTGCGGTGACTCTTTCGAACAAAATCCGCAACCCTAGCAGGCACTGACCCTATGCGGCCCCGTCTACGTTGCTGACGGCTCTTTGAGGCGCGCGTGGAACACGACGCGCCGTCGACTCGGGCCTGGTTACTATCGGACGGCGAGCCACCCATAGCTCGCCATCCGCAGGCCCGCGGCCTACGGTGGCCGGGAATCGCCCTGCGTTTCCCGACGCCCGGGGCGTCTTCTTCTGTTGCGGCGGCTGGGGCGTGAGGTTTCCCTCTCACGCACGCGTTCCGCCTCCTCCTTTGCTAGCATTACTGCTTCGCAGAAGGAGGCGACCGCTTCCCATGCCTCCTCGCTCCGGACCATGGCTTGAACCAGGGCCGGACGCGAGAGGTTGCCGCCGCCGATCGCCTCGACGAGGACACGGCGGTGCTCCGCCCAAGCAGGGCAGACCTCCACCGTATGCTCCACCGTGTCCTCCGGGCGATCCACACAATGATGACACCCGGACGCGTCCTCCCGCTGGATCCGACACAGGTACCTCCCGAAACAGCCGTGTCCGGTAAGCACCTGCGTCAGGCGGAAGGTGAGGACGCCGTGACGTCTCTCCAGCCACGCCTCAAAGAGGGGACTTATCGCCGCAATAGTGGCGTGCCCAATAAAATATACCCTATGTTACTCAGGGTGAATGTAGTTTTCTAATGGTGAAAGAATTTTTTAAATCGGTGCAGTAGTTTTTGAGTTTATTCGTTACATACAAAAATACAAATCTTTCCACTTTATAATATTAGTATAGATGGCTATGACAGTTGAACCCACGATCAGTGTACATTAGGTTTGTACGAATAGTATCGCTTACTACTTTCTGACAGCGGCTTCTCCCGCGTGAGAGTAGGTAATTATCCCAAGGGAACGCACTCTCGCGATAAAATCTATCCTATGTCCTTCTCCAAGGTGACAACTACGAGTATTTCTTTACCAAAATGTATTAATATGGCTTCAGCGGTTTATGCGTGAGGACCTATTAGATAGACAGACAGTTACTTTCGGATTTAAAATATCACAAGGATGGATGGAGCGTGCAGTCCCTGCTCTATACCAAAGAGTATCTTTGTAAAAAGCTGGAGTATACAATTTAATGGTGCATAAAGCGTTAACAATTTTAGATAAAAACTTACATCGTTAAAATGGTTAAATGATACTGAAAAAATAATGATGCTCTTTAGGGCTTTATAAGCAACTAAGCAAGCATATCAGTTTTTCAGCACCAATTATATATTAATGACACGACAAGCTTGTTCCCGCGGCATATTCCAAAGCAATCGTGCATGTTGCACGGAAAATGAAATGCCAGTGGCACCCGGCGTAGCGGGATAGTGTATCTTTTTAAAAAATGGAATCAGTACTTTCAGAGATTACCTATGTACGTACTTTTAATAAGCAAATTGTCTCTTTATAAACAAGTTAGACATAAGAACGCTCAAAGGACCTATTTCTTATATTATATTATTCTATTTAGGGTGTATTATTTACATGGGAATTATTTAACTTATTTTTAGTCCATTTGATTCTTTGACACTGTTTTCCTTCCACTGTCTCCGCACATCATTGAACCAAAACCAAATAATCGTAACTGTTAATAATATTATTTGAGTGTACGTGCGTGCTTTATCTCTGTCACTTAGGTACATAAACATTTGAGCATGAAGGTCGAACTCTTATTTTTTGGGGCTACCAGTGAAATGTAGAGTACCTACAAGCTTGAGAATCATTTGTCACTGGCCTTGTTTTGTCAGTAAAATATCACCTTCGTTCTGACTTGTGGAACTCATTTTGTGGGGACTAAAATACGTTTCACGAAAATGACGTTAAGTTTACTAGACTTTGCAAATATATAAAATAAATATAAAACTTACCAAAATATGCATAAAAGGCTGTAACAAAATTTAGTTTTTTTTTTTAACTATCGACAGGCTTACTTTTGGCCACAACCTCACTTGTTGGAAAGCCCTAATGTGATCGCCGACATAGAAAGCTTATCTAGAAGTAATCTATTCGCTTTTGACATAAAGACTCCCTGGTTGCATCAGGGAACTCAGACTCTGACAGGAAATTTCACTCTCTAGATATACACAATAAAAGTGTTCCCAATACGTTTTGAACGAATGGCTATTATAATATATATTCATACGAGTATACATATGTTCATTCGTCATCATCAGCCTCATCTTCTCTAAATTCGTTAGTTTCGGATTTATGGAAAAGCAATAATTTGCATCAAGCTACTGTGTAAGGATACCATGGATACCGCTTGAGCTTTCTGACTTCTGTTTGCCTATTGCAGTCTGGTTTCCTAGATTAAATGGTTTAAAGGGTGGATGTGCTTAGAGGTCCAGAATTATATCAATCAATGCACATATGAATAAAGAAACATCACGCTGGCACTCACGCTTCTTAAAATCCATTGGAATTACCACTTGACAGCCTTAACGTCGTTCCACCTTGCTGATAAATCGATTCGCCGACCAGCAATCAGACCCTAAAATATTAACCAACGACCGATAATATTGTTAGTTATTCATCGCATCGGGTGGTATGTGGTAGAACAGTTTCCTAGAAATCTGTGAGTTCGTTGAACAGCTGCTTGCTAGTGGGTATCGATCCAGTCTTCAACCTTGTGTTTTAATTAAATTAATACGAGAAACTAGAATTTGCTCCTGTTGGTACATATACACTTAGCCAGGGTTGCCGGAGTCCGCTGGTTTCGAGAAATACATGACCGGTTGGTGTGGCGATAAAATATGGTGGAGGTCTATGTCCAGCAGAGGTCTTTCTTTTGAAACGATGATAATGATGATACAAATCATATCGAGAAACTAGTACCCGAATTTAATACCTCTTTTTTTTGGGAAATCATCAAATGACTTCTCCTGATCCCGCGGATTCGTGTTCCTTAAAATACCCATTGCGTTCCAGGGCCGCGAAAATTCTTCCCAAAAATTCCGTAACCCTGGCAGGATAAAGTACTTTCGAGCCACACATGCAGTGGCTTGTCCCCTAGTTGATGAGCGTTGCAGCTCCTCCTACTGCCTGAGACTCTATGTGGGGATCGTGCGGTCCATGGCCCTGAATAGGGCAACCGCGTGGACAGACAACCTGGCGGCCTGTAACACCGCAATACTGCGAAGACCTAAGAGAACGATGGCCGTTACGATGATTCGGGGTTATCGTACGATCTCTTACGAGGCAGCAACGTTGTTGGCTGGAGCAAAAAGTCTTGCGTCCATCTATCGCTGGTAGAAGGAAGATCTAGCGAGCGATAAGTGGCTGGTTTTGCGAGAAATAAAGGCAATAAGTTCCGAGCTCCGCCAGAACCTAGTGGCTGAATGGAGTTAATGACTTGCGCAACCCAGATATGGGCACGCCACGATAGCGGTGTTAAGGCCTGTTGCTGGAGGGGTGACTGGAGAGGCGGCATGGTGCCCTCATTTTCCGGCTGATGCAGGTGCTCACTGGCTTCGGAGAATATCTGCGTCGCATAGGTCGGGAGCGGAGTTTTGAATTCCAGACGGAGTATATCCATGAGCACAGTTTTTAGTACAACGGTGTCTTTTCCTCTAAAGTCCAAATGGCGCGAGTCTATGTAAGTGCTTAGCAAGGCATTTTTGCGGTATATCAAAAATTTATGCGAATTCGTTTCGCATGTTGTTATGGTCTATAACTACAGATTTTATTTGGGAAACGGTTCTTGTGTTCATTATTATGGTCCGGCCTTTATCCCAATTTATTCAGGGTTGGCGCAGCATGCTCTTCGTCTCTACCTATTTGCCGCCATTTCAGTAGTCACCCACTTTTTAGCCAAATAATCTTTTTCACCATTCTTGTATCGTTTTTTTTTTTTTTGGTCTTCCTATTTCCTTATATTGGTTCGGTGGATCCACATTCGCACTCAGTTCCAGATAATTCTAAATACTTGTTCGGGCCACTTTCCGTAGTAGCAACTTTGGTTTGTACTCGTAAATGCCCAGTAATTCGAAAATTAAACAAAAGATCTTATTCTAATAATTTCTAAATTCCAAAGTAGTTCTGGGCATATAGATTTAATTGAAAGTGTGGGTTAGTCCCAAATGTAAATCATCATTTTATTTACCGAGATAGTTGAGAGTTTATCACAAATACACCACGAACCCGTGTGAGATGCATGTGATATCCACATGATTTGAAACCGTTTCCGAGTTACTCAATCCATGAGATAAAGACTTGTAAAGATATGAGTTGTTCAGAAATTATTGGAAAAAATAGACATTAAAGATCATTTTAGAGAGGTTGTCCTTGGGCTTTTGTATCATTCTTCTAATCTAGACTATCCTTTGAGAGTAGTTTAACCTTATTCGTTTTTTGTTTCAAGGATTATATTTTATGCATACGGTTGCAAGGATGGCAACGGTGATACAAGATCTAAATCTGTTAATCTCTTCTTTTATACTATACATACATATTATAGACTTTAAGCCCAAAAATCCTGCTAATCCAGTAACCCTTTATGGCGTTGTTACTTTGCTGTTTCCTACTAAAAAAAAACCTCGGACTGGACGATAAGCATTATGTAGTCGACTTCGAGACCATAAACAACAACAACAAACGTGTCCAGACTCTCCAATCAAAGTCGGGACGTTCGAAGTCCATACACGCCAACTTGCAGTGCAAAACTTATTCCTTATACTATTCAGTTAAAGCTCATTGTATCTCTGCAATATCTCTTTCCGACCAGACAGTCGCGAGACGATAATTTTAGGTTATCGCGATCGTAACAATAAATTCTCTGATAATGCCGGTAATTCATCCGCTTTGGTGGTGTGATGGCTCGGTAAACATTTTAAGGAGTTGGTCTCGCCTGATCTCTACGGTTGTCTCGAACAAAAGTGCACCTGAGTTTGTGCACCGGACGCACGAGAGCACTATGATATATTCCGCTCCTATGGCTAATCTCCGCTGAGATTGGACGAGGATTTACGGCCAAGAAGACTCTTATAAATGATCAATTTACTGTTCTATTTTTAATGATAATTCTGAAGAAAAAACAACGACAAACAGAATAATTTATTAGCTTATAGCTACAGAAGTAATACCGCAGAAGAATAGTCAAGCATCTTGATTTATTACTTAATTTGAGTCAACTGACCACCCGTAATATTCGGTAATATCTTAGTCTTATTAGCACTATAGCCAAGTCTACCATTAGTTGAACCTCCCCAGATTTCCTCAGTCTGAACAGTTTCAATAGACTTCGCCCAATCGTACAATCTATATGCGTAAAATCCGAAGAAAGCTCTGCACAAATTGAATCTTAAGTTTGCGTAAGATCCTCAGAACTGGGATAGTTCACAATCTAAAAATAAATCAATCAATAAAACATTACTGTCCACATATATAAGCTTTCCAAGTTAATAATTTTCCTTACATGCAAAATTACAAAATAATATCGGCGTTATGTCACACTATTAGTTAACACTGCTATCTCTTTACATGTATAGTTATTTATTAGTTTATCTATGTGTCAGTGCATATTATGCAATACCTAGTGCATTTTGTATGAACTTGTTTGTGGGCTCCTGACCTAAATTGGAGGCCAAGGTTTTATCGATTCCTGTTTATATCGAAACGAGATCTGGCTCTTTGTTTAAGCGCGGGAATGAGATAGACTAATGTTATTGCACACTAGCGCCATCTGTTTCGCCTTACGAAAAATTATGTTCAAAAATTCCTGAGTTTAAACCCATGTATGTTTATTAAAATCTTTTTTTGTGACTTCTCTTCAGTGCAGTTTGAAGCATGGCACTTGGCAATAGTGAAGTATTATAACAGTGCAAGAATTACGCACCAGTAGTCCAGTACTTCAACAAACAACTTTTTAACTTTAACTTTTACTTTATAAGTTTAGATACACAGATTTTGCATAATAATATGGAGGACCAAAAGCGTAAATTGCTTGGTAGTAAGATACGCCTACAGGTATTCAGAACAATATTGCAAAATCAATGCAGGACGTCACAGTAACAATTTTGCCAAAAATCTAAGCAACTACAGAATTGTAAATCGTGGATCGTTATGTATGACGCTATATTAATTGCATCTTTAATTTCCGTAGTAGACTAAACAATATAATATAATGCGTATTTCATAGCCCTCAACGTTCGTGCGGCTGATTCCATCTAGACGATTCGAAATACGACTATATACGAACCTAATTTTCCTACTGATTCATACAAATTGTGTGGAAGAATAAACAAGCGGTTGTGTAACTCGTGTTTTGTTTACTTGTCTTCACAAATTGGATTTTATTACGTGTTACTTTTCTTAAGAATCCGTTATTTATTTTAAATGCAGGTAGTTGTATTAAACGGCTTCTAGGTGCATGTGCAGAGCTAAGAAACAACTGAGACGAAAAAGAGTTTTTAGGGCTCTCTTTTTATGTGACGCAAACGTAGTCGCGCCGGCCAGCTAGTGGCCAGCGCGACTACGTTTGCGTCACATAAGAGAAAAAAAAATACCCCGTTTTTGCAACATCTTTCATTGATGCACCGCTCCTATTGGTCGTAGCGTGATGTTATGTATAGCCTTAAATATTCTAATTTCTTTTGTATAAAACACATCTATATTCGTTTTGTACTTTTTACGTGATGCGTGCAGGACTTAGACAGCGGGACGATTAGCACTCTATGAAGTTTCTTACTAAACTTAGAAATTCAATATCTTTTCATTTTGTGAGTAGATTTAGATGAAACTAGCGACTCGCCCCGGCTTCGCACGGGTGCAATGCTGATACTAAATTCAATATACTTACTACAGAATGTCTTTTTATAAAATAAGCCAATTTTTCTCGTAAAAAGTAAAGACTAAAAGGTTTATCCCTAAGAGATAGACAACCATCGCGGACTTTTTTGTAGACCTTCTAAAAAACCTTAGCACACATAAGAAATCATTAACCCTCATTTTGGCACAGTCGGGTAAAAAGTACGATATTTTCCGATTTAGAAGTTCGTAAGTTTGCGTCGCTTTGATGTGAAACGCAATGCACACGCTGCTAGCACGCATATCACGCATGAAGCGCCAAAATAACGTGAAAAAGTATACTCAAAGTAATATTTTTTTTTTGTCATCAGAGTTTTTGGCAACATAAAAAATGCATTAAATTATTTTTTGCAGCTTATGCGGTAGTCGACCTCAACATTTTAAACGAGGAATTCCTCACCAAAATTAGTTTAAACCAAAATAAGTTTTTCGGCTAAAACATATGTAAACAAACATGAATATACGTATTTTTATGTGACGTGACAAGTGTATCAAGTATTTTTAACAACTACTTTTTGAATGGTGGTTTTTTTCTTTGTCAAAAATTGTGCATGTGCTTTTAAAATTGCTGGATTTTTAATAATGTAGTTATGAATGTCTTGATTTGTTGGCAATTTATTCACTATAGAATAGCAACCATAAACCGAATTGTTATTGAGAATAATTATATAATCGTGATATTTCACTATGATATTTTATAAAATAAGTGACTTGTATTATAATAAAGTGCATTAATAGTATCATGTAGCACAGGCTATCCTATACATATACACGACCTAAGGAACCTGATTTACGTTTCATCTTTAGTTGAAGTCCAAAATGATTAACACGATCAACTCCATTTTCGTAGGTACAACCAGTTTAACTTGTTTTCCCACAGAATCTCAAGGTCATATGCGTTCTTTCTTAAAGTATTTAAATCTGCATTGGACATGCAAACTACGCTTTTATTGGCACAAAATTACGTGTGGTCGGTAATGGCCATCTCTTATGTGCAATGATGTGTATGGTGATCACGCCACGCAAAAACTAGATTATAATTAAATGAACCGCTACATGCCTTGATAGTACTTACCTATAATATCGTTGAAGATATAATATATACGTGGGAATACACTGCAGTTTCAGTACAATTATAGACTTAATCGATTTTCCTCATAAGGTTGAGTAAAAATATTGTATGCTAAGTTATGCCGCATCTTCGACCGTGTGAATGTGGAAAATTATCCTTAGGGAATGTAAATTCCACCTGGGTAAAATGTTATGTCCTGTGTTATTCAAATCTCAGCTCAAGATCAGATTAAATTTGTTTTTACCATTCATGGAACTTCTGTGTAGAGTTATTTGTAGACAGGTATAGAAGTTTATTAGTCAATAAACCTGAAAAACAATGTGAAAGAGGGAGCGAAGCGATCTAGGTCCTTTAACACCCTGCCTTGGGTAGATTAGATTTTTAAACCATCTTTTACTACAAGTCATAGAGTGGCAGACAGACACCATCAACATCCAAACTCCCGGCTGCTATTGACAATTTTACTACTACTCCTACTTACTTAATTATTGTTTGTGTATTAAATCTTCAGCGTCCCTTTGTTATCTCGCGGATAATCCGCCTCTGGAGTGATCAACGCCATAGACTATTTAGATAAATGCACGATGCGCATTTGTTTTTCTTTTGACTTTCCTTGCTTATCGAAAAGATTAAGGCGATCAGACCGGAATGACAAAATTTATAGTGGTTCAGACAGGAATTCAAACAATAATAACCCGCATAGGATCAACCGGAATAACTAAAAAAATGACTACTTCCCTTTATCCATGTACATATAAAATTACATTTTTAAATATTAAAATACAAGGATATAAAAATAGTAGCCCACTGGTATCGGGAACAGGGTCCAAGCTATAGGCGGTCAGGGCCCCAGAGAGAGGAACCTTCTAACAACGCGAGCCGTGTCCAGAAGTACTGCTTTCTGAATCAAACCCTTGATCCATCTGCCTACCAAGGGCCTCCTTTTTTTTTTTTTTTTTTTTTCTGGATGGGAAATCATCAAATGACCCCTCCCGCCCTGGGTGGAGCGGTAGGGAGTGTCAGACTTTTACTGACTAAAACCCACCCGTGATCCTTCTTGTGCCCTATGCGTTCCAGGGCCGCGGTAACTCTTTCGAACAAATTCCGCAACCCTAGCAGGCACCGACCCTATGGGGTCCCGTCCTTGGTGCTGACGGCTCCTTCGGCGCGCGTGAAACAACGCGTCGTCGACTCAACCTGGCATCGGACGGCGAGCCACCCACGCTCACCGTCCCCAGGCATCAGCCACTGCGCAATAGCACAGCGGCCGACTTGTCTCTGGAGGAGGCGGAAATGGGACCATTACTGGCACTCCATCTCAGCACCCTCCCGAGCGTTGGGAGTCGCAGCACCCGCAGCAGAAGCGGCAGAAGCGGCGACGGAAGCCGCGGCGGCGGCAGAGGCGGTGGCGGCGGCGGACCTCTTGCCCCTGGTCGGGGCGGATGGCGCGCAGGCCCTTCCCCCAGCCCAGTGCTCGGCCGGCTTGCCAGCAGCCGCACATGCACTGCAGTGCGGCGTGGCCTCACACGAGCCGGCCCGATGACCGGGCTGACCACAGCGGAAACATAGACCGCTGCGGTCCACCTCCGAGGGGCACATAGCTCCCGTGTGGTTGCCCACATGGCAGCGGTAGCACCTCAGAGGCCTCGGTTCCAGCAGTTTTACCCGCGCAGACACCCATCCCACCAAGAGCCTTCGGCCCTCCGACACAGTTCTGGCCGCCGTCACAGGGCAGCTCACCACAAGGGTTTGCATGCCCGTGTTGTCAGGCCGGAGGGTGCCCGCCTTGACGAGCTCGGCAGAGCACCCCCCAGTCCTGGCGACGGCGGCTACAACTTCCTCCTCCGTACCGGAGTCATCCAGGCCCACTATGCGCATGTCGATGCGCTTAGTCGGCCTGGACACCCGGACCTCGTCCGCGGGTAAGACCTCCCTCAGCCTTTCGGCCAGGGCGTCCGCGAACGGGCCACTCTCCGCTCCGGCGAGCTCAAGCTTGCGGGCACCGGTTAGGGTCCTCCTGACCCCGATGCCCCCGCTGATGCCCAGCTCTTGGGGGCTCACCGCCTCCTTTGCCCGCTTCAGTACGGCGAGATACGTCACGCCCTTCTTTTCCGCTTCCGGCTGCAGTGTGAGCACCACAGCCGCGGATTTCGGGGCGCGAAGCCTCGCCGCAATGGCGTTGGCCTTCCGCCGCTGCTTCTTGGCCTTGTTCTGGGCCGCCTTCTTCCGTCGCCGCTTCTCTCCAGCAACCTGCCACTCGGCCTCGGCCGCAGGAGGGTCCGAGGGTGTGGGTGGGGGCGGCCGCGGCGCCACTGGCGCAGCAGCCTTAGCCGCTCCCCCTCCAGCCTTCCTCCTACCCCTCTTCGCCGGGGCCGACTTGGTCGACGCCGGCGTCGCAGGCGCCGGCGCCACAGGCGCTGGCGCGGCTCCTCCTTTGGCTTTCGCCTGGCCGGACGTTCCCGGGTTGGCAGCAACGGCGGCCGCGTACGAGGCCGCCTTCTGCTGCTGGCCCGGGGCCCTCTGAGTCGCCACTGTTGCTGCTGTTGGGGGACGCCGGACCATGTCCTCCAGCATGGAGAACTGCCTCCGGAAGGGAGCCAGCTCCTGCCGCACCAGGTCCCGCACCTGGCTCAGCACTTGGCCCCCCTCCGGCGCTGCCGGACTCAGTCCCCCTCGCGGCTCCACGGAGGCCGCTCTGGCCATCCCTGCCAGGTCCCTCCGGAGCGACTCATTCTCCCGAACGAGTCGCTCCGTAAGAACCGCTAGGCGGGCGACCTCCGCCCGCAAGTCCGACGCCTCCTCTGAGGCAGTCCCGCCAACGTTGGCCGCCGCTGCCGCCAGTATGGAGGCTTTGGCCGCACTGATGGCCTCCCGCTTCGAGGACTGCTTCCTCTTGAAGGCCACAGCGCGGATCGCGGCCTCCACGACCTCCGCGAACTGGGCCCTCTGGTCCTCATTAGCGGGAGGCACCTCTCCCGGGGCCTCCGAGTCGTCAGAGTCGAGAGGAGGCGGACGAGTAGAGGGAGCTCCGCGACCGCTCCCTCCAGGGCGACGCCCCTCCTCCACCAACCTCTCGGCCCGACGCTCCACCTCCCGGGTAGAGGGAGCCAGCCCCCTCCCTGCCTCACAGCCCCTGCCCCGCCTTGCGGTGGGGATTTTGCGGGCGGAGGCAAACTCGCCCTCGGAGGACGACTCCTTGTCGTCCTCCCGTCTGGGCCGCTTGCGGAAGAACCTTACGTTCTCCGCCGCAGCCCCCTCTCCCCCGTCTTCAGAGCCCGCCGAGCTGACCGTTACTAGGTCTGGCGCGGAGCCGGAATCCGACTCCACACCACCCCGGCGCTCAGGCGAACCCTCCTTTACGAAATCGTACGCCATCAGCTCCTTATAGGAAGCGGATCCGGATGACGACGATTCTGAGCCTCCTCGGCTCCTGTTGCCACTGGCAAGTGGAAGGTGTTTGTTGCCCACCCCAGAGTACGGAGGGCAGCCCGCCGAAGCGGGGTGGGATTCCCCGACTGCTGAGCAGTCGGGACCCACCTGGGGACTCATTTTGCAAAAACCTTTTTTCATCTTGTTCCTTTTTGAGGGTGCGGTCCCTTACTCCTCCGCCCTTTCTCCCTCACAGGGCCTCTCCTCCCACCCGCTCACTGCCTTCACAGCCACGTCTGATGAGCAGACGCGTACCAGAAGGCAGTGAACGGGATTCCTCGCGTGTGTGTCTCTCTTGGTCTGATCCCTCACTTGCGACCTTCCGGCATGAGTGGCTCTACCGGGAAAGCTCGCAAGATCATTGAGAGGCTCAAGCCCCACCACGACGACAACGTGGAGACACATTCGGTGGGGACCAAGGGCCTCCTTAGGTGTTGATCGAAGCTTTTTGCCAAAGCCATTGGCTGACACGACTATCGGTACAATGATTGATTTCATTGATTTGTTTCTTTTTTTCATTGATTGATTGATTTAAAGGAACATGAGTAAAGGTGGGTTAATTTTTAGGGTTAGAAAAAATGTGAAAGAAGAGAAAATCCACATAAAGATACAAATTATGACAGTTCATAATAAAATAATTATTTCGGCAAACAATTAATGATTGGAACTCATAATAATGTTATCTTATTTAGATTTCTGACGTCCCTAGTGAAACGATTGTATTTGTCATGTTTTCCTAATGTCAAATATATTTGTACATTCATGAAGACGTGAATAACTGATACTTATGTTCCTAATAATAAGAATATTCTTGCTTATTTTTTCCTGTCATCGAAGTAGGAATTGAAAAAAAGACCCGTTGCCAATATCTACATACATATGTACTGCCATGTTGATTCTTTACAGTAAGGAGATTAATATGTCAATGGATCTTTAATCGAAACAGCTGAAAGCCACAGGTGAGGCCTTTGCCCAGCATTGGCTGACATTAACCAGTCAAAAGTTCAATGGCTCGCCTTCTTACAGAAATCCGTTACGAAAAAGACTATCTCCTCTATAATTCTGCAACAGCTGCAGTTCGATAAATCCTTTATCCTCTAATGCAATATTAAGTTCGACGACATTGAAATAAATCATTAGGTACTAATCAATCATTTACAAAACATGTTGAATATTCATTTTATTAGGAAATCAGTCTAATTGCCGACGACCACAGATAACAAAAAGCATTATGGCGGGAAACGGTGCGAGACGCATGCGCGGTGCGTGTTCATAGGTCACCGTGCCAATAGTGCAACAGCACCAATGCCATATTTATTTTGAACTCTATCTCCTCTGAAACAGAGTTGGGTTTTGAATGTTTGACAGCTCACCACCAGACGGTCCATAGACGCTGATATACTCCCGGATGTCCCGCCATGATTGTTAAAAAAATAACGTTGTTTATTTCTTGTTTCGTTCGGTATCGTTGTATCCTGTTGATATTGGTGGCATCGATTCTATTCGTGTATATTGAGTTCATTGTCGCTGATAAACAAATCAAAGGGAATTTTTGTTGGACTTTACTCTGGTTTTTTTATCTATGGTGTCTCACTGGTTCCTAACTGTAGTTTATGGTTAGCTGAAATATATAATGTAATGTGGCTATGTGACTATGGCATATGTTCTGAAGCTTTTGCAGCAATGATAGATATGGAATGACGTATTGATAAGGGCCACTAAACACAGACTTTTGCCACGGATAGTTTCAGTTTCGGGATATCCCGACTTATCTGGAACTCGAATTAATGAGCTGCAGATTATTCTGTAAAATTCTCGAAAACTTAGGTGTAGTACCTAAACATGAAGTGAGCTGTGAACCCATCCAACGAGATGGAATGAGGGTTCACGCAAAATCCACGTTAGTTTTGATGGAAAGATGTTCACAGAATAGGCCAATCGATCATGCAGCTTCATCGCGTGTTTTTTATGTTTGTACCTATCTATACCGCCGCTTTTTATATACATACCAAACTGGCATATTTTTGTAATAACAGGCAGGCCTATCATCTACAATACACTACAAGGTAATAAAAAAAACAATAGGCAAAGATAATATCTGAACAAATTGCTAGGGAACGAATTGTTTGTGGAATTACGACGATTATGGAATTAGACAGGGTCAGAAGTCATGGTTTGCTTGAAAATAAATGAAAAACTTTATTCTACCCAGATTATGTAAGCATACAAATCTGAGAATTGACTATGAGCTTTCATCTCAATCAGATGACTCACGAGGTAAAATTAATAATTATGTAGGTATATATGCTATAACAAAGAACCATGGCAAAAGGGATGTTTCCTCATTTAAAAAAAAAAACTATTTGGTCCGTCAGTTAGATTATCAAAAGTATTGTACACGTATTTTTTGCTTTACCAAATTTATAAAATTGACGAAGATAAAAAGCATCAAAGTCGACGCGTCGTTATAAAAATTGTAGCGAGTAGTGATGTTACGAGAGTTTTCAAGGCATTGTATCGTCTTCATTTTCTATTTACGTGAAAAAGGAAATTTCGGCCAAGTACCCTATTGTCTGAGAATAAAATCCAACTGTGTATTCCTAATATCAACATATCAACACTTCGTAAAAGGTTCCCCAAAAATCAGCAACTATAACCCGATAGTTTTCAAAGCTAGAGTGAACAGGCATCTTATGGGCTCGCTCGTTCTATCGTAGAGCTCATCCATGTTGAATCATGTGTTTCTCTACTTTGAAAACTTAAACCTGTCGTTGACGTCAAATGAATTAATGTCCGAAAATATAAGCTTTTTAAATCTCAGTAATAACACGTTATTACAGGAAATCTTCATCCAAGCAGTAGTGGAAGCAAACGAAATGAACCTATTTTTTCCTTATTTCCAGTGGAATACGTGGACGCAGAGTACAGTTTGTGGCTGACATGGTTCTTGATGCCGGTCATCGTGACCTTCCTGCTACCCGCTGTCATCATAGTGCTCATATACATCAGTGCCATCATCTTCCATCTGTACCGGCTGTACAGGTAAGCTGATAGACACCTTATAATAAGGACATAGAGTACAGTTTATGGCTGACATAGTTCCTAATGCCGGTCATCGTGACCTTCCTGCTGCCCGCTGTCATCATAGTGCTCATATACATCAGTGCCATCATCTTTCATCTGTACCGGCTGTACAGGTAAGCTGATAGACCTTATAATAAGGACATAGAGTACAGTTTATGGCTGACATGGTTCTTGATGCCGGTCATCGTGACCTTCCTGCTGCCCGCTGTCATCATAGTGCTCATATACATCAGTGCCATCATCTTTCATCTGTACCGGCTGTACAGGTAAGCTGATACTTCTGTACCATATACCAGATACCAAACCGAAATAATCACTTTTCTTGTTAGGCTTAGGACCAATTAAAATTTTCAATTTTATTAGATACTAGCTTCTGCCAGCGACTTCGTCCGCGTGGAATAGTTACTTTACCCCCGATTTTGAAACTCTCAGCCCGATTGGTTTAAAATTGACAAAGTTTCATACAAACGTTCATCCCCTATTTTATCCCCTTGGGGGTAGAATTAATCAAAATCCTTTCTTAGCGGATGCCTACGTCATAACATCTTCCTGCATACCAAATTTCAGCCGGATCCGTTCAGTGGTTTGGGCTGTGCATTGATAGATCACTATGTGTGTGTGAAATATGTACAACTTACAACAAAAAAAGAAATTAAAGTAAATAAAAAGGATGAGTGAGAGTATTATAAACGTAAGAGTAAACAAATATAATCAGAAAGCTCCGAACTGCTAAGCTATCGGAAGTTACACGTGTTATTGTGAGTCATCCATAAAAGATAGACATATGCTGTTTCGGGATATTTTTTTAGATAATTTTATGTAAAACATTTCCGTAATACATGATTTCTATGTAACTTTAACCATTAAGGCTACACACGCGACGGAAGCTTAAAAAATGGAGTAACTTCTCCCGTTTTCCCAACATTTTCCTTCACTGCTCTGCTCCTATTCATTGTAGCGTGATGAAAAGTATACTATAACCTGCCCAGGAGTATGAAGAATAATTGCACCAAGTTTCGTTAAAATCGGTCGAGTAGTTTTGGTTTCTATAAAGAACATACAGACAGACAGACAGACAGACAGACAGACAGACAGACAGACAAAAATTTTACTGATTGCATTTTTGGCACCAGTATCGATCACTAATCACCCCCTGATAGTTATTTTGAAAATATATTCCTTGTACAGAATTGACCTCTCTACAGATTTATTATAAGTATAGATTATAATAATTTGTTGCTGTAGTGGCAATTGAAATATACACCCTGTGAAAATTTGACCCCACAATTTAGATGAAATTAATAAATATCTGTTCTGTGGAGCCCACAGACGGACGGATAACGGAGGCTCAGTAACATAGTTCCGTTGGTAACCTTTAGGGTACAGATTCTTTAGCACCAAATGCGTGACCAAACTAGGAAAAATTTCGTTCTAGAAATTGAAATCCAGGCCCCTGGAGCAAATTATACTGTCCCATACCAAATACCATGGCAACTAATTTGCACAATTAGACCATTCTATTGCAGTGATTTATAAAAGCAATTGATTGATTAGAGCTATTTACCTATCGTTCAAATGTGGATGAACTGTAGAAGTACCTACATATAACAAATGCACACAGGTTAGCAATAATGACCAAACGTTACTTCAGGTTAGTATTAAAATACATTGAAACCATTAAAATTATCGCAAAGCAGAGGTCTCCAGCAATAACGGATAAATAAAACAAAACAACAATTTATACTGATCACAATATTACCGCATGGACTGCTAATAAAAGAACGATAATGTATGTTTTAAGACAGAGAGCTCATACATCGACTACAAAAAAAAAACTGTCGATACCGACTCACATTCAAGAATCTGGAAAGCGTTTCTAGAGCAAGAGGTGGAAAAAGAATATAATATTCAGGTATTAACATTAATACAACATTTGTTGTCAGCGAAAAATTGAAATATACGAACAAATATGTGTACTTAGGAAAACAAATCAGCTTTGGCAAGGACATTAACTACTCAGAAATTGAAAGGCGAATTCAACAGACTTGGACAAATACGGAGGAGAGGAGCCTAAAGGAAATTTTCAAAAGCAGTAACGTATGCCAGTAAAACTTAAAACTAATTCCATGTCGATATATGGCTCACCGTCCGATAGCGCCACGGCGCGTCGTGTTCCACGCGCGCCTCAAAGAGCTGTCAGCAAAGAAGACGGGGCCCTATAGGGTCAGTGCATGCTAGGATTGCGGAATTTGTTCGAAAGAGTCACCGCGGCCCTGGAACGCAAAGGGCACTAGAAGGATAACGGGTGGGTTTTAGTGAGTAAGAGTCTGACACTCCTTCCGCTCCGCCGAGAGTGGGAGAAGTCATTTGATGATTTCCCTTCGAGCTGTCTAAGTGTCTATTACCGTGTTAACTTATGTTTGCCAGACTTGAAAATACATAGACAAAATAATTATGAGAAAAATTGCCACTTTTTGTCAAAGAGGTCTAGAACGAAGCATGCTCAAAAATAAAAAATAAATCAAAAGATAAAACGTATAAAAATAAGAAGCATATCTAATGTATTAAATAACTGAGATTATGGGCTAAAGTTTAGACGAAGTACTGAAGAAAATCCAGGTAACAAGAAACACAACTTTATTTCTTTTCTCCGACCTTCTCGTCCAACAGTTCAAGTTAGCATGTTTTTCCGCCTCCCGCGTTTTTGACCATTTATGTGGTAAAATTGAGTTCTATGATTGGTTAACGATTTAATGTCGTCGATCAATCACAGATGACAGTGTGCTGGCCTCTGATTGATTAGCCAATCAGAAGCATTCAAACACAAACTAAAATGTTGCCAGTACAAAATATTCGAATCAAATAGTTACTGGCCCGGAAACTAGTCTTTTTGCGTTTCAATTTAGTTAGAATACAAATGCAAATTACTAAACCCTAACAAATGCTACCGATGCTCTAAAATATGCTCAAATGGAAACGGGCGGGGCATGTGGCAAGACTGTCAGACGACCGGTGGACCTACAGAGGAAGACACGCACATCAGCAAAACGGCTAGTCCAAGCTGGATACAAACAGCCCAAGATAGGGACGGCTGGAATTCTTTGGAAGAGACCTTCACCTGCGGAGGGGGTCTTGGAAACAAAAAAGGTTAAGACTAGTTAAACTTACTTTTTTATTGTAAGAAATAAAATCTACTAAAAGAATGTATACTAAAATTTACTTAACATACAGCATAAGCATAATCAGCCTTTTAAAATTACTTGTATCCAGACTTTCTCATATTATAGTAGGATAATAACGTGAACTTGACCGCTTTCAAGGCCAGCCTTTATTTTCATGGCATCTTAGGTACTCAGTCAATTTTGAACAAACCAGTTTTCGAATTTCAAATTCAAACGCAACAAAAAGTGGTTCCGAAGAAAATGATGTAGCCAGCCAGTGTTACATTAAATTCAAGGATAAAATCATTACTGTGAGGTCCTTCGGTACATGTAGGTCATTAACCCATGAACAATTTGATGAAGTGCATACAACTTGTAAATTACTACCCGTAAAAAATTAGGCCTGAGAGCGATTTTCACCGACATGCACAAATAAAAAAAAAATGTTTGACAAACGAGTTGCAGGTGAGAGCTTTTTAACAGTTCCAAATATTGGGCGCGATTGTTGTGTTTTATTGATAGATACAATATTGATGGGACGAAAAATTAAAAGTAGTGGACAAAAGTAAACTTCGTCCTGGTACCGACATTTGCCAGTTATGTTGAAGCCACGTTATTAGGGCGAGCTTATTGCCACGTTATACGGGAAGAGCTGCCACTGACTTGAGGTAATAGGAAAATAAAAACCCAATAACAGTCAAAGACAGATTGAATCAGGTCACCACGTTTAGAAGTCATGCTCATGATCACTAGACGAGAGACCCTTCGGATGATAACCTGAACCAATCAGTTGAAAGAACCAAAAAATTTAGCTCACATAAAATAAGCTGAACAAACTGTGATACACAGCTACAAAATCCACAAACAACAAATTAAATAAGGTCGGTCACCTATTTAATTAAAAAAATAATTTCTCGATAACTTTGACACCTCGAAGACCTCCTGACTTTTCCAGATAAATGTGAAATATTGTAGACAATGGCCAGACGGTTTAATTAGATGGTACCTTATAGTTATGGCCAATTATTTTTTACGCTTATCTGGTGAGACTTATGCGTAAACTTTGGCCCCACGCCGTCTGGTCCCTGAGCATCTTCTTCTATCATGCGGTGTGGTTGTGATCGGAGGCTTTGTTTCAAGAGAGACCTAGGTAGGGATAGGAAACCTAGATACAGGCGTTTGGTCTAGGTTCTGGGCTACAGCAAGCAATGCTTTGAGTGGCAAATAGAAATTTTATTTTACAGAGACTCTGTAAAATTAAAACTATACTTCGGCCAGTAAACGCAAATAAAACATGGAAGTATTACTTCAAGGGATCTAAGCGCGAATCGTGACCCAAAAATCCAAACAAACTCACACATGGAAACCTCGTCGTTGATTCGCCGAACCATGTAACGAATAGGCCGTGTAACTAAACACGTGAGCGGCGCATTCGGTAAGCCCTGCCTACCGCGGCGCAATCGGTAAGCCCTGCCTACCGCGGCGCAATGTGCTTTGGGTCATTTTTTTGAGTTAGGAATGCTTCCATGTTTTATTTGCGTTCACTGACTTCGGCGTTTTATTTTAGACGGACCTTAATATTGTGGTAAGGAAAATATAGAAATATCAATAAAAAAAAAGAAAAAGAGTTGTCTGCCTTTTGGTCGTTCTTCTCCAAAGGGAATTACCGAAAACGATTATCTCTTAAAAACTGTACGTAACTGAAAAGATTTATTTACCGTCCTGAATACTCTGTACTATGACGATAGCAAATCACATAATCAGATTTCGGTGAAAAACAAAAGTTTTTTTGTTGCATTGTGATTTAATGCTCAGCAATAGTGATTTATAACATAAGTTCAGTGTTTACGGGTGGTCAGAAGCCAGAATTTTTGGCCGACCCGGTAATTGAGCTCAGGATAGCTCAGTCCCTGCCAGGGTTGCTGCGGAATTTGTTCGAAACAGTCTCCGCGGCCCTGAAACGCAAAGGGCATTTGGAGGAACACGGATGGGTTTTAGTTACTCATTGTCAGAGTCTGACAGTCCCTTCCGCTACGCCCAAAGCGGAAAGAGTCATTTGATGATATTTCATCCTTAAAAAAATAAGATAGCTTATTTATTTATTATATACTTTATTGTACACCTTGTAATAATAACAGGAAAAAAAATATAAAAACAAGTGTACAATGGGCGGTCTTATCGCACAAGGCAATTAATCTCTTACAGACAACCTTTGGATGGACTGAACGAAAGGAGATGATAGATTTAGGGCTGTTTATTAGTCGCGCGTGGGACCGCGAGAACAACAGAGGGTAAAAATCCTATTGAGCATGTAGCATAATATACCTATTTGTTCGATGATAGATATTTCTGTATCTAAATTAAAGATGGTTCCCTATCCATTAGCATAAAATTTTAAGACCTAATATAACTTAGCATAATGTTGTTTGGCATAATTATTTTTTCGCATAATATAATTAAGCATAACAGCTCATGCATAATTTTTTTAAGCATTATGTCTGTAACCATAATAATGATTAGGCATCATATTTTAAAGCATAAACTTATTAAGCATAAAGTTCTAAAGCATAACTTTTTTAAGCATAATATCCTAAAGCATAACAATTTTGTGAGTATTTTTTCGCTGTAGGAAGCAAGCATTGCAAGCATACAGCATGCAAGCATGCAGCATGCAAGCAAGCATGCAAGCAAGCATGCAGCATGCAAGCAAGCATGCAGCATGCAAGCAAGCATCAAGCATGCAGCATGCAAGCAAGCATGCAGCATGCAAGCAAGCATGCAGCATGCAAGCAAGCATGCAAGCAAGCAGCATGCAGCAGGCAGGGTTTCTGTGACGGCTCCGGCGCTACGGCCCTCCGGCGGCCCCACGCGTGCTAATCGTCGCAGACGGCTTTCGCTCACCACCGCAGCTTCGGCTTGTTGGCCGGCTTCGCCGGCCAGCCTCAGCCGCGGCGGCTCGCTCGCAGTCGCCTGCTCCTCAGCCCGCGGGCCGCCTCGCCCCTACGCGCCTACGCGATTTTAAATAACACTCTAGGGGTAGGACAAACAATACTACGTGAAGTCGGTTTTGCAGCAATTCGGTTCTGTGACTAACTTTTGTTGCACAGCATATTAATTTTTTAACCAACAATATAGTTACTAGTAGTACTATAGCTAATTGGTTTGCTCAGAATTATGTATGGGGCAGTGTATGTCTAAATATTATTATGCTAATAGCCATTAGGCCTACTAACGTTATGCTAAAAGTCTTTAGGCCTACTAACGTTATGCTAATAGTCATTAGGCCTACTAACGTTATGCGAATCAAATTTATGCCAAAACAAATTAGTCTTTAACATGATTATGCCAACATAAAATGTATGCCTAAAAAAATTATGCCAAAGTATTATTATGCCAAAACAAATTGTGCCAAAAACGTTATGCCGAAGTATATTAGGACAAAAAACATTATGCGAAAAGAAGGGATCCCATTAAAGATAATACTATGTCTAATAGATACAGGCTATAATGATTCTTTTCTTGCAGGATGAAGGTGGTGGATGGCGTGCAGCCTGACTGGAAACAGGCGGCGCGACTGGCGGTCTGTGCGCTTTGGGACGCGCACGGCTGGCTGTGGCATGGTAAGTCGACCCATACTTACAGAGCTTGTCAACCTTAATTCTCCCCGCTTAGCACTAAATACTGATTCCAGTTTTCTAAATTATTTGAATGAAATGATACCACTTTCCAAGATTCCACCTGCCTTGCATGCAAATTGCATTGCATCGCGGGCTACAGAGGTCCATCAATGGCTCCATCGTGACCCGCAATGTTATTAAACTTGCAAATTGCTTATAGGTGAATCTAACTTCCAGTCGGAAGACCAGACTCCAGAAGGTCGCCAACTGAATGGCATCCATGTACACCAGTTTAAGAAAGTTTTTTATTCATATTTTACTCAATGAAGGATAAGATCTGTGTTAACAACTGCTCTAAAGGCCGTTTTTCCAAGAGCCGAGTGATGAAATTCCAGTAGCGTGCTTTATTCAGTCATTAATTTAGCTGTCTAATTTACAAAATATACAAGCAAGCTATCTTTCTACAGTTTTTTTTATTACGTAGGTACTTATTTTTACTGGAAAAACTCGTGGCTAAACACACAACAAACAGTCGCTTGCACCGACCTTTTAGGTTAAGCAACGCTTGCCGTGGTCAGTCTGTGGATGGGTGATCATCTTAACATACCGAGAATGATCCGTTACGCCCGTGGTCCTGGCTGTTATTTGGCATTCGAAATCTTTGGCAGTCGTAACGGATTGTCAGAAGCCAGTAATCCGACACCTATCTTACCGTGTTACTCAGTTCCTAGGTTGTAGTGGTTAGATAAGCAGTCGCTTCACGCAAAATACTGGTATTCAGCTGAATCCAGTTTGACTGGAAGCCGAGCCAATATACAGTAGGGCTTTGTTAATCCGGACTCGCGCTTGTTCGGTGATCGCTGTAATCCGGCCGGACAATGGGGTTCGCGGGGAAGGCGGGTGTAGGTGCGGGCTTTTGAAATGAATGGCGAAAATTATAAACAGAAGAGAATTAGACTTTTTCAAGAAGACATAAGTAATGTATGATTTTAAATTACCGTTTTTCTTACATGGTTTTAATTTTGAACAATTACATTTTTGTCTTTAGGCTGTAATTTTAAAATTGACTAAATAAACTAACCATTAAATATGGCATACTATAATCCGGACGCCTCGATAATCCGAAAAGGGTCCTGTTTTTGCCTCTCCGGATAAACGAGGCCCTACTGTAGTTGACATCTAGTCAGATGTTGACTAATTTTGCATGAACCGTAATCCTTCTTCTTGAACTTATCTCATTACTTGTTCTTTGTCCCCCAGGCTACGACATCCAAGGTCTAGAGAACATCCCGGAGGGTCCGTTCTTGGTGATCTACTACCACGGAGCACTTCCCATAGATATGTACTACTTTACCGCGAGGATGCTGCTGTTCAAGAGACGGCACTTACATACCGTCGCCGACCGGTTCATGTTTAAGATTCCTGGTTAGTGCAAACATTTTTTTTCCTTAATCTATACTAATATTATAAAGCTGAAGAGTTTGTTTGTTTGTTTGAACGCGCTAATCTCAGGAACTACTGGTTCGAATTGAAAAATTCTTTTTGGGTTGAATAGACCATTTATCGAGGAAGGCTTTAGGCTATATAACATCACGCTAAAGCCAATAGGAGCGGAGCAGCGATAAATAATGTTTTAAAATATGGGATTCCACGGGGACGAAGTCGCGGGCAGCAGCTAGTTTTTAATATAAATGGAAAGTATAGGAATAGTCAATTGGAATCAAATGTAGCTCACAACGAGGGATGTTATGGATTTGAATACGTGTACGGATATAGAAATAATATTATATTAGTTTCAGATAAGATTAGGTTATGAATATGGTCGCTACTTTCGGATAGATACGGATATTCGATTTTTAAGAAACTGTAAAAGTAAAACAAAAAATATGCGCAGTTCGCGTGTGTGCTCGGCTAGGCTGAAAACCCTGGCATTACATATCATTTAGACTCTGCTCTATCCGAAATTATCCGAATCTTTTATATTACATTCGGTTACGATTACGGATATCCGATAGTTTACTAAGTTTATTTTTAATTTAGGATTTATTTTTCATTTTTTTAATGAATTGGTTGCTTTTTTATTATTTTTTGTGTTCATTTTTAATCCGTTGTGATTGGCAACTGGGTACATCCGTTTTGTAAGTACAAGTACGTACGATTGGCTTAAAAGTAAAAAAGATACGGCTGTGTTTTAGTCAGTAAGAGTCTAAAACTCCCTTCCGCTCCGCCCAGGGCGGGAGAAGTCATTTGATGATTACCCATACAGAAAAACAGGGGACCCCGATGAAGAATAAAAAAAAAACCACATAGATAAAGTTGCAATACCGTTCCAGGCTGGGCCACTCTCCTGGAGGGTCTGTGCGTGATCCCGGGCACGGTGCAGACGTGTGCGTCAGTGCTGCGCGAGGGCAACTCGCTCGCCATCTCCCCGGGCGGCGTGTACGAGGCGCAGTTCGGCGACCACTACTACCGGCTCAACTGGAGGAACAGGATCGGCTTCGCTAAGGTGGCTCAGGAGGCTAAAGTGGTAAGTGATTTTGAGTGAAAGGATATTGCAGAGATGCGGACGCATTCATTTACAAAATTTAAATAACATAATCAGCGTTTTAACGTTCCCACTGCTGGGACACAGGCCTCCTCTCTAGGAGAGGGAATGGGCCGTAATCCACCACCGGGCCCAGTGCGGGTTGGTGAATGTCACATGTCTTCGAATTTTTGGTTCTAGGACATGCCGGTTTCCTCACGATGTTTTCCTTCACCGTTTTGAGAGCAGTGGTGAAGAAATGAATTACACAAAGTAATGCGCTTGGCTGGGTTTGAACCCGCGACCTACGATTCGTAAGTCGGGGCCTTTACCACTCGGCCACCACTGCTCACTCAGCCACCACTGCTCATTTGAATTGCGTTGACGCATTCATTTGAATGAATTGCATGATTTATACCAGCCATAATCACTCAACCTGCGCCCCGTGGGTCGCATGTGGCCCGCCAAACTTTTCTTTATGCCCTATTGTCTAAAACATTAGAGTACTAAACTATGAAAATGTATTAATCATTCCATTATCCCCCGTAATAGCCTCAGCACAACGTGCATTTTAAAATGGGCTGAGACTATTCACTATGTCAAGGCCAGCTTCTTTGTTTTGTCAACGACTGAATAGTCGGAAAATCAAAAATTCTGGTAGGTATCCTTACTAATCCTTACTAAATATTATAAATGTGAAAGCGTGGATGTTTGTTACGCTTTCACGCAAAAACTACTTGACGAATCATCATGAAACTTTGTACACATATTCTGGGAGGTACTAGAAGTAACATAGGATACTTTTTATCCCGGGATTATGTTCCCTTGGGATAATATCCGACATTCACGCGGGCGAAGCTGCGGGCAGCAGCTAGTATTTCATATATTAATACTACAAAAAAACTGGGGGCTTATAGCTCGTATTGTATATTTTAAAAGCAGAGCTTTATTAAACTGTAGGTTATTGCGGTTTCTCGAGAAAATGTTAGAAGCGCTATGTAGCCGAAGAAGATAAAAATGGTTGAGTATGGTTGATCTAAGCTAAACCCTAACTATCTCGTATTTCTCCGCAGCCAATAGTCCCGATGTTCACCCAGAACGTGCGCGAAGCATTCCGCACGGTGGGCTGGCTCCGCGGCGTGTGGCTGAAGATCTACGCCACGTTCCGCATGCCGCTGGCGCCCGTGTACGGCGGCTTCCCCGTCAAGCTCATCACTCACCTCGGCAAGCCCATACCGTACGACCCGGAACTGACGCCGGAACAGCTACAAAAGAAGGTATATTAAGGGCTATTTTCTATCTTCTTTTGTATATTCGATTTCACCTGATTGAAACTGATGATGAGGTCGTCGATTGAGCACGCTTGCTGAGAAGTAGAATATTCGCTCTGGACTTAAGGACTTGACTTAAAGCTATCAGGAAACACAGTAATACTTAATTTAGTTATAAGCATTCGTCCGCGCGTATTTCGTACTTGCGATCTTCAACACCCTTTTTGAAAGGTAGTTTAGGAAAATTACTCATAATGATTTGAACTAAATGACTATTTGGAAAACCCCGTTTGGTACATTGTCATTTTTTTGATAAATTGTACTTGTTTCTAATCGAAAGAACCAAATTTTTTTTCGTTACCACCATCTTTTTTTCACTGATAAAAAAGAGGTCAAAATTTAAAAAAATGACCTCTTTTTTTGGTTTCAGTGTCCTCTCCAAATCTAGTCATTCTCACGTCACGTAGATGTAGGCAAGTTAGACATCTATACTAATATTATAAAGAGGAAAGATTTGTATTTTTGTATGTAACGCTAACGAATAAACTCAAAAACTACTGACTGATTTAAAAAAATATTTCATAATTATTAGAAAGCTACATTCATCCTGAGTAACATAGGCTATATTTTATCCCCCCATATTTCCACGGGAACGGGAACTACGCGGGTAAAACCGCGGGGCGCTGCTTAGTAATAAATACGAACACAAAAAAAAGAAAAAATCAAGAACCGAGGCGTGGCTAATTTTGTTCGCTCAGTAAGCGTTTTTGCTCCTACAAACTAAATTACACACTCTAAAGCACATAAATGTACTCAAACTTAATCTTCTTTCAGGTCGCTAGTGCAATAGAAGAATTAGTAGAAGAACATCAAAGGATCCCCGGCAGTATCCTACAAGCTCTACTGGAAAGAGTTAAATACATACCCAAGAAGAAAAAAAACATGGCTCCAGTCACGAATGGCAAGTGCCAAAACGGTACTCTAAACGGAGATGGTGTAAACAGTGCAAAAAGTGACAAACTCAAAGTTTCGTAAACACTAACAAGTGACATAGTGACTGATTTTTGTAATATTAATAATTATTATTATTAAGTGGCGATCGGAAGGTGTATAGAGAGATTTGGCTGTTAGAATTTTATAATTAATGTTTTTTTTTTTAGTTTTTCGGCCATTTTAGTGTTAGGTCCGAGGATAGGGTGAATCCAGATGTATAAATATTTTTTGGGGCAACACTCATTTTTATAGATAGGCTAAACCAACCTCCACTGAAAATGCAATTTGCAAAAAAATCGAGTGATGATTTCTTAACAGGATTATCTTTATTTTAGCTCTAAAAAAATACCGCGTGAAAAGACCTTTACGAAAAATATAATTTCAAAACTTTTTTTAACGAAATCCTCGTAAACTGCGGTTATAACATAAATTTCGATTATTAAGGAGAAGCATTTAAATTATATTGGCCAATACTGAGTTGATACAATTGAGTTCAGCTCCTTATGCGAATATGCATTTAACAAATACCCTCACTTCACAAAATCGGGTAAGAACACAAACCACCGAATCTCGACGGCCACAAATAGGGACGGCATTCAGCATTATCAAAAATTTATTTCTGTAACTCTCAGTGAGTGTCACCGTTCACTAATAGGAACTGATGGCTCGTCACAATAGGGTATTTGACTTTTTTTTTACTGTAATTTTTAAAGCTTGCAGAAAAGAACAGTAAAAATACTATTTTTAACCGACTTCTAAAAAAGGAGGAGGTTCTCAATTCGGATGTTTGTATGTTTTTTTAAATTTCAAAAATGGCGACTGTAAGCGTTTTTAAATCTATGATAAACGGAGACAGCGCTAGTCTAGTTTGACGTCACGCGCTAGTGCCATATTGAGCTCACGTCGACCAATACAAATGAGGTTTAAAGAAGGATAACAACAACAAGGATAGAAGAATAATAAAAGCATGTAAGGTCTTCACACTTTCACTGATTTGTTTTATTTTTTTCATGAGTTGTAGGCATTATTTTAGTAACATTCTTAAAATAAGTACTTATTCATTATGTAATTTTTTTATAGCAGTCAAATACCCTAGTTTGACCATAACGGCTGAGACTTGTGCGTAGCGCCCATTTCGCGGGTTCACAAAGTAATGACTGTCTTTAGTCTGTGTGAACGTGTTGATTCCGTGTTCTATAATAAAATAAATAAACTTCTAACGCTCCAATTACCTTTAGTTTTAAATACGCTGGCATTTCTTCATGTACAGTGATCGTTTCAGGCCCTGCATTTATATATTAATTAAAACATCTACAGTGCATACTTTGTCACATTTTGTAAACAAACATGGTACGAACTAATTTTGTCTATTTGTTAGCTCTTCACTTCTTAACACCTGAAAGGATTTGGATAAAATTTGCCACACGGCAAGAGCATGTTATGGAATAGGACTTAGATACTTTGGATACTTATCGTTCCTCGTCGAGGCGAGTCCGCTTCCCACCGGCATGGGAAGCGGACTCCTTCTGCGAAGCAGTAATGCTAGCGAAGGAGGAGGCGGAACGCGTGCGGAAGAGGGAAACCTCACGCCCCAGCCGCTGCAACACAAGAAGACGCCCCGGGCGTCGGGAAACGCAGGGCGATTCCCGGCCACCTACTGCGCGGGCCTGCGGACGGCGAGCTATGGGTGGCTCGCCGTCCGGTAGCAACCAGGCCCGAGGCGACGGCGTCAGGAGTTTGTTCGAAGAGTTACTATGGCTCTGGAACGCAAAAGACTTTTAGAGGAACACGGGGGCGTTTTAGTCGAGTAAGACTGGTGATACAATAAAAAAAAGGAATAATTATCGTCCCAAGAGTATTTTCCCTATAATTTTCGTCTGCATTTGAAACTTCGAAGGGTAAAAGGTGTTCAATTAAACCTTGTACCCTTCGAAGTTTCAAATACATTTTTTTCCTAAGTACAAATCTCAGTGCGCCATATTTGTTTACAAAGTTAGATAAGTATACTAAAATGCACTACGAGTAGCAGGGTGCTAATACTCAATATTATGTTAGATTTTACCTGTAAAAAGTGGCTCAGAATGGTCATAACAACCTATTCCAATATTTCGCGACTTGTAAGTGCCATTATATGGGCGAGACCTGAACTGTCCATTTTGGTTTCTTCTAAACTAGAGCTATGCCAATTTTGTCTCAAAATAGTATAACATCAATTCGCTGTTGGCCGTTTACTTTTTCTAATCAACGCAACGGATTTTGATACGGTTTTCACTAATAGAAAGATCTATGAACGACGATAGTTTGTATGTGTCATCGGAAAATTGCAAAATCCGTAAGATTGTAAAATATCGCGTGAAAATGTAAACTATTTTTTCCAAATAAGACACGGATCTATCGGATACTATTGCAATTAGATGGGATAATTCTATACTTTTGTATAGAATTTTATACGGTTTTATTACGGTATTATATACGGTTTTTCATAGAATATTAATATAAATATTTTCTATCTATCGTAGTAAATCGTTGTAATCGTTATCGTAGTATCATAGTAAATTACAATCTTACAGAGTCTGCAAATTTCCGGTGAAATATATATAACTAGCTTCTCCTCTCGACTTCGTCCGCGTGGAATAGTTACTAACCCCCCAATTTTTAAACATTCTTTATTGGTGCTCCGCTCCTATTGGTCTTAGCGTGATGATATATATAGGCTATATAGCCTTCCTTGATAAATGGATTCTCTAACACTGAAATATGTTTTTCAAATCGAATTGAAGTTCCTGAGATTCAAGCATACGAAACAAACTCTTCAGCTTTATATATTAGTATAGATTAAAACCTGTGCAGCCGGACGGGGCGCTAGCAAGGTATACATTATAATGATTCGTGCGCCATCTTGAAATACAACTGAGTAGTTCAAGTTTTCCATTATAGGCCACTTTAAACAGGCTTTTAGGATTATAACGTAAGTTTCGTGTGACTGCTTTCAAGATTGTTATGAAAATCTATATTTTCGCGATAAATCTTAAATTTAAATTAAAAATTTATATTTACTTCTATTTAAAAAAAATATGTTTTTGTTTGCAATCGAAAAGAAATTATGAATGCATTCCCTTTATTTAGCTTTTATATAATTTTTTAGTTTATTCGAATTTAAAGCTCGCGAATTTGTAATACTTTTGACATCATTATCGTACAATCATGTAGTTACTTAAATGTGATAAAAAGGATAATGGGTTCCCAAATTCTTTGATAGTTTAAAATTGTCAAAACGATTCTGTACTGTCTCTTTTTGTCATTGTAGTGATAGAAAGAGAGCTAAATTATAATATATTTTTATGGTAATGAATAACAAAACTGTATAACTCGATCATGTATAACATTGAGATACAAATAAGCATTTTTAGCATATAGTTACAAAATTATGTGTAATGGAATGATGTATTTATTAGTTTTTAGTTACAAAACGGTGCAAAGTGGAAGAAAAATAATGTACTGGACAATCAGGCTTCTAGATTAATTGAGGAACTGGACAAGAAGAACATTAACGAGAGACTCGTGCTGGCAATTAAAAATTAAAATCATGTTGAGTGTTTTCACTTAGCTTCTTTCTAACTCAACCTAATTAATTTAAGTAGGCAAAAGCTCAAATGAAGGAGCTCGCTCAACCGTTTTGTCGTACGCGGTGCGTTTTGGTGAAGCACTCTCTGGAACTAGCTCTTTTATTTAGCTTTCTATATGAGTCCAAATTTATGTTGCGGAGCACGGGTTAGTCCTCGTCTTTATTTAAATTGGTCACCCTAATAATTATGAATATGGCTCAAAAAGGTGTTCGATTTTTTATTTACACTGAGGATATTACTTTAAGAAATTTGATAGCAAGTTTTATACTTTCCTAAATAAGCAATTCATACAACAGTGAACCTTATGAAATGCGTCAGAACGTTCAAAGTTAAAATAAAGTTCTTATTCGCTTAGCAAAGTGAAGTCTAAGTTCGTTCTTTGAATCTTGATCCGATTGTCTAATTCATTTCATAGTGTAATATTGAAAGGTTTTTCGAATGTATAAATGATAAAAATATCTTCTTTTTAGTCTGAAAAAAAAAATTTGGTTATTTTAGCTACAAATGTACAGAACCCGATTATGGAATATCGAGTTCAAGAAAAAGTTTAGTTAATAATGCATTTTCTTACGTCATCCATATCCATATTTGAAATAGAATACTTTCTAGGCTCTACAAGGTGTAACAGTATTAATGTAAAACTTGAAAAAGATTACAGACATTGTCAAAAATATAGGACAACTTTTGCCATATATATTTTTTATTTTTTGGCTCACCAACAATTGGTAACACATACAAGATTATCAGAGACAACATATTAACTTATAGACTAATATACCAATTCCTTACAGGTAAGCACAACATGCATAACATTATGGTTGAGTGATACTCAAAACTAGATGAGTACAGTAAATAGTAACAGATGTTCACAATGATGAGCAAGTGTGTCTCAAATTACCCTCTCTTTTGTTTTAAAGTTATTTCTGTTACACCCTAATCATAATATTTCGCCCGGGTACTGTTATTGTAATATATTTAATATAATGTATATGCGTAGCTATATGATTCCTCGAATAAGATTCAACGTTTCATCGTCATAAATGTTAAAAACGAATAGTCGATATGTTCTTCATATTTGAAAGTACATAAGTACTCGCTTATCTACGGCAATAAGAATGGAGTGATATTAGGCAGATTAAATGAGTTTTGTGTAATATACTGATTTAAAATATTGCTATCATTGTATACAGTAAGAAAGAGTCGATGACGGTTAGAGCTGTCAAACGTAATTAATAAACGTCATCTGTTTTTAGACAGCCAGTTCTGAAGAGTCTATACTCCATTCACAATAAGATTAGACATTGGAACAAAATCGTTTATTATACGTTCAACCGATTTTTACTTCTATTCCGTATACATAAGGATGGCATTAAAAGCAAAAACTTGATTATAATACCAACTGTTTATTGCAACTACCATGTGTCATGCCACCAACGCAATAGAAGTCGAAATCGGTTGAACGGACTGTAAAAAGATGTATTTCAATGTCTAATCTTATCGTGAATGGGGTATAAGTTCTTACTATTGGAAACTTGCAGGGCGAAGATTGTGCCATCTAGCGGTGCAAATTTGAAACTTTAACACACATACTTCTGCGCTGCCAACTATCGTTCCTGCACGCTCCTTATTTAATCTCTTTCTAATTTGATGTTAGAAATAACAATCGTCAAGTGTTCTATACAAGAATTCAAAATGCGGGAACTTATTCGGACAAGCTCTAGGCCACCTGCATTAGCCAATCAGCAATATAATATGGCATGGCGGGCATGACGTGACGATGCCAGAACTATAAATTGACGTAAGGGACATTTTGACGTTATGGGTAAAAATGTCCCTTATGTTAATTGTCATAAGGGACATTCATTATGTTAATTGTCATAAGGGGCATTCATTGGACATTCATTATGTTAATTGTCATAAGGGGCATTTTAGGTAAATGTCCCATACTTCAGGCATCATTGATGCTGACCAGTAACATTATCACTCCATTCTTCTAATTTGTGGAACTTAGAATAACTTAACGCGTATCTATAATAAAATTATATTATGTATCTGCATTTGATGTGAGATTTTCAAATATGTCAGCATACACTGAGTGTGTGTAGTTGACTAACGAAGAAAAACAAATCAAACAACAGAAAACCTATATAATTTTTATATTGTTTCATTTGTTTTGCTATCAGTATGTGATAGATAGTTTATTGGGTTCGGCCGTTAGGCAAATTAAATACTTGGTTCTTGTGAGTGTCTGAAAGTGTTCTTTTGGTCGTTTAATGGTTCTGTAATTATAATGTAAACCTGGCTTCATATAATTTGATTATTCTGAGCATTTAATCAAGATTCAAAGTTATCTCTATGTGCTTTTTGTGTGTATTAAGCATAGATACTTATTTATATGTAGTATGTTGAATTATATCTTCGATTGTACCAGGCTTGAACGTAACAATCAGTGCGGTATTGTATATCGGCGCCCATTCAGTCTCAACAGGTGTCCAATCTGTTAGAAAAGTGATTGGTTTTGGAATTTTATAATCGTTTTGTAATTGTTTGTTATCTGTGTATCAGATACAAAACATAATAAAAATGACCACGCACTTCTGAAACATCCTGTATTTCCTATTTATAATCTCTGCATTTGTATTATGGTCAATGCACGTAGTTTTGCCGAAATAACTTTTACAACTATGCGCTTATTTTGACCTTTTTATGACTCCTCTCCCAAGCGAAATTTAATGGAGTTTTTGCCCAGCAAGTCTACATACCGAAAAAAATGTATCAATATTTGAATTGGGCCATCTTTCCGCCGTCATTCTCAAAATTCTTATAACTAAATGTAGGTATAGTACGATTTAAACTTAATGGCGGCTGGGAACGCTCCGCGAGTCACTGTGTTATAGAATCCATGCAACGGGAGTGTCAACCGCCATTAAGTTTGATTAATAGTACCTACTTTAACCTTTTTCCACTGTAACCTATGAATAAATAACTGTAATCAATTAGTGCCAGAGTTTTATACCAAAAGTTAACCTAACCTAGACTGCTAGTGTGTTTGTATTCTTTGTATACTTAATTCGAAAACAAATACTTACTATATAAGAAGATATTTTACAAGACATGTCTTTTATTTACCTTAATGCTAATCGAACAGTCTGATATAGGGGCTGTGTGAGCGCGACTGTTCAGTAATATGAACAAAACACGCCGATGCCTATTTCGTATTCTGTAGCGGGTGGATGGCTGGTTAGGAGTTGACAGAAGGACCCGCAGCGTAGGAAAAAAAATTGGTTCACAATAAGCTAAATTTATAGTTCTATCGAATATAAATTTAGCAGAAGTATAACAAAGTGAGGGGGTTCCGTTTTTACCTACTGTGGTACCCTAAAACGGGACTGAAATAAAAACAAAAACTGTTGTGTAAAAAACATCATTTATTACTTATTCATTTAGAGTCAACCACAAAAAATGTTGGAAAAAGGGTAGACCTTTTTGAGTAAACTAAATTTTCCGATTTTTGAAAGCCTCGACACACATTCGAACACAACTATGACCGTTTTGAAATCTCAAGTCTCCGACTTTAATCCGAGCTAATAGCATCAAGGGTTAACATTACTTTTTTTTTCTGGTAGTACCGTAGCGTAAGCGCAAGTTTTATGTAAAGTAGTATGTAATGACCAGGCCTTTTGATCTTTTTTTTTCTTATATGGTATTTAGTAACAAATTATTGTTTTTTACTAAACACAATTTATGAAAATACTTATATTTTTTCCGAGTTTCTTGAATCTTAGTTTGATACGCTGGGCATTTGCCATTGCAGTCTTTCGGCTCGATAACGACCTCACTATCGGCTCGGGCGTCTTCGACAATGGCCGTTTCGCCACGTGAAACTAAAAGTAGCTACTTCTTCTTTTTTCTTCTTTTCATACCTGCTATGTTGAAGAGGCTCTCAAAAACCGGCGCTCACTTACTATACTATAATATATTACAAAATTTGTCTATACGCACGCCAACAGTACTTCCTAAAACAAATTATGATATCAGTCAACAATCTAGGCTATATGGAAGGCTGGGGCGAATTAAACTTGATTATTTTTTAATTATGGTTTGTAAGTTATAATTAAACTGTATTGTTTTAATTTTTCCTACTTAATACTTTTACACACAATGTCTACATCTCTTTTTACTTGACTCTCGCAGGTATGCTGGAAGAGATTTCTATAGAAATAAGTATCACCTTTGTACCTATTTTTCTGTTTCCTTCTTATCTTTTTATTCAATGTGTACATAAATTGTTAAATGAATAAATTTAGAGTAGGGATAACAATATTAATTGGAATTACAGTTTATATTCTCTTACTTGTCATATTTGGTAAACGGCACCAGAATAATGGATTTTCGCAATGATCAATCACTTATCTAGTATCGTAGCAGTAGTAGTGTCTTGTCTAGTATTTATGACTTATCCGTCCCCGGTTTTTGGAAGTAAATTACCGACGAGAAAGAAGTTTTACGCAAGTGATTCGATTTGCTCAATTCATCAGAGCAGCAAATTGTGTTTGACAATTTGTGACGATCATTTTCTTTCCAAAAACTGGGCTTTAACGATGCTACACCGATATACACGACTTTTTTTTAAGAATGGGAAATCATCAAATAACTCCAACAGAAGTGTCAGATTCATACTGACTAAAAAGCAGTCGCGCACCTCGCCCTTTGCGTTCCAGGGCCGCGGTGACTCTTTCGAACAAATTCCACTACGCTCGTATATATGCAAAAAGTTAAACACTCAAACATATTTTTTCTCACAATCGATATACCAGTTGCCATGTTTGTTTATCAAATAAGACAAATAATAAAACACACTTTACTAACAATAACTTCAACATTTGTTACAAAATAAGATATACATTGGTCTAATCGTAAGGGGAAGAAGTTCCAACAATAGATAATCTAATCATTTCATTTCCACGTTATTTATTTTCCACATGTGTGGGTCAATCGAGATCTTACTTCAAAACCATTTCCTGTCAAAACATACTCGACCAAGTTTATAAGACACCTGTGATCTTATTACGAGTTTTTAATAATACGTGATCGCGTTAACATTAACGCCAATTTAATGTTATTTGAGACCTGTGGCCCTATATTCGTGTCAATCTAAGAAGTCTGATTTGACTGCTGAGTAGGGCGGGATAGAAGATCGCTTTACCACTATAGTCGACACCAAATAAATGTGCAATAACGGTCATTGACCCACCTACATTTATTGACAACCTTAATTCTTAAAACAGAAATAATGAATTAATGCTATATTGAATCGACATTCATCGTGATCCTTTATATTTACTAGTAATGGAAAACGATTCATTTTTTTTGTCCATGTACCTACGAAGAGATATCAAGGAAAGGGCAATGACCCATTGTTTCATGTCTCTATCATACTTACTAGTAAAGCTATTTTTATCCTGCTGTCAAATCCGACTTGTTAGATTTTCAAGAATAAGTGCGAGTTTCTTAACGTTCTCGATCGCGGTCTCAGGCCTCTCTAAATGTTTGACTAATTTTAAACCCAGCAGTAGGGCAATAGGAATGCCTAGAAATAAAAGCACAATCCAAAAGTTCATTGGGGTGGCTCCTAGTGTAATGTCTGTTACAGGTTGAGCGACAGTCAGGCGCAGTAGTATCTTCATGTGACAGTGGGAATGAGGGGCCCCACCACTTAGCGCAGCGAAAGGCAAACTTTACACTAAGCAGACGGCATTAAGTTTAAATTGACCAATTCACAACAGTGTGCCACACAATGGGGCCTTACTGACAGGATCAGTATCAAGCAGTCTAACGGCCGAAGCCAATAACCGATCTATTACATACTGGAGATAGATCGGTTATTGGGTTCGGCCGTTAGCCTTAACTTGGTCGAGTACTAGTCCCAAACTGAAACCGGTGAAAGCTTCACTAAGACGACTTCAGTTCATTCCAGTCATCCTCGTCAAGCTGCGCCCACACATGCTGAGGCAAGGCCTAGATGAAGTCGGAGTAGTTGCTGACGTCATCGAACTGCTGCGGCGGCGCCGCGGGGCGGGGCGCGCCGGCGCCGGGCCGGTACTGCGGCTGCTGGGGGAGCGCCGGACTTAGTATGGACATAGGGTTACTTGCGAGCTCAAATAGATAGGTATACAGGCAAGTCATTTCAGTTTTAACAATAAAACTATGCGGTATTAGTTTAAACCCTCCTGTCAAGATGTCCCTTAACCCGTTTGTTGTTATTTAAATGTTCATGGCTCGACAAATCTGGATGAAAATTTGGCACACGGGTAGACCCATGACCTAGATTGGGTACAGTTTCAGAAGTTTGGTATCTTCAGATATCTCAGAAGTACGTTTCCTTGGGAGAATTTCCCACATCCACAAGAGAATTAAACAGGGTCATCAATCGCGTTTGACTTTGACAACTGTTTTTTTTTTTGCCTGTATACTTATCTATTTCACTGTGAGTATAAATATTAACTTTAAAATATGATGTACACAGTAACAACTCTCCAGTTTTCGTTGGTAAATGTATATTTCCTAATTTCTCCTGCAAAATATTATTGATACCTTTAAAAATTAAATGAAAAGTATTTACAAGATGAATGAGATTTAATGACGAAACTAATTTTAAAGCAGGTATTAATTAATGGAAATGAAAATATTAGATCTATGAATGTGTTATTTGTTCTATAACTGAGGGGAAGAAACCTATGGAAAGCATGCAACATAAAAAGTGAACTTGTGACATGTATTATGCCTTATTTTATGAATTAAATGCTGTTTAATGAATGCCTGTAGGTATAGCTAAAATATTTAATTAATTATCCCCTCGTAACTGATTACGATACAAAACTAAGGCCAAATTGTACTCTTAGTCCATTAGCAAGTAAGCTTTTCAATACACTTTTGAATTATGTTTGGGGTACAAAATGTAACTCAGGTGTACCGTACACCAAATACTTTTGTCATCAGTCGGTCTGTTCTGCCAACATCTCACCGTGTAAACTAAGCTGAAGTTAGCACGAGGTGAACTGTCACTCCATCTTGTTTGTAAGGATTGACAGCTCACTTCATGTTCATTCTACTTAAGCGTACACGGTAAGATGTTTAGAGAACAGCCCCCTAGCCAAGTTACAAAAGTTTCGTGTCGAATTTTGTCCAATCGGTAACGCCTCGGTGTCAGCAATTGTAGAAAACGATAAGTTGGTAGCCATGTTGTCGCGCTTGAGTCGGCCGCTCGTTCTACAATGTCTTTAGAAAAACGACCTATTCTTTAGTCTCTGGCGATAGATCCCACAAACGTCAAACAGGTTAAAATTTAAACTGTTGTTTAAATGCTTTAAACATTAAGTAAACAAAGGATTGAACGTTGAACATTGTAGAAACGATAACAATTCATTCATCATTTTTAACGATGTGATCTTGACTACGAATTTTCTATTCGTTAGCTCTAACCACGTGACTTAACGTTGAGACGATTTCATTCTCATACATTTGATTCGTTTTCGACTAGCGTTAAGGATTGCAGATTATCAACTTGGCCCCCTAGCCAAGTTAGGCAGTAGTGCAGTACATGTCACAAGCTCACAAAACATTAGTAGTAGAAGGTGTGAAGCATTACTTGTGCGTGCGCTAAGTGCGTGCGGGACAGGCCGGGCGGGGCGGGCTCACATGTGCGGCCGGGCGCCGCGCGGCTGCTGTTGTTGCTAGAACATGAGGGGCCGGCTCAGTCGCCTGCGCCCACTGCGGGCCCAGTGGGACGAGCGGGCTCGTTTTGGAGCTGAGTTTACGACATGAGTTGTGTGTTTTTAGATCGGCTAGTTAATATTATTCTAGAGTTTAAATCATCCTCAGCACATACGGCCTGAAACACAGGTTTAAATAAACCTAGATCGGGCAATGCACCACATTACCTACAGAATTCTGAAAAAACTGTAATCTTATATTTTTTGTCATACCATCGTTCATATGTAAATTGGTGTAACACTGTAATAGACCTAGATTACTATATTACTGAACCATATGAACACTTTTCGTAAACTTATTATTTCAATAAAAAAAAAATATATTATTTTATATTCATTCCTTGATGTTCACAAATATATTTAATTACAAATCCAAACACTTAGGTGCACGCATACTATTTTCGTTAACACCGTCGTTAAAAAAAAGTGTTGGTTGCAGAATTTAAAATGTCATGTATTGGTACACAATTCAGTTTTAATTACGCGCATCACTTATTAAACGTCACGCTCATTATTTGCTAAACAAAAACCTATAGAAGTCACTGGGTTTTAGCAAACTGAACACAAAGCAACGTCCCGCTCAACCGCACTAGAAAATTGAGCACGACATGTTATAACAAGCTGCAATGATGAGAAAGCGTTAGTTACCGGTCGCCGACATCTGAAAGAGCGCTATGAATGATTATTATGAAAGAAATAGAGATGGGCTGAATTAGAAACTCAATATTCCGTCAATACTGTAGCTGTTTGTAAAGGTGGCCAGTGCGATTAGTCAATTTAGACCTCAAATTAAACAGCTATGAAATGATTTTTCAATGTCAAATAAGTTTTATCTAAGGAAATAAGGAGTCTGTTTGACATATTTTCTATAAAATCTGTCATACGATATTATTATTCTTCAGATACATTTTTTTATTGATAATCGTCTACGAAAAAATAATGTCAAGTTAAAAACATTTTCATTATGCTTACTAGAGATATAATTAAGTTTAACTATATTTTAAGCTACATTCATAAAAGTAAGTAATAATTGAGCCCATCTCTAAGACAAACCTCTTTGGAGTGCAATAAAAGAATCAACTAAGAAAATTAAATAGCATGACCTTCTTTCCGTAAAAGACATTTTCAAATTTTTTTTTTTCATTTTGATGACTTTGACAGCTCTTCACAAATTACACTTCGTACTTCTATCAACGATATTAAAAAAAATTGACTATGCCTTTTATGCCAGATCATGAAGTTAGTTAGCAAATTATTTACATCTCTAATTTAACCTAGAGTCTATAAAACTATCATTATTTTGCTGCAAGGAATAAATAATCATGAGTGAAGGTGAAAATGTGCTAATTTCTATTAAAATTCTCTTCTAGGATTATTTAAAAATCGTGTTATCTAAATCTATGGTAACATTTCATAAAAAAACAACACTATGTTAACACAACCATAACGATGCTTTAACTAATTAAAATACTAATAACACTAAACCGTTTCCTAGTGCGATTATCACAATATTTCATAACGATTTTAAATTAGCTTGCGAATGTAGTTTTTCCCAGTCAAGCAAATATCAACCTAAAAGTCTTTAAAAAAAAGTCGAAAATAAATAATCACAACTAAGTATTCCCAAGCGCTTTCGAGTAGCCGATTCAATTTTAACTTTATTACAAGAGAAATAAGATTGATATGAATTGTTCGTTAATGAAAACGACGCTGCACTACACTTTAGGTCTACACTATAATGTATGATGAAATACCTTGTGGTTTAGTCATTTTTGAAATAATCATTTCAGTGTAATAAACTACAGATCGCTTCTTGTTTCTCGCGAACTTTTGGCTCTGTCTTTGAGTATTACGATATTCTGTAGTGATGCAAAATAAAATTAATTAAAACTTATTTAAAAAAAATCAATAGTGTATCTTCCATCACTGGTATAAAAATGGCATATTGACTGCATCTCAAACTTATCGATTCAAACTATCTTGTAATATAAATCCAAGTATAAGTCCTATAGTTTTGATGATTTTTTTCACCAAAGGAACCTCCTAGTCCACACATAGTACCACCTACCTGCTGCAACAGATGCCTGAGGCCAGGGTTGGAAGGTAGCAACGGCCGCATGACGCGCGGCGGGTGCGCCACGCCGCCCGCGCCACGCAACTGTTGCTGCAACTGTTGCTGGAGCTGATGTTTGCGTTGTTGCTCCTGGAAGATTATTTTGCTTGTTAAGTTTAGGGAATAATTGACTGAAATAATAGGGATGATTGTTGAGTAAAAAAAAAGATTCTTATAAATGATTAATTATATTTATTTTGTAAGGGTTAAACATAACACTTTTACACGCCCAATATTTCTTGTCATTTTAAGCTAGATGAAGCCAGTATGTATTTAGTTCGTCAGTTTGATTTATCGAAAAATATTGGTCAAGTATATTTTGCTTTATCAAAGATCAGGAGGGGGCTTGTGACGTCACATCGTGGTATAAAGTGTACTGCAATGTGATGTCACGCGAGTTTTCAACGCACTGTATCGTCTTCAGTTTTTGGTTATTTTTCGTGTAACAAAGAGCACGTTTGATGCCTGTGGATGTTTCTACAACTTTTCATCTTAAGGCACCAATTTTTTTTTGGATTTACTATTGATGGGCTCGTGCTTAACCACAATCACGCCTGATGGAAAGCAAAGATGTGGCCGACAATGAAACACGCTTGCCATTTTTTTTTTGGATGTGAAATCATCAAATGACCCCTCCCGCCCTGGGCGGAGCGGTAGGTCGGTACCCTTTGCGTTCTAGGGCCGCGGTGAGTCTTTCGAACAAATTCCGCAACCCTAGCAGGCACCGACGCTATGGGGCCCCGTCCTCGGTGCTGACGGCTCCTTGTGACGCGCGTGGAACACAACGCGTCGTCGACTCAACCTGGTATCGGACGGCGAGCCACCCACGCTCACCGTCCCCAGGCATCAGCCACTGCGCAATAGCACAGCGGCCGACTTGTCTCTGGAGGAGGCTGCAATGGGACCATTACTGGCACTCCATTTCACTAGATGTAACTTTAGAAATAACCTTCACTCTTGACCTAATACCCCCCAGACTACAGCTATGGGGCCATTAAAGTATTAGGTATGAACTAAAGGGAAGCGGGGGCGGGGGCGGGGGTCTTAAATTTGTTTATTTTTGAGGACACGGGTGACGGGGGGATCAGGATGGTGATTACGACAGCAAAATGTATTAATTTACTTTTTCGGAATTTCCGCAGTGTTGTAGATTTTTTGTTTTTTATCCTTTGCACCACACTAGGAATTCTGCTGTGTCCATAAATTATCGAACTTGCGCTTGAGAAAATTTGAGCAAATCTTCCGACGTGAAGTACTATCCTTCTCACCTCTGCTAGGATTCCCAACCTGGCGGGTACGCCGAAGGTGCTGATCTTACCTCCAGTTGTTTATAATGCTGTTCCTGCTGTTGCGCGGCATGTAGGTGCGACATTATATCCATCTGCGACTTGAACTGCGCCTCCTGTTGATGAGCTGCCTCCAGGGTTTGCTGAAGGTGTTGGATCTTCTCCAAGTTGTGTTGGCGGGCGGCTTCAAGTCCGTCCAGCTGGGTGACCCCTGGGCGCGGGCCCTTGCCGCCCACTTGTTGGACCTGCTGGCCTATTGAGCCGCCTATCATCATGCCCTGGAAAGAAAAAAACATGGCGTCTTATAAAATTGTAAGTATTTGATGAAAACTTTGGCAGAGGACTACGTACGCGACGTTGGCAAACATGTTTGAGCGAGAAAAAATAGAGAAACGGTGGTGAGTGAATATACTGCCATAGGTATTTTAATCATTGCTATAAATTTATAAGATTGAATCATAAAAAAAGTATCTGTTCTTGTGCAGAACACGATGTTTCAAACCGATTCAATTTAAATTTCTAGCAAGCTTTTGGCTTCAAAATATGTCTCAAGAAATAAAGGTCTTAATAAAAAGCTAAATGTGGTCATGAGGAGGGAGTAGTGGTGGCTGAGTGGTAACGGCCCCGACTTACGAATTGTAGGTCGCGGGTTCAAACCCAGCCAGGCGCATTACTTTGTGTAATTAATTTCATCACCACTGCTCTCAAAACGGTGAAGGAAAACATAGTGAGGAAACCGGCATGTCGTAGAACCAAAAAATTCGAAGACATATGACATTCACCAACCCGCACTGGGCCCGCATGGTGGATTACGGCCCATTCCCTCTCCTAGAGAGGAGGCCTTTGTCCCAACAGTGGGAACGAAAAAAGGCTGATTATGTAATGTGGTGACCTGGGGGTGCTGCTGCATCTGCGACTGCACCATGGCCTGCGAGCCGGCGGGCCCGGGCAGGCTGGGCACGCCGCCCGGCCCCGCCTGCATGCCGCCCGCCATGCCCGCGCCCATGCCGCCCGGCGACATGCCTGCGCCGCCGCCCATCGCTCCCGATACTACAGGGGGAAAACATACAAGGACACCGTCAAAAGAACTCTTTGTAGTTGTGTTTCAGTCATTGGCAGTTGTCAAAATATAATGCACATACAATTATATAGATGACTGCTGGATTCTTCCGTGCCGTCTCAAGTCAGCGCTCATGGTACGCGTTCAAATATATGTAGAATATTTTTTGTTACTGTTAGGCTTCAATCTCGTGTAAGCGATTTTGATTCACCAGCAGCAGTGACTTTTATCTAAAAGAAAACTAGAAGAATGGTGCCGCGTGCCACGTGTAACAGAATGCACCTACCACAACTATTCTCTGCATCACCCAAAGGTTGTTGGTAGAAAATGCCTAAGGCATTAAGTCCGCCTCTGTACATTTGTGTACGTAAAGTATTAAATAAATGAACACAATACCTGAATATCGGTATTTTTGCTCGTCAATTTGAACCACTTTTACTTTGCGACCAGCATCGGAAATGGCAAAAAAAAAGTCAGCTGTCCCATACAAAAGCTACTGAACAGTTGATTTTAATTGTACAAATACACGTTGTATATGGCATCGGAAAATGGCAAACTTTGTAAGATTATAAAATATCTTGAGAGATTGTAAACTTTCTATAATTGTCAACTGAACATTTGGAACACTTTTTTTCATTTCTCGGAACGCCTTCGAGAGATTATAAACAATCAAATTCTAATGCATAAAAAAGTATTCCAAATGTTCAGTTGACAATTTATCGAGATAAATGATAATGATAAATGATAAATGATTTATTTTTGTAAGTAGGTTGTAAAAAACACTTTTACACGTCAATCTTTTTTTTTTTTTTTTTTTTTTTTTTTTTTTTTTTTTTTTTTTTTTTTTTTTTAGCCGTTTTAAAACTAGATGAGGCCGGTGTTTCCTAGCTGACTACCCTGAGAAGAAACACCGAAACAAACTCAGAGGTCAAGGTCTCTTTTGAAGTCCATACAATTGAACTGGTCAAATCATATGAGAACCATGTAGGTTGGTGTCTGAAGTGGTCTTTTGAGGAAAGTACCACACAGATTTGAGTGGACCTGTCCAAACAGTGCAAGCATTTGTCAGTTATCGTGTAGCTCAAACTTAGAACTTTAAGGAGCTCAACGATTTGACGAACAATACCAAAGTAAGGACATTTGGGTAGGCCACCTAAAGAACTCAAACCGCCAGACTAACATGAATGAACCCCTGACGTAGCGATCTAAATGATCCCCATATGGAGAGTTTACAGTCACTCAAGATGTATTATAATCTTACGCATTTTATAATTATCCGGTGACATATATAATAGCAATGACGTACCTATTATTTTAAAGGGTTATACATTACCTGCCATAGTAGCGTTGGGCATATTCTGCTGCATACCGCCCGCGTTGCTGACAGCGGTCGGCAACTGTTGCTTGTTGATGATCTGACTGATCTTCTGTTGTTGAATCACCTGCACATTACAAAGAAATATGTGAAAGACTTTTCAGACTATTAAAAAACAAATTCGCTATTTCTTAAATCAATAGATCCCAGTGGCTGACTACACCAGTCAATGTTTCTCGACGAGATCCGAAGAAACGATACGACTATTTTGGGTTCCGCAACGAAATTAATACAAAAAGAACAGCAGAGGAGTAAGAAAAACTCTCTCTAATTATCAAGCTGCAATGCTATTCTGTAAGAACTCACTCCAGTGCTCACTTCTGATTCTGCGGTGAAAACTGTATTTGGTATTCTGTAACTTGATGAAAACTACACTAGCGCCACTAAGTGAGAACATAGGTGAAGCGAACTTAACTTGTCAATCAGAATATCAAATACTTTTCACTTCAGGTGAGTTACGAAGTGTAATCGAAAATGAGATATGAATCGAATTCGCACGTGAGTTCTTACAGAATAGCACTGCAGGAGACAGAGCAGAGATAGGCCAAAAAGTAACAAGTATTCTTTGAATGCGACGAACAAATAAACTAGAGAATGACTGGCAGTCACCTTCCTGAGTCGATCCACGAACGTGGCCTGGTTGTTCGGTATGAAGCCGAGGTACGCCTTCTTATCGGGCGTGTACAGCAGGATGAGCACTTTGATGTCACACTGCGACGTCGTCGGCATTGGAGAGAAGTGGACGCAGCCCGCCTGTCAACAAGTTAGTCAAAATAGGGATGTTGCCCTAGTAAAAAATATATGATTATATTTAGTCCGTCAGGTAGATTAAAGAAAAATATTAGACACGTATTTTTTCCTTTATCAAATCTATAAAAACTGACGAAGATAAAAAGCATCAAAGATCAGGAGTGGGAGCGTGTGACGTCACGGCCCGGTAAAAATTGTAGCGAGTAGTGACGTCACACGAGTTTTCAACGCACTGTATTGTCTTCATTTTTTGTTTATGTGAAAAAAGAAAAAAACACCTATCCAATATTTTTTGGAAATCTATCAGACGGACTAATTAGACTTTTTAGTCAACTACCCTATTATGTTAGTACAGAACAAATGAGTTTAAATATCTCTGAATGTACCTAGCCTTTTCCCAACAGGGAACATTACGCAATTCTGCGTAGGGGGCGCCACTAGCACAAACAGTAAACAAACCGTCATGATGTGTCTTGCTATTTTTATTTGTAACAAATAATCTGTGATGGCTTATTAAATTGTACCTAATAGTTTTATTATCATTCATGTATAAAAAACCTGAACTGTGATATAATGGCATCCTACGGACATTAATTTAAAAGTGGACGATCTAAAAAACTGCTTCGAGAACGTGGTGCGAGTTGGGGAAAAAGATAATTAACTAACTTTTGCAAATTGAATAGTAGTATTCAATTTAAATAACTTTTCACTAATTTGTCTTGTTTCAGGCTTAAGAGCGTATACGCCGTACGGCATTATATACAAATTTTCAAGCCCTATTTTTTCCGAAATGACTACTTACTTATTATTATACTTTAGGGGTGGCACTCCATACATGTAACTGAGTGATGAAAAATAACATCCAACAAACATAGCTGTGTGTGTGGAATCATTGGATAGCTCTTTCAAAATGAGTTTCAGAAAAGTTTTTTTTATTTAAGGCAATACTTTTTAAGATATGTGCTTCCGAATTAAAAAAAAAATGTCCCCCCCCACATCTAACTTTTAAACACACAAAAAAAAACAAAAATACTTACAAACCCATTCACCATGACCTTAGTCAGTGCATCCAGCGCCTCGCTGGGCTGCAGATGGAACAGCACCGACTTGCTGTCCTTGAGGTACTGGCCGCCGATGTTGGAGATCAGTTGTTTGGGCATCAGCTGCATTAGGAGCTTGTTGGGCCACGTGTCCACCTTCAGCTCTGGCTCTATGTCTTTTGTGCTGGCTGATACCTAGAAGAAAAACATGTTTTTATTTTTTTTTGTAACTAGCTGCTGCCCGCGACTTCGTCCCCGTGGAATCCCCGCTGCTCCGCTCCTATTGGCTTAAGCGTGATGTTATATAGCCTAAAGCTTTCCTCGATAAATGGTCTATTCAACCCAAAAAGAATTTTTCAATTCGAACCAGTAGTTCCTGAGATTAGCGCGTTCAAACAAACAAACAAACTCTTCAGCTTTATAATATTAGTATAGATTTATCGTGTAACACATGAAAAAATTAAGTTTGTAGCAGTTTTTTTAGTTCTAATGAGGCGTAATAGATCTCTATTACGCCTCATAAGCATAAGCATAATCAGCCTTTTAATGTTCCCACTGCTGGGACACAGGCCTCCTCTCTAGGAGAGGGACTGGGCCGTAATCCACCACGCGAGCCCAGTGCGGGTTGGTGAACGTCACATGTCTTCGAATTCTATTACGCCTCATTGGAACTAAAAAAAAACTGACGTCACAAAAAACATCGTTATCAAAGTTCTCCACGTAATTTGCAATATAACAGCCCGAAAATGACCATCGAGCAGTTGCCCACCAAACCAAAAGCCCGTCTGTTTGGAGGACCTTCCCTTTTCAATGGAGGTTATGGGACTTAGCATCCTGTTGGGCTCACCTCTATAACTTGATGAGTAAGTATAAGGGCCTTTTCCCACTCACTTTCACACTGGACTCCCATCCCTTTTTTATTATTAACACACTTTTATTAGCTTGACCTGTATGTACCTATGTATTATGTGTGTGTTGGATTTTATATTGCAGTAACACAAACTCTCTTATACCAAAAAATATTTTCTACTTTTTAGTTCGATTGCTATTAAGGCGTGTTTTTCTTTTTGGCTTTTTAAACTATATTTTTCAGAATCGAACGTTTTGTCAATAATAGCAGTCACACGAGTATCATGTCCCAAAAAAAAAACGATGATTTAGGATTTTAAACCTAAACAATCGTTAACCTCTAACCCCGCCTCGTCCCCGCTGCCTGTCGACCGCGCTCGCGGCCCCGCACTCTCTACGCCGCAGTTACGATAAGGACAATGCCGCGAGATGACGCAAACCAAAATAGATCCCAAACTACTTATTTCTTTAGAAAATATACCTATAATATGCGATTGAACTTTAACCTGTTCTCCGCCATTTAAAATAATGCCGTGTAAAATGAATCTAACGAAACAGAGTGATTTGATTCATTTTAATTTTGGGATTATTTCCGTATTTTTTTTTTCTGAAATTTGTGTGATCTTAATCCCGTTCAATCAATCATGTAAATATCTTTATTTGTTACAGTCTGCGATGTCTCAGAATCACACCGCAGGTCTATTCACTTCATCCCCTCTGGGCGTAGCGAAAGAGAGTGTCAGACTCTTAATGACTAAAACCCATCCGTGTTCCTCCTAATGCTCTTTGCGTTCCAGGGCCGCGGTGACTTTCGAACAAATACCCCACAAACCCTAGCAGGTTCCAAGAGCACTTGCGATTTTTTATAAAATACCTGTAATCCTGCAAACGCTTTTAAACGCTATTGTAATAAAGTTCAAAATCACCTGGCAAGGAAGATGCTTGGTAGTTTTCTGTTGATCCCCGGGTACTTTGCCCTTCTCCATCCACTCGATGACTCCGCTCCAGATGTAGGAACGCTGGAGCTGCGCCCCGGATGGCCCAGGCGTCACCATTGTGGGCATGCGTTGGTGGCCAGCCTGTCCACAAGAAAAAAGTATTTATAAATTATAATATACTAGCTGCTGCCCGCAGCTTCGCCCGCTTGAATGTCGGAAATTATCCTAAGGCAACATAATCCCGGGATAAAAAGTATTCTATGCAAAGACAATATAACCACTTGACTGCGCATACAGTGCCCTGATGCTCGAAAACGATTAGTATTTTGTCGCCTATAAATAGGCTACGTTAAGAGTAACCATTTCAGTTGTGACCAAGTGTCAGACCTGTGTGCACGCTAGATTAATTCAAATTTTGATAACTTTTTATGCAATTTTATCGTATGCAAATGCCTTCATGCGCGGTGAAATGGTGCGGGAAGCATTCCAAGACATCTAGATACAAAAAGGATGCCATAACTTTTCATCGATAAGTAAAGCGAACGAAAATTATGTTTGATTTAATCAAATTATGAGTCACCGCGGGGGTCTATTTAAAATGGTGTTTGGGGTGAACGAGTACACTGTTGAGTTCCGCGTTGATGTCTTTTGGAAACGTCTCGTTCTTTCATTAGACAATCCTAATGCTTCTATCCCTTTTTTTCTCTTTGTATTTTTATCGAGAAAAATAGTGGTGTCAATAATAGCTAGCTGAAAGTCGATATCGAAAAAACTATGTGTTTTTATTCTATTCACATACCTACTGTGATAAAATACCTGTCTACTTTTAACCGATTTAAAAAAGGAGGAGTTTTCAGTTCGTCAGTATTTTTTATGCAAGTTTCGGGATTTATTTGTTTCTCTCTGTCCCCGACCGGGACCGATCGGTTATTTTATTATTTTTAGATCGGTTTTAAAATCTCTGATTGGATATAATTTAATAATATAATTATATATAATGTATAATAAGCAAGATGCATAATTCAGAAATATGTAGACGCTAGTTTTTCTTTTTTACAAAGAACAAGGACCCTAAAACTTTGATTCAAAAAACATATACCTACCAAAATAATTCATTTTAAAAATCAATAATAACAGGATACGTCTGTTTATTTTTGTAATTAATTAATTTTGATTAAATATTGTTTCGGTGATTTTAATTGAGTATTTTTCATAATGTTAAAATCCATTTTATCGATATCGATTATTTTCCCCTAATGAAGTAGTGCAAACCTAACGATAGGCATACCTACGCAACTTGACCTTGAACTGACCAATTGCAGTCGCGCATTCTTCCTCGTCCCCCGGCCCGCAGTAGTGAGTCGTGTGCTTAGAAGAAATCAGCCTATACGCTCTCTAGTGGTTACATTCTCTATGATTCTATGTTACTTCTAATACCTCCAAGAATATGTGTACAAAGTTTCATGATGATCGGTTGAGTAGTTTTCGCGTGAAAGCGTAACAAACAAACTTACATTCACATTTATATATTAAGTATAGATATTTAAATGAAACACAGTGATTCGCGATTTAAATTAAAACGTATTGTTTGAATACGAGAATTCGATTTCAGGTTGCATTTATAAAAAGAAAAGTCCTGACAGACTCTTCAATGCCCAGACTAAACTATAACCATTTGACCACAATTCACTTCCTTAGCTATTTAGCCCATTGATAGTATTCCCTAAAACACGTTTTGTGTCATCAGATTATTTACTTTTTACGTGGGCGAAGCCGCGGACAGTAACTAGCCTTGAATAAAAAAATCTTAAATTTTATTTTATTATATACTGAAAAAGTACGGGAGATTCAAGGACAAACTTAGTTTTGTTGTAAATATGCAGAGATATACCTACTTCACGGTCATTTCGCACACAGTACAATACATAAACAGCCATGTTGGCTACTTAATATTTTGTACCAGTCGTCCAAGATTTGTTGTTCCGGAAGAAAGCTGGTAGGAATCGAGTCGAATTATTTGTCCCTAATACCTTTGTGACGATTCCTCGGTATTTTCGTAACCGAGAATTCAGCGAGAACTCCCTGTTTTCAGAACAGAGATTTTAGCAATACACAAATCAAGTATTTACAATAGGGATGTTTCCCGAGCAAAAAATATATGATTATGTTTAGTCCGTCAGTTAGATTATAGAAAAATATTGGACACGTATTTTTTCCTTTATCAAATCTATAAAAACTGACGAAGATACAAAGCATCAAAGATCAGGAGTGGGAGCTTGTGACTAGGGATGGGCAAGTGAAAAAAATATATCGATATTTATCGTATCGATATTTTTAAACACTATCGATAATTATCGAGTGAAAAATATCGATATATCGATATATCGTCAGTTTTCGCATGATTTTTCATACATATTCCCAAAGCAATCAAACTTCGTAATAAACAATAGAAGAAAATAGTATTTTTTATTAATGCTCGAGCCTAAATATATTTTTAAGTTTTGTGATTGATTTGTTGATAAAAAATCCGAAAATTGTTAGTTGCGTGTTAATTCAAGGTCATATTCGTCTTACACTGATAGTTTAATAGAATTTGTATTTTCGTGCACGCTACCAGTAGTCTTAAATTGCTATATTGCATTTAATAATGATTGTGGCGAGATTTTTTAAGTTAACAATACGCGAGGAGCATGCAAGGATAATATATTGTAATAACATTAAAAACAAGCAACCAAAATTGCGTAAAAAATATCGAATTTGATACGAATTCGATAGTCTAAACTAAAAATTTAATATCGATATATCGCGACTAAAAATATCGACGATATATATCGATATTTGTATCGAAAAATATCGATATTTCGATATATCGATATTTTTTGCCCATGCCTACTTGTGACGTTACGGCTCGGTAAAAATTGTAGCGAATAGTGACGTCACACGTGAAAAAAGAAAAAATACGTGTCCAATATTTTTTGGAAATCTATCTGACGGACTAATTAGGTAGGTTTTTTTAGTTAACTACCCTATTCCCAGCATAACGAGAATTCCCGGGATCAGTGGCCGTATTACGAAGTGCCAATGCTATCATGATTCAGTGTGAGGGAAAGAGATAGTGCTATTCGTGTTGTGTAACTCAGTCTCTCTCTGACACAGAAATCATGATGGATTTAAGACGTCGAATAGGTCGCCAGGAGCTACCTGTGCGGCATGGCCGGGCGGCGGCGGCGGCGGCGGGTAGGAGGGCTGCGCCAGCTGCGTGAGCAGCGCCGAGTTGTTGGCGTACAGCGGCGCGCGCGGCGGAGCCAGCCAGTTGCCGGCGCCGCGCCCACACGACGCGTTACCTGGTGGGGAAACAGCCATTATACTGCGATCCAAAAGTTATTAAACCAACCAGTAAGCTTGCCAGGGCCCCGAGTCTGCTATTTTATAAATTTGTCATTCCAACACGATCCCATTGTCATTTTGCTAAAAGTTCGTAATCTGCTAAATTCATAATCGTCGATCATTGGTCTGTCAATGGTCTCGTAATACTTTTTGATAACAGAGCTATTAAAATCAATGACTGCAGAATGATGTTCTAATGGTAGGTCACTGATCAAAGATTCTAATGGTAGGTCACTAGATTTAATTTGAATATGATATTGCACAATGTGACATTCAATAATAATTTATTTAATTTAATTGACACCAACAATATTATTGGTGATAATTTTTATTTGACAAAAGATAGGTATCTTGTAGACAGATACTATCTGACAAACTTTTGTAGGAGACAGATAGCTATGTCGCTATCATATTATTTTAATATTACAGCCAAGAACTTGGCTAAACAATTTGCTTCTATTGAGCAATGCAATGACATTATAAATAATTCTGCCAATATCTTGGCAACAAATACTGACCCAAATTATAATTTAAATTAGAAAGTAGGACAACAGAGATTATCTCTAGCACCAATGCCAATAATAATTCAAATAATGTTTTAAGATCAATAAATACTATTAACCTGGTGCATCAAAATATTCAAGGATTTATGAATAAGGACTTAGAAGTTGAATTTTTCCTTAATTTTAACAATATTGATATACTTTGTTTAACGGAACATTGGCTTAAAAGCCATCAGTTTATGTTCAATTATAGTAATCACCAGGTTGGTAGTTCGTTCAGCAGAGAAAATGCTATACATGGTGGCTCATTAATTTTAATAAATAATAATCTTAAATTTAAGGACCGTAAGGATATAGTGAGCCTCTCTGTTGAGCGGATTATTGAAATAGCCTGTATTGAATTGGAGCAGTATGTTATATTAAGTGTGTACAGACCACCTTCAGGATTGTATGATAGTTTTGAAACAGTAATGGATGAAGTTTTGCACAAAATTGGTAATTCAAGCAAGTCTATCATTATCTGTGGTGACTTTAATGTTAATTTGTTAGAAAATTCTAGTTTAAGTACGAAAATTATAAGTCTGTTTCAGTCATACAATCTTGCAAACCTTTTCATGGAGCCTACTAGAATAACTCCCACTAGTGCCACTTGCCTAGATAATATCTACACAGATGTTGTACCTACCCATACAAAAATGATTAATTTAATAGATTCAGATCACTGTGGACAATTTATCTCTATACCAAATATAAATAAAACTAAAACAAAAAAGGATATCACTGTTAACCCAAAATCAAAGTTTCGTTTAGAAACATTTAAGGCTAAACTTTTAAATAAAATGCCAACTTTGTCAACGAATGATGACCCTAATCAATATTACAATGATTTTTTCAAAATGTATTGCGCAGAGTTTGATACAACATTTGTTCCCAAAACCATTTCAGTTAACTGTAACACTACCTTCAGTGACTGGGCCACCATTGGTATTTATAAGAGTAGAGAACGGCTTTATGAGTTGTATGAAGAAAGAACTTATATTAATACAGTAGAGTTTAACTTATATGTTAAGAATTATACTAAATTATTTAAAAAGGTTTGTTATATAGCCAAGTCTAGGTACTTGGGTTCAAAAATTAAAAATAGTAGTAATGTGATCAAAACGACATGGAATATTATTAATAGCGAAACAGGAAGGTCTGTCAATCGAAGTAGTGATTATAGCCTTGCCATTGATGACAGTATTATTGAATCAGATTCGCAAGTCGCCGCGGCATTTGAAGATTTCTTTGCAGAGATTCCCGTATCGACAACTAAGTATCTAGATTCATCACCCAGTGCTGCAGAAGCTTTACTTAAAGAAAACGTTCCAGTTTGTGATGCTGAATTTAAATTCCATTATGTCACTTCTACTGATATTGTAAAGACGTTTAATTCACTGAATGTTAAAAAAACTGCAGATCTATGGGGTAATTCTGTTGACCTTGCTAGGTCTATAATACACATTGTAGCTCCTACTTTAGCTGTTATTTTTAATAATTGTGTAGACCGTGGTGAGTTTCCTGATCTAATGAAATATAGTAAAATAATACCTTTATTTAAATCAGGTAGTACATCAGACCCTTCCAATTATAGACCCATCTCAGTGCTACCTACTTTTAGTAAAATTTTTGAGAAACTGATTTTAAATCAATTGCAAAGATATTTTAATAAACATAATTTTTTACATAATAAGCAGTTTGGTTTTACAAGGGGTCGTTCAACAACTGATGCCGGTGTTGAACTTCTAGGACACATTTATAATGCATGGGAGGACAAATGCGATGCTTTGGGGATTTTTTGCGATTTGTCCAAGGCGTTTGATTGCGTTCTCCATGAGACATTGATCAGGAAATTACACTATTACGGAATCAGGAACGCCTCTCTGGATCTTCTTACTTCGTACTTGAGTGATAGGATTCAGAGAGTTGATGTCAACGGTAAAAGATCTCCTGGATCTGTAATCAGGATGGGGGTCCCCCAGGGCTCAATTTTAGGTCCCTTCTTGTTTCTCATTTATATTAATGACTTGCCGTACCTCATAAAAGACAAACACGATATAGTGTTATTTGCAGACGACACGTCGCTTTTGTTTAAACTAAAACGCCAGCAGATAGTTACTGACGATGTAAATTCTGCCCTTGCAACTGTAGTTAACTGGTTTAATGCTAATAATCTTTTACTAAACGAAAAAAAGACAAAATGTATAAAGTTTACCTTACCTCATGTGCGACAAGTGAACACTGTTGTATCAATAAAGGGTGAAGAGTTGAAACCCGAAGATACCACAGTGTTCTTAGGCATTACTTTAGATGCGAAGCTGCAGTGGGGCCCCCATATAGACAAACTGTCAAAAAAGCTCAGTTCTGCAGCATATGCTGTTAGGAAAATTCGTGGCTTAACTGATTTAGAGACGGCCCGTTTAGTATACTTTAGCTACTTTCATAGTGTGATGTCATATGGCATTCTGCTGTGGGGAAATGCCGCCGATATTCAGACAATATTTGTCTTACAAAAAAGGGCTATTCGTGCAATTTATAAATTAAGTCCCAGACAGTCCCTCAGAGACAAATTTAAAGAGATTAATATTATGACTGTGCCTTCCCAGTATATCTATGAAAACCTCTTGTATGCACATAAAAATATTAATCTGTTTAAAAAATACAGTGATATCCATAGCATAAATACTAGGAACAAACACAATTATGTCGTTCCTAAAACCAGGCTCAAAAAAATAGGTGGTTCGTTTCGATGCCAATGTATACATTTTTATAATAAACTTCCTAGCCCTATTCAAGAACTAAGCAGAAATAAATTCAAATCATTTATAAAACGTAAGCTATGCCAGAAAGCTTTTTATACAGTTAAAGATTATCTTGAGGACAAGAAGGCTTGGGATTGAGCTGCTTCAGTTTTGTACACGGCCCAATGTTTTAATGTTTTTCTGTTTTGTTCTCTTTTGTGCGCTTTTGTTTATATTTATACAGTTTGACATTTTCATTTACTTTTGACATGAATGTTTACTTTTTAAAGTATTCTTTTTATTTTATTACAATTTTTTATTTTGACATGAATACTTACTTTGTAAAGTATCATATTTTTTTTTTGTATTATTTTATATCAATATGTCATTTTGACATGAATACTTACTTTGTAAAGTATCATATTTTTTATTTTAAATTTTAATATTATTCCCTATTGTGAATGTGAGGACTATATGGGTTATTATTAGCTTTTTCCTCTTCAAGTACTTTTTTAACGTTGTCTGGCTGTTTGAGTATTTTTGTGGCCTACCCAAATGTCCTTTCATTGGCATTGTTCGTCGAGTTGTGGAGCTCCTTATTGATTCTAAGTTGAGCTAATCGACTCTGACCAAGGCTTGCACTGACTGGACAGGTCCACTCAAAACGGTGTGGTTCCTTCTTAAAAAGACCACTTCAGACACTGATCTGCATGGTCCTCATATAACGTATTGTGAATATGGGGACCATTTAGATCGCTACGTCAGGGGTTCATTCATGTTAGTCTGGCGGTTTGAGTTCTTTAGGTGGCCTACCCAAATGTCCTTACTTTGGTATTGTTCGTCAAATCGTTGAGCTCCTTAAAGTTCTAAGTTTGAGCTATACGATAACTGACAAATGCTTGCACTGTTTGGACAGGTCCACTCAAATCTGTGTGGTACTTTCCTCAAAAGACCACTTCAGACACCAACCTACATGGTTCTCATATGATTTGACCAGTACAATTGTATGGACTTCAAAAGAGACCTTGACCTCTGAGTTTGTTTCGGTGTTTCTTCTCAGGGTAGTCAGCTAGGAAACACCGGCCTCATCTAGTTTTATAACGGCCAAAAAAAAAATATTGACGTGTAAAAGTGTTTTTTACAACCTACTTACAAAAATAAATCATTTATCATTTATCATTTATCAAAGGAACTGTCAAAATTTTAGCAGATTACCGCATACGTCTGTCATTAATTTGTCATGTACGAGATTACCATTCTATGCCATTTATTTCAATGGAGTGTCCGTGGTTGACCACTGGAAAGTCATAGTGACGCTTTTTATTAGTAGATTACCAAACTTGTAAAAATGAACCATTATGAAATCAATGATACCCATTCTGAGACTATTGTAATAGCAGACTTGAGGCCCTGGACCGCAACTGATAATGGTCATAATCAAATCAAATCAAAAGTCATTTATTCAAACTAGGCTGAGAGACAGCAGTTTTTGAACGTCAAATTGTACATAAAGACCCCAAAACGACCACCCGTCACCACTTCCTAGTGTTTTAGCTGGGAAGAAAAAGTAGAAAAGAAAGAATAGGTGGGCCTATGACCATTACCAGTAACCAACTCATCTCCATTGACATTCTTGTTTGCCTATTGAGGTCAACAAGTAGCCTCTCATTGCGAAAATAGCAAGGGCTTCCGTGGCTTTACAGAAAAAGGGTTCTGGATGGTTCACAAATTCCTTAGTAGAAAAACTCAACATTTTATCCAGCTGAAAATCTTTATACGACTCTATGTCTTTCAGTATTAATAATAAAAGCATAATCAGCCTTTTAATGTTCCCATTGCTGAGACTTAGGCCTCCTCTCTAGGAGAGGGAATGGGCCGTAATCCACCACCGGGCCCAGTGCGGGTTGGTGAATGTCACATGTTTCCGGGTTGGTTCTAGGACATGCCGGTTTCCTCACGATGTTTTCCTTCACCGTTTTGAGAGCACTGGTGATGTCATTACACAAAGTAACGCGCGAACTGGCTGGGTTTTAACCCGCGACCCACAATTCGTAAGCCGGGGCCGTTACCACTCAGCCACCACTACTTTCAGTATTATATTTCGCAAAATGTAAAAGAAAGCATAGTAAGACTTACCGACACCGGCGACTCCAGGTACTCCGGCCACGGAACCCACGGGGCCTACTCCCGCAGCGGCCGCGACGCCGGGCCGAGGGAAGTTCTGGGCCCCCGGGCGAGCGGGCCCTGTTGTACCACGACCTTGGCTACAAGAAACAGAGATATTGAAATTTAGATGTTCTTTGAAAAAAGGCCTGTAGGTATTTTTACGAAAATCTTTAATCGTTTCTAACATTACTGTTTTTTATAAAAATACAAAGATTTTACCATATTAAATTATTATAATTTTATTTTTTCCGTTGCAAATTTTATCCATTGCAAATCTGAAACTTTTACGCTGTAAATATTTGACCTGTGCACGAAGTAGACTGTGCCATCTAACGTTGCAAATTTGAAACTTATAAGTAAAATATATTTGACATTGACGCGTCTGTGCTGCCACCTATAGTTTCACGGTGCACGTTCCCTGTGTGTGTCTGTTGTATAGGAACCCCTCTTAAATATTTTTTTTTTTTTTTAGTGCTTTACTAATACACTCTGTATATTTCAAGCGTCTACCTGATGCCTTTACCAATATCATGTAAAAAAACGAGCCAAACATCACGTTTGATGTATGGGAGCCCCTGAAATATTTACTTTGTTCTATTTTTTAGAATTTGTTGTTATAGCGGCAACAGAAATACATCACCTGAGATAATTTCAACTGTTTTTAAACTATCACGGTTCATGAGATACAGCCTGTTGACCGACGGACAGACAGACGGACGGCAACGGAGTCTTAGTAATAGGGTCCCGTGTTACCCTTTGGGTACGGAACCCTAAAAAAATATCCGAAAGAAGCTCTTGGATAAATAATAACAGCCGCACGGATGAATCTTCCAAGGCTATGTGAAGTGTAAGCTGTGGATGGGCGACCATCTTAACATACCGAGACTCCTCCGTGCCTCGGGAAGCACGTTGAGCTGTTAGTCTTGGCTGTCATTTGTAGATCTTTAGCAGTTATCAGTTAAGCCAGAAAATCTGCTACCACTCTGGCCAAGAGGTACCGTGTTACAGTAGCTGGTGGCCACTGGATGGTGGACGTGACAGGTATTCAGCTGAATCCGGTTTGCCTGGAAGCCGACCCCAATATAGTTGGGAAAAGGCTAGGCAGATCCGAAAAACTTATAATTGAGTGGACATTCTATTCCATAAATGAATATTCAATAACTTAGATATGGCCTAGTGATTGTTGAAACAGGCATAAATTAGGAACACAGCGTAGTTCAGAACAGAACTCACCCATACACGTCAGCCTGTATATCGGGCACGGGCGGCGGTGCGGGGCTCGGCGGTCGCTCTTTCAGACTGTAGCCTCTGAGTAATACTAGGTGACGGGGATCCTGTCATAGACAAAATATACTTTATTGTACACTAAAAATAGTTACACTTTTTTTTTATTAACCTATGTATATTGTTCCACATCTGGGCAAAGATCTCTCTCATCAGCCTTCCAGTCGTATCTGTGTGTTGACCTCTCCAATCAATCACAACTTTTTTATAAATGTATGTATGTATGTAGTCTTATACATATTTGTACAGCCGTATACATAAAAACTTTTAGTCTAAGCTCCCACGTAAGATCGCTTCAGTCATCAGCTTACTGGATGAAAATTACATTTTATCAAATATGTTTCTGAATATATACCATTTGGTTCTGTAGTGTTGCCGTAAAAAAATCATTTGGTTTTTTAAATGTCACTCGACTTGCTAGCCAAACGAACGGAATTCCAATGCCTACGACGTATAGAATATGTAACCGCTAGGTTGCCTACCTTTTTGTGGTTCCTCTTACCTGGTTGCAACTTAAATCTACACATTGTAAACTCACCACTCTACTTTAGTAGTTTACAATGTATAGAATTTAATTGACAATGAATTCCCTATTGGCAATGTGTAGAGTTTACTTGAGAATGTGTAGAATTTAGTTAGTAGCAGTAGCCCGCGTGCTCGTACAGCGCGTGCAAGGCGGGCACGCGGCGCGCTGACGCGACGGACACTTGCACGCCGCGCGCAGCTAGCAACGTGTTCTGCGCACTTGTTACCTTAGCATAGTTCCTCTGCTGCGCCTGGTGCAGCTCTCCGCCCGCGTGCTCGTACAGCGCGTGCAAGGCGGGCACGCGGCGCGCTGACGCGACGGACACTTGCACGCCGCGCGCAGCTAGCAACGTGTTCTGCGCACTTGTTACCTTAGCATAGTTCCTCTGCTGCGCCTGGTGCAGCTCTCCGCCCGCGTGCTCGTACAGCGCGTGCAAGGCGGGCACGCGGCGCGCTGACGCGACGGACACTTGCACGCCGCGCGCAGCTAGCAACGTGTTCTGCGCACTTGTTACCTTAGCATAGTTCCTCTGCTGCGCCCATAGAAATATAAAATACAGGAGAAGTGGCAAGGGGGCGTGTCGGTGTCCTCGCGACATGCTCTGGGCGAGCATGTCTTACGCAATGGTCGAATCCGCGAACTAGTGCGCTTACGACCGTGAGCGTGATAAGATATAAGAATGCCGTGTTGTTCAGTGTTTTCTTGTAAAAACCGAAGCATAAACCAAAACTTTGTTAATTATGGAATCACTTACCATATCAAAATACAAGTATTTTACTATATTTGTCTTTAAAATCATGAAAAACAACAAATCGTAAAATATTTCTTGCTTATACTATGTTATTTTTGTTTTCAAATGTCACAGCGACAATAACATATTACAATGAATACACTGCTCCTTAACCACTACCTAAGTTTGTCGCTAAGTGACTGGATGAGCAATGTAAAAATCACAAAACGATACTTTAGCAAGCCGATGTATCGCATAGTACGGCCGCTGCTTCTTGCCGCGAGTTAGTGATGTAATTGTGCAGATACACTGTCGACAACAATGTCGATTGTTGAATGAAATATTACAAAAGTTTACCAAACTTTCTTAGATTGCAATAAATTTTTGGTAAATAATCGTTCAAGTGTTTTTGGCTTTGAATTATCGTATGTATGCCTTATCCTCGTGCTACTTCCTTACTTTTTATGGTAATTGTATTTTACTTTCGATAAAGTTTCGAATGCATTATAGTAATCGGCATGTTTAAGATAATATATTAGTGACCTTTGCTTAAAATAGTCAACATACTCATGCTATTTATTTGTTATACATGGGCAGCATGGCGTGTGTAATAAATGCCAGAATCGATAAGTCAATCACTAGCGTATATGTAAAATAAATTGCTTTTGCACAGCACAACGATACCCAGCGTTGTTTTTGTGTGAGTAAGTTGCACGGTGTACTGTAAATATACGCTGTGTTTATTAGGATAAGGTTTATAATAGATTGTGTAGTACAGTCCGATTTCAAAAATGCGGGTGTGTGCGCGACTGCGTATCTATTGCTTTTACTGAACTGCATTCGTAGTAGTTGCCGGGTGGTAGGGCAAAACAGGAGACACAGGTTCCGATACATTTTCGGCTACAGGGCATATCTCCTTGTTTATTATATCTATGGCTGCGCCTGGTGCAGCTCTCCGCCCGCGTGCTCGTACAGCGCGTGCAAGGCGGGCACGCGGCGCGCTGACGCGACGGACACTTGCACGCCGCGCGCAGCTAGCAACGTGTTCTGCGCACTTGTTACCTTAGCATAGTTCCTCTGCTGCGCCTGGTGCAGCTCTCCGCCCGCGTGCTCGTACAGCGCGTGCAAGGCGGGCACGCGGCGCGCTGACGCGACGGACACTTGCACGCCGCGCTCGGCCAGCAGCCGGGCCGCTTGCTCTACTGTTGCGGGGGCACCTACATAGACTCCAAGATTAATAACTGGCGCGCAGTACCTAATGGTGAATTTTCGAAAAAGGGAAGTCATGATCCAGTCGGATTTAATAAAAGGTTATAAGTTAGGGAGGGTTTTTTTTGTAGATTTTAGTTTTTGCTTTCAGGATTCAAAGAAAAGTATGCTTCTTTTGTAATGCGATTTTTTTGGATTCAGTAGTTACTCTCCTGGAAATAAAATCCTGAAAATATTTCAATGTGAAGCCGGTAAGAATTGAGTTGCGACCCTGCTAGCGAGATATGCGACAGGGTATCAATATAAAGAAATTAAATGATGATGGCAAAACAGTCGTCATCGTAGTCAGTTGCCAAAGGAGGAAGACATAACAGAACGTCAAGCCGTTTCCCGTCGCGGCATACAAGTCGGTTTTACTATCAGACCAATAGATGCTTCAGTGTTAATTCCTTACAGGGCTTTGTAGTTACAGAAAAAAGGTTTACCAGCCGGCACCAACCCTCCAGCATATGCCGAATAAGGAGGGGAACAGCATAACAAAAGCAAATGGATTGGCTTGTCTGTCCGACCGAGCTCGTCGAAGCACGCGAGCGCCGCCGTGAGGGCTTCTGTCACGCACGCTCGGCTTTCCGCGTGCCCGCCTATGTATCTGTAATTCGAAGAGTTTTATAATAATTATTTGTTTGGTGAACATAATGCACTTGACTGTGAAGTTGCAAGAGTAAAAGTTATTTTCTATGTTATCTTTTATGGCTTAACATCTTCACAATCAGTTTTGAGTTTTAGGATATCCATTGATGTTGATAATACATCACTAATTAGAACAGCTTCAGATTGAAGCCTTGACCTTCTCATTTAGAAATGGTACATTATACCAGTTATATATATGTTATATATATATTATACCAGTCGGTATTGAGAAGTGGTTTCTCGAATTTATATTTGTGATGTTTCAGTCTTTCTTTACAGGACCTGTTTGTGATAACAGGCATTTCTGTATTATCTATTCATGTACTTCTGTATTCTTTATAAGCCACACTGATCAGTGTCTAGAACTGACATTTGTGATGCAGAATGAGGAATATATGCTGCAAAAAAGTTTAGTTGAACTTGAGTGTGAGTGTATAAAAGAAAACTAAAGAAAATAAGGATCAGTTATGTGTTGATCCTTCATTTTTTACTAGCCATCATGATAAGTCAAGTAAGTGAATATGAAGGTGGAAAATAGACTCTTGGAAGCAGAAATTGTACATAAAAAAAAATATATATATATATATAGCTATTTGATGTTTTCTTAAAGTTATTGAAGTAATACACATAGTTGAAAAACAATAATTTAAGCACAAGAAAGCCAAATTGAACAAATAAAATGTGGACAGTAATGAGAGCAAGGATTTTTTTATACAAATTTAATGGTTATGGTACCTGAAATAATTAAATAAATATGCCGAATGCATATTCATGAACTCCAATTGTAAGAAATTTTCTGCTACAACCAAACAGCAATATTTTATTGGTCAACTAGCGACCCGCCCCGGCTTCGCACGGGTGCAATGTAGATATTAAATCTCTGCTATATTATGCATGTAGTATACATATAAACCTTCCTCTTGAATCACTCTATGTATTAAAAAAAACTGCATCAAAATCCGTTGCGTAGTTTTAAAGATCTAAGCATACACAGGTACAGACAGCGGGAAGCGACTTTGTTTTATACTATGTAGTGATTGAACAACTGTACTTACTGAATCTTATCAACGGTCTCCACCACCGTCTGAGGGCATGTGAAAGGACCATATGTGGCAACAGGTATGCCAGGGTGGCAGTCAGCAGCTTTGTAAGTAACTATGCTGAATACCGAGCCACTGCCACCTCCTTCTTCTAGCGGACCTCCATGGAAGTATCTAAAAACAAAAATATTAGTGGCAAAGGCAATGTTTGAAAGTAAGGAGAACTGAAGGATGAGAGATATTGAAGTGCGGCAAAATATTTAAACTACAAAGTGAAACACCAATATCCATTATTTTGATGTGTTTGTGAGCCTGCGGGTTGTCCCGAAAGTATGCTCTCAAAAAAAAAAAATTCGAAAAATTTTCTAAGTGTTTGCCCCTAACCGTACTCAAGGTGAAAAGTAAGGAGAAATTTTCTAAGTCCCAAAAATTTTTTTACCTAATTTTTTTTTCGTTTTCTTTGCTTCTCATAGCGCCCCTAAGGATATACTCCAACTCCTAAAAATCCGCCCCTAAGATGACACACTGACCAAATTACCACTACTCAGATTATCCAGTACTTTAATCACATCTCAAACTAGTTTAAGGCCAGTGGCTATAATATAAGGAGCCAGAGATAGTGAAATAAAGTAAATAAACGAATACACTTACTCTAAAGTTGGAACGATGTAATTTGATTTCAATTCTCCTATATACGCGCCGTTTGCAGCTGTTGCCTCTATTACGAATATGACTTCAGCCTGTACAGGTGAGTCTGGAGCGTTTACAACCATATTTATTTTTTAATTAATTTTAACACTTGTATTTGTATAAAAATAGTACACAACACAACACAGAGTACTTTTATATCAACACAAGAAAGAAACATTTAATTTGACGTTTAGCAGTAGCTGTCACTATCAATTTTCATTTTGACGTTACAATTTTTTTTTGTACCTTGTATTTTGCACAAAGACCTTACAATAATATGGACCAGAAATACCTACGAAATACGCGTGCATACCTACTATAAATCTGGCCCAAGAGATGGCGGCCATTGCTAGGGAAGCACATAAGTAATCAAAACCAAAAAGTATCGATATCGATACCAGAGTTACTGACATTTCTTATGGTACATTTAATTTTGTTACTATCAATACTATTAAACTTTGGATGATTAGATTACAAGGGGTGAGAAGCTACATTTTATGAGCGACTGACTGACTTCGAATTTTGTTTTTGCGAGTGACTTTAAGGACAACCGAGGTTTTTTGCGATTTCAGGTTCTGTTCTACATTTAAAGTTGTTCATAAAGATTACTCTGACCCTCAGTATCGCTATTTCAACTTTAAAGGTGTGCATGTGTAGAGTCGATGGAAAACTTAATATTTGTTACTTAGCAAAAAGGGGCCGCAACGGAGCGCTTTTGTAAGGGACCGCGCGGGCGATCGTTTTACGTAGGCTCGGCCCATAGAGTATAAATATTGTAGAAAGATACTAACACTGAGGTATTAAAAAAGGATTAAAACAACAAAGTAATATGAAAAATGTACCTTTATTCACTATAATATATCACCAGGTCAAAGTAAATGCCTAATGTTAGTGAGATATTTATTAGGCACTTTTGAAAGTCCCAACCATTACCAATTATTGTGAACTATCCATTGAAATCTGAGTTTAATTTTATAGAAACTAAAAGTGGCCTTCTAAATCACATTACGAACTAAATCATGTATAACAATTTTATTAACATATAACTACTTCTTAAATAACTTCTGGCAACTTGTGACCTATAATTACCGTTCATTCGTTCAAGTAGGAGAAGAAAAACCATAATTCTGACCGAAAAGACACATTTATTTAAATAAATGTAATGTAACTGTTATTATATCCGAAAACGTACCCCTTCGTTTGTTTCAGAAAAAAAAAACTTGACCATCGATATTATTCAATGTTAATTTATTAAAATAGTTTCTTAAGGATAGCTTTTCACAAGCCACTTTTGGCATAGTACTTCATTTTTAGGGAACCTGTGTAAATAAAAAACATGCAAATTTATTTCAGTTTGATGCAGTTAGTGGAACAAATCAGAGTGAACTAAATAACCACCACCTACTGCATGACGAATTGATATTGTCGTTTTAGTACTATCACTATTTTTATTTTTATTCTGTTAGTTTTATTTTCAAAATCGTCTCTTCAAGCCCTTCATTTTGATACCCTACTCAACAATATATAATACAAACTAAAAAAAAATAACTTTCTTATCGATAGCTTATTTAATAAAAGACATCACTATTTTGAATTGTCATTTCTATTGTAAACAAAACATGATATAAATTTAGCAAATAGAGGTAAATATCAGAAATAATTTGTATGTACATGTGGGAACTTTGATTCTATAAATAAAACAAGGATAGTTATACAAAAAAAATAGCAGTATGATAAAGTTTTTCTTAAAATACGGCTACTAACCTGTGCATGTTTAATTAGGCTCGATTGGGGTTTTTCCTTGCACCACACTGAATTATTGCACACGTAGGCATATTCAATTTGCTCCACTAGACACTCACAGCACAATACAATTTAGTTTGGAGCGTTTTTATCCCTAAAAATCGTAATTTAAACCCAATGTTGTTGTTCACTTGACAGCTGACGTACTTCAAAACCACGGGCCCAAATAATGGCGGATGGCACGCGAGGTACGTACATTGACGGATATGTGAGAATGTTGTCAGGAAGAGATAAAACAAATAGTGTGACGTCTCTTTCTTCAAATGTGAAAACTCATTGGTTAAAAAGAGACAAAGTGTAGTTTCTTATTTCTGTATCGATTTAATAGATATTTGTATAAGCAAATAAGATATAGAACATTACGGCATCTCTATATATTCTATACTCTAAGATTTTGCAAAGCTATACTCTAAGGCAGTGTTTTTCAATCTGTGGGTCGCGACCCCTAGGGGGGTCGCGAAGCCTTAATCGGGGGGTCGCCAGCTGAAAGAAAAAGTCGAGGTTCTTACACAACTAAAACACAATTTTAGTGAGAAGGATGTGCTTGTTTATTTTTCAAAAGTTTATCAAATTGTGGTGCTATTTTTGAAACGTTAATAATCAAATCATTTTCTAATTGCAGCCTATTTCTCTTTTTAGTTTTAATGTCTACCATTGAAGAAAATGTTAGTTCACACAAGTATGAAGTGGCGAATGGCACTAATAATTTAAGAGCTTCCCTTGCCAGCTCTGGATATTCGTGTTTTCTTTTCATCCAAAATACGTCGACACTTTGCGAATAAAATTCCATTTTAAGCATGCCATCAGCAGCTAAATCTAGAAGACATTCTTTCATTTTTGTGGTGATATCAGCCAGGTCTATTGATTTGTCCAAAAAAGGGTTTAAAATCCATCTACGCCCATTGTCAGCTTCAGAGTGCAAGTCTGGAAAGTATGTCAAAAGTTTCTCTTGTAAATTATGCAAGCTCTGTATCATGCAAGGAATGTGAGCCGATACTGCAAAACTTTGGTCTGTTGCATTATCTTCAATAATCTTCTGAACACATGGAAAAGACTCAAACATTTTGTTTTGTAGAGAGGTTGACCACAAACGAAGTTTTGCGTGAAATGCTTTTACTTTATCTTTAGCTGTTAAAATATTTTCTTCTTGTTCAAATTGTTAAGGTGGCTAAAAAGATCTGCCAAAAATGCTAATTTCAAGAGCCAAATAGGGTCAGAAAAACGATAAGCATGTTCAGATTTTGCATCTTGTAAGAACATTAACAATTCAGCTCTCATTTCCAGAACTCTTGTCAATACCTTTCCTTTGGATAGCCACCTGACCTCTGTGTGATAATGGAGATTTTGATGAAGCGAGCCCATATCTTCACAAACGATTCTGAATAGCCGGGTTTGCAAAGCTTTACCTTTGATAGAATTCACAATTTTTATAGCCTCCTTGAGCACGTCATTTAAATTAGAAGGTACTACCTTAGCAGCTAGAGCCTGTCGATGAAGAAAACAGTGTGTCCAGGATATGTTTGGCATTATCGTTTTTAATTTTGCAATGAGTCCGCTATTTTTGCCAGTCATAGCTTTAGCGCCATCGCTACAAATAGCGATACATTTTTTCCAATCAATATCGTAGTCGCAAGTGCTTTCTAAAAACATATCGTACAAACACTGGCCAGTAGTGTTGGCAGGAAGTGCTTTGCAAAATAAGATTTCTTCCGTGATACTGTCATCTGCCGCAAAGCGCACAAATACGACAAACTGTGCACAGGCGGAAACATCTGTAGATTCGTCAAACTGCAAAGCAAAATGTTGGCTGTTCTTTAATTTTTCGACTACTTGTTCTTGAATATCCTTGACCATATCGTTTATTCTTCGTGAAATAGTATTGTCAGAAAGTGGTATGTTTTTTAATTTGTTTGCTTCCTGCTTACTGACCATAATTTCAACCATATCAAGTGCTGCTGGCAAAATAAGATTTTCGGCAATTGTATGTGGTTTCCCTGCTTTAGCAACTCGATATGCGACTTTGTAGCTAGCTAATAATGCTGACTCGTTGACACTGGATGCCTGAAAATAAATCAAACAATATAAAAGTGAATAGTCAATAAAAATTAAAGACGCGGAACCTTTGCATATCGAAATTAAGTATAATTAAAAGTTGTATGCAAACAACAAAGAAATAAACATCATAAAACATCAACAGTAAAAATAGCAACAATTAGAATAGACTCGCCTTAAGCATATCGCTTAAGTGCATTAAGGGTCTTAACAACACTTCGTGGAGACTAGGAAAACATTATTTTATTACTTACCTGAATTATAGTATTTTGCTGCTGACTAAGAGCTTTCAACTTTCGTTCAAAGAAATCCAACGGCTTATCAGCTTCTTTTTGATGCTTGGTTGTGAGATGCCGCATGAGCTTTGACGGTTTCATACTCTCACGTGATAAAACATCGCCGCAAATTACACATTGAGGTTTATTATTTATGACTGTGAACCCGTATTTCAAATAACTGTCATCGTAATGTCTATTTTTTTTCGGGTTTGATTCACCACCACCGCTATTGACACTCGTACTAGATGTTGAAGGCTGCGACCGTTTGAGAAATTTATCCATTTTACAAACGCGCGGAGCAAGCGAAAAAACAAAAGAATGACGTCCGTACTCATCGGTGACTGCGCTTAACTGAGTGAGATGAGAGTTGAAACAAAAGAACATTGCGGGTGGCAGCGGGTGGCGCGCGCGGGGCGCTTACTGTCGCCGCAACGACAATGCGGTGTGGCAACGTTGCCGTCGCCGACGCAGTTTGGCCCGCGAGAATAATAGATAAATGTACCAAATAGGAAAAAATCATTACCTAACTAACGTATGTAGTCTTTTAATTAAATTATTTCTTTGGCTTTCTATGACACAAGGGGGTCGCCAGAATATTTCAACCTAAAAAGGGGTCGCGAAATCAAAAAGATTGAAAAACACTGCTCTAAGGTATTTTGTTATTGCGCGTCATTCACCAGGAAATGCAGGAAATCAAGTTCGGCTTAGACGACTGTATATCATCGTCGAGCTTTCTTTCAAATAGAGAAGTATTTATCTGTGTGAGTTTTTTTGGAACTGCACGATGATAAACAGGTTTTGATTTGATTCGCTGTACTGTAACAAGAGCTATGAATTTGTAGTTGGATCCAAGGCTTGCTAAAAGCAAAGCCCTTTTATCAACGAATCGGAAAGTCTACACCCTATTCGCTACACACAAACTAAATCCGTTGCGATGCATTTGGAAATATGTACTATTATTTGATTCTATAAAATAAAAAATAGTCAATTTATAATAAAATGTATTCATACTTTTAGTTATAAGGTATGAACATTTTGGTCCTAGCATCATCGCGCCTGATAAATAAAGTAAAACTTAGATAGTAAATTAGCGGTCTCCCGAGGCGACCGCCTTACAAAAAGGATCGATACATGTATTTTTTTATTTTATGTTTGTGTGCCGTTGTGTTTTTACTTAGCTTCCTTGCATTCCTCCAACTTGACATTTCCTTTAGCCATGGCCATGTGACACTGACAATTTATTTTATTGCTCAAACGTCAATTTCTGTCATTGTCAGCTGTTCGTCATTACAAAAATAACCTTATCTTCGTCTCTTGATCTTATCTTTTCACGAAAATATCTTGTTTTTTAGTTCATAGCCTACTATTATTTCTAAGGTAGACGTCTAAAAAGCCACTTAACAGTTTCGAATAAAGTAATCGATAGTTTTATAACCATGGAATTAAGTCTTCGCACCGTCAGAATTTTCAACCGGCTTTTGAGAAAACCATTTGGAATCACATCTTATAGGAATGTTACGGGCACCGCCGTTAAAGAAGAAGTTAACACGCAACTGTTGAACTCATTTAACCAAGATATAAGAAATGGTAAGTCATTCCGACTTGTTTAACCCAAATTACATCAGCCTCAAAAAAGACTGTCAAAACAATTCGGGGGAGGTTTTCTAGAGATAAAAAGCTTCTAAACAGATAATGGGTGTATTCAGCAACAGTTTTGTTAAAGATGGATGGATTTTCTGCAAAAATTTTGGCTTTTGCAATTATTATGGTAGTTAGGGTAACAACCCCATATAAAATACTGATATAATCTATTTTTTCGTGTACCTATATTATATTTATTTTAGCTTATCCTTTTAGGTGTCCTAAACACCACAGCCAGTCCTATGCTGTAAGACACAGTGGTCTTGGAATTAGATCAGTTTTTACTCCTAATTAATTAAAACTTGCCTAAAACAGACTTTACAAAATACAATGGTACTGTTTCCTCGAATCACAAGCTAATATTTATACACCATTGTGTCTTGACTTTATCATCTTAAAAATTAATGTGAGTTGCAATTGCACATTATTAGTATTAGTATTAATAATCAGGCTGGTTTCCGCAACTCCATGACTAAGCACATATTTTGCGTGCAAGTGGGACAAATGTGTCATTCGATCTACCCCAGCAATTGCACATTGTAAATGTATGTAAAAGCGGGCTGGTTTCCGCAACTCCACGACTAAGTGCGTATTTTGCGTGCAGGCAATTGCACAGGTACTCCCTTACTTCTCATAAAATTGTTTGTCCGAAAATCATTATCCATAACACGTTTGCTATAAACTACAATAACCATAATGTTCAAAACCCCGAAATTTTGGTTAGCATAATTATCTTTAGTTCTAAAAGTATTCTGTCATAATATCGAGTACTATAATAATTCAATCTCCTAATTTTAGATGCCCTAAAGTCATATGTCCTAAGTATTGTGTTGAATAATGTGTATTATTCCGAATGTTCATTTATAATAAATATTTTAATCTTAAAACATTTTCTAAAAATAGGTTTTAGTGACAGAAACGAATCGCTGTAAATCCGACTCCACGTAGTCTTGTCTGCCCTACCCCTAGAGTGTAATTTAAAATCGCGTAGGCGTGGAGGGGCGAGGCGGCCCGCGAGTTGAGGAGCAGGTGGTTGTAACACTCCCCGCCGCGGCTGAGGTTGGCCGGCGAAGCCGGCCAGCAAGCCGAAGCTGCGGTGGTGAGCGTTAAACCCATCTGCGACGATAAACTCGCGTGGGACCGCCGGAGCCCCGCAGCGCCGGAGCCGTGACAGAAACCATGCCTGTTGCATGTTGCGTGCTTGCTTGCATGCTGCTTGCTTTCATGCTGCTTGCTTGCATGCTGCTTGCTTGTTTGCATGCTGTATGCTTGCTTGCATGCTGTATGCTTGCTTGCATGCTGCATGACTCCTTGCATGCTGCATGCTTGTTTGTATGCTGTATGCTTGCTTGCATGCTGTATGCTTGCTTGCATGCTGCTTGCTTGCATGCAGCTTGCTTTCATGCTGCTTGCTTGCATGCTGCTTGCTTGTTTGCATGCTGTGTGCTTGCTTTCATGCTGCATGCTTGCTTGCATGCTGCTTGCTTTCATGCTGCTTGCTTGCATGCTGCTTGCTTGTTTGCATGCTGTATGCTTGCTTGCATGCTGTATGCTTGCTTGCATGCTGCATGACTCCTTGCATGCTGCATGCTTGCCTGCTTACAAAAACCACAAATTTTCACAATCAACTGCTTTATTAAGTACATGTATAATATATTTATTTACGTAATATATAATAAAAAATATAATGCATCATCAAATATTTTTAATTATAACAAATGAGAGAAGCTCATAGCAATGGCTTTGTTATACGTTCTAAGAATATTATTTGTTTATTTGTAATTTGAATTTAGGACTTATAACTTTTATTGAAAACGTTTTTATATATTTTGTATATTATTGATTGTAATATTTATGACAAACGGGTTTAGGACATATTATATTTAGAGATTTTAATTTTATGGCATGAGATATTAGGTGATATTAAGTTCGGGTAAGTTATCATTCGGACAAATGATGATTAGGACAAAAAAAGTTATGGCTCTTTAAATTATGGATAAAAAAGTTAGGTAATACAATAGAGAACCAATTGCACATTATAATGTTGGTACATTTTGGTTCAATTTTCCTTAAGTCCATTGATATTTCTATTTGACTGTGATATCACTCACATATTACCCCAAAGTAATGTCGCCCCATCCTGTGTAACAAAATTTTACAGGACAAAGATAGAAAGAAGCATACATTTAAATATGTAAAATAAAATAAAATTAACTATTTTAGTTTTTCTTCATGTAGATTATTTACTAATAGTCAAAGTCCCAATTACTATACTTTTTTCTGATCATCACTTTCTTTTCTATCGCTATCCTTCCATCTTGTTGTGTGGGAGGGCTTTTGACATCATTTTGATGTACTTAAATGATACTGTATCATCACTCAGTTTTGATATCAATGGTGATTTTATCAAATTGTTATCAGTTTTTTTTCTTCTTTGTGAACAAGTAAGTACGCCTTTAAAAAGTAGCAGGTAGGTACATGGGAATGTACAGTTTCCTTCATGACATAAAAATTAATGAAAATAAAGTAAAATGTTTTAAATATTAGCTACCCCTTAGGCAATTGGTCTTTTGTCTGCCGTAGAAATTATAGAATAACATTTTTTTGAGGTGTTGTAACATACCTTGCCATATCACAACTTACTTATTTAACTTATAATCAGTACTTATTTAACTTATAAAAAGTAAATAATTTTGTATATAAATAATTTTAGAGGTTTGTCATGTGATGTCCTAATTAAACATTTTTTTTTAAATAAAAAGCTGTGAATTTTGTATATAAAGAAATTCTGTAGTATGTTTAGTATCAGCTAGCACCTGTGCGAAGCTGGGGCGGGTTACTATTATAAAAAAATCCTGAAAAAAAAAACTGAGAGTTAATTGAATTTACAATACCTATGGGTTTTCACCAGGTTATATTTTTTTTTTCTGGATGTGAAATCACCAAATGCCTTCTCCCGCTCTTTGCGGAACGGAAGGAAGTGTCAGACACTTACTGACTTAAAACCCACCCATGAACCTTCTAGTGCCCTTTGCGTTCCATTGCCGCGGTGACTCTGTCGAACAAATTCCGCAATAAGGCTACACTTACCACCGTGTAAATAGTTTACTTATCGAGAAATAATGGGGATCGAAATAGGCAGAGTATATTGACCCAAACTTCAAAAACACAAGTAAGCATCATATTATGAATGATACATCCTCTGAAATCCCGCAATCCCGCTCATGAAGTTTTAATACCAAGATTTTACGTCGACGAGTATTTCAATACCTGCTTATAAGTAATGGAACCAAACGCTTCTGCGTATCCATTTTAGGTGTAAAGGCGAGATTTTATTACGTAAAGTTTACGATTTTATCTTTAAATTCTTATCATTGAATGTTTTCGTTAAAATATCTATAAACATCGACGCAAATGATAACAAGTTTTATTACATAATGTCTACGTATGTACATGTATTATTAGCAAGTCATGAAACCTTTTTTTAAATCTACAGGAGCATTGAATTCGATACTATCGTAATAATAACCTTTTCATTGCAGTCAGGGCACAGAGTACATTGAATATACTGAGAGTCAGGGGACCTGTAAAGAACTAATCAAAGGTACCGTCCCCCCGACTGCAGTGAAAAGATTATTATCTTGTTTTTAAGTTTTTACCACGGCATCGCAATGACATTGAATATCCGACAGGTGTATAGGTAAGACCCCATTTCGCCAAGTTGTGTTTTTGCCGGGATGCAATGGATTCAGAGTTCTCCAAATGGACCACTGCAATTCACGACCTGAGAGCATCTGCTCTTTGAGTTACATAAAGACGTGTGGAATAGTTTTCTTTCAATTTGCTTGTCTGTTTAGGTATAAACAGGGATGAGGAATTCTAATCACCAACTCCTGTATGTTTTGCTTTCCAGGTGGAGTAGTACCAGTATTCCGCAGAGCGCTGTTGTTCCCGACGCGCGTGGCGTTACAGGATGAGCTCGGTATCTACACCTACGCGGGACTCTACCAAGCAGCCTCCGCACTGTCGAAGGAGATCTCCGCGCAATTGGGTGAGGAAAACTTCAATTTATTTTTTTTTATAGAAAGAAATATTCATTAGGTACTCACACTTCGCCAGCGACCTCGTCCACGCGGATTTTGTAAGTACTTCACAAACTTTAGCATACCCTACACCCTCTCTAAAGGAACGGGCACTTTTAGATTTTTATCCCGATTTCGAAGTTAATTGAAACAAGCAGCTATATATATATCCACCCCTTTACAATTTCAGCACCCCGTTACACTCGACTACCCATTAAAACTTCATCGGACCAAGCGTTAAGGTTCCTCCATACAAACTTGTAACACCCCTAAACCAACATTGGGGTAATTGTGAAAAAATAATAATGCCATTATTTATAATTTATTTAGGTCACTAGTACTCCGGAGCCAAGTTTCAAGTTCACTCAAGATTTTCTTTCCATTCAATCTTTAACACCCCCCTAAATCGTCATTTCGGGGTAGTTATTGAAAACGAAAACCTTTATAATTCACTAAGGCCAGTATTCGTATATAAACCTAAGGAATAAGATTTTTCATATAAGCTTCAACCGGCTATTTCAGCCTGCAAAAACACATTATTTATCTAGTAATTTAGTGTCAATTACTTTGCATTTCAGTCGGGGAGTCGGAGAAAACGATTGCCTACATGTGCAGCAATGACGCGTCACATATTATTGTGCAGTGGGCTATATGGATGTCCGGCAATATCGGTAAGTTTATAAAAACATAGTAATCAGCCTATATTGTTACATTGCTGGAACATAGGTCGCCTCTCTGAGAGGAAAACGGGCTGTAGTAAACCACGCAGACTCCTTGCGGATTGGTAGATTTCATATGTCTTAATTATATAAGGTTACTTACCCAAAGGGTAAAATGGGACCCTATTCGTTTGTCTGTCTGTCTGTCTGTCATCAGGCTGTATCTCATGAACCGTGATAGTTAGGCAGTTGAAATTTTCACTGATGATGAATTTCTGTTGCCGCTATAACAGCAAATAGTAAAAGTAAAGTAAATATAAAAAGGGGGTTCCCATACAACAAACGTTTTATTGCTCGTTTTTTATCGATATTGATAACGGTAACGGTAGACGCTTCAAATATTCACAGATTTTTTAGTTAAATATTCGCTTAATACATAGTTAAATTAAAATAAAATAAATATTTAAGACCGGCTTCGATACAACACACGTGTTTTTTTGCCGTTTTTATAGACTTTTTTTTTAGTCTTTCGTTTTTAGACATATGATTCGTTACGATGTTTTCTTTCTCTGTTTTACGTACATAGATACGAAGGGGCGGAAACACTCTTAGTAGCAGCTATATTTTTGTCTAGGTAATTATGTAGAGAAAGTTTTTAAACGACTTCAAAAAGGAGAATATCAAATGAGTATATACATATGTCAACAGAAAATCTCAAAACGTTCACGTCTTCAGATAAACTGATTTGGATGAAATTTTGCACACAGGTAGACCCTGTCCTGGATTATGATATACATAGGAAAGGTACTTTTTATCCCGGGATTGGTGTTCTCTTGGGATAATTACTGACTTTGCGAACGAAGCCGGCGGAAGTTAGTTTTATAACATTTTATTTGTTTCAAGGGGCTAGATAATAAAGTAGGTACGACCAATGAATGTTGGTCGTTGTTAACGGCTTGGTAAATTCGTGTCAAAATATGATGAAAAATTTGTTAGAAGTAATGTGTTAACAAATTTTGTTAGACCTAGGTACCTACTTGCCATGTTCGTGAGCGACAAATTATTGTCAACATGTTATCACGTGTCAACGACACGTGCGTCGGCGGAGTGGTTGAGCGATTGGCTGCTGCGCTACGTGTCGTGGGTTCGATTCCTGCACGGAACAAATGTTTGTATGGCCTACAGATAGTTGTTGACACAGGAGAAGTTCCTAGTGTGGGGCAACGTTTTTATATATAGAAAAAAAGTACACACATAAAAGTGCCGACTGATTTGATCGAGTTTTGAAGATCGAAACTTATGAGCAAACAAAACCGAGTAAATGTAAGGAACAGACGATTGGCATCGTAATTAGGTCAAAAAATCTATAAGAAACACACATAGTCATTGATCTTATTGATCGTTAAAATCTCTGCCGTTTAAAAAGCTGTATGCTATAAGTACTTACGTCATACTTGTACATACGTAATCAGCCGTATTTATTTAAAAAAAATCTTATCATTATGGATTACTTTAAATATTGATTAAGTAGCAGATTCTATCAGCAGAACATTTTTTTCGAATGAAGAAACTACGAATTAATCAGTATTAATTTTATTATGTCATGTATAAAGCTAATCGTAATTTATTTATTTATAAGGTACTTTTTTACCACTTAGTCGACGTGATTAATATGCATACATAGGTACTACCAAATTCCAACATTTTAGTGCATTGCATGCATCTCTGAGCTAAACCACGGACAGACATCCTTATGTCTGTCCGTGGTTTACATGACAGGACATGGCGAAACTATAAGGGTTCCTTGTTGACTACGGGACCATAAACAGGGTCCAACTTTACCCGGCTCTGGATCAGATGGATTCAGGCTGGAATGATGATGATGAATCACAGCTATTATGAAAAAAAAAAACAGTAGTCCAATCGCGTTCTCACACGTACAATACAAAGCCCAATGCCCTTTCATTTAATAAAATACACAATACTAATTGCTTTATCTAAGTTGTCTTGTTGTTCCTTCTTTCGGATTGTGATTTAAGTCTGTCACTAAGCAGGTCTATTTCTATAATAATATTATAAAGAGGAAAGATTTGTATTTTTGTATGTAACGAATAAACTCGAAAACTACTGGACCGATTTCAAAAATTCTTTCACCATTACAAAACTACATTCACCCTGAGTAAAATATAGCCTATGTTGGCTATATTTTATCCCCGTATTCCCACAGGAACTAGAACTACGCGGGTGAAACCGCGGGGCACTGCAAACTGCAAGTCATGAATAAATAGTAAAACCTTTTTTTTTTTCTCTTACAGCGGTCCCGTTAACCCCGCTCCACCCACCGGATATGCTCAAATACTACTTATCAGATAGTTCCGCAAGCCTAGTCATCTGTACCCAAGAGTATGAGAAAGTCCTTCGACCAATCACGTTAGAGATGACCAAACCCCTGCTTATAACGGGCAGGGATAACGTACTTACCGCACAGTTGTACCAGCCCAATACTTCGTTCTTGAAACCTAAGGCTGAAGACAATTTGGATGACGTTGGGAGGACCAATGCTTGGTACGGGCATAATGACGCCCTTATTATTTATACTAGTGGTGAGTAATCTGTTTATTTTATTTTAAAGACTATATAGAATGAACTGTTAGGTGTAGACTTGGCTGCGAAGCAGTAATGCTAGCGTAGGAGGAGCCGGACTGCGTGAGGGGGAGGGAAAATTCACGCCCCAGCCGCCGCAACAGAAGAAGACGCACCGGGCGTCGGGACTCGGGAGTCCCAAGACATTACTCGGGCCGCCTGTAGGCGCGGGCCTGCGGGTGGCGAGCTATGGGTGGCTCGCCGCTCAATACCAACCAGGCGACCTATTATGACCTCTTAAATCCATCATGCTTCTGTGTCAGAGAGAGACTGAGTTACACAAGACGAATAGCACTATCTCTTTCCCACGCACACGAATCATGATGGCATTGGCACTTCGTAATACGGCCACAGGCCCGGGTCAAGGGCACGTCGTGCATTCGGAGGCAACGCAAAGGGAATTAGGAGTAACACGGGTGGATTCGGGAGTAAGAGTCTGACAGTTCTGACTCTCTTTTCCGCTCAGCCCAGAACAGACGAAGTCATTTGATGATTTCCCTTCCATAAAAAAGGTGTATACTTGGCAATAAGCCGCGGTTCCTTGCCACACGAATATCAACCTTGTGTTTGTTGTAAATAAAAGCTGCGCTTTACAAGCCTTTGCGGGCGGATACGGTGGGGAATATTTTTTCTTTTTTTCCACAATACTCACATAATATGTATCAGTATAGTCATTGGAAGTATTATAGTCCATGTAGTTATAGTGTATTCTCTGTCTACGAAAACTTTTTGGAACAATATCAACCCATTTGCTATGAAATGCCAGAAAGAGCAGATATCGAATCATTCTTTGTCAATTTAGATGACATGTAAAGTAGCTGTGCTAATTTTATTGATTTTGTCACTGTCTGAGTGTCGTGAAACATTACGATACTAAAGTTTTATTTTCTCCTTCTGGCAAACTAACTCTTGTATTTCCGTCCTTCTTCACTGTGGAGATACATTCATGCATAAAGTCTGACCTGACGACGTTCCGATGTAATATTTCCTTGATCCATTTGCAATAGACGTAAGTACCTGCAAAAGTAATGCTTTTTTGTCCCCCTCAGGTACAACAAGCAAACCAAAAGGTGTGATATGGACGCACAGCATGCTTCAGACACAAATATCGTCGCTGCACTCCGCCTGGCAGTACTCGGCCAACGATGTCGTGCTGCACACTCTGCCGCTGCATCACATACATGGACAGCTCAACTCTATGCTGGCTTCGCTTGCGGCTGGAGCGAGGTATGGTAACATCACGCCTAATATGCACGGTACGGGAATATGCAAGACAAAAATAATATATTGACAGTGAAAACCGAATTGATCGAAAAACTCCGTGTCGCGAAAACGCTGTTGTCTATGGCAACTGTATGTTGTATGGTAGTGTGATGAACTTTGACGTCGGAGACCACATAGGCACATTCTCTTTCTAATTGTCAAGTTTGAAGCTATTATAAATTTCAGTAAAAATCGACGTTCAATTACCAAGCTTGCTCAAATCTGGTTGACGGTTTTGCCTTTTAAAACTATATTTTTTTCTGCCAAAAGTCCAGACTTAGGGGCTGTGCTAAAAATTTTATAACATATCGGGGTTTTAAAACATTGAATTTGAAAAGTTAAGAATGGATCATAATAATCTTGAGCAGAGGGTTTTTTTTTTGTTTTAAGTAACTCTAAAGAGCTTATAATATTCTATTGGTATAAATAATATGCTGATTAAAAGCCAAGTAAACAGAAAAAAAACAGTGTTTTCTTCTACAAATACAGTCTTGGTGCACCTGTTCGGAATTTTCTCATGGGAACCCCAATAACATAGCGTAAAATTGCATCTAAATATCTAACAGTAAACATAAACAGTACAGAGCAACAGAGCAGTGGTAGGCGAGTGAGACAGTGGTAGAGAGCTAATGGCTCCGACTTACGAGTTGTAGGTCGCGGGTTCAAACCCAGACAGGTGCATTACTTTGTGTAATTAATTTAATCACCACTGCTCTCAAAACGGTGAAGGAAAAACATCGTGAGGAAACTGGCATGTCATAGAAACCAAAAATTCGAAGACATGTGACATTCAGCAACCCGCACTGAGCCCGCGTGGTGGACTACGGCCCATTCCCTCTCCTAGAGAGAGGCCTGAGTCCCAGCAGTGGGAACGTTAAAAGGCTGATTATAAACATAAACAAGTTCATTCCCTCTTTCACCAGACTCCGAATGCTACCATCGTTCGTGTCGCACAACGTGTGGTCGCGTCTCCTTGGAATGGGCGAACGCGACGAGACCAAAGTGACAGTGTTCCACGGAGTTCCCGCGATGTATGCGCGCCTGGTCGCCGACCACGAGCGGATGTTCGCGGACGCCAAGACCAAGGAGTACGTCAGGACCACGTTGGGCAGCAGGATGCGGCTGATGCTGGCCGGGTCTGCGCCTTTGCCGGCTCAGCTGTTCTTGAAATGGGAAGAGGTAAGGAAAACATAATCTGCGAACATACAGAATGTAACCACTAGAGAGCGTATAGGCTGATTTCTTCTAAGCACACGACTCACTACTGCGGGCCGGGGAACGAGGAAGAATGCGCGACTGCAATTGGTCAGTTCAAGGTCAAGTTGCGTAGGTATGCCTATCGTTAGGGTTGCACTACTTCATTAGGGGAAAATAATCGATATCGATAAAATTAGTTATCAAAATTTGTATTAATCTAGCGTGCACACAGGTCTAACACTTGGGCACAACTAAAATGGTTACTCTTACCGTAGCCTATTTATAGGCGACAAAATACTAATAGTTTTCGAGCGTCGGGGCACTGTATGCGCAGTCAAGTGGTTATATTGTCTTTGTCTGCGGACCTACAGTGGTGTTTTTACAGCCGTGCATTTTTCATGATAAAAACAGTCTACAAGCTATTTTAAAAGCTTTTATTTTTTATGCAATCTGTTGTCCCGTTACTGCGTTAAATACGACGTTGATGCATGCTTGCATTTTCAATAAGCAGTGGGATTGGTTTTTAACAGTGTTCCAGGGATTGCCCGCGATGTATATTCGCTTGGTAGGTGACTACTACTGCCTATCTGGTTAAACCCAGCAATTGTTTTAGTGGTAGGCCGAAGTCTTAACGTGCTTTACGAAGCACAAAGCGGTCTCGGTATGTAATAGTTGGTCACCCATTCACATACAAACCTCTCAGTTTAAGAGCGTATGTATGTAGCGTAAATGTTTTTAACTAACTTTTTAGACCTATGTATCTTCTTATATGTGTGAAGTTTCATTAAAATCGGTTCAGTCATTTCGTAAAATAGTGACTTGAAAATTTGTATGACATGCCATACGGCATACACGCTCTTAACATCTGCTAGGGTTGCGGAGTTTGTTCGAAAGAGTCACCACGGCCTTGGAACGTAAAGGGCACTAGAAGGAACACGGGTGGGTTTTAGTCAGTAAGAGTCTGACACTCCCTTCCGCTCCGCCCAGAGTGGGAGAAGTCATTTGATGATTTCCTATTCAGAAAAAAAGTGTATCTTAACACGTTAACAACAGGCGCCTTAGCAAAAACACTCTAAGTTCACAATTCCGTAGCACCAAAACCCTAGCTAGAGGTTGTATACGAACTTGGGAGGATCGTTCAAGTGTAAACCAACTGATTCATGTAGCTGTTGTTATACAGCCAAAAGCCTTTTTTTTCTGGATGGGAAATCATCAAATGACTTCTCACGCTCTGGGCGGAGCGGAAGGGAGTGTCAGACTCTTACTGACTAAAACCCACCCGTGATCCTTCTTGTGCCCTTTGCGTTCCAGGGCTGCGGTAACTCTTTCGAACAAATTCCGCAACCCTAGCAGGCAATGACCCTATGGGGCCCCGTCTTCGTTGCTGACGGCTCTTTGAGACGCGCGTGGAACACGACGCGCAGTCTACTCGGGCCTGGTTGCTATCAGACGGCGAGCCACCCATAGCGTGGCCGGGAATCGCCCTGCGTTTCCCGACGCCCGGGGCGTCTACCCAGAAGCCCCTGAGTAAGGTCCTGTAGTAACGGTCATAATTTATGCACATGCCATAATTCCTGAATTCTTCCGCAGATATCCGGCATGCGTCTTCTAGAACGTTTTGGTATGTCGGAAGTCGGGATGGCGCTGAGCAACCCGTACCGGCCGGTGGAGGCCAGGAGCGTAGGCTGCGTGGGGCTGCCCCTGCCGGGCGTGGCTGCCAGGATCGCGTCTGTGCGGGAGGATACGGGCGAGCTGGAGCCTTTGATCACTGTGGAGACGCCCGTACCGGAGACACAGGTTGGTTCCTTTTGGGTTTTTAAATGACATTATTGATTTAGTCCACAATAGTAACATTATGATACAAGTGAGCTAAGTTACTCATTATACACGAGGCTGTGGGTTGCATGAATCAGCCGACTTTTCACCACACTTGCGAGGAAAAAACAAACATGTATCGTTTTACCACACAGCAAAAAATGCGATACAAACAATATATTAAAATTATAGAAAATGGCGCGCAAGTTTTTTTTTGCACGAGCCATATTTAATTTTATTGATTACATAAAGTCATACAGGCTACTTCAAAATTATAATTTTAGTGATAAAATGCAAATATTTTATAAAAAATAATTGTGAATTGTAAATAATTTGATAATAGTAAATGTTTTTTCGTCTTAATTAGGGACACATTTATTTATTACAAAATACATGTGGCACTCGGGGACTGCCGCGGTAAAGCTATTGCATAGCATTTTTTATCAACTTATGCAATTATATATTTAGTACTCTGCGTCATTGTGATATGGTCTCGATTCGTTCACCTGGTTTACTATACTAATGTAAATCACATACGTTTCACTTAATTTTGTCCCACCGATTGTTTCCGAACGCAGACGTTCGGGTCGGCTCGGTGACGGCGACATAATAGCTCAGTAACGAAGCGACCATTTTAAAAAGGCGGGGCCTAATCGAATGACGTAGCGGTGTTAGGTTATTTTCGTTACGGAATTTCTGGATTCGGTTGCCACGCTCAAGGCCCGCGATAGAAGCTATGCAATAGCTTAATAAATATAAATGGATTTTCAGCGGCATAGAACCTCTTTGTCGTTAAAAAAAATGCGGTGAGGTATTGACTTAACTTTGTATCCTTACTATCTATACTAATATTATAAAGCTGAAGAGTTTGTTTGTTTGTTTGTTTGTTTGTTTGAACGCGCTAATCTCAGGAACTACTGGTTCGAATTGAAAAATTCTTTTTGGGTTGAATAGACCATTTATCGAGGAAGGCTTTAGGCTATATATCATCACGCTTAAGCCAATAGGAGCGGAGCAGCGATAAATAATGTTTTGAAATCGGGGATTCCACGGGGACGAAGTCGCGGGCAGCAGCTAGTAATATTATAAATGCGAAAGTTTGTATGTAAGGATGTTTGTTACTCTTCCATGCAAAAACGACTGAATGGATCTTGACGAAATTTAGCTCAGAGGTAAATTATAGTCCGGAATAACACATCATAGTTTTTATACCGGGAGTATCATAATCCTGGGATCATTTTCAACATTCACGCGGGCGGTATCTAGTCTATACTAATATTATAAAGAGGAAAGATTTGATTGTTTGTTTGTATTGAATAGGCTCCGAAACTGCTGGACCGATTTGAAAAATTCCTTCACTGTTGGGAAGCTAAACTATCCCTGGGTGACATAGGTTATATTTTATCCTCGTATTCCTACGTGTACAGGAACTATGCGGGTGAAACTGCGGAGCGCTGCTAGTAATTATAACAACTGAATAGTAACTGGATAACAGTACATATGTTTATTTTTTATATCTTTATTTGTTTTTATTTAGGGGTTTTTGTCCAATAAGGATATGTCAACCCCATCATACCTTATAACAAAGTAAATTCACTTAATTATATAATACATAAGACAAGAGGAACTCAATTATAATTAACTAAAGGATTGTTGCTCACTGCTGAACGACTAACACTAAACTACATAATTTTTTCGCTACCTCCGATATAGGGTTTGATAAAATGCTTTGAATCAGACCTACATCCAGCCTAATTAACTTAAATTCGTTCAGCAGAGAATCGCGTTCATTTTTATTCCGGACAGTACATATGTATGTATACATTTATGATAATCATATTAAATCTCCAACAGATTTGCCTAGACCGTCTCGGTCTGTCAGCAAAAGACTTCTTCGTGGAATCTGAAGGGTACGACTGGCAGCCTCCCAAGCAAACCAAGCACAAGGAGTTGACCGGCGACGTGTACCAAGGAGAGCTGCTTATTAAGGGACCTGCTGTCTTTACCAGGTAACATCTAAGTGTATTTATTTTTTATTTGTACCACTCGCAATTCAGCAACCTAAAGCAGGGTTACTGCTCAACCGGACAATCCGGTGAGGCTCTTAAATGAATTTAAGGCCCCCAACCAGGGTTAACAACTAATTTACGAGTACAAGCTAAACGACCGCTTCGCTAAGGGCATCCCCTGTGGGATACGAGCTTCGGCAGCAAGGGACAGGCTGGGTCTGGTTATTATTATTTGGGGGATTTAACGCTAATGGCTCAGCGGCGCGGGCTGGCTCGTTATGCAAAAGTCGGGGTGGGATGTTACGGGGCGTCGCGATGGGCCTCGTCGGCGAGGCCGGAATACGGAACGCGGTCTGTTTTTGTATTTACGAATGGTTCTGGTTCCCTACGGCTTTCCTGAACAAGGGTCGTGGGGTTATCGGCTTCGATTAGAGAATGCCGAGGTCGGCGAATCTTACTCATTTTGGAAGGAGCGTATCTGTCCTGTCAGCCGACACGATAAGAGGATTCTGGTGCGAATCGACGGAATCTATGAATCGCTTGTTAAGGCGCTTCTTGACTTGTTTGATGGTTGGGATGCGGAGGTCGACATGAAGTCGATCGTTCCTAACGAACCACGGGGCGTCCGTGGCCTTCGGTTTTTATATAACTGTAAAGATGTTACTTATAGACAAGCGTGCTCTATCATTGACTGCATCAAAACCGGCCAAGTGCGAGTCGAACCCTCGAATTAAGGGCTCCTTACCATAAACCTAGGAAAACACGTTTCTTGTATGAGAGGCCACTTAAATTTTTCATTTATTTTTGATATTTATTGTTATAGCGGCAATAGAAATGAACACGGCATGTGAAAATTCACTGTCTGTCTATAACTGTTCTTGAGATACAGTCCTCTGACAGACAGACGGACGGACGGACACCGGAGGCTTAGTAATAGGCTTGCGTTGGTTACCCTTTGGGTACGGAACCCTAAAAACGGTGTAAAGGGTTCCGTACAAATCATATTGCATTAGCATGTTTTTCTAAAACCACAAACATTCTCTGTATGAGGGGAGCGTATAAGAAACGTGTTTTTGGGTTTGTTTTTAACCCCCGACGCAAAAAGAGGGGTGTTGGGTTTTCAAATGAAAGTGCACTGAAAGAGAATATTGATGACTTAATCGAGGGTTTTCTTATAAGTATAAGTAGCCTATAAAAAGTAAAAGTAAAATAAAAAAATAAATTAAAAACTTAAAAGACCCCGACACAAAAGCCTAAGTCCCCTTTAAAAAGTAAAAAATTATTTAAAAAAAACTCAATGTTCTCAATGCTCAAGTATCTAAGTATGTATTATATATAATTCTAAAGAAATACGTTGCGTTGGGGGCACATTATTTTTTGAGTTTATTCATTACAAACATACACACACACACACAAAAATACAAATCTTTCTTCTTTATAATATTAGTGTAGACAAGTACAAATAGGTGTTTGAAATTCATATATAATTCATATTGGGTATTTTCCATAGTTGAATGAACGTATTTAATTTTATGCACATTTTTATGATATTTTAGTCAAGAGTGGCGCTGGCGGGCTAATTTTATTAATTGAGAGTGATTGACTTATCTCATAATAGATTGCCCTTGAAATCTTTTTTTAGTATTCTTGACGATTTATGAATTATGAATGAATTAACGTTGTGTGCAGCAGATCAGTAGGTATCTACCAAATAAATTCATAATCAAGTGTTCTTATTTTTCATGTTTAAATTGTTCTGGTTTGCGGAAAAGTTCTCCTTAGTCAGATCTATCTAAAAGTAGGAAATTTTGCTTTTTCTTTTTCGCTCAGTAAACTAATTTCTCAACATACATATACGCACAACATAAACCCTATACACACCTTGTAAGGCGGGTTGTGTTCCACGCGCGCCTAAAAGTGATGTCAGCATAGAAGCCGAGGCCCGCTAGGGTCAGTACCTGCCAGGCTACAGGAATTTGTTCGAAAGATCACCGCGGCCCTAGAACGCTAAGGGCATTTCGAGGAACACATAGGGTTTAGTAAGTAATAGTCTGACCCGACACTCCCTTTCACTCCGCACAGAGCGGAAACAGTAATTTGACGATTTTCCATCCATAAAAAAATGGAGGATGTATTATTTATATGATGTGAGTTCCGATAGGATAGTATTTTTGGTGTAAGTATGTCTCCTAAGTGGACAGGTGTTCCTTGGGCCAATATACTTCAAACTTGGTACGGATGCTGGGCAATGTAAATAATAAAGATCGTCATTATTCGTTTTTAACAACTATCTCCCAAAAGACGATTTACGACCGGTCAAAAAATAGAAATAGTATTTATTTGCATAAAACATGGTGTAGGTACAAAGTTGTTAAAAAAGACATTATAGAGCATACATGTAAAGTTGGTATGCAAGGTGTTCCATTCTTGACGATGCGTCGTGTTCCACGCACGCCTCAATGAAATGTCAGCAACGAAGACGGGGCCCCATACACGGGGTCAATGCCTGCTAGCGTTGCGGAATTTGTTCGAAAGAGTCACCGTGGCCCTGGATCGCAAAGGGCACTAGAAGGATCGCGGGTGGGTTTAGGCAGCTGCCCTCCCCAACCCGGGTACGCGTCAATACTCATCAAAATGTAGGGAACAGCTGACTTTTTTTCGGGATTTCAGGTTTGTTCCCATGTAAAAGTTGTTCATAATGATGAGTACAATGACCTCTTAAGAGACAGGTGTACTATATAAAATTCCGTATCATGGGCATTCATCCGTTGAGGCGTGTTTGTTCACCTACAGCTTTTCACAATAATTAGTATGTTTCCTGATTGAGACAGTTTATCGAAAAATATTGGACAAGTATTTTTGCTTTATCAAATCTAAAACGCATCAAAGATCAGGAGTGGTGGCTTGTGATGTCACGTCGACGTCGTGAAAAATTGTAGCGAGTAGTGACGTCACACAAGTATTCAATGGATTGTCGTTTGTTGTGTGTGTTGTTGTTGTCTGAAATAAAGTTTTATTATTATTATTATTGTATTGTCTTCGTTTTTTAGCATAATCATAAACAGCATTTTAATGTTCCCACTGCTGGGACACAGGCCTCTAGGAGAGGGAATGGGCCGTAATCCACCACGCGGGCCCAGTGCGGGTTGGTGAATGTCACATGTCTTCGAATTTTTGGTACTAGGACATGCCGGTTTCCTCAAGGATGTTTTCCTTCACCGTTTTGAGGGCAGTGGTGATGAAATTAATTACACAAAGTAATGCGCCTGGCTGGGTTTGAACCCGTGACCTACAATTCGTATGTCGAGGCTGTTACCATTTGGCCACCACTGCTCCCACCTCTGCTTCGTTCTTTATTCAGTAAAAAAAGAAAAGAATACTTGTTCAATACTTTTTGGAAATCGATCTGCCGGACGAATCCGGCATCCGACGGATTTTTTTAACAACAACCCTATTGTAGTATTAAAAAGAATAGCAGGAAGTGGGATTACATAGGTTTGTCATTTAGTTCAATTAAACATTCGAAACTTCGTCCGTATATAAATCTTCACTTTACATATTGACAATATTAAACCCTACCTACAAGACAGAAACACTACCTACCTTTACAAGTACGTCATATATTCTATTTTTAACTCAATGCTACGATTTATTTAGCCATCGAATTAATTAGTCATTTTACGTAGCCGCATGTGCGTAAAGTATGTATTTCCTAATAAGCATTCGTTAAAAGATATTTTTAGATACCAGTAAAGACGCAAATAGATGGAAAATCATCCTCGCTTATTAAAATATCTAAGAAAACGTCACAATATGATGCGTAACCTTGGTTTAAAGAAACATTGATGCTCAACTACGTCAGAGATTTGAGGTTGTATAAATAAAATCGGAATTACTATTTCCTATTAAGACTATTACGATTTTTTAAAATGTGATTTGGTTCGTGCCCATTCAGAAACGGGAAGTATCTTACATAACGTTTCTCAATGACTGGCTATGTCTTTGAGTTATATTAAAAAAAATGCTTTTTTAAGAATACTTTCCGTCTTTTTTTATTCCTTTTTATTTCGGGATATTTACAATCGCAGTGCGTATGTCAGTCGCATCGTAACTTAAATACACATTGGTCATATCTGGGCCATGAACCTGAACAGACTCTTCGCATCATCCAATTTCCGACCACTGTAGGTCGGAAGTCGGATTTACGGTCGGCCAACTACCGACTTGTAAAAAAACCAATGATTTTTGACCACCTCAAAATACTACTTTTTTTTGTAGTGTGGCACTATTTATTTCTTTATTTGGTATAAAGAAATAAATAGTGCCACACTACAAAAAAAAAACAAAGTTTCGGGTAAAAATACTACTTCCAAACCATCTTATACAGTTTATTTTTTATTTTCTTTAGATCGACAAGATAGAATGAGAACATCATCAATCTTTTCGAAGCCACGCATTTTTTTTTTTTTTTTTTCCCTTATCCTAGTGTTCATCAAGTTAATGATGTACCCTAATCTTATTACAATCTAGCCTTGTATATAGACTAATAAGTAATTTAATTAAAACTTAAACTGCTATATTGTCTTTACTAAGAATGTGTCCAATGGCACTTTTCTTATTGTCTCTATTAAGGCGAATACACTTCGTTCATGTGTTTATTTGGTAACACTTGTGCTACATTACACTATTCACTTTCACGAACACTAAACACTAACTCGAACGGTTTTGTTCTCTTAAGTCTTCTCACTATGTCTGTGTGGTCGAGAAGCTGGATCGCCTCGACATTCACATGCTGATGAAGTCTCTTTTCGTGAGCTTCTGCTGATTTTCGTATAACTTTTTCGATGAACTCAACTTTTAGGTCCCGATGGAGGTCATCATTTCGTATGTACCAGGGTGCATTTACAATTTCCCGCAATACTTTGTTCTGGAATCGTTGGATGATTAGTACATTGGTCTGTTTGGTGCAGCCCCACAGCTGGATACCATAAGTCCAAACTGGCATCAGGACTTGTCTGTATAGCAGCAATTTGTTTTGTACGGATAGCACGGAGTTTCTTCCAAGCAGCCAATACATTCTTTTGAACCGTAGGTCGAGTTCATCTTTTTTCTTCTTGACATGGGCTTTCCAGCGTAACTTTGCATCAAGGGTCATACCGAGATACTTGGCTGTATTCTCGTAAGGGATTTGTTTGTTATTAATATAAACTGGAAAATGTTGTTGCTTTTTGTTTGTAAAATCTATGTGTACAGATTTGGATTCATTTAATTTAATCCTCCATTTTTTGGTCCACTGATATACTTGATTAACAGCCATTTGTACCTTTTCTACTGCTTCTTTGTGGGTGTTTCCAACTGCCATTATGGCTGTATCATCAGCAAAGGTCCCAATGGTATTATGTTCTGATTCAGGAATATCGCAAGTGTATAGTAGGTACAGGACCGGGCCTAACACACTTCCTTGCGGTACGCCAGCTTTTATTTGTTTTAGTTCTGAGTAGGCGTCATCTTGTCTTATTCTAAAGAATCTGTTTAGAATGTAGGATTCTAATATATCTGCAAACTGTTTCGGTAGCAGGCTCTTCAATTTATGTATAAGGCCTTCATGCCATACTTTGTCAAACGCTTGAGCTACGTCTAGAAAAACAGTAGAACAAACTTTCTTGTTTTCTAACGCATTTTCTATTACGTTTGTGATTCTGTGCACTTGATCGATTGTTGAGTGTTTTTCTCGAAAACCAAACTGGTGCTCTGGTATAATGCTTCTGTTATCTATTATTGGTTTAAGTCGTTTGAGTAGCAGCTTTTCAAATAGTTTTGACATTATTGGTAGTAGGGAAATCGGTCTATATGATGTTGTTTCATGAGCCGGTTTCCCAGGCTTTGCTATCATTATTACTTCAGCAACTTTCCATAAGTCTGGAACATATTTAAGCCTCAGTGCGGCATTAATAAGGGTTGTTAGTTTAACCAGACCCTTTCTTGGTAAGTTGTGAAGTATCTCCCCTGTTATTAAGTCGTAACCTGGCGATTTTCGTGGGCTTATTTTCTGTTTTATTTCTCGAGCGACTTCTCTCGGTGTAACTAGTTTTATGGCATCTACATGATCTGGTGTCACTATATTAAGTAGGGTGTGATCTTCAATATTTTCCTCCTCGTTTGGTTGAAAAATATTTTCTAGGTGCTCTGCAAACCTAATAGCTTTTTGCTCATTAGTAAGTGCCCATTGCCCGTGTTCACACTTAATGGGAGGGATTTGGGCTATCGGCCTCTTTAGCTGCTTAGTAGCCTTCCAAAGGGAGTAGTCTGTCCTTTGATCGTTGCTTAGTTTCTGAAGGTAGGTTTTAGTTGAGTCGTCTTTATAGTTCTGGATTAGTCTTCTTACTTTTTTTGTAAGTTTGTTTAGTGCTCGTTTGTCATCAGGACACCTAGATTGATGCCACACTTTTCTCTGCCTTCTTTTCTCCATAATGAGTTGCTTGATTCTGAGGGGGTAAATATTTCCCTTCGTCGTTTTATTGAATTCGGGCGTATTTTCCCACGCTGCTTGCTGGATATGCATTATGAACTTTTCGACTTCGATATTTAGTTGTTCAGGGGTTTTTAATGGAACTTTAAGGTCTATTTGATCATTCAATCTGGCCTTAAAGCTCTCCCAGTCTGTAAACTTATTAACAAGAGTGATACTGTTTTCTTTGTATAAAATACCCTCGCTAATTTCTAAGTATATTGCGGAATGATCTGAGTTCATGTCATAGCTTTGTTCCGTTTTTACATAACTAGTTGATAGGTCCTTGGTTACGAAAAAATCGATTAAGTCCGGAATTTTATTTGGATCTGTTGGCCAATAGGTGGGCTTTCCAGTAGATATCACATCACATTTTAGCTCTTTTATGGCACTCATTAGTTCTTTGCCTTTAGAAGTTGTTAGTCTGGAACCCCAATACGTATTTTTAGCATTGAAGTCACCTCCTAAGATGAATCTATTACCAAGGCGGGCTAGAAAACAAATATAGTGATCTTTTTTTATCATGTACCGTGGTGGGCAGTAGATGGAACTCACTGTTAAGGGGTATTTCTTGGTTTGTAGACATATTGCCACTGCTTGGATTTCTTTCTCTTCATATTTAAACACTTCATAGTGCTTCAGGTTATCTTTAACAATAACGGCACTTCCGCCTCTTGCCGTATTGTCTGGGTGTAGTGCATGGTACACTTTGTATCCTCTAAACTTAATATAACATTGCTTTGTGAAGTGCGTTTCTGATACCAAGCACACATCAATTTTTTCTATTTCTAACACTACTTGTAACTCATTCTGATGTTTTTGTAACCCATTTGAGTTCCATGCCATAATTTTAAGTGTGGTATTCATTTTTTTGTTTTAGATATAGCAGTTTTGTTGCTATTTTCAATTTTTTTTAATCTGGCGTCGAATGATGACATTAACTTTAATATTTCATCCAACTTTTTGTCGCAATTCAAATCAGCCAAAGGCGCTTTCATTATGCCTCTTGTAGTTACTTGCGCATATGAGATGTTTTTATTTGTAGTTTGCATCGTGCTTTGGTTAGTTTTGGGCTGGCTCAGATCTTCACCTCTTCCGGCAGGTGCACTTTGTTGAGGATTCGTATTATTTCTTTTCGATTTTTTCAGTCGTATCTGCTGTATTTCTTTGGCTACAATACATCCCCTGTAGTTAGCTGGATGTGGAGCTCCGCAGTGGACGCATTTTGGCTTCTCTTCTTTTGGTTTTTTGCAATCCTTAGTGAGATGTTTACCTGTGCATTTTACGCACCTGGGTTCTTTGGAGCAGTACTTTTGTGTATGGCCGTATGCCTGACATCTTTTGCACTGTGGTACTAGTTTTGTGGATTTTAGTGATTGTATCTCCACATTACATCCTAGTATGTGTTTAATGTTGAATATTTTGTTAGTTTCCTCATCATTTGAGAATGTCAGCATGAACATATTGAGTGGTTCCTTAGTTTTCCAACTCAATTTATTGACTGCTTCTAGGATCTTGTAGCCTTTGCCACGCATTATTAGGGATAACTCAAATACTGGTCGTCAAATCTCAGACCACAGGCCAAGCATATAGAAATATAATTTTGAGTATAGAAATAATCACCAAAATTAGTGTTTGGTTTTGGTTATTGGTGATTGCCGATTGGTAATTAGGTTTGAGGTAATACAAAAAAAATGTATATATAAACGGTAGACTTGAGAACGTCCTCCATTTTTTTGAAGTCGGTTAAAAACAAGACAGAACAATAGTAACAGTGAATAAAGTTATTTTATTCAACAGACGTAGGACATGCTAAGTCATTATTATTCAAATAAAAGAAAGCTGTTATCTCAATCTCAATGGCTCATATTATTCGCTCCAACCAGTCACCTTTGTTAGGTGTTTTGTAAAAGAAACTCCTTGTCGTATATTAACTTTATTATACCAACCAATCAACAACCGCAAATCTTCTAGATGGCACAAGTACTTCTTAATTATGAATTATATAAATCATAGTTTTACGTTTGCTTTTGCGCGATACCAGTATCGGCCATTTTTTTTCTCAAAAAACTCCTTTTTTTCCCGCGCAACCTAACATTTTTAATCTTGACAGCTTTTATTTTTTGACAAACTGCATTGTCCTCACATTCACAATACGTTTTATAACGACCATGCAGATTAGTGTCTGAAATATTACAGAACCCAATATCAAATGTCAGGATCTAGAGACTTGATATTTTTTTAAACCATCATCATAATCTTCCTGCACTTATTATCCCGTGTTCCTTGGGGCTGGTGTAACATGCTTTCTTTTAACTTTCTCTCTTGTCAACCGTCACGCTATCACTGAATCCCTTTTCTTTTATAATTCCTCCTCACACAATCCATCAATCTCTTTTTTTACTTGCGATGGGTTTGCTCTTAAATCTAGTTTTATCTCACCTCTACCTCTCCATTTATCAACATTAACATTTATCACTCATTTAGTGACATGCGTTTCATCCCTCCTCATAACATGCTCACACCAAGATTAACGATTCCCTTTCTTTCTGTTGCTGGCGCCACGTTGAGATTTTCTTCAAATACTGCTGAGACATAAAAAATCTGCCATACATTTTTTTTTGTATTCATGGAACGATTGATTTTTATTTAAAGATTGAATTTTTGTACGTGTCATTTGATGCTGAAAAAAAATCATCCTCACACAGCTTTCGGATACTACTTTAAGCGGCCAAAACTCTTTCAGGTACTGGAACAGAGCTCCAAAACTCGATAACTCAGATTTCACCGAGGACGGATGGTTCCGCACTGGTGACACGGCCTCGTTCGAGGACGGTAAGTTCAGGATCCTCGGACGAACCTCCGTGGACATCATCAAGACTGGAGGGTACAAAGTAAGTGCGTTACAGGTTGAGTCCGCCATCTTAGATCACCCTAGCATAGCTGACGCCGCCGTCTTGGGTATCGAAGATGACAGCTATGGTGAAATAGTTGCAGCTGTCGTAGTTCTTAAAGAAAATGCTAAACTTACGCTAAAAGAGTTAAAAGAATCGGCTGGTAAGAAATTAGCGCCGTACCAGCTCCCTAAAACTATGTTGGTCACAGATGTTATGCCTAGGAACGCGATGGGGAAATTAGATAAAAAGGTGATACGTAAGTTGTTTGGGAAACAACTGGAGTTGCCTAAGATGAAGTAAATGTCGTTTTGCAGTTATAAGTGTATTGATCAAAATGTCTTTTATTGAACTTGGGAATTGATGATGTTTGAAGCCGATTGTCTTTGTTTTACAAAAGTGCCGAGTGTTTTTCTCAAATGTTTTCGTTTAAGGCAAGATTTGTATATCGAACTTTGATTTCACTTTGCTAACTAGAGTTAGCGTCACTTTAGCATAGTGTGCAATAGTCCACTTTGATGAATGTCACTGTGACACAAAGTCTGCATGAACTATTTACTACCAGTGTTTCTAGTTTAAATTAATTCAAGGATCGCAACAGCTTCTTAAAATTACTTTAACACGTCTCCCATAAGGAACAAGTGACCCTTACGAATGTGATCATTATTTTTATTATTTTGATGTTAATATTCGAATGAAAAACTTGTTCACACTAGCTTATATGAAAGTTAGCCGAACAGGTGTAGTTTAATATTTGTCCGGAAGGCTAACTTTATTTATCAAAGTAAAGTCGAAGAAGTGTCTATGAATCTTAGCTTGAATAAATACAGTCACATAAATAACATAAAAAATGCTTCAAATAAACTATTTACGCGGTAATTTTATCAGTTTTGTTTATAAAATGGGACTAGCAAAGAAAACCCCACTATAATTGTATGCAACTTACAGACTGCAGTTACGCTGACTTACCAAAAGCAAGTAGGACTAGTTTTACCTTCTCTTCAAGATGGTTTCCAAAATAAGAATTTGAAAGAATGACCTGTCAGTCTCTTGACTTTGACAAGTTGTGGTCGTAACTTCCGAATATACGATTCTAAATGCAGAAACTGGGCAAAATATAGTTTTTTAAAGAATCAATACTCAAACAGTTACCACAATAGCTCTCATATACCTAAGCATTTCTTAATATGTCAAATCAGTAGTCTTAGACCAGTCAGAATATTTTTTGTTTGAAATCTAAATGTGTACCCATGGGTTACTGGGTGTCAGAAGTGCGTTTTCATATTTAAATATAACCACGCACTTCTGAATCGGCAATATTTTTTATCTGATTATAAGATACAAATAATAACAAAGTATTGTTTTTTTTAACCAACTGTAGCAGACTGCTTGAAAAGCGATTTGGTAGGAATGTGGAACGGACATTGCATATAAGTGGTCGGGTTTAAAAAAAATGTTTTATTATTGTTCTGCTAGTGTTTCTTTACCGTATATCAAATACAAAAATGTGACTACTACTTCCTAAATATGCTGTATTATATTAAAGGCAGTTTAATGATAACAGTAGATTTTTTTGTTCACATTTTTAAAAACTGTTAATACAGGTTCATTTTTTATTCATTGGCAATATTTCTGGGAGTGAATGCTCGTGAATACAAACAACTCAACGTTCTGGAATGTTAAAAAAAGTAATTGTTCAGAACATTTATGTTAGCATAATTCGACAACTCTAGTGATTTCAGCGTTCAAGTTTTTCGCAAACAAGTACTAACAAAAATATTGCCAAAGATTATAGTTACCTTGTATCTTTAAATTTATTTTTATTAAGCCATATCTCATACCAAATATGTAACTACTTGTAAAAAAATATGTGCAATATATACATATGTATAGAAATTACTTTGTGAAGACGAGTAACAGACGAACAAAATTTTCAAAGACTGATATAATTGGTCGGCTTCACTTATGTTGAGGGGAGCCGATTGAGTTCTTCCTGTTACCGGTATAAGCATCACATATCGTCGTATCGGCATAAATACAATATAATACAGATTTTGGAGAAAATATTGTTTTAGTAAATTTTATAAAGAAGCCTTCCTGTTCTAGTGATAAAGGCAACTTTTTGCATTGCTTTTAAGGTTTTATAAAAAAGATTTCTTGCATTTACGGATTGCCACCGCCGTTATGTCACAGTTGTTGTGCAAGATGGACCCCATAACAATGATACGTCATTTTTAGTATACAGGTTCCAATTTAGCTAAATTTTCCAAATTAGCTAGCGAAATTCCGTAGTAGTAATGGGTATCGTTAACTAATGACCGTAAAACAAAAATAATAACTTTTAACAAGCAAATACAGACTGTATCTTTGTTTGAAATTGAAATTTGGCCCTAGGAGTCAACAATATAATACAGTAAGTATTACATAAATACTCTTTGCTACTAGGGCCAACAGCCTCTGGTAGTATGCTTACTTAAAACATAACTCGATTAATTTTGTCATGTCTTTTTCCAATCTGCGGATTTCGCTAACTAATTTTATGGGAGCCTGTAAAAAGGCCAGGCCAGAAACTCTTAGTTTAACATGATTTCACTGCGGATTCAGAAGTGATTTCGCAAATAAACTTTTCAGAATAGCACGGCTGTTCAGATGTACGCGGTATCGGTGATCGTAACTGTTCAAACCCAAGTAGTTATTGTTATTCGCCCGTATTTCGATCAATTTGTAATAGGGAACGTGCACGAAGTAAAATGTGCGTTACTTTGAAACTTATAAGTAAAATATACTTGACATTGACGCGTCTGTGCTGCCACCCATAGTTTCTGCACGTTCCCTATAGGGGTGCGGCTGTAAATTTACCGCCTACCTGGGAGGTATGTGAGATATATAATGTGATGTGATGTACTAACTCGTTTCGCCACGAATTTTAGCGAAATTTATCGCTACCGCTCTGGGTGAATACGTTTGTTTCTTTTTATTTTATTTTTTCGTTAATTAGTATGTAGTCTTAATTTGAAAATGATGCATTTATTTCGGCTCGGTTTCGGTTCGTAATAATATCTTGTTTTGTTGTCTGTTATTTATTTAGTATGATTCAAATTATGTAGGTACTAACAATATTACTGATTTATTTAATGCAGATGGATATATTTCTTATGTTTGATTTTTTTAGTTCCGGTACAGAGTGCCAGTGAAACGATAAATAAGATTGGGCACAGATAAATAAGATTGGGCACAGCATGCCCGACCGATGCAATGTATCGGTAGGGTAAACTGGATTGCTAGCTTACATTTTGAAGAGTATAATAATAACTTATCCGATAAATAATGACGTATTATACTAAAATCATGTAAACATAACGCCATATAAAAAACACGTGTGTTATCTAATTACTAACCAGTAATAATAATAATTAAACTATTGTTTAAAGTAGGTAAGTTTCGATTGAATGAGAAGCTAGGAAAAGGTTATTTTTGTACTAGGCTTGGGATGTAACCCGTTGAATGTAACGTAAGAAAACGAAGAAAAAAAGGAACGTTAAAGAATATTCTTGCAATTGTTCTTTTAAACGTAAATAAATTGAAATGCCTGCAGATTTGTTATTTTTTAATGACTATGAAGTCTTAAAACCATCTTGATCCCGATGTGGGAGGGAGACACAGCTATACAAGAAGCTTAGTGCTATACCTTCTTCACAACGGAATCGTGATGGCATTGGCACGTAGTTGTGGGGGCAATCATTTCGAAATGGCAGTAAGAAATAAAGTTTTTTTAACTATTTGTTGTTCCTGTTTTATGTATCGGGCTTGTTCGTGATGCTGACTGATATAATATGGTTATTATAATGTATTGAAGATTGTAACGTTGAATAAAAGACAATTCAAGTATGTTTTTATTTAATTTAATTCCACGTATTTTTCCGGGTTAAAAAGTAGCGTACGACACATGGAGATAGTAGAGACACTATCGCCATGTGTCATACTCTTAACTTACATTCTATGATCTTAAGGATTTTCGTAGTTTTAATCAGTATTTTTAGAGACAATATTTTACAAAGAACAAATAAACATTTACATCTTTATAATATTAATTTTGATTTAGTTCATAATTATCATTGAAAAAGGTTTAAAATGGCGGTTCCACAATTTTTGCAAGTTAGGTATTTCTTCTTCTAGCTCACTGGCTTTGTAAGCCTGAGGCAAACAGGACCCCAAGTCTGCTATTTTTATAAATTCGTCACTCCAACACGATCCCATTGCCACTTTGCTAAAAGTTCGTAATCTGCTAAATTCATAATGGTCGATCATTGGTCAGGCTCTTTATACTTTTTGATAACCAAGCTATTAAAAGCAATGACTGCACAATGACGTTCTAACGGTAGGTCACTGATCAAAGGAACTGACAAAATGTTAGCAGATTACCGCATACGTCTGTCATTCATTTGTCATTATGTACTACATAGATTACCATTCTATGCCATTTGTTTCAACGGAGTCTATTGGAAAGTCTTATATTAGTAGACTAGCTGCTGCCCGTGACTTCGTCACCGTGGAATCCCCGATTTTAAAACATTCTTTATCGCTGCTCCGCTCCTATTGGCTTAAGTGGATGTTATATAGCCTAAAGCATTCCTCGATAAATGGTCTATTCAACCCAAAAATAATATTTCAATTCGAACCAGTAGTTCCTGAGATTAGCGCGTTCAAACAAACAAACTCTTCAGCTTTATAATATTAGTATAGATTACTAAACTTGTCAAAATCAACAATTTTTGAAATCAATGATAGACCATTCTGACAGTATCGTAATAGCAAACTTGAGGCCCAGAAGACATGCCAATTATATTTTCTAAAATTAAGTACCCAACAAAGACGGTACGTAAATAATATTTAAAAAAAGACTCCAATAAGTTTAATTTGCTTTACAAGCATTTTTGTCTATTTTATCTTAGTCGTAAAAAACACAAAAGTAATATTTTTTTTAATAGTATGAATTGATGGGTATTGCGCGTAATGGGATTTTAACTTTTATGCAACTGACATAATGTTATAATACGGTTTGTTATGCAACAGCTATCGTAAACTTAAATTATACTGACTTAATATTTCTAATTTAAATTTGATTAGAAGTCGGAAGAAGGTCAATGTTATCAAAGTATTTTTTTATTATAATTAACTCAAAACAAACATGTTAATAATATCTTATTATAATATTCTATCAAACATACAGATTGTCAACAAAAAAAGTTCATACAACCAATAATTTGGATACTTAGTTAACCTACTTTGGTATATTTTAATGATCAGTACAAAACTTAACTTTTTACAATAAATCAAATTATAAATAAAATTTCATGGCGTAATTTGGTCAATTTATTAAAATACAGTTAAGTGCAGCAATAAAAACTGACATCAGTTCGTTAGCAAGATAATGTAAGGACACCTTACTTGGCGTATTATTTCTAAATACTTACATATTTTCTCCCTATATCAGATAATCGAAATTATACCCTAAAATAATCGATGTTTTTTTTTAAACTAATGACTTACTTAGATTGACGTTTAGTACACAGGGTTACTTAATTCAGTGACAGAGAGATGATGAAACTACACATTATGTACAACTTTTAATATGAGATGCTGAAATTTGATAAAAAAAATGAGCTTTTAACTAGATATACACTTACAGATACGAAAAAATGTGGGGAATTGGGGAAAGGCATTTTTTCCTCGATTTCAAAGTCATGTCATTAGTACTTTTACCAGTTGAAATGAATGAATGAAAATCACTATGCTCCTTAGAGGAGCCCACGACTAAGTAAGAGAAAAATATATATCTAATCTTAATTCTAAATAGACATGGGTATTTGTAGGAAACTCCTAGCCGCTTCAGTAGCGTTCATTAAACACGGCGGGCTGAACGTCGCATACGCTATAGAGTTCGACCAACTTGAGTAAGTCGCAACCACGGTCGCTGCAATACCTATAGTCATCACAATTAAAGCTAAAACAACATCGTACCATTTGATAGCATATTCATCTTCTTCTCTCATTTCTATTGCATATTCTGTAAACGTTTTGTATTTAGTTTGTAAAGCGTCTATTAAGAGCGGGCCTTTTGACAGGTCGCCATTTTGAGAACCGCCATTTTCGGTCCCGCCATTATGAGTAGCGCCATTTTGCGTTCCATTCCGTTTCTCCGTCAGTTTGTACAGGGATGTAGAACCCATTTTGGATCTCATATAGCATAGTTTGAGGAAGAATACAGGAGGACATATGAACATTAGAGGCCCTGTGAGTGTGGACCCTACCAGACCCATGACTAAGTCAAAACGAGGGACGGATTCTGCTAGAACTACTCCTAAGGCGACAACGCTTGATCGTATTAGGCAGCGTTGGAAGCAGAAATCTGAAACAAAAAGATGCACATATTAGAACTAGCTTCGGCCACCGGTTTCGCCCGTGTAGAAAGCATTTCACAATCCCAAAGGAAAATTCTATCGGGATGAGAAGTACCCTGTGCCCTTATCTAGGTGATGAACTGTGTCCGTGTGTTTTGTAATGAGTGGCCTCTTCTAGTTTACCAGTTATTAGTATAAGAAAATGATTTAATTTCTTTGTTCATAACTTGACTAGTGTTGGCAATAAATATTTCTGTGATATATGTTGCCTAGCAGTAAAACACACGTCTGTTCTTACTCGCTTTATTATGAAGACTGCGGTACATACGAAACTTAATGCTTACCTACGTTACACCTCCACCCTTATTTACTGTCTAATTGAATATTATATAAGATTCTTAACTAATGATAAACTTAAGCATCTAATAAAATAACTTTACTTATGTCTAGTACCTATTGTTAAACTGAATTATGAGCTATACAATCTACACAGCATCCTTATATCGATATAAAATCTATTTCCTCAAAACCATACCTACGCACTGGTTTTCTTACTCTTTTGGGACGATTCACCGATAATGGTACAGGAGATTCTTCATCAGAATTTTCCACATGAGTTGGAAGTTGTGGGTGACCCACCACCTCCTCAAAAGGCCTAGATTCCTGCGTGCTCGCCTCGGGTAAATTAGATCCCATATTTTGATTATCTGGCCCTTCGTCCCTTACCGTTTCCTCCTCCGAATTCTCCACAGCGGATCTGGTCACGGGTGATGAAATCATTTCATCTACAGATGGAAACCCGTGGCTGCTTCTTCTCTTTTTTATTTGGTCTACGTGCCTTTTCAAGAAGGGACCACCTTCCTTACCTACTACATAATTACGAGAGCCAACTCTCTCTGTAATAGTGCCATCGAACCATTTTTCTCCTGTGTAATTGCGAGCCCACACCTGGTCACCAACTTGGAAGTGTCTATCAGTTCCGCCTGTGTTACGTATTTGTTTATGCTGAGCCTTGTCTATCCTAGTTTCTACCTGTCTATTCTCGCCTAGTATTTCTAACCTAGTTCTTAATTTCCTTCGCTGTAATAACATAGCTGGTGACTCACCGGTAGAACTGTGTTCTACATTTCTATACATCATAAGATATGTTTGCAATGCTTCATCTAAATCTATTCCGTCACGTATTGATTTTTTTATAGCTCGTTTACAAAGTTTAACAGCATTTTCTGCTGCCCCATTAGAAGCTGGGTGATATATTGATGTAAAGGTTACTTTAACGCCGTTATTATTCATAAATTCCTGATATTCTCTACTTGAAAATGGAGGGCCATTATCTGAAACTATTTCCTTGGGCAACCCAAATCGTGCAAAGGTGGTACGAAGCACCTTTACAACAGCACTAGCTGTGGTTCGCGGCATTAAAAAGACTTCTAACCATTTACTTGTTGAATCTATGATAACTAAAAATGTTTTGCCTTGCAAGGGTCCCAAAAAATCTACATGTAAGCGCGACCATGGTTCTGTGATATAAGGCCACGGCTGTGGTGGCGCTTTTGGAGGTGCCATCCCTTCCAGACAACACGTGACACACTTCTGACAAGTCGTTTCAATATCGTGATCGATACCTGGCCACCACACAATACTACGTGCAAGACCTTTCATTTTTACTATACCCAAATGACCTACATGCAATTCTTGTAGTACCGTTTCTCTCAATTTACGCGGTACCACTAAACGATATCCCCAAACTATGCATCCTCTGTCTAAGTATAGTTCATGGCGTCTTACATAATAGGCTTTTAAGTCATCTACCTTACAATTGCTAGGCCATCCCGTCTTTATAAAAATGACTTTAATTAAAATATTATCTTTCGACGTACTTTCTCTTACGTTTTCCCTCGTAATTGGTAAAAAATGCTGAATGAAATTTAAATATGTACATTCCTCATTCAATTGCTTTTCTTTACCTACTGGTAACCGAGACAAGGCATCTGCAGCGTTTCTATGACTACGCACATATTCAATTGTGTAGTCATAACCGGCTAAAATGATTGCCCAACGTTGCATCCTACTAGCTGCCATGACGGGTATACCTGTTTTGTCGCCGAAAATGGTGACAAGCGGTTTATGATCCGTTCTTAATATAAATTTTCGTCCGTATAGATATTGGTGAAATTTACGCACACCATAAATTATAGCTAAAGCTTCTCGTTCAATTTGTGAGTACGATCTTTCAGCTGTATTGAGTACACGCGACGCGTAAGCCACCGGTCGTTCCTTCCCTTCTGGACAGATATGTGAGATGACAGCGCCAATACCTACACTACTTGCGTCAGTTGTTAGTACCAGGGGCAACTCAGATGCGTAGTGAGCTAACACTTTACTAGATACCAACAGATGCTTCACTTTATTAAACGCTTGTGTACATTCTGCATTCCATTCATACCTAACATCCTTTTTTAACAATCTATATAAAGGCTCTAAAATAGTACTTATATTCGGCACAAATTTGGCATAGTACATTACCAAACCTAAGAACGATCGTAATTCCATAATATTTGTAGGTATAGGTGCCTTTTTAATTGCATCTACTTTTTCTGGGCATGTATGAACACCTTGCTTACTAATCACAAAGCCTAAGTATGTTACGGAATCCGCGAAAAACGTGCATTTTTCTTTCTTAATTCTTAAGCCATATTGACGCAATCTCTCAAAAACTTCACGTAACGTATTCAAATGCGTAGGTGTATCTACTCCCGTCACAATAATGTCGTCTAAAAAGATACCTACTCGCGGCATATCCGCAAAAAGCTGCTCTAACTTTCGTTGAAAAATTCCTGGGCTGGATGCTAAACCATAAATTAATCTGTTGTACCTAAATAAACCTTTGTGAGTGTTTATAACTGTATACTTTTTTGACTCATTTAACTCAAATTGTGCATACGCTTGTGACAAATCTAATTTTGTAAATTTTTCCCCACCGTGTAGTTTTGCAAGCAGGTCTTCTACCTTAGGTAAAGGATAGTGGTCCACTTCTAAACACTTATTCAATGTCATTTTAAAATCTGCACATACCCTTATGGTACCATCTTTTTTCATTACCGGTACGATAGGTGTAGCCCAATCCGACGTGGAGACCGGCGTGATGATTCCGTCTCGCACCATCTGATCGAGCGCGCGCTCAACCGGCTCCCTCAGCGCATATGCGAGCGGCCGGGCGCGCAGGAATATCGGCCGTGCTCCCTCCCGTAAGCGAAATCCTACTTGCCCGCCGGTGAAACGCCCCAAACCGTCCTTGAAAACTTCAGAGTACCTGGAGCTAAATTCCCTTACATCAAAAGCGTTGTTTAAGCAATTATTTATTTTAAGTACATTGCATATTGGTACAGGTATACCTAATTCATTAAGCCAGCATCTACCCAATAAATTAGCCTTTCCGCTTTTTATCACATACAAATCTAACACTTTTGTTGTGTTTTTAAATTTTACCTTAACCTCTATCTTGCCCATAGGTATCACTGTTTCGCCTGTATAGTATCGTAATTCTAAATTACTCGGTATTAGCTTACAATGAACAAAGAGGTTTCTATAACAATCATAACTTATACACGAAATAGCACTGCCGGTATCAATCTCCATGTTTAATAAACAACTCTCAACATAAACATTTACAGTGAATGGTCCAAGTAATTGTGACTGTGGTTTTTTTGTACTTAAAGAATAATTATTATAACACTTTACCTCGTCACTGTCGCTGTCGTGACTATTTATACCTCGGTTAGTTTCATATATATTATGCAAGGATGTACTTCCTCGCAATTTGGGGCACATCTTTTTTAGATGCCCATCTTTGTTGCACACTCTACAAACGTACATTTTGAATTTGCACGTATGTTCTTCGTGAGTGCCACCACACACGTTACATTTGTGACCTGTGCTCTTTGTATTTGTCCGACTGATGTTCGCTGTACCGCTTTTCGCTCCGCTTATGCCGCTTGGGTCACCGCCGCTACCGCCGGCTGTATCACGCGGCGCTTGTGTGACGTCCCTCGGGTTCTTATTATTGCCTTTTTTATCCCGTCCCATGAAATTTACTGCAACATTTGGTGCGCTGTCACCTGCATTTCTGGCCCTGGTACAACCATCAACCAATGCTGCATTTGTTTCCGCTGCTTCCATGGACATGGCTATCGTTAAGGCTTTATCAAATGATATGCTATCCTCTTCGGTGAACAATCTCTGACGAATGTCTTCATTTGATAAGCCGCATATAAATTGATCTCGGAGATGCTCTGCTAAGTCCCGAAATCCACAGTTTTTACTAAGCTTTTTTAACTCAGCTACATAAACTGCTACAGATTCATCTTTATGTTGAATGCGTTGGCGAAATTTGAACCTTTCCGCTAGTTGACTCGGTTTTGGATTTAAATGACTTTTCATTAACGTGACTAACTCATCATAAGTCTTCCTAGCGGGTTTGTCGGGTGTGCACAAATTAATCATGAGCTCGTAAGCTTCACTCCCTATCACTGTGATCAATGTAGCTACTTGAATCTCGGTCTTCACTTGGTTTGCTACAAAATATTGTTCCAGTCGGTCAATATACGCCTCCCAGTTGTCTTTCTCGAGATCAAACGGTCCTATTTTGCCGATGGTCATTTTGTACACAACCCGGTTGGTATTGTTTATTGTTTCACGTTACACTCAGCACTCCACAAAACAAATATACGCGTGATGTTTTATTTGAGTCCTCGTCGCCACTGTGATATATGTTGCCTAGCAGTAAAACACACGTCTGTTCTTACTCGCTTTATTATGAAGACTGCGGTACATACGAAACTTAATGCTTACCTACGTTACAATTTCGTTCTTGCTTTTTGTCTTTCTTAGCTAGGAGATTTGCCTGTGGCGGTCTTAATATAAATATTAAAGCCTATAAAAACCTACAAACTAAGCGGCTACCCGCTAAGGGCACGCCCAGTGGGCTACGGACCTCGTCTTAGGGCGTCCCTGGGGGGGTGGGGATTGGATCAAACAAAGATTATTATTTAGAGGCGAATTTAAAACTACAGGCTCGAGCAAGGGTCGGGGCGGACATAGACGGGGAAGTCGCGACGGGCCTCGGCATCGAGGGCGGAAGGTTTTCGTAGAGTGCTGGTCTCTCTGCGACTCTCTTGGAGGGTTTTGGAGTGATCCGGAATAAAAAGGGTGTGCCACGTTTGGCGGACTTGGGATATTCGGAAAGATTGTATTGGGCGGACGATGTGATGAGGAGGTTTCGGTGACTGACAGCAATGTCGAAGAAACGCTTGGTAATGCGTTTCATGAACTGCTGAATGGTGAGCAATTTGAGGTCTTTAGAATCACATTGCGTCCATAGAAGGTGGCACCCGTGATTCTACAGAGGAAACGGTTTTGGAGCGCCTGCATCCTGTGGAGGTTTTGCGTGTGCAAAGACAGTGCAAGCGTATGTCTATAGACGACATGATGAGAGAATGTACCGGGTAGATCCATTCTCTCATCATGTGTCAAGTTTAAAAAAGAAGCAAACAGACACAGTAATTTTCCATTTATAATATTACTAGCGACAATGCTGATACTAAATCTCTATTATATTATGCATTTATTATACATATAATCTTCGATCACTCTATCTATTAAAAAAAAACCGCATCAAAATTCGTTGCGTAGTTTTAAAGATCTAAGCATACATAGGTACAGACAGTTGGAAGTGACTTTGTTTTATAGTATGTAATGAAGTAGGTAGGAAATGTTGTTGGAGTAATATTGATGAAGTTAGATATTCAAACAACATTTTGCTGCAAACCACAAAGCAAGTTAATCAAAATAAAGTTACCAATAATTGAGCTTTTTCTATAGGTACTAAATTTGCTCGCTCATTAAATAGTTACCTAACTAAAACCAGAAACGAGTAACATTTAATAATTGTAAAACACTTACAATCAGTGTCACTTTTTTATTTAAACGTTTCTCCAAATTAAGAAGTTTTAGATTCTCCTGTGGTGCTTTTACAAACATACAAACTCACATATGTACTCTACATAAACAGCCTGACCGGAACAACTATCTGTAGGCCATACAGATGTTTTTTCCGTGCGGGAATCAAACCCACGACACGTAGGGCAGCAGCCAATTGCTCAACCACTGCCCCTACCGTGTTGTCATCAAATACCAAGAATGGAAGGAAGAGAGGAAGGGCAATGCCCTGCAGTGGGACGGATTAGTAGCCCATTCCGTCCCGCACATTGCATTCATAAAAAAATCACAAATCAACATACATTGCTCGATGTTCCTACATTTCTATCATAATTCTCTTGCCTTTATCCTGATATACATATTTGGGGTCGTCGACTTAGTCGTCTTTTCAAATGCCAGTCGTGATTACCCGTCACGATTGCAGAGATCCGCTCATTAATTTATCGTCGGTATCTGATCCGATATCTGTCGGTACTGTCACACAGCGGAATTTTATTATTTGATGCTCTGTGTTACCATTTTTGAATAAAAATACGTAGCTGAGGACATATAATCTCATATAATACTTTTTTTCTGGTAGCAATTTTATTTGCTATAAATTTAATTTTCAACGATGACAGAATAAAACATTCTTTTGTTTTTTTTTGGCAAATTTAACCTAATTTGTCATGGTGTTCAATAAAGAGTATTTCTATTCTATTCTATGATGTACAAGTTCAAATTGATTGAGTCAGGCGTTACTTTGCGGAAATCCATTTTAAATTTGAAAATGAAAACAATATATCTAGTTTTAATTTCCGCGAATATTAGTGGGTTGCAGGTATGCACCTCCCTCCCGCCCGCTATATTATGCACATGCAAGATTACTGGGCAAATGCAAGGATTTTAAGCACATGCAGGAAGGCAATGCAAAACCCAACACCATTACCGACACGTGTTTCGCCTCTCCACGAGGCATCCTCAGGCAACTCAGCGGTCAGCGAGTCAACACGTCCCCTGAGGATGCCTCGTGGAGAGGCGAAACACGTGTCGGTAATGGTGTTGGGTTTTGCATTGCCTTCCTGCATGTGCTTAAAATCCTTGCATTTGCCCAGTAATCTTGCATGTGCATAATATAGCGGGCGGGAGGGAGGTGCATACCTGCAACCCACTAATATTCGCGGAAATTAAAACTAGATATATTGTTTTCATTTTCAAATTTACAAGTTCAAACTTTATAGGAGCATACCTCTGGGGATCTTGAGTAAGTCTTCAATATGTTGGAACAGCGCCGAGTGGCTGACGGCGCTGGAGAGGCACAGCTGAACAGTCACCAGCAACGCCATGAGGTACAGCGGTATGGAGGACGGTATACCTGGACAGAAGATGAAGAATAATTATGAAAAATCTGTCTTCCTTACCGTTTCCCTTTGTGTATCCCTTTAAATGAATTTATTTTATCCACTACTAGCTGCTGCCCGCGACTTCGTCCCCGTGGAATCCCCGATTTTAAAACATTCTTTGTCGCTGCTCCGCTCCTATTGGCTTAAGCGTAATGATATATAGCCTATAGCCTTCCTCGATAAATGGGCTATCTAACACTGAAAGATTTTTTCAAATCGGACCAGTAGTTCCTGAGATTAGCGCGTTCAAACAAACAAACAAACAAACAAACAAACAAACTCTTCAGCTTTATAATATTAAGTATAGATTTGTTGTGCTAGTCTCCAAAAACACTATACATACGAATACAAGAAAAAAACACCGATACCTTTTGAGCTGTGGGCCTCAAGTCTGCTATTACTAATAGCCTATTACAATAGTGTCAAAATGGTCTATCATTGATTTCATGATGGTTGATTTTGACAAGTTTGGTAATCTACTAATACTTATAAAAGCGTCACTATGACTTTCCAATGGTCAACCACTGACACTCCATTGAAAGAAATAGCATAGAATGGTAATCTCGAAAAATGAATTGACAACTATGCGGTAATCTGCTAAAATTTTGACAGTTCCTTTGATCAGTGACCTACCTTTAGAACGTCGTTGTGCAGTCATTTCTTTTAATAGCCCGGTTATCAAAAAGTATTACGATACCATTGACAGACCAATGATCGACCATTATGAATTTAGCAGATTACGAACTTTTAGTCAAGTGACAATGGGATCGTGTTGGAATGACAAATTTATAAAAATAGCAGATTTGGGGCCCTGGACGGACGATCCGATGGCGCGGATATTTCTGCATCAACCCAATAGAACAAAACAAATCAAGAACTCACTCTGCAATATATTATTTTCGAGCTCACTGCCATATCTGACGGCCGCCAGCACGGTGGTGACCGCGAACATGCAGCCCGTGATACCGAAGCCGCCCAGCACGGCCGCGTTGATCTTCTTACTGTCCTTCATGTCCACTTGCAGTGTCAGCAGCATGGGGTGGATGTCGAACTGGAAGGAAATTACTTGAGATAGCAAGATGATCTTCTTGATGTTCGTATGATGATGTAAGGTCTATTTATGTCGAAGTCCTATTTGGACTAAGATCCCAGAGCTGTGGCAGCTCTTACATTAAGCTGCTTCTAAGAGCATTAAGATGCTTTTCCAAACCATCGTACACAATTTTATTTTCTCATTTTACATCGACAAGAGGGAATGAGAACGTCGTCAATGTAAACAAATTTTAATGGGACCACACGACAAGCACCACCTTTCGAATATAAAAGAATCATCAAAATTGGCACACCCAGTAGGTACAGAGTTACGAGGTAACACAAAAAAAAATACAGTCGAATTGAGAACCTCCTCCTTATTTGGAAGTCGATTGAAAAAAATACAACCGACATAATTTTTTGTAAAAAAAAAATTCACACATACGTTAATAATTTATGTATATCTGCTAGCTTGAGCAGACAGGCAATTTACAGGACAGCTCACTTTTTTTATTAAAGTCAGAGTAATGATTTTTACGAACCAACATTTGACAGAATATTGTCAAAATTATTATCTAATAATATTTTATCGGTTTTTAGCCATTTTGGTTTTTAGCCATATTCACTAAGCTGAAATTTGGGCATAGTTTATTTACTTGGTGTAAACCTTATAAAAATAAAATTGGCCGTCGTCGGCCCGAGCTAGCATTTATGCATAATTGTTATTAACTCTATATGGGACAGATTTTCTTAGTGAGAAGATAAGTAAAGTAACCTTGATGAAGTCTGTGGGCTCTGGGAACTTAATTCTTTAGACTTGGACTAGATTTCCAGACCGAATTTCGAGTTTTATTTTCTAAGCCAGCACTTGATAAGAAGTCTAAGTTTTTTAAATGAGAACCATATACTAAAATATATAAACATACAAAGCACATCGTTCCTTGTGAATAAGATATCAAAATCAGCAATATTTTTAGTCGAACATTCATTAACAGAGTTGGTAACATGGTGAACCTAGTCCTTAATACGAGTAGGTCAACGACTAACTCGAAGGTGTTTATCATTTTTTTAAATAAAACTGCAATTAAATTGATAAGGGCCTCTGACCTACATACAGACTACCGTGTGTTTTTGTTCGAACATCTACGGTTGAAGGACAGTACATTTAATTCCTTGCCTCACACACACCTCACTCTCACAGGTTATAAATTAAATTAAATTAAAATTCATTTATTTCGGAAACCAGTCCATATACCTACTTAACTATAAAATTTGTACTTATAATAGAGTCTTGTATGAGTTCATATAATATTGCTTTTTCATTTATTTTACTTTATTGACTCAATCTACTCTTTACAATGCTTTATAGTGCATTGATTTATGATTTCCATGTCGAATATTTCTTTTTTCCCTGTGTCATGTATTAGGGTGAATTGCCCAAGCAAAAAAAATCATTGATTTCTACCCTCTAATATACCAAAAAAAATAATTACAAAGTGTTATTTTATCATCACGGTGGCCTGTCCTGAACCCAATTCCGCTCATAAAATACCTTCCCCTGCCAATACATTCATAATATGGATTTAAATCGATTTTCTTATCATTAAATTATAATATATTCGATCAAATAAAACTATTTTTGTTTGTTTATCTTCTTTCTCATGGATTTGACAGGCAGTCAACTTTTGTCTGGAAAAAAGTTATCATTTCAGAGGACAGTAAGTTTTAGTAGAATAGCCATGTCAACATTGCGTTGTTACGCCCCTCTCACCTTTCCTCACTTCGGATCAGTCCGGCTCAAGCTCTCGGCGCGCACGCACCGGTCCTTTGGGACCGGTGCGTGCGCGCCGAGCTTGCGGTTTTTCCGCCAAAAAAGTAAGTTTATCATTTCAGTAACATGGGGACAAAAATATTTTCATTTCGGTGACTGTTATAACTCGTGCTAGATTCGTTTAATTTGTTTCAAAATTGTGTATTAAATTCGCCGTAAGTACTGTTTTGTTTGAGTAGTGTTCATATTTTTTTAATAATTTTATTTCGGAGTTAAATGTAGAACTAACCTCTATTTTATCATCTCAGTGTTATCATTTCAGTGGATTCGGTGGACTGTTATACCAATTACAGTCCACCGGAATGAAATGTATCTCCGAAATGATAAAACCTTAATTTTTTAGAGATCCTTGTATCAAATACAAAGTCATAGATTTGTAATGTAAGTGTAGATTATTCGGGTGTACTTGTTGTGTAATATTTGTGTTTAAGATATATAATATACACATATTTCATTACATATTCACATATTCATTTCATTATTATGATTACAGCCAAGAAGAGAAAAGTAAGAAGATCATCTTCGTCTTCATCCACTTCTGATTTGGATATTTTTTGATTGTTGTTATTGTTTATTTAGTTTTTTAAATATTTGCTGTCATTTAATGGCGTGACTTGTTTTAGGTATTAAGTTAAAGTGATTAAAGAAGACTGATGACTATAATAATTATAGTAAAAACGTGCTGTGGTGTGATAATTTAAAAAAAAAATTGGTTTAGTAGGTACATATCTAAATTAAAAATCTATATTTATAGTCATAAAAAGAGGCTGATTAGAGACTTTGAGAAATAATTGTGTGATTTAAAGTAACATGATGAAAAATTAATCTTTTTAAGCTACATACTTGAACCTACTCGTAAATACGTACCCAGAAAGACTGTTTTATTGGAGTAACTATAATTCGCAATTATGTTTAAGTAATTAGGTAGAACAAAACTCTGATGGTTTTTGTTCTATTTAGATATGTATGTTTCTTTATTGTTGTAGTAATTTAAGAATAATGTGATCTCAATTTCAGGTTTCTGTTATTTTTCATACGTTTATGTAAAAGGATTAAGCTATTACTACTAAGATATTTTTATAATGTTTCATATTCATTTATTGTATTTTAAAAATATAAGAGTTGATTTAATTTTAGAAGTTTTATACTTATATACCTGTAGAAACACTATTCTCGTTTCGTTACCAATTTAACTAAATTATACCTAGCAATTTTCTCTTAGTGCAACGGGTACACATTATGTATTACTATTAATGGCATAACTTACAAATGCAGCCATCATATTAAACAGAAACTTTAAGCTTTCTTATCGCGCTTCGTTCACTCTTTTGAAAATATATCAAGTAAATTAGTATTAGTTCATAAACAAACAAAAATATTTATTTATGGTTACCAGCATTTACGATAAAGCTTTCCAACATTTTCACACAACAACAACCAGAAAAATTACCAAAGGTTATTTAAGTGAAGAAACAATTCATTCATATCATAATAAATATTACAATAATATCATTCTTTGAGGTTATTGTAACCTCAAAGAATGATATCTGTAATAGTAACTGTAATATCTATATATTAATGATGATATTAAAATAACTGTCTACTGTCCTGTCTCAGTGTTTATCTAAAATTTGTGGAAATCAAACCTAACAAAGTACGGAACCCTGGCTGCCCGGCACGGTTGTTCTTAGCTGTATCATTGCGGTGGATTTATTTCATTCCGGTGCACAGTTTATCATTTCGGTGGTCATTTTTATCATTTCGGTAGACACTTTTCATTTCAGTGGACTCTTAAAAATTCATCCTTAAATATTTATGTAAGTTTTGATGAAATTTGATGTCCACTCACGCACAATGTTATAAAATAGGCTAAAGTTTTATTTGTCACTAAAAATATGTAGATAGCATTGAAATAAAAAAGTCCCACCGAAATGACATATAAAAATCTCTTGTTGAAATTTACCCATTAATGACTTTGCATACTATTGTAATAAATTCAAGTTCCTTCTTAAAACGCAACAGATAGGTAGATGTGTTGCTGGGGAGTTTGTTGCGGCGGTGGGCGTTTTGGGGGACTGGACGTTCAAAAAGTTCTGGCTCTCAGCCTAGTTTGAATAAATGACTTTTAATTTTAATTTAAAACGGAACCCTTATAGGATGACTTGTCGTTGGCCGTTCGTCCATTTGTCTGTCAAGTCATCATCATTCATTTTTCTTTGACCTCCCCTCTCGCACTTCATTCATTCATATATCAATTTTGTCACCTGCCTCTCAATCCTTTTCTTTCCATACCCAGACGAACTCTTCTCTTACAAGTCTAATCTAGAATTGAAACACCAATTACCTGGAAAGCCAGTATCCCATAAGCTATAAGGAAGTCCTGCAACTGCGGCTGCAGCGCCAGGACGTTCGCAATGGGTGCCGGAGATGTGTCATCCCTTAGGATGCATGTCCATGTGGTGATCGCCACTGTGGTCACTATTATCACAGACGATATCGCTATGGGCCTGAAAAGGGAGGAATATTTGGAATATTATGGTGTAGGCTTTTTTTTATGGGAAATCTTCAAATGACTTCTCCCGCTCTGAGTGGAGCGACAGAGTGTCAGACTCTTATTGATTCAAACCCACCCGTGTTCCTTCAAATTTCATTTGTGTTCCAGGGCCGCGGTACCTAAGTTTTGCGAACATTTCCGCAACCATTATGGTATAATTAAGCCTAGCGTTTAACTGAGATGGCGCCTCTTGTAGCTGAGAGCGGGGAGTTATCGTTAATGACGGAGCTCTAGTATCCGACCGAAATTTTGACATCGGCCAAAAGTACCACCATCGGTTTTGGCCATAGAAATCTAGGTAGGTACTCGAATTTTAGCCCATGCTGGTCCGATTAGACTGAGAGCCGACCTCAACATAGTTGGGAGGGTGGTAGGTAAATATTTGCTCTATATCAATGACTTGTGTCACGCAAAAATTCCAAATTGCGATATATTTACATACGCGGATGACACAGCGATGATAGTTTACGATACTGACTGGGTCAGAGCAAGTAAAAGGGCCGAACAGTCGCTTCACTTTGTAATGGAGTGGCTCTCAGAGAATTTGCTAACCCTAAACGTGGCAAAGACAAAGGTCATTAGATTTTCGTTACCTAACACCTTAGCTCCTCCACCGGAATCAGGTCAAATTAAAGCTCACACTTGCTCAGGTGAAGCAATCAATTGCTCCTGTCCGTTTTTGTCTCTGGTTCCAGACATAAAATATTTAGGAGTTCACATTGATCACAAACTTAGCTGGCAACCTCATATTGAAGATCATTATGATCTCTTGGCAAGATCGGAGGTAACTCGGTATGAATGGTACATACCTAGTAGCCCATCGACAGACCAACCTCGGCAAAACCAGCTTTATCTAAAATTTCGACCCGTTTGCTGTTATTATTTAGATCTATTTACACGAGTTCTGCCTTTAACACCTATTCCTAAACCCATAAAGATAACTTACTTCATATCCTTAGGCGAACCGAGCCACATGACAGGGCAAAGCAGCAGTGCAAGGATCACCATCCACACGCAGTACGTGATGCCGATCTGTCCGCCCGAAATCTTCCACCAGAATATCTGCAGCGTCTGCGAGGCTGAACATGGAATACAAATGTGATGATGTGATGGGTCATGGGAAATTGGATTCTTTTCTATGCGCCAAAGGGACTTCTAAGAGGTTGGGTTCTGGTTTTTTTTTTGTTATCGTCAAATGATGGAGTTTCAGACTCTTACTGACCCACCTATGTTCCTTTAAATGCCCTTTGCTTTACAGGGCTGCGGTATCTCTTTCAAATATATCCGCAACCCTGGTAGGTGGGTCCCCTGTTTCAGGCAGTATCATTCGATTATTTATTTGGAATTTCTCAGTGAGCAGTAGCCCAGATTATTAGAACTTCTTGGCAACCCAAAATTTGCAAATGGTATGTATGTATCTACATAGGCGGACTTAGTTACTTTAGGCACTCTATCCTCTACCAAAACTAATGGTGGTCTGGCTATAGTATCTGACTAGGCCCCTACTGCTTTTAGTCGGTAGATGTCCAGGTTTCGAGGATCTGTACCTAGATATTTGACAGAATTAATCTCCTTATGAAAATCTTTTAGTGAAAAGTTGCTCTTTGGAAACGATCTATATAAGAAAACTTACCAATAATAAAATTGGGTACTCCTGAGCCGAAGACAGCTGCATCAATGAGGAAGGTCACCAGCCTCTTCGCTGGCGGACCAAATGCTAGTTCAGCTACAGCTGCATAGGGAAACCTGAAAACGATATTTTTACTAACTAAAAAATTAAAAAGAGACAATGAAACTTTGATGATGTATCAGACATTCCAAAACCTTAGAAATAAAATCTTTGTTAGAAGCTTCCGAGTGCACGGGCTTTTAACATCTTCCTTTTTTCCATTGTAGATATTATTGTATTATCTTTGTGTTAAAAGCTGATAAAGAACGGTTACAACTTTGAGTCTTTTCTAATTTTGAACATAAACTACACAGTATCCAATGCAGATGGAGCTTACATCGAGTCAGTTATATTGTCCTCAATTGTCTGTCAATCTTAGCAGAGAATAGCCATTGACGAAGAAGATATATTTAGGTAGTGCTCAAGTGCACATAGCTTTTCTAAAACCCGAGATGAAACTTACCGGTTCTTCTCCTTGATATCGGGAGTGATCTTCTGCGCTAGGAGCCAGCTTCTTCCCAATAATACAGCGGTATAAAGCTGCAGGCCGAATACTGACAGGACTAGTGGTAGACCGTAGACACCTGGGCATATTCATAATGGTGAACAATGCTATTGATGTATGGAAGTTACCTGGGCTGATGGTCCGGCCTATTGGATTGCAACCGGGTTTTCCGGAGAAATATTATTAGTTAGTAAGGGACATGTACGATTAGTTGTTCCCTTTGATAGAGTAATTTACGAGCGGTTTTTTACAAGTAGTAATTTTAAGTAAAAAATCGTACTAGTACGTAAGACGTACTTTTCCATTGATGAGCACAAAGGAGACATAAATGGACATGAACAATGACTGAAGGGTTGAAATTTGAAATCCACGACTCCACTGCACGGCGCCCTTCGAAGTAAAAGCACCCTGCGTCTACTTCGAAGACGTTTACTACTTGTATCTTGTTCTTGGTTAACAAGAAAGTAGGCACTCGAAATCGTAAGGCTCCTTAATATTCTAAGAGCTGACAAATGCTTGCACTTGCACTGCCCACACAGTTCACCTCAAATGAGTGTGGTCACTTCCACAAAAGAGCATTTAAGACATATCGCGCCCCTTTAAAAGAGCATTTTAGACCTAGATGTGACTCATAATATGATTTGACCATTACAAGTCTAAACCATTGTATGGATTTTGATTTCCACTCAGTTTCGTACTAATCTATTGTATGGACTGTACGGATTTCTTCTCAGGGTAGACAGGGACATACTAGGAAACACCGATATCATCTAGTTTGGGCCGTTCAAGTATTATGTAAGCAGAATTTTTAATATTTTTGACCGCCCTCTCCCCCTCGTCAACAAAAGTAAGCAAAGCACTTACCCAAATGCTTTCGTAAACATAAATATAAGTATTTTTGAATCTGTTCTGGTTTCCTTATCGGTTCATGTAGCAGTAGCTAGTAAGTCCAGAAATAAAGAATTTAAAGTCTATAGAAAATTTAACTTACATAGTGTGGCTCGCTTTTAGGACAATGAAAGCCCATGGGAAAGATCGCGCCGGGCCATATGATGATCCCAGATCCCATATTATGCCAATTGAAATCCCCCCATCCCCCATGTCATCAAAAATAAGCAAATCAAAGACCCCCCCGCCCCCCCTTTAGTGCTTACGTAATTCTTGAACGGCCCCTTTGAATTGACAGAAATATTGCTAGTTATTTATTAAAAGTATTATAACCATCTACTTAGCAAAACAAAAAATCATTTTATCACTCACCACAAGAAATAACACTCTTCGGTAGCGTAATTACTGGGAAGACCCCAAAAAGATCAACAATACACAGTATAGTGAACAAGACGCTCAGACCGCCAGTCGTCTGTCCGACCGTGTAGTCCTCATGCCGGGAGACTACCGTTGTTGGCTTACTGTAGCTGATGCCGGGCACGTGGTCGAAGAAGCGAGGGAGCTTCATGACGTCCTGGAAAGAAGTGGGATTGATAAGGCTTGTAGAATAACAAGCGGTGTATTCTGTAAACATCTTACCTTCAGAACATGGGTGGAGCGAGCTTGAAGTGAACTATCATTCCAACTTGATTGGATAGAGGTTACACCATTCCTTTTTTTTTTTTTTTTTCTGGATGGGAAATCATCAAATGACCCCTCCCGCCCTGGGTGGGGCGGTAGGGAGTGTCAGACTTTTACTGACTAAAACCCACCCGTGATCCTTCTTGTGCCCTATGCGTTCCAGGGCCGCGGTAACTCTTTCGAACAAATTCCGCAACCCTAGCAGGCACCGACCCTATGGGGCCCCGTCCTCGGTGCTGACGGCTCCTTGAGGCGCGCGTGGAACACAACGCGTCGTCGACTCAACCTGGTATCGGACGGCGAGCCACCCACGCTCACCGTCCCCAGGCATTAGCCACTGCGAGGTTACAGTATTGCCCAAAAGTGAAAGCATAGGTTTTATCTCTATATAGTGTTAGCCGTTGTCTGCCTCTGTCCAAACCTCCAGTTAGGTGTTTCTAAGCCAAACAACGGTTTTTGATGAGATTTGTGTAGGTATATAATTTCGCTATTGTTTATGTAAACTAACGTTATAAAGAGTATATTTTTTTATAATAGGTTTATGTTTGGAAAAAGTCGTCTTCGAAAATGCTGATCCGATCACGGAAACTTACACTGATAGAAAGCTACACTATCACTGAATGTGTACCTACTTGTTGTCCCGAAAAACACTAGTGTGTGCCTATTTTCTGACCCGAAGAATACTAGTGTGCCTACTTTTTGTTCCGAAAAATACTAGTGTGTGCCTACTTTTTGTCCCGAAAAATACTAATGTGTGCCTACTTTTTCTCCCAAAAAATGCTAGTGTGTGCTCACTTTTTGACCCGAAAAATATTAGAATGTGTACCTACCCACTTTTGTCCCAAATAATCCTATACATATTCGTCATCTTTTTCGCAGCCTTGTTCTGCCACCCCCCACATTTTAGTTATTATTTATATAGATATCTAATCATTCAAAATCTATGTTCTCTATTACATAGATTGATTGATTTATCCCATGATCCGATCCGACCAATACATTGTGACATTTAGTTTGGCGTGTTTTCGAGTGACGTCGCCGATTTGTGCATGTGCTGATACCTAACTTATTTGGTACGATATAGTATCTTGATATCAAATACTGGAGCAGAGTGATACTAGACGAGATTGTGAGCATAGTCTAGAATGATGTGTCGGATGTGTGCCATATTCATGTGGCGGGGAATGTAGCGGGCATAGATTTTATATTTCTATGGTAGCGGGTCATGCACACAGTTGCAGACTGAATTTGCGGCATTAATGCTATTCAATCTCGTCAATGAGCTTACTCACTACTATTAAATAAAAAAGTCCAACCATACTGTTTGGTTGTGTATTTATTGCACAGATCAAGTCTAAGCTAGTTTCTTTTAGCTCTTTTCTTTAGCGCGAAGGGGTACCTAGTAGGTACCCCTTCGCGCTTGGCGCAATTTGATAAACGTGCGTAGGTACTACCTACGCACGTTTATCAAATTTATTTAGTCAAAAACATGAAGCTATTAATCTACGGTTCCAAAGCGTAGATTAATTTAATATGGAGAATATTTTCTCGTTAAGTGGTCCATACAAGGTAAGTAGTAAATAAAGGATAGATGTATATGCCATTTATCGTTTTTTGATCTCCTTAGCCGTGCTGGGGATGCCGCAGATACAAAAAAACACAAAAGCTGCAGATATAACAATCTTATTAGGTATATCTAATACACGTTTGTGCCATCTTTTTTTTCTGAATGGGAAATCATCAAATGACTTCTCCAGCTGTGAGCGGAGCGGAAGGGACGGCACGTGTTCCTTGCCTTGCCCTTTGCGTTGCGCGGTGACTCTTTCGAACAAATTCTGTAACCCTAGCTGGCACTGACCCTATGGGGTCTTACGTGTGTACAATCTGGGGATGAAACATTCGGCCCATGGGGTCCGAGTGCTCATCGTGTTTTTAGTTTGTAAGTGTAATGTATCTACCCGTGACCGGCTGGTCTCTTCTTCGGTCAAAAGTCAAAATCAATAGATATAGCCGTTCATCATGAATGGCTATGCTGATTCTGGGCCCAGCAGTGATTAATCCTACTGCCATCGATGTGGTCGAAATTTTCAACGCCCAATTAATTCTTTACTTGTTCCCTTTTATGCTCGTTTGTCGATTTCTCACTATCGATTAGCGAGTGGTTTGCTAATTGCAATGCACTATAATTACCCTTTTTAGTTAAATGTTTATAAACGTTACAGGTTAATTAAACTTAAATTACCAGACAACTTGAATAAAAAGTATTAAGTAAATAGGTATTCAGTGTGCATAGCTAGTAAGTACCAATGACGTAGGTACTTACCTATTATTATGTAAGTTCCACTTTTAGACTGATTTTCGCAGGAGATCATTTAAATCACTTTCTAATCATATTCACTTTCACTAGAGTCACTACATATATTATTTAAACTGCAAATGATGACGTTTATAAGTTTTGACTTTGACTTTCTGACATTAAATCAATGCAAATAAATAAAATTGAAGAGAAGGAACTACAGAGGTAGGTATCCTAAATTTTTTTTAAATGTTTTTAGTCCTGTCGTTTTGTCATTTGATGATTAACCATCCTCAAAAAAAGTCTGTCTCCTATTTATTCCGTCTAAGCTAAGAAACGGCTTGACTGATTTTGACATCACTATTATCACTAGCAGATAGCACATGCTTTAATTAAGAATGTTGTAGCACGAGCGGCGGGCGGCGCGCGGCGGCTACTTTTATTTTAGAAAATAGATTTTAGGTAGTTCGTGCAAAAAAAAAAAAATAGAAATCATGGAATTGTGAACAAAATGACCTGTGTGCGCTTTTGCGAGTTCGATGCGGGCGAAGTCTCGGGCAACAGCTAATAATAAATAAATATTAATTGTCACACTAAATATTATAATTATATAAAGAACGTGTATGTATATATGTAAGTATGTCTCTGTTACAGCAGAATAGCAAATAAACTTCGGTAATCTCAAAATGTGTAGTGTGTGATTGATACTAATTCATCTTTTACCAATATAATTAAATGTACCTACCACGTAACTCAACGCAGACAAAATGAAATAAATGTATTTATTTAAACTTTATGTAGGTACACTAGTGGCACATGGGCGGACTTAATGCAATAAGGCCTTCTCTACCACTCAACCTTTGGGTTAATTAAAAAGACAACACTGTGGTAGGCGTACAAAAAATAAATGAAATACATGTATGTATTAATATGCTAAAATAATAAATATGATTTTTTATAATAATCTTTATGTATAAGAGAACTTATAATAATTATGACAAAGACCAAACTAAGAATGAAAGGCTTTTAAGTAGGTAGTGTTACGGATTTTACGCTTAAGGGCGCATATTCCGAACGGCATTTCATACAAATTTTCAAGTCGTTATTTTCCGAAATGACTAAACCGATTTTAATGAAACTTTACACACGTAAGCAGAATACATAGGTCTAAAAAGTTAATTGAAAACATTTTCGATAAATAGTGTTACAGTTAAATTAGACCCATTTAAAATGTTCCATACAAACATAAATTTCCAGTTATCTTTTTTAAAATAAGACATTTCGAAAATGTGTTTAACTAACTTTTTAGACCTATGTAACCTGCTTATATGTCTGAAGTTTCACTAAAATCGGTTCAGTCATTTCGGAAAATAATGACTTGAAAATTTGTATGAAATGCCGTTCGGAATATGCGCCCTTAAAGGAAAATTTAGACTCTTCTTGATATACTGAAATATCAATTAATAATTGCCATTTCAAAATTGTTGTAGGTAGGCAGGCTTTCGGCTTACCTTCGGTGAAAACGAAAGAGTAATAAATAAGAGCAAGAAGCTCCAAGTAAAATCCTGGTGGCTGATGTTCTACACTGATTGCTTCTTTTAAAACAAGTCATGTATTATTTCCACATAAAAAACGACCTTCTATAGCTACCTAGGTATATTCAAGTATAGACCTTTGGAAATGGGAACGAACTTTTAAAATAATAACTATTCCTTAATTGCCCTGCTGTGCGACTAACATGGTTTTTGTTTGACAAAATCACTACGTCACATTACGAAACTCTTGTGCAAAATTACGTGATTCGAGCAGTCCCAGCGGTTTAGGATTTAAGGCAGCAGGTCTGAGGCACACCAAGTTCGAGATGCCTGAATTTAAAATATATAAAAATAGTTAGATTTTTACAGATAAAATAGGTACCTACCCAAGTACCCACCTTGAATGAAGCTTTCAAGACTGCAGAAAAAAAGATACCTATCTAGGTATTTTTTCTAATATAGGTACCTAACTAAAGTAGGTACATAATTATGTAGGTACTTACCTACTGAATAAAACTTAGTAGCATTCAGTCACACACAACTGTGAGCACATTCATTCCTTTTAAATGACTTTCTTTGAGTCGATAACCAAATCACTTATATCTACATAATTTACTAAACACCACCACTCGATACACTTTTAAGGATTCTTTTGACACAGCTAACTAAATTGATATAGGTATCTACCTAATTTCACTTTAACGATTTTAACACTAAAAGTCATTTGTTATTTATTCTTATTTTTAAATATTCACAGACCAATTCATTGTTTTCTAAATTAATTTTATTCGAACACTGTATGGCCAGTGTCCAGCACTGCGGAAAGCCAATAAGACTGACCGGTTCAATTGGGCAAGTACAGGCTTAGTACAGTCGCAAGCAAGACACTTGTCCCTTTAATGTATATTTTTTTTATAAACTTATAATTTGACTTACCTTAAAATTATTATCTACAAATTAATTCAAAAACATTTATTTGCAAGATTTGAGAATGCACTTTAATTATTTTTCGTTTTGTTAATTTTCTTCAACTTACAAAAAAAAAAACGCCAAAAAAATATAACCGTTTTTTATGACACAAGCACTCAATACGGTGTGTTTCTTGAAATGAAACTAATTTCAAATTGTATTCATTGGAGCAAAAGTCCGGGTGACCTTCCGAAAGTCGCTGCGCTTATTTTGATAAATATTGATTTTATTTGTTTAATGTTTGTATGAGCTTAGTTATAAATTTACTTAGAAACGTTTGAAGAATTTTTTGCAAATTTAGTTTTCGACTGGGCTACTTTCGTGATCGTGGGTCTGGGTCATCGAATATATATGTAGGTAGTTAAAATCATCCTCTATCCAGGCTACGTGTGTCACCAGGATTTTTTTCAGGAAGGTAAACCTTCATAAGTACCCCGCCCGAATAGGATAGGTTTTCTTTGTCGCAGTTAGTGCTATCTCATTATGAGTTCAAACAAACTTATGCAAAAAAGCTTGAGAAGAAAAGAAAAATGTACAACGAACTCGAAAATTTTATACCTTGCCTCCAATTTGCTAGTTTCTCTACTACAACACACTGCATGAAGACTACAACGTACCTACTACTACAATTTGTTTTAATATTTTTGTATATTGTATTGAAATACAAGGGTGAAAAAAAAGGGTGCTTTTTTTTTTCTTTTTTTTTGGATGGGAAATCATCAAATGACCCCTCCCGCCCACGCCCTGGGTGGAGCGGTAGGGAGTGTCAGACTCATACTGACTAAAACCCACCCGTGTTCCTCTTGTGCCTTTGCGTTCCAGGGCCGCGGTAACTCTTTCGAACAAATTCCGCAACCCTAGCAGGCACCGACCCTATGGGGCCCCGTCCCTGGTGCTGACGGCTCCTTGAGACGCGCGTGGAAAACAACGCGTCGTCGACTCAGCCTGGTATCGGACGGCGAGCCACCCACGCTCACCGTCCACAGGCATCAGCCACTGCGCAATAGCACAGCGGCCGACTTGTCACTGGAGGAGGCTGCAATGGGACCATTACTGGCACTCCATTTCAGCCCCCTCCCGAGTATCTGGAGTCGCAGCACCCACAGCAGCAGCGGCAGAAGCGGCGACGGAAGCTACGGCGACCTCTTGCGCTTGGTGGGGTGGGTGTCTGCGCGGGTAAAACTGCTGGAACCCAGGCCTCTGAGGCGGCCAGAACTCTGTCCCTCCGACAGAGTTCTGGCCGCCGCCACGGGGCAGCTCACCACAAGGGTGCGCATGCCCGTGTTATCAGGACGGATGGTGCCCGCCTTGACAAGCTCGGCAGAGCACCCCCCAGTCCTGGCGACGGCGGCCACAGCCTCCTCCTCCCGTCACGGAGTCATCCAGGCCCACTATACGCATGTCGATGCGCTTAGTCGGCCTGGACGCCCGAACCTCGTCCGCGGGTAAGACCGCCCTCAGCCTTTCGGCCAGGGCGTCCGCGAACGGGCCACTCCGCTCCGGCGAGCTCGAGCTTCCGGGCACCGGTCAAATACAAGGGTGCTGTGTTGCTAATTAAATTACATTTATGTAATGAACGAAAATTCTGAGTTTTATTTCAACAGAAGAAAAATGTGCTCTAAAACACGTTGCCGCATTAAACTGAATGTCATCGACGTAAAGTGAACCAGGAAACAGACTAAACGACATTGAAATGCATTTCGTAGATATTAAAATAGTGCAATGAAGAGAAGAAACTTGATCTTGAATTATTATTAAAAACCTGGTTTTTATAAAGGATTTTTAAAAATTCGCTCCCTAAAGGGGTGAAAAAGGGGTTAAAATTTTGTATAGAAGTCCGTCATTTTTAGAGGTAGAAGCCTGAAACTTTGTTTTAGGTTAACGATTAGAAATAAACAATGTTTTAGGCTTTTTGAAAATTCCACCCCTAAGAGGGGTGAAAAAGTAGTTGAAAGTTTGTATGGAGAAACAAGACTACTTAAACTATTGTATTCGAAACTTCACAGGAGATCTTATCAATAAATGAGTAAACTAGTGTTTCAGGCTCTTTCAGAATTCAACTCCTAAAAGGTGGAAAAGGGGTGACAAATTCTGAAAATCAACATGGGTATCGTTTTTATGGTTGATCGAGTCGCTGATTACGAAAACAACAACTATTTCGAAAAAAATGTACAAAAAACATAAAACAAAATAGATAACAAAAAGTTTGCATAAAATTACACCTGATAAAAAATCAACATTTTAAAACAATGAAAATAAACAACCAAACCAATTTTTTTTCAAGTTAATAAAATGGCAAAACCAAAAGAAATACTCAGGTACCTACCAATTTTGTACTGATCTTCAAGTTCTAATCGCTACCAATATATGTATTTACCAATAGCTTTTGCCTGCGACTTCATCCATGCCATTCTACTTTCTTTCTTAGTGCTCGCCTACATTACGCTACGATATAACCGAACTCCACGCGGACGAAGTCGCGGGCAAAAGCTAGTTTTATAATATTGTCAAATGTGATATTCAAATAGATTGCATCTCTACATCCTTATTCCCTAAAGAATAATATGTTCTCAACATGAATGGACTTCTCCATTGAAATCCGTGAAGATCAAGGTAACTGAATAAATCGATCGTAAATGGACCAAAATAATGAAATTGCAAATGAGCATATCATTTAGCAATATATTGAAATCCACAATGACGCGGACGTTTAGATAAATTTGCCCCTGATTTAGTAGTACTAGTATGTCAAGCTCTCAGCAGCTTTGTGATCATCATTTTTTTTTGTTTTTTTTAGTATATGTTTATTTATTTAAGTACTTTATTTTAAAGGAGTTCTTACAGAAACAAACCAATTACAAAATATGTTTTGACTATTTTTATTTTTGGTTACTTAAGATTTTTTTAAAATTTTAGTATAAGTATTTATGTAGTCAGTTGTAATAATAATTAAAAAAGAAAATTACAAGAACAAATAAATTTTCATAAATTGCTGGTTGGACTTTGAAGCCATGGTTCACACATCATGCTTCTTCATGTACGTAACAAATAACGTTTTGACATTTATTGATTGCAGATAATATCCCAAAGCAAAATAGTTTCGGTGGGTTCATGATGTGAAGATGATGTAAAATAGATTCAGTTAATACAAATAGTATTTTATTATGTACAGCATTTAGGTACAGAAAATATATAAGTATTATCATTTTATTTATGTATTTACAGTTACCTATACTAGAAGACGGAAAACTAAAGTAGGTAGCTACCCGCAAAGACACCTTATAAAATGTGAGATATCCTACTTCGTCTAGTTATCAGTACGTAACAGTAGGTAAGGTAATAGTAATTTACGTAAAACAAAAAATATCCTTGCTACTGTTTCTGTGCTCGCCTGTACCTCCTGAACGGGCACTGCCGTAATTCAATACGCGTAGCTAACGCGGTCTTGCGAACGTTGACGTGCTAGCCACTAGTTACACATTCTATTTATTTTGCTTCACTTTCTATCTGTTCCCAATAAAACCTTATAATATTGTCTCCTAAAGGCGAGTTTTTTTTATCAGTAGCTAGCTAACTCAACCAATGTTTAAAATATGAGGAACATTTCGTTAAAGTGCTTTTTTATCAATTACTTAATAGTTTTAACTTATAATATTGATCGAAAAACGCACATTAATAAAATTTTGATGTCCGTAAATTGTTAACCAATGGGTAGTTACCGATAAAAAATCTAGCCTCTAATCTTCTACTTATTCTTACTTTTACTCGGAAACGGGGGGCGGGTTGGATCGAGCAGGGGCGAATTTAAGACTAAAGACTCAGCGAATCGGGCTGGCTCGAGCAAGGGTTGGGGCCATAGATATAATTTTATATTTCTATGGTTGGGGCGGACATTGTCGAGGATGTCGCGTCGGGCCTCGGCGCCGCGGCGGTGAGGCGGAAAGGCGGCGGTCGTGGTTTTTGCACAGTGCTAGTTTCGGCTTTCTTAGAGAAAAGTGACAAATTCACCAGAAGGGAGGACGAGGGTGTAACGCGGTCAGTAAGTTACGTTGATTGACAGCAGTATCGAGGAATCGTTCGGTAATGAGTTTTATAAACTGCTGGATGCTGGGCAATTTTTCGAATAGTTTTGGAGCGTCTGCATCCTGTGGGGTTAACGAGGCTTTGCGTGTGCGAAGACAGCGCAAGCGTACGTCGCAATTTGCATCCGAGTGATAACTTGTTGAGGGTGGTTGTGAGAAAGTGGAGCCGTCCCAGTGGCGTAGCTTGCCCTTGACGGGCCCTGTATCAAAATGTGTTGAGGGGCCCCCCAATAGTATAAAGTTTTTTACAAAAGAAATAAAAAATGCTCCAATTGAATTAAAAAAAAAACATTATTGATTTTGAAACAAATAACTTTAGTTTTTTTTAACTTATCTGAATTGTATATTATTAATTCGGTGTATGTATTGTGATTTTTAAACTAAATGTTTGCACAACACACAGCAGTTATACTTATTAAAAAATGTTAATAACCTATAAAGTATTATGGATAATATTTTAGGAATTTTTGCAGACACACATTCGGGGCCCCTGTAGCCTGGGGGCCCCGTATAATTGATACGGCTGATACGGCGGTAGCTACGCCCCTGAGCCGTCCTAGAGCTAGGCGCCGCGCATTCGGATGCTTCTCGACGGGGTTTATGCCGCGGTTTCGAAAAGGGAACCGCCTGGCTGTTATCGGGGTTAACTATTCTCCATTTCCTGAACCATCTGCTTAAAATTTTTTTAGAAGTTTGGGTAATGTATTTTTTATTTAATTATTTATGGGCGAATGGGGTCAAATGGGCCTTTTTACTTTTGGGGATATCGCTGGTAAACAGCGTAAACTCGAGCAGGTATAGTACTGAGCCCTCGAGGACTGCTCGGATAGAGTGAGAGGAGTCTCGCAAGAGAGCTCGAGACGGTCTGGCACGCCGAGTTACACAGGAAATGACAAAGTTTGACAGAATGACTTATAAATTAAACCATTCTGCTAAACATTGTCGAACGCTTTCGCTGTGTCAAAGAACAAGGCGCCCGGCATCAAGCCAAGCTCAAAGGTGCTCGACAATACGGTGGACTTGTTGGATGCACGAGTGTTCTCGCTCTAAGACTCTTTGATTTGGCACAATTTTTAAGCCGCTTGTAAACAATCCTTTCGTAGATTTTACGAAGTAGACTGACGGGACGGTAACTGGAGGGATCAGACTTGGGCTTGTCTGGGTTGGTTAACAGTTTTCCCAAACATGGCAAGCCCCATGTTTCCACGCTAGGGTGAACATCATGTTTCTTAGTGCGCCATTGAAGCTGGCATTTGATTGGGCGGGGAAGTGTGGAACGCTTTGTCGGTGATGCCATCAGAGCCAGGGGCTTTTCTAGGTTTAAGACCTTTTGATGATATCCTGCCCCTCGTCGTAAGTGACGGGGGGCAGAGGATCATTAGGATCTTCGACTGGTGGGACAGAACCTCTACGTTAGACTTCAGATTGAGAGCAAGGAGAGTATTAACCGTTAGTTTAACCGAGTACTATTGGGAAATGTTTCTATTTATTATAGCGCTATCTAGTGATAACTATCGTAATTTATATCAAAAGGAAATGTCAACTTATTCTTAGTTTCCGATATGCGATAGATGTCGCTAAAATTCACTTTTCATCTACGTTCCGAAATACAGAAATGTCATGCACTCGTGTTTTCACGAATCATGCTTTGTGTATAATTCATATTGAAAACCCTCTTATCGAATTTCATTTTGCACATTATTTCAATGCGTTTCAGAATTGTATAAAGATAAAAATATGGGTATAAAAGATAGCGCATCATGCACTCCTTTTTTATTTACATCAACGCGCATGCTCCGTTTTACGTATCAATCAATACGAATGTAATTTGACAGCAGAAGTAGATGGCGTAGCAGCTTAGCACGTTTCCTCTATCTTCTCGCTCCTTCCGTGACAATTTTGCGAAACGTCGATCTCGTTTTCTATGAAAATTCATCTAAAAAATCACATTAGGGCATGCTCGGTAAAGTTTTTCACACGAAACACCGTGATATAAAATATATAACCGTGGTTAAGTTTTTTTGTGCCAAGTGCAATTAAACAATCAAGATTCCGCCGATAATTCAAAGCCTACCCAGTGGGTGGCTTATTTTGGTAAGTTTATTGCTTATTTCATCATATTTCTTAACAGTATTGATTGGTTTCTAAGTTTATTTATGATACTTCTGCGAGGCATAGCCATATGTGTGGTATTATAGTTGTTACGTGGTAGTCAAATGAAGAGTTCATAGTTCCCTTAAGCCCGTATTTGGTGTCTAGAATAGCGTTTTACGGCGTCGTTTTGCCTTGAAATCTCGGTTAGACGGGTGCTGGTATCGGCCTTTGGTCTTTAGGAATACGAAATGTGTGATTCACCTCTGTATACCGTGACGATATTTACGTCACACCGTATTGTTCTAGTACGTATGCAAGTACGTACTTGATAACACAGGTTTTTGAAAATGCTCAACTGTATTTAATTATACTAACACAGCCACATAAGCAAAATCATCTCAAAATCTAAGAAGCAGTATAGGTAGGTACCTAATTCATGCAACATTGAAGGCTCATCAAAGATTCTTAAGTCTTGCTAGATAATGTTTTTTACAATATTGCTATTCTTTGCATTAGAAAATGTGTCACTATTTCTAATATAATATGTTAAATATTAAGTACTCTTAGATATGAAAGTTATTATAACTCCAGAATTTAAAGCAATATTTAGTCAGGGGATTGTTTCGGAGGTATTTACCCTTTGTTACCAAGTCATCTCGTCAATAATCCGAACACGGGACAGCTATTGCTATATCACCATATGTCATGCCAGGGATGAGAAACATTTGTAACACCTGCCTGTTTATTGAAATCTATAAACCTTATTATTCCAAAAAAAAACAAAGATTAACAAGAGATCTTTGAAGCAGCCATTGAGTACAAAATTAGGATTACAATCCATCTTAATAACTTCCAAAAAAAATTATGAAAACCAAAGACATTCAGGAGGGTCATAAGACTAACCATAGCTGACCATATGACTTGTTGGTTTGGATGCACCTATGGTTGCAAATGCTTGCTAAAACTGTTGTATCACAACAAGATGCTGAATGTCAAATTCAACAGATAGTATCATAATAAAAAGGAAACAACAAGGATTGTCATATAATAGAAAATATGCACTTGAGCTTAATATTCAAGGTTGTATTCCTTTTCATTATAGCCATTAAAAAACATCAGCAAACTGATTATACTGAATAAACATAGCAAAACATGCCAAGCTATTAATTTAAATTATTTTTTGACTCATTAAAAGATTGAATTGCTGTAATACGTAAACTGCTGTTAATTAAATAGTCATTATGGATGCAATCAAAATAAAAATTGTCTTTTCAGTGGAAAAATGTATATTTTTTATACCAAATACCTCATACAATAGGCTGCAGTAATAAATCAGTATGTGCTGGCTTCTTATTTCTATTGAAACTGTACTAGGCCACTGATGTGCAATATGATTGCAACTAAAATTGTTTAAAAAATTGATTTGACAAATCTAAGCAAACCTACTTACACTGCTGCAGTGACATTGGCAACTGATATGTGATTATCACCCAGATAGAAAATGTTTAGAGCTGTTTATTTACATCGTATCAGTCGTCCTATCGTATATGCAAAGTAATAAAGTGTCAAAGAAAGATTATAGTAGTATTTCCATATCAATGTACAGGTTGAATATTTCAAATGTTAGCATTGATGGCTAAATCGAGAACTATGACCATGAGGAAAATATTGCTGTGATTTGTTTAGCAATGTTTTGCCAGTGGTCTAGCGCACTGTACTGCGAACTGTTTTTTCAAAATTCCAATGATGCAGTTTTATGTGGCTTGAGAAAATGTTGCATGATATCAAGTTACAAATATTAAACAAAAATATGACAAATTCAGGACCTCCTGTCTGTAAAAAATCGGTTGTTCTAGCTCTAAATAAACTGATTTTGAAAAAAAAAACCTTTATTATTATAGAATCGCGCCACCAATAAGGGTCAAATTCTATGAAGTAATAATACACAGCAAACTCAAGTGCTCAAATCTACAAGAAATAATATTGCAGTTTTATTTCTAGTGCATTAAAATTTTCTGTAGTAACTAACACTGTATTGACCAATACAAACAAATCAGTCACATATTGGTGTTATAAGTAGTTCCTAAAATCAAACAGACAAACTCACAGAATTCTTTTCAATCTTATAAAGATCCATTATCCTTTACAACCATAAAAAAACAAATAAAACCTTTATTATCAGTACAAATAACCACAGTAGAGCATTCTTTACCCACTGTGACATTTTTGTATAATATTTGATTTCTTGTCACATCTCTTGCCCGTCCTGGCTGTCATTTTGTAAATCTTTGTTGTTATGGGTACTCGTAAGCCATAAAATATTCTTGCCAAGGAGTATCATGGTGTCTAGTTACTGGGTTTTGGAAGTCAGATATACTGATATCAGTCAGAGATATTGATATCAAAATATACTGGTACTCAGCTGTATTTGGACCGGCTAGAAGCTGACCACAACATAGTTGTGAAAAGGCTAGGTATAATGAACATTGTACTTCCTCTCTGTTGTACTCATTGATCAAAGTTCATTACATACTATTTGTACAGCAACGTCATATCTCACATAATAGGACAAGCCTATTGCAATTGAGCTCAATTGAAATTCCTTGTATCAATCAAGATATGGACCATAGTGTGTTTGTGTAAAGACATTCATAAATTAGTACCTAATTAAAATGCAAGTGAATGGATTTATTGAATAGACAGGTTATGGTTTAGTCAGACATAATTATGTAGTTTACTTTTTATATCAAACAACATTAAAGAAGGTCCAATACTTAATCTAACCTAGCTTCGGCCAGCCGTTTTGACCGCATTAATTCCGAAGTTCGTCCGTACGGAATGTACATAATCCCAACTTGGAAAATTCTGGTCTGGATCCAATCTATCTCCATATCAGAATTCATGAAAATTCGTTCTGCTGTTTAGGCGTGATAGATAGAAGTACTTTTGCTTTATTATAATGATTATTAGTATGGGTGGTATGGGTGTGTGATTTCTCTAATCAATAAACCCTTTGAAATGTCTCCTGCTTGCTGACGGCGCGGTTTATGCACCTCTTCCCTTTAGAACTTATTTTTGTTTTAAGTTTAGTTTCTATTTACAGTCATTTTATACTTTGATATATTATTTGCTACGTCTTTTGATATTCATGTTTAATGAAATACTTAAAAAGATTCTGATTTGAGATTAGGTTTTTATGATATTATTTACTTGATATATTGCAGCATATTGATTTATCATAAAATGTATATAAAAAGTGCTATATCGAAACTTTATTTGTATTAATCTTGCAATATTACTGCAAAAGTTACTATTTAAAAATAGTAACTTTTTTACCATTATTTATAATATTTTGTAGAAATGAAGAGGCGTGTTTTATATTTTATTTTTTAACTGCACTTTATGACTGCCATGCATATATTTTTACTAAAATGTATTTTATTTATGTAGCTTAAAACATGCCTAATTTTAGCGGGGTTATATTATCTGGTGCAAACAATTTCTCCCAAGTCATTATGTATGGAGACATATTTGTATATTTATTAAAATATATATGAAATGTGCAACTCATGACATGAATTTGTGCTTGGTATTTCCAAGTGGGTATTATGGGGAGATAGCCAATTTGTGCTAGAACAAAAACAGAATACCTATGGATCTTGCATGTGTCAAAATCTGTTTTGTGTCTTGGTTTGCAATCCCCATTGTTTAAAGGCAGTCATTATGGCAGTCTATTTTGTTTTATTTTCTTTGTCAAACACGCTTTTTCATTTCTTTATAGGTCTGAATAAAAATGGAAAAGAAGCGAGACTCTTTTTTCATGAAAATGAAAAGAGACAGTGACAAACCGTTCAAGAAGAATCATGAAGATGTAGGAGAGCCCAAAAATAAAAGGCAGAAAGAGTTTAATAAGAATCGCGAAGGTCTGGACTTGAGTAAGCAAAGTAAGGAAAAAAAGCCATTTGATAAGAAAGCTTATCGCCTGAAAAAATACAGTAAGAAGTACAAGCTAGAACAGTGGGAGGAACAACGTAAAAAGAGGCTGCTTCGTGAATACCATAAAGACATTAAGAACGATCCCACTATAGGCACTTACAAAGCTAAGGCTTTTGACGAAGATGCTCCTGATGGGCCTCAAGCAGCCGGCAAATATGTACGACATCCCGATTTAGTAGAGAAAGAAAACCTTTTTGAAAAAGAGGACTCTGTATCAAATACAAAGACCAAAAGAGATCCGTATCGCAAAGCAAAAGAGCACTTTAACAAAGTCAAACAGGAGAAATTGGAGAAGCAGCAAGAGATACAAAGAGTAAAAGAACAGAAGCAACAAAAGCTGGACGAATATAAGAAGAAAAAGAATGAACGTTTCAAGAAGTTGAGTAAAAAGACGAAGAAGGGGCAGCCAGTGATGACAGGGAGATTGGAACTGCTTTTAGAGAAAATTCAGAGCAATAAATAGGGTTTTTGAGACTGGTTTTTACAGTTTTAGTAAAATATACTTTTTTTGAGTTACTTTTATATAATTTTAAATTCTACAACTTGAATACATAATGCCAATTTAGAAATCAAATGAATTTATACAATGCGGCTTATTTAATTGTCTTTAATTATCTTTGAACTGTCGAGTAAATAGGAGCTCTTTTGAGTTTACTTCGGTAATTCTGTTGTCGCCACCTCTTACTTGGATCGTTATTTTGATACGGCCATTCTCTTTGCAAATATGAGCACGTGAACATAACCGATTTACGAAGTAATGTGTGATTTTTCGATTACAATGGTAATTTACTCCGGTAATAAGTCCTTTTGTTCTATTTTAATTAGCTCAACGGATATGAGTGATGTGATTCGATGTGATTCCGAAACCGTGAACTCTTTAGTTTATATCGTGCGTTTCTCCAGTTTGTTATGTCTGTCAAGGCCTGTTTGTTATTCGGAACTGATGTTTTTCGTTTGATCAAAATAAAGTTGTGATTCTTGTGAGTACTAAATTTTTTATTTTTATAATTATTGTTTGTTTTGTAAAGGTCTACGAGCTTTAGAGCGTTTATGTTTAACATCATTATCTTCCTGCTTTTTTCTCATGTTACTTCGGGTCACTGCAACACGTTTTTTCCTTCTATTCGCGTCTGTCAACCGTTATTAGCGAGATCGCTATTTATCTCCTTATGTAAACATTTAAAATAGCACATTATTGTAATCGATTCCCGATTATCCGCATCCAGCTGCTACTCCACCTAGCATAGCCCATCAGTTTAGCCTTCTCTCTACTATCTTTGGGTCGGCTTTTATAGCTAGATGCAGCTGAATACCAGTATTATATTTGGTGCGACTGTAACTGGGCTTCACAATGCCTCATTACAAGACTGTTTGTTAGCCTCCAGGCTTCTTTCTTTCCACAGCGTAATCTTATTTGCTAGAATTCGTAACTATATATGTAATTTAAAACTTTACAAATAAACGAAAATAATTGTACTTCCAGTGGCGGATTTGGGATCTCGTCACGCCCGTAAGCCATGCCTTATTTCCGTTCAGAAGTTAGCCTTGACCTACCTATTGGGAGGATCCGTTGCCTCCCTTCACCCAATTTAACGTTAAGCTTTTTAAATAACTTAAAATGTGGCTTAGGTCAAGATTTAAACGCAGTCCTCAAAATTAGGCATGTTTGGAGGTTTTAAGATTAACTTACCACGGAAGATTAAAACCGCGATTAAAAGCATCCAATATCCTTATTTTACCCATGCCTCGGCTTGGTCTACCCGCAATCCTATAAAATTGATAATAGATATTAATCAAAGGAATTCAACATTTAATTTGAAATCCATTTAGGTTTCATTAAATTAAAATATCCCAACATAAATTTCACATAGCTTCAAACCAAATAACAAGAGTAGAAACATAATGTTGAGAATTTAGAATACTCTTTATTATGTACACCATATAAGTTACAGAAAAGATAGATGATGAAAATATTACATATGGGGACACAATGAGCGACTTTATCGCTAAAAGTTATTCTTTGAAGACGCTCTTTGGATGGATTTCAAAGAAAGAAAGTGGTTTAAGTAGTACTAGTAACTATTCTTTGGAAGTAATTCCAAAAGGTAGTGTTTCCTAAATCAAAATTTGTTAGTGGCGCCCAACAAGGTAGCCAAAGTGTGTCTCATCCATCATGCAAACCGTGATAGCGTGATTCAGGTTTTGTCATAGTTTATTTATTTTTATTTCAGTTGCACTAGTAATCAATGTAGATTTCGCTACATGCCTCCAAGTCTAAAAATTTCGTACATACTGCGGCTGGCAAAGTTCATGCGTTGTTCAAGTTGAGAGTCACTAGTCTAGACGCTGCGTCGTTAATAAACAATAGACCGTCAAATAGGATAAACAAATAAGAATCTTAATTATAGGGATTTGTTGTTTCCTACTGATAGCACAGATTGCTCGTATCAAAACTGATGGCCTTGTTCAAACTTCAGATAAGTAGGAAATTGGGTAAAACGCCATTTTGTTTCGCTATTAAAGCTGTTATGATTTGTTGACAAAAATAACTAACTATTTCTTGTTACAATTTAAATTACATTGTCATTCAATTGACGCATGAACAAATGATTAAAGCACCTATTTGATAACAGGCCAAACACCTGACTCAGAAGATGACCCTATAATCTTAAAAGATAAATTCGAGAATATAAACAAACAAAATGGCGCCTCCAAAAGATAATAATTAAATAATGGCGCCAATTAGCAATTTGACAGTTGACATTTGGACCACAGATAAATAAGATAATATTTCTACGGTACAAACATTGACCTTTTGATAAAATTCAGGATAAAAATGATCACCATGGTCTGTCGTGATTTGATTTATAAATAAAGCTATTTTTTTTGTACCTACTGTTAATCAGGTTGAACAAGTTAACGACAGTTCCTCCGGGATTGATATAGATAAGCAGCGGCCATATCTAGTAAAGGTGATCGTAAAATATTATGTAGACACTCTGGATAAAGAATCACTTGACGTTATGCCATTGCCGACCGAGTCTGTTTACACGATACCTACGTACCTATATCTTGGCTTTTCTACATATTTAATCCCGGAAGTTTTAACCAAATGGATGAAATTCGGAACATTACGCCTGTATTCCCTGAGTGCAGGATTTTCGCCACTGACGTCTGATGTCCATGTATCAGGGGAGCGAGAAAAAAGATCTCGATTAGTAGGTATAGGCTGCATAATAATGTTGATTTCATGCTTAGAAAATGGTGTGAGGGCATGTGTACAATTCAATCTGCCGAATCATACATCTATTTGAGAAAAACAATACCTACGCGTATCACTTATCTGATTTGTTATATCCTTGATCTCATGAAGATCCTGAAAGAACTTTCTATTAGATTAATAACTAGCATCACCCCGCGGTTTCACCCGCGTAGTTCCCGTTCCCGTGGGAATATGGGGGATATAATATAGCCTACATATGTTCACCGGAGATAGTGTAGCTTCCCAAAAGTGAAAGAATTTTTCAAATCGGTCTAGTAGTTTCGGAGCCAATTCAATGCAAACAAAAACAATCAAATCTTTCCTCTTTATAATATTAGTGTAGATAATTCTCGGGAATTTAATGCAAGTTGGTGCCTTGTAACAGGAAGGTAAACTTCATTGATAGAAACGTTTTAGTCAAGAAAGCAGTCGATCTTGTTATTTGCGGATCCTACGTTCCTAAAAGTAAGACCACAGGAAGATAGGCATAGTGAAGTCCAAGTAGCCTAGAAACTAAAGTAGAATTCGGCTCCCAAGCATGCGGCCCGCAGTTACATTTGTGCAGCCTGCGATATAGTAAACAATTTTAGTAGATAAGGACAGTAAAAAAAATGATATTGTTAACTTTTTCTATATCTCATACAATGCTACCTACGTTGGTAATATCATAATTTCCAATTGGATAGCCAACACCAAGAAACACTTGATTATAGTTCTGAAAATCTGATAATTTTGAATTATACATAGGTATTTCAAATTTCAGTTAGTGTTGTATTGACATACACAATGTATGGGACATACGCATTTTCACAGCTCATAAAAATGTCAGTTGATTGGTGGTGTCAACTACCAATCCACGAATGTGATGCCCGTATTTCACTATGGGACTCTCGATCAATAAAGTGATACTACCACGGAACTGAAGTATTCAGTTGTCTGCACTCAGGATTCTATCAGATACAAAAGACGATAGTTCCCCTACAGAGTTCTACCACCAAGTTTCTTGAACAAAAGAACCCTGCATTGGTTAAAATTGTTCAGTAAAACGGGATCCACATTATAGATAAACCATACGTGTTATAAATAACCTGGCATGTGTGTGAAGGTCACGCACGAGTCCCACGCTCCACGCGTGTCAAACTGCGACATACGATATTTTCGATTGCGATACGCAAATATAGACCTCACATGCAACTGTGTCCGTTACCCAGGCCAGATGTTGTCGAAAATGGTCATTTGAATCATATAGATAATTAGTTTTGCGGCTTCTGTAATTGTTGCGCAGATTTTTAAATTTGTTGCGCTTATAGTTTTTTAATTATTTCACAAAAACATTTCCTGCTGGCGTAACGTTACGCCAGCCAGACCTTTTTCTTTCTAATAGGAATATTTAAATAAATATTAGCTATAAAATTAGTTGTCTAGATGAAGTAAATGTTGTGCCTTATTTTGTATTTGTTCTTTCTTCGGTTGCGAAGTTATTCGAGATTTTGCTGGGGTAACGTTTTTGGTTTTGCTAGATCTTTGAAATGGTTAAGCGGATTCTTATCATATTTTGTACATGACTTCTTAGGACTTAGTTTAAATTTGTTCTACAATAATAAAACCAAAATATTGCATATCTTAAAGGTTATTTCATTAAACAGAAAAACACTTCAATTGGTCCCAGCACTCTCAATAAGAAGTCTAACGACTTATTTTAAACGTTATTTTAAAGCTTGTAACTGCCTTCAAATGTATGTGAAGTTTCATTAGTATTCTGTAAGTATTTAACAAGTTATGATGATATTCAGTTCTTCACGAGCACGGTCTTGATGCGCGCGGTGTTATTTGGCCACTGGATTAGATATATGAACTGAATGTTATGTCAATTATTAGTTTTTTAGATCAATTGTATATCAGTAAATTTTAAGCTCAGTACATTGGATAATTAATGAGATAATACGATTAAAGTCATTAGGAAGTGAATGACCGTGTTAACCCGACCAAGTTTAGGTGGTTACGAAAAAGCGAAAACGCAGAACATTATAATATCTTTTGAAATGTTTAGTATAATACACCTTACAATTTCAGCACAGACGCGTACACTGTTAAATACATACATAATATAATATTATCTGTACTATGAAAACATTATTATTATCTTCCCAGTTGCACAAACTTATCAGAAATCACCGTTAGAGCATGCCGTTCGATGGAACGCGGGAGGGGTGGGATGAAGGGGTAATACATTGTTTGCATAACGTACTAAACATGCTCCACATAATTCATCTTGTAGAGTGCGCGTGCGCTTCGGCAGTTCCGTTTCCTGTCCCACCAAATAATACGTATAAGACTGGTGGTTTTAATTGGTAAAAATAACAAATTTGAAAAAAAAATTGTATAGTTTTCCGCAGAACTCGTGTCGAATATATATTATTACATTAACACCCGTGCACTTTCATTGTTTTGTCAACACTAACCCGACCGGTCTAATTTAAGGATAGGAAAGGGAGAGAATGTCAGGTAAACCAATAGGATTTACGCAAATAACACAATGTCACTCTTTTGTTAACTACCAGCATCGCCGGCGCTTCCCGCCAGAGTTGTTATATTTAGTGTAGGTAAACATAATGAAACAATGATAAACTTAGGATACGTTTTATAATTCATAAAAAAATAGAAAAGAATTTTGTAAAATAACGATTAAATCTAACGAAGTAACTAATTTAAAAGTAAACTACGAAAAAACATATTTCTGCACAAATCTTTTTAGTGGGACGAATGGCACTAATCGAAGAACATATTCCGATTCGTCCCCTCTTGAATTAGGATTGGGACGATCGGGATCAAATTAAATATTATTTTTGTAAATTCCCGTTCGTCCCCCTCGGGGGACGAAGTCGAGGGGACAAACGGGAATACACCGAAATGATTATTTTACCTGTCAATAAAAATTCTTTAATAATCATGTAGTTTTTTAAAAAAACTTTTTTACATGTCTGTACTAATTTTGTAACACTATCCTACATATTTTAGAAGGTACCATAATGTTCTGCGTTTTCGCTTTTTCGTAACCACCTAAACTTGGTCGGGTTACCACGGTCATTCACTTCCTAATGACTTTAATCGTATTATCTCATTAATTATCCAATGTACTGAGCTTAAAATTTACTGATATACAACTGATCTAAAAAACTAATAAATGACATAACATTCAGTTCATATATCTAATCCAGTGGCCAAATAACACCGCGCGCATCAAGACCGTGCTCGTGAAGAACTGAATATCATCATAACTTGTTAAATACTTACAGGATACTAATGAAACTTCACATACATTTGAAGGCAGTTACAAGCTTTAAAATAACGTTTAAAGTAAGTCGTTAGACTTCTTATTGAGAGTGCTGGGACCAATTGAAGTGTTTTTCTGTTTAATGAAATAACCTTTAAGATATGCAATATTTTGGTTTTATTATTGTAGAACAAATTTAAACTAAGTCCTAAGAAGTCATGTACAAAATATGATAAGAATCCGCTTAACCATTTCAAAGATCTAGCAAAACCAAAAACGTTACCCCAGCAAAATCTCGAATAACTTCGAAACCGAAGAAAGAACAAATACAAAATAAGGCACAACATTTACTTCATCTAGACAACTAATTTTATAGCTAATATTTATTTAAATATTCCCATTAGAAAGAAAAAGGTCTGGCTGGCGTAACGTTACGCCAGCAGGAAATGTTTTTGTGAAATAATTAAAAAACTATAAGCGCAACAAATTTAAAAATGTGCGCAACAATTACAGAAGCCGCAAAACTAATTATCTATATGATTCAAATGACCATTTTCGACAACATCTGGCCTGGGTAACGGACACCATGCAACTTCTACGAAGTGTTTCTCGTTCTTGTATCGGATACATGGACGTTGTTGCTAGCCCGCCGTTATAGGGATAATTTGCATATGAAACGGGCCGTGATGAGAAAATTTAAACCCTGTTCTATCTTATTTTTGATATATGTAGCTGACATGTAAAAAGCGGATCACTGAATTTCTACCAAAAAAATTGTTGTTTTAATATCCTGTAGGTTATAGACTGTCTCTTTCACGGCTATATTGACGGACTTTCGCTTTTAGAGAGACTATTTTTTCCTCGTACTAACAAACACTGAATAATGCACTAACAATATACTTTTTCGGTTTACACTAGTTGGCTTGCCGCCAACAATAATCCCAGCACTATAAAGTTTATATGATTATAATGACCAGGTATAAGACTTAATGAAACTGCACTGCAGATGCCACAAAGTCTAAGACATAAGATAAGGGGTTTAGGTTAAAGGAGGTTTCATTATTTTCTTATTTACCTACTTAAGAACTCGTTATATTATTATTATGTCATTGCTCAGAAACGCGTCCTTATCAAACCGGGATTGTGCTTTATGATACAATTACATACATGAGTTTGGCACGTGTTCTCGTTGAATAAACATTGGTTTTAGATATGGAGGTACAGGGCTGGTAAACATGATTTTCTAATTACAAGGAATTGTATCAATAAACAACTAGGTGTTAAATATCTTATATTGTTTTTACTCAGGAATAATAATATTGGGAGAGAAATGGGTAAGACTTATTTTTCCTGGTTGCCTTGCTCCAGTAATGTTTATTCAGGCTGGCTTAGAAAGATACATTCAGTAAGTCAATATGACTATGAGCCACATCATCTCCCTGCCCTTATCTCATTTTACTTGGAGACTGCGTAACACGTTTCCATTCTCCCTTGTCAGCATGGTATCAGTTACTCCTGTTTCTTTCATGTATTCCACTCAGGCAATCCACTTTTCTTTGGCCTTTTTCTCGCTGAACCACTGTTTAAAAGTAAAAATGGTTCTTTCATTTTGCTAAAACTCACTTTTACCTTGAAATAACGATTTGCAAAATCTGTTCATCCTTTCAGATCATCGTATGCTCAAACATGATATAAACAGAAACTTAATAAACAACCGAAGGACACCCATGGACAGAAATCGACAAAAAAACGTTCATATGTATCACTGTTTGTACTTATACCCGACATGGCTGCTTTATACAAAACTAAGTCCAATTACCTATGCCTTGGCAGAGTCTCATCAATAAACTATCGAAGTGTCTCGTCTCCTCTGCTTACACTTGGTTTCCGTAAAACTGCGGCCAATGATGTTGACGTAAACATGCCTTCCGTACAAACTGGCAGTTTTGTTTCCGTTGGTGAAAACCAAAGTGTAATATGGCATCCGCAGCTACTGGCAAGCACTAGTAGACAGTAGTTAATGAAAGAATTCAGCTTTGAGCCTTTTACTTCGTCTTCTTCCTGGCATATCTTGGTCTGAAGTTAGACTCGTAAATGACAGCATACATTTTGCAAAGCTCTTTTTCAATTTTTTTTTTGGTAAGTGGCCATATGGTACGTAAAACAGCACATTTTTTAATTTTAATGCAAATAGAACGTATACCTTTTCCAGAGTTCGGTGAAAAGAAATAAAATACAACATTACATAATGCACACGATAATGGTTGGTCAAATAACGACGGGTAAAGCGCTTATTAAACTATCCAATTTTTAGGAAGCCAATTTAGGAAACAGGATAGTGTAATTGAAGTTAGAGGCCGATTTAGTTCGAATTCGTAAATTGTATCCGATTTAGGTTTCCTAAAAATTGGATAGTGTAATAAGCGCTTTAAGAACACAGTTTTGTAAGATATGAAAATGTAATCTTTTATTACTGAGCATTTAACACACAATTTTATAATCATATTATCGTTCTAGGAACGTGATATCATATTATCTACATAATTATGTGCCTAGATGATACATTGCATTCTCAAACATAGGATTTGTTATATTATAAATGTCAATAAAATATTTAAATGAGTATTTGCCTACAGCTTACAGTCTTGTTTAACGTGAATTATACAATTTTCTGGAATATTTATCGCTGCATGACTAAAAGGAATCTTTAAAGTGGATACCCATTCATTAGATTGTAGTTGCCTGCAGGTATGTTGGCTAGCTACGTCTATTTTTTGCCGCAATGTCCTACTATATGTATAGATCTTTAGTACAAAGGTCTGAAGGCCATAGCTCACAATTCCAGTAAGCACCCTGCTTAGCCTCTCGCGTCTAGGGAACGATGCAAATTGTAAAAGTGTGCACCTACATAAATATTTTGGCGATGACTAAAATAGTGCGCAATGTACTTTTGTTCTTAACACACGAGTTATTTTGAAGGTATCCCAACAAATTTCTGACTATTTGTTAAATGGAGATACCTAGTTCAATAATTTTTTCCGGCTTGAGGCCTGAATTGTACTGCTATTCTGATTAGTGATTCCTTATCATAATAGCTTCTAATGGATTTCTGAAGCTGTCCAAAAGCACAAGATTACTGCCAAGATTAGTAACTTCTTTCAGTACTCCTACCTTCCCAAACTCCTACCTCGTTCGTACTCTTTGCAACTGTAATTTTTACCAAATACTGATACAGTACTTACGCATTGGAACTGTTTACAATAATACCAATCTGCTTCTGTTATCATTTGCGCGATTATTATAATAACAACAAAAATAATAAGCAACTAAATAGGATAGTCTGTGTCACGTGAAGAAATGGATAACACATTTTTTATAAACCAGTGACCCTAGCGACCTCGTCCGTATTTGACGAAGATGATACACATTAAAATACTCACTTGAAACCAAGAATCTCGCGTTTAAGTAGTCAATAACTCACTATTGTTTTTTCACCAAATTTCTTCAAAATTCGGGCGTAAAAGCGTGCCAACAAACTCACCTTTTCATTTATAGTTTCATGTTATTTGGGTGATCTGGCGTGGATGATCTCTCACTTCCGTCTGTGGTTCAGTCCAAGGTCAGAAGCGAGAATGCGTGGAATGAAGTTGCCTCTTTTTGCGAGGAGGTGGTGCAAGCAAGGACCTCCTTGCACCACCTCAGCCACTTGGCTGAGGGGAAAGAAAGCATACCACTCGCAACCGCACCAGAAGGGCAGTCGGGGGATTTGGATTCTGTTACAAGTTGTATATTTAAGTCTTTTCGTCAGTCATTATTGCTGAAAGAACGTCCCAAAGCAGGTTCAGCAAAGTGTAAATACAGTCCTCTCAAATTAAATAGATGTCGGAATAGCTGAGCTGTATCATTTTCTATTGGTCACGCGCGACCGCACCCCCGTCAGACAATCACAGATTAGCAGGCCAAAGGTTATCGAGTCGGGAATTGCAGTCGATATTTAGAATTTTGTTTACAACGATTTATTTGTGGGAATTTCCAAATGGAATGATAACAAGGTCCTTTATGGATATCTTACATCTGTTGAATGCTGGTTTTAGGATGTTCAGCATGGTTGGTTATTTTACCGAAGTGTTACGATGTATACAGATGTAGGTACAGAGCTAGACTTATCTTTAACACGACAACCTGTGGCGTTGTTCTTCTCCCCTTCGCGTTTCTTTTTTATTATTTTCCTTGTGTGATCTTCAAGCATCGTTGCCTTGGTGCTTTTATTGTGGTCGCCACTGTTGATCCTGACTTACAGAAATTTCAATGGTTGGATGTAGTGGGGGAGGAGGATTAGATGCCTACATTATTCAATGTAGCCTCATCATCAGACGTCCATTGCTGGAAACTTGCAGCCTTTAGCAATTGATTAAATTGTAATAAAACAAACAAAAACACAATTTAAGACTTTTCTAACAAAGAAAAAAGCAAATACGAATCTATTACATTAGAAAATAAGCAAAATGTGAGTTTCTATAGCAACAGGCATACCACAAAATGATAGTTCAACATATTTGCTCGGGATGTTTATAAATCTCTCTCGCATTGAAGGACTTCTGGGTGCGGGAAGCGGGGCCGATCGATCGGGGAGGTTAAGGTCATATTAACGTTGCATTGCTGACCTTCCCCCGCTACCCCGCTCTACACATCCTTGCCCCGCGATGTTACAGCTATCAAATCGGTAGTCTGTCGTATAAATACGAATTTAAATAAGTCCCTATGGCTAACGCATTTTGTTTTATTTTCATTTAATATTTAGTAGCTGTAAGTAAAAACAATGTAAAAAGGCGGACTGAATGCCAGACGACCTTATGGTGCTGTAGAGACAACAAACAAAATCTTTAAAAGAGGACAACAAAGTTTTTCATACATAACATCATTTATAAAATGTTATTTAATTTTGCCATAAAAGAGATCATTATTAAATTATTGATAACAGTCATAAAAGTCGTAGGTAAATTCAACTGACGCCATAAATTAATAATTCAGAGTCGATAATTTGGGCCTCCTAACAATAAACAAGAAGGATTGAAACTAAATAACAAATTGTATTATTGAAATCACATTTGTTTATTTACCAATTACTTAGTGGTCAAGATAGCAGATAGGAGTAAATGGTTGTTAGGTCATGTTCGGTTAGGTTCAAGGGCAATAGGAAAGGTTCTGCCAACATGGTCTCATTGAGTAAAAATTGTCTTTATATGATTTTTTCAGACTCGGTAGCTCTTTTGAATTCCTTCAATAGTCTAAAGGGCAGATAAATAAGATATTTGAAGGCCACGCCCTGCGACGCAATAAAATCAAGATTAAAAGCATTGAACTCGTTTTATAACAGTTTTTACAATTATCACGACATTAACATGTTTTCCTTAACGTCTAATCAACTTAATACTTCGTGATTAGCCCAAACTAAACAATTGAGTGAGTCTTACCGGTAGGAAGCACACGGCACAGCCTGGGCTCGTGTAATTAACGTCACCAAAGCGGTTTGCAGCAGTGTAGACGAGGTTTTACAATTACATCAGGCTAATAGTACTATCGCTCGTGATAACTGGGCCATCCCACGAATCCTGATAACGCACCGCATAAATACAGGAGCGGCGGCCATTTTTTATCAGTTTGCCGCCATCGCTCATCTGTTACAGTACGAATTTTCGTTCGGAATTCAAAGTTTCGTTTTCTGTTGCTCTTGCAACGTGTTCGCTGTTTGCGTTTATTTGTTTCGTTGTTTTAGCAACAACCTCAGGTTGTTGCTTTAAAGTGGAAAGAAAGCTTTGAGAATTACGCTATTAAAGGTGAGTTTTATCTTTATTTTATTACAGTTATTAATTTAGTATAAAATATTTAATTCGTTCGAAAAAAAAAAACCTGATTTCGATGAAACACTCTCTGAATTTATATAAATATGTTTGCGCAATATATAATAGTTTGAAGTGTCGTTGTTTTCGTCGTTCTTTTTTTAATATAAATGGTTCGAATAAGATTTTTCTTTTACATGGCTAAAAAGCATCGTTGAGATGACAGCCTTGTTCCATCTACTACTAAGTGGGATAAGCCTCTTTCCTTTTGGCTTTGGAACTAACATTAAAACATTAATACATCAGAAATGATTAGGCTAGTAACCAACCAGAATAGCTGATATCAACAGCTACCCATTTCTTAATTACATTTTGGCAGCATGGCGAATTTTACTGATAAACTTAATTGCCGTACAGTTTTGTTTTTTTTTTTCATTTTTTTTTTCATAATTAGCCGATCCGTTAATCATTAATTTATAAAAGCATTATTTAGGTACAATCAAGCTTAACAGCACGATTGTATTCAATTAATGATTCTTAAATCAGAAAGAAGTTGAATTTCAGTCGAGACATACTTCTGATGGTTTTTGCCTAGTTTTTGAGTTACTTAGAGCCATCAGGCAAAACAGACATACATATTATAACAACAATTTTTCAAACAATCCCAGTTAAGCTAGAGCTTCCTCTGACCTATTCTCATAACGGCGCACCATAGCTCGATGCACCGCGTATGCTACAAATGGTCAAAGCTTGTAACGATTAACCCCAGACAGGTAGGACATAGTTGCTAATAAATGGAAGACAATAATGTTAGAATGCTGCAATTCCGTGAGGTGACAAGAGTTTACAGGATTCAGTAACTCGATTAACTGTTTATGGCTGAACATCTTCTTCGTGTCGTGAAACGACAGGAACAGATTTGACCGGTTCAAAACATAGCCACTTCCATAGCATCGGTACTAAAATAACTATAAATAAGTACATAATAGTAGGTAGGTATTATTTTGCCTATTGTCGGATTGGGTCTAGACACTATAGGTGCCTTAATTTCTGTAACCACCTTAGTCATTGTGGTGTAGAAACAGTTCAACGTTGGAAAAATAACTGGGCCTAATTATCGAAATTGGCCAAAAATTCCTAAACCAAAACGGTCACCGCATACATAATCTAAAATGGCGGGGAAAATATGTAATATACGTAATGGAATTATCTTTTTCCACATAACATTGACCTTGCGCGCGCGCTGATTCAATACGGTGGATAGTGACGTCACAATGTGTCTGTCACGAAGCGATTCTCGTGAAATCTCCGTTCAATGACTGTTAGTTTACTGATTTATTGGTTGTATGTTGATTGGGTTGAATTTCCTTGATGGAAAATGTGCTTTTAATAGTATGTAGCTCGACATTTGATATGATTAAAAATTGGTAATAAACGCTACAAAATTGCAAGATTTCTGACAATAATATCGATTTTTATCCTATATGACAAAGCATCTTTTCAAAAATATCAAATTTCGTGAACTAATATTTTTTTGTATTACCTACAAAGGTAAAATGTGAACTTGAAACATAAAAAATATTTTTTTTTTCTTTAAATAAGATATCCCTACACCGGATGAAAGATTCCCGGGACTTAAGCGCTTATTACACTATCCAATTTTTAGGAAATCTAAATCGGATACAATTTACGAATTCGAACTAAATCGGCCTCTAACTTCAATTACACTATCCTGTTTCCTAAATTGGCTTCCTAAAAATTGGATAGTGTAATAAGCGCTTAACTAAATTTATTTTTCTCCAATATTCATCATTTTCCTCATTGCAAATACATTCTTTATCTAAGAACTAATGTCAACAAAACGTACTTGTATAAAAGTTAATTGGTAGTAAATAGATTCAATTGATACCACTTATCATTGTTGCCATGTATGATTTTGGATGTAAATTCAATTTAGGCACGAGTATTTGTAGCGATAGGACTCGCTAGTGCAAAACAATCAAGAATACAGCTGTTAGTATAAAAGTGTTAATGACAGTTAACACTTTTATACAACAGCTGTATTCTTGATTATTCTAAAAGTGCTTCTTTTTTTAGTAAAAATACACTTTGGTTATAAAATGATTTTAATAATAAATATAAAAAAATCTTGCATGCTTGTTATTCTACATTCCAACTTAAAACACAGATTTGTTGGTGGGGACTTTGATACACTTTCTTCGTTCTTCCGAGCTAAAGTACCTACTAGGAAGTGGTGACGGGCGGAGTTTTTGAGAGAATGTCTCAGCCTCATTTTAATCAATTATGGCTTTTGATTTCCACTCTTTTCGCAGCCAGTTAAGAAAAATACAAAATCACGACATAAATTAGTGTAGTAGTAATAATTAGTAAGTAATATCTGTAATATTGACAGACATGTTTCGCTGACCGTACAGTACAGAGTAGGTACCGAGAATGAGCAATGAGCACGCTACAAATACATTTGTTCGAAAGTTACCGCGGCCCTGGAACGCAAAGGGCACATGGAGGAGCACGGGTGGGTTTTAGTCAGTAAAAGTCTGACACTGCCTACCGCTCCACCCAGGGCGGGAGGGGTCATTTGATGATTTACCATCCAAAAAAAAAAAAAGGGGTCCAGTAAATTACTACGTACTTCATTAATGGACTTTGATATTCAATCAATATTTGGGTATCAATAGAAACAAAAACAATGTGAAGACGAATTCGGGTTAGTTCAACAAAAATGAATTTTAAATTACTAGTGCATCGTGTACACCTACCACAGTGTAGTCCTTTTAACCCAAAGGTTGACTGGTAGAAATGTCTTGTTGCATTAAATTCGCCCATGTACCACTATTGTACATAAAGTTTATACTTAATTAAATACTGAAGGAACCACTAGCTTCAGCCAGCATCTTCGCCCGCGCGCATGTCGGGAATCATCCCATGGGAACCGCGATAAAAATCCTATGTCCCTAAACCCATAAATTCCTCCATCTTAAGTTAGGTCGTGGTCAAACCTTGTGCTAAGTTTCATCTTAATCGTTTAAGCGGTTCAGGCGTGACTGATCAACAAACATTCAAACATATAGACTTTCATATGCTTATAATAGTTATAATATCTTAGCTGTAAAATCATACAGCGAAATCAAAAAGATTGATAATGTGGCGCAATTACTATGACACACCTGTTTATTAACAAGTAATTAATAATAATAACCAATTATTAATATCAACCGTTGATATCTACAAAGATTATTAGGTACTACAAAACTCCGTCTGGAATTAATATAGTATGATAATCTCAAAATTATGTCGGAAATAGAAGTCAATCAGTAATTTTTTTCTTGAGTCTGTTGCGAACTCGAAGATAAGATTATGAATCGATAATTTTACGATTCTTCTACTATGTATTAATAATTTCGTGATTAAAAATTGTAACTCGCGTTAGATCATGACTTGATTGGATTGCCGTGCGGAGTGCCCTAATGAGTGTGATCGATATGAATTGACTTTACATATCGTTTTAATCGTCATTATGTCTATTAAATTTTTCTGCCTAACAATATTTGTTGGGATCGGCTTCCAGTCTAACACTGAACACACATGAAGTAAGCTGTCAAGCCGTAAAAACAAAATAGAATGACAGTTGACTTCATGATCAATCATCGCACTGCAGAACAAGTATGTTTATTAATATTCAAAAACCTTAGGATTCCTTAGTTTAAAGGAATCCTTTAAGGTACTTAAAGGAATAATGTTGCAGTTTCAGTAGATTTGGAGTCGCTTATGTATGACACTCTACAAACTTTAACGTCACTTACTTCCGCACGTTAAAACTATAAGTACTATTCTAGTGACATGATTGCATTAGTGCAACTTGCTTCACTTATGCTATATTTAGTTCATTTTTCAAAATATGTAGGTATTGCAAAAGTGACAGTCATAGACTACTATTTATATACTAGAGATAGACTGGCAACTTAACTATTTCTTAGGCAGCGCCATCTAGTTACCAGGACATACACTATTCAGCTGTCAATATACCTACATAGTAGTACCTATGTATAGCTAATAAATTCAACCAAGTAGAACAATGTAGAATGGTTGAAAATTCTGTTGCAGTAAAACAATGTAAAAATTCAAATCTAAATTTTGAATTTGTTAGGTTTAGTTTTACTACAACAGAATATTCAACCATTCTACATTATTCTACTCGGTAAAGCTAACTCATTATTATAATAAACATGTTGTTTCGGGGATAGTAAAACAAATACCAATTTTGGATGTTCATAATTATTATTGCGTAAAACAAAAAATTACATTCATTATAAAAACTAAACATTCACTTCAGTACCTTGGCACACAACACTTGTTTCGAGACATTGTTATTTAAACACAAAACACTTAACTAATATGGTCCAAACTCCAATTTACGGAGGGCCTAAGCAGTTCGGTTCGATAATCACGGAGGAAGAGGAACACAGGGGGCTCAACTCGACGGGATTTAGAAAGAACAACACTATAGCGAACTAAACTCACGTAATTTACACTCAAAATCGGGAAACGAAGGAAATTATTACAAAAACATGCGCAACCGCAGAAATTTTTGTAATGACAAGAAGTTTTAACATTGCCCTGTAGCCTGTAATGAATTCTACTAATAGTATATTTTTTTTTATCAATATTAACAAAGTATTAAAAAAATACAACGATTAATGAACTTTTAAAAATGCAAAAAAAACAATAAATATATTAACTAACTCACAATAGATCAAAATCAAAGATTATGCGCTTCCCCTTTTACTAACATATACTACCAATTGCTTTATGGATATACGCTGGCAACACTATCCATTTTTAATCTATGTCCTCGTAGATAGATGGCGCTGAATATCCAAAAATTAAAATGTATAGCAGTTGCCACCCTGTGGTGACAGTGTTGCACCGGAGGAGCGATATGATCGGTTAATAATAAAAACATTGGTTTTTAATTCAGTTCGACAATGGTTCAAATTCTCTAAATACATTTCAATAAATCTTAATAGCAATTTCATTCAAATATACATATTTTATATGGTATAATGTTTCCTAGAATCTACTTGTTCCTGTACATTATTGTGACACACTATAATCATGAAATTACACGTTTCCTATGTCGTATGCATTAAATATGCTACAGTGTAGATAGGGTTGCCAATTACCTATTGGCAGTGTTGGGCACAATTGAATTAATTTTTTAATTGTAGATGCAAACAATTACAATTTTTATTTCAACTAAATTAATTGCAATTAAATTAATTCAATTATTTTGTAATTGTGAAATGCAATTAAAATCAATTGCAATTAAATCTGTTAATTGTGGTTTACGATTAATTCAATTGCAATTAAAATTTTATTTGCAATTAAATTAATTGTTTTAAACAATTAATATTTAATTTAACTACGTATTTGATGAATGTAAATATGGTAGGAGTTTAAAACCACGGTTATCCTTGTTTCCTTTAACCATCTAATCCTGAATTATTCTAGTTAGGTACCTGTGCTACACTTTTACGTAATGTTCTGGCTTAAATCCAGGTTTTACATACCTTTGAGAATATTAAGGAGAATGCTCTTGTATTGTTTGTATTATGATTTTCAGTTACAGACATTTTAATTGTTAACTGTAATTGTAAACGTGTATCAAACAATTAACAATTAATCAATTGTAATTGCAAATTTTTACAAGCACAATTAATTTAATTGTAATTGCAAAGTTTTACAAGCACCATTAATTAATTGTTAATTGCGATACGTTACAATTACAGTTAATTATTTTAGTTGTTAGTTGCAACTAAATTTGGCAATTTAATTGTTAGTTGTTAATTGTTTTCACAATTAGTTTTTGCCCCACTCTGCCTATTGGGAATATATTCTGTGCTGTTAAAAAAACCATTATATTGTAAAAAAAATTAACTAACTGTGTTAAGTTTGTGACAAAAAATTAAACAAAACTGAAGACGCGTCAGGCACAAAAGTTACAAAAACGGGGCTTCTGTATTAAGGACTAGGGAGACCGTCAATACATCAAAAGTACTTTTGGTTTATGATGGATGATTAATAATTTTGCAGATTTCTACAATATCTGTTAAGGTAATGGTTTAGCATCTATTACCAGTAATTATTCAGCAACTGCCGACCACGACTTAGGAAATATGCTAGACAGATTGTTTTTGACTAGCCCATTCGTTAAATTCAATTGTGTTTTATTAGAAAAAAATAAGAAAAGTTGTTGTGTATTTCTGGGTAGTTGACAACCCTAACTAGAGGCGGCCCTCCGTTAATAGCATGTTACGTACCCACAACGTCGCATTTATATTCTGAAATGAAAACGTTTACCTTAGACAATGGAAGCCTTTTAAACAGTTTCACATGTTTTTGTTATACTTTTACAAACATTTGATTTAAAGTTCGCCCTTAGTTCTCATTTCCTAAATTTAGCTTTGACTATTGAAATTTAACAGATTTAAAAAGGGGTACAATTCGACACGATCTTTGTGTAAATGTTTGATTTATTTTCAGATCTCTATTTTAATTTATGGGGTTCTTTTTAAAATGAAAATTACGTTGGCGGTAACTACTGATTCTATTGTTTTTTAGGGACTAAATTAAAACGGTGACGATGATATTTTGAGCTGTGCTATTCTGGACGTTAGATGTCGATTTAAAATTATTAGTCCAAGATTTTCCCAATTTATACTTTAGTTTTCTCATTGCCTAAAGCAAAAGTTTTAGCCAAACCTTTTTGATCTAACCAAGGGGGTGTGAAATTCGTTCTATAAAAACTGGAATTCATCATGAATTGAACCGAATTGCAGTCACCCACCGCAATTTTGATTCTTACGCATGGTGACGGCGCGGCGCCAATGAAATTGGCATACTTATATGGAAACGTAAAGAAACAGAAAAGCCCAGGTTATTGTGTCCAAAGTGTCTGTAATATCTCAGGGCAATTTTTTCCTTGTTCACGTGTCCACACGTTGGCAGTATAAATTAAGCGGCAAGCTAATACTTTGCTGAAGAAAACTATAATGACGATGGGGCGGTTGACTGTACCAGCTTCCATAGAAAAAAGTTCAAACTCTTGTTGGATCTCGAGTTGGAACAAAAGCGTTTACTTGGATTGCCTTGGCGTTGGGAAATATATTGTAAGATTACGCAAAAACTAAACTTCAATACGTCAAATCTTGAGAGAAATCAAAATGGCGATAGCAGAATCCATTTGCGTTCAATGCCTTTTAAGGAAACGTTGTTATGTTTAGACAGCAATATTTATTTTCAGTTTCCGCAAACACCACCTCCCATTCAGCCTATAAACATACATAGCATATTAATTTAGCCTACCAATTCATTTCAACTCCTATTATGTCATCGCACGCAATTCTCCTCAGTCGATAACTGTCGTCAGTCGCCTTATCTCTTTATATCAGTATGTATTCAAAAAGCTATCGAGTGACTTAGTTCAAGGCTCATCTCTGATACAAGTAGTCTGTGATAAAGAGACGTTTTTCTTTAATAAAGATTGTTAATTTTCATATTAAGCGCTGACAGTAAATGTGTTATCGTGATCGATTATCGGAGATCGGAACACTTTGTGGAAGGTAATAAAATAGTTTTCTATGTCTTTATCTTTGCCGCTAGGAGTATCATAGATGGATATGGAGTATAAATGTTTGTGATAGCTTGTTTTGGTTATCAAATTGCGTCTGTGAGGTAGTGTCGGTAGGTATAACAGGTTTTTTAAGGCGCGTTTTACTTAATAGTTATTTAATGTGGTACGTAGTACGGTACGTTTTGTTTTTTATAACTACGCTAGTTAACGCTTGAATTTTCCTTAATTTCTCGCAAATAATATGGATGCTGTAACAAATTGTGCATTATTTTCGATCTAGTTATGCTCGCCCTAAAGATGCTTGCTGATAGATCTGCCTTTCAGATTTAAAGCCGGGTGCTGAGACCGACCTATTCTCAGATTATTACATCTGCTGTCAAAAATCATGATAAAATATTCATAAGTAGAAGAATGAGTGACAGAAAATTTATTTGAGTAGGTAACATCCGGTAGTGTATTCCGATTTGATTAAATTACACCTTAATGAAATGAGCAACGAGAAAAATTACAGCATCGGCATTTGAAATAATGTCTCACCTTTTATCAGCCCGCGGCCGTTATGTGCCGTAACGACAAGACACCTTTTTGGAAAATCCAGATTATGTTTACATAATCTGGATTTTCCAAAAAGGTGTCTTGTCGTTTCCCAAGTCTACCGCCTTAAACAGTTTGCCCCCTTAGGTCTCTTTTCTGACGTCAAATTTCTTTTTTTCTAGGGAGCACCGGGCGAGTCCGGCGCATCTACAAGTGCCGGGCGTGTGCGGCTGAACAGGCCGCAGGAGGCCGCGCGCCCCCGCCCCGCGCCGCTCTGTTGGCGCCGAGCGCTCAACGTCGACCCGCCCTGGCTGCGAGCTCGGGCCCGCTGACGCCAGCGATACAATACGTGAGTACTCTTCACGGTCTATGAGCGCCTGGTACATGCGATGTTCTAGTGCCGTTAGTTTTTTGTTACCCGCTGCTCAAAAATCTCAGGATCAGCAATGGAGAAAATCTCCAGCACTTTGTTAACGCCGTATACTACAGGTGGGCGGCCACAGCAAGCTGTTATGCATTATAATGTCCTGCGGCCTGATCTGTCTGTAATGTAAGGTATTAGAGTGAGATTCATGTAACTGGTCGAAAAGTTAACGGAAATGACGTGGCTCCTTGAAGGTGCAGTTGTTTTGTCTACGACTCCTATGAAAATGTAACCTCCAATTGTTGCAGCTGACACTTGTGGACTAGCACTAGTGGGCCCCCACAACCCGGCTCGAACACCTGACACCGACCCCCTCGGCCCGGACAGGCAAGCGCAGCATAGCCGACCCCACGCTCCGGCACTGCCGGGGCTACGTCGGCTCCAAAGTCAACCTTAACGTAACCGCACAAAGCTAACCATCCCAGCCGCAATGAAGGTCGTGGAAGAAGAACAGCTCATCACCGTGATGGACGGACCGTGGTCGCCCGAGGGGCTGATCCGCGAGATCGTGGAGTCGGGCTCCCAGGAGGACCCGTTCTACGTGATGGACCTCGGCGAGGTGGTGGCGCGGTACCATCGCTGGAAGGAGCTCATGCCGCGCGTCGAGCCCTTCTATGGTAAGATAACTTTTGTGTTTTTAATGGACAAATGTTCATATTACGTATAGTTATTCGTATCACGAGGTACGCTGCCGTTTATGGCGTACTACAGTAACAAACCCGATCTAAAGGAGGGTTTCTGATACCTACATCATTCAGAAACCCTCCCAAAGTAAAATAATGCCCCTGAGTAAAAAAGCTTGTGCTTGCGTATATACACACCACAATTTGTGCCTAATGTAATATTGTTGCATCTCTATGGATGAAATCCATTGCGGAAAAAATGGAGCACCCTGAAAAAAACATTGAATTCGGTAACCGCTAAACCTTAAAACTATGTTACCAATAACATTCTAGTTAATGTACTCGTACCTAACTTTATTTTCTGTCTAGTAGGTACTGTAATTAGAAACGAGAGCAGACCTATAACGATGAGAATGGGCCCTTTTCATATCTTGCTTTCATTGCATAGCTTTCCCAATAATGCTCTTAGCTAACATGTAGCATTTGTTCTGTAGCGGTAAAATGCAACGACGACAAGCTGCTGGTAAGCACGCTGGCGGCACTCGGCACCGGCTTCGACTGCGCCTCCAAAGTCGAGATCGAGCTCGTCACCTCCATCGGAGTAGCGCCCGAGTAAGTACCAACCACGCCATGTAATCACACACTACCCAGACAACGTTAGGCTAATGAGAAACATAAGCTCTAAGGGACTGGAAAACGAAAGCTCTCTGCAAAGAATACAGTACCAACGGTGAAATACAACTAAGAAGTGCCAAACCAGATCATTTTTCAAACAGTCTCATGAAGTTCTTTTGGTGGCAGTTCTTTTAGTTCAATCTCAGATTTATTTCTGTCCTTAGACATATTCCTAAAAAAAAAAATCCTTCAAAGTAAACAGGTTTAATTTGAAGGACTTTTTTTTTTGAGTTGAAATAACCACTTGATATTCAGCCGAAAAACATGCATACAAGTCTTCCCTGTGGATTCCCGCGCCCTTCACAAGGACGTCGGTTCGGTCCACTTGGTGGGAGGCCTTCTAGCGCTGCGGTGCGTGGTCGCCACTCCAGAACAAGTAGAAATACTTTATACTTTTTACAGGCGCATAATCTTCGCGAACCCCGCTAAGATGGCGTCGCATATCCGCTACGCGTCGGCCGTCGGCGTCGACGTCATGACGTTCGACTCCGAGACCGAACTCATGAAGATCAAACAATACATGCCACACGCACAGTGAGTACTCTTACCTTTTTACTAAGAAAAAAGTTGCCGTTAGTCAGATTTTACGCACATTTTGTTATTATGTTAGTTTATAAATAATGTTTCTCAAAATGTTTTATGCAAAGGGGGTACAATCTTAGTAGCATAACTACACGTCGAACACTAGCTAGCTGTATTATATAGATAAAGAGAATACACACAAACATACATTTTTAAAAATGAAATCTTGACTGTAAGGGACCATCTTTAAGTGTCACATTGCATCGCCATTTTCACTCAATTAAAATCTGAATGGCGATGGGTGACTATCCTTATCTGCCTGCTAGGGTTGCGGAATTTGTTCGAAAGAGCCACCGCGGCCCTGGAACGCAAAGGGCACAAGAAGGATCACCGGTGGGTTTTAGTCAGTAAGAGTCTGACACTCCCTTCCGCTCCGCCCAGAGCGGGAGAAATCATTTGATGATTTCCCATCCAGAAAAAAAAAGCATAGATATATTATATTGTGTTGTGTTATAATTCTTATTTATTTATTAAAAAAGGGCAAACCAACAGCTTCTGTATACAGCATTACATATGAATAATATCAAATTCTTATCATATATTTAGTTACTAGCTGCTGCCCGCGACTTCGTCCCCGTGGAATCCCCGATTTTAAAACATTCTTTATCGCTGCTCCGCTCCTATTGGTCTTAGCGTGATGATATATAGCCTATAGCCTTCCTCGATAAATGGGCTATCTAACACTGAAAGATTTTTTCAAATCGGACCAGTAGTTCCTGAGATTAGCGCGTTCAAACAAACAAACAAACAAACGAACAAACAAACTCTTCAGCTTTATAATATTAGTATAGATTAAGCTATAATATTTTTCGCCAGGCTGGTGATCCGCATCCGCTGCGACGCCGCCTCTGCGCAGTGTCCGCTGGGCATCAAGTTCGGCTGCGACCCGGTCACCGAGGCGCCCAGGCTGCTCAAGCTGGGTGCCGTGCTCGGCTTGGACGTGAGTGTGCTTCTTGCTTGTACGTTATCATCATCTCAGCGGAACTACACCCGCTGCTGGACATAGGCCTCACCCGAGTGTCGCCGCGCTGACCGTCGTCGAAGCTGGCTTAAATCCCAAGCCCGCAGTGGGCATGTAGGCTAGATCTATAGTCCGATTATGTCATATTAATGGTAATGATTATTTTTCAGGTGATTGGAGTGTCTTTCCACGTGGGCAGCGGTGCTTCTGAGACGGAAGTGTACGCGCGCGCCATCGCGCTGTCGCGAGCGCTGTTCCACGTCGGACACAACGTGGGACACAAGAACATGCGCCTGTTGGACATCGGCGGAGGCTTCCCGGGAGGATCGCACTCTTCTATCCGCGAGGTAGGACTTGTTCATTCGCGTTGCGTCTGCCACGTCAGCCGCGGCATCACGCGAGGATCGCACAGATTACTTTAACGAGCATATTGTTTAGATACTGTATCATCATCTTCCTAGCCTTCTCTCATTATCTTTTTTAGGGTTCCGAATTTCCGTATGAAAAAACGCAACCCCTATGGAATTACTCTTGTGTCTGTCTGTCTGTTACAGCAATTTTTCCGAATCTACATGACCAATATGATTGAAATTTGGGATAATACATGAAAATTTACCATTCCCATATCCTAATCTTCGAAACTACTGCCCCCCTAGCCAAGTTACAAACGTTTCGTGTCGAATTCTGTTCTCCAATCGGTAACGCCTCGGTGTCAGCAACTGTAGAAAACGATAAGTTGGTAGCCATGTTGACGCGCCTGAGTCGGCCGCTCGTTCTGCAATGTCTTTAGAAAAACGACATATTCTTTAGTCTCTGGCGATTGATCCCACAAACGTCAAACAGGTTAAAATTTAAACTCTTGTTTAAATGCTTTAAACATTAAGTATATAAAGGATGTAGCGTTGAACATTGTAGAAACGATAACAATTCATTCTATCATTTTGAACGATGTGAACTTGACTACGAATTTTCTATTCGTTTGCTCTAACCACGTGACTTAACGTTGAGACGATTTCATTCTCATACATTTGATTCGTTTTCGACTAGCGTTAACGATTGCAGATTATCAACTTGGCTAGGGGGGCTGATCTTATTATTTTTTTAATGTAATACAGGTCGTATAGATTGCAGGAAGACTGAGAAGTGTTAAATCTAAAATATAATGATACAGTAAGTAGCTGGTGGTCCCCAGGTGGCCGAAGTGATCAACTCGTCGCTGGAGGAGCACTTCCCGGAGCGCTCGGTGCGCGTGATCGCGGAGCCGGGCCGCTACTTCGCGGCCGCCGCCTACACGCTCGCCACCATGGTGCATGCCAAGCGAGAGGTATGTGCGGCCCTACAGACTAATACTTGCGTTGTCCGGACTTCCCTCTAAAAGCACCTCAGACAATAAACGTGTAACGATGTCGTTGCGTTTTCAGTCTCGTGGACTTTAAACCTCCACGATGACTGAAAACTCCTTAATTTCATTGTACAAATAAGAAAATGTATCTATTTTCAAAAATATTTTGAATTTCGTTTTTTCATTGACTGCGCAGATTTTTAAATGAGTCTTACCAAATCGTTCAAGCAGAGCAATAAAAATCATAAATTCTCAATAGTTACCAGTGTAATCATATTTTATAATATTATGCAACAGTGTTAGAAACCCGGGTTTCTTTTGTCTTACTATAAAATAATAAACAATCAAGTCACCAATCAAGTTTTATTATTCCATTACTACCATCCTACACACTATAGACGAGTTGGGAGGTAGGAAAACCTCTCATCTTGTGACCCAACATCACAAACGTAGACACCTCAGAAAGAGAACGGATTGTATGGACTTTGGCTAAATTTGCTTCATTGTTTCAAATTGATTTGACCAAAAAGTGTTTTGTGTACCACCTATCTACAGACCTACTTACGAAATAAATGTCGTTTAGCCGACACGGTTGATCCTCTCATATCAGGGCTGTACTCGGGACGTGGACGGACCGTGGTATCACAAACACCACTGTGAATACACCTTTATGTTGCACTTGTATTGATGATGACGCACTGCATGCTTAACGCGAACGAACTATAGGCAAAATATATGTATGTCATATCCTAAAGAAAAACGGCCATCTCTCAGCTTAATGCTGGGAATCTCTGTAGCTCTGTCTTAACACATCAACGCGAGGAAATAATGAGGGTTTTCTGAAATAACATACAGCAAGTGGCAGCACTGAGTTGTCAAAAAAAGGTTTCTTTGAATACGTTTAGTGTTTCGGTCAAACGCACTTTTTGAAAGAAAAAATAACCTCTCGTCTATGTGGTGCCAACTTGTGGCGTACATTTTCCAGAAATGTGACATGTGATTGAAGCAAGTTTTCCCCGCTAGGTGGCGTCTAAGGACGTGGACGACAACGCGGAGACGCACACCATGTACTTCATCAACGATGGCGTGTACGGCTCCTTCAACTGCGTGCTCTATGACCACCAGCACGTCGTCGCTGAGCCGCTCAATGTAAGCTTTTTCTTTAAAAATAATTTAATCCCCTCAGGTCGTGGCTAAATTATAACAGCCGCGCGGATCGATGTTCCAGATTATGACGCCTGCCGAGGTCGGTCTGTGGATGGATGGCCATCTTAACATACCGACAATAGGGTAGTTGAAAGTTTAAAAAAATCTAATTAGTAAGTCAGATAGATTTCCAAAAAATACTGAAAACGTATTTTTCTTTTTTTCACGTAAACAAAAACACGACGACGATACAGTGCGTTGAAAACTCGTGTGACGTCATTGCGTGCTACGATTTTTACCACGCCGTGAAGTCACAAGCCCCCACTCATGACCTTTGAAGCTTCTTATCTTCGTCAATTTTTATAGATTTGATAAAGCAAAAATACGTGACTGACGGACTAAATAAAATCATATTTTTATTCCTCAGGAAACATCCCTATCCTCCGTGACTCGACAAGTACGCACAAAAAGAACATTATTTCCTGACAGCTACAAGCTATCAGAAAGTGAATGGTTATATATCGTGGCATTTTGACCGTACCGTTACAACGGAAGCCCAGTTCATATAATGATGACTACTAAAAATAAAACTATAATTAATAGAAAATACAGTATTATACCGCATGACGTAGTTTGAAATACCAAGTTGCGGGCGCGGTCCGAGCCTTTAGTTCCAAGGGCGCCGCAGAATAGAGCGGCGACATCTTGATAAGCTCGCGTTTGACCGCAGTCGCCACCTGTTGCAAAACGATGAAATAAGACGACTAAAAAGTTATCGGTATATGAAAAACGCGCTGTGGAGTGGAATATTTAGGACATGGCTCCCATGCTAATTTATCTGCTACAATATGATGTTTATGTACGATAAAATTGCGAGCATTCATGCGCGTGCGCGTGTGTTTAAGTGTTTATAGAAAGAAGTATTGAGTGCAATAGTGATGTAGATTTGCGTTGGTCGGCAGGACAACGGGTCGCCGCTGTCGGCGTGCTCGGTGTGGGGCCCCACGTGCGACGGGCTGGACTGCGTGCTGGCCGCCACGCGCCTGCCCGCGCTGGCGCCGGGCGACTGGCTGCTGTTCCGCGACATGGGCGCCTACACGCTGCCCGTCGCCTCGCCCTTCAACGGCTTCCCCGTGCCCACCGTGCGCCCCGTGGTGGACGCGCGGCTAGCGTGAGTCTATATCCTGGGACAATCTAAATATTACTTTATTCCGACAGTTTTAGGACATACTTTCAATTACCCAAGTAACGAGAATAGTTGGTGAAATATGCCAAGTGCTGTTTCACCTTTATGGATTACTATAGCTGCTCCTCATTTCCCCCTATTGAGAGCGTGCAGGAACTGTAGGTGGTTAAATCGAATTTTCAACACTTAATGGCACCGTCTACGCCCACCTCGCTCCTCTAATGGGAGCGTATAGGAACTGTAAGCAGCACAGAAGCTTCAATGTCAAGTATTTATTGGTTTCAGGACATTCCTCATAATACCTTGGCTGTGTGCATGCATGTGATCTAGTAAAGAAAGCCAACTAATGATTGGTTCTGCATTCCAGCTCCATGCTGAAGGAGCTGCGGCCGCTGTCGGCGTCGCAGTTCGCGGCGGGGCGCACGTCGCCGCCGCCCCTGGCGCCGCCGTCGCCGCCGCCGCCCGCGCGCGCCGTGTTCGTGGAGTGCGCGCTCAAGTGACGCCGCGCGCTCGCACACTCACCTCTCACTCACACACTAAACAGTTCGCACTACACGTACACACCCACTCATGTCAGGTAGCAAATAATGTTAGGATATTGTGACACGTCTAATGACATTACGGCGCTGTAAGTCGGCGGCTGAACTTATGCTTCGATGTTTTTGGTTGCACAAGCGAGCTGGGACAATGTTTCATTGTATCAACACTGGCGAGCGTCAGAAAGTCTAATGTTTCGTTTAAATTCTCTACTGAAATATCGGAGGTGGAAATGTCACGTTGACCACAGCCCTGAAGTTGTAATTTAAATAAACTAAAACTTCAAAAGGAATCAGTAGTACTATTCATCGTTGAACAGCTTTTACTAGAAGACCAAGTCTGAAATTGTGATAAAAATATCAATACCATGGCCACTGTCCAGGCTTTCTGTTATTTATAATACTTTTTAATTAAGCTGACGCGCTTTTGATGTCAGCCAATCAGCCGTAATGTCAGCCAATAACTGAACTTGTGTCGCGTAGTTTTCGTAGATGTGTCACTAAAAATTTTAATCATTGTTGACATTATTTGTATCAAGTCATACATTTGGTCGGTCTCTGTACTTGGCACCCACTTATCAGAAGATTTTTTATTTTCAATGTTACCTCTGTAAAATTACTTTGTATACGCTCAATATAGTCGGCCTCGTTACTACACTACTCGAATCAGAGGCTCCATCGACACTTGCAGTCACAGGGTTATAAAATTGGCATTTTACTTACTGATTTAGTAATCAAATATCAACTCTATCTCACTTTGATATGGTTTATAATTATTTAACTACATACGGTATGTTAAATATTTGTGTCCGTTGGAATCTTTTTTTCGTGTATTTGCTGTAACTATATCTATATAAAACTTTGTATGTGTGTGATAGCGCTTCGTCTCTTCCAGGAGTTATAGTAAAAGTAGGAAAACTTTGCATTTCAGTAGCTATTTTAATCTGTCATCAAATTCAAAATCTGGGGTCGTTTTTACTATAAAATTTGTTTTTGTATAAATTACTATATTTTAGACGTTTTGTGTTGGCGATGTGATCGTTTTGGAATTTTTATTTATGTATTTATTAAATTAATGTGGTGTCGCCCTTATAGTGAATTTGTTAATCCTTATGATATTGTTTTTCCGCTTACTAACAATCAATTAATTTGCGCAAAACTGCCTAAATGTATATAAATTCTCGGTGTTTTTTTTTTTGCATATTTTCATAAACTTAAAGTATTGGAAATAAATTGTATTTCGATGTGTCAGTTACCGACATGTGTTATGTGATTAATGAATTTTTCAAAGTTAATGTTTCATCTCATAGGAAGGTTTCGCAAAAATATTTGTGGCAAACTTGCTTTTTAATAAACATTTGTGGAATGTGATGCGGTGTTTTTATTTTTCCTTATTGAATATTAGCAGCGTTCCGCGGTTTCACCCGCGTAGTTCCCGTACCCGTGGAGTACGGGGATAAAATATAGCCTTTGTTACTCGCTGATAAAGAAGCTTTCCATTGGTAAAAAACGGTTAAACTCGCTGTCTCGGAGCTTATTCAAACAGCCTAAAAACCCTTTTCTCTTTATTATATTAGTATAGATATGTATACAGCCTTGGCCAAAAGTATTACTTACCCTAAAAACTCATTTTAATAAAACTAATTTGTTTTCCAAATTACTATATTAAAATAAAATTACAAAAATCACTAATGTTTAGTGACCCACTCTGCGTTGATCACAGCAGCAATTCTTTTGGGCATGCTGCTTACATTCGACTGTACTTATGGCGAGCATTTTTAACGCTCTTGGATGTAATGATGTGCTCTCTGACCTTGCGCTTCAAATTAATCGATTCAGTGCGGTGTATTTTTTTGCAAACCTTTGCGCCTGGAGGCGAACAAATAATTTGTGGCTCCTCTGAGGCGTCAAGCGCCAGGAACTTTCATGGCTCCTCTCGAGCGCCACCCGCCATGCAAGTGTAATGTATCGCTTTTTCGTCTGTTTCGGCGGTGTTTCTTTAAAAGAAAGCTAAGTTTAAACATTAAATAGATTTTTGAGAAATTGTAAAATTATTTACAAACTTTGAAAATCAATATCTCAGTAACCAGGTTTTCATCTATACTAATATTATAAAGCTGAAGAGTTTGTTTATTTGTTTGTTTGAACGCGCTAATCTCAGGAACTACTGGTTCGAATTAAAAAATTCTTTTTGGGTTGAATAGACCATTAATCGAGGAAGGCTTTAGGCTATATATCATCACGCTTAAGCCAATAGGAGCGGAGCAGCGATAAAGAATGTTTTAAAATCGGGGATTCCACGGGGACGAAGTCGCGGGCAGCAGCTAGTATTATATAAGAAGCTGGCCACTCTGTGCGATGATATATTCCATGGCACAGAGTGGCCACCTTTTTTTTATTATATTTGTCTTTCAGATTTTAAATATTTTAAAGACTTCTTTAGCCGCGTTGAGCGATTTTTAATCGGAGAAAAAAATATGGGTTCCTACTCATATTTAACTCAACATTTTATTTTACTTTTAATTCGTAGTATCGATTTTGTAACCACACCTACTTATTGTACACGGAGCGATAATAATAATTGACGACACGGTTGGCGCAGTGGTTGAGCGATTGGCTGCTGCGCTGCGTGCCGCGGGTTAGATTCCCGTACGGAACATATTTGTATGGCCTGCAGATAATTGTTCCGGGTCTGGCTTTTTGTGTATGTGAATTTATATGTTTGTAAACGCACCCACAATATTAGAAATTCCTAGTGTGGGGCAACGTTTTTTTTTAAAGAAAGAAAGAATAGCTATTTTTCTATATTTTTATTACCTAACGCGGAGGTGTTTACTCTAATTTGTTAGTTACTTTAATGCGAAGTCAGCTTTATTTTTATATTGGACCACTCGCAGTTCAGCACTCTAAGGCTGGTTACTGCTCAACCGGACAATCCTGTCGTGGCCTCAAATGAATCTAAGGCCCCCAGCCGGGGCTAAAAACTACTTTACAAGCTAAATAACCGCTTCGTTAAGGGCATCCCCTGTTGGATACGGGCCTCGGCTTAACGGGGTCATTGAGGGAGGGCAGCAAGGGACAGGCTGGGTCTGGTTATTATTATTTGGGGGATTTAACGCTAATGGCTCAGCGGCGCGGGCTGGCTCGTTATGCAAAAGTCGGGGCAGGATGTTACGGGGCGTCGCGATGGGCCTCGTCGGCGAGGCCGGAATACGGAACGCGGTCTGTTTTTGTATTTACGAATGGTTCTGGTTCCCTACGGCTTTCCTGAATAAGGGTCGTGGGGTTATCGGGTTCGATTAGGGAATGCCGAGGTTGGCGAATCTTACTAATTTTGAAGGGAGCGTTACAGCGGGGCTGTCCGTTGAGGTGTTGGGCGGGACATAGGCTGAGATGATCGTGATCGGTTGATGGCTTGTCATGCCTAGCCGACAGACTGAGACCTCAAATTTATCTAAGGGGGGCGGATCCATTGGGATGCAGTATAACGAGGCTCTATAGTAGATTAGAGTACCTCCTGAGTGGCAGCGGGTCCTATCATTGCGAATCAAACGATAATTGGTTTTTAGGGTCCCGGTGCCGGGGATTCAGGAAGGTCTCCTGCACCAGAAGTATGTATGTCTAGGTAATGGTCGCGGAGGAATAAGGCGATCTCATCACGTTGGTCTCTAAGGCCGTTTGAATTGAAGAGCCCTATTCGGAGGTCTTTCGGTTTTAACCTACACGTCACTCTTGACCTATCCATTGTGGGTGAGAGACGTATATACTTGAACGTGGCGAAGTACGTCACTGAATTCCCTAAATACTGTAGAGTAGTCGCCTCTGCAGTTTTGGAGCGCCTTGGCCATAGCCAGGGCGCGGGGAGAATAAAAAGCTAGATATGTGACCAGAATTATGTTCTGGGACCCGTCAGCTGAGGTAGAAGGGGGAGGGACGGCTGAGGGGGCTGGGGCCTGGGTCACTGGCGACAACGGGAAGGGGGGGATGGCAACATCCATCAGAGCCGGGATGGCTTTGGTGGACTGAGCCCATGTGGGGGCTGCAGGGGCTCCAGGGGCCGCGGGGGCTGCAGGGGCCGCGGGGGCTGCAGGGGCCGATGGTGTCTGGGAAGCCGGAGCACTGGACCTGAAGGCCGGGTAGTGGCCCTGTTGGTTGCGGGCGTTCCAGGGGCTGGGACGCTGCGGGCTTAGGGGTGTAGGCAAGTCTGCCTTCAGGGAGGGGGTTTCCCTCTGCTGGCGTGCGCTTGCGCGTTTAGCCAGCTTTTTGGCGGGGGTTTTGGGTGCGTTTGGGCACCCGCGATAATTTGCGGGATGCCCTGTCTCGCCGCACTGCACGCAGCTGGGCGGCTCGACGCACTTGGAGCGGTCTTTAGGGCGGGGGCAGTCAGCGGTGCCGTGGTCTCCCAGGCACTTGACGCATCTAGGCTTGCCGAAGCAGTGCCTCTGGGAATGGCCGTAGAGTTGGCAGCGATGGCACTGGCCAACTATGCTACTCTGATGGTGCTCCTCAATAGACAGGCCAGACAGGCCACAGATTTTAGAAATCTGGAAAATTGGGTGGTGTCCTTCGGTGGGGTCGCAAACCGCCAGGATCATGTCATACGCATCACCACCGCCGCGATGCATTCGGTGTACTTCCGCCACCGGGATACTTTGCGACAGAAGGTCGCTCAGTATTTCTGCCGAGGGAATATCGCGTGGAACGTTTTTGACTACGACACGCGTTTGTCGGTCTTCTGGGAGGGTGTAAGAATGGAACGGAATGTTCCTTGCGGAGAGCAGTTTATGCAACTCTCTGTAGTCCCTGGCAGTCGGGACTACGACTTTGATGCCCTGTTGTACTGCACAGGCACTATTGTAATTTATACGCCCCTCGGTGCAGGCGGCGGAGACTTCCGTCCACTTCCCCTTATCATGAATGAAAAGGGGGGGCGGGGGGTGGTTCTTCGAGGGGGCAAATGATACTGCCATGGGACTGGGGGAGCGGGGGCTTGCCTGGGAGGCAACCGGCGCAGATGAGGCTGCGCGCCAAGAGGAGGCCGAAAACGGGGCAGACCGCGCGAGGGGGGAGAGGGTGCCGCTGAGGGCCTTAATGGCCTTTGGGGCAGGGGCCTGGTGTGTAGCCGAGGACCTCTTTCTCTTGCCCTGGACAATCGTAAAACTGTCCGAGTCAGAGGAGGAGGAGGAGGCGGATGAGAATTTCTCATCCGCATCTGAGTCCGTGTCGTAGTCCATAACTTGGACTACTTCCGGTTCGGGAATCAGAGGGGAGGAGGGGGAGGGGTCCTGAGGGGGCGTTGGGGACGAGGCCCGAGGTGGGAGGGCGGGTCTGGAGGAGACAGGCGACTCCGGGGAGTAACCCAGAGGGGGTGGGGCGGGGATGCCCTGAGGGGGCGGGGGGAAGAGGGCCTTTAGTCCCGATGCAATGACTTCGAGCTGAGCGCCATATGCCGACGCCAGCTCTGCGTCATTACAGTTGCCCATCATGACCCTACATAGGGCAATTAGGTCATCGACGATGCCAGCCGCAGACGCCTGAGGGGAGTCCATTGCGGCTGATGGGGGAGGGGGTTGGGGTGAAGGGCAACTAAGCTCCTAGCAAGCCTCGAGGAGACACGTGAAACGTGTGCTCCCCGAGCAGTCAGACCCACAAAATTCCCTTCCCCTCGAGCGATTCCTAGTGCTATTACCAGGGAGAAGAATCACTCGGGAACAAACTCCCTGGTGCACTTATCTGACTGTTTGGCCTGAAGGGTCCTAGTCCTAACTCCCCGGGTGGGATTTCCCGGGGATGTGTAACTCTCCCTGCTGGGTGTTGCAGGGAGGTGTGTACCTGAGGTGTGCCCTAAGCTTGTATGCCCGCTGCCAATCTTAATGTGCAGCGGGGCCCTATGGGTCTTGCGACCGAGCTGGTGTCTATGGGGTAGACACACCCAATCGGCACCAGGTGCAACCTGAAAGAGAGCGGGGTTAAGCAGCTGGGCGCGGCGAGGGAAGTCCCCAAGGCCGCGTGCCAACGCCCTTCCGACTTCACTCAGCCCTGAAGGGGCTGAACGGTGTGTCGGGTCCACACCACTTGGGTTCGTTAACACCGTTAGGTTTCCCCCAAGTACCACGAAACTGTGGTTTTAACCCTTAAGGGGCCAAAAACGCGAACGTCAACCGACCGCGAGCACTTACGCACTCGTAGCCGATCAAACGTAAACAAACCGGCATGCGGCAGTGGTATGCGGAGCGTAGCAAAGTTGTAGCAAATTCGTAGCTCTGCGTAGCACTGCTACATAGAAGGCGGGGCCTAAACGATCGGCGGCGCGGCGGCGTAGCGCGACACGTGGGTCGGAGGCCGGCAGAGGTGTCGCTGGGACGGTGGAGGTGGCGCTCGGGCTTCTACGGTGTAGCGTTTGTAGCACGGTCACGAACACGTGTGATTCGGACGGCTGCGCGGGGCAGAATGAATGAGGTGGAGTGTGTGCGAAACTGATACAGTATATTCATCTATGGCGAATGCACTGTAGTATTTGTAGTTCGGTGAGTGCCGAACTAGGTACATAATATAAGTAAAGATCTGTTACAACACAACCCGTAGCATGTAAAACTTGATACCTGTTACCTCTGTTACACAGTTTTGTTGGTTGGCAATTACAGGTTGTTACATAAAAATAACAGATCAAATCTGTTAAATAACAGGCTGTTATTTTTGAATAAACAATACTTTTTCTGTCAAAACATACCAATTACCAACTATGGAAAATTACTCTCTGTATACTTGATTTTTTACATACTAACTAGTATGTAAAAAAGACGAGACTACGAAAATTTTAAAATTACGATTCCCCACTTTCGTTCTAATAAAATTAACTTGCAATTGAATATCATCTTTATTACAATTAAATGAAACATTTTGCAACCAATCCCATCAAATGTCAAACCAAAGACAATAAGGGAGTCCTAATACAATCAATAAAATGGTTTCGCAAATCTAAAATAAAATATTAAAAAACTAGCTTCTGCCAGCGACTTCGTCCGCGTGGAATAGTTACTTTACCCCCGATTTTGAAACTCTCAGCCCGATCGGTTTAAAATTGACAAAGTTTCATACAAACGTTCATCCCCTATTTTATCCCCTTGGGGGTAGAATTAATCAAAATCCTTTCTTAGCGGATGCCTACGTCATAACATCTACCTGCATGACAAATTTCAGCCCGATCCGTTCAGTGGTTTGGGCTGTGCATTGATAGATCACTATGTGTGTGTGAAATATGTACAACTTACAACAAAAAAAGAAATGAAAGTAAAGCTGAAATGCCTGTGCAAAATTATATTATAATAACCTATACCTACTTCACTTAAAAATAAATACCTATAAGTATGTATAACTAATTAATAAAATAACTACTAATTAATAAAAGTATCTACGCTTTTACCTACTTAATATTAAAAAAACAGAATATAAATTAGCCAAAACTAACCTATCGGTATCTAAAAATCTATGCTCCTACTTCTACTACTACTTCACCTAAAAATAAATAAAATTGAAACTATTAAAAATTTGAAGTTTGAACGAATATTTAAACATTACCAAAATGACCTATTTTAAACCTATTTTATAAAATAGCAACAAAAGTTACACAAAAATAATCACAATAACATCTTACAGCATGATTCACATAGAGCGCGACGGCGGCGGCGCGGCGCGATGGCTTATTATTGTATTCATGTATAAGTTTGGTGTTTCTATACCGATTTCTATGATTCTTTTTTTATTGAATAGGTAATAATGTTAACTTTTTTTAATTAGGGATGAGTGAGAGTATTATAAACGTAAGAGTAAACAAATATAATCAGAAAGCGCCGAACTGCTAAGCTATCGGGAGTTATACGTGTTATTGTGAGTCAACCATAAAATATAGAAATATGCTGTTTGGGATATTTTTTAGATAATTTTATGTAAAATATTTCCGTAATACATGATTTCTATGTAACTTTAACCATTAAGGTTACACACGCGACGGAAGCTAAAAAAATGGAGTAACTTCTCCCGTTTTCCCAACATTTTCCTTCACTGCTCTGCTCCTATTGATTGTAGCGTGATGAAAAGTATACTATAACCTGCCCAGGAGTACGAAGAATAATTGCACCAAGTTTCGTTAAAATCGGTCGAGTAGTTTTTGTTTCTATAAAGAACATACAGACAGACAGACAGACAGACAGACAAAAAATTTACTGATTGCATTTTTGGCACCAGTATCGATCACTAATCACCCCCTGATAGTTATTTTGAAAATATATTCCTTGTACAGAATTGACCTTTCTACAGAATTATTATAATATTAAAAAATAAATAATACTATTTCTTTACTCTCACAATCAATATACTTCATTTACATAGTGGTTGCTCAAAAACCCCTGGTAAGTTTTATTAAACCAAAGATAATTATTTACATATTTAAGATAGATATACGATTATACTATCAATATTTCACTTATTGCTATTTCAATTCAATTCTCTACTGTAATAGCGTTGCGTTATCGTTAGCAAGCTTAAAAACAATTACTATAAGATGGATCCATTTTTTTTAAACTGAATCTCAAATTGCCATGCAGCCAGGAAGAAAATAAATTATACGTTTTTTTGTTACAATGGTTACTGGCCAGTATTTTATTCTCAGGTCAGTAACAGGTAATAGGGCTAAATTTAGGAGTCACTTTTTCGTAACTAATTGTCCTTGTGAGACCACCAACTGTATTTCAGGGTTAATAAATACTAAGTGCTTCTCTTTTTAGCGTACTTGAACCGCTGTAGTAAGAGTGGGACACACCTATTATTTAGAAATAAATAATAGTTGTGTTTTTTTTTAGCAAATGTCATTCTATAATGAGGAAAAGAGAGAATGAGATTAAATGTGTATCGAAGTAACCGTGCGTAGTAACATGTGAATGTAATAACAATAACAGTCTGCTGTATGTGTGGGGACTGGTATAACCAGGTATACTCGTAACAGTAACAGCCGTGGAAACACTGTTTGAGTGTCTGTTATTAACAGATAAAATAAGTTGTTAGGAGAAATTGTTATCTGTTATTTGTAAATATCTGTTACAATAAATATGCCTCACTCCTAAATATAAGTGTAATATGTTACAGACATCGGTCGCCTGTTATGCGGTGTCTAGAGGCTGTATGGTCGTTGCCTCCAACAGACTAAATATCGCTATCTATCAATTTATAAAAATACTATAATGTGGTGTTCACATAAATAATTGTAAATAACTTGCGTCTTTTTCTCTGAGCATTCATTTATTATTTTAGAAATATTACTGTAAGTAAATAATATTCGACTACAAGAGTGTACTTTATAAAACCCTACCTATATGTTTTATAAAGTACACTTTTGTAGTTGAATCGATATTCTTATGATTATTGTAACGAGTACCTAGGTATGTCAATTTATGGAAGTGTTCCGATTATTTGCAATATTGAATAGGGGACGTTCGACGACGATATTTAATAACCTAGAGGTTATATCGTCGTTGGGGACGCCGGACGTTACAACCCGTACGAATTAACTGTGCACCTCGCTGGAATGCGATCCCTCTCCCGCTTCCCCGCGCGGCGCCCCGGGTTCGCTATGAGCGTTCAGTAGCCAACAGTACCGACAGTGTGACGTCACAGCGCCAGGTGCACAGTTAATTCGGACGGGTAGTACCTAGTTTGACTTCCGATGGGCGGCGGCGCCGGCGATACTTTTGCTCGAGCGTGGCTCGAGGTTGACAAACTTACTTAGTATTGGCAAACAGGAAATCGTTCTACTATTTTACAAAATAGGGCTGGACAGCAAAAGTATTGCCGACCTACAGATGATACTGACATTTTTTTTTAGTTTCATTATATTGTGTTGCTTTTATGAAACTCCCTAAGAGATGGCAGTATTCATAGTTGTACTTCGATACGCAAGATAGCGTGAAAACACTAAAACAGTCCATAACATGTCCATAAGTAAGTTTAACTTTAAATAGGCCGCCGGCGCCGGCTGGCCAATTCGGTGTCTTGCTTGTTGTTAACACTGTTTCTAGGTTTAAATCATGTTTTTATCCACCAAAGTACGGTGAGTACCTAGAGCTTCTGCTACTCCGGTCGTGTTGATTTTGTGCTTGTGTTGATTGTTAAAATCTAGGTAGGTATTAAGAATTTAAGATAGGACTCTTGACTACTCGTTTGGTGCTAACTTGTGTTTGTAACATTGATAGGGTACCAACCTATTATCATGTCTAACAAATTTAATAGACGTTATTATAAAAATTTCGGTCAGTGTGTCATCTTAGGGGTTCCTGCAGATTTTTTATTTACAACTAGGTAGGTAGGTACCTATATTATTTTATTTTATTATTTTTTAAATTATATTTTTATTGTAACAAAATTACTTAATAAAATAATGTATGATATGATCCTAAGGGGTTGAAATAAATGATATTTGAATTTGAATTATAAAGATACCTATAATTAATATTAAGGGACTGTGATGGTCCTGATGGATGATGATACGTACTACGGTTGTATTCATAGATATAATAAACAAGGAGATATGCCCTGTAGCCGAAAATGTATCGGAACCTGTGTCTCCTGTTTTGCCCTACCACCCGGCAACTACTACGAATGCAGTTCAGTAAAAGCAATAGATACGCAGTCGCGCACACACCCGCATTTTTGAAATCGGACTGTACTACACAATCAATTATAAACCTTATCCTAATAAACACAGCGTATATTTACAGTACACCGTGCAACTTACTCACACAAAAACAACGCTGGGTATCGTTGTGCTGTGCAAAAGCAATTTATTTTACATATACGCTAGTGATTGACTTATCGATTCTGCCATTTATTACACACGCCATGCTGCCCATGTATAACAAATAAATAGCATGAATATGTTGACTTATTTTAAGCAAAGGTCACTAATATATTATCTTAAACATGCCGATTACTATAATGCATTCGAAACTTTATCGAAAGTAAAATACAATTACCATAAAAAGTAAGGAAGTAGCACGAGGATAAGGCATACATACGATAATTCAAAGCCAAAAACACTTGAACGATTATTTACCAAAAATTTATTGCAATCTAAGAAAGTTTGGTACACTTTTGTAATATTTCATTCAACAATCGACATTGTTGTCGACAGTGTATCTGCACAATTACATCACTAACTCGCGGCAAGAAGCAGCGGCCGTACTATGCGATACATCGGCTTGCTAAAGTATCGTTTTGTGATTTTTACATTGCTCATCCAGTCACATAGCGACAAACTTAGGTAGTGGTTAAGGAGCAGTGTATTCATTGTAATATGTTATTGTCGCTGTGACATTTGAAAACAAAAATAACATAGTATAGGGTCAGGTGGCCAACAGTGAACCAACAGTACACAGATAACCAGTATAAGTATATCCTTAAGTAGTAGTAACTAGCTCATGCAACCGACACGTAGAAACGTGTCTCGTAACGTATCCCTCACTCCCCAATTGACGGCGGGCGCCCGCGCTTAGCAGACGCGTTATGGGACATTTTGTGTTTTCTCACGCAAAAAATTAAAAAAGGTGAGTTTTGTTTTTGTTCCTCAATCATGCGGTTTATTAGATTTTCTTACTGTATTTGCTATACATGTAAAGTTACTATTTGGCAATCTTTTGGTAATTGTGTTTTCTCCATAACCTAATTATTGTTATTTTTATCTTACTTCAACTGTCAAATGATGTAGGTGGTATACAGTGACTTAGTAATCTAGGGTATACAGTGAACCGTGGTTCATTGTGTACCACGAACCACGAAGAAATAAGAAGCGCAGAAAGCTTGGAAAAAGCATGATCACAACTGATACTCCAAAGAGTTAAATCGCAAACAAGAAAAAGAAATGCACTAAAAACGTGAAAAACAGAGATATTTTTAAATGAGAAAAAAACTATTACAATGTTTGATGATACGACCGATGAAGAGATTTTCCAAGCCAGTGGTTCTTCTTCCGGGGGAGATGAATTTCTGAGTGAAAGTGAAGAAGGAGAAAATATAATATTGACTGATAATTTTTTACCTTTATCTCGGGACCCAAAAATAGGAGGTTATGTTATTATATTGCTGGAAACCGAGAAAAAAATATATTTTATGTTGCTAAGATTCTTGAAGAACCTGACGAAAATGATTATGATTATTATGTGTCGTATTTAAAATTAAAAAGTAGAGTTTAATATAAGTTTGCGAGCCTCTTCAACTGGATTGTGCAGGAGTTAGGAAAAATGGTATTAAATACATTTTGCCTAAACCCAAAGTAGAAGGCAGCAGTCGTCGACAATCGACGTTTAAATTTCCCGTCAATATCTCACTTCTGAAGTTTAATTACTAGGTCCTATTAGGACAATTTTAATAGTATATAACCTATGATTTATGCATCCCTATGTTATAATGAAAATGGCTGTTACCACAAATGTGAGACGGATTTTATAGTAGGTAATAACTAGCTAATCAGTTGATAACATAGATCTCAATGACCTCTTTTTTTTTTGTTAGTTTTCTACAGATACTTTAAGGTTTTCTATATTAAATCATTATTTTTAAATACTTGTAATGTATAATGTTAATTTGATTAAGTCACAACTTACTATTTTGATTTTTCTTGAAACTATTATTCAATAAACCTTTTACGAAATATGAAAAATCTTATATTTTAATTGATGAGCTTTCGATTGATGACTGATTTACCATAGTGGGCACAGTAGAATTATAACTTAAATGCTTTTTATTATGACATGATTCACTGTGTCCAACAGTGGTTCACTGTGAACTTCATCTTGGATCAGTGTGTACCCAATAGTGTACACAGTGAACCATTTCCCATTTTTTTTTAAACTCTTCTTATTGTCAAATCTATTAGTATTAAAGTTGAAATTTATAAAGAAACATGAAGTCTTATAGACACTGAATCGTATAAATGAAAAAAATAAACGTTAAATTTGAATATGACTGCATGACAGAGGTTTAACTTTTTCCTGGTTCACTGTTGGCCACCTGACCCTAAGCAAGAAATATTTTACGATTTGTTGTTTTTCATGATTTTAAAGACAAATATAGTGAAATACTTGTATTTTGATATGGTAAGTGATTCCATAATTAACAAAGTTTTGGTTTAGGCTTCGGTTTTTACAAGAAAACACTGAACAACACGGCATTCTTATATCTTATCACGCTCACGGTCGGAAGCGCACTAGTTCGCGGATTCGACCATTGCGTACGACATGCTCGCCCAGACCATGTCGCGTGGACACCGACACGCCCCCTTGCCACTTCTCCTGTATTTTATATTTCTATGGTTGTATTGAATAGATTCCGTAACTACAGAACCGATATGAAACATTATTTCACTATTGGGAAGTTACTCTATCCCCGGGTGACATAGGCTATATTTTATACCCGTATGCCTACGGGAACAGGAACTACATCAATACATCAACATCATAATCATCAACAGCCTGTTGCAGTCCACTGCTGGACATAGGCCTCTCCAATTGCACGCCACTTAGATCTGTTTTCGGCTCCTCGCGTCCAGTTTCTGCCAGCCGTCCTGCGCAAATCGTTACTCCACCGTGCCTGATTAAATACATAAATATATTGTATTTCACATGGATATATCTTTATCAACTTCCCATATTCGAAAAGTACACTTTAAACTATAAAACTTCCTAATCTCGCCGCGCCAGTATGGCTATACGGTTGATTTTTGTTTAACGCGTTGATTTTTGTTGTTTAATCTATAAAAAGGCGAAGGCGCTCACGCGCCGACTTCCCCTGGATTGCCCGGTTGAGTTTTAAAATTATTTTAGTGTTGGATAGCTCTTTTATTGGCGAAGGCTGGGATAGGCTATATAACATCACGCTACGATACATAGGAGCGGAGCACCAATAAAAAATGTTACAAAAACCGTATTTTTTTCTCTCTTATGTGACGCAGACGAAGTTGCGTGGGTCAGCTAGTATTTAATAAACGCGGGCGGGGTCCAGTGGCGGCGCGGGAGGGGAGTGCACTTCACTCGGCGACGTCGTGCTACTTGTAGCTAAAGCTGCTAGGACGTCTGTCGTGCATCCCACTGCGAACTGAGACGCGTTCAGCGGACGCAGCTCCTTCAGTGTGCATCTGTAATGGAAAATAACCGAAAAAAATAAAAGAAAACGAAGAAGAAGATAAACATATTTACAAGATTATTTATGTGGCTAAAACATGAGTATACATATAAATGGAAGTGTTACATAAAGTTCAGTTGAAGTTGAGTTGTTACAGAACTGGCATGCATCAAAATTAGAAACCTTAGTGCCAATTCTACTCATTTTTGGGGTACCGAACATCCCCTAACGGAAAAAAACGAAACCCTTATAGATCACTCGATTCTCTGAGTGTCTGTCTGTCCGTCGGTCACAGTCAATTATCTGCGAATCTACTGGATCGATTCTGCAGCCATAAAAAATACAAATATAAGGAAAGATGTTAAATATTTTCGGGCCGTACCTATAGGGTTGTACGCCCCAAAATACTTCGACATGTATCTATGATATGATATGTATCTTCTTTTCGTATCGGGGGACAGACGATGAGAAGCGAATTTGTGTTATAATTTGTAGAGGAGTACGCACGCAGACGAATTCGCGGGGAGAAGCTGAGAAGCAGTTTTCCAGAGAGAGGGATCCTAACTATACGAGCCGTGTCCGTGTCTTTATCAAGCCCTTGGGTTTGATTCAGAAAGCGGTACTTGGGAACCTTAGGAAGCTCAGGTTAGGCGGCTTGACTTGATTGTGTTGGTCGAATGGTCGGCTATTAAACCATTGATTGACACGACTATCGGTACAATGATTGCTGCGTTCACTTCCCACATGTCTATAGATACTAATATTGTAAAGAGGAAAGACTTGTATTTTTATATTTTTGTATGTAACGAATAAACTCAAAAACTACAGGACCGATTTCAAAAATTCTTTCAACATTAGAAAGCTACATTCACCCTGAGTAACATATGCTATATTTTATCCCCGTATTCCCACGGGAACGGGAACTACTCGGGTGAAACCGCGGGGCGCTGCTAGTCTTATATAAAATTCTCGTGTCACGGTGTTAAACTCCTCCGAAACAGCTCGACCGATTTTCGTGAAGCTTAGCGTGCATATCGGCTAGGGTGGCGAATCGGACATTTTTCATCCCCCTAAATGTTAAGGGTGGTCCATCCCTAAATATTTTATTTTTAGTTTATGTGGTAAAACGATGTTTGCCGGGTCAGCTAGTATTTTTTATAAATATTTGATGTTCTTATCATTCTCGGCTTTCACGAGGTTTTCGTCATGAGGAAAGAGCATTATTTCCCATAAGAACAACATAGTTCGCTTAAAATAAGATTTATACAATTACCTACCGTAAACTGCTGCAACTTTGCCTGGATTTTGACGTTTTTTGTTCATATCTCTGGACCTATTTGTTTTTATAGAGTTCAGTGAGTTTAAATTGAAAAACAGACCTTATGGCTTACAAAATAGGATGCAAACATTTTAAAGGAATGCGGCATTTCCAAATTACAAGCTCTCAAAGTCGCAGGCAAAGTTGTATGTGAACGATGCAACTTTGCCTAGAGGAATTACTTAATAAATATTAGGCTGGTATTTACAGTATTTTTTTTTTCTACATGCATAAGGCACTGTGATTGTCCCTAGCAGTTAAATAATTGCCATGAAGTTATGTATTTAATTTCACAGCTAATAGGCAAAATTGTAGCAGGAACCACAAACTTCCCATACAAAAATACCGTTGACTGTAGGGTTGTCCCAATAACAACGTTTTTTTTTAATGTTTTTTATTTAGATACTTAAAAAAAACAAATTGCTACGTAAGAGTAAAAATCACAAATACAAAAAAAAAACTACTACGTATTTAGTAACCTTCAGGGTATTTTATTCCTCTATTAAAAATGTAGTTTTAGACCCGGCGTCATCACTTAAATTTCGATAAAATAGAGGATATTGATGGCGGGAACATCTTTAAATGCAGTTACAAGATTCTTGAATTCTTAATTTCATCAACTGTTTTCGAAGCACGATTTCTTTTTATACTTTGTGTCGCCCTTTGGGAAAATTTTGTCGTTGTAGGTATAAAAGCACGAGCCCAGCGTTGCTTTTCCGCATTTTACCATGTAACTGTAAACTACAATGCACCCATCTAAAAGAGTAAGAGGACAGTCAAATTCAGCTGAAACATTCACTGTGTCTGCGATGTGGGCTTCTTCTTTAGTCGATAACTCTGTGGGTCTACCAAATGGTTTGTTATGGATGTTTTTAGATTTATTGACAATGGTACGACGCGGGATCCCAAACTCCACTTTGTCTAAAGTACAATCTTGGCCACAAGGGCCAAAACACAGTACTGAGAAAATACACACTTAATGAATTCATCAAGGTAAAATGTAATCCGACTAGTGACAACCCTAGACCCAGGCAAAGTTGTGTCTCAGAAGTTTCCAAGACACTGCGCAAGATTGCCTACTAAGTTATTTTAATGAAATCGAGTTCTTTTCATAAAAATATCAAAATCAAACAATACATAAAATAGACACTATTATCTTACCCTAAGACGCTATTTCTGTACGAAAACACCTTTTCTTTCGCCAAAATTGCAAAAGTTACAGAACTCAAAAAAAATCAACCCACACGTGCCGGTTTTTGTCGCATAACTGACAGAGTATTAAAGGAATTACGATTATAAAAAATGAAAAATATGTTGCTCTAATAATGTAAAATTACTACCAAATGGTGGAAAACGAGAATAAAGTAAGCAAACGCGAAATATCATGGTTGAAACGAAATAGGCAAACTTGAGCTTAGTTGGTAAAGTTGCAGCATTTTACGGTACATAAATACTCGTACACTTATAATATTCCTCTAGTTTAGAATAATATCTATTAACTGTCATAGGTACAGTAGGTACTTACAATGTGTGATTTTAATTTATATATATATATATATTTTTTTTTTATTTGTTTGGCAGGTTGTACAGTTGTGCTCCCTCATATACAATGTTTTTTTTTGCCGTATGCGAGTTGTGCGTGGCTGACTCAGTTGCAATGTGTGTTTATTTCTTAGGTGATATTTGTGTGTCTTTTGTGTGAATGTTATATGTATTAGAATGGATATTTTTTTTAATTGAGGTACAAGTATGTACCTACTGAAAATGTACAACTGTGTAAGGTTAATAATAGTTTAGTATTTGAGTATACTTCCTTTGTAGTTGTTAAGGGGTCGTAGTGAAATAGTGTTTTAATAATTTTGTTTTGTGTAGTTTGTAGATGTCTTAAGTTAGTTTTGGAAGCTGAGCCCCATATTTCTATAAAGTATTCTAGGTGCGTTTTTATGAGTGAGTTGTATAACATATACGTTCTTTATGTTGTATGCAGTTAATTAACGACCCTTCGAAGCGCTCCCAAGACTGAGTTCAGCGTGAATCTAATCTGACATGCTCAATGTGCGCTACCCATGTTAGTTATCTAAAGTCCCAATTTTTTACGTGATCTTTGTATTACATTACCGTTTATTGTTAATGGTGTAAAGTTCTCTATTTTTTTTATTTTTACATTGAAAATCGTGTGAGAAGTTTTTGATGTATGAATAGTGAACCGGTTATGAAGGGACCACTCATTGAATGTACCTACTATACCCCATTCACAATAAGATTGTAATAAATCTTTTTTACAGTTCGTTCAACCGACTTTGATTTCTATTGTGTTGGTGGCATGACAATTTAAGTGGCAGCTGCAGTTAACAGTTGGTATTATAATCACGTTTTTGCTTTTAATGCCATCCTTATGCCTATGGAATAGAAGTAAAAATCGGTTGAACGGGCTGTAAAAAGTTTTGTTTAAATGTCTAATCTTATTGTGAATGTCGTCGATCGGTCTGGGCTGGAACACAAAGGGCACTAGGAGGAACACGGGTGGGTTTTAGTCAGAAACTCCCTTCCCTCATTTGATGATATACCATCCAAAAAAATATGTTTTGCTGTAATGCTGTTGAGACTGCCCCGTTTTGGCTATTTCCCGTTATGTCATATTCCCGATTCGACAACATGTCAAAAGTTAAAAAAATCTTCATACATCCATTCTCGTTTTGTCAACATTTGAGAATACCTACATTCATTCCCATTTGGTCAACATTTTGTTTAGAAAGTACCTACAATCAGGAGTAAAAAGAAATGCCTCCGTTTTTGTTCTATCTATTTACTAGCTTCCACCCGCGGCTTCGCTCGCGTCAAAAGTGTTTTGATTATCACTTTCAGTTTTTTCTAGATTAGTAGGAAGGCATAAACATAAATGTGTAAATCTACTAATATTGTGAAAGTTAATCTCGTGGTTTCGCAATTCAGTAATTTCAGGTATTTGAGGCTGGAGCGTCATTTCTTCTTTTTGGCTTATTCTTTCTGGCTATTTTGCTTTTTCCTCGACTCCTAAGGGTCATAGATTGATGTTAAATAGTTATCCCAGCCCCAAAAAAACAGTAAAGTGTCCTGGCAGTTTTTGAGTTTTTAACACTCGTACTTCTAGCCCCGGAAATATATCTTCATGGTTCTGGTATCCTGGAAGTTTGTGAGCATTTGCCGCCCACAATTCCAGCCCCGAAAATACTTCGGTATTTTTATAGTCTCCTGGTAGTTGTGAATCTTGACCATTCACAATTATAGCCCCGGAAATACTTTGCATGTTTCGGAAGACTGGTTTTTTTATGTTCTTGCCAATATTGATATCGGGGGGTGAGGCCTTTGGTAGAACGAGGGGTCAAATCCGACTAACAGAGGCCTCGTTGGACATTTCAAATGAAAAATATTGTATTATAATTTGCCGAATAAAGTAATCGGACTATAGATTTGGCTAAAGTGGAATGGTTACCAAAAACTATCAAAGGTTTACTGGCCCCTACCTAACCAATGTCACTCATATTCATAGAAAATATGACAGGGAGTGACTTATCTACACATTTAGTGAAGGGCCCAGTAAATGTTAGCTAGCAAATTAGCGTCAAAGCGTCAAGGGGACAACATATCCTGAAGTGATGAAAAACAAGATTTCTCCGTGGGGTCACTACAGTTCACCACAAAACTGTGTTGTTAGCTTTTCTGCACTTCCGCAGTCTAATTCAATCTCAGTAAGGTTAGGACTATCGGTTTTCAAAGGCAAATAAATGAAAGCTCAAACCTATGGCCATGATACATACCTATAATGCATGTAACGTATATAATTTAGGATTTAACATAATTATGCTAAGAAAACCATATAGGTACCCACCTCTGGGAAAGTCGGGTGATAAAAAGAGCATCAAAAAGGACTTGGTAACTTTTGTAGTTGACTGTACAGTACAAAGAACTAGTTTTAAAAAAAGGGTGACAAAACGAGAATGGATGTATGAAGATCAAAATCTTGCCCAAACGCCACTAGTGTTCAGTTGTTTTTAAAACTTTTGACATGTTGTCGAATCGGGAATGTGACATAACGGAGTAGCCCCCGTTTTTGTAGCGTATTTGCTGATAGAGGTATGTTTGCACAGAATCGAACTAATGACTTCAAAGCGGTCGAGCGGTCATTCGCAAATAAAAACGCATACCTAATAACAAGAATGCGGGACAGTGACAAAAGTATTCTACGGACAGTGGCGGAAAACATCTACTCTTCTGTCTATTCTGAGACGTTTTGTTGGAAAAAGAGAATCTTAACTCGTTAGTGAAGTTTCTCTTTTTGCTTGTGCGTCGTCCAGATGAAGGGAACTTTTACACATTTGCATTTATATAGGTAAGATACTTACTATGTAACATTATACAGTGGGTTCGGTCCTATGTTCCTAAATGAAGACTTTATTATTTTTACTATACGGCTTGTGCGAATTTAGTGAGTTTATGTGGAATGAAAACTACGGAACCTCTACATCTACTTCATAAATTATTTCACCGTTAACTCCAAATGGACTAAGGTTATAATGTAACTGTATCGTGTAAAACTATGGGCGGGTTGATTACGATTTTGAAAGTAATACTCACGCCCATCTAGAATCGATCACAGGTCGGACTGCAGGCGCATGGAAACCGTTGAAACGCGTTGCCAAGGCCAGGGTATACGCGCCCATGTCGCGGAACAGAAGCCAGTCTCCCACGTCTAGGGCTGGGAGGCACGTGGCGGGCAGCACGCAGTCCACACCGTCGCACGTCGGGCCCCACACAGAACACGCAAAGCGAGGGCAACCGTAATCCTAGGTAACAAAAATAAGCTCAAGGAACTATAGCGATTGTACACGGTATAGACCAGGCCATCTTGCATTGTGAATAAGTAAGTTTCACGTTATTAAAACATGACGTTCACGCTTTTGTGAGAGCTTTTCCGAACTATAAGGTGGCCACCTTATAGTTCGGAAAAGCTCTCATTAGGAAAACGTGAGAAATGTGGACAGTGCCATCTATAGGTGCAAATTTGAAACTTTATCATAAACATTCTTGACAACGGCACTTCTGTGCTGCAGCTTATACGACTAATTCCTTTGCGGTCCTTATACTTACTATGAGTATAGGGAGCGGGGTGGCTGGTACTCGGGTACCAGAATTTTACATGAAGCGACCGCCAATCTGATCTCCACAATCACAACTGGGTAACACGATAGTTCCCAGCAAGACTGGTGTTAGATTTATTGGTTTCTGCAAAACTTACATAGAGCGTTTCAGCGGAGACGTATTGTTGGTAGGAGAGCACATTGTTGAACGAGCCGTACACTCCGTCATTGATGAAGTACATGGTATGCGCCTCCGCGTTCTCTTTAACGTCCTTAGGCGCCACCTAGCGGCCAAACAATGTTCAGACACATGAGAAAAAAATTGTAACTGAAAATTATTATTTATTTTGTTAATAGGTAAAAAACAGAAATTTTATCAATATTTTCTGATCATTTAACTATATTAGGCGGCAATAACAACCGGGGCAAGGGTCGAACTACAAGTTTAGATAAGTAACTTTTGCCGAGTTTGGGCCATGGCGGGATCATCTAATACTAAACAGAGTGAAATAGTAATAACGCAATAACTGAAAAGGGGTCATGGTACACATCCCTTTGAACGTTTACTATAAAAGCATCCCAGAAAAAACGAAACAAAAAGTGTCCAAATCCGGTAGGATTTGAACATCTGCACATCTTGACAAAGGGTACTTTGTCAAGATGTGCAGATATGCAAGGTAATGTACCATACTCTTTTTAAAGTAAATGTTGTTCATTATGATGAGTGCAATGACCCATTTTCAGATTTGGCATTATTTCTGTTACAAAAAAACGGTTAGTGATTGGTTTCGGAAGTAATTTAAAGATCTTTCACAGTCATTATAAGTAGTCTGAAGCTCGAATGTCTGACCAATAAGTCTTATCAAGGGTTATGTATGTACTACAGAATCGCCTCTGATATTAACAATTCATCAGTCAATAAATGTATAAGAAAATTCTTCTGTTACTGACAGAAAACCACAGCCGAAACTACTGGTAGGTAAATGTAGCTTCCTTGGGGAGTAGGTATTAGGGGAGTACTATGTGAGGATTTGCCGAAATTCCTACGGGAACGGAAATGCGCGTACGAAGTCAGGGTCCAAAAGTTAGAAAATGATAAAAAAAAGGTAGATAACAAAGAAAATATTGTTACCACTAAAACAACTGAATTCTCTGGAATTAAACATGAAGAATTTCCAAAAATTTATCCAACCTTTTTTTGAAGTTCAGTGGGACATAACGGACTAATTTAGATGGGATAAAATTGAACAAACCTTTCTCTTAGCGTGCACCATTGTAGCAAGCGTGAAGGCGGCGGCGGCGAAGTATGTTCCAGGTTCTGCGATCACGCGCACCGTGCTCTCTGGAAAATGTTCCTCTAGAGACGAATTGATTACTTCTGCCACCTGTTGGAAACAACAAATCATGCAGTTAATTCCTAAATAAGGAATGAAGGAAAGCTTTTTTTGGTTCATCAAATGTCTCCTTCTGCTCTGGGCGGAGTGGCAGGAAGTGTCAGACTCTTACCGAATGAATACCATCCGTGTTCCACCTGGAATGCTCTTTGCATTTCAGAGCCGCGGTAATTCTATCGAACCATTTCTCAAACCTAGCAGGTACTGGCCTCTTTTTTATGGATGTGAGATCATCAAATCACTTCTTCCGCTTTGGGCGGTGTGGAAGGGAGTGTCAGACTCTTACATAATAAAACCCATCCGTGTTCCAGCAAATGCCCTTTGCGTGCTAGGGCCGCGGTGACTATTTCAACCAAACTCCTCAACCCCGACCCTAGCGGGCTCCATCATCTATCATCTAAGAGCCGGACCTAGTCCTTATCACTCGCCGTTTGCAGTCCCGCGCTGTAGCCGGGAAACGCCCTGCGACTCCCGACGCCCGGGGCGTTTTGTTTGCGATTCGGTTTGCCCCTACCGCGTCCCGCTTCCTCTTTTGCTTGTATAAGTGCTTCGCAGAAAAAGGAAACTGCTTTCCATGCTCTCTCGCTCCGGAGTTTGAACCACGGGAGGTCGCAGTCGCCGACGCCCCAACGAGGACATCGCGCTGCTTCGCCCAAACAGGCCAGATCTCCACTGTACGCTCCATCATGTCCTCCATCCATCCACATAGTGGTGACACCCAGGCGTGTCTTCCCGCCGAATCCGAAATAAGTTGCACCCGAAACAACCGTGTTCGGTGAATACCTCCGTCAGGCGGAAGGTAAGTGACACTGTGGCGCCTCCCTAATCACTCCTCGACAAGGGGACATATCATCATGATAGAGGCCTGCCCAGCGCTGGGTCGCTCTCTCTATTTGGCCGTGAGATCTCGCCGGAGCTCTCTCAGCTATGCAGCGATTTGCCGCGTCAGCAGAGTTTAACTGGGGCGCGGCGTAACGTCTCCACGCGCTACTCGTACACGTACACCAGGGTTCTCACCACCTGATCCCATGGCGGCAATCCAGCAAGGCGGCTCGCTGCCACGCCGGAGATCGTGAACGCACCTGTTAACAAATAAGTCTTACCTCGCGGATAGAAGAGTGCGATCCTCCCGGGAAGCCTCCGCCGATGTCCAACAGGCGCATGTTCTTGTGTCCCACATTGTGTGCTACGCGGAACAGCGCTCGCGACAGTGCGATGGCGCGCGCGTACACTTCTGTCTCAGTATTGCCGCTACCCACGTGGAATGAGACGCCAGTCATCTAGGGATGTTAAAAAGGAGTTTGAATTTTTTTTTACGTGGTTAATCTGGAAGCTATGAGCTTATTTCTTATGAACTTAATGGCGCGAATTATTTCTCAGCTAATCTACCAAAGATAAATAAAAAAAAACAATTTACCTAATATGTATATACTAACCTAACACTGAATCAAATCAATTTACCAGCACATTCAAAGAATTCAAAAATGATTTTAAAGATGAAATTATGAAGATGCTTGCGTGGAAATCCGACAGCGATGACCGACTCACTTCCTGGAAAGCTAAGCACGATGCGGTCTTGGGGCCCTGGTCAGTGATATGATTGAGGTGAAAAATCAGTGTGTCGAGATACAAAAATCACTCGCGGAAATGGAAAAAAAGCATAACATTTTCTGATAAATGCTATGAAGAGATGAAAACAGAATTGCCGGTTCTAGATAAGCAGTAAAAAGAAAATGTCGATTTCATTGATCAGCTTGAAAAACACATCCACGATCTGCAATTCCAGTCACACCCATCAACAGTTGAGTTTAGAAACATTCCACAGAAAGCGAAGTAAAATTCAAAGGATCTTCTATCTGTTGTACCAGCAGTGGGTAAAGCAATAAATGTGGAAGTCCGAAAAGATAGCCTGCGTGACCCGTACCGCCTACCGGGGACTTGAGGAACACCCAAACCTATCGTAGTAGAGTTCAACTCGGTTACGAAAAGGAATGAATTCCTGCCAATTTTCGTAGCTTTAATAAAGAGCGCCCTGTAGTCGACAAGCTGAACGCGCACACTATTGGGTTGGTAGGTGAGAAGAAACCAATCTATGTTGATGAACACCTTATGCCATCAAAAAAGAAGCTGTCTATGATACCAGGGTATTTGCAAAAGCTAACAAGTTCTCTTGCTGGAATCCGTATGGTAGAATTTTCCTAAGAAAAGATCCCAATGATGCAAATCAAAAACCGACTCAAATAAGGTCTGAAAAATGTTTGCTCTAGTTAAAACGCAATGACTGTACTGCACATTAAGTACTTTTTCTTCTTTTGTTTTTTTTTTGTGTTTTGCATATTATAAATAAATAAAACTATAATATGCATGCTCTCTGTTCCTATAATGTCTAGGGCGCCGAGCCTAATTTTATGTCTGATATATTATGAAAACTGTTTTACTCCTTTCCATAGTAATACAATATACATATCAAAATATTTTTAATATTAGTAATAAGATTAGCTACTGCAACCCAACATTAAACACTTTGAAGTACTATTAATTTATTTTCAAAAGATATTGCTAGAACTTATCAATTACGATTTTTTTCTCAGGAGGTTTTTATATTTTGTTCATATTTCTTTTCATTTGCAATTGCTTTTGCTACGCTCTCAACTTCAAATGGCCATAATTAATTCTATATTCAAGGAACTCGACAATATTTCCATAGCTTCATCGTTTGAATGCTCTCCTGGCGGAGGAGTATTTTACACATCCCATTAATAGTATTAAAAAAAATCGAACAATAAAATTCACACTATGTTGTCCATCACTAATATTGTTTTCGATGTCATTGTGCTCACAGAGTGCTGGCTTAAAGTATCCGGACCTAATTCTTTTATGCAGGCTTATACCGCCATACCACTTTAAATAATGGGTCATAAAACGACGGGGTCGTTGTATTTACCAAGACAACCCTACGACGAACTGTGCACGAACCTATTTTTCGTGGAGCTAACTGCCTTGTGTGCTCCACAGATGTTACCGTTATTATTTGTTTGTATCGTTCCCCCTCTTATTCTAATTTGGATCTCTTTTATAATAGTCTAAACAGTTTAGCGTGCACTATGAATCGTGTCTACAATGGTTCTTATTGGCGATCTAAATGTGGATATTAAACTTGGTAACCATGACAGGAACTCAGACTATTATCTTACAGCTACTGCGACTCTTGGGCTGCTCCCGGCGCACTTTCACCCTACCAGATCAGGCAACTGCTTCGATCATGTTCTGTTGAAAACTAAAAATACAGTATGTGTTTTGGTGGTTCAGAGACACACATGCCAATCATCCTGTCCCTCAGAATCAAGAGTTCTATCATCAAAAACAGCCCAAATACATCTTTCCGTTACAGTTTACTAGCAATTCAACAAGATTTTGAAAGTACTGATTTCATTCAGGTGTTGAATCCAACTTGGCCGCGGAGTTGTTCGTAAGAATACTTCAAGAGGTTATTGCTACCCATAGCCTATGTAAACGCATCCAAACTATTCGTGATTCGTGTTATACAGTCATGGATAACTCAGGGTTTGGTTAGATGAGCAACCGAGACAGGATGCACTATAGATTAAAAAAAGATCCTGAGAATATGATCCTTCAAATAATTTATAAAACATCGCAATTACCTTAAAACCTTATAAAAAAAACTAAGGCGAGCACATGATAAAAATGAATTGCATATGACCAGAAATAACCCTAAAGCCACTTGGAGGGCAATTAAAGCCATTATCAACTACTTTTCAACCGCAATCTCCCAAAGAGCTTCTCCAACTCACTGATGATCCTGAAACTTCAGCAAACCGTGTCAATTGTTTCTCCACTGATATTGGTCGTAAACAAGCCTCTCAAGTTACTGATTTTCCTAGATTTAACGACGCTGTTAGAACCCCTCCACAACCTCCACCTTGCCATTCTCTCGTCATACTGCCTGTAGATGAAACACAAGTAGATGGAGAGTGGAAAGGCTGATCAGCACCCTGCGCGCTGCGCTCTGACTGTGCCACCGACTACAACAACATATCAGATAAAGTGCTGAAATAATGGAGTTCCATTTTATCAACTCCTATGCCTCATATCTTTAATCGTGCTATCGAAACTGGAATCTTTCCCAATGTACTCAAAAAAGCGGTCGTACACCCCTATTTTAAAGAGCGGAGACAGAGCCAATGTCACTTCCGTCTTATCTCCGTACTAAGCTCTTTATCCAAGATCTTCGAAAGGATTCTTAACAATCATCTCGTTGCGTATCTTTCTAAACAAAAAATCATTGCCAACAATCAATACGGTTTTAGACCTCAACGAAGGATCCTGTAACTGACTACCAAAACATTACATAACAACCTAGACAAAGGCATGAAATGTTACGGTAACTTCCTTGACTTATCTAAGGCATTTGACACCGTTTCTGTTCCCACCTTGATCTCGAAAATGGAAAGCACTGGGATTTGTGACCCTATATTAGAAATATTCAATTCATTCAACATTATCTCTCAAATCGTACTCAACGGGTTTAAATCGACTCTACAAACAGTGATGATAGACCTATTAGCTTCGGTGTACCACAGCAAACTTCTTGGGACCCCACTATTTTTGCTCTACATCAATCAACTTTTGTCATGCAAAATTCTAAATTGCGACATAATTCCATACGCGTATGACACAGCGTTGATAGTTATTATACTGACTGGATTAGAGAAAGTAAAAGGGCAGAACAGTCGCTTCACTTTGTGAAGTGGCTTTCAGAGAATTTGCTTACCCTGAACGTGGCAAAGACAAAGGTCATTCGATTTTCGTTACCTAACACTAGCTAAAATTAATTAGCTTCGCCAGCGGAATCAGATCAAATTAAAGCTCACTTTTGCTCAGAAGCATCCATTTGCACCTGCCTATTTCTGTCTTTGGTTCCAGACATAAAATATTTAGGAGTCCACATTGATCATAAACTTAGCTGGCAACCACATAAACACGGATCTGAAAATTAATTTATATATTTAAGGAACTAATGCACTCTGCTGATCCCGATCTAGCTTTAATAGTTTACCAGGACCTCTGCTAGTCAATTATTTTATATTGTATCCTGATTTGGGGCGGAACCTACAAATCCTTGCTTGAAGTTGAAAGAGTTCAAAGGGCGATTCTGAAAGTCATGCACTTTAAGCACAGGGACTTTTCGACCAATCAACTTTATTCAGAAGCCAAAGTATTGACTGTGAGACAGCTTTTTGTGCTCCGCGCGAAAAATGTAGCGAACTACATTTAGATCATGCTAAGCTGAAAAGTCGCAAAGGCACTTCCGTATGCGGTATAGTCCAATACCGCTCAAAGTTTACCTGTCGACAATATGCAGCAACTAGCTCTCGACTGTGTAATCTATACTTCTATACTACTATTATAAAGAGGAAAGATTTGTTTGTATTGAATAGGCTCCGAAACTACTGAACCGATTTGAAAAATTCTTTCACTATTTGGAAGCTACACTATCCCCGGGTGATATAGGCTATATTTTATCCCCATATTCCCACGGGAACGGGAACTATGCGGGTGAAACCGCGGGCCGCTGCTAGTATATTATAAAGAGGAAATATTTGATTGTTTGTTTGTATTGAATCGGCTCCGAAACTACTGATGTGATTTGAAAAATACTTTCACTGTTGGGAAGCCACACTATTTCCCGGTGATATAGGATATATTTTATCTCCATATTACCACGGGAACGGGAACTATGCGGGTGAAACCGCAGGGCGCTGCTAGTAGAATACATAAACTAATATCCATTTACCCCCTAACTAAACATGAAGTTCAAATCTAACTTACAGATTGGTTGCAGAAGTTAACATATGCCGAGAGCGAGAATCTTATTACCATTGTCTCATAATAAAACTAATTAGGTATGTATTTAAATTAAGGCATGTTTCTTTAATTTATGTTTTTGTAACTACACGTACTTGCCTTGCACGACAACTAATACCAATTGTATGACATTATTCCTGGAGGAATTTTGGCTATTAAAACACAGGCTTTTGGCCTAGTTTAGGAGACATCAGTTTCTGTTGTACAATATTTCTCTAATACTTGTGTACAAATAAACATATTATTATTATAACAAGCACACTCACGTCCAAGCCGAGTACGGCTGCCAACTTGAGCAGCTTGGGTGCCTCGGTGATGGGGTCGCAGCCGAACTTGATGCCTAGCTGACAAATCGCGGAGGCGGCGTCGCAGCGGAAACGGAGCACCAGCCTGAAAACACGGAGAAAGCTTAATCAAACAATGATATCGCGTGCATACTTTTTGGTGTAATATGTATGTACATCATAGGCAAGGTGCCGTCCGTTTGCAAACTGTCTGCGTACTTATAATGATACTGTAATGAAAACTTTGGCGAAGTGACCTTGAAGTGAGCAGCAGTTCAATTCTGTTAACGTATCACAGTGATAACTATGGTAAACTGAGTACAAAATGAAATGTCAATCCAATGAAATATCCATTAAATCAATTTGATGGTTTAATAGTATTCATTCTTCTATACACAGTACAAAGAAAAGTCGCTTCTCTTTTATACTTCGCAACGGATTTCAATGCGATTTTCACAATCACTTAGAGAATGTCTTCCGGAAGGTTTTTTTTTTTATAATAACATAATAATTCAAATTATAAATAGTACAAGCGAGCCTCCCCGGCTTCGCACGGATGCAATGTAGAGTAGATACTAATGTTTTCTCTACTATAATATGCATGTATTTTACATATAAACCTTCCTCTTCAATCACTCTATCTATTAAAAAAACCGCATCAAAATCCGTTGCGTAGTTTTAAAGATTTATGCATACATAGAGATATAGGGACAGAGAAAGCGACTTTGTTTTATATTATGTAGTGATAAAGTCTATGTTTAAACCAAATATTACCCGTGGGAAGCTGGGGCTTGTCGCTAGTAGGAAACCAAGGTAGATAATTACAACAATGAGTATTTGATTTTATACGACGGAGGCTTTTGCCCAGGAGTACGATAGCGCTAAAAGAACTCACTTTGCGTGCGGCATGTATTGCTTGATCTTCATCAATTCATCCTCGGAGTCGAACGTCATGACATCGACGCCAACAGCTGATGCGTAGCTGATGTGCGACGCCATCTTAGCGGGGTTCGCGAAGATTATACGCCTGCAACAAGTATCATCTGTACCGACATCTATACTGCCTGTTACGAACTCCGTCATACAAATCCTCCATCGCGGAACCAGAGTTTTCCGTGCGATCTGAGCAAATAATATACGACAGCCCAAATATCAACCATCAACAACATCACTCAAGTCGGAGGATGCTCCTTTTTCAATGGAAGTGTGCGGGATTTTACACTGTTTCGCATGCCTTTATACATCAATCATTCCTTGTTCTGGAGTGTGTGGCGACTGCGTACCGCAGCTCTGGAAGGCCTCCGATGAGGTGGTCCGACGATGAAAGGGGCGAGAATCCGCAAGATGCGAGACGCACAGGACCGGCCAATGTGGCGACGCGGCCAATGTCCGCGTGTACAGTTGCTGGCACGTAACTTGACAAGAGGCGTTAGATAGGCAGAGTTCGTTTTTGGATCTCTCTGATTGTCTGGGGGGACGCTGGGGACGAGGTAGCACCGTCATGAGCGCGCGGCTACGCGCGATTTGTTGGTGAGTCACCCAGTCGATACTTGTCTCTCGCAACGTGTCCCAGTCCCAGTCCCGTTCGCTATTGTTTTGTTTCACTTTTTAAATTTCGTTATTGAAATGCTCCGAACCACAGACATTATAATAAATACTATAGCCCGAACATATGTATATCATTGTATGTCTACATGCCAGCCCGCACAGTGCATACCATTTTATATTGACATGGTTTTCTATGTATCCTGTTTCATGGAAAAAGAATCAGAACTCCAAAAACGACGGTTCGACGTATAGTCAAAGAAGGTAGGTAAAAAGTCTTCAAAACACCGGGGAAAAAGGGATAAGAAGCAGGTCGCATAGGTTGGCTCTTTAGACCAGCATGTGTGACAATTCGAATATTAAGTTTATATGTAATACATTTATTAACACTTAACTGTATAATTATACTTTATTTATAGCAAATATACTTAATGAATTCCTCTCTTCTCTTTAAATCTATACTAATATTATAAAGCTGAAGAGTTTGTTTGTTTGTTTGAACGCGCTAATCTCAGGAACTACTGGTTCGAATTGAAAAATTGTTTTTGGGTTGAATAGACCATTTACCGAGGAAGGCTTTAGGCTATATATCATCACGCTTAAGCCAATAGGACCGGAGCAGCGATAAAGAATGTTTTAAAATCGGGGATTTCACGGGGACGAAGTCGCGGGCAGCAGCTAGTTTCTTCTAAACAGACATGTTTTATGTGTGAATACGGCCTGCTACGCCAAAACCTTGCTAAGTTGTGAGCGGCGACTGTACTGTGTTGTACGTAGGTATGTAATGTACGTACGTACATTTCATCGAGATTTCAAGAAGGCAGTTTTCATGAAGGCACATATAACTAGGAAAACTAAAAACTCACATGTCTAAGGACAAGAAGAATGTCGTAGATTGAACTAAAAGTACCTGCTACCACTAGGTTTTGGGTCCCGAGAATTGTAAATTTATTTTAAGACCGGGTAAGCCTTTTTGAAGAATTTTTATTATGTTACTTTCTGATGAAACTTATTAAAAAAGGGCAAGTTTAAAAAAAAGTCATCATTTATCTATACTAATATTTGTATTTTTGTATGTAACGAATAAACTCAAAAACTATTGGACCGATTTAAAAAATTCTTTCACTATTAGAAAGCTACATTCACCCTTAGTAACATAGGGGATAAAATATATTTTATCCCCGTATTCCCACGGGAACGGGAACTACGCGGGTGAATCCGCGGGGCACTGCTAGTTAAACATAACAATAAATCTTAATAACTTTAACATTCTCGTGTACCCGGCGCGGCGGCATGCGGCACTTTGAAATTGTCGGAAGTTCCCGAACCCTAACTACCACCAACTGCATTACACTGTTTAATAATGATCTTGTTTGGTACAGTTCATTTATATTTCAATGTTGCCTTTTTAATATCTGCAGGTATTTCTTTTCTCCTTAGCATTCCTTATCGAGTCTTTTAAGGTCAAGTTTCTCATGTACCTAACGTTCGGTAGTGTATAATTACATGGCGTGGTTGGTACTTACTCGGGCGCTACTCCGATGGAGGTGACGAGCTCGATCTCGACTTTGGAGGCGCAGTCGAAGCCGGTGCCGAGTGCCGCCAGCGTGCTTACCAGCAGCTTGTTGTCGTTGCATTTCACCGCTATGGAACAAATACGGCATGTTAGAATGCAAAGGCAGTATTCGCAGATAGCGAATATATGTACATGTATTTTTATCTATATAAAATACATGCATCTATATATAATAACGCTTAATGTTATGAGCATAGGGTGTAAAATCGAGTAATTTTTAGGGGGGTCAGGTAATTGCTATCACCGACTGTACATGTATTTTTATCTATATACATACTTACATATAATAAAATCGTAGACCAGCCGTGTTCGTAAATTGAATATTTTAGTTAAAATAACTGAGAAACGTTAGAAAAAGACATACTTACTTATAACACATTCTTTTTTAATGTTTGTTCGTTTATCTATTTGTCAGTGCGTTTGTGGAAGCATCACGCAAAAACAACTAATTGAATTCGAAAGTTAGGTTGGTTCTTGAAAATAATTTGTGTTATCCCGAGTTTTATTTAGCGTTTGTTTTGTTTTATTTAGTCATAAAAATCGAGCCACAAAATCAAAAGATATTGTTTTTTAAGTTTAGTAAGAAACTTCATTGAGCTCTAAGATGGTTAAGCGTCGCGCTGAGGAAGTCCTACAGGTATTACGTAAAAGCTATAAAACCCATATAGATAAGTTGTATACATAGGAAATTTGAGTAACTATCGGTACAATTTAGTTTTCGTTAAAAATAAATCAAATAAATGTTCAAGTAGAAATTGGTTTTTATTACGGGATGCTGATACATGCAGCGCCATCTATTGAGCAAAGAGAACGAACCTTACGAAGTTAAGAAGACCAATTAATGCACACAAATAACACAAGTAATATAAATACATAGGAAAAATTTTATAGGTCAATGTGGCCTCCGACATCTAGGTTCATGACTCGCACACAGCTGTCATAGACAGCGGCGTTTCCGCGATTGTAAATGAGTAGTATTTTGTTTAATTGATATCATTTGTTTGTTTGTTTCTGTATATTTTTCAATAAACGGGTAAGATACTACATTTTTATTTCATGCATATTTCCATACTGTCCCACGTGGTTCTCTATTGTGTCACCTAACTTTTTTATCCATAATTTAAAGAGCCATAATTTTTTTTGTCCTAATCATCATTTGTCCGAATGATAACTTACCCGAACTTAAGATCACCTAATATCGCATGCCATAAAATTGAAATCCCTAAATATAAAATGTCCTAAATCCGTTTGTCATAAATATTACAATCCATAATATACAAAATATATAAAACCGTTTTCAATAAAAGTTATAAGTCCTAAATTCAAATAACATAATAATTATATTATATAATAATAATATTCTTAGAACGTATAACAAAGCAATTGCTATGAGCTCCTCCCATTTGTTATAATTAAAAATATCTGATTTAATATCTGATTTTGATTTTTTATTATACGTAAATAAATATATTATACATGTACTCAATAAAGCAGTTGATTGTGAACATGTGGTTTTTGTAAGCAAGCAAGCAAGCATGCAGCATGCAAGCAAGCATACAGCATGCAAGCAAGCACGCAGCAAGCAAGCACGCAGCATGCAAACAAGCACGCAGCATGCAAGCAAGTATGCAGCATGCAAGCAAGCATGCAGCATGCAAGCAAGCACGCAGCATGCAAGCAAGCATGCAATATGCAGCAGGCATGGTTTCTGTCACGGCTCCGGCGCTGCGGGGCTCCGGCGGTCCCACGCGAGTTTATCGTCGCAGATGGGTTTAACGCTCTCCACCGCAGCTTCGGCTTGCTGGCCGACTGAAGCCGGCCAGCCTCAGCCGCGGCGGGGAGTGTTACAACCACCTGCTCCTCAACTCGCGGGCCGCCTCGCCCCTCCGCGCCTACGCGATTTTAAATTACACTCTTGGGGTAGGGCAGACAAGACTGCGTGGCGTCGGATTTACAGCGATTTGTTTCTGTCACTAAAACCTATTTTTAGCAAATGTTTTAGGACTAAAATATTTATTATAAATGAACATTCGGAATAATACACATTATTCATCACAATACTTAGGAAATATGACTTTAGGGCATGTAAAATTAGGAGATTCAAGTATTATAGTAGGTACTCGATATTATGACAGAATACTTTTAGAACTAAAGATAATTATGCTGAACAAAATTTCGGGGTTTTGAACATTATGGTTACTGCAGTTTATAGCAAACGTGTTATGGATAATGATTTTCGGACAAACAATTTTATGAGAAGAAAGGGAGTACCGTCCCACGTGCGTTAACTACACTCTGATTGGCTGAATGAATTTTGAAAATGCCATCATGACATCGCTTATTATGTGTGATTTTCTATACAGATTTTTGCTTACTAATACCACAGATAATATAATACTACAGAGCTAATACATATTAAAAGTAGTCTTATGAAGTGTATGTCCTTAGTTCTTCTCCACCATCCTATAATTTTGATCCGGTTTTCTCCATCCTCCAGTCTCTCCAAGAAAACCAGAGACACGAACGGTGTCGAACTATTACTGGGTATAATACTAAAGGCTATTGTCACTCAGTTTTGCAGAGCAGTACTAAGATGTTGCCATAAACCTAATTAGGTATACAAAAACAACTCACCATAGAAGGGCTCGACGCGCGGCATGAGCTCCTTCCAGCGATGGTACCGCGCCACCACCTCGCCGAGGTCCATCACGTAGAACGGGTCCTCCTGGGTGCCCGACTCCACGATCTCGCGGATCAGCCCCTCGGGCGACCAAGGTCCGTCCATCACGGTGATGAGCTGTTCTTCTTCCACGACCTTCATGGCGGCTTTGAAGGTTACTTTAGGGTTGACTTTGGAGCCAACGCAGCCCCGTAGCGTGGGGTCAAGTATGTTGCGTTTGCGTGTCCTCGGGCCGAGGGGGTCGGTGTCAGATGTTCAAGCCGGGTTTTGGGGCTCTCTAGTGCTCGTCCACAAGTAGCAGCTTGAACAGGTGGACGTTGGAACTGTAGATTTTACACAAATTAGGTATTTATAATTTAATTTCTGCGGACACAAAATCATGCATTTTTTTGTTAAAAATATACCTACCTGCCTTATAAATAATGCTGTGATTTACAAGGATAAAAAATAAAACAATGGAGTAGGTGTCTAAGGCAGGTTGTGCAGAGAACGATAAATCTTGGAATAAAACACCGACCTGACCATTCTCTCTACAAAATGTCTCTCCTACATTGTTTTCTAGCAAAGATAAATATGCTCTGCGTTATCAGAGTTAAGATAATCACAAGTCAAATTACCTAATTTAATTAGGTAATTTGACTTGTGATACGAAACAGCAATGTAAACGAACTGTTAAGCGCTTAAGCTTAAGCACGTTAAGTCGAGTTAAAACAAATTACATTTTTCACTAATATGTATTTAAACAAAATTCGGCCAGTTGCGTTTCGGAACAAATTATATTTTTACACCATGTTACATCAAAACCTACAAAGGCTTCTAAGAGGTTTTCCTGATTTTTATATTTGGTTTCGGAGACAAGATGAGGTAGGTATCATCTGTTTTCTTTAAAAGATTCAAAGGAATATTTAAAAAAAAACGATAATTTTATGTGATAACGTCATAAGAAAACATAGATAAAAAATTGCATTCGTCACAAGCCGAACGCTTACTCCGATCGTGCTTCTCATAGAATGTATCTTTAAATTACAGGGGAAGGGGCAAGGGGGCGCTCATTGGGTCGAAACTAAGATTTTAGTGACTTAGGGATCAACTTTCTTTTTTTTACTTTTTTCTTTATGCGGATGGATAGATCTCATAAACCTCAATAATAATTGTTCTGATGCTTTTTTCCTAAACTTTATCCTTTGGGTGGAAAAATGCATTTTGTTATTTTTTTTTGTATGGAGCGGAACAAATTAAATTAAATTCCTGCTAAGCGGCGTGTGTTCCCGCTTTGAAACCTTGAACCAATGAACATGCGCATAAAGTTGCAACATTGCCAAATAAATGAAAAAATACATAGAATAAAAAGCTTTATTTTTTATTTTTGTCAGTTCTTGGATAGTAAGTAGAAGCACCATATAAATACTTAGCAACTAACGATAGTACCTACATGTAAAGGGTCCCTAATTAGCTTAAATTTATTAAATACGTGTTATTTAAAAATTAGGTATGGCACCAAAGTTCTTCACTCCCGTGTACCAACAATTGATGTACACTGGAAGGCATGTTATAGCAGGGATACAATGTAGCATACATTTCGCAATATCTTTACGAATTCTGAAAATTTAGAAAGGTCCACACGCTCTCCAATTGCAACAGTCTGAAGAATCACGTGAAACCTTTTGTATTAAATCTTCCCGTACTCCCGTTATGCAGGCAGTTGTTTCTGCATCCCTGAAAAATCTATTTCGCTCTTAAATTGCTTGCTGTATAGCACTCTTTTCGAGTGACAGTTTTTCTTTGTCGTCGCCTCTGCAACTCCATTTTTTTAAGTCCAAACGATAAGCTGCAAACAAAAAGAAATGTCACCACAGAAAACTACAAACGTGAAAACATTATGAAATAATAAAATTATATTAACCGATATGAAGTACCTACCTAAGCACTCCATTCATCTTATTCAGGCATGCAAAGATGACATTCCATACCTACTGGAACATTATCTCGTCTTTTTTCACTTTGAGGAAGTGTCTCTAAATTGTTCATCTCTGACGGTTTTACTTTGCAAATATCACAGACAGCTGCAGATGTGCCTGACGAATATGATATTATTTTGCCGTCTATCATCGTCAGGTGCAATTGATGCTTAAATTCTACTTGGTTGAATCTTGTTGGCTGACGTCTTTATATTTCATATATAAGTTAGCCTTTATAGTTGCCACTGTTGTCTGAGTTTCTATGGTAAATTTGAACATTATCAGGCAAAAATAGGAAGTTGATGAGGGTCGGGCGTTTTCCCAAACGATTGTTCCATCACATTGTTGTTGTTGAAGCCTTATAGGAACTAGTCTGGCCATCAAAATAGTAGAATCATCAAACTCTGTTTCAGTCTTTTGTTTGTAATTACTTTGACCTGAGGCTCCATCAAAGCCCCATTTGCTTTTGCACATTTGCAAATCCAAAGCAATCACATCTAAAAGCCTAGATACCGTCAAGTTGAGTAATGTTTGCAGTTTAATAGCAGCTCCTTCTTCAGTTATAGTTATGACTTCTTCTGATGAAATAATTTATTAATAGCATGAGTAAAATAAAACAGTTTAAATGTAGTCCAAAAAAAATTTCAAGGTAAAAAAAATGGTTGTTGTGCCTCACTCGACATAGATAGGTAGTGTGTCTCGGACTTTTTTGTAGATATTTATAAGATCTACAATTAATTAGAACATTCTATGGTTCTATCTTTTATAGTTTAGGCAGCGTACGCAAAATAAGTAAGTAACCTTTCTGGTTGATTTTTTACACCTTGTGTCCGAAAAACCCAAATATCTTACGGAACCCTATTTTTTTCCAAAATAAAATTTAGCCTATGTTACTCGTGGATAATGTAGCTTTCGAAAGGTGAAAGTATTTTTAAAATCGGTCCAGTAGTTTTTGAGCCTATTTATTACAAACATACAAACAAAGTTTTCCTCTTTATAATATTAGTGTAGATATTGACACAATTTCACATATCATCATTTTCAACATGAAAATCATTAATTATACATTTAAGCAATTCTGAATATCAATATTGCGTTTCCGTTGATAATGCGGTCGATGTTTACATTTTGGTGTATTGATCATTCACGAATACCCTCATCTATTCGGCGGCCGGGCCGCACCGTCCTGCGAACGAGTAACATAATTATTATTAGATGGCGGTTAACTGTGTTCATTTAAATTACACGAGTTTCCACAATTATAATCAAGCTCATAGTCTCGGGGAGGGCTACGTCTGTGCGAATGAACTGCTATTATATGCCTTCTATTCTGCGGGACTACTTTTCCATTATGTAAACGAACAGCATACCAATGACCTATTTCTTAGAATTCGCTCAACTACACCTGGTATCCAATAGTTTTTCAGTGTAACGAAAAATCTTACATTCTGATTAATTTGTAACGGTCTAACGGACTTTTATCATAAAATTCTTTTTGTATATTTTGCCTGTTTATTAATGTTTCTTTTATGTCATTATGCACCTTTGTTACCAATAATTGAATAGGTGTCGCAACAATACTTCTTAATTTTGGACTTTGTATTTCTGGCCTTGATACTAGATCACTATCTAAAGGTGTGTTCAAGCATTTCAACAATGCTAAGCTAAGCGATAATCCGTGTTGGCCTCTGTTGACTTTTTCATAGTATTTTTATCTGTTTGAACTGTGCGTTCAATTTGACCACCTGCACGCCTCTGCGTATATTACCTACCATACTTAATATATTGAAATAGTAACAACTATTAAATTATTGTAATACATATTTTTAATCAGTAAACTTACTCTTCCTGCCGTACCTACTGATAATAAGGATAGCATCCTTATTATCAGTAGGTACGGCAGTCACATCCCATAGGTACACTAACCTCGTTACCAATAAAAGAAGTATTACATTATTAAGTATACGTAACATCAATGAATTTATTGTGTAGGAATATTGTGCCTATTTGTACCAACATTACTAAGAGTCTATAACTAACCGAGCTATTAAGGGCGCATAATATTCCGAACGGCATTTCATACAAATTTTCAAGTCGTTATTTTCCGAAATGACTAAACCGATTTTAATGAAACTTTACACACGTAAGCAGAATACATAGGTCTAAAAAGTTAATTGAAAACATTTTCGATAAATAGTGTTACAGTTAAATTAGACCCATTTTAAATGTTCCATACAAACATAAATTTCCAGTTATCTTTTTTAAAATAAGACATTTCGAAAAAGTTAGTTAACTAACTTTTTAGACCTATGTAACCTGCTTATATGTCTGAAGTTTCACTAAAATCGGTTCAGTCATTTCGGAAAATAACGACTTGAAAATTTGTATGAAATGCCGTTCGGAATATGCGCCCTTAAGGGCGAAAACTTAGGATAATCTTCTTTAAACGATTACGACGAAATGATTTAGTATAAATATTGTTTGGCCGAATGTTTATATTCCCGAATTTACAATAGCATGCATACATTTGGCATAGTTTAAAATACCGCATAATTTTGTTTCATTCGGAATAATTTTGTTTAGTCATTTCTATTTAAATAGCATTTGTACCTAATCTTAATTTAAACATTGTCTGAAAAGTAAACATTTTGTGCTACAAAAGTAAGTGACGGAAACGAATCGCTGCAAAACCGACTACAGGTAGTCTTGTCTGCCCTACCCCTAGAGTGTAATTTAAATCCGCGAAGGCGCGGAGGGGCGAGGCGGCCTGCGAGCTGAGGAGCAGGTAGTTTTAACGCTCGCCATCGTGGCTGAGGCTTCGCCGGCCAGTGGCCGTATTACGAAGTGCCAATGCTATCATGATTCGTGTGAGGGAAAGAGATAGTGCTATTCGTCTTGTGTAACTCCGTCTCTCTCTGACACAGAAATCATGATGGATTTAAGACGTCATAATAGGTCGCCAGCAAGTCGGAGCTACGGTGGTGAGCGTGAAAACCATCTGCGACGTTAAGCTCGCGTGGGATCGCCAGAGCCCCCAGTGCCGGAGGCGTGATAGAAACCATGCCTGCTGCACGTTGCATGCTTTCTGGCATGCTACATGCTTACTTGCATTAATTTTATTATTATGTAGACCCATCAAGGTCATCAGATATACCTACACTAGCAGCGCCTCGCGGTTTCACCCGCGTAGTTCCCGTTCCCGTGGGAATATGGGGATAAAATATACCTATAGCCTTCCTCGATAAATGGGCTATCTAACACTGAAAGATTTTTTCAAATCGGACCAGTAGTTCCTGAGATTAGCGCGTTCAAACAAACAAACAAACAAACAAACTCTTCAGCTTTATAATATTAGTATAGATATGATTAAGAATACTAATGTCTTCATGTCGCGCTAGCGTGATGTCGAACCTCAGTGTGACGCACAAGCGTGCATTCGAACTATGGTGAGTCGCAGTACTGTTTTGTCGGTGTTATTCGCACATTCCATTTGTCGAGCTCACGTAGTACACTCCCGCGCGACATGGGTCTTTAAAATCGTAAAATCGTAAAATATTTCTTACTTCTATTATGTTATTTTTGTTTTGAAATGTCACAGCGACAATAACACAATAAATGCACTGCTCCTTAACCACTTCCTAAGTTTGTCGCTAAGTGACTAGATAAGCAATGTAAAAATCACAAAACGATATATTGCGCTTTACCAAGCGGATTTATCGCGTAGTACATAACAATGTCGATTGACGAATGAAACATACAAAAGCGTAACCAACTTTTGTAGAGTTGGTTAAATTTTAAATAATCGGTGGAGTGTTTTAGGCTTTGAATTTCGTATCCTCGTATTATAGTTTAATATAATAAACATGAATGCCTCCCGCCGCTGGGGGGAGGAAAGCTAGAGACGGACTGGATCGACCAGGGCTTAAGTTAATAGGTACTAAAGTTTTTGTGGTTTTACAAGACACACTGACGCAGAAGGTTGTTCCCCTAGCGAAGTTGTTCAGAATGACGACTAAAATGGACTTCAAAATAAGAGGAGGTAACGCTTTCTGCACAATGCGTGTACAAATTGTTTTCTACTCAGCCAATGTAGCAAACTAGCAAATAGAAAAAAGAAAAAACTAGAATAGACAAAAAGCGTTTAATATACAAACATTACAGTTACTTTAACAGTACAAAATATACATTAAGATATCACTACATTGAGAAACCATCGAAACGCCGACGCTTGGCGCCGGTTTCTAACATAAAGTTATGATAATCATACGTCGAATCATTCAGCCGGTCTTTTCTGTCCACATCTCACCGAGTATACCTAGGTGGAGTGAGCGTGAAGTGAACTGTCACTCTTTTTAATTTGTATGGATTGACACTTCAGTCACTTCAGTTTACACGGCGAGATGTTTACAGAAACGCTTTGCAGACTTACAACAAACGAAGATTAATACATCTTATAGTAACATTATGTCTATTATCTAAACAGTAATTTGTGTTTAAGGGGTCCGCTAGTATAGTCCGCCAAATTTAAATTTACGTTCATTTGTTTGCTAATTTTAATATTATAAAAAAAAAAAAATATTCAAAACCGCGTATTACGCATTTAGTATAAACGTCACCATAAAAATGAATTTAGCGGGCTACCGAGATGGACCAATATATGAGCCACTTATGTCGAAAAAAAAAATAAGGCCCCTATTCGACTTTTATGAGCACTGCATATCTGCACCAGTAGGAATCGTCGCGCGGAGATTTGCGGTACAAAAAGGCACATTATAGCTCGGCGCTTTGTTCGATTCAATTTAAAGGCGGCTCTGAAGTCCGCTACTCGCTGCCCAGTACCTCGCCTCTCATATGAATTTGTTATACAGCGTCTCGCCCCGTGTTCCCACCCGTCATGTTTAAATCGAACGGTACTTTGTGTGAACTTTTTCAACACCGCTGCTCATAAAACGGTAAAGGAAAACATGGTAAGGGAACCGGTTTGTCCCAGAAGCACGGGTGGTGGTTTATAGGCCACTCCTGCGCATAGAGAGGAGGCCTGTCTCCCAGAAGTGGGAACATAGGCTGATTGTATAATTATGCCAGATATCGTCGGGGTCAAAACACGACCTTTTAAAGAATTTTTGATGAAACTTTCTTGCATTTACAAAGTCCTGCAATGACGCCAACGATATAATGTATAGGGCTCGATTTTCGTTTAACGATTATGTACGAGTTACTAAAACAAGTTAGTTGTATATAAGTAATACATAGTTACAAAATGTTTAATATGAGAAATTACATAGTCTGGAATATGTTAATGTAATAAAAGAAACCAGCTCAATTACATTCATTATTCAAATTTATTCATCTCCATTTTCTCCATTTTTCGGTGAGTAGATCACCAGTATTAATATCACTGTTACACACTAGTATTCTTTTGCAACACGAATACAGCTCATAAGGGTAGTTCATATCAAGATGCGCTGCTGAACGGATTTTTTAAAATAGCGGTACAATACCGAACGTTATTGAGTACACAAAAAGATACATATTTTAGTGACACAATCGGATTCAAATTTCAAATTTTGAGGGTTGTACCTAATTCTGTATCGTATCGCTATCGTAAAAAGTGCGAGCAGTGACAGGTCTCGGTATGATCTGACCCTAAAACTTTCATATGAGCCAACCAAGGTACTTGAACTACTATCGCGTGAAACTTGGGCTGCATGGCGAAATTGGGCTTGTATAATCGGCATGCAAGTTGGAATTGTACATACATTGCGAATACGCTCCACTCCCTCTCATTCATTCACAGAAAAGAGGCATGAGTTGGGACTCGTGCCTCTTTTCTGTGAATGATTTCTCATGCCTTTTTTTGTGTGCCCATTGGTGGGCCAATGGGCACAATAATTACGTGCTCATTACTCGATAAAATGTACTGAACATTTTATTCTGATGACCGGCACGGCCAATTTTGTCAGGCACCATTCAAAAGGGGCATAATATTTGCCAATAACATCACAGCTTTGTCCTACTACCTTGGTTGGCCAGCAAAATATCAATAGACAACCATTCCTTACTAACATACTTTATTCAACAGTCTTTAAGTTAACACAATTGTTCAATATTCTTTCTCGATTCACTTTCAAATATTCAATGTTCACTTCATAACCTATCTGCTTCGGAATTATAACCACTTCACTATTTGGTGGAGTAAAACCTTTTTTTTTGTTATTTTGAGCAACATGAAATAGAAGTTAGGCCTCTACTTCAGCCTGAAATGTCAAACTTTATCATTAAAGTAGGTTTGACACTTTCTTAGCTCCAAATTCTCAGCTAAAAAACGGTCCTTATTTCTTTGACATCAGATGATAGAAGAAAACGTGTTACAGGGAGATGATGATTCCCCTTTAAAGGTTATTCATTGGTTCCGGTACATGGGCGGTTGATCCTTTGGTTCGGCTGGTTTATGTAGGGTCAAACAGACTCGTTGAGATGATCAAGCAGAAACCGGCTCCTATTAATTTGCCATGTGCCTCCTTCCCCCCTTGTCTACCCCTTCACAGTTGAGGGAACCATTGGTTCCGGTGCAGAAGGTCCTTTGGCTCAGAAGTATCAGCAAATCGCAGCAGTTCATTGAATGATGAGCACAAGCGGAAACCGGTCCTTATGTATTTCCCATGTGATTCTTCTACAAAGTTGAGTGGTTCCAATACAGATGGTCACTTGGCTGGTGTGCGTGGGATCAGCAGACATGCACGCTTCAGACGACGTTAGCACAAACAAACCGGCTCGTATTTATTTGCCATGTGTTTCCCCTTCATAGTTGAGTGGTTACTTGGTTCCGGTGCAGATGGTCCGTTTGCTCGTGTACAGTTCAGCAGATTTGCACGCTGCAGGAGGCGAGATAGTGCTGCAGAGCTTGGCGGTGCGGCTCGTCTAGCGCGGCCAGGCGCGGCGGCAGCAAGCCCGGCGAGCGCGCCGCCAGCTCGCCTAGCGACACCGCCAGGTACTTCACTGGGGACTCGATACCTGCGACATTCAATTAAGAAATATATATATAATGTTTTGGGTAAAAAGGCTTTTGTCCCGCAGTGGAACCATATAGGCAAGCATTTAAAATTTATGTCTTGTGTAAATACATACAACCTGTAATAGAATGAACGTAGCACCTGAAAAGGGATCATTGCAATAATTATGAACAACTATTAACATGTATCAAACCCCGAAATCACGGAAAAAGAATCAGATGTTCAGTACATTTTAAAATAAATAAATTTTGTCGAGTTTATGAGTTTTGATGGGTTACGTATGGAGATGTCGCCCTTTTAAGGTTTAGGCTTTATTTAGTTAAACGTTGCATAATACAAAACCAGAAACCAGTGTTCCTGTATATTGGACGAAAAAAATGGAAGCTGAACCCAATATACATAGTTGGGAAAAGGCTGGGCAGATGTAGCGGAGATTACAAAGGGGGAGAATGGTCGTTTATCATCAAAATTATTGAATAAATTCAAAACAGTTTCTTTTTACAATTTATGAAAAATATACATATTTATTTGCGCAACATAGCTTTCTACTTTTTCTGAAATAATTTTGAAAATCGGTTTAGTAGATACAGATATTACCCCTTACAACGTCACAAACTCACAAACGTTACCTCTTTATAATATTAGTATAGATTTGTAATGCCCCAAATGTTGACTCCCATACCACTTTCAGTGCTCAGAACTCGGCACACGGGTTGAATAATTATTATTATGAACAACTTATAACAACTTACAGTGATACTTAAAACTGATTTACATAGTTAATAGCATAAAGCAAAACATTAATAGCATAGATAGTTAGTAATTCTTCCGTGGGCCACATACGTTTAAATAAGTACCTAGCAAATTTAACACAACCGGTCCATAAGGTTCTGATAAAATTGGCTGACAGGCATATACATATTATACGAATGATCCTATAAAATTCTGTTTTTACGGACGTTCGGAACCTCAAAAAATAATCAACTTAAAAGAATAACTATGGAGTTTTTAAAGTTTTATAAGTACCCATCTTTACTAATATTATAAAGAGGAAAGGTTTGATTGTTTGTTTGTATTGATTAGGCTCGGAAACTACTGAACCGATTTGTAACATTCTTTCACTGTTGGGAAGCTACACTATCCCCGGGTGAAATAGGCTATACTTATCCCCGTATTCCCACGGGAACGGGAACTACGCGGATGAAACCGCGGGGCGCTACTAGTGGAGCATAAAATACTTTGATATTCTAATTTTGGCAAGAAACCGGTGACGGCAACTTTTATTGATAGATTTATCTAGTACGTGAGTAAGGTGTCAATGTGGTACGTACCAGCGAGCGGGTCGCCGGCGGCTCCCTTGGCGCACGTGAGCTGTGCGTACTGCGCCTGGTAGCCCGGCGTGTCGTCCACCTCGATAAAGTGGTCGTCGGGCAGCGCCGAGTCGTCAGTAGGCAACTCGAACAGGGAGATGAGGGCCTGTGGGACATATGCAGCGTAAACTGATAAACTGGGCGCTTGATACAACGACTAAAAAGTTCAAAATAAAAAGATTTTCAAGCAGTCTGATGCGGTTGGTCGCGTTTAGTCGGTGTGATGCAATCAACTGCATCAGATTGCGTGACGGAATTTGACGACAAAAGCCACGTGGGACTCCTCTTTCTTTATTGATTTATAATTTCGTCGCCGATGAAGATATTTTAGTTGATCCCGGCACGCGCTGCAGGTCCGCTAACGTATAACGTAAGTTACCTGTAGCAGGCGCGGCCACAGCGGCGCGAGCGCTCCGTGCAGGAAGTGCTGGCTGCACGTGAGCAGCTTGACGCAGCCCACGGCCGCCGCCTTGCGCTCCAGCGCGCCCGACACGCGCTGCAGGTCCGCTAACGTATAACGTAAGTTACCTGTAGCAGGCGCGGCCACAGCGGCGCGAGCGCTCCGTGCAGGAAGTGCTGGCTGCACGTGAGCAGCTTGACGCAGCCCACGGCCGCCGCCTTGCGCTCCAGCGCGCCCGACACGCGCTGCAGGTCTGCTATCAATACGCGCTCCACGTACATTGCGAACATGCTGTAGACAAACACCTCGGTTATAGATTGATATGTCTAAAGATAAAGTTTGTGGCGCCATCTACACCGTCACATACGAACTACGTCACATAATTTCCGCATCGGGCAAATTATCTCTAATTATCGAAAGTAGCAATAGCAAATATAATGGTGATGTTGTATTTTGTTATAATGTTCCTTCCCCTCTCTAAATTTATATCCATATCTTCTATATATACATACAGGTTGAATTTTTCAAGTGAGTGTGGATGGCCAAATCTGAACGCCCACATGAAAAATTCAACCTGTATAAAAGTGAATGGCCACTCACATATATGGATTCATTCAATGACTAATGACCTAAAGTGAAATTTGGCACGAAGGTAAATACTGAGTAGGAGAAGTTAGGAATGATTTTAGGAATTTCTCCCCGTAAAGGGGTGAAATACGAGATGGAAGGTTGTATGATAAATGTTATTCATTGGGCAAATAGGTACTTTTTACTTTGCAAATATTTATCAATCTTTATTAAAGTTACTTTTTTTCATATTTTACCAAATTCTATGAATGTATGTAAAAGAAAGAAAGAAAAATATTTATTTAGGACTCGCACATTAAACAAAGAAAAATAAAAGTATTATTAATTTTAAACCGTGCGAGGCCAAAAAGGTCCCCATCTCAGCATATGCTGCAATATTTAAAAAATAAAAAATTTAAATACCAAAAGAAAGAAAAAGCCATTTCGACATTAGCATCCAAAACAGCACTAGATAGCAAAAATAAATATCGTTGTTATAGTAACTGACGTGTAGTGTAGTGTTTTGTTGCAAGAAAGGGTTATGCTGCGAAAATGGAACAATGTCACCAACACAAACTGCGTGCAGACCCAGGGTAAGTTTATGTCGTTTCTTTTTGAATACCTAGTAAGTATTGCTTGAACTTATAACTAAATGTACTAACGGTTTTTATAGCACGAAACGGCGTACGTAATCAAGAAAACGTATGTAATCAATTTTTAACCGACTTCTAAAAAAGGAGGAGGTTCTCAATTCGGATGTTTGTATTTTTTTTTTTTTTATGTTTGTTCGCGCATAACTCCGTCGCTTGTCAACCGATTTGAAAAATTCTTTTTTTGTTGGAAAGGGTATACTTCCCAAATGGTCCCATGAAAATTTTCGACCAAGCGGTTTTCGAAAAATCTAAAAAAATATCTACTTTGTCTACATTGACGACCTCTTAGTTTACTCTGCAAAGGAGCAGTGCGTTTTTTTTGCACCAATGTGATTGGTGTTGGATCGTTTTATTATATTAAACTTATTTATTATCAATTTATTGTAATTTTAAATTAACGTTATCAATTTGAAAAAGTATTAACATTCGGATTTTTTATTTTATGCATGTGATGTTTACCTATAAGTATTTGTTACACTGACAATTAATATTTAAGTGTTTCCTAGAAGAAATCAGTGTAAATAATTGTTGGTGGACCTAAAATAAATAAATGAAAAAGATAAATAGCATCAAAGATCAGGAGTCAGGAGTGTGGGCTTGTGACGTTACTAAGTGGCAAAAATTGTAGCGATTAGTGACGTCACACGAGTATTCAACGCACTGCATCGTCTCCGTTTTTATCAAATATGTTTTAGAAATCTATCTGACATATGTACTTATTACATTTTTTTTAATCAACTTCCCTTTACACTATAAAATAAGCCGGCCAGCAAGCCGAAGCTACGGTGGTGAGCGTGAAAACCACTTGCCACGATAATCTCGCTGTATGCTTGCTTCCATGCTGCATGCTTGCTTGCATGCTGCATGCTTGCTTGCATGAATTTTATTATTATGGTAAGAAATACATTTACAATTATTGTAATTATGAAGTTTTTGTAATATGATAGATGTGTCTTTCATGCGTCAAATGTATGCCAAAAGATGATTCTAACTATTAACTGTCTGAAATATGACAGTTCTGCTTTTTAATAACTGCCGATAAGAAATGTATGCTAAAAGACGATTCTGACTATGAACTTTCTGCGATATGATGGTTAATGTACGATAAATGAAGGTATACCAAAAAAAACATCTACGAAGAGAAAGAAAAAGATTATGCCATGCGTTGTTATGCAAAATAGTATTATGACATTAAAAGTTCTGTTATAAAGGGTAGACCCCATTATATAGGTTATCATTATAATTTTATCAGAACGACATACAAACCCATAAGACCGATTTATAAACAATAACGCAATAATGAATACAAGAATCTTTACGCTAAGTCCAAATACATTAACTCGGCACTAATGATGTTGAAAAAAAAATAGTTATGGTTATTTGGATTTTCGAATACCAATCTCTAAATATATAGAGATATAAATAATCTAACATTGTTATAGAAACGTAGCATACTTTTTCTTTATAATCGACTTTGATCGGTGTGGAGAAGGGAAGTTTTTCACACAAACCGTTTATTTCATCAATTTAGGACAGTGGTTCCCAAACTTATTTTGTCTACTGCCCACTTTGAGAATAAATATTTTTTTAGCGCCCCCATTTTTTCACCTATTTAAAAACCACTATAACTTCAAATTAAATTAATTAATTATTGTGACCTATATATGTATATTAACGGAGAATTCTAAACGAAACTTTTACTATAACCCGCAACTTGAAACCTGAGCGCAGTAGGTAACATACAACGGCGCTTAGGTCTCAAGTTAACTCTTACGGGCTCTACCTGCCAATAAGAATGATTATTGAAACGCAACTTTATAGTATTAAAACATGGTATCTTTTATTAAAAATAAAACTAAAATAATCGATCCTTATATAAAAACTAATGTGAAGGATGAATCTGATGATGTTTAATAAGTTTGTTGATATCAGCAGGGCCGCTGCTAGGTGTTTGATCGCCCGCGTGCAATACCGATTATACCGCCCTTTTTTTTTTTGGATGGGAAATCTTGAGTGGAAGGGAGTGTCAGACTCTTACTGACTAAAACCCACCCGTGATCCTTCTTGTGCCCTTTGCGTTCCAGGGCCGCGGTGACTCTTTCGAACAAATTCCGCAACCCTAGCAGGCACTGGGCCTATGGGGCCCCGTTTTCTTTGCTGACGGCTCTTTGAGGCGCACGTGGAACACTAGTCACTACGCTCCGTCGACTCGGGCTTGGTTGCTATCGGACGGCGAGCCACCCATAGCTCGCCATCCGCAGGCCCGCGCCTACGGTGACCGGGAATCGCCCTGCGTTTCCCGACGCCCGGGGCGTCTTCTTCTGTTTCGGCGGCTGGAGCGTGAGGTTTCCCTCTCTCGCACGCGTTCCGCTTCCTCCTTCGCTAGCATTACTCCTTCGCAGAAGGAACCACCCTACGACTACATATGCTGAGTTTTGCTAAGAAAAGGCTATTTCATGATTTTTTCATTATGGTGGGAAACCTTAACGCAAAAAGAAACATTTATTTTGATTAGGTAACTTAGTTATTTTGGTTTACTTACTAAAGTTTAAAACAGCTGAAGCATTGTTGATAAGTTTTTGATATTTTTTTATTTTGAAAAGAATCTTTCGCCTGATGCAACTGAAACCGGCAGGAAAATATTCTTAGAGCTATCGCTGTGTTCGGAAATGTTGAAATTAAGTCAGTGGTAAAAATATTTATACTGTAATAAGGATTGTGAAAAGGACATGCTTGATTACAACTGTAATTTGTTTCGTGTGACTTACATCTGGTGTGAAAAATAATTTGATTCTCTGACTTTGTTCAGTATATATGTATAAGTCTGGTTGTTATCGGAAGGTGACCCATCATCCACAGGTGCCCTACGCCTACGGTGGCCAAGAATCGCTCTGCGGCTCCCGACGCTCGAGGCGTTTTCTGTTGCGGCGTAAGGTTTCCCTCTCCCTCACGCGGTCCGCCTTCTTCTTCGCTAGCATTACTGCTTCGCAGAAAGAGGTGACCGCTTCCCATGCCTCCTCGCTTTGGACCATGTATTGAAACTGAGCCAGAGGCGAGAGGTCGCCGATCGCCTTGACGAGGACACAGCGTTGCTCCGTCCAAGCAGGGCAGACCTCCACCGTATGTTCCCTCATGTCCTCCAGGCGATCACGCGGCCAAGTCCGGGTGTCAACACTACAGTGTTGACACCCAGACTTGGCCGCGGACGTGTCCTCCCGTGGATTCCAAAACAGGTACCTCCCGAAACACCCGTGTCCGGTGAGTACCGGTGCTAGGAACGCCGTGGCTCCTCTCCAACTACTCCTCAAAGAGGGGACTTATCGCCACAATGGTGGCATGCTCAACAAGTACCTACCTAACCTACCAACTGAGAAATAAGCTCAGAGTTTTCATAGAACACGACTATGGATACTTGTATTGAATTTGAGTCCAAACGGTGGCGGGCGGTTCCTGTGGTGCCTGCTGACGGATAAGATAGCGCCTTCGGTTTTTTTTCAATGCGATGATATTTCTTATGCTGTAGGTGGGGTGGCTATTATATTATGACTATGACTTTGAATATTACGTAATGAGTCGCTCGATTTGCCGCCCCCTTGGACGTGCCGCCCTTGTGCAGTGCACGCCTTGCACGCCCGCTTACGGCGGGCCTGGATATCAGGTTCCAATTTACTCAAGAACAGTCGCAAGTCGCCACGTTCGGTAACAAGCAAACGATTTCTCTTTTTAGTAAGCAGTGTTGTCACAGCACTAAACCCACGTTCACACAAATATGACGATGGAAATGCTATCAAGAATCGTTGAACGATCGACCACAATCCAGGGTACAATTGCGGGATCGGTTTTTGTAGCCAAAATTCTTGGTAACCATTTTTGAACTTGATTTTTATTCCCTCGTTTGTTGTCAATTCTATAAGTTCTTCTTCCAGCTGAGGTGACATTGCTGTGTTGACATTTGAAAACGGATCCAACACCCAGTCTGGTATTTCCAAGTTCAAAATGTCCTGGTATCGTTCGGTGAAGTCAATGTGGAGGTTTTCCAAATGTTGGCAGTAGGCAAACAATTCGTCGTTACTGCATGATACTGATAAATTCGGAAAATTGTGAAACTCACGTCTGCCCAGATTCTTTTTGTGTAGAAGCAGTTTGGCTGCGAAAGCAGCAACGACGTTTTTTGTTTTAATTAAATTTAGTTTATCGCCTTGCAGTTGGAGATTCATGTCGTTGAACAATTTATACAGGTCTGTCATGTAAGTAGTAAGTGTCAATGTATCATTCTTTGATGTTATGAGCTTGTCGTGCAATTCTGTATCTTTAGTTTCCAAGAACTCTATAACAGAATCAAACAGGTTGTAAAATCGAGTCAGCCAATTGCCTCTTGATAGCCAACGAACTTCAGTATGAAACAACAAACGGTTGAAATCCTCATTAGTAACACAAAGCTGATGAAATAATCTATCATTCAAAGAGCTGTTGCGGATTTTATTGACTGCTTTGATGACATATTGCAGTGATTGAAATAGTTTTTCATTTAAGTTTCTAGCAACTAAATGTTGTCTATGAATAACGCAATGTACACCAAGGACATCTGGAATTTTATTTTTTAAGTACGCTATGAAGCCTTTATGGCACCCTGTCATAGCCGGAGCGCCATCCGTAGCAACTGAAATAATATTTTCCAAAGGAATCTCTTTCTCATCGCAAAACTTTTCCAACATATTGAATATGGTTTCGCCTTTTGTATCGGTCTCTAAATTTCTAGCAAATAATAGTTCTTCACATATTTTCTCATCTTTAATAAACCTCACGTAAGACAACAACAATGCTTCATTAGTTGGTAAAGTGGACTCGTCTAGCTGAATTGAGAATTGACTTGTCCTTAGGTGATTGCACAATGATTCTTCAATGTTTTCAGCCATTTCATCGATTCGTCTTTGTACAGAATTATTACTCAAAGGAATTTTTCGGATAATATCTGCGGCCGGTTTATGAAGCACAGTAGTTATTACTTCATTTATTGTTGGCAATATTAACTCTTCTCTGATGTTATGTGGTTTGCCTTTTTGAGCAATTAACAAAGAGATATTGTACGAAGCTCGAAGTCCGTCGTGATCTTGCTTAGCAGCCGCCGAAAATAGTTTTGCTACACATGGCTGAGTATTATGCTTCTTCTCTACGTCTTGAAAATATGCTACATTCTTGTCTTTCTTATCTGGGTGCATTTTATTCAAATGATCTTGCAGTCTTGAAGGCTTCATTGCTTCATTCGAAAATGTTTTTAGACATAGAAGACATAAAGGCGACGATGGGTTTGTGGGATTTTCAATGAATCCGAATTTAATATATTCCGCACAGTATTGCCGTCTCTTCTTTTTTACTTCCGACATTGTTTTGCTTTGAGAAATACGTTCAACTTCGCGAGTAGTGTAGAGGAGGCGTAAGTACTGCTCATCTATTGCGCGCGAAACCACAAATGAAACTAAAATAAATATTGCATTGTTTATATAGGAATGCTAAAGCCTCGAATCCACTAGGCAACATTTGCCGCGCGACATGATGCACGAAATGTTGTTAATCATGTTGAACGGCAACGAGGAACTTTTCTTTAGTGACATTTTCAATGTTGCGCGCCTCCCGGCAACGTCGCGCGTTTTTGTAGACTTTGCTGAGCATGTTGGGCGTCACGTGTTGCGCGTCAAATGTTGCCTAGTGGATACGAGACTTTAAGCAGCACGCACCGATAGGAATAAGACAAACATGCATAAACTCGTTTATCTCATTCGACGCTCAATCGTACTCAACAAGTCCGAACAAGTTTCAATGAACCAGCCGACTGATATAGGAATGCTTAATTCGGGTTATTTAACAAAAACTTATTAAAACATGATAGATATCTACGAGTATTAATAATTATTAAAATGCGAAAGTGTGTCCGTTGCCTTTTTATTTGTTTGTTTGTGTCTACTTTCATTACGAAACGGAACGACCGATTGACATTGACATGATTTTAATTTTTTCTATATTCAATAAAATAGGACAGATATATGAACTACGCGGAGAGAAATATAGAACCGAGTTTGAGCAATCTTTTAATTCATATTAGTTGATGTTCACAAGTTGTTGTTGAGAGTCGAGAGCTCATGCAGTCGTTGTCTAAGAGGCCTCCTAGCTAAATATTTATTAATAAATTACAAATCGCCCCCCAGGCCTCTACACAACGCCCCCATTTTCTTTCTGGGTCTCTTACCGCCCCCCTTGAGACCTGTAGCGCCCACAAGGGGGCGTTATCGCCCACTTTTGGAAAGACTGATTTAGGATATTTAACTTAGAACGAATACATATGTATGTAAATAAAACTAGGTACCGTTTTGATTGTAAAAACTAACTTGCAGAGGCAACCCCCCCTCCCCCAAATCACAACATTGTTAAAAACTGGCCAAGTGCGAGTCGTATGCCAAAAATGTTTTTTAGTCGTTTACATTAAGACCTTTCATTTGAATTGTCACACGGTACAGTTCGAAAAGCTTTTTTTAAAGGGCTTCGACCATTTTTCTATGGGAGCTAGGAAAATATGGCAAGTAACCCTCTCGCAGTGCACGATGTTTTGGGGAAAAAAAATGCTAGCAACATTATGCTCTAAAACAATTTTGCAAACATTTTTTTTATTAGTACATACATTTTAAAAAACATTAATTTCGTCCTTTGCATTAGATTTTATTCAAATAATAGTTGCCAGGGGATGTAAGGGGCGAACTACCATCCTTCGCCCCAAGCCAACCTCACCTGCACGTGGTGCATCCTGCTGAATGACGAACGAGGCTCTGGCGACCGACCGATGGCGGTATATCCATCAAATAGGCGTAGCTAAATGTAACAGGCCGGTGATGGGCAGCAGCGTCACCGGTGCGAGAAGCTACGCCCCCTGCGATCGCCAACCCGCCTGCCCAGCGTGGCGATTATGGGCAAATACCTCCAAATGCAGAAGAACAAAAAGCCACGGCCCCCAGTTCCCGGTGGTCCCGCTATTCCTGGTCATGGTGGCGACCACGGTAACGGCGGGGCGGGGGGTGCCAAGAATCTCCGGGCTACGGGAGGCCACCACAACAATAAACTGACCCTGGCGACGTACAACGGACGCACGCTACGGCTTGACTCGCATCTGGCGCAACTCGAGGTGGAACTTGGGAAAATTAGGTGGCACATACTAGGGTTGAGTGAAGTCCGAAGAAAGGGGGAGGACACCATAACCCTGGAATCGGGTCACCTAATGTACTTCCGAGAGGGAGACCAGCAATCTCAAGGCGGCGTTGGGTTTCTGGTAAACAAGTCCCTATCTGACAACGTTGTGGAAATGTCAAGTGTGTCGAACAGGGTAGCGTACCTTATTGTGAAGCTCACCGAGAGGTATAGCCTCAAGGTAGTGCAAGTATACGCACCGACCTCGACACACTCGGACGACGAAGTGGAGGATATGTTCGATGACATATCGAGAGCCCTCCACTCCACCGCAAAGACACAGTACACCGTTGTCATGGGGGACTTTAACGCCAAAGTGGGAGTACAGAATTGCTGCGAATCGGTAGTAGGACACCATGGATTTGGAAGCAGAAATCATAGGGGGCAAATGCTCGTCAACTTCCTCGAACGAGAGGGGTTGTTCTTGATGAACTCCTTCTTCAAGAAACAGCCCCAAAGGAAGTGGACGTGGCAAAGCCCCGACACTATGACCAAAAATGAGATCGACTTCATCATGACGGACAAGAGGCATATATTCAGAGACGTCTCCGTGATCAACAGGTTCAATACCGGTAGCGATCACCGACTTGTCCGAGGCACTCTGAATATTAACTTCAAGGCCGAACGTGTCCTTCTGATGAAGTCCAGACTCCGACCAACTCTGCTCCAGACCATGGCTGGATCTGAAACGTTCCAGGCAAACCTGGAAAACCGATTCGCTGCCGTGGAAACCACAACAGACGTAAACCGAAAGAAGAAAGAACCTCGAAAATGTGACTCGGATCCTCAGGGAAGAAGGAACAAGATTCTGTGATATGCAGCGTAAGGGCAAGAAGTCTAAGCTTTCAGAAGAGACTTTAGGCCTAATGAAGGAACGACGTGAAAACCCACCTGTCACTTCGTCGGCAAAGCGGTTTCTAAACCGAGAGATCAACAAGCACGTACGACGCGACCTCCGGCGCTTCAATGCTCTTTCGGTTTAAAGAGCAATCGAGCAGAACCGGGGGTCAAAGGTGTTCGTACAATCTCTTGGAAGAAGCCACCTGACAAAGTTGACCACAGCAAGTGGAGAAGTCGTTTCTTCGAAGCCAGCAGTCCTTTCGGAAGTGGAGGACTTCTATAGCCGGTTATACGCATCGCATGCATCTCGTCCTGATCCCGAAAATGAGGGTCCTAGAGCCACATTGACACGCCATTTCACCGAAGACCTGCCAGAAGTCAGTACTGGCGAAATCGAGATCGCTCTTGGGCAGCTTAAAAATGGAAAAGCCCCTGGAGAAGATGGCGTTACCACAGAGCTGCTGAAAGCTGGGGGTAACCCCGTACTGAGGGAGCTCCAGAAGCTGTTCAACGCTGTCCTTTTTGAAGGGAGAACTCCAGAGGCGTGGAGTAGAAGTGTGGTCGTCTTGTTCTTCAAAAAAGGAGACAAGACCTTGTTGAAGAACTATCGACCCATATCCCTTCTAAGCCACGTCTATAAGCTGTTCTCAAGAGTGATCACGAACCGTCTTGCGCGAAGACTCGACGAATTCCAACCACCGGAGCAGGCTGGATTTCGGAGCGGATACGGCACCATAGACCACATTCACACAGTGCGGCAGATTATACAGAAGACCGAAGAGTATAATCAGCCCCTGTGTCTAGCATTTGTGGACTATGAAAAGGCCTTTGACTCGGTTGAAATCTGGTCTGTTCTGGAGTCCCTGCAGCGCTGCCAAGTAGACTGGCGATACATCCAAGTGATGAGATGTCTCTACGAGGCCGCCACCATGTCCGTTCAAGTACAGAATCAGCAAACAAGTCCCATACCGTTGCATCGAGGAGTGAGACAAGGGGATGTTATTTCCCCGAAATTGTTCACTAATGCAATGGAGGATATGTTCAAGACGCTGAACTGGAAAGAACGTGGCATTAACATCAATGGCGAGTACATCTCTCACTTGCGATTTGCAGACGATATCGTCATTATGGCAGAAACACTGCAGGACCTACAACAGATGCTGAATGACCTGGCTGACTCTTCTGTACGCATCGGCCTACGGATGAACTTGGATAAAACCAAGGTCATGTTCAACGAACATGTTCTACCGGAACCGATTGCGATTCACGGTGCCGTTCTCGAAGTTGTTCAAAAATATGTGTACCTCGGGCAGTCACTGCAGTTAGGTAGAAACAACTTTGAGGGCGAGGTGAACAGAAGAATTCAGTTGGGTTGGGCAGCATTTGGGAAGCTACGTCGAGTCTTTACATCGTCGATCCCACAGTGCCTAAAGACGAAAGTCTTCAATCAGTGCGTCCTACCCGTCATGGCATACGGAGCCGAAACGTGGACACTGACGGCTCGTATGGTCCATAAGCTCAAAGTCGCTCAGCGGGCTATGGAAAGGGCTATGCTCGGTGTCTCTCTGAGGGATCGCATCAGAAATGAGGTGATCCGTCAGAGAAGCAAGGTAATTGATATAGCCCACCGGATTAGTAAGCTGAAGTGGCAGTGGGCTGGCCATATTAGTCGTAGAACCGACAACCGTTGGGGTAAACGAGTTTTAGAGTGGAGACCGCGTCTCGGCAAACGTAGTGTAGGACGTCCTCAGGCACGGTGGAGTGACGATTTGCGCAGGACGGCTGGCAGAAACTGGATGCGAGAAGCCGAAAATAGATCTAAGTGGCGTGCAATTGGAGAGGCCTATGTCCAGCAGTGGACTGCAACAGGCTGTTGATGATGATGATGAATAGTTGCCAGCGTAATTTAAGTACTTATTGGAAGAAAGCAAAATAAGCTAATGCTAAGAACTGTGTATTCGTAAATAAATAAAATCTACTCCAAAAAAAATAATAATTTGAATATCCAGAGTATTCAAATTAAAATTTTCAGATAGCGTTATGAAGGAATTCAACTCTTAAATTCAATATTTTAAACGTTGACCCGGTCAAACAGAACGCTAAGCCTGCTTCTCGCCGCAATAGCATGAAAACGAGAGGATAATGCGAATGAATCTAATTTAAAAAATCACTCACCCAGCCTGAACGGAATCAATGAGGTCGATGAGCGGGTCGGCTCCAAAGTGCGCAGCGTAGAACCCGAGGAACGCGATCAGGCCGCGCACGTACTTCGTGGTCTTAGACGAGGACAGGCGCTGGAACAGCAGCGTCATTATCTGCTTCGTGTACTGTGACATCACCTCACTGCGAACAGAGGATACCATTTATGTTATTTTATTTAGGGACAATAAACAGCCGCAATACAACGTGTTACAGAATAAACGCAATCTCTAAAAAGGGATCAAACAACTACTAATGTGGGACCAAAGCGAAATCGCGTAAAACAAAATGGACTGCCATTTATGTGCTCACTACTCGAAGATTTTTATTTCTCAGTCCCCTTTTTGAACTCTCAATTTTTCTTTATTCAATGAATGACTGACGCTCTAATTTCGATCACGGGATATAAACCAGGGGCCGTATTATGACCTCTTAAAACCATCATGTTTTCTGTGTGAGAAAAGGATAGTGCTATTCGTCCTGTATAGCTCCGTCTCTTTTTCACACCGAAAACATGATGGTTTTAAGAGGTCATAATACGGCCCCAGGAGTAAATATAAATGCTCCTAATGACTTACTTTCCAAACTTGAACAGCATCGTCTGTATCAAGTAAAAACCTTCGTGGTCATTCGTTTTGGACGCTATTAATTTCTGGAACACTCCCAACATTGCGTTCTGGAAAAAAAAATAACAGTTCCAGCTAAAATTGTTTATTAAGATTTTTTTTTTCGGATACTAGGCTTTAGGCTTTAGTATTATCATTTACCACAAATAAACTATTTTTCTTCCTATATTTATTTTATTTTAATAAGTACAGTGACAGACTACAGACTAAGACAATTTAAGCATAACTATGACAATATACAGTACATAAATCTGAAGTCCAATTAATACTGTACACAGCGTTCAATGTCTAATATTATCCTTCATTAGTGACAGTTAAGGGTAAATAATATGGAGAAGTTGCTAAATAATAGTGTTGTTATTACAATTTATACAAAGAATTGCTAAATTGGTCAAAACTGCTTAAAAACAAGTCTACCTTAGAGCATATTGCATTATATTGACTGCACATTCTGGACAACTTTCGATTGTTTTCAGAAACATTATTGTTACTACTGAGAATACTAAATAGTTTTGGAGTGCGCACAGATCGAGTTGGTATTTTAAAGTTTGTCTGGCGAAGTAATTGGATATCATAGGAGCCATTAGCAATTTTATGTAATGTACTTAAATCACTGACCCATCTCCTTGTCTCAAGACTCTTCATTTGAAATTGTGTGAGTCGCTGATTGTAATTGGGTAGTTTACGTCTGAGGCCATATTTCGCGCTTAAAACTCTGACAAACCTTCTCTGTATAGGTTCTATGCGATCTATGTGAGTTTTATATATATTGAAGACCACACAGACGAATAGTACTCCAGTGTAGATCTTACTAGGGAATAGTACAGGACTAAGTAAGTTTGCGGATGTTTAAATGGTTTGGCATTTCGTAGTATAAAAGACAGTAAACGATTAGCTTTATTGCAAATGTGATCATAGTGTGGCCTAAATGACAAAACCGAATCAAACATTACACCCAGGTCACGTACCACTTATACCCTATCTAATACTACTCCCCTGATATTGTAGTCATAATTAATTAAGTTTTTACTATTTTTCGAAAATGTTATAACTTGTCATTTTTTGGTGTTGAGTGACATCGAATTCACATCACACCATTATACAATTGTTTTGATATCCAACTGAAGAGCCTCGCAGTCATAAATAACTATTTGAGATACGCCTGAAAATTGTTATATCATCTGCATAAACAAGACATTCGCTTTTAATTTTAATTAGAAAATCATTTACGAATATCGAAAACAATAATGGGCCCAGATTTCATCCTTGGGGTTCTCCAGATGTTACTACAAATGGTATAGAGTCGTACTCGCTTAGTGCAACCAGTTGTGTACGATATAAGAGATAGGACGAGAGCCATCTGTAGAGACTCCCGTGAATCCCCACATGATGCATCTTTGCAAGTAATATAAAATGATCAACCCGATCGAAGGCTTTCGGAGAATATCCTGTCGGTTACAGTGACAAAGTACAATGTAACCTGAATAACTGAGATCTCTAGCGACCGTGAGCAGGGTGTTTTCCTGTGTCCATTATTGTACAATATTTAAATGAAATAGTGAATAATACTAAGAAGAATACTTTTTTTCTGAAACCACAGTGTCAAAATTACTTGTTTTTATGCTTTAAAACTGCACTCAATGGTCAACTCCACGAATGTACAAGAGCTGTATTGTAACGGGAGGAACACACCTCTGACGCGACGACGACGACCACTGCCAAAAGTGTAACGACAAAGAAGGTCCAATAGATTCGCAGAAAATTAGCTGTGACAGACGGTCCGACAGACAGATAAGCGAATCTTATAATTTATCCATTCAGAGTCCATAAAAAGACATTTATGGAGGCTTTTTTAAGGATGATCCACGGACACAGACATGTGTGAACAAGTCCATACAAAATGTCGCGCCGTACGCGTCACCACCCGCCGCGCTGCTGGCACCGCATGTATGCACGCATAGTATGGAGTAGTGTCTCACTGACCAGTCGGCCGGACTGCAGTACGAGCTGGTCGCGATGCGCCACGAAGGCGCACAGCAGGCGCACAAGCGGGCGCACGTTGGCCGCTCGCTCCCACAGCGCGGGCGCCACCACGCACGGCAGCAGCGCGCCGTACGCGTCACCGCCCGCCGCGCTACTGGCGCCGCGCAGCTCCAGTAGGAGGGACAGCATTTGGAACACGTACGGCATGAATTCTATAACAAAAAAAAAAATTTTCCCGGTAAATGATAGTCTCAGCGGAGATTGCGGTGGAAACGGAAATTCAGAGCCGTAACGGCTCATTCACGACCTTGCCGCGGTGAGCGGCGGCTAAGCGCGGGACGGCAAGCGGTAAGTATAAAAGTATGAAAATGTTTGAAGCACGCCACGAGTCACCGCTTATAGCGAAGACGCGCGCGGTTTTGTCGGAGCGAATCGCTCGATCGAGATCAAAAGTACAAGCGAATGAGTGCGACGCTACGAAACAGAGTGGCGCGGATAGCGGTGTAGGTGTGACGGACTCTGAGGCGAACTTATAAACAAAAAATGTTAGACGATTTTGTGGCGGTAATGGGTATTGGGTACCGAGGCGTTTATAACTGAAATTTTAAATCGACCCCCTATATTGACGTCAAAACATCCCCAACACAAATACAAAAACGTTATAAAAAGGTTGTGGGAGGAAATAAAACAATTTTTTCCTGAATATGATGGTAGGTAAGTTTAATTTAAATTGATAACATACAAACAAACGTACCTGGGTACTAACAAACGAAGCTACCATAATTTTGAGCACGTTCTGGCTACCTAAATACGTCCACCTCGGCCGCTGCCGCTAACCGCTACGGAGGGTACGTGGCGTATAAAACGCACCGCTTGCCACCGCCCGCGCCGCCTCGAATTTTGCGGGCAGCGGGGCGTCGGCGGCAGCGGTGCGGGCAACGCATATTCCGTGTTTTTTTCGAGAACCGGTCCATTTGATTTTACTCATAAGATCCTGCCGCTCCCGCGCCCCCGCCGCCGCCGCCCCGCTGCCCGCAAAATTCGAGGCAGAAGCTTTAGATTGAAGTCGTGAATGGGCCGTAAGGGCGAGGCCACACGGCGCGTTTATGGAGATATATTCGGAAATTTAAAACAATAGATGGCACAGTCAACGCCGTACACGTGCCCTATACGTGTCATAGGACTAGAGGATTCGATTTCGGGATCCCGGTCATATTTTAGTCCCAAAATTGTCGGGATCAAATTTAACCGGGATTTTCAGAATTCATACATTTTTTTAAATAACTCAGTAAAAAGTATTGATTCAATATTTCTTTTTGTTAGGTAATTGGTGATAATCAATGAAATTATTAAAAAGTTAGTTCGACACAAGGTATTTGGAGAAGACTTATAAAAAAATCGAACTTCCATCGAGCCTGAACACAATTTTTCAAACCCTTCATTTTTGTGCAACAAATTGAGAAGTATGCTTGCAGATGAGACGTTGGTGTTGTTACTCCTTAGATTTTATTTTCGTGGTTTGAATAAGTAATTTATAAAGTTTCTGTTCAATTTAATTTAGAAATATGAGTACCTATAAACATTGATCTCTTTGGCATATACTTAGTCATTTAAGCTATTGCATAGCTTCTATCGCGGGCCTTGAGCGCGGCAACCGAATCCAGAAATTCCGTAACGAAAATAACCTAACACCGCTACGTCATACGATTAGGCCCCGCCTTTTTAAAATGGTCGCTTCGTTACTGAGCTATTATGTCGCCGTCACCGAGCCGACCCGAACGTCTGCGTTCGGAAACAATCGGTGGGACAAAGTTAAGTGAAACGTATGTGATTTAAATTAGTACATATCACAATGTCGCAGAGTACTAAATATATAATTGCATAAGTTGATAAAAAATGCTATGCAATAGCTTTACCGCGGCAGTCCCCGAGTGCCACATGTATTTTTTTATAGTAAGTCTAAACAATTCGATTTTTTCAAGTTTATTATTACTTTCGTACATTATTTACAGAATTGCTTAGTTTGTTTATTTTATAAGAAAAAAGTATAATTTTGTTAAACCGCCTTTTTGAAGATTTAAAACTTAAATATTGTAAGTCCTCACAAAACTAAAAGATAAATAAAAAAAAGATTTTTATATGTTTTATTGTAATTTTATTACCACTTTCCATCACCAATACTATCCCGGGATCCCGAGATTAATAGTAGGTAACCCCGAAATCCCGGGATTAGAAAAATGGACCGGGGTCGAATCCTCTACATACTCTACATACAGACTTTACAGGCTGCCATGTGGCGCCGCCCACTTACGATCTGAGAGACGAGGTGGACGTGGATGTGACAGAAGGGTGATGCGCTGCGGCGCTGCGTGACGACGTGCGGAGCACCTCACGTATTGTTAGTGGAGTCCGTAAATAACGGTGTGCAGCAATTCATTATTATTTCACATTTTTCTTTCTTAATATGACTCCGATAATATTGATATTGATTTCCATACTGCTGCCCTACCATGACGTATTAAAACGTGAGTCTTCCGAGCGAGAAAGAGGGATAGAGTTATACACCCTATATAGCTCCATCCCTTTTTCTTTTTATATATATTTATAATATTAGTAGTAGTAGTATATTCTCGAGCGTCGGGAGTGGCAGGGCGATCCCGGGCTACCTACTGCGCGCGCCTGCGGACGGCGAGCTATGGGTGTGCCACGCGCCCCTCACAGCAGGCCTAGACAAAGTTCATCCTTACGTTTTTCCACACACGCTACAGACTCAACGTTAGCGTTAAGCTGTCAGCTACGAAGACGGGGCCTCATAGGGTCAGTGCTAGATGGGGTGCAGGGATTACTTCGAAAGAGTCACCGCGGCCTTGGACCGCAAAGGGCATTAGGAGACACACGGTGGGTTTTAGTCAGTAAAGAGTCTGACACTCCCCTCCGCTCCGCCCAGAGCGGAAAGTCAGTCGATAATTCCTCATGCATAAAAAAGTATATTCTATTAGTATTACTACGCACAGGAGTACAAAGAGATTCACCATCATCAAGCATCTTTCTTTGAATATTTGTACAAAAATCTGTGCAATTGAAGTCAGTTAAAAATTAATCTTATTTTTTTAGCTGACACTCAAAACTAATCAGGCTCAAAATGCGTTTGAGTATTATCGCTATTACTCTAAATTTCGGAAATAGCCATCCCCCCACGTCCCCTTGAAATAATCATCCATACATCAAAAGTGAGCAACTAAGGAAGGATATTTTATATATAAACTAGCAGCGCCCCGCGGTTTTACCCGCGTAGTTCCCTTTCCCGTGGTAATACGGGGATAAAATATAGCCTATGTTACTCAGGGAGAATAGAATTTTTGAAATCGGTTGAGTAGTTTTCGCGTGAAAGCGTAACAAACAAACTTACATTCACATTTATATATTAGTAGGGATGTTCATAATTACAATGGGCTGGAAAATAAAATAAAATCAATGTTTTACCTTGAACGTCGTTCTGTAATATATCTTGGAATATCGGGAATAGCGCGTCTTCAAATGCTGATATAGCATTCGGATTGGATTTCGTCACCAACCTGCGAAAATAACATTCACAAATAAATAGAATAGCTGCTAAAAAATAAAAAAAAATTGAACTTCGATGGCGACCATAGAGACCACAAGACTACGACTGCCTCTCTGCTGTTAAGACCCTTTCACTCGGGAACGAAAAGAAGTAAATTGGAAATTTATATCAAATAATGTCTATGATATTACAAGTCGAAATATAGGTTTACAGTCAATTGGAGGCACACAAAATAGGTGCACACAAAAATGCAAAAAAAATCCATTTAAAAATATTAGTATAGATTTTGATTTAATTTTAAATACCCGCACTAGCCACAGACAAGGAAAAGGGAGAGAGAGACCATTGGCTAGTAGCAGAACACAATTGACTCATCATCATTTACTTACCTACTTTTTCTTCCTAACCATTCAGTACCATCGCCGTCATGACAAAATATACAAAGTTGATACGACGGAGGGGCTTTCCTTTAACTGCATATACTAGGTACCATTCACAAGCTCTGTACCAAAAATCAATTAAATACGAGCAATAGTTTAGTTGCAAATGATTTTTTAAGTTTTTGCCCCGTTTGAACACGATGTATATTCCCAACAGCTGTTAATGTCTATACGCATAGGTTATGCCCCTTAAAACGATAAATCTGAGTAAAACCTACGATGCGTTGTTGCCGCTCTGACGCAAGTCATAAATACAACCAAACGACGGGTCTGCTTTGTCACCTAGGTATCTAAGGTCAGTTAAATTTATTTACACAGGATGGTTGCGTTTTACTCTGATTTGTAAGCTATTTAGTTTGTTAGAAAAAAAAAACTCATTTTTGGTGCTTTTTATTTTTATACCGTATCGAATTAATACTAAAGGTAAACACGTATAGTATACGTAGTGTAATTTAACGCCCCTCTGTCATATCAACTCTGTATTTTTTTTTATCTTCCTAATAAGGTTTCTCCTAAGAAGATTCATATTACAGCCTGCAAGGAGGTGAACTAATGTCAATATACTCACGACACAGCCAGCGACAGGGTTTCAAACAGGTAGTGGTTGAAGTGCGGTTTGCAAGGGTTCTTCGCTACAACGGACAGCATGTGAGCCAGCTTCGGTAATGCGTCGCCCAAGTACGCCAGCGACGCGTCCTGTAGACATGACAGCGTGCGCAGGACCGCTGTGAAACGACAGTAAAAATGAATAAATTAACATAATAAACTCTACTACTTTTTGTTGGAGTCACGGCGCGCCAACTGTAGTGTATACAGGGTGTCAGGGACATCGTAACGCTAACTTCGCGAAAAGGCGACCACCTAATGCCACTAATCTAATTATTAAATCAATATAATAAATTAAACTCGCTAATGGTGGGTTACAGAAATATACATTTTTGAGCTCGCAGTGTATTATAAATATCTATACTAAAATTATAAAGAGGAAAGATTTTCATTTTTGTATGTAACGGATAAACACAAAAACTACTGGACCGATATCAAAAATTCTTTCACCATTAGAAAGCTTCATTCACCCTGAGTAACATAGGCTATATTTTATCCCCGTATTCCCACGGGAACGGGAACTACGCTGGTGAAACCGCGGGGCGCTGCTAGTGTATTATAAACAACGATATCTAAAAGCGCAAGAGCGTTGTACGAAGTTCGTCGTTGCGTTGCCAACAAGTCGTACAAACACACATACACGCGCTGCGCTTGTTTAAATTTACAGGCCTGCGAATATCGCCTATCGCCGATAGCATTATAATCACTCAGAAATACCCATCTACTGAAAACAGGATAATTTCCTGGAGATTGGCCTGCACTCTGTGAACGCGATGCGGGCGCTAGCGATCTCTGCGTAAAACCCGATGAACAGTCCAGTGCGAGACGCGGGTACTGTAACGGCTGCGCACCCCACGAGCTGCCGTGCGTACTCCCATACGTGGCTTCTGCCGCACGATACTCAGAAAGTAGTTCGCTACACAGGGTCTAGCGGGCATCCCGACTTCCCCGCGTTGAGGCACAATAGGGTATTTTACTGTAAAAATCTAATTAGTCCGTCTGATAGATTTACAAAAAATATTGGCCACGTATTTTTTCTCACGTGACGTCACGTCGCTGGTAAAAATTGTAGCAACGTAGTGACGTTACGTGAGTTTTCAACGCATTGTATCGTCTTCATTTTTTGTTTACGTGAAAAAAAAAGAAATACGTGTCCAATATTTTTTGTAAATCTATCAGACGGACTAATTACATTTTTACAATAAAAAAATGGGTTGGTTGTATAAGACTCTCTGGTTTTTTTCTCATGACGGCAGGCTATTTAGACGAGATGTTTGGCGGCGCCTGTGACACGCTACTGACACATGCGTTGACCTATCGTTTGGTCTTTTGGAAAACAGCTGAGCAGATACCAATTTCTAGTTTTATTTAAATTACTCCTTTTATTGAAAGTATTGAATTAATTGTTTATTTTGTAAAAATCTCATTGGGTTAGATAAGAATAACGATTATGAAACAAACGACTATAAAACAAAACGAGTTCCTAAAAAAAAATAAGACGAAAAATTCCAACGCGGAGAGTTCAGAAACATGTCCTGGACCCATGGTATCCGTTTGTGCGTCGATGTCCCTTCCACGCTGTATTTGGGTAGACGATTTTACAAAAAAATGTTAGCGATTTGGTGCCCCAGCGTTTACGTTTCCTAAATTTGTCATTTTTATACTCTGACCTCTACCACCATATTTCAAAAAACCTGCTCGCCTAGCGCGAGGAACCACGCAATAAGACGCAGCGGCGCGCGCCTGCGGGGAGATCTATTATTTATTTATTTAGAATAAGCATACCAACAGCACAGTCACTTAAAATTATATAACATTTAAAATTGGCATTACAGTAACCAAGCAAATAACAGGTATGCATGACATTTACAATATGAGTATTAGCGACAAAGAGAAAAACACAGTGTGTGTAAATTCCTAAATCCAGAACACAAAAAAAAGAAAAACAATTTAACAAGTGGACTACTTGCGCTGTTTAAGTAGGGAACGCCGGTATGTAGCGGAACTCATCGAGAATATATCAATAGGGTTATATAATGTAAGACGCACCCTTCATCACGTACTCGTTGTGGTCTAGCGGCGAGTTCTGCTCGCCCAGCGCCAGGAACAGCGAGCTGAGCAGCGCGGCGGCGTGCGGCTGCAAGGTGGCTCGCTCCACCATGCCGCCCGCGATCAGCTTTTCTATGGCGCACGCGCCGTACGTGCACACCACGCCTTTCCCGCGGATGTGAGCGATCTAATAAATAAAAATACACACATATAAATACTGCCTAAGTTGCTACTTGTGACTGAAGCTCTCGGCCAAAGAAAGTCCCGTCTAAATCGAACCAGCCGTTTCCGGGATAAGCCGGATCAGACAGACAACGTTCATATATTATTAGTGACATAATTATGCATACATTTACACAAGTACTTCCAAAAACAGGCTCAACAACTATATCTAGAAACACAAAGAATCTTGGGATCTTGGGCATGTCCATACCAAAAATAGGTAGATCATTGATTATTACACCACCATCGCTACATGGATCAAAATTCTGGGATGTAATAAGCAGTGATTGGAACAAGTCGAGCTAATATACCTAAACATCAAAAAATACGAGTATATACAAAAAAGTGGAAACTTCCATACGACTAAAATATTTTATTATAATATATTTGTTCCAAGTTTCGGGAAATCACTTGAGTACAACTAAAATTCGGGACCAATGTTCCGAAACCCGAGACTTTAGTCCCGAAAAAATATTTTGTCGTAAGGCGTCTCCACCTTGTATGTGTTCTTTTTCAAACTTTAGTTATTTCCGTTCACTGGTTATAACATCCCAGAAACTATGGCATGGTAAATTCATTAGTAAAACAAAGCGCAAATTTTTACAAATTACTTAAAAAAAATCTAATTAATAGAATTTGACTATACTTAATTGCTTTGATATTTGAACTTTAATATTTAATCTATGATGACATTGGTCTGAAGTAGGTACTAATAATAATAATAATGATGAATAACAATAAATAACAATGTGATATATAATGTGGTAATTTTTAAATTCTATCTTGGATTGTAATAGTTTGACTTATGATAAATTTATAATAATTGGATATTTATGCAATAACCTACCTATTTTTTATATTTGTACGCCGTTAAGGCAAAACAGGACTGTAATAAAACATTTTAGTAACATCTTGCATGCCATGTGTGTGCATTTCACTCATGTTTTGTACAAATCAGTGATCTTTACCTCTTTATCTTCACATTTCTGACCAAACCTACCTATCTAAACTCTAGTTGTAGATTCTTGGGCCCGATGTTGATCAAAAGTGAAACTGCATTAATTTATATATGCCACACTTTCATATGCATTAAGTACAAGACTGTATTTTTTTAATAGACTGAATCTCAACCCTAAAATTGTACTGACTGTGCCAGTGAACGCAAATAAAACATGGAAGCATTACTTAAAGGGATCTAAGCGCGAATCGTGACCCAAAAATCCAAACAAACTCACACATCGAAACCTCGTCGCTGATTCGCCGAACCACACCAACAACATTATGCTAATACGATGCACAGTTAAAAATTGACCTTATTTCCCAAGTATTTGGGTTTAAATTACCATGTAACGAATAGCCCGTGTAACTAAGCACGTGACCGGCGCAATCGGTAAGCCCCGCCTACCGCGGCGCAATGTGCTTTGGGTCATTTTTTTGAGTTAGGAATGCTTCCATGTTTTATTTGCGTTCACTGGACTGTGCTATAGTCGACACCAAATAAATGTGCAATAACGGTCATTGACCCACCTACATTTATTGACAACCTTAATTCTTAAAACAGAAATAATGAATTAATGCTATATTGAATCGACATCCATCGTGATCCTTTATATTTACTAGTAATGGAAAACGATTCATTTTTTTGTCCATGTACCTATGAAGATATCAAGGAAAGGGCAATGACCTTTATTGCACATTTATCTGGTGTCAACCATAGTACTTACCAGAAGAGGTACGGCGGAGATGATAAGATCTTTGGGCAGCAGCGACCGGAACGTCATGACGTACTTGAGGGCGTCTGCCTTTAGCACGGGCAGCTCGTTCACTGGAACAATAAGTTCATATTTAAATACAACTTTTTAAAAAAATAAACGCAATATCTGAAAATAAAAACAGTGAAAAATAGCGATAATTTTTACAAAATAATGCTATTTAAACATTAGGTATGCTATAGTGATCAGTTGAAAAAATTAAATAGGCAGTATTTTCTGGCCGTTGGTAAATTACTACATCAGTAAAACATGAACAGTAATAATAAGAAAATTTAGTGGTCGTACTAATCAGATTGAAAAAAATATTCAAACAGTTTAATTGACGCCATTTTTTTTTCATCGTTTTTATCGTTCGTCAATTCGTAATGGCTGTATCAAACTACGCCATAGCAATGCATAACTTTTTTTTTTATAATCCAAACGTCCATAAGAGAGCAGTGGCATAAAGAGCAGTGGTGGCCGAGTGGCAACGGCCCGGACTTATTTGTAGGTCGCGGGTTCAAACCCAGCCAGGCGCATTACTTTGTGTAATTAATTTCATCACCACTGCTCTCAAAACGGTGAAGGAAAACATCGTGAGGAAACCGGCATGTCCTAGAACCAAAAATTCGAAGACATGTGACATTCACCAACCCGCACTGGGCCCGCGTGGTGGATTACGGCCCATTCCCTCTCCTAGAGAGGAGGCCTGTGTCCCAGCAGTGGGAACATTAAAAGGCTGATTATGATTATTATTATTACGTCCATAAGGATATTTTTTATGAGTGTTTATTATTTATTGGATACATGCAGTGGACTGCCTCTCGGTGCCCCCGGAGACGCGACGTTTTAGGGAGAGCATTACAACATCATTTGAAAAGAATTCTAGTTCGAACTTATTCGATTTCTCTGACTGAAATGTGACAGAGGTAGATTTTAATGCCATAGACATACAGTCAAGTTTTGGGTGATGTAGACACAAATAATAGCAGGTCTTATGTGGAAAGTGAAAAAACGCGATTCACATTATGTAGCCAATTGATTTAGTAGGTCACTGATAGAAATGGAAAAAGTTAGTATTCAAATTTTTATATGACATTAACTGCCTAGCCTCTGCAGTTATTCAGTTCCGCACTGAACTGAATAACTGTCGAGGCTAGGCAGTTGGTATTGGTATGATTTGTTCTACACGCGAGCACCTGCGTGCTGCCGCGCGACGCCAGTGACGTCACACGTACATCACAGTATGATATGCTCACGGTCTGCTCTCTGCAGCTCGGGCAGTACATGTGCTTGTGCGAACTGCGCCAAGTCGACGAGCGGCGAGGCGCGCGTGACGCCGGCCGCCTGCGTGCTGCCGCGCGACGCCAGTGACGTCACACGTACACCACAGTATGATATGCTCACCGTCTGCTCTCTGCAGCTCGGGCAGTACATGTGCTTGTGCGAACTGCGCCAAGTCGACGAGCGGCGAGGCGCGCGTGACGCCGGCCGCCTGCGTGCTGCCGCGCGACGCCAGTGACGTCACACGTACACCACAGTATAATATGCTCACCGTCTGCTCTCTGCAGCTCGGGCAGTACATGTGCTTGTGCGAACTGCGCCAAGTCGACGAGCGGCGAGGCGCGCGTGACGCCGGCCGCCTGCGTGCTGCCGCGCGACGCCAGTGACGTCACACGTACACCACAGTATGATATGCTCACCGTCTGCTCTCTGCAGCTCGGGCAGTACATGTGCTTGTGCGCACTGCGCCAAGTCGACGAGCGGCGAGGCGCGCGTGACGCCGGCCGCCTGCGTGCTGCCGCGCGACGCCAGTGACGTCACACGTACACCACAGTATGATATGCTCACCGTCTGCTCTCTGCAGCTCGGGCAGTACATGTGCTTGTGCGAACTGCGCCAAGTCGACGAGCGGCGAGGCGCGCGTGACGCCGGCCGCCTGCGTGCTGCCGCGCGACGCCAGTGACGTCACACGTACACCACAGTATGATATGCTCACCGTCTGCTCTCTGCAGCTCGGGCAGTACATGTGCTTGTGCGAACTGCGCCAAGTCGACGAGCGGCGAGGCGCGCGTGACGCCGGCCGCCTGCGTGCTGCCGCGCGACGCCAGTGACGTCACACGTACACCACAGTATGATATGCTCACCGTCTGCTCTCTGCAGCTCGGGCAGTACATGTGCTTGTGCGAACTGCGCCAAGTCGACGAGCGGCGAGGCGCGCGTGACGCCGGCCGCCTGCGTGCTGCCGCGCGACGCCAGTGACGTCACACGTACACCACAGTATAATATGCTCACCGTCTGCTCTCTGCAGCTCGGGCAGTACATGTGCTTGTGCGAACTGCGCCAAGTCGACGAGCGGCGAGGCGCGCGTGACGCCGGCCGCCTGCGTGCTGCCGCGCGACGCCAGTGACGTCACGAGATACATCGCCGCATCTTTTCCTCGCCACGCCGACGCACCTATCTCTCCGTACTTCGCTAGCATCAGCTGTAAAACAGAAACAGTGAATTGGTAACATTGTGAAAGTTGTACACTTCACCGTTTCATTGCAGACACTGTAAGTTTATTATGTATCTTTTTTTAGTCAGTCTAAGTTTTCCCACTGCTGGGTAAAGGCTTTCCCCATATTCTTTCAGCTAACTTTATCTTTTGCCTTATCCGACTAATCCTTCAGGAATGAGTCCAAGTCGTCACGCCAACGTTTGTTATAGGCCTGCATCGATTGCAAATTCCGTCTTCAGGCACCCACCGAGACTATCTTGGCCAATCTGTCCACTGTAGCCTTGCCGATCTATCTCCAAAATCGGCGATGCCTGTCAGGGAACTTATAATAGGGATGTTTCCTGAGTAAAAAATATATGTGTATATAATACGTGTCCAATATGTTTAGTCCGTCAGTTAGATTATAGAAAAATATTGGACACGTATTTTTTCCTTTATCAAATCTATAAAAACTGACGAAGATACAAAGCATCAAAGATCAGGAGTGGGGGCTTGTGACGTTACGGCTCGGTAAAAATTGTAGCGAGTAGTGACGTCACACGAGTTTTCAACGCTCTGTATCGTCTTCATTTTTTGTTTACGTGAAAAAAGAAAAAATACGTGTCCAATATTTTTTGGAAATCTATCTGACGGACTAATTAGATTTTTTTAGTCAACTACCCTATTATAATGGAGCTGACAATTGTAAAATTATCTTCCAAATTAATATATTAATCTCGCTTGTGTGCACGTAAGTAAGAGAGAAACAGACACATAGCTCCTACCTGCACATACTGGCCGAAGATGTTCATCATCTTGTCCTCGTAGTGCACGGCCAGCGTGCGCACGAGGTCGCAGGCGGCGCGGCGGCGCGTGTCCACGTCTGAGCCCTCGATGTCGCGACGAACGTACTCCTCTGGATTGTCTTCGAATAACTCCATGTCTGATTCTAAAATGTGATAAAAAATGTTGTAGAAATTTGGGACCGAGATCCGACAAAAAATCCTGCTCGACAGGACTGGGCGAGACTTGTTTCTGCCAGCAGACGTGAGGGCTAGGGCGGCAGCTACTGCAAAACTGAAGGGAAATGGCGTTGAAAACGTGATGGTTCGGAAAAAGAAGCCGAAGATTGTGAGCAGGCGGATCTTCGGTGTAATCTGATGCCCGATCAGATTACACCACCATCAACCTGCATCATGTAAGATAGGTAGGTCTCGGTTACGGGCGCTCCGAGTGAGAACCAGTCCGTCTACCGAGTGACCCCAGGAAAGACGGTGGCAAAGTGATCTCGTGGATCTTAGGGACGTGCCCTCAGGCAAATGGGGTTCCGGGCAGATCTTTTAAGAGGTCACGGTACACTTTCCACACGGAAAGGGTCCTGTGGGGTGGCTATAATCCGATATGTCCACATTCAATAGTAAGTACATACCCACACATATTTCGCTACTGCTTTGGGTACCGAATACAGCGTATCAAACGGCGAACAGGTCTTTATAGCGACAAACTATTAATTTAGCAGATGTTATCACATAGTAAACGATGAATTACCTCTAAATTCCATGTTGGGTATGACAACTTTCTCACAAATGCTGCTAAGTGTTGCTGGGTCCTCAAACAAGCTCTTGTAGTTGTTCTTCTCTGCTATTTTCGCTAGGAAAGTCAGCGCGTTCGACACTAACTGAAAAATGTATGGAATGATTACATTACGGTTTGATGGCATAAAGGCGAGATGTTATGTAGTAACTAGTTATTTAAATAAAAAAGAGAAGTGGGACACCTGGATGGAACGAAGTTCCTGTAACTTTATTTATTTATTAAAACTTTATGTCCTAGTAAAAAACTGTACAAAGGCGGACTTTATGCCTTAGGCATTCTACCAGTCGACCTTAGGGTAGTGCAGAGACAACATGGCAGGTGCAACTTAAATGAAAAACAAACGGAGAGGAAAAATATACAATCATAAATACATAGATACATACATACAAATAAAATTAACAAAGGCGTTGAGAGAAACGAATCCAATGAATTAACGCTGTGATGATTCTTCCAACTTCTTGCGAATGTGCTCACGCGTCTTCACTTTAAAGGATAACCGACTAGTTAACTATCTTCTGAGTAAAATAAATACAGTCACAATAGGGAACGTCTAAGAACTATTATATAGGTGGTGTGGTAGCACAGAAGTGTCATTGTCAAGTATATTTTATCTAAAAGCTTCGAATATGCAACAATAGATGGCAAAGCTAAAGGGGATGTGAGCTGCATTCACATTCCCTTTTAAATAAAATAACGTGAAAATTTAATAATTATACTGGAATAGAATAGTTCTTCATTTCTTTTACTGTGCCTGAAATATATTGCGTACATCTATCAAATGTGGAAGTGGAATTCCCAACGGGGTTTGTGTTCGTCGGAGTCTATGTTTCCTTATATCTAAAACCTGGATGTTTAAGTCAATAGTGAACAGGATACTTCTAGTCAAACGTATTCCATCGCCGACCACATCATCGCTTTCTAACAGTGGCCTAAGTACGAGTTTATTAACGTTCTCGGTCGCGTTAGCGTAAACGTGAATTTTATTGAAACTGTATCACCGTCGTCTAGGACAAAAACGGAAAATCTTTTTTTTCCCCGCATAATTCGATATAGGCGAAAGTTTGAGCTAACGTGATCGAGTACGTTAATTAAAAAACTAGGACTAAGCCCTCAGGTGAGATACTAATATTATAAATGCGAAAGAAACTCTGTCTGTCTATAAGCTTTTCACGTCTTAACGGCTGAAGGGATTTGGATGACACTTGGCACACGAGCCATGGACCATGTCCCGGAATAGGACATAGGATACTTTTTAACCCGGTAGTATGTTCCCTTGAGAACTTTCATTCGAGCGAAAACGCTAGCAGAAGCTAGTCAGTAATGAAAGACGGATTTTGATACTGACCGCATCGTACTTGGGCTGCGGGCCGGTGGCCAGAAGCACGGTCCACACGCACGTGACGAAGGCGGGCGCGTGCGGCCCGAACTCTTCCTCGTACTTCAACGCATAGAGCGCGGCGCATTCGCACACTTCTGTCCGGAGCTGTTCCATAACGCCTGGCTTGTCGTCGTCATCCTAAAAATTGTCGAGATTTTAAAGATTTAAAATATATGGATTTTATAATCCTCTAGAAAAATCGCTAGAGGTTATGTATGTACATAACCTCTAGCGATTTTACAATACAACTCCATTTCTCGAGACAAGTCCGTCACACTATTACAAGAGTGGCGACCACCAGAAAAACGCTGAGTCAATGATGCTCGGCGAGTCTCGCAGATTCAAATAGACCGGGAGATGATGACAGAAAAGTTCCAAGTTTAATTTTCATGGACTACAAAAAAACGCAAGAGTTTTTGTGTAACAAATCGTTTGAACACCGTATTTTTTCCGACAGATTTAATTAATTAGCCTGTAATTACGCCCCGCGGGCCAGCTCTGAAATTACTATTTTCGGTTTTCAAATCACCCAATTCGAGCCTCTAAGGGTCGCCATACTTGTAACAAATGACTTGAACTTTTCTGTCATCATCTCCCGGTCTAAAATGTCTTGGATCCCGCAACGAATTTATCAGAACAGAGCAGCGTTGGAGTAAGAACAACATATTACCTAATGTATGTTATGATTTAGAATGCTAGATGATTTTTTGAGAAACAAACTCTACTACATATGGCAAGTTCAAATGCCATTGCATTTTGATTCCATACTTTTTCTGGTTCAGGGATTTAATACAGATGGCCACTGCAAAATCAACTTAAAATACATTACGCTAAAATCGATACTCGAGTTGGTAATGATGGCTTGAAATTATCTTGAATTATAAATTCAATTACAAATTGCCTAAAACTGGGAGGAATGGAAGGATAAAATGGAAAAAAACAAGCTGAAATAAAAATTCAAGTCGAAGTATTAGGGATAGGGAATTTGTATACCATAAAATTATAAATGCTTTAAAGATGTATGTAGATGAGATGATGAAAAATGCTGGAAAAATAAAGAAGTTATCTACTTATACACGTCTTGTATTTTCTTTAATCCAATAAAAAAACAGTCAAATATAAGCCAAGGGGCCTGAGTGATGAAACAATAACTTTTCCAGTATCAGTCTAAAATCAACTTAATTACTACTAGCACAAAGTTGAGGCCTGTTAGTCATAGAACAACATAAATATCAAACTTACATCTGTCTCCAAGCAGGGTACTTTGACTTGTAATAGATTGAGTAGATTCGGCATCCAGATAGGCATGTTATCCTCGAAGAATTCTGGCAAGTCTTGATAGTTCAGAGAGTAGAACACTTTGCATATAAGTACTAGGGAGCTATAGATCACACGCAGTGCTTGCGGGTTATCTGCGTGCTTTGACGTTAGGTCGATTGTGGCCTGCAATTTAAAATTAATGTTTGACAAATGCAGTCATATTTAATATCTTACATATAGGGAATGTGCACAGCATAGACTATGCTATTCAGTGTTGCAAATCTGAAACTTTTACGTTTTAAATATTTGACCTGTGCTGCCACCCATACGCCCTCCGTTTTGGGGAACGTGTACAAAGTAGACTGTGCCATCTAGCATTATAAATTTGAAACTTATGAGTTAAAAAAAAAATTACTTACAACAAACAGATCGGTAAGTGGTTTAGCAAAGTTCTCAAGTACATGCTTGATCTCTTCCCAAAGCTTTTGCGATTTAAACTCATATCGGTAACGTTTGAACAGTGAATGAGCTGTTCTTAAAACTCCATTGATGATGTGGAAATCACCTGCAACAATAATATTTTCAAAGTGGTTAATTTTTATAATGTTTATTTTTAGGAATTATTTATATTTGTTTATTAATGTTTATTTTTATTTTTAGGAGAAAATTTATTATAATTAGACTGTTGGTGGCAGCATGTACAGAGCGGTCCACGCTGCAGTCTTCTGCTGAGTGGACCGCGACCACATATGACGCGTCGTATGTGGTCGCGATCCTCAGCAGTGAGGGAACGACGAAGAAGAAAAATGGTCAGTAAAAAAGGAGACAGAGATATAATGAATCGTTGGGAATAGTCTTTCCAGGTGAGAAAAGGCTATTCCCAACTATATTGGGTTGCTGAGCTGATACAGATTGACACAAGTCAGAAAATGTAACAAGTCGTGCCAAGGGGTACCATGTTACTTAATTTTTTATTTATTTACTAGCTGCTGCCCGCGACTTCGTCCCCGTGGAATCCCCGATTTTAAAACATTCTTTATCGCTGCTCCGCTCCTATTGGCTTAAGCGTGATGATATATAGCCTAAAGCCTTCCTCGATAAATGGTCTATTCAACCCAAAAATAATTTTTCAATTCGAACCAGTAGTTCCTGAGATTAGCGCGTTCAAACAAACAAACAAACACTTCAGCTTTATAATATTAGTATAGATTTAAAGTTTTTTTACAGACTACATACAGCTATCATTAAAGTGACCCAATGCGATAATGTAGAAAAGCAATAAATTAAGAATGAGATACAATACAATACAGTTAATTATGGAAAAAACAACACAATACAATAATTTAATCAATTTAATACTACTTTTCATTGTATTAAATCACCTAATTTGGAAATTAGATGATTTAATAGAATGAATAAGTTACTTTACACATTCGTGTTATAGTAAACACGAATGTGTAAAGTAACTTTTGCAAATTCGCTCAGTGAACAAGTCAGAACATCTATCTTGTGCGCAATGTCCGCGTGAGCGGGACCTTGGCCATTAGCTTGGTGACCGCGCGGCAGTGCCAAATAAAAAAGTTACTCGGTTGTGGATGTCAGACAAACAGTCACTCAAAATAAAATACTGGTATTCACCATATTTGACTGGACTATCACTTTGTTGATGTTGGTATAGTTGTGGAGTACAAAGAAAGAACCACAAGTTAAGTTATATTAAAAGCTGTAGTTTTTAATATAACTACAAACTTAACTAAAATTGTAAGTCTAAGTAGTGGTAGCGATTCTTTCTCTTAACAAGTGGTTGGTTACACAGATGTTGTCTGACTCGATCTGCCTTGCACGAAAAGCTATAATTATAGCGTAATATTTGTGACGACATCTAAGTAGGATGCTGCATTTGCAAAGTAAATGTACGGTTGATGAGACCATACAAATGATAAGGATAATCATTTTTGCCAGTGATATCTGGACCAGATCTATGCGCTTCCTAAAAGCTTACTTACCAGTACCAAACTTCTCAACCATCTCCGGTATAAGACTTGGCCACTTTTCAGGGAAGTCGCACTTGCCGATGATGGAGACGGCGTCACTGAACTGCCTCTGAATGGCTTCAGGAGACTTTAGCATCAGCGACACGATCAGGGTCTTGATGGTGCCTCTATCTGACGCGTGAATGCGGTCCACTCCATCATCTTCCTGGAAATACCACATATTCTTATTTTATTTTCAATCATAACCTATATTTGAATGCAGAATTCGAGATAATTGTAAAAACAAATGGAAAAAATATATCAATATATATAAAACTCTTCCATTATTGGTGACTGAGTGACTAACAGACAAAGCAGAGCCGAAACTACTGGTTGCGGGCAAAACCTAGAACATATAACCAGTGATCGGAAAAATCTAAACTAAAATACCAAAAGTACGAAAAAAAAACAGAGACAAAATGGAGACGCCTTATGATAAAATATTTTTTCTTGACTAAGTTCCTGGATTTCAGAAATTAAATTATGTTCAGCTAAAATTAATAAAGTAAATCTACTATCAAATTAATTTCCTGTTTTTGTTTAATTAATAAAAAAAAGTATTTCCAGCTTCCTTCCACCCCTGTTACAGGACTTTCAGGTACAATGCTAAAGTAACTTATACACTTATACTTACAACAGGCCAGTTTCGCTTGATGTAATTTTTGAAGGCAATTGCAGCTGCCACTCTTATTGTGAGGTCCACCGATTCCTTGTCAATAAGGTGCAACAACAAGATAGCGTAATTCTGATTTATTTCTACGCTTTCCAAAAACTTTTCAGCTGTAAAGAAAATTGATATCAATTGTTAGCAAAATATGATTTATATTACCTTTTAAGCTAGGCAGGGAATGGCTATGATAGTAGCGGAAAACCAAAAAAACAATAGATGGATTGTTTGAAGGATGATTTATTTAAGAAGGAGATGAATATAACCTATGGGGTGCAATGGTGAGTGTAGACATGCCAAAGAGGTACTTCCCACTATTGATAGCCATTTCACCTGACAAGCCCTAAGACTAAACAACAGTATCGTACAATCACAGCTTTCACAACTGGCTATGAGTCTTTCAATAAACACTTGTCTCTTGTCACTTTGTCATAAGAATCACTGATAGCCTGTTTTGAAGAGCCTGCATGGAAGAGGATGAGACAGCAGAACATCTGCTTCAAAGCTGCCCAGCAGTCACAGATTACAGAGCTAAGTAATTCAGAACTTCAGAAACCCAGGTACCCTCTGAGATAGTTAATAACACTAAGCCGTTCCTTGGATGGAGCTGGGGGGGACAAGCAAAATGTGTGCTACTTATTTCTCTTTATTTATAATTGTGTGTATATTCAACAGAAGTAAAATAACGATCAATTATTATTACTATGAAATCGTGAGCAATATTTGGAAACTATTTTAAGGTTACTTTAAAAAACAACTTCATGAGAACATGCTGTAAGCTAGACCCAGTGGTTTTATAAAATTTAATATTAAAATAAAATAACATGTGCAACGGTAACTGTATGGCTATAAAAGAAAAACAATACAAAATTATACATACCCGGTCGCCTTATATTTGTGTCTGGGTTTAGCGTCTGTTGCAGGTAATTCGCTAGTGTAGCTAAGTTCTCATCAGTAACCTCCATATTTGTAGTACACTTTCTAAAAGTAATAATCTTATTAGATGGGGTTTCAGCCGACAATGTGACGAAGAACAATTTTATTCTCAACGGCTATAGCAAGGAAACTGAATTTGAGTTTGAGTCTTTGAGTAAGAGTCTGACAAAGTGACAAATCGTCTATGACAGTTGACAGAAAACCAGTTTTTTTTTCTCCGCCCTTTTAGGGCAGGCTAAGATCGTAGACCATACTGCCTCGTCTTTAGTAACAGTGTCTTTCACATATCTAAAAATAAATAAAGCTGAAACCTCGTCTTTAGTTTTATCTTTCTTGCTCAGAAATAAGTAAGGCTGAAGCCTCGCCTTTAGTTTATAACTTGTTTTCAATTAATTTTAAGCCAGAGCCACCATATCTTTGGTACTCTTAGCGTGTCATATCCTTGTATTAAGTCGTCCCGCCCGACCGAATGATCAAATTAACCATCCGGTGCTGTCAATAGAATATAGTGCTGTATATGCATTGTAATTTTCCAGCAAACCTTGTGTGTCGCGCGGGATGTTTGCTGGCGTTTTATATATTTCTAATAATTGATGAATTAGAGGAATTATTTGTAAGGCATATACAGGGTATTCAAAAATTATATGATCTAGTCTAGGGTCTGATTACTTCCTGAGTCACAATTATACAAGTAGGCGATGTTATTACGAGAGCTAAGTCATTTGAAATAAGTATAGACAATCTAATAGATCATTACAATAGGGTAGTTAACTAAAAAAATCTAATTAGTCCGTCGGATAGATTTCCAAAAAATATTGGAGACGTACTTTTCCTTTTTCACGTAAACAAAAAATGTAGACGATACAGTGCGTTGAAAACTCGTGTGACGTCACGACTCGCTACAAATTTTACCGAGCCGTGACGTCACAAGCCCCCACTCCTGATCTTTGATGCTTTGTATCTTCGTCAGTTTTTATAGATTTGATAAAGGAAAAAAATACGTGTCCAATATTTTTCTATAATCTAACTGACGGACTAAACATAATCATAATTATATCACTCTTCAAATGATTTAAATCCTATCTTGACGATCGTTCCTTCTTTGTTGCTCTCAATGGTTACCAATCAAGCCCTTACAAGGTTACATCTGGCGTCCCACATGATCACATGTTGGCCAGGTTTTGTATAACGTATTTGGTAACGACCTTGCCAATGAGTTGAAATTCTCTGAGTGCTACATGTATGCTTATGATTTAAAATTTTGTAGAGTAATTGAATCAGAACTTGATGTTGAGCTGTTACAAACAGATATTGACATGTTAGTTAAGTGGTGCGATGACAATGATATGAACTTAAATATTTGCAAGTGTTACCACATAAAATTCACTAGAAAAACAAAGTTCATACAATCTTGTTATCACATTAGTGGCAATTTAGTGCAGGAAGTGGAACAGATAAGGGATTTGGGAGTTCTGTTCGATAGACAGCTGACATTTGTACCCCACATCGAAAATGTAGTTAAGAAAGCTTCAAGAATGCTTGGGTTTGTCATAAGGAATGTTACTTGTTTTCGTCGCAATAAGACTAAAATTTTGCTCTAGATAACTGTTTGGTGCGTAGCTCGCTAGAATATTGTAGCATTGTTTGGAGACCTCATTATGCTACCCACACACTTAGATTGGAAAGGATCCAAAAACGGTTTTTGTGGCATCTAGCTTTCTCTTCCGGGATAGCTAAAAGGATTTTTTCATATAAGGAGAGACTCTTACATTTCAAGATTATATCCCTACAGAAGAGAAGAGATTTGCTAGATTTAACATTTCTATTTAAAATTTTGAGATATAAAATTGACTGTCCCCAACTATTGAGCAGAATCAAAATCCGTGTGCCCACGAAAAGTCCGCGAGCTCCTATAACCCCGTTACGTCCTCCTCTTCGCAGAACCGTCCTCGGTGCTAATTCTCCTATCCCCCGCCTATGTAAATTATTGAACAGCTGCAGTGATCTTGTCGATTTGCACTCTGACTCACTTACTAATTTTAGAAGTACAATTTTTAAAAACTTTGTTTGTGTTTATTCATTGCTTTTTTTAATGCTATTGGTAATATCATGTAAGGTGAGTAACTCTGTACTCATCTAGTTTTTAGCATCACTCAACAATAATGTAATGCATGTTGTGCTTACCTGTAAGGAATAATCTTGTATGTGTGTATCCAATTGTTGGTGAGAGAAATAAATAAAATAAAATAAATAAAATATTTTTTTTACTCAGGAACCATCCCTATTGATTGTTTTTCTAACAATTCTCCGCGATATTTAATACACTTTTGCATGTGTTCGAATCAGTTTTTAAAACATTAATTCCACTCCGAATTGGGGTAATCAAATGGCTCATTTGTAATTTTGTATGCGTCAACAGCTTCTTCAGGTGAGCTGAAACGTTGACCACGACAGGAAGACTGCTCAATTTTGGGGAACGTAAAAAATCGTAGGGCTCAAGTCAGGGTGCTCAAAAACATCTTTGTATCACGGGCGGTGTGCGAACTTGCATTGTCATTGTGCAGTATCATACGACGTCTTGAGTTGTTTTTTCGAAACTCTGTGATGAGTTGTAGCAAACAAACAATGGTATACCAGTCAGCGTTAACCGTCTTGCGATCTTCTAGTACAACAGTGTAGTGGTGACGTGACCACCCTTTGCCACAAACGACGCAACGATTTTTTTTTAAGTGCTCCGTGATCGTATGACTTTGGTCGGTTTTGGCTTATCTTGGAAAACCCAGACAGTTTACTGCTGCTTGGAATCTGGATCGTAAGCATATATCCAAGACTTGTCACCACTAAACATATCATAAACGCGTTTTGACTCTCTTCGGTTGAATCGCTGCAAAGTTTTGCGACACCATCTAACACGGGCCGCTTTTTGGTCGTCGCTAAGCAAATATGGTATCTAACGAAAGAACAACTTTCTTACGCCGAGTTCTTCGTGCAGGATTTTTTGGATAGTAGGTAGTCCTTGAAATGCCCACGGTATGTCTCATGACGACCTTCGACGATTAGCTGCCGGTCGTCCAAAAACTGCCATGACGCAAGAGAATTTCTCTTGCGTCATGGCATTTTTTGGACGACCTTCACGTGACTTGTCACTGAAGCACTCGAAGCTTGACAAGCAGTGACAAGTCACGTTGATCCTCTCCAAACCTTGACATTGGCAAAATCATCGTTAGTTAAACGATGGAGCCACAACACAAAAAAAAAAAAAAAGTCACGTTGAAATTCTAAATGTTCTACAGTCCAGTATATGCATGGACGTATTATACTAACGTTTGTATAATAAGTCCATGAGTATATGTATTACCACTATGTATTATGAATATCACTGTATCTTTTAAAAAGATTAATAATTTTATGTGCATACAAAAGATTCTCATAAATATACTGAGAGGGACAGTGATATTCATAATATATATGTAAATACTAGGAACAAACATAATGTTGTCATTTTTAAAACCAGGGTCAAGAAAATAGGTGGTTCATTTAGATGTCAATGTATAGGTACGTTTTTATAATAAACCCCTTTATATTAAATCCCTTCCTACATCCAAGACCTTAGTATGAATAAATTCAAACTGGTTATAAAACGGAAGCTATACCAAAAAGCTTTTTACACAGTCAAAAACTATATTGAAGACCAAAAGGCTTGCGATTGAGATGTTTCAACGATGTATATGGCCCAATGTTATCCACTGGTATGTCCAGACGCCGCACAGTGGACCCATATTGAAAATTATTGGACTTAGGCAACAAAGTTCCAATATCGACGCGATTTTTTTTATATGACTTGTTATAATATTCCTGACAACTTTTACTCTTATAATTTTTTTTCTAAAGTTGATAGTTTGTCTGAAAAAATAAAATTAGATTTTTTTGTATGGAGAGAATCACGTTTAATTTTTTTTCTTCAATTGTACAAATATGCTGGGTGTGTGGCGTGAGTATATGATAGTTAGGGTCATTATCGATCCATGAAAAATAAAATCAGCGCCGGCCATCCGCGGCGGCGCGAGTAATCATTCGGTAAAAATATATATATTTGTATGAAATTTTTTGCCAATTAAAATAATTTCTAAGTGTATTTTGTGTCTAATATGGCTGTTTTCACCTTCTTTTTAATTAAATATATAGTTTTAATAGCACATAGGTACTTCTAGTAATTCTGGTAGAGATTTAGTTATTATTGCATGTTATCGGTAGCACCTGCATTGTGATGAATGACTCATTTGTTTGTGCGCTCGGCTAAGCGCATAACAAACGAGTCACCGAAAAATGCTTGTCTCTGATTGGCTATTATTTTTTTTAACTACCTGCACGTTATCTATTGTTGAATAAATGTAATAATTTTCAGGTTATACTAATTTCGTTAATGATAGGTGAAATAATTTAAATTTGTATGGGCAAGTCGTTGATAATTAATTACATAATCAAGCGTATGGTATAAGTTATCGTTGGTATGATAAATATGAAACTGTGAAGTAATTGTAGCCATGAAAAGGGCTGTTTGTCATGTTCCTAGCCCTGATAGGCTATTGTGGGAATAATATAGAGCCAGATCACATTATTTCTTGTTCCAGAAGTGTGGGATCGGCAAACTTTCGGACTCTGCTATGCGGTATTTTTCTTCCTGTCACAGGGAGGCTCAGTAGTCTGTAACAACTGAATTGCTTCAGGCAACAACTCATAATGAATCTGTTTCGTTATTTTATGCCTTATGTAGGATATGTGGGGATCAGAGCTTATTAGAAGTCATGTCCGTTTTCCGAGTGTTCCTCTTCCTGCCGTTTCTAAAATCCTTATTATGAGCTTCCCAAGCTTCTTCAGAAAAGGTACCTAAAACGAATAAGGTACTGTAGATAAACAGCTGATGTGTACGTGCAACACTATTCGTGCTACTACATGCCCGTTAGTGTATATAAAATTCTAATGCCAAGGTTACAGATGTCTGCACGGTGTAGACATCTGTAACATTTTATTCCATTCGGTAAGTAAAAAATAAATATACTTACTTTGATGTATTATTTGACTCGATTGCGTTTTGAAATTAAAATATATGAAGAAGCTTCGGAAGCTCATAAGGACTTCAGAAACGTCAGGGAGAGGCACACTCGGAAAACGGGCATGACTTCTAATAAGCTCTGATCCCCACATATCCTACATAAGGCCTAAAATAACGAAACAGATTCATAATGAGTTATTGCCTGAAGCAATTCAGTTGTTACAGACTACTGAGCCTCCCTGTGACAGTGAGATTATAGAGAAAGAAAAATGCCTCATAGCAGAGTCCGAAAATTTACCGGTCCCACACTTCTGGAACAAGAAATAATGTAATCTGACTCTATATTATTCCCACAATAGCCTATCAGGGCTAGGAATATGACAAATAGCCCTTTTCATGGCTACAATTACTTCAAAGTTTCATATTTATCATACCAACGATAACTTATACCATACGCTTGATTATGTAATTAATTATCAAAGACTTGCCCGTACAAATTTAAATTATTTCACCTATCATTAACGAAATTAGTATAACCTGAAAATTATTACGACATTTATTCAACAATAGATAACGTGCAGGTAGTTAAAAAAATAATAGCCAATCAGAGACAAGCATTTTTCGGTGACTCGTTTGTTATGCGCTTAGCCGAGCGCACAAACAAATGAGTCATTCATCACAATGCAGGTGCTACCGATAACATGCAATAATAACTAAATCTCTACCAGAATTACTAGTTGTAAGTACCTATGTGCTATTAAAACTATATATTTAATTAAAAAGAAGGTGAAAACAGCCATATGAGACACAAAATACACTTAGAAATTATTTCAATTGGCAAAAAATTTCATACAAATATATATATTTTTACCGAATGATTACTCGCGCCGCCGCGGATGGCCGGCGCTGATTTTATTTTTCATGGATCGATAATGACCCTAACTATCATATACTCACGCCACACACCCAGCATATTTGTACAATTGAAGAAAAAAAATTAAACGTGATTCTCTCCATACAAAAAAATCTAATTTATTTTTTTTCAGACAAACTATCAACTTTAGAAGAAATTTTATAAGAGTAAAAGTTGTCAGGAATATCATAACACGTCATATAAAAAAAAATCACATCGATATTGGAACTTTGTTGCCTAAGTCCACTAATTTTCAATATGGACCCACTGTGCGCCGCGGCGTCTATGTTTATCCATTTAGACCGGGAGATGATGACAGAAAAGTTCAAGTCATTTGTTACAAGTATGGCGACCCTTAGAGGGTCGAATTGGGTGATTTGGAAACCGAAAATAGTAATTTCAGAGCTGGCCCGCGCGGCGTAATTACAGGCTAATTAACTTCGATCAATAATACACTAGATAAAGGATCAGGAACAAAAATATGTCGCTCAAGTGGTCGCGCTTACACACACATAAACATTTATATTTCATACTACAAAATACAGAAAAAACTTTAATCCAGTCCTGGATTTATAAATAGGCCGTATAGGCCGCGGCCTAGGGGCGGCAGCGTCCTAGGGGCGGCAGATTTCAGAGGACGGTCACTCGATTTCAGACGATAAAAGTCAAACACGTTCACTGGTTTTATCATGGTTTTTTATTTTTATCTTTAAATAAATACCTATAGAAGAAACTCATTCCTATCGAAACTCATTCCTAGTGAGTGATAGATGAGAGCAGTGCGGCGGGCGGCGAGCGGACAGCAGTGGCTCAACGCGAACGTAACAAACCCCGCTTCCCGCCCGCACTCTGAACCGTCAAGCGTCAACCAATGCCCGCGCCCGCACTAGTGTTTTGATCTATAAGTTTTGATGCAAGCACCGATCGCATACGCACGCTACACTCTCGTCATCTTGTCTTTAAATACCTACTTTACTTACCAAAACAAAATACGTAACGACTAGGTACTGAATAAAAAATCACAGTGATATCTACTCAATATTCTTTGTTGTTAAGCTTCAGTTTTTATTGACATAGGTAAGTGGTAGGTACACAATAGTGTGCAATACTCTAATATACCTATTTAATCATTAGCACTCATTATATGAAAATGAAAATTGTCCTCCTTTAATACGATACTTTTACATGAGGTATTCCATGAAGCACACCCAGACGAAGCACACCTAAAGTATTCCACTATTCAAATAAAAATTTAAAATAATTAATTTCCTATTCCACGAAGCACACCTATGAATATCACTCGCATAGTGCGGGGACTAAGAAATAAAAATGTCGATAGAAGAAAATATTTATTATTTAAAAGACTAACTTAAATATCTAACATCTTTCAGTTTCATTATAATAATGTGATACAATACTTGTAATTTTTAACCGACTTCTACAAAAGGAGGAGGTTCTCAATTCGGATGTTTGTGTTTTTTTTTTTTTTTATTGTTTGTTCGCGCATAACTCCGTCGCTTGCCAACCGATTTGAAAAATTCTTTTGTTGGAAAGAGTATACTTCCCAAATGGTCCCATGAAAATTTTATCGAAATCGAACAAGCGGTTTTTGAAAAATCAACAAAAATCTAAAAAAATATCTACATTGTCTACATTGACGACCTTTTAGTTTACTCTGCATTGGAGCAGTGCGTTTTTTTTACACTAATGTAATTTGTTCGTTTAGGTGGGGGGAGGGGAGGGGGTTAAGGTACCACTAAAAAGTGAAAAATAAAAATCTTTTTACAAAAAAATACAACCGACTTTTCCACAAAAAATCAAAAAAGTACAAAATAACTTTAATTTCGGAAGTCGGTGTTCAAAAAATGAAAAAGTGACCACAAACACCGAGTTCCGAAATTAAAGTTATTTTGTACTTTTTTGATTTTTTGTGGAAAAGTCGGTTGTATTTCTTTGTAAAAAGTTTTTTTATTATTAGTTATGTAGTAGCTATAAGAAAACATCAACAACAAATTAGCTATAAGAAAACATCAACATAGATCTCTATAGAAAACTATATTTACAAAATTTTTGATATTTGTCCAAGTTTTTATTGTGATTATGAAACAATCTGTGATTTTTTATGTTAAAGTAGAGTATTTTTATTATTCACTAAACACGTAGCTATAAGAAAACTTCAACATAGATCTCTATGGTAAACTATATTTACAATGTTTTTGATATTTGTCCTAGTTTTTTTTGCATAATTATGAAATAATCTGTGATTTTATTAAGAGCACAAAAAAGGAAAATAATAGAAAAATAGTTAAAAACTAAAAAAATTTTTGGAAAGATAATTATGAAACAATCTGTGATTTTAAATAGTAAGATTACAAAAATGTCAAATATTGTGTCACATTATTAAGATAATGAAACTGAAAGATGTTAGATATTTAAGTTAGTCTTTTAAATAATAAATATTTTCTTCTATCGACATTTTTATTTCTTAGTCCCCGCACTATGCAAGTGATATTCATAGGTGTGCTTCGTGGAATAGGAAATTAATTATTTTAAATTTTTATTTGAAGCCCACCTACGGGTGTGCTAAGTGGAATACTTTAGGTGTGCTTCGTCTGGGTGTGCTTCATTTGGGTGTGCTTCATGGAATACCTCTTTTACATTGGTGGTTTATTGATGTGTTTCTTCATTTTAATATTATTTTGAGTCCCGACGTTTCGGTTGCCTTTCAACCGACTTTCAAAAAATGAGGAGGTCCTCAATTCGACTATATTTTTTTGTGTGTTACATCTTTGTACCGGGTGTACCAATTTTGATGATTCTTTTTATATTCAAAAGCTGATGCTTGTTGTGTGGTCCCATTTAAATTTGATTGAGATCTGACGACTAGTATTTGAGTTATCCCTAATAATGCGTGGCTTAGTTTACATTGACGACGTTCTCATTCCCTCTTGTCGATATAAAATGAAAAAATTAAATTGTGTACGATGGTTTGGAAGAGCATCTTAGTATTTCAGCGTGGTACCTTTCTAGTTTGGTGAAGATCTGATGAAGATAGCTAATAAATAAAATGATAGCAAATCTTTCGTGATTGCTGAAATCGCATGTTTGTTTATTGTTTACATCAATGTGATTGGTACGTTTAGGTGTGTTACCACTAAAAAATGAAAAATAAAAAAACTTTTTACAAAAGATTCGGAAGTCGGTGTTCAAAAACGAAAAAGCAACCAAAAACACCGAGTTCCGAAATTAAAGTTATTTTGTACTTTTTGGATTTTTTTTTGTGTAGAAGTCGGTTGAATTTTTTTATATTTTTTTTTACAATTTCCGTTGTCGCGGTTTACTCTGCGAAAAAAATAAAATAAAAAAATGTAGAAATACTTATTATTTAGTTCCGTTTACACTTTATGTAAACCGCAATGTTTGGCCAGCCAAGCTAAAGAAATATACAACGTGTAACAAACGTAAGACCTGAAACTAGTTTACTCGGAATCGTTTACTATATCCATTTCCGTTTTTATAGGTGTATATTTAAACCGGAAAAACCATCTAGCTCTTCCCTACATAGAAGCAGAGATAATGAATACCATAAACTATGATGATATTATAGATGATTTTGCTATTAAAAAGTCCCGTAAAAAATTGTATTCTTGTTTCTTTTTGACACTCTTTCTTAATGACTAATTCATTCGTTTATTTAACTTCTAAATGTAGTATGGAAAAATATTATTTTAGAAAAGTGAACATGGGGCGGCGGGAAAAAGTGGCCTACACTCATAAAAAATATAAATCCGGCACTGCTTTAATCACATTAAAAACTGCAGTTTATTGTAAACCTTATTTCTCATACATAAAGTTTAATTACGATTGCAAAATATTTAAATTAGGTCCTTCTATCATCGGAGAAAGGTCAAAAGCAATAAATTTAAAATGAATTGAAAATAACTAGTCATTTTTATAATAAGTAAAAAATATTTATTATATAAAATAAAACTTAAAATCAAAGCAATAACGTTCAAAACAATTTGTTCATAATTTCGTTTTTATTCTATTTTGGAATTAGATGTAGTTCTTGGTATTACATTTCAATGCTCAGAACACAGTAAGTATTGAAAGATGTAGAGTTGCAGTTTTTTTTTTTTGGAAATGGTACGTTTGTATGGTGGCAAATATTTTGGACTGATTTAAAAAGTACTAGGAGTAAGCTAGTACAGTATTTAGTTAGTTTGTTACGACATTAATTTTATTATATTATTATTCTATTAATTTTAAGCGGGTTGGCACATTGTTAACAATCAGTATTAACAAATATTTGTATTAAATCAGTTTATTTAAACCGCACTATTTATTAATTTAAAGATTAAGTAAATAAGAGATTTTAGTAACCTACGCCTTTGCGTGTTTCCAGCTAGTAAAATTAGTGATAGACACAATTTTAATACTAGAAATAAAGGCAAATTAGACCAACCATTTTATAGATTAGCTAAAGTACATACATCTTTTATGGGGTACTGTGTTAAATGTTACAACAAAATACCTTGTAACATATTAGAATTAAATGAAAGAAAATTTAAACTTTTATTAAAACCACCCTTTGTAAACAAGCATATTAGGTACAAATTAGAAGATTACATTCAGGATAAGAATGCTTGGAAACATGCTGATCTGCTCCATAGGGCAATCGAGGGTGTAGACAAAATCAAACTAGTTTATTAATGTGTGAATTATATTTTATGAATGCATTTTTTTTTTGTGTCTTGTACTTTTTTTCATTTTATTATTTCAATATTTGTAAATATGTGAGTACCATGGGCATGAGATATTTAGAAGTTTACCTCTGCTGGTAATACTTTGTTCTATAACTAGTATACTTGGTGCATTGTCCTCACATATATGAAGTATTTATTGTATTACCAAATATTGTAAAACATTGATTTGAAAAGAGTAACTATGGAGTTTCTTGTCCGTTCTTCTCCAAAAGAATCTACCTTTGCGAATGGACGCTAGAGTCACTTAATTTATGATAATTTTTATTGATGACGTTCAAAAGTGCCGTTAATGGCCTAATTGAAATAAACGTTTTGAGTTTTTTGAGTTTTATGTCCAGTCTATCAAAATGAATCGAACATACTGTCGAATTTTTATAGAGTTTATATATTCCATCTCCTCTTTCGCGACAATAGATACCCATTCTGCACAACGAAATGGGTCGCTAGGAAATCTACAAACAAAAATAATATACAAAATAATAATACTACTCCATACATTCCCTGTTCCGGAACAGTCGATGTTTGTTACAATAGTTGGAGCGTTGGTGCAAACATTGGTCAAACTATCATAATATTTGCGATTTAATTTATATTTACTACCTAATTCGGTTTTTGTATTATGAAAAACACTTAATAGTATAAACTTATCGAATAAAAAGATATTCCTTCCAAAATCTTTGTGTTACAGTGATTATTTACATAGTTTTTGAACGCGCAATGCGGCATCTTGACGTCCTCACATTGGCTATGATTGGACCATACTAATTCAAAATAAGACCACAAAACTATTTGTGCTCTTATTTTTCGGACCGTTTTTGAAGCGACGATCGGGAATCTAGTGTATTATTGATCGAAGCTAATTAATTAAATCTGTCGGAAAAAACACGGTGTTCAAACGATTTGTTACACAAAAACTCTTGCGTTTTTCTTTAGTCCATGAAAATTAAACTTGGCGCTAGCGTAATGCCATACTTCTTTGGCGGGTTTTATGGCCCGCCATCTTAATTAAAACGCATTAATTAATTATTTTTTTTTTAGACATTCGTTACAGGATATTTTTGTTTTTTAATGACAATGTACAAGGAAGCATTCACGAAAATCACAATGCCATACCATTACGACGGTTCTAAAGAGCTGCCATACCGCTACAAAGACGTCGATTTTTTTAACTACGCAAAACGATTTGTTACAATCTGAAACTCAGATAACTACCTACTTATTTATCTTATTATATGTGTGAATCTAATTATGCCATACCCATGGGTTGGGTCATATAGGTGGCGTGCTTTTTGAAAATTGTCACATTTTTTGCGGAGTTCGAACGATTTGTTACAGTATGGCATAATTTTTTTATACAAGCAGAAAGTGCAAGCAACGTAAGTATACAATTTCTAACACGTACGCGAGGCCATTCTTATTTTATAAAACGATTTAAATACGTAAAATATTCAACGACGGAGCGTCTTGCACTGCTGAAGGTAAGTTTTCCGAGTATGACATGACCGTAGCACGACACCATAAGTATGGCATTATTTTTTCTCAAACACCGTTCCCCAAAAACTTTCGAAAAATTCTAATGCCATACTGTAACAAATCGTTTCGACATTTTTTATTTTTTAACATCATACACACACAGTGACAGCTCTCGGACCTATAGTAAAAATATGGGATATATTTTTTTAAATTTACTCGTTCTGCAACTACACAAATAAGACAATGCCATACTGTAATAAATAATTTTACATTTGATAAGTTTGAATATCTAGAACGTTAAGAAAATTATCGTTTTTCAAGTATGGCACCATTTTCGCACTCCACTGAAAGTATGGCGAGGGCTTAAATAGATTTGCTCTATTATGAACTATTCAGGATTCAAGTGCCATACTGTAACAAATCGTTTTGCATTGTTAAAAAAATCGACGTCTTTATAGCGGTATGGCGGCTCTTTAGAACCGTCGTAATGGTATGGCATTGTGATTTTCGTGAATGCTTCCTTGTACACTGTCATTAAAAAAACAAAAATATCCTGTAACGAATGTTTAAAAAAATAATTAATTAATTAATGCGTTTTAATTAAGATGGCGGGCCATAAAACCCGCCAAAAAAGTATGGCATTACGCTAGCGCCAAGTTTAATTTTCATGGACTACAAAAAAACGCAAGAGTTTTTGTGTAATAAATCGTTTGAACACCGTATTTTTTCCGACAGATTTAAATAACTAGCCTGTAATTACGCCCCGCGGGCCAGCTCTGAAATTACTATTTTCGGTTTCCAAATCACCCAATTCGACCCTCTAAAGGTCGCCATACTTACTTACCTAACAAATGACTTGAACTGTTCTGTCATCATCTCCCGGTCTAATTGTTTCTTTTCTCATTTTTAGACTTTGACATTTTATATTCTCCTGTTTGTACAATTTTGATTAAGACATGAATGTCTTTGCTTTGTAAAGTATTCATATAATGATGTGACATGAATATTTACCTTGTCATGTAATATTTTTTACTTTTAGTTATTATGTTTGACATGAACTTATTAAAGTATTATATTATTATTTTTTGTGAGTATTAGGACTATATGGGTAGGTATTATTTTCTTTTTTCTTTCATAACTTGAACGTCTGGCAGTTTAAGTACTTTTGCGGCCTACCCAAATGTCCCTTCTTTGGCATTGTTCCTCGGGTTGTTGAGCTCCTTATTTGTTGTAAGTTGAGCTACTCGACTACTGACAAAGGCTTGCACTGAATGGACAGGCCCACCTAAATCTGTGCGGTTCTTTCTTCAAAAGACCATTTCAGACACAGATCTGCATGGTTCTCTTAAAAAAAATGTGAATTTGAGGACTATTACATCGCCATACTAGAGTCTTATTTCAGTAAGTCTGGCAGTTTGAGTTATTTATGAGGCCTACCCAAATGTCCTTACTTTGGTATTGTTCGTCAAACCGTTGAGCTCCTATTTTTGCTGTCAAATGGTTGTTTATTTTTTGTATTATTGAGATTTGCGAGAAAATTACGAGGATTTTACTTTTAAAACTACATGTAAATATTGGAAAACAGAAACTCAACATGCCTGTGTGTTGTATTGTGAAGTGTGTTGCATGAAAGAATCAAAATCAATCTCAATTATTATTGTCTTTACACAGTTAATTGCCGGTTTTCATGCATTAATACTCACAATACAACACATTCGATGATACTATTATAACGCGATCATGAATTTATGGCTAAAGTATAGTTATCAGGGCTGATGTAAATGTCCAAGGGCCAAAATTTACTAATATTTACCAGAATAACATGACCATTTTCCTTTACACTTCTCAATTTGATTTTAATTAATATCAATACTAATTGTATGAAATATGTAGGGGACATTTACTGAATTGGAGGGACTGTACTTAATTTCTATAAAAAGGATGATTTTTGAAACTTAAAAGCTTGAGGATTTATTTGGATTTTAAAAATTGAAATCTTAAATTCGTAGAAGTGTATTCAGAAAACTTCAAAACTAAAAGGCCTCAGTAGCCAGTGCAGATAATCCAAAAAATACATGCAACCGACGCAACTGACTCGTTCGTTCGTTCTAGGGATTCGATTCTTTCCGAAAAGAATCGATCCAAATCGTATACTGATGTATCGATTCACAAAAAAATTGAGGTCTAAAGGATCGATTTCTAAAAAATAGGTTTTTTTTTTAAAGTTGGTTTTTATAATGTAAATATAGAAGAAACGAGAAAGACAACATAATAAATGACCTCATATCAGTAAAATTAGTATGTTTTTAATTCATATCAAAGTCAAATCAGGTATGAAAGAAGACATTTATTTTCAAAATGTATTTTAAAAAAAACAACTTTAATCAGCAACACCGTAATGTTACAGACACATTCAACTAATTGTAAATAATTTAATGGTTTTTAACTATACAAAAAAAAAATCGAAAGGCGATTTTCAAGGGTGAAACATCGATTCACTGGATTTATTCAGTACTGCATTTCGATTTTTAAAAATCGATCGTTTGGGCCTGAAAAATCGGTTATTTGATTAATCGATTTCAGATCGCCATCCCTAGTTCGTTCGTTTTGTTCGTTGAGTTCGTTCATTGAAATTGAATTCTTTGGTGACAGACAGGGTTGCCAACCGTACGAGGTTCCTCGTACAAATACGAGATTTGTGGTCTTCCGTACGAGGTACGAGGACGCTATCAACCTCGTACAATTATGTACGAGATTTTGATAACATTATGGGTACTTATGCGATTTTTTTTAATGGATTATGTAGCTACAAATGAGCTTTCGCTACTTCACCGGACTCTATGCCATACGATCATTTGGGTGGGGTTACTTCTGCAAGAACTAGATCAGCTTTTTTTCTTCTTCGAGTTAGCGATATCAGCCTGACATCTATTGATTCATTATTATTTCATAATGAGCATCATCATTTCATATTCTTTAACATCAGTATTGAATACTGTTATATCGCCATCTGTAGTTATGTTTGCAAGTTAATTTCAATAGTATACTTCATCTTACAGAGCAAATGATAAAGTTATTATTAATTATGCTGTGACAAGATAATTAATTTGATTCACTACCAAAGAATATATCCGCATCATATGAATGGTTTTAGTCAAAAGCTGTGAAATCTCCTTCCTCAATTATTTTTAACAACTCATTATTGATATTATTAATTTCATGTGTTGCAGATTTCTCGGTGATAATAAAACTGTAATTTTATTTGTTTCCATAATTATATTTTTAATTTACGAGAATACACTAAATTATAAACTAAATAATCTATCTGTAAAGTTTCGAACGATTATTTTCATTATTATAGCTGAAAACCCGTCAAACAAAATTGTCGGTAATTCTCAGGGGTACATTGAATTGGCCCTTAATAAATTTTAATGTACGAGGTTTGAAAGTCAAATACGAGATTTTCAGCTACACATGTACGAGGAATCTTTTTTTTTTTGGTTGGCAACCCTGGTGACAGACTGCTTGGTGTCGAAGAAATTATTTTTTTCATGGTTCACCACATCAATATCAAATTAGTATACAAAAAAAAGAAAAAAGGTCGCTTGTGATTGTTTGGGTTAGGTTTTCGGTTTCCTTGTGCTCTTTATCTCATCTTGGTCGATGCATCGAGTTCTTGATAGTGTAATCTTTGTGTTAAACCGTTTTTCAAGTTGCTTGTTGCTACAGAGTTGTTGAATTTATGTTTGCGTTGGTTTCGTTTGTTGCTACAGAATTGTATTTTTGCGTTGGTTTATTTGTTTGGTGTTACGTGTGTTATTATGTTTCCTGCAGTTGTTGAGGCAAAGAAAAATGGTTGGAGAAAGCCACAATGCGTTTTCTATTAATTAAACATTGAGTTGAACCTTAAAGGGTTGTGGCTCATCAATGTAAGAAAGCATGTTTTATTTTATAAGAAAAAACCATGTGGGAAACATCTTGTTGCTTGTTGTCTCAATTAAACTGACATAATTAAACAGAAAAGCATTCAAAGTCAGCTTCTTGAAGTTTTTTATTTATGGAAATTATCAAAGCATTCTGGACGAACTGGAATCTGGAGTGCAGTCGAACATTATCGTATAGTATTTGGCTTTTTGATGTAATTTAAAATGCTATTTCTAACTGTTTTTGCCATTATTTCAATAATTTCATTCTGTATTGTCTTTGATAAATATGATATCTGTCCCTTTTTTAAATTTTCTAATTGAAACTTAAGAGTTGAATTATGTTTCGCGAGCAGGGAAATTAAGTTTAAAAAGTTACCTTGACTAGGCTGAGGATAGTGCGTGATAAGGTCGCTAGGACTTTAGTTGGATCCGCGAAAAGCGATGCAGTTTGTGGATAAATACAATACAGCATCCATAACAATCCACAGGATCTCTCTCCATTTTTCTTTTTCTGAGTTAACTACTTTCTCAAGGTCTTGATCAATACCCTGGCATGATTTAATTTGCTGTACCCGTGTTTTCCACTTGATCATACACTCTTTGTGCATTTGGGTTGCCTCGTGCTCAGCTAATAGCCCTCTAGAACTCAATGCAGATGGGGCAGTAGTAGATACTTTCTGATAAATCTTGCAGCACGCACAAAAAATTGTATTTTTTGTCTTAGAAAATAAAAGCCAAGATCTTTTAACCCTTTCGAAATTAGCCAACGTCCTGTACCACATAGAAGATGTAAAACGTCTGCCATTGCGTTCAGTATATCTAAATTCAATGTTTTCGGGGCGATTTTCTGCTGATTGCTAAAGAAAGATCGTTGTTGGTCAGTCATTTTTTCTACCGCTGGCCAATTGCCTGGGTCAGTCAAATCAAATCTGGTTTTTTGCAGTTCATCTAATTCCGAGTCCAGGGATTTAGATCCTTCGTGCTCTGGCTTCGTTTTTTTCAAGTTGCTCAGGTTGCTCTTCACACATCTATAAAGATGGTGAAGTTGGCACTGTGCTATCTTGATCCATTTGATCGGGTAAAGTGCCAGAAACATCCTCTAACTCAATATCAACTTCGGAAGTTGCAGCAGATCCTGCCGGGTCACACCCTCTGCGAAGCCAATTTTTCATATTATCTGCACATTGTTTTCCCTGCAACTCCTTATATTTAGCCTTTTTCCTATATTCCGCTCCTGATAGTTTTTTTCTTGGTGAACTCATAATTACAACCTGTAAACAAATTAAGTACCTAATTAATTTCCTTGTTGAAAACTAATCAATATTCTGACCCGGCAAACTTGGTACCGCCTAACAGTCGAATCGTAATTTTTTTTTTATAATTTTCTCCGTAAGAACAATCCTCGTAAGGTAAAGTCACTAATGCCCGACACTTTAATGAAAACACTATGTTTAAATGAAAATAATTATATATTTATTAAACAAAACAATTCCAGCTTTTTTATAGGAACACAGTGTATCTTAGAAAATTATCTTAAGTAATAAAACTTCCAATAATGAACATATTTTAAATTATTATTAATAAAAAAATTGTATTTTCTTAACCACTAATAGATGACAACACAAGAAAAGAAAATTACCATAAGTAGACAGTCAAATGCACCAATACTTGACATAATATTTAATTAAAGCACTTGGAGTTTTAAAAGCATCAGTGTGCTTGATATACTTAATTAATAATGACTTATCCATCAACCTCTAAGGCACTATCGAATTGTACTTAATTCTATCACCAGTTATAATCATATTTGGTACATCAAGGATTTTAATTATTTGAGATTCAGTTATAGCACTGATATCCCTATCATTTTCTTTGAATACTGTTTTCGATTCATCACATGCTACCATCGCCATAACTTCAATTTCAGTATCAGTTACTTTTTGGACAATGCAAACATTTGTAATATTTCTTTTTTCCAGGAAACTTAACGATAACATAGTCACCTTGCTTAATTTTACTCTCTTCCTCATTTCTTTCTTCTTCGTTTTCCTCATCAGTGACTTCATCAGAAATATCATTCACACTGTCTCCAGATTCTAACCATTCTTCTTCGGTAGTTGAGCTATTATAGTCAGTTTTTTTAAGTTTGTTTTTTATAATATTTTTACTTTTCTTTACTAACTTCTTATCAGTCTTAAGTTTTCGTGCTATTTCAGTCTCTTCTTTCTTTTTTTTCCTTTCTTCAGCTCTTCTTTTTTTCTCTTCCTCTAATTCAGTCCTTTTCTTATTTTTGTTTTCATGGTATCTTTGCCATTGCAAAGATGATACAACAGATGGCACTTTTTCTTTCCTTCTTCTTTTTGAGTTTTGTTTAGGAGTTGGCCAAAACAATGCTCTTTTAAATGGACTAGGTATTACCATATTGTCAGAGTTCTTTGAACAACCTGCTTGTGACCTATCATGACTTGATGTAGGCGGTTCTATCAATGATCCTGTGTTGGCATCAAGATTTTGAGTAGTGCTTTCTTGGACTTCCTTGCTGGGAGTTCTAGGGTCTTCATTTAGGGGCAAATGTTGGAACGGAAAATCCAAAGTTTCCATTTCAATGTTTGATGTGGATGGCATTGTCAATGGATCGCTACTCAGCTTTGTATTAAGCTGTGGTATTTGAGTTGTACTGCCTTGTTCAGATGTAGAATTATTCAAGGTAGAGAGATTGTCATTTGGTAATAATTCTTCTTTAGTTTTTGTTAGTAGGTCTTCAATCTTTTTATAAAATTCAGACATTGGAATATTTTCTTCAATTTCTTCTGAAGCAATATATTTGTCCAGGAATTTAAGGCCCATTTCCAGTTCTTTCGTTTTCGCCATTTTTTGTAATGCCAGGAATTCATCTGTTGGTGGTTCTGATGTACAGCACACTTCATCAGGATTCCAAGGTGAGAGTCCACACTTACGAAATCCGTTTTGAAACATCTCAGGTGATAATGTGTCTTCCAGTACTTTGTTTAGCAAAGGACAAAAATGAACTTTTCGCAAAATGGGGGAATCAATGTGTTCTAAACGCCAAGACTGCACAGCAGTTTTCCAGGCGCCCTTTAAGCTTCTGAAAATAGCTACATCCATAGGCTGCAAGAGATGAGTGGCATTAGGAAAGAGAGCAATTAGGATTATCCCATTTTCCGAACAAAACTTGCTCACGTGGAATGACATATGTGATGTGTGCCCATCATTGACCTATAAGAGTATGGACGAGAAATACCTACGAAAAAAGGGTGCATACCTACAGAACATAAAATGGCTGCCATTGCTAGGGTTGAGTCAATCAAGGTGTTACTACAACGAGTATCGATACTAGTTACGAGTTCCACTAATTTATCACGTTTGGATCATACCTCATATTATGAACATTAAAATCCGTTGTAATAGTAACAGAAAAAGATGAGTAGCTTATCTTACCTTCTGCTATCTATACAAATAAATGAAATTGAAGTGTTTGTCCCGGCTAATCTCTGAAATAGCTGTACAAATACTGACGGGATTTTTACAGGCAGATATGTTACAAGGAGTAACTAAGGCTAGTTTTATTTTAGAGAAATAATTAGGGTACCGCGCAAAAAAAAGCATTAAAATTATTTTTGCTTTTGGTAGCCAGTATGGCTATAGGTTTTTTAACATCACCCCACGACCCTTAGCCTCTAACCATTTTTTCTGTAAGCCTTCATTTTTAGGAAACCTATGAAAATTAAAGTATTTTTAATTGGCATTTTGGTTAGAGATGCTAAAATGTAACTAAAACAAACATAAAACATTATAAGCTAGGTGCACGGTTCCAATTAGCTTTTTCCTATGGAGAAGTGCCGGCAAGAAACTCCATGATTACTCTTTTAGAGATAATTAGCTTTTTCAATGTTTTCTTCAGATTTACGTAAAATATTTTGATTTTGGTGTGAAGTGTGAATCACAGGCCGGACCTAGCTAGGTCACTCGGACCGAATAAGACGCAGGATTATTTATGTTAACATCACAGAATATCCCGATATCGTTCCAGCGGAGGAACTAGTTTCGTATTACCGCAAGTCGGCAACGGTACAACACTATTTCATTATGTAAACAAACGAATGAATAAACAAATATAATAAAAAGGCCTGTTATGTGGAAATGAATCCAAATATCAATACTTTAGCCATAAATTCATGATTGCGTTACAATAGTATCACCGAATGTGTATTATTGTGTGTAATAATGCATGAAAACCGGCTACTAACCTGTGCAAACACAATTGAGGTTGATTTTGACTGTTTCTTGCACCACACTTCACAACACAACACAGGCATGTTGGATTTATGTTTTCCAACATTTACATTCAGTTTTAAAAGTAAAATTACTCGTAGTTTTCTCGCAAATCACAATAATAAAAAAAGTAAACAACCATTTGACAGCGTAACTACCATGAATTTGGAACATAATATGGCTGCAACGGCACTTACCTACAACTGTCTCTACATCACGACAAAATGTTGCCATAATTAGCAACAACTTAAATATAGTTGTCTCTTTTATCAAATAGGATTATCTCACAAGAAAGAATGAGACATAACGATATTTCAAGTTCTGAATCATATTTCACTCATATTTGTATAAGCAAATGTATGTATAGAATAACGCAGCGTCTCCTTATTATTCCTACCTCAATGGTGCCCATCCATCAAAAGTATGACTGGTTTTTGAATACCGTTGTCATTCAACCATTTATCAAATATATTGCAGATATATTCATAAAATGTCTCCATCGTCATCCAACCACTGTCAGACCGTCCAATACCCCAAGTTGCAGGAATAGACAGGCTTAATTCTCCTGGTATTCTTAAATACTTAAAAATAACCATAGGCGGTAGAACTTGACCAGCAGCATTACCACCTAAAAGAACGGTAAAGCATTCTTTCTCATCTGAATTGATTTGTTGGTACACCAACTTTTCACCTTTGGCTGCAAGTACTTTATTCCCTTTCGGATTCAAGAAAAATGCCGTCTCATCCATATTAAAAATCCGATGAGGTTCAGCCAATATGTCAGAATAATTATTTTCCTCAAGATATGTGCTTACTTCTTGAAACCAATTCTTCAACTGTGCCGCTGTGACTGCGGCTCTGGATGATGTTAAATTTTGAGGCTGTCTATGGATTAGGTCTGGGTTCCGCTTTAAAAAACTGCTGTACCATCTTTTACTAGGCCTCCCATCTTTAAAAGGAGTTTCTAAATTCAAATCATCAACAATTTTTTTTTCACACTATCTTGTAAATTCTCTTTGCTTATTGGAAATCCTTGTTTCACCATAGCTTTAGCCCACTTTACAAGCAAAGCTTCAGTATCATCTGAGATGTAGCATGTTCTACCCATTTTTCGTTTTATTGGTGTCTTACCCTTTACGTTATTCAGCAGAGTTACCCTCGGTACCCCGAATTTTTTGCCGCAGTGGACGTCGGAACTCCTCGTCTGCATTCTTGAATAGCGGCTGCCATATCAGCCTCAGAGTAACGAAACATCTGTCCTTTTATTGGTGGCATAATTATCAGTCTGGAACAATAGAACCAATAATTGACATCATGTATACCCCAATAATAGACACCATGTCTACCTTTAGTTACAGTGATCCAAAATAGCTGATATCTCTACAGTAATCTTTTCATTGGAAATAGAGTCCAAAATCGTGCCGAACCTAACATAACAGTTTAATATCGGGAAACACCAATAGATGACACGTCTGTCAACTATTAGATTTTCATTATTTTTGGAACTAATAGTAGACATATCATAATTTGTTAGAAAAATATTAGCAAACACAAGAAAAGCACTTTTAACACTATTTCAACACCTCATTGATACTTTGACAAATGAGTAAAAAGCATTTTTCAATTAAATATCGGTTCAAAACTCACCTTTATATATCGGCGTCCTTAACCTAAAAATTAAGAAATCAAGGAACGCGCGCTCACTCCGTTACATGTTTTACAGCAACTGCCGATATTTTTGAAATTTCATTTAGAAACTTTTGGGAGTTTTTTGAGAATAATTCATAGATGGGGTTAGGCGTCCTATGATATTGTAATAAGTCATTTTACTAAAATTGTTCTTAATACAAGAACATTTTTTCGAAGGTGTCATCCTTTAAGTCACTGTCTGGCATTAGTGACTTTACCTTACTTCAAGAAATATTCTAAATAAAGAATTAGCGAAATCGGTTCAAACGTTCTCGAGTTTTGCGCTTAGCAACACATTCAGCGACTCATTTTTATATTAGGTATAGATATATAGATAAATCAACCAGACAAAGTCATTGCATGAAACAATTAAATCAACTCAACGCAGTGTAGGTACTACGATATGACTACAATTTCACTAACGCTATAATTTACGAGCGGGGAGTAGAGTAGGTAAATGATATCGATGAGTGCTTGCAAGTGCGTGGCAACCGCCCGAGTTATAGGTACCAACGCGCCGTTGTCGTCGACAGCGTAGGAATAACGCAAAAGAAGTAAACGCGCAAAAAGTAAGAATAATGATTATTATTCAGTTTTGTAACTGTAGCCAATAAAAACCTTTTACGCCGGCTCCACATGTGGGTCCCAACGCTCGTACCAACGTTGGACTGCAAACTCGGTGAGGCGTACACACGTTGGCTAATAAACTAGTTCTGTCCCGTCAGGGCCAATGTGAAGATGTCCGATACAGAAATCGAAACTGCTCTGAGCGCGTTTATAGTAATGATGAGTGCACATTTATATTTGTTACTGAGAAAAAATAAAAAGCCACGTCAAAGAAGATGGTGGATGACGACACATCATAAAACACGGAATCAGTGAGTAAAGATCTCTTATACACTTTACCTACTACTACATTTATTACACACACCTATTCTAATAATATTAACAACAGACTATAATAATTGTATCAACAGTTGTTTACAGACGCTGTAATATTAAAGTACCTATTTATTCTATATTTACATTTTCTTTCTTTTTTAGGTATGATGGAACCCGATTATTGAGTAATTTGATTCAAGAGCCATCAGGACAGTTTGATAACTTTTGTCGTATGTCTTCGATAGATTTCGAATACCTTTTACAGTTGATTGTACCAAAAATAAAAAAGCAAGATACAGTATTCAGAGACTCAATACCAAGCAAAGTACGCCTTGCTGTAACACTTAGATTTTTAGCGACTGGAGATTCATTCAAAAGTCTTCATTACCTATTTAATATTTCTCCCCAAGTCATATCATTGATCGTGCCGGAAGTATGTAAAGCACCACTATGTGAGGCATTGCGTTCTTTTGTAAAAGTAAGTAGTTAAAATATATAAACATATTTTGTAAAATGAAACCATAATAATAGTAATCAAAAACACGTTTATTGAGAAAAATAATTAGACAAAGTAATTGAGTCCTTGCATTAGCATTCAATTGTTATTTTGTATCTGAGAAAGAGTAAATGCCTGAGAGATAATGTCATTTGATATAATTGTCACATTTGGAGTAGATGTGGAGGTGGATGAACCTGTCACATATTCTGCTTGGCTATGATTTGGTGATACAACTGTATAATCACTATAATCATCAGCAACGTGATATGACGGGCTTGGCATCACTTGAGATGAAGGGGATGGTGTAGGTGCATAACGCACGGAATCTCGGGTAGACATATCGTACGTCTGTGATGAAGGGGACGGTGTAGGTGTAAAACGCACGGAATCCGGAGTAGATCTTACATACGAGTAAGTGCTGCCAGGAGCAGGGCGGGAATTTCGCTTCTGATAAATAAGTTCGTCTATATCATGCATTATATCCTCCCTTTGTTGCTCATTAATTTTTTTAATTTTTTTCGCCAGTAGTTGACAGTATAAGTCTACCTCGTTCACTTCAGTTCGTGGTCGGTCGGCAAGATTTTTTAAGACATTTATAGCTGTCTTCATCTGAGCTCGTACTTCCGTGACTTCTAATTCTCGCCGTTTTTTGGCTGTCGTGGAACTTCTTTTTGAATGCTGTCTTATAAAAGCTTCTATCTTGATTGCTGTCTTCATTAGGAAACTCCTTAGTCTAAAAATTCAAACACAACAAGTAAATTCCAACCCTTATTTAAATGATTAACTATTACCTACACTGATATATTTTTTTCTGTTTTAGATGCCTCAAAATGAACACGAATGGCTTGAAATTGCTCGAGAATTTGAAATAAAATGGCAATTTCCACATTGTTTGGGCGCTATCGATGGGAAACACATTAAAATACAGTCACCCATTAATAGTGGATCAGAGTTCTATAACTATAAACACAATTTCAGTATAATATTACTAGCGGTAGCTGATAGTGACTACAACTTTTTATTTGCTGACGTAGGAACACATGGAGGTATGAGTGACGGTGGAGTTTTTAATGAAAGCATGCTTTATAACAAAATATATGGACCTGATTCCCATTTTCCGCAAGACGCTCCTTTACCTGGTCGACATCTTCCTGTGCCCTATGTGTTTGTGGTGGATGTAGCTTTTGCATTATCTAAAAGGATCATGAAACCTTTTCCTGGTACACCGCCAGTTGGCTCACAAAATAGAAAATTCAACAGTCGACTATCAAGGGCTCGTGTTGTGATTGAATGTGCATTTGGAATAATGACATCGGTATTTGGAGTGTTAAAAACCAATATGTTACTACAACTCGAAAAAGCATCTATTATAACACTCACTTGCGTTGTACATACTTCATAATTTTTTGAAAAAGAGTCAGCACTCCTACCGTATGTATATGCCGGAAGGTAATATAGATAATGTTTTAGAAGAGCAACGATTAAGATCACTAGATCAAATACAAATAAGAACAACAGAAAATGCTAGAGAAATACGAAATGAATATGCATCATACTTTTATTCACACTAAATAAAAAATCTACCGACCTACAAAATTCAAAAATTAAAAACTCACAGCCACAGGTCACATGTACATACATATGTATGTAATGTAACAGTTGCACTACGAAAACACACTTATTTTAATACGTAGGGCATAAAGGCGCGCTCAAGGTTAAAATGCTAGGTACGTCTAGCCTGTGGTTGTTTTTTCATAAATTATGTAATTTGTCAGTTTGTCATTTTATCTATGTAAATAAATAAATATTAATCAATGTTTATCTTACCTCTGTGTTAATAGTAACTGTATTTGATTTATCGTAAATCGGAGAAAGAAAGCTATCCATGAGCTCATAAGCGAACCAATTTGGTTTAAAATTATCATCTGTTGATGCCAGATCGAGTAGTCACTAATTATCTTTCTGTAAAGGCGATATGTGCTCATTAACGATTTTCGCTTTTTTTTTTAAATCTCCAATTGATTTATTCGAGTTGCGTCCCATATTATTGGATGTGCTTGATAAAGTTCAATAAATTCTATTACTTTTTCATTTGTCCATGCCGGTGGCGATTTTGTGGATGAGGAAGCCATTCTCGCTCGACGTACGCACTCGCTGCGTGTTGTAACAGAACTGAGCAAAGCGCCAACGTGTGAACAGATCGCGAGCGTTGGCGTAGATTCCTTTGATGAAACCGACACGAGCCGGCCAACTACCAACACTCGCCCCAACGTTGGGAACAATGCCATTTTCTAGATCCACACGTTGGACGAATAGCGTTGGGGCCAGTATTGGGGCCAACGTGTGGAGCCGGCCTTAAAAAAGAATCGTCCGTCCGCGTCGCACAGTGTTTTAAAAACCCCTATTTTGTCTCATGCCCTTTTTATTGCAAATATCGTTAGTTTATATCATTCCGAGTACTACAGTAAAAATCCGGCTTCGATATGACCTTTAGTTTTGACAACAAAAAAAAATCGAAAGTTTCCCTATAACCGGGTCATGAAAATCACAAAAAAAAATCATATAAAATAAAATTGGCTGTTATTTAAAAATCTGATTATACGTAATGTTTACATTCATAACAACAGACATTCTGCCCGTTTTTGTAATTTCTAAAGTTAATGGGTTATGAAATAACAACATTTTTATTGTATTTCTTTTATAATTATTATTTCAAGTATAATGCCGTATTAGATCGAGATTTTTATACAGTATATTCTTCATACGCTCTTCTATCAATACTATGAAAATCACGATCTAACTCCGCGTTATTCAAAAGTTATTAGTGATTTTACATTTTGCTTAGGGTTGTTACCTCCGAAAATCCGGATACTTACATTGTATTTATCCGGGGCTAAAATGTTGTGGTTTAATAGTGTTACGTACTGCAACACAGAAAAAAAAGCAATTTCAATCACGAAACCATTTATGTTACGCCTGTCAATGAAATTGAAACTTATACATGCGAATGTTTTTAATACACTAAGTATATTGTAGTCACTCTAAAGTTGGTATGCGGTGGCTAAAATGCATAAATGCGTGATGACACTTTCATCTAGTATCTATTATTTAATCTGTGCTTTCCATTCGGAATCACCAAATTGTCGTCATCTTCATGTGACGTCGTAGTACTGACTACAGTCAAATCCAAAGGTTTCAGCAAACTAACTGCTAATGCTGGCAATGGATTTTTTTTGGTGTGCTGTTTTCGTTTTTTTTATGTAAAGTCGGATATGACCGGGTCTGATGACTCTAATGCTCTGTGAAACAAATCGGACACTGTGGCTTCACGACTGATTTTCCGAGTATGGTGCTCTCTATCGAATCTCCAGAACTTGTTCCGTGATTCTGCTGACTGTTCAGATAACATGCCAACGGGTAATAATGATGATTCAATAATTTGAGCACCATGAACTAAAATTTTATGAATGGTGACTGTCATTGGATGCCATGCATATTTTTCTACGTATTTATACGCCAGATTTTTGCAGTACGCTGAGAATTTTTCAGTATCAACGGGTAAGTTAGTGGACAATACTGTTGAAATTATAAGTCGTCCAAAAGCCACTTGTCTATATTTAAAATTTCAGCAAATGTTCCCCGATGTCGATCGGAAAACGCTGTTCTGGCCGTGTTTCCGTCGTTTGTGGTGCCTGAGGTAGGACGTACTACATCTACTAAGAGACCCATTTTTTCTCTTATTTCAGCCTGAATTTTTTGTTTGCGCTCTTCTAATAAACGGCCTTCGTTTGAGTTTTTGGTAACTCGCCATTTCTTAATCTCGACTTTATATCCAAGTTTTAGTACAAATTCTAGACATCTAATCCAGAAATGCAAGGGGCTCACCCCATAAACCAATAGACTCTCATCTACAATGGGCACTGAGAAAGCCGTGGCAATATCATTAAATTTCTTGGAAGTTAAATTACAATACTATTACTATACGACTGTATTAATAAGGAACTAAAAATTGTAGAAATAAACAAGCGTAAAGTAAAAGATAAAGTTACTGATTGGCTACTCAAAATGGACTATCATAAGACTGAAGAATTACTAAAATTTACTGTGTAATGAGGACCACCCTTCACACACACACAACCAACCACACACACATACACACACAAACATTAACACTCACAACACCACACTCACCTCTTCAGCTTAAAAAATCTTTATAAATTCACATTCACAACATAATATTATGTACCTAATGATACCAAATTGTTGTATATACATGTATCCATGTCTGAACACTGTGTCCCAAAATACAAGCGATAAGCTTTGTTTGGAACCAATAAATATTCTTTTTTTTTAATATGGCCAACGCAGCTGACTTGAAGAATTCAGAAGCATGTTTAAAATCTTGCCGTCTATTGCAGCACAAACCAGTTTACAATTAACCTTTATTCTATAGCCTTCTGAAGTTTCGGAAAGAAAGGGGGTGAGGTTATCTATTTGTTCTTGAATGATTTGTTTTTCGTTTAGTACCAATTCGCTCGATTCTTTTCTGTATTGAATATGAATTGGTCTGCAGAAGCGATAAGATTGTGGTGAAGGGTTCATCCAGAATATGACATTACCATCATTCGTTATAATTTGTAGTGGAACGAGAGTAGTCGCGAACATACTATTTTCATCAACTTCTGTCCCTGAAAAGGATTGCTTGTATAAAGATTGGCCAGTTGATCCATCAAATCCCCAGTTCTATGAAATTGCATTCTATTGTTTGGATGTCTTTGTTTTCACAATAGTTGTTGAAGACTTCGTCAGTTAATTGCAGTATACGACTTAAAGTGTGCTGTACTAATTCTTTAACAGGTACAAAAGCTTCCGATTCAGATATTTGGATTTGGTCAGGGTAACACAATTTTTTTGCCTCAAGTAATTTGTAATATGGGGGGTATATGTCAGAGCCGAGATTTTTATGGTCCAAATGAAAGTCATTATAAGTTTGAACAGTTAAATTTCTATCAATGAAGATAGAAAGTGCTTCTTCAGGTGTGTATTGCTTGGATGACTGCCGAATTTTTTTTCAAAATGTCAACTGATTCAGTTTCAGATGCAAGACATTTTATTATTGTTTCTAAGCTTTTAGCTGATGTATGCGGCAAAGGATTTTCATTTATTTTAAGAGTTTTCACAAAAGCTTGAATTTTAATTGAAGAAGGATTATCGTCTAGACTTTCTTGAAGTCTTCTTTTGCACCTATATTGTTGAGCTCTGCTCAAGGCTTTAAACTTTTTCGGTACCACTAAGCCAGACACTGTGTTTTTTCATAAAATAAGGCTTATTTCCGTTGCACTGCTTAAGCAAGTCATGAGATTTGCAGAGAAATGCTGCTAGTATTCCTTTGAATTTCTCTTCTGTGTATGACAATTCAAAATCTGGGCCGAAATAATTTAAAACTATGTTTATTCGTTCGTCTACCGGCAAATTCCTAGTATTTCCCTTGAAAAGTTCAAACGCTTTTAAGCGTGTTAACACTTTTGTACCGGACGAACTACTTTCACAGTCATCTCCTCGAGTATTGGCATTCACTCCCGGAGGTTGAAGAGTAGTGGTTGTGGCATGATCCACAACTTGACATAATGCCTCTCTTTGACCAGCAGGAGGGTTGGCGCCCTCATGCTCTCCTGGCATAGAGTCCACTGGTCGGAGCCTAGGTGGACATCCCCCAGCAGGGTGGGTCAGATCCTGCTGAGGCAAAGTGGCATCATGAGTCTTGAACGGCATGATGCCTCGCCCCCGTTTCTCCATCCTACATGTATCGACTTAAAGTTTTAGCTATATCGCCTTTCGAGGGTGGACTCCTTCCCAAGTCACAAGTAGCATTTCACAGATAAAGACTCAAAAATACGTTTTGGTAGTAGTAGGTAGTAGTTTAAAAAATTACCTTTTTGTTGTTGCTGTTTCTTAACATTTCATGGACTGTGACTATATTTTAGATTCTTCTTAACACTTTAAAAACTGGTAGCATATTGTTTTTCATTAATATGTTAACATAAGGTTAGAAAAATAAATGAAATACAATAAAGGACAAATCTTTAACGTAACTCAGAACAGTTACGACATTCTTAAAATAATAGTTTTATTTATGATCGCAGTAAATTGTTTATTTTTTTAGTTTGGTGACAACCCTAAGTTCCGAAAAATCCGGTTATTATCCGGATATAATAAAAATTACTAATAACTTTTGAATAACGTGGAGTTAGATCGTGAGCTTAAGAAGAATATACTGTATAAAAATCTCGATCTAATACGGCATTATACTTGAAATAATAATTATAAAAGAAATGCGATAAAAATGTTGTTATTTCATAACCCAGTAACTTAAGAAATTACAAAAACGGGCAGAATGTCTGTTGTTATGAATGTAAACATTACGTATAATCAGGTTTTTAAATAACAGCCAATTTTATTTTATATGAATTTTTTTGTGATTTTCATGACCGGGTTGTAGGGAAACTTTCGAATTTTTTTTTGTCAAAACTAAAGGTCATATCGAAGCCGAATTTTCACTGTAGTACTTGTAATGATATAAACTATCGATATTTGCAATAAAAAGTACATGAGACAAAATCAGGGTTTTTAAAACACTGTGCGTCGCGGTCAATTTTCGTCGCGCGGCTTCGTTTTTTAATGTTCGTAAGTGATTGCACGTATTAAATTTAATTTAAAAAATACATATACATAGTTACTTAAAAAATAATAGTTATGATAAAATTCTTACCTAAAAAGCGATCTTGTGATAGATTTATTGATGCGTCGCGTCTTCAACTCTTCACTAATACAATCAGTATTTTACTTTCGGCAGATCGGCAAGTACTAAATAGTAAACAACTCACATTTTTGAAACAAAACACTTTCGTGGAGAGAGATCGACGAAGAAGTTTTCGAATATAGCTTTATCTCTTTCGCACTCACGGTAACCAGACGCGTGCTGCCCCGATCTGCGATTCCTGCAGGCGAGCGGGAGCCGGGCGCCAGCAACTCACATTTTTGAAACAAAACACTTTCGTGGAGAGAGATCGACGAGGAAGTTTTCGAATATAGCTTTATCTCTTTCGCACTCACGGTAACCAGACGCGTGCTGCCCCGATCTGCGATTCCTGCAGGCGAGTGGGAGCCGGGCGGGCGCGTATTTTGAACTATGCCTACGCGCCTCGCGAATAATAAATGTTCGTGCAGCGTGTCTCACTCCGCGCTCAGGGTATCGGTCAAGTTGATATGGCCATAAAATTGCTGTACTTGTGCTATTATTTATTCCGTGGTCAAAGTTAAATAAATGATGAGTTGTCCATTGGTCTGTGAAGTGTGAATTTGGCCGCCCCCTGAATTTGCCGCCCGGGGCATAGGCCCCGGCTTGTCCCCCCCTAGATCCGGGTCTGGTTATTGAGTGTGTATATCTGAAAATGAATTCTCCAGGCTTTCTATCATAGAAATTAAGAAATTTCTTTATTTCTTGAAATCTGTTTCTGGTCAGGACAGTCTTCGTCCAGGGACCAGTACAAACGCGCTCGAGGCAATGAATGAAATCCAGTCAACAAAAGAATTCCGAAGAAAGTTTTCAATTCATAGACCAATACTTTGAAGTCATGCATGTTTTTCTGAGCTTCGTGTGATGACCGATCATAGTTAGAACTTCTTGATCAAATAATTTCTCAAAAATCATCACAGGGTTGGTTTTTCAATTCGTCCTTCAATTTATCAAGACACGCCTGTACATATTCGTCCGTGGAAGGTATAGGGTCATAGGAAGGCTCAGATTTACGCCAACGGGCTTAAAAGACTAAACAAAAAAAAAAGAAATAATTACCTCCAAAACTCATCTATCTATCTATCTTCTTCTATCTATATATATAAAAATCAATTGCTGTTCGTTAGTCTCGCTAAAACTCGAGAACGGCTGGACCGATTTGGGTCATTTTGGTTTTGAATTATTTGTGGAAGTCCAGGGAAGGTTTAAAAGGTGAGAAAATATGAAAAAGACGCTTGGAATATAGTAAAAACAACAATTTTACTTTAAAAAAAATATCTTTTTTTTTATGTAATTTTACTTTTTTTTTTTAACATTTGATGTTCGTCATTCAGAAATCAAAAATTTTTTGATTTCTGAATGGATTTTGGCGGGAAGGTCATGCAGTAAATTAGTGTGTTCGTGTGCAACAATTGAAATGAATCCCTATTTCCCTTGGTCACGGCATCACGCCTGAACGGCTGGACTGATTTCGCTAATTAATTCTTTTTTGTTGTATTTGTTATTGTCAGAAGAAGGTTCTTATGAAAGAAATTTTTGAAAAATAAACATACGAGCGAAGCCTGGAACATGACTATTTCCGGGGCTGAAATTGCATGCGCCAAAGAAAGACCAGAAATCGACGGAATTCTTAAATTCGCTGAAATAGACCCTATTACACCTCATAATCTGCAACTAAAAATCGGATCGGTAATCATTTTGTTTCGTTTTGATTCCACCGATTCCTTTGATTCCGAACGACATGCCATTCGAATTTAAACGGATACAATTTCCAATGAGGTTAGCATTTGCAATTTCGATAAATAAATCTCAAGCGCAGTCACTATGTGTTTGTGGCATTAATCTTGAAAATCCATGTTTTTCACATGGCCAGTTATATGTCAACATTCATAGTTAAGACTTGGTTGTTCCATCTAAAAAAATAGCATCAATAATGAGGTGACGTCTCGAAGACACTTAGAAAGATACACACTAATAATGACCTGACGTCTGACAGACCCGCAACATTAATACTGACCTTACGTCTCAGAAACACTGCGCAGCCCCACAGCCGAATGTGTTGATGTGTCGCTTGCGAGTACTCGACTGATCGGATTAGTCGAAAAATGACAGATTCTAGAAATGTCAGACGAGTTTAAAACGCCATATTCTATGAATGCCAGATTCTACAAATGTCAGATTCTATAAACTCCAGATTCTAATAATGCCAGATTCTATAAAGGCCAGATTCTAATAATGCCAGATTCTATTAATATCACATTTTTGTTACAATTGCAATATAATAATTTCCGTGTGTAAAAATTTCCGCTAATTTCAAAAGTTGTTGTTTAAACTTTCTCTTCTACCAGAAAAAAAAACTGCAAATTTTATGGAAATAAAAAAGACAGTTATTGAGAAATTATTTAATAATAAAATAAGAATGGAAAAACACAAAATCACAAAGTTATCGTCATTCCCAAACTTTTCTATTAGTTTAGTTAAATAAAACATACTTGATCTACAACAATAATCAAAGCCACCAGATTCGTTCGGTGTTTGTGGTTGCTTTTTCGTTTTTTGAGCACCGACTTCCGAAATTAATGTTATTTTGCACTTTTTTGATTTTTTGTGTAAAAGTCGGTCGTATTTTTTTGTAAAAAGTTTTTTATTTTGCACTTTTTAGTGGTACCTACACCCCCTCCCCTCCCCCCCATTGGTGTATAAAAAAACGTACCTACTGCTCCTTTGCAGAGTAAACTAAGAGGTCGTCAATGTAGACAATGTAGATACTTTTTTAGATTTTTGTTGATTTTTCGAAAACCGCTTGGTTGATTTCGATAAATTCATGGGACCATTTGGTAAGTATACCCTTTCCAACAAAAAAAGAATTTTTCAAATCGGTTGACAAGCGACGGAGTTATGCGCGAACAAACATAAAAAAAAACATACAAACATCCGAACTGAGAACCTCCTCCTTTTTTAGAAGGCGGTTAAAAACATCTGTAATTAGCGTGAAAAGTCTGGTATACGTAATCTGTGTCTTATCTGGCAATAGCGCATATAATACGGGTATTATGTTGGTGGCACTTTCATCCGAATTTAAGTCTAAATGAAGTGAGAATAACTGATGGAATGGCTGGGGTACACATTTAAAAGTACCGTCAGCGTAATATACTTTTCTATAATTACGCATTGTTCTTCTGGCCAATGTCGATGAAAAGATTACAATTTTGTGTGTACTTCCATCTTCCGTTACAAGAATTTTTTTACCTAATCCTTTCGGCATAAAAACCTCTTCCAATTTGTCAAACACCAATTTTTTTGCATTTAAAAACTTCTTTCTTGCATTATACAGGCAATCTTTCTTGTCGAAAAAGTTCGGGATGTGTGAATTTTTTTCTTGACGTACTCGGTAAAATGTTGTCTTCAAACTCTTTTTCAAATAAAGGTTTTATTGGTGCCAAATTATCGCACACTTCTTTTTTGAGTTTATTCATTTTTAAGAAAACATCGTTTTTTTGTAAATCAGGCTGGCAAGTGTGTTGTGGTTGTCTCAAAATTATTTTGCAATCTGCATCTATTGTTATCGATGTGTTGCAGCATTTTCTATTTATAGTTATACAACGCCAACATGAACTCCCGCTTTTATTTGTTCTATTAATTTTATTATATGGAAAACCGTTAAGTAAAAGTGTGTACAAACTCACTTGTGTGTGTATAAACTCACTTCACTTTCCATATTTTAAATAATAATAAGCAAATTCACCACAATATTTATGTAATTTACAAGTAACAACATCACAATAGTCGATAATTAATAACTGACCTTTAAAATAACTGAACTACCTACATTTTAATAAAATCATTTATGAGTGTGCACTATGGTAGTAGATTAATTATAATATACTAGCTGCTGCCCGCGACTTCGTCCCCGTGGAATCCCCGATTTTAAAACATTCTTTATCGCTGCTCCACTCCTATTGGCTTAAGCGTAATGATATATAGCCTAAAGCCTTCCTCGATAAATGGTCTATTCAACCCAAAAAGATTTTTTCTGTTCGAACCCGTAGTTCCTGAGATTAGCGCGTTCAAACAAACAAACAAAAAAACTCTTCAGCTTTATAATATTAGTATAGATAAATAAATGGTTAATAATTGATTCATCATTTTCTATTATAAAGCAGGAAATAACACGATAATTAAGCACATGATTCGATAAAAAATATCCTATTCTAGCTATTCTCTGGTCGCATCGTTATTCACAAATCTACCTACAAGATGTCGCTGTACGTCAAAACATGACAGGTAGTTTTCTCTTAGTCTATGAATGAATAATTTTTTTCTTACATGATTGATGGCTTCGAAATATAAAAAAAAACCCTTCATTATGTTATACATAGGTCAATGACTCTTTTTTTCTGATAGAAGAGAAAGTTTAAACAACAACTTTTGAAATTAGCGGAAATTTTTACACACGGAAATTATTATATTGCAATTGTAACAAAAATGTGATATTAATAGAATCTGGCATTTATAGAATCTGGCATTATTAGAATCTGGCCTTAATAGAATCTGGCATTATTAGAATCTGGCCTTTATAGAATCTGACATTTGTAGAATCTGGCATTCATAGAATATGGCGTTTTAAACTCGTCTGACATTTCTAGAATCTGTCATTTTTCGACTAATCCGACTGATCAATCGTCACGTTTGATTCGGAAGCTACAGGGAAGGGCGCGAGGGTAACTTTAAAGGCGTCGAAATAAGGCTCATATTTGTTTTTTCACCGTCTATGAGACACCCACGTCAGTACTTAAAGGTTAATACTGAAGGATATTTGGCCACGTGTTATTGTGCGTTTCAGCAAAACTGACACAATATCTGTAAAGGTGGATCCGCACATTGCGAGGCATGCGCTCCGCACGGCGCACAACGTATGCTTCGCCAAGTGTGGACCTGTATATTCGTGGCGAGGCATGCGCTCCGCACGCGCGAGGGCGAGCCAACGTATGTCGGCAAATGCTTCAAGATCAAAGTGCTTCAGTGCGAGCATTACGTTAGGTGTGGACGTAGCCGCGCATGCACGTTCGAGGCGTGCGCCGCGTACAATATCAACGCACGCCTCACTGCGAAAATGAAACTGAGTTTGCTCGGGCCAAACAGCGCGCAGCGCATGCTCGGGCCGATCCAACCCACACAGCAGCAGTCAAGATGGCGCCTTTGCATCGCGTGCGCTTATCCGCTGCTGCTTTTATAATTGTTAATTCAATTATTGAAAATAAAAGGAAAGAAAAAAGTCGTCGTCGTTGGTGGGTTAAAAAGTTCTTCCGCCTGCGTTATGAACACGGAAATAAGCTTTTCGATGATCTCTCATTTGAAGAAAATAACTCCAATTTTATACACATAGCTGAAGAAGATTTTAATTTCCTCTTGAATGCTGTGGAGCCTATACTGATAAAAACGGATACGTATATGCGAGATGCCCTTACTGTCAAGGAGCGATTGTTGGTTACCTTAAGGTATTTGGCTACTGGTGATTATTTCGTGAGTTTGCAATACTTGTTCCGGATTTCGAAACAATCAATATCTTGCATAATTCCAGAAGTTTGTGATGCACTTATAGAAGTTTTAAAATAATACATAAAAGTAAGTATACAAAATTTTGTTTTTACTTATTTATTTATCGAATCATTTGGTCCCTTAATTCTAAAATCTAGCTAAGTACTATTAGGGTGTACTACGCACAATCGAATGCCAAATTGTCGAAAAACATTTTCGCGAACACTATTTCGCGAACGTTCATTTTCTCGAATGCTTAATAAATCGAACGTTCAAATTATCGAACACTCAATACGTCGAACGTTCAATTTCTCGAATCATTGTTTTATCGAACGTTCAATGAATCAAAAACATTATTTTTATCGAAATATCATAATACAAACTGTGACCCTAGAACGTAAGGGGCTATTGAAGGACATCGGGAATCATCGCAGAAAACGAACGTTCGCGAAAATGTTATTCGACAATTTGGCATTCGATTGTGCGTAATACACCCCTATTTTTACATATTTATTGCAAAAAATCAAAATTAGGTTCATCGATGCTCGCACGAGTTGGTACGTAGCTAGTAGAATGATTCGGTGAAGGAGATGGTACGCAGCTAGTTGAATGATTAGGTGAAGGAGTTGGTTCGTAGCTAGTTGAATGATTAGGTGGAGTTGGTACGTAACTAGTAGAATGATTAGATGAAGCTGAAGGAGATGGTAAAGAGCTAGATCGAGCTTGAAAGCCAGACGTGTAGTATCCCTGACGAACTTAAGAGAACTGACCAGTATCTGCTTGAAACAAAATATCCATAATTGCTTTATTTACATGAGGTACAATTTGTATGTCATACTTTCGCAGTTCACTTGCCACATGGTTGCCAAACGTATCAAAATGATCGGTTTTCGCAGTATTTTGCAATAATCTGTACGCATCTTGTAACATGACATCAGTGTCATCATCATTTAGGCGTCTTTTCCTACTCGATGTCAATGTATTCCTTACTCGTGGTGTGGTTCTGCTATTCGGTGATTCTGATACATTTGTTCCACTTTGACAGGTAGGTGTATCTATTTCATTTTGAGTCGCTGTATTTATGTTTGAAGAATATCCTTCATTTTCTGCAGTATTCATTTCAGAAACATTTGGTGTTATCTGAAACAATATTATTTAATTAATTATATATTAAATTAATTACGAGAACCAAAATGGTATATACTTCTATTTTGAATTCAAACTTTCCTATATTAATGTCAAACCAAACAGGCGTTCAAAATTTCGAAAATCACGGAAATAATGTTAATTTTGATGTTTTGTCATTCTCAAATTATAATATTTAAAATTACCAACTTGGTAAAAATTAATATTTACCGTAAAATGCTGCAACTTTGCACGGATTTTGACGTTTTTCTTCGATAAATCTTTAATCGTTAAGAAAGTCGTATGTTTTTTCAATTACTGTCCAATATTGGACTTTAAGCTATAGGAATACATTTGCTACTAGTAAAAAAAAACGGGTCTACCCTTTATAGCAGAACTTTTAATGTCATAATATTATTTTGCGTAACAACGGATAGCATAATCTTCACTTCGCAGAAAATTGTTTGGTAAACCCTCATTTATCATACATTAAAAAGTCATAATTTTGTAAGTCAGAATCATCTTTAGATATAAATTTCATATCCCTAATAATTAAAAAGTAGAACCATCATAACGCAGAAAGTTCACAGTCAGAATCGTCTTTTGGCATACATTTCATATCGGTAGTCATTAAAAGGCAGAACTGTCATATTTCAGAAAGTTAGCAGTTTGAATCATCTTTTGGCATACATTTGACATCTGAAAATAAAAGACACGTCTGTTATATAACAGAAAGTTTATAGTTACTATAATTTTGCATTTCTTACCAGAATAATAAAATTTGTGCAAGCAAGCATGCAGCGTGCAAGCAAGCAAGCAAGCATGCAGCATGCAAGCAAGCATGCAGCATGCAAGCAAGCAACCATGCAACATGCAAGCAAGCAACCATGCAACATGCAAGCAAGCAAGCAAGCATGCATGCAGCATGCAAGCAAGCATGCATCATGTAAGCAAGCAAGCAACATGCAGCATGTAAGCAAGCAAGCAACATGCAGCATGCATGCAGCATTTAAGCAAGCAAGCAACATGCAGCATGCATGGTTTCTGTCACGGCTCCGGCGGTCCCACGCGAGTTTATCGTCGCAGATGGGTTTAACGTTCACCACCGCTGCTTCGGCTTGCTGGCCGGCTTCGCCGGCCAGCCTCAGCCGCGGCGGCGGGTGTTACAACCACCTGCTCCTCAACTCGCGGGCCGCCTCGCCCCTCCGCGCCTTCGCGGTGTTAAATTACACTCTAGGGGTAGGGCAGACAAGACTACGTGGAGTCGGTTTTGCAGCGATTCGTTTCTGTCACTAAAGTTGTAGAAATAAACGTTTACTGTTAAGACAATGTTTAAATATTAATATACCTAAGATTAGATGCAAATGCTTTTTGATGGAAATGGTTAAACCGATTCATCCCAGATGAAATTCTGCCATCTTCATAGTATGCCAAGTGAAATTATACAAAATGATCATTGTTCCAAGTAAACATTGTGCTAAACGAAATTATGCGAAATTTTAACTATGCTAAAGGTAATTATGCCAAATAAAATTCTGCCATCTAAATAGTATGCCATTGTAAATTCGGACATGTAAACATTCGGCCAAACAATAGTTATACTAAATATTTTTTATGCCTTACAAATATTCGTTTAAAAAAGATTATGCTAAGTGTGTTATGCCAAGTAAAATTCGGAGCAACAAGATTCTGCCAGATAGAAGGAACCCAAAAAAACACCTATAAAGCACCAAAAAATTGCTTTGAAAACGAAGGCAAAGTTGAGGTAAAAACTACAACATTGCCTGTCATAATATCTTTTTAAATGAATAGGTATTTTGGTAACGGATTTGACACCCATATTGCCATGAAGTTCTTTTCCACGTCAGACTTCACTGAATCTTGAATAGCATAAGATTTTTTTTTTTACAATGCTAGGCAAAGTTGTGCAGGTTTCTCTAAAACTCCCATACAAAAGTGAGTTCAGTGTAGAGCTGCCCCAAAGGAAATGCAACAATTTTTCTTAATATTCAAATGTATTTTTAAGAAATCAAATTGTTGTACTTAAATTCTAATAACATTTTTTCATATGAAAACAAATATGTACGTAGGTAATAACATTTAAAAAATAATAATGTTGGTACCTATTACGTATAATAAAAAAACTTTTTACAAAAAAATACTACCGACTTTTACACAAAAAATCAAAAAAGTGCAAAATAACTTTAATTTCGGAACTCGGTGTTTGTTGCTTTTTCGTTTTTTGAACACCGACTTCCGACTTAAAAGTCGGTTGTTTTATTTTTCACTTTTTACTGGTACCTACATCCTCTCCCCTCACCCCACCTAAACGAACCAATCACATTGGTGTAAAAAAAACGTACTGCTCCTTTGCAGAGTAAACTAAGAGGTCGTCAATGTAGATAATTTAGATATTTTTTTTAGATTTTTCGAAAACCGCTATGTCGATTTCTATAAAATTTTCATGGGACCATTTGGGAAGTATACCCTTTCCACCAAAAAAAAATTCAAATCGGTTGACAAACGACGGAGTTATGCGCGAACAAACATAAAAAAAATACAAACATCCGAATTGAGAACCTCCTCCTTTTTTAGAAGTCGGTTAAAAATTACAACAGCAGCCTGCAGAGAGATCAACAAATAGTTTTACATAAAATCAACAAAGAGTTTTACATTAGTGAGATCAACAAATAGTTTTCCATAAACATGTGAAAACATCTTAGTACCTATCTTTTTTTTTTTTTTTTGGATGGGAAATCATCAAATGACGTCCCGCCCTGGGTGGAGCGGTAGGGAGTGTCAGACTTTTACTGACTAAAACCTACCCGTGATCCTTCTTGTGCCCTATGCGTTCCAGGGCCGCGGTAACTCTTTCGAACAAATTCCGCAACCTTAGCAGGCACCGACCCTATGGGGCCCCGTCCTCAATCTTAGTACCTATCTAAGTTCTAAGAAAACAATTTTATGAAGAAACTTCTTCAAAACAATATTGTATGTAAACTGTAAAAAAATCTAATTATTTTGAAATAAAATTATCAGAAAAGTAGGAACTTGTATAAGTACTTAGTAAAAAAATCAACAAAATTAAATAGTTTTACTTACACACGTAGGTGATAAAAATATTAGGGACTATCTACACTTACCAACTCAGCTCAATTCAACTTATTCCATAAAAAAATAACAGTTTTGTATGGTGATGCAGCAACGTTAAGTTGAACGGAACATTTGTTCATTTTAACGCTGCTGTTGCATCTCCATACAAAACTGTTATATTTTTTTTCTATGTAAAAAGCTGAATTGAGCAAAGTAAGTGTAGTTAGTTCGAAAGCAATATAAGGAAAAAAATTACTTCAAAAAATTAACTTGATCATGATCTTCCATTAAAACGTAAGAATTAGGGTTTTCAGATATCTGCAACATTTCTATTGCTTTCACAATACTATCTTCTGGAACAATATCTTTATCTGTGTTACGTTTAGGCATAATAAATTTTAAAGTACCTGTTTTTATGCCAATAGTTTTATAAAATGAAATGGTATAAAATTTTGTATCTGGACTGATACTCTCTATCTCACCGATATAATACTTCCATGATTTTGTTTTGTAATATCTTATCAAAACTGTTTCTCCTATATTTCACAACTTTCATTGTTAACTTCAAAATCAGTCTTTTTCTTCAGTAAGTCTTTTTCTGTTACGTCAAACTTTGTATTACAAGCCTCATGATCATGCTGCATTTCTGTTTATTTCACTGTCAGAACTTGACAAAAGTATGTTCGACCATGAATTCCTTTTTTGCTTTACTTTCGAATGATGGCTTTCTTTCTTGGCAACCTTCTTTATTCTTTTAACTAATTTCTTCTTTTGAGGCTTAACTATATTACCCGTATTTATATTATTTTCTTCATCAGTGCTACTTAAAGTACCATGAACGTTTACAAGAGTAACAATTTTATTTGGTAAGTTACACTCACTATTCTCATCGTATCAAAGATTTTGTGTCTGAAGGTTGATTTAGCGTTGAAGTATGAAACAAGTCAGTATTTTTATCGATTTCAGTAAGCTGTAAAGGTGTGTTTTCTAAGCACCTAAATGCCCATTGAGTGTACTAAATTTGATATCTGACAAAAGAGTTACCTTTCACTTTTTCATTTTAGAGTTGTTTTCTGAAATTTGTGTAATACATAAATAGACAACTAGAAAACAAAACGTTCAATATGCCACCTCCTCAAGTGCTTTCAAGCACCGAGAAGCAGCTACCCATGGTCTTAATTGGCGATGAAGCTTACCCATTAAAAGAATATCTCATGCGCCCATATCCCCAACGAAATATTGACCAGAACAAAGACACATTTAACAAGAGGCTGTCAAGGTGTATTAGAAAGTGCATTGAATGTGCATTCGGAATTCTATGTGCTAAATGGCGAATACTTAATAAATATATAGAAACAAATGTCAAACATGCACGTTTAATAATAAACACTGCTTGTTTGCTTCATAACATTACTATGGCCAAAGATGTTTACGCCGAAACGCCATTTGCATTTAATCAATCAAATAGCTTCACAAAACTTAGAATCAAGTACAAGACAAAACAATAGTTCCACGGTGAGAGCTAGAGCAATACGAAATGACTTTAAAGATTACTTTAATAATTACCATCAAGATAACCAATAAATTTTATTTACCATCAGAATCTCCGCTTATTACTTTTATTTCTTCCCATAGTTTTTTAATTATTTAACGATTCGAATGATTTGAATCGCTACTATTCCACAAAGGTGGCCGAGCCAATACGGCACTTATTAAATCTTCTGTCGACAACGGCATGACGTCTGAACAAACCGAGCGGAAAACGCAAACTGACTTGCGTCCACTCACCCCGCCCGCGACACACGCTTCTCCCGCCGCGATACCCGCTCGCCCGCCCGTACTTGGTGCACCTTGGTACACAAGTATGTGCTTGTCTTACACGCCAGCGGATTCCGCTACCCGCGCCGCTCCCACTGTAATTTCACACTATAGAGAACAGTATATTCTATATTATATTTAGCTGCTGCAACCCTGTATGATAATTTATTTGCTCGTAATTCTCCTTCTTATATGAAATCTGTCTTTTACCTCTGGGATCAGGCTTATGGTCGAAAAAGACTATCAAAACGCAACGCGATGTGTTCTGTTGACACCCGACGCTCGTCGTGCATGTAGGCAATACGCCACGCGGTGTATTGACGTGTGACGTGGCCATGAATTCGATTCTGCTAGATGAAGATTTTGAAGAAGATTGATTGCAGATTTTGGGGATATATTTTGTACAGGAACAGTAAATAAAAAAAAGACGTAATAGACGCAGACGATATTGGGTTCATGAAATAAATCAAGACAGAGCTATGTACGGTGAATATCACACCCTTTACAAAAAATTGGTTAAAGAAAGTGAGAGATATCATATTTTCGGATGAATGAAACTGAATTTGAAGTTTTACATGACTTTATTAAAGATGGCATCTACAATAAAGGAACAAGTTATAGTTTATTTTGTGCTATAAGCACAAAAGAAAGACTGGCAGTGGCTCTCAGGTAAGTACAAAACATTTTCTTTATTATATATGCCTATTCATTATTATTATAATTAATATAATATTCTCTCAGACTTGTTTCGTCACTTCCGTTTTCAACTTCTTCATAATGTGCTACATTGTCACTTACACAAAAAAATGGGTATTATTATTCAGTGTTCGAGCTGTTTCGGAAAGTACTACATTGTCACTCACATTTTGATTATTCGATTCATAAAATTGGGTTTTTGATGTTACAGTGTTTTTTGTATTTAGATGCGTAGTATTTGGATATTGTATTGTTTGGTTCCGAATCACACGTAGCGGCGTCCTTAAAGCATGTGCTACACGGTTTTAAACAGCGGTTTGAAACAGAAAAAACAGATTTGCGCTTTGCCGGCTACACGGTTTATAACATGTTTAAAACCATCAGTGTTTTATAGAACGTTGCGTGAATAGGACGTCTCTACGCTCGCACCGTATATCACTACAATAGTATAAAACAAAGTCGCTTCCCGCTGTCTGTCCCTATGTATGCTTAAATCTTTAAAACTACGCAACGGATTTTGATGCGGTTTTTTTTTAAATAGATAGAGTGGTTCAAGAGGGAGGTTTATATGTATAATACATGCATATTATAGTAGAGGAAACATTAGTATTTACATTGCACCCGTGCGAAGCCGGGGCGGGTCGCTAGTTCACTATAACGACGTCATAGCGCCTTACCTATCTAAAGAACAAAGAGTTGGGGTATGTCTTGCTCTCTTGTGTGCAATTGAATAAAAAAAGAAAGAAAAAACAGAATATGGATGAAGCGATGGTTAAAGGAGAGATTAACCCTTAGTCATATGAACCTACTGGACTTGGATAACATACATAACTTTCTAAAAATGGATAAAGAAAGTTTTTACGAATTATTGTCCAAGGTGAGGCCATTTATAAGTAAAAGAGACACCAACATGAGACCAGCTGTATCTGTTGAAGAAAGGCTTATAGCCACGCTTAGATTTTAAGGGCAAGTCTCTATATAGGTAGCTCGAGAAGTTCTGTAACAACTTCTCATTCTTTTTCTTCTCGTGCCATTTCGAGAACGTCGTTGCGTCGTCGCGTGCGTCTGCCTGCGCTCGCCGCTGCAACGCGACTGTCGTTCGCGAGGTTTTAAACAAGCGGCTAGACGGTTTTAAACAAATTTTAAACCAACGCTTCTACCAGTGGTTTCAAACGCAAGCCTTGCTGCCAAGGGTGTTTAAAGGTCAAACGAAATTTGGCATAAAACGACTATCTACACTGTTTTAAACCTCTGTTTCAAACCGCTGTTTAAAACCGTGTAGCACATGCTTAACAGTTGTTCGCGTTTTTTAACATATTAATTTCGGCATCATGCATGAGTTAATGCATTCGAAACATAATATTAACTTGGTCCGTCTCAGGTATTTTTTTTAATTGTTTACTCATGGACACGAAGAAATAATATGTTTCATCCATCTCTGACATTCTTTTGTCGCGCTTCTTGAGGAAATTTAATAACATTAACCATCTCTGTCAAAACATTGTCTTCATTTCCTTTCTTATTTCCATTTGATGAAGAGGTTGGAGTCGGTGTCCTTACAGAAGGAGAGCTTGGTGTCGGTGTCCTGACAGTAAAAGAGCTTGGACCAGGAGTTGCATTAGCACGAGATGACTCGGTTTCATCTGAGAATTGCAACTCTGTGTTGAATCGTCAGTTACATCAGACAAGTTTGTGATCGTTGGTCTGCCCTCAAGATGAGACCTTAAAAAATCCATCTGTGCTTCGTATTTCCATGGTACAATTTTAGTTGAGGCTTGGCCACTCTTCTTATGGCGTCTCTTAAGGGCATTGGTAAAACAATTTCTAAAGGAGAATGATCACGACAATATGGACCACGGTACAGAGTTGCGTCAATTCCAAAGTTGTTTTAGATGGTTTATAAATTAACCAAATAACCATCTACAATTGCCATTTTGGAATCAAAACCCGCATTTCCAAGTTTTTTTAGAAAACGTAACTTAACCTCAAAGTAGAAATATCCGTCGTGTATAGAGGTAAGTTTATAGGTCGTAGTTTGGAGAGCAGATTAATTAGCATATCTGATAGGGATAGAGACTTAAATAAATCAGTACCTTGCCTTTATATTTCCTGTTAAAACAGTTACAAATACAAAAAAAGGAGAGCTGTAAAAAAAAACAATAGAATTCAAAGAGATCTTTAATTTGATCCAGTGACACTGGTAGCACTTTAAACATGTAGGTAGGTAGGTATATAATCAGTCATAGTATATCTAACCCTTACAGTAAGTAGGTAGGTACCTATACATAATATAGGAACAGCGAATGACTTCATTCATCATTTTTATTAAAAAAATCATCTAAATAAGATGAGCAGTGATATCATTGTATCGAGCCCAACTCAAAAACCACACCACTGTCATTATGTGAGCACAGCAGCCAACAGTTCGCTTACCAACAAGGCAGTTGCAACAATAACCTACTATGGCTTGTAATGTATTTGCTAAAGCATCGTCTCTGCTTATTAATAAATACGTGTAATATGTACGACTGTTCACATGCCTGGATTTAATCCTACCTCTTAACAAATAATTATTTAGGCCTAAAATCAGAGGAATATCCTCATCAATTTCAGTATTCACTTCCACTGAATATATTCCAGACTGACGAACATGTTCCCCGAAGTAAGATCTGGCCTGTTTTAATTGATATGTACCTAGAGCAAACCGCTTAAGGTCAGTAATTGTGAGTCGTGGGAATCTATCCAAATGAGGATGATTGCCACCAATTGTTTGGAAGCTAGCTCTCCTTCTGTTAAGATTTTCTTGCTCTACATATGTTGCCAGATGGTTTACTAAAAAAGTCTACTTTTAGCTATTGTAACATATTCCAAAGCCTCCGGTGGGTCATCTATGGCAACATGAAACTTATTTAATAAGGCACAACAAATCCTAAAATCATCATTGAGGTGCATAGCAGCTCTATTATTGAATACATGACGGAATAGTCTAGTCTCTTTTTATCCTACCATTGACTATTTCTACAACCCAGCGACACATGGTTACTAGACGAGACCGATTTGCCTGCTGGGTTGTTAATTGGTGTTCATTTTCGAGGAGAGACTCTGGCATGTGGGTGACAAAACCGTGTTCTTGGAGTTCATTTATAACATCTCGAAATCCTCTATCAAGAAGAAAAATATCACCTCTTCTAAAAAATGATCTTATACAAGATCCCTCATTATTTAAGTTTAAACTTGTGATTGTAGCATCATTAAGAGTGGCTTTGTATGGACCAAGACATTCCACAATGTGGCCATCGCAACACACAATCAAAAATGGTTTAACTAGGTTGTCTAGTTTTTGTAAACTGTAGGTTTGTTTCTGAAACAAATAATTTGAACTACTTTGCACAAAAACATAGGTAGCATCACATATAACTATTGCAGGTTTAACATCTAGTGGCAAATCAGGATTACTAAACAGTCCTTCTGGTATAATCTTATTTCGAGAAGCAACATCTTGTACAGTAAGATGATTAAATCCTAAGTGCAAGGGGACAAAATCACTCATTAAACAATTTCTTGCTTTTGACATCCACCGTTCTAAAGTGGTTCGAGGTTTATTAAAAAGAGTTTCATTACTACCTTTCATTACTGTCACCAGTTCTTACCTTAACTAAATATATGCACAAGGCTATAGAAGCATTTAGTACCTGTTCTGCTAGATTTGGGATACTGTTAAGTAAATCATAAAACTGGTCAGCATTGAATCCAAGCTAATAATGACATAAATATGGAGGCATCATCCTAATATTTGAAAAATCAAATCTGTTATTAGCTGCTCGCTGCATCATAGTCATAATATTATCAAATTGACTACCACTAAAATCCCTCAATTGGGAGGTTAATTCATTCCAAGAACCGTGATCCAAGTGGTGACGAAGAACACGTGCACCAGATGGTACATAGAATTTATAATGATACAATAATAAATCTTTTATAGCACATGGTACAAGTAGACGTTCATTTTCAAAACAATTAACGAATAGGTGTGAACAGATGTGTTTGCAGCACGTCTATATAAAGATGATGTGATTTTTGGTGCCGCTAATTGAACTGCTACTGGTCTTGAAGATGGAAGAGGAGGTGGCTCAGGAATATTGAAATCATCACTTGACACAGCATTTGCTACAGTAGGACGATTTGAATCATGCTGCTGTTGCCTCTGTACTTCTCTCGTAGCTGATCTCCAACATGCAGCACATACACGTTCCATTCTGGAAACCTAAAAAAAATAAGGTGCTTACATAAATATTTTTTCTGTTAGCCCAAGTAGACAGATTCTGTATTAGACACTCCATATTCTCAATAAGATACTAATAAATATTTACCAAGTGCAGTGGAACCAGTCTCATTAAAATGTTTCTTTCTTGTCGATCATGTCGCACAGGGTATGTTCTTGGTGCTCGTAAAATAGAATTTCCACAAGGAAAGCAGATTCTTCTATGTCCAAGAGCAGGCAAAGGCATAGCACTTCCTTCGCTCATTGTGTTAACTCGATTTTGAAGCAGTCCAAAACACTCGGAACAAATTATACTTCCTGGAGACAGCTGCAAACAAAAAAATATATTTGAAATGAAATATAAAAAAAAGGTCATTAGAATATAGTATAATAGAATGAGCAAAGGAATGTCACAATCACCGATTTCAAGCCTAACTGAATGGGCCGCACAAAATAATTTTATTTTGTGCTTACAGCACGGAGTGCTTCCAATTTCAGCATTGTGACATTGATTTTATGCTATCATTTGTCTATAGTTTTTAATATGTGATTTATAAAAAGCAAAAATTAAAATATAAAAACGAGAGAATGACTGGGTAGGTTTAAACTGTCTGAGAAATCAAGAAATAGACTGATAGGTATGAAAACGTCAATAGAATGTGCTTACCTGAGTAGGAGTTATCCATGACTGTAACACATTGATCATCTGAGTAGTAGCTTGTTCCAAAGAATACCTGCGTTGGTTTCTTAGGATTGCAAAAAAACAGTTGATACACCGGTTTCGCCGGTCGATTGTTGTTGTTGTCGGTACCTCACGCGAACTCGCGAAGTGGTCGACATTTTCAGTAGTCGCTAAGTAGTACAGTACAGTACAACAAAATACGAATCACACACAAACTTCAAACAAAGTGAAAACTTCCTGGCGTAAAAACGTCCTGGCGTAAGATTCACAATTTCACATTAAAGTTAGCGATAGTGATTGAAAACAAGAAATAAACAAATAGTTACAATGAATATCACAATTACTGTGGAGAGTAGGACTCAATCAACACAAAAAAAACTGTAATATTTAAATCGCAATGAACAAACTTAGCATGCACCACGCACAATTGACATTGGACTTTTTGACAATTCAATTTGAGACACCAACACCAATGTTGCCACTTTAGATTTTAAATGAAAATCGATTACTCGAATAAATACACTCGACACATAATTATTTCAAATGACTGATTTAGTTCTATAATCATTAGTTTATTAAAAAGGTTCGATTTATATCAAACCGAAGCAAGATAATTAAAAAAAAAAACTATGAATCATTCATATGTATCGTTAGCCAACAAAGTGAAATAGGGTAGTTGACTAAAAAAATCTAATTAGTGCGTCAGATAGATTTCCAAAAAATATTGGACACGTATTTTTTCTTTTTTCACGTAAACAAAAAATGAAGCCGATAGAGAGCGTTGAAAACTCGTGTGACGTCACTCCTCGCTACAATTTTTAGCGAGCCGTAGCGTCACAAGCCCCTACTCCTAATCTTTGATGCTTTGTATCTTCGTCAGTTTTTATAGATTTGATAAAGGAAAAAATACGTGTCCAATATTTTTCTATAGTCTAACTGACGGACTAAACATAATCATATATTTTTTACTCAGGAAACATCCCTATTGCTTTAAAAAGTTTTGAAAGTAAAATAATACGACTACTGTGTGTGTGAAATACTAATTATTTCACACCACAGTAGTATCATCTCGCTTTATTATTTATAAAAACCCCGCGATTTACCTTTCCAATGACTTTACATTTATATTAATTTGTAATCGTATACAAAAAAAATCTATATATTTACTTATATTTTATAATATATATATTATATATATTATATAATTATAATATATTTACTTATTTTGATTATGGCAACACTTTAACGTAAGAATAGCCGGCAGTAGGTAATTCATTTTATCAAAACAATTTCATAACTTATTAAGTTTACAAAATAAACCCCTCTACAAAATTGGCATTCTAATTGCAGAATGACTTCAAAAATAAAGAAAATAATTGTAATATAATTTTTATCTTGATGCATGAGAAAAACCAGTACCGTGGATGGTCATGATCCTTTCCCCATCGATCTTTGCTAATCTCGACTCGACTCGAAAAATAAAGAACACATTAGTAAATTTATAATTGTATTTTTTTCTTTTGTTGCAGATTTTTAGCCTCAGGGAATTCATTTCGATCATTGGTATTCAAATATAGAATGTGATCACCGTGCGAGAAATTGTAAAAGATGTCTGCGAAGCAATTTGGAACAAATTGGGCCCAATATACATTTCAGAACCCACCACCGCGATGTGGAAAAAATCTGAAGAAAGGTTCAGAAATTACTGGAATTTTCCTAATTGCTGATTGACATGTTTGCGTCCAATGCACCAGCATTGGACGCAAACATGTGAATATCACTAGTTCAATAAATGGTGGTTCAGATTTTTGGAATTATTAAGGAGAAAATTCAGTAGTACTCCTGGCATTAGTGGATCCTAGATACAAGTTCTTGGTTGTAGATGTAGGCTCATATGGAAAAAACAGTAACTGTGGAATATTCAATAAATCTGCACTTGGAGAGTCTTTAGAACAAGGCAAGTTAAAAATGCCTGCTGATAAATCTTTATCTCCCGATTTGGAACCATTACCACACGTAATAGTGGCAGATGAAGCTTTTCCCTTGAAGTCGTATTTAATGCGGCCGTATAGTAAGAATGATGTTCGCAATAATGAACCCAATAAAATATACAACTACCGGCTAAGCCGTGCTAGACGTATCGTTGAAAATTCTTTCGCCATTTTGAGAGCAAGATGGCGCGTTTTCGCCAAACCTAATATTTTTTTTTTATCACCTTCTAACAAAAGAATTAAAATCTATAAATGGTGATTAATTTGGTCTGAAAGGGAACCGAGGTAATGTGATAGTTTCGCTATCTTTCTTGTGAGAGTGTTTTCAATGTACCTACATCACCCTTCAATACAGCTTCTGTTATAGTTTTGCAATAGTTGTTTCATTCATTAGCAACCAGGCCCGAGTCGACGGCGCGTCGTGTTCCACGCGCACCTCAAAGAGCCGTCAGCAACGAAGACGGGGCCCCGTAGAGTTGGTGCCTGCTAGGGTTGCGGAATTTGTTCGATAGAGTCACCGCGGCCCTGGAACGCAAAGGTCACAAGAAGGATCACGGGTGGGTATTAGTCAGTTAGAATCTGACACTCCCTTCCGCTCCGCCTAGAGCGGGAGAAGTCATTTGATGATTTCCCACCAAAAACAAAGTGTGGCGAAAGAAAACCAGCCGATGGTTTTCTTTTGCCACACTTTTTTTTTGGCGGTGAATCACAAACCATAATAGAAGTGGCGCTTTTTGAAAAAATCATAGCTTTTTCTGGGTATTTAGTACCCCTGCGATAAATTCCTATCTTTTTTCCTGGATCATCAGTCAAGTTAGACTCGTAATAATTAAATATGTTACAGGGATGCACATCTTTTAATGTTTCTTCCAGGTTTCTAAAGTATTCCTTAACAACTTCAGCTGATACTGCTGCACGAGCCCTTTTGATGTTAGTAGCTACTCTCTGTGAATATTCACCCTTATGTCTTTTAAGCGAGTATGCCCAGTCTTGTCTGTCCTTGCCTGTCTAAAAGAATTTTCGCAAACATGCGTAGATCTAAGTTTATAAGAGGATATCCGCAGTCAGCACATTTAGCAGTTGATTTAAGAATACTTTTTTTCTTCATTCTCAGACAATACTGGCCGAGTTCCTGGATTTTTCGTGAATTTCCCATGATATTTGTTGAATACTGTTCCGTATGGTATACATTCTGTGTACTAAGTATCGGGAATTTGTCAATAAAACAAAAAATACAAATTATTCATCTAAATTTATTTTATCGCCTTCAAAGTAGGACCCATCGCTTGCAATACAACATCTCCAACGCTTCACCCAGTCTTCCATACATTTTTCATAGGCTATTTGCGGTATGGCCTTTAGCTCATTCAGCGAATTTTCTTTTATGGCTTCTATCGACTCTAAAACGTTTTCCTCGAAGTGGTAATTTTAACTTGGGAAAAAAAAAGTCAGACGGAGCCATATCAGGTGAATACGGTGCTTGGTCGAGAACTTTTGTTGAAATTTTCGCTAAAAACTCTTTCATTATAATGGCTGTGTGTGATGGTGCATTATCATGGTGCAGCATCCATGAGTTGTGTTGCCACAAATCTGGACGTTTTCGGCGGATACTCTCACGCAAACGCTTCATGACGCCTAAATAATATTCTTTATTCACTGTTTCTCCCTCTGGAAGGAATTCGGAGTGAACCACACCACGGTAGTAAAAAAAAACTGTCAGCATCACCTTGATTTTGGAGCGACTTTGCCGCGGTTTTTTGGGTTTCGGCTCGTTTTCGAGACGCCATTCTGAAGACTGTTGGCTTGTTTGCATGTCGTACTCATAAACCCATGTCTCGTCGCCAGTTATTATACGTTTCATAAAGGTCGGATCCGTAGAAGCTCGGGAAACCATATCTTCAGCGACATGCTTTCGCTGCGCTTTTTGAACAAAATTGAGCTCTTTTGGAACTAGTCGAGCGGCGACGCGTTTCATGCCTAAAATGTCAATGAGAATGTTGTGGACGGACTTAAAAGATATGTTCACCTCACTAGCCAACTCTCTCAGACTCATACGTCGATTTTCGAGCACTAGCTTCTTGATTCTGTCGATGTTTTTTTTGGTCGTAGCGGTTGAAGGTCTACCAGAACGAGGCAAGTCTACTACTACTTCTCGGCCTTCTTTAAAAGCCTTATACCATTCATAAGCCCTTGTTTTCGATATACACGATTCGCCGTAGGTATTCCGCAACATTTTTAGTGATTCACCACATGAAATATAATTCGAAACACAAAATTTAAGGCACACTCTTTGTTCAACAATATTTTCCATTGTAAAAATCGCCGAGAACTCAAAACTATGACCAACAAAAAGTGTAGTTTAAAACAAATTAAATGACAGATCCCGCTCAAATTTTGCGCGCTAAATCAGTACAGTGCTACCAACATGCAGTAAAAAAATTAGAACGAAGTCTTTTACGCGGGTCTTTTTATTGACATATTCCCGATACTTTTTACACAGAGTAGTATTAAACTTGTCTGAAGCCTCACGCAAAGTCATGCGACCGTCCAAAGCTGTGTTGGAACAGTCGACATAACTTTGTAATTACCTAACCTTGTAACCTGTGTGGCTCAATATGGGACCATCTCATTTTATGAAATTGTGTTAAGCCGGGTCCAGACGAGTGTAACGTGTAATGTAAGATTACGTGTAATTTAGCATCAACAGTGTGGACGGCACACGAACTCAAAGCGAATTGTGAACGCGAAAATATTTCAAAAGCTGTTTCCACTCAGTTGCTACGAACATGCCGAATAGGAAGGTCGTGATAGCTGGTGCGGCTTTTATTTTCATGTATTTACTAACTGAAGACCGCAAAAGTCGGAAGCGTCGATGGTGGAAAACTAATTTGTATAAAAGAAGATCTTCTTTACTTGTGGAACTAAAATCTCAACATATTATAAGTGGTCAATATAAAAACTTTACCCGGATGTCGCCTACTGACTTCGAATATTTGTTAACAATCATTGCGCCTAAAATATCAAGACAAGACACTATAATGAGATCTGCAATTTCGCCGCAAGATAGACTGGCTCTAACACTAAGATTTTTGGAAACAGGAGATTCATTTACAAGCCTTCAATACACCTTCAGAATTTCAAAACAGTCAATGTCTTGCATTGTACCAGAAGTTTGTGAAGCGATTATAAAAGCATTGAAAGAAAACATTAAGGTGAGTTTTACATATTTTTATTTATTTATTAAAATAACAAATTAAGCTATTGTATTAAGTAGGGTAAGCAAAATTAAAATTATTCCAAAATTAAAATTAGAAAGTTAAATCAAATTGTATCTTCAAATCATGTAGTACAAAATTTATTCTTTTCAAATCAGGTCATTCACAAAATCTACATCTTCATATGAAGTTTGAGATAATTCTGAGGGAACAGGTGAAGCATATGGAGCAGTAGGGCAACTTGTCTGATTCTGACCTGAAGAATACCCTGAAGTTCTGAGCGATTAGACAAAGAAGGGGGTTCATTGCAGTATCTTGATGAAGGAAACGAGCCTGTTGTATACCCACTGTAATTGAATGCCGATGGATAATAATGTTGAGAAAAGTTAGTGCATCCTTCATCGGCTTTGAATATTACGTCCATTATTGCACGCTGCACGGCATTTTTAGTACTTCTGTTATATTGTTGCATCTTGCTGCATATAAAATTTGAAAAGAAAAGGGTTTCACTGTCAAAATTGTTTGGATTATTGTTTCGGGGTTCAGGAGTAGGACTAGAAGCAGCACTCTTAAGCAGGCCAAGAGCCTCCGAAAGCATACCCATTTTTTTATTTTCGTCTGATTTCTTTTTTTTGGGGGCCAGACCAGTTGGTGATATAAATTCTGAACTGTTATCATTTTCTACACTTGTAGATGCACTTTGTTCTGGTTCATTTGTAATCTGTAATTAAAAAGAAATTCATTGTTTCAGCTGCCAAAAACAGAGTCAGAATGGATCCAGATCTCAAACAGATTTGATGAATTGTGGAATTTTCCCCATTGTGCCGGAGCCATGGACGGTAAACATGTCATTCTCGAGTCTCCGGTACATAGTGGTACAGAATATCGTAACTACAAATCGAATTTCAGTATAGTGATGTTTGCTTTAGTAGACGCGGAATATAATTATAAATTTCTGGATGTCGGATGTCAAGGCCGCATTTCAGATGGTGGAATTTTTAAAGAAACTGAATTATATAAAAAACTAGAAAATAATTCGTTAAGATTGCCTGCACCTGAAGCACTGCAAGGTAGAAACAAAGTAGTACCATATGTTTTTGTAGGAGACTCTGCCTTCCCTTTACACAACAATATAATGAAACCCTATCCAGGAGAATACCCCAAGGGATCGCCGCGAAGAATTTTTAATTACCGGTTAAGCAGAGCTCGCAGGATTGTAGAAAATGTATTTGGTATCACAGCATCTGTGTTCAGAGTTCTACGAAAACCTATGCTCCTTCAGCCCAAAACCGTGGAGACTACAGTCATGGCTATTGCACACTTGCATAATTTTTTGAGAAACACGGATTCATCTAAAAACTTGTATGCACCCCCTGGCTCACTTGACAGCGACCAAAACGGAAGATTATATGAAGGTAGTTGGCGGAGAGATTGTGAAATGTCATCTTTACTTCCATTGAATAATGTACCTAGAAGAGCTGCCTCAACGGCAAAACAAATTAGGGATGAGTTTAATTACTATTTTATGAACGAGGGTACAGTTTCTTGGCAGAATACATATTGTTAAGTTTTTTTTATCAAGTCGTAGGAAACTAGTTCAATGCAGTTACCTCTGTGTTGCGTCGTTTCCTTGGATTATTTCGATCTCCTAAAAATGCCAGCACCTCGTAAGCAAACCATGTACTTTTGTACGTTTCATCCCCACCTGTAAAATACATTACAATAAATAAACAATACAATAGAATATAGTACATATATGTATAGTAAAATATAGTAGAATATAGTAATATAGTGGGTATACAATAGAAGTAATAATTGTACTAATAGCAAGTAAGTGATAATACCTAAGTAAAAACTAAATTAATAAATAAAAGTGTGTAATATGTAAAGCAACAGAAATTTATAATAAAACATACCTTTTCCGGAACTATGGCTCTTCTTTACTTTTCCTTTTTCTCTTCGATGTGAAGCAAGCAAACTAATCATTTTGTTTTTGCATTCTTCTACATCTCTTTCCAATGAATGAGCAATATCACTCCAAGCATCGTGTTTCAGATTTTTTTAATAGTATTGCGGGTTTTTTGGATCCCAAATAACAGGTTTTTTTTGATACAAACTAATAAGTTCAAGCGATTGTTCGTCACTCCACATCATGAACGTACATACGACACAACCGTCACGAACGCCGTCCAAACGAGCAGAGTGAGCGTCTTTGTGTTCGCGCGAAAAACCGACAGCCGATGGATCAACCCCGAGCGCCGCGCGAGCGTTACATGTAATGCTCGTAGTGCCGTCCACACGTAGAATTCGTGTTACATTACACGGTGGATAACATTACACGTTACACTCGTCTGAACCCGGCTTTAGTCAAATGTGAACTAAATGCCATTAGAATAACGTCTACAATAAAAAATACTGAACAAAAATTATAATTTGGGGCAAGAGGAACATCATATCATACATAATGTTTTACGTACTTATTTTTGCTCAAATTTTACTATATCATAATATAATCATAAATATAATCATTCTCACAAAATGGTGCATTATTGTTGTGGTTTTTTTTCTCATTCTCTAGATCTTCACTCCCACCATCATCATTACCTTTTAATAGTTCCTCGTCATAGTTTATTTCCATCTCACTATCAGTTGATGATGATGAAGATTTTTCTTTTTTGTTTCTATTTTTAAAGCTCTTTTTATCATGTATGTTTTCTCTTTCTTTACAAGCTTCTTTACTAACGTTACAAGGCGGTCTTCCAGTATTTGAATCTTAGGTTTTTGCATTTCGACTATACCTATTATTATGTAGTTGGCAACCTACAGTATCTGCATTGGCTGGCGTAAAGTGGTTGGCCGTCGACGAATTTACAGTCGACGAAACGAGACTGGTTTATCGTCTACGATAAACTAGTTCATAAAAAAGTTTGTTTTTCGACTAGTTTACTTTATAGACTGAAAAGCGTTTAATTGGAAGTTCAGCGAACGATCGGATTAGTTTACGGTCGTTTACTTAAAAACTTGTTTACTAATCGACTATCAATCGACAAATTATACTTACGAATTAAATGAACTTACCTTCATACTCTTTCTAGGCTTAGGACTAGCAGGCTCATAATAAACTTGTATGTAAGCTAAGGATAAACTATCGCACGTACATACAAGCCTGGCGTATTTAGAAGTTTATTTTATTTTATGTACATAATCGGCTATTTGCAGTTTTACACTTTATGTACATATTTTCATATTATTTACACAAGACTATTCACATATAATTTTGGAATCCGTTTTCTTCCATGTCAACATTTAAAAACATTAACTTCTCTACCTTACTTGCCGTTAACCTTGTTCTTTTTTGGTTAAGTATTAACCCCTATTTTGAAAGGAGACGGGCGAAAGTTCATAGAAAGTTGGGCCTGATGTTACAGTAACTAGCACTGCATTATTTTATTTATATACCAATACCATTAAAAAATAACTTAATAACTTACGACTGCTCCATGGTAGAAAGAAAATACTGGATGTTATTGGTTTGTACAAAAACAACCTCTAAGGTTACGAGCTCTCACGTTATACTTTGGAAATAATTATGTCACTATTGTAAACTAGAATTAACCTGAATTTATTGAAGGACATTCATATATTGAAGATATATAGCCAAGCAGCCACGCCGGAAATTGACATGTTTACCACCGCGCACCGCAAACTCAAAAACAACGAACGAAGCAAATGATTTGATTGACGTTTGAGTTTTTGACTTGACATTGACATGAGTTCCGCTTTGTTGCCTGTATAATAAATCATTGACAATCGATTGTGAAATCGATTTATGTATCAATTTATTTTACGTCTTTTTTTGAAACGTTCAAGTGTCACGAGAAAAACACATCATTAAAAAAACTATTTCATTTAAACTTATGTAAATAATGAAACTGAACCACTTTCGTAGTATTTTAAATAATTCTTTAATTATTATATTTTTAGAATAATATCGATTAACGTACAGTCGGTGATAGCAATTAACTGACCCCCCTAAAAATTACTCGATTTTACACCCTATGCTTATAACATTAAACGTTATTCAATAAGTATGAGTTTATCAGACTCTCTCTTAGAACACTACTCGATGAACAGAAACAATAAATAATTTTGATACGCAAACTTGAGCTTTAAGAGGTTGGTGTTAGGTCATTTATGAATATGGGGTAGAAGAATAAATTGAACAAGATATTCTATGCACAAATAGCAGTGAATACGCGCGATCATTTTTACCTTGCCTTACTAAATTGGCTTTTTTCCTTTTTATTAATTGTTATCAGTTTTGATAGTTTAATCGTCATGTCTCAGTTGAGTGATTATTTAAAATACAAAATAATCTATTTGCATGAGGAAAATGTTGGTATTAAAGCGATTGCTAGGAAACTTAATTCTTTTTATGCTTCATTTATAATTATACTTTTTCCTTAATTCGTTAGTTTGCTTAAAAGCCGGTGAATGTAGAATAATAGACAATTAACTGTGTTTCATTATGAGTCTAATAAACGTATTTTTTCAAACTTAATCGATAAATTATGTTTACCTGTTCGTTACTAAAATTATGCTTATTGTGTTGTTTCAGAGAAATACAGTCAGATTGTCGCTAAGACGTTTTGAAGAGGCAGGGAATATTCAAAAAGATCGTCCTGGACCAAAACCTACTACGTTACATACTCCTGTGTCAGAACGTCATCAAGCAATTGTTCGAAGGCATACTGAACACCCAGTTTTGCCTACTCATTCAACTCCAAGTGGAAGTGATTGTTGTTGGAATATGGTGCGCGGTATGCGGGACAGCTTGCAACAAGTAATAGAAAAAATGGTGCTCCACTTCGCTATTAAAAGCATAAATAACTTGAGTAACCAGTGTTGGTCACAAACAATACTAACGTATGTCAGTGTGTGTGTGTTAAATTAACTATTGTTATAATTTGTAACGAAGTATTTCGAATACCTAGTTTTTTGTCAAAACCTTATTTTATAACTAAAATAACTATTCATAAAACAAATTGATATATAGTAGACCAGGTAGAACTTCAACGTATAATGCCGTTTTATTTACTTAAATGATATTTAATGTGGTGATGTTATTGTTATGAAATAGAAATACATACCTATATTTCTAAATATTAGGTTGTTCACACCAAACGTGTGGTGAAATGTTGCGCAATATTTTGAGAACGGATGCATGTTTTAACCTGTTGTAGTACAAGTGTATAAGAAGACAACAGACGTATTTATTCATGCATTTTAATTGCGACTGGCCTTCAAAATGGATCAAGAACAATAAAAAAAATCGATCGATGACTGTCAGCAAAGGATTTTTATCAAGTTTGGCTTGGGTCTCGGCTGGACTGCGAAGCAAATACACAAACAACTAGTGCAAGTAGTAGGTGGTCAAGCTTACAGTCAGCGCACGGTGGAATCGTGGGTGACTCGTTTCAGGAAGAACCAATTTGAGGTTGAAGAAAGAAGAGGAGGAGACCGCAGAGAATCGGCAGATTGGGACCAGAGAAAGCATGATGTTGAGGAGTTGTTGAACATTCATAAAGGTTATTCGGTACATTACATTTCCCAGCAGTTAAATTTGCCAATCAGTTCAGTTTGGGTAATTTTGACAAGAATTCTTCATTTGACTAAGAAACTCGGTAAGTGGGTACCACACAAATTGAATGAAAATCAAATGGATCATCGACTGTTAGCTGTTAAATGTAACTTATCAGAATATAACAAGCACCCTGCTATGCTCAAAAGAACTCTGGCCATCGATGAAACTTGGGTGTCCCTGTATACACCTCCGGACCGAAATCAGCGTAGGTTCTGGCTAGGTCAAAATGAGAAGGCTCCGCAATTTGTGGCGTATAATGTTCACGAGAGGAAGAGGATGCTATTGCTAGCAGTAGATTATAACGGCATAGCCTTTCACAGGCTTCTTGATGAAGGTCAAACAATTTCAGCTTCGGTGTACGTATCAATATTAAATGAAGAAATTCCAAAATGGATGACCAAACAAAATATTACTCGTTCTGTACTCCTCCAAGATAATGCCCGGCCGCGCAGAAGCAGGACAGTCACAGACTTTTTTAAAGAAAAAAATATAACGCTCTGGACACAACCCTATTATTCACCAGATTTAATGCCGCTAGACTACGGCTGCTTTGGTGAATTAAAGAGGATGTTACGGGGAAACACATACGACAATTGGGACCAACTAATTAATTCATTAGAAAACATAATCACACTAAGTAAAGAAAATCAAAAGTTAAGAAGTGTACAGAAACTTCCAGAACGTTGGAAGGCGGTAATGGATAGCGAGGGAGATTATGTATAAAATATTTTACGTTATATAATAAAAGCCTGTTGTATGTTAAATAAATCATTTTTTTTCTTACCACACGTTTGGTGTGAACAACCTAATATTATAACATGCTGATTCACTACATTAAACTCAGTGCAGTTAACAACGTTATTAGTAAGCAGGTAAATAATTATCATCTTCGTGTCGTCATCAATATCATTTATGTTATTCTTATAATATTTTTTTATAAAATAAAATCGTTTTTACCTCCATTTTGGTTTTTATTTCTGTTCGTTTTTTTTTGTTGTTGCTAAAGTTATAATTTATTATTTATAATTTATAACTTAAAATAAATATACAAAACAGAAACAAACGCGTCAATTACGCTGGTTACGAACTAAGAAACACGATTTGTCAGCTCACTACAGTCACCACTAGACCACTCGAAACATATTTAATGTGATCGAAATTACATATTATATTACAAGTTAAAATAATATTCAAGAACATACCTACCTTAACACTGCGTATTAAAGATCAAATTCGAATAACTATTTTATTGATCGTAGACGTTGAACCAGTTCCAACGTTGTTCTAGTTCGATAAGCTTAATGCTAACAAGCAAAAGGTTCAAATTCGTTTAATTCTTAGGGGGTCAGTTAATTGCTATCACCGACTGTACTTATTTTATTTGGCAACATTACTTCAAAGCGAAAATAAGGGAAGTCAGTATTATTTTGATTAATTATTAAATTCCTTATGCCATGATAAAACTGTTTAATATTTTATGATTAACCACCAAAAACTGAAAGAAAAAACATTGATAAATATTTCATTTGTGTAACGTTAGGCCCAGATTCGCCCGGCTCCTTTGCAATTTCGCAACATCCGCTCGCAACGGATGTTACGACTATGTTGCAGTGTTTGATGAGAAGTGTTTGAGGGTAGACATGTTGGTGTTTTTTCCACCATTGGAGTGGGCTGTTCTACTCTGCCTTATCATTTTTTCATCGAATAATAATATGTCATCCGCTTAATTTATTAATTTCTACTTCTTTTATAGCTTTTGAAGTAGGAGTACCGAAGGACGTATTTTGTTTTATTAAATTGTCGAATATATCCCAAGAGCTTTAATCATCGTTCTGATTCTGTGAATCTGCAGCCTTGGTTGGTGTATCGGTTGTCCTCTGATTTTCCGCTATCAAAGCAGCGACAAGTCTCCTCACTTTGTCTTTAGTTTTCGTTGCTTCATTTGTGTCAGCAAACGCTTGCATTTTAAAACGGGGATCCAAAAAGCAGTTCAGAGCAAGTGTACCGCTTTGCTCTACTCCCCGAAATCGATCATTTAAGCCCGCTTTTAACTCATCACATAAGCAACGAAAATAGTTATCTAGAGTCTAGATAACTATTTTCGTTGTTATATGCTTACTAAACATTCATCGAACGGACTACGCCAAATAAAATGCAGTTTTTGGAAAAGTATTTATTAACCACAGGAACTTCTGACATTGGTACATTCTTTGGATCATAATTAAACAAAATAATCAAAAGAGTAACTAAGAACTACTCCACACAGCCACAGCAAATATCGATGTTATGAGGTCCACAAATGTATCACTTGCATTTGATGCAGCGGTGTTTGGTTATTCTGCGGGCCTTAGATGGATATAAGTAGCAAATTTTACGCAAATTTGAAGCAGAAAGAATCGGAGCATCTACAGGTGGAGTTATACCGAGAATGTCCTCGAAAATCATGACGTTGATGTCCCGCCTCAAAAAGCAGTTTGAAATGTTTGCTTCAACGAGGACTCCATAAGTTGGTCGGCTAACTTTAGCACAAAATCACGCCGAAGGATTTTCCTTTTTCTGCTAGGATTTAGATAAGTGGATAGCATATACACTGATGATAGATAGGTTATTAGCATATTATAAAAATCGGTCATCTCTTGGTTTTACGGATGGTACATATGTTACAGCACATGATCAACCGTATCTACAGTACTGTTATATTTGCACACATTCGACGGGCCTGATGGTCTAGTGGTTAGTGGCCCTGACTGCTAAGCCGGAGGTCGTGGGTTCGATTCCCACCCAGGACAAACTTTGTGTGATGAGCATGATTGTTTGTTCTGTGTCTGGGTGTGATTTATCTATAATATGTATGTATATATAAATTATATAAGTATGTATATCAGTTGTCTGGTTACCATAACACAAGCTCTGCTTAGCTTGGGATCAGATAGCCGTGTGTGAGTTGTCCCAAGATATTATGAAGATATTATGAAGATATTATATATTTACTGTTTACGTCTGCAGCTACTAAAATTATTATTCCATAATTGTCAGAATTGTTTGGTAAGTATATATGTATGTATATTCTAAAAAATCTTCCACGAAACCCAAGAAGCTTTTCATCAATGGTAATATAAGATCCTGGTGTATACCACTTTTGGAATTATCTCTCTTGTCTGTGTCGCTATGCTCGAGCCATCGACGAATCTGTTCCTCATTCCCTAATAAGTCCATCTTGAAATAAAAAATATAAATAAATAAAATCATTAACTATGTACTTATGTGTAGACTTAGACGTAAAAAAATACATTTCTATAAATAAAAGTATCCACACTCGGACTTTTCATTTATACAATAAATATTATTCATAAATAGAAATAAATGAAAATAATTCAGAAAAAAATATACAACAAAATGAACAAATATTTCATAAAATTATTATACCAAGATCCATACCTCGTTGTTTACTTTCGTCGAGCGGACGACGCTATGGTCACACCTCCTGGAGGGCAATCGCGCTAATTTCAAACTCCTGCGAACGTTTACGATAACGTTACGTTAGCCCTTAACCCCCTTTTGCTTAGTGTAGGTTGATTTTGCCTTCCCACCATCATTTGCACCTTAATAAAACTACATTATGTGATAATCTACATTTAAACATACTTTGCTAGATTAATTAAAATAACAATGCGTTAAAAATACAAATAGCTTTTATTCATAAACAGTTTTAAAGAAAGAAATTAAAACAAATTATTATTCTATTTTGTCTGTTCAGGATGCATTCACTATTCTCGCAGCAGTTACTGGAGTGTAATGCAGCTTTCTATCAACCAATAAGCACCTGCAAAGACACAGTTCAAGGCTGTTGTCACTTGCCGGATAGCTTTTGAAACGCTGGCCTGGGAAATAAAATGGTTCCTGCTGTCTCCAACAATGGTCTGATAGGACCCAGAAGCATAAAAGGCCAATGCAACCAACATCTAAAACAAATTCAGGTTATCTATTGATTGACCTATGCACACATAGTTTTAACATTATTAGTTGACTGATTTGTGGTTATTTTTATACAATGAAAAACTAGTAAAGGCGATAATGCTGTTGATCACTTTACAGAGGAATCATCACATCTGCCCTTACGCTTCTTACCTTGGTTTCAACATCCAAAGCATCTGAACGGAAAACGGGTGGCATGTGAGGAGTCAACTTGCAAGTTAATTCACGGGTTAATTCTTTCGTGAGCAGGGGCGTGCGCTCCATATAGGCAATTAGGCTAAGCCTACCCTACCATAGCAACGGATAAATAAAACAAATGTATTTATTGTGACTATGCAATAAAATAAAACAAAAATATTTAATAACTCATAACGCCTAGTATAATGCTTATAGCAACTTCTCGCCCCGCGCCCGTGCGTGTGACGTATTTCAAACTACGCTGTTCCTACGAAACGGTTCACATAGGCCACAATACGGAGTGCCTTATTTCAATTGATAAATTTATGCATGTGTGCAAATGTTCTTGTGTATGTACGCCCATAATTTACACACACATGTATAAATTATGGGCGTTTTCTAGGCTCGCTGGAGCCCACTACACGGGTCCTGATTGGTTCACCACACAATTCAAGGACAAGTAGTAAAATTTTATGAATGGAAATCGCTTAACAGGGTTGCCAATTTGAGAATAATAATTTCCTTAATAACTTATAGATATAGTTTAAAAAAAACTGGTTAGTATTATCAAAAGTATAAAATGTACAAAATAAATGTTAAGTTGTAATTAATAACCCTCTAAATATAATTAAAAACCGCAAGAATTTAACTTTTCTCCCCAAATTTTCCAAACTTCATTTGAGAATTTGGTTTAAAGGGAATTAGAAAAATAAAATTGGCAACTCTGTTGACATAGAATTGTCAACTTTGGCGGGTTATGATGTATAACCCGGCAAAATGTCATTACATGTCATTCTTAAAGATTACGATAGGACCATGTAGCATTTTTTTTTGGAAGTGTATTGATTGTCTTTTTAAATGATATTTTTGCAAGAAAAAGAGAAGCCATATTGTTGATATTGTTTCATGTGACAAGCAATAGTCGTTCGAATATTTTGTTGTTGAGTGTTATAAATCATAGTGCATTGATTTATAAGTAATTCGTTTTGAGTCATAAAGTAGTGTAAATATTAAAGTTTAGTTATTTGTTTACATACTTAAAAATGGTCCTAAATTGTGAAGTTTGTGCTGACAATGTGTTTGTTAGAGATTAAAAACAGTAAGTTTTCACAGCTATCGTATAATGATAAGATTCAAGTTGTTTCTAAAGGTAGATGTATACCCGAGTTACGAGAATTAACTCAAAAATAATTCATCTCGTACTCGTCATTTCAATCCTCAGAGTTATGAAACATATAACTGGCTATGTGTGTACACACAAATTATTTTGTTTTCTGTGCATTTTGTTCAATACTTCTAGAAAGAGTAGTTTGTATCGTCAGAATATCGTGATTTGAATTTGGTGAGTTTTTAAAATTATATGTTTCTCATCGTTCCGTATCGTGATTTCAACCCAGTAGAATGTGGTGAGCTTTTTTTTTGGACATTATGTCTGGCCTACCCTTACTCTAGAACCACTGCACGCCCCTGTTCGTGAGTCTATATCTCTTCACAAACTGACGATCACTGTAAGACTCACACTTAAGTCTGGCTTTTAAGTTTTTCCTTTTGGTTTCGGCTCGAGCCACCGCTACATCGTATTCATGAGATATCTCTAATAAATCTATGTAACCTTACATGATAATGTTGTATTTTTCAAGATTTTCACTCGGAAGCACTTTACAACTAAGACAAAACAATCTAACGATTCACCAACGATCCAAAAAAAGTAGCGTCCCATGAACTTTTCGTTTGACAGCGGTAACGTTCCAGTTACGATCGCGTTGCGTCTTAACGCGCTGTCAAATTTTTAGCGCGATACGGAGTGGTCAAATAAACACATCAAAAGTATCTAGGGATCAACATATATTTTTGCAATAACTTTTCTCCTGATTGATATTAATTAAAATTTTCTTTAAGGATTCATCAAATAAAGTGTTTTCGTTTGTCACAGTAACGATAAACCAAGTCACCTTTGCATTAATAAAGAAATTTGCCATTTTCCTAATAAAGGGATTTTTGACATTTGAACCACTAACATTAAAGTTCGAAAAAAAGACTGAAATAACAGTTTTCTTTAAAATTTTATTGGGTAACTTAAACAATTAATAATCCGTGTTTCTACCGCGAACACTAACAACACAAGAACATCGGTTTGGCATACTCAAAATGAGTTCATCCAAATCACGCTGTGGAATGGCCGCCCATGTTCGTTGCAACAACAAAAAAAGGTCTTCTTGCGACTGGATACCCTCCATATTCGGCAGAGCTCTTCGCTTACCTTGGCTGAGCGCCATGGAGGACGGTATCGCTGCACCACACGGAGACAAGACCGATACATTCAAATCTTAACTCGAAGAGCTCCAACAATAACCGCCATGATGTTAGCCGTGAGGCTTCATCACTCTTCAGGGAACTTAATTAGCGACCAAACAGTCAGAAACCGCTTGCATGAAGTGAACCTTCATTCCCGAAGACCGCTACGGGTACCACCTATAGCAATGCACAATCGTAGGATTCGATATCAATGGGCTCTTGAACACAGAAATTGGGCAGAAGAACAATGGCGTTTCGTGTGCTTTTCTGATGAGTCTCGTTTTGGTATGAGACCGGATACAAGACGTATACGACACTGGAGAACCCCTGGACGCCAACAGCGATTAAAATCCTGCCAGGAAGTCCATCCTTATAGTGGTGGAACCATCATAGTATGGGCGGGTATTTGGATCGGCGGAAGAACTGAGTTGATTTGGATCAGAGGCAACCTCAACGCTCAAATTTATGCTGAGACGATTGTATCAGACGTCATCGTTCCTCTACAAGTGCAAATCGGTCCCTTATTTCAGTTAATGCATGATAATGCACGACCGCACACCGCAAGAGTTGTAAGACAGACTCTCGCCGCAGCTAACATCAATGTCCTGCCCTGGCCTGCTCAGTCGCCAGACTTGAACCCGATTGAGCATGCATGGGATATGCTACAGAGAAGAGCTCTGCCGAATATGGAGGGTATCCAGTCGCAAGAAGACCTTTTTTTGTTGTTGCAACGAACATGGGCGGCCATTCCACAGCGTGATTTGGATGAACTCATTTTGAGTATGCCAAACCGATGTTCTTGTGTTGTTAGTGTTCGCGGTAGAAACACGGATTATTAATTGTTTAAGTTACCCAATAAAATTTTAAAGAAAACTGTTATTTCAGTCTTTTTTTCGAACTTTAATGTTAGTGGTTCAAATGTCAAAAATCCCTTTATTAGGAAAATGGCAAATTTCTTTATTAATGCAAAGGTGACTTGGTTTATCGTTACTGTGACAAACGAAAACACTTTATTTGATGAATCCTTAAAGAAAATTTTAATTAATATCAATCAGGAGGAAAGTTATTGCAAAAATATATGTTGATCCCTAGATACTTTTGATGTGTTTAGTTGTGATATGGAAGCGGTTCAGTTGCGATTACGTTGAAAAAATAATAGCGCGATTGGGCTCCTGTTCTAATCATTGTACGATCACATTCGCGGTACACGGTGCACTATTTAGGTGTTTTAGGAAGGTAAACAAAAAGACGTGGGGAGGGGCCACCTAAAAGTACACGAACTCGAGAATCGCGAGTAGGTGGGTCTTCGAACGGACGAATGTTTAGTTATCAAGTGTTAATAATAATGTCATGGACTTGCTCGGAAAATTCAGCATTCTCTATATTTTTTTTTACATGCTTCTTTAAGGCATCGAACCACAATGATAACTGAGCTGCCAGTTAAATATTTTTGTCCACTCATTGCCCTCGTCATCTCTTCAAACGGGCGTAATACCTACTTGACAAAGCCGACCGCAATTTGTCCAGTCTTCGTTTGAAAGTTGTGGTAAAACCTTGTCCACAAGCCAATGTTGACCACACTGCTTCTTGCAACTCGACCATTCTTTCCAACTGGGTTCGACATGTTAAATTAGACGCTTCGGTTCCTTATTTTGTTGTACTATTTGATATTTTGCAACTCTTTCCGAAGAGAACAAGCTTTTTTTGTAATGCGCTACAATTTTCTTTATTTTCTCTATCAGAGTTTGAAATACCTGAAGTGCATCATCCTCTCACAAATTAAGCGTTCAAAACGCGTGCAAAATACCCAAAATGCTTAAATCCAAGACAAGACAAGACACATTATCGGTTACCGCAAAGTTTACTTTTTCTTTTAAATGCCTTTTATTAAGAATCTCTCCTAATTCTGACGCGATATTTGTAGCTGTGTGGCTCCCAGAAAAACTACAGCAACCCAATAGCACTGTTTTTAATTCAAATTCACGGGTTATGTAATGACCCGTGACGGCAATGTAACTCTCTGTTATTTGTCCAAAGGTCAGTAGAAATGCATATTGTCTCTACTTCTTCAGTTATGCGAATCTTGATTTCATTTTCAACTTTGTTATAAGCTTCTTGTAACAGTGACCCGGACAGTGTTTTTCTGGTCGGTAATTTATATCCGGGAATTCATCGACAGAACTTTAAATGCTCGTTCCTCTACGATGGAAAAGGGTTGGAAATAATCTATGCATAAATCCAGCAAATCTCTGTCGATTTGTTTGTTTTTGCTCGATGCTATTTTTTTTTATTAATAAAAGCATCTGTATTTTTTGTCGCTTAGCTGGCGGCAGCGTGAGTCGCGGTTGTAACTAAACTGCAGAACACGAAGTACCTGGAGTGGGTTCTGCATACAATGCATCAGATCGAATTTCCGGACCGGACTGGTCATCACCTCCAAACACCGACAAGTAAACTGAAGGATGCTTTCTCCTTAAATGACTTTTTAAATTTGCGGTTGATGGTTTTAAACTTAAAATATCTTTGCATTCGTTGCATGTTGCTTTATAGGTGCTATTGCCTTTTTCAAAGTGGTGCCAATAACACTGTTGTTTTTACAGACCGACATAATTGTTTATAAGCCCAGTCAAACAAAGATGCAGTATTTTCATCACTATTACACAATACACTATTTAAAATCACTGATGTTTATTAGTTTATTAAGTACTTTGTTATAAACTAATCTATACTAATATGATAAAGCTGAAGAGTTTGTTTGTTTGTTTGTTTGAACGCGCTAATCTCAGGAACTACTGGTTCGAATTTAAAAATTATTCTTGGTTTAAATAGACCATTTATCGAGGAAGGCTTTAGGCTATATATCATCACGCTTAAGCCAATAGGAGCGGAGCAGCGATAAATAATGTTTTAAAATCGGGGATTCCACGGGGACGAAGTCGCGGGCAGCAGCTAGTTTATAATAATAGGCTATAACACTTAGCGAACGTATGAACGGCAAAAGTAATGCGAAAGTTTACTATTTCACCTCCTTGACCGACATATTACGCATTTCAATAGACTAAAAAATTCTAAAAAAAAAAAAAAAAAAAAAAAAAAAAAAAAAAAAAAAAAAAAAAAATTGATTGAGTCAGGCGTTACTTTGCGGAAATCCATTTTAACTTTGAAAATGAAAACAAAATATCTAGTTTGCTAAAAAATTCTGCAATGTGGCTCGACATTGCAGAATTTTTCTTTTCTACTACAAATTTTACAAATTACATAAGTGGGGATTGAGTGCCCAGACTATCAGGTTCTTGTTTTTTTTAATTATAAAAAGTTTTTTTTCGATTGTATTGTTGGCACTTGCTGACGCCAATCTAAATTTCATTGTGGTTGATGTAGGTGCTTACGGCAGGGACAGTGTCATTTTCAAAAGATCAAAACTAATACGATTGAGAAGAAAAAACATTAAAGGAGATAGCCAGTATTGGGCTAAAGTATGTACAGAAACGATATGTATATAAAAAAGACTAGATTTTTTACTGATTAAAAATAACATGTAACAATAATAACATTCTACCGGAATGAGCTAAAAATTATAATTTAAAATATGGTTTTTAATTGAATCTATCTATACTTAATATTATAAAGCTGAAGAGTTTGTTTGTTTGGTTGTTTATTTGTTTGTTTGTTTGTTTGTTTGAACGCGCTAATCTCAGGAACTACTGGTTCGAATTGAAAAATTCTTTTTGGGTTGAATAGACCATTTATCGAGGAAGGCTTTAGGCTATATATCATCACGCTTAAGCCAATAGGAGCGGAGCAGCGATAAAGAATGTTTTAAAATCGGGGATTCCACGGGGACGAAGTCGCGGGCAGCAGCTAGTGTAGTTCTAAAACTAGCTCCGTAAACAAGCTGTCAGGTCATTTTAAGTTCGTTCTAAAACTAGTAGTTATAAAGAAGTTATTTAAAAAAAACGATATCTATTTTGTTTTAGCATTTATCATGAACATAACAATCATTTATAAAAGAAAAAGGACATTTGATGAAATTATTGTTGTTTTAGTAATAGTTATTTATTTATATAACAATAACATCGTTCAAAATGGAGTATCGGGCGACTGTTTCAAAACGAAAAAATATCGTTTGTCAAAATGTCAATGTCACGTCACTCCCGTCAAGTCCCGTCATTCGTTTTCGTACTCGTGCGCTTACGAATGTGTTTACTCGATTTCTGCTATTTTTCTGACGATTTTGGATTGATTTTACGGACTTGGACACTGATTTTGCTTATAGACTGGATAATGGTGAATTGCGTGAGTTGTGGTATCGCTACTAATCGTAGCAACGCTACTGGAAGTGTGCCTTTACATGATGAAGTCAGTTGTTTCCATAATAATAATTTTGTTCCTAATGCCCATAGAATTTTGAAAAAAATCATTCTTATATGAATATGTATGTGTTTTATCTATTAAATAACACATAAATGATTACTGTTCACATTTGGCCCAACGATGTATGATTTCTGGCGATCTCCTTTACCAGTTAATAGAGAACTACCTAACACACATGAAAGAAAGCTCTCATTTGTAATAGTAGGCGATGAAGCGTTTGCTCTTGACAAACATTTAATGAGACCATGTCCAGGTAATAATTTAACCAGAGAAAAACGCACATTTAACTATCGTCTCAGCAGAGTATCATTCTGCCATGAAGGTGTGTAAAATGTACATTTGGTCTTTGGTGTAATAAAGGATCAATTTTTTAACACGACTTAGAATCTATGTAAATCATTAGAATCATCATATCAGAATATCACTAATGCCACTAATGTAAGGCAAAAGTTCACGGAATATTTTAACTTACACCCGACCGATGTTAGGCTGTACGCTATGACGCGACGTAATTTCTGTATAGTGTAGTCAGTAATTCAAAAAGCATTGCAGGCGTAATTGTGCTGAACTTCGGTCGCGGCATAGTGTGTTAAGACACTAAAAAAACAGATCGTTCATTCAACGCCCACCACTACTAGCGTATGAAACGTATGGAGGTTTGGCACCGAGATCATGCCTAAACTTATTTGTTTCAATGATATTTGAGCAATGAATCCGGATTCAATCTTTTGGTAAGGTGGTCGGCACGGTATGACGTGTTAGTGAAATAGCAGCTATAATAGTAGCTATATTACAAATAAGTGTAAACGAACGCGTCGGGTCAAGTTTAAATATCCAATACAGTAACGAAAAGGCAACACAGTAACACAAGATTAGAGTTGCCAGATAGTAACTTATCAAATCCAGGACAATTCTAGAAAAACAATGTCGGGTCGTGGCCATAGTAGAAAATATCATATATTTTTTATTTTCAAAGGATCCATATTTGAAAAGAAAAATGCCACTTATTTTCAAATACAGTGAAACCTGTATAACTGGGACCTTAAGGGACCTGCATTTTGTCTCACTTAAAGAGGTGTTCCACTTACCCAGTGTCTCAGATATCCAGGTATAAATAGACATCTGTCTCATTTACAGAGGGTTCCATCCACATAATGTAGGTACACAAAATATAGTCCCAATAAAAGAGATAAATTACACTCGCTGTCTCGATTATAGAGGTGCTTGTGACGAATAAAATCGAAAAAATTAATCCCTAAAATATAGTCTCAGTAAAATAGGTAAAATATACTCACTGTTTCAATAATAGAGGTAATTATGACGATAAAATGGAAAGAACCAATCCCAGATATAGAGCCAAACCACACGGGCGGTGCGGCGCCGCACCGCAAGCCATTTCGCCGCGCTGGCGACCACACGGGCAGAGCGGCGTCGCAACGTTCTACGGAGCCGCGGCGGTGCCGCAGCGGCGGCAAAATGAGAGGTTGCTCATCGCTACGTACGACAGTCTGTAATAACAATGGATCGGGAAAGACGTGTGCTACTGCTCTTATTACTTCGCCACCGAAGAAATCGACGTAGAATCATACGAAAACACTGGATTAGTCCATTTATAGCCTTGAGGAATAGTGACGGACTTTTTTTCTTTAAAGAATATCAAGAGTTAGTTTTAGACGAAAAGAGGTTTTACAATTTTTTTCGAATGAGTGTATCCACTTTTGAAAGTTTATTGCAATCCTTAGAGCCACATATACGGAAACAGTATACTAATATGAGGAATCCAGTGGAGCCAATAGAAATGATGGGAATCACTTTGAGGTAAGTAATGAAAATCTTTTATTTTTTCCACTTGCTTTATTCTCGAGTTAAGTACAAATGGTGTAACACACACGACTTTATTTTATATACCTATTGTAATAGATTTTCAAATCAACTTCAGGGCAATATTATCACTTACAAGCTTGCAAAATCATATTCAATCTCTTCGCTATTTTGAGACACTTCAGAACCTTGATTTGGAGATTGAAATACATCAGAATTTGAGTTTATTGAACTGTACGTACCCGTACTTTGGTAATTTCGGGTTTGATACCCGTGTGATAATTGCTCTTCAAACGCAAAGGACGATTGTGGAGTCGTTTGTCCATAGCGCATTTCCGTGATTAGTTGTAAAACTTTACTTTGGAAAGTGAGGGTCTGAAGTTCGGTAAAATCTTCTATAGACGGCAGTATGCCTTTAAAAAAGGACAAGTGGCGATTCTCCTTCTCCTTAGGAGCTGTTAATGCATCTAATGTATGTTTTTCAAAATCATCCAATTGTAATGTTCTCTTCCGGGTGACAGGAACATAGCGGGACGGCCCAGGTACAGGCACATCATCTGTAGAACTCATGGTTGATTCATCAGCTAAGTTTAAACTATCGTCCGTGGCATTCTGTGCTATTTTGGTTAAAAATAATAGCTGATTGTAATAATGATATTTTGTAAGCTTTTTAGCGGCTGAGCCGGATCTCGAGGCTTCTTTAAATTTTTTTAAATGTTTGAAAAAGGTGTCCTTGACATTTTTCCACTTTTTCACAACAGTATTACCTGAAATGAAAATCAAATATTAAATGTATATTTGTAGGTTTATCGCTACTTTTTTTTAAGATCCTATAGATGCGTAACTAGAGCCTTAAATCGAAAACTTCAGAAATGCATTTCATAAATATAAGGGAAAATATTTCCGAATAAACATGGCTCGTCGGTCAAATAGGAAAAAAATTAGCACTCCCAGACTGATGGCGGATTATGCATGAGAAGGCAAAATATTTTTTTCTTATTTCGAATCATATTTTTTTGGGAAAAATAAAATGTATTTGAATCACCTCTTAAAAGTGACTACAAACTAACACCAGTATGTGGTCACTTTCAAGGGGTGATTCAAAAACATATACACTACAGGCCAAAAGTTTAAGACCACCTTAATTTAAGTAGGAAAATAAAGTAAAACACCAATAAAATATTAAATGTTTAATTAACCAGTTTAATTATATAATCAGTTAGTGTTTATGGACAAATTGTAATGTAAAGCATAAAGAAATATTAACAATACATGCTAAAAAAGGCTGTAGTTAGCTAAACTGATGTTTCATCAAAAAATCCTCCTTTACTTTGTATGACTTTTTTCACAAGTCTCGGCATACGAGCTATCAATTTGTTGATGGTGTCATGTGATATATTGCTCCAACTTTCGCATAAAGCATTCCACATTTCTTCTTGCGAGGATGGGCCACGATTACGGACGTTCCTGTCAAGGTCTTCCCACAAAAGTTCAATAGGATTGAGATCCCGGCTCTGAGGTGGCCAAACCATGTTTTTTAACACCCCTTGGGCCTCTTTCTCTTCTAAATATCCTCTGCATAATTTGGAGCTATGCTTTGGATCATTATCTCGTTGGAAAATGAATCCGTGTCCAATTAATCGCAAGCCGGAAGGAACGGCGTTTTGTTCTAAAATGTTTTTGTACTGTTCCTTTTTCATAATTCCTTCAATTTTGATCAAATCGCCAGTTCCTTGGCTAGAGAAGCAACCCCAGACCATAATTGAGCCACCGCCATGCTTGACTGTTGGGACTACACAGTCTGGCATCATCTTTTCTTGAGCATTTCGTCTCACGTAAATTCTTCGTTTTGAACTGAATAGTTCAAACTTGGATTCATCGGTCCAAAGAACTTTTTTAAAATCTTTTTCAGTCCAATCTCGATGGGCAAGAGCCCACTGCATCCGCTTTTTCTTATTTTGTGGCCTTAGCAGAGGTTTTCGAACGGCGACGCGACCATACAACTTTGCATCTCTTAGTCGCCGTTTCACTGTAGTCAATGATAAAGGTTTAACTCGGGTTTTGTTTACTTCAACGCGGATTTCTGGTGCTGTTAAGCGTCTATTTCGCTTACTAATAACAACAATGAAATTATCTTCACTAGACGTGGTAGCTCTCGGCCTTCCCGAGCGTGGACGATCTTGAAAACTGCCTGTCTCCCTGTATCGAGTTATTGTGCTATGAACACCTGTCTTCGATAACTTCAGTTGTGAAGCAATCTCACGTTCGGATTTGCCTTCATTATGTAAAACAACGATGGCAGAACGCACTTCACTACTAATTTCGTGTGCTTTTCCCATTTTAAGACGTCTTTACTGTAGAAACCACAAGTTTAGACTAACTGAGATTGTTTGTGAACAAACCCAAGTAAACTCAGGTAAAAATAAATTGAAACTACGTGTTTTCAGAAGCTAAATAATCCTTAATATTGACCAATGCGAAACAAAAGCAAAGTAATAAGTAATGAGCACACAATAAACACATTATTACGACTCTACCACCTGACCCTAGCGCAGCGTTTGTCGGTGAATGAAAACAATAGATGTTTATTGTCCAATAAGTGGAAAGTAAACAAAAGAATGAATTCTTTAAATATTCTATATTAACAATATGCAGGTGTGCATTTCTTTTATATATCTTAAGGGATTTTATTACAATTGATAGATAATTATACTGCTTAAGTGCGGTCTTAAACTTTTGGCCGGCAGTGTATATTTTTTAAAGCATCTACCCCTGAGTGAGTATTGTTTTATATATCTTTTATTCAATAATCTTAAAATGTTTTTGTTACAGGTACCTGGGAAGCGGAAATACGATTCAAGATTTAGAATTCAAATTTAAACGGGGGAAATCTACGATTGCATGTATAATATTGAGAGTATGCGAAGCTATATGGAAACATCTTCTTTGTGACAACATCCCTGAACTAACAACAGCCCGATTCCAAAAAATAGCTTCTGATTTTGATGTCAGAACAAATTTTCCTCATTGCATCGGGGCCATCGACGGAAAGCATATACGCATGTGTAATCCTGCTAATAGTGGCTCCCTCTTTTTTAATTACAAATCTTTTTTTTCTATGGTGTTGCTAGCTGTTGTGGACTCTAACTATAAATTTACTTTTGTCGACATTGGCGCATACGGAAAAGAGTGCGATTCAACTGTTTTTCAAAACTCAAAACTGTACGAGTTAATGATTTGCGAGAAGCTGCCATTGCCTGATCCCCAGCCACTATGTGGTTTTAATAGACCAATCCCATATGTGTTAGTGGGTGACGAAGCTTTTGGATTAAGCAAACATGTTATGCGTCCTTATGGTGGTAAAAATCTCGATGTAAAACAAAAGGTATTCAATTATCGTCTTAGCAGGGCAAGAAGATATGTCGAATGTGCTTTTGGAATCATGGCAAACAAATGGCGCATTTTTCACAGACCGATAAACGTATCCTATGATTTTGCTACTGCCATTGTAAAAGCATGTTGTGTCCTACACAATTTTGTGGCCGATCGGGAAGGTGTTCGTCAAAAAGATAAATTGGCGATAATTTGTGATGAGTTTCACTCTCTCCAACCCCAAAATGAAGAATTGACAGCAGCTAACGGTATCAGAGATGAATTTGGAAACTATTTTATGAGCATCACAGGATCTTTGAAGTGGCAATTAAAGAAAATTTAGTCATGTTACTAGTATGCTAGTATGAAGAAAAATAAGGACTCACCAATTTTGTTCTTTCGATCGGGAGCGTAGCTATCATATTCTGGAAATAATTTTTTTGTAACTTCTGCCCATGCTTTCGCTTTTAAATTATTGTTTTTAAAATCCACATGAAACTTATCCCACAGTACTTCCCGTTCTTGAACTAAAGAAATGAGGTAGTCCATGTCAATATTTTCCTCACTGGTACTCATTTTGATAGGTACAGGTTACGTAATCGTACTTAATCCAGCATGTGTCCTTCCCTATGCTGCGCAAACAAACAACTGCGAGCGGCGCCGCTCCGGCTCCGCTCTGTTTACACCCCTCCCCGCCTCGTCTCGATTCCGGTGCGCGCGCGGCGCGGTGCCGGAGCACACCGCACGGCGCCATGTGGCTACAATGCATTTTTGTATGTAGAAAACCGCAGCGGCGCCGCTCAGGCGCCGCGCCGCAGCCGCGCCGCCCGTGTGGTCGGGCCCTATTCCCACTAACAGAGGTAATTCATTGCTAAAGTGTCGGGACTTAAGCAAGAGTTCCAGCCATGGAGGTTGCTCACTTACCCAGGTCCCACTTAACCAAGTTTTACTGACATACTTTTATTACATAGATATGTACTTAGTAGGTAATTAACTCCAGTTATAATTCTAAGACGAAGCACTGGTAGTAAATCAACACGTTAAACTATTATAGAATTGAGCACTTAGCTTAAATTAGCAAATTTAAACTTCGGTCGACACTGAAAACTACATTACAAATTAAATATTAATAATCTGAAGAAAAAAAAAACAATAATGAGATACTACCATAAAAAATCTTAAAACAATACATTCCTAATGGTGGCGCTGTGGGCTTATTTAGCTCTTAAAGTGGACTGTAATTTAATAATCAAACAAAAGACAACACGCTTGGCGAGAGGAGACATATAGGCTGCAAGGATTATACGGAAATGGATACACAAACCTCTAATCGAAGCCACGTGTTTGTAGACACCGGCGCCGATGTAATTCTGCTTCAAACTTGCCGTTATCAGTCTCCACAAATCGTCACACTGAACACAAACACTATTAGGTTGTAGGAAATGCGGCCGATACAAAGTTATCGATTGTTTTTGTTCACAACGGTCAGACGCCAAACATGTGTCCACGCGATAAATGTCAAATCGGAACTAATTGTCGAAAAAGGCTAGCGTCCCGGCGTCGCATACGCTCGCAGGGCTGTGCGGGGGGTCAGGGGAGTAGGAAGGCGTGTGTCCGTACACATATGAATGTTAGCGCAACCACCTCACTTAAAAAACATTCAGTAAGTGTTTAGAAACAGAAATTGTTTTGGTACATAAAATAAACTTTAACCAATTTGAGCACCTCCTCATAATATTTTGTTAAGCTTTGGTAGGAAATCAGTACAAACTTTTCATAAAATTAAAAAAAATACTTCTTATAAAAATAAAACGGCGAACAAATAATTTTTTTTTTAATATTTTTCACTGGATTTTGCCATATTATTAGTTTTTCTCCATCAGAGCTTTGCAAGACTGATAGAATTTCTAAGCAAGACACGGCAAAATTTATACGAGTCCGGTTTCGCTCTTTAGTCCATAAACTATTCAATAGGCTAAAATATTATTTCGCAAAAGGCATTGCTTGTTGGAATAGAAAGATTCGTTCTTTCTATTTCTATACCAACAGTTTTTTTATACCAACAAATTTCTTTAAATTATCGAAATTTGTGGACGTGTTATGAAGAAATAGGCCCATATTTCGTCATTTGGCAAGTCTTTCGGAAGCTCCCTATATACCTTTTCAGACAAACTGCAACTGCAAACTCAGTGTAAAGGGTGTCAATATTAACAGCGTCCTCTATATTCAATATCATGGGCAATTCGGAAAGCACTTCTCAAGTCAATTTTAATTCCTGTGGTTTGAGAGCCAAAAGTTCAAACTTTTTGTAGATTCCATCGCTACCAATATCACACCTTTCTTCTAGATATTTTAAAGCTCCTTGTAGAAAAAATTGCACCTGTCCTGTAAATTGAACTCTTTCTTCTTCAACAAGTTTTCTGAAGATGATCTGACTTTGCTCCCAAAAAAGTTATCAGCCATTCTACTTTTTAATTGGTCGTGAAGACTTCGCATGGCATGATCAATGTCCAAAATAGTGAAGCTCTCACTTTCATCAATATCACTTTTGTAAATTCTGGCAACATATTGCTCAGGAAGAAAAGGTAACAGTAATTTTTACCTTTTTTACATACTTCATCATAATTTATATAATCAGTACTACAACAACCTTCTGAAATAAAATCCCATAGCACTTTGTGGCACTTGTCTCGACCTTTTGCTAAAAAATAATGTTTAACAGCAGGCCAACTCCGAATAAAGCGATCTATAGCTGGTAAAAGTGACAACCATCTTGCAGGTACATGTCTTAGCAGCTTCTTATACTCTGTTTGAGCAAACTCACATTCTTTCAACTTTTTGTTTTTAATGCTGATGACCTGAATTCACTATAATTTTTTATGACGATGCTTTCTATGTCAACATCAAGGCCTTTCATTGCATATTTAACACAATTATTTATAACGTGACAAAAACAATTATTTTAAAAATATGATTATTTTCTTCTTTTAATTTCTAAAATACAGAATTATGGTCACCGTAATTAACAGAAGCATTATCTGCAGATAATGCTCCTGTTACAGTTGCTGTTGCTATGCATACAGTGCACTTTATGCATTTATTTGATCCATGCTGAGATTAGAGTCAGTGGTACTTTTTTAAGGCATTTGTATACAGGGTTATTTGAAAACACCAACAATCTCTTAAGAGGTCATTGTACTCATCATTGTGAACAACATTTACTATGGGAACAAACCTGAAACCGCGAAAAAAACGTCAGCCGTTCCCTAAATTTTGATGAGTTTTACGAACATAAATGTGTGCATAAGCTGATTTTTTTTAAAATATTGAATGGCATAGGGAAATGTTTTTAAATTACTAACATTTGATGCATCTGCGGCTACGGAAAAATAATAACATTCTATTAATTGAGAGATCTCTTTTTCTTGTGAATAGGGTCCTAAAACATTGCGTGTTATTGCCGATGTTTTTGTTCGTCCACATGTCATTTTTACTGCTATTTGACTATCTGGAATAAATAACAGAGTTGTGTCCCAACCCTTGAAACAAGTTGCGTCTAGTATAAACATGTTCATTTAAGTTTTTTTACTATAAATATGCCAAGTTTTTATTGTAAATGCGTGCAGGTCAATAGTTATTGGACTTCAAGTGAAAAAAAAAGTTTTTATTTTAAATAATGCTTTAATCATACTTAATTACATTATGTGCCACATGTAAACATTATTATTACATTTATAATAATTGTACAGTAATCACATTACAGTTATTAAATTTTTTGACCGTTATTAATAACCGCACATTTGAAAATATATAAATAACAAAGGAAATAATACAATTTTGAAAATTGTATTTCCACTCCTCCACTCGCAGCTTGTACCGACGTATACAAGCTTGTCGTATTGATTGTCATTCGGATAGCATAACTAGCTATCCTTTCTTAGTGGAATCATATATTTCTTGTCTTTTGCATGGGACAACGAGTGATGACATGGATAGCAGAAAGTGGGCGTTCACACAGAAAAGGGTGTATAGGTGAGTATCGTGGTTTAGTTCTCCACATTTCGCAACGTCTCCTCATGTCCAACACTGCTAGAGTCATCAGGCTCTATAACGGATGAGACGCTTTGAGACGTATTTAATGGTGAAGGTTCGCGGAAAGTGTCAAAACTGCTCTCATTAGCTGTTGCATAATCTTTAATCCCAACATTGGATAAATCTGTAGAAAGATTATACTGATAATGGACACTGGACAGCACTCATATTCAGCATTTCCAACTCAGCATTGGAAAGTGCCTGCGGTTCAAGTTCTTGATTTGTGGAGTGAGGTACATCGGTCATGTCACTGTTAGCGTTGGAAAGAGCGTCGTCCTGGATCATTTCAGTCCATCTCCGTTGGGCAAGCGTATTATTAGTAAAAACAAGACTTCCCCCCGTACACTCATCTACCAGTTCATCCTCATCACGAGAATCCAAGATATTCCATCGCTCCTCTAGGTCAATTTCTTCGGAACTGAATTCGTACTTGTGTTCTTCATCGTCGAGAGTATATTTCAACATAGTCTGTTTCTCTTCACTGTTCAGTCCTAGAAATCTTTTATAGGCGTAGTCGGCATAGGTTTGAGTGTCGGGCGTAGGGGCTCTGAGGAAGCAGTGTCTTATAATGAAGGTTTGAGGACTCAGACTGTCATGATCCCTAGCTTGGTGATAGGCGCCGAGCATTTCCGCGCTCAGCCGCCCATGAAATATCAAGATAGCGAAGTGTGCAACAGTCGTTGCTAGCCCGGTTGAAATGGAGGATAGATTAACTAAATCTTCGACTATTTGGCTAAGTACAACAATTAATGACTTGCCATCGTTAACTCTTCGCTCTTTGAGGCATGCGGAAAACGCTCTTTGACATTGTTTCCAATTGCGAGCACGGAGCACTCGCGCGTGCGTGTCCAACATTCCTAATAGAGTCGCAGTCTGTCGCCCAGTAAGGTGAAGAGTTCTCGGTGGTTCTCCCTCCACCAGTTTCACTCGCACTGGGAGACTTATATTCGCATATGGAGAGGTAAGGAACGAATGTTGACCAAAGGTGCGCAAAATTCCCGGCTGGTTGGCTGTACCGTTGCTCAGGTCTTCACAACTCCCGATTCTGACAGTTGTACGCATATCAGGTCAGCTGATGCAGTCAGAAAAGGCGTCAGCAATATTGAATATGTACTCAAAAGCGACGTCCTCTCTCAACTCACGAAGGTACTTATAAACGCAATCCTGGCAGGTGGCTTGTAATAACCATGTTTTAATCATCGCAGCGCTCGCTCTAAGCCTTTCACGCTCGCTCTAAGCCTTTCAAGGAAATAATACAATTTTGAAAAATTGTATTTCCACTCCTCCACTCGCAGCTTGTACCGACGTATACGGTTTGCCCATGCATAGATTTTCTGCTTCAGGAAGTCGATACGCTCTGTGACGCGGGACAGATAATCTCGAGGACTTATGTCAGTCCCCGAGAACGCCCGTCTCAAAAAGCGCATCGCTCTACGAAGAGTGTTGCCCTCCCTGAAGTAGATAAGTTTGCCAATGAGTGCTCTAGCCTCACCGATACGACGCTCAATCCTGCACTGCCAAGCTGGTACAGCTGGTCGTGAAGCTCTGTCATTGTTCGGAAATTTGACATGAGCTACACGACATGCCGCTGCAGCCGCACAGTTTGAGTGGGTATCGGCCAGGTTTTCGCTGCTATCAAAACAATTTGCTAGCTGCGAATCTAGAGCACCCATCAGCACCCTGTTTTTCTTATGCATAGGCAAACGAGTTAGACGAGGTCTAAGCTCAGGCGGTGTGGAGCGGTACTCTCGAAAAGCATCCTCCAAAGCGCTCCTCAATTGCTCATTGCATTGGGTACTCACGGAAATAGTCCCGTCGTCAACATCTTCACTTACATTGTCGGGTCGCGGTGAAATACTGGGTTGTATTTGCACCGCGGCCGGTGGCGAAGCAGGTCAGACGCGGCTAATCCGCGATTCCAGACGCAGTCTATCAAGCGCGGCGTCGTTCAACATACGGTTACGCTGGATGACCCGCACCTGATCCGATAATCGTTGGGCTGAAACGTTGACAGCTGGCTCAAGTACCTGAAACAGAGAGAGCATCCGACCACGGTACGCAGTCAGGTTAGTTCCCCCCTCTGTAGCCCCAAAGTATGAGCGCATGACATTTTCATTAATGGAATGTGTCCATCGCATGCGCTGCACTCTTCTACCGGTAGCGTGAACCCTGTCAGAAGCCGGCGGGCCTCGAGGTCCCAAGCTGGTCGGTGGTCGGCCTCGACCGCGCCGACGCGCAGGTGGTGGTGTCATCGGCGGCGAGAAGTATTCGTCGCTCGAGCTCGACGCAACTGCAGCTACCGGAATCTCTGGACTCACGGGTGGCGTAGGTCCCGGAGGCTGCGAGGCGGAGCTGAGCGACGAACCCAAAGATGTTGTTGGTGCGATTTGTGCTCGAGTCTGGCTTCTTGTCAACATGTCATACTTCGTTCAATTCTGCTTTACATTAAAAATTTTGGGTTTCATATGATAAATCTGCTGTAGTGTTTTTTTTTTTACTTTTTCTTCGATGTATCTTGTATTTTAAACATCTTGTAGCTTGATATTTTATGAAATTTATATTTAAAGATATGGGATGAAAATTTACGTGACCGCCAACTTGACAGCCAGACCACAGATTATAATTATTTCCTTTATTCATTATACTTACCTACTAGTTTACATTTTTAAATATATCTTTAAAAAACCCATAAAAAAACATTTAAAAATATAAAAAAAGTAGTGGTCCGCCGGTATCGGGAGCAGGGTCCAAGCTACCGGTGGTTAGGGCTCCAGAGAAAGGAACCTCCTCACAATACAAGCCGTATCAAGGAGTACTGCCTTCTGTATCAGGCCCTTTAACCAACCGTGTATCGCCAGCTTCGACAGATGGTCGTCGAAGCTTTTGGCCATTAGGCCATTGGCCGTAACTACAATCGGCACAATGACAGCGGAGACCACATTCCACATATCGACAACCTCGTGAGCTAAGTAAAGATACTTGATTTGTTTCTCTTTCTCAGCTTTCACTAGGTTCTCGTCATGTGGGATGGTGACATCGATTATCATTGTGCGGCGCGCTAATCGGTCTATCACTACTATATCAGGCTTATTGGCAACAATAGTCCTATCAGTGATGATAGACCGATCCCAGTACAACGTGACATGGCCATACTCGAGAACTGGGTCGGGCACATACTTGTAATACGGTACCTCAGAATCCACGAGTTTGTATTTCAAAGCAAGTTGCTGATGGATAATCCTGGCTACTTGGTTGTGCATGTGCAAGTACTCGCCGTTAGCCAGACGAGAACAATCAGAGATAATATGTCTGATGGACTCACCCGGACGGTGGCATGCCCGACACACGTCAACCGTCCCGTCCTTCATAATATGCCTCCGGTAGTTGTTCGTTAGGATAACTTCGTCCATAATTGCACATACAAAACCTTTAGTTTCTCCGAAAAGATCACCGAAACGTAGCCAGGCCACGGACGCTGAGAAATCTACATCGGACCCATAGGCCTCTTACGCACTAGCGGTTGGCCGCCTAGGCGGTTCGTTTGAGCGGTTTTAAAATCAGTCACGGGAAAAAACCGCAGGTGCGGCCGCTTGTATTAGTTTTCTAGGGGCACAAATTCACGCGATAAAAAACCACAGCGGTTTAACCGTAGTGCGGCCCAGGCCTAAAGCGGTTGGACCGCTTGAAGGCGTGTTTTGTCTAGTAAAGAAATGGACGCCGTCGAGGTAGCTTGTGTTATCTCATTACCGACGATCGTGGGTGATGAATTCGATATGGAGTAAGCAGTGTACGGACCCGTCTATCCAGGGCGTCAAGTTCCGTTTGAGTCCATTTGAGTACGCCGCACATACGGTTATTTTGACAATCTACGCGGCCAAAATTATTTTATGTTCTTATTCTTTTCTAAAGTATAGAACTTAGTAGAAAAAACGCTTTGGTGATTTATAAAGAGGTTTTATTATTAAATATTCAGTATATAATATTTACCAGAAGTAAATGTAAAAAAAAAGATATATCTGTCGAGTTACCTTCATTATTATTACTTTTCTTCCTCGCTCTCTGAAGAATCAACATTGGGTTCCCCAGGCATGATAAGCGCGATAGTTTCTTGCAAAAAACACTGCATTTTTCTTCTTTTTAAGCTTCTCATACTACTTATAAGAGGGTCTGATGTCAAAAGCAACCGATTCAAAATATCTCTGTTGCAGTTTTCTCTTGAAAATTTTCGAGCAAAATCCTGGCGATATAATCTAAAATGTTATTACGCGCTTCTGCAGCCTCTTCTGGTAGCTGCCCAATAGGTAACAGCGCGTTTTTTTTATGATCACTGCACCATGAATTAAAATGTTGTGCATTGTTGGAGTCATTGGGTGCCAAGGGTATAAATCGACATATAAGCGGCAGTATCCAAAACGTATTTGTCGTATTTTTTCGAATCAATTATATGGCCGCTCGAAATAGTTTTTAGAGTGACCTTTAGTCTGTATATTAGGTCATAATTTATGCTTGTTATGTCAGATGCCAATTTAGGATCTTTAAAAAATCTACTTGTGTTGCCATCGTTGGTATTGCCAAAATTTGCCTTTGGTATGGCCACCAATAATCCAGTTTCTTCGCGAACTCTTTTCTGGATTTCGAGTTTTTTTTCGTGTTCCAATTTTTTTTCGTTTTCTGTCTTCCTCTCTCTATACTTTTTTACTGGCAGTTTATAAGCCAAATGGAGAATGCTTTCGAATAGACGAATCCGAGCGTGTAAAATTGAGAGTCCAAACTCGATAGCCTCGGGATTTATTTGTCTTTGGTTATCAATCTTGTCGAAGTCCTTAGAAGTTGCACCACATATGTAGCATCGACTTTTAGATTACGTGCCAGTGGCCGCGTTGCAGACCTTGCTATCCACCATTGTCATGACAAATACATGAGAGACCGAGTACTTGTTCCCATTTATGTTAACTTCTGTGGCGCTTGGCGAATCAGAAGATTTTTTCACGAAGTTGATTTCTTCTTCCGTTACATCTGTATTTTCTTTAACAAACCGGAATCTTATAGGGCGGCAAAATCGCGGAGAAGAAGGTGTTGGGTTTTCCCATACAAGTTTTTTCACCTTCACGGCCAGAAACTAATTGTAGAGGCACGGAACAGCTTTGAAATATGTTGGCATCAGAGTCTGCATCATTTGCAAACTTTTGTTTGAACTGTGATTGGTGTGAGCCATCACATCCCCATTTGGAAATTAATTTTAAGCTCTCTCGTTCTTGTTCTTTTAATGTTGTTAGAACCTCTTCTAGGTAAATAGATAAACGCCTAACTGTATGGTCAACCAAAGGTTGCAAATCGGTTTCAGCATAGGTACTTGTCACTCTGCATGATTCTGGGGGCGGATAACATTCTTGTTTCGCTTTCTGTAACAGAGTATAACAAGGTAAGAACTTCTTGTTAGTATTTCTTACTATTTCGTATTGTCGACGAGTTAGATTGGCTTCGACAAACATGGACAATGCTTGTATTGGAGTAAGTGATTGTTCGGTCTAAAGCAACCGAACACTTGCTAACGCAGCAGTTTACAACAACCATTGTACTTGTATCGAAGTGACAATTTTATTAATACTTTAACATCAGTGCATTATCAACCATCAAACAGATCGGGTGCATTCAAAAACATTTAACATAACATTTTAATTTAAGACAATTAACACTAAACTTTAAGAACATTTAATAAACTCTTTAAAACCAAATCCAATCAGTGCTTTAATATTACCTACGACCTTGCACCCCGCACATAATGGTCCTTCGAGCCGGATCGCGCGCGTTTCGAAAAGTAATCGCGAGTGTTGCGTATACAACAGTGTGGTGTGTTGTGGACTAAGGTGGTATTCTGAACTGTTTGGTGACTGGACTACGCTCCTGACCTAAGGAGAACATCAACGGTGGTATAACAGCAGCCCACAAGTAAGATCTTTCCATTATTTTCTTAACCTTGGGAGATTTTACGTTTTTAAACAACGAGCAAAATGATCGGGGTTAATTTGAAGAAGACAGGTGTCCAAAAACGAACCTTCGAATACTTGAAAAAGTGTTTGAGCAATTTAGAGGAATACTGGAAGGAGTATCAATTTAACCACGATCGCCTTTCAACAGAAGTAAGTAAGTCGCATGTATACTTCACGAAACAAGAGTACGAGAAAACAAGCAAGTCGTACCAAGCGGTCAAAACGCTGATCAACCAGATGCATCAACAACTGCTGGAAGCTCCATCTAAAAGTGATGAGCAGGAGTCTGGAGAGGAACAGCAACCGGGAGAACAAGGTCCACCTACGGAGTTGGGTAAAGAAACCCGTCGTGCTTGGATGGTAAATCAGGGTACAAACAGCAAACTCAACGAGATGCTTCGCAAGCAGGTAGCTAATTTTAAGGCTTTCCAAAGAACGGTCTCTACCATCAACTTGGAACTAATATCCGACAAATGGGAATTTGAAGACGTCCTCAAAACTCTGCAATCTAGGTGGATAGCAGTCGATACTCTGCATTGGGAAATCGATTCTGAATTAAGTGAAGAAAATGGAGAGTATGAAAAAACATTCTTGAGTCATGAAAAACAATACAACACTCTGAAAAAAGCGATTAATTCTAAAATGTGGTCTGTGGCTCATAGAGAAAAAACTACACCTATACTAGATATACCCGCTTTTAGCGGTAATTACAACCAGTGGACGTGCTTCAAAGATTTATTTCAAGAAGCAATACATAACAATCCGTCGCTTTCAAGCGCCCAAAAAATGCAGTTTTTAAAAGGAAAAATCAAAGGGGAAGCTGAACGGCTCATTCAACATTTACCAATCAGCGCAGATAACTATTCCATATGCTGGGATATTCTACAACATCGATACAATAACAAAAGAGCTATATTCTCTTCTCACATGAACATTCTTCTAGGACTGCCCAACATGCAACAGCAGTCCTTACAACAGATCAAAAGACTGCATGACACAACATTAGAATGCCTGAATGCCGTCCGCAATTTAGACATTGATACAACATCGTGGGATCCAATGGTGGTATACATCCTATCCCAAAAACTAGACTCTGACACGTATACCGATTACATAGAGTCTTTAAAAAATTCGCGCGAGCTACCTGTACTTCAAGAATTTCTGGATTTTCTGGAGACTAAGTTCATCAGTTTGGAGTCAGCTCGTCGCAAACAAGATAACCCCCCACAAAAAGGGTTTCACAATCAACAGCATACCTCAACAGGTTTCAAAAAACATAACAACGGTGGGAATAATGGAACCTTGAAAAAGACACTGCACGTGTCGAAGTTCAAATGTCCACATTGCAGTGGCGAACATGGCCTCTACAATTGCAAAACTTTCTTGGAACTGCCCGCTGAACAAAAACTTACTACTACACAAAAATTGCAGGTGTGCATTAATTGTTTATTTAGCCATAACGGCAACCAGTGTACTTCAACAAAACGATGCCGCAAATGTACAGCTAATCATAATACTATATTACATGACGCTTTTTCAAGGCAGACGGGTTCTCAATTGTCTAAACATACTGAACCGACAGTCAGAGTTTCTAATGCGTCGCAAAACAGTAACGCAGAGATTTTGCTTACAACTGCTCTCGTGAAAGTCATGGCAGCCGACGGGACTTATCATAACATGCGTGCTCTTATTGACCAGGGTTCGCAAATATCTTTAATAACCGAAAAAGCCGCTCAGTTATTGAAAATAAAACGCCAAAAATGCAAAGGGGTTATTCTAGGCGTAGGCGCAAAGGAGAATAACTGTAAGGGATTAGTTCACATAACATGCAAGTCTATGAATAGTGATTACACTTTTACAACAGAGGCCATGATTATGAACAATTTAATCAAAAATCTCCCCAACCAAACATTTTCGAAGCCTTCTTGGTCATTCACAGAAAACATTACTTTAGCGGACCCGACGTATTACATTAGTAGGCCAGTTGACTTGCTACTCGGAGCCGAAGTCTACGCTAACATTATCATGGAGGGAGTAATCAAGGGGACTAACACAACACAGCCTATTGCTCAGCAAACCCACCTGGGGTGGATATTGTGTGGAGGCTCAACAAAAACATACCAATGTAATGTAGTTCTGCACAACTTGGAAGATATGCATAAATTTTGGGAAATAGAGGATATAACAGAACAGCCCAATCTATCTGTCGAGGATCAGCACTGCATTACGTTTTACTTAAATACGACAAGCAGGAAACCGAACGGGCACTACGAAGTTAGGCTACCATTCAAGGAAAACATAGAAAACAAGTTAGGTTCCTCAAAACAAATGGCTATAGCTCAATTCCGAAATTTGGAGCGCAAGTTTCAGAAAGATGAGAAGTTAGCCCAACATTACAAAATGTTCATGGATGAATATTTACAGTTAAAACATATGAAGCTAGCTTTGCAAAATAACATGACACCGGAGTGCTACTTACCTCACCACGGTGTGGCACGAGAGGAATCTATTACAACTAAATACAGGGTTGTTTTTAACGCATCTGCAAAAACATCTTCAGGATTAAGCCTCAACAATTTGATGTATAAAGGACCCAATCTTCAACAAGATCTGCAACTATTATTGCTAAAATGGAGGCAATTCCAATACGCTTATACAGCAGACATTGAGAAGATGTATAGGCAGATTCAAGTACATGAATTGGATCAACCACTACAAAAAATAATTTGGCGCAACAATGCTCAATGTCCTGTACAATCGTATCAACTCACAACAGTAACATATGGAACAAAAGCGGCTCCATTTTTAGCTCTAATGACGCTGAAAAAATTAGCAGCAGACGAACAGAAAAATTATCCTGAAGCGGCTCAAGTGCTAGATAAAGATTTTTACATGGATGACCTTGTACATGGGTGTCATTCTCTTGAACAGGGTAAGAAACTCATATCGGATTTGATGACCTTACTACATTCAGGAGGTTTTAATTTGCGTAAATGGGCCTCTAACGAACCAATATTAATCAAAGACATACCAAATCATCAAAATCCAGAAACAAACATTGTATTCAACTCGAAAGCAGAATCAACCTCAAAAACACTGGGTCTGTGTTGGAACACGAACACGGATAAATTCTTCTTTCGTTGCGAATTTTCTAAACAGTCTTCAAGACCAACAAAACGCAACCTACTATCGGAAATATCGAAATTATTCGATCCGTTAGGTTGGTTAACGCCACTATCAACTAAGCTAAAATTACTGTTCCAAAAACTTTGGGAAAACAATTTACATTGGGATGAGGAAGTATCCGATGACATCTTCAACGATTGGTCCATAATAAAAGCAGACTTAGACAACATACACAGCTGCGAGGTGCCAAGGTGGTTGAAGAACAACAGTGATGACATCATCGAAATTCATGGGTTCTGTGACGCATCCATGAAAGCATATGCATGCGTAGTTTATGCGCGCATAAAACATCAATCGGACGTAATACTCATCGCCGCAAAATCAAAACTCGTGCCACACAAAAAAGCCCTTACGTTGCCAAAACTGGAACTTAGTGGCGCTTACCTACTCTCTAAACTAATAAATAAAATACAACAAGCCTTAACTAATAGACTAGAAATATTTGGATGGACGGATTCGAAGGTAGCACTCAGTTGGATACAAGGTGAACCTAACCGTTGGAAGGCGTTCGTCGCAAATAGGGTTGCCAAACTCACAGAAACAATGCCTCCTGACTGCTGGCGTTATGTAAAATCAACGGATAATCCAGCAGATTGTGCCAGTCGTGGAATGTTAGCGTCGCAGTTGATACAACATACACTGTGGTGGCAAGGCCCCCAATGGCTGAAAACATGGACTCCAGATGATGAAACTGAAAAACAAATATTTATCATCAACGAGGAGGCCAAAACAGTAAAAGAACAAGTCAACATAGTGCAAGATTGCCCAAATATCATCGATCACTTCTTAGAAAAATACAATAGTACAAAGAAAATAACACATATATTGGCATGGATATATCGAGCGATAACACCCGTACGTTGCCGTAAACACTTGCCGAACTATCTCACGTTACAAGAATTGCGCAAAGCCAAAACAATTATTATAAAACATGTGCAAAATAAGGAATATGCGATGGAAATAGATACCATACGCAAAAATGGTAGCGTTGGCTTAAAAAGTCAATTATCAAAATTAAATCCCTTTGTAGATCATAACGGATTGTTACGTGTTGGTGGGCGATTGAAGAATTCTAACATAAGTGAGGAGATGCGGCACCCGATAATCATACCACATAAGTGTCGGTTGGCGGAGATTCTCATCGACGAAGCACATCAACTAACATTTCACGGCGGACCACGCGTGACTCTCGCCAAACTACGTCATTACTATTGGATAACGAGTGGGAACAATGCTACCAAGAAGCAGATACGAAAATGCGTGATTTGCCGAAAACATGAATCAGGAAGACAGTATCAACTAATGGGCGATCTTCCCGAGGAGCGATGCAACCCAGCTCCACCCTTCTACCACACGGGCGTCGATTACACGGGGTTTGTGGAAATAAAAACAAACAAAGGACGTGGAGTTAAAACAACAAAAGGATACGTGGCGGTTTTCATCTGCATGGTTACAAAAGCCGTGCACTTAGAGCTAGTATCAGACTTAACAAGCTCTGCCTTTTTGGCTGCGTTGAAGAGGATGGCAGCTAATAATAATAATAATAATAAGTTTTTATTAGCTTTCGTTGTACAAAAACACATGTTAACACTGTGAAAACATTACAACCACGATAAAGAGTGTTTTCGATGAACTCTGGCACCCAATGTAAGATTTAACTTGTGTTTAGGGTGCCAGCGTCCTCGCCTATTATTTGAACATACATAATATCAATTAGTTGCAAGACAGGCACAGTATATTAAGATAACTTACTAGTAAAAGTACAAAGCAATATGATGTGGTCTATTTAAGTACCTACATGTGTGTGGTGGTACGTGATGTGTTGTGAGAAAGATTCAGATGGTGTAATGGTCAGTAATGGTGGTAGTTCAAGCGATTGATACACGTAGTAAATCTTCAGTCTTATCGTAGCTTAGTGTCAATAGCCACTTTGTGACCTTTATCTTACATCCATTTAGGCACATGGGAGCAATTCCGCATAGTTTATTTATTTTATTATATAAATGGTCAGACAGAATATCATAATGACGCTGAGCGAGGGCCGTTCTGCATCCGCGAGTCGAGCATACTACAAAGTATCTACGCTTTTTAGCAGCATTCGGATTGTAGACCACAGAGGGATGTTTGCGCAGAATAGTACCAAGAACAAAGAGCTGTCTCACAGTAAGCACCTGACATTCATTGTAGAGAGCTGAGGTGGGATATCTAAACGGCTTCAAGGTCATCACCTTGAGGACAGCTCTCTGTGCTCGTTCCAGAGGCAATAGGGTTGTCTTGGGAGTACCACCCCACACTGTGATGCAGTAATTTATTATGCTTTGACAGAGAGCATAATAAACCGTTTTGATGGTGTGGTAGTCCGCGGAGTGCCTTAGTTTTTTGAAAATAAATATACATTTGCGGACTCGCGATGTGAGATTAGTAATGTGAGGTTTCCAGCTCAAAGAACTATCTACATAGACTCCGAGATACTTAACAGCCTCACACCTTGCGAGTTGTGGACAGCCGCATTGTGAAGAGGCAAGACCGAATGCACAAGTATGAGCTCTAAGTGTCATTGAATCCGGTGGAGGGAGGTTGGTGGATAGTAAGGAGAAAGGTAAGTATACTGTTTTCTTAAGATTTAAGGTAAGGATGTTATTAGTAAGCCATTTCATCACTGAGCTTAGAGCAAGTTCGGCGTATTTTAACGTTTCAGGCCAGTCATTACCGTGAAGTAGCAAAACTGTATCATCTGCGTAAGTATAGATTGAACAGTTTGTTAGAGACATTTTGCATAAATTATTAATATAAATAAGAAACATGGTAGGACCCAAAATTGAGCCCTGGGGAACGCCGAAGCTCAATGATTGACTATCACTAATAACGTCATTTATTTTGACGCATTGGCTTCTATCACACAGGTAATCCTGGAAGATTTTTAAGGTATGTCCGCGAATGCCCACAGCTTCCAGCTTGGATAAGAGATGGGAAACAGACACAGTGTCGAATGCCTTGGAAAGATCGAGGAAAATAGCCAAGCATTTCATTTTACTATCAAGCTTAGATACTACATGATCTACCAAGGCAGCAACAGCATTTTCAGTTGACCTGCCACCTCTAAAACCGTACTGGTTGCTACTTAATAATTTGTGTGACTCAAGGTAGTGTACCAATCGGTTATTAAGTATTTTTTCCAATATTTTAGAGATGGCAGGCAGGATTGAGATCGGTCTATAATTATCTACATCCTGTCTGTCCCCATTCTTGAAGATTGGATGAACAACAGCCCTTTTAAAAACCCTGGGAAAGCAACCCGTGGAAATAGAGCGATTGCAGATATGAGTGATGGGAGGGACAATCACTGGCAAACAAGATTTCAACAGTCTCGATGAGATGCCATCCCAACCCACAGCAGAATCTGTTCGTAACCCAATAATGAGATTTGAAACCTCTGTTTCATCAGTGGGTAGGAGAACCAGTGAGTCTGAAGGTGGTTCATTGAGAAAATACTCCGAGGAGTGCGAGGTGGATGAGAATTTGTCAGCCAAATTCTTGCCAACATTGGCAAAAAACTCGTTAACTTTGTTGACGGAAGACTTTTCATCCGAAGAAATCCTTAGTAGCTCGTTGGGGGATTTTGCATTAAGATGAGTTCCGGTGATATTTTTAATGATTCTCCAAGTTGCTTTAGGGCTGTTCTTCGCCTTTTCAAATTCCTCCTTTTCAAAGGCATGTTTTAAATTTTTGAGAAGCTTATTACAAAAATTACGGTATCGCTTATATGTGACCATCAGAATGTAATTTTCAGGATCTGTCTTTAAGGTTCGAGCCATGTTATCTCTATTTCGGATACAACGGAGCAAGCCACTGGTAATCCAAGGTTTTAGGATTCTGCGTTTGGAAGACATGTACACCAATGTAGAATGCTTAGCTAAGACAGAGCTAATTGTAGAAACCAGAGACTCAGCGGCATCGTTTGCGTCTTGAATAGTCAATATTCCACTAAAGTCCATTGATAGAATTTCAGTAATTACAGCTGCATGATTAACAACTATACGATTAACTTTAGAGGTAGGGAGTGGCTTAACAGGTTGAATGGTAATAAACGTAGGCCTATGATCAGTAATGTAAGTGTCTAAAACTAGAGTCGTATTTTTAAGATCAGATCTTAGCATCACGTGGTCAATACAAGAGTTAATACGGGTTGGGAATAGATGGGTAGGGAGGAGGCCATGTGAAGCAATAAGGTTAAGGTACTGATTTGCTTGTTGGGAGGAGGCATTCGGAGTGATGTCAATGTTGATGTCACCCATTATCACTACGTTTTTTTGGATTGGCAACCGAGTAAGGACAGTGTCTAAATTATCAATAAAATTATCAAGATTTCGTATAGACGGAGAGCGATATAGTGCTAAAATTAAGATATTATGAGACTCAACATTACAGATCAAACAGCTAGCACCAGATATAGAAGGTTCGGTAACGATATGTGGTAAATCTGACTTAACATATATTATAACACCATCGTTCTGATTCATAAGTTTACTCGTGTGATAAGAAACATACCCTTCGAGTGGTGGAACATTTGCCTTCAACCAGCACTCCGATAAAATTAAAACATCACACGAAATTTTGATCCTCGCTAGGAGCACAAGAAAACTATCAAAGTTACAACTTACACTGCGTATATTAAGGTGCATTATATTGAGTGACTTACTATGTTTATCAATGAAGCGATTGCAAGACTCCGGTACACAGATATATGAATCACTTACACCGAAAGAGTCAATGTCATTTAATGTGTCAGAATCGAATATTGGTGTTTGGTGTTAAGTGCAAATTGATTGCAACCGTAAATGTAACGTGGATTATGTGTAATTTAGTTATGTCGTTGTGTAATAATTCTGTTTTGTAAGTTGCATTTGTAAAACACAGAGAAAAGATAGTTGATAGAATGTGCATAGGTGTAGGTATATTTTGAGTTGTGTGTTTGTGATAACAAATGTACAAATGAAAATAATTCTTACGATATCTTAAAAAGTACCATGAGTAATACAGAGGCAGATCTATACAGTATATATTATATAAAGTTGATAATCTTAATACTATTCTAATAAAAAGGTAACAAGTTGCGTTTCCAAAATAATTAAAAACAGGTTTGTATGAGGCTAGTAGTGCTCGAATATGTAAATAAAATTGTACGATACTATTAAAATATTTTAAAAGCATGCAATAAAAATGAAAAAGAGATGCCTTGCGCTTTTTAAGCACGGCTGAGCAATTTTTTAAAACAAGAGGTTGAATTGATAACAATGGAGTCCATTCCTTCACGTTCTCGAAGAAAAATCTTTCCATTTTGCGACCAACAAAATTTATATTTGTTAGTTTTAGCAAAAGAACGAGCTTCAAAGAATAGTTGTCGCTGGGTGCGAGGTAGGTGATCGGCAATATAGACTGGTTTGACTTCACCGGGAACACCAATGTGTCCCGTGTTTAGTTTCTCACTTGATATCAGACCCTTATTGAACGTACGGCAGGCGTCCAGTATTTGGTTCTTCGAGGCGACAGTCAAAAACTCTGCTACTATCGGCCTGTTAGAGCCCTTTTTTCCGGGCAAACGATATACGTCGCGTAGTTGAGGTGGATTAGCCGCCGTTTTGAGGGCCTCACAAGTTTTTAGGACAATCAAGGTTAAGTCACTACTTGTTTCCTTCTCAATTGCTGGTACATTTCTAATCTCGAGACATGAAGACCGCGAACTCAGCTGTATATCTTCTACTTTTTTTTCCAGCTCCAATATATAGTTACGCTGTTCACTGTTTTCATTTTCTAATTTCTGCATTGATTTTTTGATAGAATCATAATCTTGACTCAGAAATTCTACGGTTTTTAAGGTTTCAGCATTCGTTTTTTGAATCTCCGCATTTTGTAGTTTAATTTCCCTCAATTCCGACGTCAGTTTGCCCAGCAAAATTTCTTGCTCAGTTTTCCAGGAAGTAAACAACTTCGTTATTTTATCCTCGAGATTCTTCCATTCGCACTCCGGAGAGAAGTCTGGTCGAAGTCGCTTGGATCGCGATGTAATGTTAGAGATTTCGGGCTCATTTGGATTATTAAAAACGTCGGGAGTTGAAAAAATAGGCGGATTGGCTGTCTCACAGGCAGGAGTAGTAGGGGGCGAGCGCACAGCCTCCTTGACTGTAGGTGCTGGTGGGGAACGCTGTACGCGCGGCATTGCAATAAAATGTTTAACTTTCTGCTGCGCGCCGAGCACCAAACGACAGTAGCGCGAATAATATCCGGCGATCGCAAGTCCGACACGAACAAAGTAGCGCAGGCGCCGGCGGGCTGGGGCGCGGAGTGCGCGAGGAGTATCGAGCGCGCGGCGGGTTGGGGTAGGTCCGGGTTTCAAGTAAATATGTTTTTTTGGTAAATGTTTTTACCTATATCACTGCACCTCGTGGTTGTGCCGATGTCCAGTTTTCACCATTTGAAAGACCACTTTACTGAGAATGTAACGATATCACATTTGCCTATAAACAAACACTTTATACTATCTTTTCGAATTAAAGTTTAGGAGCAAAACTAAAATGACCTTTTCTGGGTGACGGTAGGCGAGAAAAGCTAGACGAGGAGCTCCACGACATCTTTACAGCGACCAAGGAACCAATTTCGTTGGCGCCAGTAACACTTTGGAGAATGAATACCAACTATTACAACAAATTTTCCACGATAGTTTCTTAGCAGAAGTGACAGAAATGAAAATCGAATGGCACTTTAACGCACCATCATGGCCGAGTGCCGGAGGCTTATGGGAGAGAGCTGTAAGAAGCCTTAAGTTCCACCTTAAGCGGGTAATTGGTGAACAGAAACTTACATTTGAGGAATACTCAACAATTCTTGCTCAACTGGAGGCTTGCTTGAACACTAGACCTCTGTGCTCCATAACAGAAAACATAGAAGACCTCGACTTCTTAACACCGGCACACTTTTTAACAGGACGCACTGGATTAACAGTTATTAAAACAGAAAGAGATGCCAGGACACGTTGGCATTTAATCCAGAAACTATCCGAAGACATTTGGAGAAGGTGGAAATCTGAATATCTAAGTCAACTAACAGCAAGAAGTAAATGGCTGAAACCACAACAAAACTTGAAATTAGGCGATTTGGTCGTCATTCAAGAAAACAACATACCTGCTGGAAAATGGGCAATGGGAAGAGTGATCGATGTCCACCCGGGCAGAGACGGACTTGTGCGGGTGGTATCCTTAAAAACTAAAAATGGAATCGTGCGGAGACCTATCATAAAACTTTCCCGATTACCTATTAATTCTCCAGAAACTAGTGAACAAGAACATAAAACAGAAGAAAAACAATCAGAAGACACTCAAGAAGAGAATAAAACAAGAAAAAGTACACCACCGATACGACTAGGTCATGTCAACTTCATTTCTCTGGCTCTAGCATTAACATTATTTATGTCAATCGCAATAAACACAGCGCATGGCATGATGTATAACATTACAAAATTAAGGAATAATCAGTCCTTATATTTTGATCCTGTGGCCAAAATGAATCTCATCCGTGACAAATGGACTTTAGTCGTCTATTACGATATGTCACCCTACTGGGAGGGTACGACAGCTCTACAAAAACTATTAACGCATTTAGATAACACGTGTACTAATATAAACAGCGGTGTTTGTAACATGATAGTACCACAGCTACAGCATGAGTTCCTCGAACTAAAATACTACAACACGCTCCTGCTGACACAACAATTCATCGCACACGCCAGACAGCGTCGTGGGCTTATCAATGGGATAGGTTACGCGGCGAATTATCTCTTCGGAGTATTGGATGAGCGTTTCGCTGAACAATACACTAAGGATATAGAACTTATAAAGCGAAATCAAAATCATTTGGCAAAATTATGGAAAAATCAAACATCTATTGTAGAGTCAGAATACAACATTCTGAAACGAACTGAAAGTATTATTCATAAGCAACATAAAACTATAAATCAACATTTAGATAAATTGGACAAATTAACAAAGGGAGTACAACAAGCAATTAGTGACATGAGCGCAGTACAAGGACAAATCGTAACTGCATTGACTGCAAATACTTTGCTCCAAACATTAAGAGGGAATCAAGATTCTTTACTGGACACTTTGACGGACATTCGACATGGTCAGTTCAACATGTATACATTTATTAACGCCTGAACAACTACAACAAGAACTCAACATCATTGCTGGTCAACTTACGGATGATCTAATGCTACCTGTCGATCAAACTGATGTGAGAAAACTGTATCATCTATTGCAAATAAAAGCACGGACCACTGAAAAATATTTCATATTCCAAATAACATTCCCATTAATCAGCAGAGATCGTTATAAATTATACAGAGTGATACCGATTCCCAAACAAATCGGCAAAGAAATGACAAGCATTCTGCCAAAATCAAAATACATGGCAGTGAATTTAAAAAAGGACTCATACGTACCAATAAACAACGATGAGCTTTCAACATGTCTCACTCACGAAGAGACGTACATGTGCTTGCTAAAGAAGCCCGTTTACCATCTAAGCAGTGACAACAATTACTGCAACCTCAATCATGAGACGAACCAATGTAAGGTTGAACAAACTTCATGTTCAAACATGTGGGTACCGTTAAACGATCCTTCTGAGCATTTATATCACTGCTGCAGCAATTATTCCATTAAAATAATCTGTGGAGAGCAAATCACAGTCGAACAACTTTACCAAGCAGGATTAATCTACCTAGGACACGGATGTGTTATCAAAGGGCAAGATTTTACCTTGCATGCAAACACAAAATTTGACAACAACATAACGGTACAGTCAAATATTTACGTACCCAAGATAGACCAACTAAACAACATTATCAATGTGAGCATACCGATGGAGACCGCCCATGATAACCAAACTGATGAGGACGAAGTAGATGACGATTTACGCAAAATCTACAAACAAATCAAGCAGATGAGAAACAGCGACGTAGAACTAGATGAGATGTTGTCACCACATGACATCCATCACTACGTGGTAAGCTATACCCTCGTGCTGGTGGCGGCTGCGAGCACGGCCGTGCTCCTGTGGCGGTGGCGACGACGCCGCAGGCGACGCGTGCTTATCTCCCCGGACATTGAGCTACGAAGTGTTAACGACGCGAGTGCTAGTGCTTGTGCGCGACTATATAACGAGGCTGAACGTCAGCCCAGTGCTCAAAGTGTAGTGCAAGTGTGTGTTGATAAAAAACAAAATAAAGCGTGTTCGCCAATCTTAAACAAAAAATAGAGACATTAGGTTTTATCTTAAGCGCTTATCTAAATGCTATTGTTGTCATATTATCACCACTAACATTAGGTTACTATCATCTAAGCTAACATGATTGTACTATTATCAATTCATTTCATCTGCATCTTTGCCGCCCCGGAATATGTTCGGTCTAAAGCAACCGAACACTTGCTAACGCAGCAGTTTACAACAACCATTGTACTTGTATCGAAGTGACAATTTTATTAATACTTTAACATCAGTGCATTATCAACCATCAAACAGATCGGGTGCATTCAAAAACATTTAACATAACATTTTAATTTAAGACAATTAACACTAAACTTTAAGAACATTTAATAAACTCTTTAAAACCAAATCCAATCAGTGCTTTAATATTACCTACGACCTTGCACCCCGCACAGTGATCATATTTTTTCTCTTGTTGACTTAGAAAATGCCTTTTTGTATTTTGATGCTCGAATTGGAGTACTGGTGATCTCTTTAAGTATTTCAGAAGCATCTCTTTTTCCGGATTTCCGCAACTCAACCTGAGCTGCATGAATGATAACATCTTGTTCCACCACAGACCAAATCTCTTCAGTTTTTCTCCTCTTGGTCCTTTAACTCGATTTGTTAAATAACTTAGATGGCCGTCCTGGGCGATTTTGTGAAATGGCGGGTATCTCAAACGTTCCTTCAAGCCATGACTGGTTATTTTTGAGAAATACGGCCTCCTCCTCCTCGTGACCCTAAAACAAAGAGACATTTTTTTTAGATTTATAGGAATTACAGTATTTTTTTTGTACATTACTCAAAATAAGTTCCAGTTATCAAAACATATAGTATCCGCGCTTATCCGCGGCAGTTTTTTTAATTATTTTCTACTCAAAGCTTCAAACTTTCATTTGTATAAGGAATTATGGCAGGATCTAACTTGATAGTATAACAAATAGACAACGAAATAAAATATTTATAGTGAAAAATCGCCCTAACATGTGGGTACATTCAATTTTTTATATCTTACCTTTGTAATGTTGACAATTACAAAAACTTAATAAAATACAGCATAATTACCTGCACATCAGGATCCATCACAAACACTTCTTAAGTTTACGCAATAAATTTAATATTTAACTTCAAAGTTAATAGTTTTGCACGAGCGCCGAGAACAGACACAAACAACAAGTTGAACGATAGAGTTCCGACTAAATATATGACGCGACTAGTGCAGGTAGCGGAGCGGGGAGGGCGGGTTATTGTTCCTGGGACTGTACCCTAGCTCAGGTAGTCGTCCTATTTAACATTATCTACAGTTTGTATATTCTACTTTTGGCCGCGTAGATAGTCAAAATAATCGTATGTGCGCCGAAAGAGTACATCAATACCGGCATGACCCAACCGTTGAAGGCACGCACCTTATTTCCGCCCGATAGAAGGCTGTTGAGTACCTACTTCAGACGGCCAAAGAAGCGCTCCTTCAACGATTGCTTCATGTCAGCAACATTAATGCCTAACGCTTCCGACATACCCAAATACTTGTAGGTTTCGGTCGAGCTGAGGGATCTAACCTGTATGGAATCTGAGAGTTGAATTCCCTCAGATTCCATAATCTTCCCTTTCTTTACATGCATGACTGCACATTTGGCCACACCAAACTCCATCCTGATGTCACTACTGAAGGTTTCAGTTACCTTCAGTAGCTCCATCAGTCGCAGCTTGTTGGGTGCAAAGAGTTTCAGATCATCCATGTAACGAAGGTGAGATATGGCCTGATCACCTCTTCTCAACCGGTAGCCCAGGTCTGAATCCTCCAGCAGTGTGCTTAGAGCATTCAGTGCTAAGCAAAACCAAAGTGGACTCAAACTTTCGCCCTGAAATATTCCCCGTTTAATCCATACAGGCTCGTCAATCCCTTGAATTGGTCGACATCCTGGATAGCGAAGGACCGTTTTCCATTGCCTCATACATGACTCAAGGAAGGTGCGTAGAGTTGCATCTATTTTGTACAACTCCAACACCTTCAAGAGCCATGTATGTGGCACAGAATCGTAGGCCTTCTTGTAATCTATCCTACATGTCGACAGATCCTTGCGGGAGCGACGAACCTGTTGGCTAATGGCCATGTCTATGAGGAGTAGCTCCTTAGTTCCGCGGGACCCCTTCCTACATACATTCTGAGAGGAGGACATAATGGAGTTAGTCTCAATGTGTTAATTAATTTTCACTCTCAGGATGGATGTAAGAAGTTTATAGACCGTCGACAAACAAGTAATTGTTCTATAATTCTTGGGTTCCGCGGGACTACCTGTTTTATGGAGCAGGTGGGTAACGCCAATTGTGAGAAACTGTGGTAGCGACCCAGACTCTAAGGATGACTGGAATTGAGATGCCAGGAGTGCGTGTGAGCTGCTATACCACTTAAGCCAAAAGTTGTGCAGTCCGTCCGTTCCAGGGGATTTCCAATTTGGTAACGGACGGACTGCTTTTGCTTTTTCTAATGATGTGATGGTAATTTTTTCCATTTGTGGTATAGCTTCACACACGCGCTCTACATCACGCATCCAGCCACCCTCGGCATGACAGACGGGCACCGACCAGATGCTTCGCCAGAATGTATTCGTGGTAACGTCATCCGGGCGGCACACGTCCGTCACAGTTTGTTCCGGTCGCTCCCAAGGTCTATACACCCACCTCTCATCGCTCTGGAACATGCGATTCTGCGAGTATCGGTCAACCCGCCTCTTATACCGCCGAATACGGTTCGCCCATGCACAAACTTTCTGCTTCAGGAAGTCGATGCGCTCTGTGACACGGGACATGTATTCTTGAGGGCTGATTTCAGTCCCCAAAAATGCCCGCCGTGTGTCGTGTATTGTGTGTGTATTGTGTACTCATCGGCAAACTATACTGCTTCAGGGAGGGCCCTGAAGCAGTATAGTTTGCCGATGAGTACCCTGGCCTCAGCAATACGCCGCTCGATCCTGCACTGCCAAGCTGGTGCAGCAGTCTTTGGTCGCGTAGCTCCGTCACTATTTGTAAACTTTACGTTTGCTACACGACATGCCGCAACAGCCCCGCAATACAGGATTGAGTGCGTATCATTGAGGTTCTAGCTGCTTTCAAAAATGTTCTTAAGCAGCGAGTCCAACGCACACACCAGCGCCTTATTCTTTTTGTGCATAGGCAACCGTGATAATCGGGGCCTAAGTTCGGTTGAAGTTGATCTATATTCGCGAAGCGCATCCTCCAGCGCGCTCCTCAGTCTATCGTTGCACTGAGTACTTACCGTAACAGCCGTATCATCTACCTCATCACTAACGTTATTGGGCCGCAGTATGATTGCGCCAATGGTGGGCGCCTGAACCGCGGTCTGCGGCGGGGTTGAGATGATAAGGCTGCTGATCGCAGCCTATCAAGTGCGGCATCGTCCAACCTGTGACTCCGTTGGATGACCCGCACCTGATCGACAGTCGTTGGGCCGAGACGGTCACGGTTGGTTCTAGGTCCTGGAACAAAGACAGCATCCTAACACGGTACGCAGTGAGGTTAGTTCCCCCCTCTGTAGACCCGCAATATGCGCGCATGACGTTCTCATTCATAGACTGAGTCCATCTCATGCGCTGCACACAACCACCGGCAGCGGGGACCCGCCTCGGGGCCGGTTGGCCCCTAGGTCCCAAGCCTCTCGGTGGTCGGCCTCTCCCCTGCCGACGTACTGGTGGTAGCGACGTCGGCGGAGAGAAATACTCGTAGCTCGAGCTCAACACGACTGCGGCCGCCGATGACACGTGTGATTCGATGTCCGACGGCGGCGAGGCGGAGCTGAGCGGCGAACCCGGGGGTGGATGGCGTGCGCGAAGGGTAGCAGCTCTGGTCAACACATCATCATTTCATTCCTTTTTCTTGTTTGGTTGTTTGAAGTCCTTGACAGACGTCATCTGGGGCTCTTTATTAAATTTCTTCATTTCTTTCTTTTTCATCCATTGATTTATAGAATTTCGAGACTTTTGTTATCCTCTTTTTAGCAGGTTTCTATTGAGGTGAGGTTTCAGAGAAATTTATTTAAAATTATATATATTAAATCTATTTTAAAATGGAATTGAAAAATATCTGACGTGTTAGTGGGTTGCCAGGATATTATTATTATTATTAAAGTAAGATAGTAATAGCTGGCGAGTCTTGTGACAAGTTAAATTCTTGTGTTTCTTGCATCTGGACTGGACCAATTGGGTTTATCAGCGGTCTTTAGGGTACCTGGACTGGACTATGTATAGTTGTATTAAAAGCTAATCTTTCAAAATGTCCCAAAAATATTACTTCATTGATGAGTTTTTCGGCTATGCCTTGTTGGGCAGCAGTCATGTTGCGGAGTTTAGCTGCAATATTTTTTCCAATAGCATCATATTGATCATCAGGGTTTTCAAATTTTTTACCTATCAATGATATAGTATTTGCAATTTCGTCATTGGCCTGTCGTTTACGACGTGCAGATGAAGCAGTAGATGTTGCAGGTGAAGAAACGTAGTTGGTACTCTGTAAATAAAAATAATATCATTATACTGACTCGTAGAACAAGAATGGATAGCAATTATTGCTGAAGAGTTTGAGCGCAGATGGCAATTTCCAAATTGCCTTGGAGCTGTTGATGGGAAGCATGTTGCTATAATCCCTCCTGCCGGAGCAGGGTCACATTTTTATTATAAATCCTCTTACTTGAGTTAGCCAGTGATTGCCTTTGTGAGTGATACGTTATCGATAGTAGTGGTTCATACTATTTTTTAAAGAGTAGGTAGTTATATCAATTACGCACATTTAAAGATTTCATCTCTTTAAATACTTTATAGTGATGCAATCTTTACATTAATGTGTATCGTTATTTTATGGATATAATGGGTGCAAGAGAAAAAATAAAAATAAAGACTAAATAAAAAAAAGTATATTTGTAAAATTAAATAATATTTTCCGATCGTGCTTTCCTCGAATCTATAATTTCCGGAAGTCTCCTCATAAAACTTTCCAGGTTCCAGAAATTATTATCTTTTATAACTTTTAGTGGATATTCAGTTCCAGTCCACACTGCAAATAAACAAACATTTTTATTTGCAATGTGGAGCTGGCCTTGTATTTGATAATACCAATCGTGATTTGTTTTAAAAATTATTTCGTGATTACGATCTTGAAGCATTTTTTTTTCTAAAATAGCCGCATCAGGATTCATGTCAAAAGCAGATATGAGACACTTAATTTCAACGATACCGTTGTCAAAAACTCGCATCAGGTGTAGCTCCTAAGAAAAAAATGCTCCGTACTTATAAATAGGCCACACTTCTCTATACGTAAATCCATTTGGCACGAAAGTTGAGCTAAAGCTTTTGACTCGTTGTCTTTTCCATGTTCAATGGAAGGCACATGACCTAAATTGTAAGAGTTATAGTAGAGTTTTGACCTAAGGCGCAGAGTCCGTAGTAGGACGTCTCTTGCATATTTTCTGAACATTGATGCAGTGAGTATGCATCTGCACAGTTCCAGCCATAAAGCGTTTTCTGCTTGCAGAACAGTATTGCGCTCAATTTCATGGCGATTCATTGTTCGCTGTCGCATTTTAAACAAGAATAGTGTCTTTGCGTTGTTGTAATCATCGCAGGTCATGTCGGGACGTTGGCATTGACTACCACATTGGCCATCTGCGCTACCAGATTGAAGATAGTGCGACAACGCTTAATGCCTGCCTCAGGTCTTTTGCTGCTGGCCTGTTTTAATTTCTAAAGATTTTAATGATGGTCCTGGTGACTTGTAAAATTGATTTGTATGAATTATTTTTTTTTTGTACTTTGAGGTTGACATCAGATTGGCTATTAACGGAACTATATTTTTTCTTTCATTCGAGCAATAATAACTATCACAAGAGGTGTGAATCCAAAAATTATTGTGACTATTTAAAATATCTTTTTGCATATTTAGTATTTCAGTTGATAATGAAGTGCTTTGTGCTTATCTAAATTTAATTGCTGGGCGACTATCCGTGCGAAATTTTGTTAAGCGATCCCCAGTCAAAAATTTACGCTTGCTAAAAAAAGAATTTGTTGAATCAAACAAATATTTTAAATTGTGAAATTATACTAATATTAAGACATTAAAACAAAATAAATCTATAATATTGTGATCCTCCACAAATTTCTACAAAAATAAAAAACAGTTAACTATAAACAACTAGAAATCCCTACTAATATAAATGTGAATGTAAGTTTGTTTGTTACGCTTTCACGCGAAAACTACTCAACCGATTTCAAAAATTCTTTCACCACTAGAAAGCAACATTCACCCTGAGTAACATAGGCTATATTTTATCTCCGAATTCCCACGGGAATGGGAACTACGCGGGTGAAACCGCGGGGTGCTGCTAGTAAATAATAAAACCAGCATTAAAATTACAACAAAAAACAGTGAAATAACTGTAATTTCCCTCAGGAGGAGATCATAGAATTAAAACGATAGGTAAATCAACGCAATAACAATATTTATTATCAATATCAAACACAAATTAGTACATGTTAACACTGTTACTAACCTTAACTTATCACGCCGGTGCCTCGTCCAAGACTGCCTTATGTCGGCAACTCGTTAAACTGACAATTCGATTTAGAATCGAGTGAATTGACAACTTGACAGTGACATCGAATGATTCGAAAATGTCACAACGAGACTCGACTATAACAAGACTTATCCATGGACTGTTTACTCTACTGTTACAATATAAATCTACCCTCACATAAATAAGTCTTGTTACATAACTCAAAATAAGCGTTATCTCATTCCTATTTGTGCGGTTTTTGACCACTATTATAACTATAACTACTACTACTACATGAAATTTTAAGTATTGACATATTTTCGACTACCGTCTAATAAAAACTACTGATAAGAGAAAGTATCTTCGCCCTCATCAGAGTCTGTCTATTAACGCACTAACATTAATATCGACAAATTAAATAAAATTGATTGAGTCAGGCGTCACCCTGCGGAAATCCATTTTAATTTGAAATTGAAAACAATATATCTAGTTTTAATTACCGCGAATATTAGTGGGTTGCAGGTATGCACCTCCCTCCCGCCCGCTATATTATGCACATGCAAGATTACAAGGCAAATGCAAGGATTTTATGCACATGCAGGAAGGCAAAGCAATACCTAACACCATTACCGACACGTGTTTCGCCTCTCCACGAGGCATCCTCAGGGGACGTATTGACTCGCTGACCGTTGAGTTGCGACTGAGAAATTAACTCGTTAACTATGGAAGTCGCTACGTCCCCGCTAGAGGACGCGGCGAGCGGTCACGGAGCTTCGCCCCCTGCCCGCGGGGGCACCCCTCAGCCCATTAATATAGGCTCGTCATTGTGGCGTTATGATAATAACGTAAAGTTTCGGGTTAACGCCTACTGGAAAAGTGATAGCAACGTTAACCCGAGTGTATAATGTTGTGTTACTGCAGGCGTTATCGCGCCACTGTGTACAGCGCACAGCGAACGCTTCTTCACGACACCTCGGCGGTCAGACCCCGCCAGGTGAGACCCCCAGTTACCTGGGGGAGGCCCAGCGAGGAGCGACCAGCGACGGAGGTGCCGACTTGTTGACACGCCCGCAGTAATATGTAATCCCCGTCCTCTCCGCGCACAGATCGAGCCGTTTGCGGTTTGGACTGCGAGAAGGTATTATTTTTGTGTGTGAGCGGCCGTGCAGTGTGAGTACTACCGCCCAGTGCGTTTGCACCGAATAGCGCTTCTACTACGCCAATATTCGGTGCGTGAGTTCGAGCGAATGTCGAGAAATGCTTATTGTGTGAGCGTTGCGCGACTCGCCTATATTAACTTAGAACGAGTCGCACTTCGCGATGTGCGTTATGTGTGGAGTCTTATTGTTTGGGTGAGCCGCGTGTTACGTGAATGCGACTCACTCAGGCGTCATAACCGGTGCGATGGGCCGTCAAACGTCCGCGATTAGGTCGCGGGCCAGGCGCCTCGCGTCAGGCGGGCGCGCGTGCCAGGGCGCAAGATGCTTGACGTGGGGCCAAGCTGATGCGTCGGCACGCGCGAACATTGCCTTCGCGAGGCGCTGCGCAAACTCATCCAGGCTCTCAATCCCGAGGTCACGCTGGATGACGTCGTTCCTCACCAAGTAAGGGGCGTCGACTATGGTCCGCAGCGCAAGATGTTGCTGCGCGCGGAGCTTCTTTCGGTTCCCCTCAATGGTGAGGGCGAGCCATGCGGGGGCGGCGTATGTCAATATTGGGCGTATGTACAGTTTGTACACGCCCAACTTGACGCGCACCGGGAGTTGGGACGAGAGCACCGGTCTGAGCCTGTTGCGAACAGCTTTTGCCTGCGCGGCGACCGCGCGGACGTGCGAGCCCATCGTGAGTCGGCGGTCGATGGTCACACCCAGGTACTTGGCCTGGGGCGACCACTCGACGTCGACTCCTTGCAGCTTCAGAGGTGGTGGGAGGCGCGATGAGCCTGTAACAATCGCCTGCGTCTTACCCACGCTGAGAAATTAGTACAAGGCACCCCCCTTTTATACACTGCCACCGTTGGTTATTTGTGTACAACTACCCACAAACATTCGCAGTAAAGGGGAAGAAACTAAATTCGTCTGGTCATTCAACAGTGCAAAATTATTATTATTACTATGTTTCAAAATCTCTAATTGTTCCAAAACACACAGCCGGAAACCCTTATCACAAACATGTAGTATATTAAAACTATTGTTGTCGCGCAAAGAATGGCCGGTATCAATTAGATGTTTATATCGTATTACGTATATATGTTCTCGGATTTTTTTGAAGTCTTTGTTTCTGGCTCTTCAGATAATTTGCCAATGGGTATAATGTTAAAGTTTTTGATAACTTCAGCACCATGCATTAATAGTTTGTGGACACTCGAAGGCATGTAGTACCAGCCAAAGCTCTACGTACATTTCTGCAGTAAACGCGTAAAAAGTTTGCGAACGCGTCAATATTTATGGGCCCCATTGGCTACTGTACGCAAAAGTGTTGAAAATCTTGGATCAAACGGGAATCCAATACTGTGATAGCTGCGTTTTTCGCAGGATCACTAAAAAAATTCTAGCTGTGTTCCCATCATTTGTAGTTCCCGAATCTGAAACAAAACAAAAATGATTGACTTTGTGCAGAAAAATATGTATGTTAATGAATAATGTTACTTGAAAAAAATTTGATGAATATGATAGTTATGATTGTTATTTTATCTGACCTTGTTAGGCGATGTCTACCAGGACGCCTATTTCATCACGGAACTTCTGCTGTATGATTGGTTTTCTACTCTTCAATGGCTCTTTGCTACTTGCAACTCTGGATTGCCATGTTTTAAAGTCCAGTCTATATGAAATATGGAGAAGGCACTCCTTCAAACAGCTGATCCAAGCACAAAGTAGATAACCCATATTTAAACATTTCTGATGAATGAATATATAAAAAATCAACACGAAATTTGGTAGGCGAACACGGCTAGGGCTTGATATTTTTAGTAGTTAAAAAAGTTTTCTAAAGTATAGTTTTAAATTATTTCAAACATTTTGAGGGTAATAAATAAAACACGTATTGAGCTGTTATCTATTATCTAGAAAGTAAAATTATTTTATTGAGTACAATGAAAAATGCCTGTTCACCCACTGAAGACTTGTCCCGCCGCAGTGCACGGAGCGACGGATAACGCGCGCGGCAACGGGGGCGCAGATCTGCCTTAGGGTGAGGCCACAACACTGCGTTGCGGCGTCGTATCGCAAAACCGACGTCGCATAGTATACGATTTGACAAATCTTGGTGGACAAAAATTAGGAATGCTGGTGTTGCTTTTTGAATGATTGATCTACGGTATAGTAGTAAAATAAAAGCATATTTTATTTTTAAAACAACATGTATTGCGTTTTCAGCAAAAAATTTAAATCTCTGTGGTTTTTATACACATTTTTGTGAGGTAGTTTTCTTGATAAAGCTATATATGGGTCTGAAAACATTAACATATATTTTATTAAGTCATAATTAGTCCGATGACGTGAAGTTTTAAGAGTATGCTCTAATCGCACTCTTCTAATTTTTTTATTTTTAGCTTCCGAAGCCTCTTCAGACATTTGCCCAAGTGGTATTATCGAATGCCGCATAATGTCTGCACCATGTACTAAAATCTTATGCACAACAATTTCATACCCAGCTATAGCAGCTAAAATTGTTCCGAAACGCTTTATTAAGTTTTTATCGAGACTAGTAATACGTACTGTTGTTGCACTATTATTTAAACTGCTCTTGTGGTATTCCCGTCATTGCTGGTCCCAAATCCAGGTCTCACTCTATCAATTATAAGCCCCACTTCCTTAAATTTCCTCTGTATTTCTTCCTTTCGTTTCTTTTTCATGTCTTTTTTTTTGGCTTGCCATTCAGAAAACGCCATGCGGTACGTAATATTTAAAAGACACTCCATAGTGCAAATATATGCATGGAGACTTGATATGCCAAACTGGTACATGTCCTGATCAGGTTATGGATGAGGTTGCCTATGATCTGTAGGTGAGTTCATCTCTTTTGATGTTGCTTAGCAAATATAGCATCTCTGGGAGGATTTATTTTCAGAGAGTACATTACATACATACTTTTCCATCTACCATAGAAAGAATCAAATGATGGTTGACGAATATGTTACATCCATCAATCTCTACACGGGTTGGCATTAAGGTTTGTATTTGTGTTTGCATTCTTCGTTAATTAAGAAATCCGTTTCTTTTTCATGCATAAATTTAATTATTCTACAAAATCTTGGTGAAGAAGGACGTGGATTTTCCCATAAGATTTTCTTATTGTCGTCATCTGTTATAAGTCTTAAGAGTACTAAGGATATAACAAACATATATTCGTCCTATGTCCAGAGGAACCACAGAAATATAAAAAACAGGAGAAGTGGCAAGGGGGCGTGTCGGCGTCCACGCGACATGGTCTGGGCGACCATGTCTTACGCAAATGGTCGAATCCGCGAACTAGTGCGCTTCCGACCGTGATCGTGACATGATATAAGAATGCCGTATTGTTCAGTGTTTTCTTGTAAAAACCGAAGCCTAAACCAAAACTTTGTTAATTATGGAATCACTTACCATATCAAAACACAAGTATTTGACTATATTTGTCTTTTGTTCTGCCTTCGACACGGTAGACCATGAAATTTTGCTGGCCGAGTTGGAACATTATGGTATAAGGGAGAACGTTCTGAAGCTATTTCGATCTTATTTGCATAATAGACGTCAATTTGTAGAGATAAAGACAGTAGTGGATGAAGAACAAAAAATATTGAACTCCAATTTAATGACAGTATCTCGAGGTGTCCCTCAGGGATCTGTTCTAGGCCCTATTTTCTTCATCCTATTCCTTAATGATTTAATTGAGTACATAAAACAACGTATTACAGACACTAGACTCGTTGTTTGTCGTTGTTTGTGTTGTTGTCTTGTTGTGTGTCGTTGTTGTTTTTGTTCAACAACAAAAAAGCAACCAAAAACACCGAGTTCCGAAATTAAAGTTATTTTATACTTTTTGGTTTTTTAGTTTAGAAGTCGGTTTTATTTTTTGTAAAAAGTTTTTTTTATTTTATTACTTATTTTTTATTATTATGACATTTTGTTTTGATTATTATACTACTCATATATTTTATGACACATGATCTCTAGTAATAGCTGTTATTATTATTTTTTATGATTATTTTATTTTTGACATTCTATTATTATTATACACACATGACATTTACTCTTACATATATACAGTTTTTATTTTATTCAAGTTTGACAGTCCATTTTGAATTACAGTGAAATTCGTTTATTATGACGCCGCTTATAATGACCAACCGCTTAATATGAAGTAAAACAGAGCTCATTTTGGTTTTCATATTAAATTCTTTAAAAAAGTGCGGATATAATGACTTCGTTTATTGACATATCGCTTATTATGACCTATTTTTCAGAAATTATGTTTGGTCATTACTATAACCAAACATAATTGGTCGTGATACCGAATTTGTTCCTCACTTAGTTTTGATTGATCTACGACTATCAACATACAATTTTTCTTTATTTAATAAGAATAATAACTACTATATATACATTTAAATTAAAAAAAAAAACACTAAACTAACTAAAACTAAAAATAGTTAAAAGATGGCGTCAAAAAATTCCTCCGCATCGCTGGCCACTGGTAATGTACCCAAAAGGCTGGCAGCATTACCACGCTGAATGGCAATGCTTATCCTTTGTCCAAGGTAAAAGCCAGCCCTTGGGTCACGCGAAGTGTCAACTAAACGTTTAGACAAATCTTTATATAAGTTGTGAGCACTTGGTCCCCACGACCCGAGAGTTTCAACCCCAAACGGCTCGAAAATATAACTACCAACAAGGTTATTATATTTCCGCCGCTTGAGGTTCTCCGCAGCCGCAGCGGCAGCGCCAGCACAGCACGATGTGCTAGGAAGATGGGATGGCGCAAGAGTATCGACGCAAGTAGCATCCCACACTAAAGGCCTACCCATCTTCCATGGAAATAACGACATACCGTCTGGTCTCTTACCATCGTCGCGTACCAGGCCATTGGGTTCTAAAACAGCCGGAACGCCGACGGTGACAAGAGCACGTCGGATGATGTCATTAAGGTTCCCGTGCCGCGCTATGCGACCCGCACTACGGCTGCATGACAGGCCGTGGTGCCCAAGGCTGTTGACAACTTCGCCACAGTAGCAGCGATGCGGAGAACAACAAGGAGCGCCAAGTCGTAGGGAAGCAGCGAGGCGGAAAGTAGTATCGTCGAGCTAGGTGCCTATGTTCGACGACGGTAGTGCGTGAAGCCAGAGTCCCGACTCCCACTGACCCACAGCCAGCAGGCGCGCACGCTCAGCAGCAGTGACAGATGTAGCCATCAGGTTATTTTGAATCACTCTGCAGAGTGGCTCGTCCCACCGTCTCTGGGACAATGGATAGTCGGGCGAATTTAGATTCGGGCAAATGAGTTTCCAAGTATCCACAGCCTCAGTGAAGTACGGCATATCAAAATCAGTCAGTGAGGAAGATAAGATTTTCCTGACTAATTTCTCAGTGCCATGAACCGAGGATATGAATGCCGGTAAACTGATACTAGTAATTTTGCGGACGCCGAGGCCCCCCATACGGATGGGAAGAGTAGCTTGAGTCCAAGCTCGGTCGTGCAAGGCCACATTTAAAAGAGAAGTAAGTGTATGACGGATGATTATGTCCATTTTTTCCAAAAGGTGAGGGTGCTTCCATATGTGGGAAGCACGAAGAAAGTATGTTAATTTAGGACCAAAACAGCAGTAACGAATTAAGGTGATTGCCGAATGCATGTTAATTTGGAGTAATCTTTCCGAAATGTCATTGAAATTTTGTATTTTTTGGTCAACGAAATTGGGGAAGGATTGCTCAAAAATTGGAGACCCAAGGAGGTGAAGAGAGCTTTTTTCAATAAGTTTGATTTCTGGAGCTATTGCGTTAAATTTCGGAAGTGTAAGTTGTCTGTCGGTACTGTCAGATAGGAATAGTTCACACTTCGAAAGGTTGAGATTTAGACCTATAGAATGGAGTTTATTTTTAAAAAATTGTAAGTCATCTAATACCGTGTCTACATCACCTCCTAGAGTACCATCATCTAGATACCAAACATTAAATTTGGAATTTAGCTGTCGAATGATTGGGTGAATGGCTAAACTAAAGATCACTGGCCCGAGGGGGTCGCCTTGTTGGCAGCCAACAGCGGATTCCAGAAGGTTGTCCCGATATAGTAATTTGGATGGATATCTGTAACATTGCCAAAGAAAACTAAAAATTTGTGGTACTTCTTTTTTAATTTCTGCCAGCAAGGTGTCCCTATTAACTGAATTGAATGCATTTTTTATGTCAACCTTCAGGATGACCTCTCCTTTACCAGAATTTAGATAGGTCGACAACGCGTGTACGGCAGCCTCACAGCCCCCTTTCGAGCCATAACCTAGCTGCAGGGGCTGAAATTTTTCCGAAATGTCCTCACTGTAAAATTTACAACAGATCTTGGCTGCCAAACGACGGTATGTAGTCCCCACGGCAATTGGACGAATGCCGCCATCCCTCTTGCGCAAGGCACATAAATTGGCCCCGTACAAAACGTCGGTGACGGCTTCGTCCACCTTACCCGAGAGCATGAGATTAATCAAAGCCGTAAGCTCCTTCAAGAGTAACTCACCAGATTCCCCGGCGCCTGAACAAAGGAGGTCCTTCAGGTGCTGAGGACCAGCAGAGCCACTCCGAAAGGAGCACACGGCTGTGACTATCTCTCGACCTGTAACGGTGAGGGTATGAATGTCCGAATCAGGGGGGTCGGGAAAAGAAAGGCCACTCGATGGGGCAGGGTGTTTGCTCTCCAGAGCTGCGAGAGTATCCGGAGAACACGGTGCCACCACATCGCTACTAAAAAGAATCCTGGCTGCTCCGCTAATGTCACCTTCCCCTAATTTTGATTCAACCAGATGGTAAATACCTCTTGATGAGGTAAACCTCTGCGTCGATAATTTTGAGTCCAAATTATACGCCGAAATATTGCAATTATCTTTAATTTGTGCAGTTAGAGTCTTTTTAGTTGCTAAATTTTTTTGTACGTGTAAAATTCTGTACGGGAAGGTGAGAAGTTGTTCCCAGGCACTCTGTGAGTTCTCGCGGGCGGCGAGGCGAACGCATCCCGCTAAGTACTGCGCCACTAAAGGTCTAGCGCCGCGGGGGATACGCTTTAAAACTGGAACAGAGTTTTTGAATTTTGACAGGGTTTTCCAAAACGGGTCAAAAGTGGAAGTAGCTGGTGGAGTAGGTGTGGTGGTAATTATGGGGTCAGACGTGAGTGCATTTTGGGGTTTGTGTGCCTTCCCAATGTAAACACTTAGACCCCGCTTACCTTTAAAAAATCGTCCCTGGGTGCACAGAGGACACCTCTCCAGGATGTTTAGCGATGTTGAAGGTTGACAAGCACTATCTTCCGACACAACACTGCTGCCACTAAACATTTAAATATAAACAAATATACAAATTGGACTTATTACCTATTAAAATCAAAACAAATAAAAAATCAAAGAAAAACACTCAAAATAAAAATTGTTCCAGTGACAACTGTTCTGCCACGCTGACAAAAAGCGTCAAACAACAGCGCAGCCGCGTTGGCAGCCTGGGGCGCCGCCTCGCCCGAAAAAACATTTCTGGGGCAGCACCCGGACAACCGTTGCTAGGATAGGCTGGCGTCGTCCTCAGCGTCGCCTCCAAGTCAGCCTCCTCTGCTGATGCAGCTAACCGCTCAGCGGGTGATGATAGTAGCCGGCGGGATTTCTTATTGTATTATGTATTTTGATTTTTCTTTGTCTAGTCTTCGAGCGGCTGGTATGACAAATTATCCGGTTTGTGGCAGCGAAGAGGTCACTTTGATTGTTGATAAATTATAGGTGAAATGCATTCTTTGCCACAAGCGCGTCAAGTTTCAATCAATTTCAATTATCAAATCATAATGCTTAAAAATATAGCATAAATAAATTCGACCGTAACGCTGTCACCTCGTAGTCCTTACTACACAAAATACCTAACAAAGATGGGAATTAGCTTAGTTCCTAAGACTACGCTTTTTGTGACGTCCGCTTAGTATGACGTATTTTTCACTTCCCTTCGATGTCATTATAAGCGGATTCAACTGTATTCACAAAAATAAAATGACATTGATTTTTATTTTTTCCTTTTGAATGGTCAAAAACTTTCGTTTTACTGTATTATTATTAAGTATTTTAAATTGATTGTGGATTATTATCGTTTGGATTTGTTACTCAATTATGTATTATCTCTGATATGTTTTAAGATTGTAATGTTTTAATGATAGGTACTTGCTGTTTATGTTACATTTTATTTTACAAAATTTCTACACAATGTATATTGTTCCGAAATAAATGACTTATGACTTAAAATCATGAAAAACAACAAATCGTAAAATATTTCTTGCTTATACTATGTTATTTTTGTTTTCAAATGTCACAGCGACAATAACATATTACAATGAATACACTGCTCTTTAACCACTACCTAAGCTTGTCGCTAAGTGACTGGATAAGCAATGTAAAAATCACGAAACGATACTTTAGCAAGCCGATGTATCGCATGGTACGGCCGCTGCTTCTTGCCGCGAGTTAGTGATGTAATTGTGCAGATACACTGTCGACAACAATGTCGATTGTTGAATGAAATATTACAAAAGTGTACCAAACTTTCTTATAGTTAGGTAAATAATCGTTCAAGTGTTTTTGACTTAGAATTATCGTATTTATGCCTTATCCTCGTGCTACTTCCTTACTTTTTATGGTAATTGTATTTTACTTTCGATAAAGTTTCGAATGCATTATAGTAATCGGCATGTTTAGGATAATATATATGTGACCTTTGCTTATTAATTAGTCAACATTTTCATGCTATTTATTTGTTATACATGGGCAGCATGGTGTGTGTAATAAATGCCAGAATCGATAACTTTCCGATTTTGTCAATCACTAGCGTATATGTAAAATAAATTGCTTTTGCACAGCACAACGATACCCACCGTTGTTTTTGTGTGAGTAAGTTGTACGGTGTACGGTATATACAGGCTATCGTTAGTACGATAAGGTTTATAATTGATTGTTTAGTACAGTCCGATTTCAGAAAAGCGGGTGTGTGCGCGACTGCGTATCTATTGCTTTTAATGAACTGCATGCGTAGTAGTTGCCGGGTGGTAGGGCAAAACAGGAGACACAGGTTCCGATACATTTTCGGCTACAAGGCATATCTCCTTGTTTATTATATCTATGAGAGGAACCGTCACATCTCCACTTAAATCATTATATAATTTAACTCATTTGTAGAGCTTAGCAATACATTTCCAAGAATATTTTAATCTCGTAACCGTGTGGTCAAGAAGTCCTTGAAGCTGAATTTCAGCCCATGTATCACTAACTGTAATTAATTCCACCGGAGGATAACACTCTTTTTTACTCGTGCTAATTGGTCGTAGCATGGATACAGTGGAAATCCCCTTTCTTTTGCTTCTTGTTGAATATTTTTATAAGTGTGGACTGTGAAATTGTTTGATATAAACAATGGTAATGCTTCTTCAGCTGTATATGGCCGTAATTTTTTTTTCAGAATTACTACTTCTTCTGGACGTTAAAAAAAGCTTCCGAGCTTGCTTACATGTAGTAGCACGTCTTGGTGAAGCCGTGGATATTTCCTGCATTAAGTCAGCAGCATCACGTCTTCCGCTGGATCGAACACTCAATTGAGCAGCATATGATAACTGTTCTTGACCAGTTAGTAAAAGTTGGAATTTACGCTTTTTGGTTCTTTTGGAACTATTTTCAAAACTTGTCTGCGGTCTCCCACGAATGGAACTCGATTGTTTATACTCGGGGATCACATCTAACACTATATCTTCGTTTAGCCACTCTTCGTAAAAAAGTAGAAACAAGTCCAACTTTCTTTGCTTGCGTTCCCATTTTTCAAGATTTTTTTCATATTCATTCTTCATTACAGCACGCAAAAGCTGTTCAGCTTCTTCACTAAGGAGTGGAGCACTTAATGTTGACTTAACAAAGTCAATCATTTCAGTAACTCGCCCTTAAGCCGAAACTGAACGCCAAAATTCAAACAACGATTTTCTTTGCTAACCTACAACAAAAATAAGAAAAAAGTTAATTTGCGCAAATAAACGCAAAATATAACAACTTGTACCAAATAATAGAATAAATAAGGAATCTGTTAGAGTAAATGCAAACAACAGCGCCCCCAACTACGTCGCATAAGCGGCAAGTGGCACGTCACTATTGTCGTGTCCTCTCTCTACTCTAATGCTCTCCGAACTAACGCTCACGCTCACGCTCACTGAACGTGCTCTCGCTTACCTGCTATTAGCCCCGCGACCCTGCTAGGGTCCAGGTAGGTTTGCTTTGTTTAGTGAGTTGCTAATATTATTCAAGTTTGAGATACAAGTGAAAAAATATACCATTTCTATAATTTTGATTTTAGATTATTGTCCACCTAGATTTGTGAAATCATATACTGTGCGTCGCACAGCAAATACAATGCGATGACGCAACGCAAAAATTTCATCGCATACGGCATCGTACGACAAGACGCTTATCGTCTGTTCAGTTTCTAGTGAGACATGGACGGCACTACACGGGTCCTGCTTTTGCTAGCGCTAAGACGCATCAAGAAAAAGAAACAGAATACAAAGTACTGGGTGCATCCATTTCTATCAATTATGAATAATTATGGAAATCACTTCAAAAGATAATATGAGGCGTTAAAAGTAGATGAGGTTAAATTTCTCGATTACGGATGAGTGTAGCAAGTTTTGAAGAACTTTTTAGTTCGTTATCATTTACAAAAGAAATACATATTTAGAAAACCTATCGAACCTCTGGAAATCCTGGGATTAACTATAAGGTAAGAAAAAAAAAAGATTTTATTACCATTATCATACTGTTTATTTTCATAATTTTACCATAATCATACTGTTTAATAATTTCCACAATTTTACCTTAATCAGTCTGATTAATCATTTTCATGATTTTACCATAATCAGTCTGCTTAATCATTTTGCATAATTTAATGTATTTCAAAACTCGTATTCCGATTGTGTATCACTCGTCAAATTTGTTAGTTCCTCGTTGAAAAGCTCTTGTCTTAGCTCATTTTCATCATTGCTTGTCGTTTGTGGAGACGGTTGTACGGGTGGCGATGATGTTTCATAGCCACTTTTGAAGGCACTGTGTTGAATGGATGTTTGGTAGCCACTCTGCACAGGCGTTTGAGCTGTTTGGTAGCCACTCTGAACAGGTGTTTGATAGGCTGCGTGAATGGGTGTTTGTGAAGTTTGATAGCCACTTTTAAATGTTTGATGACAGGGATAGTGTGATGGTTGTAGTAAATCAGTTAATATCTGTAGAATACGACTTTGAAAAATTATAGTTTGATTATCATTCAGTTTTTCCACCGATGGCAGAATACCATTAAAAAAGATAAATGCCTATTTTCAGGTTTTTCTAAGGCAGCTATAACATTCTTCTCAAATTCGTCTTGATATTTTTTTCTTTTACGCGATGCAGGCTGGTAACGTGACATTACAGGTTGCTGGCTTTGTTGTGTTGAAGTGCTTGTTCTTATTTCCTCATCGTCAATACTTGATGTTGTTTCATATTGAGATTTAAAAAAATGGAGTTTCTTGTATAGATGATATTGTTTAATTTTTTTTAGCCCCAGCTCCGGATTTACATAGCTCTTTTGGAGTGTTCTTGGGGTAGTGTGTACGGAGAGAAATGATAGACGGAAATTCAGGATAAGTATTTACTATATGGAACTGTTACAAGGTTAGGTTGCGAGCGCGTGTATAGTGGAAGGCGGTTTCGGGCGAACTGTTCCCGGCGAGCGCTGCGCGTACGAGGAATACAAAACTAATGCGTCAGCGCCCCTACACTATTCCTCCCTTTAAAAAAAAAAAAACTAGGTTTTTTTTACAAAATATTGTAGTATTCTAAAAATAGTATTACCAAATACATCTCTGGCTAACTGTAATACTTGCAAGTTACAATATTTGCTTATACATCATTTAGTTTGAACAAACAATATTGTGACCGGATGTCTGGCGCGATAACGCCGACTGGTATTGATGTCTTTAATTATGCTATGTCTTACGATTCTAAGTTTTAAATTGTATCACGCTATTAATGCTAAAGGGTACAAGCGGTGTTTAATTTTAAATGTATATAACTATTGTTTAAACGTCAATAAAAACGGTTTTTATATAAAACTAAATCTTTTTTTTACTGTATTCTATTTGTTGACCTTATAATATGACGTTAAGGGTAGTCACCATGACGACCATACTCTGCAATAAGAAGAAATTTGCCCCCTTCGGAGTCTGCAGTATTCGTCATGGTGACTCCAATTGCAAAAATATATAATTACAATTATGACACTTATGTTTTACAAACACTTACACTATTACACTTCATTTGTAATTTACATGGCTTAATTTAGTTTTGACTTGAATGGACGATGGTTACGGAACGGGTTATTTTAATAAGTTAACCTACTTAATGATAATGCTAATTTCGATATTTAGAAGGTCTTTTGCTTATTCGTCCAGTTCGTGTTGTATATGTATCGTCACTGGGTGTGCTTGTTTGAAATGTTACTTTTTTCTGGCTCTTTTTACCTATTTGGTCATTTTCATTGTTGTTAATTTTTTCTGAAATGTTTTTATCTAAATCTTCTGATAGCAATTCCTTATCTATCAATATATATGCTGGTTTTAAACGGTCTATAGATATGTTAGCTTGTCGGTCTGGCAATTGTACACGGTATACTTTTTCATTTCTGCTTATGTCGCGATATGGTCCATCGTAAGGAGATTGTAATGGTTTCCGTACTGCGTCATTTCTAATGAATACATAATCGTTGGTATATAAATCCTTGTGTACAAAAATCTTGCGAGGTGACTTATTTTCTCTAGAAGACGGCTTTAATCCTTCTGTTACGTATTTTAGTTTGTTTACAAAACTGTTGTCATCGTACAACTTTACACTGCTACGGTCATAAAAGTCACTTGGTAGCCTAATATTACTACCGTACAGCATTTGTGCTGCGGTTACGCCTGTATCAGACCTGATTGTAGTACGTAATCCTAACATTACCGTTGCCAATTCATCTACCCAGCTTTTAGTATCTAATCGTGCTTTTAACGCTGCTTTTAAAGATCTATGCCATCGTTCTATTGCTCCATTGCATTGAGGATAATAAGGAGTGGTACGAGTTTTCTGAATTCCCATAATTATCATTAATTCTTTAAACAAATTGCTTTCGAATTGTCTTCCCTGATCACTTGTGAGTTTAACTGGGCACCCATAACGACTAATCCAACCTTCATATAATGTTTTGGCTACTGTTTCTGCTGTTATTTCTGTTAATGGAAAGGCCTCTGGCTATCGTGTAAACCTATCTATTATTGTTAAGCAATATTTAAATCCCACTGGCGAAGTTGGTAAAGGTCCTACTATATCTATGTGAATATGTTCAAAACGCTTGCTACTTTCAAAAGTACCTAATTCTGCGTTAGTATGTTTTTGTCAAGCACGCAGCATGCAAACAAGCACGCAGCATGCAGGCAAGCATGCAGCATGCAAGCAAGCATGCAGCATGCAAGCAAGCACGCAGCATGCAGCAGGCATGGTTTCTGTCACGGCTCCGGCGCTGCGGGGCTCTGGCGGTCCCACGCGAGTTTATCGTCGCAGATGGGTTAACGCTCTCCACCGCAGCTTCGGCTTCGACAATTTTAGCCTCAGCCGCGGCGGGGAATGTTGCAACCACCTGCTCCTCAACTCGCGGTCCGCCTCGCCCCTCCGCGCCTACGCGATTTTAAATTACACTCTAGGGGTAGGGCAGACAAGACTGCGTGGAGTCGGATTAACAGCGATTCCTTTCTGTCACTAAAACCTATTTTTTAGCAAATATTTTAGGACTAAAATATTTATTATAAATGAAAATTCGGAATAATACACATTATTCAACACAATACTCAGGACATATGACTTTAGGGAATGTAAAATTAGGAGATTCAATTATTATGGTACTCGATATTATGACAGAATACTTTTAGAACTAAAGATAATTATGCTGAACAAAATTTAGAGGTTTTGAACATTATGGTTACTGCAGTTTATAGCAAACGTGTTATGGATAATGATTTTCGGACAAACAATTTTATGAGAAGAAAGGGAGTACCTGGCAGCCGTGGTCCTGTAACAAGCTCAAGTTGAGTTTTGCCGCTCGCGGATATACCGCCCCAGACAGTCCATGAGCCACCGCCATAAGCAACCCTCTCTTCAAAGCAGCATTGTGCGAAACGCTCTCCCTTACGTCGGTAGACCTTCTTCCTTCCATCATTGCCATGTAACACAATTTTAGACTCATCAGGAAAGAGTACATGGCTCCAATCTTGCTGTGTCCAATTCGAATGACTGCGTGCGAAATGAAGGCGCGCTGTTCGGTAGGCTCGCGTTAGTTTGGGCCCATTAGCTGGCTTGTGTGGTACCATATCGCGTTCTTTTAACCTTCTCCGAAAAGTTCGAGCGCTCACAGATATTCCGTGGAAGTCGCGAAGTTGGTTTTGTATCTCAATGGAGGTAAGGTGACGATTTCTCAAGCTGGTCGTCACGATGAATCGATCCTGCGTTTCAGTTGTGACCCGAGATCGTGGCCTTCCTTGGCGACGAACAAAGCCGCCAGTCTCTAGGTACCTCCGATAAACATTTCGGACCGCAGATCGACTTAAATTAAGTTGAGCACTCAAGTTTCTTTGGCTGTGTCCGGCCTGAATAAGTGCCACAGCTTGGGCGGCGACTTCAGGTGAAGTATCCATAGATTATTGATAGAACCTCACCTTAATGTTAAGAATAAGTAATGTTTGTTGCAAAACCAAAGATATCAATCACTTTTTCAAGAATTAAATCCAAGTAAACCAATAAAACCAAGTTTTCTTAGTATTCGATTGTTTGATATCAACAAACAGGCTCCAAATTGTCTTTTGTTTCTTTAAATTCTGTGTTCGAAATTAAAAAAAAAGACTATTGAATGAAATTGTGAATGTGCCAGGTTCAAAACTGCATAAAAACTTTTTGCTCGACCTAATTTAAAATTTTAGCTAGGACCAAACGAAACTGAAAATACAAGGTGGACCAATAGATGTGTCCAGAAGTGTATTATGAGTTGAATTTTAAGTTTGAATAAAACCAAACACATCCGCTGCTTAACAAGTCAAACTTTGGACTGGGATACTATGTAATTAGGGATCCGGGCGAGGGAAGCGCTTGCGCAGGTAGACCATTGTTCTGAGGATGTCCCCTAAACAATAGAAACCAGATTATGTGTAATTTCTTTGTTTTGTGTGTTTGTATGATTTTTTGCCAGCATCATCAGCCTTTTAATGTTCCCACTGCTGGGACACAGGCCTCCTCTCTGGGAGAGGGAATGGGCCGTAATCCACCACGCGGGCCCAGTGCGGGTTGGTGAATGTCACATGTCTTCGATTGTTTGGTTCTGGGACATGCCGGTTTCCTCACGATGTTTTCCTTCACCGTTTTGAGAGCAGTGGTGATGAAATTAATTACACAAAGTAATGCGCCTGGCTGGGTTTGAACCCGCGACATGCAATTCGTAAGTCAGGGCCGTTATCACTCGGCCACCACTGCTCCCCATCTCTCATCATTTTTGCCAGCATTTTGCGATATTTCGCCTGTGTGCGTCATCCAGCATACGGCTACGCTGAATGACCCGCACCTGGTCAGGTTAGTTCCCTCCTCTGTAGCCCCAAAGTATGAGCGCATGACATTTTCGTTTATGGATTGCGTCCATCGCATGCGCTGCACACTTCTACTGATAGCGGGGACCCCGTCAGAGGCTTTGAGGCTTTGAGGTCCCAGGCTGGTCGGTGGTCGGCCTCGCCCGCGCCGACGCGCAGATGGCGGTGTCGTCGGCGGCGAGAAGTATTCGTCGCTCGAGCTCGACGCAACTGCAGCTACCGGAATCTCTGGACTCACGGGTGGCGTAGGTCCCGGCGGCTGCGAGGCGGAGCTGAGCGACGAACCCGAAGATGTTGATGGTGTGATTTGTGCGAGAGTCTGGCTTCTTGTCAACATCACATATTTCGTTTAATTCTGCTTTACATTAAAAATTTTGGGATTCATATGATAAATCTGCTGTAGTGTTTTTTTTTTACTTTTTCTTCGATGTATCTTGTATTTTAAACATCTTGTAGCTTGATATTTTATGAAATTTATATTTAAAGATATGGGATGAAAATTTACGTGACCGTCACCTTGACAGCCGGACCACAGATTTATTATTATTCCGTTTATTCATATTATATTCCTATAAATTACATTTTTAAATATTTCTTTAAAAAAACATATTGAAAAAAACATTTAAAAATATAAAAAATAGTCGTCCGCCGGTATCGGGAGCAGGGTCCAAGCTACCGGTGGTTAGGGCTGCAGAGAAAGGAACCTCCTCACAATACGAGCCGTATCGAGGAGTACTGCCTTCTGTATCAGACCCTTCACCCAGCTGCGTAACGCCAGCTTCGACAGGTGGTCGTCGAAGCTTTTGGCCATTAGGCCGTTGGCCGTAACGATAATCGGCACAATGACAGCCGAGTCCACATCCCACATGTCGACAACCTCGTGTGCTAAGTCAAGATACTTGATTTGCTTCTCTTTCTCGGCCTTCACGAGGTTCTCGTCATGCGGAATGCTTACATCGATTATCATTGTGCGGCGCGCTAATCGGTCTATCACCACTATGTCAGGCTTATTGGCGACAATAGTCCTATCAGTGATGATAGACCGATCCCAGTACAACGTGACATGGTCATTCTCGAGAACTGGGTCGGGCACATACTTGTAATACGGTACCTCAGAATTCACAAGTTTGTATTTTAAAGCAAGTTGCTGGTGAATAATCCTGGCTACTTGGTTATGTCTGTGCAAGTACTCGCTGTTAGCCAGACGAGAACAACCAGAGATAATATGTCTGATGGACTCACCCGGACGGTGACATGCCCGACACACGTCAACCGTCCCGTCCTTCATAATATGCCTCCGGTAGTTGTTCGTTAGGATAACTTCGTCCATAATTGCACACACAAAACCTTCAGTTTCTCCGAAAAGATCACCGAAACGTAGCCAGGCCACGGACGCTGAGAAATCTACATCGGACCCATAGAGAGCCCGATAGAAGCGCCCGTGGAGCTCCTTGCCTTTCCATACCTCCTTGCGGTCATCTGTAGTATGTATTACAGGTTTGCGCCAGTTCTCTTTTGCCATGGACAACGGAGTGAGTCCCTTGTCCACTGCGACCACATCGCGGTGCATACCCACATCGGTTTCGAGAAAATATTCTCTGAGACTGCACATCTCGCGGTTATGGAGAGTCTTAGCATTTAAGAAGCCTCGACCTCCACATTTCCGCGGGATGTACAGTCTCATCACCGACGATCGTGGGTGATGCATCCGGTTTGCGGTCAGCAGTGTACGGACTCTCCTATCCAGGGCGTCGAGTTCGGTTTGAGTCCATTTGAGTATGCCGAAAGAGTACATTAATACCGGCATGACCCAACCGTTGAAGGCGCGCACCTTATTTCCGCCCGACAAAAGGCTGTTTAAAACCTTTTTCAGGCGGCCAAAGAAGCGCTCCTTCAGCGATTGTTTCATGTCAGCACCGTTAATGCCTAACGCTTCCGACATACCCAAATACTTATAGGTTTCGGTCGAGCTGAGGGATCCAACCTGTATGGAATCCGAGAGTTGAATTCCCTCAGATTCCATAATCTCCCCTTTCTTTACATGCATGACTGCACATTTGTCCACACCAAATTCCATCCTGATGGCACTACTGAAGGTTTCAGTTACCTTCAGTAGCTCCATCAGTCGCAAATTGTTGGGGGCAAAGAGTTTCAGATCATCCATGTAAAGAAGGTGAGATATGGCCTGACCACCTCTTCTCAACCGATAGCCTAGGCCTGAATCCTCCAGCAATGTGCTTAGAGGATTCAGAGCTAAGCAAAACCAAAGTGGACTCAAACTGTCGCCCTGAAATATTCCCCGTTTAATCCATATAGGTTCATCACTCCCTTGAATCGGTCGACATCCTGGATAGCGAAGGACCATTTTCCATTGCCTCATACATGACTCAAGGAAGGTGCGCAGAGTTGCATCTATTTTGTACAACTCCAACACCTTCATGAGCCATGTATGTGGCACAGAATCGTAGGCCTTCTTGTAATCTATCCAACATGTCGACAGATCCTTGCGGGAGCGACGAACCTGTTGGCTAATGGCCATGTCTATGAGGAGTAGCTCCTTAGTGCCGCGGGACCCCTTCCGACATCCATTCTGAGAGGAGGACATAATCGAGTTGCTCTCAATGTGTTCATTTATTTTCACTCTCAGGATGGATGTAAGAAGTTTATAGACCGTCGACAAACAAGTAATCGGTCTATAATTCTTGGGTTCCGCGGGACTACCTGTCTTATGGAGCAGGTGGGTAATGCCAGTTGTTAGAAACTGTGGTAGCGACCCAGACTCTAAAGATGACTGGAATTGAGATGCCAGGACCGCATGTGAGCTGCTATACCACTTAAGCCAAAAGTTGTGCAGTCCGTCCGGTCCTGGAGATTTCCAGTTTGGTAACGGACGGACTGCTGTGGCTATATCTGTTGGTGTTATGGTGATTTTTTCCATTTGTGGTATAGCTTCACACACGCGCTCGACATCACGCATCCAGTCACCCTCGGTATGACGGACGGGCACCGACCAGATGCTTCGCCAGAATGTAGTCGTGGCGATATCATCCGGGCGGCACACGTCCGTCACACTTTGTTCAGGTCGCTCCCAAGTTCTATACACCCACCTCTCATCGCTCTGGAACATGCGATTCTGTGAGTATCGGTCAGCCCGCCGCTTATACCGCCGAATACGGTTTGCCCATGCACAAACTTTCTGCTTCAGGAAGTCGATGCGCTCTGTGATACGGGACGTATATTCATGAGGACTGATTCCAGTCCCCGCAAACGCCCGCCTCACAAAGCGCATCACACGTGGTCGTGTGTTGCCCTCCCTGAAGCAGTATAGTTTGCCAATGAGTGCCCTAGCCTCGTCGATACGCCGCTCGATCCTGCACTGCCAGGCTGGTGCAGCAGGTTTTGGTCGAATAGCCTCGTCACCGCTTGGAAACTTGACGTTTGCTAAACGACATGCCGCAACAGCCCCGCAATACAGTATTGAGTGCGTATCAACAAGGTTCTCACTGCTTACAAAGGTGTTCTGTAGCAGCGAGTCCAAGGCACACACCAGCGCCCTATTCTTTTTGTGCATAGGCAACCGTGGTAATCGGGGCCTAAGTTCGGTTGGGGTCGATCGATATTCGCGAAGCGCATCCTCCAGCGCGCTCCTCAGTCGATTGTTGTACTGGCTACTTACCGTAACAACCCTATCATCTACCTCATCACTATCATTATTGGCCTGCGGTGTGTTTGCGCCACTTACTGGCGCCTGAACCGCGGTCTGTGTCTGGGTCGAGATGATAAGGTTGTTCAGTACCTCTGAGCGCAGCCTCTCAAGTGTGGCGTCGTCCAACCTGTGACTACGTTGGATGACTCGCACCTGATCCGACAATCGTTGCGCCGAGACGTTCACAGTCGGTTCCAGGTCCTGAAACAGAGACAGCATCCTAAGACGGTACGCAGTGAGGTTAGTTCCCCCCTCTGTAGACCCGTAATATGCGCGCATGACGTTCTCATTCATAGACTGAGTCCATCTCATGCGCTGCACACAACCACCGGTAGCGGGGACCCGGCTCGGGGCCGGTTGGCCCCTAGGTCCCAAGCCCCTCGGTGGCCGGCCTCTCCCCTGCCGACGTACTGGTGGTGGCGACGTCGGCGGAGAGAAATACTCGTCGCTCGAGCTCGACGCGACTGCGGCCGCCGGTGACACTTGTGATTCGATGTCCGGCGGCGGCGAGGCGGAGCTGAGCGGCGAGTCCGGGGGTGGATGGCGTGCGCGTAGGGTAGCTGCTCGTGTTAGCATTATCAAAACATTTTTATTTCTTTCGTCATTTCGGATTTTATATTCGTGACAGGTGTCAGCTGTCGGTCACGGAGTTTGTTTCTTCTTTCTGCATTGTTGTTGAGTTTTTGTTATTGTCCGAGTTCTTATTAATTATTTTTATGTTCCAGTGGTCTTCTATTGTAATAGTTTGTGCATATATCGAGCTGTAAATGTATTTTCCGTAATTTAAAATTGTGGAGACGAAATAAAACTTGTTTTGACAGCCAGAGTTGCCAGTTATTATTATTATTATTAATTACTCAGACAAAGCACATTCTATGTTTTCATCCACTTTTAAGGTCATCATCATCATCTTCAAAGGTCAACAAAATACTGTCACGAAAAGAGGCTGGTGGTGTTATATTTGCTTGGTGCCTGGCCGAGCCCAAATACCATAACAATGTCTTGACATGGCAACAACATCCAACTGTCCGATTTCCAACTAGACATCTACAACAGTAGCCTAAAATAGCATCCAAAGGGTTGGAGCTAAATGGGCTCTCTATCAAACAAAATATATAAAAAATACGAGCTGTTTCTCCAAACTCACCTTTCTCCTATAGATAGCGTGTAGCAACATATTCTGGCATATTTTTTCGCTCTTAGAATTTACAATAAGTCTATATTCGTATGTAAACTTTCTTCTCTCAGTACCTAAGTTCCCAGTTGTTCTCATTGTGTTTTTTTTTTGTGACGTTAGAGGCTATAAACTGGCGATGTTGATCCAAACTGGTACATTTTTTCCAAAATTCATTAAATATTTGTATTCTTGTTTAGTTAGGCACTTTTTATTTTTACACTTACATGGAGGTTTCAGTTCACGACCGTCTATTTCAGGGTTTTTTTTTGCTACAGTTGAATGATCGGGAGAACCTTTTAGCCTTGCAATTTTAGCCGCAACTCTTTTCCATTTAGTTACGTTTCTAACTTTCTTTCTTGTGCTCGATTTTGAAGGGACTGCTGTAACGATCTGCTGTATGTCTTCGTTATTTCTTATTTGTCGGTCATCTGGTATATAAACATTCCCATTCATATCTGCGACTATAATTCCGTTCGAGTTAACTGTATCTTCATTCATAGTAGTATCAGAAATATTAACATTTTCAACAAAATGGGGTACAATTAAAAAGCCTGTAGTATAGTCTCTGTCTGTTAAATTACGGTGTTCAATGCGATCATTCTTATTAGCAGACTAGCTTCTGCCCGCGACTTCGTCCGCGTGGAATAGTTACTTTACCCCCGATTTTGAAACTCTCAGCCCGATTGGTTTAAAATTGACAAAGTTTCATACAACTTGGGGGTAGAATTAATCAAAATCCTTTCTTAGCGGATGCCTACGTCATAACATCTACCTGCATGCCAAATTTCAGCCCGATCCCTTCAGTGGTTTGGGCTGTGCGTTGATAGATCACTATGTCAGTCAGTCAGTCCCTTTTGAGTTATATATATATTTAGAATAGATAGATGTACTGGCCCTTACTTGAATCAACATCATATTATTGGAATTCGTACTTTTATGACTACCTTGATCAAATACCAAAGATTCATTAAGGTTATCTACCGAAGAATATACAGTTGGAATTGTTTATGGAGTCATTGCAGCAAAGAAACGGTCGTTTTGTTTAAGGCTTTCATTAAAAACTGAAGTTGCAGATATAATATTTAGACGATTGGTTTTGAAGTTATGGCGAAATTAAAATATTACGATTTCTGCTGCATGGCCCGTTGCGAAGTGGGCGTCACCAATCTTTTATAAATTAGCCACAATAACGTCTTTAATCCTTAGGAATTTCTTCAAAGTGTATTAAATACATAAATATATTGTATTACACATGGATATATCTTTATCAACTTCCCATATTCAAAAAGTACACTTTAAACTATATTATATTAAAAAAAAAATTGTAGAAGACGGTTTATAAACACACAAGATATAGATGAAATAAAACTTCCTAATCTCGCCGCGCCAGTATGGCTATACGGTTGATTTTTGTTTAACGCGTTTATTTTTGTTGTTTCATCTATAAAAAGGCGAAGGCGCTCACGCGCCGTCTTCCCCTGGATTGCCCGGTTGAGTTTTAAAATTATTTTATAACTCAACCGGTATGTTGGATAGCTCATTTATTGAGGAAGGTTGGGATAGGCTATATAACATTACGCTACGATACATAGGAGCGGAGCATCAATGAAAAATGTTACAAAAACGGTTTTTTTTCTCTCTTATGTGGTAGACGAAGTTGCGACGACGAAGACGGGAACTACGCGGGTAAAACCGCGGGGCGCTACTAGTTATTAATAAAACTCAAAATTTAAAACTTCTCTGCAGAAGTAAAAGAACTAGACATCTTACGCGCAAAGATAAAACATTTTAACATAAAAAAAGTTTTACTTAACTTTGCAATAATCAACCAAGTATTTGTACTCCTCTCTCACATTTTTATGTTAAAATAAATAAGATCTCTTTGACTCAGATTTAATTATAAAAAAAAAACAATCAACAAACTTCATGTGATAGTACGAGTATGTTGCAGGAATCTGTCACTTATTCAAACAAGATAAACTTGAATGACATTTACAGTTACACAAAACATCGACTGCTTTACAGAAGCACTTTCTATTACCACATTTAGTTTTGCAATGGCATCTTTTGTATCCTTGTCCACCATTTGTGGATATGGCATTAGCTATTTGGTGTAATGACTTTTTTTCAATGTTTAAAAATTTCTCCTTGCATTCAGTGAATTGATTCCTAGAAAATAATTCAGTAATAGTGCCAAACTGGTTACCCAATTTATACAGTCCATCATCATTACATTCAATTACAACCATTAAAACATTGGAAAAGTCGCCTCTACCTCTATCAATATCAGGAATTTTCAACCTTTTTTTTTTTTGGATGTGAAATCATCAAATGACACCTCCCGCCCTGGGTGGAGCGGTAGGGAGTGTCAGACTTTTAACTGACTAAAACCCACCCGTGATCCTTCTTGTGCCCTATGCTTTCCAGGGCCGCGGTAACTCTTTCGAACAAATTCCGCAACCCTAGCAGGCACCGACCCTATGGGGCCCCGTCCTCGGTGCTGACGGCTCCTTGAGGCGCGCGTGGAACACGACGCGTCGTCGACTCAACCTGGTATCGGACGGCGAGCCACCCACGCTCACCGTCCCCAGGCATCAGCCACTGCGCAATAGCACAGCGGCCGACTTGTCTCTGGAGGAGGCCGAAATGGGACCATTACTGGCACTCCATCTCAGCACCCTCCCGAGTGTTGGGAGTCGCAGCACCCGCAGCAGAAGCGGCAGTGGCGGCGACGGAAGCCGCGGCGGCGGCGGCGGCGGATCTCTTGTCCCTGGTCGAGGCGGATGGCGCGCAGGCCCTTTCCCCAGCCCAGTGCTCGGCCGGCTTGCCAACAGCCGCACATGCAACGCAGTGCGGCGTGGCCTCGCACGAGCCGGCCTTATGACCGGGCTGACCACAGCGGAAACAGAGTCCGCTGCGGTCGACCTCCGAGGGGCACATAGCTCCCGTGTGGTTACCCACATGGCAGCGGTAGCACCTCAGAAGTCTGGGTTCCAGCAGTTTTACCCGCGCAGGCACCCATTCCACCAAGAGCCTTCGGCCCTCCGACACAGTTCTGGCCGCCGCCACGGGGCAGCTCACCACAAGGGTTTGCATGCCCGTGTTATCAGGACGGATGGTGCCCGCCTTGACAAGCTCGACAGAGCACCCCCCAGTCCTGGCGACGGCGGCCACAACTTCCTCCTCCGTCACGGAGTCATCCAGGCCCACTATGCGCATGTCGATGCGCTTAGTCGGCCTGGACACCCGGACCTCGTCCGCGGGTAAGACCGCCCTCAGCCTTTCGGCCAGGGCGTCCGCGAACGGGCAACTCTCCGCTCCGGCGAGTTCGAGCTCCTGGGCACCGGTCAAGGTCCTCCTGACCCCGATGCCCCCGCGGATGCCCAGCTCTTGGAGGCTCACCGCCTCCTTCGCCCGCATTTATTATGTTTGAATGGTTCGAGATTCAAACAGCTGGAAAAGTATCTTGAGGTTGAGGCAAGGGGTTGTCGTCAGACACGGTTCTCACATCAGGCAAGGGGCTGGCGTCAGGCAAGGGTCTCACATCAGACAGGGGGCTGCAATCAGGCAAGGGGCTGGCGTCAAGCGCGGTTCTCACATCAGGCAAGGCTGGCGTCACGCAAATGGCTGGTGTTGTGGAGATTTAAGTGGGCTGTATGAATGACGACGCTAATTTTGGAAAACTGGTTTATTAAAATAATTTACAGAAAAGGTCTGGACGGCGCGCGGTGCGTACTATGCTTGAAGCTGATCGAGTGAGTGTCCGCTCCGGACCGCGGCGGCGTCTTATATACTTGATCCCACGCCGCGCCGTGCCCCTGCTGACGCCGTTGCTGGTGCCGCCTCCGTTGACGTCATCGCTTCGTTCGGGAAGTTTCCGAACAGCTGGTTTGATCATTTGTGGCACTTCTATAGCCATAAAAAGACGAATTGGAAGATGTGGAGCAGTAGTAAGTATTCATTGAGTCATAGGACAATGTTTCTTCTTCAGCACGAGTAATTGTTTCGAAACGTTCTCTTTGGACGTGTCTTTTGACAGACACTTTCAAATAAATGAGATAATGCATCTTGTGGTCGATTAGCATCAGTTATATGCTTTCTTATTTCATCTCTTTCAGTTCGTCTTTGCTCTCGATTTTCCTCTCGGCGCTGAAGAATCTCAGTCATTTCCAGTTGCTTGCTGTTCTTCTTTCCAGATTGAATTGTCGATGTTGTTGAGAGTAAATATTCAGCCGATGAGGGAGGTGATTCAACAACATCAGTATCAGTAATTATTGTATCAGAAGTGTTTTCAGTGTCGTGTCGGATTCGAAAAATTTGTCTCGTTTTCATATTTCCACGGTTTCATATTTTGTGCTGCCTGTCCTGTATTATTCTTACGTCTTCGAAGAGCTACTGTATGACTATCTCTTAATTTCTTCCAATGATATTTCGCTTTCTTACCTAGAACAAAAAAAAACAATAATTGTATGTTACAGACATATGGCAACAGGAGATTCATACCAAACCATAGCTTACATTTACAGAGTAGGAAAAACCTCTGTAGCAAGGATAATCGAGGAAGTTGCCGATGCTATATGGGATTGATTAGCGCCTTTATATTTAGAAGAAATTAAAGATGAAAGTGGAGAAATATTGCTGAAAATTTTAAAACTTCACGTGACTCCTCATTGCGTTGGAGCTATTGACGGCAAGCATGTCACAGTAAAAGCCCCTGTATTTCAACATCTTAAAGATCACTCAATAGTGCTTTTAGCGGTTACTGTCAGTAAAAAAAAATACAATGATAGATATTGGATCAAAAGGCAAATTCAATGATGGGGGAATATTACGAGAAAGCAACTTTGGTCAGAAGTTATATGCATGTAATCTATATCTTCCGCCTGATGAAGCACTTGTAGAAGGTGGCATCGAGGTTCCATGTCTTTATCGGTGATCAAGCATTCCCCTTATTATGTAATTTGATGAGACCATTTCCCAGAGAAAACAATATTACACAAAACTTTTTACAAAAAAATACAACCGACTTTTCCACAAAAAATCAAAAAAGTACAAAATAACTTTAATTTCGGAACTCCTTTTTCATTTTTTGAACACCGACTTCCGAAATTAAAGTTATTTTGTACTTTTTTGATTTTTTGTGGAAAAGTCGGTTGTATTTTTTTGTAAAAAGATTTTTATTTTTCACTTTTTAGTGGTACCTAAACCCCCTCCCCTCCCACCTAAACGAACCAATTACATTAGTGTAAAAAAACGCACTGCTCCAATGCAGAGTAAACTAAAAGGTTGTCAATGTAGACAATGTAGATATTTATTTAAATCTTTCAAAAACCGCTTGTTCGATTTCGATAAAATTTTCATGGGAACATTTGGGAAGTATACCCTTTCCAACAAAAAAAGAATTTTTCAAATCGGTTGGCAAGCGACGGAGTTATGCGCGAACGAACAATAAAAAAAAATAAAACAAAAACATACAAAAATCCGAATTGAGAACCTCGTCCTTTTTTAGAAGTCGGTTAAAAATAAAAGAATTTATAAGTCGAGCAAGACGAGTGGTAGAAAACGCGTTTGGAATTCCGAGTGTCCGTTGGAGGGTTTACAAACGAGTTTTTGAGTGAAAAGTAGATACGGCCATAAAAATAGTGAAGGCATATGTGTGTGATACATAATTATTTAATGAAGCATAGTCTCACCTACAAATTTGTTACAAACGAATATATAGCAGGAACTCGAGTTGTTAACTAACTTTTTGACTTAACACATTCGAGATTTAGAAGTTCTAATGACAGTTTTTTATCACGGAAGAATTTTGCAATTACTTTAATTATACGCATGTTTTGAGCTGGCAAAATGCCCGTGTCACAATTTATACAGTACCTACCAGTAGGTGTGTTATAAATAAATATTAAGTTTGTAGATTTAAAATTAATATTTTTATATCATTAAATAAGTTAAAAAAAATAACAAGTATATTGTCACTATTCACATTCCCTCGCAATCCTTTCCCAAACCAAATCCTTTTTACCGATGTCTCTGTACGACATTGTCCCGGTACTATAGTACTGCTACGTTACTTTATCCCACCTAACCTAGGCACAGGTATTCCTAGGAGGATAATAAATAAAAGTAGGTAGTTCGTAAGTTGGAACAGTTTATTTTACCGTGAAAATATATTACCGGTAGATGGGTCGGTAGAAATAAATGGGTTAGAGCCTATACAGCGATTAACCTCCTCACTGATCTAGCACTCTCCTGACGTCACTGGCCGCTGCAGGAGTCGAGTGCACGCGCGTCGAGAACAGGTCCCGGTGCTGGTGTAGGGTTCGTAGGTTGACCCGCTATAGTCCACCGCGGGGAGCAGGAGATTTAAGGTGTACGTGAAACCCTGTAATGCGCAATAAGCGAAAGCATTACGCACTGGCCGTAGGGAATAGGGAAGCGCTAAATGTGTAGATGTGTTGCTGTGGATGTTCACTATCAGATACGGAGATGACAATAATTCGGTTACTTAGCCGTTAATTTAAACATTTGAAAATTTAAATAGGCAACTAAAATTCAAATAGGCAAGAATGTTATAATTACGAAAATGTGGGGTAAACTACTAAGAAAAAACACTTAATAAGCTTCCAACAGAAAACAAAGCAAAGCGAAAGAAACCGTTATGGTTTGCTTAGCTACTGGCTAATTTAAAATTGTGCTGCACTTACCCAATCGGGGTTTAATTCACACACACTGAATATGTTGAGTATGTTAGAACAAATAGTCGAGGGAACGGTAGGGACGCCTTTAAAAAGTTTAATCGCGCTTAAACACTTTAAACTCAGGTTAACTGGGTATTCAGAAAACAGATGTGCGCTCGCCTCGGCAGCCAAATTCGTATTGACGGCTATGGCGTGGAAGCTAGAACAAAGGAATTCGTTCCGGGTGCCTAATATGCCGCTTGCTTAAATACGTGCGTGGTGAAAAAATGTCGCTGGCCAGAAATCTGTTTTGATGCGTTCTTATTAGTTTATTTTGTTTTATTTTATAACCAATATTATATAACCAATATTATTTATAACCAATATTATATTCAAAAGGAAGGGTTGGCTATGGGGTCGCCTTTAAGTCCACTAATGGCGGAGGTTTTTATGGATAACTTTGAATGTAAACATATAATGAACGAACCTAATATTCTGTTTTATTATAGATATGTAGATGACATAGTTATCTGCTGGAATGGTACCGTTCGACAAATAGACCTTTTTGTAAAAAAACTAAATAAAACTCACCCAAAAATTAAATTTAAATTAGAATTAGAGTCCCAGAACTCCCTTAACTTTTTGGATTTGACTATCACAAAACACAATAGTAACTTGGATTTCCAAATTTATCGTAAGCCGACACACACTGACACGACAATACCAGCCTCTTCTTGTCACCCTCTTCAACATAAATTAGCCGCCTTCCGCAGCTATATTCATAGATTATTTGCCCTCCCCCTTTCAGCAGAAAATTATGTAAAAGAACTTAATATTATTTACCAGATCGCAATTTCTAACGGTTACTCAAAGTCAATGGTAGACAGTTTAATTAGTAAAAAGCAGAAAGAAAGGGTTCGTTCACTATTATATGCATGTCCGCGTACTAATATTAATAGATATGTGGCCAGTCTGACCTATATGGGCCCCATTTCAGATAGGATTAGTAATTTACTTAGAAAAAACAACGTTTATGTAGCGTTCAGAACGGACCAGAATATACGCCGTGTTTGTAACGGAAAAGATGTTTTAGAAAATAGTAAAAAGTCTGGGGTGTATAGGCTGGTCTGTGATGAATGCAACGGGGTGTATGTGGGTCAGACGGGCCGTAACTTTGACATAAGGTATGGGGAACATGTTGCCGCGTATAGAAATGGCCATTCGGACAAATCGAATTTCGCGAAACATCTAATTGATACCGGCCATTCTTTGCGCGACAACAATAGTTTTAATATACTACATATTTGTGATAAGGGTTTCCGGCTGTGTGTTTTGGAACAATTAGAGATTTTTAAACATAGTAATAATAATAATTTTGCACTGTTGAATGACCAGACGAATTTGGTTTCTTCCCCTTTGCTGCGAATGTTTGTGGGTAGTTGTACACAAATAACTGAGGATGCCTCGTGGAGAGGCGAAACACGTGTCGGTAATGGTGTTGGGTTTTGCTTTGCCTTCCTGCATGTGCTTAAAATCCTTGCATTTGCCTTGTAATCTTGCATGTGCATAATAAAGCGGGCGGGAGGGAGGTGCATACCTGCAACCCACTAATATTCGCGGAAATTAAAACTAGGTATATTATTTTCATTTTCAAAATTATCGTCTTAAAAACTGTGCAGGCGGTATTAAATTCTCTTGATGCCTTGCCCAGCTTAGGTACCATATTATGGACATCACATGACAATAGCAACCTACTGTTCTTTTCCCTACCAAGCACTTATAATAATATTGTTTGATGGCCTCTACTATTAAGAGAACTCTCAACTAAAATATACGTAAAATATGTCTTTGAGCTTACATGTCTTGATTTTATTCTACCTCTTAACAGCCAGCTAGAATTATTGGATATTGACAGTTCTCTTAGTCGGTTGCTGTCCGTTACTCGACAAAATATATTTCATATTCTAGTTCTCCATAATAGGACCTAGCCTGCTTAATTTGATAAATATTTTCCATTTTCCACATGTATTCTTGTGAAATCAGCTCTACGTCGGTTTATATTATTTTAAATCACGTAATAGCCTAAGTCATTTTCTTTGTTCATGTTCTCATTGATTATTTGTAGAATATCAGCATTCAGTAGAGCGGCAGCCATCTCAAAATCAATCATTAAGTGCTTCGAAGCAGTATTAAAATAGTCTTGTCTGAATAATTTAAAATTCCTTTTAAATCTTCCATTCACTACTTCAACAACGCATCTGCATATGGTGACTGCCCTTGATTTATTGGCCTCTAATGTGGAATGCTGCCATTCTCCTGCCTGAAATGTTGGTGGGACGTAAGTTATATAACCACATTAATGGCAAAAGGCAAGGCATCTCTGAAGCCCCTATCCAAAATGAATGCAACACCAGCTTGTTAGTATTCACGTAGCATTGAACTAGGGTCACGAAACTCATGATTAATGATATCTGCATCTGATATGGTAGCAGGATAAGGGCCCATAACATCAAAAATATGGCCGTCTGTACATAGAAAATGGTTTTACTAAGTTATTATACTTATGTAAACTGTAAGTTCTTTTTTGGTACAAATAATTTGAACTTCTTTTGGAAAAATAAACCTGTAATAATAAACCCGATGCCTCACAGCCAAAAAGGGATAATCGCCACTTTACAAACTTTACAGGAGAGTAGTTTAAAGTTCAAAATAGTGAAAAAAAATATATAAAATTTTTTCTGTAAGTTCCAAAAGTTTCAAAATTTACCCATATAGCTTTTAAATATGTCTCTACGAAATGTCATTGTTAATTAAAATAAATCACGCTCCTAACACCATTTACTGTTACCCCCAAATGGTCCTGATTTTACTAACAGGAAGATACGTCGTAAATGAAAACAACTCATTAATTCACTTCCAACCTAAATGATTTAACTGCACCGTTCTTTTTATTTCAATTGAAGGAAAAGAGCATACCTGTGAGTTTTCTCTTTATCATGTGGAGCCAATCTATACTAATATCTATACTAATATTATAAAGCTGAAGAGTTTGTTAGTTTGTTAGTTTGTTTGAACGCGCTAGTCTCAGGAACTACTGGTTCGAATTAAAAAATTCTTTTTGGGTTGAATAGACCATTTATCGAGGAAGGCTTTAGGCTATATATCATCACGCTTTAGCCAATAGGAGCGGAGCAGCGATAAAGAATGTTTTAAAATCGGGGGTTCCACGGGGACGAAGTCGCGGGCAGCAGCTAGTATGATATAAACGGCTATTGGTTAATGACAGACGAACAAGGAAATTGAAATAAGTAATTATGAATCAAAATATAAAATCAGCCCTTTTAAAAAACGCGAAAGTACATTGTGATTAATTCTTATAAAATTATACATACTTACATACATTCATAAGACCTTTATCCATAGAGATAGGATATTAAAAAAGAGATATTTGTTAAATCAGTCTTTATTTCTCAAAGTCAACAACACTATCAATCCAAATTAGAATGATTTTTCAACAATTCACATTACAACAATTCGTAATAGCTACTTAAGAATGTTATAATACTATAAAGTCTCAAAAAAAATTACATCTGTCAACAAAGTACAGAGATATCAATTAATAATAAAAAATCAAGATAAAAAAAAACATTGTTCAATCAATATTCCCATCTTCGAGATCTGATTCTGGTAGAGTATCCTTGACGCTATTAGCACTTGTAAGACTGTGATAACTGATACTCATTATGAAACATTTGCGGAATCACTTTATCTCGACAAAGTTTGAGTAAATCGTCCTGTTTCGCTTTAGATATAGGTAATTGAGATTTATAACACGCTGAAGGAATGAGTTTGCTTTTTGATTGGACTTCGATACAATAGGATTCTGAATTTTCATCCATGGAGTTTTTAACAACAATTTCTGAGTACTTGTTCTTTTTAAAAGTTACAATGCGCATTTTACTAATTTTACCAGTAGGATTTCCTTTGAAATACTTGTCGCTTAATGAATCCTATTTGTAGTAGTCCTTCAAATGGAGCAACTCCACTTTGTAGGGTTCTGGATCTTGTCTCGCCGTAGTAAACACTGTATACCACTGCGAAGGTGCGTGAATAATAGTTTTTTTTTAATTTCTTTCTATTACGGCATGAACAGAGTCTACTGGCATGTAGGTGTGCCCAGTTAGCAAGAAGTTTATCTGGATTACTTCAATATTTTTGAATGTTTGTAAAGTCGTATGTAACATTGCCATTATTATCCGGTTTCTATTTTGACCTGGGCAACAGTCACAATACAGCAACAAATTCTTTACTGTACCACGTTCATCGACAATATTAATATATTTATTGAGTATAGTTGCAATTTCATTTGCTCCCCTTTTACCATTAGCTTCATCCCAATAAAAGCAATACACCTTACGCGTGCCATTCTCGTATATACACTAATTATATACAGCTAGTTTACGGCCGTAAAATAATAACATGCTGTCCCCATATGGGGTATTTAATACCTTTTGTAGATCGAAACTAGCACATAGTGTGCTAGGGTCATTTTTGTGTATGTTTTGATGAGCCTTGAATCTGTCATAGCTTTCTTTTTTTTCTTTATCATGCTGTTTTCTTTCTTCTAAAATTTCATGGTTATCTTTATTTTGTTTATTTAAGGCATTTGATACATTTATCCTTTTTAGGGACATGAAAACCTATGTTAAATCGTTCATTGAATAAAGACCGAAAAATCCGCTCACTTACAATATCAATTCCTTGGTCTATATAACTCTTTTTATATATTTTGTACAAATGCGATAAATTCTTTAAATCACTGGGTAGGTAAACACGACTAGAGTCTTTACGGCAGTAATGGGAAGGAACAGTTGGAAGACTTTTCATGAAATTTATCACTGATGTTATTGTTGATTCTTTAGTTTTATTATGCGGTTCACTTCTACCACGGTTATCTTTAGATAGTCCAAGCTCAGTTTTAGGCCAACATCCAAAGTAGCCGCTAAGAATTGAAGACAAACTGGTCGCTTTCCCTCACCTTCCGTTATTGAATACTTATAAGTGTAAGATCGTTTTTCAGAATCCTTAGTTCTCTTCCGTTTTGTAGCTGTTTTCTGCGTCATAGATACCAGCCAATCTTTGCGTCGTGTTGTTGATAGACTCCAAAAATACTCAAATATACTTGTTCGTTTCTCATTTGTAACAGATTCACAACCATTGCCACATTTTTTACCTACACATGGATTAGGTTTCATTTCTTTAGCAGGTATTTCAGTCCCATCTTTATTCGCGTATGCTTGACCAGATTGCTTCAGACTTCGTCGTTCTTTCTTTTTATTCTTTCGCTGCTTTTTTATTGCATTTTCTCCTACTATATTAAGCTCTATTTGATGCACTAGGTCTCCTACGTTCTTTTTATTTTAGTTTGTCTTTCGTATTTTCTTATTTGTTTTATTTATTCCTTCATCAGAATCAGATTCTGATAAATCTGGTTCATAATTATCCGAATCAATACTATCTCCAAAAATATCTGTAAAATCTTCTTCATCTGATAAATAATCAAAATATTGTTTGTTTTGTTTTGCACTGCGTTTGTTTTTAGAGGCAGATGGGTTACTATTTATATTTGGTTCTGAAATAGGTGGTGATTGCAATAATGCACTAGAGCTTGTAGAAGGCAAGGGTTCTGTCTCGACACAATAAGCTGAAGTTACCTGTAACGGCATCGTTTCAAATTCTGTTGTACATGGTGTTAGTAGTGGTTTGAATACTCATGATTTCAGCGTAGGTGGTAGATTGATTACCAGCTCCTAGTAGAATAGTTCTGTTATTATTAGATAAATTGATATTATAGTGATCGTCAGGTAAATCAAACTGTGAAGGTTTTACATTTGTCAAGTCTGTTATAACTGGACATGGTGGTGCTGTTTCGGATTTTTCTTTTAAATTTATTAAAAACTCCTCTATAGTTATATCTTGCTCCTCCGAAACTAAATTCTCTTCATTTTCATTGCATCCTGCTACGGTGATTGTTTGATTAGGAGTAGAATCTGATGAAATATCGTTAATCGATAGATTTATTTCCTCATTTGGTTCTGGGTAATCGAAATTAAGTTTTCTTCGAATCTGGAGGTTTAAGTTCGATTTACGTAATGCTTCCCAATGATATCAGATGCCCTTTGTTTTTGAGCCATAATGGTATCCTGTAACAACGTAATAATTATTTTAATACATGCATTTGCTCCTATTTTTGCATGAAGTTTTCTGTTCAAATTTGAAAAATCGTATCGGACGTCTAAATTATCTAAGGAACGCTTGTTTAAAAAATTATACTTCTAAGTTTCAGCACACTCATTCACCCACCCACTCACTCAATCACTTTCTGACTCGTGTAATCACCCCCTTGACACTTATTCATTTATTCACTCACTCATTCTTATTTACTCAATCATTCACTCATTCACTCGTTCTTTCACACTCACTCATTCGTTTTCACTCACCCATTCCCCCACTCCCTCGATGAAACAACTTGGTGATGACAGAGATCAAATCAGTCACGGTGGTCAATCTTAAGGCAGACTAACCATCTTCGAAAGAGATACTGCCTTTCGCAGATGGTTAGTGCGCTGATATACAGGGTGTAAGGGACATCGTAACGCAAACTTCGCGAAAACTTATTGTTCTCCCGTTCCGATAACTGAATATCGCAAAATTTTCGCTCGTTCGCGTTTTACGTCAACGAACGTCAACGATGAACTGACAAAAATCCCTTAAAAATCTTAAAATAGGCAATCTCAAAGAAATGTTATTTCTTAGAAATCGGCGGTAGTTGCCCACAAATGCGGCTTTGAACTACCCCGCAGATTTCAAAGAAAAAATGAAAAAAAAAAAAAAAATCGGTTACTTCGTGTTATGTATTTATTTATTTATTTATAAATATAATAAATAAATACATAACACGAAGTAACCGATTTTTGACATTAAGTAAATTAATTTAGGTCAGAAATCAATTACTTCGTTGTGTGTCGATAAAGTCCTTTTTTATTATGGCGGCAAAAAGCAGCGCGCGCGCGCGCGGTCTCTTTGAACCATCGAGCGCGAACTAAGAAGGACTTTATTGACACAAAACGAAGTAATCTATTTCCGACCTTAAGTCGAAAATCGGTTACTTCTTTTTGTGTAAATACGTAATTTTTTCTTATGACGAGTTGGGTTAGCGGCGGGCGCCTTTATTGTGAGTACTAGTAGCATTCGCTGGATACTCTAGACATAGTATTGGCATGTGATGAACTTTCGTTTGAACTTTTGCAATCAGCTGAGAAAACACCTATTTTTGGTTTTATTTACATTGCTCTTTTTAGTGAAAGTAGTGAAATAATAATGTTATTTTTTTGTTTTTATTGCTTTAATTGAGTTAGGTAAGAATAAGGATTATGAACAGTCTAAAGTAAAAAAAAACTCCTAAAACAAATTAAATAACCATGAAAAAGCAACAAAAAATTCCAACGTCGGGGGCCCTGAATCATGTCCTGGACCCATGGTATCCGTTTGTGCGTCGATGTCCCTTACACCCAATATGTGCAAACACAAACTTGTGTTTACGCATAATGCACTTAGTGCACTTTTCATTCTCTCACGCTGATCGCAAGCCGCGCGCGGTCTATCGAGTGATAGTGAGTATGAAAATGTATGACTTCAGCAGCAAATCACGGAATTGTACCTTAAGTGTGTAAACACACTATGCCAAAGATACTATACAGATACAGTTCCGCACTTTGTGTGTGTATTCAGTGTCACGAGCCTACCGCTGCTCCCCGCCCTGGATCTTCGTCGACAATCAAACCGATCTTCGGTCGCGTATAATGTATGCTCTACAGGAGGTCTACTCTCTTTCAACGAAAAACGAAGTTTCGATTGAATGTTCGCGTGTTTCCTACCACGGTTCTGTTCGTTCCGAAGTTTCAACGAAATTTCGTTCGAACGAACACTGATTGACATTTAGATTTTCTAAACTTACTCTAATTCATAAATGTTGCGAACGAAAATTTCAGTTTGACAGATGATTGTTCGGAATTTTAACCTCAAATTGACGAAACCAAAAGTGTTACCTTTTGATTTTCGTTTATGAGCATTTCTCAAAATTTTTGACTATAATTTTAAAAATCGTTTAAAAATATATTATGTATATTTAGGACATATTATGTTCAATACAGCTAGCTAAATCTAGACAGATTCTGAATTTCTGATTGCTTTTTTGTTTTAATAGAGTTTTTATACAAAAAGCCTGTAAAATATTAGTTAAGGACGAAATAAAATTTCTTATTTTGTTACTTGAAAATGAGTGAAAACCACAAAGAAACACGCAGACTGTATTATAATTTTATTTTTTCCTATGTAGATCATAAATAAAACAACATCTTGAAAAAGTAAAAATTGCGAAAAATATAATAAATTAAATTGTTTTAATAGCACTGAGTATTTTTTGTTACCATTCGAACACTTTCGAATCAAAATGTTTAGTTTTCCTATAAGATAGACAAATAAGGATGCTATGTTTCCCATTTATAATAATAATATTTATCATGAATTTTTTTTAAAGGATTGATTATAGGGTTTCAATTTAAAGAAAAAGAATATTATAATTATCAGCATAATTTTGGGACAGTAACAAAACAAGAAGCTTGGGTAACAAAACTTTTTACAAAAAATAAAACCGACTTCTAAACAAAAAAAAAACAAAAAGTATAAAATAACTTTAATTTCGGAACTCGGTGTTTTTGGTTGCTTTTTTGTTGTTGACACACCGACTTCCGAAATTAAAGTTATTTTATACTTTTTGTTTTTTTTGTTTAGAAGTCGGTTTTATTTTTTGTAAAAAGTTTTTTTTTATTTTTCACTTTTCAGTGGTTCACTCCCAGCTAAACATACCCATCACAGCGTACGTGGTATAAATTGGTGTAAACAATAAACAAACATGCGATTTCAGCTATCCCGACAGATTTGCTATCACTTATTGAAATTAACAAAAAAAACCGCTTGTTCGATTTCGATAAAATTTTCATGGGACCATTTGGGAAGTATATCCTTTCCAACAAAAAAAGAATTTTTCAGATCGGTTGGCAAACCACGGAGTTATGCGCGAACAAACATTAAAAAAAAAAACATAAAAACATCCGAATTGAGAACCTCCTCCTTTTTTAGAAGTCGGTTAAAAACAGGAAATGTAAGGCTTAGAATACACACACTTGACACTCTATCATAAAATGAAAACAAAATAAGTAAAGAACAAAACGAAAATTAAAAATTTATTGCAAATATTATTCCAAAAACAAAACTTTCATCAAGGAAACAAATAAAAACTTATACCTTCTAATTAATCAGTTCAGTCTTCATACAGTCTTAATTCTCTTTGGCTAAAATCAACATTTGTAATGATAAAAACAACACAACATATTTTTTTTTAATCTAACGAAATTCAATAATTATTCCAATTCTTATAATACGTAAAAAACAACGCCCTTGCAGAGCTTATAATGAATATCTCAAACAATAGAATGATATTAACGAATATAATATATTTTTTAATCTCACGAAAACTTATAGAAGGGTTAAGTGGACAAAGGCGTTATCTGACAAAATTAAAAAATCCGACATGTTAGCAGAAGATGATAAATCAAGTCATGAACGATGAATGAATAAAAACCGCCAGTTCACGTTCGTTGCATAGTTACAGACGCTAGCAAATGGGTTCGCAAATGTTTTCAGTATAAATTTGATTATTATTATTTTTAAACTCTCATTACTCGTTTTATACTCATTTGCTAGTTAACACCTTTGTCCACTTAACCCTTTTTATTCCAATACTTATATTCCGTATAAAAACAACGCCCTTGCAGAGCTTAAAGCTTATAATCAATATCTCAAACAATTAGGCACCAAATTAATCACGTCCACATATCAAATCTAAATAATTATATTTGGTCTGAAATATTTTAATTTTAATGTCAGTAAAGAATGCAACATGTATTTTAATAATGTTACAAATGCTTATAAATATTTAAAATAAAGTTAAAAATTAGACATTACAAAACACACACTCATTCTCAGGGTAGTGGTCGTAGACACTGAAACTTTTGCATGCCTTACACCAGAATAAATTACTGTATAGTAACAATCTGATCTGTTCAGGATTCATTGCTAGTACAAAATGAGGAAAAATATTATGCAATATATTATTAGTTGAACTTCCACATCCAAAACATTTTTCTGATAGTACGAAATGTGTGACTGACCAGGGCCATACAACATTATCTTCGAAAAAAGCAAGAAAGTCGGTCTTCTTCAGAAACTCAATCAATATCAAGGTAAATCACCATTTTTGAGACACTGAGGTGATTATTCCTGTAAAATTAAAAAGTAAATCATAAATCTGATAAAAACCGCTGCTTAGCCGTAGTCTATCTTTAATTTAATCATCTTCAAAACAAAAATCACATATGTAATCAAAATATGCTTGTCCTTCTGTGCACTTATCACAGTAATAATTTTTGCAAGACATACATTTTACCAGAAGATGCAATGACGTGGGATTTTTACACTTATAACAAGCCATTTTTCTTGTCACAGGAATCTGCAATGCTTTTTTTACGGTATTACGAGTATATGTATTAAGTTTTGAGTTTTTAACTGGATCCTGACTAACTTTAGATGTTGAAGGATAGTACGGATCTATTGTGACGTTGCAAAACAAGAAATGTAACTCGCAGCGACATCTTTAGCGGACAAATGGAATCACATTTGACAGAGCCCACAGTTTAAACAACAGATGGCGCTAGAGATCGATCGTCTTTTTAAAACTTAATAAATATTATCAAATAAGTAGATGTAAATTAATCAAAACACATAAAAATTGCATAAACGCATAAAGTTTAATAAATTAAAATAATTAGGAACATGTCGGAATCGAGAGTATTTAGTCTGTGGCATGGAAGCTTCTCGCAAAGGACTTTATGACAGAGTGGAGAATTGTGGCGTCCTTTTGCACCGCAGAGGTCACAGAGAGACGAACAAATGATATTATAAAAGCACTTGTTTTTACAACGGTGACCCGAAACCCGAGGGGTTTTCAAGTGCATTAAAAGGCTGAACCCTGTGAGTATTTCGTCCTCCATATGTTTCCCATTCAGAAAATCCAAAGGCATATGTATTTGACTACGGAGATTTTGTTCCAGGTCTGGCTGTTTTACTAGCCTGGATATTTGAGGTCCGGGATTGATGAATGCCTGAAGCCATCCGGAGAACGTGCATCGTTCAGGTTTGGCTCGACGAGATTTGAGACAGTGTGGCCGTCCATGGTACAGGAAGGCCTTACCAATCCGAAACCTCGTTGAGGAAACATCGCCGTTCCAGGTAACAGCAATCCTGCTGGACTTCTCCCGTAGGCCGCGTCTGTTCGTGGGTACCAAGGTTTATAACCTTGGTGACATGCCGAGGGATTCTGTTCCACTAATTGAGTCGTTGAGCACTAATTGAGCAATTGAGTAGTCTTGAAGTCTTGCATTGGGAGAGACTTGAGCATTAAGTAGGTGCTACTTGAGCACTAATCGAGTAGTAATTGAGCTGCTATTAATTATTATGAGGGAGATGCATTAGACCTGTATACTGGGTTTATTTTCATACAAAGAGTTAGGCCTTTTGTTAATGTGTTAAGTAACAAGACCAGTAATAACTTCCTTTTGTATTAAGTTGTGTCACGGGTATACTGTACCATAGTGAGTAGGTTTCTTAACGTGCACAGCCCTGGTTGGTCAATACCTTGCGATTGAGCTAGTGGTATTTAGGCGTCCACCTCGCGAATCCTTACAAGCGACCTGAGACGTTGTTTTGTAATATCTCATGTGGTGTACCTCTGTTATACCTTGGTACGGAGACAGGGTCTAACAGGGTTACACATCTTAGTGTGTAAGTCTGGGAGGTATTATTTATGATTAGTTGCCTCATTCACTGTATTTCTATGCAAAGTGATACTTCTTTTTATAGTGAATAAACTTTGTATGTGTATTGAGGTATGTCTTTAATTTCAGTCTTTCCAGATATTTATGTATATATACCTTTATAAATTTACTTTCACACGGTTGGAAACTTTAGGTTTCATCTACAATCCAAAACCCCTACAGTGGGGAACTGTGACGGGACCGGGTGTGACACTATTGCATTAAATGTAATATTAGGCGTAACGTTTTCTTTGCTTTTCATTAATTTTGCATCATTTTTAATTGTCATTTCACTAAAATCCTGACCATCATTATTGATTTTACTATTATTTGATAATATTAAATTTTTATTCGAATCGATTTCTCCCATAACTGATATTGACTCGAACTCAGTTGGGATCGAGTCAATATCAGTCAGGTCTATAATATTAATGCGATTTTCAGATTCTCCTAGATCTAAATCATCAATATTATATAATATTGGTAAATCATCTAACATCTCAGTATTTTCAGATTCTTGGTTGTTAAAATATGTAAAAGGGTATTTGTATGTTAGTGGATCATAAAAACTACATAATTTTTTGCGACAAAAACAGCTAAGTATTCGATGATGAATTTCGTCACTGCCTTGTTCGGAAAAGACTTCATGAATGCTCATTGTCCCTTTTATGGTCTTTAAGCCAGTAGGTATAAATTGGCTTATCGCGTTGATTTCTGTGTCAGAAACGTAAAACACTTTTACAGCTTTTACACAAGATTTTAACGTCAAGTACATGTGTACTTGACGTTGAAATCTTGCGCTACCGATGTCGGTAGCGCTTATAATATCTTTTCCATATGCGATTTGCCTATCAAGAGCTCTCTTGACGACCCCTCCAATGGCATCAGCCACACCCTTTCCGTGCCCACTTTCAAAAAATTACTACACTTTAGCCCGTGGAGATAATAAATAACGACACCAAAATATTTGGTTAACAAACATTAATTTAAGTTGTTTTCTAGACAAGTAAACGTTTGTGAAGCAATAAGGTAGGCTACAACAATTAGTAAGCATGTGTGCATAGAAGCGAAGTAGCGTCGCGTCTCGTTATAACTACTATTTTTTTTTTTAAATAAATTGCCGTCGTAAGTGATGTTTGTTATTCGCGTATTACGCGATAAAGTATCTGTCAAAATATTTTGACGGCCCGCCCGTATCGGAGCCACTAGCAGAGAGTACGCGAAACGTTACCTACTCATTAATTACATCCGACATCAACTTTGTAGAAAGATGAATCATATTTAATGAGAAAAAAGTTCTTTTTCTGACGATATTGGGAGCTAGGGCCATCAGAAAAAAAATATATTTTCTTTAGATTAGGAACTAAGGATTTCCCCAGTTCTATAACAGGCTTTAAGTGGGCCCATATGGCATGTGGCTGATGTATACTAGAGGGGGAGACCGTACAAAAAGACTTCTGTCCGCCTTTATAAAATATGACTCCTGTATGTAAAGTAACTTGCACTTTGGAGGCACCGAAATGCATTCTCTGCACTTCTGCCATTTTGCATTCAAAGTTTTCAGAAAAGTCACAATGCACAGCCATTTCATCGTCATTTAAGTTTTCAATACAATTTTTATATTTTTCTGTTTGATGCCACATATTAAAACTGTGAACCTTAAATAATTTTAAAGATGTTTCAAAAGCAATGATTAGTTCTGTAATTGTACCCTTTTTAAATGATTTAACAGTTCTTTTAGTTTTCACTTCCTGTTCATCGTCATCTTTTGTTCGTTTTTTATAAGAGTGCTCCTGAATTTCCCACATTTGCCATGTAATTTCTTGAGATGATTTATTATTTTCCAAATTGTAGTCTAAAGCTATACTTTTACATGTTTCACATATGCCATACATACACGCGAATGATTCAGTATTACAAACTACTTTCTTTAGGAGATCATGAGTATTACTAACATCAACCACTTTTTGATGTTTAAGAGCCGCTAATTTGAAACTCATATTGCTGTGTTTGATACAGAGGCAAGTATTTCGATTATTTAAGTTAGGTGAAATGATGTAAAATGGTCTGTACCGGCAAAAAGAAGCAAAAGATGCAGAGCCACCTTCTGATTTGTATTTTTTATATAGAATTTGTAATGAATTACTAAGGAATCTTATTTGCTGTTTGTTTTTCTTAAAAGTTTTACATTCTCGTTTGCCAGAGGTGGCTCTGCTTACATCATCTCTAATATAAAACTCTATTATAGAATTTTTGAGCTTCAAAATCCTATTCTTTGTTGTTTTATCTCGAACTCGTGCACTTAGACCTATTTGTTTTGAAATGAACGACTTAGCTTTATTATTTTTCACGAGATCATTAGTAGCGATTTTCTTTATAACGTCTCTTTCTTTATTAGTTTTACATTGTTTATAGGTTGACTTTAGAGAAGCTTCTAAAATTTCATTCCTAGCCTTCAACTTGTAAAGTTCTATTTCATACATTTTCTTTTCTTGAATTTGGCTTTTCTGCGATCGGTATAAACTCTTCCTCATGGTTTCTAAAGCTCGATTTAAATGTATAATACGACATTGGGCGGCAGTGTATTTTTGTTTATAATTAATTCTGGAAGTAGAACGTTTTGACGTGTTTGCAGTATTCGATGTCTGTTCGCAAGTTTTTTTCTTATCTTTTTGCCTTTGTTTTTCCTCTCTCCATTGTTTTCTTTTCATATTTTTTCTTCTTCAGTCATTTCTGATACCTTCTTGTACTTATATTTCGATTTTAACCTTCCTAAATTTTTCTTTCTTTGTTCCTCTAATTTTTCTGACGAAATTCATCAATAGAATTCGAGAAATCCACGCTTGGAGATAATATTCAGTTGGAAAACTCAGTCGTCCAACTTCCTAGAGATCCTCTCCCCTTTCGACCTAGTACTAATGGTGATAATTCATTTGCTGAAGGTGTATTACGTTCTTACAAGAGTATTAAATCATATAAGATGAAACAAATGATTTCAAATAGTCTAAAGCCTCATCTCGAGACGTCTCTTCAAGCCACCAAATTAAAGGGAAGGTTCAAGAGTGTATTTAGAAGACGAAATGGACTATCCACAAACGCGCCAGTTTTACAGAAGAAGAACGACGTGAGAACCTTCCTTTCAGATGATGAAAATAGTAGCTGCACAGCTGGAAGAAAGGAATACGTGAAGAAAGACGGTGTAAAGGTACAAAAACGCTGGTGAGGCGTGTAAATAGCCTGCACCTTTGTGTAGGTTGTGAGAGAATTTGAATTACGAACCTATGTTAAAAAGTGTAATGGCGGACCTCAAAATAAATTAATTTCCCCTTTGATGAATCCGCGAGAAACCAATACCAAAAGACTTATTAGCAGCAAAACATGCCCACGTACCTTGGCAATCCAGAGATCTCACTCAGACCCAGGGTGATGGGAAGATACCACGTTCATGCGCGCTTGATGGTCTTGTAGGTATAGGCTGCCGGCCGGCGAGCAAAATCTTGTTGAATCCACCGGTGGAATGGTTAAAACTCCAAAAATCAACACTGCACTATAAGTTCTCAATGAAGCACAGATGCAGGTCCAATTATTTTACGAGTATCATCAAGGTTTCACCAAAAAAGGAATTTTCAAAAGGCGGAACGAACCGCACAAACAGCGTTGCGCACGGTCACACGAAGAAGTCAGCCCGCTAAGGCCCTCTATCGGCCGCATGGCGAGAAAACTCAAGAAAGTTTAGATACATGGGCGCTGCGGCAACAAAGATTGGTGCGAGGATTCATCAATTGAGAAACTAAAATATTTAATTTGAGATACTAACATATTATGCGTATTATATGACAAATCCTAAAATATTATTATTTTATTTTTTTATATTGAAAAAGGCATTGACGCTTCACCATGCTCGGGGGCTTTGGAAGGACGCGAGTGCTTTCAAAAAGAAAAGTGAAATAAAATTATAAGTATTTACTGACATAGATTATGATCAGAAAAAGTTTAAGCTCTACGACTAAATGCGAAAAACAAACGTTACCGTAACCTAAACCTTAAGACTATGAGTATCGTATACGAGTTAACGTTTATTGCGTTGGAATAGGATATAATTTAACGATGGCACGCTTAAAGTTACCGAACTTCGTCTTTACCATTGCAACACGAGATACATTATCCGTGCCTTTATAAACCTCAATTATAATCCCTAATGGCCAACTTAGAGGAGCTGAATTATCCTGTCCCACAAGTACGACAGTTCCAACTTCTACGGGTTTGTCCGGAGTTGCCCATTTTTGCCTGACTTGCAGCGTATGCAGATACTCTAGGTGCCATTTCTTCCAGAAGGATTGGAGCATGCTATCTAACAACTGTTTGCGCTGTGACAAATTAATGCGCTGACCAGACAAATCGGCTGCCGGCAAGTACTGCAATGGAGTCGACATCAAAAAGTGAGCGGGAGTAATAACTTCGGGATGGGGATCGGAAGACAAAACGCTCAGAGGGCGCGAGTTCATAATGCACTCTATTTGAATGAGTATAGTTTGTAACTCCTCATAAGTGAGAAGCTGATTTCCGATCACACGATAAAGGTGCGTTTTTAATGTTTTAACATTCGCTTCCCACATGGCTCCAAAATGTGGGGAGCGTGGTGGGATCATTTTCCACGTTATGCGGCGGGTCGATAACTCGTGTAAAAGAGACGACTTGAAACTTGAATTTAATAAGAATCTATAAAGCTCATCTAGTTGGGCCTTAGCACCAACGAAATTGATAGCATTGTCCGAGTAAACGTAAGACACTGGCCCTCGACGCGAGATGAAGCGTTTAAACGCGGCTAGAAAGGCATCAGAGGTTAAATCAGAGACTAACTCTACATGGACGGCCTTGGTTACCAAGCAAACGAATAAACAGATATACGCCTTCTGGGCGTGTTGGCCTCTGCGACGAGTGAGGGTTATGCGTATGGGACCAGCATAATCCACTCCAGTGTGGACAAACGCCTTTGCTTCCGATACTCGGTATTCAGGCAGGTCTGCCATCACTGGAATGGGATGCGTCGGATTTACCCGAAAACGTGTTGCATTGTCGCAACTTGGACCTAATGACAGTCCTGGCATCTAGTATCCAAAATCGCTGTCTTAGAATAGACATGAGTAGTCCCGGTCCAGTGTGACAATTCATCACATGGTAATGACGGATTATTAAATCCACAACATGGTCATGTTTGGGAAGTAAAAAGGGATGCTTAGCGTCAAATGGAAGATGCGACTTCGAAAGCCTTCCGCCAATGCGTAATATTCCCTCCTCATCTGAAAAGACAGCTAATCTTTGGAGTTTCTTTGGAAGCAATTTCCCAGATTTGATGAGCTTAATATCATTTGCAAAATGAACAGATTGCACAGCGCAGACTATCTCTCGTTCCGCAGCTGACAAACCCTGAATAGAACGAGGTTCACAATGAACCTTTGGTCTAGCGAATTTCAATATATAAGAAACAATGCGCAACAATTTATCCCATGATGAGGTACGTTGAGCAAGTCGATATAGAAGGGGTTGTGTTACTTGCGTGGTCACTGTTAAGACATTTGCCTTATGCTCGGGAAGTTCCCCACAATTAATAGGAGAGAACGGTTTGACGGGCCAATCCTCAGGGGCACAACGAAGCCAAGAGGGGCCGTTCCACCAAAGTTCATGCGACACTAACTGGGAAGGAAGGATGCCACGAGATAGACAGTCGCTTGGATTCTCAACACCTGCCACATGGTAAAAATGTTGAGAACCCAAGTTCTCCTGACGTTGAGCGACTCTATTGTTGACAAAGACTGACCAGCGGTGCGGAGAAGAGTGTATCCAAGATAAGGCTATCGTGGAATCCGAAAAGGCGTAAATTCCTGCAATAGGAACACGTAAAGCGTAAGTATCGCGAACAGTTTTTACCAATTTTGACATGAGCACGGCGGCACATAGCTCCAGACGTGCAAGAGTCGTGACTTTGGTAGGTGAAACCTTTGATTTCGCACAAAGTAAGCGGACTATGACACCGGACGGACCACTAGAGTGTACATAAATCACACACCCGTACCCACCCATACTAGCATCAGCAAACGCGACTATCCGAACGGAACAATCATCGGTGACACCCACATGGCGTGGTATGCGTAATGTATCCAGCAATGGAAACTCTTGCATGAGAACGGAGAAACGTTTACAAATGTCGTCAGGAGCGGGATCATCCCAACCAATATTGCTCAGCCATAACTCTTTGATGAGCAACTTGGCATAAAAGATTACGGGGGCGATCAAACCGAGAACATCAAATAAGCGTGCGACTATCGAGAGTATATTTCTTTTAGTACATTTCTCAGCTACTTGGGCGGAAGTGAAGAAGAAATTATCCTGAGAAGGTTCCCACAAAAGGCCTAGAACCTTAGACACATCACTCCCAGCGTGAAAATCGAGGGACTTACGATGCGAGTCGGGAAAACTGTTTAAAAGAACGGGTGAATTGCTACACCATTTAACAAGGTCAAAATCGCCCGATTTAAACATCTTTACAAGATCATGCGATAGCTGCATGGCGGTGTCTTCATTATTCACAGAATGCACCAGATCGTCCATATAGAGACTGGTCTCTGCTACTTTAGCAGCTTCGGGAAGATGCGGACTGTCAGAGGCCAGCTGTCGCACAGTGCGCATAGCTAGGTAAGGACTCGACTTAAGTCCGAAAGGTAAGCGATTAAAAGCGAAGGTTCGCACAGGTTCGTTCTCATTGAATCGAAACAAAATGCGTAGGTATTTACGCTGGTCAACGGGTACACCAACACGTAAATACATTTGTTTAATATCAGCATTTAAAGATAACCCTGTATGGGTGAATTGCGCAAGCAAAAAAAATACACGGCAAACCTGAGAACGGTAGTGCAATGTGCTGGTTTTTTATTTTATATATTTTTTCTCAACAACGTAAGTACTTCTCTACCTTGGCAAAAAAAATCATTGATTTCTACCCTCTAATATACCAAGAAAAATAATTACAAAGTGTTATTTTATCATCACGGTGGCCTGTCCTGAACCCAATTCCGCTCATAAAATACCTTCCCCTGCCAATAGATTCATAATATGGATTTAAATCAATTCTCTTATCATTAAATTATAATATATTCGATCAAATAAAACTATTTTTGTTTGTTTATCTTCTTTCTCATGGATTTGACAGGCAGTCAACTTTTGTCTGGAAAAAAGTTATCATTTCAGAGGACAGTAAGTTTTAGTAGATTATCCATGTCAACATTGCGTTGTTACGCCCCTCTCACCTTTCCTCACTTCGGATCAGTCCGGCTCAAGCTCTCGGCGCGAACGCAGCGGTCCCAAAGCTTGCGGTTTTTCCGCCAAAAAAGTAAGTTTATCATTTCAGTAACATGGGGACAAAAATAGTTTCATTTCGGTGTCACAGTCCACCGGAATGAAATGTATCTCCGAAATGATAAAACCATAAAGTTTTAGAGATCCTTTATCAAATATAAAGTCATAGTTTTGTAATGTAAGTAAGTGTAGATTAGATTATTCGGGTGTATTTGTTGTGTAATATTTGTGTTTAAGATTAAAGATATATAATATACACATATTTCTATGTAGCTAGTACCTACATGTATATATTGGGTTGGTAGGAAAGTAATGAGCGTTGCAAATAAACAAAACAATTTTAAATTATATTTTTAATTTACAATTACTTGTCTCTATAGTAGGCACCGTTGTTATCTACAACCCATTTCCAGCGATTAGGTAAAGCATGGATACCCTCAGCGTAAAAACTTGGGAGCCGTGAGGCAAAAAAGCTTTCGAGGAAATCTGTTAACTGTGCTCTATCATCAAATTTTTTGTCCTGTATATGATTAATGAGAGAGCGTAACAAATGAAAATCCGTTGGCGCTAGATCGGGAGAGTAAGGTGGATGTGGCAGTAGCTCCCATTCAAAATCCAATAGCTCTGACGAACGACTTTGGCTATGTGCGGCCGAGCGTTGTCTTGAAGGAAGTAGGTATATCTTTGTTTGTTCACGGCGCTTTTTTTTGATTTCTGTACGGAGTCGGTCAAGCTGATGACAGTATATTGTCGAGTCCACGGTGATATTATCGGGTAGTAGCTCCCAGTATAAAATATAAGAGTTGATTTAATTTTAGAAGTTTTACTTATATACCCGTAGAAACACTATTCTCGTTTCGTTACCAATTTAACTAAATTATACCTAGCATTTTTCTCTTAGTGCAACGGGTACACATTATGTATTACTATTAATGGCATAACTTACAAATGCAGCCATCATATTAATCAGAAACTTTAAGCTTTCTTATCGCGCTTCGTTCACTCTTTTGAAAATATATCAAGTAAATTAGTATTAGTTCATAAACAAACAAAAATATTTATTTATGGTTACCAGCATTTACGATAAAGTTTTCCAACATTTTCACACAACAGCAACCAGAAAAATTACCAAAGTGAAGAAACAATTCATTCATATCATAATAAATATTACAATAATATCATTCTTTGAGGTTATTGTAACCTCAAAGAATGATATATGTAATAGTAATTGTAATATCTATATATTAATGATGATATTAAAATAACTGTCTACTGTCCTGTCTCAGTGTTTATCTAAAATTTGTGGAAATCAAACCTAACAAAGTACGGAACCCTGGCTGCCCGGCACGGTTGTTCTTAGCTGTATCATATCGGTGGATTTATTTCATTCCGGTGCACAGTTTATCATTTCGGTGGTCATTTTTATCATTTCGGTAGACACTTTTCATTTCAGTGGACTCTTAAAAATTCATCCTTAAATATTTATGTAAGTTTTGATGAAATTTGATGTCCACTCACGCACAATGTTATAAAATAGGCTAAAGTTTTATTTGTCACTAAAAATATGTAGATAGCATTGAAATTAAAAAATCCCACCGAAATGACATATAAAAATCACTTGTTGAAATTCACCCGTATGAGTTCTCGCACTAGCATCCAATACAATGCGCGGCATCGGTTTGTCTGGCCGAACAACAGCGTGATGAGGGATATAGTACCCGTCATCGGAAATGGCAGATTCGTCGACTTGACTTAAGTAACCATTGTCGATGTACTCTTTGATCACTGCATTATAATTTTTCCGCAACATCGGCGATTGGCGGAGTTTCCTTTCAAGCGCAATAAGCCGACGGTACGCGGCGGTGCGGGAGTTACCCAGCTCGGCGGGATCCTTACTAAAAGGTAACGCGACGGTATAACGTCCCACATCGTCCCGTGAAACGGTCGAGGAAAAAATATTTTCACATTCGGTTTCCTCAGGAGAGAAAAAACGTTTATTATCAATTTCTTCCAATTCCCAAAACCTTTGTAATAAATCATTGAGAGCCAATGCCGTGAAAGAAGAGTCAGGTAAATTTAAATTATCACTATTATGCGGAAAATCACCCATAAAGATATACCCGAATGTGGTCAATAATGCAGGTGGGGCGCGTGAACCAAGATCGACTTTATTCCCCAAAATTGATTGAGTCAGGCGTTACTTTGCGGAAATCCATTTTAATTTTGAAAATGAAAATAATATATCTAGTTTTAATTTCCGCGAATATTAGTGGGTTGCAGGTATGCACCTCCCTCCCGCCCGCTTTATTATGCACATGCAAGATTACAAGGCAAATGCAAGGATTTTAAGCACATGCAGGAAGGCAAAGCAAAACCCAGCACCATTACCGACACGTGTTTCGCCTCTCCACGAGGCATCCTCAGGGGACGTGTTGACTCGCTGACCGTTGTGTTGCGACTGAGCATTTAGTACAAGGCACCCCCCTTTTATACACTGCCACCGTTGGTTATTTGTGTACACAAATAACCAACGGTGGCAGTGTATAAAACTATATAGATATATTATTTTCATTTTCAAAATTTATTCCCCAAGTAAATGTACGGAAACAGTTGAGCGCCCAACACTAGGTCAATATCCCCTGGAATATTCCAGCTTAAATCTGCGAGCGGAAGCGTGTGGAAGTCTACATGGCTATCCCACTTAACATGGTGCGATGGTAGCTGGTCCGTAATGCACTCAACTACTAACGCGTGAATAGTATATTTTTGATCCGGATATACGCGAGACTCGATATCTAAACCTACGTAACCTATTATCGGTCGCGATACAGAACCAACTCCTTTAACAAAGGAATTACTCAAAGGAATTATCAGTAAATTAAGTTTTATACAACAGGCTGTAGTTATTAAATTATTCTGCGAGCCATTATCAATTAAGCACCTCACTATTGTTTTGTGACCCGCACTGTCACTTTTAGCTCGCGCATAAACCTGAGCTGTCGATAACAGCACTATCTCCTTAGCCTTCGCTGCATCAGCTGCAAATAACACGGCCGAGTTGTGAGCCGAAGACGCTGGCGTCACATCACACGAATCAGACGTAATCACCCGTGCGGAAATATCGACCTTATCGCAATGAACATAAGAGCGCGGCGCCGCGGCGGAAACCGGGGCAGACAAGGACGTACCGGGGGTCGGTAGGAGCGCGGGAGGCGCGAGGGACTGCGGCGCGGGAGGCGACGCGACGACTACATTGCAATTCGTCGCTTTAACATCAGCTGTTTGCGGTTTATTTTTTTTATCAAAATGTAATAGTGTATGATGGCGTTTTTTACATAAGTAACAGACTGATGTTGACTTGCAGTTACTCAATCCGTGCAATGTGCTCAGACAATTCGCGCACCCACGTTTAGATTTAATGAACTCGAACCTTGTTCTAGGAGTCAATGCGGATTTAAACTTAGCACAGTTATACAAATGAACATGAGCGTTATCATTACAGTACGCGCAGCATGGAACCGCGATCGCGGGTGAACCAGCTGACTCGCTCACAACAAACGCTTTTGTATGTGTGCGTGACTCGCGAGGCGCGGAAGCGGGGTGGCTACTAAAGTTTCTCGCGTTCGAATGAGACAAATTCGAGCGTGCCAATATCCTTGCCTGATCTTGAACAAAACTTATCAATAATTTCGTTGTGGGAATTTCAACATCTCGGATGGAAAGTTCAAACGATTGAATAGTCTGTGAATCGATTTTTCTCATTGCGTAATGCAAAAGAATAAAATCAGCAAGATCCGAAATCCCAAGTTGTTTCAAGGCAGAAATAGACGCACTAAATGTTTCTATGAAAGAATCGAGACTATTAGCGTTATATGATCAATTTTTTAAATCCAATATGTTATTTAAATAATGCGTACCCAGTGATCGCTTATCTTGATGTTTTTTAACTAAACTATCCCATAAAAACTTGTAAGTATCACCCGTAGGCACAATTCCAGCGGTAACCTTCAATGCGTTGTGCGTAAGCCTACCTACCAAGTACTGCACACGCTGCGAGTCAGTCAGCTAATCATTATCATGAATATTTGACTTGAATGACTCATAGAAAACAGGCCAATTCTCAGTTTTCCCGTCGAAAGACGGCAGCGCAATAGGAGGCAACTTTATTTTAAGCGGTTCAAAAAGAGTCTTTGAGTTACTACTGGGTGTTGATGGCGATTGATTACTGTTTATTTTATTCCTAACACGTTTAATATGAATATACAAATCTTCAAAGGATTCTAAACAAGCATAGTCGGCACTCGAACCAGGTTTTAAACTCATGTTTATTTGATTCATTTGATCGACAAAGGATTCAAATTTATCTCGAATGTCATCAATTGTCTCTGACTCAGTCATAAAACTCTCATTTTTCCTCGAATCGAACGACGATATATTTTTTGATAAATCATACAATCGATTAATGCGTTTAAATAACAATCCTTTCTTTTAATGAAGAATCGTCAGTAAATCTTCAGGCTTCAGTTGTCTATCCGTCATTTTGTTAAATAACAAACGAAGACAATAACAGAAAAAATACAAAGCCGAAATGAGTTGGTAACTACCTACTTATTTCCTTATTATCAAAGCGAATTTTAAAATACGGATACCTACATAGAATGAACTTTACCAATACATACGTAATGTCGTTCTATGTAAGCGAATAAATAATTGAACAGATTTACCAACAAACCACGTAAATTCTATTGTCAATTACGATGCGTTTTATAGGCAATAATTTACCAAAAGTTTACGTAAATCAATAAGTACCTATTGTGCGTTATTGAACCTATATGATTTTTACCAAACAATTACGCAAAAATCTAGGTAACTGGTTATTTATGCGGCTCCGAAGGACCAAAAAATATGGTGAGGCGTGTAAATAGCCTGCACCTTTGTGTAGGTTGTGAGAGAATTTGAATTACGAACCTATGTTAAAAAGTGTAATGGCGGACCTCAAAATAAATTAATTTCCCCTTTGATGAATCCGCGAGAAACCAATACCAAAAGACTTATTAGCAGCAAAACATGCCCACGTACCTTGGCAATCCAGAGATCTCACTCAGACCCAGGGTGATGGGAAGATACCACGTTCATGCGCGCTTGATGGTCTTGTAGGTATAGGCTGCCGGCCGGCGAGCAAAATCTTGTTGAATCCACCGGTGGAATGGTTAAAACTCCAAAAATCAACACTGCACTATAAGTTCTCAATGAAGCACAGATGCAGGTCCAATTATTTTACGAGTATCATCAAGGTTTCACCAAAAAAGGAATTTTCAAAAGGCGGAACGAACCGCACAAACAGCGTTGCGCACGGTCACACGAAGAAGTCAGCCCGCTAAGGCCCTCTATCGGCCGCATGGCGAGAAAACTCAAGAAAGTTTAGATACATGGGCGCTGCGGCAACAAAGATTGGTGCGAGGATTCATCAATTGAGAAACTAAAATATTTAATTTGAGATACTAACATATTATGCGTATTATATGACAAATCCTAAAATATTATTATTTTATTTTTTTATATTGAAAAAGGCATTGACGCTTCACCAAACGCTATCTAAACGATTCTCTTGGTAATCTTCATAAAAAATTTAACTCATCTCATACATACACCTTAAGTTTCCCTACATTTTGTCGGATTTAGACCGTTTTGGATTTTGTCAGCTTCCAAAAAACCACGAGAGACTTGTCTTTGTGTCATTCACGAAAATTTTCGACTTTTAGTATCTGCACTTCACAAATATAAAATAATTGAGCCAAAAGATCCAACTAATCTTCTTAGAAGTATTTGCTGCAATGTTTATAATGCCGAATGCCTTTTCCGTGATTGTGTAAACTGCAAAAACAAAACTATTCAATATTTGACAATGCTGTTGATTTCTGCTATTGGATGTGGAATTCTAAGACTTGAGTGTATTGTACAAAATGGATCTGAAAAAACTATACGGTTGGTTAAAAAAGAGAAAGTAATAACGAAACCAAAAGAAGCCATCAGGCACTACGAAGAAATAATAGACAAGTATATGAAACACTGTGGGAAAATGGTTAGTCAACAAGAGGCAATAAAAACTATAAAAAACCAATTGAAACAAGATGAAGCTGTTATCCATGTCGATTATTCGGAAAACTTTAAGTGCGCGTACTCAAAAGAAATTCAATCCGCGCATTTTGGTGCTAGTAAGCCTCAAATAACAATCCATACTAGCGTGCTTTATTTTTTTGATAATGGGAAGAAAAGCTACTCTCAGTCCAAATCTGAGACATGACACAGCAGCTGTATGAGCTCATTTAGAACCAATTATAGATTACCTAAAAATTCATGCTCCACAAGTAAAAACTTTCCACGTTATTTCCGATTCTGCAAGCAGTCAATATCGAAACTACAAAATATATTTTATTATAACAGCTCTCAAATGGAGTAATCCTCAGCTTAAATGTGTCACTTGGAATTACTCTGAATCAGGCCATGGTAAGGGAGCTCCGGATGGAGTTGGAGCTGTTCTAAAGCGTACTGCTGATGCATTTGTGAATCATGGCACTGACGTACCGGACTTCGAAAGTTTTTCACGATTATTAAAACAAAACGTGAAAAACATTGTAATAGATACTATTTCCGACTATAAGATCTTTGAAAAAGACTTGCTATTGCCCACTACATTATTGCCATTTAAAGGAACGCAGCAAGTACATCAAATTGTATGGTGTAATACAAAAAGTGCATCTGTCGTTTTAAGACGCCTTAGCTGTACCAAAGAAACGTGTTTAACTAAAGCCGAATATTGTAAGCACGGCAAGCACCTTGGCTTCCATGATGTTATAAGAAAACAAGTCAGCACACCAAAGCCCAAACGCAAAAAAATCAATGAGAGCTTCTGTTGTGACCACTGCTCGAGCTTTAGCGTCGTGTATGGAGCTCAATGATTTGGATGACGACATTTTTATTACTCCTGGCACGAGTGTTGCTGAAGAATCTGTAACTGCTCTTCATAGATCTACACCATTTTCAGCACTGTCTGAAATGGAATTGCCTCCGGAACTTCAAAGGAGTACTCTAGATAAGATTTTGAATGAAGGGCCTGTCAATGTAACAGAGTCTTCTTTGAACACTTTTAAGCATGTTGTTGATAGCGACAGTGATTCTGATTACGACATATTTTAAAAAACTGGTCAGATTGAATGTGATTGCTTTCAGAACCAAAAAGAAGATTGTTCAAAGGTTAATTATTGTTTGGAAGTTTATTTATGTTTATTATAGGTACGTTATTTTAATTGACTGACTGATTATTATTTGAGACTGATTAAATAAGAAGAACATTTCTATTATTTCTTAGAGATTAGATATTAATATTGTATTTCTTTAAATGTAGCGACAGAAATATTTAGTAGGACGACATCGAAGTGCGATTTTTATGTTTTCTTAGTTGTGAAACCGAAGCCGAGTTTTTTTAATGTAAGTGTTATTTTTGCGGCTAGTAAAATAATTAATAAAAGCTGATTTTGCATGGTAAAGTTGTTTTATTTTTCATTTACCTGTTTGATTCTCTTTAACCTGAAAACTTTTCCCACTAACCTGTGCGATATCTCTTTAACATGTAAGGTCGTTTTTTTGAATAGCTGTATTTTGTCTATTTATGTGATTTTTTTGTTCCCTCAGAACAATTCAACATAAGACAAATACCCAGAATAGATTTTTATAAAAAAAACTCAATAATTGATACATTTTCAAAAATTGATAAATTTATTCGAGCGGTGCCACTTTTTTGAGAACGACCCTTATTCGTAAGTTCTTTTATGGCAAATCTTACAGCATATGTTGCTGGCTGAACTTGGAACCATAAACAAATCATCTATTCCCTATACTTTTTTGACTGAATGTACGTAACTCTGTACGGATGAATATTTCATTTCGTGCATACGATATAAAATATAAAAAAAAATTATGCTTAATCATGTTCTTTATATGATTTTCGGAAAATGTTTAGAATTGTAAAAGTAATTTAACAGAGGAACAGTAATCAAACATTGAATTTTGAAGTTATTGATTTTGTTTTACTAAGGGTAACGGTAATGAGATTTCATTCATATGGAAATGAGATACACCAGCCTTTTAATTTAAGTACAATAATTTAGTACATATATCATAATGTATCTTAATCTTCTTATCTTCTTCTTTAATCTTGCTACAGTGGATATTTCTTCAGCTTGAGATGTCGAAGGTTCTGGATCTTCTGTTAGGCGTTGATTCTATAATCGATCACATTCCTCTTCGGAGTTTACTTCAACCCTGTCTACTTCAAGAAGATCTTGACTATCACTGCAGCTTGGAGTATTAGCGTTCATCATTTCAATACCACGATTTAGTAACCATTCTTTTAGGCTCCCCCATAATAATGTGCTTTTGTATAAATAAATTGCTTCATATTCAACTATTAAACATAATTACCGTTCGTTTCGTCTAATTACCATTCGAATAAAATGAATGGTAATCGATGGTAATTAGGAGAGTGGTAATTAGATTCACTGCTATTTTCAATAATTTATCGAAGTGGGAACAGGTGTACAGTGTTATAGCTATATTGCAGCGGAAGGAGAGATTAATAGCGTATACATCTAGCAAACATTTGATTGAAATAAATAAATATAAATACCTTTTGTATCACGAACGGTGCGTAGAAATTTTTTGAACCACTTCACTTTTTGCCCAGTGGAACTAAAATTTACGTAGCCAAAATTAGTCTTACACGCGTGTGTTTGACTCGAGAGCTAAGCTTTGATCATAGCTTTGACTGCCAGCGAATATTCTTTGTGAAGCACGACGCTGCGGTGGCGTAAATATTAGAAAATTCGAATCGAACATGTCGTCTAATGGTAATTATGGGTAAGCGTACGGACATTTTTTAAAGTTACATTAAACCGTTTAAAGGGCTTGCTCAGTTTGTTAGGGCAATTTGGCTCAACATGAACATTAAGTATAATATTTAATGACTAGGATTTTTAATAGTTTGTACCTAAGAGAAATGAATTATAGTAATAAGGTTGCAGGAGAGTGTAAAAATAGTTCATATTTAGCATGTATATTGCTAAAACTTGTCGCTGAAAAAGTTACAATTATGAGTGTTTATTTTCCAAAATAAATCATTTGCCTTTTTAATCATGATATTATTTTATTTTGAATCCGGTTGTAACATATCCTAAGATCATTTAAATGGAAAAAAATAAAACTAATATTTTTAATCGGAATGGTAAATTAATAAAATATCATCTAAAAAATGGGCAGGCGGCCTAATATTATTTTCATGCCTTGCCCAGCTTAAGTACCATATTGTGGTCATAACGTGAGCACAGCAACCCACCGTTCTTCGCCCTACAAGGCAATTGCAACAATATTGAGTAATTGCTTCTCTGCCTTGCAGATTATATTAATTATAATATACCTATACGAAATATAATTTTCGGCTTATGTGCCTGCTTTGAATTTTTCCTCGTAATAGAGTGCAATTGCCAGATAAGGGTAAACCTTCAAGGTTTCACGTTTAACAAAACAGCACCAGGGTTATCGTCATGAGCAGATTCAGTGTCGAAGGGTAAAGCCGGGTCGTCAATTGAAGTGGTATCAGAGTCCATTATAACTATAACAAAAACCAAAAACTTCGCAAAAATAACTGAAACAACATTCACAATACACTTCATAAATAACATTTTCATTTCGTTGTCTAGATTTGTCATTATTGACAGTTAGTAATGTTGCCAGGTAATAAAAAAAATCGTTTTGACAACGATCAAACTAATACTATAATCGGATGTAAAATGATTTGATGGCCTAAAACGACGAGTGTTTTGTTTGTTTTTAATGTAATTAAAGGAACATAAGTATAAAACCTTTTGAATAAAAAACTTGATTACAGATTTTTAAGAAAATACATACTTTTTACTCAGTTTTAGCAATCGATTATTATCTTTAATAATCGATTGAAATCACAATTGTTATTAATGTGGCCACACCGAATCGGTCGCCAACCATAAAATGGCGACGCTTTTTAGACTCAATCGGCTTAAATACTTATTAAACGACTTGTTTTTATATTTAACTTCCTGCAACGAGAATCAAAAAATTATTCATTTTAGTTTTAATTATATTTTTTCGTAAAAATACTTTTCGCATAGCAACTTGTCCACGTTAAGCCAATAACGAGCAATACCCTTTGTTCTCCCGTAAACAATAAAAAGTCACCATATAGATTAACTATCCTACTGTCCTAAACAGTAATAAAAATGCCGTTCTCCGACTACAGTTTTAATCAAGACGTGTCAATTAAATCAAATCTGGGAAAAGGGACAGCGCAGGTAATTAGATTTTCGGGTTTTGTTTATTAATTTTTTGCAATTTTTACTATAAAATGTTAATTTAAAATATAGCCGGGTGAATATTCAAAGTATAGCACATTCACATGTTCTTGTGCGTAAAAAAATTAAACTTAGGGTTAAACTCTATTTAATATATGTATGTTATGTAAACCTAAGATTTTTAATAAGTGCTGCATTTATTTTTTTAGTTTCTATGTGAATCATGCATAAATTTTAATATAAATAACACAAAAACTCATTACCGGGACCTGTTCCATTACTAGATTTAATATATTTATTAATATTATTAGGAAATCTAGCGCTAAGAACGTTAATTTGGCCAATGTGTCGAATAACTTAATCTTTATTTGGTACATAATAATAAAATAACCCGTAGGTTTATAAATAAATTAAGGACAATTGTCTTTTTAAGTTTTGTAACGGCGCAAAACTCATTACCAGAATCATGACGGTAATTCGAATTTACGCGACAAAAACCTTTGATCATACCGCCTTAAAGTGAGCTGCCGCCCCCCCGCTCTTCAGTCGACCGGCAAACGTAACAGAGGAAGGACGCACGCAAGATTTCGCGCCATAAATTACGAACGATGTGAGTATTGACAGTGTTTTGTCCATTTTTCGTTTCATTACAAGTCCGCTTATATCTTGATACGTAAACAAAATTAGTATCTTGTTGTTATATCAATTTATTAGGTCCTGTTACATTTTCTTTTTTGAATGGGTAGATGGTATGTACTGTTTATAGAAAAATTTAAAATAACCTAAAAGTGCATAATTTTCATAACCGTGTCCTTCATTACCGTCGTTTACCGTAACCTTTTTGAGGTCACGGTAATGAATGAAAAACTACGGTAATGACTAAACTTCTATTTAATACTTTTTAATATAAATTATTTTCAATGCGGTCAGGAAATTTCTATTAATATTGTTACTAAATAAATATGTTTAATATTTCAGTTAAAAATGGCACGCCCTAAGAAGACAAAAGAGGAAATTTTAGCTAGAAGAAGAATAGCTAAGCGTAAACGCTACGCTGCTTTAAAAGAAAACGAGGAATTGTATAAAATTGAAAAAGAAAAGGAAAAAGCAAGATATTTGAAGAGAAAATCTGAAAACAAAATTGTTAGTATTAAAGATTTAACACCACGTGCTCAAAGAGATAGACGTAGAAGGTGGAGAGCTAATAGCAAGAAATATATACATAAAAAGAAACTAGAAAAAGAAATTGAAAATGTTGTTTTGGACATTGAAAAATCACAGGACAAGCTTCAAAAAAATGGTAGTAATGATCCCCTTGACTCAGTTCTATCAAATTCAATAACCGAAACTGGGACCATTAATAACGAAACGGAAACAGATCAAATTTTTAAATTAAGATCAAAAATAAGACATGAACGTTATCAAAGATATAGGGACTTGAAAAAAATGAAAGATGAGCTTTGTAATGTAATAAAAGAAAACAAGAAATTGAAGAGACTTTTAAGCATATATAAAAAAAAGATAGTAGATACTAAAATGAATACAGGGAATGATGAAAAACTACCGACACGAAAAATAGGCAAAAAGAAGGTCCAAAAAGATTTTAACACAAAAAAAGAAAAGGAAGCCGTAAAAAAAATTCAGTGCTTTTTTAATGAAGACGAGAATACGAGAGTGGTACCAGGCATAAAAGAATATATTACTAGAAAGAAGAACAGAAAACAAAAAAGGTACTTAAATGATACTCTTAAAAATTTGTATAAAAAGTTCTGCATTGAAAACCAAAATATTTCTATGTCTTACAGTTTTTTCTGTAAATTAAGGCCATTTTGGGTGTTATTTCCCAAGGCAAATAGAAACACGTGTGAATGTATTTATCACTGTAATTCAGAGCTACTAATAAAGGCTCTAAATAAGGCAGAAATCACAAATATTAAAACGAATCATGAACTTTTAAACACCCTTTGTTGTGATAGATATAATGAGGCTTGCTTGGATCGTAAATGTTCGATATGTGAGCATAAAGTTATTGAATATTTAGCATTTAGCAATGATACACAAATCAAATATTTTGAATGGCGTAAGACTCCTAACACCTATGAGCAAGATGGCAAAGTAAGACATAACATTCTTTGGGCTAAAACTGAAAATTATGCACCACCTTTAGACGTTATTCGTAAGTTAGAAAAGGTTATCACACATTTTTTGCCTCATTGCGCTACCGTTGTTGTACAAAATAAAACTCTTAAAGAACTAAAACATAATATTCAGATAAACGAAGCTGTGGTACATTTAGATTTTAGTGAAAACTACGCCCTTAAACATCATACGGAGATTCAATCTTTTCATTTTGGCGGTAGCAGAAAAGAAGTTTCTATTCACACTGTAGTGATATATATCAGAGACTTTGAAACATCTGAGTTAAAAACCTACTCAGTTTGCACCGTATCCGATAATTTGAAACACACAGCTGCTGCAATTTGGGCACACTTGGGCCCGATTTTGAGTCAAATTTCTGAAATATCACCTTTTATTGATACTCTGCACTTTTATAGCGATAGCCCCAGCAGCCAATACAGGAACCGAAACATGTTTTATGTCCTGACTCAATTGGAAAAACAATTTTTAGCACTACGTAAGTTAACCTGGAATTATATGGAAGTAGGCCATGGAAAAGGTGCTCCCGATGGCTTAGGAGCGGTAGTCAAAAGGACCGCCGACAGAATTGTTAACACAGGAACAGACGTCGGGACATTTTCCAAATTTGTTGAAATAACAAGAGCAAACCTGCCAAATATTAAAATTGTGGAGATCCCAAATTCAGAAATAGTCGAAAAGCAAGGAATTATGCCAAATAATGTTCCATCTTTCAAAGGAACTATGGCCGTCCACCAAGTCATTTGGAGGTGTGGCTCTGAAAGAGATCGGTTAGAGATGCGCAGCCGAAGCTGTTTTAGGTGTCAAGAGGAAGTTACATGTCAACATTATCATCTTGGTATTCACAGCTTCGAAAAAGAAGTAACTACCCAAGTTTACAAAGAACCAATAATTGAAGACAATACGCTTGTTCCTGCATATAATCCCAATCCTAAAATCTATGAGACACCACAATCAGGCATAGGTAAACGGCGTAAGAAGTTGCATTCAAACAATCTAATAAAACAGGAAGGTCTAGCTAGAGATATAATCATATTTCCTGCTATGCCTCAAAAAGCCTCCACATCAACAGAGAAGGTGCACACCTTATCTGCAATTAGAAAATTTGGGGATTGGCAAAACTTAACTTTTGTTGGTTCTGAAAGCAGGTCGTACTGTGATAGTTTTGAGGAATTTATATCTGATTTAGATAAACGTCAAAACGATCCAGACGCTGATATAGAAAACAGGGAAAATATTAATGAAAATCAACATCGAGAGAAAGGTAAATATAAAGGAAAAGGAATAGGAAAAAAGTCTTGCAAAGATAATGCAGCAGGAATCAATTGAAATTGTATTTTTTAATAGCTTAAATACATGTTTTGCTAAAACTACATAAATACATATCTATAAAAAAAAAACTTAAAACAAAAACTGTTTGGAATAAAAAAATACTTCATCATGATTAGACGCGAAAGTTTAAAATAATTTCATCTTGTTGATTTTTGATACATTTTATTTGTGTTGTTGTACTCTTATTGTTATTGACTAATTACACTTATTCTGCTTGTGTCCATGGAAAATACCAGTTTTGTATGGAGATGAGCACGCAACCGTTCAGTGCGTACGCATCTCCATGCAAAACTTCTGTCTCGTATTGAGTTGAATAAGTATTAGTCCCTTATTATCAGAGTCTGACTAATATCCTTTTAAAGAAGGCTGATCACCAAAACTATTAATTAATGGAAGACTTTTACTATTTTTTGTTATTTAGTCATAGTTTTAGAAAGCAGGCATTTGTGTGGTTGCACTCCGAATAACAAAATCGGATTCGTTAATATATAATAAGACATTGGAAGGCTGATTTTTACCAAAACCATTCAATTATGGAAGAACTATTAGTTATTTTGTTATGACGATTTTTGAATAAAACAATAAATGATAATATATAGTACCTTTGTTTTTTTTAAATATTCACATCATTTTGGTTCATTACCATATCTGTGTATTTCATCACCGTGTACCTAAGAATTCATTACCGAGGGTAGGGTTCATTACCGTAGCTTATCACATATTTTGAGTGGCAATAACTCTATGAATGTTTGAAGAATATGCGTGCCTTTCACGTATCTGATAAATAAATTAATACCAAATATCATAAAGCAATCACATTCTAAAAAAAATTAAACTATGCTTTTTGTACAAAAAATGTGCAAATAATGTCGAAACTGAAGAAATACCCAGCCGCTAATAGGACCCGATGTTAGCTATACAAAAATAATGATAGGTTAATTTTTTTTCAACATTACATATGCTCTTTATCGTCCGTAATGTAATATTCACGAAATGAAATATTCACCCGTACACAGTGTAACGATTACTCTCTGCAGGAATTAATTTTCTTGAACAACAGCGTCTGTGGCAGATGTGTGTTCTTATTTCTCTTTTTCTCAATGGCTTGAATGATATATGGCGGGTCTTTTATCGGCATCGAGCGTTCAAGGCGGGAATCAATTAGCTCAGGAAGCAGACAATGCAAATAAAATTTAGACAATTAGGCTACCATTTTGTCGAGCCAGAACGTAGGTGGCCAGGTAAAGCGGACAACCAAAAAAAAATGAGGTCGTTGACTTTGTTTATATTTCAGTCAGTTGTACTTCTAGTAGACATGGATGTATGTACACAATTTTTTTTCGTGTGTTTTTTTATTGCTGATTTAGGAGCTTTTAAAAATTGACTAAGAATAAAGTCATGATTTTTAATGTTTATTAACAGAATAAAATAACTTGGAAAATAAACTAAAAACTATTAATTATAGTAAACCAGAAGTGAACATTTCGAATCGATATTTGAGTAACTCCGACACTATTTTTTTATTTATTTTTTTAAACTTGAATTAAAGCTTTGTCATTAATAATCACCAAAAAAATTAAACCGTGATCTTCAATAGTTGTAAAAGAGCAGATAGATTAGATCATATAGAGTACATACACATCGGTATGAGCACTTTCTAAGTATTCGGGTTTATGCGCTAACTTGCTAATATACTACGCTATTCATATTTTATTCCTTCATTCTAACATGCAAAAATATAAAGATAAAGGATTTATTTCATTATTCACAAAAAATTAAAACGTGATCCCGTGAAGGTGAAGCCAATGGTTTTATGGGCCAATGACTAAGAGCGGTTTTGTTAATTGAGATTGAAACAACAATAATAAAAATAGGGAGATTTATTTTGTAATTTTTACAATTATACTATTTGCACTAGCACTCTCTTTACATATAAGCCATCCTTTGTTGGAAGATAAGCATGTAGTTGTTAAGTTCCTGCTACGGTAATAGCGGAAGCAAAATGGAATCGTCGAAAATCTCGCTCTTGTTCAATACTTTCCTTCGAGCAGTAGTAAATATACGTCTCAGTCAATAATGATTTGACCCATTCATATAACCTTTAGGCTTTTAGGTGTAGAGATAGCGTTATTAGTAGACTGCAAACTTGCACGGGTTGCCAAACTTTTAAGGTTTCCTCCAAGACCATAACATGGGCCTTTTTCATGAGCAGTGGCATGTAAGCGTAACTGAGCTTCTTTCTTAAAGTCAATTTAAAAGAGATTCACGACGGTCATCCCAGAATTGAGAAAATGAAGCAGATTGCGCGGGATTATGTTTGGTGGGAGATACTGGATGCTGATATCGAGCGAACAGTACACGAATGCGTCGCATGACGTTCGCAGCGCGCGGCGCCCGCCCCAGCTCCTCTACATTCCTGTTTATGGCCGGAGGAACCATGGGCTAGACTGAATTTAGATTTTTTAGGGTCATTTAATAATAAATATTATTTAATTATTCAATATTATTTAAAATCAGAACGGGAAGATAGAACGCTGGTCGAGGATGCGAGAACGATGTTATGCGCAAAAGGTTTACCAAAGAAGTTATGGGCAGAAGCTATTCAGATGGCAGCGTATGTATTAAACAGGACAAGTAAAAGTAATGAACCAGGTAAAACACCATTCGAGGAATGGAGTAACAAGCATTTTGATATAAATGATTTAAAAATATTTGGAACCCCTGTTTTTGTCCATATCCCAAAAGAAAATAGAAGAAAGTGGGATGCTAAAGGAGAGAAAGGAATTATGGTGGGTTATGGAGAAGACGTTAAGAGCTATAGGGTATTCTTTAAAAGAAAAGCAGTGTGGAAACAAAGATTGACATAGTTTTCCTGGGACAACCTGAAACGAAGACAGAGCAGTTGGTGTTACTGGAACATGACTCGAATATACTCGAAGGGACTGGTCAGGATCGAGCCTCTAGAGAACAAGAAGTTGGAAAGGAAAATAAAAAGTCAAATGAAAGTGTGGAGCAGTTGGAATCCAGTGAGGGTGATCAGCAGTCTACACAGTTAGAGAAAAAATTGTTGTAACTATAAATTCATAAATATTTGTAACATGTTGGAAGATTAAGTGTGTTTTGTTAAGTTTTTAGTATAGATTGGTTTAAAGTGTACGTATTATATTGAGGGGGATTGTTGGTATAAGCCAATATAATACTTTGGCAGCACTGGTTCTTTCTACTTCCTCCTTCTATATAGTCTGTATTGCTGCATTGTGTACTGTGTGTGTAGAAGTTTCTACGATTAAAATAAAACTGCAAGTGAAATTAAAACTTGGTTTTTACTTAACAATCGCACAAAAATATTTTTTTCGGCTTATGTCCCTGCTTTGAATTTTTCCTCGTAATAGAGTGCAATTGCCAGTTAAGGGTAAACTTTCAAGGAGGTTGCTGGCTCTCTCTGTACACACTTCAATAGTATATGAACCGTCATTCCTGATATGTTCCACAGCTGAACAAGAAATATTAACATAATATATAACAGCATTATGCTGAGCGACGGCCGTTTTGCGCAAATGTGACGCATACCTTCCCAACTTTTAACGATTATTTTTGTTTTAGTTTTAAGCTTTATTTTTAAATTATTTGGTGTGCGTCATGCTTGGCGCAAATAAACAGTTTTTCTTTCTTCTTTTCTTTCATAATTATGCTCCCCATAATATGACTCGATTGCTTTAACTGATATGTTCCACAGCTGAACAAGATAAGCTCACTGTATGTCAGTCTTGGGAATGTTATATTATTGATGACTAGAAATAAAGACAAATTAGAGTCTAATCTATAAAATGGTTGGTCTAATTATTAGACCAACCATTTTATAGATTAGCTAAAGTACATACATATTTTATGGGGTACTGTGTTAAATGTTACAACAAAATACCTTGTAACATATTAGAATTAAATGAAAGAAAAAAAAACTTTTATTAAAACCACCCTTTGTAAACAAGCATATTACAAACTAGCTTCTGTCCGCGACTTCGTCCCCGTGGAATCCCCGATTTTAAAACATTCTTTATAGCTGCTCCGCTCCTATTGGCTTAAGCGTGATGATATATAGCCTAAAGCCTTCCTCGATAAATGGTCTATTCAAACCAAAAAGAATTTTTCCATTCGAACCAGTAGTTCCTGAGATTAGCGCGTCCAAACAAACAAACAAACAAACTCTTCAGCTTTATAATATTAGTATAGATTAGAAGATTACATTCAGGATAAGAATGCTTGGAAACATGCTGGTATTGCTCCATAGGGCAATCAAGGGTGTAGACAAAATCAAACTGGTTGATTTATGAGTGAATTATATTTATGAATGCATTTTTTTGTCTTGTACTTTTTTTTACTTTTTATTATTTCAATATTTGTAAATATGTGAGTACCATGGGCATGAGATATTTGGAAGTTTACCTCTGCTGGTAATACTTTGTTCTATAACTAATATACTTGGTGCATCGTCCTCACATATATGAAGTATTTATTGTATTACCAAATATTGTAAAACATTGATTTGAAAAGGGTAACAAAAGAATCTACCTTTGCGAATGGACGCTAGAGTCACTTAATTTATGATAATTTTTATTGATGAAGTTCAAAAGTGCCGTTAATGGCCTAATTGAAATAAACATTTTGAGTTTGAGTTTGATGTTTACATTTATATTTACAAACTGTGTAAGCGATTTTTTTTACAAACTCTGCAAGGGCATTATTCATGTATAGTCTTTCGTTTACTATTTCAAGGATTTGGCTGGCATCTTTTCTATTCCTGACTCTTTGGTGAAACTTATTTATCAACGCAGCAGCCACCTTAAAATCTATGATGGCATGCTTGGAAGCCAAGTTAAAAATATTGACGGGATATTTTAAAGGAGTGTTTCAAAATCCCACTAACCGCTTCTACAACCCACCTATGTACAGTCGGTGATAGCAATTATCTGACCCCCCTAAAAATTACTCGATTTTACACCCTGTGCTCATAACATTAAACGTTATTCAATATGTATGAGTTTATCAGACTAACACTACTCGTTGAACGGAAACAATAAATAATTTTGATACGCAAACTTGAGCTTTAAGAGGTTGGTATTAAGTCATTAATTTATAACTGTTCACCTATTTTAATAAGTGGGTAGTTAGACGTCAATATGCGTATTCAACCATAACTGCTATAGATATGACATTAGGAATATGGGGTAGAAGAATAAATTAAACAAGATAATTATTCTATGCACAAATAGCAGTGAATACGCGCGAACATTTTTACCTTGCCTTACTAAATTGTAAAAATCCACGCTTTTTTCCTTTTTATTAACTGTTATCAGTTTTGATAGTTTAATTCATGTCCAAGTTGAGTTGAATGATTATTTAAAATACAAAATAATCTATTTGCATGAGGATTTTGAGGAGATTGTTGATATTAAAGCGATTGCTACGAAACTTAATATAGCGGTAAGTGTATTCTTTTTTATGCTTCATTTATAATTATAGGTATTCCTTAATTCGTTAGTTGGCTTAAAAGCCGGTGAATGTAGAATAATAGACAATTAACTATGTTTCATTATGAGTCCAATTTGAGATCATTTATAGGTCTAATTTGATTTATATTATCTAAATTGATAAACGTATTTTTGCAAACTTAATCGATAAATTATGTTTACCTATTCGTTACTAAAATTATGCTTATTGTGTTGTTTCAGAGAAATACAGTCAGATTGTGGCTAAGACGTTTGACGTGTGGTTTTAATATTCAAAAAGATCGTCCTGGACCAAAACCATTCATGAGAGGAAGTGATTGTTGTTGGATATGGTGCGCGGTATGCGGGACCGCTTGCAACAAGTAATAGAAAAAAATGGTGCTCCACTTCGCTATTAAAAGCATATTATAAATGACTTGAGTAACCAGTGTTGGTCACAAACAATACTAACATATGTCAGTGTGTGTGTTAAATTAACTATTGTTATAATTTCTAACGAAGTATTTCGAATACCTAGTTTTTTGTCAAAACCTTATAACTAAAATAACTACTCACAAAACAAATTGATATATAGTAGGTAGAACTTCAACGTATAATGCCGTTTTATTTAGTTAAATGATATTTAATGTGGTGATGTTATTGTTATGAAATAGAAATACATACTTACCTATATTTCTAAATATTATAACATGCTGATTCACTACATTAAACTTTACAACAACGTTAACAACGTTTTTAGTAAAATAGTAAGTAGGTAAATATTATCATCTTCGTGTCGTCACAATATCATTTATGTTATTCTTGTAATATTTTTTTTTATAAAATATAATCGTTTTTACCATCAATTTGGTTTTTTATTTCTGTTCGTTTTTTTTTTCTTTCTTAATAAATTTACAAAACAGAAACAAACGCGTCAATCACGCTGGTTACGAACTCACAACCTCGATTTGTCAGCTCACTACAGTCACCACTAAACCACTCGAAACATATTTAACGTGCTCGAAATTATGTATTATATTACAAGTTAAAATAATATTCAAGATCAAACCTACCTTAACACTGCGTATTAAAGATCAAATTCGAATAACTATTTTATTGATCGTAGACGTTGTCTTACTGCTAACAAGCAAAAGGTTCAAATTCGTTTAATTTTTAGGGGGTCAGGTAATTGCTATCACCGACTGTACATATTGTTACAGTTCTGGATTTATTTGCTGTCAACGTTGATAACTGAGTTTCACCTGCTTGTAAAGATGCAGGCATATGTACAGAATAATTACACTCTTCTAATAACGGTAGAGTCTCTAAAACCCCTATCCAGAATAAAAACATGTCCTGCCTGAAAATACTGTCTCTAAGTGTTCCTCGAAGCGCTACCATTTTGAGGCGCACCTAATGAGGCGCTCCTTTTTATTCCCCGGAGCGTACCGTTTAGTAGCGCTCCCGATAGTAATTAAAATATTACAATTTTATTCCTTGAAGCGCACCCTAGTTTAAAAATCGGGAAGAACAGCGATGATTTTTAAAAACTCATTTGTGCATCATCGTCATCGACTTACCAAAGTGCGTTTTATTAATAACTAGCTTCTGCCAGCGACTTCGTCCACGTGGAATAGTTACTTTACCCCCGATTTCGAAACTCTCAGCACGATCGGTTTAAAATTGACAAAGTTTCATACAAACGTTCATCCCCTATTTTATCCCCTTGGGGGTAGAATTAATCAAAATCCTTTTTTAGCGGATGCCTACGTCATAACATCTACCTGCATGCCAAATTTCAGCCCGATCCGTTCAGTGGTTTGGGCTGTGCATTGATAGATCACTATGTGTGTGTGAATTATGTACAACTTACAACAAAAAGAGAAATGAAAGTAAAGCTGAAATGCCTGTGCAAAATTATATTATAATAACCTATACCTACTTCACTTAAAAATAAATACCTATAACTACGTATAACTAACTAGCTGCTGCCCGCGACTTCGTCCCCGTGGAATCCCCGATTTTAAAACATTCTTTATCGCTGCTCCGCTCCTATTGGCTTAAGCGTGATGATATATAGCCTAAAGCCTTCCTCGATAAATGGTCTATTCAACCCAAAAAGAATTTTTCAATTCGAACCAGTAGTTCCTGAGATTAGCGCGTTCAAACAAACAAACAAACAAACAAACTCTTCAGCTTTATAATATTAGTATAGATTAATAAAATAACTACTAATTAATAAAAGTATCTACGCTTTAACCTACTTAATACTAAAAAAACAGAACATAAATTAGCCAAAACTAACCTATCGGTATCTAAAAATCTATGCTCCTACTTCTACTACTACTTCACCTAAAAAGAAATAAAATTGAAACTTTTAATAATTTGTAATTTGAACGAATATTTAAACATTACCAAAATAACTAATAAGTACCTATTTTATAAAATAGCAACAAAAGTTACACAAAAATAATCACAATAACATCTTACAGCATGATTCAGTATTAAAGCGCGACGGCGCACAGTGGGCCCATATTGAAAATTAGTGGACTTAGGCAACAAAGTTCCAATATAGACGCGATTTTTTTTTGTTATATGACGTGTTATGATATTCCTGACAACTTTTACTCTTGTAATTTTTTTTCTAAAGTTGATAGTTTGTCTGAAAAAAAATAAATTAGATTTTTTTGTATGGAGAGAATCACGTTTAATTTTTTTTCTTCAATTGTACAAATATGTTTGGTGTGTGGCGTGAGTATATGATAGTTAGGGTCATTATCGATCCATGAAAAATAAAATCAGCGCCGGCCACCCGCGGCTAAACAGCTGATGTGTACGTGCAACACTATTCGTGCTACTACATGCCAGTTAGTGTATATAAAATTCGAATGCCAAGGTTACAGATGTCTGCACGGTGTAGACATCTGTAACATTTTGGTGTTTTGCCAATCGGTAAGTAAAAAATAAATATATTTTGATGTATTATTTGACTCGATTGCGTTTTGAAATTAAAATACTATATCAAGAAGCTTCGGAAGCTCATAATAAGGACTTCAGAAATGTCAGGGAGAGGCACACTCGGAAAACGGGCATGACTTCTAATAAGCTCTGATTCCCACATATCCTACATAAGGCATAAAATAACGAAACAGATTCAAAATGAGTTATCGCCTGAAGCAATTCAGTTGTTACAGACTACTGAGCCTCCCTGTGACAGGAAGAAAAATGCCTCATAGCAGAGTCCGAAAATTTGCCGGTCCCACACTTCTGGAACAAGAAATAATGTGATCTGGCTCTATATTATTCCCACAATAGCCTATCAGGGCTAGGAATATGACAAATAGCCCTTTTCATGGCTACAATTACTTCAAAGTTTCATATTTATCATACCAACGATAACTTATACCATACGCTTGATTATGTAGTTAATTATCAAAGACTTGCCCGAACAAATTTAAATTATTTCACCTATCATTAACGAAATTTGTATAACCTGTTAATTCAACAATAGATAACGTGCAGGTAGTTAAAAAAATAATAGCCAATCAGAGACAAGCATTTTTCGGTGACTCGTTTGTTATGCGCTTAGCCGAGCGCACAAACAAATGAGTCATTAATCACAATGCAGGTGCTACCGATAACATTCAATAATAACTAAATCTCTACCAGAATTACTAGTTGTAAGTACCTATGTGCTATCAAAACTATATATTTAACTAAAAAGAAGGTGAAAACAGCCATATGAGACACAAAATATACTTAGAAATTATTTTTATTGGCAAAAAATTTCATACAAATATATATATTTTTACCGAATGATTACTCGCGCCGCCGCGGATGGCCGGCGCTGATTTTATTTTTCATGGATCGATAATGACCCTAACTATCATATACTCACGCCACACACCCAACATATTTGTACAATTGAAGAAAAAAAATTAAACGTGATTCTCTCCATACAAAAAAATCTATTTTTTTTTTCAGACAAACTATCAACTTTAGAAAAAAAATTACAAGAGTAAAAGTTGTCAGGAATATCATAACACGTCATATAAAAAAAAATCGCGTCGATATTGGAACTTTGTTGCCTAAGTCCACTAATTGTCAATATGGGCCCACTGTGCGGCGCGATGGCTTATTATTGTATTCATGTATAAGTTTGGTGTTTCTATACCGATTACTATGATTCTTTTTTTATTGAATAGGTCGTAATGTTAACTTTTTTTAAATTAGGGATGAGTGAGAGTATTATAAACGTAAGAGTAAACAAATATAATCAGAAAGCTCCGAACTGCTAAGCTATCGGGAGTTACACGTGTTATTGAGAGTCAACCATAAAAGATAGACATATGCTGTTTCGGGATATTTTTTAGATAATTTTATGTAAAACATTTCCGTAATACATGATTTCTATGTAAAAACCATTAAGGCTACACACGCGACGGAAGCTTAAAAAATGGAGTAACTTCTCCCGTTTTCCCAACATTTCCCTTCACTGCTCTGCTCCTATTGATAGTAGCGTGATGAAAAGTATACTATAACCTGCCCAGGAGTATGAAGAATAATTGCACCAAGTTTCGTTAAAATCGGTCGAGTAGTTTTTGTTTCTATAAAGAACATACAGACAGACAGACAGACAGACAGACACACAAAAATTTTACTGATTGCATTTTTGGCACCAGTATCGATCACTAATCACCCCCTGATAGTTATTTTGAAAATATATTCACTGTACAGAATTGACCTCTCTACAGATTTATTATAAGTATAGATAGATATAGAAGATAGATAATATCCTCTTTGAATACACAATAACATTGGTCTTTCAATACACATTATAGTGCCGAAAGCAAAACATATTTTTATTTCGTACTTTTGGTTAAGCAACTTCGATGATGATGAGTTTTGTAGGTTATCTACTGCATTACGTAAGAATCTCGTATATAATTATCGCATGATTCAAGATTCAAGATTCAAAGCATTTATTTCAAATATACCCTTTACAGGCACTTTTGAAATGTCAAGTCGAAAGAGGTGAAGCTATCTGCACGTTCCAAAGCGTAGATCTCTATGGAGAAGAACGTGCAAGAAACTCCACGGACACTCTTTTGAATCATGTTCTGCATGCTTAATGGAATACTGACTTAACTCGATTTTTGGGGAATCGCAAAAGAAGATCACGCTTTGAGGACTAATCCTACTTTTTGATGCATAAAAATAAAACTGATTTATATTAATCATGGATTATTTTATTTTATTTTTTTATTGATTATTGTATTTTTAACCGACTTCTTAAAAAGGAGGAGGTTCTCAATTCGGATGTTTGTATGTTTTTTTTTTTTTTTTTTATTGTTTGTTCGCGCATAACTCCGTCGCTTGTCAACCGATTTGAAAAATTCTTTTTTTGTTGGAAAGGGTATACTTCCCAAATGGTCCCATGAAAATTTTATCGAAATCAACCAAGCGGTTTTCGAAAAATCTAAAAAAAATATCTACCTTGCCTACATTGACGACCTCTTAGTTTACTCCGCAAAGGAGCAGTACGTTTTTTTTTTACACCAATGTGATTGGTTCGTTTAGGTGGGGGAGGGGAGGGGGTGTAGGTACCACTAAAAAGTGAAAAATAAAAAAACTTTTTACAAAAAATAAAACCGACTTCTAAACAAAAAAACCAAAAAGGTTTAAAATAACTTTAATTTCGGAAGTCGGTGTGTTCAACAACAAAAAAGCAACCAAAAACACCGAGTTCCGAAATTAAAGTTATTTTAAACCTTTTTGGTTTTTTTGTTTAGAAGTCGGTTTTATTTTTTGTAAAAAGTTTTTTTTCTTTATACGAGTACCATGCCAATGTAACTTACATATTATATTGTGGCGAGAAAATAAATCTTATTATTATTATTTCATTTATTTATTTTTGTACATACTTGTTACATTTTTAAATATTTCTATAAAAAACTAAAAAAACATTTAAAAATACGTCTATGATTAACGATTGATGAGATCTGAGTAAAAAAAAAAACGGAAATCATTTCTATGTATTTTTAAAAAAATATAATAAAAAGTACATTCTAAGGTAAGTCAGTTTTTTATAAAAGTAAAGCAGATATTTTAGAAAGCAAATGTTCCATTAAGTTTTAAGCCTGTTTTAGTTTGAACAATGTATTTGAAAATGAAAACAATATATCTAGTTTTAATTTCCGCAAAGTAACGCCTGACTCAATCAATTTTTGAACAATGTATTATTTATAGAGACTAATTCAGTATTTAGTCTCTATATGATTACTTTAAAAAAAACACATTTAGAGATTGGGTCACTTTATTCAAATTAGCAGACCGTAAATAAACTTAATTTTGGCGTTTTTATTATGTACTTAATTAAAAGACAAATATAATCATCAAGCTTTTATTACAGCAACTTTCACAAGTAGCAGATAAAAATAAAAAAAATATCGTATCAGTCTTATATAGGTTCTATAAATCAATATAAGTGAAGTCGGGGAATTGCTCCATTAAACAAAATAAAAAACGCTATGAAAAACTAAAAGTTTTAACTTTAACCCACTTTGGTGATCAGACCTACTAAATAAAATAGTGTCATAATCAACTTTAGTTAAATCTCTATAAAACACAAACTATAAAGCAAACATAATTAAACTTAAGGAACCTTCTTTTATAATTAACTTTGGTATGTAATCAGTTTTCAATTTTAAGGTAGATACGCTTTTAAATAATAGAATTATAAAAATCTGAATAAAAATTTGGGATCAATTTTTTTGATAATAGCTCTCTAATGTCTTTCTTTTTATTCTTATTTAGTTCTCGCTTATTTATGTAGACATTAGTTGGGACAATTTCACACAGAGGAAGCATTTTTTTCCTTTTATTTCTGACGCTCACTTCCTGGTATTCACGATCTTTGTACGAAGAAACGCAGGGCGATTCCCGGCCACCGTAGGCGCGGGCCTGCGGATGGCGAGCTATGGGTGGCTCGCCGTCCGATAGCAACCAGGCCCGAGTCGACGGCGCGTCGTGTTCCACGCGCGCCTCAAAGAGCCGTCAGCAAATTAGACGGGGCCCCATAGGGTCAGTGCCTGCTAGGGTTGCGGAATTTGTTCGAAAGAGTCACCGCGGCCCTGGAACGCAAAGGGCACAAGAAGGATCACGGGTGGGTTTTAGTCAGTAAGAGTCTGACACTCCCTTCCGCTCCGCCCAGAGCGGGAGAAGTCATTTGATGATTTCCCATCCAGAAAAAAAAAAAAAAAAAAAAAAAGTCATTCCATAAAACAGTTCTCCCGTCTTTAGTTTTATTAAAATTAAAACCCCAATCTTCTTGTAGTTTTTTTTATGTCTAAAAACGACTCAAATGTCAGTTCAGTAAGTACTGAAAATTTCTTGCCAGACTTCTTTGCGTTCTTAATTATGGCTACATATTGGTGAGGGGAATATATTGGACCGGATTTTAGATTTCTTGTTATCTCCTTTTCTATGAGGCTATGGATATTATCACCCTCGTTCTGTGTATGACCTTTTATTAAGAATTTATGCGTAATAGATTTAATATTTAGATGAGTGACTGCATACAGATAAAGTGCTACTATAAATTCATTTTTATTTTGACCGGCACAATTGTCAGAATAAAGAATTAAATCACACCCATTGTCATTTGGTGACTCCGCTGAGAGCTTCTCAAAACCTTTTAGTAAACAAGATCCGATTTCGTTGGCCCCGCGTTTCTTTCTCGACGTATTGGATGACATTATCAAACTAAAACATAAATAGTAATATTAAGGCTCCTGTACAAATAAAATATTGTACACAGTATTTAGACAACAATGACTTAACATAAAACATTTACAGACAATTAAAAAATTAAGCATTATATTACATTCATTTTTTTTCAAACAAAGACTCAACTAATATTTCGGCCCCTAAGTTACAATAAGCTTGAGTAGTAAACAGACTTATACTTGAATGTTACTTTTAATAATGGATAGGTTTTAATAGTAAACTGACTTAACTCGTAATGGACCTCGAAAAATACAACAACGTTCAATGATAAAATGACTTATAACAGAATGGTTCACGTAATATATTACTAAAATATATAGTATACTGACCTTAAATTTAATTTGTCAGTATAAGATTACACAATTTGCTGAAACTTACCTTTGAGTTTAGTCGTAAATACACTCAACAACTATTGGGTCTTCGTTCAATAAAAAAATAATAGCCTTACTGCACAGATGTCGGGCACAAACTGGCAGTATATTCATCTATGCAAACTGGCATGAGTCGCTATTCGACGAAAACACGATGTCAGATCCCACAAGAACGAAAGAGACCGATATATCGCTAGAGCGGTAACAATGCGTAACCTCAACGTAATTCGAACGGTAGACGGTAGATGGCGCTAAAAGAAGCATGTATCTGCACGTAACTCAATTCTGACCTATCTAATTAATGATAGATAGATAGATAAAACATTTATTTAGTGCTAGAACAGAGGACACACAAAAGCACAATCACATGAATCATACATAACACTTGAAATTATTAATACTAATGTAACAGTAAAAACATTTAAAAAAAGTGTCGGAATTTTTTGGCAGAACACAAATAATACCTCACTAACTACCGACATAAAAAAAATTAAAAAACTAAACAAATTGACATGAACCCAGAGTGTCATTCACTGAGCAATGTGTGTCTCCAAGCTGCACCAAATGGGAGTCCAACTCAGCATGTGCCAGGCAAAAATACCTGACGCTGTTATTCTGCTGGATCCCGGTAGTGACATACGGACGTCGAGCTGATGCAGAACTGTTAAAATGTCAAACAGTTAATTATTGTTTTGTGTATGCTGTATGGTGAGTAGGTACGTCCACATTGTTGGGTCAATGGGTCAATGTTCCATTAAGCATGCGTTACACAGAGGCGAAATATCGATAAAAGTCGGCATAAACCTAATATTCATTTAATTTGCTGGGTTTGTTAATATTTTCATGAATAAATCCTAATTTAAGTAGTTTAACTGAGAAATAACATGTTCAAGAGTAACAGATTGTAATTATAACGGGATATGTATTAAATAAAACATCGTTGTGAGAACATAAAGTATATTAAGAGAATATTGTTTTATGAAAAAATTTCTTCTATTAGACTTTGGTCTAAAGGAGAGAAAGACAATTTTTTTTTGAGATTAATGTCCTTAATCCGGTTATACAAGGTGTCTCAAAAGAAAGTTCACATTTAAATCTTTTTTTAAAAGAAAAGTCTTAGCTTTATTGAAAAAATGTTTATTTTATATTGAAGTACACTGTTTGGGAATTTATTTTTTAAAAATAACATTGTCCAAATGTAAACCGTTGCGCTCTCGGCATTCATTTAGTCGGGCACTAAAATTGCCTATGACAGCTCGGCAGGTAGTCTCCGTGATGGCTGCCATTTCATGACGGATATTTTCTTTTAATTGTGCCAGGGAAATCGGTTTATTAGCGCAAACTTTTGATTTGACATAACCCCACAGGAAAAAATCCATAGGCGTTAAATCGGGACTCCGTGGAGGCCAATTTATGTCACCTCGCCTGGAGATTAATTTGTTCGGAAAAATTTCTCGAACTCGAGGCAGAGATCTGTTGGACGTGTGTGAAGTTGCTCCATCCTGCTGGAACCATGTTCTTTGGTTGTAACCAGGAAAGTTTTGCAGTTGGGGTACGAAAAACTCGTCTAACATCTCCACATAACGCTCTGAATTCACTGTGAGTGTGCGTCCCCTTCCATCTTCAAAAAAGTAAGGGCCGATAATTCCTCGCGCCGACATCGCTGCCCATACGGTGACTTTGGGTGAATGTAGCGGTTTCTGATGTTTTTGTTTTGGGTTGGTTGCACTCCAGTAACGACAATTTTGCTTGTTTACATGCCCATTCAGGTGAAAATGGGCTTCATCGGAAAACAAGATGTTGGTGAACGTTGGAAAGCGCTCAATCATCTGATTTACAAAGGCAAGCCTCTGACCAGCATCTTGAGGCTTCAGTTCTTGCACTAACTGAATTTTGTACGGGTGCAGCTTTAAATCTTTGTGTAAAATGCGGCATAATGAAGATCTGTGCACATTTAAAGCAACAGCACGCTTCCGAATCGAGAGGTTTGGATCATCTCGAATAGACTGAGTAACACTGTCCACGTTTTCGGCTGTTCTTGATGTTCTTGGTCGCCCAGATTTTGGTTTCTCCAGAGTTGACCCAGTCTCTTCAAACTTCTCAACCCATTTTGCAATGAGACGAGTGCTAGGCGCATCATTTAAGTGACGAATATGTCGAATACTGCAGAATTTTCTACGCGCTACAGTCGCCGAATTACCGTTTTTGTAAAACTCACGTACGCACAACGCACGGTCCGCACCAGAGAAACGCTCCATAGCGACTAAATTCCCAAGAGCCAGACTACCGACTGACATACCCCCCGCGCCCCTCAGAATAGTTGCTTTCGCGTAATAAGATAAGCAAATGTGAACTTACTTTTGAGACACCTTGTATAAGGGTCTGAAGATACCATGAGTCTGTGGTATGTGTCTTCCATAGTCATTTTCCTTGAAAATTTTCTTGAGAATTGCTCTCTGTACTTTCTAATGTCCTTGTTGCGACTTTCTTGTGCATCTTCACTTAGAAGCCCTAAAGCAATACCCATATTTTCAATAATTTGATGACCGTGGACCAATATTTTGTGCAACGTAGTTGGCATGTTAAACCAAGGATGGATTCAAGATTCAAAGATTCAAAAGCATTTATTTCAATTAAACCCTTTACAGGCACTTTTGAATTGTCAAGTCGAAAGAGGTGAAGCTATCTGCACGTTCCAAAGCGTAGATCTCTGGAGAAGAACGTGCAAGAAACTCCACGGACACTCTTTTAAATTATGTTCTGTATTACATAAACTTGGTTACATCCTTGGTCGCTTCTATATGTGAGGACAATGCAAAGAAAAAAAAAGGAAACTATAAAAAAAATTCAAAGTATAAAGATTAAAACAAGTCAGTGGCAGTTAAGAGGTGACCAGTCTCAACCGACGGCGCCCGTTCACGAACATGACGCGTGTATTGGCACCATTTAGCTCAACCATTTTGAAGGGAACCGAATGATCCAACACACACGCCACCATCAGCGAAACATTTGAGCGAGCATGACATGCTCTCAACTGCCATTTTAGTTCAAGTCACAAAGTAAACTATAACTTATCACATGTAAATGGCTCCATGGTACTCACATTTACAATATTTGAAAATAAAATGCTTCTACATTATACAAAACTATTGTTTACAAAAACCAAGCAACTACAAGTAAAAAAAAGAGAAATTATTTATTATCAAATTAATATTATATATAAAAAATAAAGAATAAATAAATGAGACAAAAAAAAAGGCGAGCGTCTCTTCCAAATATAAAATCCTAACTTGTTTATCCAAGTGGTTGAGGCTGTGGAGCAGGACCGGCATTTAGCCAAGCATTATTATCTTCAATGTAATCCACCAACTTATTGTATAATATGCTTGCCTGCATAATGTGCGTTTAATACAAGTTTTAAATTTCGTTTCATTCAGTTCTAATATATGGAGAGGAATTTTATTGTAACATTTTGATGACAAATGCGGACGCGGTTTGAAGGCAAAAGTGTTTAAATTTTTCTGTGCGTATTCTATAACCACACGATAAAAGTTTTAATATTGTATGCAATCGATTAATAATATTTAAGTTGATGCCAGTGATTTGAGATACTTCTTCTGCCGTCTGTTGACGTCCTTCCTCCCTGTCTTGGTTTGTCCACATGTAGTCCAAGTTTTTCTAAGAATTCTTTTTGAATTCGTTTCTTTTCTGAAGCAACGATCTCTTTATCTCTTTCGCCTCTTGCGTAACACGCATTCAGCTAATCTTATCCAGGCATGGAGGGAAGAAATGCCATATTCTAAATTTTCGGTCTTCACTGTTTTTTTTTAAACAAAAGTTTATTTTGTTAAAATCCTTGCTTGTGGCTCCACAAAGGTAACAACGCATCGCTGAGCTGGTGTCAGTTAGAGCGTTTATCATTTTTCCGTCTACCATTGTTAATTTTAGGTCGTGTTTAATGCACCATTCCTCATTTTTTGTTGGCAAAAGATCTGCTCTCTCTATTTGTAAATTTGCAGCTTCTTGTCTTGAGAGTTCAGATGTTTCAGGAGCCATCTGAAGCCTCAAAGGCCGGCAGTATCGTGGTGAAGAAGGCCGGGGATTTTGCCAGACAAGTACATTATTCGTAGTTATTACACGTATTGGCACTATTGCCGTAACCATCATGTGCACGTCCGATGATTCTTGATCTTGAAACTTTTGTTTGTATTGGGAATGGCTTCCAGATCCGTCACACCCCCACTTTGAAATAAGGCATAGGTCTTGCTTCTGATTGGGACGCAAAATGTAAAATCACTTCTTTTAGAGAAAGCAAAAGTCTTTCAGCAGTGTGGTTTAAAAGATTTTGGAGAGATACTTCAGCTTTTATTTCAGTACACATATAATACCCTTGGGGTAATACTTCTTTTAGCTTCTGTTACAGACTCGTAATTAGGGTAAAGATTGCAATTTAACTCTATTGCAGACTTACGCAATACATTGTATTGGTGTTTTGTTAGGTGGCTTTCAATAACTAAAGACAACGCTTTATCTGGCGTATAGCGTGCATGTGGTTCATCAACTGATTTTAAAGTTGTACCTGCAGATATATTTTTTATCAATTTAGATTTATTAACTTCTGCTTCCTGCTGCGCGGTATTCCACTTGTGCAGCAAAAGCTAATTCAGCAGGTGTTACATTCTTCCTAACGTCTTCGGTCTTTTTGCGTTTCGTACGTTTAGAACAGTCTTCAAAGTCTTTAACAGGACGACCACCCGAACCACTACTTCTTTTTTGTTCTCTGCTTGGTACAGGAAATGTAATATACGTTTCAAACCAATTTTTATTAGAGTTTTTACATCGCTCAAAGTTTTTACGTGACGTTTCTAGCTTTTGTTTGTATGTGTAAACCAGTTTGCTTAAGACACTTTTTATGTCGCTTGACAATTCCGGCACTCTTAGGGCATTTGCAACTTTGTTACACAAATAATGCATTCGATCAACATCACTCTTAGACCGACACTCTCGGTAGTAACTCACAAGAGTTATTCTGTTAATACAAATTTCTTCATTGTTGGATCGTAGAAAGAAGAAGTAAAATTTAAAAAAAATAGTTTTCACTAATAGGTAGGCTAGTTCATTAGGAAGATTTTAGTATACATTTTATATATCTTTTGTATAAATTCAAAAACACTCAGGTATCACGCTGCCTCTCGACCCAGATGAAACAAAATCCCCACTGGAACCCTTACTAGACGTGCATTATTAAAATCGTTCTAGTTACATGGAAGTGATGTATTGAATAATTATTCCTTACTATTAAATCTAAAAAAAAGTCTTTTACACTCTATGTCTAACTACAAAGACAAACCCGTGCTGAGCCGAGACGTGTAGTTAATACTTAGTTGAGTTACACAGGAGAGTCAATATGAATTCTCATTCCAACGCATATTTTGTTAAAGCGTCTAAATTGGTCGCCTTTAAAAGTTACTTTTATTCATTAAACAGTAAATAAAGAGTGCAGTGAAGGTTATTTTAAGGAATGAAATGGCAGGAATGAGAAATCTCTGTTTGAAAAAAAAAATACTGATTTCGTAAAACAATCATAACAAATGAAAGATTTTACTTATACAATTGGATCACTATAAAAATAAATAATTATTACCTCCTGGAAGGACATCCATTATTGAAACACCAATAATTTCACTATAACTTATAATATTTTAGATTGAAATGTTACAAAAATTGCATAAAACACATCCGCCGCTTAACAAGTCAAACTTTGGACTAAAATGGCGTCCGTTCTATGACTCATAGCCGGCCGGCGCAGGCGCAGGTAATTAGGCCCGTTCATTGAGTCGTAAGATACAATAATTAGAAAAGGTTTTATGACATTTGTATTTTTTTAGTTTATGCCAGCTTTTATCGATTTTTCGCCTGTGTGCGTTATGTACTACATATCTTTATGAATATATTATATGGGATTCAATTATGTTTACGTAATACGTTAGCATCAAAGCATTTTAGTTCTCAAGCTTCAATCTGACCAATCAAATCGTCAATAAAATTGGTAAAATAATTGAATTCGTCAATAGCGTCATTGCTATTGTATTGTCGTCCGGCTGAAGCATTTTTTTTTAGTACAGATGTGTATTAACAACATATTTTTTTGTAAATTGCTTCTAACTGGGAGCTTGAGGGATTATCGCAATAACTACCGTGATTCCTTATAATGGAAAAAAATAGTTCGATGTGATCTTGGCTTATCCTATATAGTGGCATATTTGAGTTAATTTTATTAAATCTTGAAAGATAGATTTGGTACTCTCAATTTAGAAAGAAGTTCTTATACTTAGGTCATGTTAGAACTAAGGATGGCCTTAAACCTAATGATGATAAAATTAAAGCAGTTCTAAATTACCCACTGCCAAAAACCGTGACAGAAATTAAAAGTTTTTTAGGCCTGATCGGTTACTACAGACGATTTATTAAAGATTTTGCCAAGGTAACTCAACTACTAACTAGCTGCTTAAAGAAAATAAACAAAATTATTGTAAATCAAACGTACATAGATGCTTTCCAAAAATGTAAAGAACTTCTTACTAATGCCCCTTTACTCCAATATCCCGATCCAGATAAGCCTTATATCTTAACTACAGATGCTTCCTTATATGCTTTAGGCGCAGTATTATCGCAAGGCACCGTAGGGTCTGATAAACCAGTAGCTTACGCCAGTAGAACTTTAAGTGATACAGAGACCAGATACATCACTATAGAACGTGAACTTTTAGCAATCATTTGGGCAGTAAAACATTTCCGCCCATACCTTTATGGTAATAAATTCATCATTTATACTGACCATAGACCCTTAGCTTGGCTCTATTCCCTTAAAGAACGGAATAGCAAGCTCACTCGTTGGCGACTTCGTCTCCACGAATATGATTTTGAAATTTAATATAAAAATGGGAAGCAGAATACAAACGCTGATGCTCTGTCTCGTATAAAATTACACGCATTAGGCTCAGATGAGGATGGATTATCTATGAAAGTTAATTTAGATGAGAAAGAGCAATGATCGGTTAAATCTCAAACTACTAAGCAAATAGATAAATTAAATGATACCGATAGTGACGACTCTAAAACAATTTCCATCTCGGATTTGCCTGCAACTGTAACAGCCAGCTCACTTATTCCTGTGAAAGATAAAACATTCACAGTACATTCAGCTGAAGATATGGAATCTATTGGCATTCCAATATAACAAGAAGCAATAGACACTAAACCCAACCAGATATTAGTCTTTACATGGCACAAAAACGATATCCAAGTTAGTGATCGTTCCCGCGAAAAACAAAAGATCCTTGAAGTATTCCTACCATTACACAATGATGAATTAATTAAACAGTTTTTAAAGGAATATATTAAATTAAAAACTAAATACTTCATATATTTTGAAAGCGAAGAGCATAAGAAACAATTAATAAAATTATTATGCAGTTATTTAAAAAGGGTATGGTTGAATTCATGGAATGCACAGAGCGTGTAGTTTTTGTAGAAGATGAAAACGAACAAAAAGAAATCATCTTACAGTATCATGAAGGAAAAACGTGTCATAGAGGTATAAAAGAAACCATGACTAGGATAAGGAGAAATTATTTTTGGAATAACATGCAAGAGACAATTTCAGCCGTAATAAATAATTGTGAAGCATGCCGTAAAACCAAATATGACTGAAAACCAATAAAGCCTTTTCTACAGTTAACTCTAACGCAAAACGCACCATTTCAGGAAATTTTCATAGACATCTTTGCCATAGAATCTGTATATTATCTTACATTAGTCGACGCGTTCAGTAAGTTAGGACAGGCCTTAGAAATATCAAATAGATCTACACCTGAAGTAATACGTGCACTTATTAAATATTTTTCCATTTACGGAACCCCCGCAGTGAATTCAATAATGAATTACTGAAAGAGTTAATGATGATGTACAACATACAATTACACATCAGTACACCTAACAACCCCAACTCAATAGGCATTGTAGAGCGGTTCCATTCAACTATAATAGAAATATATCGTTTAGCTAAGTACGATCGAAAATGTACTGATGCAGCTTCCGTTATGACCTACTCAATAATGGCTTACAATCATACCATACATACAATAACAGGTTTGACACCATTTGAAGTGGTTTTCGGTCATACTGATTCAAATTCTGTATTAAATGCAAATTTCGAGAAATTCTATACTCAACAATTATTAAAAGATCATGCGAAGCGTACTTAACGTCTTTATAGTTATATATCAGATAAGATGATAGAAACAAAGCAAAAGATTAGAAATAACAAGGGTGGTGAGATAAACAAAAAAATTGAAATAGGTGACGTAATTTATGCAAAGGAGGTTAATACCAGATTAAGTAAAGACAAGCCACGTTATAGAAAGGCAACTGTTAGCGGTGATGTAGAACATAATGTAATTCCAGTAAAAATTGGAACTAGACTCACAAAAGTCCCAGTTAAAAATATTAAACGTCCTCCGCAGGTGGTGCCTCCCGCTATTGGCAGTAGTGCAAGTAACATGGGCCCTTCAACTTCAAAAGGTTGAGAAAAACCCTGGTATCCTTCCCGTGAAACAAGGGCAGGCGTTTAAACAAGTAGATAAGTGGTTAATTATAAAAGTTTTAAATTTAGATAGTTTAGGTAATGATCTAGAATCAAGTTTAATTAAATATAATGAATTAATTAAATTAGTAGATGTTAACAAACCTAACAGCCATGAGTTCTTAGGCATTCGCACTCAAACGGATTATCTAAAGGCCAGAACAATCGAAAAATTCCAGCAACTTGTACCAGCTAAAAGGTTTAAGCGAGGACTAACAGATCCGCTCGGGTCTATGATTAAAATTGTTACTGGTAATTTAGATATTAAGAATTTAGATAGTGACGCAATCCAATATGACTCCCTCATTTCTCAGTTAAAAAGCAATCAATTAATAATAGATAGAAAAATAACTTTGGTCTCTAAAATGTTAGTTGGTTTTTTTAACAGTACAACGTTCATCTAAAATTAATGTATTGTTATGTAAGATCATAACAATACATTAATTTTAGATGAACGTTTAAAAAGAATTGAGAGATTGGTTAAAAATATAATTACTAAAGAAGAAAATTCTATTTACTCTACTTACGTTTTAGGAATGTTTAATATGTTTTTAACAAACTTTAGAACCATTAATATAATTCTAAGTGAGATTGAAACGGCCTTAGCCTTTAGTAAGGTATCTGTACTGCATCGAGCAATTGTTAATTCCACCGAACTATTACACATGTTATATGCTGTGAATGGAATAATTTAGTTAAATTTGAAGATTGTTTAACTGTTAAAGCCTTCATTAAACGAAACCAGATTACGTTCATAATAGAGATTCCATTAATTGAAAACAGTACTTATAGTTATTTTAAACTTTACTCTTTGCCTATTATTAACACAGATTTAAACAAAACTGTAATAGTAGTTCCTACATATCCCTACCTTTTGGTGAAAGACTCAGATTACTTACCAGTCGTGAGAGCCTGTAAACAGATTGCAATAGATGACAAATTCTTATGCACCGATGATGATGTGTTGACCCACCTAGAGCCATTATGTGAAGAACAGTTGATGAAGTTCCATTTTAATGCTAGTGCATGTGAGCAGCATACAGTTGACATAGAAAATTTGAAAGTACAACGAATTGGCCGAAGAAGTTGGATTCTATATACAAGGAATAACATTATAGCAAGAAAAATGTCATGACGACGTCATGGGCCACGAGTCTCTACAAGGAACATACATAGTGACCCTGGACGATGCCTGTAAAATTAACATTGGGCGCATACTTCTACAAAATTACCAATTTTCTTATACACATCTGAATTACCCAATAACTCCAATCATTATCCTACCCGAGCTGAAGCAAGAAAAACGTACCCACAGTGTCAGTGCAGTAAATATGAAAGGTGTAAATCTAGATGAGCTGAAAGAGTTAGCTCAAGTAGTGAAAATGAGCAAAGTGAAATACAGTGAAAATGATAGTGCGGTTAACACTAAGAACATTAGTATATGTACGGTAATTCTATAATAATATGTAATTTTACCTTTAGGATTCATAACTTTTCTTGTTTTTAGATATAAAATCCATTTATTAAACTGTCGACGAAATGATCAGAATCCTAACAACCCTGATAATTTTGTTCTTCAGGAGGGAAGAGTTATGCAACCTGAACCGCAACGAGTTAGCACTGTGAGAGCATAAAACGCATGATTGCAGTTTAGGTTGGCTCTTCCCGACCGTTGATGCATTATTGTTAATTTAGCACTTTTAAGTAGCAGTAAGGCCATGTAACCATAGGATAAGTTTTTAAAGACATTATACGAGAGCATGCGCTTCTGCTCACACGTATTCCTATTATTTTATTTAACGCTCCCATAACTTGACTAGCGCGACAGATATAATCACATTAATGATGATAACTCAAAATATTTAGTTATTACCCGCGGAAATTTTATTATTTCACATTTGTTTGTTGCGTTTAACACTGACTGTATTTTGTTCAACAGTTAAAACGTGAAATTGTTACCGTTTTTTTTACATTTTTAGTGAAAAATCGGGTCGGGTCTAGACCCGACCACACTTTTACAGCCCAACTCCTGCCAAACGATACTAGTATCGTTTGACAGGAGTTGGGCTGTAAAAACGATTGAATCTGGTAGGGCTTGAGTCACTGATTACAACGCTACCACTCTTATTAAAAGGTAACGCATATTTATCGAGAAATTAACAAAATAAGTTTCTAACCTCAAATTGGATAAAAGGGAAAATGGAACGTTAAAATAGGTGTTTGACAACCAAAACTGTCAAGTAATAGTGTCTGTGGTGTAAAATATCGTGCATAATCGGTAAAACGGAACGTAAAAAACGAATGTCAACATTCCGTTTCTCCCCGAGTTGCGTGAATGTGCTCTGTGTGTCTTGTATTATTATTGTGGCTTTTTTCGACGACCTTGGCTTCTCTCCTGGACTTGAATTGTTTGCAATTACGATGGACCTACGCTTGTACACTGGACAGGACACACTTTTGCACGATACAACTCGGACTTCGATTTGCCAACACGATCGATCGTTACCATGGAGGAACTCCAGCCATTTAAAAGCCGTACTGCGGTAGAGGACGAGCCTCAGCCGTCGACTAGCCGTTCTGCGGTAGAGGACGAGCCTCAGCCGTCGACTAGCCGTTCTGCGGTAGATGACGAACCACAGTCATCAAGCAGTTTTGCGGAGGACGAACCAGTTTCAAAGCGTCGTCGTCGTCACGTGGAGGACTTGCGTGGAATGTGGAATTTGGTTAAAAAATATACCGCCAACTGGGCACACGCGAGCAGGCTATTGCGTTTGCGGAAGAAAAAGGCATGATACCCCGTTCAAAAATTTGTAGTCGTCATAAGAAACCAATGACTGTAGAATGTTCTACAAATAAAACGGTAGGCTGTAACAGAGGACCATGCAGAGCCAAATCCAAAGTCAGCCGCAGCAAAGGAACTTGGTTCAATAATATTAAAATTTCTATTTCACAAGTCTTTTATCTCATGTATGCCTTTTCAGCAACTCATATGATAGAGCCATATTAGAAGACTTTTCGGAAGGAGAACACTGCCTCTCTAGATCAACAATTAGTGATTGGTATAATTATTGTAGAGAGGCAGTTGTAGTTTATCAAAAGCATGTACAAGCTGAAAGTGGAAAAATTGGAGGGCCCGGCAAAATAGTACAAATTGATGAGAGCAAATTTGGCAAAAGAAAATATGACAAAGGGCGTCGAATTGAAGGACACTGGGTCCTTGGAATGATTGAGGATGGCAGTGAGGATCTGCGCTTGGAAGTCTGCCCAGACAATCTTCGGACTGCAGATATATTGATACCCTTCATTAAAAAAACATGTGGCTGAGGGTACCACCATACATACCGATTACTGGCGGGACTATGATTGCCTAAAGGACTATGGATACATTCACCATAAGGTAAACCATAGTGCCCCTGGCAACCCATTTGTGGCTGAGGACGGCACTCATACACAAAGAATTGAACATAGATATAATAAACAAGGAGATATGCCCTGTAGCCGAAAATGTATCGGAACCTGTGTCTCCTGTTTTGCCCTACCACCCGGCAACTACTACGAATGCAGTTCAGTAAAAGCAATAGATACGCAGTCGCACACACACCCGCATTTCTGAAATCGGACTGTACTACACAATCAATTATAAACCTTATCCTACTAAGCACAGCGTGTATTTACCGTACACCGTACAACTTACTCACACAAAAACAACGGTGGGTATCGTTGTGCTGTGCAAAAGCAATTTATTTTACATATACGCTAGTGATTGACTAAATCGGAAAGTTGTCGATTCTGCATTTATTACACACACCATGCTGCCCATGTATAACAAATAAATAGCATGAAATTATTGACTAATTTTAAGCAAAGGTCACTAATATATTATCTTAAACATGCCGATTACTATAATGCATTCGAAACTTTATCGAAAGTAAAATACAATTACCATAAAAAGTAAGGAAGTAGCACGAGAATAAGGCATAAACACGATAATTCAAAGCCAAAAACACTTGAACGATTATTTACCAAAAATTTAATGAAATCTAAGAAAGTTTGGTACACTTTTGTAATATTTCATTCAACAATCGACATTGTTGTCGACAGTGTATCTGCACAATTACATCACTAACTCGCGGCAAGAAGCAGCGGCCGTACTATGCGATACATCGGCTTGCTAAAGTATCGTTTTGTGATTTTTACATTGCTCATCCAGTCACTTAGCGACAAACTTAGGTAGTGGTTAAGGAGCAGTGTATTCATTGTAATATGTTATTGTCGCTGTGACATTTGAAAACAAAAATAACATAGTATAAGCAAGAAATATTTTACGATTTGTTGTTTTTCATGATTTTAAAGACAAATATAGTAAAATACTTGTACTTTGATATGGTAAGTGATTCCATAATTAACAAAGTTTTGGTTTATGCTTCGGTTTTTACAAGAAAACACTGAACAACACGGCATTCTTATATCTTATCACGCTCACGGTCGTAAGCGCACTAGTTCGCGGATTCGACCATTGCGTAAGACATGCTCGCCCTGAGCATGTCGCGAGGACGCCGACACGCCCCCTTGCCACTTCTCCTGTATTTTATATTTCTATGGAATTGAATCACAGTGGCGTGTCATCAAATGGTTTTTTTACAAAGACTAACTATAATAGCTTAGTCAATATGAGTGATTTAATATATGAATATCTGTGGAGAGTTAATGTAGATAGAAATAAAAGTGATCCTTTTGAAGAATTAATTAAAGTGATTAATTTTGGATTCAATCAATAACTGAATGTGTTGTTGTTTTATTTGTGTTAATACCAAATTGTATGTGTGTGCAAAGGGCAGTTGCTAGTGTTACAAGGAGAACTTAGGATGCAAGAGCGAGTGAAGCAAAATCAGGACTTGGGGCACCCCGACTCGGACAGGTTAGGTTAGACGGAGGGCGGGAGGGCGGGAGAGAGAGAGGGAGGGAGGGCGTAGTCAAGCGAGCGAGCGAAGCGAGCGAGCAAACTCCGCCACCTCCTTCGTGGTTTATTTCTTTGAACCCTTGAGCCCCGCGAAGCGGGGCTCCGACACGCTTTTTAGCCACTTTTGAGTGTTTTAAGTGTTTTGAGGTTAGGTTACTAAAAGTCAATTTTCTCGGAAACGGTGCGTTACCTTTTTACGGGAGTGGTGCCATGGGGGAAGGGTGCACCCCCCTCCCCCCCTTCCCCCCAAATCCTGCCAAACGATACTAAACCTTTACCGAAAAATCTACAGTTTTCGTTATGTCGCGTAAATGTGTTAATAGTGCAGACAATTTTTGCTACATTTGTGGTAAGGTGACCCTTACTAACCAAAGATGCTCAACAACACAACGTTTAGAAACTGCTTACTTCCATTATTTTGGAATTAAAATTAAAAACCAAGACAAATCGTGGGTACCACATTTTAGTTGCACTACTTGCTCCACAAATCTGATTTGCCTTTTCATGTCAGTCGTTCATGGTTTTTTGGGCAATAAGAGAAATGAAAATTATGTTGAACTTGTGAACAATTTCCTTCAAAAGTATCAACAGTTGGGTTGCAATATGTCCCTAAAAATTCATTTTCTTCACTCTCATCTTGATTTTTTCCCTTCTAACTGCGGTGATGTAAGTGACGAACATGGTGAACGATTCCACCAAGATATCTCGACAATGGAAAAGAGATACCAGGACCGATGGGATGCGTCAATGTTAGCGGACTACTGCTGGAATTTGAAAAGAGATACCCCTAACAGTGATTACAAAAGACAAACGAAAAAGAAGAGAAAATCTTAAATAAATACGTTTTTTTTTTATTTGACTCGTATTTCCAATTTTATATAAGTAAAAAGCAAAAAATAATACTAAATAATTATTATAGTTTTTTTAATAAAATGTTTTGTACTTTAACGTGTTACTAGAAGCCAAATTTTGTATATTAGGTATATTTCCAAAATAAGAGCTAATTAAAAAAAACATATTCTTGTTTTTCTATTCAGTAACCTTAAAGCAATATAAAAATAAAGTATTCAATTGAAAGGCACACAAAAAATTACATTTTGTAGACCAGTGTTATCTTTGTTTTATAATAAATGTGATTTGCTTTTAACTTATTAGACATGTAAACTAATTCATTTTCTTGGATTTTATGTAATGCTTCCACGAATGACCATTGACTTTTATTTTCAATATCATCGTAAAAACAGTTTCGAGTTAATTTTAAAATGTGAATTGGATCTAAAAAAAGTAAACTCGTTGCTCCGTTGTACGTAATTATTGTCTAATATGGTAGTTTGCAATTTATTTGCGACTAAGCAGCAACCCAGTTCTGTAGCCATCGCTGAATTTGCCTTTGCGCCGTCACACGTTAACGCTTTTTTTATATTCCAGTTTCATGTACGAATTCAAATGCTTTAGTTACAAGCTGAGCTATTAACTTAGCACTTGTACCACTTGTAACTAGAAAATATCTGATTGGGACTTTCCATGGAGTATTAATATCTACTCGTAATAATAGAAATACTAGGACATCTGTTGCTTCACCTGTATTATCAGTTATTAAATCGAAACCATAACTAATATACCCGAATCGTCTGTCACCACTTGGATTGTCATGTGATTATGTCTTTATTATTATTCCGTCGAAAACCAAAGTACAGTAAATTTTACGATATGGATTGGCATCGGCTTTTCGACGCAGGCCTGGCTACTTCTGGCATCCGAAGGTCGCCAAGTCGAGTGGCCATGGCGTCTCGACGAAATTCAGTTTAGGGATGTGAGAATAATGGAAAAGAATCGATTTAATAAAAATCGATTTTATTTGATTAAATATTAATCTATTTGTTAATAATCGATTTTAATGAAAATACATATTCGATTTTTTCGAAAAAAAAAAAACGATTTTTTTGTATTATTTAAAATCCTCCATGCTTTTCATATTCCAATAATAAACCTAAGAGATTCATTTTAACATTTAATCGGATTAAAAAATGAAATAAAATAATATGAATAAAAAATAAACAATTCGAAACTAAATATCATAGCAAATGTTCTTTTAAACTTTCAAGGTAAGGAATAATAAAACCAAAAATCAGTATTGATACATATTCTCAGTATCATTAAACGTTTTATTATAATATAAATTAAATGAGCATCAACAAAATGATAACTTTATTATCGCAAAAACTAAAATATAAATCAAAGAAATTAAAAAAATACCTGTGACTTGCATTAAAATAAAATACTAAAAATGACACTAAAAAACTAAACGACGTTATGGTCTTCAAAATAAAAATATTAAACAATTCTTGTGTTATTTTTAAAAAATTACCAATACTTGATATTTGTTCTTTTTCAAACAATAATAATAGTTGATGTTGTAATAATCATTATAAAATATAGTAATTCATGTTACCTGTAAGACAGTGGGATGTTTCCGTTCTATGAGCTGTTTTAAGTTTGTAGTATTACTACAAGTTTTTAATTCTTTCGAACAGTACATGCATATTGCTAATATTGCTGTGGTAGCATCCTTCTTTGTTATAAACTTACTTTCGCCAGTCGCTTTTAGGTGTTTACGGTTATAAGACATCTTTATTGTTTATTGTTGGTTATCAATAACTATAATAACTCAGATCTCACTCACTAAACTGAAACTACTTAACTCGCCGACATAACTACAGATGGCACCGTTTTTTATTTACTAACTTGCAATTAATAATGCTTCGAGTTTTTTCATTCGGCGCATAGAGGTGCTATTTATGAAAATCGATTAAATCGCGTAATTCTGTGCCTCCGGTGAAAACTGATATAACTCAAGTTGTATCAAATTGGAGTTTTAAAATGCACTTGTATCAGAAAAAAAAATTCTGTACATTTCTGTCTAATCGACATTTTGATACAAGTCATATTTCCAGAGATAGTATGATACAAGTAGGCCTAAAAATTTATGTATTACCTAATAGTGTTAATGACGTGTAAAATAATTTAACTCCACATAAATCATTAAATATATTGAAAAATTTAATAGTGCTCCGTGTAAAAAAATATGTCTTAAGTTATATTCCAATACATTTGTAAACTTTATCTTTAATAAATGTGATTAATGATATAAATTCAGTTATATTTTTTTACACGAAGACATTGTGCGTAATTTACTGGTACAACTTCAGATATATCAGTTAACACAAAAACAAAAGTAGAAAATTGTTTGTTTCAAATGATACATGTGAAGTTATATTAAATTATACACGTACATAGTACTTAAAAAAGGGCATAAAAAATGTGTATAGTGACACTTCTTCTATCGCGGGGGATATGCGAGCCGTGCGGGGTCAGTGGCAATAAAGTTTTTAGACGGAGAGCACGAGCACAATATATTAGTAATTGCATAATAATAGGTAAAAAGCGTAGGTACTTCTAAAATTGAACCAAAAAAGACAAGAGAACACACAAATAAGTATATGATTTTTAGTGTTAATGATCGATACGACATTTGCTAAAATGTTTAATTACTTTCGATGAAAGCAATAGGTTTGTCAAGACAATTTGTGAAAAGAAAATTAAATACAGTATAGTTCCAAGTGAAAAAGGGCATATTTTATTATTTCCTAGACGCAGCAAAACTAATAAAAAAACTTCTGAGCTCCGATTTGACTTTAACCAAAATAGCCTATACAAACAACAGTAACAACAATGGAACCCATAAGTAAAACTGTTTACAGTCAGGTTTTCAAATCATTGAATCTTTAGTTTAACCATCAGTAGATACATGTTAGAAATGTGATTAGTTAAGTAAAGCAATAGAGACGGCATCTACCGATGACAAACTTCACATTAAATATCAATTGGAGGAACATCAAGTTGCAGCCGCTTATGCGTATGAACAGAAAGAAAGTGACAAAATATATTCTAAAGAATCGCCCGTTTGACTTGCAACAACGTCTATCAACACCATACCTGAAGAAGGGTCTGGTCTTTTATAAAAGACAGTTATGGACATACAATCTTACCATCCATGACTGTGCAAGTAATAATGCTTTTTGTTATATGTGGGACGAAAGTGTGTCCGGACGAGGAGTTCCTACTAAATATCCCGGTATTATAAAAAATATCCTTCACTCTGACACTTGCGCTGGGCAGAATAAAAACTCCATGGTGGCTCCAATATTACATCCATAGAGCACAAATTCTTGATACCGGGCCATACAAGAATGGAAGTAGATAGTGACCATTCTGCAATGAAAGAACACAACAAGAACAAAAAACTAACGACTATGAACATCCATCATCCAAGAGATTGGGCGCATTTTCGAACATTGGGAAAATCTGGAAAATTTACCGTAGTTGAGATGACAGAATCTAATATTTACGATTATAACGAATTTGCAAAACGGTATTTTACCATCAAAAAATTAATGAAGAAAACGAAAAATTTGTTTGGGCCGGTTTTAAATATGAGAAAGACCAATTTCCGTCTCCGTAATACAAGACTTACATGAGAGCAGATAATTTCAAGGTCATATTCAAGTTTAAGTTCAATTCAATGCAGTGGCTCATCTTTTATTTCAATTGAAAATTAGAATGATCTGTTGTCAATATTACCATATGTTGATAGTAGATGTCATGAGTTTTATCAGAACTTGAAGACTAAGGCTGATGTCAGAAATATTGATCCCGATTTATATTCCAGTGAGGACGACTGAAAATTATCTGTATCCTACTTTTTTTTTAAATAAGTATGTATTAAGTTTTTTACTTTTTGTTTGACTCAATTTATTCAGATATCTATATTTTGTATCTTAAATATGTATGTTTTATTTTTAACTAGCGAACCGTCCCGGCTTCGCACGGGTTCAATGTAGATACTAATGTTTCCTCTACTATAATATGCATGTATTATACATATAAACCTTCCTCTTCAGTCACTCTATCTATTACAAAAAACCGCATCAAAATCCGTTGCGTAGTTTTAAAGATTTAAGCATACATAGGGACAGACAGCGGGAAGCGACTTTGTTTTATACTATGTAGTGATACCAAGAGCTTTAGAGTTTTGATTAGAGTTGAGTTGTTTTGTTTTGACGTTTGTTTTTTTTATTTTTTTTATTACAAATATCACTTTACACGAAGATATTGAATATATAAGTTTACTTGTAGCATTATTCACAAAAAATAACATTTAGGTAAACTTTAAAGTTCTAGACTAATTTCTAACATAAAGTTATATTAGATTTGTTCAACAACATTTTTCTTGCATCAATATTATCAGTGTATATACTAAAACATATTTTATGATATCAGTCTTCACGAGAACTGCATGTGTGGTGTAAGGTGATATTACTTAACATACATCAGTTTACACAGACGTAATGTCGGTGCACATTGATATAGTTGACAGTTTTTCCTCAATATTTTCCTAATTTTCTAATGAAATGTTACAAAATCCTGTAATTTTAAAGAAAAACGATGCAACTTGTATTTAAAATTAAGTGTTCTGTAAAATTATTGATAATAATCTTTTCAAATAAAATTGAAAATAAATAAAACTTTAAATCGTTCTACTGAAAAGTAGTCATTTTGAAGTTGTATCAGTTTTCACCGGAGGCACAGAATTGTTGCAACACAATTTAATGATTCCAAATGCACTTTATAATCAAAATAATGAAAATACAATTCTAATATGTGATGGGACTTATATTTATATAAACAAAAGTTCTAATTATATGTTCCAAAAAGACACGTATTCCTTACACAAATATAAAAACTTGTTAAAACCATTTTTGCTGGTGACCCCTGATGGCTACATTGTAGACTGCTTTGGCCCATACAAAGCTACCACATCTGATGCAGATATAATGAAATCTCTTTTCAGAGATGAAAACTCTCCTCTCAGACAATACTTTCCAAATAATGATATTTTTATTCTAGACAGGGGATTCAGAGATTCAATTGCTTTGTTAGAGGCTTGTGGCTACAAAACATATATGCCGGAATCCCTGCTTGAAGGTGAACATCAGCTCACCACCGAGCAAGCTAACAGGAGTCGGTGTGTAACCATATGCTGTTGGGTGGTGGAAGTTGTTAATGGGTACTTCAAAAGGGATTTTAAAATATTCCGGCAAGATTTTTTTAATAAAAGTGTTCCTAATATGATGCAAATATTTTCCATAGCTGCAAGCCTTTTAAATAAATTCGGTGTTCGTTTAAAAAATAGGAGTGATGCTGAGCAAATCATAAATGTTATTAGGGAACGATTTCCATTGAATAATAGCTTAGCTGATTTCATAAATACTATGAATATGAATAGGCGAACATCTGATTTTACTAGTATAACAGCATATAGCAATACAAATATTATGTTCCCCCACCCTGCCCTTGGAACATATCAGATCCGTCAGGCAAGGTCCTATTATAGTGAACATGTCAGGTTTCATGGAGGGTATCGAATCGAAATATGCAGAGAAAATATTGATGTAGCGGAGTATGGTCTGAGAGGAGGTGGAAATAATTCACTTATAAGAGGCAAAATTAAATCCAGGCACATTTCAAGAAAATTATATTATGTTTATATATTAATAGAAAACGATGTGCCTGGAAGGGAAGCTATAATAGAGTATTGCTGCAATTGTTTAGTTGGTAGAAGAACGGTTGGGTGCTGTGCACATGTAATGACACTTGTGTGGTACCTTGGGTGGGCCAGGCATCAGCCAACGATATCAACGCCAGCAGCATTCCTCGATGCTGTAGTTGTTAGAGAGGATATTGAATAAAAAATACTTTTGTAAAGCCTATTTCTTTCATTTAAGTACTCCTTAATCCTACCATTACACTTCATTTACTCCTGCGTCCTACCATTACCCAATTTGTCAATACGTATAGAACTTGAGCATTAAACACTAGCGACTAACTCTCAACCACAAAAAAGCCTTGAACTCTCTCTAGAAATACTTCACGAGTGAGCTAATGCAATCTTTGCTTTTTACACTATCAAATTAGCAATTATTTGTGCAATATAGTTGCAGTTTTCATTGAATTATCGGTCACAATCTATCGTCGAAACGGACCAGACACGACTTGGCTTGACAGGCGGCCCATTTTGACTTTTTTTTTGCTAATTGTCTGAGTGAAATAGAAAGGAGATCGCTAATTACCCTCATCGCTTATCACTAACTACACTTTTAAGCTAGGCGGCAGTCGGATACCTAAAGGTAGCCGTTTGTTCTAACCTCAAAAGTACAAAAGTATTGTGGACATTATTATGAAAAATCGTGGCTATTTAGACATGATTTTTAAACGGGATGGTGTTTGCAACATAAAAACAAAGCAATCTAAGTATAGTTTATTTTGGGACATGAAAAATTAAATTCTAGTCCAGCTCCTATACAAATTTGGCCAATGTTCTTTTGGTAACAAAAAATATAATTTTAAAAAGTGGCACCTAGTACTGGACGAATATTTGTGCCATACCCCTAGCACCGGACATTTCAAAATAACCTGCATCGATCACTTATGTAGCCATCTCCACACTCTTGAATGTCTGCACATGCTTCATGTACCCACCCACGACAGGATGAGCACTGGATCCAGTCTTCGTCAGTGTCTTCTAAGCAAACTACGCAAATTGTTATGTTTGTGTTAGATGTTTCAGTTAATGGTTCTACTTCACTTCCTTTCTTTCCTTTAGGTTTCACGTTTGTTGCTTTTTTTCCCTTGTCTACGCTCTTTCCTTTGGTTTGCTTTCCTTTACCTCCCATTGCTACTTCAAACTTAGATTTTATTTCCTTCTTTTTATCTTTCATGTTCTATTCATTTTCTTTTTCTTCTGCCACTTTTTGTATGGCGATGAAGTTAAAATTTCACTTCGTTCACTTTTTCTTTTTCGAGCTGCTGTTCGTTTTTTTGCTGCGTCAGGCAACGTTGATAAGTTATGGATTATCTGAATAAGATCGGGAACAGAACTTGTCGACGGTTTGGGACTTGTGGTTATAGGCTCACTGATAGATTCTTCAGATTCTTTCATTTGCTCTTCTTTGATTGAGTTTGATATCACGACAGCGTGTTCATTGTTTAGTGCGTTCGATGAATGATGATGTTGATATTTAGGTGACGCCGTAATTTCACGCCTAAAACAGCAAACGGTTGCTCCCGCCGTGGCCGTGTGCGTCACTGGCGAGGCGCGGCTCGTGATCCTGTACCTGTGTGCCTCCCGCGCCCCTCTCATTTGTATTTTAAATCGAACAGATTTATACTCGCTTAAATAGTACGAGTGTCCGGCGCTAGGTGCCGTCCGGCGTTACGACTTAGAATTGTTAAACACAGTCCACAATATCAAGCTGTGAAATTATATAACAGGTTGCCTTTACACATAAAAAGCATTGTTTACACAAGCTCCTTTAAAAGCCAATTGAAAACTTTTCTACTTAATATGCGTAGAGACACTTTTTAAGTAGAAAAGTTTTCAATTGATGTTGAGGAACTGTAAACCTTGAATGCAATATTATTGTGATTAATTGTTATTTTAAATAATTATTGACACTTTGTATATTTTATATGACTTTATAATACAGTTGAATCTTATTGAAATTGAAATGTTTATATTCTGTATTTAATTATTTTTAACTTCTTACCCATTGTTTTAATATAAGATGATTTTAATATTGTGTAAATTCAAATGCAAATAATTGTTAATGAATAAATGACTATGACTATGACTACAAACTAAGCGCAGAGGCACAAAAGAACACATAAAATGCTGGAATCGTCTTCGCCTGCCATAGTTTTCTTATACATACTTTGTCCTGAAGCACTATCAAAGCCCCACTTGCATATAAGTGTTAACTCTTTGCCATCCAGCGAAGATTCCACACGTAGAAATTTCCCAAGCCTAGCCACAGTTTTGTCCAAAATTGCTTGGAGCTTTACTTTAACCTCTCTTTCCGTAATGTCTATGGTATATTTTGGGGGGTAGCAGTTTTTCTTCGAGGATGGCAGCAAAAAAAGGATACAGTGGTATTCTTTCTTCTTTTGCACACGATCTTAATGTTATATACTGCCACTTCGAGAGCTTCAATGAGATTGAAATACCTAAAGCTTTGTCAGCGGAATACAAGGCATAGTTTCCTTTTGATTTAACAATATCTTTGTAGCCTCTTCGGGATGCTCCGATACCAGTTTAACGATATCTGCTACATTCTTGTTTTGTACTTTCAAACCAGTCGCATGAGCAAGGCTTTCAATGCTATGAGTTAGGAGCTCTTCCACTCGCCTTCTCTTCTGTAGCTAGCTTAGCTCCACGAATGGTTTTCTCGGCGACACAACTGATGTTGATGTTCCAACACTGTACATCTCCGATGTGTAGGATTTTGATGCACCCATTTAAACCAAAGTCAAAACTGGAACATGGTTGCTGCTCTATTGACACTACAGAATTAGTCATCTTATTCATCACGACCTCAGGCCATTTGATATTCTCTTGCAGCCATGTCTCATACTTTTTTATGAAACGTCTCGAGCGACCACACAAGATCCATTTCTTCCTCAAGTTACACACATATAAGCTAGCGCGCACAAGTACTGAGAGCTGCTAATAAAATTAAACTCAAATGTCCTATATTTATAGAACTACCCTCATTATCGTTCGCTATTCCCTAATGAGTTACCTATATTACAGACAATTATAATTGTGTTATGACTAGGGCCCAATTGGCCCTGCTAAAGCTACTAAATGCTCATGTCATTAGTATCTAATTATACCTCAACCTTAATCACGGTGATTAAGAAAAGAGTTAGTTCTTGGAATGAAATTTTGCAAAAAAAAGTCGTATATAATCAACATCTCTTTTTAATTTTATTGTTATCATAAATATCTTTAGCAGGCTAAACCCCGCGACGCCGCGGATGAGAACCCCGCGGCATGGAATGTCAATAATAATCGAAGAACCGGCATGGCGCGCCGCAGGATTTGTTTGCCTGCGCGCCTGCTAGACTAATTATTTAGTAAGAAAATGTGTTTAATATAAACCTGTGTAAACAGCCATGTAACTGTGTGATGTGAAGTGTTCGGCTAATAAAGATTCTCGTCCATACTACGTTGTTTTATTAAACTGGCTGCCCAAGCGCGGGACTGTGCGACAGTTGCGAACTCAATAATGAAAAAGTGAAATACACACAGTGCGCAACCCACGAATATGACACGTACACGATGACAATCACGTCGGCAATCCGACTATGAAGATGCCGGCGATGTAGCCAAAGAAACACCTTCCACACAGCCGGCGGCGAGGTCAAGTTTCACCGCCGACGACATGGCGTCCATCATGGCGACGCTACAGGAAACACAAACCGCAGCATTCGAACGCCTACTCGACCGTGTCCTCATCTGCAACTGCGGGCGAAGCGCCCTCGAAGAAGTCGACGACGCCACGAGAGCGCCGCAGAGACAACGCGTCGTACGCCGGCAGCCTGCTTAGAAAGGACGACGTCGCGCCTGGCAATAGCACCGGTGCCACCGCACGTCCTGCGAGCGACGCTGCTTCGTCATCAAAGAGGAAGTTCTATTCATATTGCAAGCGCCATGGACATAACCACAGTAAAAATATGGAACAGTATGGAAACTAAGCCCATTTGTTGAAATAATTACCTATGCTCCAGTAGAGAGTTAGGGTTGTCACTTTTAAAGTTTGTAATAAGTGTTTTATTGGAACGAAGTTCTTTAACGCGGCTTGCGGTAGGATTTGACTGGGAGAAATACTCACGCGAAAATGCGGTAGTGCATGTTATTCCATGCGACTTTCTTCTTTGGTCAAAATGTAAATAATGCCATAGTAAAAAAAAAATATTTACAAACTGAATATTGTTTATCATTTCTATGCCATTTTATTCCATTTCAATTATAATATCTGACCTATCTGATGAAGGATTTCTGTAAGTATGTTGAAAAATTATTGTTACTTATTTTGTGAAGTAAGTTCCTATGTGTATGTTTCGAAGGGTAGATTTCCTTTGCCAAGACTAGAATATAATGTTGTCGTCAAATTATAGTCATTTATTTTTTCATACTCATAAGAATTCATTTATTCTATATGTTATATAAATTATAATACAATATAAATTACAATCAGTATTCGGTTAATACTAGTATTAAAAACCCCACGAGCGCTATCTAGAGAGCGTAAGCGAAAAGTCATAGCCATTGTAATAGTGTAGTATTATTTATGAACACGGCACCCGCCACTGAAAGCACCGCGAAGGTCCCTTAGGGGCCTTGTAGATGCGCGCGTCTGTGTGAGTGTGCCGTTTCGATCGTTTGTTCGTAGTTTCTGTACTGTTCCATATTTCTACTGTGACATAACTGTGATAACTGTTTTAAACTTAAAGTGAATAATGATTCGCAGGAAAGTGATTGGGTACCAACATGTTATGGTTGTAATACTAAAGGTGTTATAAGTTCACAATGTTCTAAGTGTAATGCTGACCACTATTCCATAGATGTCATGGGGTTCTCAAGTAATGGAAATAATTCTGAAGTTAGGCCTAATGATTATAATAATTCATGTTTATCACCAGTTAGTGTGTCCATGTATGATTCAACACAACTTTCATTAGTCCGTCTTAATGATGATAATATTTCTTTATCACCAAGTAGGGTGACCACAACTTTAGAAGAATAGAATAGAATAGAATAGAATACTCTTTATTATGTACACCATTTAAGGCATCCATGAAAAATCCAGGACAACTTTCCCTAAATAATGTCATTGACAAAAATATTATTTCTTCTCCGAGTAGGGTGACCTTGAGGAATGAAAATGGGGTGACCATGAAAAATTTGGGACAATTTTCAACCGTCAACATTGTTGGTAAAAAAGGTTCTAGAACTAACCCTGTCGAGCACCAAGCCAGGTTAATGCCAGTTTTAAGTGTTCAAATTTTAGGTGTTCGAGGAAAAGGCTTATTGGATTCAGGCGCTAAGAGCAGTGTTGCCGGCGTCTTGCTGTACAAGCTGCTGCTGTCGCACCAGCATCCTTGTGAGGAGACAACTCGGCGGGTAAGGCTCGCAGACGGCTCCACCAGCACTCGACGAGTTCTAGTTACCACTTTAGAAGTAAGGATTACCCAGGAAAGGTCAGTAAAACTTCAGTTTACCATTTTTCCTGACGCTGAAAATAACGAGACCCTGCTTGGAATGGATTTCTTGGTGGCTGTCCATTCTTGTTTAATTTGGTGCCTAAATGATTTTAAGGCACTTCCTAATGAACCTTGTTCGATTTCCGTAAAAAAAATGGCGTGTATATGCAGGAAATTTTCCTTTAAAAACCTTATCAAGAATAATGAAACAATACATATGTTACATCCAAAATCATAAGTTAACTAGGCTTAACTCATAAACAAAAACACCTTTAACTACAGAGTTTACTAAAAAGAAGTTGCATTTTTCATGGAGTACATTTAAGGTAAAAAATGCCATTGATTTCAAGTCGGTTTTTTAGATCAAATTCTCGTCTGTGCGTCGTCGGTATAGAAAGAATACTCTATTTCTTGTGTTTTGTATTTTGCAATTAACTGTCTAATAACGGTCAATTGAAAATCGGCGATGGACTGATAAGCAGTATTTTGTGTAATGCATCAGCATGTATAAATCAATTAAAGGCAGGCCTAGTTTTTTCCCCACACTCTATTCAAAAGTATACACTGAACCGAATGTAATACCATGACGGTATTGTTAACTGCTCCTTTCTTTAAGTTATAGTTAATATTATAACTTCGGGCTTTATTTTAGGCATTCCAGTTTTTCTGTCATATTTGATTGTAGGCCCGAATTCTGCTGTGTGAAAGGTAAACAACGTGTGTATGTCTCTTTATTTTAATGCTATAAGTGGCTTTTTATATCTTACATCAGTTGCACCTTTTTTCAGAGGAGGAGGAGGAGGTTACCGCCGGACTCTCTATCAAGCGGCCGTATTTACTTGTAGTCGCGATCATTTTATTTCTCCCAAAATAGTCTGAAGTGTAGAAACTTGTTTTAAAGTGACATTAATACTTACTTAACAACGCCTATAACAAACAGTGAAAAAATTAAATCTGTGTACAAACTATTTCCGGTGGTATCTCTTTTTGGAAGTTTTATATAAGTACTTTTAAACACAGCTATTATGGAAAGCATGAATAATAATATAACATTTAGAAGAATAACAAATGCCTCTGTTTATGGATGTCTTTTTGGGGTTTTGTCTATGACAACTGTCAGAGGACACACTAATTTCCCTCCATAAAATGGAGCCGTTGTAATGAATAAAATCAGGAATAAAAGTAATCTCGTCCAAACTTGTACGTATTTTATTTTAACTAAATAATGGGAAATGAAACGATCAACATGGTGTCAGGTGCGTTCAGCCCACCACTCCGTGCTATGGAATTCGAAGGTAACCTATCGGAAAATTTCAAGTCGTACAAGCAAAGGCTAGAGATCTACCTTTCAGCCACTGGATTGGATGAAGCAAAGGACAAAAGAAAGATAAGTATCTTGCTTAATTACATCGGTGAACAAGGCATACACATCTACAATTCATTTAACTGTAGTGGTGAAGAAACTTTACAAGAGGTTATCGAGAGATTCAAAAAATATTTCGCCCCAAGGAAAAGCCTAACCATTCAAAGGAATGAATTCTTTACAATTACTTAAAATAACAAGAGACTTGAGGAGTTTTTTCAGAAGGTCATTAACCTTGGCAATACCTGTGAGTTTGGAGAACTGAGAGAGAGTTTAACGGCGTCGAAAATAATAGCCGGACTTGACCCAAAATACAACGGATTAAAAACTAAACTCATGGCAGAAGATGATAGTAAGTTATCATTGGACTATGTCATGAAGTACCTACTAAGTGCGGAGGCCTCCAGTAGATACATACAAGAAAAATCTGAGCTACAGAGCCAAGAAACTAATCAGAATGAAGTATTGTTTGTAAACAAAAAGAAGATGTCCACTAAACTAATAAAAAACTGTAGGAACTGTGGCTTAACTCATAATATTAACCAATGCCCAGCCTATGGAAAAACATGTCACAAATGTGAGAAACAGAACCATTCTGGCAAGGTTTGTCAGAGCACCAGGAAACAAAACTTAAAAAAACAGGTAAACGTAGTTGAAGAAGTTCAAAGCACAGCAGAAACTGAAGAAGGGGATTTCTTTATTGGTTATGTTGGCAATGAAATAATTCAAGAATTTACAGTGAGGAAAAAGAAACTTCCAATAAAAATGGACACGGGAGCAGCCTGTAATGTGATTGGAAGTGAAGTATCTGAACAACTTAATTTTAAAAATTCAGAAATTTTACCTTGTGATAGGAAGGTGATACAACTTGATGGGAAATGTAATGGAACTTGTTAGTTGGAAATTGAACATCCAAATAAAAAGAAATATACTGTTAAATTCATCATAATTGAAGGAAAAATTCCAACCTTACTGGGCTGTAGAACATGTTTAACCTATAATTTTGTAAAATTGATTGAGTCAGGCGTTACTTTGCGGAAATCCATTTTAAATTTGAAAATGAAAACAATATATCTAGTTTTAATTTCCGCGAATATTAGTGGGTTGCAGGTATGCACCTCCCTCCCGCCCGCTATATTATGCACATGCAAGATTACTGGGCAAATGCAAGGATTTTAAGCACATGCAGGAAGGCAATGCAAATCCCAACACCATTACCGACACGTGTTTCGCCTCTCCACGAGGCATCCTCAGGGGACGTGTTGACTCGCTGACCGTTGAGTTGCGACTGAGCCAACGCGACGCAACTCAAAGAGATTTTTTACCTGTATCTAATGTTCAATTAAAGAAAATTCAATCAGCAACTGAATCAGATCCTGTACTTAGAAATATTATTATTCACATTAAAAATGGATGGCCAAAAAATATTGATAATGTAGATCGGACCCTAAGAAATTATTGGACATTTAGAGATGAGCTAAGTTTATTGGATGGCATTGTATTGAAAAGTAACTTAATTGTTATACCAGATTCTCTGAAAGCAGAAATGTTAAAAGTTATACATCAAGGACATGTAGGCTTAAATACTTGTAAAATTAGAGCTAGGTCTTGTATTGTCTGGCCTACCTTGAACAAAGACCTTGAGTTATTTGTTGGACAGTGTGAACCTTGTGCTAAATACAACCCAAATGTACAGAAAGAGCCACTGATCAATCATAATATAGTGAAAATTCCTTGGCACAAAGTTGGCATTGATATCTGTACTCTTGACAACAAAGACTTTCTTATATTCATGGATTATTATTCCAAGTATATTGAAGTTTGTAAACTGGATAACTTATCAAGTGATTGTGTAATAATTAATTGTAAATCCATCTTCGCAAGACATGGCATACCAGCAATAGTAGCAACAGACTGTGGGACGCAGTTCACTTCAGAAAAATTTACAGCTTTTGCAGATTTTTATCAATTTGAGCATGTTAAATCAAGTCCTAAATATTCTCAATCAAATGGACAATGTGAAAGTGGTGTGAAAATATTTAAAAACATTTTTAAAAAATGTAAAGAGGATGGATCAGATCAATATCTAGGTTTGTTGAATTATCGCAATACACCTAAACCATACATGCCATCTCCTGCTCAGTCGTTATTTTCCAGAAATTTAAATTCATTGTTACCAACTTCAAGGATTGAGTTGAAACCTAAAATATCTAAATATAATAAAGAGTACTATAATCATTTGGACACTGTAAAAAAAAGTTATGACAAAAAGTCGAAGCCTCTCCCAGAATTAAGAGTTAATCAAGAAGTGTATTTTAAGAAATCTCTTGATGGTGATTGGATGTTAGGAAAAATATTAAAAAAATGTGATGAACCTCGTTCTTATTTAGTGGGAGATGAGTTAGGGAATAGTTATAGGAGAAATAGAACATACATAAAACCAAGTTATAGGTGTGCTAATAGTTTTGAAAATGGAGTTAATTTATACTAAAAACACAACATGCAGTCAGACCAATAACGTACCAGATATCTCACTTGATGATGGTAATAAGCCACCTCATGAGCTTGATATTTTGCCAGTTGAGAGTAGTAGTGAAAGAAATGAGAGTATCTCTGAACCTAATGATGATCCTGTCGACCATACACGAAATATATCTGATCAAGCATCACATAACAAGTCTGTGGAAAATGATGTCGTTAATGTAACCAGCAGGGGACGTAGTATTAGGAAACCCACTAAATTTAAGGATTACGTGGATGGTTCAGATTTGGATTAGAAAGAAATAAAAATAAGTTTAATAGTAGTTTTAAGGTTTATTTTAAGTTTGTATTGTTTTGTAAAAGGGGGGATGTTTATGGATGTCTTTTTGGGGTTTTGTCTATGACAACTGTCAGAGGACACACTAATTTCCCTCCATAAAATGGAGCCGTTGTAATGAATAAAATCAGGAATAAAAGTAATCTCGTCCAAACTTGCACGTATTTTATTTTAACTAAATAATGGGAAATGAAACGATCAACAGCCTCTACAACAAGTTTTGAAGATAATTCTTTCCTATCCACCGACTCACATGGAAGAACCCGTTACCCGATTTATGTACATGGAATTGCCAAGAAATTACTGATTTAAAGGAAAAACTAGAGATTGCGCACAAGGAAATTAAAAACTTAATACAAAAAAATAGATTTAGAAAAAAGACTATAGAATCAAGAAACCAAAATTAATAATTTATTTAAAATATTTTCGCCAAAAATTAGTACCAAAGCGAGAATTAAGAAACTTAAAGGGATCAAAGAGTTTAACCAATCAACTGCAACTTGAACCCGAAATGGGAAGAAAACCTAGCAAAACACTACATAATGAGACTCGAAAATTTAACTTAACCATCGGTACGAATGCACAAGATACGGAAGAACCAAAACTCAACAAGATAAACGCGGACTGCATCCAAACTACCTACCACGCAGCAAGGGCGTAGCCAGGATTTTGTACAGGGGGGGGCAGGTTGAGAAAATCATAGAGAAACTGAATTTATGTTTTCATACATTAGGTATAAAGCTGAAAGTTTGTGAGTGTGTGTGGACGGATGCATGTTTGTTACCTCTTTCAAGCAAAAGCTACTGAACACATTACGATTAAATTTGGTATGTAGGTAGCTGAAGACTCAGAATAACACATACATAGATAGGGGTAGGGTAGGTGTAGGGTAGGTTTAGTTTAGTTAGGGTAGGTGGAAGATTGATTACTGGGCAGGACGACGACCGCCGGGTCAGCAAGTGTAACAATAAAAAAACGAATTTTAACCAGAAACAGAATAGTTTTAATTACTTAAACAGTAACTTGCGTGGTTGTTCACAAAATCTATTTAAAACTTTTTCAATAACTTCGCCTTTCTTTCCTTCTACCATTTTCCTATGTACGCTTAACATACATAGGCCGTTCAGACGATTTTCTGACATTGTAGACCGCAACCACGTTTTTACTCGCCGTAAGGTGGAAAAAGACCGTTCTATATTGGCCGTGGTGCATGGTTGCGCCAGTAAAATAAGTATGGCCCTCTTTGTGGCGGGGAAGAAAGTATTTGCCTCTTTAAGCGTGTCGGTAAAATCCATTTTCTCTAACTCTTCATTTGGAATCCCCTTGTCTTTCCACAATTTATACCACAATTCTGCTTCAGGATCGATAGCGAGCTCGTAAAAATTGGTGAATGCTTTGCAATTCTCTTGGAAATCACTGAGGGTCATTGATAACATTGTGTTTGGGTGCAATGACATTAGGCTGAAGGCTGGCAGATGCTCATTCGAAAAGCGTTGATCGAGTGCGGAAATTAAGGAATCTAAATAGGGTATTATAATGGATCTTTTCCAATAGTCTGAAGAGCTCTGTGCCGGGTGATTGGACCGATGTTGTTGCCGAGACGCAATGCGTGGGACTTGTAAGTCGGTACCAAGGGCAGATGCAGTTCCTTGAGAAGTTTCAATTATATTTTCACTTTCTGTGTCTACGTTTTGACGGTGATCTTTTACTAGAGAAATAATTCTCTTAATATGGTTCGTACATGTATGCATATCAATAGATTTCGACTGAAGTGCGTTAGCAACAGGTTCCAGTATTGCAGAATATTTGGCTATCTGTGTCACACATATGATGAATACTGATTTCGTTGCAGCACAATGTAATTCATAAGCATTTTTTCTGGCTGCAGCATTTCCGTCTTTAGATATGTTCTCGAGTCCATGAATGATCTCCTCAAAATGCTTGTAAAACATGGCCACACTTTTATATTTGTGAGACCAGCGGGTCTCGCATAACGCCGGAATATTAGGTACGTATTTTCTACGTAAAGCAGATTCTCGAAAAAAAATTATTATGTCTTTAATTGTTCCGATGGTGTTACGAATTTCTGGAACTTGGTTCAAGTCATTTATTACCAAATTAAGCCTATGGCTAGCGCAATGAAAGTATAAGGCTTTTTTATATTTATCTCTAATTTTTTTTTGTACGCCGCTAATCCTCCCCGCCATAGTCGAACAGCCATCGTAGCCTTGGCCTACGCACTTATTGGATTCTAGTCCGGCGCTTTCTAAGAATTTATCAATTTCTGTCGCAATTGTATTAGCATCCATGGCCTCTAATTCTACAAATCCTAGAAATTCTTCACATATTATATTTTGATCTTCGTCAAAAAAACGGATTCCGATAGATAGTTGTTCTTTACCCGCTATATCACATGACTCATCTGCCATGACACTATACGCATAAGCTTTCTTTGCTTCCTGTATAATTTCATTATTTACGACCAAACCGCACAATTCAATAATTTCGTTTTGTATCTGTGGGGAAGTATACATAGCATTTTTTTTGCCATGTTCTAAATGCTGCTTTAAATCTTGATCACCAGATTCAATTTTTAGATTTAGAAGGTCTTCAAGAATGCCTTCATGATTCTGTTTACCCCTCAAAGGTAAATCGTGAGTGCCACAAAAAATTACTGAAGAAATTATAGATGCCAGTATCTTTTTATTTGTCTCAATTTCTTTCTGGTGAGCAGTATTCATCATTATATCCACAGGCATTTTCTCCGACAAATGTTTTGGTTCATCGGTAACTGCTGATTTATGATATTGTGATGAGACATGCTTAACGCAGTATTCATGAATATATTTGAAACTTCAAAAAGGTCGAATTACGAATGAGCCCAAAACTCCAACAACTGTCTTTGGAGGGAATAGTACGCAATATAAACACAGCGCACCTTTAAGATGTTTCGAATAAACAAGCCAGGGCGAATAAGTTTGCAACCAACTATGATTGAGTTTTCGCTGCAGATCAGCAGCTTTGGCATCCTTAGAAAAGTCATAATTTTCAGGGGGCACCCAACAACGTTTAAGCATATCCAATTTTTGACTTGTGGTCATCAAAGAAGTTCGCCCTACCCATTTGCCTAAATCGTTATCACAAACGAATTCATCTGCAGCCACTTCAGGTGTATTTTGAACTCTAAAAGATCCAGCTTGAGCCAGCGTCAGCGAACTTTCTTCCTTTTTCTCGTCATCACTACTTTCACTACTAGTTTCTGCTTTTTTTCTTTTTAAAGTCCCTTAAACAAAAATTCACGCGTTTTTAAATAAATATAAATATCATATCGTTATTAATCTAAAATTAACTGTGATAATAAAAAATACCTTACCTTTGAAAAACTTTCTTATATCCATTTTTTAAAACAAACACCAGTCGTCCAACACACCCACCCAAACACCAGCGAAGCGACACCGAAAAAACAAATTAAATTACAACAAAAATCTCGATTCACGACTTCGAATTGCACGATAATTACGAACAGACGTTATAAGAGGACCACCGAGACAAGATTGAATACAAAATCTGTGTACAAAATATTGTTTGTTGTTACGCGCACGCGCGCTGTGCATCAGCTGCCTCCCCTCTCACCCCGTACCCGCACCCCGCTCCGGCTCGACGGCGCGGCGCGTGCGGCCGGCGATGGCGCGGCGCGGCAGGAACGAACGTCTGTCTACCGAGCTACTAAACTCAACTAAACTATAGAATAACACTAAACTGTGCTAGCGAGGCGAAAGATAACAATATTACCATAATTATGAGTATGACATAGCTTAGCTCAGTAAATTTCTATAAAGAGGTGAAATAAAATTCGCTCAGTTCGCCAGCCCGCCCGCCTGCTAGGGGGGGGCAGCTGCCCCCCCCTGCCTCCCCCTCGCTACGCCCATGCCACGCAGCATAATAAAAATCTATCACAACGGATACTTCATATCTTAGAAGCAACAATAATTATAATCTGAAGAGGAAAATACATGTCCTAGGAACCCAGCAAATCACGTGTTTAACTACACGCCTACTTGACTTGAGATCTAATAGCTCATATGAAAAGTACTGCGCAGAAGGAATGTTAAAATACTATGCAATCTCTCAGCAACTGTTAAACACGGAGTTGTCATGTAAGCAGCCTTGTGATAAAATTATTAGTGTAGGAGAAAATGACTACAACCCTACTACTATGTTAATAGAATAATATAGTCAGTAAATTATAACAAGCATTTATTTTCAATCAGGTAGATCCAACATCGTGTAAGTCATCAGTTTTACTCCTGTAATTGCAAGATAATATTAACAAATAATGAAACATCTGAAATAATGTTGTAACAACATTATTTCTGAGCGATACCTAATCCCACTTACGACGGAGTTGAAATATCTCGTAGGGGCTGGTGTTGACCTGTTGTCTCGACGATGGTGCGTGGTCAAGTAAGCTTCGCAGCAGTGCCCAAAAATGAGCTGTCGTGGGGCCCCTCCTAACCTCCAATGACTATATAGAGACGTTCCGATTCACGCTCCGTATTTTCGGTTGCGGAAAAGTAAATTACATTTATTAAAAAAAATTAAGAGTTCTCCAATTATTGTGCTGAGTGTGCTGGAAAATAAATGATGGGATAGGGCAAATAAAATAGAAGATTAAATTGCTATACTGAGATTTATTTATAATTCAGTTAGCACAGTACAACAGTTGACACAAGAGAGTTTTTTAAATATAATACGACCGAACAGAATGACAATATCGCGGCATACCCATTAGCTCCAATTAGTGAGCTATTTAGACAACTATGAAAAAGTGATGGTCCAAAAATGTATGGACCAAAAACCCAGAGTCGATTTAGACAAATCTAGTGGTGGTGGCTTTATTAAAATGCACAATTTACCCCACCGAAAATATTATGCCCATATCCATAATATAAAAGTTATAGGCTAACAAAGTATATTGGAAAAATCATGAATAACTGGTTATTTTTACCAGTTTTTGCAACAGCAATATATTAATAATGAATAACTTGTTATTTTTATCAGTTTTTTCAACAGCAATATATATATAATAATAATCATAGGACAATAATAAATATAAGTAGCGATTATATTAACCTATCAAGTTGAAATCTTATATTTCACAGCTTGTAAATCATATGTCGAGATACTTTTGTCGTGAAATCTTTTTACAGTTGAATGTGCCTATTTTGTCTCAGATTATTTATTTTTTCAGTCGCTTATTTAAAAAAAAAAAACAAATACTGTGGGAAAAATATTTATTTCAATTATTTTCAATGTCTATTAATATATCATGTAAGAACCCAGCAGGTTGCATAAGGTCGTCTTGGTACCTGGTCCAGGCCAGATAATATATAATGCTTATTATGTGGCCACAACTGCCCAATGTGCGGCGACCATGAATACAGCTGCAACAGTATTCCGAATCCTATTCGTGTTATATAAAACATAACAGTATTATGTTCTTGTCACCACGTGCCTGGAATGGATTCGACACCTAATTAATGTAGTTTCTTCGTTATTAATATTTATCCTTTCGGGGTGTCTAAAATCTTCAATTGAAAAAACCCCAGTTCCTCTAATATGTTCGCAACAGTTAAGTAGGACCTTGCAAGTTTTACGTGGTATGTGCCTATTGCGAACACAATTAATTGGTCATAATCCATTCTTGGAAAATCCGATAGATTGGGGTGTGTTGCATCCATTCGGGTAAACACAATTCTTTGTCGATCCCAATGATGTTCATCGACATAATCGGCTAATAGGTTCAGCCTGTCCCTATTTCTTTCAATCATCTCTATAAACTCTTCAGTAAATCTGCTGTCTTCATATATTGGATGAGTTGCATTGGTAAGCGCTGCAGCTATTCTATAATCTGTCATTGCGTTGCCTAGCGCTATATTAAAATATTTGTGTCTAAATATTTTAAAATCTCTTTTTATCATACCATTAATGGTTTCCACGACCCATCTAACCATGGTTATCAATCTGGATTTATTTGCCGCTATTGTACTTAATTGTCTTTCAATACGTCCTACAGACGGTGGCATGTAAGCGTTATAACCACATTCCTCTAGATCCGGCAAACAGTCTCGGAAACCCCGATCCAAAACAAATACATCATCTGGGTGTAAAAACCATTGCATTGGAGCTTCTTCCATGGGACCATCATTGTTATCTAATATTGGTTTTACTATGTCGGAGTCTGAACTTCTGGCGCCGTTGCTATACTTGTGTAAGCTATAGCTTAATCTTTGAAAGAGAAAGTTGGAAGCTTTTTGAATAAATAAATAAGTGCCGTCGATAATTAAAATGGCCTTTGTTCGCTCTTCATTACCAAAAATATAATTCGGAAGTGTCCTATTCCTTTCGATCACTTCATGTCGGCTGATGTGGTCAAACCCCAGATGCCGAGGAAGGTATTCATTTTTGAGACAACGTCTAGCCTACTTTAACATGCGTTGTAAAGACGTTTTCGATGTGTTTATCAAAGATGCCAGTCTTACGTGAGGTTCACCTGATCTAAGTTTACATAGGTATACGCCCAATACAGTATTGCACTTATTAGTTTGTCGTAAAGACGGTGTTTCTTGTAAGATACTCTCAAACTGGTAATGTTTCATTCCAGTCCAAAAATGGAGATCTTCTTCACTTATTTCATGAAGCCTTTCAAAGTCAACATTACCTTTTCTTTCAAGCACTCGTGTATACAACATAACTATCTCGCGTAAGTTCTCGTTTCTGAAATTATCTTGGCGATTACTCAAATTTACAGAGAAATCCTCAAATGATGAATTCATTAAATGAAATCGACAGACTCGTGCTAGTTCTGGTATGTAAAAAGAATAATAGCTTAATAAGTGCGCTTTTATACTGTCAGGCACTTGTCGAAGTTGCGTTGAAGTACAATTGTCGAAGAGACATCTTCTTGAAGTATTCGCGGCACGTGTAAATCCAGTTAAAGAAAACGATTGCGGTGGTCTAGCTTCAGGTGTTGATGGTTGCCTCAATGCATATTCAATGCGTTGCCACCAAGGATGACAAATAGATCTTGACCCATCAAAGACGATTTGAAATCAACGAGACATAATATTACACAATGAAACGATTGTCAAACGTTTATTTTATTATCAACCTAATATGACCATTTTTGTAAGTACATAGATAAATAAATATTTGTGGTCAATTGCACACTGCGCCATCTAGTCCCACAGTAAGCTTAATGCTTGTAGTATGGTAAGTAGACAACTGAATAAACATACTTACTTAAATATTTTTTTTTTAAATACATACACATTATACTTTAACACCCAAACCAAGACCAACAGATATTTTTGAAACTACAAACAAATGTTTGTCTTCTGCGGGAATTGAACCCGCGACCTCGTTGAATCGAGATGAATCATTACTTTACTCGGTGACCTATATTATCATTATTATTAGTAAAAAAAGCTGGTAGGCCTACCTACCAGCTTTTTTTACTAATCTCCTCTCATGAAGAGGGGGACCAGGCCATAGTACCTATACTATGGCCTGGTCCCCCTCTTCATGAGAGGAGGCGATGCCCCTACAGTGGAGCGTATACACATAGGTATAATGGCTGACAGTGCAACAAGTTTATGACTAGCTTAATTGCACCACTTGTAATCATAAAGCCTCTAAGTATTGTTATCATCCTATACATAAACTCACATACGGGTAATGTCAGACACTATGTGTTAAGTTTATACTACCACGAACGGGTAACTAGACTTGACTTACTTCTTGTGGTTGTCCATGATTCAGTAGGTGCTCCACGACGATTCGATGTAACTCCAAAAACTGAAGCGACAATACATGACGTTGTCTCCGTAACACGGAGCGACTACAGTTCACACAACGATTGTTCACCTCCATATTAGCAATGTCCAAAACAAAGAGTAAATCCGTGTCCGGTGTAGAAAAAGCAGGTAAAAAAAATCCAATAATGTAAATCGGTGTCCGGTGTAGAAAAGGCATGCCTTAAAAATCCAATAATGAAACGCACAGATCACAACGGTAGCAAAGCAAACGAAGGACTGCGACGGCGCCGTTAGAACCTCGGTTCAAGTTAAGAAACAAAAGAATAGAAAATGACGACTGGCGTCCGTCGGCGCGCTCGCGCTCCTATAGGTAAGCCTCTCGCTCACTCAATAGAGCGAGAGGTAAGATGAACGCATCATGTTCTGAAGTATTTGTGTGTATTTGTTTAGCGGAAACAAAATAATGAATAACAAAGATAGGTAATTATGCTAGAGAAAGTTGCATATGATCGCTAGTTATATTTATTATTGTCCTATGATTATTATTAATAATATAATGCTGTTGAAAAAACTGGTAAAAATAACAAGTTATTCACGATTTTTCCATATATGAGGGGTCTAGAATAAAAAGCGCCTCTGTCCAGTTTTTTATTTTTTTCATAATACGCCTAATATCTGTTGCAACTACTAGAGTAACGTTATATCTAACAACTCGATTTCATTTGATCATAAATAGTCTAATGTTTAAATAAATACACATTATCTAAAAGCATAGCAAACTTTTTGTAAATATTATATTTTGAAATCTGGATAGAGTAGGTTTTGCACTTAAACGTTGGATAGAGGCGGTTTTGCATTGTATTACTAAGGATAGAGGCGGTTTTGGTTTCATGCGACCTGGCTTCGTGGACGGTTTTATGCAAAACTGTCAGCATTATCAGTATGAGTAAAGGTAGGTATTATTTATTTAATATATGTATATTCCTAATAATGGTCCTTCAACAACAGGAACGAAACAGACAACTAGATAATAGATTGGAATGTGTTCTTTATTGAAAACTGATGAACACAATGTCATTAAATTAACAAAAATGTCATTTAAAAGCTAATAAAAATTAAACAGTAATTCCAACTTCTTCTAAATATTCACAGGGTTCTTCATTTTCGCCTTCACCAGGAGTGGTTTCGTCCAAAACATTCTTGTAAAACTTTAGCTGGCTGGAACCAAGTTCTGTTTTCCAATTATCACCCAAGTGTTTGCATAACAATTTATTCACGTCGGCAAGCTTTAAGGGCGCATATTCCGAACGGCATTTCATACAAATTTTCAAGTCGTTATTTTCCGAAATGACTAAACCGATTTTAATGAAACTTTACACACGTAAGCAGAATACATAGGTCTAAAAAGTTAATTGAAAACATTTTCGATAAATAGTGTTACAGTTAAATTAGACCCATTTTAAATGTTCCATACAAACATAAATTTCCAGTTATCTTTTTTAAAATAAGACATTTCGAAAATGTGTTTAACTAACTTTTTAGACCTATGTAACCTGCTTATATGTCTGAAGTTTCACTAAAATCGGTTCACTCATTTCGGAAAATAACGACTTGAAAATTTGTATGAAATGCCGTTCGGAATATGCGCCGGCAGACACATTAACAAGTAATGGTGGCACGTCTCTGACTTCAAAATCAGACATCGAGGTTACACCTCGTTTCATTATACTTTTGGGAACACCCATATCATTTTTATAGTTTGTTTCGCCTCTTAGTAAAAACCGCCCCGGCTTATTTTTGACTCTTGTCAAGTAATATCTTTTGCACTCGTTAAATTTAAAGTGATATTGTGCTGGAGGCTTCATCACTTCACTACCATAAGTCTTCCAATCTTTCACTTTACAGCCTTCACCCAATTTTGTAACAACCCCATAACTCTCATAAATGTTTTGATATTCAGATGGATCGATTATGACCTCCTTATTTTTTACTTCTTTTTCAATCAACCCAAACACACGATCTGCCGGCATGAATGAATGCTCGGGTACAGGAAAAATAAGTTCAATAGTTTTAATATTTGTTGGAGCACAAATTGTTAGCCAATGGGCAGCCATAGCTATCATTGTGCTATTTTTGTTCTGGGAACCGCATCCATCAGCCATCATTCGGATCTTTTTTTTTCCCGTCAAATCTGTCTGTGAGAGCAAATCAAAAACTGCCGATGCAATTTCATTTGATGATTTAGCGTGGACATTTTCAGTCCACGTATATATGCGTACGTTTTCTTTCGGAAATTTATTTGTACTTGTGCCTATCACGATAGTGAAATTATAGTTGTACAACTGCCGTGAGTAGTATGCAATCTGGTCTGCAACTTTAGGCAGAACCTGATTTTTTTGGCAGTCGAACGAAATCGTGAGTGTTTCGTCATTAAACTCCCGCAAAAACACGTAAAAGCATTTGGCTTTCAACTTATGAATTCGTAATGTCGTCATGAGAGTTACTTTTTCAGTTTCCACTCTCTTTTTTTATTTTTGCCGACAACTCAACACATTTTGAACAAACATTAACTTGAGGTGTTTTAAAACCAATATTGTAGTGTACCACAAAAATTCTTCGAAAAAAACAATGACGCACTTTAAGATTTTCATCATCCTGCTTTTCTTGATAAAGTCTCCACATTTTTTTTGTTTAGGTCTGAAGATACATATTTTCTTGTTGACGTGGCTGATCTGCAGTAGTGCGATTCTATACATTGAAATGTCTCGATGAATCTCATCACATTTTCTTTTTTAGCTAAATTTTTGCTAGATATTCTATCTCCGCCTCGACGATCTTGTGGCATTTGGCCTGATACTAAAAAATTCTTTGCTATCCTTCGGAGTCTATGGGTACCAACGCCTAATATTTTTTCAAAAGCTTTTTGACAAACTCTCACTAATTTGTACGGTTTTGTGAATGTACGAATATGGTATGTCGTGTAAAATTTAGCTTCAGCACGGTTTTTTACTTTACGTCTGCGTCTCTGTGGTGTACTGACCTTCATGAATTTTAAAATGAAATTGTCTTGATACATTTTATCCGGCTTGGCAAAAAATGCTTGGTGAAATTTTCTTATATCTTGCGGATTTAAATGGTTGCATTTAAGCTTACCTATTTTTTTATGTGTACAGTTTTTAATATCATTTATATCCGGTGGTCTTTTGGCAGAATACCTGTAATTAAAAAAATAAAAGTAAAATTTTACATAAATCAAATGGTTAGTCTGTTTAATATTAATATTTTAAATAAAAGTAATTCATTACAATTAAATATATTTTCAGTTTTTTGGAAGATTTTTTTTTAAATAATTTTTTTATGAAAAAATATTACTTCAAAAGTGCAAAATGTTTTGTAAAGTTAAACAATCATCTTAGTCAATTTTATTGCAAGAGCGATGTGATGTTCGTCGTTGTTTGGTTCATATCTGTATTGACTCATCCATTAATCATCTTCTCCTACAAGCATAGTTACCAGGAAACTTACCTTGCACGCTTTTGCACGTTGCGTTTCCACTGTTTTTCATTGCGAATCCGTTTTCTTCCTGTATTATGCTGCACTGGGGCAATATTAACTTCCATTTTGTGTTCTTTTACTATTAAAATTTAATAAAACAACGGGACACAATTCCTAAGAAACCACACACGGACGCCATACTGTTGTTTACATAGCCTGGCTCTGTGATTGGTCGAGACGGGATAGAGGCGCTTTTGGTCTGAACTAAAACAATAGAAGCGGTTTTGCACCTAACCGAGTATTTGAAATTGTATTTAGTATGGGATAAAGGCTTTTTTGCACGTATTTAACTTTGTGAGGTCATAGATAAACATGCAATGTGTTGCCAATAATCAAAAACCATGTTGGGTAAAAAACTGGACAGGGGCGCTTTTGATTCTAGACCCCTCATATACTTTGTTCGTCTATAACTCATATACCCCATGGATATGGGAAATTTTTTTTCGGTGGGGTAAATTGTGCATTTTAATAAAGCTATTGATACCTAATTTGTCTGAATCGACTCTGGGTTTTTTTGGACCATCGCTTTTACATTGTTTGGTTTATACTAGTTCTAACACCTGCCCTTAAACTAAACAATCTGTAATCCAAGATTTATTAAACAATTAAAATGTTTATCTTAAACATTTACAGCCTTATCATAAAAGATTTAGACTAGGTTTTAAATACTGTTAAACAAGTTTCTAAGAAAATGTCTACCACAAATCCATGTTTAGCGTTAAACGCACTTTAGAACACTGTTTAAAACATTGTTTATGTTAAACACGCTGAACCCCTAGTTTATCCCGTGTTTAACCTCAAAAATAATTTCGACTTGACATTGACAGCATGACAGTTCGTTGGAGTGGTTTGTGGTGAAATAGTGCTTTTGTGTTTACTTAATATTTTTTGTAATAATAGATGATTTTGCAATAGATTTGTTAGACATTAACGATTTGGAAGATCTAGAGGATTTATCAGAAATGAATTATACCCATCGAATACCAAGATATCGCATGAGGATGAATCCATTCATTGAATACAGTGATGACGATTTTAAAGCTAAATATAGGTTTTCAAAAAGATTTGCTTTAAAAATTGTTGACTTGGTAAAGGATGACCTTTCAAAGTCGCGTCAAGGTGGATCTATCTGCCCACAAATACAAGTCGCAAGTGCTTTACGTTGTTGGGCTCGGCACGAAGTAAGTTTGTATTCTAAGTACTTATACCTAGGTAAGTACCTACATAAAAAGTAAATATTGTAATAAATGTTAGGTACTTACCAAATACCTATGCAAAACTCTCTCACATTTAATACAACTATTGTCAAAAACCTACCTACATTTGTCAAAAAACCTTACAAATTTCTTCCAGATTCAGGATGATACTGCAGACCTTCATGGCATTTCACAACAAATGGTCAGCAAATTGTGTAAGAATGTAGCAATTGCTCTAGCGAAAATAGCATGTCGCTATATTTCAATGCCCACCACATTATTAGAAGAAGAATGTATTATGAGAGAATTCCGTAGTATTGCAGGTTTCCCTAGCATCATTGCTGAAATCGATTGCACTCATCTAAAAATTAAACGGGTCGGGGGTGATGCCAGTGAAGCTTGTGTCAACAGAAAAGGTTATTTTTCATTGAATGTACAGGTTAGTTTTGTATTTACAGCTATTTTGTGATCAATAGGTACCTATTTTTTCCTATACTTTAACATCAACTTTATATGAACAAATATCATAGGTATATAACTTATTTTACAGGTGATATGTGATTCAAATTTAAAAATTAGAGACATTGTTGCACATTGGCGAGGAAGTGCTCATGATTCTCGGATTTTCAACGAGAGCAGAATAAAAGAGAAGTTTGAAGCAGGGGAATTTCATTGACGTCTTTTGGGTGATAGTGGGTACGCTTGTTACTCATATTTATTTACTCCCATACTAAACCCAAGTAACTTTAGGCAAGAAAGATATAACAGGTATAACTTTAATAACTCTAATACAAATAAACATTAATCTTTGTACTAAAAAGAATATACTTTATAAATATTTAAAAAAAAATTTTTCATTTCTAGGGCTCACATAAGGACTCGAAATACTGTCGAAAGGTGTTTTGGTGTTTGGAAACAGAGATTCAGGTATCTCCTGAGAGGTCTATATGTCAAACTTTCTACAGTTAAAACTACCATAGTTGCATTGGCTGTATTACACAACATTGCAATCAAATCAAATCAAATAAATGAAGAATTAATAGAAGAAACTGAAATAATAGAAAATCAAAACCTACCATTAGCCATGCCACCAATAAATCAAAACTCAGAACTCAACTCAAGAAGGGGCAATGTTATGCGAAACAGATTTATAGCAGAAAACTTTTAATCCTAAGTACTAGTATTTTTTATATTTTTTTATATGTGAATCCTACTAATATTATAAATGTGAATGTTTGTGGATGAGAGGAACTTATTGCTTGTTTATTGTTTTTGCATCAATTAAAACTTAAAAATTTACTTAATAAAAATAATTTATTCACAGAAGTGACAATTGTTTTTTTTTTTTATTTCAACTTCAAGTTGTAATGCTTCAGTCTCTAGGTTGTGCCTGATACTTTGTTGCTGCAGCTTGCGTTCTTGGTACAATATTCTTAAATCAATTTCTTTTTTCTGTAGCTCCAATAGTCTTTCCTTATATTCTTTATTACTTTGCAAAATACTTTCATTTATATGGTGCCTACAAAAAAACAGTGATGTTAAAAAAAGGTTAAGTAGGTTACTTAGTGCAAAAGACATAGAAAATTTCTATTACTTTTCCAGCATTTTCCCATTTTCCTGTTTATTTTTTCTTTTGATCAATGTGGATGTATTTTCATGTAAAATAATGGTATCTTATATTAACCCCCTGTTTTCATAAACTAATTCCACAACAGAATTATTTAGATGTATCTGAAATCAAAATCATAAAATTAATGGAAAACATGAAGATTGTATTATAATGATCTCAAGTTTATCTACAGAACACTCAATGTTATACTCAAAATAACTTACATCATCGAAACTAATTTTCTTTTTACATTTGAACATCACATTATCAATTTTCTCCGTATTTGTTATCTCTGTTATCATGGGTTCAGTCTGGAAAATTAGAAACAATTAGTGTACCGTAATAATATTTTGTTTACTATTATACATAGGTAATTAATTTACATGCATAGCTACTTACATTTTCAAAGCTGATTTTACTGTCTGAAAGCACTAAAACTTCTGCAGATTTTTTCTTGGTGATACTCCTAGATGGTGTCTGAAAACTTGCGTTTTCATAGCTGAGTTTACTGTCAGAAATCACTTGAATTTCTGCTGAATCTATGATATTGGTGCTACTCGTAGATGGTATCTGAAAATTAGAATAATTAAACAGTTAAAACTAATAAAATAACTAACTAATCTGCACTACTTACATTAATTATTGTATGAATTGCATCACTATCAAAATCATTTTGATCTTCTATGAAATCAACTGGACATATAGCCATAATGTATAGTTATGCCTTAGAATAATCGATAAAAGCCATATATAGCGGTTTGTTGTACTCATTGTATTTTTCCATATTTTGCTTGACTGTGTGAATGTGATCTATCGTGGAGAAGTTTTTCCTAAAGCCAGCTTGTTCCTTCGATTGGTTTTCATCAAGTGTGTTGCTTATTCGGTTTCGAATAATTTTGGAGAAAATTTTATATATGTTAGACATCAGACTTATTGGTTTGTAGTTTCCTATATCGTCCTTTTGTCCTTTCTTATTTATGAGAATGATGTGGGATGTCTCCCATTGTTCTGGAACCTGTCCGGATCTCAGGATGCCGTTGAAGATTATAGTTAAAATGGGGACCAGTTCTTCTATGGTTCCTCTCAGTAGCTCGTTTGTAAATTTTATCAGGCCCTGGTGCTTTGTCTAACTTTTGGCTTGCCTAGTTTCACTGGGTAATATGTCAGGTTCTGGGTTTGCTAAGAGCAGATTATAATTTAGGGTTTCTCGACTTACATGTGTACAAAATTTTCTATATCTGTGTCAATATTCTTCCACCACACGTAACTTCTGGCTAAAGCCTTCATCTTTAAAATACCAATGTGTGCTGTATGTAGTTCTTATACTATTTGAGGTTGTAGTTTCTTAGGTATGACCACTGGAATGCCGTAGATTATGCAATTATTTTGTAACGAAAACTCATGTAGTCTTTTTGTATCTTCTCTTCCTGATTATATCTCTATATATAGTTTTTGTAGTTCAGGGTCTGTAGCTGTAGCTTGCTTTATGTTTTGTAGTGAAACTGGCATTACTGCAATTTGGTTTAAGTAGAAAGTGTCATCATCTGTAAATACGTTCCTTTCATTCTTATACCAATAAGTCGTCTTGAAAAGTAATCTGGATTAGCAGGTTCTGTAGCCTTTCTAAGTCTTATTTCATAATCAAATCCTGCTAAAAAGTTAGCATAGTGTACCAGTCGTATGGCTGTGGTAGCTGGTGTTGCTTTTTCTGGGTGTAGAATTCTGGCTAATGGTTGGTTGTCTGCAATGAGTATTACTTTCCTACAAAACTTCTTCAGTCCCCATACTAGTGCGGTAAAGAAAATTGGCGGGTAGATAAAGAAGCCGTTCTTTATCTAACTGGTTGTAACCTTTCTCCGTTTTTATTAGAGATCTTGAAGCGAATGCTATGGGTCGTTCAGACTTATCCGGCATAATATGTGACAACTTAGCTCCAAATCCAGTGGGTGTTGCATCTGTGGCTAGCGTAATAGGTAAGTTTTCATAGAATGGTGTAAGTACTTTCTCTTTACAGATCTCCCTTTTCGCTGTAACCAGATTATAAGAGCTTCTAAACGCCGATACATTTGTGAAAATGTCAACAACTCTTCACCGGCTGAAATATGGCTTTTTGGCCCGGTGACTATGAACCTAGAGTGCGGTTTTGCAGAGAGATGCTAAGATACCACTGAGAGGATCCGCAGTTCTTCAACAAGGTTTTATGGACGGATGAGTCAACTTTTAGAAGAATGGGAGTATTCAATATCCACAATCTACATTTTTACTCCAGAGTGAACCCCCATATCATAAGAAATGATCGATTCCAGCATCTGTTTGCTATTAACATGTCGGCTGGTATAATTGGCCAGCAGTTGGTGCGGCATGAAATGCCAGCAAGGCTGAATGGTGCTCAGTATTTAATTTTTTTGCAAAATAATTTAAACCATATTCTTAACGAAGCTGAAGTTCCAGAAGAAAGAATAGCAGAAATGTGGCTGCAACATGACGGCGCCCCGCCTCACTACGCTCGAGCAGTTAGAGATCATTTGAACAAGCGCTTCCCCAACTGGTGGATTGGTCGAGGCGGACATATTGCGTGGCCACCCCGGTCACCCGATTTAAATCCATTAGATTTTTTGCTTTGGGGCTATTTTAGAGAAATAGTTTACCAAGGAGAGAACAATAGCGAACAAGAACTACGACAAAAGCTCGAATTTGCTAAGGTACAAGTTACTAACAACAGAGGTGCATTCCGTAGGTTACGTAGGAATTTTATTAGACGGTACAGATTATGTATTAGGGTCCGTTCACATAGACCGGCTCGGAGAGAATCGGCGCGCATTTTTCTTTTCACACAGACCGGATCGTATACGCTTGGAGTTGGTCGGAGCGGAGCCGCCAACAATTTCACATAGACCGGTTGGAAGCTATTTGAAAGCGGATGCGCTCGGAGCTGGTCGGATGCGCTCGCAGCCGGTCGGATGCATTCGCAACCGGTCGGATGCGCTCGCAGACGGTCGGATGCACTCGCAGCCGGTCGGATGCGCTCGGAGCCGGGTGGATACACTACAAAGGCAGTACCAGTATTCCACGCAGTCCAAGTTTTGTTTTCGGTGTTAACGTGTGCTTTTCGGAACATGGATTTAGATAGCTCCGATGAAGAAATATATTTGTTAGCAAGATTTTTTGAAGCAGAACAAAACAAACGAAATAGCAAGCGGAGACAAATATTGCATTGACAGACAAGCATTGTCTTTCATTACCCGATCGCTATATGATGACTTGGTTATGTCAAATAAACACTCATATTTTGACACGAGTATTATTAATTTTTCATCACTCATGTTTTCGTACAAGTGCACGAAACTGTTCCGTTTTAAATTGTGCTATCAAAATGACGGCCAGCGTGGGGCGGCGCGCACGCAGTCGGAGCCGATTGGCTGCGCGAGCGAGAAAGAGCACGCAATCGGAGCCGATCGGCTACGCGAGCGAGAAAAAGCACGCAATCGGAGCCGAACGGCTGCGCGAACGAGAAAAAGTACGCGATTGGAGCCGGTCAGCTCCTCTTATTATTTCACACCAAGCGCGTTCAAGCTTCTTAATGTCAAAAGCAGTGCACACGCAAAAATAAACCTTACTACAAATACTAAAAACTCTGTTTTCAACGTGATAAGAATCTGCTCTCCTCTCCGAGCCGGTCTGTGTGAACGGACCCTTATGGTCAGAGGCATAAAAAAGGCTTAATAAAACAATTATTTCACAAACGTTGTTTTGTTTTTTCGTCCTAGAAAGACATTAGAGCCACTCATGGCCATGTGTAATACCTTTTCAGAATCCCTATTAATTGCGCCAAAACTTGTAATACAGGGTAACGTTTTTATAAGAATTTTAATTTAATAAGAATTAGTTAAAAATAGTCAAACTTCTCATAAAAACACAAAATAAATTGTACTCTGCAGGGGTTGACCTTAAGGACCTCCCGTAGAACAACTTTTTGCAGCTAATGACTCCATCTAACCTCTAGTTGCGTTTGATCCACGACTTTTGGGCCACCCTGTACATAATAATAACGAAGCAAATAACCAAACAATAAGAGAAACTTTAATAGCAGAATGTTTTAATAAATGAGCTATACATGTTTTTATACTATATATTATTATTACAGATTATTGATCGCTAAGTACTACACAATGTCAAATCACGTAACGGAACGTTGACGAAATCCCCATACAAATGCTGAGATATCGAATCGTTCGATCGACAATTTAGCGAACGCTTGGACCCTGTAGAAAAGCAAATCAATATGGCTGCTTGTTAGTGAGCTGTTTTCCGTTTCGTATGTTTTTGGATAAAAATGCATACATTGCGTTTGCTACGGGTGGCACGTAATGGAAGTATATAATTACCGGCAAAAATATTTTATTTCCGACCTTTTTTTTGTATTTTAGACTACAAATAACGCAACGAACAACAAGTCGATGTGTCCGGCAAGCGTTGATGCCCTAAACCATCCGTGTTTTAAAATTATTTTCTATATATTTATTCTTCTGCCTTTATCACAACTTATTTGGGATCTGCGGAGCAGGTATTTTCCTTCTATATCATTAATAATTGCTGCTTTGTACTACGTAGTAAAAAAAAGAAAGACAAATCTACGACGAAGACTTCATGTTCATCCATTGATTGAGCAGAGAGCCTTCGCACGAGAATTTGTCATGTTATACGGCATCTTGAGGGCTGACGAAAGAAAATTCTTTAATAACTTTCGAATGCCCATTAAAACTTTCGACGAATTACTGGAAAAGACACAGGATAAACTGGTCCATTGCAGCTCCACCGATTGAACGATTGATGGTGGTAAGAAGAAAACATTTTTAAGATCATAATGTTTAATAATCATAGAAAAGATAAATATTTCATATTATTAATCAATAGCAGCGGCTATAAAATATAGCCTATGTCACCCGAGGCCGATCGAGGTTTCATGCTCTTTGTAACCTAGAGTAGTGTAATTTTTAATTTCCATGGCATCGCGCAATGCTCTCGATCGAAACTCTAGCTTTTGGTCTAAATCGCAGGTTTTTAAAATTGGACCTAAAGAAGAGAAAAAACCCAGGTCGCCAGCGGCAATTTCTAGTGTTTGGTTACCCACATTTTTAAATATTTCTTAAAACAACATAAAGAAACATTTAAAAATATAAAAAATAGTCGTTATTATTATTATTAAAACTACCTGCTCCTCATCTTGCAGGCCGCCTCGCCCCACCGCGCCTTCGCGGGTTGAAATTACACACTAGGGGTAGGGCAAACAATACTACGTGGAGTCGGTTCTGCAGCGATTCGTTTCTGTCACTAATTTTTGTAGCAAAAAATGTTTACTTTTAAGACAATGTTTAAATTTTAATTTAAGATTAGTTACAAATGCATATTTTATAGAAATGGCTATGTAAAATTATTCCAAATTAAATTCTATCATCTTCATAGTATGATAAGTGAAATTATACAAAATAATCGTTGCTCCAAGTAAACATTATGCTAAACGAAATTAAGCGGAATTTTAACTATGGTTAAGGTAATTATGCCAAATAAAATTCTGCCATTTTAATAGCATGCCATTTTAAATTCGGGCGCATATAAACATTCGGCCAAACAATAAGTATTTATACTAAATATTTTTTATGCCCTACAAATATTTGTTTAAAGAAGATTATGCCAAGTGTGTTGAGCCAAGTAAATTTCAGAGCATCGAGATTCTGCCAGATAGAGGGAATCCGTATAGAATATGTTGAATAAGTTGATAAGAACTAATAAATCAAGTCTTATTTTTACATCTATATTATTTTACTCTTCGTCATCCTCTCTTACAATTATTTAATCCAGAAATTCTGAGGGTGAGGGTGTGGTAATATTTTGCTGATGTCTGGACCCTATAACCAGACTAGCATCATTACTTGAGCGTAACATCTTACTGTGCGACAAACTAAACTATTACAACAATATTCACTGATTCCTGTCCGGCCAGGAACATACTTTTCTAATAATACATATATATACATAATATTGATTCTTGGTTACGTGATGTGATTTAATCTTGCATATTATTATCGTCGTCACGCCAGTGCGAAGAGAATTGAATCTTTATATTGTAGGGTTGGAAAGTACAAAACATTATTGCCATCTGCAGTGATACTTTGAAATTGTGAGTTTCTTCTATTCATATTTAAGGCTTCAACCATATTTTTACCAGCTTATTTTCTAAGTACATTCTTTCTCTAATTATTTCAAGTATTTCACTTGCATATTCATTATTTTGGAAGCGATCACCAGAGCTGTTCAAAAGAGCTGTCGCTATTTGAAATGCTTGCATCATGTGTGGTAGAGGCCGAAGAAAGTATTCTTGCCTAAAAGCTTAAAAACTCGTTTAAAGTGCCCATTCACAGCCTCTACCACCCATCGGAGAATTAGCGACACAGCGACTTCTATTAGCCTGCGCTGTAATTACTCGTAATTGGCGTTCACCTTCTAAAAGTGTGTTATGTTTTATAGCCACATCCCTCTAGTAAACTTATACAGTCCCTAAAACTCCTGTCTAAAGTGAATACATCATCTTCTCTGAAATATGATCTTAAAGAACTGCCAGAGAAAATAGACCGGACATTATTTCAGCTTCTGATGTAGTTGCTTTATATGGGCCATAAAAATCAACAATATATCCATATATTACATTCAACAATCATAAATGATTTTAGTAAGTTTCTGTATTTATGTAGCGAATATACTTTTTAGGGCTTTTGGAACATATAGTTCGAACTCTTATCTATGTTAATGTACCTATTTGCTGTTACCGTTTTCATGAAGATCAGTCGTTATTAACAAATTATGTTGTAATAATTGTTCCCGCCTTAATTGATTTTACTTTTTAGGGCTTTTGGAACATATAGTTCGAACTCTTATATACATATGTAAATGTATTTGCTATTACCTTTTTCATGAAGATCAGTCGTTATTAACAAATTATGTTGTAATAATTGTTCCCGCCTTAATTGATTTTTGCCCAGATGAACGGGTACAAAATTCTGAAGGAGGCCCTCTCTAACTTTGTCCATCAACGATTTAAAGGTTCGTCGTGGAAGTTAAACTAATGTGGAAATTAGTTCATCTGAATCACCTGTTCTCATTTTTAATAAATATACTGCTAAGCCTAAACTTCCTATTTTAATTTGTCTAAGGTGTGATACTTCTTGAAATAAAGTATTGATTTTTTCTTTTGTTACATCGATCCAATATTCGAAAACACTATTATCTATTACTTGCAGATTCTCAAAGTCGAATGTTGGAGGTAATGCATTAATAAAAGAAAATACATGCTGAGCAGTGAATGTATCCATGCTGTTTTCAGAATGGAATAGTGTTTCCCATAAATATTCAGAACAAATTCGAGCCAGGCTTTGCAAGTAACATTTATAATTGCTTAAAATAAATGCACGTAAATTATCCGATATACAAATACAGTATGGTACTACTACAATTAGGATACACAATGATGATTAGTAATGGCTGCTCGTCTGTAGTCTGGTAAAACTATACTCTGCACCTCTGGATTAGATCCAGATGGCTGATCATCCTCTTGAGATTCCTCTAGAGCTAGGTAGGTTTTTAGTGTCGTCAATAAGATTACCACGTCGTGCTTTTCTTTGAATGCGTAACCAACAAGTCTGGCACACATGATCAGACATTGTTATCTGAAAATAAAAATAAAAAACTAATAGGCCAACCTGGGGCAACCGTTTTATACTCTTATGCAGTTGCATAAAGTCATACAATTTTTGACTTTGTATGAAGACGAACGGTACAATAAAAGGTATTATAAAAATTGTAATTAAAGTCTGTGCCAGATAAAAAAAAAATAAGTCGTTGACATTTGTTTACCAATGTATATTTCAAAACGATACGAAAAAAATGTCAAGGAGATGTCGCTAACACGCCCAAAACATACGTATCGCGGTAAGGGACGATACCTTGATACGTTCTTTAGGCATGAGTTACAAACCTCTTAGCCAAAACCATATTCAGTTGATTTTATTTTAGAAGGACAATGAAACCATTACACCATACTCAAAGATAAATCATTTATTTTAAATAGCACAGTTTCGTATTAAATTGTTTTTAACAATTGGAACACACGACAGTCACTGTTCGGATGAAGCATCTGTGTCCGTATTATCACTCACGGAACTTTCACTTTCTGAAGTGTCTGTAATGTGTATAATAAACCGATCGGTTGTTTTGTCTATCTGACGATATCCAAGTCCGTTCATCTTGACTTCTTCCTTTTTGACGTGCTCTACACAATTTTTCAATTTTTCAGATGTAACCTGATTTAATGCATCATTATTTTTTTTTATTTTTTACATCTGCTAATTTAAATGTTGTATTGTTGTCGAGCAACATAACTTTTCGTGTTCGCCCATGCAAGCTCTATTAGATTGAGCTCGAAATGATAAGGCCGTAACACTATTACGCCTTTATTTTTCGCCATTTCATCATTTACATGTTTTTGATAAAAACTTTTCACAGATTTGACTTTTACTATTAAATGTGCTTTTGTCTCCTGTTGATTGAAAGCGATTTCTTTATCTTGCAACCAGACCATGATCTGTTGCTTTCTCCAATGTGAAGTGGGTAATTTTTCCAACCGTCTGAAAGTCGTTGTACAAAAAGAGACGTTCGATAAATGTATGGAGCTTACGCTAAAAATAATGATAAAATTGAACAGCAACCTGACTTATAGGGCTGAAAGAGTGTAATTGTCTTGATTTTTTTTTCAGCATTAATTAATATTTTACAGACCTCCATTATTTTAAAGTGAAGTGGAAAAAATATAAGCTTCTATCACTATAAACATTATTTAATAATAGGTTTAGGGGTTTTTACTGACATATTTAAAAAAATAATACTAAATTATGATCGAGTAGCGTAATAAATAAGCTTTTGTAAAAGGTATATATCACCATATTCAATGTACTCTGTGTATATCACATTGATGTTCAAATTTCTTCGGAATTTTTGATCTCCTCTTTTTTGCCCATTTTTGACCTCCCCTTGAGAAAATTTGAAATAAAAAACATAAATCAATATTGACCCTTTAAGTAAGTTGTAGGTAGGTAGCTGGAATGATAGCTTGCGTTATGGATAACGCAAGCTTTCATTGTTGCTATGGATAGCAACAACGTCATTAGCAGCTTATTTAAGACTTTCGCGAACCATTCTTCAAAATGGATGGCATCCATAGCTTAGTTCGATTCGCTCGCTCGACTCGATAGCGTGTGCAGCACAACTTACGTTCTCTGTTTCAAATAACTTTGAAAACCAGTATTAAGTCTGCTTGTGTCAATAAAGTTATATCTGTGCAAAGCTCAAGAAAAGTGCTACGCTTTGTGGTAGTGCTCATCAAAATCATACATCTTTTCACGAAGATATCACAGTATTAAGTGAAACCAAAAATTAATAAACACGGATCAGCTGCTTGTAACGGGTGAGTCATCGCAGGCGCCGACCGGCTCCACCTGTTTCACTATCGCTGTCGCTGTTGCTCCTGTGCGCACGAACTATTGCTTCACCGCTCGCTCACGCGTCACGCGCCTCCACGCGCTCGGTGCGTGTATCCCCGCTGCCGAACACACTGAGTCACCGCACTAACCGCTTTTGTTAACGATTTCGAACATTATCTTGGCTAGTTAAAAATGAACACTATTTGTGCTGCTTGTAAACAGGCTATAACAACAAACCGATCAATAAACTGTACATTGTGTGAGGCGAATTTCCACCAAATTTGTGTGAATGCGATGATACACGATAGTGATGTAACGAATATTCGCATTCGCATTCGCATTCGCGGATATTCGCTTATTTTTTAATATTCGCATTCGCGAAATTACTGCGAATGTTTTGCGAATGTTTTTAATAATCAAAAAGGAAATTATTATATGCATGCATATGAAATAATAATACAATAGATAACACTTAGATATTTTTATTAAATCATCCTTCTACATTCTACATTAAAGTCTCATTTATGAAAAAAGAACTTGAGATCTGATCAAATCTAACATTAATCAGCCTTGTTACAACTATGTTAGGTTTGCATTTATTTAGTAGTATATTATTACTTTACTATATTTTTTAAATAAAGTTTACAGTTTCTATTTACTAAAAAACTAAACAATTACTTGAAACAAAATTATTAAACTTTATATATCTATTGTAATAAGTATTTATAACCTTTGGCTTTAAATGTATATTTTTTCATTCCACTTTATATATCTGAGGAATTAAATATACTTATTTATAATGAATGAAATATAAACTTAAAAAACAAAACAACGTGTACTTAACTTTCCACCAAAGAAGTGGGTCTTCCTCATTTTCAATACGTTTATCCAAAACATATTCATTTTTTTTTTATTAATACTTCTAATGGATTTGAAATATAATTATCTAATTCTTCCTCGCTTTCACTTGAGTCCATCATCATTTTCATAGATTCTTTTAATGTCACAGATTTTTCTGAAAGACTGGTACTGGAGCCCAAGTTTGCATTATCCTGATTCCTTATTTTAGGACGCTTTGGCTTTGAAAATGTCGGCAAACTTAAGTCCTCATCTCCAAGTGAATCTAAAATATTTTTCATGACTTGATCTTTTGTTGAAGGATTTTTGAAGAATTTCGTTTTGTATCTAGGATCAATAAACGTTGCTGTAGCAAATAATATGTCGTTTTCTAAGTGAGAAAATCTGTGTCTCATTTCTTGTTTTAAAACAAGTATAGTGTTCAAAATGCACTCGTCAGATGCATTATATTCAAATTCATCAATCACCTTTTCCAGAGTGGCCAATAACGGAATCACAGATGATATGGAAACATTGGCTGCACTTAGTTCTTGAGTTATTTCTTCAAAAGGTTGAAGCAATGTAATCAATTTTTCCACAAGTATCCATTCTTCTGAAGTTAGTTGTGAAATTTTGTTGCTGGTGGAAGCATAAAGGCACAGCGAATCTTTGTTTTTCAAAATGCGTCTAGCATGTAAAAGGTGCTATTCCACCTCGTAACACACTGTTGGATTATCTTGAGCTTTGGTTGATTAAGCTTTTCTTGTAGATTAACAAGTTCGTCTTGAGCAACATCAGAGTGGTGAAAATGTGTTGCTATCTTTTTACATTTGTTAATGGCTGCAATGATAGTTTCTTGTGACTTAAGCCCTTCTTTAATAACAAGTTGGATTTGGTGCGATAAACAATCAATGTTTTTAATCATTAATAAAGAAATACCTTTTTTCATGTTAGTGCCACCATGCACCATCTCTAACAATACATAATACGTTTTCTTTGGGAATTCCCCACGATGACAACATAGTTTCTAAGTTTGCCGCTATATTTTCTCCTGTATGTCGCCCATCATTGAATACTTCTGCATTCAAAATTATTGGTAATTCCGTGACAAGTGAAACTTATCAGCGACACTCCAGAGCAAGAGTCAGACCAGATATCAGTTGTTAATGCTAATTTTTCAAATAATTTGATTAATTCCAGAATTTTATCTTTTACCTTGCCGTATAATTTCTCACAAATGAAGGAAGTAAAATATTGCCGACTTTTTAAATCGTATGAAGGGCATACTTGGTTAATCAATGTCACAAATCCAAGACATTCCACAAAACTAAATGGTAGTCCTCCAGTGCGATAATTTCGACAATCAAATTATCCAGCACCAAAGACTTGGTGTTGTTGTTATCCCACTTTTTATTATTTTCAACGCAATCCCTCAAAGAAATTTGCTTAAGGTCATGTTTTGGACTTTTGGTACATTGTCGCGAAGAGGACGCCAAAAAATTAATGTTAGCAGCATCTTGCTTTTCATGTTCTCTTTTTTTCAATTCTTCATATTCATTTTTGTGTTTAGCTTCCAGGTGATTTCTTATAGCACTAGTGATCCTGCCTTTGCGCGAGTACTTTTTATTACACAACTTGCAATTAACCTTTTTGAGGATCACATATTGTAAAATACGTCCAAACTTCGCTGATGTGTGCTTTACTCATGTTTTTATGCCACTTTGTCCCTTAAATGTCAGTTAAATTTGATAAATAACATAAAACTAACCTCAAAACAAAACAAAACTTTTAGAATGAACTTTCTGTGACTAAATTCATTCAACTAACCAATATCGGCTCGGCTATGTTGAATTTAAACATGGCCGACACGAAACGACAAACCTGTCAAACATTTTACGCGCGCTTTTTTGTTTTTTTTTTTAATATTCGCATTCGCATTCGCATTCGCGAATGTTGAAGATAAATATTCGCATTCGCATTCGCATTCGCGAATGTGAAAAATCAAACATTCGTTACATCACTAATACACGACTCCTCAAAGCATAACGCAAACTGGCTCTGTCCCTCTTGCCGCTCTAAATGGTACGGGAGCCCAAGCGGGGATTTCGGGATTTACTAAAGCGCTTTAGATTAATATATAGGAGGATACCTTGTGCCCGGTTATTAAGTACCTCCACCAAACATGAGGCCCATATATAAGGCCGCCCGTGAAGGATACAGGATCAGATTAGTAAAAAAAAATTGACCATCAGAAATTCTCGAGCGCGTCAGATTAAGGTAGGGTGAGTTAATTACATCCTAAAAAGTGTATATTCCACTAATCTGACAATTTGAGGGTGACGTAAAGAAATGGCAGGGCAGCAAAGTTGTAAAAAAAAAGTCCACTCGACATTCTCGAGCGTAGCTAATTTTTTTTTATTTTGAAGGAAATAATTCAAGAATAATGAAAAATGTATAATCTGACGATTTCCGCAAGCCGAAATAACAAAAATTTGTCGATAAAGTTAAATGCGTGCAGCTGAATGATGCCTACATTTCAAACCGTTTTGCATTTACCGTTTTGCAAAAATCTAGTTTTCATCAGATCTTGACGTTTTAAGGTCATAGGAAGCTTCCCTGACTACCCCCGCGATGTTGTCACTATGTCTGTATGTATGTGTGTGTGTGACTATGTGACTCGCTTATAACTTTTGAACAACTAAACCGATCGGAATCTACTAAACGGCGGCGGCGTTCTAAAGAGTTCCCTCAAAATTAGATTTCCTGTGAATTTGAACCGATTCGGTCCGATAGATTTTAAAAAACTCAAAAAAATAAGTTTTTTTTAATTAAAAGTGGTGTTTTTGGAATAACTTTTAAACGGCTTTATCGATCAACTTCAAAAACTAATCCGCCCTTGAGCTTGTAAAACCACGTCGGTCGCCACCAAGCTGGTCAAAATCGGTTGATTCGTTCAAGAGATATCGTGAACGAAAGAAACCAGAAAAGGTGTTTTTTCGGGATTACTCCGAAATTTTTGGTTCGATCAATTAAAACTAGAAAATTACTTATGAGGATGATAAAACTGCGTCGAATGCCGCCAACCGCGTGGAAATTGCTTGATCCATTCAAATGTTATTGCGGTTTGAAAATTCCAAAAATAGTTTTCTATGAAACTTCTATCAGACTTTCGATCTGGGAGAGCTCAAATGAAATAAAAAACATATATTTTGAGCTCAAAAATGTCATAAGTACAATTTTAAGCGCCCAGGAATGGAATCAGCGGGAAGTTGCAGGGATGGCCTTTAGGGTGAACCGTTTTTCTAATATTTTTTTTGTCAGATCAGGCGAATCCCTCTAGATAATCGTCAGATTATGAGACAGTACGGTTAGAACATACAGATGAACCATATATATCTTAATCTGACGCGCTTGAGTATTTCAAAATGGCTATGGAATATTTTTTTGCACATTATGAAAATGGCCGCGAGGTTGCGTCCCATCGAAATCGTCAGATTAGTGAATGAGAGCTTTTTTTTGGTGCACTTAACACTCCCTTAGAAAATCTGACGCGCTCGATTATTTTTTATTTTTTTTTCATTTTGAACCCTTACATACAACCCCGCATCATGCAAACGATCAGATTAACATACGTACATTATTAAAAATACGTAGGGCATTGATGCTATCAATATCTGACGCGCTCGAGGATGTCCATGCAACAGTTTTTTTTTACATATTTAAAAATCTATAGCCGCTTCCCCCGATGAAAAGGTATATGTATATCATATACCATTTTTTTCTTCTTATCATCTAAGCCTTGCAACCCAATAGGTCTCTACGACGCTCGAGTAAATCCCCATTTAGCATCGTGGGCTCCCCTACTAAAAAGTCCACGGGCCGACAACAAAACCACGCCTGCACACCCGTCCGCTACTATTGTTGAGCTCGACGTCGTGCACGTGAACACGCAAACCCGCGCACACAAGCACATGGCTGTCAGCTCTCCTAGCCGGGACGACCAGGAAGACTCAGTGTCATTTTCTGAGCTGGTTACAGAAATACTTCTCATGCGCTCGGACATGGCAGAAGTGAAATCCACACTAAAAAAATTATTTGACGGAGTAGAAAAATGCAACTCCCGGTTAGATAGTTACGAGGAGCGTATCGCTGAACTGGAACAAAACTCCACTCAAGTGCTTGCGATGCAGGAAATAATCTGCTCGTTAAAAGATCAACTGAACCAGCAGACGCAGGCTGGCATAAGGAACGAAATAGAGATCATAGGAGTTGGCGAAACCCCAAATGAAAATCTTCACCATATCGCAATGGTCGCAGCAACTAAGGTTGGTGTCACTCTAACCGTAGATGACATCGACTGGGTCACCCGCGCTGGTAAGAAAAAGACCCCGTCTAGCTTGAACTCTAATTCTTCTCGGCCAGTCATAGTCAAACTGCTACGGCGATCAAAAAAGGATGAACTAATAAAAGCATTTAAGACAAGGCGTACTCTTTCATCCCAAGATTTTGAAATCCAGGGTCCCATCTGGAAAATCTTCATTAATGAGCATCTCACTAAAGAAAATCGGCTGTTAGTTCGTGAGGCCAGAATCCGTGCTAAGAACGCTGGTTTTAAATTTTGCTGGACGAGTAGAGGCCAAGTACTCGTCCGACAGTCTGAGGGGAAGTCAGCAATACAAATTAAAAACATCACTAATCTGGACAAATGTTTTGGCGCTACTCCCACAACGCTACTGCCCTTTCCACATGCCACTAATATATGAGTACCGTTTTAAAGTTTATCGATTCCTCTGTTGTTTAACTCTCAAGTATAGTGCTAATTTTAAAAATGCTTGTAATCTGATAAGTCACTTTACGCGTACAGATATATCCCATAAATTAACGTTTGTTGACTCTAACAATATCACAAGCTTTTCTCAATGTTATTATTCCTGTACAGTTTCCCATATACTCACACATACTGAACCATTCGTTATGCCACTCAAGTACGTAACCCGAAATCTCTGCATCACTCACTCATCTGACTTATCACAAAAACAGCTACTTTCTTAATCATACCATCACCCATACACAAATGCGGCAATTTATACCCTTACATCACATCTTCATCTTGCTACAACGTTACTACCGATAGACTATGGATAAAACAGATTTAATAGATGAAATAGAAGAAACGCTTACGTTACCTTGCCGCATCATTGAAAAACCAGAGTCATGTCGGGGTATATTAGTAGAACACGACTTAAAAATGCTAACAATCAATCAATCAAATCAATCAAATTCTTTATTTGTGATTCACAGGTGTTAAAGGTCTTAAAATTAAATACGTTCATGCCGTGATCCGCCACGCAGGGCATACAAATAGGAAAAAAAAATACAACGAATATTGCACAACTTACAATAATACAAAAGAAAAAAAAAAAGAAACGAGCATATAATATAATTACCTATTATTTAGTTTGTCAGAAAATCACTGAGACAGTAATAACAATTTTCTATCAAAAAATTAGACAGTTTATGTTTAAAAATATTAACATTCTTGATATCCTTTATACTTTTTGGAAATTTATTATAAATTTTAGTGGCCATATTGAATACACTTTTTTCGTACAGTGTGGTTTTAAATCTCCGGCTGACATTGTTATATAATCTACTTCTGTTGCGAGATCCAGATTCTAATGTGAATAATGTTGTATTTTGTTTTATAAATAGAGCCGATTCCATTATATAAATTGATGGAACTGTAAGTAATCCATGTTTTTTGAAATATTCTTTGCAACTGTCAGTTTTTTTTCAGACCACACATAGCACGGATGCATTTCTTTTGACATTTAAAAACCTTGTCCCAATTAGTACCGTTGCCCCAAAAGATTATTGCGTATCTTAACCTGGAAAAATAATAATAATAAATATCTTGGGACAACTCACACACGGCTATCTGATCCCAAGCTAAGCAGAGCTTGTGTTATGGTAACCAGACAACTGATATACATACTTATATAATTTATAAATACATACATATTATAGACTAGCTTCTGCCAGCGACTTCGTCCGCGTGGAATAGTTACTTTACCCCCGATTTTGAAACTCTCAGCCCGATCGGTTTAACATTGACAAAGTTTCATACAAACGTTCATCCCCTATTTTATCCCCTTGGGGGTAGAATTAATCAAAATCCTTTCTTAGCGGATGCCTACGTCATAACATCTACCTGCATGCCAAATTTCAGCCCGATCCGTTCAGTGGTTTGGGCTGTGCATTGATAGATCACTATGTGTGTGTGAAATATGTACAACTTACAACAAAAAAAGAAATGAAAGTAAAGCTGAAATGCCTGTGCAAAATTATATTATAATAACCTATACCTACTTCACTTAAAAATAAATACCTATAACGCAAAAGTAAAAAAAAAAAAAGTATCTACGCTTTTACCTACTTAATACTAAAAAAAACAGAACATAAATTAGCCAAAACTAACCTATCGGTATCTAAAAATCTATGCTCCTACTTCTACTACTACTTCACCTAAAAAGAAATAAAATTGAAACTATTAATAATTTGTAATTTGAACGAATATTTAAACATTACCAAAATAACTAATAAGTACCAATTTTATAAAATAGCAACAAAACTTACACAAAAATAATCACAATAACATCTTACAGCATGATTCAGTATTAAAGCGCGACGGCGCGATGTCTTATTATTGTATTCATGTATAAGTTTGGTGTTTCTTTACCGATTTCTATGATTATTTTTTTATTGAATAGGTAATAATGTTAACTTTTTTAATTAGGGATGAGTGAGAGTATTATAAACGTAAGAGTAAACAAATATAATCAGAAAGCTCCGAACTGCTAAGCTATCGGGAGTTACACGTGTTATTGTGAGTCAACCATAAGAGATAGACATATGCTGTTGTGGGATATTTTTTAGATAATTTTATGTAGAATATTTCCGTCATACATGATTTCTATGTCATTTTAACACACGCGACGAAAGCTTAAAAAATGGAGTAACTTCTCCCGTTTTCCCAACATTTCCCTTCACTGCTTTGCTCCTATTGATTGTAGCGTGATGAAAAGTATACTATAACCTGCCCAGGAGTATGAAGAATAATTGCACCAAGTTTCGTAAAAATCGGTCGAGTAGTTTTTGTTTCTATAAAGAACATACAGACAGACAGACAGACAGAAAGACAGACAGACAAAAATTTTACTGATTGCATTTTTGGCACCAGTATCGATCACTAATCACCCCCTGATAGTTATTTTGAAAATATATTCCCTGTACAGAATTGACCTCTCTACAGATTTATTATAAGTATAGATAAATCACACCCAGACACAGAACAAACAATCATGCTCATCACACAAAGTTTGTCCTGGGTGGGAATCGAACCCACGACCTCCGGCTTAGCAGTCAGGGCCACTAACAACAAGTAGTGAGGGGAGGCTTACTTTTTTGGAGAGGAGGTAAAGGCTGTAAGATGATTGGGATATTTTTTTGCATAATAATTCGATGTGTGTTTGCCACTTCAGGTGTTTCACATCATCTATGTGAACTCTGTGTGAATGCCATATATCTCCAGTTTATTTAATAAAATTGAGTGGTCTACATAATCAAAGGCCTTTGACATATACATAAACAAAGCGAATGACGGCTGTCTAGCATCTACTGTAGGATAAATCATACTCAAAAAATCATATATAGCTAAATTTATGGACATATTCTTTCTAAAGCCTTTTTGTTTGTCGGAAAAGATGCAGTTTTTATCGAAATAGTTATAGAGGGTGCTATAAATAGCCTTTTCAAATATTTTAGAAAATATAGGGACAAGGGCAATCGGCCTATAATTTTTCTTCCGCGATTTCTCGTACCTGACCTGAAAGAGAAAACAAAAGTGTGTAAATAAATACTATAAAATTTAATTTAAAGTAAAGTAACGTAATATTTAATTACGTTTAGCTAGCGTTACCACTTGCTTGAATTGTTAGTCATTTATAACATATCCAAATTCAGTCTGCCATATCATCGTTATCTATTACATTGTCTATTACATTATTCTCGGCATCATTATCAGTATCATTATCGATTTCCGAAGAGTCGACATGGATCCACGGTCGTATTCGGTCAGCGGCTATCGTAGTATTTCACATTTTCTTCATTCCCTCAAACCCTGCGATTCGTGCAACTCTATAGCGATCGTTACCTAGTATTTTTACGATTCTAAAGAGACCTTCGTATGAGGGCATTAGTTTTGTCAAAGTCAATTCATTTATTTCAACTAGACCATTAACGGCACTTTTGAACGTCAAAAAATTTTAAAATAAAAATATTATAGTGACTCTAGTTGTCCATTCGCAAAAAGTAGATTCTTATGGAGAAGAACGGACAAGAAACTCCATAGTTACTCTTTTCAAATATGTATAAGTTTTACAATATTTTGTATACATTAGCCAATTGGTTATATGTGAGGACGATGCACCCGAATAAAACTAAGTACTATACTATTAACAGGTACAACAAAGAAACTACAGCAGAGGTAAAATTAATAAATTTGCTAGTCAGGGACATAGTACTCACATATTTACAATTTTTTAATCCTTTTTTTTATACAATTACCAACAATGAATCAGTGTGTGTTAAATTAACTATAAAAGACCAGTAACTACACCTGTATACATAGCAGATAGATCACACATACAGACCGACAAGTTTGTCTTTGTCTACTACACCCAATATTGTCCTATGGAGCAGGACCAGCATGTTTCCAAGCATTCTTATCTTGAATATAATCATCTAGCTTGTAGTATGCTTGTTTACAAAGCGTGCTTTTAACATAGGTTTTAAATTTCTTTTCATTTAATTCTAATATGTCACAAGGTATTTTGTTGTAACATTTAACACTGTACCCCATGAAAGATGTACGTACTTTAGCTAATCTATATAATGGTTGATCTAATTTATTTCTATTTCTAGTATTAAAATTATGTCTATCACTAATTTTGCTAAAGAGACGTCGATTTTTCCTCACATACATAATATTTTCATATATGAATTGACAAGGGACTGTCATAATATTAATCTTTTTAAAAAGTTCCCTAAGAGAATCGCGGTGACCAAGCTTATAAATGGCTCTGATAGCACGTTTTTGCAAAATAAATATGGATTCCATATCAGCAGCCCGACCCCACAGCAGAATACCGTACGACATAATGCTATGAAAATAACTAAAATAGACCAAACGCGCGGTTTCTACATCTGTTAACTCTCTTATCTTTCTAATGGCATAAGCGGCTGAGCTAAGCCGCCCCGCAAGAGATATTATGTGAGGTCCCCATTGCAATTTCTCGTACTTGTACTCTTCCCATCATTTTGGAATGCAACTTTGGTAATTTTAACTAAGTCACCGTTTTTATAAATACGCGCAGGTCGTCTTCCTTGGTCGTAATATCGTTTTCGTTTTTTCATTTATCATTTATTCGTACAGCAAAAACTTATTTTTCCAAAACTTATTTGTACGTCTAAACTTATTCGTACAGCAAAACTTATGTTTGCCAAAACTTATTTGTACGTAAAGCTAAACGTGTTATTATCAAAACTTATGGATTATTTGTTAAAAATAAACTTATAAATTCTTTCAGTATATTTTCTACTACAATCTGTTCGGTACAACAGTAGACCACTCGCTACCATCGACCGCTTCAGTCTGAGTGTCCCGATTTTGTTCGAGCCGCCGAGATCTCCTGCCCAGTGTGGCCAGTGCAACCCGTTTTCTCTCCCGATTTTATTTTAATACTTATTTTCATCGCCAGTACGGCCAGTTTACTGCATTTTTCAAGGGCTTTCGATGCTATTAATACCAATCTTCTTCTATCTAAGCTAGCATACTACGGCTTTGACCGAGACGCTGTGGATTGGTTTAAAAGCTACTTAACTGACAGGCACCAGCATGTACAGATCCAGAGAGAAGATGGTTCTACTATGTCATCCCCTCCACTCCACGTCACTAGAGGAGTCCCACAGGGATCGATTTTGTGCCCATTGCTATACATCCTCTATTGTGCTGATGTTGTTGCATCCTTTGTTAATTGTAAATATCACATGTATGCTGATGATATCCAACTGTACATGTCTTTCAAAGGGGAGGATACGGCATTGGCGGCGCAGAGGGTAAATGAGGATCTAGAACGTGTAGTAACCTGGTTTGAAGCTAACTCTTTGGTTCTGAACCCTTTGAAGTCTAAGTTCATGGTGCTGGGTACAAAAAAACAAGTTGCTTCAATTTTATCGGCCAAACCAGAAATTGTAATGAAAGGGGAAAAAATTGCGCGTGTAGAACAGGCATGTAGTCTCGGGCTAATCCTGGATCCAGAGCTGCGGTTTGAGGCTCATATAAAAATATACTAAGAAACTGTTTCTATAGGCTCAAGGTGTTATATGGCATACGTAACTTTCTTAGTGTACCACTCAGGAAACAACTCATAGAGAGTTTGGTTCTCTCTAAACTTAATTATTGTGACACAGTCTATGGGCCCTGCCTCCTTGCTAGAACAGATAGGCTAATTCAACGTATTCAAAATGCCTGTGTTCGTTTTTGTGTTCATGTTCCTCGTAGGCATCATGTGACTCCATACATAAATAAACTCAACATTTAAAAAAAAACTTTTTACAAAAAAATACAACCGACTTTTACACAAAAAATAAAAAAAGTGCAAAATAACTTTAATTTCGGAACTCGGTATTTGTGGTTGCTTTTTCGTTTTTTGAACACCGACTTCCGAAATTAAAGTTATTTTGCACTTTTTTTATTTTTTGTGTAAAAGTCGGTTGTATTTTTTTGTAAAAAGTTTTTTATTTTTCACTTTTTAGTGGTACCTACATCCCCTCCCCTCCCCCACCTAAACGAACCAATCACATTGGTGTAAAAAAAAACGTACTGCTCCTTTGCAGAGTAAACTAAGAGGTCGTCAATTTAGATAATGTAGATATTTTTTTTTAGATATTTCGTAAATCGCTTGGTCGATTTCGATAAAATTTTCATGGGACCATTTGGGAAGTATACCCTTTCCAACAAAAAAAGAATTTTTCAAATCGGTTGACAAGCGACGGAGTTATGCGCGAACAAACAATAAAAAAAAACATACAAACATCCGAATTGAGAACCTCCTCCTTTTTTAGAAGTCGGTTAAAAATGACTGCTAGGCGAAGACTTCATTTAGCAAGTTTAATGTTTGGCATTGTAACTACCCATAAGCCGCACTATTTATATGAAAAGCTCACCTGGAGACAACATAATTACAAGTATGGTCTTCGATCTATGGTTGGCCCTCTAAGGGCACTGCGACACAAAACCGCTGCTTTCAGGGGCAGTTTCAGGTTGGCTGCCACGCACTGCTGGAACGATCTCCCACCACCAATGCCAGACCTAAAAACAATACAGTCCTTTAAATATCATTATAAGAAGCTACTACTTCAAGCGCAATTCACACTACATTGAATTCTCAACACCATGCTTCACTCAGTACTGTAAATGTTTATTTTAATTACCTCATGGGACATGGCCTTCAGTCCTTGGCTGGGGACATCTGCAGTGCTGTGGCATGGCCACCCTCCTGGACGATATATTTGATTGTTTTTGACTGATACCTAGAATATTTTAGTAATTGTATTTATAATTATAATTTAATATAAATTGACAACCTATTAATTCATTAAGCAAGCTACATACACACTATTACTTTATTATTATTACACTTTGTTTACTTGACTTTGACCAACCATTTTATAGATTAGCTAAAGTACATACATCTTTTATGGGGTATTGTGTTAAATGTTACAACAAAATACCTTGTAACATATTAGAATTAAATGAAAGAAAATTTAAAACTTTTATTAAAACCACCCTTTGTAAACAAGCATATTACAAATTAGAAGATTACATTCAGGATAAGAATGCTTGGAAACATGCTGGTCTTGCTCCATAGGGCAATCAAGGGTGTAGACAAAATCAAACTGGTTGATAATTTATAGTGAATTATATTTATGAATGCATTTTTTTGTGTCCTGTACTTTTTTTTTCTTTTTATTATTTCAATATTTGTAAATATGTGAGTACCATGGGCATGAGATATTTAGAAGTTTACCTCTGCTGGTAATACTTTGCTCTATAACTAGTATACTTGGTGCATCGTCCTCACATATATGAAGTATTTATTGTATTACCAAATATTGTAAAACATTGATTTGAAAAGAGTAACTATGGAGTTTCTTGTCCGTTCTTCTCCATAAGAATCTACCTTTGCGAATGGACGCTAGAGTCACTTAATTTATGATAATTTTTATTGATGACGTTCAAAAGTGCCGTTAATGGCCTAATTGAAATAAACGTTTTGAGTTTGAGTTTGAGTTTTGTAATTGTAATTTCAACTAATCTGACATCTATTAATTTTATTCAGTCTACATATACACTATTACTTTAATAATACTACTATTATATTAAAATTGTACTTAAATTGTACCTCCAATAATCAAAGTTGAATTAAATCATAAAATTGAATTAAATCACCTTACACCAAATAACGAAAAGTTGACACAATAAAATATTATGTTGCTAAGTTGTAAGTATTGTTTTTAAGTAGGAGGTCAAAGTAATTTTCCCTCGTTGTAATAAATCATTTAATTTTATTATATGATATTATTTAAAGGGTTACAAATTGACAAATATCGATTGTAACGAATTTTTTGCCAAAATCCCTATAGTTGTATCACTTTGCACAAAATTATCTCCGAAACTATAGCAGATAGAAGAACGTGAGTTAGACCAAAAAAGACGTATTGTTTTTTTTTTGATAATGCTCATGTGAAAATCACGAAAAGGGTACAACTCGAGTTATATCACTTATCACAGGAGGCACAGATATGATGTAGAATCGAGCAGACGGAGTTCAGTATTCGAAAACAATTAGGCCATTTCCAGTTTAATGGCTGTTCTCTGGGCATAAATTTCTTGAACGTATCGGCATAACTAAGAAACAAGTTGTCAGTAACGTCGAATTCCTTATTTTTATTAGAATTTGACGGGTCTGTTGGTCTAGTGGTTAGTGGCCCTGACTGCTAAGCCGGAGGTCGTGGGTTCGATTCCCGCCCAGGACAAACTTTGTGTGATGAGCATGATTGTTTGTTCTGTGTCTGGGTGTGATTTATCTATAATATGTATGTATTTATAAATTACATAAGTATGTATATCAGTTGTCTGGTTACCATAACACAAGCTCTGCTTAGCTTGGGATCAGATAGCCGTGTGTGAGTTGTCCCAAGATATATATTAGATATATATATTATTATTATTATTAATTTATAAACTGTATCACTCTCCCTACATCATCATCACCTCCTGGATGTTCTCTTGACCTTATATTCTTTCGAGATGAAATGCTTGATGATGACGGGATAGCTTGTGATGACGACGGAGTGGGTTGCTATTTTGACGAGGTAGCTTGCATTGTTGGCCGGGAAATTATGGACTATTTCACTCCAATAATATGAATAAACATTTTCTTTGTTTAATTTAGCGTTAAAAATTTCATCTACAATAGCAAAATGCAAAAAAATAAATAACTAACTACTAAAATACGCTGACTGGTCTGGAAGCTTGGGTAGTTTTAACGATATCATCTTCCTCTTGGAGTATTTTATAAAACGTTTTATACTTTAATCTGTGAATTCTTTATTAGTCATAAGTTCATGTTGTTTTCTTGTATGACTTTCATGTTTATTTGTTCTTGCAGGGAAGTACATGAGCAGACGTCTGTTCTCGGGGAACCAAAACAAATGTAACATGTATTAAATATGTTGCGAAATATAGACTCGCCATAATTTTCGAATATTACTACTCGGCCGGGAGATATAATCTTTGTGTTTTTGAGCGACAATAGTGACTTTCTTTTCACTTAATTTTTTAAATGAAACATTCGACTGACACTCTCTTTGTCGCGTATTTTTGGGATCACCGATCATCCCCTTTCTTTTCTACTGGATGACTTCCACCACCTTTATAAAATCTACTCATCCCCCCCTTCCCCCATCTATCCCTTAATTATATCTTTTTTAACCAGAAGAGCATCCCAAAAACGTTTTTTGACCGTGATTTTCAGTAACATTTATTTATTATATCCCTTTCAACTATCATTACAGGTGTATAGCTAATGCGATAGCGCGGTCTTAAAATTAACTTATTTATAATAAAAGAATAAAGCAAGTAACCGGAAAAACCTAAAAATAATAAAATACCAAAACAAAAACATATAGCCTAGTCTAATCTACGTTTTTTTGCGAATTCTCTCAAAGGGCATGTAAATACATCGACCTTGATGTGAAGATCGTTAATAACCTGTATTGCGCGGGTCAATGGTGTTTTCGCGAGAAGGTTGGTCCTGGCACGGCCAACAGCGGCGGGCGGCGCCGCCGCCACACGTATCTGTCTGGTACACTTAGAGGCTGTAGCACTCCTGGGTTATGCTTAATGCCACGAAGTAACCTAACCAGACAAAAAAACAATCGTGACGTCCCGTCTTACTCTCAACTGGTAGTACCCAACCATACCTAGCACAAACAGAGTAGGGTACATCAAAGGGTAAAATGGATATACCCCATAAAGTTTCTTGTACAAGTGGCGCGTGAACTTGTTCTGTACGCGTTCTAGCATTACCGAATACTTGACCTCATGCGGAGCCCATATGACCGCACTATGTTCCAGATGACTCCTGACTAGTGCATCTAGTGCGTCTTAAAACAAACCCCAAGTGTCTAAACGCCCTTTTACAGATCCTCGTAATATGATCGCGAAAGGAAAGTACAGGATTGACAGCAACCCTCAGATTCCGCACCTCTGTGACTCGTTGCATAGGCTCGGCGCCCAAGAAGTACTCGTGTACTAGAGGAGCACGCGCGCGCGTGAAACTCATTACCGAGCACTTCGAAACGTTGAAGGAAAGCTTGTTGTCCTGACTCCATTCCACTACCCTATCTATATCCTCCGGCAATCGTTCGCAATCGGATTCACTCTTAACCTCGAGCATCAAATTAAGGTTATCCGCAAATAATAAACAAGAGCCATGTTTAAAGACTTCCGGCAAATCGTTTATCATTATGATGAATTCGAGAGACCCCAAATTGCTGCCTTGGCTCACGCCAGACCAGGTGTAATATGGGTCGGATTTTTTTTACATGTTTAAAGACTATAGAAGATGTTCCAAGTATAATTTTAAGTTATAATTTTTACACCTAACATTTCCATAAGCATGTAATGTTTGACACATCCTTAGAATTTTTGTTAACAAAACAAATCAGCTGGCATTCTGGCTGTCTACAAATACTGTAAGTTTACAATTAAATGATAGCGCACATCAATGTGTTTGGCACATTATTCGCAGGCAGTTTCAGTGCTCCCTGATAATCATTAAAATTTTCTAATAAGTCAGATATTTCTAATAAAATACTACGTACTAATTTTCTTTATTTTCTATTTTTATAATTATAATTTTTGTGCTTATTGTAATAATTAACAGTAGCTAATTTTATCTCATCATTTCCTTCATATTTTATTTTCCCGGACAAAATCCGATTGACAGACCGACACCAACTGTAAATAATTATATTTAATGTTGTGTCGGTAAACATTTTATAAAGGTCGTCTTTGTGACTGGGACATTTAAAAACATTTGTGATTAGCAAGTCTGTTATGAAAGTTATATTTGATTTTAAAAATGATTTGGGCTTTGTATTTCTTAAAAGAAGTTTTCGGTTTTCTCGCTGGGATAGCAAAGCCATTTCTTTTTTTGGTACTCTTTGGCTGTAAAAAAAGAATTGTTTTTATTTGAAGTGTTGTCTAATAATTCACTCTTACAATTTTTGCAACCTTTGACAACTTTTTTTAGACATTTAGTCAAGACAAACTTCATTGTTGAAATGAATTGTATTTGTTTCTTCGGAAACATTAGGAGTAACATTCTTTTTTTTTTGTGTGTGTAAAATTAGGAGATTCAATTATTATGGTACTCGATATTATGACAGAATACTTTTATAACTGAACTTTGAACTTTTTTTTTTTTTATGCTGAACAAAATTTCGGGGTTTTGAACATTATGGTTACTGAAGTTTACAAACGTGCAAACGTGTTATGGATAATGATTTTCGGACAAACAATTTTATGTGAAGAAAGGGAGTACCCCTTCTAATTTGTCTTTTTGAGCTGAATAAAAAATTTGAGGGGTGATTGACATTTCATCAAAAATGAGGCTACACAGCCTATCTGGGATCAGTTTTTTGAGCTAAGTTTTATTTATTTTTTCAAAAATTATCCCAGGTGCTAATTTTATTTGGCTCAGTAATCGTTTCATAGCTTTGCATGAAGGGAGAGCAAAATATTTATATATAGCTTGTAGCACTTAGGGCTTTTTTTGTACAAAGACAAACTTAGGATTTTCTCCTCAATTGTAAACCGTCTTCCTTTTGGTTTATTTTTAGCTTGTTGCTGCATATGTACAAACAACTGAGCTGGTTTAGTGAACACTAGCTGTCCGCACAACTTCGTTTGTGTCACATTTTTCATGACTGCTCCGCTCCTATTGGTCTAAGCGTGATGATATATAGCCTATAGCCTTCCTCGATAAATGGGCTATCTAACACTGAAAGATTTTTTCAAATCGGACCAGTAGTTCCTGAGATTAGCGCGTTCAAACAAACAAACTCTTCAGCTTTATAATATTAGTATAATAGTATAGATTCATGATGAACAGATGAACATTCACTGCAATCACAACACAACACGAAATAGCGTCTCTAGCGCGTAGTACAACACAAAGTTTCTGGATAATTATCTTGGTACCAAAATGGAGGAGTCATTTCGACTCGACATTTATAACGAAGACGTTATCTCAGAAACTAGGATATACACATAAAACAACCGCAAAAAATAGTCAAGCGTGTACGCAGGCTATGGCGACCATTTTAAGTGTGTCAATGACATTAGATTCCGATGTTGAGACGAGTGAATATAAAGGCAGTGTTGCTATTATTTCCATTATTATAGTAAATTATTATATTATAATAGATAAACATAATTAATTGATTATACATATGAAGAGTTGAATATATTTGAACTAATGTGAAATTAGTTGTGTTAGTTGTGTTTAGAATATGTTTCAGTGTTCAGGAATAAAGATAGCGCTGCTTCATTTATCGCCAAGCTTAATGTAGGCAACTGTCCCCCCCCCCTGCTGAACTGTGGAACAGAGATTTATAAATCCTTTTGATAAGAAGATTTAAATCACTCTTTTAAATCTTTAAATCCCAAATAACTCCCATCTACTAAATAGCTCACTAACTCACTGTACGAGGCCTGTTGGGAGGCCAAATAAAGACTTCCAACGATGTTTTTATAACAATTATATCAAATAGAAATTACATATCCGCGTTCATTCTTTAGACTTAGATGAACGTAGAATGCTAATTGCACACACACTTTTTACATGGTAAAGTAAAGATGTCTGCTGTCTTGATTGTGCGTCGTTGTCTATTTCGCCGTGTCATCGCCGCGCTGTGTTCCTTCCGGTGTTGCCACTTTTCGGGTGCGTTCCAAGTACGCGCATGAAACATTTCAACTCTTGATCCACGGGTAGGGGGCACAATTTATTGACAGCCCGTTTGATGGTGCCGTTAGCGGTATGGATTTCCGCTACTCTACATATACCGTCAGCTCCGGGGTATAATTTTGTGACTCGGCCCATACGCCATTGAAGCGGCATCAAGTTGTCTTCTTTAAGTATGATTAGGTCTCCGATCTTGATAGGTTCGGATCCTGTTTTCCATTTTCCTCTATTTTGTAGCTCCGCCATATATTCCTCCTTTTCCAGTACTGCTGTTGTAGTTGCTCAATCAGCTGGTATCTCGTGGGTCTGGATGTCTTTGTCGGTTTTGATGGTAAAGATATCAGCGGGCGTCCGATAAGGAAGTTCCCAGGGGTTAAAGGATTGGTGTCAGAGGGGTCCGAGGAGAGGGGGGAAAGGGGTCGTGAGTTGAGGATAGCCTCTATTAGGGTGAAGACCATCGCTAGTTCTCCAAACGTAAGCGAAGTATTGCCAACTACACGTTTTAAGTGAAATGTCTCGGATTTTACACCGGCTTCCCAAATTCCACCAAAATGTGGAGAGTACGCGGGAATGAAATGAAATTGAATAACCTCATTGGCTGCATAATTTGAGACTGCCTGACCGCTGGATCGCAGAACCTTGCCCAACTCATTGTTGGCGCCAACAAAATTTCTGCCACTTTCGCAATATATGGCGTAAGGCTTGCCGCGACGCGACACGAACCTGCGCAGGCAGGATAAGAAAGCTTCGGTGGTGAGATCGCTTACAACCTCTAAATGCAGAGCCCTAGTCACTAAACATACAAAAACGCATAAATATGCTTTGGTGATATGGCTACCTCGTCTCTTTTTTGAGGAAATCATGAAAGGTCCCGCGAAGTCAATACCGCACGGTTAAAGGGAAAGTCTGGATTGACTCTTACTCTCGGCAAGTCGCCCATTAAAGGTTGTGCAGTCTGACCCTTCATTCGCGTACAATATTGCTCATCAATAGAATAATTATTAGAACCTGTAAGTAATTCTTCTACCTCCCAGAATTTTTAAAGAGAATTATTGATATCTTGAAGTGACACCAACTTATCATTTTTTACTAAATTACAATGTGTGTTATAACTAAAACAAGATTCAGCAGTGGGCCCGGAAACTAGCCATCCTAACTGACTTTCTTGTAATATGGGCTTATCTACTCCTAAGACTATTCTATTAACAATATCAAAAAAGTGGTCTGCTCCAAGCAAGATGTCTATCTCGGCAGGCTCATAAAACAAGGGGTCTGCCAGAACTACCCCATTTGGCAATCCCAAACGCTCAGCCATTACTTGAACGCTGGGTAGTGTTCCTGTAATCTTTGGAATCACTAGGCAATTAACAGTTTTGTTAAATGAACTAATTCTAGACTTTAACACTATTTTGCAGCATTCTATTACTCTACATGCTGCATTATTTATAACACTAATACTAAAAGAACTTATTTGTTTTGCATGTAGACCTAGCCTTTCTTTTAGGTTTTTTGTTATAAATGAAGACTGGCTTCCAATGTCCAACAGCGCTCGCGCAAGGTGAGTACTATCATTACGTGTATTAATTACTTCTACTTGAGCCGTACATAATAACACTTGACCTGATGAGTGAGCTGACAAACTAACAGGAATAGTTGATGGCTGAAGTGTATCTGTTCCTATGCAACATTGAATTATGCCTTTCCTTACAGGTACGACAAGAACTGTTCAATGTGCAATCTGAATTGTTGTGACCGCTACGAAGACAGTTGGTACACAGCTTATGCTTAGCCACTTCAGACAACTTATCTGCCAAACTCATAGCCTTAAAAGGACACTGATGTACATAATGTGATTTGTTACAGATAAATAGTGTCTTTTTTTGCAATTTAACAGAGTTATTTATATTGCTACAACCGGAATGTACAGATTCACAATTATTATTATCTTTATTATTAGATGAACTCAAGCTTAATAATTCTTGTGTAAAAGTAATCATGGCAAAGAATTCCCTTTCTGTAGTATCACGTTCTGACATTTGTTCATCTACATTATGAGCAATATCTTATTTATTTATTTATTTACAACGCCTTAAACTATCATAACAGGTTTTACCCTAATGCGACAGATAGGAACTTAAACTAAATTAAACTATACATGCAACCAAATTAGAAAATATTAATATACACAAATAAAGTTAAAATTAGATATTACTTCGTCTGTAACTTAATATATAAAGTAATACCCTTGCGAATTCACCAAAACAACATGTAAACACATCAATCTGAGTTTGGAGATCGTTGATGGTACGAATAGCTCTGGTAAGAGGTGCCTTGGCAAGTAGGTTAGTTCTGGCTGTAGGTACCAGTAGCAGTGGCGGGCTGCGACGCCGCCACACGTAGCGGTCCGGCACACACAGACTCAAGCGCTGCAATACTCCCGGGTGACTCTCCACTCCACGAAGCACCTTCACCAAGTAGGCGACCAGTGTAAATAAACAAAGTGGGATACATCATTGGGTAAAACGGATATACCCCATATAATTTCCGGTACAAATGGCGCGTGAACTTATTCTGAACGCGCTCTAACATTACAGAGTACTTAGCTTCATGTGGAGCCCATATGACCGCACTATGTTCCAGATGACTCCTGACAGTGCATCATACAGGACCCTAACTGATGTGATGTTTGTGAAGCTTTGTGTCTGTCTCAGAACAAATCCTAAGTTTCTATACGCCTTCTTACAGATTTTGGTTACATGCTCACGGAATGTCAGATCGGGAGTCATGAAAACACCCAAGTCTCGCACCTCCGTGACTCGTTGCAGTGGCGCCGCGTCCACTACGTACTCATAGAGCACAGGTGCACGAGCACGGGTGAAACTCATCAACGAGCACTTGGATACGTTGAAGTACAGCCTGTTTTCATGGCTCCATTGTACTATTCGATCGATGTCTTCCTGTAGGCGCCTGCAATCAGACTCGGACCTAATCTCAAGCAGCAACTTGAAGTCATCAGCAAATAATAAACAGGCGCCATGCCTTACGACTTCCGGCAAATTGTTTATCATAATAATGAACTCTAGAGGCCCCAAGTTGGTGCCCTGACTTACACCCGACCAAGTGTAATATAAGTCAGATTCACATCCGTTGCAGTCAACATACTGCTATCTGCCCTGCATATAACTGGCGAAAAACTGCAAAACTAGATGCTGGGTGCATCCTGCCTCCGCTAGCTTCCGCAGCAAGATGTCATTATCGGCGGTGTCAAATGCTTTTCTAAAGTCAAAATAAGCTACGTCCACCTGCACCCCAGCATCTACCTTGTAACTGTGTGAGTCGCAAAGAAAGTTCCCTCACTTCTAATTGAGTAAGGCTAGAGGCTTTATCCTCGATTTGGTATTTACTAATGAATCGTTTAAACATTGTTAATCTACTCCGTATTCCGCCACGTCTGCGTATCAGTGATTTAAAGTTCTCATTGTCCTCCACAAAAGGAGAGGTAACCGTGTCATCCGTCATATTGAGTGAATAAAACCCTACAATAGCGGTACAAACGAACCAAAAAACAATGAGTTGTGCAAACTAGCCGATGGTAGATACTTAATAATTAAAGAAATGTGCAAGCCAACCAGTGTTACGATCCAGCAGACAATATGAACAACTGCGGCAAATCGCTTTGAAATAACAATGAAACGAAAATTTTAATTGTTCGTAGGTATTAGGATACCTAGGACTTGACAATTACTTAGGTCGTAAAAAATAGAATTACATGCCACGTGCAGCTTGTTTGAGCGAATAAGCTAAGCCTAGTTAACGTGTAATTGTTGGTAATGCCTTCGAAAGGTACAGTATAGTACTGGATAGATCTCTCAGACAGAGAAATAACCTAAATAATGATTGAGTATTGAGATTACTTCAATAGCAGTGAGCTGCGACAGAATAGACGCTAACCCATGCACGTGCTCTTATACAAAAGTAAATTCAAGATTAAGCCATGCTCACTGTAGATACAGTTTAGTACCGAATAGTGGCTTTTAAGGCTGAAAATTATAATTAATAACTATGCCAAACAGACATGAGACATGGGTACCTAAAGGTGCTTACACGCCGACGAAGACGTCTACACCAAATAGGGAAGGGGAGGAACATAAAAAAGGATTTGGTATTTTTTTTTAAATTTTTTTAGGTAATTAAGAAAAATAAGCGGCCTCAAAGAGTAGCTAATTCAGAGGTTAGTTTGTTCACTGTTTGCAAACTTCTTTTTGCCGAAAGTATGCTTGTTTGCTTCGGCAAACACAGTTGTGTTTTTTCTTTTTACAGACTTCAAGACTACGGCCGAAACAATAACTCTGTTGGAAACGTAGAGGAAAACATAGTATCACAAAACGATTCGGTGTATAGTGTTGAGTGGCCTTCTGACAGTTTGTACAGCAGTGTAACGACTAAATCTGGATCACCAGACTTGGATATCGTGAATACCACTTACTTTTTAGAAGTGTACGCAGTCAATGTGGGAATGACTGAGTATGCTGCAGTACCTAGTAACTGCTTTTTTTATAAAGGATGAGTACACTCTGAAAACACAAAATCCTTGTCATACTTTGTGAATATTGCCTTTGAGACAGATGGAAAAGTTGTTCAGTCCATGTCCATTTCCTTAAGATTTTCGATTCGAAACGTGTGAAGTCCGCACATGTACCACTATTGTACATAAAGTTTAATAAATAAACAAATAATGTATTATTTACTATTCTTCTCATGTACTGACAAATTGGCAATGTTAGTTAAGTTCTCTTCACATTTGCATAAGGAACATTGCTGTGAAACATCTTTATTCCAATTTCTACTTCTTCATAAGTTTCTTCTAAAGTCTGCAAATATTTTGTTCCAATAAATATTAATGCTTTAGGGAAATTTATTGCCACTATGGTGCAGCTTATGTTTTTTGAAGCTCTTGGGATATTATAAATTAAGAATATCTGGCATTTACTGAAAAAATGTTCTTCATGTTGAGTTTCCTCTGTATCTAAAGAAAGTGTGGCAGTTTCCAGTTTCATTTTTTGACGTTGATGAGTTATTTCTGCACGTTATTTCCTTTTTCTCTTCACTGTCTTGGTTCCAAGAAAACAGACTACGTACAATTTTTGGCTTTCATTTAGGACTAGATGAAAATTTGTGAAAAGAAGTGTAACGTTTTTCCCTCACAGATAAATAAAAGAGGAAATATGACGTACAATTATATTATTATAAAAATGTCTTAGAACTAAACTTACTACTAACACTCGTTCACCTAACCACCACCTATCTAACGCTCTCAGTAATGGTCAAAACACTGAAAAGTTACTTGTTTAGGCCTCTGGGCTCATGCCAGAGAAGCCAGGCAGTAGGTCCGAAGCTGATGCTGGTGCAGCGCCGGCTGGCAACCTCAGTTGTCGCACAGCGCGAGGCCCCCCAGTAAGGCCTGCACGCGGGCTCCAGCGCTCCCGCGGAGAGAACTTCGGAGACGGTTCTCAGTTGAACCCCGTCGTTATCCTCGGAGATGGTTCACCATGGAACTCCGGCGTAATACTTGTAGATGGTTCTCAGTTGAACCCTGTCGTCACACTGCCGAATCCTGGCTCCTCAGCCCTTTATATAGCCAAGACTCACGTTCTATAATTCATATTTCAAAACGTATGTTTTCTTCCGGAACAATTCAAAATTCAATTCAGTTAGAATGCCAGTGAGGTTTATAGCCAGTATTCCGTTTACAAATAATCTAAGTGAGAGCGTTCATAAGAATTTTAGAAATACAGTTTATAACATAGCTATACAGAAGGAAAACAGAATATAGCTTAACATCTTATATTAATCTATTAAACACAAATATAAAGTGAATTTTAGTATTTACAAACAGTTAAACATTTTTAGTAAAGCTATAGAGCAATTACATAAAGAAAAATATTACAGTTTGACAACTCTGACATAAAATGTCACAACAAGAAAATAAATATTAAAAATATTAAAAAGGTGATTTTATATTCAGTGAAATCGTTTAGAATCAACGCTTAAAGCATTCAATAAACAATTCCACTACTAATACAAGCACTTCATTAATTTCAGTATATGTAACTGAAGATAATCTAAAAAGTCAAACCGTGAACATAATGAGATGTTACAATGGATAAAAGCATAAAATACCTAAAACGTAAGTGTTTAATAGTACAATATGATAGTATCTGCAGTATTTAAAGTACAGATACTATATTTCCCCATCGACCCCGAGAAAATTTTTGGTCTAGAACAAAAATTTTGTAAGGTTAAAGTTTAACAACATTCACTTAACTTACATACCTCATTCAATCACACAGACATCTTACGAAGTTAGGTCAGGTAGGATTCACATTCAATGATCACTACTCGACCTGTTAGTACATAACAGTAGGCTTATTTTCGGAGTCTGTTAGCCGCTCGCGTCGAAAACCCAAAAATATGAAAAAGTTTTAGCAAAGACTTATTTTTACGGAGTTGCCAGTCGCTCCGATCAACCTTTCAGTTGATATACTAACTTGGAGAGTTAGTACATTAGAAGGTTAGGTAATAATACCTAAAAGCACTTCTTAATAGTGTATAAAACAAGAGTTATACTAACTTGGAAAGCTAGTAAATTAGAAGGTTAGGTAATAATACCTAAAAGCACTTCTTAATAGTGTATAAAACAAGAGTTATACTAACTTGGAGAGTTAGTAAATTAGAAGGTTCGGTAATAATACCTGAAAGCACTTCTCAGTTGTATCTGACTACTTCAGATAAACTGTTAAAATTAGGAAGAGCCTCCTGAATGGTTTAAGAACCAGATGAAAGAATGACAAAAAAAACTAATAGAGTTCATATAAGCGAAAACAACTCTATAGTTAGAAGAAGGGAAAAGATAGATATGAGTCATGAGTCAAATATACTAAGGATGACTTTATTTACATAATTATATACATTATATTTTAAAATCTTTAATGTGCCATTTAGCTTGATTGCCATTAGGATCTTCTAGTACATAAACTAATGGGGATTGCTTTTGTAACACCTTACACTTTATATATTTCGGAGCTAGTTTTGCGCTGAAATAAGTTCCAGCCTGACTAATTACATAGTTTCTTCGCCAGACTGTATCACCAACGTTATATTCTTTAAAAGAATGACGTTCATTGTAGTGAGAAGAGTTACGAGTATGAGCAATATAGAGGGCTGTCTGTACTTTATCAAAAGTTGCAGACAATAAAGCTATGTTAGAAGCATAGATATCTCTAGGTAGAAAAACAATTTCATCTAGGTTAGAAGTTGGCGTATAAAGTGAGCCAGAAGCAACCGTTTCACGACCAAAGACCAAAAAGTTAGGAGAGAAACCAGTGGTAGCATTAGTTGTGCTGTTCATTGCAAATTGTATTTTAGGAAGATAAATGTCCCAGGATCTATGGTCTTCACCTACCAAAGATGATAACGCTGTGATTATAGTACGATTGTACCTTTCAGTAGGATTAACCTGAGGACAATAGTGAGGAGAAAAGAATATATATGGAATTTTATATTTCTTAAGAAAGTTGTCAAATTCATGGGATCGGAATTGCGCTCCATTATCCATAATGATAGTCTGTGGTACACCATGAACAAGAAAAATAAAATTTTCTAAGTAAGATATTATGTTGGCACTAGTAGCCCGTTTTAGTGGAAAGATTAGGGAATATTTAGAAAAGCAACAGTTAACTACTAAAATAAATTGATTCCTACGCCTAGTCATAGGCAGAGGACCCATTATATCCAAAGATATTGTTTGAAAGGGCCTGGAGCAAATTTTTGGTTTACCCATAAGGCCAAAGGGAGAGTGATTAGCGTGTTTATAAGATAAGCAAGTATCACAGGAAGAAATTATTTTAGCGATGTCCTTAAACATACCTGGCCAGTAATATAAAAGTGATATTTTTTTGTAAGTATTAAAAATTCCAAGATGAGGTTGATCCAAAGACCCATGGTTATCTTTGACAAGGGATTGCCGGAGATCAGGATGAGGAACTTCTTTCCACATGAAATCTTCCGTTAACGCGTAGGGAGAATGAGTATAGCGCAATAGTTTATTTTCCCGAACAGTATAATTGGGATATTGATCAGGATTATTGCGACATTCCAGAAGTATTTTGTTATAGACTTCCAATGCTGAAGATTCAGGTTGGGAACCATGTGAGACAGGATTAACGCCAAGAGGTAATGATGTTAAATCGCGAGATAGTAAGCGTTCGTTCAGACATGCGGGAATCGTGCGTTTACGAATCGCGCGGTTTGAAACCGCAAAATTGTGATGCTATTCAGACACCGCGGTTAGTATGCGATTTTCGTGCGGGAATAGCGTCAGTTTCAAAATTGAGGTCGACGAAGAAGTGTGATGTGTTGCTGTGGTTGCTCCTTAAAATATTATTTTTTTCCAACATGTCTTCACAATCTCCAAATATCTCCACCAACTCTTGCCAGCTCGGTTCTTGATTATTTTATTTGAATAATCATCACACTGAATATCACATATTGCAGGTCTCTTCTGCACCTCATCAATAAATAGTTCAGTGTCGAAACGATCCATGGCGAACTCACGAACAGTGACGTGCTCACCGCGCGGTATCCGCAACGCAATTGAACGCGAAGTAAAGACTCCATTGTAATAGAAACGCGCGGGAGCAGCGCGATTCTATTTTCTGGCGGTTGGGTTGCGGTAACCGCGCGGCTTGATTAACCGCGCGGTTATGTCTGAACGATTACTAACTAACTCATATAAATAAGACCCGCGCGATTTCCATGCGATTCTATAATCGCGCGGTTCCCGCCGTGTCTGAACGAGCGCTAAGTCTGGGACTAGATTATCTTTACCTCGTTTGTGTTTTAAAGTAAAATTAAAAGTTGATAACCTAAGAGCCCACCGTGCTAGTCTACCAGAAGGGTTAGATAAAGTGCCGCGTGGTCTGTATAAACAGTAAATGGTTTACCATTATCAATGTAACAACGCCAATGTTCTAAAGCTGTTATTACCGCGAGGGTTTCTCTTTCCGTGGTTGAGTAATTACGCTCGTTTTTGCTTAGGGATTTGCTCATATAAGCTATGACTACCTCCTTTCCCTCTTTCTCTTGAGTTAACATACCTCCGATGCCAAAGTTAGAAGCATCGCAGTGCACAGAGAAAGGGAGTTCGTAGTCAGGACAAGCTAGTATGGGAGTAGTGACAAGAGCTTCTTTTAGTTTATTAAATGCTAAAGTAGCGTCTTTATCCCAAAATAATTTAGGGGCGTTTTTACCGGAAGAAGTTAGTTTATTAAGTGGTGCTACAATAGTGCTAAATTTGGGAATAAATCGACGAAACCAGCTACAAGTTCCAAGAAACTTCCTTACTTCTTTACGAGTAGTGGGAGTAGGAAATTCTAATATCGCTTTAATTTTAGCTGGATCTGATCGTAAACCATTTTCGTCTACAATATACCCCAAATATTTTAATTCATTTTTAAAAAAATTACTTTTATCGAAGTTAATAGTCAAATTGGCTAAAGTTAACTTCTCAAGGACTTTAAGTAGATAAGAGATATGCTCCTCAAATGACTCGGAGATGATAATAATGTCATCTAAGTAGCAAAAGACTTTATTATCAAATTCGGGAGTAAAAAGCATGTCCATTAGTCTTTGCTGAGTAGCTGGCGCATTAGTTAGTCCAAAGGGCATGATAACAAAGCGATACATGCCTCGACCAGGAACATAAAAAGCTGTTTTATCTTTATCTGATTCATCTTTCAACGGTATCTCCCAGAAAGCTTTAGCAATATCAATGCTAGAGAGAAATTTAGCATTCTTAAGGTTATCTAAAATTTCAGTAACGAATGGGAGGCTGTACGCGTCTCTACGAGTAACCGAATTTAGTTTACGACTATCCACACAGAAACGCCATTCGCCATTCTTTTTAGGTGTAATGATAGCCGGGGAAAGCCAAGGGCTTTCGCATTTTTCAATAACACCCCATTCTAACATTTTATCAACTTCTTTAATGAGAGCCTTTTGTTTTTCAGGAGAAAGTCGATAGCACCGTTGTTTAATTGGTGGAGTGTCACCAGTATCAATATATACTATTATTATTATTATATTAATATATAATATTATTTATTATACAATATATACTAATAAGATGAGTGCGGCCAAGTACACCTCTACTTTCAAACGATATAGCTTTAAAACGATTAATCATGTCATCAGCAATAGTTTTTTGCTCTGATGAGAGATAATCATAAGGGAGTACTTGTTTAGTAGTTTCAGTCACTACTGAACATCTAGTCACTGGTTTGAAAGCCGAAGAAAGTATGTGAGGGACAAGGTTAAACTTTTTCCAAAAATCAACTCCTAAAATAATAGAAGGAGATATATTTGGAAAAACAAAAGCTTCGATTAGATGAGTTTGATTATTGTAACTAATCGGAATATCAATTAAGCCAAGAGATTTACTTATATGTTTACTGGCAGTAGTAATAGTCATTGAGCGAGACTTGGATAACGTAAAGCCTAATTTCATAATTTCCAAGTGGGAATTATTACCTAGTATTGTAATAGAACTACCACTATCTAGTAAGCCGGAAAATACTTTGTTATTGATTGTAATATCAATAAAAGGACGGTTCAAATCTTTTTCATTATTGTATAATGAACTTATTTTATAACAAGAAAAGAATTTTTTTATGGTTTGTAACCAATCATGCCAGTCTGACTGATTAAAGTTTTTATTACCCAAGTCATTATTTAGTTTTTTGAGTTCTTAGTTTTTTTGCAGTTAGGACAATTGGTAGATTTAACATCTTTAAAGCCACATCTAAAACAAATGAGTGTTCTAGATTGTGAGCAATTAGTTAATGTATGGCCATTAGTGCGGCAACGTACACAATAAGCGTTACAGTCAAATTTACTGATTGTATTAACTTGACTTTTGTTGCTAAAACGATTATTAAAATTTGGTTTAGGAGGAAACGCATTAGTAGTTGAGGGCTTTGAAGTTAAGTCAGTAGATTTATAATTAAACTCAACAGTTAAAGGATTTTTAGTATTATGAGGCTCGCTGAAACGTTTCTCTTTGTCCAAAAATTCTTCATATTTTTGACAACAAGTAATTAGCGCGTGGATAGAGTTAATATTGCTATTTGCAATGTAAGGTGAGTAACAAGGTCGAATGTTACGGATTATAATTTGGAGTTTTTTAGATTCTGGTAGTTTTTCTGTAAGTCTGGAAAACATACCGGTTAGTATAGAAACAAAAATAACAATAGGCTCATCCTTGCCTTGAGTTCGACTATTAATGGCTTCCATTAATTTATAATCATAGTCAAAACCACCAAAATCTGTTAACAAAGCATCGCAAAGTTCATCCCACGATAACAAAGAGTTAATAATTCGAAGGCATGATTAAGCAATCTATCTTTCGAAATATTCCTAGAAATGCTAAATTCCTCGATCTTTTGAATAAAAGCACGCGGACAAGAGTTTCCGTCGTATTTAAAACGTCTTAATTCATTAAGAGAATTATTTGATATACAATTTACCGGTTGAGACTGTATATCAGGGAGCATTGTATGAAACATTGTCTCATTGGGGCTATTAGGAGTCGAAGAGGGACGAATGACTTCTATCGGTTGAAGGTCGGATTCTAAAGGTAGAGGGTTAAGTTCAATTGGTTGAGGGTTAGGCTCAATTGAATCTATTAATAAATTAAATTTTGATTCTAAGGCAAAAAATATTCCATTTAATTGAGAGAAGCGATTTTCCTCAGAGGGATCCGTATCAGTATCGATCCTATTTAATCTGAAGAAAACATGATTAAGATAAGTTCTAATTTTTTTATTAAATTTTTTGTTACCCTGTTCTAACAATAAAATTTTTGATTCGATATAATTTAGTGTAACGGTAAGTTCATCTAAGTCAGTCCTGACTGAGAGTACCGAATCAAGAATATCTTGAGATAAAGTAAGAGGTGCAAATTGTAAAATTTGCTTCTTGAGAAGCAAAACCGTATCCTTTGGTTCCTCCAATCTGATCTTGACTTCGTATTCAAGTTCAGCTTTATTTAAAAGCTCAAATTGAATAATCCTGGCCATATTTATAAGTAAATATTCAAGATACCAAAGATTAAAAGAGTGAGCAAAAAAAAAATCAAAAGTCAAAATCAAGAGGGAAAATCAATACAATATGTAAGTTAAGTTAGCATGAGTCACTCCCATAAAAAACCAAAGAGAGCAAAGAGGGAAGTGAGAGGGTATGATAATACTATAAGTCAACTGAGTAAGTTAAAGTCACTCCTATAAACACAAAGTCCTCCAATAAGTTAAATATTGTAAGAGGGAAGTGAGAGGGCATATAAAAAGTCGATTGAGTAAGTTACTCCCATAAGAAAACAAAAATCCTCTTAAAGAGCAAAAAAGAGGGAAGTGAGAGGGAATATCAGTTATAATAAAGAGGGTCAGTTTTAGTAAGTCACTCCTAGAATTGAGAGGGTTATGAGAGGATTCCAAGAGTACCTACTTACTAAAGAGAAAATATTTCATAAACCATTAACCTATCTAGGAAACTAACAAAAAAAAAAGAGTTTATGCCAAAATATTATACCAAAGATATAGATATACTAGATGAAGTATTTTTTTAGAATTTTGAAAAATTCGCTATGCTAGCTATAATTTTACGTGGGCGCCAAACTAACGTTTTTCCCTCACAGATAAATAAAAGAGGAAATATGACGTACAATTATATTATTATAAAAATGTCTTAGAACTAAACTTACTACTAACACTCGTTCACCTAACCACCACCTATCTAACGCTCTCAGTAATGGTCAAAACACTGAAAAGTTACTTGTTTAGGCCTCTGGGCTCATGCCAGAGAAGCCAGGCAGTAGGTCCGAAGCTGATGCTGGTGCAGCGCCGGCTGGCAACCTCAGTTGTCGCACAGCGCGAGGCCCCCCAGTAAGGCCTGCACGCGGGCTCCAGCGCTCCCGCGGAGAGAACTTCGGAGACGGTTCTCAGTTGAACCCCGTCGTTATCCTCGGAGATGGTTCACCATGGAACTCCGGCGTAATACTTGTAGATGGTTCTCAGTTGAACCCTGTCGTCACACTGCCGAATCCTGGCTCCTCAGCCCTTTATATAGCCAAGACTCACGTTCTATAATTCATATTTCAAAACGTATGTTTTCTTCCGGAACAATTCAAAATTCAATTCAGTTAGAATGCCAGTGAGGTTTATAGCCAGTATTCCGTTTACAAATAATCTAAGTGAGAGCGTTCATAAGAATTTTAGAAATACAGTTTATAACATAGCTATACAGAAGGAAAACAGAATATAGCTTAACATCTTATATTAATCTATTAAACACAAATATAAAGTGAATTTTAGTATTTACAAACAGCTAAACCTTTTTAGTAAAGCTATAGAGCAATTACATAAAGAAAAATATTACAGTTTGACAACTCTGACATAAAATGTCACAACAAGAAAATAAATATTAAAAATATTAAAAAGGTGATTTTATATTCAGTGAAATCGTTTAGAATCAACGCTTAAAGCATTCAATAAACAATTCCACTACTAATACAAGCACTTCATTAATTTCAGTATATGTAACTGAAGATAATCTAAAAAGTCAAACCGTGAACATAATGAGATGTTACAATGGATAAAAGCATAAAATACCTAAAACGTAAGTGTTTAATAGTACAATATGATAGTATCTGCAGTATTTAAAGTACAGATACTATAGAAGATTACAAGATATGAAAGTAACGTAAAAGTTACTCATATTTATTACTTACGATTTTCTGTATTTGATTCTTTGGGTAACACATAATACTCGGGGTTAAATGTTTTTAACCGACTTCTAAAAAAGGAGGAGGTTCTCAATTCGGATGTTTGTATTTTTTTTTTTTTATGTTTGTTCGCGCATAACTCCGTCGCTTGCCAACCGATTTGAAAAATTCTTTTTTTGTTGGAAAGGGTATACTTCCCAAATGGTCCCATGAAAATTTTATCGAAATCGAACAAGCGGTTTTTGAAAAATCAACAAAAATCTAAAAAAAATATCTACATTGTCTACATTGACGACCTTTTAGTTTACTCTGCATTGGAGCAGTGCATTTTTTTACACCAATGTAATTGGTTCGTTTAGGTAGGGGAGGGGAGGGGGTGTAGGTACCACTAAAAAGTGAAAAATAAAAAAACTTTTTACAAAAAAATACAACCGACTTCCACAAAAAATCAAAAAAGTACAAAATAACTTTAATTCGGAAGTCGGTGTTCAAAAAACGAAAAAGGAACCACAAACACCGAGTTCCGAATTAAAGTTATTTTGTACTTTTTTGATTTTTTGTGGAAGTCGGTTGTATTTTTTTGTAAAAAGTTTTTTTACAAACACGAGAATGTTTTGTCGGAGTATAACTTTATTCCTGCGAATCGCCACAAGCCACTTTTAGAATAGTTTTATCTTTTGGAAACATATGTCCTCCTTTTTTCCGAACAAAACAGAACTGCACAGCATTGCGGCATAGCTACTCCACATGATGATAGTTATTTATAATTAATAAACCAGATATTATTTATAATTAATTAGTGAGATCCATGATTCAAAACTTTGTTTCAGCGCCGATCTTATAAAGTCGCCTTTGACAGCTGTACCTTCGGACCTCAGTCAACAGTGGCGCCAACTGGTGAGCAAAAATTTGATAGTCCCCATTGGGCGACTTCTTTATCAAAATCCTCCCAGATGGATGCTAACGACGTAGACGGTAGATTAATTAGATTAGAAATCGATGTAGACGGTAGATTTGGTTCCGGCGGTACTGGCTCAGATTGCGGTTCCCCTGTTGCTCTGCCATCATTCTGTTTCAAGCCATTTAGGGCGTTTTCAAAACGTTGGTCGCTTTTGTAAGCTTTTCGTTTAAACCGTGGATCTAATATGGTTGCTTCAGTATACAATACATAAGATTCCTCGGTGCTGACGGCTCCTTGAGGCGCGCGTGGAACACAACGCGTCGTCGACTCAACCTGGTATCGGACGGCGAGCCACCCACGCTCACCGTCCCCAGGCATCAGCCACTGCGCAATAGCACAGCGGCCGACTTGTCTCTGGAGGAGGCCGAAATGGGACCATTACTGGCACTCCATTTCAGCCCCCTCCCTAGTACCGGGAGTCGCAGCACCCGCAGCAGAAGCGGCAGTGGCGGCGACGGAAGCCGCGGCGGCGGCAGAGGCGGCGGCGGCGGCGAACCTCTTGCCCCTGGTCGGAGCGGATGGCGCGCAGGCCCTGCCCCCAGCCCAGTGCTCGGCCGGCTTGCCAACAGCCGCACATGCAACGCAGTGCGGCGTGGCCTCGCACGAGCCAGCCTTATGACCGGGCTGACCACAGCGGAAACAGAGTCCGCTGCGGTCGACCTCCGAGGGGCACATAGCTCCCGTGTGGTTACCCACTTGGCAGCGGTAGCACCTCAGAGGTCTGGGTTCCAGCAGTTTTACCCGCGCAGACACCCATCCCACCAAGAGCCTTCGGCCCTCCGACACAGTTCTGGCCGCCGCCACGGGGCAGCTCACCACAAGGGTTTGCATGCCCGTGTTATCAGGACGGATGGTGCCCGCCTTGACAAGCTCGGCAGAGCACCCCCTAGTCCTGGCGACGGCGGCCACAACTTCCTCCTCCATCACGGAGTCATCCAGGCCCACTATGCGCATGTCGATGCGCTTAGTCGGCCTGGACACCCGGACCACGTCCGTGGGTAAGACCGCCCTCAGCCTTTCGGCCAGGGCATCCGCGAACGGGCCACTCTCCGCTCCGGTGAGCTCGAACTTCCGGGCACCGGTCAAGGTCCTCCTGACCCCGATGCCCCCGCTGATGCCCAGCTCTTGGAGGCTCACCGCCTCCTTCGCCCGCTTCAATACGGCGAGATAAGTCACGCCCCTCTGTTCCGCTTCCGGCTGCAGTGTTAACACTACAGCCGCGGACTTCGGGGCGCGAAGCCTCGCCGCAATGGCGTTGGCCTTCCGCCGCTGCTTCCTTGCCTTCTTCTTGGCCGCCTCTTTGGCCTTCCGCTTCTGGCCAGCAACCTGCCACTCGGCCTCGGCTGCAGGAGGGTCCGAGGGTGGGGGTGGGGGCGTCTGCGGCACCACTGGCGCTGCAGCCTTAGCCGCTCCTCCTTCAGCCTTCCTCCTACCCCTCTTCGCCGGGGCCGACTTGGTCGTCGCCGGCGTCGCAGCCGCCGGCGTCACAGGCGCCGGCGCGGCTCCCCCCTTTGCCTTCGCCTGGCCGGACGTTCCCGGTCTGGCAGCCACGGCAGCCGCGTACGAAGCCGCCTTCTGCTGCTGGCCCGAGGGCTTCTGAGTCGCCGCCGTTGGGGGCCGCCGGACCATGTCCTCCAGGGTGGAGAACTGCCTCCGGAAGGGAGCCAGCTCCTGCCGCACCAGGTTCCGCACCTGGCTCAGCACTAGGCTCTCCTCCAGCGCCGCCGGACTCAGCCCCCCCTGCGGCTCCTCGGAGGCCGCTCTGGCCATCCCCGCCAGGTCCCTCCGGAGCGACTCATTCTCCCGAACGAGTCGCTCCGTAAGAACCGCGAGGCGGGCGACCTTCGCCCGCAGCTCAGACGCCTCCTTTGCCTCTCTTGTCCCGCCGTTGGCCACCGCTGCCGCCAGAATGGAGGCTTTGGCCGCGCTTATGGCCTCCCGCTTCGAGGATTGTTTCCTCTTGAAGGCCACAGCGTGGATCGCGGCATCCACTACCTCCTCAAAACGAGCCCTCTGCTCCTCGGCGGCGGGAGGTTCCTCTCCTGGGGACTCCGAGTCGTCAGAGTTGAGAGGAGGCGGAAGAGTAGAGGGAGCCCCACGACCGCTCCCTCCAGGGCAACGCCCCTCCTCCACCAACCTCTCGGCCCGACGCCCCGCCCTCCGGGTAGAGGGAGCCAGCCCCCTCCCTGCCTCACTGCCCCTGCCCCGCCTAGCGGTGGGGATTTTGCGGGCGGAGGCGAACTCGCCCTCGGAGGACGACTCTTTGTCATCCTTCCGTCTGGGCCGCTTGCGGAAGAACTTTACGTTCTCCGCAGCAGCTTTCGTCTCCAGCATCATCTTTGGCATAATGTAGCAAGGTCGTACATTCTTAATTTGCCCAGTTAATATTCTGGGTTGGTTACCCCAATCAAGACAAGTTTTGGTTTTGGAAATTACAAAGGATTTGTTTTTCGGTCTGGATCATGAAGATTCTTATTGTTTCAGCGTTTAAACATCACTTTGAATAGCTGTTAGTGATTTTCAAAATTTAAGTGTCTTGGTGTAATATTTATCTTCATTGATCTTCTAGTCATTTTACCTGAGAAAGGGGAGATTTTAGAAATGCTCCGTCTAGTTCCGGTTGGTCCTCGACTGCAATGTTATGGAAGAGCGTTGGTGTCAATTGGCGTCCATTTACCCTTGAACCCGCTTAAGTGAAACTACAAATCTTATTTCATGTTTTGAAAAGGTAAGGATTTGTTCGTAATAGTGCTTGGAGGTGGTCTGTAGGCCCTCCCCTGGTTGTTAAAAGGATATTGTCGTGATCCCTGGATATTTATTACAGGATTCCAAGTTGCGCAAGCTCAGACAGCTTTCCAGCCAGCCGAGGATCTCGCAGTCAAGTGCTCTCTTCCTAAGCCAACCGTGAGTATTTCCCCGCTGACTATTTATCAGAGATGTGCCATAGGAAATTCACCATGTTATTCACATTATTAAATTATTGCTTAGGAAACGCAAAGAGCACCTGTTGTGGAGTTGATGGATGCCACGTGGGTAATCCCTATTCCTATTCTCACCACTCAGGCCAATGTTTGGCCTTCTAGTTGTCCAAGCTCCGTCACCTCATGGTGGTAAATTAGTTTTCCCTCTTATATTATTAGGCCTCCGTATTGTCGATTCCAGGAGAGGCACCTCGGGAGATTCGTCTCGCCGCCAGGATCTAGAGGAGCACCTGGGGCCTGGACGCGAGACCCGTTCCTCGAGTCCACTGGAAGCCTCTCACGGAGACGACTGTGCGGCTGGCGGACCCGTCAAGCGATAGCGCAGGCGGGACGGTTTTTTTTATTCCTAAGTCTACTTTTGATATTTATTTTCATACGGTTCCTGTAAGAACCAATTGGTTACCTTAGTCCGGTTTTCAACAGGGGAAACCGGCCCTTATCGAATTTAAATTGAGGATCTTGGATTCAACATTCCGCGTTCAACTAGAAGTATATTGGACACCTCCGTCGGCTCCGGGATCCGGGACTTTTCAAGTCCCTGGCGCCCATTTATCAGTTAGTATCTAGTATAATAACTGGAAGGAAGGTTCTTATTCTGACTTAATACTGAACTTGTAGAATTTAATCCTTCAAACGGAACAGTACCTGTGCTTATCTCTAGCTCCCCACGACCATAGCTCCTCCTACCGAAGTTTTAGCTGGCTGGCAATAGTAAGTTTGAGTGTATTTGAGTAAAATTATTTGATTATCAATATACATTGTTTACCACAGTTGTTGTGTCATTTCATTTTCACCACCAAACCACTAGAGGGTAATAAGAATAGGTAACAACACAAAAAAATAGAAAAAATAAGATCCAAGATCAGAACAGTCAATGCGTCAATCCCCCAAGGAAGCGTAATAGGATGCCCTCTATTTCTTATCTATATAAATGACCTACCGAAGGCAATAGGCGGGCCATGTGTTTTATTTGCTGATGACATCTCGTTACTGACCTCTTGCCAAAACCAAATAAGTATAAAAGACAAAGTTGACTCCCTTCTTTCTACAGCAATTAACTGGATGGAAAACCATAATCTGGAAATATAAACTACTCTAAAACTAAATTAACGGATTTTCCACCCCCATCAAAGAGCGCCATTAACATTAGATTATACCATAGATATAATAAACAAGGAGATATGCCCTGTAGCCGAAAATGTATCGGAACCTGTGTCTCCTGTTTTGCCCTACCACCCGGCAACTACTACGAATGCAGTTCAGTAAAAGCAATAGATACGCAGTCGCGCACACACCCGCATTTTTGAAATCGGACTGTACTACACAATCAATTATAAACCTTATCCTAATAAACACAGCGTATATTTACAGTACACCGTGCAACTTACTCACACAAAAACAACGCTGGGTATCGTTGTGCTGTGCAAAAGCAATTTATTTTACATATACGCTAGTGATTGACTTATCGATTCTGGCATTTATTACACACGCCATGCTGCCCATGTATAACAAATAAATAGCATGAATATGTTGACTATTTTAAGCAAAGGTCACTAATATATTATCTTAAACATGCCGATTACTATAATGCATTCGAAACTTTATCGAAAGTAAAATACAATTACTATAAAAAGTAAGGAAGTAGCACGAGGATAAGGCATACATACGATAATTCAAAGCCAAAAACACTTGAACGATTATTTACCAAAAATTTATTGCAATCTAAGAAAGTTTGGTACACTTTTGTAATATTTCATTCAACAATCGACATTGTTGTCGACAGTGTATCTGTACAATTACATCACTAACTCGCGGCAAGAAGCAGCGGCCGTACTATGCGATACATCGGCTTGCTAAAGTATCGTTTTGTGATTTTTACATTGCTCATCCAGTCACTTAGCGACAAACTTAGGTAGTGGTTAAGGAGCAGTGTATTCATTGTAATATGTTATTGTCGCTGTGACATTTGAAAACAAAAATAACATAGTATAAGCAAGAAATATTTTACGATTTGTTGTTTTTCATGATTTTAAAGACAAATATAGTAAAATACTTGTATTTTGATATGGTAAGTGATTCCATAATTAACAAAGTTTTGGTTTAGGCTTCGGTTTTTACAAGAAAACACTGAACAACACGGCATTCTTATATCTTATCACGCTCACGGTCGGAAGCGCACTAGTTCGCGGATTCGACCATTGCGTAAGACATGCTCGCCCAGACCATGTCGCGTGGACACCGACACGCCCCCTTGCCACTTCTCCTGTATTTTATATTTCTATGGATTATACGTTTAACAACATAAAATTAGAGCAAGTAAATGTTTATTCATAGACACGCATATCAACTGGAAGTCCCATATACAAAAAAATCGATCAAAACTTTCACAATTCTTATATGCCTTACGAGAAATAAAAAAAAACACAAATCAAAAAACCGCACTCGCCACCTACTATGCATATGCTCATGCATGGCTAAGCTACAATACCGTAGCTTAGCTACGGTATTATTCTATGGGGAAATAGCACAGATGCACCTACCATTTTTACTCTGCAAAAAAGCTCATCAGAATTATAGCAAATGTAAAGCAAACACAGTTGTAAACCACATTTTCAAGAACAAAAAATACTGACCGTAACTTGAGATATGCAATTTTGTCCGAAAACACCCAGAATTTTACAAAACTCGTGAAGAAATACAGACCAGATATACTTTTCGGCACAAAAATAGATTAAATTTACCAACATCCCGACTTAAAATGCATTCAACAGGCCTTTTTTACATGTCAATTAAAAATTAATGTATTTATTAGGAAGCTAAAACAATTTCTCATATCAAAGTGCTACTATACACTTAACGAATTTTTTGATGACAAACATACTTGCACATGACTAGATTAGTAAGATTTTTAATTCTTCATTTTATAAATTATTTTAGACAATATTATAAAAATCAACCATGTACGACTATTATTTGTTATTGCTTACTGTGTTTGACATTTGTATTTTTATTTATTTTGATTTGTTTATTTTGTAAATCGTATTTATTTGACATGCTATTATGATTTTAATTTTAAACTTTTAATTAATCATTTAAATTCCATGTATAAAAAGATTGAGAGAGAAAAGAAAAATGTTCTGGTGTATGTAATATTAAATTAAATTAAGTATCAAAAAATATATTGCTGTGCCCAAACAGGGTCTACAATGATGCATAGCTCTAAGCCTGTTTGTAAAAACTTACCAACATTGTAGATGCAAATAAATGAAATGAAATTGAAAAAGGAGGAGATTCTCAATTCGGATGTTGGTATTTTTGTGTCACGATTAGAATGGAAGGTGTTAAGCAGCTGTTAATGAGGTCACGATTTGGATGGGTGTGTTAAGCAATTGTTGGCAAGGTTGCGAAAAGGATGAGTGGAGTTAAGCAGCTGTTAGTGAGGTCACGATTTGGATGGGTGTGTTAAGCAACTGTTGGCAAGGTTGCGAAAAGTTATGAATGAAATGAAAGAAATGTAAGGAATACGATGAAAGTTCAATTGGTCAGCGCATACATATACATTTGTAACTTACGCGGAGACGAGAAACACAAAAACAGAACCTACCTAACTGATAGGTGAGAACGGCAATTGCCAGTCTAAAAATAATAAGGACCAATTACCACCAGCAAAGAAGAAAAATAATGAAGACGCGATACTCCTTCGGAAAAATACAGACTCGATGAAGACGAAGACATGTCAGTAGTTGCAGTTCCTAATCTTACAAGTATTTTTGAAATTCAAAATGGGCACTTAGAGTAAGTTACTGAAGATACAAATTATTTACCACCACCGCATTTACAACTTGATTTTACGGAGATGAGAAATGTTACACCTACTAGGATAACAAAAGATTTCAAGAACAAAAGATCAAAGAATTTCAATCGTAAATCTGTAAATAATAATGATTACTCGTCACCTGCAAATGAGAAATGTAGTAACTAATAAATACACGATATCCCTTGTAGAAGAACACAATCACTTTAGTTTACAACTGGAAGAGGATAGATTCGTGGATGATGAAGAAATGCCGACAGCAGTTACTTATTTTGAAAATATTCCTCAAACACCAAATTTTCAACCGGATGAAGTAACTGAAGATGATATTAATGTACCTCTACCTGCAAAGAAGAAACGTATCCAAGATCCTGGAGTTTGACTAAAAGTTAGCAAAGAGAAACATCCAATGGGCGCTGCTTTTCAAGATAAATGCATAAGAAAGTGTACTGTAAATATTACTGAAGAACAAAGACAAACAATTTGGGATAGCTACTGGAATATGGATATACAAAGAAGAAGAGATTTTATTTCACGTAACGTAGAAAATAATGAAATTACCATACGGTATTCTAACTCCACCAAGAGAAACCACACCTATACATATAAATTATTAAATCATCGTGTATGCAAAACTATGTTCCTGAGGACTTTAGGCTACACTAATGACCAAGCAGTGCTAGCTGTATTGAAAGCAAATTTCAAGACGTCTAAAACTCCAGTTTCAGCGAAAGTATTAGCAGCGCCAGATTTGAGAGGTCGACACAAACCAAAACATTCTTTTTCCGATGAATATTTAAAAGAGATTGATGACTTTATTGAACTATTCCACCCGGCTTCATCTCATTATAGATTAGAGCATGCACCCAACCGACGGTATTTGCCAACTGGACTGACGCTTTCTCAAATGTTTCTATTTCTAAAGAACTATTTAGAACGTAAAAACAAACAGCCACATAGCTGGTCTGCTTTCCACAAGAGGATAAAAATGAAAAACAGTTCAACTCAGCAACCTGTACAGGATAAATGTCCAAAGTGTGAGGCTCATGATAGTAGCTGACCCTAAGCCTAAGCTGCCTAGAGATGAAAGTATCACAGACCATTCATGCCATGAATGCAATTGTGAAGTTTGTATTCAGTATCCGCAGCATTTGGATAGTAAAAATATTTCAAGAGCTCACATGAATGCGGACAGCATGAATGCGGATGCTGAAAAACAGGACTCGGGGATTGCGATATTTACAGTAGACAAGCAAAAATGCATAACCATGCCACAACTAAACAATAAAGATTTATTCTTTAGCCGAAAACTGAACCTATTCAGTGAAGCCTTTGCCAGGATAGGTAAAGGTAATAAGCCGGCGACGGCGATGTTTTAGCATGAAGGTGAATCTGGTCGAAAAGTATTTGATGTGGCAACAGCATATATTCTATTTCTAAAAACATATTGCAGAGATTATAAAACCATAATTTTATATGCAGATAATTGCAATGCGCAAAATAAAAATAAAATTTTATACTCTGCTCTGCTGAGACTAATCAAAGATTGCTGCAATGAGATTAAAACCATAAAAATTGAATACCTGGAGCCTGGTCACACCTACATGTCTTCTGACAGTGTACTTGGTGCCATAAACAATAACATGAACAAGTCAGGAAATTTATATGATTTAGATGACTATGTTCACACAATTATAAAGTCGCGAAAAAATTTGACATCCCGTGTACAAGTACATATGTACATGACCACAAAGAAGTTATGCTATTTAAAAGCGAATTGAAGTCTGTTTTACCTAGAAATTATAATATTTCCAGCTTTAAAATTGTTGAATTCCGAAGAGGAAAACCTAAACTGTATGTAAAAAATAATTACCAAGCTAATGATTTCAAGGAGCTCAACATATTATCCGAAACCTTCAAAAAAGAAATTATGAATACCGTATAGTCCAGGATTATTTTTTTTGGTTTTAAAAATTATCGAATTTTTAAAACCAAAAAAAATAATAGTAGGGTAAAACTCATTAGAAAAGGAGGAGAATATTATAAAAATGAAAGGAAAAATAATTTACGGGCGATCTGAGGTCGGGAAGGGGAGCGGGGTGAGTTTTTAAGGGTAAAAAACGGTTTATCTCGATTTCCGGCAAAACTAAAAGTCCTATGGAAAAAAGTTAAATGGCAAAGTTGTAGGTAATAAAAAGATCTAAAACTTTTGTATTTACACTTTTTTCACATAACCTCAAAATTTATGAGAAAAATTCAAAAAACCAAGTTTTTGGTTTTTTATTTTTATCTTTTACAAAATTATTTTTTTTGTCACGAAATTTGGTGAAAACTTACCATTTTATGTCCCAAATACGCTGTAATTTATTTGATTAGAAATATTTATTTTTTCGCCTTATTTTGAATTAATATCGTAAAAGCACCCTAATTTTCAATCAAAAATTCACCCGTCAAAATATCAGCTTTTTTCAAAAAGTTGGTATGCTTTCTGTTCGTTGAAATCTCTACTTTCCGATGGTGAAAAAAAATATATATGTTACTATAGTAAATCTTCTCAGAAAATGCAAAAAATCGAAAAAACTCGAATCGTTTTTTTTTTAATTATTATATACAATTTTGGTCTATTTATTAAAATTTACACTTTAATTACTCGAAAAACATAAGACTACATGCCACGTTGATAAAAAAAAAAACTGCAAATCAAAATATACTACTATAATTAACCAAGAAATAAGTCAATAAAATTAATATTTAATAAGACATCTACAATGTTTAGAGAAAGTTGTAGAATCTTCTTTAAATTATATGCGTAGATGCCTATTTATAACTATTTTAAGATAACTTATATACCTGAATGACCTACGAAAAATTTTAGCCCGTCAAAAGGTATTTCATAGAAAAGTGGGGAAGGGGCTAGGCGGGTCTGGGTCTTACTACATACATACCTACTATTTCGTAGCAGCTGTAACAACCGTTAGCCTAGCCAGTATTCGAAATACAGTACGGTATACAACATCGTTTATAAAAATACACGTGCACGCTGAGTTTTCCCTTCCCCACTTTTCTATGAAATACCTTTTGATGGGCTAAAATTTTTCGTAGGTCACTCAGGTATATAAGTTATCTTAAAATAGTTATAAATAGGCATCTACACATATAATTTAAAGAAGATTCTACAACTTTCTCTAAACATTGTAGATGTCTTATTAAATATTAATTTTATTGACTTATTTCTTGGTTAATTATAGTAGTATATTTTGATTTGCAGTTTTTTTTTTTTTTATCAACGTGACATGTAATCTTACGTTTTTCGAGTAATTAAAGTGTAAATTTTAATAAATAGACCAAAATTGTATATAATAATTTTAAAAAAATCGATTCGAGTTTTTTCGATTTTTTGCATTTTCTGAGAAGATTTACTATAGTAACATATATTATTTTTTTTCACCATCGGAAAGTAGAGATTTCAACGAACAGAAAGCATACCAACTTTTTGAAAAAAGCTGATATTTTGACGGGTGAATTTTTGATTGAAAATTAGGGTGCTTTTTCGATATTAATTCAAAATAAGGCGAAAAAATAAATATTTTTAATCAAATAAATTACAGCGTATTTGGGACATAAAATGGTAAGTTTTCACCAAATTTCGTGACAAAAAAAATAATTTTGTAAAAGATAAAAATAAAAAACCAAAAACTTGGTTTTTTGAATTTTTCTCATAAATTTTGAGGTTATGTGAAAAAAGTGTAAATACAAAAGTTTTAGATCTTTTTATTACCTACAACTTTGCCATTTGACTTTTTTCCATAGGACTTTTAGTTTTGCCGGAAATCGAGATAAACCGTTTTTTACCCTTAAAAACTCACCCCGCTCCCCTTCCCGACCTCAGATCGCCCGTAAATTATTTTTCCTTTCATTTTTATAATATTCTCCTCCTTTTCTAATGGGTTTTATCCTACTATTATTTTATTTCACTTTTTATTATTTTTAAAGGCTTCTACCCTGGTCTAGTAGGAAAAGAAGTTAAGATGTTTATAAATGTAGCAAGAAGAACAAAACCAGAGGGTATTTTAAAAATAAAGAATGAAGACTTAATAAAGCTATTATTTTTGCAGAACTCCGCATCGGTTTTATGAAGATTTGGTGGTCAATCAAAATATCACAGAAGATTTGGATGAATTTGCTGCAGAAACTTTTACTTAAACTAATTTACTTCCTTTAATACAAAAACCCTTTACCTAGTTTACAATAAAATTTTAACGTACTGATAACTTTTTATTTTATTGCTTTTCCTTACAGATAAGTGTCTGCTGGAAAGAGTAGGAGGGTAAGAATGTTAATTTATACAATGTCTACTATCTACAATATCATCAATTCATTTATTTTTACTTTTGGTCTGAGTTAATGCAGAGTGCAATAAACCACTTATTAAGTCTATCACTTCAAAACGCAGTAATCAAAGTTTACATTATTAAGTCACAAGAAAGACGAATATTAGCTAGCTACATGTTGTAACAAAACATGTTTTTTTTTAATATTGTGAGTTCCCTTGAAAAAGTACGATAATATGATGTTAAAACAAACTTTCGAACCCGTTTTTCTCAAATTGACGTTTCACAGATTACAGTGTGTCGTCCTAACAGGGCCGAATTGGTTTCTGTTTTTTATTGACAAATCGTTCGGGACCTTTAGTTTTGCTTCAAATGTGTCATATCTATTACACGTGTCTTTCTTAAGATTTTTGAATCTTAAGTTAAACTCTCAGGAAAATCGTCCTTTTTTTTTTTTTTTTTTTTTTTTTTCTGGATGGGAAATCATCAAATGACCCCTCCCGCCCTGGGTGGAGCGGTAGGGAGTGTCAGACTTTTACTGACTAAAACCCACCCGTGATCCTTCTTGTGCCCTATGCGTTCCAGGGCCGCGGTAACTCTTTCGAACAAATTCCGCAACCCTAGCAGGCACCGACCCTATGGGGCCCCGTCCTCGGTGCTGACGGCTCCTTGAGGCGCGCGTGGAACACAACGCGTCGTCGACTCAACCTGGTATCGGACGGCGAGCCACCCACGCTCACCGTCCCCAGGCATCAGCCACTGCGCGATAGCACAGCGGCCGACTTGCCTCTGGAGGGGGCCGAAATGGGACCATTACTGGCACTCCATCTCAGCACCCTCCCGAGCGTTGGGAGCCGCAGCACCCGCAGCAGAATCGGCAGCGGCGGCGACAGAAGCCGCGGCGGCGGCAGAGGCGGCGGTGGCGGCGGACCTCTTGCCCCTGGTCGGGGCGGATGGCGCGCAGGCCCTTCCCCCAGCCCAGTGCTCGGCCGGCTTGCCAGCAGCCGCACATGCACTGCAGTGCGGCGTGGCCTCGCACGAGCCGGCCTTATGACCGGGCTGACCACAGCGGAAACAGAGTCCGCTGCGGTCGACCTCCGAGGGGCACATAGCTCCCGTGTGGTTACCCACATGGCAGCGGTAGCACCTCAGAGGTCTGGGTTCCAGCAGTTTTACCCGCGCAGACACCCATCCCACCAAGAGCCTTCGGCCCTCCGACACAGTTCTGGCCGCCGTCACGGGGCAGCTCACCACAAGGGTTTGCATGCCCGTGTTGTCAGGCCGGAGGGTGCCCGCCTTGACGAGCTCGGCAGAGCACCCCCCAGTCCTGGCGACGGCGGCCACAACTTCCTCCTCCGTCACGGAGTCATCCAGGCCCACTATGCGCATGTCGATGCGCTTAGTCGGCCTGGACACCCGGACCTCGTCCGCGGGTAAGACCGCCCTCAGCCTTTCGGCCAGGGCGTCCGCGAACGGGCCACTCTCCGCTCCGGCGAGCTCGAGCTTGCGGGCACCGGTTAAGGTCCTCCTGACCCCGATGCCCCCGCTGATGCCCAGCTCTTGGAGGCTCACCGCCTCCTTCGCCCGCTTCAGTACGGCGAGATACGTCACGCCCCTCTGTTCCGCTTCCGGCTGCAGTGTTAACACTACAGCCGCGGACTTCGGGGCGCGAAGCCTCGCCGCAATGGCGTTGGCCTTCCGCCGCTGCTTCCTTGCCTTCTTCTTGGCCGCCTCTTTGGCCAGCAACCTGCCACTCGGCCTCGGCCGCAGGAGGGTCCGAGGGTGGGGGTGGGGGCGGCTGCGGCACCACTGGCGCCGCAGCCTTAGCCGCTCCTCCAGCCTTCCTCCTACCCCTCTTCGCCGGGGCCGACTTGGTCGTCGCCGGCGTCGTAGTCGCCGGCGTTACAGGCGCTGTCGCTGGCGCCGGCGCGGCTCCGCCCTTGGCCTTCGCCTTCGCCTGGCCAGACGTTCCCGGGCCGGCAGCCACGGCGGCCGCGTACGAAGCCGCCTTCTGCCGGCCCTGGGGCCTCTGTGTCGCCGCTAGTGGGGGACGCCGAATCATGTCCTCCAAAACGGAGAACTGCTTCTGGTAGGGAGCCAGCTCCTGCCGCACCAGGCTCCGCACCTGGCTCAGCACTAGGCTCCCCTCCAGCGTCGCCGGACTCGGCCCCCCCTGCGGCTCCTCCGAGGCCGCTCTGGCCATGCCAGCCAGGTCCCTCCGGAGCGACTCATTCTCTGCAATGAGTCGCTCCGTTACGGCCGCGAGGCGGGCGACCTCCGCCCGCAACTCTGTCGCCTCTCCGGACCCGCCGACGTTGGCCGCCGCCGCCGCCATAATGGAGGCTTTGGCCGCCGTAATGGCCTCCCGCTTGGAGGACTGCTTTCGCTTGAAGGCCACAGCGCGGATCGCGGCCTCCACGACCTCCGCAAACTGGGCCTTCTTCTCTTCGACAGTGGGACGCACCTCTCCCGGGGCCTCCGAGTCGTCGGAGTCGAGAGCAGCAGGAAGAGTAGAGGGAGCCCTACGACCGCTCCCTCCAGGGCGACGCCCCTCCTCCACCAACCTCCCGGCCCGACTCTCCACCTCCCGGGTAGAGGGAGCCAGCCCCCTCCCCGCCTCACAGCCCCTGCCCCGCCTGGCGGTGGGGATCTTGCGGGCGGAGGCAAACTCACCCTCGGTGGACGACCCACTGTCATCCTCCCGTCTGGGCCGCTTGCGGAAGAGCTTGACGCCCTCCACAGCAGCCCCCCCTCCTCTGTCTCCAGAGCCCGCCGAGCTGACCGTTACTAGGTCAAGTGCAGAGCCAGAATCTGACCCTGCACCTCCCCGGCGCTCAGGCGAACTCCCCGCATCACAACCGAACGCCATCAGCTCCTTGAAGGACGCGGATCCGGATGACGTCGATTCTGAGCCTCCTCGACTCTTGTTGCCACTGGCAATCGGAAGGCGTTTGGTGCCCACCCCAGAGTACGGAGGGCAGCCCGCCGAAGCGGGGTGGGATTCCCCGACCGCTGAGCAGTCGGGACCCACCTGGGGACTCATTTTGCAAAGGCCTTTGTTTTCCATCTTGTTCCTTTTTTAAAGGGTGCGGTCTCTTACTCCTCCGCCCTTTCTCCATCACAGGGCCTCTCCTCCCACCCGCTCGCTGCCTTCACAGCCACGTCTGATGAGCAGACGCGTACCAAAAGGCAGCGAGCGGGATTCCCCGCGTGTGTGTCTCTCTTGGTCTGATCCCTCACTTGCGACCTTCCGGCATGAGTGGCTCTACCGGGAAAGCTCGCAAGATCATTGAGACACTCAAGCCCCACCACGACGACAACGTGGAGACACATTCGGTGGGGAGGAAAATCGTCCTGAAAATAGCAAATGATACATATTTTTTGCTATCGTTGCCATGAATTAGTTTAAATTCGTCAACGTATAAATCATAAATCTTTTGCCTAGTCAATCCTGGTTATATACATATATAGCGCATTACCATTTTGAGATCTACTATAGCGGGACTCATATTTTGGTAAGTTATTTATAATATTACAAGCAAAACCTATTTGTTCTTGCGGAGTTCTTTTTTTTCGTGGTTTTTTAACCTGAGATGAAGTATTTTCAGATATATGTATATGACTGTTTTTTTTTCGTGTTTCCGTAACGTTCGAGCAAAGATACAGTAACTGAGCTTCGTATGACCCAAATGTGATAAATTGTGGTCCTATTTTACATTGAAGCCACTGTACGGGACTCCTTTCATTTATTCTATTTTTAGATCAATAGGTAGAATTTTATCTTTGCATTCAGAATACATACATTTAAAAGATAAGCTGCAAGTCACTTCTTTCATAATTTCATCGATGTCACATGTTTGAAGCAAACCTAGCTTCTGTAATGGTATAGCCTTGAAAGATAAATTGCAATGCTTTATGCATACACAAGTATTTCGATCTTGAAGTCTTGGTTTCACAACTGAAAACGGCCGAAACCGATAAAAAGTTTGCAAAGACGGTTTACAACCTTTAGCCCTATATAGTCTAATAGAGCTTGTATATTGGTTTATTTAAGTATCTTATTTGTATTTTTTCTTTATTTCTCGTTATGCACTCGGTTTTTCCCGTGCTAGATCGACTAACATCTTCTCTCTCAAAGAAATCTTGTATATCTTTCTTATATTTTTTATTTTATTTCTAGTCTTCATCGTTCTAATTCTTTTGAGATTCAAGAGTCTTTTCTTTGGCATTTGCTTTATTAAACTCTGTCTTTAACGAATCTGTATTTGTGTGTTTACTAAAAGTAACTTCTTTTTAACCTTTATCTTTTCTGCCTCAGAAACATTTGGTATAGTAAGAAAGTATTTGTTAATGGTGTTTGGCCACAATGTGGAGTTTCAGCCGTTTCAATTCAAACACTTGCAGGCTTAGTTTGTTCATGTAATATTTTCATGCGATTAGAAGCCTGCCTTAAAGTTTTTTACGACGTTTTAATTTAATGTTTTCTTGAGTAAGCTCTTTCAGTCGTTCTCTTAGGATATACATACGTTGTTTTTTGATGTTTTTCTGACTTCTAATAAAGAAATAGTGTTGTAGGTATAGACTTATTTTTTATTTGAGCTCTTTTACAATTTATTTATCTCCATTTTGCTCGTAGCTCTTCTTTTTCGTCTTCTGTAAGAGCTTCCTTTTTCTTTTTTATATTTTCTTTAACTTTTCTTGAATGTTTAACTCTGTTTTTTTCATATTTATCGGGATTTTCCTTTTTTAGCTTTTTTCTGTAAGCTTTTTGCCTAAACGGCCGTATCCTTCTTTGTCGATACTTTAAAAAGATTTTTACACAGCTTCAAGGGACCGCAGACATGAGTATATAGTTTTAAGTTCAATTCAATACCTCCACATGTTCCTGAGATAGAGGGTCTTGACAGACAGACAGACGGACGGACAGCAAAGTAATCCTATAAGGGTTCCTTTTTGGGTACGGAATCGTAAAAACGACTTATAAGATTAATCCTTGAAAATCTTTTTTCCAACAATCAGATGCAGTATGTGACATAAAACCTACTATTCAAATAAAACTACATACTACAACACAATAAAATTACCTATAATAATTATTCATCGTAGTTTTAAGATTAATAGTTTTACTTTACAGCAGAAATTAAGTTCAATGACCATCAAATATACAGCCTCTGAAAATCAAATGAGAGAATATGTGTTGGCAATGAATGAGCTGGTAAGCTCACAACAAAACAACTGTGAGCGGTGTCAATTACCATCTATTGCTTCAGCACCAGACCATTCACTGTCATTGCATGATACAACCTTAAACAACTCAATTTTAGGTCCCTTCCTGTTTCTGATATATATTAATGACTTGCCGTACCTCATAAAAGATAAATATGATATAGTGTTGTTTGCAGACGACACGTCGCTTTTGTTCAAACTAAAACGTCAGCAGATGGTTACTGACAATATAAATAGTGCCCTTGCGACTGTAGTTAACTGGTTTAATGTTAATAATCTTCTACTTAACGAGAAGAAGACGAAATGCATAAAGTTTACTTTACCTCATGTAAGACAAGTGAATACTGTTCTAACAATAAAGGGTGAAGAGTTGAAACCCGAAGATACCACAGTGTTCTTAGGCATCACTTTGGATGCGAAGCTTCAGTGGGGCCCCCATAGATAAACTGTCAAAAAAACTCAGTTCTGCAGCATTTGCCGTTAGAAAAATTCGTGGCTTAACTGATTTAGAAACGGCCCGTTAAGTGTACTTTAGTTACTTTCATAGCGTGATGTCATATGGAATTCTGTTGTGGGGAAATGCCGCCGATATGCAGACAATATTTGTTTTACAAAAAAGAGCTATTCGTGCGATTTATAAATTAAATCCCAGACACTCCCTCAGAGAAAAATTTAAAGAGATTAATATATTGACTGTGCCCTCTCAGTATATCTATGATAATCTCTTGTACGCAAATAAAAATATATTAATCTGTTTAAAAAATACAGTGATATCCATAGCATAAATACTAGGAACAAACACAATTTTGTTGTTCCTAAAACAAGGCTCAAGAAAATAGGTGGTTCGTTTCGATGCCAGTGTATACATTTTTATAATAAACTTCCTGGCCGCATTCAAGAACTAAGCATAAATAAATTCAAAGTATTTTTAAAACGTAAGCTATGCCAGAAAGCTTTTTACACAGTTAAAGACTATCTTGAGGACAAGAAGGCTTGGGATTGAGCTGCTTCAGTTGTGTACATGGCCCAATGTTTTATGTTGTTGTTTTGTTTCTGTCTTTTTCTTTTATATTTTTACACTTTGACATGTTTTAATTTTCGTTTAGTTTACTTTTGACATGAATGTTTATTTTTAAAGTATTCTTTTTATTTTATTACAATTTCTTATTTTGACATGAATACTTACTTTGTAAAGTATTATATTTTTTATTTTATTTACTATTGTGAATATGAGGACTATATGGGTTATTATTTGCTTTTTCCTCTTCAAGTATTTTTTATTTCCTTTTTTTTAGCGTTGTCTGGCTGTTTGAATATTTTTGTGGCCTACCCAAATGTCCTTTCATTGGCATTGTTCGTCGAGTCGTTGAGCTCCTTATTGGTTCTAAGTTGAGCTACTCGACTACTGACTAAGGCTTGAAATGAATGGACAGGTCCACTCAAATCTGTGTGGTTCTTTCCTCAAAAGACTACTTCAGACACTGACATGGTCCTCATATAACGTATTGTGAATGTGAGGACCATGTAGATCGCTATGTTAGGGGTTCATTTCTTGTTAGTCTGGCGGTTTGAGTTCTTTATGTGGCCTACCCAAATGTCCTTACTTTAGTATTGATCGTCAAATCGACGAGCTCCTTAAAGTTCTAAGTTTGAGCTACTCGGTAACTGACAAATGCTTGCACTGTCTGGACAGGTCAACTCAAATCTGTGTGGTACTTTCCTCAAAATACCACTTCAGACATCAACCTACATGGTTCTCATATGATTTGACCAGTACAATTGTATGGACTTTAAAAGAGACTGATCTCTGAGTTTGTTTCGGTGTTTCTTCTCAGGGTAGTCAGCTAGGAAACACCGGCCTCATCTAGTTTATAACGACCAAAAATATTGACGTGTAAAAGTGTTATTTACAACCTACTTACAAAATAAATATCATTTATCATTTACGATTATGTTATTTGTTTTTTGTATAATGCAATTAAAATGTGTAACTTTCTGAATATTTCGAGACACACTTTTTTGTGGAGTTGTAGGTTTTTTTTTGCATTTATTTTGAGAAATACTGTATTGTATTGTAGAAATACTGGATTGTGTGAGGAGTGATATGAAAGAAAAAGGAGTTAGTGATAGCGTGACGGCTGACAGGACAGAATGGAAGAAAAAAACATGTTGCGGCGACCCTAAGTAACATGGGATAAGGGCAGGAAGATGATGATGATGATTTTGAGAAATACTCATATATATTGGATATAGATATACAGTCCCGGTCACTTGAATAGAACCACGGTACTCCTTTTCTTCACATAAAATTGTTTGTCCGAAAATTATTATCCATAACACGTTTGCTATAAACTGCAGTAACCATAATGTTCAAAACACCGAAATTTTGTTCAGCATAATTATCTTTAGTTCTAAAAGTATTCTGTCATAATATCGAGTACCATAATAATTGAATCTCCTAATTTTACATACCCTAAAGTCATATGTCCTAAGTATTGTGTTGAATAATGTGTATTATTCCGAATGTTCATGTATAATAAATATTTTAGTCCTAAAACATTTGCTAAAAATAGGTTTTAGTGACAGAAACGAATCGCTGTAAATCCGACTCCACGCAGTCTTGTCTGCCCTACCCCTAGAGTGTAATTTAAAATCCCGTAGGCGCGGAGGGGCCAGGCGGCCCGCGAGTTGATGAGCAGGTGGCCGCCCGAAGCTGCGGTGGAGAGCGTTAAACCCATCTGCGACGATAAAATCGCGTGGGACCGCCGGAGCCCCGCAGCGCCGGAGCCGTGACAGAAAACATGCCTGCTGCATGTTGCATGTTTGCTTGCATGCTGCGTGCTTGCTTGCATGCTGCATTCTTGCTTGCATGCTGCGTGTTTGTTTGCATGCTGCGTGCTTGCTTGCATGCTGTATGCTTGCTTGCCTGCTGCATGCTTGCTTGCATGCTGCATGCTTGCTTGCCTGCTTGCATGCTGCATGCTTGCTTGCTTACAAAAACCACATGTTCACAATCAGCTGCTTTATTGAGTACATGTATAATATATTTATTTACGTATAATAAAATATTATAGAATAGAATAGAATACTCTTTATTATGTACACCATATAAGTTACAGAAAATATAGATGAAGATTATAATGCATGATCAGATATTTTTAATTATAACAAATGAGAGAAGCTCATAGCAAGTGCTTTGTTATAAGATCTAAGAATATTATTATTATAAATAAACATTAAGTAACTTGAATTTAGGACTTTAGGACTGAAAACGATTTTATAAATTATGTATATTATTGATTGTAATATTTATGACAAACGGATTTAGGACATATTATATTTAGGGATTTCAATTTTATGGCATCAGATATTAGGTGATATTAAGTTCGGGTAAGTTATGATTCGGACAAATGATGATTAGGACAAAAAAAGTTATGGCTCTTTAAATTATGGAAAAAAAAGTTAGGTGACACAATAGAGAACCATAGAACCACAAACACTTTTTAATGAAAAAAAATTGAGAGAATTTTTAATGAAAAAAATAAAAAATCTTTTTACAAAAAATAAAACCGACTTCTAAACCAAAAACAAAAACTCGGTGTTTTTGGTTGCTTTTTTGTTGTTGAACACACCGACTTCCGAAATTAAAGTTATTTTATACTTTTTGGTTTTTTGTTTAGAAGTCGGTTTGATTTTTTGTAAAAAGTTTTTTTATTTTTCACTTTTTAGTGGTTCACTCCCAGCTAAACATACCCATCACAGCGTACGTGGTATAAATTGGTGTAAACAATAAACAAACATGCGATTTCAGCTATCCCGACAGATTTGCTATCATTTATTGAAATTAACAAAAAAACCGCTTGTTCGATTTCGATAAAATTTTCATGGGACCATTTGGGAAGTATACCCTTTCCGACAAAAAAGAATTTTTCAAATCGGTTGGCAAGCGACGGAACATACATTAAAAAAAAAATACAAACATCCGAATTGAGAACCACCTCCTTTTTAGAAATCGGTTAAAAATCATGATTGTCTCAGTTTTTAATACACGGTTACATGTGCTGTTTAAATATTATATTACTGAACATTACTCTATTTAATTACTTCTGTATGGAATGGATGTATAGAAATAATATTTATTTTTGTCGGTCACAAGAATAGAGCCACTAGCTGATTTAAAAAAACAATAAACAATTATGAAAAGTTTATCAATATTTTGTATGTTTTCCATTATTTCTAATAATTTCAAATAATTGACTGGGTATTGTAATTTTTTTTAACTGACTAAACTGACTGGTAATCGTACAATGATCGAGTGTCGAGGTATCACCGACCACTCTTTCACTATAGCTAATTTTAGTGATTCTTTTTTGTCAATTTGTCTTCTATCGGCGTACAATTTTCTATAGCCATTCGGACCATCGTAATCAGTGTTGCGGACTTCCACGGTCTGGATTACCCAAAATCGTAACTGAAAATCCCCAATTTTGGGGAAAATAAATAGATATTCCCCACATTTTCCCCACAAGTTTTCAGAAAATAAATAAAAGTACTGTTTATATAAATCAAATGTATTTAATTTATTCTTATACTTAAATATTTAGTCATTGTAATCCAGGTATAGGCTCTTCATTGCGCCAAATTTGGTTTGGTAACATCTCATTTGACGGATCAAATAGGCTCCCTCCTTTCTTCTTAATACCTTCTCTAGTGGCCATAACCGCTACTAAACTGACATTGTGCAGGCGATTACGATTTTCTGTTTTCAAATTCTTCAGAACGCTAAATCTTTCAACAGATGCGCTTGAGAAAGGCAGAAAGAACCAGGAATAGGGTTTTTTTTTTTCAAATTGAAAAACATTTCATGACCTGCACTGTTTATAAGACATTACCTTAGACCAGTTGTTACAATTTAAAAATTTATCCTCTTGTGGTTTGGTGGTGAAAATGAAATCACACAACAACTGTAGTAAACAATGTATATTGTTAATCAATAATAATTAATTTTACTTTAATTACACTCAAACCTACTATTTCCAGCCAGCTCAAACTTCAGTAGGAGGAGCTATGGTCGTGGGGAGCTAGAGATAAGCACAGGTACTGTTCCGTTTGAGGGTGATAATTAAATTCTACAAGTTCAGTATTAAGTTAGAATAAGAACCTTCCTTCCAGTTATTATACTAGATACTAACTAAAGATAAATGGGCGCCAGGGACTTGAAGAGTCCCAGATCCCGGAGCCGACGGAGGTGTCCAATATACTTCCAGATGAATGCGGAACGTCGAATCCAAGATCCTCAATTTAAATCTGATAAGGGCCGGTTTCCACTTTTGAAAACCGGACTAAGGTAACCAATTGGTTCTTACAGGAACCGTATGAAAATAAATATCAAAAGTAGAAGTAGGAATAAAAGAAAATAAAAAAAAAACCGTCCCGCCTGCGCTATCGCTTGACGGGTCCGCCAGCCGCACAGTCGTCTCCGTGAGAGGCTTCTAGTGGACTCGAGGAACGGGTCTCGCGTCCAGGCCCCAGGTGCTCGTCTAGATCCTGGCGGCGAGACGAATCTCCCGAGGTGCCTCTCCTGGAATCGACAATACGGAGGCCTAATAATAAAAAAGGGAAAACTAATTTACCACCATGAGGTGATGGAGCTGGGACAACTAGAAGGCCAAACATTGGCCTGAGTGGTGAGAATAGGAATATGGATTACCCACGTGGCATCCATAAACTCCACAACAGGTGTTATTTGCGTTCCCTAAGCAATAATTTAATACTGTGAAAAACACGGTGAATTTCCTATGGCACATCTCTGATTAATAGTCAGCGAGGAAATACTCACGGTTGGCTTGGGAAGAGAGCACTTGACTGCGAGATCCTCGGCTGGCTGGAAAGCTGTCTGTGCTTGCGCAACTAGGAATCCTGTAATAAATATCCAGGGATCACGACAATATCCTTATAACAACCAGGGGAGGGCCTACAGACCACTTCCACGCACTATTACGAACAAATCCTTACCTTTTTAAAACATGGGATGAGATTTGTAGTTTCTCTTAAGCGGGTTCAAGGATAAATGGACGCCAATTAACACCAACGCCCTTCTATAACAAGGCAGTCCAAGGCCAACCGGAACTAGACGGAGCATTTCTAAAATCTCCCCTCTTCTCGGGTAAAATGGCTAGAATATCAATATTACACTAAGACACTTAACTTTTGAAAATCACTAACAGCTGTTCAGAGTGACGTTAAACGCTGAAACAATAAGAATCTTCATGATCCAGACCGAAAAACAAATTCTTTGTAATTTCAAATACCAAAACTTATCTTGATTGGGGTAATTAACTCAGAATATTAAATGGGGAAATTAAGAATCTACGACCTTGCTACATTATGCTAAAGACAATTCACAGACTAAAAATAGATTTATTTGACAGCGAACATTCCAGATAGAAGTCTATACTAAAAAAATGGATATGACTTCCGCTTACGGTTATTTAGTTTATTATGATTTTTATTGCCGAAAGCTGAAAATTATTAAGGATTGTTCCGTACAATATTATTTCGAGAATTAGCAATATCATGTTAAAATACCGATTAAAACTACAACTGTGAATCGGCAACCACCAGATGTCGCCTCTAACTGACAGACAGTGACGTTCGACGGAATGAAATTTGGAATGTAAACAATCCTAACTTGATTACAATATTATTTATCTAATTTATTATGCAAACCTGTTTAATTGGATTTATTGTAAGAAAGTGTTAACCGAAGAGTCTAGTGACAAAATACAGTTGAAGGAACGAGTCCTCCTATCAAGTGCAGGCCAAAGTCAATTGTACAAACTACAATGAAATAAATTACTTGGGAACCTGATTATGTACGACTAATGTTTTCAGGTAAATGCCACTTTACTCACAAGAAACGAAGCTGTTTTATACCAACCTGTGGTAGGTACAAAAAATACAACGTAACAGTACCTCCCCAACCACCAGAGATTTGACCAACTAGGGCAAATCTCGACGCTGGCCCTCCAGCGTCAAAGTCTCCAAAGTACCAACCACACTTACAAAAATCTACAACGTTCATGCCTGAAAACATGAACAGAAAAAGAAAAAGAAAGAATTATATGTGGAAGCAGGTCGTGCACCGGTTAATACACAACATCCTCCAAGCTGATATAAACTGGATACTTAGGTAGTTATGGTAGGTAAATACACAAACCAAACAGAATTTTGTCACACTTCAATTATAGAGTAACAAACCGCTCTATTAGGAGACATTGTAGTAGGCTTTGGTTGTCGGGTCTACAATTCCGCCCGTGTTTTATGGCTTATTTTTAGTTATCCATGAGACCTGTGTAATATAATATTTCCCCTGGAGCAAGTCTAATCTATTTACGAACATATAAAAGACGAGCCTCAAAGAGAGTATAAATGTGTAACTAACTCCCAAAGTACCAGTTACCTAGTCTGACCTACTATATTTATATAGGAAAGACCACCCTACACCATCGTATACCACCTTTCACATTCTAAATAAGAATATCGATACCTAAGCTGAGCTGGTACCCAAATAATACATAAAAAAAATGTTACAAAGTAACGATAATTGGCTAACCGTCTTCCTTAAAAGGAAATTGACGGTTATTCCGCCCCTGAAAAAAAAATACCAACTAAAACGTTTTCCATCAATGCAGCCTACACGCCCGCCATTACGGCCTCCTATCTCAGGACTATCATTATGCTGCCTTACCAGCAATCCGGAGATTATTATCCCAACACAGATGTCAATCCTGCCACAACCACAGACTACCAACAACTTTTAAATAAACGCCTTCCCTACTCCTAAATACAGTTTACAAATGTGAACACAGTAGGAACCTGTGTACCACTACAAACCGTAAAGACAGTGAAAAATATAGTAATTCTCCTGTATTCTAGCACCGTGCACATACAGTCACCAATGCTAAAAATAAAAACCAGCAACCTCAAGGCATATACAGCCCTCAATGGTTACTTAACCAACTAATTCTAACTAATTTATATGTTAGTTTAAATTCTAATAAAATAAAATAAATTATTCCTGGCCACATGGTGATTTCAAATCCTTGATATGCCATGTGCCAAGGTTTTTACCGGAACTACAGCCTTCCAATTCATACACTAAGGGTGAAAGTTTTTTCCTAATTATACATCTCTCATATTTAGGAGCTAATTTTGCCATGAAGAACTTGGAGGCGTCACTCTGGGGATATGTTTTTTTCCACACAGTGTCGCCTACCTCAAACTCCGCGTGCCTCCTACTACTGTTATAATAACGAGCACTACGTTTATGTGATTTTATGAGCGCGTCCTTTACTTTATCGAAGATACTATCCAATGCCCCTAGCTGATTTGCATATGAACTGCGGGAAGCACAAGCTAGCGTGGGCTGTCCAACGGTATCTTTGCCGAAGACATCACCACTACTAACTGCCTCTCTGCCATGTACTAGGAAGAACGGGGTAAAACGAGTAACTTCGTTTGTGGAGGTGTTCATAGCGAACTGAATCTTAGAGATGTTAACATCCCAGGATCGATGATCATCCTCCACGAGTATTGATACCGCGGTCATTATGGTACGGTTATAGCGTTCCACGGTATTCACGCTTGGGCAATAACGAGGTGTGAAGTGAACTTGAGGAATTTTGTACTTCTCTAGTAGTGAACGAATCTCATTACCCGTGAATTGCGTCCCGTTGTCTGCTATCACCGTACGGGGTATACCGTGTACCAGGAAAACGCCGTCTTCTAGTTTCTGCACTATAGCCTTACCAACGGCTCTACGTAAAGGAAACAGTAAACAGTACTTCGTAAAACAGCACACGACAACTAAAAGATATGTGAATCCTGCTCTAGACCGTGGCAATGGACCTACCAAGTCAATGCTTATGGTTTGAAATGGCTTGGAACACTCTTTCGCATCACCCAAGAGACCGGGGGTAGGTAATTGTGAGTGTTTATATGCGGCGCATGTATCACATTTACCAACGTAGCTAATCACATCCTTGTACATGTTAGGCCAGTAGTATCGGAGTGCAAGTCTCTTATAGGTTTTAAATACACCGAAATGTGGAGACAATTCGCCACTATGGTGACTCTTTAATAATTCTTGCCTATTTCCCTCCGGTACCACCTGCTTCCAATCATAGTCACTAGCCACACCGAATTTATTTATTCAGTACCGATTTTATTATTAGTTCAGTATTAAGTTAGAATAAGAACCTTCCTTCCAGTTATTATACTAGATACTAACTAAAGATAAATGGGCGCCAGGGACTTGAAGAGTCCCAGATCCCGGAGCCGACGGAGGTGTCCAATATACTTCCAGATGAATGCGGAACGTCGAATCCAAGATCCTCAATTTAAATCTGATAAGGGCCGGTTTCCACTTTTGAAAACCGGACTAAGGTAACCAATTGGTTCTTACAGGAACCGTATGAAAATAAATATCAAAAGTAGAAGTAGGAATAAAAGAAAATAAAAAAAAAACCGTCCCGCCTGCGCTATCGCTTGACGGGTCCGCCAGCCGCACAGTCGTCTCCGTGAGAGGCTTCTAGTGGACTCGAGGAACGGGTCTCGCGTCCAGGCCCCAGGTGCTCGTCTAGATCCTGGCGGCGAGACGAATCTCCCGAGGTGCCTCTCCTGGAATCGACAATACGGAGGCCTAATAATAAAAAAGGGAAAACTAATTTACCACCATGAGGTGATGGAGCTGGGACAACTAGAAGGCCAAACATTGGCCTGAGTGGTGAGAATAGGAATATGGATTACCCACGTGGCATCCATAAACTCCACAACAGGTGTTATTTGCGTTCCCTAAGCAATAATTTAATACTGTGAAAAACACGGTGAATTTCCTATGGCACATCTCTGATTAATAGTCAGCGAGGAAATACTCACGGTTGGCTTGGGAAGAGAGCACTTGACTGCGAGATCCTCGGCTGGCTGGAAAGCTGTCTGTGCTTGCGCAACTAGGAATCCTGTAATAAATATCCAGGGATCACGACAATATCCTTATAACAACCAGGGGAGGGCCTACAGACCACTTCCACGCACTATTACGAACAAATCCTTACCTTTTTAAAACATGGGATGAGATTTGTAGTTTCTCTTAAGCGGGTTCAAGGATAAATGGACGCCAATTAACACCAACGCCCTTCTATAACAAGGCAGTCCAAGGCCAACCGGAACTAGACGGAGCATTTCTAAAATCTCCCCTCTTCTCGGGTAAAATGGCTAGAATATCAATATTACACTAAGACACTTAACTTTTGAAAATCACTAACAGCTGTTCAGAGTGACGTTAAACGCTGAAACAATAAGAATCTTCATGATCCAGACCGAAAAACAAATTCTTTGTAATTTCAAATACCAAAACTTATCTTGATTGGGGTAATTAACTCAGAATATTAAATGGGGAAATTAAGAATCTACGACCTTGCTACATTATGCTAAAGACAATTCACAGACTAAAAATAGATTTATTTGACAGCGAACATTCCAGATAGAAGTCTATACTAAAAAAATGGATATGACTTCCGCTTACGGTTATTTAGTTTATTATGATTTTTATTGCCGAAAGCTGAAAATTATTAAGGATTGTTCCGTACAATATTATTTCGAGAATTAGCAATATCATGTTAAAATACCGATTAAAACTACAACTGTGAATCGGCAACCACCAGATGTCGCCTCTAACTGACAGACAGTGACGTTCGACGGAATGAAATTTGGAATGTAAACAATCCTAACTTGATTACAATATTATTTATCTAATTTATTATGCAAACCTGTTTAATTGGATTTATTGTAAGAAAGTGTTAACCGAAGAGTCTAGTGACAAAATACAGTTGAAGGAACGAGTCCTCCTATCAAGTGCAGGCCAAAGTCAATTGTACAAACTACAATGAAATAAATTACTTGGGAACCTGATTATGTACGACTAATGTTTTCAGGTAAATGCCACTTTACTCACAAGAAACGAAGCTGTTTTATACCAACCTGTGGTAGGTACAAAAAATACAACGTAACACAGTATATTTCCGGATCGTCATCATCTCATTCGTCATCTAGCTTTTGAGATGCCACTACATTTTCAAGAATCGGAAATCGTTGCAACAACGGTTTAAGGGATTTTACTTTAAATTGCTGAGCTTCTGACGGATTCACTATAGCTTTAAATGAAAATAATGTGTCCGAAAAATCAAAACGCTTAGTAATGTGTCCTGAGTCAGTTCAATATAAAAGGCTTGGCAGCATTTATAAACATCTGCGATCGCATAACGGAGATCAATTCGATCATTTTTCAAATTCTCAATACTTTCTGGCGCTGTCATGCCTATGTATATATCATCTAAATCATTAAAATGCGCTGTTTGTAAATTCAGCCGACAAAAATCTTGACAGGATCTGACATAATTTATATTCATGTAGTTTGCTGATAGCGTTTTCAACAGTTTTTCCACTTCCGGCGTCTTATTTACAAGTTCGCCGCCGAGTGCGTCACACCTATACCGCTAGCCGCGCCGCCGCCGCTCTGTTTCGTGGCGTCGCACAGTATCCGGCGTAGAACAAGCCAGGTGGACAAAAGTCATTATCAAATTCCCAGAAATTTGTACTTTCTACCTGTAAACAACACCCCTAAACCTCTGATTCCAAGAATTGTTTACGTCTAACATTCCATATGGGTGAGTCATCGTTTATCAAAGTAAGGTAATTAGGTAAGTGCAGTTAAATAATTAGGTCAGTTGCATTTAAGCGACACTTACACTAACATCTCATGGTGGTAGTTCTAATTTTGTGAAAAGTTTTAGTGATGGATTTTACTTCTGAAGGTATGTTAAATATTATTTTCTTATTAGAATCTTTTAATGAGTTATAAACATTCATAAAGTAGACTATCTCTGAATACTTAAAAAAATACCATGTTTTTCTTTGTTTTCGAACTTATCAGGCTTAGAAAAGCCATGTATCCTCTTGTATCCACTCTGAATTTTTGATATGTTTTAACTACATGCCTATAGACTATTATGTGACCTATTTTATGTAGCACACTTGAGTACAACATTTTTTTTTTTCTTTTTTTGTAGAAATGACTTACTCTATTAGTAAAATAGAGTTTTTCGAAGGCACGAAATTTATTTTGTCTAAGTGTGATTTCTCTGATATCAATGAAGAATGTCAAAGGGAAATTAAGATGAAATTAGCCAGCATTTCTTCGAAAATTGCAACCAAGTAGGTGTCTTCAGCAAAATCAAAAGAGCGTTTCCTGAATAAGAATAAGTTGTGGCTGAAAGGCGAAAATATAGAATTCTGCTTACGATCGACTCAACCACAACCTTCTACTTCATCTGCTGATTTTTGTCGACCCGGAAGACCTAAAAAAGTTTTCGAAGATTCGTTTTTTAAAACTAAGAAACGTAAAGTTGCTGATCTAGTTGAATCGCGGAGTGTTGGAGAATTAATGACTGCTGCAGAGGTAGCTGCACGGTCCACTGGATATAAAAACGTTGCCAGAGTAATAAAGGACATTGGCGAAAATGCATTTTCTGCCACTACATGCCTTCAACAACCAAGTGCTGTGCAAACTGATAGACCGCTAAGTAGTGACGAGGCATTAGCGTATTATATTGATTCAAAATCAACAACCCACTCATATAAACAAACTAGGAAGTGGACTATGAAAGCTGGACATCACGTTTTTCCATCATATGATTGCATTGTAAAATCAAAAAAACTGTGTTATCCTTTAGAGGAGCACATTGATGTTACACAATCTCGAGCAGATATTGAGCTACAAGCCATTTTGAATAAAACAGCAGAGCGTTTGGTCGAAGCTCAGAGAGAAGTTATCACAAGTGTGCTTCCCAATACATCGTTTACACTTATAAGTAAATGGGGATGTGACGGAAGTTCGGGTCATAGTGCTTACAAACAGAGATTTGAAAACAGCGAAGACACTGATGAGTTCCTTTTTGTTTATTCGTTCGTTCCTTTAAGATTAATTGACGAGGGTAACAACATTATCTGGCAAAATCCTCGTCCATCATCGACAATGTATTGTCGTCCAATTAAATTTATTTTTGCCAAAGAAACCCCGGAATTGACGAAAATCGAGACAAATAAGGTTTTGGAACAAATACACAACTTGGAGGCTACATCTTGTGATCTTGGTGGTTCTAAAATTTCTATTAAACACAAGCTTCTTCTTACTATGACTGATGGAAAAGTGTGCAACGCTTTGACTGAGACACATTCATCGCAGAAATGCTATATTTGTGGGGCTACTCCCAGAATGATGAATGATGAATGACAGCATTTTGATAGCAATCAGGATAATTTTGGCTTTGGTTTGTCAACATTACATGCTTGGATTCGTTCGTTTGAGTGCTTATTACACATTAGTTATAAGTTAGACATTAAGAAATGGCAAGCTAGGTCTTCAGAGGAAAAAGCAAGTGTAAAACAAAGATCAGACGAAATCAAACAACGATTCAAGCATGAAATGGGACTAATTGTGGACAAGCCAAAGCCAGGATTTGGTTCCACAAATGATGGAAACAAAGCTCGACGTTTTTTCGGGAATCCCGAACTGAGTGCTCAGATCACAGGATTGGATGTTAAAATCGTCAAACACTTTGATCTATTGTTAAGGACATTATCTTGTGGCTTCGAGATAAATCTTGTTGAATTTAAAAAGCTTTGTGACGAGACCAAAAGACTTTATTTAAGCCTTTACTCGTGGTACTACATGCCTGCTACTGTGCATAAATTGCTTATTCACAGTACAGAAGTGATTAAAACGGCAATAGTTCCAACAGGGCAACTTTCAGAGGAAGCCCAAGAATCAAGAAACAAAGATTACCGGAGGTTTAGAGAGCACAACACCAGAAAGTGCTCTCGTCTCGCCACGAATAGAGACTTGCTCAATATGTTTGGTTTAACGTCTGATCCTCTGATCAATAGCCTTCGGGAAATACCGAAAAAAAAGAGTAATAAATTGTGCGCGGAGGTCTTAAAGCTCATCGTAGCTCCCACTATAGAGCCTCGACTCCAGTAACAACCAAGACCTCCACAAACTCAGGAAGACTATTTTCAATTGGATTCATCGGATTCTGAATCTGATGATCCTGATATTGAGAATTAGTTTTATTGTAAATAGATTAGTCTAGTGTTAGATTTCGATTTTTTGTATTTTTTAAATGTTAGTCTAAGGTTGTATATTTAGATTTAGATTTTTTGTATTTAATATGTTAGTCTAAGGTTGTATATTTACATTTGTATACATATTTACATTTAATTTTTTTTTGTATTTAATATGTTAGTCTAAGGTTGTATATTTATAAAGAACTAGCTGCTGCCCGCGACTTCGTCCCCGTGGAATCCCCGATTTTAAAACATTCTTTATGGCTGCTCCGTTCCTATTGGCTTAAGCGTGATGATATATAGCCTTCCTCGATAAATGGTCTATTCAACCCAAAAAGAATTTTTCAATTCGAACCAGTAGTTCCTGAGATTAGCGCGTTCAAACAAACAAATAAACAAACAACCAAACAAACAAACTCTTCAGCTTTATAATATTAGTATAGATTAGCGTTGATATTTGCAGCGATTGAGATAATTTTATTATTATGTTTTTTTCTGTATTGTAATCGTGTCATCATGAAATAATATATTTATACACCATCTCTATGCATTTTCTTTAAATAAAATATTATGGTACTACTAGCTGTCCCCCGCATCTTTGGTTACTGCTCCAATCTCGTGGGTCGCAGCGTGATGATATATAGCCTATAGCCTTCCACCATAAATAGCCTATCTAACATTGAAATATTTTTTTAAATCGGCAAAGTACTTCCTGAGATTAGTGCGTTCAAACGAACAAACAAACAGAGTAGTATAGTTTTATAATATTAATATAGGTATATAAATACTTAATTTATAGATATAGTTCCAAAACCATGAAAAAATATTTGGCTTGTTCTAGATAGATAGATAGATAGATAGATAAAACATTTATTCAGTACAATACAAGAAGACACATCACAAAAGCAAAAACATAAATTATAAAAACAGAAAAAAAAAAGAAACAAGTAAATAAGCCTAATCCTAATCTACGCCGGACACTGTGCGTCGCACTCATTCGCTTGTACTTTTGATCTCGCCGATCCGCGCACCGTGCGCCGCTGCAGTGAGTCGCTCTGACAAAACCGCGCGCGTTTTCGGTATGAGCGGCGCGGCGGCGCACTATGGACGGGATTTCGAGCCTCCCTTTCGTAGGATTTTTTGAAAAATGAAGTTGCTTTTTTGGTTGTTTCAAGTATGCAGTCTTGTCGAGACCATCAAAGCATTGAATTTTATAGTAGTCACAACTTTTTTATTTTTATTTAACACCATAAAATACCTACTTATATGTTTCAAATGTATGAAAATGGAATTTGTTTTCGTCATAACTTTTTTGTGTTTTGAGATGTAAAGCTGAAACTTATATATTTGATTGCTGAGTGGGTAATGAAGCCATGTAACCTTTGACCTTGACCCCGACCGCTCCGATTTACGAGATATGAATTAATGAAAATTTCGTTTTACAGGGTACTGTTATTACGGAAAAATACCTTAAAATAATTATTTTAGTACTTTTCACTCTCAAGAATTATTACAGAGTTACTAACGAAGCCCTAAGACTTTTGACCTTGACCTTGAACGGCCCCTTTAAAAAGATATATATTAATGAAAGAAACATATTTTGATGACTTTATTATTGCGGTAATGTACCTTGTACTATCCTGTATTGTTACTAAATTAATAATAGGTATGCCTATTGTAGCACACATATTTATTATAGTATGATACTATATGTTTTTTGACCTTGAACATAAGCGTCCCATTTAAAAACTGTAACTTAAGTAACAAAAAATAAACAATACTTCACATTATTATCTTATATTGTGGGTAAATAAATAAAATATATAAAAACAAAATAATAAAAAAATAACCATCATATAAACTAGGTAACTATATAGCTAACTATCCTTAATATTTATAAACAAAGAAAGAAAAAAGTAAAATTAATCGAAGTCAAACTGGTTTCCTGCATCTAAAAATTCTAAATTTTCTTTATCTGGGCTACATAATAATAATTTGGCTTCATCTGACAATGGCTTATGCCGAAGTTGACATATCTTGGGTCTGATGCTGGACAGGTATGGGTCAGAAGAAATCAATAAGTTATGGATAATATCTTCATTTGTTGCAGTTCTACTAACTTTTCTCGAGTGGTAGGCTCTAAAATGTTTGAAATCCTTATTACGCGCTTCAGAAGCCTCCTCAGAGAGTTTGCCAATTGGAATAAAGTTATGGTATTCAATTATGTCGGCACCATGCATAAGTAATTTGTGCACACTAGACGGCATATAATACCATGCATATAACTCAATGTATTTGTTATTTTTCCAAACCTTTGAAACCTATCCACGTCAACAAACTCTCCACATGAGACTACCTGAAGAATCACTGCAAATCTTCTGATGAGTTCTTCATCAACGCCTGTGATCTGCGCTGTTACTTGGGGATTTGCAAAAAATCTTCTTGCAGTGTTTCCGTCATTAGTAGTTCCTGCACCTTGTTTAACTATGTCTACAAGTAGCCCCATTTCATTTCGAAACTTTTCTTGGATGGTCTTCTTTTTGTTGGCTAATAGAAGCTTGTGCTCTTCTCCTTTAGCTTGCCATTTCTTAAAATCTAGGCGGTACGCGATATGCAACACGCATTCCATACATCTAATCCGAGCATGAAGGGATGATAAGCCAAACTTAAACATGTCTACGGAAGGACTTCTTTGCGATACTATGTCGATGACATTCATTTCTTTCGGCTTCGCGTGACAGATATCACATACTGCTGTTGATGTATCTGAAAGATGTGATGTTATCTTACCATCAATCATGGTCAAATGGAGTTTGTGATTGACATTTGCTTCTTTAACTATTGTTGGATGCAGTTCGGAAATTTCTTTTTCAATCGACAGCATTTCTTCTTTTATATTCAGATCGTTTTCCTTTGCAAATTTAAAATAAATAGGTCTACAGTAAAAAGTAGAAGATGCATTCGGATTTTCCCATACGACTTCATCAGTATCTCTAATCAGTTTTAACGGTACGAATGAGCACATAAAGACACTCGAATCATCACCCTCCATTATCTGTTTATAATTACTTTGTCCAGATGCACCATCAAAACCCCATTTACTGACAAGAGTCATGTTACTGCCAGTAACATCTGTATCCACAATTTTAAAAAGCCTTTTAACTGTTATATCCAAAACTGCTTGCAGTTTTATTTTAACCTCACCCTCAGTTATTATCATGTCTTCTTTGTCCACATAGCACTCTTTTTTCTCATGTTGTATGACATCGTACGATGGGAAAAAATCACAACCCATATCTTTTGTAGTCTGTCTCATTATTTTATATTGCCATTTTGATAATTTTAATGAAGTTTTCAATGCCAGTGCTTTGTCTGCGGGATATATTCGCTTTGTAGGTTTCAAGCAGGCTCGAAGCATTGTTGCATCTTCAGGGTGTTTTATTAAATGCTTCAATAATACAGCTAAATCCATGTGGTCTTCATTTTCAGCTTTCTTCACTAAAGCGTATGCTAAAGTATCAAAATCGTTATCAGCGAGAATACTTTCAGTTCTTCTTCTTTTTTGAAGTGGACTGAGCTCCGTAAATTCTTTCCGAGTTGCAAATGTAGTCGTTGACGTCGACACGGAAACACTGTGGGGCACAAGAAATTCTCGTGATGTACTAGGCACTGGGATTGGCAACACATTTGTGGATTCATCTACGTCTTCATGTCTACTACTTGAAAGCTCTTCATGTCTTAAACAAGTAGTGCTTATTTGAATAGATTCTGGCCATTGTACTTCTAAATCCAACCAATTAGCGAACTTGCTTAAAAAGGTTTTCCGCGTGCTGTGAACAGATTTCCACTTTCGTTTCAAATTACTTGTGTATGTAGAACAAAACGATTTAAGGTTTGCTTTTTCGTCTTCCGATAGAGGCAATTCCACTGAAGTTAACACTTTTTGAAATAATGCATCTGCAGCAAAAGAATTTTGTCTTAGATACACATAAATATCAAGATTTGACACCAGACCTTCCATAATGAATTACTGAAAATTTGCGCTAGGAGAACGTTAGGGTACGAATCAATGATGATAAGTGAACTAACAAATAGCTACATTCGGTATTTATACTACTTACATTTAGACCCTAAGCCATTTCTCGGAACCATATAAATTTTCTAGATGATCCAATAGTAACCTACAATAACAACAAATCGGTAACTACAATCAATTCGACATTCTTTAACAAAAGAAAAGGGCTATTTGTGTTACCGGCATTCTTTAACAAAAGAAAAGGGTTATTTGTATTACCGGTAGTTATTACCTGGTCTCATGATATTACTTCACAGGTGTCAATATTTTGGTTTTGCTAATGGGTCCTTATCTGCCACATTGTTTATTATATTGTTCCACACAGGTGACACCAATAATTTTAGTGTTATTTGACCCTTATCTGCGCCATTGTTTATTATTTTTGTTTCACAGCTGACACCAAATGTTTTTTTTTTGTTTTGCTAATTAAACCCTTACCTGCCTCACTAACTATTGATCTTATTACACAAGTGTTACCAAATGTTTATGATTAAATTAAGATTTACTAACTAGGCTCTTGTCGGCCCCTATCAATACCTAGAACTGGAACTAAATAATAATCATGCATCCCCACTGACTACCAGTTAAGTAATTAAGAAACGACTGTTAAACCAATTGGGTACATTGAGATTTTTTATGAGGTGAATTGGTATAATTCTCATTTTCTGATTATCTTTTTTGATTCAATAACACAACGGCTTAAAATAATATTTATACTTATGATTTCAAACTGTCAAGCTCATAAGATTTCTTGGGGACACCCAAATAATCATACTTGTCATTTTTTAATTTGAACAGTTAGTTTTTGAAGGTCAAAAAGCATATACTTATTATCAATTTAGTAACAATACAGGACAGTACAAGGTACATTACCGCAATAATAAAGTCATCAAAATATGTTTCTTTCATTAATATATATCTTTTTAAAGGGGCGTTCAAGGTCAAGGTCAAAAGTCTTAGGGCTTCCTTAGTAACTTTGTAATAATTCTTGAGAATGAAAAGTTAAAAAAAAATATTATTTTAAGGTACTTTTCCGTAATAACAGTACCCTGTAAAACGAAATTTTCATTGATTCATATCTCGTAAATCGGAGCGGTCGGGGTCAAGGTCAAAGGTCACATGGCTTCGTTATCGACTCAGCAATCATATATATAAGTTTCAGCTTTACATCTCAAAACACAAAAAAGTTATGAGGAAAACAAATTCCATTTTCATACATTTGAAACATATAAGTAGGTATTTTATGGTGTTAAAGCAAAAAAAAAAGTTGTGACTACTATAAAATTCAGTGCTTTGATGGTCTCGACAAGACTGCATACTTGAAACAACCAAAAAAGCAACTTCATTTTTCAAAAAATCCTACGAAAGGGAGGCTCGAAATCCCGTCCATAGTGCGGCGACTCGTGGCGTGCTTCAAATATTTTCATAAATTGTTTCTTACCGCTCGCCGCCCCGCGCTTAGCTGCCGCTCACCGCGGCAAGGTCGTTAATGCGCCGTTAGCCTTCGTGGCTACTTTTTTTTAAACTACTCAGAAATAGGAGCCCCACTTGGCGGGGCTCCGTCGACCTATCTTAACGCAGGTGGTAATCAGTTACTAGTTATGTTTAACCTCTCAGACCCCGCGAATCAAAATAATTATGACTCATCGATGAGTCATCGCGCCGACGCTCACTAAAAACGTAATCGCTCCGGATGTATAGTGTTTATTTAAACAATTCAAACGGTGTCGAGTAGCTGATTAATGTGGCTATGAACTACAATATAAACAAGAATCTTATTAGAATTCGAAATATAAACATTTCTTATTGGAATTTGAGTACCTACCGAAACTGCCGATGTTGTTGTTTTTTTTTGTAACTTTTCGACCACTTCACACAAACTGTTGCTTTTTTTAGCCTTAAAATGATAAGTACACTTAGTATAAACTAAAACACCCACTTATATCCACACTTATCTAAACATTCACAGAAAAAATCGTTAAGATAAACATCTCAAGTGGCTCTTTGTTTACACGACTTTACACCACAGGTCCACAGAACAAATATACCCTAACGTGAAGAACGAAGACTTCATACAAAAAATATGCCAACAGCTTGCGACACTAGCGCGCCAGTATTTGATCCGTGGAACTACTTTTCGCGCCAGATTTTAAAACTGATGATTTATTTTTTTATTTTATTTTCTGGCGATGTATCATGAAAACAAAGCGAAAATCCGGTATTTAAATTGAAAATACCAGATTATCGGTTTGTTTTCCTGATACATACATTTTTATGGAAAAATATTTGAAATAAAACGAAGTTGTAAGCGTTTTTCAAAATTTTTATTTTTCGATTCATGGCTTTTCTCGAAGCTTCGTCGATAAACAGTCTATTTTTTAAAATACAGTGTCGTTTTAGGCATATACATATGGTTGAAATTATTATATGCATTTTATTTTTATCATAATGATCATTACAACCAAGCAACCATTCGAAATTTAATTTTCTCTTTAAAATTTCTATAAGTTCACTTTTTATTTTCGTTTTACACCCATGCTCATCTAAAAATTTATTAACAATTGTTGCAGCTATCTCCACTGTCTCAGTAAAAAAATTATTAACATAATGTAGACTGTTGCGCATAGAATTGTATTCTTTAAAACTTGTGAATAAATGACTTACCTCAGTGTTCTGGTCTGCAAGCAATGCGATTTTGCACTGATGGCAAATGGGTCCTAATTTTTTTATCATAAAACCACATACATATGCACAAGCTTGCAGTTCACCAAAACACTGAGGTATTACAGTATTAGATAATTCTACACCTTCTGTTACATCAAATGTTTCAACAGCTACATTAGTTTCTTTGTTAGGGTTATCTTGAGTTAAAAAAAATTTTAAATCATCTAATATGACATTATTATCTTCTTTGCAGTTCCTATTTTTACTACTATGCAATAAATTGTTTATGATGGAGGTTTTGAGATCTGCAACAAATTGTAGGGTGTTTGGGTTTGCGTTGCATCCACAATTGCTGCGGATGCAACCAAAACAGTTTTCTAATGGGTCTTGGTTGAGTCTGCGCGAGTTGATAAACTTTCTATGTTATAATGTTTTTCTAAATTTAGGAATAGACGCTCAACTGCATTTAAAGTTCTTACAAAACCTTCATGTGAAGGCGGCTTGCATTTGGCCCCAATAAATTCAAGTTTCTGGAACATGGTTCTCATTTCTTTAAAATAATTTATATGTGGACTTCTTCGCGTAAAATTTGTCAAGAATATTTTTCCCCTTTTCTGATCAGGCGTATCGCCATTTAGGGCGTCGAACAGCTGGTCTATTTTTTCTATCAGCATGGCTGTCGTCGTTGCTTCTTGTGGAAGTTCATCTGAAAAGAAAACAATTATTTGTTATTTCGTTGTGAAAGGTGATGGAAAATTAAATGAAACTGAAGGCAAAGTAAGGCAATTTCAGTTAAAATTCATAATTTATCTCTATAAACTCTAATAAGTTGGGATGTTTTCTGTAATTATCAATCAACTAGATTATTATTTATTTTTTTGAGTATTCCAAGGTAGTAACTAATCATACAAATTAAGCACCACAAAACTGATGCAATCAACTAGATTGATAATTACAAAAAAAGAAGTTATTTTAATATTACATGTTTATCACAACTTACTGTTTGCAACCTTCGCAAGTATTCCTGCAGCGACTGAGTGGCTGAATACTTGGCAAGCTAAGCTGACCTTAATCTTCTGTTTGAAGTTAGGTTCAATATGCTGCTTGGTTAAACCAGGTGCAAAAACAAAATTTGGATTTTTATTGTCTATTTCGTAGAATTCTTTTATGTGGCTCCACTTGGCTATACCTGTAATAATAAACATGATAATATATAAATATAACCCATGCATTTCAGTATTAAAATACGAATTACTCCAAAGCTATTTCCTCACACAATCACACTCTCAACACAGAATTTTCTTCACTAGCCCAACTATCAGCTTAGGCTTAGGAAATATTTAAATTACCTGGCATAGACTTTCCATCATTTTGCAATACTTGAGGGCATTTGATGTTGTACTTCAGCAAATTATTTCTGAAGCATTTGATAAGGTGAGGTGGGTCCATAATTGTGACAATTTCATGGCCTTTAAAGTCAAAATAGCTACCGAGGAACCGAGAGAGTTTAATGCTTTGATGTTCACACCAAAGTTATCTGATACAGTAGCAGCAACATTCAACCCAGCTTGGAAGCTTGCATCAAGCACCTGTAAATACAAAAAATATATTTATATAACATAAATATTTTAAGTATACTTGTAATGGTTTAATTTTTTCTTAAGTAATTATATTATATACTTACTTCTTTTATAAGAACAGATAATCTATCAGCTGCAACACAGTCACCAGAAAAGTAGAAAGCTAAAGGTTGCTTCCAATTCTTTCTGATTCCAATAGCCATAAAAAGCAATGCATGTGTGGCTGGCTCCATAGTTCTACCTTGATTCCCATGATCTTGATAGCCATCAATAATGTCTTGTTTACCATTATATTGTATTTTTTTTCGAATAGACATTTCGTCGAATGCCAAGATGCACAGATTTTCTTCTGGTTCCCGATTACCGGTAATTCCTTTAATTGTTTCGAAAATTTGCCTATTTATACCGCATTTCATCGGTATTTTGTTTAGTAAGGCTTTTAATGTACCTTCGCTTGGTCGCCTCAGCAGTCTATACCAGCCAGTAGACCTTTTGTAGATGCTTAAAGCCATAACTTTGTCATCTATACTCCACCTCCGTCCAGTCAGTTTTCTGGGAGTATTTTGAAGTTGACTTTGCAACAATAATGCAAATGGCCCTGATATATTTTTATCTATGAGACTTTTCACATTTCTATCTGTAGTTAATTGTTTGAAGAGGGTATGTGGTTGTTTCTTAATTTTTTTTCTTAGTCTCATAATTTCACTCTTCTCCTACATTTTTTGTAAAGTTTGAGTTTTTTAGGGGTCAACTCTACTGACTTGCTTAAATCCAGCTCCCTCAAAATCCCTTTGGTCTTTGGCATCTGGAAATATGAAATGTATCAATAAGTAAATCACAGGTTTTATTGTTCATTTATTGTTTAATGGGAGTGAAAATTGGTATACTACAAACCTTGCGGCTATCAGTAGTTGGTTTACTTAAAGTTGGCAGTTGAACAGGTGAAGATGTAGTAGGGTTGGCTATGGTTGGCACCTGAACAGGTGAAGATGTAGTTGGTTTGGCTGCGGTTGGCTCCTGAACAGGTAATGAACTTTCCATTGTTACTAGCACCTAAAAATTACAATAAGATTTTTGTGAGCCAAGGTGATGATCAGTTTTTACATTTAAATTATCAGGATGTTTCAAATGTCATATTCTTAAAGTTGCTTATGAAAACCATTTTATGAAATTCAGAGATGTGTTTAAATTTTGCTTTATAACATTACTAAGGTAGACAGAGAGTTAACTGCTTTTATTATTACTGGCACAAGTCCACTCTTGACCTTGATCATGCCTGATGGGAATTGATGAGGTCTATGATGAAATGAGCTTATAAATTCCAATCACATATTTTCAAGCTTTAAGATTGATGGATTGTAGAGTAATATAGTAATAAATGTTAACTTACTTGAGGTTTATCAACCGAGATATTAGTATCTTGTTCACTTCCACTTGTGGTTGCACATTGTTCCTGGCGAAACTTAACCATTAAGTCCTGTGTTCCAATTGGGATGGCATAATTGTTCAATCTTATTCTAGCACTGCTAGTAAATGAGGAGTCATCAAAGTGCTTACTGCATAACATCTTGTGTTGTGAGTGCAAGTCTCTTAGTGATTTCTCAGTTGACCACTCTCCAGTAGGGAAACAGTATTCAGCCCATACACGTGCCCTGAAATTATTGAAAAAAGATTTTTATCTAATACTACACTTTGATCATAGTTTAACTTTTAACTACTTCATCCATGCATTTTGAACTAGATTTTAACTAATTGTGACTGCTTCAGTATTACAGTGATCACTTTTCAAATATTTGAAAAATGTAGAATGTTACATAAATTAATGTAATTGTCAACAAAACATTGATGGTCCAGGACTCTAAGATAAAGTTGACATTTGTTTCATTGTAAATTTTAGGTAAAGTACTAGGTAGGTAAGGTCAGGGAGAAAGCAATCAAAATTGAGAATAGTTTAATTACTTACTTTAGCATTGTATGTCTACCAGGTAGAGGAAATCTGTGGAAACTCAAGTTTCTATCTTCTGTTGCAGTGATGTTACACTTAGCACATTTTCTTCTGAGTTCATAGCGTGTATGGCGTGACATTTTAACAATTAATGCACAGACACACGTTCACAAAATAAAGGAAATGAGTCTTTTTCTAGTAAAATTGTCCAGGCAAGGCACAAAAAATAACAAACAATGAAAATGAGTCTATCTCGTAAGTGTCCAGCACGCACACAAAACAAAAACACAGAAGCACAAAATTCAAAACAAAAAAAAATGAGTCTCTATTTCGTAAGAATCCTCAGGCACATGTTATGATGTTAGAAAAACCATTAGAAAAACATTAAATACGACGTCTACCGCGTCCGATGAGCCACCATATTTGTTTTGTTTTCAGGCGTTGTTGCCAGAGTAAAAGTATTAAATCCTTCTAAAAAAACTATTTTTTTATAATAATAAAAAAGGAGTAACAGATGTGCTCAGCACATGAATTTTATACATATAATAAATAATGATTTTGTTTAGAAATGGGGTCATTAGTCACCATATTATAACAAAATAATTCTACTAATATGGTAGAAATGTTCTAATCTGGTCAAGCAAAGCACCAATAGCGATTTCTCTGTCTAGCGTATATCGTTGTCTCTGTTTCGTTTCTTTTGCCCGACGTTTGCATTTGCTTCTTAGAGACTTGACCCCCCCTTTTACACTGACATTTCAAAATGTTGTCAGATATATTATTTTGTTCTGTGTGTTGCCAGAGTTAGAAAATATATTCTACCATACAGTACAATCGTCAGAATGGTAAAATAAATCGACTAACACCAAAAAATATCGGTAAAATCGCGCGCGAATCTAGTGGAACCAAATGGTTCCACCGGGACCCAGGAGGTATCTACTTAGGTTACTATTACCTATAACTACGATAGAACTGAAAAAGAATAAAACAAACAAAAAATACTTTTAAATATTTATTAAACAAAATACAAAGTCCGCGAACGGGCCACTCTCCGCTTCGGCGAGCTCGAGCTTGCGGGCACCGGTTAGGGTCCTCCTGACCCCGATGCCCCCGCTGATGCCCAGCCCTTGGAGGCTCACCGCCTCCTTCGCCCGCTTCAGTACGGCGAGATACGTCACGCCCCTCTGTTCCGCTTCCGGCTGCAGTGTAAGCACCACAGCCGCGGATTTCGGGGCGCGAAGCCTCGCCGCAATGGCGTTGGCCTTCCGCCGCTGCCTCCTCGCCTTATTTTTGGCCGCTTTCGCGGCCTGCCGCTTTCGCGGCCTGCCGCTTCTGACCAGCAACCTGCCACTCGGCCTCGGCAGCAGGAGGGTCCGAGGATGGGGGTGGGGGCGGCCGCGGCGCCACTGGCGCAGCAGCCTCAGCCGCTCCCCCTCCAGCCTTCCTCCTGCCCCTCTTCGCCGGGGCCGACTTGGTCTTCACGTCACAGGCGCTGGCGCGGCTCCTCTTTTGGCCTTCGCCGCCTGGCCGGATGTTCCCGGGCTGGCAGCCACGGCGGCTGCATACGAAAATTATTATGACCTTAACTCCTCTTTTCTCTAGTAGGTATAAACATGGTAAAACCTATGTTCTTTAATTCTGTGTCGAGTTTCTTGTACCATTGCCTCCCTGCCTGTTTGAGTCCATACAAAGCTTTTATGAGATGACAAACTTTCTCGTTTGGGTTGGTTTTTATATCTTTTAGCATTCTCATTGGATATATAGGATATCTCTGAGAGTAGATGGCTTTCTTCAGTCTGGTCCAGTATAAAGTCCATGGTTCAAGCTGGCGGGCGCCTCTCTCTTTGTGGCCTTTTGTACCGAAGAAACTCCATCTTGCTCATTTAAACTTTGTAATATATTTTTCTTTTTGCTCTCTGTGATTTCGATTTCAATTTCTTTTCAGGTTGCCGAGACTGTTCCATTTCGTTAATAAGTTTATCATAGTTCTGAAATTCTTCTTCGTAATACATCTTGTCTATGACTTTTATGTCCCTGCTTATCACTACATCATCATCTTCCGGTATATACACCCTGTACGCTTTTGAGGTTATCGAGTACCCCATGAACACGCCTTCTTTGGCTGTTTGGGTCAGTTTGCCTTGTTTGTTCTTTTTCAAAACGAAATTTTTTCTCCCATACACGTAGAGATGATGCCAACATGGTGTTCGGCCTAGCCATTTCTTGAATGGAGATTCACCATTGAGTGCTTTGGAAGGACTACGATTTATGAGGTAGTTTGCGGTTGCTACCGCTCCCGCCCAGAGCTTTTTAGGTGCCTTGGCCTCGATTAACAGACACCTGGCTTTGTCTAGCAAAGATCTGTTCTTCCTCTCACTAATGCCATTTTGTTGAGGGGTTAGACAGTGGTCAACCTTCTTTGGATGCCATGCGATTTGAGAAAGTTATCGAAATCCTTGTTGCGGTATTCGGCACCATTGTCGGTCTGCAGGTTCTTTATTTTCTTATTAAAATGTCGAATACGTCACTTTTTCTTTTAATGAAATATACGTGACAATAGTGACTATAGTCGTCTATAAAAGTAACATAATACTTTGATCCTGCTAGTATATCGCATTCGAAAGGTCCACAAACGTCGCTATGAATTATTTCCAGGTTGTCGGTTGTGTATAGATCGTCATGTCTTATAAACGGTAGCCTGGACAATTTGCCTTTAATGCAGGTTTCGCATGTGTCCATGTTTTCATCTTTTAATTTTAAACCATACATAAGGTTATCTTTAGCCATATTCTTTAACGGCCGAAACCAATAACCGATCTATCACATACTGGAGATAGAAAAACAAAATTTGTTTTTCTATCTCCAGTATGTGATAGATCGGTTATTGGTTTCGGCCGTTAAAGAATATGGCTTAATATATTCTACCATAATATAAAACAAATGAATAACAGAAAATCTATATCATTTTTCTGTTGTTTCATTTAATGAAACAACAGAAAAATGATATAGATTTTCTGTTATTCATTTGTTTTTCTATCTCCAGTATATGATAGATCGGTTATTGGGTTCGGCCGTGAATCTCTTTCGTTTATGTGGCCGAGTTTGCGATGCCATTCCATAATGTCACTGTTGGTTTTTTATGTGAAATTTGCAGTTTCTTTTTGCACGGAATCAAAGTAGTAGAGCCCATTTCTTTTCCGAGCGGTCAGTATCTTTCCACCGGTTTTTTGTACGACGTGGGCTTTCTCTTTTTCAAAAAAAAACTTTATGTCCTTTGTCTATAATCTTGGCGACAGATAAAAGATTTACTGGAATATCGGGAACATACAGAGTGTCGTTAAAATCATACTCATGTTTGTCGGTACTGATGGTAACTCTTCCTTTTCCTTGAATTGTCCTAGTACATTTATCTGATGCCAACTTTAAGGTGCCATTTTCAGGGGTCATGGTAGAAAACATTGCTTTGTTACCGCATACGTGTGATGAGCAGCCGCTATCTAAACACCAGACGTTTTTATTGGTATCTGAATCTGCGATGCTCAGACAAAGTTAAAACCGTATTTGCTTCAGTTTTCTTTTTCATTTGAGTTTTTCTTCTTGCCCCAACATGTCTCGATAGCGTGACCTTTCTTTTTACAGCTCTTGCAATATAACATCTTCCCGTTTTGCTTGATATGATATGCTTCAGAACTTTCAGGCTGTTCGCTTCCGGTCCTTGCCTGGTATTCTTCCAGAATCTTTACTCTCAGGTCTTCCGGATTAGGAAAACTTTAGAATAGCCATCGAATCTCGAGACACCCTGTCTCGAGATTCGATGGCTATTCTAAAGTTTTCAAAGAGTTTTGCTCATTATTAGCTTAACGTTTCGTAAAAATACTTTTCGCATAGCAACTTGTCCGTTGCTATGCGAAAAGTATTTTTACGAAAAAATATAATTAAAACTAAAATGAATATTTTTTTGATTCTCGTTGCAGGAAGTTAAATATAAAAACAAGTCGTTTAATAAGTATTTAAGCCGATTGAGTTTAAAAAGCGTCGCCATTTTATGGTTGGCGACCGATTCTGTGTGGCCACATTAATAATAATTGTGATTTCAATCGATTATTAAAGACTAGCAGCGCCTCGCGGTTTCACCCGCGTAGTTCCCGTTCCCGTGGGAATATGGGAATAAAATATAGCCTATAGCCTTCCTCGATAAATGGGCTATCTAATACTGAAAGATTTTTTCAAATCGGACCAGTAGTTCCTGAGATTAGCGCGTTCAAACAAACAAACAAACAAACAAACAAACAAACTCTTCAGCTTTATAATATTAAGTATAGATAATAATCGATTGCTAAAACTGAGTAAAAAGTATGTATTTTAATCAAGTTTTTTTTTTCAAAAGGTTTTATACTTATGTTCCTTTAATTACATTAAAAACAAACAAAACACTCGTCGTTTTAGGCCATCAAATCATTTTACATCCGATTATAGTATTAGTTTGATCGTTGTCAAATCGATTTTTTTTATTACCTGGCAACACTACTAACTGTCAATAATGACAAATCTAGACAACGAAATGAAAATATTACACTGGTCGGCAAAAAAATAAAAAAATTGTCTCCTTTACATAACTAAGAATTATTATTATTGATTCAATAGTACTAAATAGAAATATGGTATCAAAATTTTTCTATCACGTATATTTTTTTTATAATGGAATTTTTAAATAAAATAGCTTTTTTAGCATTATATTTGAATCATATACTTATTTATTATCATAATTTTGAATACAGACCATGAAAAAACATTAAAACGTATATTACAAAATGTTTATTACTTATTAATATTATTTTACTTTGTGGTTTTCTTTCTTTTCATATTTTGAAGTGAAGTTTCGCGCCTAATAAACCAGCAAAAATCAGCAAGCATTCCTTCTGACCATTTTCCGTAGTAGCGTCTCTCTATCTGCATAATATCTTGATGAAACCTCTCACCATGTTCATCTGATACTGTTCCAAGGTTAGGTTGGAAGAAATCCAAGTGAGAGTTCCCAATTTTATCTCTGTCATCAACCGGAAAACCAAAATAACGCTGATAGGCACTTTTAACGAGACTAGACAAACTATTTGTCTGAGCTTTTATGGTAAATTCACCACAAATGTAGCAAAATACATCTGGAGAATTTTTGCAAGTCCTTAGCATTATGTACCTGCAATATAATAAAAAATGCTATAAAATTCAAAAGCAATATTCCTATCGTGTGACTTTATTGTGCACTGCAACTGAGATTATTATGTAATTTTCATCACAGGTATCAATATTTTTCGAAACTTACCAAAATATTCCATGTAAATCCAAAACAATCACTATACAACTTTTTAACGTACTGAGCGCCACGAAGTTACAGCGATAACTGCGCAGTAGTGCGCAGGCGCATCTATTCGTATAAAAATGACTCAGTCGGTATCGTTCTCTCTCTTTCTATCAGTACGAGTCGTTTTTTGTGCTTAACCACTAACACAACTAAACGCAGTTACGCTAACGCATGAACAACAGTAAAAAATATAGCATTTTAAGCTAATAAAAAAAAAAAATATTTAAAGGAATGTATATGCAAAAAAATAAAAGCAGATATAGATTCAGGATATTGAATACTTCATACTTATCATATTTTTGTTTAAAGGAGTTTTTCGTTGCAGACCAGTGTTATTTATGAAGTGTATTGTGAATGTTGTGTTAGTTATTTTTGCGAAGTTTTTGGTTTTTGTTACAGTTATAATGGACTCTGATACCGCTTCAATTGACGACCCGGCTTTACCCTTGGTTGGACACTGAATCTGCTCATGACGATGACCCTGGCTCTATTTTGTTAAACGTGAAACCTTGAAGGTTTACCCTTATCTGGCAATTGCACTCTATTACGAGGAAAAATTCAAAGCAGGCACATAAGCCGAAAATTATATTTTGTACAGGTATATTATAATTAACATAGTCTGCAAGGCAGAGAAGCAATTACTCCATATTGTTGCAATTGCCTTGTAGGGCGAAGAACGGTAGGTTGCTGTGCTCACGTTATGACCACAATATGGTACTTAAGCTGGGCAAGGCATGAAAATAATATTAGGCCGCCAGCCTATTTTTTAGATGATATTTTATTAATTTACCATTCGGATTAAAAATATTAGTTTTATTTTTTCCATTTAAATGACCTTAGGATATGTTACTACCGGATTCAATATAAGATAATATCATGATTAAAAAGGCAAATGATTTATTTTGGAAAATAAACACTCATAATTGTAACTTTTTCAGCGACAAGTTTTAGCAATAGACATGCTAAATATGAACTATTTTTACACTTTCCTGCAACCTTACTACTATAATTCATTTCTTTTAGGTATAAACTATTAAAAACCCTAGTCATTAAATGTTCTTAATGTTCATGTTAAGCCAAATTGCTCTAACAAACTGAGCAAGCCATTTGCTGGGAAACTGTAGAGAAGCATTATGCTAAGCAGTTCTGGAGGCACCTTAATCTCCATATCTGCGAGTTTGTCCACGATATCCATGAAGGTATTTATGTGGTATATCTTCTCCTGTGGTCATTCGCTTTAGAACCAATTGTTTTAATAATGTAGCTTTCCTTGCAGGCCCAGTACTTTGGTAAGTAGCTTTTAACAAGTTACTACTACTAGCTACTTACCAAAGTACTGGGCCTGGGGACAATTCCCATACGGCTTTAGATGTCGTGCAGACTTTAATTTGTTTTAATTCAGATGGTGACAATAAAAGTAGGATTTCAGCCCTTGCCTTCAAGTTCTCTTTGTTGAAAGCCGATCTTGCCGCCGCATCGGTAGCTGGTGGTAAAGTTTTCTCGCCGCTTACGATATCCCAATAGTCATTTTTTATCAGGACTGCTTGTGCTTGCAAACTGTTGTTTTACCTTCATGGTAATCGCACAATGTGCTGGCTGTAGAGAATTTATGGTTTTAGTTATTTTTGAAGTCTTGTCGCCTAGCAACCTTGATTGATAATATATTCTGTCTTTTATTTCTGTCATGTAAACATGTTATACTTTTCTTTTTATTTGATATATTCTTATTTAGGCAATAAACCCATTATTTCGAGCGCTGTGTTTATTTCACTGCACAATAAACATCAGGTTATGGGCCCAGGTAATATGGGCTGCCTATTTATTTGAAGAATAATCTCATAACAAAAATCTCAAGTCGTGAAAATGCAATCTTCAACTGTTTTGAATTTTGAGAAACTTTCTGGCCAGGACAATTATGGTACCTAGGCCTTTGCTATGGAAATGTTTCTGATTGACTTGGATCTGTGGGAGTGCATCGATGAGAAGTTCCAGACTGACTCAGTGGAGGCGCAGAAAAAGGATGCCAAAGCTCGGAGTAAGATTTGTCTCATGTGTTCAAGTAAAATTTACCCTTTTTTTTTTTTTGGATGGGAAATCATCAAATGACCCCTCCCGCCCTGGGTGGAGCGGTAGGGAGTGTCAGACTTTTACTGACTAAAACCCACCCGTGCTCCTCCATGTGCCCTTTGCGTTCCAGGGCCGCGGCAACTCTCTCGAACAAATTCCGCAACCCTAGCAGGCACCGACCCTATGGGGCCCCGTCTCTGGTGCTGACGGCTCCTTGAGGCGCGCGTGAAGCACAACGCGTCGTCGACTCAGCCTGGTATCGGACGGCGAGCCACCCACGCTCACCGTCCACAGGCATCAGCCACTGCGCAATAGCACAGCGGCCGACTTGTCTCTGGAGGAGGCCGAAATGGGAACATTACTGGCACTCCATTTCAGCCCCCTCCCGAGTACCGGGAGTCGCAGCACCCACAGCAGAAGCGGTAGAAGCGGCGACGGAAGCCGCGGCGGCGGCAGAGGCGGCGGCGGCGGCGGACCTCTTGCCCTTGGTCGGGGCGGATGGCGCGCAGGCCCTTCCCCCAGCCCAGTGCTCGGCCGGCTTGCCAACAGCCGCACATGCACTGCAGTGCGGCGTGGCCTCGCACGAGCCGGCCCGATGACCGGGCTGACCACAGCGGAAACAAAGTCCACTGCGGTCCACCTCCGAGGGGCACATAGCTCCCGTGTGGTTGCCCACATGGCAGCGGTAGCACCTCAGAGGTCTGGGTTCCAGCAGTTTTACCCGCGCAGAAACCCACCCCACCAAGAGCCTTCGACCCTCCGACACTGTTCTGGCCGCCGTCACGGGGCAGCTCACCACAAGGGTTTGCATGCCCGTGTTGTCAGGCCGGAGGGTGCCCGCCTTGACGAGCTCGGCAGAGCACCCCCCAGTCCTGGCGACGGCGGCCACAACCTTTGGGGGATGGACTGCTCGCGTCCGTAGGATTTACTTGACCTTTGACCGCCCTACACGTGTCCCCTGGGTAGTGCTAAACGAGCAGTAAAAGACGGTGGTAGGCCATAGCATCGGCTGCCGGCTTAAAGGTTACCACCCACCAGATAAAGTCATGCCGCCAAGCGATCTATCGTGTTCCGGCATGTAGTCTGGTGAAGCCGTGTGGTGGAAGATGGGTCTGAGCAGTTGTGTTGCGGTGTTTGCCGGGTATGATGCACCAGTTGCTGTTGTGTCGGATGTTTGATCGCGGAGGGTAGCGGGATCCGAAGCACGGTGCTCCGCTGGCCGACCGCAGGTAGTTGGGGGCCCAAGTAGTGTGCCAGCCACACATGAAAGGCTGCCCCGCCAACTGCGAAAAATCCCAGGGTGGCCCCATCGTGCCGGTTGGCGACCGGGCGAGAGGACCCGATGGCGATCCCTGGGGGGGTTCGGGCGTCCCCGCAGTCTCCGGACCAATCCTCCACTGGCGCAGCAGCTCTGGGTGTGTTGTTGGGCTTAGCATCGCATCACCTCGCTCAACTGCCATCGTCCACCAACCCTATTATCTCTACATAAAAAAAAAAAAAATTATGAAAGGTAAAAAGAAGAGTAAGTGTGTACAGCGGATGCACGTCCTCTCGTTTCATGTGCACCTCTCAAACATTCGAGGACTGCACTCCAATCTCGATGCAGTCCACTACCACCTCGAGACTGACAAGCCCCACTTACTTTTCTTGACGGAGACGCAGATCAGATGTCCGTCTGATGCGGCGTATCTCGACTACCCGGGATACTCATTGGAGCACCATTTCCTGCAGCGTGCCGGGGTCTGTGTGTATGTCCGCAACGACATCTGCTGCCAGCGTCTCCGTCACCTTGAAGACCCCAGTTTTTCAACCTTATGGTTGCTGGTGGACACCGGTGTGGACAAAATTGTCTACACCTGTGTCTACCGATCGCACAGCGGCGACCAGGAGACAACTCAACTCTTTGGCCACCTCAGTGAGGCCGCCGATGAGGCTCTGCATCAGCACCCGGATGCGCAGTTTGTCGCTCTGGGGGACTTTAACGCCTGCCACCAAGACTGGCTTTTCCCATACCAGAGGACCGACCACGCTGGGAGAGAAGTGCGAAACTTTGCAGTATCGATGGGCCTCTCCCAGCTGGTAAAGCAAGCGACTAGGGTGCCTGATGTTGTTAGTCATACTGCCAATTGTCTGGACCTACTGCTGACAACTGATCCGGACAGATGTATCGTAACAGTTTCTTCACCACTTGGAACTTCAGATCACTGTCTGGTGAAATCTGTATCGTCCTTCTCCCCACCTGACCGCGACTCTCGTGGCGAACGGCGAATGTGGCGTTACAAGTCAGCAGATTGGGATGAGATGCGGCACTTCTTTGCGTCTTATCCTTGGCAGCAGGTCTGCTTCTCTTCCGAAAATCCGACGAGCTGCGCGGATGCTGTAACCGATGTGATACGTCAAGCTATGGAATATTTCATCCCTTATAGCAATGTACCCATCGGTGGCTCAGCTCACCCATGGTTCAACGCCGATTGCGTTCAGGCTGAAGAGCACAAGCATTCGGCGTTTCTCGCCTGGGTTGATGCTCGTGATCGCAAAGCTCCGGATCTGATCTCAAAGAAGAGAGCCTTTAACCGTGCTGCCAAGTCCTACAAAAAGGCACTAAAGAAGGCTCGCTTCGACCATATAAACCATATTGGCACAAAGCTCTCTGCACAACCTTCAGGTAGCAGAGCCTTTTGGTCCCTTGCCAAGTCGGTCGAAGCGAACTTCTGTCGGCCCTCATTGCCTCCGCTGGTAAAGCCTGATGGAACACTGGCTCATACGGCGAGAGAGAAAGCAAGCCTTTTTGCGTCTCTTTTCGCCCATAATTCTCGTCTGGATACTAGCGGTGCTACTCCACCGACTCTGCCTCATTGTGACACCTCTATGACCGAGGTTCGTATAAGGAACAGAGAAGTTCTGAGAGCGCTGTGTCGCCTAGACGTGAATAAGGCTAGTGGACCGGATGGCATACCAGCGATTGTTCTCAAGGAATGTGCGCCCGAACTGTCTCCTGTGTTGACACGCTTGTATCGCCTCTCGTTCAGGACTGGTATAGTGCCCAAGTCCTGGAAGCTTGCCAACGTGCAACCCGTGCCCAAAAAGGGCAGTCGTGCCGATCCTGCCAACTATCGGCCGATTTCGGTAACCTCCATACTCTGCAAGATTATGGAGCGTGTATTGAATTCGCGCCTCATGGCATATCTAGAAGGTCACGATCTCCTCAGTGACCGACAGTATGGGTTTCGCCGTAATCGGTCAACTGGGGACCTACTAGTTTATGCCACCCACTTGTGGGGCGAGGCCCTCGAGAGGAACGGGGAAGCGATGGCCGTTTCCTTAGACGTCTCGAAGGCCTTCGACAGGGTATGGCACGCTAGCCTTTTGAGCAAGCTTCCAGCGTACGGCATTTCTCCTGGTCTGATTAACTGGACAGGAGACTTCCTGAGTGAACGGTCTCTCCGAGTTGTTGTCGACGGCTGCTCATCAGAGCCCATGACGACTAATGCCGGAGTTCCTCAGGGGTCTGTTCTCTCTGCAACTCTCTTCCTACTGCATATCAATGATCTGCTGGTGCCCGGTATCTATGGGTATGCAGATGATAGCACAGTTGTAGAGAGATACCTGCCTAGTGCTCGGGCTAGTAAGGAGCTAATCCAGTCCGAACGAGAGTCTATGGTGGAGCGTACGAATGTCTCACTTCAGGCAGTCTCCAAGTGGGGTGAAGCCAATCTGGTGGGATTCAACGCCGCCAAAACACAAGCGTGTCTGTTCACCGCCAAAAAAAGCCCGTTCACCTTGGCTCCTACTTTTCAGAATGTATCCCTGGAGTGCACCGACCGCCTTCAGCTTTTGGGAGTAGAAATCTCTTCAGACCTAAACTTTGGGCGGTTTATTGAGTCCAAAGCCAAGGTGGCTGCTAGGAAACTCGGCGTTCTCGCAAAGGTCCGCCGGTACTTCACATCAGAACAGCTTTTGATGCTATATAAGGCACAGGTTCGTTCGTGTGTGGAGTACTGCAGCCATATATGGGCTGGTGCTGCGAAATGCCACCTAGCGGCTTTGGACTCGGTGGAAAGGCGAGCGAAGAGGCTAATTGGTGATCCAGATTTGGTTAAATCCAATCTTCAAAGCCTTGAGCACAGGCGTAAAGTAGCCAGCCTTTCGGTGTTTTACAGGTTGCATTTTGGAGAGTGTGCGCAGGAACTGCATAACTTGATCCCGCCATCCCTTTTTTACCATCGGACGACCCGACGTACGGCGAGTATCCATCCATACGTTGTTGAAACTTCTACGGTCCGGACTAAGCGTTTTGCCTCGTCGTTTATACCGCGAACATCGAAGGATTGGAACAATTTGCCTGCGGCGGTCTTCCCGTCCGATTATAATCTGAATGTCTTCAAGGCAAGAGTGAATAGGCTCATAAACTAGTGCGCCTTACCATCAGAGATTGCATCGCTGCTTACCATCAGGTGGGATCGCAGTCAAGCACTAGTTTATAACAAGTTAAAAAAAAAAAAAAAAACCTCCTCCTCCGTCACGGAGTCGTCCAGGCCCACTATGCGCATGTCAATGCACTTAGTCGGCCTGGACACTCGAACCTCGTCCGCGGGGAGGACCTCCTTCAGCCTTTCGGCCAGGGCGTCCGCGAACGGGCCACTCTCCGCTCCGGCGAGCTCGAGCTTCCGGGCACCGGTCAGGGTTCTCCTGATCCCGAGGCCCCCAGTGATGCCCAGCTCCCGGAGGTTCACCGCCTCCTTCGCCCGCTTCATCAGGGCGAGGTACGTCACACCCCTCTGTTCCGCTTCCGGCTGCAGTGTTAAAACCACAGCTGCGGACTTCGGGGCGCGACGCCTCGCCGCGATGGCGTTGGCCTTCCGCCGCTGCTTTTTGGCCTTGTTTTTGGCCGCCTTCTTTTGTCCAGCAACCTGCCACTCGGCCTCGGCCGCAGGAGGGTCCGAGGGTGGGGGTGGGGGCGGCTGCGGCGCCACTGGCGCAGCAGCCTTAGCCGCTCTCCCCCCAGCCTTCCTCCTACCCCTCTTCGCCGGGGCCGACTTGGTCGTCGCCGGCGTCGCAGGCGCCGGCGTCACAGGCGCTGGCGCGGCTCCCGCCTTGGCCTTCGCCTGGCCGGACGTTCCCGGGCCGGCAGCCACGGCGGCCGCGTACGAAGCCGCCTTCTGCTGCTGGCCCGGGGCCCTCTGAGTCGCCACTGTTGGGGGACGCCGGACCATGTTCTCCAAAACGGAGAACTGCCTCCGGAAGGGAGCCAGCTCCTGCCGCACCAGGTCCCGCACCTGGCTCAGCACTTGGCCCCCCTCCGGCGCTGCCGGACTCATTCCCCCTCGCGGCTCCACAGAGGCCGCTCTGGCCATCCCCGCAAGGTCCCTCCGGAGCGACTCATTCTCCCGAACGAGTCGCTCCGTAAGAACCGCGAGGCGGGCGACCTCTGCCCGCAACTCAGACGCCTCTTTGGCCTCTTTTGTCCCGCCGACGACGTTGGCCGCCGCTGCCGCCAGGATGGAGGCTTTGGCCGCGCTGATGGCCTCCCGCTTCGAGGACTGTTTCCTCTTGAAGGCCACAGCGCGGATCGCGGCCTCCACAATCTCCTCAAAGTGAGCCCTCTGCTCCTCGGCGGTGGGGGGTACCTCTCCCGGGGACACTGAGTCGTCGGAGTCGAGAGGAGGCGGAAGGGTAGAGGGAGCCCTGCGTCCGCTCCCTCCAGGGCGACGCCCCTCCCCCACCAACCCCTCGGCCCGACGCTCCGCAACCCGGGTAGAGGGAGCCAGCCCCCTCCCTGCCTCACTGCCCCTGCCCCGCCTTGCGGTGGGGATCTTGCGGGCGGAGGCAAACTCGCCCTCGGAGGACGACTCCTGGTCATCCTCCCGTCTGGGCCGCTTGCGGAAGAACTTGACGTTCTCCGCAGCAGCCCCCCCTCTTCCGTCTTCAGAGCCCGCCGAGCTGACCGTTACTAGGTCTGGCGCGGAGCCGAAATCCGACTCCGCACCACCCCGGCGCTCAGGCGAACCCTCCTCTTCAAACTCGTGCGCCATCAGCTCCTTGAAGGATGCGGATCCGGATGACGACGATGACTCGGAGCCTCCTCGGCTCTTGTTGCCACTGGCAAGCGGAAGGTCTTTGTTGCCCACCCCAGAGTACGGAGGGCAGCCCGCCGAAGCGGGGTGGGATTCCCCGACCGCTGAGCAGTCGGGACCCACCTGGGGACTCATTTTGCAAAGATCTTTGTTCATTGTTTGTGCCTTTTAAGGGTGCGGTCCCTGTTTGCTCCGCCCCTTCTCAGGGCCCTCTCTCCTCACCTCACCTCACCACCTGCTCGCTGCTCCCACAGTCACGTCTGATGATCAGACGCGTACCAGAGAGCAGCGAGCAAGCGTGTGTCTCGCTTGGTCTGATCCCTCACTTGCGACCTTCCGGCATGAGTGGCTCTACCGGGAAAGCTCGCAAGATCATTGAGACGCTCAAGCCCCACCACGACGACAACGTGGAGACACATTCGGTGGGGAAGTAAAATTTACCCTATGATCATGAACGTCAAAACAGCGAGAGATACGTGGTTAGCGCTGAAGCGAGCGTATGCTGACGGTGGATTACTGCGGCGGTTATATCTACTGCGGAAGCTTTTCAACGTCAAATTAACATCATTTAGCACTATCGAGGAGTACCTGAATGATGTACAGACCACGAGTCAAGCATTAGTGAGCATCAAAGCAGGTCTTGATGATGAGTTCGTCGGGATTATAATGCTGGCTGGTTAGATAGAAGCGTTCAACTCCCTCATGATGACGCTAGAGCATTCTAATGTCAAGATTTCTACGGAAACTGTTACGGCGGCGCTACTTAAGGAAAGTATGAGGAACACAACAGAAGACAACTCTGCACTGATGGCAAAGAATGATAATACCAAGAAGGTGGTGATATGTCATTTGTGTAAGAAGAAAGGACACTATAAGTGGCAGTGCAAGTACAAGAAAGCTAAAAACAACAATGGTTCTACAGCTCAAGGTAAGAAGAGTAAAGGAACAGCCGGCCTGATAACTGCTTTGTCAGCCAAAGTCGGCGAAAACCAGTGGGTCATAGATTCCGGACCTACATCCCATATGATGTCAGACAAGCACATCTTGGAGAACAAGGAAAATATAAGTTCAAAGGTGATAACAACTGCGAACAATGATCAAATTGTTTCCAAATTGAATGGTGTTTGCCATGGGACGTACTATACGGTTTGAGGATGTTCTGATGTTACCAGGTTTGATGACTAATTTATTATCTGTGAGTAAGATGTGTATTAAGGATTTTGTTGTTGTTTTTAATAAATATTGTTGTAAAGTTTTTAAGAAAACTGACGTCACTATAGCAGGTAATCCGTTATTTACGGCACCACTAAAACAGGGTTTATATGTTTTAGATAAAGAGGCAGCGATGATTCTTACGTCTCCTCCAGATACCTCAGGTACTTCTAGTGCTTACAATTTATGGCATAGAAGGTTAGGGCACTTGAGTGGACCTTTGATGGATAAATTGAAAGGTTTGGCAGATGGACTGTCATATGGAGCAGTAAGCACGGAACCGTGTGAAGGTTGCTGCAAAGGTAAAGAGTGCGTCAAGAAATTTCCTAAGAGGAAAGGTAAGAGAGAGCTAAGGAATTGCTTGAAATTGTACATACGGATTGAGCGGGCCCGATGGAAGTGGAATCCTTAGGCGGTAATAGATATTATTTAATACTAGCAGTGCCTCGCGGTTTCACCCGCGTAGTTCCCGTTCCCGTGGGAATATGGGGATAAAATATAGCCTATAGCCTTCCTCGATAAATGGGCTATCTAACACTGAAAGATTTTTTCAAATCGGACCAGTAGTTCCTGAGATTAGCGCGTTCAAACAAACAAACAAACAAACAAACTCTTCAGCTTTATAATCTATATATATAAAAATCAATGCCACTTTTCGTTGTAATTCCATAACTCAAGAACGGGCTCACCTATCCAAACCAAATGCTTAGGATTTGGTCGGCATATTTAGTAGATGGTTTATGTGAAGTTTGCACAAAATCGGTCGAGCGGTTCCTCATTTGTCACATTTTTTGTAATAAATGAATTCAATAGAAACTTTTTTCACAGAAACTTTTTTGAAGTTTTGTTGACAGGACAAGCACGTTGTTATGTCATTCATGCCGTCAATTCATTTTGGACGTGGTTTGATTAAATCATATTATCAGCGATAAATTTTTTCTTTTCACATAATTGCATTTGCAGTGCATTCATACAAACGGTGAGTCCTGAATTTATGTATACTTTTCTAAGTTGCCGTATATGATTTCACATGGCATCATATGCGACAGCTTCTTGGGAATTTGTTTTTTTTTTGTTCTAATTTTTTTTTTCGATTTTTAAGCGAAAACATATGTGCATACGGGAAAAATGCCACCAGCCAGACGAGCAAATATAGGTTACGAAATATTAATCCACCAAAACTGTGTAACGGAACCAGATTGGCAGTGAAAAAGTTATTGCCAAATTTGATTGAAGCTACGATCTTAACTGGTAAATCAAAAGGAGAAGTTGTTTTGATACCGCGTATACCTATGATTCCAACTGATATGCCTTTTGAGTTCAAACGTTTACAATATCCTGTGCGTTTATCATTTGCGATGTCCATCAACAAGGCCCAAGGTCAAACACTTCACGTTTGTGGTGTGAATTTGGAGGAACATTGTTTTTCACATGGCCAGTTATATGTTGCCTGTTCCAGAGTCGGTACCCCCAGCCGTTTGTTTATTTATGCTCAAAATGGAAAAACAAAAAATATTGTTTATCCAAATGTTTTGGATTAAGTGTGTTGTAAATAGCTAGCAATTGATTTCGATTTTAAATAAAATATTTTTTTGATTAAATAAATGAATTTGATGTTCCGATTTGTTTATTTTATTTCACTTTATACGTAGCGAAGCACGTACCGGGCCGCTAGTATTAGTATAGATTTGTCGATGATTATAGTAGGAAAACGTTTGGATACTTGCTAAAATCAAAGACTGAAGTATTCGCTAGATTCAAAGAATTCAAAGCTCTCGTAGAGAATCAAACGAGCAAGAAAATTAAGAAGTTGCGTAGCGATAATGGGACGAAGTACACCAAGGGCCAATTCCAGCATTTTCTTAAGCAGTTTGGTATTCAGCATAAGACGTTTGTGCCGCATACCTCAGCTGTGCGTCAGCAGAACGGTGTAGCGGAGCGTACCTACCATACGTACCATCACCGAGAAAGCTAGGTGTATGCTGCACGACGCTGGTCTGGATAAAAGGCTATGGGGAGAAGCTATTGGATGTGCTGTTTATTTGAAGAACCGGTCTCCCACTATGGCTTTGGTCGATAAAACACCTGAAGAGGTGTTTACTGGAGAGCGAGTCGACCTGTCGAATCTACGAGTATTCGGGTACAGGGCTCATGTTCTCATAAAGGATCATAGCAGGAAGAAATTTGTCATATAAGCCACGAACAAGAAGGCTTACCGCTTCATTAACTTTGATAAAGATCCCAGAACAGTTATATTCGCTCGAGACGCAACATTTTTTGAAACTGTACCAGTAGATAAGAAAAAGGAAACAGTTCCAAATGATTCTGTAGACATATATGTACAGAATGACATTTCTGCTGAACCAGAGGTACCGAGAGTCGTCGGACCTGTTGCAGCTAGTGCCCCAGTGAGTCCAGTTGTTCATGTAGATAGTCGAGCAGAAATGACATCTAGTCCAACGATGGAATCGGATTCCGGAGAAAACTTTTACGACTCTGTCGACTCAGACCGTCCTATGGCAGAGGATTTGCAAGTTCCAGTGAACGTGAATGCTCCTGAACCTGCAAGTGATGTGGTTGGTGGTCCTGCTGATCACCGCTACCCACTTAGAGATAGACGTCCTAAACGAGAACAGGACATGGTCTATAATTTTCATATAATGGATGTTCCTGACCCTGTTTCGGTTCAAGATGCCATGGAGCGCTCAGACAAAATGTAATGGTTAGAAGCTATGAAGGACGAGTATAATTCCCGGAAGGCAAATAATACCTGGGAGCTAGTTGATCGACCATTGCATGTTAATGTCGTTAAATCAAAATGGGTTTTCAAGCTGAAGATTGGAGCGGATGGAAGCGTTCAGCGCCATAAGGCCAGGCTGGTCGCTAAGGGCTATTCGCAAAGACCGGGCGAATACTATTTTGAGACATACGCACCAGTGGTAAAACTATCATCGATTCGTCTTTTACTGGCGCTGGCAGCTGAAAAGAACTTTAGTTTACATCATATTGATGTCACTACTGCATTTCTATATGGTGATTTACACGAGGACATTTATGTGGAACAGCCAGAATTTTTCGTTCAAGAGGGGGAAGAACGCAAGGTTTGCAAGCTGAAGAAAGCTTTATATGGCCTCAAACAAGCTGCAAAATGTTAGAACGACAAAATTCATGCACATTTAATAAAAATCGGCATTACGCGATCAAAATATGATCAGTGCGTATACATACATCAAGAGGAATGGGAATTTATTTATAGCCCTCACCCTGTATTTGGACGATATACACATATTCACAAACAGTGATTCTGAAGCCGACGTAGTGAAAAAGCTTATTCGGAATACTTTCAAAATAAAGGATCTCGGATTTGCTAGAGAATGTCTTGGGATGCGGATTGAACGAGATAATGAGAAGCAAGAAATCCGTCTCTCACAGAAGACGTATGTATATACAGGAGATCCTTGAAAAGTGCGGGATGCAGTACTGTAAACCAGTAAGCACACCCGTTGAGACGAATCTTCGTCTTGATCGTGGATCTAAAAATGATAATCCACGGTATCAAGAGATAATAGGATCGCCGATGTATCTTGCATGCTGTACCAGACCAGATATATCGTATGCAGTAACTATGTTGAGCCAATTCAATAACTGCAATGATTCAACACACATGGCTGCAGTGAAGCGTGTGCTGAGGTATCTAAAGGGGACGGTGGATCTGTCACTGTCTTACAAAAAGTGTAATAAAGCTTTATGCGCCTATGCTGATTCCGATTGGGGGAATGGACCCGATGGGAAGTCTTTCTCAGGTTACACCCTGATATTCGGCGGAGCTGCGATCGCTTGTCAGTCCAAAAGCATTCCGAATAAGCTTTTTCACTACGTCGGCTTCAGAATCACTGTTTGTGGATATGTGTATATCGTCCACATACAGGGTGAGGGCTATAAATAAATTCCCATTCCTCTTGATGTATACGCACTGATCATATTTTGATCGCGTAAAGCCGATTTTTATTAAATGTGCATGAATTTTGTCGTTCCAACATTTTGCAGCTTGTTTGAGGCCATATAAAGCCTTCTTCAGCTTGCAAACCTTGCGTTCTTCCCCCTCTTGAACGAAAAATTCTGGCTGTTCCACATAAATGTAACTAACTAACTAACAAACATAACTTGTTTGTCAAACATTTTAAAGCTGTATCTCCTCTAGGTTCAGCGTCGCAGGCGGTCGATGCTGAGGATAGTTTGATAGATTTAAATATCAGGTTCTGCGCAAAAGATGTCGCTACTGTTATCAACAGTATGGTAAGGGGCAAGTCGCCGGGGCATGACTTCCTTAGCATCGAGCACCTGCAGCATGCAGGAGTTCACCTGCCTAGAGTACTGGCGATGTTCTTCTCGCTCTGTCTGAGTCATACTCATCTGCCCAGCGATCTGATGAAAACTGTGGTCGTGCCTATTGTGAAAGATAAGACTGGGGACACATCCGATCTTGGGAACTACAGGCCAATATCGCTTGCTACTGTTATTGCTAAGGTGCTGGACAGTCTGCTGGATAGGCATATGGCAACCCGCATCGATCTTCATGATGCGCAGTTTGGGTTCAGACCTGGTCTCTCCACGGAAAGTGCCATATTGTCTCTCAAGCATACTGTCGAGTACTACACGCACAGGAAAACGCCTATTTACGCGTGTTTTTTGGACCTTTCCAAAGCGTTCGACCTGGTGTCGTATGATCTGCTGTGGCAAAAATTGATAAATGAAACCTCCGTGGATAGGGGAGTTATATCTATATTACGGTATTGGTATAACAATCAAATTAATTGTGTAAGGTGGGCAGGCTCATTATCGGATGAGTACGGGCTGGGGTCTGGTGTGAGGCACATGAGTCGAATCGATCAATATCCATCACCTAATTATTTTCTTCCACATCACGGTGTTTTAAGAATTCACAGCAGTACTACCAAGCTTAGGGTGGTTTTCGATGGAAGTGCAAAGTCAACATCGGGCAAATCGCTTAACGAAATTCAATATATTGGCCCTAGTTTACACAATGACGTTGTCTCAATTTTATTACGTTTTCGGCAATTTCAATTTGTTGCATGCGCTGATGTCGAAAAAATGTATCGACAAATTAATATTCAACCGGATCAAAGGAATCTTCAATTAATTCTTTGGCGTGAAAATAAATCAGACGAACTCGGTGTGTATCAGCTTAATACCGTGACATACGGAACCGCTTCCGCTCCTTATCTAAGTATTCGATGCATCAAACAGCTGGCATCGGAGTGTGAGGATGACGTCATAAAGCAAGTAATAGATGAAGATTTGTTTGTAGATGACCTAATTACTGGTCATGTAGTAAACAATGTTTACTAAACATTTGTACCAAGGTAACTGATGTTTTAAAATCTGGTTGCTTCCATTTACGTAAATGGTTGTTTAATTCGGAAACTTCTACAACAGATCAAACCAAGGAATTAGCCTTTGGAGAAAATAGTTTAAATAAAACTCTCGGTCTAGGTTGGTTGAATTCTTTAGACTTGTTATATTTTACTACAAAGATTGATCAAAACTTCACTTGTGTGACTAAACGCGTTATCTTATCTGTTATCTCACAGGTGTACGACCCATTAGGCCTATTAGCACCTTCAATTATAATTGCCAAAATAATTATACAAAAATTATGGCTTTGCAAGTTGGGTTGGGATGATCCAGTACCCAACAATATTTTGTCTTTGTGGGAAAACTTCATTGAAACACTTCAACATTTACAAAACATACAAATTCCTCGTCATGTCCGACAAATAAATACAAAATACACAGATTTACATATTTTCACGGATGCATCACAGGATGCATATGGTGCATGCGCATACATAAGTACATACAACGACAATTCACCGGTCACTGTTAGGTTGCTTTGTGCCAAGAGCAAAGTCTCACCAATCAAACTTGTCACAATACCGCGGCTTGAGCTGTGCGGGGCTTTAGTTGGTGCAAAGTTGTATCAAAAAATAATTCAATCATGGAGATTAAATTTTGATAACATATACTTTTGGTCTGACTCCACGATTGTCATAAACTGGATTAAAATTTCACCTAATTTATTAAAATCATTTGTACAGAACCGAGTAGTGCAAATTAACGAATTGACTGGTGAGTTACCATGGTTACATGTTGCAGGTAAAAACAACCCAGCTGATCTGTTATCTCGCGGGCTCACGCTCGATTCGCTTCAACATTCAGATATTTGGTGGCACGGGCCAACATTTCTAACCGAACGTAACACTAATTATAAACAAAATAATCACGATGAAATAACTTTACACGATTTACCTGAAATTAAATCAAATGTTAATTCTTTATTCACACAATCAACTTATACTAGTATTTTTACCTTTGAACATTTTTCCAATTTTAATCGCATGAGACGTTCAGCCGCTTACTTATTAAGATTCATTAATAATGCACGACTTAAGGTCAAATCAAAACGTAGCAATGGCCCATTAACGTCTGATGAATTAAATAAATCTACTTTACTTTTAGCTCGCTTAGCGCAACAAACATCATTTCCTGAGATTTATAATGCATTAGTGAAGAACTTACCTATTAAGTCGATTAGAAACGTATCTAGTCTTGACGTATTCATAGATTCTGATCGCATTATTAGAGTGGGAGGTAGATTAGTAAACTCAGATACCTTTCCATACAGTAAAAAACATCCTATATTGTTATGTTCCAAACACCCGTTTACGCGGCTTCTTTTCCAATTTGAACATAAACGCTTACTCCATGCTGGTCCGCAATTGCTCTTGGCCACTATCCGAGAAAATTGGTGGCCGCTCAAGGGTCGTGATTTAGCCAAGCAGACAGTACATAAGTGCATTACATGTACTCGCCAGAAAGGGAAGGCATTATCAGTAAAAATGGGCAACTTACCTCTTGAAAGACTGGAGCCGGGGTATCCTTTCTTGCGCTGCGGCGTAGATTATGCGGGACCTATGTTCATATTGAATCGCAAGGGAAGGGGTGCAAATCTTGAAAAATGTTATGTTTGTTTATTTATATGTTTCGCTACTCGTGCAATACACTTAGAATTAGTCACAAGTCTAACTTCTGAGGCTTACTTACTGGCTTTGAAAAGGTTCTTATCTCGTCGTGGGAAACCTGCACAAATATTTTCCGACAATGGAAAAACGTTTGTAGGCGCGCTAAAGGAATTTTCTCAATTTTTAAATTCTAGTGAAAATGATATCTTAAATTTTGCTGCAGGCGAAAATATCAAATTTAGTTTTATTCCTCCCTATTCACCACATTTTGGGGGTTTGTGGGAGGCAGGGGTTAAATCTTTTAAATTTCATCTCCGACGTGTAGGAAACGTAAATCTAACTTATGAGGAATTTTCCACACTATTGGCACAGATAGAAGCCATCCTCAACTCCAGACCCATGTATCCCATGTCTTCAGACCCAAACGACCTACTCCCTCTTACTCCAGCCCACTTCCTGATTGGCCGGACGCTCGTTGCTCCTGCCTACAAAGACCTCACAGCTGCAAACACGTCACGCTTGGTCCGCTACGAGCGCATCGAACAAACAAGACAGAACTTCTGGAAACGCTGGTCGCAGGAGTACGTTTCGGAGCTGTAGACAAGGAGCAAATGGCAGTCGAACTCCGGCACAATAGCACCCAATACCTTAGTGCTCATCAAAGAAGACAATTTGCCACCCATGAAATGGCGTCTGGGGCGAGTGATAAGTACTTCACCTGGAAAGGATGGACTAGCACGTGTGGCTGACATAAAAACAGCTACCGGAATAATAAGAAGATCATACCCTAGATTGTGTCCGCTGCTGAAGGAGGAAGAACCCTAACATTTCTCAACACCTACACACATTCTTCTGCTTCTTCTTCGTTGGAGGCTGTTGCTCCAAGGCGGGGGGCATGTCTACGTTACGTCACTAGATCGGGCTGCCACTGTTGGACGACTCAGAGGGGGAGTGCGGGGTGTAGTACCAAATCTCACGCACGCGCCGCCACTGTGGCATTCTTTGTATCGGTCGATAAAAACTCACACGCATTATTGTAAAAACCTATAATTATTTATTATAGCACACCTAAAGCTATCGAAGAAGCATTTTTATTTATCAACCAAACAAATACACATAAATAATGTGAATAAAACGTGTAGAAATGCTGTTTGTAATAATGAAATTACTTTTCCTAATTACCGTTAATAAGTCAAAAGTCAGATTGCTGTTTTTGATTCTATACGACTTATGTGGACTAAAAGTACGGGCTTGTCGACATGTCAACGTCACGACGTCGTCAACGTGGAACAGTGCGGTAAGGCTTCGTTCACACGGCATTGTCCTGTACGTTTTTTTGCAGTATACGTCTTAACGTATAAATAGTGACCATAAAACGTACATAGATCCATTTAGGCTTCGTTCACACGGCATTGTCCTGCACGTTTTTCTGTATTCGTTTTTTTAACGAATACTTCAGGCTAGGTTCACACGGCATTGTCCTGCACGTTTTTTTGTATTCGTTTTTTTTCACGTAGCGTGTAAAGAACGAATAGCTGCAGTTTCCACACAGTTGTCACCGAGTAGACGTCAGTGATGGATCCACGCTTGGTTGTACTTTTAAATTGGTATCGAAGGCGCCAACGGTCTCGCCGCCGACGAAATAGAAGGTTTTGGGTACATCCTATGAATCAAGAATCTGTGCGTTCAAGCACATTTGAAAAACTATTCGAAAATCTTAAAAACGATGAGAAAATGTTTTTTAATTACTTTCGGATGTCTATTGAAAGTTTTGAAAAGTTGTTAAATCTACTGGAAAATTCAAGCCTACCAAAATGTAATACGAATATGCGGAAATGCATTACAACAAAAATGAAATTAGCCATCTGCTTAAGGTGAGTACACAAATAAAAATACACAGGTAGTGATTATTTAAGTTTTATTAATAAAAAAATATTTATTGATCAATTTGTATTGTAAGTAATTTGCATCAGTATTATTTTTTCATATTAAAAGTCATTGTAATCCACATCCGTGTAGTTAGAATAGCAGGATTCGACAGAGGACGGATTTAGAAGAGAAGCTGCTGTAGTTAATTCTACAGAGGATGGACTTTGAACAGAAGTCATTGTAGTCATGTTTGTACTGATAGAATTTGTAGCTTCTTGTATATTATTTTGATATTGTTGTGTAAAATATCCTCTGTGATCTGATGGGATATGGAATGACGACGGTTCACATATTTGGCGACTGTTTTTAATTTTTTTCATTAATTGTAGCACACCCATTTGAAATTCGAGGACTTCATCATCGTTATACTTATCTAATGATGGTAATATTCCATTAAAAAATGAAAGATGCCGATTCATTGTTTTAGGTTCGTTATTTGAAAAAGAATCCATAAATTTCATCATCTTTGCATCGACAGGACTAATTATATTCTTTAGAGATCTTTTAGGTACACGATTAGGTATAGGGCTCTTTGCCGCCGTTGTGCCATGTGTCTCTATAGAGTTTGTTTCCAATGTTTCATTTCCTCCCTCCGAATTATTGTTCTGGATTTCGGATTCTATGTTTTTATTGGATTCCATGTTGTTATTTTCGGTAGTAACATTATTTATTGTCTCTTTAGGTTGTATTACTTTCTGCAGAAAAGATAACTGTTTACTATATACATAGGGTTTCGCTGTTTTGGCGCCACTTCCTGAGCTCTTCTGATCTTTTATCTTTTTACATGATCGATTATAATTATCTCTTATATGAGTCCACCGTTGAATAATCATTTTAGCTGTAAAATACAAACATAGTTGTAATAATGTACATATATATTTCTTTTTTCAGGTATTTGGCATCGGGATGTTCCATGAAAGATTTACACTATTCATACAAAGTTGGAGTATCGACTATAAGTGGTATCATCTGGGATGTTTGCTGGACTCTCTGGCATGTCCTTCAGGGAAAATATCTTCAAACGCCTTCTACAGAAAGTGAATGGATGAAAATAGTGGAAGGTTTTGAAAGAAAGACTAATTTCCCTCATTGTTTAGGTGCAATTGACGGGAAACACATAAAAATCTTAAAGCCTCCGCATAGTGGATCCATGTACTTTAATTATAAAGATTATTTTTCAATTGTGCTACTTGCGGTAGTTGATTCGGAATATAGGTTTATATATGTAGACATAGGATCATACGGAAAAGATTGTGACTCATCTATTTTAAAAAATTCCATTTTATGGAAAAAAGTTAATGATGGTTCGCTGAATATACCCAAACCAATGCCATTATTAGAAGGTGGAGAAAATACGCCTTACGTTTTTATTGGTGATGAGGGATTTGCTCTACATAATAATTTACTACGCCCTTTTGGAGGAACACATTTAGATTTACGTAAAAAAATCTTTAATTACCGCCTGAGCAGAGCAAGAAGATACGTGGAGTGTGCTTTTGGTATCTTGGCAGGAAAATGGAGAATTCTACATAGAGCTATTGATGTTTCACCAAGTTTATTGACCGAAATCATAAAAGCATGCATCGTATTACACAATTACGTTCGTGAAAATGATGGACACAATTTTGAAGATGTGGCAAATCCTGCATTATTTGAAAATATTCAAAGTACATCAGTTCGAAATTTTCAAGCAAACAGCGTAAGGTCCACTTTTAGTCAATATTTTTTATCAGACGAAGGATCAGTACCATGGCAAAACGAATATATTTAGAACTAAGCAGAGTAAGGTAAAATACAGTGTGTTGATTTGTACCGCAGCGAGCGTTATGGAGGATAGGAAAGGTACCAAAAAAAAAATATAAAAAATTGCTTCGAGACTCGCCCTATCAAAGTAGTCTCAAAAGTCTGCAAGAACGCATATCCTTACCACTTAACTCCATGACGCTCGCTGCGGTGCAAATCACACATTGTATGTTGCAACGCAATTTTTATTATTAATAATAAAAGATACATACCTATGGCTTGTCTTGTTTTTTCTTCCTTTGTCTCGAAATTAGGATCAATTATTACCATGATTTCCTTCCAAGCCGCTTGAGTTGCGACGCGATTTTTATATAGTTCCAAAGTTTTATCCCATAAAACGGGCTTTTGTTGCACTAAAGAAATTAATAGTTCGTTATCTATAGAAGACTCCTCAGCCATTTTGAATACCTATCAAAACAAATTAACATAAAATACGTGCCACCCCTTCAAGATCGCTCAGTACACTAAACGTTTCTTCGTTTGCTATTCGATAAAAAACGTACAACATCGTGTCGTGTGAAGGAGACAAAGCTATATCATATGCCACTACGAACCGAATACGTTAAAGTTCATTCGATTTGCTTGACAAGTCCGTTGAGTATGCGTTCCAACGTATAAGCGGTATACGTTTTTTTGCAGTACAATCGCCGTGTGAATGGATCTATGTACATTGTATGGTCACTATTTATACGTTAAGACGTATACTGCAAAAAAACGTGCAGGACAATGCCGTGTGAACGAAGCCTTACACGTCGATTGTACTGCAAAAAAACGTGTACTGCTTATATGTTTAAACGCATACTCAAAGGACTTGTCAAGTAAATCGAATGAACTTTGACGTATTCGGTTCGCAGTGACATATGGTATAGCTTTATTTCCTTCACACGACACGATGTCATACGTTATTTTTCGTATAGAAACCGAAGAAGCGTTTAGTACCTGAGCGTCTTTTGGAGGGGGTGGCACGTATTTTATGTTTGATTTGTTTTGACATTCAAAATGGTTGAGGAATGTTCTATAGATAACGAACTATTAATTTCTTTAGTGGATCAAAGTCCCGTTTTATGGGATAAAACTTTGGAACTTTATAAAAATCGCGTCGCAACTCAAGCGGCTTGGAAGGGAATCATGGTTATAATTGGACGTAGTTATGCAGAATAGATCCAGCCACAAAAACTTACTTTTGAGAAGACAGGAGTTTTAGTAAAATTGATATAGCAAAATAACAAGACTGTAGTTTGTTTTCGAACGCATCTTAAATATTGGATATTGTTATCTACTTCCTCTATAGTATTGTTTTAATAAGTTTTATGTTAATTAATATACTTTTATTTTACTAAAATTGAGGTCAGTTGAAGGTGTGTATCATGATCTAATGCTACTTGATGTTTGTCTTCCTCGGAAACTTCTTTAACCCTTTAGTTCGCAGGTGAAAAAAGATTGCAATTTTTTTCTTTTTTCTTTTTGGGGAGTCTATTTATTGTTAAAATAGCTCTATAAAATTGTTTGAAAAAATCTAACTTAAATACTTTTTGAGAAAACATATGTTGTTCAGATACAACATTGCGAAACATTCTAGTAAATAGTGGCAGAATATTATGTTGTACACTACCAACATTGCGGCTTGAATAGACAATTACACTTTCAATCAAAATAAAAATAAAATGTGGAGAAACAAAGTTTATTGAAAAAAACAACACAAATTCAGCTTTCTTTGACATAGTTATCATCATTTAGACGTTAACATAGTAATGGTAATAACAATTTCTTTTTTCCAACATACACAATCTAAGGTTACACTTATTGCAATAAATACTGGTATAACCTTTTTTACAATACTTGCACCTGCCTTGAGACACAAATGTTGGTAAGTGGCCTATATTATCATAGCGAACAGAATCTGGTGGTCTTGGAGCTACAGGAGTCTTGATCTTGACAGACGCTTCCTTTCTTTTGACTCCGTCTGCCGAATTCTATTTTTTTGGAAAAGTTCTGTTACCAGCTGAATTCGAAATTTTTTGAGAGTTAATGGTTTCTTGTTATTTTGGCAATCCCTCCTATACAGCAGCCAGGCGTTATTGACGCAAATGTCAAGTGCTTGAGCAAATAAAGCCATATACCATCTTTTTTTTTTAAAGTTAGAGCGATATAATGACACCAACATGTCGGCCAAATCAACACCACCCATGTGAGCATTATACTGCTTGACTATTTGTGGACAATCTACATCAACCCTCGATTTGGTTTCTTTTGAGTATCGCTTAATTTTTTCTTTTGGATGTGAGTCAACAAAAGAACTTACTAAAGAGACTACTTTATTATCATACCACTTGACCACAGCAAGCTTCTTCTCATTGCAGACAACCTGTTGGCTGGCACCCCTGCCCTTCTTTGCAAGCTCTTTGTCAGAGAGTAACATTGCTTGACAGCCTCTTAGTCGGTTACTTCTGACCGTTCCTAAGCTGAAAATGCCATATTCGTTGCGTAAGTGATGGATAAGCTCGAGCGATGTAAAAAAGTTGTCGAAGTACACAGTAGCTGGTTTTTCCTGTATGGTCTTGCAAAGAGCTATGACAACTTTAGCTCCTAGACCTAAGCTATTTTCGTAGTCAGTAAAGTGTCGGTTTCTAAATGTATCTTCACCACCATATGGGATGAAGTCATATATTAATCCGGAGACTCCTGCTCGCACAAATATCTTAAATCCCCATTTCTTAGGCTTCTTGGGTAAATACTGGCGTCTACTCCCTGCTCGTGTTCCCTTGTAAGGGACCATCATTTCATCCACACTGTAGCGCCCTTCTGGCACGAGCAGCAAACAATTTTTACGAATCCTCTCAAGTACAGGTCGCACTTTGAAATAGCGGTCGTCATTTGTGTCAGTGTTGTCTACGAAGTGAAGGAATCTTCTTATTTTTTCATATTTCTTTAGAGTCATAATATCAGCAATTTCGGGGAACCTCAACGCTTTACTCCAGTAGTCACGGTAAGCTGGCATTTGGACCACACCCATCAAAAGAGTTATGCCAATAAAATCACTTATGTCATTTTTAGTAACGTTTATGTTTTTCGAAACTTCATGTTGAACTGAATAAAGATTTGTATTTTCTGTGATGAGATCCGTTATGTCTTCTGAGAAAAAATGCTGGAAATAATCAAGAGGGCTTTTCAGGCCTGCATCAAAAGGTGGATTATATTGTGGTAATTCTACTATTGCTGCGTGTTGGAATTTGCCTTTTTTGAACTTGAAGTTTATGGGTTTTCTAACAAACTTCTTCACTCGTTTTGTCAGAAGCCTTGGTAATGTAGTTGCCTTTCTCTTTGAACGTGTTGTGGTTGCCGGTGAGCTAGTCAAAGGCGATAAGATGGATGAAACCGAATTTAACATGAAAGGGAGTTGTTCTTGCGGTCGACCGGTCGTAAACATTTCATTGATGACAGGTGACAGTGGAATAGTTTCTTCGTCCGATAAAACTGGGTTGAAGTGAGCTGTTTGCCTGTCTTCATTGTCAGAACAAAATATGTCTAACTCATTTAGAGAAGAAGGATAGGATCTTGGTTCCGAACTGCAGTATGTAATATTATCATCGTCATCGTCGTGTTGTTGTAAATTCTGGACCACCACTTCATCGTCTGAGCCGCTACTACTACCATCTGATGGTGCATTTTCAGGTGGCACAAGTGCCATGATAGTACGTGTTCGGTGCCATTTCGGCTTAATCTGAAGCAAGCAAAAACAAAAAAAAACATGCAAAACCGCACCCAAAGCATAACAGAAATTTCAATTGCAAATAAAGATACCAAATAAAAGTTCTTAAAACATTTACGCACTGTGCTAGTTATTGTAGGTAGTTCGAAAATATTAAAAAAAGCTTATTAGTTAAAGTTCAGTGTTGTTCAGAAACGAGATAAATATATGAAGTACTTGGTAAGCATAAGAGCAGTGTTGATTGTGAACGACATTCAGAATGCTCAGTACTTTTCTGAGTACTCCGCAGTGTTGGTCACAAACAACATATCATTTCACAGGCTCGTAAATTGAATATTAGTTGTTCAAACGAGATGATTTTTACACAAATCAATAAACGCGATATTTGTTAGGAATATTTTCATGCATAGTATCCATAAACTAAATTCAAATGGTCGAAATCGAAAATTTTTTACCTTACATCCGTGCGTGACAGGTGTTCTCGACGCCATCTTGTCAGGAAGAGAGAGAAAACATTCGCGCGAATTGACAATTATATTTTTTAAGTTACGTTTCGTTTTTGCTAACTATTGATTTAAATAAAAAACCAAGAACATATCAGCAGAAAACGAACAATATTTTTTTGTTTACTATGTCGTTCAGGTTTAACACTGCGAATTAAAGGGTTAATTTGATTATTAAATGAATCGCACCGGTTGCATGTGTCTTTCTTTAATTTCTTTGTCCTTATATTAAACTTAGTAAAAAAAACTTGCTTGACTTTATCGTATGAGACAGAAGGTACTCCGGCCGCCTCTGCTTCTTCACTATACAGTTTATATAGTTTTGGAAATGTCATATCCGGTTTTAGAAACTTTGCATCACCATACTCATTTCGACGATAATGTGACACGTATGTAGGTAGTTTCTTTATGATATTAATCTATACTTATAATAAATCTGTAGAGAGGTCAATTCTGTACAGGGAATATATTTTCAAAATAACTATCAGGGGGTGATTAGTGATCGATACTGGTGCCAAAAATGCAATCAGTAAAATTTTTGTCTGTCTGTCTGTCTGTCTTTCTGTCTGTCTGTCTGTCTGTCTGTATGTTCTTTATAGAAACAAAAACTACTCGACCGATTTTAACGAAACTTGGTGCAATTATTCTTCATACTCCTGGGCAGGTTATAGTATACTTTTCATCACGCTACAATCAATAGGAGCAGAGCAGTGAAGGGAAATGTTGGGAAAACGGGAGAAGTTACTCCATTTTTTAAGCTTCCGTCGCGTGTGTAGCCTTAATGGTTAAAGTTACATAGAAATAATGTATGACGGAAATGTTCTACATAAAATTATCTAAAAAATATCCCACAACAGCATATGTCTATCTTTTATGGTTGACTCACAATAACACGTGTAACTCCCGATAGCTTAGCAGTTCGGAGCTTTCTGATTATATTTGTTTACTCTTACGTTTATAATACTCTCACTCATCCCTAATTAAAAAAAGTTAACATTATCACCAATTCAATAAAAAAAAAGTCATAGAAATCGGTATAGAAACACCAAACTTTTTTAAACCGAGCTGAGAGTTTCAAAATCGGGGGTAAAGTAACTATTCCACGCGGACGAAGTCGCTGGCAGAAGCTAGTCAAAAATAATTCTACATCAGGAGAGATTTTATTATGGCCTCCTTGGGTTCCACGTCTGTCAACTAAACCAACATCGGATCTCATTTTGCACAGTGACGTATTCACACGCTTAGGAGTTGTTTGGAGAGTTTTTATAAACATGTCTCTACAAACTTGTAAAACTTGCAAAAAATACTGTTGTGAACAGTGGCGTGCCTAGGGTTTCAAAATAAGGCAAGCCCAATAAAATTTTAACCAATTTCAAAAAAGAAAGTTCAGTTTTCTACTGAGTATGTAGGTACCTACGTATGTATCATCGCAATTTTCTCATAAACTACTGGTTAGGTAGGTACAATAAATTAAAAGTGAATTCATCCATCTTCTTCTTTCCTCTTCTTTCTTCAATTTCACTCTTGCTTGTAGTGCGGTGAATGAAGTAACCAAAGCTCACTGAAGGCATGCTAGTGCTAGATTGAATATAATAAACATATCAGCAATTGCATACCTCCGGTGGCTTTGAAAAAAGCCGTTTGGTTTGCTTCATTGCTTGAGGGAACAAAGTTATGGTAAGTAATTGCTTGCTTCGTAACAGGACTAACAGGTCACAGACAAAAAAAAAACAAAACAGAAAGTTACAAAACGAAAATTAAAAAATTGCTAGATAGAATGTAATAAGGATTTTAAATAAATTATTTGTATTCTAATTGGAATCGTCTATCTTTCTTACGAAATGATTTAATTACATCAAAGTAAAATGTTGGTGATCGTTTTAATTCTACCAACAACTGTTTTTCAATAGCTATCATTGATAATTCGGAAAGACGCTCTTGACCTTGTGTATTTCTCAGATAGGTATGGATACTTTTAAAAGACGAAAAAGCACGTTCCGCGGAAGAACTTGAAGCCGGAATAGTTACAACAAGATACGCTAACTTTAACAGCTCAGGAAAGGCATCTTCGAGGTTATTCTCATGAATGAAATTAATTAATTCGAAAACGTTACGATCTTTCAGATCAGGACTAGAATACAAGCAAATCAATTGGCTTTTTAATGATGGTTTGTCGAAATAGTTTGCATGCCTTTTAATGGCGCCAGAAATGTTATTTAAATCATTATAACCAATGTATTCCAAACGGAATCTTCATTCGAAAAAAATATGCAGCACCAGCTATACAACTTATTAGTGTGCTGCAGCCAACAATCCAACTAGTTTTATACACTGATCTATTTTTTCGTTTATGCGATTTACTAGTCTGAGAAATACACAGATTAGGCGTCGGTTTTAATGAAGTCTCTTTCTTTCTCAGAAGAATCTTTAAACTTTTCTCAGAAAAAAACAGTTAATTTAATGTTTTTTCTGAGAAAAGTTTAAAGATTTTACCTTATCTTCGCCAATCAAAACTTGAACGCATTTTAAATCCTCAAAAGGTACAATTACTTCCGTTGTTGTAGGTAAGTCACCAAAACAATTGTATCACTGAGAAAACCTCAGAAAACACACAACAAACTTTAACAACAAAACTTTTCAAAACTCAAGCAAATAAAACTGAAGTGAGTTGCACTCGGGTGTCGGGAGCAATGCTGCCAATAAAAAATTCTCGATTCCCCGCGTCAGTGTTGTCCATTCCCCGAAATTCTCCGCTTCTTTTCCCCGATTGATTCCCAACATCTTCGCCGAATTTATATTTTTGGAATAAAAACACTGTTTTATTCAAAATTAGTTTAATACTATTAAATTTATTATAAACTATACCATATAAAAAAAACAAAAACAAACAAACAATACTATTCAAAATAAAGTAAGGGCCACTGCTTATTTATACGAGTATTCTAATGCAGGTACAAAAAAACGATTTTATTTTAATCTTTAGTGGCCCTTATTTTATTTGGAATAGTTGTATATTATTTTTGCCATATTTTCGCAGTAATCATATTTAGATTAGAATCAAATTTTAAAAGATTCCCCGCTTTAGCTATACCTTGTTTGGTATGCATTAAAGCAGCAATTGTGTCATTGTTGAGACTCCCACGGTGCTGTGTTTTAATATCATTTAGGTTGCTGAAAACCCTCTCCACAGACGCGTTTGAAAAAGGTAATATCAGCAGGAGACCTATTACTTTTTCTAAATTTTTAAACAAAAACATACCAGCCGTATTCTTTAAATTGAAAACCTTAGGCCAGTACTCAACGAGTGGCAGTGATTCTAAACCTAAGCCCTTAAATTCCAGCAGCGCATGTTCTCGTCATTCGTTGTCAATAGTTTGTTGATCAACATATTTTTTTAAAATTGGGAAACGTGTAAAAACTGCACTCAAAGATTTAATTTTGAAAGCCTGGGCTTCAGATGGCTCGACGAAAGAAATAAATTCAAACAAAGGATCGCTGAAGTCAAACCTTCTTACAATATCTACCGTTAGTTCAATATAGAATAAGAAAGCTAAACAGGATTTATAAAATGCATCCAAATCAGTACTGGAAATAGTTTGATCCTTATGTAAATTGTTAATACTTTCATTTGCTGATATACCAAGATATATTTCTCGCAAGGGCAAGAAATTACTGGAATCTTGGAAGTTGGTCAAAAAAATATTATTGCCCTGTAAGCGCACATATGACATTTGCAAGTAATTGGAGCAAATAGATTTTAGTATCTTTTCAATTTCGGGTTTTAATTTGTGTAATAAAGGTGCTTCAGATTGAAACATTACATTAAATGTTGTTAATACCCCTAACGTAAGACATGAATTCCAGATAAACTATTGTGAATTTGTTATCCATAGTTTTAAGCATCTCCTCAGTAGTTCTTGATGGGTCTTCGAACGTGCTCATCCTCAAGTACGCTTTCAAGGGCTCATACTGCTCCAAGACTCTGTCTACACATGCTTTTAATGACAGCCAACGGGTTTGAGAAAGTGTTAACATTTTGTGAAATTGAACTTGGAAAAACTCTTGAAACTCTTTGAACTTTTGCTGTCTGTGGGAACTTCTGCTGAAATGTGATCCTATATTACGTAAGAGATCTTCAACTGATCTCGGAAGTTTCAAACACGCTTTTGAAGCCGATAAATTTATCATATGACACGAACATTTTATACAGGCGATATGAGGTAATGTCTTTTTTAATTTTGCAAACACTGGGTTGTGTTCTCCTACCATAACATTTGTGGTTCCGATGAAAAGCCAATCAAATTATCAAGAGGTACACCTTTTGCATTCAACAACTCCAGAAGGCAGTCAAATAAGGCGGTAGCTGTACTTGAAACAACTGCTACCATATCAAAAAAGTGTGTAGAAACTTTTTTTGTGTCGTTATTGAATACACAAGTAAAGGCGCATTGTTTTTTTGAACTATGATCAGTGGTTTCATCCATAACCAAGGAAAAGAAATTCCCAGGTTCTTTAATTAAATCCACAGTTTCGTTCGCAAATGAGTTTCCTAGGACATTTTTCATGATCGTCGTTTAAAATGTTTAATTATATTTTAAAAGACAAATAAATTGATAAGGAAATACATTATGACAACACTAGTACATTAAATATTTACAAAATTCAAAAGTATGATTAGTAGCTCTAAATATATACGTTTTTGACATGCATCAAATAATTACATACTTTATCGAATTTGGCGGGAGTCCCTATAGAATCTCTTTAACAATACATAAGGTAGGTTATATAGATTGTTAATACTGAACTGGATTAAAATAAGCATAAGTATACATAACTATCATATTTTAATGCTGTACTTACCTCTTTTTTAACAGTAGCTGCACCTTTTAACCACTTTTCCATTTTATTGAAAATTTCTAACGTACGCACCAATTTAAAAAATCGAAAACCATATACAATGAATTAATTATGTAGAAATGGATGCGTTCAGAAATACAAAATCGTGTTCAAATGACAGTTGAGCAGGCATTTTTTAGTTCTAAAGTATTAGGTACTTGTTTGGATTTTGGATTCCCCGAAATTCCCCGATTTATGTCATTCCCCGGTCTTTCCCCGCGCTAACCCTCGATTCCCCGCAAATCGGGGGTTTTCCCCGCGATTGGCAGCGCTGGTCGGGAGCTATTACGCAGAGTTGCAGTGTTGTCATTTATGCAAAAAAGTCGCCAGGTATATGAAAAATCTAGCTAGATGTCGCATTTTTTTTATTTTTAACATATTGCTTGTATATTTAATTTCGTTATTTTAAATAGTCGCTAGTTTTTATTGTTGCTAAATCTTAAAGTCTCCAAACTCGTTAAAAATCTCCAAGATCTCACAACGTCGCTAAAACAGCAACACTGCAGAGTTGGCAAGGTGACAAGGTCACGCATACGCGTGCAACTTCATACGCATGCACGGCTTAAATCTTCCATACTGATCGATTTGTAGACGCACAAAGTTCTAACTCGTTATACGACACATCGCTATAAGTGCGAAAGTGACAGAGATAGTATTTGAAAGCCCGGTAAAAGCCGGTACGTGTAAGCGAGATAACTATATGTAGATGCTGCAAATACGAAACTCTGCGCGCGAACAATCGCGATGTGTAGTAGTGTGGCATAGGTACATATTTTAGATACTTTGTGTTATTTTGACAGGAATTAAGCGCGCGAACTTTTAAATAGTTCGGGTTTGATATTGATTCTCTATCGAGCATTTTAGTAAGGCCGGGCTTTTGGGCTTATATGAAGGTGCCGCCACTGGTCGTGAATAACTTTTCTATTTGGATATGTTAGAAGTATTTGTTGAGACATAAGAACGTTTTACTGGTTGCTCTTTTATACATGCAGCTAAGTACATACGTATACTTTGGGCATTATAGGAACCCAATTCGTAACTTTTTTTAAACTCAATAAATCTTTTTTCATCTGGGACCAATTTCCTTACATTTTCTTATGCAACCACAGTCATAATCTAGAAATGTTTTACGTTCAATAAGAATATTCTTATTATTTACATAAGGAAGATTTTTATACTTCTTTTCTGTTCGTTCTTTTCTTGAAAGCCCTCCGTATTTTCTTTTTCTACCCTTTTGTTTTCTGCCTTATAAGTTTTCATTTGTTTGTCCTTCTATGTGATTATCTGTACTAGTAGAAGCAATATCATTAATAGCCATCACTTCAGCGATGGGTTAATTATTGGGGTCATTCTGATTTTCATTAATTTCTATGTTGTTTTTTTGTTCCCTATTAAAGTTATTTGTTGAGTCACGTGAGCTGGAGCTAGAACTATCATTAATGGCCGTGTAATTTGGGTCAGCAACCGAGTCGTCACTGTCATAGTCAAGGCCAGGACCATTTAGAGTTTTAAACAATTCAGCAGTCTCAGGTGACATAAGCGGAAGTGGTGATGAAGCAGCAGAAGCTGAACAATTACTATCACAGGCAAGAAAAGCATCATTAATTTTCAGACCATCACCAGAAATAGCTATAGCATAATTAATTTTAAGACCATCACCAGGGGAAGTTGCTATAACGGGACTCATAGGCGGACCAGCAACAAATCGTTTATTAGTTAGTAGAGGCGATAAAGGAGAAAAAGGCGGTGCTTGCTAGAAACGTATCTAGTCTTGACGTATTCATAGATTCTGATCGCATTATTAGAGTGGGAGGTAGATTAGTAAACTCAGATACCTTTCCATACAGTAAAAAACATCCTATATTGTTATGTTCCAAACACCCGTTTACGCGGCTTCTTTTCCAATTTGAACATAAACGCTTACTCCATGCTGGTCCGCAATTGCTCTTGGCCACTATCCGAGAAAATTGGTGGCCGCTCAAGGGTCGTGATTTAGCCAAGCAGACAGTACATAAGTGCATTACATGTACTCGCCAGAAAGGGAAGGCATTATCAGTAAAAATGGGCAACTTACCTCTTGAAAGACTGGAGCCGGGGTATCCTTTCTTGCGCTGCGGCGTAGATTATGCGGGACCTATGTTCATATTGAATCGCAAGGGAAGGGGTGCAAATCTTGAAAAATGTTATGTTTGTTTATTTATATGTTTCGCTACTCGTGCAATACACTTAGAATTAGTCACAAGTCTAACTTCTGAGGCTTACTTACTGGCTTTGAAAAGGTTCTTATCTCGTCGTGGGAAACCTGCACAAATATTTTCCGACAATGGAAAAACGTTTGTAGGCGCGCTAAAGGAATTTTCTCAATTTTTAAATTCTAGTGAAAATGATATCTTAAATTTTGCTGCAGGCGAAAATATCAAATTTAGTTTTATTCCTCCCTATTCACCACATTTTGGGGGTTTGTGGGAGGCAGGGGTTAAATCTTTTAAATTTCATCTCCGACGTGTAGGAAACGTAAATCTAACTTATGAGGAATTTTCCACACTATTGGCACAGATAGAAGCCATCCTCAACTCCAGACCCATGTATCCCATGTCTTCAGACCCAAACGACCTACTCCCTCTTACTCCAGCCCACTTCCTGATTGGCCGGACGCTCGTTGCTCCTGCCTACAAAGACCTCACAGCTGCAAACACGTCACGCTTGGTCCGCTACGAGCGCATCGAACAAACAAGACAGAACTTCTGGAAACGCTGGTCGCAGGAGTACGTTTCGGAGCTGTAGACAAGGAGCAAATGGCAGTCGAACTCCGGCACAATAGCACCCAATACCTTAGTGCTCATCAAAGAAGACAATTTGCCACCCATGAAATGGCGTCTGGGGCGAGTGATAAGTACTTCACCTGGAAAGGATGGACTAGCACGTGTGGCTGACATAAAAACAGCTACCGGAATAATAAGAAGATCATACCCTAGATTGTGTCCGCTGCTGAAGGAGGAAGAACCCTAACATTTCTCAACACCTACACACATTCTTCTGCTTCTTCTTCGTTGGAGGCTGTTGCTCCAAGGCGGGGGGCATGTCTACGTTACGTCACTAGATCGGGCTGCCACTGTTGGACGACTCAGAGGGGGAGTGCGGGGTGTAGTACCAAATCTCACGCACGCGCCGCCACTGTGGCATTCTTTGTATCGGTCGATAAAAACTCACACGCATTATTGTAAAAACCTATAATTATTTATTATAGCACACCTAAAGCTATCGAAGAAGCATTTTTATTTATCAACCAAACAAATACACATAAATAATGTGAATAAAACGTGTAGAAATGCTGTTTGTAATAATGAAATTACTTTTCCTAATTACCGTTAATAAGTCAAAAGTCAGATTGCTGTTTTTGATTCTATACGACTTATGTGGACTAAAAGTACGGGCTTGTCGACATGTCAACGTCACGACGTCGTCAACGTGGAACAGTGCGGTAAGGCTTCGTTCACACGGCATTGTCCTGTACGTTTTTTTGCAGTATACGTCTTAACGTATAAATAGTGACCATAAAACGTACATAGATCCATTTAGGCTTCGTTCACACGGCATTGTCCTGCACGTTTTTCTGTATTCGTTTTTTTAACGAATACTTCAGGCTAGGTTCACACGGCATTGTCCTGCACGTTTTTTTGTATTCGTTTTTTTTCACGTAGCGTGTAAAGAACGAATAGCTGCAGTTTCCACACAGTTGTCACCGAGTAGACGTCAGTGATGGATCCACGCTTGGTTGTACTTTTAAATTGGTATCGAAGGCGCCAACGGTCTCGCCGCCGACGAAATAGAAGGTTTTGGGTACATCCTATGAATCAAGAATCTGTGCGTTCAAGCACATTTGAAAAACTATTCGAAAATCTTAAAAACGATGAGAAAATGTTTTTTAATTACTTTCGGATGTCTATTGAAAGTTTTGAAAAGTTGTTAAATCTACTGGAAAATTCAAGCCTACCAAAATGTAATACGAATATGCGGAAATGCATTACAACAAAAATGAAATTAGCCATCTGCTTAAGGTGAGTACACAAATAAAAATACACAGGTAGTGATTATTTAAGTTTTATTAATAAAAAAATATTTATTGATCAATTTGTATTGTAAGTAATTTGCATCAGTATTATTTTTTCATATTAAAAGTCATTGTAATCCACATCCGTGTAGTTAGAATAGCAGGATTCGACAGAGGACGGATTTAGAAGAGAAGCTGCTGTAGTTAATTCTACAGAGGATGGACTTTGAACAGAAGTCATTGTAGTCATGTTTGTACTGATAGAATTTGTAGCTTCTTGTATATTATTTTGATATTGTTGTGTAAAATATCCTCTGTGATCTGATGGGATATGGAATGACGACGGTTCACATATTTGGCGACTGTTTTTAATTTTTTTCATTAATTGTAGCACACCCATTTGAAATTCGAGGACTTCATCATCGTTATACTTATCTAATGATGGTAATATTCCATTAAAAAATGAAAGATGCCGATTCATTGTTTTAGGTTCGTTATTTGAAAAAGAATCCATAAATTTCATCATCTTTGCATCGACAGGACTAATTATATTCTTTAGAGATCTTTTAGGTACACGATTAGGTATAGGGCTCTTTGCCGCCGTTGTGCCATGTGTCTCTATAGAGTTTGTTTCCAATGTTTCATTTCCTCCCTCCGAATTATTGTTCTGGATTTCGGATTCTATGTTTTTATTGGATTCCATGTTGTTATTTTCGGTAGTAACATTATTTATTGTCTCTTTAGGTTGTATTACTTTCTGCAGAAAAGATAACTGTTTACTATATACATAGGGTTTCGCTGTTTTGGCGCCACTTCCTGAGCTCTTCTGATCTTTTATCTTTTTACATGATCGATTATAATTATCTCTTATATGAGTCCACCGTTGAATAATCATTTTAGCTGTAAAATACAAACATAGTTGTAATAATGTACATATATATTTCTTTTTTCAGGTATTTGGCATCGGGATGTTCCATGAAAGATTTACACTATTCATACAAAGTTGGAGTATCGACTATAAGTGGTATCATCTGGGATGTTTGCTGGACTCTCTGGCATGTCCTTCAGGGAAAATATCTTCAAACGCCTTCTACAGAAAGTGAATGGATGAAAATAGTGGAAGGTTTTGAAAGAAAGACTAATTTCCCTCATTGTTTAGGTGCAATTGACGGGAAACACATAAAAATCTTAAAGCCTCCGCATAGTGGATCCATGTACTTTAATTATAAAGATTATTTTTCAATTGTGCTACTTGCGGTAGTTGATTCGGAATATAGGTTTATATATGTAGACATAGGATCATACGGAAAAGATTGTGACTCATCTATTTTAAAAAATTCCATTTTATGGAAAAAAGTTAATGATGGTTCGCTGAATATACCCAAACCAATGCCATTATTAGAAGGTGGAGAAAATACGCCTTACGTTTTTATTGGTGATGAGGGATTTGCTCTACATAATAATTTACTACGCCCTTTTGGAGGAACACATTTAGATTTACGTAAAAAAATCTTTAATTACCGCCTGAGCAGAGCAAGAAGATACGTGGAGTGTGCTTTTGGTATCTTGGCAGGAAAATGGAGAATTCTACATAGAGCTATTGATGTTTCACCAAGTTTATTGACCGAAATCATAAAAGCATGCATCGTATTACACAATTACGTTCGTGAAAATGATGGACACAATTTTGAAGATGTGGCAAATCCTGCATTATTTGAAAATATTCAAAGTACATCAGTTCGAAATTTTCAAGCAAACAGCGTAAGGTCCACTTTTAGTCAATATTTTTTATCAGACGAAGGATCAGTACCATGGCAAAACGAATATATTTAGAACTAAGCAGAGTAAGGTAAAATACAGTGTGTTGATTTGTACCGCAGCGAGCGTTATGGAGGATAGGAAAGGTACCAAAAAAAAAATATAAAAAATTGCTTCGAGACTCGCCCTATCAAAGTAGTCTCAAAAGTCTGCAAGAACGCATATCCTTACCACTTAACTCCATGACGCTCGCTGCGGTGCAAATCACACATTGTATGTTGCAACGCAATTTTTATTATTAATAATAAAAGATACATACCTATGGCTTGTCTTGTTTTTTCTTCCTTTGTCTCGAAATTAGGATCAATTATTACCATGATTTCCTTCCAAGCCGCTTGAGTTGCGACGCGATTTTTATATAGTTCCAAAGTTTTATCCCATAAAACGGGCTTTTGTTGCACTAAAGAAATTAATAGTTCGTTATCTATAGAAGACTCCTCAGCCATTTTGAATACCTATCAAAACAAATTAACATAAAATACGTGCCACCCCTTCAAGATCGCTCAGTACACTAAACGTTTCTTCGTTTGCTATTCGATAAAAAACGTACAACATCGTGTCGTGTGAAGGAGACAAAGCTATATCATATGCCACTACGAACCGAATACGTTAAAGTTCATTCGATTTGCTTGACAAGTCCGTTGAGTATGCGTTCCAACGTATAAGCGGTATACGTTTTTTTGCAGTACAATCGCCGTGTGAATGGATCTATGTACATTGTATGGTCACTATTTATACGTTAAGACGTATACTGCAAAAAAACGTGCAGGACAATGCCGTGTGAACGAAGCCTTACACGTCGATTGTACTGCAAAAAAACGTGTACTGCTTATATGTTTAAACGCATACTCAAAGGACTTGTCAAGTAAATCGAATGAACTTTGACGTATTCGGTTCGCAGTGACATATGGTATAGCTTTATTTCCTTCACACGACACGATGTCATACGTTATTTTTCGTATAGAAACCGAAGAAGCGTTTAGTACCTGAGCGTCTTTTGGAGGGGGTGGCACGTATTTTATGTTTGATTTGTTTTGACATTCAAAATGGTTGAGGAATGTTCTATAGATAACGAACTATTAATTTCTTTAGTGGATCAAAGTCCCGTTTTATGGGATAAAACTTTGGAACTTTATAAAAATCGCGTCGCAACTCAAGCGGCTTGGAAGGGAATCATGGTTATAATTGGACGTAGTTATGCAGAATAGATCCAGCCACAAAAACTTACTTTTGAGAAGACAGGAGTTTTAGTAAAATTGATATAGCAAAATAACAAGACTGTAGTTTGTTTTCGAACGCATCTTAAATATTGGATATTGTTATCTACTTCCTCTATAGTATTGTTTTAATAAGTTTTATGTTAATTAATATACTTTTATTTTACTAAAATTGAGGTCAGTTGAAGGTGTGTATCATGATCTAATGCTACTTGATGTTTGTCTTCCTCGGAAACTTCTTTAACCCTTTAGTTCGCAGGTGAAAAAAGATTGCAATTTTTTTCTTTTTTCTTTTTGGGGAGTCTATTTATTGTTAAAATAGCTCTATAAAATTGTTTGAAAAAATCTAACTTAAATACTTTTTGAGAAAACATATGTTGTTCAGATACAACATTGCGAAACATTCTAGTAAATAGTGGCAGAATATTATGTTGTACACTACCAACATTGCGGCTTGAATAGACAATTACACTTTCAATCAAAATAAAAATAAAATGTGGAGAAACAAAGTTTATTGAAAAAAACAACACAAATTCAGCTTTCTTTGACATAGTTATCATCATTTAGACGTTAACATAGTAATGGTAATAACAATTTCTTTTTTCCAACATACACAATCTAAGGTTACACTTATTGCAATAAATACTGGTATAACCTTTTTTACAATACTTGCACCTGCCTTGAGACACAAATGTTGGTAAGTGGCCTATATTATCATAGCGAACAGAATCTGGTGGTCTTGGAGCTACAGGAGTCTTGATCTTGACAGACGCTTCCTTTCTTTTGACTCCGTCTGCCGAATTCTATTTTTTTGGAAAAGTTCTGTTACCAGCTGAATTCGAAATTTTTTGAGAGTTAATGGTTTCTTGTTATTTTGGCAATCCCTCCTATACAGCAGCCAGGCGTTATTGACGCAAATGTCAAGTGCTTGAGCAAATAAAGCCATATACCATCTTTTTTTTTTAAAGTTAGAGCGATATAATGACACCAACATGTCGGCCAAATCAACACCACCCATGTGAGCATTATACTGCTTGACTATTTGTGGACAATCTACATCAACCCTCGATTTGGTTTCTTTTGAGTATCGCTTAATTTTTTCTTTTGGATGTGAGTCAACAAAAGAACTTACTAAAGAGACTACTTTATTATCATACCACTTGACCACAGCAAGCTTCTTCTCATTGCAGACAACCTGTTGGCTGGCACCCCTGCCCTTCTTTGCAAGCTCTTTGTCAGAGAGTAACATTGCTTGACAGCCTCTTAGTCGGTTACTTCTGACCGTTCCTAAGCTGAAAATGCCATATTCGTTGCGTAAGTGATGGATAAGCTCGAGCGATGTAAAAAAGTTGTCGAAGTACACAGTAGCTGGTTTTTCCTGTATGGTCTTGCAAAGAGCTATGACAACTTTAGCTCCTAGACCTAAGCTATTTTCGTAGTCAGTAAAGTGTCGGTTTCTAAATGTATCTTCACCACCATATGGGATGAAGTCATATATTAATCCGGAGACTCCTGCTCGCACAAATATCTTAAATCCCCATTTCTTAGGCTTCTTGGGTAAATACTGGCGTCTACTCCCTGCTCGTGTTCCCTTGTAAGGGACCATCATTTCATCCACACTGTAGCGCCCTTCTGGCACGAGCAGCAAACAATTTTTACGAATCCTCTCAAGTACAGGTCGCACTTTGAAATAGCGGTCGTCATTTGTGTCAGTGTTGTCTACGAAGTGAAGGAATCTTCTTATTTTTTCATATTTCTTTAGAGTCATAATATCAGCAATTTCGGGGAACCTCAACGCTTTACTCCAGTAGTCACGGTAAGCTGGCATTTGGACCACACCCATCAAAAGAGTTATGCCAATAAAATCACTTATGTCATTTTTAGTAACGTTTATGTTTTTCGAAACTTCATGTTGAACTGAATAAAGATTTGTATTTTCTGTGATGAGATCCGTTATGTCTTCTGAGAAAAAATGCTGGAAATAATCAAGAGGGCTTTTCAGGCCTGCATCAAAAGGTGGATTATATTGTGGTAATTCTACTATTGCTGCGTGTTGGAATTTGCCTTTTTTGAACTTGAAGTTTATGGGTTTTCTAACAAACTTCTTCACTCGTTTTGTCAGAAGCCTTGGTAATGTAGTTGCCTTTCTCTTTGAACGTGTTGTGGTTGCCGGTGAGCTAGTCAAAGGCGATAAGATGGATGAAACCGAATTTAACATGAAAGGGAGTTGTTCTTGCGGTCGACCGGTCGTAAACATTTCATTGATGACAGGTGACAGTGGAATAGTTTCTTCGTCCGATAAAACTGGGTTGAAGTGAGCTGTTTGCCTGTCTTCATTGTCAGAACAAAATATGTCTAACTCATTTAGAGAAGAAGGATAGGATCTTGGTTCCGAACTGCAGTATGTAATATTATCATCGTCATCGTCGTGTTGTTGTAAATTCTGGACCACCACTTCATCGTCTGAGCCGCTACTACTACCATCTGATGGTGCATTTTCAGGTGGCACAAGTGCCATGATAGTACGTGTTCGGTGCCATTTCGGCTTAATCTGAAGCAAGCAAAAACAAAAAAAAACATGCAAAACCGCACCCAAAGCATAACAGAAATTTCAATTGCAAATAAAGATACCAAATAAAAGTTCTTAAAACATTTACGCACTGTGCTAGTTATTGTAGGTAGTTCGAAAATATTAAAAAAAGCTTATTAGTTAAAGTTCAGTGTTGTTCAGAAACGAGATAAATATATGAAGTACTTGGTAAGCATAAGAGCAGTGTTGATTGTGAACGACATTCAGAATGCTCAGTACTTTTCTGAGTACTCCGCAGTGTTGGTCACAAACAACATATCATTTCACAGGCTCGTAAATTGAATATTAGTTGTTCAAACGAGATGATTTTTACACAAATCAATAAACGCGATATTTGTTAGGAATATTTTCATGCATAGTATCCATAAACTAAATTCAAATGGTCGAAATCGAAAATTTTTTACCTTACATCCGTGCGTGACAGGTGTTCTCGACGCCATCTTGTCAGGAAGAGAGAGAAAACATTCGCGCGAATTGACAATTATATTTTTTAAGTTACGTTTCGTTTTTGCTAACTATTGATTTAAATAAAAAACCAAGAACATATCAGCAGAAAACGAACAATATTTTTTTGTTTACTATGTCGTTCAGGTTTAACACTGCGAATTAAAGGGTTAATTTGATTATTAAATGAATCGCACCGGTTGCATGTGTCTTTCTTTAATTTCTTTGTCCTTATATTAAACTTAGTAAAAAAAACTTGCTTGACTTTATCGTATGAGACAGAAGGTACTCCGGCCGCCTCTGCTTCTTCACTATACAGTTTATATAGTTTTGGAAATGTCATATCCGGTTTTAGAAACTTTGCATCACCATACTCATTTCGACGATAATGTGACACGTATGTAGGTAGTTTCTTTATGATATTAATCTATACTTATAATAAATCTGTAGAGAGGTCAATTCTGTACAGGGAATATATTTTCAAAATAACTATCAGGGGGTGATTAGTGATCGATACTGGTGCCAAAAATGCAATCAGTAAAATTTTTGTCTGTCTGTCTGTCTGTCTTTCTGTCTGTCTGTCTGTCTGTCTGTATGTTCTTTATAGAAACAAAAACTACTCGACCGATTTTAACGAAACTTGGTGCAATTATTCTTCATACTCCTGGGCAGGTTATAGTATACTTTTCATCACGCTACAATCAATAGGAGCAGAGCAGTGAAGGGAAATGTTGGGAAAACGGGAGAAGTTACTCCATTTTTTAAGCTTCCGTCGCGTGTGTAGCCTTAATGGTTAAAGTTACATAGAAATAATGTATGACGGAAATGTTCTACATAAAATTATCTAAAAAATATCCCACAACAGCATATGTCTATCTTTTATGGTTGACTCACAATAACACGTGTAACTCCCGATAGCTTAGCAGTTCGGAGCTTTCTGATTATATTTGTTTACTCTTACGTTTATAATACTCTCACTCATCCCTAATTAAAAAAAGTTAACATTATCACCAATTCAATAAAAAAAAAGTCATAGAAATCGGTATAGAAACACCAAACTTTTTTAAACCGAGCTGAGAGTTTCAAAATCGGGGGTAAAGTAACTATTCCACGCGGACGAAGTCGCTGGCAGAAGCTAGTCAAAAATAATTCTACATCAGGAGAGATTTTATTATGGCCTCCTTGGGTTCCACGTCTGTCAACTAAACCAACATCGGATCTCATTTTGCACAGTGACGTATTCACACGCTTAGGAGTTGTTTGGAGAGTTTTTATAAACATGTCTCTACAAACTTGTAAAACTTGCAAAAAATACTGTTGTGAACAGTGGCGTGCCTAGGGTTTCAAAATAAGGCAAGCCCAATAAAATTTTAACCAATTTCAAAAAAGAAAGTTCAGTTTTCTACTGAGTATGTAGGTACCTACGTATGTATCATCGCAATTTTCTCATAAACTACTGGTTAGGTAGGTACAATAAATTAAAAGTGAATTCATCCATCTTCTTCTTTCCTCTTCTTTCTTCAATTTCACTCTTGCTTGTAGTGCGGTGAATGAAGTAACCAAAGCTCACTGAAGGCATGCTAGTGCTAGATTGAATATAATAAACATATCAGCAATTGCATACCTCCGGTGGCTTTGAAAAAAGCCGTTTGGTTTGCTTCATTGCTTGAGGGAACAAAGTTATGGTAAGTAATTGCTTGCTTCGTAACAGGACTAACAGGTCACAGACAAAAAAAAAACAAAACAGAAAGTTACAAAACGAAAATTAAAAAATTGCTAGATAGAATGTAATAAGGATTTTAAATAAATTATTTGTATTCTAATTGGAATCGTCTATCTTTCTTACGAAATGATTTAATTACATCAAAGTAAAATGTTGGTGATCGTTTTAATTCTACCAACAACTGTTTTTCAATAGCTATCATTGATAATTCGGAAAGACGCTCTTGACCTTGTGTATTTCTCAGATAGGTATGGATACTTTTAAAAGACGAAAAAGCACGTTCCGCGGAAGAACTTGAAGCCGGAATAGTTACAACAAGATACGCTAACTTAAACAGCTCAGGAAAGGCATCTTCGAGGTTATTCTCATGAATGAAATTAATTAATTCGAAAACGTTACGATCTTTCAGATCAGGACTAGAATACAAGCAAATCAATTGGCTTTTTAATGATGGTTTGTCGAAATAGTTTGCATGCCTTTTAATGGCGCCAGAAATGTTATTTAAATCATTATAACCAATGTATTCCAAACGGAATCTTCATTCGAAAAAAATATGCAGCACCAGCTATACAACTTATTAGTGTGCTGCAGCCAACAATCCAACTAGTTTTATACACTGATCTATTTTTTCGTTTATGCGATTTACTAGTCTGAGAAATACACAGATTAGGCGTCGGTTTTAATGAAGTCTCTTTCTTTCTCAGAAGAATCTTTAAACTTTTCTCAGAAAAAAACAGTTAATTTAATGTTTTTTCTGAGAAAAGTTTAAAGATTTTACCTTATCTTCGCCAGTCAAAACTTGAACGCATTTTAAATCCTCAAAAGGTACAATTACTTCCGTTGTTGTAGGTAAGTCACCAAAACAATTGTATCACTGAGAAAACCTCAGAAAACACACAACAAACTTTAACAACAAAACTTTTCAAAACTCAAGCAAATAAAACTGAAGTGAGTTGCACTCGGGTGTCGGGAGCAATGCTGCCAATAAAAAATTCTCGATTCCCCGCGTCAGTGTTGTCCATTCCCCGAAATTCTCCGCTTCTTTTCCCCGATTGATTCCCAACATCTTCGCCGAATTTATATTTTTGGAATAAAAACACTGTTTTATTCAAAATTAGTTTAATACTATTAAATTTATTATAAACTATACCATATAAAAAAAACAAAAACAAACAAACAATACTATTCAAAATAAAGTAAGGGCCACTGCTTATTTATACGAGTATTCTAATGCAGGTACAAAAAAACGATTTTATTTTAATCTTTAGTGGCCCTTATTTTATTTGGAATAGTTGTATATTATTTTTGCCATATTTTCGCAGTAATCATATTTAGATTAGAATCAAATTTTAAAAGATTCCCCGCTTTAGCTATACCTTGTTTGGTATGCATTAAAGCAGCAATTGTGTCATTGTTGAGACTCCCACGGTGCTGTGTTTTAATATCATTTAGGTTGCTGAAAACCCTCTCCACAGACGCGTTTGAAAAAGGTAATATCAGCAGGAGACCTATTACTTTTTCTAAATTTTTAAACAAAAACATACCAGCCGTATTCTTTAAATTGAAAACCTTAGGCCAGTACTCAACGAGTGGCAGTGATTCTAAACCTAAGCCCTTAAATTCCAGCAGCGCATGTTCTCGTCATTCGTTGTCAATAGTTTGTTGATCAACATATTTTTTTAAAATTGGGAAACGTGTAAAAACTGCACTCAAAGATTTAATTTTGAAAGCCTGGGCTTCAGATGGCTCGACGAAAGAAATAAATTCAAACAAAGGATCGCTGAAGTCAAACCTTCTTACAATATCTACCGTTAGTTCAATATAGAATAAGAAAGCTAAACAGGATTTATAAAATGCATCCAAATCAGTACTGGAAATAGTTTGATCCTTATGTAAATTGTTAATACTTTCATTTGCTGATATACCAAGATATATTTCTCGCAAGGGCAAGAAATTACTGGAATCTTGGAAGTTGGTCAAAAAAATATTATTGCCCTGTAAGCGCACATATGACATTTGCAAGTAATTGGAGCAAATAGATTTTAGTATCTTTTCAATTTCGGGTTTTAATTTGTGTAATAAAGGTGCTTCAGATTGAAACATTACATTAAATGTTGTTAATACCCCTAACGTAAGACATGAATTCCAGATAAACTATTGTGAATTTGTTATCCATAGTTTTAAGCATCTCCTCAGTAGTTCTTGATGGGTCTTCGAACGTGCTCAACCTCAAGTACGCTTTCAAGGGCTCATACTGCTCCAAGACTCTGTCTACACATGCTTTTAATGACAGCCAACGGGTTTGAGGAAGTGTTAACATTTTGTGAAATTGAACTTGGAAAAACTCTTGAAACTCTTTGAACTTTTGCTGTCTGTGGGAACTTCTGCTGAAATGTGATCCTATATTACGTAAGAGATCTTCAACTGATCTCGGAAGTTTCAAACACGCTTTTGAAGCCGATAAATTTATCATATGACACGAACATTTTATACAGGCGATATGAGGTAATGTCTTTTTTAATTTTGCAAACACTGGGTTGTGTTCTCCTACCATAACATTTGTAGTTCCGATGAAAAGCCAATCAAATTATCAAGAGGTACACCTTTTGCATTCAACAACTCCAGAAGGCAGTCAAATAAGGCGGTAGCTGTACTTGAAACAACTGCTACCATATCAAAAAAGTGTGTAGAAACTTTTTTTGTGTCGTTATTGAATACACAAGTAAAGGCGCATTGTTTTTTTGAACTATGATCAGTGGTTTCATCCATAACCAAGGAAAAGAAATTCCCAGGTTCTTTAATTAAATCCACAGTTTCGTTCGCAAATGAGTTTCCTAGGACATTTTTCATGATCGTCGTTTAAAATGTTTAATTATATTTTAAAAGACAAATAAATTGATAAGGAAATACATTATGACAACACTAGTACATTAAATATTTACAAAATTCAAAAGTATGATTAGTAGCTCTAAATATATACGTTTTTGACATGCATCAAATAATTACATACTTTATCGAATTTGGCGGGAGTCCCTATAGAATCTCTTTAACAATACATAAGGTAGGTTATATAGATTGTTAATACTGAACTGGATTAAAATAAGCATAAGTATACATAACTATCATATTTTAATGCTGTACTTACCTCTTTTTTAACAGTAGCTGCACCTTTTAACCACTTTTCCATTTTATTGAAAATTTCTAACGTACGCACCAATTTAAAAAATCGAAAACCATATACAATGAATTAATTATGTAGAAATGGATGCGTTCAGAAATACAAAATCGTGTTCAAATGACAGTTGAGCAGGCATTTTTTAGTTCTAAAGTATTAGGTACTTGTTTGGATTTTGGATTCCCCGAAATTCCCCGATTTATGTCATTCCCCGGTCTTTCCCCGCGCTAACCCTCGATTCCCCGCAAATCGGGGGTTTTCCCCGCGATTGGCAGCGCTGGTCGGGAGCTATTACGCAGAGTTGCAGTGTTGTCATTTATGCAAAAAAGTCGCCAGGTATATGAAAAATCTAGCTAGATGTCGCATTTTTTTTATTTTTAACATATTGCTTGTATATTTAATTTCGTTATTTTAAATAGTCGCTAGTTTTTATTGTTGCTAAATCTTAAAGTCTCCAAACTCGTTAAAAATCTCCAAGATCTCACAACGTCGCTAAAACAGCAACACTGCAGAGTTGGCAAGGTGACAAGGTCACGCATACGCGTGCAACTTCATACGCATGCACGGCTTAAATCTTCCATACTGATCGATTTGTAGACGCACAAAGTTCTAACTCGTTATACGACACATCGCTATAAGTGCGAAAGTGACAGAGATAGTATTTGAAAGCCCGGTAAAAGCCGGTACGTGTAAGCGAGATAACTATATGTAGATGCTGCAAATACGAAACTCTGCGCGCGAACAATCGCGATGTGTAGTAGTGTGGCATAGGTACATATTTTAGATACTTTGTGTTATTTTGACAGGAATTAAGCGCGCGAACTTTTAAATAGTTCGGGTTTGATATTGATTCTCTATCGAGCATTTTAGTAAGGCCGGGCTTTTGGGCTTATATGAAGGTGCCGCCACTGGTCGTGAATAACTTTTCTATTTGGATATGTTAGAAGTATTTGTTGAGACATAAGAACGTTTTACTGGTTGCTCTTTTATACATGCAGCTAAGTACATACGTATACTTTGGGCATTATAGGAACCCAATTCGTAACTTTTTTTAAACTCAATAAATCTTTTTTCATCTGGGACCAATTTCCTTACATTTTCTTATGCAACCACAGTCATAATCTAGAAATGTTTTACGTTCAATAAGAATATTCTTATTATTTACATAAGGAAGATTTTTATACTTCTTTTCTGTTCGTTCTTTTCTTGAAAGCCCTCCGTATTTTCTTTTTCTACCCTTTTGTTTTCTGCCTTATAAGTTTTCATTTGTTTGTCCTTCTATGTGATTATCTGTACTAGTAGAAGCAATATCATTAATAGCCATCACTTCAGCGATGGGTTAATTATTGGGGTCATTCTGATTTTCATTAATTTCTATGTTGTTTTTTTGTTCCCTATTAAAGTTATTTGTTGAGTCACGTGAGCTGGAGCTAGAACTATCATTAATGGCCGTGTAATTTGGGTCAGCAACCGAGTCGTCACTGTCATAGTCAAGGCCAGGACCATTTAGAGTTTTAAACAATTCAGCAGTCTCAGGTGACATAAGCGGAAGTGGTGATGAAGCAGCAGAAGCTGAACAATTACTATCACAGGCAAGAAAAGCATCATTAATTTTCAGACCATCACCAGAAATAGCTATAGCATAATTAATTTTAAGACCATCACCAGGGGAAGTTGCTATAACGGGACTCATAGGCGGACCAGCAACAAATCGTTTATTAGTTAGTAGAGGCGATAAAGGAGAAAAAGGCGGTGCTTCTATGCTTTTCTCTCCAGTTTCAATATTCGTTTGATTTTTAGTTAGTAGAGGCGTTAAAGGAGAAAAAGGTGGTGCTTCAATACTTTTCTCTCCAGTTTTAATATTTTTCGATTCATGCTGTAATCGGGTGCGGATTTGTTCTGGGAAATTATAGGAAGAGAGCAGCAGTCACTTGGAGCAAATTTACCATTTTTAAGAAGTTCCCAGTTGGGCTGGCTAATTTCAGGCCCCATATCTATACCTTCCAACTGTGTACCTAGAAATATTCAGTGCAATTTGTCAAGAAACGACGCTCACTTCAACAATCATTTTGATCAACATTTTTTTTTCCTGTGGCAACACTACAGCTAACAGCTGTTTTATAGTAATCCTTTGAAATTTTAATTTTAAATATTTATTTCCTTTATTTTTGAGGCCTATTTCCATTTACTTTTCAAGTTAATAGAATATTAATGTGTATTTCGTGTTAGATTTGTATAACTTTGTGTAAAAAAAGTGTTAAAATAGTAGTGTGAATCGGTGACAGGTGAGAGGTTACCGGCTCAAGTGAATTGTTGCATTGTCATCTTGATATCAGGTATAATACTTTGTTTTACTTGATTCTATAAAGTTTACGGCTTATTAACTTACTGTTATTTACATTGTACACTTTTTGTGCGGCTACTTATTGATGCCATTGACCTCTAAATCGTAAATATAACCTTAGTTAGTTTGGTAACAGAACTTCTTAACTTTTTATCTTTTATTTTTTCCCTCGCCTAAGTATCTTTAAAACTTTTGCCACAACTGCCTAGTCTTTTCCAATTTATTTTCTTTTCCTTTTTTAATCATGCCTATGACTCGTAGCGCCTATGCTGGCCAAGAAGAGTCTAAACTCAATCTGGCTTTGAGCGAACTAAAGGTGTCCAAGGAGTACTGTGACAAACTAATTAAGGAAATGGATGACAATGAAAGGGTTCTCCTTGAAGCCCATGAAAAGAATAGGAAGTTAAAAAGTGAAATGGCTCAGTTATACAGTCAATACACTGAGGCCATAGAAGACCGGGATAGGCTCCAGCTTGTTGTGGACGGATTTAGCCAATGTAGCACAGAGTATGAACAAGCTCTCGATCACAAATATTTATTGCAACAACAGCTGCAAGAGGCTCAAAATCAAATTTCACAACTGGAGACGGTAAATCACAACATCACTGCCTCACTAAATCAAAGTCTTTTTAGCGAGTTGGTGCCTATTGCCCCATCAATGGTTCCTCAATTTAGCCCTACCAATATTATAGATTTGACTAGTGACGATGAATTTAAATCAGTTCAACCTAAGAGATTAGTCACTAGCAAAAATAAACTTAAAAAATCAACAAATATATTCTTAAAACAAGGAAAATGGTTAAAAAACAAAAGTTCTTTATCAAAAATGTAAAACTCAATAGGGAAAGGCTAAATTTATTAAAACAATTAGATATTTACACAATAAACTTAGAAAAAAGCACAAAAAAATACCAAACTGACACTGAAGACTTGCAGTGTGAACTTGACCGTCTACAGCAGAAGTTAAATTCAATGACGATCAAATATACCGCCTCTGAAAACCAAATGAGGGAATATGTGTTGGCAATGAATGAGTTAGTAAGTTCACAACCAAACAACTGTGAGCGGTGTCAATCACCATCTATTACCTCAGCACCGGATCATTCATCGTCAATACATGATACAGCCTTACCGCAGTCTTGTGCCAGTTTGCCAATACAAATTACTAATTGTATATCACAGCAAATTTTAACACGATAACGCCAATTAAAAAAATTAAAAATCGTGAAAAATCTTTTTGCTCTAATTTATTTATTATGTTAAGATATGTATAAAAAAATTGTTTTATAAAATTCTGGCTGTGGGTTAGATAGTTATAGTCAAATATATAACTGAGGTCACCGGTGCACCCCATGGCGCACAAATACAGAAAAGACAATTTCCGTTACGATGCGCCGCGCCGCCCACCACGCCGGCCACCCGCTACTCTCCACTCAAGCCAGTAGTGCGCCCGCGCTTGCGACGAGTGTATGTGCGTCATGTTTTCTATTATTTTCCTGCCTTTGTTTTCGTGATTTTTGCTGCGTAAATAATGTACGAGTCTTTAGATATTGACATAGCTGTGGAGGAATTCGAATTTACACAAGATGAATTGCAACAAATCGACGATTTAGAATTATCTTTTGCAACAAGCCCTCCGGGAAACAATGATTGTCGCTCAGATTCTGATCGCGAACAGATGCAAATACCTAAAAAGAAGACAGACGACAGCCATCAGTGATTCCTCTCACCGAGTTTGAAGGTATGAAGCCCCCATATTCTAGTTTGTTGAAAGAAGCTGATCCAGAAGAATATTATGATCTTTTAGTGCCTGACGAAATTTTTGAAATGATTGCTGAGCAGACAAATTTATTTGCAAGTCAAAACGTCACAGCCAGACAAACGAAGTCTGGATCAAGGTCTCATTCATGGAAGCCAACAAACAAGAACGAAATAAAAAAGCTTTTTGGGCTGATCTTGTATATGGGCGTAGTGAAGCTGCCAAAGTTAGCTTATTATTGGAGCAAAGACAAGATACTACGACAAAATTTTCCGTCCACCGTTATGAGCAGGAATCGCTTCGAGTTACTGTTGCAATAACCTACACTTTAGCGACAATCTAACTGCTGACAGCAACGATCGTATTGCAAAAATAAGACCGATAATCGATGCCCTCAATGCTACTTTCCAGAAATATTATTCGCCGAAAGAAGATATTTGTGTCGACGAAAGCCAAGTGCCTTACAGAGGTCGAATTATATTCAGGCAGTACAATAAAAGCAAAAGACACAAATATGGCATGAAGCTATTTAAGCTGTGTACTATTCCCGGATATACTTGCAAACTGAATTTGTATAGTGGGAAGAATATCGACACAGTGAATACTACGCCAACAAATGTAGTGATGACGCTCTGTGAGCATATATTTGACAAAGGTCACACACTCTCAACTAACAACTGGTACACTAGCTTGGAACTAGCTTATCAGTTATTGGAGAAGCAAACCCATTTAATAGGCACATTGCGAAAAAACAGAAGAGGATTGCCTAAGGCTGTTGTAGATTCGAAACTGCAGAAAGGTGAAGTAATGGCTATGGAGAATGAAGATGGAGTAACGGTGCTTAAATGGAAGGATAAGAGGGACGTGATTATGCTTTCAACGAAGCATTCTGACAAATTTGCTGTGGTGGTGAAAAAATACGTAAGCCGAAGGTCATATTGGATTATAATAAATGCAAAGGGTCTGTAGATATGAGTGACCAAATGGGTGCCTATTCTTCGCCATTGCGGAAAACCGTAAAATGGTATAGAAAGTTAGCAATGGAACTGCTTCTAAATACGGCGGTTGTAAATGCATGGGTCATGTACACAGAAAATAAGAAGATCATCACTTCGATTGTCGATTTCAGGAGGGCTCTCATAGATTATTTGACCCGTTCAACTGATTCCCAAGAGACAATTCTCAATCAAAGACCGAAAAGATTGAAGCATGAGCTAAAAACAAAGGAAGGTAAAGTAAGAGATACGCGACGTTTTTGCGTGCAATGCTACAAAGAATCGGTACAGAAATTTGGCCGTGCAATTGCCAAGAACAAATCAAAGAATGTGAGTACATACTGTGTGCAATGTGACGGGGAGCCTCACTATTGTCTGATATGCTTCAATAAAGTTCATCGCTTTTTTTAGTGGGAATTTTGAAATAATGGGCAGATTTAAATTACTGAACGCTGTCTACATGTATTGTTATTGTTTTTCTTTCTTATATCTTATCTTTTATTGCATGTTTTGTCGAAAATTATGACTAAATATTAATGTTTCTAACGGTTGTTTGTAATTATGGCCACTAATACGTACACGATTATAAGTTGTTTTATTACACTTCGCAATTTTCTACTTTTGCTAAAGATTAATTTTATTTTTCAGTAAGACTAATACTATAGTTTGTGCTAATTTTCGTTTAAAAAATAAAGATTGATTTGAGTTAAATCTCCTGAATTTTATTTTTACCATGATTATACTATCTTTCGATTTTTCTCAAAGCATTATCAAGGTACGTTTGTCCCAATGCGAAGTATTGTTCTACAGCGCCGTGCCGGTCACATAGCACCAAAAAACCAACAGCGGGTATGGCCGGCGGCGAGAAAATACTGTTTGAATATGTCTTTACCTTGAGGCCACCGGTGACCCCCATGGCGCAATCATAGAGGAAAGGTAAGGTCACCGGTGACCCCCAAGGCGTGTAACGTGAATAAAGAAGTTGTTATTTATTGCGATGAAATAGGTAAGGACTTAGGCCACTTTTTGACAAGTGAATACCCGGGCCACTCCATAATAAACAACTGTATGCCTGGATGTTCATTATTTGACATAATGAAAAAAATTGTAAAAAGTAAATTTAACCAAGATACTACTTGTGATTTTTGTTGGTAATAGGGGCAATTTAAACAAAGGAGAATTGCTCCAATATTATAGGACATTAAGTAACCTTATATTAAGAAAAATTGTTATGTTCACATTGCCATATAGCCAAAGTTTGCCACAGGAAGAAAATCTCACTAGATTTAATTTGAATATGAAATTGCACAATGTAACATTCAATAATAATTTATTTTATTTAATTGACACCAACAATATTATTGGTGATAATTTTTATTTGACAAAAGATGGGTATCTTGTAGACAGATACTATCTGACAAACTTTTGTAGGAGACAGATAGCTATGTCGCTATCATATTATTTTAATATTACAGCCAAGAACTTGGCTAAACAATTTGCTTCTATTGAGCAATGCCATGACATTATAAATAATTCTGCCAATATTTTGGCAACAAATACTGACCCAAATTATAATTTAAATTAGAAAGTAGGACAACAGAGATTATCTCTAGCACCAATGCCAATAATAATTCAAATAATGTTTTAAAATCAATAAATACTATTAACCTGGTGCATCAAAATATTCAAGGACTTATGAATAAGGACTTAGAAGTTGAATTTTTCCTTAATTTTAACAATATTGATATACTCTGTTTAACGGAACATTGGCTTAAAAGCCATCAGTTTATGTTCAATTATAGTCATCACCAGGTTGGTAGTTCGTTCAGCAGAGAAAATGCTATACATGGTGGCTCATTAATTTTAATAAATAATAATCTTAAATTTAAGGACCGTAAGGATATAGTGAGCCTCTCTGTTGAGCGGATTATTGAAATAGCCTGTATTGAATTGGAGCAGTACGTTATATTAAGTGTGTACAGACCACCTTCAGGATTGTATGATAGTTTTGAAACAGTAATGGATGAAGTTTTGCACAAAATTGGTAATTCAAGCAAGTCTATCATTATCTGTGGTGACTTTAATGTTAATTTGTTAGAAAATTCTAGTTTAAGTACGAAAATTATAAGTCTGTTTCAGTCATACAATCTTGCAAACCTTTTCATGGAGCCTACTAGAATAACTCCCACTAGTGCCACTTGCCTAGATAATATCTATACAGATGTTGTACCTACACATACAAAAATGATTAATTTAATAGATTCAGATCACTGTGGACAATTTATCTCTATACCAAATATAAATAAAACTAAAACAAAAAAGGATATCACTGTTAACCCAAAATCAAAGTTTCGTTTAGAAACATTTAAGGCTAAACTTTTAAATAAAATGCCAACTTTGTCAACGAATGATGACCCTAATCAATATTACAATGATTTTTTCAAAATGTATTGCGCAGAGTTTGATACAACATTTGTTCCCAAAACCATTTCAGTTAACTGTAACACTACCTTCAGTGACTGGGCCACCATTGGTATTTATAAGAGTAGAGAACGGCTTTATGAGTTGTATGAAGAAAGAACTTATATTAATACAGTAGAGTTTAACTTATATGTTAAGAATTATACTAAATTATTTAAAAAGGTTTGTTATATAGCCAAGTCTAGGTACTTGGGTTCAAAAATTAAAAATAGTAGTAATGTGATTAAAACGACATGGAATATTATTAATAGCGAAACAGGAAGGTCTGTCAATCGAAGTACTGATTATAGCCTTGCTATTGATGACAGTATTATTGAATCAGATTCGCAAGTCGCCGCGGCATTTGAAGATTTCTTTGCAGAGATTCCCGTATCGACAACTAAGTATCTAGATTCATCACCTAGTGCTGCAGAAGCTTTACTTAAAGAAAACGTTCCAGTTTGTGATGCTGAATTTAAATTCCAATATGTCACTTCTACTGATATTGTAAAGACGTTTAATTCACTGAATGTTAAAAAAACTGCAGATCTATGGGGTAATTCTGTTGACCTTGCTTAGTCTATAATACACATTGTAGCTCCTACTTTAGCTGTTATTTTTAAAATTTGTCTAGACAGTGGTGAGTTTCTTGATCTAATGAAATATAGTAAAATAACACCTTTATTTAAATCAGGTAGTACATCAGACCCTTCCAATTATAGACCCATCTCAGTGCTACCTACTTTTAGTAAAATTTTTGAGAAACTGATTTTAAATCAATTGCAAAGATATTTTAATAAACAATTCTACATAATAAGCAGTTTGGTTTTACAAGGGGTCGTTCAACAACTGATGTTGAACTTTTAGGACACATTTATAATGCATGGGAGGACAAATGCGATGCTTTGGGGATCTTTTGCGATTTGTCCAAGGCGTTTGATTGCGTTCTCCATGAGACATTGATCAGGAAATTACACTATTACGAAATCAGGAACGCCTCTCTGGATCTTCTTACTTCATACTTGAGTGATAGGATTCAGAGAGTTTATGTCAACGGTAAAAGATCTCCTGGATCTGTAATAAGGGGTCCCCCAGGGCTCAATTTTAGGTCCCTTCTTGTTTCTCATTTATATTAATGACTTGCCGTACCTCATAAAAGACAAACACGATATAGTGTTATTTGCAGACGACACGTCGCTTTTGTTTAAACTAAAACGCCAGCAGATAGTTACTGACGATGTAAATTATGCCCTTGCAACTGTAGTTAATTGGTTTAATGCTAATAATCTTTTACTAAACGAGAAAAAGACAAAATGTATAAAGTTTACCTTACCTCATGTGCGACAAGTGAACACTGTTGTATCGATAAAGGGTGAAGAGTTGAATCCCGAAGATACCACAGTGTTCTTAGGCATTACTTTAGATGTGAAGCTGCAGTGGGGCCCCCATATAGACAAACTGTCAAAAAAGCTCAGTTCTGCAGCATATTATGCTGTTAGGAAAATTCGTGGCTTAACTGATTTAGAGACAGCCCGTTTAGTTTACTTTAGCTACTTTCATAGTGTGATGTCATATGGCATTCTGCTGTGGGGAAATGCCACCGATATTCAGACAATATTTATCTTACAAAAAAGGGCTATTCGTGCAATTTATAAATTAAGTCCCAGACAGTCCCTCAGAGACAAATTTAAAGAGATTAATATTATGACTGTGCCTTCCCAGTATATCTATGAAAACCTCTTGTATGCACATAAAAATATTAATCTGTTTAAAAATACAGTGATATCCATAGCATAAATACTAGGAACAAACACAATTATGTCGTTCCTAAAACCAGGCTCAAAAAAATAGGTGGTTCGTTTCGATGTCAATGTATACATTTTTATAATAAACTTCCTAGCCCTATTCAAGAACTAAGCAGAAATAAATTCAAATCATTTATTGTCCAAGCCTGACATAAGAAATGTTTGTTATGCAAATTAAAAACTTGATGACTTCTTGAACTAGTTTAATCTGAGATTGTACAATGCTTTTACTAGGTTTGCAAGTTAACAGGTAGAGAGTAATTACATTATGCACGTTTTTAAAGCACTCCAACCACTTTTATTGTCGTCCATAACAAAAGAAAAAGTTTTGCGGAAACACGTCGAAACAATGACAAAGTTGATCTAGTTTTAATGGCGCTTGTCTTGGTACCGAGTCCTTTTGCTCCAGCTTGCGAGTGGCGAGGCGATGCTCGGCGCGAACATCCTCCCCCCCGTTAAAATCCTCCTCTCAGTAGAGCAGAAACAGGATTTTAACCTTCCATGAGATGCTTGGTTGCGGGTAGGGGACAAAGTCGCGTGAAAGGTCTTCGAAAGCTTCCTCGGCTGGTCTGCACCTCCGCCACCCTGCTGGTGCCGTCAGGGCCCGGAAACAGCTTGCTGATGCGCCCCAGACGCCAGCAGTGGGGGTAAGTTGTCCTCTTGAAGCAGCACAAGGTCTCCTAGAACCAGAGAAGTATCAGGCGTCTGCCATTTGGACCTCTGCTGCAGCTCCGCCAGATATTCCTGCTGCCATCTCTTCCAAAAATGCTGTCGAACTTGCTCGAGCCTCTCGTAGCGCTGAAGCCGGGTGGTTTTAGAATCGACGAGATCCGGCGCAGGCAGAGCGGCCAGCGATCGACCAAGCAAAAAGTGCCCAGGAGTGAGGAAAAGGTAGTCATTGGGACTAGAGGAGAGGGGACAAATGGGACGGCTATTCAAAATGGCCTCCACCTGTGCAAACAATGTGCTAATTTCCTCAAATGTCAGATGCGTGTTGCCCATGACACGCTTCACATGAAATTTCGCTGATTTTACCCCAGCCTCCCAAATACCACCAAAATGGGGAGCGTATGGCGGAGAAAATATAAATTTGATTTCTTCCTCAGTGGAGAAATCATTGATTGCTGTTTTATTACTCTTTAAAAAATCACCTATTTCCCTTGCCGCGGCAACAAAGTTTCGCCCATTATCGCAAAAGATCTCTGCAGGTTTGCCGCGACGCGCTATAAATCTACGTAAGGTGAGTATGAAAGCTGAACTAGAGAGATCACTCACTGCTTCCAGATGCACGCATTTGAACCTCAAGCAAAATAACATTTTGTTAATCTTGCCCCGCGCCCCTTTCTATTCAAAATAAAAAAGGGCCCGGCAAAATCTATGCCTACACTTCGAAACGGGAAGTCCACAGTGACACGCTGCTAGGGCAAGTTTCCCATCAGTGGGGACAACGTCTTGCCTTGCACCTTCCTACATTGCATACAGTTGTGCACAGTTCTCCGGGCGACCATTGATTGGCCACACATACTCACGGACACTCGCGAGGAGAAGCTGTGGACCAGCGTGCAGCTTGTGCAAGTGTTCCCGCTCAAAACTATACCTATATGACAAAAATATACCTAATGATGTGAAGAATGTAACAGAATAGGATGCTTACCATCATATGGTAGAGAGGAAGCGTCTAAACGCCCTCCCACACGTATCTTGTTCGTCTCACTGCCCCCTTGAACACAGGATGGTGAGGTAAATAAAACATGAATTAGAAGCGAGATTACCTAGCGCGATCTCCGAGAGATGACCCAAGTTTGCATAGTCTCGGATGAACTCCACATATTGAGATTTGACCGCGGGCTATCTCCTAAAACGCTTCTCTAAACTAGAAAATGTTTTCCTTGCCAGGGCACATGAATCGCCCAGACAATCTACTGGTTTCGCCAATGGCAGCCTTGCACAGAACCTACCATCTTGCAAACGCTGCGTGTGCTGCACAAAGTGCGACTCACACGCCCTTTCACTTGTGCTTAGATGCCTTTTGGGTGGAACCTCTTCCAATCCCAAAATCTACTCATGTTAGACTCTAGCATGGAGTCGTCTTGCATGCTGCTAGTTACAGCATGATTACACTTGACATTTTGCATTTGCTTGTTGCTGCTTGGCAAAGGACCCCCTATTAGCCAGCCTAACTTGGAGCTGTGTAGTCTAGGATACCTAGGGCCCAATGATTGCTGCTCACAGCCAATTATGTTCCAAAACAGATCTGAACCAATGAGAATATCCACCCTAGATGGCTCATAAACCTTGGGATCCGCTAGCACTACATTCCTAGGAAACTTGAACGAACTAATATCGAGATATGCATTAGGCAATGAACTAGTGAGCTGATCCATGACATAAAAGCTGGAAATAACATTAAAAGATGTATTACGCGACTTGAGTTGAGCGTTGCAATATGCAGTTATTGTTCCTGAATAACTGTTACCAAAACCTATGACATAAGATGAATTTAAGGGGCAGTCCTCCAAGGATAATCGTTGTTTCAGATTAGACGTAATAAATGATGATGTACTGCCGCAATCTAATAAGGCACGCACGGTTTCAGTCTTGCTTGTCTTAGGATTGACCACCTCAATCAGAGCTGTCGACAGTAAGGCCTGGCTAGTCCGCCCGTCACTGAAATTGACCAGAGTATCACCTGGGCGAGCGTCGCTAGTGGTCACTGGCCGCACCAACCTCAGTACTTGCAGCTAGATGCAGCAAGGAGTTGTGCCTTCTCTTGCACTCGCGGCAGGGACCGGAACGACACCGTACAGCGAAATGACCAGGCCTTAAACAATTCCGAAATAACCTTAACTTAGATACCTCTGCTATACGATCATTGACACTCATAGCCTTAAATGATGGACAATCAAATATTTTATGTTCTGCAGATTTACAACTGGAACATGCACTAGACGATGCAGCTTTCTGATGATCACTGTTGTTGGTGCATGTGTGCGTCCTTATGTGTGAACGTTCAGACCTAACATTAGTAGGGGCCGCTTGCCGTTGCTGTCCCTGATTGGACCTAGAAACTCCATCTGCCCTACTACGGTGTACAGATTCTATAATGGCAGTACGGTTATTCAAAAATGTCTTTAAATCATTGAGCGTGGGTGATTCGGTCGACAGCGTGTTACAATGTTCTTCCCATTTCACAAACGTAGCATTATCAAGTTTGGAAGAGACTAACTCTATTACCACATCATCCCAATGCTCAGTCGCTCTGCCTAATTGAGCAAGGGCACGCAAATTTTTTGTTACATGGTCCACTAAGAAGCGGAGAGATCCCTCAGATTCCTTTTGTACGGGCTCAACATTCAACAGAGATCTTATGTGATGCTTTATCAATAACCGCTTGTTATCATAACGTTCTAATAACAAGTTCCAGGCCTCCTGATAGTTGTTGGAAGAAATTTCGAGATTTGAGACAGTACGAGCTGGTTCTCCATCTAAATAAGATAACAAATAATGAAACTTGTTTACCGGACTAATTCGACTGTTCTCATGAACTAGAGATTTGAAAGTATCACGAAATTCCATCCACTTCAGGTATGAACCATCAAACTTTGCAATACTAATCAAAGGAAGCCTGATACCCGTCTCGTTATGATCATAACTACACTGACTAACGTTGTGAATATTACTAGAATCATGGGCATTATCATCTTTACTATGCGCTTGCAATAAAGTTTGAGCGGCAACAATGCTACTAATGAAGTCTCCTTCAATATTCTCCCGCTCCTCAAGCTCAGCATCCAACTTATGAGGGTCGGCAATCTCAATTAGGCTTTGTAATTCATCAAATCTAGAGGATAATGCTTCAAATTTACTGAGCCTGAGGGTAAGTTCTGCCCTATCTCTGACGGCAAATGTTTCAAGTTGTGACAATTTATCAATATAATTTTTAAATTTAGTAACTTGTCCTTTGACGGAGCTACGCTTAACATATAGCTCAGCTAAGCTTAAATCTTCTCGTGACATGGTTGAGTAATAGAAACAAAAGTATGGTCACCAAGAAAGAAATCAAACTTGAGTTTAAATAACAAGATAAATTGTCAATTTGACTACTAAAATGTAAATTGTTGGGGTATAACAAAGGTGCAAGTAATAAAATAGTGGACTGTAAAATATATGCGGTTTATTCAAGAACACTACGACGCGTGCTTTTTTGATCGGTCACTCGTTGACAGGTTATGACAGGTTAGTGCGCGCGCAACCGTCGGCAAGCGCCTCGTCCCGCACTCCCCGCTCGACGCTGGCGCCCTCCAGTGATCAGTGGCGGGCGGTGCGACGTTTTGTCTCCAAAATACTCCCCGGGTTGAAGTAGCTAGTTAGGCAGCTGATTCAACAAGCAGGTTCTGGAAGGGGGCAAATGTTATTAAAAGCCCTTCGAATGATGGTTCCTCCCTTGATCCTTATATCGGCGACTCGAGCGACTTGATCCTGAGCTCCTGGGTAAACGGCCACGCAGCGACCCAGTGCCCAACGTAACGGAGGCAGCGCTTTATCCTTTATAAGGACTAAGGAACCCAATTTGAGTTCACTTGACGCAGTAGGCCACTTCGTCTTTTGCTGTAGAGTGGTGACGTAGTCTGTTGTCAACATTATCTGACCCACCCTAAAAACAAACGAATTTGGACTTTCTATCTATAACATTAAGGTTTATTCAATGCAATGAGCTTATCAGACAAGTGCTCGAGGAATCGATGAACAAATACAATAATAATACAAACACGCAAATTTAATCTTTATACCATTGTAATTAGGTTATATTTTATAACTACTTGTTATAACATAATTAGTCTAATAGCTTATTTTAAAAGAAGTAGTTATCTTATTCTGGTCTCGTGGTCTATGCATATGACTGTGAGAAACAAGTTGTAAGATCAAATCCCGCGGCAAAGACGTCGTTTTGCTTTTCAATTTAAAATTTATGCCAAAACTATTTCTTATAATAATGTAAAGAACTATAGACGGATATAAACTTTCTGGAATGTAATATTTTTGCATAACTTGTAATATGTGGGTAGTTCAACAATAAATACTCGGATTCATTTTAAAACTGGTATTCAATATTATGCTACTGAGGGTATGCAATGACTTCGCGTAAACATATTTTACCTTGCTTTAAAATTGCAAAAACAACGGCTCTTTACAATCTGTTATTTTCTATTGTATAGCTAGTTTTTTATTATCATGTCTTAATGGAGTGGTTACTTATTTAAAATACAAAATAATCTATTTGCACGAGGAGAAGGATGGTTGCTTGTGCAGTGCAAGAATAAACTTTATGAAAGTATACTATATGGGTCAAATTCTTCAGAATATTGTGTCTAGCATTACAACAACGTTCTAATTTCAAAACGACATAATATAAGAGTTGAGTTGGTCTTGTGGTCACTAGGATAGTGCTGAGTTCATTGTTGTAATACGTTCGAAACCAAGTTTGACCTAGACGTGGCTTATTGCTCAGCTGTTTTTTATTTTATTTTATTACACTTGTTTAATGGACGACGTAGGGTCTTGTCATTTTAAAAGGGTAGTTTGTATAGAAATAAAACTAAAGAAAATTGCAAGTTAAAAATGTTTATCATTTCATTAAAAGACTTAGGTAAGATAAAGTAAGTAAATGCTCATATATTTCCAAATTAATATACATTTTATATTAGTATGCCATAATGAAATCTAACAATTTATAAATATTAAAAAAGGCATGCTTATGCTTAAAATTTTGTTTTCGAGAAAATGAATTCATCCGTGAAATGCTTTAACTACAGATTTATAGCTGCCTATATGTAGTGAATAAACATGTTATTTAAATAGAAACAAGCTATTGATAACAATAACATCACCACATAATCTGCAACATTTTAATTGTTTAACAGTCAATCCATTGAGCATTTACTTACATGGTGTGTTTAAAATCCCTACTAGATTAATTAGTAGCGGAGTGGCGCGCCGTCCCCTGCTATAACTTGCTGTAAGCGGCTACGCATACCGCGCACCATATTCCAACACAAATCTTTGCCTCTCATGTGCTCCCAAGTCGACGTCACGATCTCAACCAAGTTGTGTTTGTTTCGCACTTCAGTTGTGTCCCAATTTAAAACCATTTGACCCCATAGATTTTCTATAGGGTTCAAATCAGGACTTTTAGATGGCCAATTAATAACTGTCACACCTTCTTGAGCAGCTAACCAATCCTGCACAATGCCTGCACGGTGGATGGAGCAGTTATCGTGCACGAAATAAATGTGCGATGTTGGATAGGCAATTCGCACAGTCGGCAGCATGACATCACGCAGAATCTCCAAATACAAATGACTATTAAACCTTCCACCTACTTCCACCAATTCACCAGGGCCCATAGACGACATCCAGCCCCAGTAGCCCAAGGTTATTCTACAAGGTAGCAAGCACTTCTCATTGTAGCGTTCTCCTTTCCGTCTCCATAAGATTTTACGTCCATCTTTATCTGATTTAAATGATTTTTCATCAGTGAAGATCACAACATTTTCTTCCCAATTAAAATTTAAATATTCCTGGGCAAAACGGACCCTTTCTTCGCGATGAGCAGGTGTCAATGCAATTTTCTGTGCCGGCTTATAATTCTTTATCCCAGCAGCGTGTAAATGCCTTCTCACTGTTTCGACTGAAATATTGTGATTTATTGCGGATACACGAACGGGCAAAAATGGATTTTCAATATGGCTAGAAACAATGGCCCGGTGGCGTTCGAATTCGGGACTATACTTGATGGCTTTTGCTCCTGGACGAATCCGCTGAATATTTCCATTGTCTCCATAACGTCTTAGCCATAGTCTGACCGTATTTCTCTAAAACAAAAAATAAACATGTTTGGAACCGTGTATGTAACTTGTAAGGAATGAAAAAAATAAAATACAATGGTAAAATAACCAATTACACGTTCATTAATAATACAAAACACTTACTGCAATATTAAGTCGACGACTAATTTCTCTAATTCCAACATGCTGCTCATGTAAAAATATGATTTTGTGTTTGGTATAGTCATTAAGTTGCGACATGATGCTTTTTACACCGAATTGCTTAAAAATACTTAACGAGTTATGAGAAACGATTTACAAATGTGCGTGCGCGGTCACTGCTAATAGGCGTAGTGTAACTTTTGTCACTTGATGAATTTACTATCTACCTCACGAAGCAAATATATTTTACTTAGTATCCAACCAAATTCTTGTATAAATTCTGTGAACTTGAAAGTTTTTTATTATACCCACCTGTTTACAAGATAAGTTATTGAGCGTAAATTATATTGGTCGTTCTTTAATAATGCAAGCAATAGTGTAGAAATGATAACAAATTAAAAAAGATACTTATAACAGGTGAAACGCGTTTTCGAACCAATTTGGTTTTGGTCGCCAATCCAGCGTCAAACCGCTAAGCCACGAGAACTTGTTGCTAATGTGCGAAATAAAAGATTCCGTTGTAATTATATATTGTGACTTGGAAGATTTTCAACTTTAATGTCAACGAGATAATGATTAAAATAGCTTAACGCTTACCTTAACGTTACGTGTTAAAGATCAAATTTGCGTCCTCGCGCACTCGTCTAATAAGCTCATATAAATTGAATAAACTTTAATGTCACAGGCAGAGGGTCCAAATTCGTTTGTTTTTAGGGTGGGTCAGATAATGTTGACAACAGACTGTACTCATTGGAGAATCGTTTCCAGAAGTGTTGCTTGACGAACTCGATTCGTTTATATCGCTCAAGGCTTGTGATTCTTTCTGTGAGCTGTGGATGTGGAATATACACAAGTGATCGTCGTATTAGGAAGTGAGCCGGTGTTAAAGGCGTGAAGTCAGTAGGATCGGAATTTAAGGCGGTGATTGGACGTGAATTGAGGATGGCTTCCACCTGAGTCAGGCAAGTGTGCATTTCCTCATACGTGAAATGCGTAAGTTGGAGAAGCCTACGAAGATGATATTTTGTAGAACGGACAGCGGATTCAGCCATATCATTGAAATGGGGGGTATAGCTTGGAATGAAGAGAAACTCTATACCCTCTTCTTGTTTTTTACGGATAAGTCCAAATAAGCTTCAAGACGTCCTTAGTGCCCTTTGTCACGGTGAGAGGACCATATATTGGGGTATAACAAAGGTGCAAGTAATAAAATAGTGGACTGTAAAATATATGCGGTTTATTCAAGAACACTAGGACGCGTGCTTTTTTGATCCGTCACTCGTTGACAGGTTATGACAGGTTAGTGCGCGCGCAACCGTCGGCAAGCGCCTCGTCCCGCACTCCCCGCTCGACGCTGGCGCCCTCCAGTGATCAGTGGCGGGCGGTGCGACGTTTTGTCTCCAACAAAATGATTACGCTCACGCCCCAGATTGGTGGTACCTGCCGCACGGAAGACCGGAGATGCAGGCGTTGGCTCTGCAGACACGTGCCGGAACTGGCTGCGTACGACAGTAGACAGGCCGCCGGTTGAAATAGTCTGGAATATTTGGCGGAAAAATCACTAAATGGGCATGTACATGAGGCAAACACGGCGAAACAGGGGCCTACACGGGAGAAATAACTAGTGAGATACGTACTGACTACCTGTTGAATCAACTGTTGGGTATTTCGAGGAACACAGACTACCAAAGTCGGATTGAAATAACTAAATGAATTAATATACGTTGTAAACTATGCTAATTATGTTGAAATATAAGAAAACTACGAAGTTATTGTACTTTGAAAACAACTAAGTTCAAATTATTTGACAATGTGATACTTGACATGACCTTGCATGACCTTAAAAGTTTTGAAAACGTGACGAGTAGACAACTTCTAATGTCTAATTAGCACACGTTTGCACAAATGAAAAGTTAGGAATTATGGTTAGAACATTGGAAATTGCAAAAATAGACAGAGGGAAAGGGCACTTAGCTTAGGAAAACTGTACTTAAAACATGCGCTGCGGTGGGACCCCGCGCGGCCGCGTGGGTCAAGTTGCACCGGCGATGCTCGCTACTGCCGTGGGAGGCCGGTCCTGGATGGCTCCAAGGAGACGCCGGGCCTTCGCTATCGTCCTTGCTGTCCTGTAACGGTCGCCAGTATTATGTCCAAGCCTGACATAAGAAATGTTTGTTATGCAAATTAAAAACTTGATGACTTCTTGAACTAGTTTAATCTGAGATTGTACAATGCTTTTACTAGGTTTGCAAGTTAACAGGTAGAGAGTAATTACATTATGCACGTTTTTAAAGCACTCCAACCACTTTTATTGTCGTCCATAACAAAAGAAAAAGTTTTGCGGAAACACGTCGAAACAATGACAAAGTTGATCTAGTTTTAATGGCGCTTGTCTTGGTACCGAGTCCTTTTGCTCCAGCTTGCGAATGGCGAGGCGATGCTCGGCGCGAACATTTATAAAACGTAAGCTATGCCAGAAAGCTTTTTATACAGTTAAAGATTATCTTGAGGACAAGAAGGCTTGGGATTGAGCTGCTTCAGTTTTGTACACGGCCCAATGTTTTAATGTTTTTGTTTTGTTCTTTTTTGTGCGCTTTTTGTTTATATTTATACAGTTTGACATTTTCATTTACTTTTGACATGAATGTTTACTTTTTAAAGTATTCTTTTTATTTTATTACAATTTCTTATTTTGACATGAATACTTACTTTGTAAAGTATCATATTTTTTTTTATTTTATATCAATATCTTATTTTGACATGAATACTTACTTTGTAAAGTATTATATTTTTTATTTATAAATTTTAATTTTATTCCCTATTGTGAATGTGAGGACTATATGGGTTATTATTAGCTTTTTCTTCTTCAAGTATTTTTTTTTAACGTTGTCTGGCTGTTTGAATATTTTTGTGGCCTACCCAAATGTCCTTTCATTGGCATTGTTCGTCGAGTTGTTGAGCTCCTTATTGATTCTAAGTTGAGCTATCGACTCTGAGCAAGGCTTGCACTGACTGGACAGGTCCACTCAAAACTGTGTGGTTCCTTCTTAAAAAGACCACTTCAGACACTGATCTGCATGGTCCTCATATAACCTATTGTGAATATGGGGACCATTTAGATCGCTACGTCAGGGGTTCATTCATGTTAGTCTGGCGGTTTGAGTTCTTTAGGTGGCCTACCCAAATGTCCTTACTTTGGTATTGTTCGTCAAATCGTTGAGCTCCTTAAAGTTCTAAGTTTGAGCTACACGATAACTGACAAATGCTTGCACTGTTTGGACAGGTCCACTCAAATCTGTGTGGTACTTTCCTCAAAAGACCACTTCAGACACCAACCTACATGGTTCTCATATGATTTGACCAGTACAATTGTATGGACTTCAAAAGAGACCTTGACCTCTGAGTTTGTTTCGGTGTTTCTTCTCAGGGTAGTCAGCTAGGAAACACCGGCCTCATCTAGTTTTATAACGGCCAAAAAAAAAAGATTGACGTGTAAAAGTGTTTTTTACAACCTACTTACAAAAATAAAATCATTTATCATTTGGACGTAGTTATGCTACAACGTTTCAATCCACACGCAGGTCGAACTGAGTAAATCGCGTTTTTGTAATTTTGTGGTACGCTTTTTTTGGTACCGAGTACAACTAAGTAGTATGTATCACTTCAACTTAATAAATAAACATTATTTTATTACATACTTGTAATTAAAATTTGTTAATATTTCTCATACAAATTATGAAAAAAATGCACTTGGAATGTTTTTGAAAAAAAGCTTTTTGTATGGAAGTAACTTTTAACTTAATTTGCAAAAACGATCCAATATCTGAAAATTGGTATCTGAAAGTTAATATATATTTTTTTCTAAAACATAAGTATAACAATGAAACAACATTATTAAAAAAAAAAATTATTAAGTAATAGTTGTATCAAAGCATGGAAAATCATCACAATTTATTCATCATCCAGATCGAAATCCAGCTCCTTACCAAATCCATCGACGTCGTCAATGGCGTCATTAGACGCTTTCAATGTTTTATAAAAACTAAGGCAATCTGCTGGTATAAACCTGTAAACTGATCGTAAATCAGCCAATTTAGCTGGAGCAATGGGTTTCCCGTTAGGCCATAACTGTTTCAGATCAGATCTATGTATAGTCGAAATCTCTCCTTTTGTCGTTTTTTTAATGTTAAGTTCGTTATAATCCTCATCAAGGGACGTTTTCATAAAAATAGAATATAATCTAGCTTTTTCAATCTTTATCTCCTTTGTCAGCAGCCAGTTTATTTTACTTTTATCTGTGAATTTCTTACGATTTACAATGTTTTTCTCAATATCTTCAGTGGTATAAAAGTCATTTTTGTACATTCTATATACTTGAAATGGTTTTTTTTTCTAGCATTTTTCATAATTTCTATATATTCGTCAGCTGTATAAACACGTTGTTGCTTTTTAAGCGCAGTTTCAATTTTTGAAATATCGGTATCGTTAGGTAAAAAACTATGCCCTAACTCAAGATACCGAAAAGTTATCGTTTTTAATGTAGAATGGGAGTCTAAAATCACCTTCAACATTAAAACAATTTTTATGTTTCGGTTCTGTCCACCGTAACAATCACTCCAAAATATGAGATGTTCTATAGTAGGAGATAGTTTGTTTTCAATATATTTCGCAAGGCATGATCCTACTTCCTGAGCGCCTCTTCCGGCTTCACCCTCCACCCAAATATAACACGTGCCCTACATCATCTGATGCTGAATGTATACCGCTATTATATAGCCAAAGCTGACGTTTATAAAAAAATACGTTTGTCAGTATACGAGGCAGAGGCAAAGTTTTTTCGAGATCAAATGATAAGCATTCTATGTTTGGGGTATTTTGTGCAGTTTCAAAGTCGCTTTTCATCTGTTTCCTCATTTTTGTGCCTTCTCTAAGTGTAACGATTTCTCAGCCTCTACTTTTGTTTTTTCTGATCCACTAGTGTTTTGTAATCGCACCGCAAACAGATCGCACTTATTACACGTGTCTTTTTTTAACGGTTTACACCTCAAATTAAAATGAGTCAAGAAAATTTTCTTTACAGTTTCAAGAGAGGCACATTTCAACTCGGTGCCAAATTCAACAAAAAGTTTCTTGTAAATCTCATAAAGTTTCGATATTGTCATGCCAGGCTCTAAATATTGAATCTCATTGTTATTCTACCTACGATAATGCGATTCATATTTAGGTAATTTTGAAATAACTTCCTTAATAAAATTTCTGTTCAGTCAATTTATTCCAGCTTTTGTCTTTCATGCCTCGACAGTCATTTATTTCATTATTACGAATCTTGTATAATGCTATGGTAACTTTTTGTGTTGTAATTTGTAGAGTGTGCAGGAACATATCGCGACAGACTTTGACATCGTTAAATTTAGAGGTGCGATGAAATTGTTTAGGCTTTTTTTTGGTAACAGGGACAGAAGTCATGGTGTAGCTCCGTTTTTTCGGTTCCTCTGTGACATATGACTTAATGTACATTAACTGAGCATTGTAAGATCCAAGAGTTACATAAGTCTCAAATATTTGTTTTCGATCTTCCAACGAAATTGCACTGGCACATTTTTTAAGACATTTGTCATTGATGATCCTGAAATACTTTTGGTTCAATTTTTTTCTGTGAGCGTACAGTAGTATATGATAAATTATTATACTTTTTAAACTTTCTTTCCGAATTAGATTCAGGATGCTTACGTTTGCGGCCTTTTTTCGGTCTTCCAGCCTGGGAACTAGATGTTATTATTACTTGGTCATTGCTTTCATTAATATTTTCTTCATTTGAGCTTTCAAGTTCCTTTTCAGGTGAAATGTTTCCTATTTTCTGAACTTCAATGAAAGGACTTAAAACTTCACCATGCTTATCTAAGATAGTTTTTTGAGGAGTAGGTAAATTAGTTTCATCTTCATCTTGTGTTATAGTGTCATGTCTTATATCATTTTCTAAATTCATAGTTGTTGAATTTAATACCCTTTTCTTGATGCATTCTTCACTAATTATTACGAAGCTCTCAATGTGTTCATCTCTAGTGTTGTTATTGGTTTTAGTGTTATTGTCGTCGCCACTAACATTTGATTCACAGTCTGTTTCCGAGTCCGTTAAATTACGAATCTCAAAGTTTGGATCAGCAACACTATTATCACTATTTTCAATATATTCGGGTGAATTATTTTCAAGACACATTTCTTGCTCATTAAGGACATTAAAAAGTTTCCGAGTTTCAGGAGACATACATGGAAGAGGCGATGCATCCTGTTCTACGTCATTGAGAGCTGTTGTAATTTCTGGAGTCATATATGGGAGAAACGATGAATTTGGTTCTAAAGTAATCGTAGTTAATTCTGTACTATTCACAGAAGTTACATCAGCAAGAGTGATTGGCAGTGGTGTATCTGGAGTGCATTCACCTGAAACTATATAATTTCAAATTAATAGGTACTTAAACAACTGCTTTATAGTAAAACACCGACTAAGTGCGAGTCAGACTCGCGCACGCAGGTTTCCGTACGGAAACCTGCGTGCGCGAGTGCTTGGCATTATGGTACCATAATGCCAAGCCCTTACGAATATCGACCAAATAAGAAGATAAAAATCATGTTTGTTGTTGAAATACATCATCTGACTCAAATTGTCAACTGTCTACCTATCACGGTTCATAATATACAGGCTGGTGCTGACGCCAGGCTGACAGCGAAGTTTTAGTAATAGGGTCCCATCTTTCCCCTTTGGGTACAGAAACCTAAGTACCTAATTTGTCCACGTAAATTAAGTTTAAAAAATATACATATGTACGTACTCACCTGATTTTTTGTTGGCGAAGAAGTTGAACACACGTGAGTCAATGGACTGTCAGTATAAGATACATACATCTGAAAACAACAAGATGAATTTAGAACCATCTACACCGAAATTTAGTGAATAATGCCACATAACTACCTACCAATTTTCATAACACTACTTACGTTCTTTGTTTTCTTGGTTACTTTTTTACGTACATTCGAGGAGTAAGTGGTGAAAATGATGGTGGAGTAATTGAAATCTCCGTAGTTGATGATAATGGAGTGTTAGGCTTGTCCGATGCGATATCATCATTTCCTGGATGGTAAAAAAAATATGTTGATACGAATGATTGAGAGAAAGAAATAATTTGATGTAAAGTAAGAAGATAGATATATTGTTTATTGCACATAGAAGAAACAATTGATAACAAGTTACAAAGTATAAAATAAAAATAGTTAATTAGGTTAATGTTTTTAACGATCCTACAAGTCCCACAGTAAAGATCTTACTGTGCCTCTTTACATTCTAATTAAACTACTTTTGCAACGTTAGGATAACTTGGGCCGATCCCCGAATCAAATCGGACACCTCTGAGCAATCGGGCCAGTATTACGACTACTCAACATTGCTTAAATTGGTTCACTAATATCTCATTTTCGATAATACGTTTTAAGTTACTTAGTACCTAAGTACTTACCGTCGTCATCTTTTTGGCCACGACATTTTATCGTATCTCGCAAGCTTAATAATTTTCGTCTTTTTGACAACAAGATCATTAAATCCTTGTTATTCTCATTGTTCTTGTCATACTGCGAATAATTTACGTCTAAACTTAAACCACATTTACTTAAACAAACCACATTTTAAGTAAATCAAAACAGCGCCAATAATTAACAAAAAACCGTCTGATCAATAAGTACACAAATTAGTTACTTCTTCCTCGTTCATCGCGAACACAAACTACACTTTATATTATTATCTAAAACACGCTTTTATTAAAATATCAATATTGAGAGCAATTAGCCGCACGCACTTGTTTACATTAATATAGGTCAAGAGCAACTGTCACTGTGTCACAAGGTCACAACAAATAACAATAATTTATTATCGTAGTGTGCAATCTTTCCGCGCATCTTACCAATCTGGGGAAGAGGAGAGAGAAAACATACGACACACCAAGGCGTGGGAGTAGGATGGTAAATGTAGGTAAGCGCCGCGCCGTAGTCGTTACGTGAGTTAAAATTTTATAACAAAATCTAGTTTGTTTCCCATAGTCGTAAGTTACATTCATGTAGTTTGAAACATTGTTAATTTTAATATTTTATTTACAAATCAGAAAGATAAGCGTCCTGATTCACACTGTAAGCCGTGTAATGATTATTCATAAAACGTTTCAAATGACAATGGAACGTTTTATTGTTTAGATTTATTATTTTAGTGATAACGTTCCAGACTCCATAACGCATATTTTTTTTTCAAGTTGCCACAATATTTCGCTACCTAGTTGTATAATTATTATTCTAGACAAGGCCTTAGTATAAAAAATACAAAAGTGATGGATCGTTTAATGATTAGATAACTGTATGTTCCTACCAGTGTACGCGTTGTCTTTTATTTACGCGAAAACGATACATTTAAATACGGATACTTTTACGGATTATTTCGCGATTTATTAACATTTTATTTAACCTGATGTTTCGAACACTTTACAGCGTTTGGGGTTACAGGTAGACTGAGGTTTACTTTTACTAATATGAATTTATCGTACACATTATAAAGTACATGGAATGTTTTGAAGAAATAGATAATAAAAAGAAATAATATAACAAGATGAATGGATCATTATTTTTATGTTATTCATTCAAAAACGAATGAAAACAGTACGATTCAAATGAATTGTCACTTTTTAAGATTTAAAATTGTTATTTTTAAAACGTTCCAAGTTGATTGAATCATTATTTTTATTTTATTCAGTGCAAAACGAAATAATATAGAACGATCCAAATGGAATGTCACTTTTTAAGATTTAAAATTAATTATTTTTAAAACGTTTCAAGATGATTGGATCCTTATTTTTATTGCATTCAGTCCAAAACGAATTAAAAAACAGTACGATCCAAATGTAATGTCACTTTATAAGATTATGATTAGATCTTTTGGTTCGTTTTATCATTTAGACCGCTCAATTATTTCAATAGTTATTGTCGTAAGAGAGTCAGTGTCTTTAGCACTAGATAAGACGATCCAAAATACCTAGCTTGGGCTCAAAAACTCAATTTTGACCACCTTGTGGATTGGAACGTTGTAGCATAACTACGTCCATTTAACAACTTGCCCGATTTTGGGAGCTAGAAGAGCTACCAAAAAGACCTCTCCTGAGTGATAGTGAGAAGATGTGTGAGCAGCACTTTCTGACACACACTACTCGCCAAGAAAATTGACATTTCTGTGTGAAGCTTCCATTTAAGGAGTCTACTGATGTTCTCGGTGATTCCTATCATAGAGCAAGACAAAGATTATTTTCTTTAGAGCGAAAATTCCGCAAAAATCCGAATCTCAAGCAAGCCTATTGTGTATTTATTGCAGAATACCTGTCACTGGGTCATTGCACTCCGCTGGAGCAGCCGCCACCGCCGCGCCGGCCCCACTACCTGTGCCACCACGCCGTGCTGCGCGCGCAGAGTGAATCCACCAAGTTGCGAGTCGTGTTCGACGGCTGATCATCAAATGAAAAACCAAGTATAATCAAGTTACCTGAGATGAAAGTCCTACTCGTTAAGACTGCAAGCGAGTCTTCAGTTATACGATTTGAAGATTTCTCCACTCTCGCTAGAATCAAGAGAACATTTGCTTATGTACTAAGGTACATTCAACATCTGAAATATAAAACCATAATAAGAGGTCCTCTATCAGTTCAAGAGATGAACACTTCATTAAAATTATTAGCCAAGGAAGCGCAAAAACAATCATTTCCTGAAGAGTACAAGAAACTAATAAAAGGTGAATCCATACTTAACAGTAAAATATCAGCTCTTAGCCCATTTCTCGACGAGGATGGTGTTATGAGAGTAGGCGGTAAACTTGACCGTTCTAGCTATAGCCACGATAAAAAACATCCCATAATATTAGACTCTAAACTTCATATGACCATTTTAATCTTCAGGTCCACAGCAACTGCTGTACTCTGTCTGAGAGCACTTCTGGCCAATCAACGGTAGACTGCTCTCCCGTAGTTCCTTGCGCTCTTGCGTCGTGTGCCGTCGCCACAAAGGAAAAACTCTTACACCTATGATGGGCAATCTACCTCCCGAGCGAGTCACTCCTGCTCCACCCTTTCAGTCTATCGGGATGGACTTTGCAGGGCCCTTTCATATACTAAATAAAAAAGGTCGCGGTGCTCGCGTATCCAAATGCTATTTATGTCTCTTCATCTGCTTTAGGTTCAAGTGTGTGCACTTGGAGGCCGTTAGCGACCTCTCAAAAGACGCATTTATATCATGCCTAAAACGCTTCATTTCACGTAGAGGAAAACCGTTAGAGATATTCTCAGATAACGGGCGTAAATTCGTGGCAGCATCCAAGGAAGTAGGTCAATTTCTAAAATCAAACTCAAAAGAAATTAGTAATCTTGCAGCAAACATGCAAATTAACTTTAATTTCCATCCACCTTACGCTCCTCACTTTTCTGGTCTGTCGGAGGCCGGCATCAAATCGGCTAAGCATATAATCAAACGTGTAATAGGCAACACTAATCTGACCTTCGAAGAGTTGTCCACGTTATTTGCGCAGGTTGAGGCTATAATGAATAGTCGACCCCTGTCCCCACTTTCTTCTTGTCCTAAAGATTTCCTTCCTCTCTCCCCAGGACACTTCCTGATCGGTCGGCCGCTGACCGCACCGCCATCTCAAATCATTGATGATATAGCACGCTGCCGCACAAGATATGAGGCCATCGAAAAAATGCGTCAGCAGTTTTGGACACGTTGGCAACGGGAGTACGTTTCCGAACTACAAACGAGAATTAAATGGCGTGAGAACAAAGCCAAGTTGGCTATTGGTGATCTAGTTCTCATTCAGGAGGACAATACGCCGCCGCTATGCTGGCGCCTGGGGCGCATTGCCAAACTGTATCCTGGAGAGGACGGCATATCCCGCGTCGCCGATATCTCGACTACCAGAGACACTATCAAGCGGTCCCTCACTCGCCTCTGCCCTTTACTAGACTGATCTAGATGTTCATCACACATCTCTAAGCACCAAACGAAGACATAATTTTGATGAAAATAGAGACATATTTTAATGAAAATAGAGACAAGATTTAATGAAAATAGAGACAATATATTTTAATGAAAAGGAAACCTCTCGATACTGAATCACGTGCACAGCATCCACATCACTGCACCGCCGCATACAGCGCCGCACTGCCACTTACTTCCGCATCGTGCACACACGTCTCTGCACCTGTAGATCTGCATCAGCGCCAAGGGCGCAACTTCATCAGCTTCGACGACGACAGAAGCCCTCGTCGCCAAGGTCTCCTCGTCCACGCTCCCCTGCTGGACTTCCCCGGCCCCGGAGCATGTTTGCGCCAACACTACGCGACCAGAAAATCGACTAAGCCGCGCTTCCCATCACTAGAGCGCACCCCGCAGCGCGTCTGCGTCGAGCGAGCCGCGCTCTCGCTCTCTTGCTCCGCTACCGCCGACGACTACACACGCTACCAAGCGCTCCCGAGCGCGCTCCTAGTAAGCTGTGAAACCCACGCGCTTACATAATCTAAAATGTCAAACTGAACATAATGAGATGATACAATGGATAAAGGCATAAAATACCTAAAACGTAAGTGTTTAATAGTACAATATGGTAGTATCTGCAGTATTTAAAGTACAGATACTATAAGGTACGGACGGAAGGTTTTACAGCCGTAGAGAATTGCAAGCAATTCATTTCCGGTTGTGCTATAATTGCACTGATTTTTGTTGAGGACGGGAAACATAGTCGATAGGCTTATCCTTGCCTATTTCGCCTTGGGAAAGAATAGCACTAATCGGATAATTAGATGCATCGGAGCTGAGAAGGAATGGTTTGGAAAAGTCAGGATATGATTATAATGGAGCAGTAATTAATTTATTTTTTAGGACTTCGAAGGATAACTGATGTTCGTTTGACCATACGAACTCGACGTTCATTTTCAGCAGATTTGTTAAGGGTTTAGCAATACTTGAAAAATCAGGGATGGACCTACGATAATAAGAAACGAAACCAAGGAAGGATTTTTTTTTAAAAACTGGCATCAATGATACCAACAGAAAATTGTGCATTATTGTAGAGTTGAAGTAGAACCATGTGTCATGGTAACCTAGATAAAGGGTTAAAAGACAGGGGAAAAAATCCAAACTACATTGGATTTATATGTTAAATCGATTTTTTACGATAAACCTTAAATTTTTATGTATCTATGTTTTTTTATTACTTTTAATTAAAAACCTTTAATATTCTTGGATGTGTTTTACTGTCTAAACTTCAAACATAAAGATCCAACCCACATTTTTAATATTATAAAAAGATCCAAACATAAATTTACTGATAAAAAATATATTTATTAACATGAAACTTATTAAAACTATACTGGAAATAGATAGCAAACTACAGTCTTCTAGTTTTGCTATATCAATTTTACTAAAACTCCCGTTTTCTCAAAAGTAAGTTGTTGTGGCTGGATCTATTTTGCATAACTACGTCCAATTGGACCCATTTTTGCAAGCAAGAACCAACCTACAGCAGATTACTTTCGAGAAAATGAAACTTTTGTAAACAAAGTGTGCAAAATGCAATGCAATTATTGACGTTATGTGGGATACTGTAGGCTATGGTTCCCCGACTTTTGCCTAACGAGCCAGCCCGCGCCGCTGAGCCATTAGCGTTAAATCCCCTAAATAATAATAACTGACCCAGCCTGTCCCTTGCTGCCCCTCTCAATGACCCCGTTAAGCCGAGGCCCGTATCCCACAGGGGATGCCCTTAGCGAAGCGGTCATTTAGCTTTTAGTAGTTTTTAGCCCTGGCTGGGGGCCTTAAATTCATTTGAGGCCACCACAGGATTGTCCGGTTAAGCAGTAACCAGCCTTAGTGTGCTGAACTGCGAGTGGTCCATTCCAAAAAAAAAAAAATACTGTAGGCTATCTAGGAATATCAGATTGATAAAATTTATGAAGTTATAGTATAAAGTAAATCGTTAAAAACCCGGTTGGTTCTTTCTAGCAAAAACATATTTTGTTGCTTAGTTCCTTCTTGCAAAATGGACGTAAGATTTCATTGTTGTGATATTTCTAAAAATAAAAGTAATTCCTTATAAAATATACTTTTTAATCATTTTCAATACAAGTATTACAGACCATTGGAAGCAAGAACCCTTAAAACTTAACATCAGTATTATTATCATCGCCTTCTACCTCAAAATCGATAGGCCCGGTAAAGCCGTCGATATCGTCTTCTATGTTTGTACTTGTCAAGGTTTTGTAGAAATCTTTTGCGTCGTTTGGTATAAGTTGCAGAATACTTTTTATATCTGACAGCTTAGCCTCAGATATGGCTTTGCCTGTAGGCCAAAGTAAGTCCATATCACTTTTGGTTATCACGGTCCAGCTTCTGATATTTTTCTTTATATCAAGTTCCTTCAACTCATCGTCTAGATTGTTTCTCATAAAAATAGAGTACATTTCTTCTTTTTTAAGCACTATTTCTTTGGTATCCAGCAAACTTATTATAGATCCATCTACTGCCTTTTTTCTTTTTGTGATTTTTGTCTCTAATTGCGTGACGACAAAAAGTCTTCTTTGGTAAGCCTGTGTACAATCATTGATTTTATTTTTCTACAGTTTTTCATGATCTCTATGTAATCATCTGGGGTATACAATCGTTGCTGGTGCTTAAGACAGCACTCTATCCGGCCAAAATCCGTGTCATTTGGTAAAAAACTGTTGCCAGATTCTAAAAACCGATGATGTATTTCTTTTAGATCATTCAATAATGCTTTCAATTAGGGTCAGTTTAATGTTTCTATTTTGACCACCACATGAGTCACTCCAGAGGAATAAACTCTCCACACAATTTTTAATATTTCTGTGATATGTTTTATTAAACACGAACCGACTTCCTGCGACCCTCTGCCTGCCTCCCCTTCCACCCACACATTACAATGTGCTTGGTCATTACTGCCTGTATGGATACCCAGATTATATACCCATAGCTATATTTTATAAAAAAAGAATATTTGTGGGTATCCTCGGAAGAGGCAACGTCTTTTGAAGATCAAAAGTAATAGTTTCTATTTGGTGATTGTATTAAGGTTCAGTATTGCTTGTTCGGGATTCTAGTCAATTAAATACGTGTTGTTTGAACGCAAGTTTATTGGCGACTAACTTAATACTATAATATTGAAAATTTTAAAGATCAAGTGAGAGATATATACAGCTAGGTGTGTGGATATGTGACAGGCGTAGCTACGAAGACAATTCTCAATCTAACATACCGCCCACCAAAAGGACTTTCAGTTCTTTTATAATTACAATTAAGTTTCAACACATTATCCTCTAAACAATTAAGTACTTAATTCCAAATTGTCAGTCTGAAACGCAAAATAACACAACGGTAAATCAGTTATTAATTAAATTCTAACCACACCTACTTAAATAATTCAGTATCTCAATAATTCAAGAGAAGCTAAGTAGAATCAACTGGCAATGCACATAACTTAATAACAGTTCTTTTAGTTATAGAACCTCCACTTTTCACACTATACACCCTTGGGTTACCATCCATGCCTGGATGTTTATCTGTAATTCGTCCTAAGGACCATTTACTGGGTGGCTGATTTTCAGTCTTGATCAACACAAGGTCCCCTATAGCAAATTCCTTCTCTTTCGTCATCCATTTAGAACGCTGCTGAAGCCTGCTCAAATATTCCTCTTGCCAGCGTCGCCAAAAGTCATGAAGAACCTTTTGCGTAGACAGACAGGCTTCTATCTGGCATAATATTGTCGCCATTTCCTCGAACGTCAGGTGAGTTGTAACAACACGTTTTAGATGGTACTTAATCGACTTCACGCCTGCTTCCCATAATCCTCCAAAGTTTGGACTGTATGGCGGGATAAAGTGAAACTGTGTGCCATCTGTTGCTAGCGTGGATGTAACATCTCCCGTCATCTGTGCTTCATTCCACAAATCATGAAGTTCTCTGTTTGCACCCACGAAGGTTTTACCGTTATCACACCACAGGTGGCCACATTTACCTCTTCTGGCAACAAAACGTCTAAAGGCTGCTATAAATGCCTCTGAAGTGAGGTCTCCAACTAGTTCTATGTGGATTGCTTTGGTGGACAGGCATATGAAAATGGCCACATATGTCTTTTTAGTTTTGTTACCTCTTCCTTTAGATACCAGTGTTTGAAATGGTCCTGCGAAATCTACACCGCTATGCAGAAACGGTCTCGTCCGCGTCACTCTTTCTACTGGTAAGTCTCGCATTAACTGTCTTTTTGTTGTGGCATTCATTCGAGCACACTTCATACATTTGTGAATATGTTTTTTCACCAGTGATTTAGCTCTTATAACCCAGTATTTAGATTCAAGATTCAAGATCGTTTATTGCAATCCATAATGTACACATACAGATGGTAAAATATGAGAAATAGAAACAATTATGGACCCTGTCGGGCACAGCAAAACTTTAAATAAATTAGGAGAGAGGAAGAACGTTTTTTATTCTTATATTATCATTCGTTATTCTTAGCATACATAACACACATGTATGCTATTCTTACCTACGATTTTTATCTTTTGTATTTAATTACATTTATTTTTATTTACCTTTATATTTGTTGTATTGCTTATTCTCTTGCAAGTGGTACATTGGTATTGGTATATTTAATTATATATTTAGTATTATAATAGGCAGTAAGTACATTATTTATTTATTATTATTATTAATAGATTTTGAATATATAGTATTTATTATTGTTAGTATATTAATATGTAACTTATTTATTGTAATTAATATAATTGAATATTATTTATGCAATAGGATTCCATTATTATTATACATAAGATATTTATATTATATATTAAGGATACAATAGAATAGAAAATTGTGTATTTATTTGTATTATGTTTAGTTATCATTAAATCCTGTCCGTTAGGTATTCTTCTATAGTGTAATAGCTTTTATTAATTAAGAATAGTTTTAGCTTACTTAAAAATATACTGATTTTGCCTTCTTGTTTTATGTTTTCCGGCAATTTATTGTAGGTAAGAATGGCTGTAAGTTCTTGGTTTAAGTTAGCATTCGTTTGACATGAGGTAAGGATAGAGATGTCATCCGCAAAAAGTACACAAGGGCCGTCTATGATTTTTGGGAGGTCGTTTATATATATGAGGAATAGCAAGCAACCAACAACACTTCCCTGGGGAATAGATGCGTGAACTGGTCTAACATCAGATCTAATGAGCTGAGCTTCTTTTGTTTTTTGGTTGTAATATTCAATCTCGACTATTTGCTCTCTATCTCTTAAGTACGATGTGAACCAGTCATGGGCTTTTCCGCGTATTCCTATTTCGTATAGCTTATTTAATAGTATATTGAATTGAACTTTGTCATAAGCCTTTGTCATGTCAAGTAATAATCCTATTGCATATTTTTTATCATTGATAATGTTTAGAGCCTCTTGAATGTATTTATATACTGCAAGCGCTGTAGATCTGTTTTTGCGAAATCCGTGCTGAGAATCGTCGAAGATCTTATATTTCTCACAAAACGCATAGACACGATCACACATTGCTCTTTCGAAAACTTTGGATGCTGTGGGAAGAAGGGAAATTGGTCTATAGTTACTTGGGTCTGTTTTTGAGTTCTTTTTGTGAATGGGTTTTATAAGAGATTTTTTTAGTTGATTGGGGAAAGTGCCCTCTTCGAAGGATTGATTTATTAGTTTAAAAAAAGGAATGGTTAGTTTGTGCGCGCTGTCTGAATAGAGTCGGTGGGAGCTCGTCTATACCGTGGCTTTTTTTATTTTTTAGGTTTTTTAGGATCTTGTTAACTTCGTATCCGTCGACTGGGGTAAGAAACATAGTGTTTTCAGAGGGGTTAATCACTAAAGTTTCCCTTTGTACAGAGCCGGGTGTTTCAGTGGTATTGTCCCCTATGGATGCAAAAAAGTTATTAAAGACATTTGCAACTTGTTTTGGTTCTCCTACTAGGTTTGTTATTTGTAATGTTATTTTGTGTTTTTCATTATTTGCTCTTTTGTTTGTCCGTTCTTTTACAATATTCCACACGGTTTTAACTTTATTTGACGATTTTTCCATTTTATTTGTGTAGTGTAATTTTTTTGAGACTATTACAGACTTTTTTAGGATTTTTTCGTATTTTTTATAGTAATTTGTAAATATTGGATTATTAATTTTTGACACAAGAATTTTAAGTAGTCTTTTATTTTTGCAAGATTGTTTTAATCCAGCGGTTAGCCAGTAGCTTTTACGGTTTGGTTTTAGTTTAAGTCTACGTTTAGGGATACATTCGTTTAGGATATCTATCAGAGTTTTTTGGAATAACTGGTAGTTTTCATCGACATTTTTATTTAGTTGTATTATATCATTCCAGTTTACTGTTTTTAGTTTGGATTTGAATAGTTGGATATTATTTTTATTCATTAGTCTTTTATTGGCAGTCCAAATGGGTTCTTTAATTTGTTGTTTCATGGTCGTATGTATAATTGTTCCGCTGTGGTCTGAAAAACCTAATTCTTCGACGGTAGTGTACATTTTTTTATCGTTAAAGTTAGTAAATATCAAATCCAAGCATGTTGACGCAGTATGAGAGATTCTACGCGTACGTTCTTTTATATGTTGAACAAAGAACAATGCCCACATATTAGAACAACCTTGGCCTACAGTGAACACTGATAAATAGTTTATGGAATTATAGTTTAAGTTATTATGAACACCTTCTAGTACATACCAGTTAAGAAAATAAGTCGCCATTTGGAAATAAAACAGTTTTTATTTTTTCAAAACATTCATTTTTTCACAGTCACAAACTCATTCTACACACTTTCAACCACTTCCGAATGGATAGTATATCATTTGAACACAATAATTATTAATTTCAACGTTATTAACTCATTTTAACCTTATGAATAATAGGAATCTTCTTTAAATGTAAACTGCTATAGCTCCCTTTATACTTGTTTGACACTTTGACAGGCTGGGAGCAAGCTTGAGTAGGTAGTTTAATGTCAAATCTATCATTTGTCAAAGGCTAATATGGCCATATTTAAAAAAGAAATATCGATTAGTTGCATCGGATTTTGGTCTTTATCAATTTAATTTATATCTAACTACGGCAAAGCCAAACAGTGATTTTATCATTATAATGTATAGTATCTCTGGTCTGAGGTATTTATGAACATAATTGGTCTAAAAGTCGAGTGGGTTTCATTAAAAAAAACTAAAATGGCTGCCAGTTTTCTCAGATTATAAAACTGAAACCTGACTAACGTTTAGTTTTTCCGTAATCGATTAGATTTATTAAATAATATATGAGTTTAAATTAAATTGACCATAAAATGGCAACCCCAAACTTCACGTGGAAATAAAAGTTGCGTAATAATAAGTAAAATGACTTATTTATTTGTTATGATCACGGCGTCTTAGTTTGAGATAAAGCTTTGATGGATAATTCCTATTTAAAATACTTATATTTTTGTGTTATCTTTCTAAACGTGTCTGAGGTGGGCCATATCTGGGCATCCTTCTTTATACTCTAGCATGAGGTCAATCAATTGGTTTGTTTTTACGCTATTTTCTAACGTATTTATGTTAAAATCTCCTCCAATTATGACGTTAAATTTTTGGTATTTTTTGTTTATATGCTGCATTATTCGTTTGAGTTGACTGATAAAGATTACTTCCTCTCTTCTATTCCAGTACATTGTTACTAATAATATATTTTGCTTTGGTATCTTACATGCACATATTTCTATACAATATTCAATAGACATATCTCTAATTTCATAACATTCTATACATTCTATACTTTCCGCTAAAAAAATACATAATCCACCCCCACTTCGAGAACGGCGACAATAAGATGCTGCAGTTTTATATCCATTAAATTGCACACATACATATTGCCTTGTATGTGGGATTGTCGTTGATGAAAGCCGCTAAAAGGTGTAGTTTATTATAGATGCTCTGAATATTTTGGAACAAAATTTTACATTGTAGGTCTGGAGCTTCGAAAGGCACGAAAAGTACGACCGGCGGTATCTTCATTTGTTGTTGTATTGTGAGATTGTTTTTTTTCGTTATTTAATTGAACATTTTTGAGGTATATGTTGGATTGTTTATTATGTATTTCCGTTTTTTTACCTTCTATAAACAGTTGATTATTTCTTATTATTGCATATAATCCATTTTCCCTTGCTTTCAACATTTCTTCACGCATTTGCTTTCTTTCTAATCTTGTATTTATATCCAAAAATTCAGACAAAAATAATCTTGTTCCTTGAAAATAGTGTTTGTTTTCTACAATGAATTTAGCCATTTTCTTACTTAGGAGTTCTATAACTAGAGGCCGGCATTTATTATAGTTTCGGCCTAGTCTATAGCTTTCATCAATATATCCTGTCAGATCTATGTTTAGTTTTTCATAAAAAAGGTCAATCAATCTGCATTGTTGCTCGTAATCGGGCTCTTTATAATATTCGGGAAAACCGTAAAGTACAATTTTCTTACTGTTGTTTTCTGGGCATTTTAGGTGATTTTCCGGTTTTTGTTTAATAAAATCTTTGATCTCATTCTTCAATTTCTCGTTTTCTCTGGTTAAATTTTCAATTTTCTTGTTTATCGTATCTATATCTTCTCGCCTTTGCTCGTTTTCCTTAGAGAGCGAGGCCGTTTTTCTTTCAATGTCTTCTGTAACTTTGGTAATTGCCTTATTAATTTCGATTAGGAGTGTGTTTTTCAGCTCCGCTATTATTGACTTATTGTTTTCTCGTAAATGGAGAAGAATCATTTCGCTTAGATTCTCTAATGTTAGTTCTCCTTGGATATTTGTCTTTAGTGGTGCTTCTGAATCTTCCGAGTATTGCGTATCTCCTAATAAACTCTGGTCTTGTGAGAATGATAAGTCAAGGTTGGAGTTGGCTACCCTTTTCCTAAGAGTGACATTACTTTCTTCAGAAGGTGAATTTATTTGTTGTGATTCGATAGACGAACGTATTGGGGTGTTTAAATTCCCGGTTTTTGGGATTTTACAATTGCATGCTTGACAATTCCATGATTTTTTTTGCGATAATGTCATAGTTTTATTGAATCGTGTAGCACTAATATTTGCACATTGTAGGTCGTATCCTTTTTTACATAGTTTACAAGTGAGCTTATCTTTAATAGGTAGTTCTTGAAGGCATCCTGCGCATAGTGACTCCATCTAGTATCCCCTGTTGTAATTTCTGCGTATAGCGCCCTCTATTGGCTCCCGCTGTAATTAGCTCAGAAATTCAATCTCGTGTTTTCACTCTATTGATTCACTCTATTGATTTTGTAAGTATTTGGACGTATCGAACATAGATGGCGGTGAATTTAGTTTTTGCAAAAATGATAGTGCACTTTTGAGTGTATAATATTTACAGTGGAATGAACAAAACACTGCAAGATAGATATTTGTTCCTACCTTTTAGTTTTCAGATCATCTTGTGGTTATCATTGACATCCAAGTAAGTATGTTTTCGTTAGGTCCAGTTTGTTTTTGTTTAGCTCAAATTCAAACGGTAGTTCGTTGCACTGCACAGTTTTTGATTTTATAACGGAATCTTGATAGAAACTTATGAACTGTATCTTTAATCACTAATTGTCTTTACGCACTACAGTTATATTTAGTTTTCTTGACTGTATATTGACTTTAACTATTTTTTAGGAATTAAGTATACGCAGCTGATGTTTTACTTTTCGCACAGTAGCGACCTCTCTATTTAAAACGTAAATGACATAGCATCAACTGTACTCCTCCATGAAGTGTTCTTTCATGTGCATCAGCAATGATTAATTGTATCAGTGCGTTTTTATTTCCCAAGATCACAGGATTCTTCTTATCAGCAGGTAAGTTAGCATGTCTTAAGCGACCGCCCACCCTGAGTATATTTTTCTCGTGTAGGTATGGATTTAGACATCGTAGCTGACTTTTTTTCTTAACTTGTTTTCCTATTTTTATTCTATCTATTTCTTCTATAAATTCTTCCTCTTGAGTCTTTTTAAAACAGATCTGAAGAGTATCTTCTAATTCTTGCGTTGTTAAATTCTGATTTTCACTGTTTATATTTTTCTTATAGTTCAAAAATCTTCTACAGTAAGTAATCGTTTTTATTAAATCTGTTAATGTTTCAAAGTTATCAAATTGTGATGTTAAAGTTGTTTCAGGTTCTTCAATCTTTCCTGCGTTCAGGTAAGTATTGATTTTAGTTTTCTTAATTTCCAAGTCTGTTTCTGTTATTTCATGTTTAATATTTATTTTTGTTTCAGATAGCCAGCCCGGTCCGTGCCACCATAAGTTACATTTCTTCAAGTCGGATAATAACATTCCTCTAGATGCCAAATCAGCGGGATTTTCCTGCGACTGGACATGGAACCAGTGCTTGTTATTAATGTTATCAATAATTTCGACTACACGGTTTGCTACGAAGGGTTTCCACCTGTTAGGTTCACCACTAAGCCAGGCAATGACAATTGAAGAGTCTGACCATGCGTACATTTGTGGTGTCGGTATCCTCATTGATTGCCCAACCTGCTTCATTAATTTTGAAAGAAGTAGGGCACCACAAAGTTCTAGACGAGGTAACGAAATAGTCTTCAATGGTGCTACCCTGGTTCTGGCAGCTATCAGTTTTGTTTCAACCTTGTTGTTTATGAACTGAAATTTATACATTATAAAGATAACTATTGCTATTACAATAACCACACTCTAAGATGGTCCATATACTAATTTCTATTGTCACTGTTTGTGTCGTATCGTCTGTTTCACTAAATTTTGCACTTTGTAACACTTCTTTCACATCACTGAAGTCCACATTTCTTAAATCCACTTTCTGTTCTAATTTTATTAAATTACGTTTGCTTACTGGGTATATTGTTCTAGCATGTTTAGCAATAACTTCTAAAGTATTATATAATTCTGTACTATTTATAATGGATTGGTGCAGTGTATTTAATTTGCTAAAGGCTATTGCCGTCTCAATCTCTTGTATGGTTTCGTAACAAGTTCGAAAGTTATTTAAAATTTGATACATAGTATTCAATATTTGGAAAAGTTTGTTAAACCTGAACTCACGTTCAACTAATTTTTCCATTACATTGGTATGTAAACCCAAGTTATTAATATTTGAATTTATTATTTCAGAGTCATTTACTAATTTATCAAAAGCTTTTTGCATTGATGATACTTTACGTTCGACTACATGCTCGTTGTTCTGTATCATTTGGATTTCTCTACCATATTTAATTGCATCGTCTTCATCTAAATTTCCTGTAATAGCTTTTACAAGTGAGCCTAATGGATTAAACAAAGCTCTTTTATTTCTATGGAAAGGTAAGATTTGAAAAAATCTATCCCTAGTTAGTTTAATAAGATATCCTATTTGACTTTCTATTCCTATAGTTTCGTTACTAAAACTACTTAATTTTAATTTTTAAGTTAGTAAAATCCCGAATATTATTATCTATTTGTAAGCTTAATGATTCTAAATCTACAGTTTTATATATTGTCCAATAACTATTCCTCTTCACTGCTACTCCCCGCTTTATCGCTGCTATCCCCGGATTCTGACCGAGGTTTTGGAGGTCCAGCGTGAATGTTGGCACCACTAGTACCAGAAGTACCAGGCACGATCTGTGGAGGACGTTTCACATTTTTAACGCTACTCTAGTTTTCCTTTTCTTTACTTCTACTGGCACTATATTTCTTTCAACTTCACCTATAACTTTCGCTTTTTCATATCGCGGTTTTTCTTTAGCTTTTCTAATCCTAGTGTCTTTCATGTAAATATTATCGTCTGGTTTAAGTACCGGTATCGTTTCGCCACCTTTTTTTATTAATTACTTTAATTTTATCGGATTCTAATTTTTCTGTTATGAATTCATAAAGTATTTTAAGGCGTTTTCTATGATCTAGCAATAATTTCTGAGTTAAGTTTTTCTCTCTATCCACGTTAAATACATTATCTGAATAAGTGTGACCAAATACTAGTACGAAAGGCGTAAAATTTGTTGCTGAATTAATGGTATTGTTATAAGCCATGATGGCATAAGTCATAACTGATGCTGCATCTAAATCGCTTTTATCGTATTTTGCTATACGATAAATCTCAATAATGGTTGAATGAAACCTTTCTACTACTGCCATTGAACTGGGATTATTTGGCGTCCCAATATGAAGTTCAATTTTGTACAAGCTTAGCATTTCTTTAATCAAAGTATTGTTGAATTCTGTACCGGAATCGCAACTAATTTTCCTAGGCAGACCATACATGCTAAAATATTTAATCAATGCCCTAACTATCTCTGGTGTACTCCTATTTGGTACCTCTATGGCTTGTGCTATCTTACTAAATGCATCCACTATAGTTAAATAATATTTCCCTTCTATATATAATAAATCCATAAAAGCTTCCTGAAAAGGGGCATCTTGAGTTTGTGTCAACTGAATGTGAGGTTTAATCGATTTTCTGTCATATTTCATGCGTTTACATGTTTCGCAAGTATTTATGATTGCTGTGACTGTCTCTTTCATGTTTGCCCACCAATAATGCCTTTTAAGTTTGGTTAAAGTTTCTTTAATACCTCTATGACACGTTTTCCCGTCGTGGTATTTTGAAATAACTTCTTTTTGATCTTCTTCAGATCCTGTCAAATTAATGACTCTTTCGGTACACTCGGTTAACTTAACTGAATCCTTTTTAAATAACTTAATTACCATATTTGAAAAAGTTTCTCTAAAATGTGGGTGTTCGAAGTAAATAAAGTACTTATATTTTGGATCATTATACTCTTTCAAAAAGTCTTTAACTAATATATCGTTATTTGTCGGTAAGTGAACTTCGAGAATTTTTTGTTTACTATTTGAAATATATTTTACGGCTAATTTATTTTTAAACCATGAATGAATTAAAATCTGTTCTGGTTTAGTATCGACAGCTTCGTTTAAAATAGGAATGCCTTCGTGTTCTCTATTTGAAACTGAGTTAGCAGTGACCCCATCATCAGAATCCGAAAGTTCTATCGTTTCTATTGGAGTTTCGAGGTCTTGCAATTCGTTTTCTATATTTTTTTGTATCCGGTCCTGCCTATCTCCTACATTTACGAATATTGAATCTAAATCGTCGTCGTTAACGTTAACAGATGGGTCCTGTATGTATGGTTCGACTTGAAAAGGTCCCGTAACTACTAATTTTCTGTTTTCATGGCTATAATTCTGAATAACAGTTGTTGCATAGCCTTTAATACACGTAATTAATGCGGCGGGCATTCGAATCCCTTCCGTAAATTGCTTGAAATCTAACACAGCTTCCCCGTCCAGTAAGTTGACCGGGAGCCTTACTCTAAGTTCACTACGAGATGGTAGATTATATACCTCTCTCATAGGCGGTGAATATATGATAGGAATATCAGTATTTTTTAAGTGTAATATCTGATTTTCCATATTAATCTTTGCCTGTAATTGCTTTAGCAAATTACTACCTATTAACCCATCATACCTATCGTCAACACTATAGACATAAAACTTATGGAACTTTTTACTTCCAAAGGTAACCGGTAACGGAATAATAGCCTTTTCACTATGAACACTCGATGCGTGAGTGCTAACAACTTCGAAGGGTTCATACTGTAAATTTTTAAAATATTTATTCGCTATATACGGGCTTATAAACGATCTAACACTCCCTGTATCTATCATAAAAACTGCCTTTAATTCTGGTATATCTATATGTGGTAAATTTAGGCGTTTATTACAATTTATTTTTATTCGTTCTCTGTGGTAGAGGCCGTTATGCAAAAATTTCCCGCCCCGGGTTCTTCAGGAGAAAATTCTTGGCAGTCATTGTACCAATTATTTGAACTCTGTTCATTATTACTAGAATTATTTATGTAATTAACACGTCGCGAACTTGCAGTACGCATGGTGACATCAGTATTCGCACCCGATGTAGATGCTTGCGCTGCAAAAGACGGCGTGCCCGGTGCATGTACCGCGAACTGTTGGTTCTGTTGTGCAATCGGACCCGATGACCTACTTGACTGCGGTGACGCATTATTATTGTTTGTACGATTAATATTGTCTTGATTTCTTTGAAAATTATTATGTTGTTTATAATGTCTGGGCTGATGCGAATGTTCGATGTAGATGTGCTGTTTGTAGCACTATTCGGTACATGTGTACTTGGTATGCTATGTGAATCTTTCTTTTGATTATTAGATTCAATTGCATTTTGGTTACTAGGCAAATTGGGTCTGTTATTTCTACTAAAATTACGCCTGTCGTTTGTTTTCGACTCATAGACTGCCTGGAAGTTTTGTTCTTCTAAAACAATTTTTAATGCATCCTCTAACGTTGTGACGTCGCGCAAACGAACTAATCTAACTAGAAATGGCGGTAAATTAAACAAGAAAACATTAATTGCTCTGTTATTATAAATTATTTGTTTTACGTAGAGAATCATCAATGATTGTTTCTGATATTTTAGCAAATAAAATACTTCTCATCCGCTGTATTCTATGGCAAAAATCTAAATAACTTTCACCCTTATTTATTCTACACGATTCTAACTCCATTGCTAAACAATCCTCTGTGCGTGGATCGCCGAAGTGTTGGTTTAACAACTTCTTTAGATCATCCCACGTACCTATAGATTCTCTTTCGCCTACCAAACTGGCTGCTTCGCCCGATAACCTACTTGTTACTACATGAAATAAATATTCGTTTTGGGCTGCGTTTCCTAAGAACGTAGACAAAATGTATTCACATTTTTTTATATATTAAGGCAACATTCTAGTGTCACCATTGAATATTGGTATGATGTTAACCAATTCCTGTGGGACACGGGTTACGTTTTCCATTGTGAAAAGTTATGCAAGTAACAAAGGCAAAGAAAAAAAAACACACTAATGTGCTACTAAACTGTTACTACTCTAAAATATTAGTACAATTAAAATCTATGCAAATATTATTACGGCGTTGTCCAATCCCTAATAATACACAAACACATAGACTATTACAAGGTTGGGATATACATAGATGGAAGAGCTGAGAGGAAGGTGAAAAAGATTTACTCACAATTCCGCAGCTAGCTCCATGCTCCCTGAATTACTACTGCGGCTGGTCCTCTTTCGTAACTCGAAGTGGCTTCTTAATGAATTTATTTGTTCGGCGATCTCTGCTAAACCGTAGACACGGACGTCGGCTGCTCCAGGTAGAATTGTATACACGGCAGACTGACTACAGAGATCCTACCGGATGCGCCAATTAAGTAAGCGACAACGGAAGTATTAAAAAAATAACTTTATTCCGACAGAGTTACAGCGAGATAGTAATTAATTGATTCTAATAAAATATTGATCTTATATACTAACTTAATTGCTAACGTAGTACATCCACAACGTGATCAGATTGACGCATGTTCTAGATAATTATAAATGCTGATCGCGCTGTGGAGAAATTGGGAAATAATAATCTAGTCCATACTTATTGGCTGACAAAGCTAATATTGGTAGGTTGGGGTTCCTTAACTCACGCATTGAAGCGTCGATCCATGAATTTGTACCCACCTCAGCTGTAATTCATCGTTCAACGAAACGTTGTTTGATCCTCTACACGACGCATCAAATACAACGCGTGTTCGCGTGGACTCTTTGTCAGCTCGGATAACAGCGTGGTGAGGTAAGTAGACAGCTTTTTTATCCTTTTCCTTAGCAGGTACCTTCTCGATGCGTCCTTGTTCTATATAGTCATTTATAACCTTACTATATTCCCTTTGCAGGACTGGCGATTTCCTGAACTTATTTTCTAATAATGTAAATCTATGTGTTGCTATCGACTTTGTATTTCCATTTGCTGATTGTGGACTGTATGTATTAAACGGTAATTTAACAATATATCTTCCTTCTTCATTTCTAGTGGTTGTCTTTTCGTATATTTCTTCACACAGTTGTTCTTCCTTTGTTAAGTGTCTTTTAGTGTCTACGTCAATTTCCCAGATTGATTTCAACATGTCTTCTATGTCAACTGAATGATGCATGACAACATACTGATTTTGATGTGTTGTACTAACTTCTCCAAAAAGAATCCACCCCAGGCTGGTTTCCTGAGCGCTTGGTGTGCCTGGTGGACCTTTGATTAGGTTGTTTTGCAGAATTTCTGCATATTCTTTCACACCCAAGAGCAGACTATAGGTCTGCTCTTGGGTGACCCTGGCTTGAAGTAAGTTGGATCAGCCAGGTTGAGGTCTTGAATGTGTGCCCAATCTTGTTTATTGATTGTTTTGGTGGGTATCTTTGCGGTCAGTTGCTTGGACATTACATATGCCTTGATCGGTAAACAATAGTTTCGGTCCAATCGGGATCGTATTTGTAGCTGTACCACATGTTTTATTTCAGTCTTCGAGGATCCCACTCATATAATACTTGCCTTTACAGACTGTCTTTCGAGCTTCAACAATTGAGTCGCCTTCTCGCTAATGAAAGCTGCTTCGGAACCTTGATCTATCAGCGCCCGCAGTAAAATGATGTTACCTTGCTCGCTTGTTGCTTCCACTACTGCCGTTGCTAAAAGTGCTGCTACTCTCTTCTTAGTATTGCAATGCGACGCTATCATCGTATTGACTTGTAATGCTTGGTCTGTTTCTACATGTGTTGCAACTGGAGGTGAGCTGACCGTTGTTTCTCCATGCTGCTTGGTCTTCGTTTCATGTAAAAGGGAATGATGGCGCCTGTGACAAAGACGACAAGATACTGGCACTTTACACTTAAATGCCGAGTTTTTAGAAGTCATCTTCTTTTGGTTGAATAACCTTTTCATAGAATGATTCAAAAGTAAGCGTTCATTGCCGTATCGCTTTTTCAAAATATCCCATGCATTCACATAATTTTTATCGGTAACCTGTATATGCTGCAATAGTGTTTCGGCTTCATGAGTAACACAAATCTTCAAATAATGAAGTTTTTGGACATCGCGAAGCGAAGTGTTATTGTGCACCAGCGATATAAGCAAGTCTTGAAAAGTTTGCCATGATTCATAATTACCGGAAAACTTCGGTATCTCGATCCGTGGTAAATGCACGAGGCTATTTTGTGAACTTGAGCAGCCAAAACTACTATTTGGTGATTTTGATTCCACTACTGATGGTTCAGATAACGAAATAACCATGTCCTTTAAGTCTCCTTGAAGCACGTTAAACAAATCTTCATAAATAAAAAACTCCTCATTCAAAAAATAAGGCAAAGTTCCTTTCTGTTCCTTTGGTGTTACTTTTACTAAGTCTTTATGCGTATATTTAAACGTGTCCCAATAATCTTCAATGATTTTCATACGTGCTTCGATATATCCTCTTGTTAAGCGTGCTTTAGGACATTTCCTTAGGTTAATTTGTGTTTTCCGTAGTAGGTTTGCAGTATCTTCTAACACGGAGAGAAGTTTCTGTTGTTCTTCAGACGTAGTCATTTTGCACGTATACAAGCTTGAATGCAGCTGATACCCGATGTATGCGTAGTTACTTAATTATTACTACAATAGTCTTAGTAGGTAGTAAACAACTTGCTAATTCTCGGAATTCGATGCGCACAAAAAAGGTCGGCTTATCGCTGCTGTGGAATGTGAGCCTTTTGTTCCTCGGTAAGTGTCCGTACTGGACGGATCCGGTTCGATTTCGACCATATGTTGATTGTATTAAGGTTCAGTATTGCTTGTTCGGTATTCTCAATTAAATACGTGTTGTTCGAACGCAAGTTTATTGGCGACTAACTTAATACTATAATATTAAACGTTTTAAAGATCAAGTGAGAGATATATACAGCTAGGTGTGTGGATATGTGACAGGCGTAGCTACGAAGACAATTCTCAATCTAACACTATTGTTGGGTCATCTTTTGCCAGTTTTTTCGATATGCTTTTTGTGGTCTTCTTCGATTTTCCTTTTTTCTTCTTCCGATGCCTGATTTTTTTTACTTTCATAGAAGTCACATCTGTTGTACATATGTGTCTTTTTAAGGGGTTTGGTACGCAACTTCAATTTTGTGACGAACACATGTCTTACTTTAGTAAGAAAGAATTTTTTGACCAGCTGATTTAGCTTCTTCACTATACAGATTATATATTTTGGGTAAAGTCATGTCCGATGTGAGAAACTTTGCATCTTGTGTCATTGTTACTTTTAGCTCGGCGATAATGTGATATATAAGTTGGTAATTTCCTAATTATGTTTTCCAGAAACAATTCACTGTCTTGTAGTAGCTTGTAGTCCTCGCATATCTGTCAGGCAAATATTCTGCATTTTACAAAAGAGCTGTGTTTAGTGTTTTAGATGACGTGTGAAGTGTATTCAAGAACATTTGTTTGCAGACTAAGATATTTATCAAATTGTTGTGCGTGTTAATGATAGGGGTCCAGGTAAATAATATGCTGGTTTAGGTTGTACTGAATTTAGACAAAATATTTAATAAAAGTTCACAATGCTCGGCTATAGTTACACGGTAAATTATGACGTGGCAAGGCGGTGGTATGTAAGCGACTGGCGAGCCCGGCGCGGGCGCTCCCGTACAATATCAAAAATGCAATTCAGCAATCGCATCGCCAGGGTCGCTACATCACACCCCCCTTTCTCAAAAAATCATTTACACAAAAATATTTTTACTCTTGTACTTTTAACTTAGTGAAACCACATGCTTATATCCTATTACAGTAATCTGGAATTTCTAAGGTTACAATGTTGCTTACGATAACGTTCTATACCTATGCCTATTGTATAACTCTATCGCTAAAAAGGTCATTCTGGCGGGAACTTCGAAAAAGCGCGGTTTAAAATTTTCTTTCAAAATTCATTTTTATTATTTTCAGAGGATTTTTGGGTTTAAAGTGATTAAAAAGCTGTTAAACTATATACGGTAGCTCGCCGAAATGGTGGGTAACGAGGGGGGCGGGGATAACCCGCCCGCCCCTCATAAACGTCCTCGGGCTGAGGAAACAATCGACATGAAGGAAATGGACTGTGGCGAAGGCGGCGGCGGTGAGCGTATGAGCCCTTATATGCCTTACCTCAAGCCAAATTATAAAAGACTTTATCCCGAAAACTGTAATAACACAGAGTTTAAGGTATTTATTGAATCAAACGCGAGGATAGAATCGGCAACAAGAGCCCAATTTATTTGAATCATATTTTTTCCAATGAAATAAAAGGTGTGACGGCAATTCAAAGAGTAAACGCTAATAAAATAGCTATTATATTTAAACAGTACAATACAGCTAATAATTTTATTAATAATACTAATTTCTTAACAAAGCACAACATGAGAGCATTTATACCAGCTGCACAGATTGAAAAAACTGGCATCATACGATTTGTTCCTTCAAACATCTCAAATAAAGAATTATATACAAAATTATCATCAATTTATGAAATTATCGCAGTAAGAAGATTCACTAAAAAAGTTGGCCAAGAACGTGTCCCACTGCAAACAGTAAACATCACTTTTCTTTCCAATATACTGCCAGACAGTATACAATATGACTTATTTTCTTATAGGGTTTTCGAATATGTTACCCCTTTACAACAATGTTTTAGATGTTTTAAATTTAACCACTCAGCAAGAATTTGTAATAGCAAGCAAAGATGTTCTATTTGTGGAGGTGAGCACTTATATAAGGAATGTGACAAACCAAATGAGGTCTGTTGTGTAAACTGCAGTGGGCCCCATCTAGCAATTTCAAAATTATGTCCGATTAAAATGAAGAAAATAATTGAAAAAAAAACGAAAATTACTTATGCAAGTGCTACCCTGACCAAGAAAATAAATGACACTACAGAATTCCCTCCGCTAGCGCCGCCAAGAATGCAGCCTGTACATAATATTGTAAATAAATCTGTAAATAAGCCTGTACATACCTCTGTAAATAAGAATACTACATATGTAAATAAATCTGTGAATGATGTAAATAAATCAAATGATGTCTTACCTAGTGAAGACATCAAAACTAAAATTATTGACAACAACGATGTACTTATGGCCCTAGTACAGACGTTGGTAGAATTGGGCAATAAGGGAGATAATACACCTACTACTTTAAAAAGTATTAAAGCTACATTAATTAAAAATCTTAAGTAATGGATCCAAATTCTTCTCTATCTAAACTACGTATTGCTCAGTACAATATTCAGAGTGCTAATAGTAAAAAACCCTTATTGTTACAATTCTTAAATAAACAAAATATTGATATTTGCTTACTTAACGAAACATGGTTTAAAGATAACAATTTTAGGATACCTGGATACAATATTTATAACAAAAATTCGAGTAACGCTCATAACGGAGTAGCAATACTAATCAGACCATATCTTAAATATAATATAATAAATACGCAATTTTATGAAAATATTCAAACAGTAGCTATATCCGTATGCACGGTACGCGGCAGTTTAACTGTGCTCTGTGTATACTGCCCACCAACTAGTGCGCACATACGAATTCATAGATTGCACGACATAATTAAAGATCTTCCTAAACCTATATTTATTAGTGGTGATTTTAACGCCCACCACATTGCATTTGGATGTCTATCAACTAAGAGTCGAGGTCAGGATTTGTATAATATAATCGATGACTTAGACCTATGTATTTTAAATGACGGCAGTTATACAACTGTCAATCGGCCAGGACAAAATCCTTCTGCCATTGATGTTAGCTTCATTAGTTCTAGTCTTGCATCATTGTGTGAGTGGTCTGTGCATGATGATACCATGGGAAGTTATCACTACCCAACTATAACAGAAATTTCATTACTCATAGATAGATATGACATTAGTCCTCCAGTTGATAAGTTTTTGTATAAAAAAGCGGATTAGGAGACATTCAAAAAAGTTTCTAAAATAATATTTAATGATTTGACTCTTAAACTACATGATCCTATTCTAACTTATAATGATTTCTGTTTTCGATTAGATACTCTAAAAGAATTAACAATCCCAAAGCTAACTAAATTGAATAGCTTTAAAAGCAGACCCCCAGCTCCTTGGTGGAATGAAATTTGTGAAAAAAGCGTTGTTGCTTCCTACGATGCATTGAAACTTTATAGAAGTGAGCCTAGTTTCGAAACCTATTTAAATTACAAGAGAAAAGATGCACAGAAAAAAAGAACCATCTCAGAACAGAGAAAAGTTGGATGGAACAACTTATGTAATAGTTTTAATAGAACTACTCCAATAAGTAAGATCTGGAATCTTATAAAGATGTTCAAAGGTATAAGACCTGGCAATAAATCATATAGAGATGAGTTCATTATTCCATTTTTAGATAAATTATCTGATAACACAAATTTAATTGATTCTGATAATATAAAAAACCTTTTTGATTTAAACAATGATAATCAAAAATCAAAATTTTTATTAGATTCCTTCTCATGGCGCGAATTTACAATGGCTCTGCAAGGTAGACGAAATACAACTCCTGGTTTGGATGACTCTTATTTATTGATTAAAAATTTAGACGAATCGGCCCAAAAGATATTTCTTAACGTTCTTAATCTGCTTTGGTATACTAAATCTATCCCGCAATCTTGGAAAACACAATGTGTTGTTCCAATACTCAAGCCAGAGAAACCTCCGCAACTTCCTAGTTCCTATCGACCAATTTCATTATCATCTTGTCTAGGTAAAATTTTTGAAAACATGATTAAATTTCGTCTTGATTGGTATGTTGAATCCAATGGTATCATTCCACATGTTCAGTATGGTTTTTGTCGTGGCCGCAGCTGTGCAGATAGTTTTACTTCTCTCATATCTGACCTGAAAAATGCAAAGAATAAAAAATTACACACAGTTTGTACTTTCTTAGATGTTCAAGGTGCTTTCGATAGTGTAGATCCTGCTATACTTGTCCAAATTATGTCAAGATTAGGTATTCCTGGTCAGTTATGTAAATGGATTTTTAACTTTTTGAATAACAGGACACTATATGTAAGACATAACAATAAACTATTTGGACCAAAATCTGCTTCAAGAGGTACAATGCAGGGTGCTACACTGTCTCCTTTGCTGTACAATATTTACACATGTGAAATTTGTAAATTTGTAAATAATATTGATGTAAATATTCTGCAATTTGCTGATGATATTGTTTTATACAGCAGCAGCTATAATTTAGAAGTGGCAATTGACAATGTGAACATAGCTTTAAATCAATTATTTATATATTATAATGATTTATTACACCTAAAAATCAACCCATCTAAAAGCAGTGTAATGATTTTTGGCAATGATAGCTCCACAACTAATTTTACTTACAACAGTGAAATTATTCCTAGAGTAAATAGTAAGAAATTTTTGGGCATAATAATAGATCAAAAATTGACTTTTGAAACACATATTAGGCACATTTCCAAAAGCGCCCTTAAAGGTTTAAATTTAATGAAATGTCTTGCTGGTGTATCATGGGGGGGCAGACCCCAAAACATTATCATTATTATACAAAGCAATTGTTAGAAGCCATTTTGGTTATAGCTCACTAGCTTATATGTACAGTACACATGTAAATAAATTAGATATAATGCAGAATAGGGCTTTGAGAATAATATCTGGCGCAATGTGCTCCACTCCCATAAGGGCCATGGAAGTGGAGACTAAAATCATGCCTTTAAGTTTGAGAAGGCTATTACTTGCACATAGGTATTCTCTCAAATTAATATCATCAAACAAATCAAATAACAGAGAGATAATAAATAAAATATTACCTTCTACTCACATAAATTTTCAGACACAGACAAAAAATGATATGTTGAATGGTATTTCCCCAATGTTGTCCAACATCTTACTTGAAATAGACAATAGCTGTTCCAATATTAGAAAACAATTTCCATGGCCATGTTACTCCTTCACATATCAATGTATTTCACATCCTGTAAAAGTGTTAGAAAATACAATTAATAACAATTTAGATATGCTACAATTTTTAGAACAAAACAATAGTTATTATACTTTATACACTGATGGTAGCAAGAGTAGTGATTATGTTCATGCAGCATTGTATGATCCACACAGAAAATTCTCTCAAAGCTTTGTTCTGCATAAATCTTGTTCTATATTTACAGCGGAGGCATATGCGGTGTATCAGGCATTACTATGTATACGTGAAATAAGTAACTGTAAATACTTTTTAATTGTTTCTGATTCTTTAAGCATGATAAAGGCCTTAAGTAGCCTTACTACCTAACTTTATTCTTTATTTCATTAAACAAATAATTTACCAATATCATCTTGAACATATACAAATTGCCTTCCTGTGGGTACCCTCTCACAGTGGTATCACTGGCAATGAAATGGCTGATAAAGCCGCATATGAGGGTTATAATTCTGTTGATGTTAAAAATACAATGGACATCCCTATAACTGATTTCTTACAAAGCATTAATCAAAACATTTATGAGTTGTGGTATGAAATATGGAAAAAAGATCAAGATACGAAAGGAAAGTGGTATGGAAGCATTCAAGAAAGATTACCTATTAAACTTTGGTACGATAAACTGAAGGAGGATGCAAGCCGAGATTTTATCACCACGATAAACAGGCTGCGCTTTGGCCATAATACTGCACCGTCACACCTTGCAAGATTGAATATTATTTCAAACAATATATGTCCGTTTTGTGAAAATACTGAAGGAACTGTAGAACATCTCATTTTCTCATGTCAGAATTTCTTACTTGACAGACTAGTGTTAGCTATTGAATTAAGTGAAGTGAAAGTTATATGTGATTTTGAATCCTGCCCGCCGCCACTTGAACAGTTATTAAAAGACAAAAATAGCTACAAACCCATATACAAATATATCAAAAATACTATAAAATCCATTTAAAATAAAGTGCAAATTCCAACCAAAGTACTGCAAAGCTGCAAGTGAAGAAGTGCAAATCAGTGCAACAAATAAAGACTTGACCTAAAAGTCCTTGTTACCAGGTCAATAAATAAAAAAAAAATCGCTAAAAATAGATCTTATTTATAAATGTTTGCGGTCTCATCATTGCCCGAGCTCCGAGCCGACTTGAAATGTAAATAACATAAAGCCATACATAACAATGTTTAAGGGTAGCTGTCATAACGTCCACTCTGCAATATTCAATAACACCACTTGGGCCGGCAGCTTCTGTTATGACAGCGCCAATAATATATACACATATGTACCTACAATAATTCACTTATTCTCAATCGCATAAAGGGTCCCGGTGGTAAAATGTTACCGTACACAGTACATGATAGCAAATACATTGTTTACTGAAACGGGTGATTCCTGCACAATTCACTTGTCGTACACTGTTTAAACGTAACCTGCTGCGGTTCCTGCGTTTGATGATGCTGCTGTCCCCGTTAGTGTTGTCACTTCCTTTTTTAACCACCCTCTCTTTGGCCCCGTGCAAATATTTATTTAATTCCGCCTGGCTTGCAGCCGCTCGTTTTAAATGCGCCCTATAAAAATGTACCATGCCTAGAAATCGTCGTAATTGTTCGACCGTTTCTGGTCGCGGATAATTTTGTATGGCTTCGACCTTGCTATCTAATGGCTTTATTCCGTTCTTATTAACGTGGCAGCCCAAAAATTCTATTTCCGTTTTCCCTAGCTCACATTTTGCCAAATTTATTGTTATTCCATACTGTTCGATTCTACTGAAAATTAGTTTTAGGTGCTTTTCAAAAAGTTGGTCGTTGGTGCTGGCTATCACGAGATCATCAATATAACAGAATAAATACGAGCTTTCTTGGCCGTCCTTGATGTATTCTATATTTTGCAACACTGTATTTGTGTATTCATGAATCTTTGGAAAGTTTGTGCTGCGTTTCGCAAACCAAACGACATTCGCGGAAACTCGTAAAGCCCGAAAGGAGAAATGATCGCCGTTTTTTCGATATCCTGTGGTGCTACACAAATATTATGATAGGCCCGGTTGATATCTATTTTTCCAAAAATTGACTTACCTTGTAACCCATAGGTAAAATCCTGCAGTCTTGGTATCGGACACCTGTCTGGCTTCGTGATCGCGTTGAGTGCACGATAGTCACCACAGGGTCTGATCTGTCCGTCCTTCTTCGGCACGACGTGTAGAGCGCTCGCCCACGGACTGCTAGATGGCCTGCAAATTCCTAACTCCTGCATTACCCTAAATTCCTCCTGTACCATTTTATACCTATGTGGTGGCAGTGGTCTAGCACGCGTAAAAACTGGAGGGCCTGTAGTCTCTATGTGGTGGTAAACATTATGTCTAGATGGTTCTTTGTAAGATACCGACTTAGTTATACCCGGAAATTCTTCTAGCAATTTCCTGTATGGGTTATCTAATTGTATGCTCGAAACAGATGGCTCCGTGCACTTTACGACAGAAGCTTCCCTACTTAATTTAGTATGACCGTCAATCAACCGTTTTTTATGTAAATCTACTATCAGTTGGTGTGCCTCTAGGAAATCTGCTCCCAAAATGGGTTGTTTGACATCACAAATAATGAATGTCCATTTAAAATTTCTTCTTAAACCTAAATTTAGATCTATATTATATTATACCATAAGTCTTTATCTCAGTGTTATTCGCCGCGAACAGCTTATACGAACACTCACGATTAATTTTGTTACCTCTCACTTTACCCACTGGTAGCACCGATACATTCGCTCCCGTGTCCACAAGATACACGATACCACTCCTAAAATCTCGCACACAGAGTCGGTGGTTTTCCGCGGTACACTCTACCACCGATGATGACTGTACCGCCTCTAGTTTCCCGCACGCTGCTGCTTCTTGGGCCAACTACATGGAGACTCGCACGCCTGCGCGCTTTCCCGGTAACGGAAATGATGTCTGCATAGCCAGTCCGGGGAACTCGGTGTGCGGCGCGGCCTTGACTGACTCCTGGCCCTGTAGCGCCCCTGCTGCCAACGCCGCCCTCTCCGGTCTTGTACCGGGTTTGCATCTCGCTTCCTGATGTCATTTATTTCCCCGCGCAACTCCTTCATTTCCAGGGATAGTGCGCTGAGGTGCTTGACCAAGCCCGTTTTAGTGTCGCATGTCAAATCCGATGTGCTCGGTGCTATTGAAGCGACCTCACCGGTGCCAGGGAGCAGTGGTGGCCAAGTGGTAACAGCCCTGACTTACGAATTGTAGGTCGCGGGTTCAAACCCAGCCGGCCCATTACTTTGTGTAATTAACTTCATCACCACTGCTCTCAAACGGTGAAGGAAAACATCGTGAGGAAACCGGCATGTTTTCGAACCAAAAATTCGAAGACATGTGACATTCACCAACCCGCACTGGGCCCGCGTGGTGGATTACGGCCCATTCCCTCTCGTAGAGAGGAGGCCTGTGTCCCAGCAGTGGGAACGTTAAAAGGCTGATTATGTAACGATGTCGTTGCGTTTTCAGTCTCGTGGACTTTAAACCTCCACGATGACTGAAAACTCCTTTATTTTATTGACCTAAAAAGAAAATGTCTATTTTCAAAAATATTTTAAATTTCGTTTTTTTATTGACTGCTCAGATTTTTTCATTCAGTTCTATCAAATTGCTCAACCAGAGCAGTCAATAATATTTTCAATAGTTATTACCAGTTTCAATAGTAACATGTAACAAGTTTTAGAAACCCGGGTTTCTTTCCTTATCTAATTTTAAAAATAAACAAGTCACAAACAAATCAAGTTTATTATTACATACAATAATACCATCCTACACACTGGGACGAGTTGGGAGGTGGAAAGCCTCACATAATGTGACCCCCCGTCACATTGGCTCTCCGACGACCAATCTCGTCACACTGGCTCTCCGGCGAATCGTACTTGGCGAGGAGGTTCCCGTCACATTGCTCTCCAGCAAAAACTACCCCGAGACGAGTGGATGACTAGCGGAAGGCGCCGTGACGGAGCTTCCCTGGAAGAGGTTCAGCGCGCCAACAACGAGTAGCGCGGCTGCTGCTCCATCAACTACATTTGCTGCGTTTTGGACTTTCTGAAAAAAGAACGTTTTACATGTGCGCGTACCAACATCTCATTTATTTAACGTGATTGTTCCTTATTTTATTTTATTTTTTGTGCTATATCTAATAATACAGTTTTATTTTGTGTCTATTTATGTAAGTACTTATCCATAACCATCATCCCCATTTCAGAACACTATTACTGTTCTCACAACTTTATTACTTTTACCTACCTATAACTCATATTACAAAATACTTACAAAACTCGATACTTATTTACACACCACAGCCTTTCAGACACCACCTACTCTCACCAACGGCTTGTCTAACGACAGCTTCATAAACCCTCGAGCTTTTGGAGTTTAAACCCTCGCGGTTATTCCAAAACTCGTTGGTTACCTCACCCTTGGCTTTGGAGAGTACCCTTATCCAAGATACTACACGCTTAGCCCGTATTTCTCTAGGCCTTCGAAGCCGACTTGAGAATACGTAAGCTAAGTACTTACAAACATTACACACAGCAGCTAACACAATATTTTTTTTTTGCATTACATATACACATACCTACAATCTTATTTCTCATACTCCATATCTTGAATTTTATACTACCTATCTCTTATTTACCTCGTTTCTTTTCTTTAAAATACTAAAGCATTTGCTGAAAAAATAGTTGCAAAATTCTGTCGAAATTTTTATATCTTGACGTCCAAAATACGTCAAAATATTTTCTGACAGACATTTAAAATCATTTTATTTTCTAGCCATTTTTTCTCTTTTCAACTAAAAAGGTTTATACCTACCTATTCCAATCGTATCATAAAGTCATATACACAATGGATATTTCGCAATTAAATAAACCAGAAATAATTTATGAACTAAAATTACGGAACGCGCAATTTCAACCAACACAGACTGCAGTTGAATTACGACAAATTCTTTCCAATATATTATTGGAGCCACATATTTATCCGGCAACTTCTAACAGCCCCTATACTTTTGATCAAGATATAGAAGAATTAAAAAAATGTTTAGACATACTAGATATTAATTTATCATCCTATCCCACAAGAAAAGCTAAGATTGTACCCTATATTACCCACATACGTAATCGTTTGTCATTAATTGAAATAGACACTGAAAGTACAACAGAAGTAATCCAAAATTATAAATCCCTTTGGGAACAATTAAAATTACATGAGCAACGTTTTCAAATTTTAGAACCGTCGCCATCCACATCAACTTACCATTCATCAGTATCTGTACAGGAGACCATGGTCCCCAATACATTTTTCGATACCCTTACCCAAACTTTAAATAACATTTCTCATAACCGACCTAACTTAGAAATTAAAAAATTTTCTTTCTCCGGTGATAGTTGTCCCAGGGAATTCATCCTTAGAATAGAAGAATTTGCTACTTCTAGAAATATGAACCATAATACCCTATATAATCACATTTACGACATACTCTCGGGAATAGCTTTAGATTGGTATAGAGCCAATAAAGATTCCATCGGGAATTGGGAAACATTTAAAACGGCCTTTTTAAAATATTTCGAAATTACCGACTATGATTATAAACTTAAAAAATGTATAGATTCGCGAAAACAAAAACATAACGAAAGAATTATTATTTATTTTGCTACAATGGAATCATTATTTAACAAACTTCATGAACCTCTCTCGGAAAAACAAAAAATTGAAATACTACGCCGGAACATAAAACCCGAATTTAGTCAACGACTATTACCAGACAATTTATCCACAATTACTAGTTTATTAGAATCTTGTAAATGGTTTGAAAACTGTTTCGAAATATCTAATTCAGATTCGAATGATTTATCCCAAATTTTACCTACGTCTTTATTTAAACAAAATTTTTCAAAGACGAATAATTTTGATATTAATATACATACAGTTACTCATACCTCCAATAAAAAACAAAATATCTTTTCTTGCCCTCGTTGCCGGACAAATAATCACAAACTAGATGATTGCACTAGTACTAAAAGAGTTTGTTATCGTTGTGGGAAACAAAATGTTATCTTTACGAACTGTCCGAAATGTAATCCTCCAAAAAAACTAATAAGCGAGGATCGTAGTAAATCGAATTTTGTTAAGTCAGATTGGGACAATTGGCTTAACACTATTAACGTTTTTTTTAAATCTTATAAAATTACTACGATTCTCTTTACAAATAAAACGGATACCGAACGTCCCTATGCTAAAATTAACGTCAATGGTTTAATTTTAACAGGATTATTAGACAGTGGTAGTGCCATCACTATTTTGGGAAATAACTCGCACAAATTGTTACTCCAACACGGTTATAAGATAGAACATAATAACATAATACACGGTACGGTTGCAAATGGTCAACCCATACGTTCTATTGGATATATTAACTTACCTGCTATGTATAATAATCACTTTTCTAATATTATTGCTCATATTATACCTAACGTCTCTGAACCATTTATACTAGGCATTGATTTTTGGAAAACTTTCAACTTAGCTCCCCAAATTCTTTCCAAAATAACTCTTCATAAATCATCAAACGCCCCAACTTTCTTAATAAATACTTCTGACATTCAAATAAATAATTACAACAATCTTTCTGAAACCCAACGTCTTATAGCTGATACTATTATTCAAAATTTTAAAAACATTTCTACTGATTCTTTACCTCTTGGGAAAACTCACTTAACTGAACATCACATAGACACAGGTGACCATCCTCCTATACGTCAACGATGCTATCGTTTATCCCCTGAAAAGCAAAAAGCTCTTCGTCAAGAAGTAGACAAAATGTTAGAATTAGATGTGATTGAACCTTGTGAAAGCCCTTGGCTCAATCCTGTTATTATCACCCCTAAAAAGATGGTACTTGGCGTTTCTGTGTAGACAGCCGTAAATTAAACGATATTACCAGAAAAGATGCATATAAATTACCTTTTATATCTGATATTATTGACAATCTAAAAAACGCTAAATACTTATCTTCTATTGATATTGCAAAAGCATTCTGGGAGATCCCCCTCCGTGTAGAAGATCGTCCCAAGACCTCTTTTCACGTTCCAGGTCGCGGAACATACCAGTTTAAAGTTATGCCTTTTGGTCTTACTAACGCACCCGCAACTCAGCAAAGATTTATAGATAATCTCTTTTGTGACTTCGACAACTCCGTATTCTGTTATTTGGATGATATAATTATCATATCTGAAACATTTGACAATCATATAAACCTTCTTAACAAAGTTCTCAATAAATTAAAGTCGGCTAACATTACTATTAACTTTCCAAAATGCGTTTTCTTCCGTCGCGAATTAAAATATTTAGGCTATGTTATAAACGAAAAAGGTTTACATACTGACCCCGATAAAATCAAAGCTATTCTAGACATACAGCCGCCTAAATCTAGTAAAGAAGTCAAAAAATTTCTCGGTACAGCAAGCTGGTTCCGTCGTTTTATTCCAAATCTCAGCACCTTGGCTGCTCCTCTCACAAAACTAACTTCTACTAGCAAAAAAGCACCTCCATTTAAATGGCTTCCAGAAGCCAATAATGCGTTTAATTTAATTAAACAAGCATTAGTTTCTACTCCAATTTTAACTTGTCCTGATTTTTCTAAACCTTTTGCTGTCCACTGTGATGCATCAGCATACGGTTTGGGAGCAATGCTCACACAGGAATTTGATGGTGTAGAAAAACCTATTGCTTATATGAGTAAATCCCTCACTCAACCTCAAAGAAATTACTCAATCACTGAACGTGAGTTATTGAGTGTCATAACTGCTCTAGAGCATTGGCGTTGTTATTTAGATAACGGCCAGAAATTTACTATCTATATAGACCATTCTGCCCTTCAATGGTTTTTACATCTCGATAACCCCACAGGTCGATTAGCCAGATGGAGTATTCGCTTATCCATGTTTAATTTCGAAATAAAGCATAAAAAAGGCAAAGATCACTTAGTACCAGATACTTTATTCCGTATTAAAACTATTAACGCTATTAATATTGATTCATCCAATTCAAATGATGATTGGTATAATAAAATTTTATCTAAATGTAATACTAATCCATCTTCAACCCCAGATTATCGTATCAAAAACAATAACTTATATAAATATTCACGATCAAACACTCCATATAATTCTGAGTTTTCTTGGAAATTAGTTGTTCCTTTGGAACTACGTGACTCTATCATTGCCGAAAACCATTCTACACCAACATCTGCTCATTTTGGTACATTTAAAACATATCACCGTATTAAAATTAACTACTTTTGGCCTGGCATGTATAAAGACATTGCAACATTTATATCCAAATGTGAAACTTGCCTTGCCTACAAACATCAAAATCAACATACAATTGGTTTAATGGGTAAACCCAAAAATTTTTCACGTCCTTTTCAATGTTTATCAATTGATTTAATTGGACCATTACCATTGTCTCGCAAACTTAACAGATTTATTTTGGTAGTAACTTGTTGTTTCTCCAAATATTGTCTTATTTATCCAATTAAACGGGCAACATCTTCAGTCATAAAACATATTCTTGAAAATCTTGTTTTCATGACATATGGAATTCCTGAAACAATTATTTTAGACAATGGCCCTCAAATGATAAGCAGTGAACTCACAGACTTATTTAAAGTTCACAAAATACCCAAAGTACACTACATTCCACGCTATTGCCCTCAAGTAAATACAGTAGAACGTTATAACAAAACTATAATTACCGCAATCGCTTCATTTGTCGATGACGATCATAGAACATGGGATATCCATCTCAACAAAATTCAATTTGCAATTAATTCTTCCGTAAACGAAACAACCCAATTAACGCCTTCTTATCTAGTTTTTGGTCGTGAACTTGTCACCAGTGGATCTTTGTACAATACCGACACAACAGAAGATTCCATATTAGCACCTAAAGACATATATTCTGAAAACATTGGATTGCTTAGTCCAATATTTTCAGAAGTTCAAGGTCGTCTCTATAAATGTCACCAAACGAACGCTCAATATTATAATAAACATCACCAAAAATTAGAATTCAATGATGGTGATATTATATGGAAGCGTAATTACCCCATTAGCTCAGCAGACAAATATTTTTCGGCAAAATTAGCACCCAAATTTATTAAATGTAAAATAACAAAGAAAATTACTCCTCTCTCATTTACGATTTATCCGACATGTCCAATAAACCACTAGGCCGTTGGCATATAAAAGACATTAAACCTATTCCAAAACTAAATTAACAATCATTTTAGTACCTCAAATTTACCATATTCCTTTAAATATAATTTTAACATTAAGTACTTACATAAGACTTATTTTTTTTTAATTTATTATAAGTTTAAGCATGCGTCAGCATACTCTTATGATTTATATAGTTACTATTTTTATACACATCTTCATCCTTTTGGCAAACCATCAATTTCTTTATCAATATTTTATTTTGTACATATGAGATTATTACAATTATTTTATTATTATCACAATTCTTAGTCGTATTTACGACTTTACTTAATTAATCTCGTATTAATAGAGCGGATAACAACTCTTTAAATAAGCCTATGTTATAGTAACGATTATATTTTCACTATAGAGCGGTTAACAACTCTTTAAATAAGCCTTTGTTATTGTATCTTTTATATTTGGACTTAAACCAAATACCTTATTCTTTTATGTACTTTAAACAAGTACTTACTTCTCTAATAAGATTTAATAATTTTTTCCTAATCATTCTTAAGATTAGTAAACTTGTAAATATTTAGGACACTCAACACACACACTTACTCAATACATTCATCACATACAAAGGACTAAACAAGATCACCAAAGCCAGCGGGTGGTGACTGGCAGTAAGTTAAAGCCTTCACTAATCTGGGTTAGTTCCTTGAGAAACATCTTCTAGGATATAAGATTTCTCTACCTAACTGTTGCCTTAATTCAAAGTTATTGATTAAGACTTTGTGAGATATGATGAATGTTAGTGTTTGAATAGAACTGGAACCAACCTAGTGTAAATAATCATTGTAAAAAACATTCATACATCCAAATTCTATCATGCACTCCCATTAATTACCTGTTGTATTTTTTTTTATAAGTGTGACTTGTTTTGTACCTACTTACCTACCAAATTGAATGTTAAATGACATCGTTATCATCGTATTTTTTCTTTATCAATTTTTAATTCCAAATTTCTACTATCTTTTACAAAAAAAAATCCTTTAAAGATTTTTTTTTTGCGCCGGCCACCCCGGTATTGTAACGATGTCGTTGCGTTTTCAGTCTCGTGGACTTTAAACCTCCACGATGACTGAAAACTCCTTTATTTTATTGACCTAAAAAGAAAATGTCTATTTTCAAAAATATTTTAAATTTCGTTTTTTTATTGACTGCTCAGATTTTTTCATTCAGTTCTATCAAATTGCTCAACCAGAGCAGTCAATAATATTTTCAATAGTTATTACCAGTTTCAATAGTAACATGTAACAAGTTTTAGAAACCCGGGTTTCTTTCCTTATCTAATTTTAAAAATAAACAAGTCACAAACAAATCAAGTTTATTATTACATACAATAATACCATCCTACACACTGGGACGAGTTGGGAGGTGGAAAGCCTCACATAATGTGACCCCCCGTCACATTGGCTCTCCGACGACCAATCTCGTCACAATTATGCACCGGTGCCTATGTTCTCCATCACTCTGTCTGCCATTGCAGCGAGGTCCTCCATTTTCGTGTCTCCGGTCACTGCCAGGACCGCCCGCACGCCCGGGGGTAAACGAATTTAACCACAACCTCCTTAGTGGCTCGTCCGTCATGTTACAATTCCTGGCTAGGGCCGCCATCGCCCTTTATAAAAAAAAAAGCTATATATTTATAGCTGCGACGGTTTCTGTGTTCCTAGGTCCGTCTCTCCAATTAGCCTCTGGAATTGTTTGTCCGCGCTTTCTTCATATATCGCCAACAATCGCTTCTTTAATGCTGCGTACTTGCCTGACTCTGGCGGGGCTTCGATTATATCGGTAACTTGCCGCACTGTGTCTTGGGTCAATCTGGCGATTGCTATTTCGTATAACTGCGCGTCACCCTGCTTCTGTGGTGCCATAATAGCCTCGAACTGGCAGAACCATGATCTTGGTAGATCTGTCCAAAAATCTGGTATCTTTGCCTGTATAGATACTGCTGCTACTCCGGTTGTCGCTGGGGTAGTCATCGTAGCGGATTCCTAGTTTCAAGACTATGTTACACTTGCACCCACGCGGTATTCTGACGCGCCCTTGCCACGTCGCCACTGAGTCGCTTACGGCGCAAAAACTAAAACTCAAAAAACTTTTGTCTATCACGTCGGGGTCACCACTTGTTGTGCGTGTTAATGATAGGGGTCCAGGTAAATAATATGCTGGTTTAGGTTGTACTGAATTTAGACAAAATATTTAATAAAAGTTCACAATGATCGGCTATAGTTACACGGTAAATTAGGACGTGGCAAGGCGGTGGTATGTAAGCGACTGGCGAGCCCGGCGCGGGCGCTCCCGTAAAATATCAAAAATGCAATTCAGCAATCGCATCGCCAGGATCGCTACAAAATAATATTCCCGAGTATATGTTTTGTTGTTTCTTTTTCAATTATGTCGCGCAGTCGTGACGTATGCTCGTTTCTTAGGTTTTTCTTTAATGCAAGCTATCTGTTAGTGACGCAATAAAAGTCATGTAACATAACGTAATTGTAAAAGGAAGTGCGCGGGGTCCGGGAGGGGAGTTACGAACCGCCATTTTGATTTCGAAGGAGCAGTGCCTTTTCTAACGCGATGGACAGCGCGCGCTTCCTTTACCTAAAATTTTGCAACCAACCCGACAGTTTTACACATAAATATTTTGCTCAACTCACGTTGTTTTACCACCGATCCACAACCGTAACAGTGGTCTTCGAGCCAGATCGCGAATGTTTAATACTCCGCCGCCGAGGAGAAACATGGTAAACACCCGCAGTACCACCAGCAAAATGAAAGAAAAGGAGGAGTTGGAGGCAAAACTACAGTCGGTAACCGGAGCACAGGAAATGCCAACGCCTACACCAGTAAAGAAAAAGGATGATGAACTTAAAGTGAAAAGTTCTTGTGCCGCGAGTGTAGTGAAACCGGAACGAACCGGAAAACAAAATCCACCTTCACATACATCACGTCAATCGGTCAAGTCCAAGAAACCGTCATCATCACAATCGATCCAAGCTCAGAAAAAGAGACTGGAACTAGAAGCAGCCCAGGTGAAGGCGCGTATTGAAATGGAACTCATCGATAGAAAATTAGCGGCGGACCTAGCAGAACTCGAAGAAGAATACAGTCCACCATCAGAAACATCGGAGCAAAATAACGGCGCGGGCGACATTGAAAAGTGGTTGGAGCGTAGTCAACAAGAACTACAGCAGCTTGACATTGATACACACAAGTCGCACACGAACCCGGCCGACACAGAAGGAGCAGTTCAACAGCTTGCGAGCGCAATCAAAGAACTCGTCACGTCGTCCGCCATCCAGCAAAATACTAAACTAATAAGTCGTCTCAGCACACCGAAAGACCTCCCTAGTTTCAGCGGCGACCCAAAAGAGTGGCTCCATTTCGTGCAAGCTTATCTAGAATCCACAGCGATCTGTAATTTCACCGATAAAGAAAACCTTTGGCGATTACGTAAATGTCTACGCGGCGCCGCTCAAGAAGCCGTATCTGGCCTGCTTATCAGTGGTGCTTCCTCTGCAGACGTCATTTCCACGTTGAAACTGCAATTCGGAAACGTTGACGTCATTCTTTCCCGCATCGTGTCAGACATTAAAAAGATGAACAACCTGCCTACAGATTACCATCGAGAAATAGTACCCTTTTCTGTCATGATAAAGAACTACGTCGCAGCTGTACGAGCCCTTGGCCGCCATGAATACCTACAAGGCATGGAAGTAGCTAACATTATCTTGTTCAAGCTACCTACTACCCTGCTCGCGAAATGGACAGACTATAGTTACCCATTTATCACCACCGAATCACCAAAACCTAGACTGGACGTGCTGTCAGATTTCCTCACCGAAGAAGCTGTGAAAATATCAACCTGTAGTGCTACTTTATTACAACCTACAACGGACAATTACAGACGTAAACAAAGTGATAAAGTGAACAATATACAAACTGTTCTAGTGCAAGATGTACAAAGTGAGAGAGACAAGAAAAGTGTCGTTATTGTCGTACCGGTAGTCAAAAATTAACAGAGTGTAAAAAGTTTAAAAAATCATTACGAAAGGTCAGATGGCTGCACGTAAAGCGTAACGGTATTTGTTATAAGTGTTTGATAGCGCATCATCGTAAGGACACGTGCACAGCTCCCAGCTGTGACGTAAACAATTGTGGACAATGTCATCACCGATTATTACATTATGTGCCCCGTCAAGACAACAGTGAATCCGTGTCAGCGGTGCAACCCGAAGTTCCACCCGATACTGAAGTTCCATCCGAAACAATAAAAAATATTAATGTCAGCTGTTCCGTAATGTTGAAAATTGTACCTATAAACATTCACGGACCCAACGGAACCGTGAGCACGACCGCGCTGCTGGACGACGGCTCGACTGTGTCGTTGGTTAGCGCTTCGCTGGCGGAAAAGGTGGGGCTGCGCGGCCGCCGGGAATGCCTTCGAGTGTGTGGCGCGTGGAACGACACCGAACTGGTGTGCAATGCACAGCGCGCTAAGGTGACATTGTGTGGTGTTGATAACAAGATGTTTACAATCGATACGCGAATTGTTAAAGAATTAAACCTACCACAAAGTTTATCGGCAGTAAATACCGTAAACTACTCGCACCTATGTGACGTCAGCCATAATTTATGCACAAAAACACAACTACAACACTTGTTTCTTAATGCTTGTTGTCTTAATTGGAGAAGATAATTTTCACCTTCTCTTACCTTTGGAAATGAGGGTGGGTAGACCTGATGAACCCTGTGCCACCCGGACTCCCCTGGGCTGGTGCCTGCATGGAAGGGTGCCCAACGTTTACTTACCTGATTCTGCTATACGTCACTCCTCATTATTTGTCTCCAGTGACATTATAGAAACAGAACGCATACTGCAAGAGATCCAGGAGGAGGTACGAAGGTCGTTCTCAATCGAGTCCATGGGCGTATCTGGCAAGCCAAGAGAGAACTCGGAGAACTTACGCGCTGAAGTATGTTTAGAACGAACTTCTGTACTCATCAAAGGTCAATGGCATGTCGGCTTACCTTGGCGAGACGAGAAATCTGTGATGCCGGACTCGTACCCATCGGCTCTGTGTAGACTGAAAGGAGTAGAACTCAAACTAAAAACAAGCAAAGAATATGCGAAAAGATACGAAGAACGCATACGACATCTATTTAATAATAATTACGCAGAAAGATGTAACAACTCAAATGTTACGCCGCCGAGAACTTGGTACTTGCCTCATTTTGGGGTCGATAACCCCAACAAAAAGAAACTGCGTTTAGTGTTTGACGCAGCAGCCAAAACAAATGGGTTATGTCTCAACGATTACCTTTTAAAAGGCCCTGACCTACTTATGTCGTTATTCGGTATTATGTTGCGATTTAGAGAAAATCGAGTAGCCGTATCCGGAGATATTAAAGATATGTTCCTCAGAGTAAAAATTCGACCAGAAGACCAGGATGCTTTCCGATTTCTGTATAGAGAAGAACCAGAAGGACCTATAAACACCTACGTGATGACGTCTCTAATTTTTGGTGCTAATTGCTCGCCTTTTATAGCCCAATTTGTAAAAAACAAAAACTCGAAGCAGTACGAGTCATCAATGCCCGCCGCGGCTTTTGCTATACATCAAAGTCACTATATGGATGATTATATAGACAGCCTACCTAACGAAGAGACCGCGATACAACTGATCCATGACGTCATGTCCATCCACCAAAAAGGCGGGTTCGAGATGCGGAATTGGACGAGCAACAGTAAACAAGTACTTGCGAGCCTACCTAAAGATTTACTAGGCGACGCGGCCGTCAAGTTTAAAATAGGCCAACAGTACGAAGGCGAACGCACGCTTGGATTAATTTGGCATCCAAGTGACGATACTCTAAGATTCGACGTATCTTTCAAGCGGATACCGGAAAGTATTTTAAATGGGACACAAAAGCCTACCAAAAGGGAAATGTTACGCGTGATCATGTCAATTTTTGACGTATATGGCATTCTAGCACCGTACACTATCAATGGAAAAATAATATTACAAGAATCATGGAAATTAAAAATCAGTTGGGATGATCATATATCCGATACAGTGTTCGACAAATGGTCAAAATGGATTAGTTTATTAAAATCATTACAAGATGTTACGTTGCCGAGGCACTATCCGGCCGCTACCACAGGAATGAGCGAGATGAAAGATATCTCCCCGCCATCCACCTCAAGCGCCACGCCTACGAGTGCTACGAATATTGCTACGAGCGTAGCAGACGCGACATCGGCTACGAGTGCTACGACGCACAGCTGTTGCAATATCAATGACCGAAAGATTGTTACTCAAAGTAGTTATAGACACCTACAGATGCATGTATTTTGTGATGCGTCTAGTAAAGCATACTGCGCCGTCGCGTACTGGCGGTGGAATGACGAGAAAGATAATGTACGCGTAGCATTCATCGCGAGTAAATGTCGGGTTGTAGGAAACAAACCGATAACTATTCCACGCTTGGAACTTCAAGCTGCTGTACTAGCGGCTAGACTGGCAGACTCAGTCACTAGAGAACATACTATAAAGCCCGAGAAACGAATATTCTGGAGTGACTCGACCACAGTGCTACACTGGATAAGAAATAATGCTCGCGACTATAAAGGGTACGTAGCTAACCGTTTAGGCGAAATAGATGAGCTAACGCAGATGAATGAATGGCGATACGTGCCTACAAAGCTAAACGTAGCTGATATTGCTACGAGAGAAAACTACATCTGCCCCGTCCTGCCAGATGAATGGATATACGGACCTACATTTTTACGATGCAAAGAAGACGAATGGCCGCATGACGTCATATCTGTTGAAAGAAAACAAACGCTACTAGAGTGTATTAATTTAATAAGAATAACTGAAGAAATGAACTTACCCGTTCCTGATGCTACTCGATTTAGTTCCTGGCTTCGCTTACGTCGCTCGGCTTCTTTGGTACTCAAGTTTATAAATAAATGCAAGAAGCTTACTTGTGAGTTCGACGACACTATGAAGAAGGCTGAAATATTATTATTAAAGAAATCACTAGCTGAATCATTTAGTGAGGAGTTAACTGAAATAAAGAACAACAAATGTGTACCTAAAACAAGTAACCTACTTACCTTGTCTCCTTACCTGGACGAAGACGGAGTCCTGCACGTCGGTGGCCGCATTGGAGCTGCTTCTGTCATTCTACCTGAAACAAAAAACCCTGTAATTTTAGATGGAAGAAGTTACGTTGCGAGATTGATCGTTAAGTATTATCATTACTACTACGCACACGGAAATCAAGAAACAGTTGTAAACGAAGTCAAGCAAAGATACTGGATCACTAGACTTAGACCTACCATAAAACATGTAACATCTAAATGTTCAACTTGCAGAATAAGAAAATCCAAACCAAAAGTACCAAAAATGGGAGACTTACCCGGTGCTCGACTGGCCCATCATGAACGGCCATTCACTTACTGCGGTGTGGATTTATTTGGCCCCATGGAAGTCACGGTGGGAAGACGTCGCGAAAAAAGATACGGCGTCTTATTCACATGCTTGACAATACGAGCAATCCATCTGGAAGTGGTCACTAACCTCACAACCGACTCCTTTATTATGGCATTACGAAGGATGGCCGCGAGAAGGGGATGGCCTCAATATTTGTACTCCGACAACGGAACAAATTTACGAGGAGCGAACACGGAACTGACAAAGGCCATAAAAGAACTAGACGAAGAAGTGCTGAAAGATGAAGCCTTAAATCGCGGAACCAAATGGACTTTCATACCGCCCGCGAGTCCCCACTGGGGTGGGGCGTAGGAAAGGCTCATCAGAAGCGTAAAAACTAGCCTTCAAATAATTTTAAAAGAACGCGCTCCCAGAGATGAAACTCTAAACACGCTCTTGACAGAAGTGGAGAATATGGTGAACAGCCGGCCGTTAACTCACGTATCTGTAAATCCAAACGATCCGGAAACGTTAACTCCTAATCATTTCTTGCTGGGCTCATCGTCCGGCTTACCTCACATCGGAAAATTTGATGACTCAGACGGTTACTTGCGAAAACAATGGCGAATTTCACAAAGATTAGCTGACATGTACTGGCGCAGATGGATCAAGGAAGTACTGCCGGACTTGGTACCTCGCAAGAAATGGCAAGAGGAACATGCAAATTTAAAAGAAGGTGACTTCGTTCTTATTGTGGACCCTGACAGTCCCCGGAACTCTTGGCCCAAGGGTATAATTCAGGAAGTGATCCCCGGAAAAGACAACCGAGTCAGAATGATTCGTGTAAAGACTAAATCAGGACTTTTAACTAGACCGGTCACTCGTATCGCTCGAATACCAGTTGATGGTGAGTGCTGCTGAGGCAGCACTGGGGTGGGGCGCGTTAGTGACGCAATAAAAGTCATGTAACATAACGTAATTGTAAAAGGAAGTGCGCGGGGTCCGGGAGGGGAGTTACGAACCGCCATTTTGATTTCGCAGGAGCAGTGCCTTTTCTAACGCGATGGACAGCGCGCGCTTCCTTTACCTAAAATTTTGCAACCAACCCGACAGTTTTACACATAAATATTTTGCTCAACTCACGTTGTTTTACCACCGATCCACAACCGTAACACTATCAAATACATATTTTGGGCAACATATGAACCAAACGAATAGAACTTATTAAATTCTTTAAGTTTTTGTTCAGATGATACATTTTCTTGACATTGTTTTGGACAATTACAGCTATAATCAATGAATACCTTACTGTCGACCTGTTACCTGCTTCTTAGTGTTCACATAGCTTAGATTATTATATTTTTTCTTCTTTCTGTCTTCTCTTTAGTCTCCACCATATAATCTTTTTCTACCCTTTTTAGTCTTCCTTGGAATGATGCTTCAGTTTCAATATCTTTTCTTGCAAAATTAGACTACTAATACTTTTAGAAAGACAACTAAAACTATCTGCACTTTTTTTTTCTGGATGGGAAATCATCAAATGACTGCTCCCGCTCTGGGCGGAGCGGAAGGGAGTGTCAGACTCTTACTGACTAAAACCCACCCGTGATCCCTCTTGTGCCCTTTGCGTTCCAGGGCCGCGGTGACTTTCGAACAAATTCCGCAGGCCCCATAGAGTCAGTGCCTGCTAGGGAGGCACTGACTCTATGGGGCCCCGTCTACGTTGCTGACGGCTCTTTGAGGAGCGCGTGGAACACGACGCGCCGTCGACTCGGGCCTGGTTGCTATCGGACGGCGAGCCACCCATAGCTCGCCATCCACAGGCCCGCGCCTACGGTGGCCGGGAATCGCCCTGCATTTCCCGACGCCCGGGGCGTCTTCTTCTGTTGCGGCGGCTGGAGCGAGGGGCAATTTTTTTCTGTTGTCGAAACTGAGTTCAATAATACTTTTAAAAAGACAACTAAAACTATCTGCACTAAGTTTTTATTTAGTGACTGAACGACTAAAGGACTCAGAAAAAGTAGGGAAAGACTGTACGAGCTATACGGCCTTAAGCCTTATATTTATAATGAAACTTTTAATAATTATGTAATTTGTCTCCTGAGAACATTTTAACTGATTTTGAAATAGCTGCTATCAATGCCGTTAAACAGCAATTTCCAGAATGTATACAAAGACTATGTTTATTCCATCTTACGCAGAGCATTTGGCGGCATGTACAGATCGAGGGTTTAGCAAAGAAGTATGGGAATGAGTTTTCATTTGCGCATAAAATTAGGCATTTATTTGCTTTGGCATTCCTAGATCCCAACGAGATACCTGAAGCTTTTCAACTTGTTAAAGATAAAGTATTACCAGAGGAAGCCGCAGGAGTAGCGAAGTGGTTCGATAAATATTATGTCTCTGGGACGTATGTAAGAAATAATGCCAATAGTACAAAATTAACAATAAATAGAAAGCCACTATTTCCACCTGCTATGTGGTCAGTGTTTGATCGCACATATGACTTTCCCAAGACACAAAACGTCTTGGAATCTTGGCATGAACGCTGGACTACACTTCTTAACCGTAAGAAATGGAATGTGTTTAAAACTATAAAAGAATTTTCAAAAGAGGTAAAATACACAGAATGTGAAATTGAGCGCATCAGGGCGTCAGAGCCCATGCCAAAGCGTCGTCGATCTCCACAAATTCAATACGAAAACAGAATGCAAATGCACTTGTCTCAAAGAAGTGAGATGGACTTATTAGCCTTTTTAGGTGGATTAGCTCATATTTTGCACATGAAAAAATAATAATATTGAAGTTTAGTGTATAAACAATATTTTTTAAGTTATATCGAGTACTTTTTTGTTTCTATTATAAAGCTAAAGAGTTTGTTTTGTTTTCAATTTCATCTATTGCTTTCGTTTTGCTTCATTTTTGATTAAAATGGCATTTTTGTATGAAATAAACGTGTTTTTTTATGGATAGAGAGGCAGAAAAGCGAAATTTAGTAATATAATAAATATTAATAGTTTTTTCTCCAGAGGCGCTTTCTGTGAACCAAGGTATCTGGAAACAGTGGTTTCTATGAAAAAGTTTACGGCAAGAAGTGTGCTATCTATGAACAGAGATTTCTGTCAACAGTGCTTCCTATGTACCGAGATGTCTACAAACAATGTTTTCTAACAACAAAGTTTTCGGCGAAACGTGCTGTCTAGGAATAGAGATTTCTATTAACTGTGCTTTCTGTATATAGTCATATCGTACAAGCGTATTTCTGTATTGGGTTCCACGCTCGACCTGTTATGTCCACTCTTGCCAGAAAAAAAACACTTGTTATTCTGTCCTTCTCTTTTCATGTTACTTTTACACTCGCTGAGATAATGTCTCATTTTATTGCATTTAAAACATTTTATATTCTTCTTATCCTAAACCAGACGTAATATAAAATAATAATAAAATGTATTCAGTAACTTAAAGGTATAAAATTAAATACAGTATTTCTCAGTCTTTTTAATATTAGGACATTGACACTGACTACCTTCAGGGATTGGGCAACAATGAGCATGCAACCCTGAGGGGATATTTAATATTTGCTTGCATCTAGGGTTAGTGAGTTATTTAGAAGCCATTTATTTACAATATTGAATCCATGTTGCGCAAGTTTGTAGACTTCCTTTCTGTGTCAGCCGACAAAAGTAGAGCAGTATCGTCAGCCTAAGTAATGATAGTGCCATGCTCTGCTCTAGCTTTAGATTGCAAAGGTCATTTATATAAATAAAAAACAGAGTGGGCCTTAAAATATATATATGTATAATAAAATGTGTTTTTTGATCATCGCTGAGAACATAGCCAATCTTTACGCACTGGGAACGATCTTCTAAATAACTTCTGAATATTTTCAGCTGGGTGCCTCTTACACCTATGATCTCAAGCTTGCGCAACAGAATTGGAATAGAAATTGTGTGAAAAGCTTTGGCGAGGTCCAGAAAAATCCCTACTGTGTCCCTACCCTTGTCAAGTTCTTGCACTAGATAGTCGTGCCGTTCTGACAGAATTGATTTATCTTCCAAATATTTCAATAACCTTTTGTTTATAATTTTCTCCAACATTTTTGACAAAGAAGGCAATAAAGAAATAGGTCTATAGTTTGTCACCATATCTTTGCTGCCTGATTTATAGACAGGGATAATTATAGCTCTTTTAAGACACTCCGGAAAATGACCTGAAGTTAAACAAATGCGGAAAATATAAGTCAGTGTTAGTACCAAAATGTCCCTGAATTTTTTAATAATTTTATTCGATATTTTATCCCAGCCAACAGGGATGTTTCCTGAGTAAAAAATATATGATTATGTTTAGTCCGTCAGTTAGATTATAGAAAAATATTGGACACGTATTTTTTCCTTTATCAAATCTATAAAAACTGACGAAGATACAAAGCATCAAAGATCAGGAGTGGGGAGTTGTGACGTCATGGCTCGGTAAAAATTGTAGCGAGTAGTGACGTCACACGTGTTTTCAACGCACTGTATCGTCTTCATTTTTTGTTTACGTGAAAAAAGAAAAAATACGTGTCCAATATTTTGTGGAAATCTACCTGACGGACTAATTAGATTTTTTTAGTTAACTACCCTACTGCACAGTCTTCTTTCAAAGTCATGATTATACGTTCTTTTTGGGAAATGCAGATGAACTTGAACATTGTCTATTTTTCTATTTCAGCCTTTTTTCTTCTACCAGTAATCTTATAAATAAATTGTTCATTGTTTGTTTATTGTCCGGGGCTGACTCCCAAGCTGATATAAAATGTTTATACTTACTCATCTGGTAATGACATTAGTACTTTAGTTATCACAAATTTTTTTATAAAAATATTGACATTTCAGTGCCTATTTCAAACTTATATTGAAAGAAGCGCTGTTTAACTATATGGATGTTTGTTTCTGTTTTTTTTTTCTCATAAACACTTTGCAGCTTTTCAGATGAAGTAGAACTCGTAATAATATGTAACATTACATTTTCTGTCATCCTTGTGACTAATACTGTTTGTGCCTTCGCGTCTTTATTCTCCCAAGCGATTTGTTCAGTGGGATCTTCGGGTTTTTAAGTTCTTCCTTCGACAATATCCAACCAGCCTTGACCTCGTAGCAAAACTGTAGTTTGGAACTTCTAGCTGTTCCAGTTGTTGCCAAAAAAATAAATTAAATTAAATCAAGGTGAAATTACATTGCCATATTCTCAACATCTACCATTGTCTAAGCGATGTGTAGTTTTGTTTAAAATGTTAATAGCCTTAGCATCCTCCGTATTTAATTTATCCTCACATTTGATACCAATGGAATCTAGCCGATAATAATCTCTGATGAACTTATCTGGGCTTGATTTGCACTCAACGTATACAGACGTGCTCATCAATGCAATTTAAAAATAATAAATTAACCTCTGCATAAATAGTGCCCTACTTTTAAGTGTACCTACTAGCGTGTGTGACAAACACAATTTATAAGTGTTTAGTCAAAAATGGACTGATTTGATCATAGTTATCTAAAATATGGAAGGCAGCCCCTTTAACCGAAGCGGGTTGACGCGACGCAGCCCTCCACCAACACCTACACCGATACAGCCCCAACAACCAAGACGTTACCAAGTCCTAGAAAACGAGGAAATGGAGACTGTTTGGACACCCGAGATTCAGACCTGGATGAACTCCATTGAACAGTGTTTGAATGAGGTATGTGCAATTGCTTCTGACGGGAAGTTAAATTCTGAACAGAAGCTAAAAGTAAGCAATCTATGCCGTAAAGTTGGACATGGAGTTTCGCAAATGACTGTTCATTTCCAGTCACTTAAACAATACGCATACAAGACCCACAACTCCCTAAACAAATTGACAGAAGACCGCAATCTTAAGGACTATGTTATGGAAATGAACCGGACCATTAAAGAGTCCTGTACAAGGTCGGAATCGGGACAAACTTCTTTTGCAGACATGGTGAAGAAGGGGCCCAACAGCTTTGTTCGTCCCAATACTTTCAGCTCCGTGGCCATTTTTCCTTGCAATAATTCTCAGACTAGTGACGAAACCAAGAACATGGTCCAAAAAATCATATGACCTGGTGAAATGAAATTAAAAGTCAGAAGTGTACGCAAAATAGGAAAAGGTGGACTTATTATCAGCACGGAGACTAAAGAAGACCTGGAAAAGCTCAAGCAAACAGTCCAAATCTCTTCGTCAGCTCTAACCGTCGATGAACCTCGAAAGCGCAAACCACGCATAATAGTTATAGGGGTCCCTGCATCTATGGCTGAAAATGAGGTTTACAAATGTATTTATGAACAAAACTTGGCCGACAAACTGCCCACTATTTCCAGAGATACATTTTTGACCTCAATTAAACTAAGCCATAAATCTGGCAGAAAGGATGCGGAGAACTGTAACTACATTATAGAAGTTCCAGCTAATATTCGTAAGGCTCTCATCACACAGAACAGATTGTTTATCAATTGGACGTCCTGCCCGGTTCGAGATTTTACACTGGTAACGAGGTGTTACAAGTGCCAGCAGTTCGGTCATGCAGCCAAGACGTGCAAAGCAGCTGCCCCTACATGTGGACACTGCGCTGAAGAAGGGCACTCTATTCAAGACTGCACTAAAAAAGCCGTTGCGCCATAATGTGCAACATGTTTGCGCTACAAAAAACCAGCAAACCACAAGACGGGAGATACAGAGTGTCCTGCTAAAAAAGCTGCCGAAAACAGGTACTTAAACTCGATCGATTATGAAGGCGCCTAAGAGCGCCACATATTTGTGTATATTTTAGTCTTAACTTACTCTTATATTCTTATTTTACTACACATAATGGTGTGCGTCATGCTTGGCGCAAATAAACAGTTTTTCTTTCTTCTTTCTTTCTTTCTTTCTATAATGGATAATAACTTAATTACCGATATAGATAACACTTTTGTACCAGATTCAAAATCATGTCAGGTTGAGGACTGCATTCAATATCTTACCGATTATAAAAAGTCATTAACCATACTAACCCAAAACATTCGCAGTATTTGTAAGAATACAGCTTCAACATTTTTCTCCATAGACTTAATTTTGATTGTGATGTAATGGTACTAACCGAGTGCTGGCTATCTAAACGCCAGGATAACCTCCCAGTAATGCCAGGCTACAACGTATTCTATACCAAACAACAACCAAAATGATGGCGTGGTAGTCTTTTCTAAGGAATCATTAATGGTCACAGTGGAAGAACCTACTCTAGAAGACTGTATGAGTAATTGCTTAATCATCTTCTGTTAGAAACCTTTTAACGTTTTTGAAGAGCTACGCTCATTCAAGAATGTTATACTAACAGGTGACATCAATATAAACATAAACTCAGTAAACTGCGATGCAGGGGCCCAAGAGTATCTTAATGTCTGCTCATTCCATGGTTTTCTACCTGCGCACACTTTGCCGACACATCATAGCGGTTCCTGTCTAGATCATATGATCATCAAATCCAGTTTATCGTATGTTACGCTTGTTACTAACTCAACAATTACTGACTATCACGCTGTACTACTAAACCTAAACTTAATGCTGCCTAAGCTAAATGGTCTCCAGACAAAAACGCAACTAAACACAAACAAACTCGAGTATGATTTATGCAAACTTGACTTTAGCCCAGTTTACAATACTGCTGACGCAAATTTTGCTTTATCGTACGTAATAAAACATCTTCAATTAGCAATATTACATAACTTTATAATATAAAACCTTGGATTACTCCTGGCCTGGTTCGATGTATAAGACACAGAGATAAACTTCATCAGGCATCTAGGAGAAACCCAAGTAACATTATCCTTAAAACCACCTATAAAAGATACAGGAATTTTTGTAACAATCTCTTAAAGAGCTTAAAAATTAATTACGATAAAAATGAATTACTTAGAGCAGGAAACAATAGCAAGCAACTTTGGAAACCACTGACGTATAAATCATATGGACTTGAAATAGTTGACTATAGAAAAAACAGTTATACAAATATGAGGCATATCGACGCCAAAATTATAAAAATATTGCCATCTCTTTTTAACTTTCTGAATTTTGCGTTTATGATAAAGGATAGTAATATTTCTAACAGTTATTATAATGGCAAAACCCTTCATTCCAGCGTCATTGAAATACCTATTTGCGGGCGGTTCGCCATTTTATCCTCTCGATGTTTGGTACCAAAGTTGGGTACGTCAACTGTCAAATGCTCTTGAGCTGTGGTAATAATTTATGAATTTTGGAGTAATTTGCTGTGCTATTGCGTTTGAACTCAGTTTTATAGTGGAAATCGTCAATAGCAAGATGCCTAATTGCAATATAATCGGATGTGGCATCAAAAGAAGCGGAAATCACCCGAACCCGAACATAACTTTGCACCAGTACGTACTAAATTTCAGCTGAAATATCTTTAGATTTAGATAATAAACAAAAGATTCTGCATTCGTTGAAGAGTTTCAACAGTAAAGCATTCACAATTTCCGTTTTGCCTTTGTTTTCTACAGTTGTACATCATGAAATCATTTTCTTGTTATTGAAGGGATAGAGTAGTGCATTACATTTTTATATTTATCGATAATGATTTTTTTATGGTTCTCTATCGCTTGTATCTATTGGTTTTATGTTTTACTTTCAAGGCTGCCTGCTAAAAAAGGAAAAAAGAAAATTTGGTTGGAAACAATCGGTGTTGAAAATTTAAAGATGTCAACAAAAACAATACATATTTGTTCTCTTCACTTTGAAGAATCATGTTTTAACCGGACACTGAATAAAGTGACATTGCCTGACGATGCTTTACCTTCACGAACCTTATTGGTAAGTAACGTTGCATGTGGCTGATAAATGATGGTGATGTCCTCAATCGCAACACTTGTCTAATGGACACAGAGTGATGTAAAGTATGTGTTTGAGTGTGGTCTTAGGTTTCATTATTTTCTAAAGACTAATTAAAAATGAAGGCAACAGGAATCTGCTGGATATGGGAAGCACAGAACCGGTTGAAGTGGCGGTGCTTGAGGAAGGCCTATGTCCAGCAGTGCATGACTTTCGGCTGCAATGATAATGATGATGACAAATTAAAAATACTATTAATAAAAATGAAGAAATATCAAAAATACTAATCATTTTATTGCTTGTTTTCAGCCTGCGATTCGATCAAATATATCTGGCATTTTAATTGAAAATGATCAAAATCAGACATCAATGTCTGGATGTGGTGCTCCTAATATGGTAATATTTTTTTTGTAATTAATAACAGTAAGGTCACCCTACTGTTTTTGAAGAGCCATGTACAATTTTTGAGTAATTACTTTTTATTTTTATCAATATTTATGTTAATAATAAAGAGTGGTTTTCAGGTCGAACCTGTTAGCGTGCCGACCATTCAAAATCAACCTGCAGCGATATCAAAGAGGAGTGGCATAGACTTAGCCCCTAGCACGTCCGCTACGCTAGATTTAGTCACTGGCACCTCTGCTGCGCCAGATTTGGCCGCTAGAACCTCCGCTGCGCCAGATTTGGCTGCTAGCACCTCTGCTGTGCCAGATTTAGCCGCTAGCTCCTCTGCTGTGCCAGATTTAGCCGCTAGCTCCTCTGCTGTGCCAGATTTAGCCGCTAGCTCCTCCGCTACGCCAGATTTATCGGTATGATTAGCTTAAATTTTTCTTATCGTCGTTATTTGCGTATTTGATCTCAATGATAACATCTCATCAACTGAATTGAGACTGGGTGGGAGATATTTTTCTCGCTTGTCTTCACTATTCTGTTAAAGCTTACTTTTATTTTATTTGATTTCAGGTACAACCATTTAAAATAATAAAGAAATTAAAGGACAAATGTCAAAAACAGTCTAAGAAGATAAAGAGACTTAATGAAAAACTTAGAAGACAGACAAAAAAAATTGCTAATTTTGATAATATCATCAGAAATTTAAAGGAAAGAAATTTAATGAATTCAGAATCTCAAGCTTTGCTTGCAGAATGTGCAGGACCCCAAGACTTCCTTAAAAGGCAAGTTGCAAAATCAAAAGGCTTGCCAGTAGAGAGGCAATATTCCGAAGAAATCAGAAAATTTGCTCTCACCTTAAATTTTTTTTCCCCAAAAGCTTATCAGTTTGTGCGTAGTACTTATAATACCTGTCTTCCACATCCACGTACCCTGAGTAAATAGTATCAACACATAAATGCTGAGCCTGGCTTTTGCAGTGAAGCATTTGAAACTTTAAAAGCAAAAGTTCAAAGTAGTAATTTGCCAGCACTATGCGCTTTAATATTGGATGAAATGGCAATTAGAAAATCGTTGTGCTGGGATCCGCAAACAAAAAAATATTATGGACGTGTAAACTGCGGTATGAATTGCGACAGTGATGCCCTGGATTTCGCTAATCAGTGCCTCGTTATATTACTGAATTGCATAAATGGAAGATGGAAACTGCCTGTAGGATATTTTTTTATCACGTCTCTAACGGGGGAATAAAAATCTACATTAGTGGAAATGTGTATCCGAAGGTGTGAGGAAGTGGGTGCCAATATAGTGAGCATAACATGTGACGGACCTGCTGCAAATTTCAGCATGTTTTGTTCACTAGGTTGTGATCTCTTGAAGGATCAAAATGTCACTACATTTGAAACAGGTGAAAATAGAATACACATTTTTATAGATCCATGTCATACTATTAAACTGATCCGGAACGCTTTTGGAGAAATGAAGGTATTTTTTGACAGTTTTGGCAGGAAAATTGATTTCAACTATTTAGAAGAATTATTAAAACTGCAAGATCGTGAAGGTTTGCACATGGCTACTAAGTTGACGAAGGCACATTTGATGTTTGAAAAACAAAAAATGAAGGTGCGTTTGGCCACTCAACTATTGAGTAATTCAGTAGCTGATGCCTTGTACTACTGCGAAAATGAATTAAAACTTAAACAATTTGAAGATTGTACAGCGACAATCAACTTCATAAGAATAATAAACGATGTGTTTGATGTCTTGAACAATCACTCAGTTCGACCGCCGGGATGGAAAAAAGCTGTATGCCCTGAAAACATCGGACTTATAGAAGCGCTATTTGAAGGAGCCATTAATTACTTTCGCAATTTAAAGCTGGAATCTAATCAGTTAGTCATTTGTTCCCGTAGAAAAACTGGATTCATTGGCTTGATTATAAACATGCAGAGTACAATTCAGCTATTTAAATATCTAGTTGGAGAAATGAAAGTATTAAAATATCTTCCTATATATAAAGTGAGCCAGGATCACCCGGAATTGTTTTTTTCTGCCATCAGAGCTCGTGGTGGATTTAATAATAATCCGAATGCAGTCCAGTTTAGAGCTGCGTTTAAGAGACTGTTAATAAGAGCTGAAATTCGCGACGGTGGTGTCGGCAGCTGTATTCCTCTGGAACAAATTAATATAAAATTGATTGAGTCAGGCGTTACTTTGCGGAAATCCATTTTAATTAATATATTAACTTGTTCCAGTAAAGTTGGCCCAGTCACTACTATAAATAATTTGACAGAAAAGAAATCCTTTGTAGAAATTCCGGAGGATGATAGCGACTTGTACGAAGAGTTACTTGATTGCATGTACAGTAATCTTTCAGGATATACAGAAAGTGTGTTACCTTATATTGCTGGCTTTGTTGTTAGAAAATTATCACGTTCACTGAAATGCGAAACCTGTAACAAACTTCTTTTTGGAGTTTCTGACCAATTTAAAACAAGTTTAATTACTTTAAAATCTCGGGGTGGTCTGGTTTATCCTTCGAAAGACGTTGTAGACATTTTGAAAAATATCGAAAAAATATTAAAAGGTGTTTTCCTTAAAAAAGACAGAGAGGAAAATTACTATTTGTACGTTTTTAAGTTTTTCGTAGATTACTATGCCGAACCAAATAATTTATTTGATTCTGGGGACTGTGAACATGATACAAATCATAAATATTTATTAATTAAAAGTGTCATTGAGGTGTACATGATTTGAGATTCAAATATTATGGTACGAAATCTACGGAAAGAATATCTCATAGAAATTACCTGAACAAAATTGTATTGTTTAGAAATGAATGAGACTGATTGATTTGCATAATATATATACTTTATTATAATTATTGTTGACTTTTAATTAATACCCACAGTCATCTGCATTTTAGAAAAGGTAGGTGTTGGAAACTTAACATCACAAACAAGAAGGGTTTCGTAGTCGGTATGAATTTATCTCAAGAACAAAGTTTGTAGTTGAAAAACATGTTATACCCTTTGATTATACTGGGTGTAATTTTAATCACCGTTATCCTCTTAAGGGGTCATTGTACTACAGTTGACTTTTTTTCGCGATTTCAGGTTTGGTCCCATAGTAAAAGTTGTTCATAATGATGAGTACAATGACCCCTTAAGAGTATAACGGTGATTAAAATTACACCCTGTATAATTATATAATCAAAGGTTCTCCCATAAGTACATTCAAACTGCAAATGTAAGTTTGTTCGCATAATATTGAGAGATTTACCTTGAGTTATTTTTAGACCACAGAATTCTTTTATATTTTCCTGTAATTTAAAAACATAAAACAATAATAATAATATATCTTTATTTCAGACATACGTCCATACATTTTTAACAAATGAAACGTTAGTAAGCTTGTTAGTAGAACACATAAAAATACAAATAACAAGGTGTTAGTATTAAACAATGATAGCATGTATTCCCCGTGGTCCCTTTCCAGGGACCACGGGGATTTTTTTCCCCGTGGTCCCTACGAGAAATACAATGCTGCCGAATTAAAATGGTAGTTCCTCCCGTAGTCCCTGGAAGGTACTACGGGTATTGTTTTTATTCGTAGTCCCTCCGACAAATACAATGTTGCCGAATTAAAATTGTTTATTCATTGGTTGGGTTGTTTTGTCAAAGGCCTCAGTTAGAAAACTTGGGGTATTTTTACTCGTAGATATTGTACGTACTATGACAATTTGAAAACATTCACAATCTTTTATCATGTTATTACTTATAGAAATATCGATAGAGGCTGCTCTATTGTCCGCCATTTTATCCGCTCAGTAAAATGACACGTTTTTTTGTAGGTATGCCAAGTCCATATGATTTATACGTCAGTGTTGGAAACATATTAAAAATGTCACTTATATGTCAAAACAACGTGAATCAAATTCGAGTTTATTGCCAACTAATCGTTCATCTCTAGCATCAGCCAACCTTGTCAATAACTTTTTCGTGAATGAACAACAGATTCCTAATCATTACTGTGCTCAACCACCTTCCTCAGAATTGAATAGTAGGGCCCTACAGGCCCGGAGGACACGGTGGAGCATACGGTGGAGGTCTGCCCTGCTTGGGCGGAGCAACGCCGTGTCCTCGTGGAGGCGATCGGCGGCGGCGACCTCTCGCGTCCGGCCCTGGTTCAAGCCATGGTCCGGAGCGAGGAGGCATGGGAAGCGGTCGCCTCCTTCTGTGAAGCAGTAATGCTAGCGAAGGAGGAGGCGGAACGCGTGCGAGAGAGGGAAACCTCTCGCCCCAGCCGCCGCAACAGAAGGAGACGCCCCGTGCGTCGGGAAACGCAGGGCGATTCCCGGCCACCGTAGGCGCGGGCCTGCGGATGGCGAGCTATGGGTGGCTCGCCGTCTGATAGCAACCAGGCCCGAGTCGACGGCGCGTCGTGTTCCACGCGCGCCTCAAAGAGCCGTCAGCAAAGAAGACGGGGCCCCATAGGGTCAGTGCCTGCTAGGGTTGCGGAATATGTTCGAAAAAGTCACCGCGGCCCTGGAACGCAAAGGGCACAAGCAGGAACACGGGTGGGTTTTAGTCAGTAAGAATCTGAGACTCCCTTCCGCTCCGCCCAGAGCGGGAGAAGTCATTTGATGATTTCCCATCCAGAAAAAAAAAAAGGGGCGGCCCTACAGTCTTTTGGCTTATTGGACACTGACGAAGACGAAATAACCCAAATAATTAATGGACTAGAAGATAACTGTGCAGTGGGAGGGGATAATATTAGCAGTTAGTTCCTTAAAAAATTCAAGCATATCCTGGTACCTCCCTTAACACACATATTTCGTATCTGTTTTTCCGAAGGCGTTTTTCCTAGATGCTTAAAAAAAGCAGTTGTAGTCCCTGTCTTTAAATCCGGGAATAAAGACTTAGTTAATAATTTATAGACCAATTTCGTTACTCCCCTCTATATCTAAAATACTAGAGAAACTCATTAACAGAAGGCTAGTTGACTATTTAGAAAAAAAATAGTCTATTATCATCTGCGCAATTTGGCTTTAGAGCCAAATTGTCGACATCCGATGCGGTGCACCACCTGACCGATTACGTCTCGGAGGAACTTGGCAAAGGAAACCAGACCCTGGGGGTGTTCCTTGACCTAGCGAAGGCGTTTGATACAGTGTCAGTTTCTATGCTCCTTAACAAATTGGAGGCCATGGGAATAAGGGGAACGCCGCTGAAACTCTTTGCTGACTACCTAGACGAGAGATATCAATCTGTTAGGATAGGTAATGTTATAAGCGATGAAGAAAAAAATACTGGTTTTGGTGTTCCCCAGGGAAGCATTCTGGGCCCAACCCTATTCCTGATTTATATGAATGATTTGTGCAATTTAAACATTAAACAAGGCAAAATTGTTACATATGCTGACGACACGGCCATACTTTTTACCGCTAAAACCAGTATAGAATTGTACGAATACGCTCAATTAGGTTTTAATACCGTGACTAATTGGCTTCAAAATAATTTACTAACATTAAATGCTGACAAGACCAAATATATTCACTTCTCCATGCGTAAACCTCAATTTAACTTAGCAAATCCTCATCTGTTTGCTCATAAATGTGGACTCTACCCAATCAGTATATGTGATTGCCCTTTTATCCAACATTAAATACCTCGGAGTAATAATAGACGAAACACTCTCATTTAGACCACATATAGAAATTCTGGTTAAAAGAGTGCGCAAGTTAAACTATGTTTTTAAAAAACTACGAGCTATTGCGGATTCAAAAGTAGCTTATTTCCATCCCTTCCTCTATCCCACAGAGCTCCTGTACAAATCGTGCAACGTACTGACTGTTCGCCAGTTTTTCATTATGCACTTGATAATAAAACAGCACACCAAGCTTTCTTACAACACTAGTAGTACTAATAAGAGACGGAACGATATTGTATGTGATTCCAATGCGTTTTCAAAATGTGTTTGTAAAAAGATTTTTTACATTTTTAGGTCCATTTCTGTACAATAGATTAAATAGAAAATGAAGTATCTATAAGTTAAATTATTATAGCTGTAAAAAGACAATTGTGCAATATTTACAAAGCATCTCTTACGAAGAGACAGAAGATCTTTTTTGTGTCTGTAAATAAAACATGATGTGTTCTTTAATTTAAGTTTTAATTATATAGTCATTGATTCATTGTTAATTTATTATTTTAAGTTAGTATAAGCACTGTCTAGCCTGAAACACAGGTTCAACCTAGTTCTGTATAAAAAATGCAAGTTATTTTATTGTATATGTGCCCTGTTTTATAAATAAACAATTATTATTATTATTTTCTTTATTATTTTCACTTACTCACTAATTTACATTTTTAAATATATCTTTAAAAAAACACATAAAAAAACATTTAAAAATATAAAAAAGTATCGGTCCGCCCGTAACGGGAGCAGGGTCAAAGCTACCGGTGGTTAGGGCTCCAGAGAAAGGAACCTCCTCACAATACGAGCCGTATCGAGGAGTACTGCCTTCTGTATCAGGCCCTTTAACCAACCGTGTAACGCCAGCTTCGACAGATGGTCGTCGAAGCTTTTGGCCATTAGGCCATTGGCCGTAACAACTATCGGCACAATGACAGCCGAGTCCACATTCCACATATCGACAACCTATTATTATTATTATTCCATTTATTCATTATATTTACATATTAGTTACATTTCTAAATATTTTTATAAAAAAATTAAAAAAAACATTCAAAAATATAAAAAATAGTAGCCCACCGGTATCGGGAACAGGGTCCAAGCTACCGGTGGTCAGGGCTCCCGAGAGAGGAACCTCCTCACTATACGCGCCGTGTCCAGGAGTACTGCTTTCTGGATCAAGCCCTTGATCAAGCTGCCCAACGAGAGCCTCTTGAGATGTTGGTCGAGGCTCTTGGCAATTATGCCATTGGCCGTCACGATTATCGGCACAATGACTGCTGTGTTCACATTCCACATGTCGACAACCTCGCGAGCCAAGTCAAGATACTTCGATTGTTTATCTTTCTCAGCCTTCACGAGGTTCTCGTCATGCGGGACTGCTATATCTACAATCATTATTATTATTATTATCTAGCCCAATATCTCGAGAATTGTTAGCGCCAATATGATTAATAAAAACATCAGACAGAGAATTTGGATTAAGATTGCTAAATAAAACCCAACCTAAAGCAGTACGGACTGTAGCCGACTGTAGCGCGGTACCCACTCTATTCTCCTTCGATAGCAACAAATGCCAATCTGATATGCCTATAAGCAATTTCGGTGTTGCCATACTAAACACTAACTCTGCCTATATACCTTGAAGGTGCTTGAAACTTGTATCCCTAGCTCTTGCAGTCTTAGTTTTAAATTAGGATTAGCGCGAGCTTTATGTATAAAGTGCTTCTCCTTTTGGTATTTCCCACGAATTTGGAAATCTACCACGGGGATACTATCACTAATGCCCGTAACGGTTTTGATACACATAGTCTCGTCGGTCCCAGAAACACCCAGCTGATCAGCTAACTCCGTATCAAGGAGGGTTGCAGTGGATCCGTCTTCCAGTAGAGCAAAAGTTCCTACCTCGCCTATGGGGCCAGAAAGAATAAGTGGAATTACTTTCAAAAGGACAGAATTCTCATTTTTGGACGCAAAAGGATACAAAGTATTTGTGATAATATCCTTTTTAGGTAAAAACACAATAAAACCTTTTCGGTCACGATCCAACTGAGTTTCTTTTTAAGGGTTGTCATTGATGACATGAGATGTCGATGGGGAATTTTTAGAACCGACAGATGACATGACATTATTTACATTTGGATGAGATGAAAATAATGAACTTTTCGATGAATGTAAAATCCGATTATGACTTTCCTTGCAACCATAACACCAGACGGCTTTGCTCTGCATAACTTATAGTTGTGCTTGCCTTTTCGTAAACATTTCACAATTTGTTATCGTTAACCCAAGATACGTGATCAGTAACTTTCAATGTTGCAAACTCTGGACAGGATTTCACGTTGTGATTGCTTGCAGAACAATACATGCATGACACCGGCGTGTTGGCAATTGATGAGGATGAGAAATTTACTGTAGCTTGGACGGATGAATCGGAAGATGAGAACGCATCGGTATGATGAGTCTGTGAAGTGCAATACGGTCGTGAGTAACTGCGATGAGGGGCTCCTGCCAACTGCAATGCCTGTAGCCTGGGTTTGTCGCTGTGAAACGGAGTATTGAAAACTTCACACAGACCGAAGTTGGCTTGCTTGTCGGCCTCCACCTCCAGGAAACGCGCGAAAATGTCAATCTGCGGACGCCTTGAAACGCTGTGCTCCGCCGCGTAGTCGCACCACTTTCTATGAAGAAGCGGGTTCATCTTAGAAATAAGAATATGAATATACTTAAACAGTTTTTTACTTAACTAGCAAAAATAGCCAAAGTGTTGGGTTCTCGCCCAACTTTAGGCAAATTTCTAACGGAATCGAGTTCATTGAGGACTATTTGCTTGGGACGAGCAAAGCGTGACTCGAGTGACTGCAATATCAGCTCAGGATTGGCAGAACATAATAGGAAGAAAAGTACTGCTTTTTTAGCCTCTCCACTCAAGGCTTTGCGTAGCCTGGCTATATTCTCGCTTGCTATATAATTGTCCTTCGTGTCATCAAATGTCCTTTTAAACAACAACCAGTATGTTATGTTGCCACTAAATTCGGTTAGTTTTATCAGACGACTCTGATTATTGGGCTTTGGAAGGGCAGTAATGATCGCGTTAGCAAGATTTTGTACGTCACTAACCTTCGCTACGGCGACATTACCTGACCATGAGGGCTGAGGAGGCAAATCAATAGGTCGCAGGTGACGTGGTTATTACTTTTTCAACGACCGCCGGCGAACGCTGCATGACGTCGCGCACGAGCTCCGTACCAGGTGCTTCATGTGCAAAGTGTTGCGCCACACTACGCTCGCGCAACAAACTCCTGTCGGGAGCTACCACGTCGTCTGCCATTTCTGCGGACTTCGTTTAACGGACCCAATCTGCAGTGCGACTGCTCGTGGTGCTCAAGGCTTCCTCCACCTCAAGCGCCGCGATATTCGTCTCAAAGGTAGCCTCCGCGGCCTCGCGTGCTGCTTCTGCGGCAACAGCTGCTGCGGCAGCCGCCTCTCGTCTTGAAATCTCTGCAAGCTGCATCTTGCGAGCTGCTTCTGCGGCCTTGAAGCGCGCAACTGTTGCGGCGCTTGGAGTTGCCGATACCGAGCGTGTTTCCCCCCCGCTCGCTTCCTCTTGCGGATTGTGTTCATGAAAGCTTTGAAATTAATATTTTGCTTCGTTATTAACTCGTTCAGTTATCTTCATAAATTAAATGCTCTCGCTGCGAGAATTCGTAGCGAGACGACGTACCTGGTTGTGGCAGCGCCGTCTCATTTTTCTGGCGAGTGTGGTCCGAGCCTAGCTGCTGCCTAGCCCGGTTACCTGGTAATGGTTGTTCTTCTTCGGTTTTGGTTTTACAGGGACTTTCGTCTTTCAGCTGCGTCGCACCTTGCTGGCTCATATTTTATCAATAATCCCCTTAATTTCCAAATAAACTTCATGGGCTATCTCAAAACAACCCTCTTTGAAGTAAATGTGGTCAAAATCTGCATGATCATATATTTTCTTATGGTTTTCGTGATAGTTGTGCCAGTATGCCTCCAACATTTTGGCCTTGCGTTTGTAATTATCGATGGTCTTCCTCTCGGAGCCATCTTTCGTTATGGTGGTTAAAAGCTTGCTAAGGATTTCGTAGAGCTCCGTTTGGTTGATAAACAGAGAATCGGAATCCATGTTTGTTACGCATGGCCAACCCTAATAGATCGCTGCATCGGCACACCTGCATATACATTGCACACGGCACCAACGGGCACGAAACGCAAGCTCAGCATAACGTGACCAATTGACGTCAATCGAACCTTTCCATAGAAACTTAGAAACGTGGAGCGGCACTTTTGGATCTGACATCGACCAATTGACACTTTAGTATAATTAGTCGTAATTTCAATACTTTGTAATACAGTAATAAATTAGTTTATTAAAATAAATTTGCATTTTTTTGGATCCTCCGGCTGCACCCATCGTAATTGGCGCAGTCGGTAGGATAGTCCAGTAAATTCAGTGAATCGATCACCGACAACGGGCTATTCGAACCTACGGGTGTGCGGCTACGGGGGAGTATCCGAATATCGATACCACAGAGAGATGCAGATTTGGTAAGTACCTAGATCTACTAGAGTTGCTCGCCTTCCTATGTTTTAGTATCCTTTGTGTAATTTCCTTTTTTTCTCTGTGTTTCCTTTGTGTTAATTTCCTCAAGTGTTTCTATTAAACTTTCAAAATTTTTCACCCACGTATATTACGGACTCCTAAGTCGAGTATTTCTAATAGGAACTCGCAAATCGATGCGAATAGGAATTTAGACACTATATTAGAAGATAGTGAAAGTGTAGAATCTTACTTAATTATAGAGAATAATTTAACTAACAAAATGAGTACCGATTTGGTAGATCAAGTTTACAAGGCCTTACGCCTCGTTCCCGAATTCGACGGGAACCCGAACGTGCTCACGCGGTTTGTACGTTTATGTGACCAACTTGTCGCGCAATTTGTTAAGGCAGAGCCAGGTTACGAACTAAGTAATTTATCCTTGTTGAACGGCATACTTAATAAAGTTACCGGGAATGCCGCTCGCACTATAAATTCAAACGGCATTCCCGAAACATGGCAGGGTATTAGAAACGCCCTGATTAATAACTTCTCGGACCAGCGGGACGAGACCGCCTTATACAATGATCTGGCCCTGTTAACACAAAAGAATTTATCACCACCGGAATTTTACGAAAAGTGCCAAACTTTATTTAGCACAATTATGACCTATGTGACCCTGCATGAGTCCATATCTACTACCATCGAAGCCAAACGGGCACTATATAAAAAATTAACCCTACAGGCATTCGTTCGTGGCCTAAAAGAACCTTTAGGCTCGCGTATTAGGTGCATGCGACCCGACACCATTGAAAAGGCTCTCGAGTTTGTGCACGAGGAAATTAACACCATGTACTTACAGCAGCGTAACGACCATTTGCCGGAGCGGAGACCTGTGCAGTCTACGTCTTCGTTTAATCCCAGTACGTATCAGATTAAACCATTTAATTTGCATACTCCACAGCCAGTCACTTTTTCAGCGCCGTTTAATCAGCCCGGTCCCCCTAAAAGTTTTTATCAGCCACAACCGCCAAGGCCAATGCAAGCTTGGAGACCCCAAGTGCCTTTCAATCGCGGTCCCACGCGAACCCAACAAATGTTAAGCGCACCCCCGCCTAACCATAGGCCCCAGAGCAACGTGTTCCGATTGCCTCAGCAAAGGCCTGGTTACACGCCCATTAATAATGGCCCTAAGCCCATGAGTGGTGTAAGCCACTTTGTTCCCAAACCTATGCCGAGACCTTCGACAGGACATGACTGGACTCAACAAGGAAATCCACCTCCCAGTAACTACTTTAAGACTCGTGAGACGAATGTTAACGAAGTAGACTTTTACGACTATTATGAGTACCCTGACTATGCCTATAATGACTATTACGACCAGTTCTACCCCGTACCTTACAATTACGAACCTGTGTATGAGCCACTAGCTCATAGTGATTATGTTCCTGCGCACGTAGAGGAACATCAGAATGTGCCTGAGGGAACATCTGCCCAAGGAATGTCTGCTGAAGGCCAGGATTTTCATACAGCCCCGAAATCAGACAAACTAAAATAGAGATTAACTTGCAAACCCAGAGACAACTTCCATTCATTCAGATTGCTAATCCACCCATTAAACTATTAGTAGATACCGGTGCGAACCTATCTTTCATTAGCCCGAACGTTGTAGAAAGATTTTATCATCATATCCAGTGTAATTATGAGCCTTTCGAAGTCACTAACATCCACGCGACAACTCGTAATAATTATTCCATTACTATACCGTGCTTCCCGGAATTTGGAGAAACCTGTGACATTACCCTATACATTTACAAGTTCCACAATTATTTTGACGGCTTAATAGGCTTAGATTTACTAGAAAAGTTAGAGTCTAATATAGATTTAAAGAATAAGGTTCTTGTTACACGTAATTCATCTAATCCCTTGCGAATGTATGATTCACGTAATTGTAATCTTTACGAGGACATAGTACCCGCTAATTCATCCAAATTAGCTAGAGTCCCCATTAATCTTCATGATGGTGACGTAATAATATCAGAGCAGACTATTTCCAATTGCACTATTCGCGACTGTGTTACTTCTGTTAAAAATAACCGTGGCATCATAGAAATAATTAATCCAACTAAACATGATGTAGTTTTCTCAATGGATAGGCCAGTTACCGCGGAACTTTTTAACGAGCAAAGCGCGACTATCTATCAGCATAGCGATCGCGTATCCGAGGTATTATCAAAACTACGCACTGACCATCTGAATCCTGAAGAACGAGCTAACTTAGAATCTCTTTGTGCACAATATGCTGACGTTTTCTATATCGATGGTGAACCTCTAACTTTCACCAATAAGATAAAGCACAGTATTCATACCACCGACGAATTACCTGTCTATACTAACACCTATAGATATCCCTTTGTTCACAGACAGGAAGTTCAGGATCAGATTAGCAAAATGTTAGACCAAGGGATAATCCGTCCCTCGCAGTCGGCCTGGAGCTCACCCATCTGGGTAGTTCCAAAAAAATCTGATGCGTCCGGAAGGACTAAATGGCGCATAGTCATTGATTTTCGTAAAGTCAATGAGAAAACCCTCGATGACAAGTACCCAATCCCCAATATTAATGACATCTTAGATAAACTTGGTAACTGTCATTACTTCACAACTCTAGACCTTGCAAGTGGATTTTACCAGGTAGAAATGGACCCAGCCGATATTCACAAAACGGCCTTCAATGTAGAACATGGGCACTTTGAATTTTTACGCATGCCCATGGGTCTCAAAAATTCTCCATCCACGTTTCAACGCGTGATGGATAATGTCCTCAGGGACCTCCAAAATGTTATATGTCTCGTGTATCTTGATGACATAGTCGTTTTTAGTGTCTCCTTACAGGAACACATGATAAATTTAGAAAAAGTATTCAAGAGATTAAGGGAATCAAACTTTAAGATCCAGATGGATAAGTCAGAGTTTTTAAAGCTTGAAACTTCATACTTAGGTCATGTAATAAGTAAGGACGGTATTAAGCCCAACACCGATAAGATCATTGCCATCCAGAAATTCCCTATTCCTAAGACAGCTACCGAGATCAAACGCTTTTTAGGCCTGTTAGGATACTACAGGAAGTTTATTCCTGACTTTGCGCGCATTACGAAACCCATGACGCAATGTCTCAAGAAAGGTTCTAAGATCACCTTCAATGACCCTAACTACATCGATTGTTTTGAAAAATGCAAGTTACTATTGACTAACGACCCTATACTGCAGTACCCTGACTTTTCTAAGGAATTTGTGCTTACGACTGACGCATCTAACTTTGCCATAGGAGCTGTCCTTTCTCAAGGGCCTATAGGGCAAGATAAGCCCTTAGCATACGCGTCTAGAACATTAAACTCCAGTGAGATTAACTATAGTGTAATCGAGAAGGAGTTATTAGCCATAGTTTGGGCTACTAAATACTTTCGTCCATACTTGTTTGGGAGAAAGTTTAAGATAGTTACAGACCATAAACCCTTACAATGGGTTATGAGCCTTAAAGAACCAGGCTCCAGACTCACACGTTGGAGACTTAAGTTGAGTGAATACAATTTTACTACAGTATACAAGCAAGGCAAAAAGAACACTAACGCCGACGCACTGTCCCGCATTGAAATCAACAACGAGGACGCCATGTCTATAGCGGTAAATGTATCTGAAAAGCCTCACTCAACAGTAGGTTCTGAAACACTGACAGCCCCTACAAACAACCTTGACATACCCGACAACTCTGACACAGCAACTGTTCACACCAGTAACGAAGCCCCTATTCTAGAAGTGCCAATATCAGACGAACCCTTAAATAAATTCAGTAGACAAATCTGTTTTGTACTTGTAGGCGATATTAAAAAACGACCGACAGTGAGTAAGCCATTTGAAACGCATACCCGAACTACCATTCAACTATCCGAGTCTAACCTGACTAACGACGTTATTAATGCAGTCAAAGAATATGTGAACCCTAAAGTCAAAACCGGTTTAATCATCCATCCTTCTCTTGCCATGTATAAAATAATCCCCATAATTCAAGTCAACTTCAAAAGCTCTTCAATGAACATGGTTCTAACTAAAGTTGAATTAGAGAATGTTAAAGACTACCTGCGTCAACAGGACATCATAAAGAAATACCACGAAGGTAAAACAAATCATCGCGGTATCACTGAATGTTACTTAGCCTTATCTTCTAAATTCTACTGGCCTAAGATGAAAGAACACATCTCCAAGTACATAAATGAGTGTACTATCTGTGGTCAGGCTAAGTACGACCGTCATCCCATCAAGCAAAGATTCAACATTGTACCACCCCCTAGTAAACCTTTTGAAATTATCCATCTAGATCTGTTCACAGCTCAAACAGAGAAATTCCTCACCATTGTAGACGCTTTCTCTAAGTATGCACAAGCCTATCACCTCAGAGATAGCACCGCTTTAAGTGTAGTACAAGCTCTACTTGTATTTTGCACCCACCATGGGGTCCCATTGACTATTGTCACGGACGGAGGCCCTGAATTCACAAATCAGATTTTCTTAGAATTCAGCCGAACTCATAAAATTATTCACCATAAAATATTAGCGCATTCCCCTAACGACAATGGCATAGTAGAAAGGTTCCATTCTACCATTTTAGAACATCTCAGGTTATTGAAATTAGAAAGACGAAATGAACCAGTCGTTAATCTTATGCCTTATGCCATCTTAGCGTACAATAGTTCGATCCATAGCTTCACAAAATGTAGACCTTTGGACTTGATAACTAGACACTTTGACCCTCGAGACCCAATAGATATTGACCTATCTGAACACTTACTGCAACAGTACTCACAAGACCATAGGAAACGAATGAGTCAAGTATACGACCTTATTAACCAGACATCCTTACATGACAGGACACAACTGACTGAAACCCGTAACAAGGACAGAGAACCCGAGAAGGACTATACCCCTGACCAGCAAATCTTTGTACGCAATCCCATGGCGTCTCGACAGAAGTTAGCCCCGCGTTATACGCAAGATACTGTACTCGCAGATCTTCCAATCCACATCTATACGAAGAAGAAACGCGGTCCAGTAGCAAAATCTCGCCTTAAGCGAAGTCCTAAAGATCCCACTTTGTTACAGGATAATACTATGGCTGATGACCCTACATCCGGCCCAAGGACAAGAGATAACAGTTGAATCACTTGACAATGGACCAGGACTACTTCCCTTCAAATTAGGAGCGGCAAAGATCGTTTCCCACTTCCACTCTTTCCTAAGTCATATAGATTTAGAGAATGTCCATCTTCAAATTGAAGTGGTAAAAACACAGATGGCTGAATTAAGTCCCCTAGTTAACAATAAAACCTTATCCCTATTCGACCCTCATCTGAAACATCTCAATAGTAAAATCAATTTAATTATTAGTAAAATTAGTATGTTTGAATCAACGCGTAGTAAAAGAGGCCTTATCGACGGTTTGGGTTCTGTAATAAAATCAATTTCTGGTAATTTAGACTACACCGATGCACTTAAATACGAAAACGCCATAAACACCTTACGTAATAATGAGCATAAATTAGAATTAGAAATTAATAACCATGTTAGTTTAAATAGTAAATTTATTTCACGTAGCTCTCAAATAATAGATAGTATAATTTCAAATCAAGATAAGATGAACAAAGCACTAAACTTAATTTTGGAAAGTAACGCTAATAGGGATACAGATTTAATTAAATACGCCCATCTGGCCCAACATCTGTTAATCTTAGGAGATAATGTAGAAGATCTTTATGAAGAATTACGAAGTTTAGAGAACACCCTAACATTTATTCGTGCGTCGAGTACCCCGTACTCTCTATTTAATTTAGATGAAATTAAGTATATGCTAGGTAAATTAAGGATTCTATATGCTAATGACGAAATCCTTGACGTAGAAATTAGGCATTTTTATGAAATAATTGAACTAGGTTACTTCTATTCTAATAAGCAGATAGTAGTAGTTATAAAAGTCCCGATAGTTGTTTCCTCCACATATGATTTGTATAAACTTTCCCTTGTTCCTAACAGAAACCACGAAACTCTTATACCACCCTCACCTTTCATAGCACTCTCTAGCTCAGACTCTAGGTACATAGAGACAGAATGTCCGAAGGTAAACTCCATATATCTCTGTGAATCAACAGCCAACCTACAAATCCAGAGCAAACCAGATTGTATCCAGCATCTCATAGTCCATCAAGAACTTCAACCCAGCTGCAAGCTGACACCCGTAGCTCTCACCACCGAAGCCCTGGAAACCCTGGACGACAAGCATTATACCTTAAGTTTTCCTGTACCAACAAAAGTGAAGATGTCTTGCGGTCAAGAACAATATCGGACCCTACGAGGCAGCTATTTGGCAATTATTCCCCTCAATTGCAACCTGAGAACACCCGCCTTCACTATTTCCAACACTGACGACCACATCAAAGGACATGTCGTGAAGATCATTGAGATGCCCCTATACAACGAGACGAAGCCTGAAAATTATCCGAAGCTCATCCTAAATTCGCCAAATCTACAAAAACTTCACACCCTTAGCAACGAGATAGCGACACAACTGCCTGTACATTTAGACGACGTCACCGATCCCGTCATTTACCACACTACTATACCCATGTACCTCGCGCTAACCGGTACATGCGCACTCATCGCCACTCTAATCTATCGTCGGCTACGCATAAGAAAAGCATCCAGAGAAATCACAGAAAACTTCAACAGCAACCCTGAAGTCGCCTATGCAATCCCATCACCACGCACTATCAACCCAAGCCAAATAAGGATTGACCCTGGATGTCTACCAGCGACCATCTTGAACAAGTCCATCGATACTCGCTGTTCTACGGGGGGAGGTGTTACGCATGGCCAACCCTAATAGATCGCTGCATCGGCACACCTGCATATACATTGCACACGGCACCAACGGGCACGAAACGCAAGCTCAGCATAACGTGACCAATTGACGTCAATCGAACCTTTCCATAGAAACTTAGAAACGTGGAGCGGCACTTTTGGATCTGACATCGACCAATTGACACTTTAGTATAATTAGTCGTAATTTCAATACTTTGTAATACAGTAGGTAATAAATTAGTTTATTAAAATAAATTTGCATTTTTTTGGATCCTCCGGCTGCACCCATCGTAATTTGTTTATAGTTGATTTGAAAATATTTGGTATTGGTTAGTATAAATGAATGGCTTGATCCGACTTTATATGCTCCAACCGACCGGTCCACTTGGTATTCTGGAGGAGAGAAGAGGAGAGAGTAGAGAGGAGTAATGTTATTTTAAGCATCTGCTTAAAATAACATTATCTAGGTTAAATTCTTCACTAACTTAGCCTTCGGAGAAGATGCATTAATTATTTGATCCAGGTGTCTTTTCCAGATTAAATTCTCATCAAAAACTTTACACAAATACAATCTTTGACCTAGTACTTCGTTAATTACACATTTTACAATTTTCTTTTTATTTAGATTCCAATAATCTCTGCTATAAACAATATCTTCTTTCTTAAATATGTCTTTTTCCTTTTACATTTCTTTCAATTTCATTGTTAATAATATTTTAATTATCCCTTGATGATTTGAATGTAATTCATGTCAGTGTTTTTTTTTTATTTGGTTGAAATTTAAACTCACTATATCTGTTATAAAATGTAAAATGGTTTTAGACTCATATGAATTTTAATTTCTCAAAAAAGATCCAAATAAAAAAATGTGAAAAACGGATATTTAAATAAAAAAAACCATTTATTATTTAGCAAATTACGTATTTACTAAAAAAAATTACAATGTTCAAAAAAACTAATTTCTATTATTTTTCATCATCATCCATCTCCAGCTCCACCTCCAAATCTGGTTTCGCTCCGAATCCATCCACATCTTCCCCAGATTCTTTTCCTTTTAACGACTTTTATAAGTCAAGATAGTCTTTAGGGATAAGATTAAACATTGATGTTAAATCGTTCAATTTTGCCTGTACAATTTCTTAGCCATCAGGCTAAATAAAACTGAAATCATACTTAGAAATATCTAAAACTTCTCCTCTAACTTTTTTTCAATGTTGAGCTCTTTAACTACTCTTATTTAAAATTCATTTTAATACAAATTTCTTATGTCTTTAGCCAATTAACTTTTTCTTTCGAAATAAATGTTTTTCTGTTTACTATTTTCTTTTCAATTTTAGACGTTGACACAAGTAAAATTGATTGAGTCAGGCGTTACTTTGCGGAAATCCATTTTAATTTGAAATTGAAAACAATATATCTAGTTTTAATTTCCGCGAATATTAGTGGGTTGCAGGTATGCACCTCCCTCCCGCCCGCTATATTATGCACATGCAAGATTACAAGGCAAATGCAAGGATTTTATGTACATGCAGGAAGGCAAAGCAATACCCAACACCATTACCGACACGTGTTTCGCCTCTCCACGAGGCATCCTCAGGGGACGTGTTGACTCGCTGACCGTTGAGTTGCGACTGAGAATTTAGTTTTTTTTTTGAATGGACTACTCGCAGTTCAGCACATTAAGGCTGGTTACTGCTCAACCGGGCAATGAGAATTTAGTACAAGGCACCCCCCTTTTATACACTGCCACCGTTGGTTGGCAATTTTTTGGAACGCGGTTACGTTGTGATTTTTCGAACTAATATAAAGTGAATGAGCGTTTCCACCTACCCCATACGGTGCTTATTCACTATTAACGGATATTTGACTAGACTTCGATGCTTACGGTTTAAGATTTGCTTCGTGTATCGGATTAGTTGCTTTATTTTTTCTTCTTATAACCACTGCTTTAAATGCTCTACCTAGAAGTACCTGCATACTACGTTTGGGATAAAAGAAAGTTCCAAAGGAGAAAGAGAGGAGCAAATGTTGAAGGCTGGCCAGGGGTAAAAAATAACACGTTCTGAGCAGGGTTGAGAATTGTATCACCTTCGCATGCTCCTTCCATCCATGGCCCAATTCCGTTTGAAGCATTAAAAACTGTAGATGGTCATGTATATTCCACGTTCCAATCAGCGTGCAAAGCTCTCGGCTTGCTTGAAGATGATCAGCATTTTTTTGCAGCAATGGAAGAGGCAGCACTTTGCCAATCACACTAAATGGTTCGAGATCTTTTTACGATTACTTTAGTGTTCTGCCAAGTATCAGACCCTTTAAGCCTTTAGGAAAAATTCAAAGAAGCAGCGGCAATTAACGATATACTGTTAACGTCTTTTGAGGGGGAAGAAATGGTGTACACGTCAATAGACTCTGTGGTCAACACAGATGACGCAATTAACTACCCTGTCGAATTTCTAAATTCACTGAAACCGGGGAAATCGGGTCTTTCGTATCATAAGCTTATTCTGCATGTGGGCGCTCCTGTTATGTTGTTGCGAAATTTAAAACCTCAACTGTGCAACGGAACTAAACTAAAAGTAAAAGCGTTACATCGCAATGTAGTGGAAGCCACAATTATAACTGGATATGCGCAAGGGGAATCTGTATTTGTACCAAGAATTCTCTTGATACCTAAAATGATCTTCCCTTTGAATTCAAACAAATACAGTTTCCCTCAAAGTCTGCTTTGCAATGACCATTAACAAATCACAACAAAAAAAAAAATTGCTGGTATAGACTTGAGAGAAAACTGTTATTCATGCGGGCAGTTCTATGTGGCTTGCTCCTGCGTAAGCTCGCCCAGTAGACTGATAATTTAGGCACACAGTAATAGATTAGCAAAAAATGTGGTGTATAAAGAAGTTTTTTAGTTTACTAGCTTTTGCCCGCGACTTCGTCCGTGTAATTCTCTTTCATAGCACTAGCTTACGCTACGGTACGCTACGATATAACCGAACTCCACGCAGTCGAAGTCGCGAAGCAAAAGATAGTTTTCTTATAAAACTATTAATTTTAAAATATGTCCGTCCCATTATATCTGCCAGTGTGTTATAATTGTTGTGTTACATGGTAACTTTTTTATTTTAGTTACAACCACACTAAATTCACTTTTAATGGGTGGGTGTGTTGTGTTATAATAATACACTGGATGATATCAAGCTTGATTCACAACATATTGTTACCCGAAAGTAAACATTAGGCATTCATTTTCAATAGGGAATATACTGGTTATTACAGGTAGGTTTTGTTTATTTTTCTAAATACACATAGTATTACAGATTAACAATAGTATCTAATAGTCATACACAGACAATTTCATAATTATTTTTCAATAATAAACAGTAGCGGTTGTAATACTTTCCTTTGTTCTAATGTTTAATATGCTATCGAAAAATTTCATGTGTATTTTCCCTATTGTATCAATAGGGTATTTTACTTTAAAAATCTAATTAGTCCGTCTGATAGATTTACAAAAAATATTGGACACGTATTTTTTCACGTAAACAAAAAATGAAGACGATACAGTGCGTTGAAAACTCACGTGACGTCACGTCGCTGGTAAAAATTGTAGCAACGTAGTGACGTCACGTGAGTGTGCGAAAATATTGAATTACTTAAAAAATATATATATATATATATAAAATAGATAGCGAATTAATTAAAAAGAAAGTGTATAATTTAAAAAAAAAACTGAAAAGATACATAAAGAAAAATAGAGAAATACTCGATTTATTGCATAAAAAAATGACCTGATACAAAAGTTACAACAAAAACTAGAAAATCTAGAACGCACTCCATGCACCAGGGCAAGCATGTTTATAGAGGAAAATTTTCCACATATTTTTATTTGAAGAAAAAGAAAAAGAAAAGAAACGATTAATGGAAGATAATGTTTTGGTAGATACCATAAAAGAACAATACGAACAGTCTGATAAAAATACTGATTAAAAAAAAACTTAAAAATTATAGTCTGTAGTGATGTCAAAAAATACAAAATGAAAACTAAAATGAGTTCATACTTTGGTCTTAAAGGAAAAATACGTCAAATGCAAGTAAAAAAAAAATCTTATAACTAAATCATTTGTCAAACTTTTTTGAAAGAGACGATAATAGCGTCGCAACAGCAGGGAAAAAAGAAATTAAAACACTGGAAAAACAAACACGATATTTATTAGGAACTTTAAAACACCTTTATGAAAAATATAAGTTATAAGTTAGCAAAATTTCATTTGCTACATTTAAACGCTATAGACCAGTTTACATATTGCCCCCAAAACTATTGCTCACGTAATACTTGTGCGCGTGCACAAGTATTACGTGTGTTTACAACAAATATTTTGGCGGCCAGACCCTAGCCAGCCAATTAAACAATATAAATTAAACACTGTTACATACGGGATGGCGTCAGCCCCGTACCTAGCGACTAGATGCCTAGTCCAGTTGGGCCAAGAATGCACCGATAAAGACGTACGTGAATCAATTTTACATGATTTTTACGTAGATGACTATATATCTGGGCATGAAGATGAAAAAACATTAATACATAGATGCAAAGGCGTCATTCAAACGTTAGAAAGCGCTCATTTCCATTTGCGTAAATGGAGGTCTAATAAACCGTCTATGCTCGATGATATTATCGTCAATGAAAACAACACAGATGATTCATCAAGCCTAAACAAGGTTGATCTGATAGCTGATAAATATGAAATCTCTAGATCAAGTTTGCAACGGTACTTAAAACAAGATTCTATAAAGGATTCTTCGCACAGATTTATAACCTCACAAATTTTCACTGACGAACAAAAATTGTCAAATTACATGATAGTTTGTTCTAAACATAATTATGGGTTGACAAAGATACAGGTACGTAAATTGGCCTATGACTATGCTGTAGCCAGAAAGACAACTAATATACCCGATAATTGGACCAAGAAAACATTCGTATCTAAGGACTGGATAAGGGGATTTCTAAACAGGCAATCACACTTATTAATACGGACACCAGAAGCTACATCGTTGTCACGTGCAACAAGTTTTAACAAAACAAATGTGGATAATTTTTTCGAATATTTAAAAGCAGTCTTTGAGCGACATTATATTGGCCCCGAAGCTATATAATATAATATAGATGAAACAGGGTTGACGACTGTTCAGCGTACAGCGACAAGTTGGACAAGTAACATCTGCAGAGAGAGGCTCACTTGTCACAATATGCTGTGGAATCAATGCTATTGGAAATTCAATACCTCCATACTTTATATTCCCCAGAGTAAATTTCAAACCCTACATGCTTCATGATGCCCCCGTTGGGTCAGATGGCTCAGCACATCCATCTGGATGGATGACATCTTCAAATTTTATTAAATATATGCATCATTTTGCGAAGGTACTCCCTTACTTCTCATAAAATTGTTTGTCCGAAAATCATTATCCATAACACGTTTGCTATAAACTACAATAACCATAATGTTCAAAACCCCGAAATTTTGGTTAGCATAATTATCTTTAGTTCTAAAAGAATTCTGTCATAATATCGAGTACTATAATAATTCAATCTCCTAATTTTAGATGCCCTAAAGTCATATGTCCTAAGTATTGTGTTGAATAATGTGTATTATTCCGAATGTTCATTTATAATAAATATTTTAATCTTAAAACATTTGCTAAAAATAGGCTTTAGTGACAGAAACGAATCGCTGTAAATCCGACTCCACGTAGTCTTGTCTGCCCTACCCCTAGAGTGTAATTTAAAATCGCGTAGGCGCGGAGGGGCGAGGCGGCCCGCGAGTTGAGGAGCAGGTGGTTGTAACACTCGCCGCCGCGGCTGAGGTTGGCCGGCGAAGCCGGCCAGCAAGCCGAAGCTGCGGTGGTGAGCGTTAAACCCATCTGCGACGATAAACTCGCGTGGGACCGCCGGAGCCCCGCAGCGCCGGAGCCGTGACAGAAACCATGCCTGCTGCATGTTGCGTGCTTGCTTGCATGCTGCTTACTTTCATGCTGCTTGCTTGCATGCTGCTTGCTTGTTTGCATGCTGTATGCTTGCTTGCATGCTGTATGCTTGCTTGCATGCTGCATGACTCCTTGCATGCTGCATGCTTGTTTGCATGCTGTATGCTTGCTTGCATGCTGCTTGCTTGCATGCAGCTTGCTTTCATGCTGCTTGCTTGCATGCTGCTTGCTTGCATGCTGCTTGCTTGCATGCTGCTTGCTTGTTTGCATGCTGTATGCTTGCTTGCATGCTGTATGCTTGCTTGCATGCTGCTTGCTTGCATGCTGCTTGCTTTCATGCTGCTTGCTTGCTTGCTTGCTGCTTGCTTGCTTGCATGCTGCATGCTGCATGCTTGCTTGCATGCTGCTTGCTTGCATGCTGCTTGCTTGCATGCTGCTTGCTTTCATGCTGCTTGCTTGCATGCTGCTTGCTTGTTTGCATGCTGTATGCTTGCTTGCATGCTGTATGCTTGCTTGCATGCTGCATGACTCCTTGATTGCTGCATGCTTGCTTGCTTACAAAAACCACAAATGTTCACAATCAACTGCTTTATTAAGTACATGTATAATATATTTATTTACGTAATATATAATAAAAAATATAATGCATCATCAAATATTTTTAATTATAACAAATGAGAGAAGCTCATAGCAATGGCTTTGTTATACGTTCTAAGAATATTATTTGTTTATTTGTAATTTGAATTTAGGACTTATAACTTTTATTGAAAACGTTTTTATATATTTTGTATATTATTGATTGTAATATTTATGACAAACGGGTTTAGGACATATTATATTTAGAGATTTTAATTTTATGGCATGAGATATTAGGTGATATTAAGTTCGGGTAAGTTATCATTCGGACAAATGATGATTAGGACAAAAAAAGTTATGGCTCTTTAAATTATGGATAAAAAAGTTAGGTAATACAATAGAGAACCTTTTGCGAAACATGCCAAACCGACGCCTGAAAATCCAGTGTTGTTGCTCCTTGATAATCATGAGAGCCATATTGCTGTGGACGTCTTAGACTTTTGTAAAGAAGTTAGCATTGTTTTGCTGACCTTTCCACCGGGTTCCCTATATCTGGCAGAATCGTGTTGCTCCGAATTTTACTTGGCATAACACACTTGGAATAATCTTTTTTAAACGAATATTTGTAAAGCATAAAAAATGTTTAGTATAAGTATTGTTTGGCCGAATGATTATATGTCCGAATTTACAATGGGATACTATTAAAATGGCAGAATTTTATTTGGCATAATTACCTTTAGCATAAATAAAATTTCGCATAATTTCGTTTAGCACATTGTTTACTTGGAACAACGATCATTTTGTATAATTTCACTTGGCATACTACGAAGATGGCAGAATTTCATCTGGGATGAATCTATTTAACCATTTCCATAAAAAAGCATTTATCTAATCTTAGGTATATTAAAATTTAAACATTGTCTTAACAGTAAATGCTTTTTACTACTTTACTGACAGAAACGAATCGCTGCAAAACTGACTCCACGCAGTCTTGTCTGCCCTACCCCTAGAGTTCACACCGCAGCTTCGGCTTGCTGCCCGGCTTCGCCGGCCAGCCTCAGCCGCGGCGGTGATCGTTAAACCCATCTGCGACGATAAACTCGCGTGGGACCGCCAGAGCCCCGCAGCGCCGTAGCCGTGACAGAAACCATGCATGCTGCATGCTAGCTTGCATGCTGCATTTTACACTGCACAAATTTTATTATTCTGGTAAGAAATGCAAAATTATTGTAACTATGAATTTTCTGTAATATAACAGATGTGTCTTTCAATTTATGGATGTCAAATTTATGCCAAAAGATGATTCTAACTATTAACTTTCTGAAATATGACAGTTCTGCCTTTTGATGAGTACCGATATGAAATGTATGCCAAAAGACGATTCTGACTGTGAACTTTCTGCGATACGATGGTTCTACTTTTTAATTATTATGGATAAGAAATTTATGCCTTAAGATGATTCTGATTTATAAAATTATGACTTTTTAATGTATGATAAATGAGAGTATACCAAACAATTTTCTGCGAAGTGAAGATTATGCCGTCCGTTGTTATGCAAAATAATATTATGACATTAAAAGTTCTGCTATAAAGGGTAGACCCCTTTCCACCACACTGTAGCCACAAACTACAGCCACTTGACTTAACAGTGTATGGACCACTAAAAAATTACTACAATAAAGCTTTAACAGACTGGATGGTCAGCAATCCAGAAAAAACCGTAACAATCTACAATATCCCCAAACTAGCAGCCATTGCTATACCTCTAGCGTTCAAACCATAAAACATACAAAAAGGATTTGAAAAACCTGGGATATAGCCTTTTAATTCAAATAGAATCTCAGATGTAGATTTTCTTTGCGCTGCTGTCACTGATCGCGATGCACCTGTAACTGATGAAGCGTTACCGTCCAGAAATGATCCAATAATCCAGCCAACTTCAAATTAAGTCCTTCCAGAACAGTCTGAAAGAGAAAATCAAATTAAAGTAGATTCAGTTAATAATAACATTGATGTCGCTGATGCTTCCACGCCATTTACTACAGATCAAATTACAATTCAAGTCGCTGAAGTTGTAACCCCTGAAAAAGTGAGACCATATCCAAAGGCTAGTCCAAGGATATTGACTGACGCACTTGAAAAGAGACTTATAGAACTAGCAGAACAAGAAAGACAAGCCAGTGCTAAAAGAGAGAGACAGGAAAAATGGTTCTTAAAATACAGAGAAGAAACAGATTCCTAAACTTCCACCAGAACTAACATCGAATAGAGCAAAGAAAAGACAAATGAGCAGCAGTGAGTGATGTAGAAAATGTTGTACTCGATGAAAGTTCCGGGGAATCTTTTATTAATGAAATGTCAGAAGAAGAGTTTGATGAAGATGATGTGATAATGGTTGACAGAAATGTTAAACTAAATGATTTCGTTCTTGTTAAATTTAATACAAAAAAAAAAGACTGTTGTGCACTATGTCGGCCAAATCGAAGACATTAGTCTTACCATGGCTACAATAAAATTTATGAGGCTGAGTAAGATAAGAAACACCTTTTTTTTCCTGAAGTAGATGACATAGCTAGTGTCCTTTTAGACGACATCAAAACTAAATTGCCAGTACCAAAGACATGCAATAAAACCGAAGTGGTAGCTCTAAGTACACATTTGATAGTCCTTTACGGCCGAAACCAATAACCAATCTATCACATACTGGAGATAGATAAACAAATGAAACAACACAAAAATTATATAGGTTTTCTGTTGTTTCATTTGTTTTTCTATCTCCAGTATGTGATAGATCGGTTATTGGATTATACCCAATCTCAGATAAGTTAAGATACTGTTTAAGATGTTTTTTATTTGTTAACTTTTATTTCTGGTTTCTATTATTGATATAATAGTTTATTTGTTAACTAATCATTGAATTCCATTATGGATATAAAGTGATTTATAGGCCATGCCCAAGCCTCCCACAGGGTATGTCCAAGCCTCCCTATCATAGGGAGCATTGGACACTTTTGACTTATTTTATAAAATATCTCGTAATGTTGAAACTGATTGTAATTTTTAAGAAAGCTCTTTAATTATATCTAGTCAATTGTGTGGTGCAATAAGAATTGGCAATAAAAGTTGATTATTTATAAAATCAGATTTTTTATACAATAAATAGTGAGAAAGTGCCCATTCCTCCCCTACCTCCCCTATACATTAAACTAAAATTCAGGACAGATTGTCTCATGTCTCTCCACAATATTAGAGATAGCGCTTATACACACATCACTCTGTTTTGTAACCAGATTGGCTCGAGGACATCTGAACATTAGGATATCGTATACATTAAACTAAAATTCAGGACAGATTGTCTCACGTCTCTCCACGAAAGCAAGAAATAGCGCACAGGCACATACACTACGGTGCAAAACTGAACCGATGTCGGTGAAAAGGTAACAACTTTTATTTCTTTTGTTTTTAAACCTGTTGCGACGTGTTTACTTACTATACGCAGAAATATGCCGCACGTACTATCTTTCAAGCAAAATAGAAACGCGTTTGAACTTGTTTATTTCGTTGAGTGTGTGACTCAGTTATGCACCGCAACTTGACAAGGGAACGTATTAATTTTTTTGAACGATTAAATAAATCAATAATACGCAAATTCATACCGCGACCGCTCGTATATTTAATATACATACCTAAATATTTAATATAAATACAGTTTCAATCGGTTTTAAATATGAGACAGTTTTCAAGTTCACTGCGTAATAAAATAAAAGATGTTAATGAGTGGCGTGAATAGTACACGTCAAACGGTTGCGATATTAAAAGTGAGTCAAATTACGGTCCAAAGGATTAGAAAGACGTGCAAAAGTAATTTAAAAAAAAAATCTTGGTGGTCGGCCGAGGAAGTTGAGTACTAGGGACAGTCGCCGTATAATTAAAAATACATAGTTACTGGAGAAGCCTCGTCAACGTCTCATGCATCTAAACTACTTCAATATGACACTGGTAAGTCGATCAGTAAGTGGACATTGCAGCGTGAATTGCATCGAAATAAAAGAGCAATTGAGAAAAAAAAAAGCCTTCTTTAAGTAAAAAAAATATAAAAGCAAGATTACACTTTGTAAAAAAATATGAACACTGGTGAGAAGAGGATTGGAAGAAGGTTAATTTTTTCAGACGAAACAAAGATTAATCGATTTACAACTGATGGTCGCCAATGGAAATGGAAAAGGGAAGATGAGCCAGTAAGTCAAACAGATTTTATTCAGACTGTTAAACACGGGGGAGGTAATGTTATGCTTTGGGGGTGCATGTCAGCTTATGGAAAAGGTCCAGTTCACAGAATCATTGGAAAAATGAATAAAGCAATGTATCTAGGTATTTTGAAACACAAACTAATTGGCGCAGTGGAGAATATGCTTTATCCGATAAATAATGTAACCTTCCAGCAAGATAATGATCCCAAACATACCGCGAAAATAGTGAAGAACTGGCTTGTTTCTCAAAACTTTCAGCTATTACAGTGGCCGGCACAAAGTCCAGACTTAAATCCAATACAAAATTTGTGGTCACAATTAAAATATGATATCCTTAATAACTATGACTCACCACCGTCTTCTTTAAATGAATTGTGGAATAGAGTCCAAGAACAATGGGAAAAAATTTCACCAGATTATTGTGAAAAATTAGTGAACAGTATGAAACACAGATTGGCAGCGGTTAAGAAAGCTAAAGGCTTGTGGACAAAATCTATACTAATATTATAAAGCTGAAGAGTTTGTTTGTTTGTTTGAACGCGCCAATCTCAGGAACTACTAGTTCGAATTAAAAAAATCTTTTTGGGTTGAATAGACCATTTATCGAGAAAGGCTTTAGGCTATATATCATCACGCTTAAGCCAATAGGAGCGGAGCAGCGATAAATAATGTTTTAAAATCGGGGATTCCACGGGGACGAAGTCGCGGGCAGCAGCTAGTATTAGAATAAATTTTATCTGAATTGTTCATTTTGATGCAAAAGTGATTCAATGTTTATTTTTATTTTTATGTTATATGTTTTATAATATTTTGATCTAATACTTGATAATAAACACACTACATTAATTGGTCCTTTATATGATTTTCACCTTCGAAAATGCACATTCTATAAAGAGAAATAACAGTGTTGCCATGTATCGGTTCAGTTTTGCACTGTAGTGTATGCACATTCTATTTTTAGTGACCAGATTGGTCCAATTTTTATTTAATATATTCATGTTAACGTGTAATGAATCGTAAACGTTAATCACACGTTAACAAACAAGGCGCTCGCTGTTTGAATCGCTAGCCTAAAATTCAGGACAGATTGTCTCATGTCTCTCCACAAAGTTAGCTTTTTCTTTTTTTTTTCATGTGGGTAGGCTTGACAAGTAAACAATCTTTTATAGCTCCTTCTTAAATATTAATTTAAAATAATTAACTATTGTTATCACAAGTTTAAATGTTCTAAATAACTAATAAACCCACCTCTTCTTCATATTCTCCTTTCAAATTCACTGTACTACAACACTTGAACAACTTTTACTAAATCATGGACAGCAAGCTTGTACATAGTATGGAGGCACTTGAAAAGTTGCTTTGCTCCCGCATGGGTGAGTATGAAGACAAGTTGCAGAAAGCAACAGCTGGCACTGACACCACTCACTTGGACCTTGCTTCACTATCTAAGGATTTCACCAATTTCAAGTCCTTTGTGTGTAAAACACTTGGTCACCTCAAAACACAAATTGAGCTCTTGTCATTGAGTCTGGACAGTCATGAGACCGCAATGCGAAGAAAGGTCTTACTGATTCACGGTATCACTGAAAAGCCCGGTGAAAAGTTGAATGACTACATTGTGCGAATCATCACAAAACAATTGCTGATAGACGACTTTAAATTAGAATATTTGAATGTGTGTCACAGACTTGGAGCTCCTAAGGGTAAACCTAGACCTGTGTTGGTACGTTTTAACGAGTTGGAACATCGTCGGTTGGTGGGGATTCAAAAACAGCACTCAAAGGCAGTGGAATCACCATATCTGAGTTTCTGACCCAAGCACGGCATCAAGTATTTATGGCTGCCCGCAAGCACTTTAGCATCAACAGTTGCTGGTCTGCGGAGGGAAAGGTTGTTGTCATGACGCCTGACAAGTCTCGCCGGAAGATAGCGTCTATGGTTGAGCTTCAGAAGCTAATCGTGCTATTTCCAACTGTCTCCAATGCTGCTGCGTCTAACGATCCCGTGCCTGCTACATCAACCTCGTCAGCAGCCGCTACAGCTGCAGTGCCCAATGCTGCAACCCCTAAAACGAAAGGTGTGCGGAAGGGTCGTCGCTGAGTATGTTGTACAAACTTGATCATACTGCGCATGTTTTATGACGACCTTATTGTTCGGTGCAGGAACGGTATAAAATGTCCTATATAAGTATATCCTATGCCTGCGCCATTTATTCTTTCTGGCTCAATGTTCTTTCTTTCGTCTCGTAAGGACCATAGCTTGATGTTAAATAATTATGGTTCTGGTATCCTGGTACTTTGTAAGTCTTCAATCACAATTCCAGCCCCAGAAATGCTTCGACAATATGTTTATGGTCTGCTGGTACACGTGAATCCTTACTTCTCAAATTTTCAGCCCCTGAAACACTTCGACATTCTTCTTTCTGGTCTTCTAGTACTTTTAAATCTTTAGCGCATGCAATTTTAGCCCCGGAAACTATACAATTTTTAACAAATGAACGGCTAGACTGATCACGTCCCACGGAAACTATATAAGTATATCCTATGCCTGTGCCATTTATTCTTTCTGGCTCAGTGTTCTTTCTTTCGTCTCCTAAGGATCATAGCTTGATATTAAAAAATTATGGTTCTGGTATCCTGGTACTTTGTAAGTCTTCAATCACAATTCCAGCCCCAGAAATGCTTCGACATGTTTTAGGAACATACCTTTTTTTTTAGGAACATACCTACATTGTTTAAACAACAGTGAGTGCTTGTAATTTAATATGAACTTTATACAATAGCAATAAAGCTCAAATTGACTCTACGTTTTAGTTAGAAAACGTTTGTATGGGAAAAACAAACGGGCTGTTTTAAGGGTTTTTCCGGCAATTATTCGTATTTTTCTCACCGTAAAAACCATCCTTTAACTTCAACGAACATTTTAAAAAAAGAATTGGCCAAATTGGTCCAGGCGTTGTTGAGTTATGCGCTTACCAACACATTTTGCGATACATTTTTATATTATATTTTGCGATACATTTTTATATTATAGAAGATAGATTTAAACTTTATTGTTTTTCATTTTTTCTACTCAATACTTTTACACACAATGTCTACATCTCTTTTTACTCGACTCTCCTATCGCAGGTATGCTGGAAGAGATTTCTATAGAAATAAGCATTACCTTTGTACCTATTTTCTGTTTCCTTTTTCTTATATTTTTATTAAATGTGTGTACATAAATTGTTAAATAAAAAATAAATAAATAAAGTTAGGGACGGTGTATTGCCGCTTAGGATAACACTCATACCCGTTTTCGTGACCAGATTAGTTCGAGGACATCTGAACTTTAGGATACCGCGTACATGTTGCGGAATTTGTTCGAAAGAGTTACCGCGGCCCTGGAACGCAAAGGGCACAAGAAGGAGCACGGGTGGGTTTTAGTCAGTAAAAGTCTGACACTCCCTACCGCTCCACCCAGGGTGGTTATTGATATTTTTTTATGTTTTCCCTTTGGGTAAAAAAAAAAGGATACCGCGTACATAGATTAGAATAACACGCATACCGGTTTTCGTGACCAGATTGGCTCGATCTGAACTTTAGGATACACATACATTTAACTAAAAAGAACAGATTGTCTAAGAGCGCACACCCTTCGGTCCACACACATTTTTTTTTTCTGTGATCGGATTGGCTCGAGGACATCTAAATTTTAATTTAACCTATTACAGACGATACACCCTCTTACATCAATACGTAACAGTGAAGTGGTAAAGTGGTAACACGGAATTTCGATCCTTGCTTTGCATTCAGAAATCTAAGGCGTAGATACACTTGACAACGGCGGCCGGATCAGAAACGTATCTTACATAATACAATCTAGCGTGCAAACTGTGTGTGATTTCACTTTTGTGGACTGTTCCGTTGACGGTAACCGTACCCGGTGGTTGCTACATAGATGTAAATTACCTTGCAGTGGTTCGATTTAGGGTAGGCCAGAGAAAATGTCCAAAACCCCAAAATAAAAAAAAAAAACATTTAAAAATATAAAAAATAGTAGCCCACCGGTATCGGGAACAGGGTCCCAGCTACCGGTGGTCAGGGCTCCCGAGAGAGAAACCTCCTAACTATGCGGGCCATGTCAAGAAGCACTGCTTTCTGGATCAACCCTTGATCCAGGTGCCCAACGAGAGCCTCTTAAGATGTTGGTCGAGGCTCTTGGCAATTATGCCATTGGCCGTCACGACTATCGGCACAATGACTGTGTTCACATCCCACATGTCGAGAACCTCGCGAGCCAAGTCAAGATACTTCGATTGTTTATCATTCTCAGCCTTCACGAGGTTCTCGGCATGTATATCAACAATCATTGCGCGACGCTCTAGTCGGTCTATCACCACTATGTCAGGCTTATTGGCAGCAATAGTCAGTGATGATAGACAGATCCCAATACAATGTGCAATTGCCATTTTCGAGAACTGGGTCGGGCACATACCTATAGTACCGTACTTCCGATTCCACAAGATTGTATTTAAGGGCAAGTTGCTGATGGATAATCCTGGCTACAAGGTTGTGCCTGTGCAAATAGTCTCCGTTAGCCAGACTAGAAAAACCGGAAATAATGTGGCGGATGGATTCCCCCGGCCGGTGACATGCCCGACATATGTCAATCGTACCGTCCTTCACAATGTATTTCCAGTAGTTGTTCGTCATCATAACTTCCGTCTGTAATCGCACAGATAAAACCTTCGGTTTCCTCAAAAAGGTCAACAAAACGCAGCCAGTTCACGGACGCAAGAAAGTCTACATCGGGCCCATGTAGGACCCGATAAAAGCGCCCGTGAAGCTCCTTGCTCTGCCATACCTCCCTGCGATCATTAGTATCTAATACCACAGGTTTGCGCGAGTTCTCGCTAGCCAAGGAGAGCGGGGTGAGGCCCTTGTCCACAGCGACCACACCCCAATGCATACCCACGTCGGCTTTTAGGAAGTATTCCCTAATGCTGCATATCTCGCGATTGTGCAGGGTCTTAGCATTTAAGAAGCCACGACCCCCGCACTTCCGCGGGATATACAGCCTCATCACCGATGATCGTGGGTGATGCATCCGATTTGTGGTCAGCAGTGAATGGACCCTCCTATCCAGGGCGTCCAGTTCTGTCTGAGTCCATTTGAGTATGCCGAAAGAGTACATCAATACCGGCATGACCCAACCGTTAAAGGCGCGCACCTTGTTTCCGCCTGATAAAAGACTATTTAGTACTTTGTTCAGGCGGCCAAAGAAGCGCTCCTTCAACGATTGTTTCACGTCAGTAGCATTGATGCCCAATGCTTCCGACATACCCAAATACTTGTATGTTTCGGTTGAGCAAAGGGATCTAAGGTGTATGGAATCCGAGAGTTGGGTTCCCACGGATTCCATAATCTCACCTCGCTTCACATGCATGACTGCACATTTGTCCACACCAAATTCCATCCTGATGGCGCTACTGAAAGTTTCTGTTACCTTCAGTAGCTTCATCAGTTGCAATTTGTTGGGGGCAAAGAGTTTCAAGTCATCCATGTATAGGACGTGAGATATGATCTGACCACCTTTTCTCAACCGGTAGCCTTGGCCCGAACCCTCCAGCAGTATACTAAGAGGGTTGAGGGCCAAACAAAACCACAGTGGACTCAGACTGTCACCCTGAAATATGCCACGCTCGATCCTTATCGGTTCACTGTTCTCCTGGATATGTCGACATCCTGGATAGCGAAGGACCGTCCTCCACTGCCCCATACACGACATCAGGAAGGTGCGTAGAGCTGCATTGACTTTATACAACTCCAGCACCCTCATGAGCCATGTATGTGGCACTGCGTCATAGGCCTTCTTATAGTCTATTATTATTATTATTATTCAGGGTTGAAATGTGGTGTTATTTTTTTTTAATAGGCTATTTAAAAAAGAAAACAAAAAAAACTCATTTCATTAAAAATCAACGCTGAATAATGTGGTTATTTTTTAAAATTTATTTGGACATTTTCTCTGGCCTACCCTAACTCGAACCACTGCACGCCACTGCCTTTATGTATGAGTCTGCTTTTTAGTTTGAATCGGCAAAGTTCAATTATTTTTCAGTTCTCATGAACAAATTGCAATTTAGCAAAATTGATATGAAATCAATTCAGTTCAACATGACGTAAACGTCATATTTTTTAATACAACTGTAAGACATATACTTTGATTTTAAAATTAAAATGACCTATTTTTATGCTAACATAATATTAATTGCGAATATAAACGAATTAATTTCAATCAATCAATTTTATTCGCTCCAGAATCTTCAAAGTGACAAGTAGTACTAGCGGTGCGTTTAAATCCACTTTCTAACATGCAAGTAAGAATAAGAATAAGAATAAAGTTTATTTGTTCATTGTTACATTAATAACCTTACGACTAAAACATAATTAAATTATCAGTAACTATATATTAGTATCTTGTGGACGTTGGGCCCCAAACTAGGTAGAACCTGTATCTTGGGGTCCTGAGTTGTGATTCCATTAAAAATATAAGTAACAATAATTGCGTAGACATGTCTTGAGTCGGATAATTAATGAGTAGGTAGGTTGTTGTAAACAATGGTACATAAAAAAGATTTAAAATAAGTAAGAAAATATAATAAAAACAAACAAATTAATTTACAAATTAAAAGATGTGTGTATTTTTCGTGAATTACATAAGTGTTCTATGTTTGGTATTTGAGATATTTATTTGAATTTGTGTGTGTGTTTTTTTTTTTAATCGCTTGACTGATATGAATCTAAATTATAATTTCCTCTGTCTGTTCGTATGATAGAAGGGTAAGATATTGAATTAAAGTTTTTTTACAGGAAAAGCTCTTCATGTCTTTGATATTGCAGTTTTTGTTGATTTTGTTGTAAATATTAAAATGAGAGTAGGAGGGGCATCGCCTTGCTAGAAGACTATCTGCTTTGGGAAGAGGAATGTGGGGGATGCGTTTAGATATTATTTGATCATAATCGGGTCTACTTCTTAGGATTTTATGTGCATTTAGTGTAGCGTGTAGTATAAATAGTTGTCTTACCCTTAAGACGGTAAACTCGCTGTGAATTAAGTCTGTTGGGTAGCGGAACGGCTTTCTTAGGGTTACTTTAATAACAGCTCTTTGAGCTCTTTCAATTTCTATTAACGTGCTTTTCCCAGCCGCACCCCAGACGGAGATACAGTACTGAATCAGGGACTGACAGAGTGCGAGATAAATTGTTCGCAGTATTGCAGTGGGAGTAGAGTGACGTAGTTTTTTCATCACATATATTAATTTTCTGATGCGACTAGAGAGCAGATGTACATGTGGTTTGAATGAAAGGTTTTCATCTAGTGTAATGCCTAAGTATTTGATTGTAGGAGTGCGATCAATGATTGTGCAGGTACAGTTTGCAGGAGCACGGGCCTTGTTACTGCTACATGTGTGGTATTTGAGTATAAGATGATGTGGTGGTCTTGAAGCTACGTAAGTACTTCTCAATTTTAAATTTGGTGTCATAATGCTCAGCAGCGGATCTGGTTTTTGCCTGACGGCTGTTGTAACTATCATGTTCTATATGTCCATCATGACTGTTACTCAGCTACGGACCTGGTTTTTGCCTGCCGGCTGGTGTATCAGTAGTCCTAATTCATTTTTCTGAATTTACTAATGTATTTGTCCAATCGCTACCCAGCTACGGACCTGGTTTCTGCCTGCCGGCTGGTGTATCGGTAGCCTTAATTAAGTCATAGTTATCAGTTAAAAAATTAATCTTTATGTGTTTCATTTCAGGTTCGATTCCGATTCAGAATTCCAGACACGGTCCGCAGCTGTAGCCGAGGTAGCGAAGCCGCAACCAAAGAAGATGTCGAAGCGCAAAGCTTCCGAGGGCACCACACCATCAGAACCGGAGTCAAGGTAATTTTTGTGTTACTGCTTTGACCTTTAGGTGCTTGTTGTGAATGTTATGTCAATTAAAATGTTTTACACAGATAAACATTGGTTACTGGATTTAGAACTGTAACGCAGAGAGCACTGAAATCAATTTCCAATTATGTTCCTCGCAGGAATGTTTACAATTAGTTCATGAGGTACTGAAATTATTATAAAATAACATTATGCTTTCTATCCCCGTAGGGTTTGGCAGAGGAGTAATACACTGTCAATCCATCGATTAAAAATAAATGTAATGTATTGTGCTGTGTGACATTTGTTTACAGTAAAAGACACAGCTCTGACATCTTTGGCTTAGAGGACTATGTTCCATCGAAGACCTCAGTTGGGGACTTCAGTTCGACCCTCATCAGCCGTGTCGCCAATGGTAAAGTGCGACAAAACGGCGGACGTGACCGGGGACTTCTATGTAGAGGTAAAAGTTTACAACGAAGCTGAAGTTGCCTCCACCCCTAAACAGGAGCGATGGAAGAAAGCCTCTGTGGCTCTAAAAGTGCAGCTGAACCGCAACACGCCGCAGTGGAACGGACTACTAGTTTTTATGAGACGGACTCATGACTTGTTTGATCATTCTGAGCCCGTCTTTTATAGTGAATATATAAATATAAAATAAATATTTAAGTAGTTGGGGCACCAGGTGTTATTGTATTTCTGCGATCATACATCATAATCGTAAAAATAATATGTTGCAATATCTAGCAGTAATTTTAAAACTATTTTAATCTAAAATGCTTTCTGTACTGTTTGTAACACATCTGTTGAGCGCAGTCACTGGACAGGTCACCTATATAGTGCTAATCATAAACACAAAACTATTTTGCATTTCGTAATCGTATAGCTTTCATACAAAGAACATACTTGTTTAAAAATTAATTTCGAATATTTTGCTTAGTTTTTAATGTTTAAAAATGATTCTCAGGAAATGGAATTATTTGTCACAAAAAACTTTTCTCTGCATCAGAATTATGAATTTGATTCATTATTAACTCAAGTAAAACATTTTATCAAAGTAAAGATAGAAGAATTTCAGGACCGAGACACTGGATGGACATTCTTGAGCAGTTCTCATTTGGAAGTCACATGACTTCCAAATGAGAACTATCAACAAATATCAACCGTTGCACGATTCAGGCTTTATCGAATTGCCTTCTGCAATAAAATCGAAAAGAGCATGTGTTAATATCCACAATAATGACGACTATTATTTTTTGTGGTTTGTTGCTACTGCTTTATATCCAGCTAAGAGTATCTTCTTAGCCTGATTTTCGTGACTTATTAAATATAAAGGGCATGTCATTTCCAGTGAATTTCTCAGATATTGCGCAGTTCGAAGTGAATAACCCCGAAATTGGCATTAACATTTATGTTTTAAAAAATAACACCGTCATAGGACCGCTTTGCAAACCAAAAGCCTTGAACGGAAAGGTTTCATTTACTATATTTAGAAAGAGATAATTTATCACATTACTGTCTAATTAAATACTTGCCGCGACTTGTTAAAAATCAAATAACAAAACACCATAGTAAACTATATTTTTGTGACGCTTGTTTAATGTTTTTTTTTATTCATACGATGATCTTAGTTCACATAGTTGTGGAGGTGTTGCCACCGAACCACCTCCAAGGGGTTCTTTCATACAGTTTAAAAATTATAATAGAAAACAAATTGTACCATTTGTTATATACGCAGATTTTGAAACAATGCTAGAACAATATGAATCTTGTGACCCTGACCACACTAATCCGACAGCGACATGTGCCTGTAAATTTCGCTTATCATAATTATTACGTGTACGCTAGACGAAAGCCACAATCGTTACGTTTCTTATCGCGGTTCGTATTGTGAATCAAATTTTGTGAAGTCTATCTATAAAGATGCACAAAAAAATTACGATATTTTAAAAAATAATGTTCCTATGACTTATTCAAAAGATATGTGCTCACGACTTTGAAAACGCGATGATATGTCATATTTGTGAGCACTTCTTTTTCGGCGATAGGGTTCACGATCATTGTCACTTGACAGGGTAAATATCGCGGCGCAGCTCATAGTTATTGTAACATACAATACAAACTACCAACATTTTTGCCAGTATTTTATCATAATTTGTCTAGATACGATTGCCACCTTTTCACAAAAGAATTAGGTGAAGCTCCTGGATCTATAAAAGTGATACCTAAAACAAAAGAAAGCTATATTTCATTCACTAAGTTTATTCCGATTTCTACCGGGGAAAGCATCCAGGTTCGGTTTGTAGATTCTTACTAAGTTTTTGAGAACTCGTTTAGAAAAGTTGGTTAGTACAATGAAAAAACAAGACTTTAAACAATTACGATTTTATTTCCCTGCTAAAAAACAATTTAATCTACTCACCCATAAAGCAGTGTATCCATACTATTATATGGGGCATTTCACGTGAAGCGGACAACAAAAATAAAATGAGGTTGTGGATTTTGTTTATATTTCGGTCAGTTGTACTTCTAGTAGACATGGATGTGTACACACATTTTTTTTTTCGTGTGTTTTCTTATTGCTGAGTTATGAGCTTTTAAAAATTGACTAAGAATAAAGTCATGAATTTTTGAATGCTTATTAACAGTATCAATTTATTTGTATGATAAACTAAAAACTATTGGTTCTTATAGTCAAAAGGTTGACGTTTTTAATTTTTTTGACTAATTCGAAATTTGATTTTTTTTACGTATAGTAAACCGGAAGTGAACATTTCGAATCGATATTTGAGTAACTTCGACACGTTATTTTTTTTATTATTGTTGTTGTTTCAATCTCAATTAACAAAACCGCTCTTAGTTTGAAACCATTGGCGATCAAGTTTCATTTTTTTTTTTGTGAATAATTGAAGAAATCCTTTATTTTTATATTTTTGCATGTTAGAATTAAGGAATAAAATATCAATAACGTAGTATATTAGCAAGTTGGCGCATAAGCCCGAATGCTTAGAAAGTGCTCATACCGATGTGTATGTACTCTATATGCTCTAAGTCTACAACTATTGAAGATCACGCTTTAATTTTTTTGGTGAATAATAATGACATTTAAAGCTTTAATTCAATGTTAAAAAATTGAAAAAATAACGTGTCGAAGTTACTCAAATATCGATTCGAAATGTTCACTTCCGGTTTCCGGCAAAATACAGGACACTAACTTTATGCTAAATTAAATTTAAAGTCCAAATAATTACGTTTTGCTCACAAAATAAATCAACAAACTGAGGTTAAAACGGCTTTTTTTTGGAAAAATGTACCATTTTTTGCAATATCATTTTTATTTAGACATGAGCGCATCTTATTAGCAGTTTAATTTTTATGTGTATATATTTGTTAACGTCTAAAGAACAACATATAAAAAAGTCATCACGCTAAAACAATGCGCTCATAGTAAAATAAAACTTTTTTAAACTTGAGCAGTCGTATTGAAAAATATTAAGTACTGCTATCTTCATTTTACTTTGACTCCCCACTCTTCATTTAAATCGTGCGTTATACGAATACTGTGTTTATAACAATGTCAAAACTCTAGTGTAAGTAAGTTAAAAACAATAAAGAAAGTATTGCTTTTTTTTAAATTCAGACCATTCTAAAAATCATTCGTTATCGGTCGATCTACGGCGCACTTTTTTGTTAGTGAACATTGAAAACAGTTCGTTATTGCATTTTATTATTAATTGAATATTAGTAAATATTGTATATTATAGATTACAATGCCTAAAAGCTGGTTATGTGACTCATGTTGTTCATCTATAATTAGAAAAAATAAATTGAGATCTAAAAAAGATGAGTATGTGCAATAACTGAAGAAAACAAATGATAACTTATTTAAGATCTGACTGTAAGGTATGTCCTAAATGTTTTACCAAGGCTTATAACCACTGTCATCATACATACAGTGATTCTATTTACATATGTCTTCATACAGCTGTACTCCTGATCGATGAGAGGTACACAATTTAAAGAATCGGACGGAAAGCCTAAACCTGGAAAACATGCTACAAGTCCACGAAAGATAAAAATTGGTATCGCAATCGCGAATTTTTAACAGACTTTCCCCGCCTTACTACTGAAGAATTACGCTTTATAACTTTAGGTGTTTACCAATTAAAACAAGCCAAATCATGTACTAAGGAACATCTGGATATCCAAAGACTTTACACGATTGCCGTTCATCGTGAAAATAATAGTATTATATTAAATTAGAGATTGCATCGCTGCTTACCATCAGGTGGGATCGCAGTCAAGCACTAGTTTATATGAAGTAAAAAAAAAAAAAAAAAAAAAAAATAGCAGAATAGATATATTTTTTAAAATATTTTGTTTCATTTTTCTTCTGGGTTTAATTTAATATACATAAGTAAAATTCAAAACATCTTATATCGTTGCATACTTATTTGAATAGTTTTCTAAAAAAATAATAAAAGATATTTCTGGGAAATCAATTGTATTTTCTTTACGTATAAGGCTCATGCTATTCAAAACACATAGTTTTTTAAATTTTCTAAATTTTCTCCCCCTTTGTATGATAAATATTACTATGATATTCATTCCGTTAAAGGTGAGGCATAAATATTGGATTAGGTATTTTGATTAGGTATTTTTCAACGCGAGTCCGTACCTAATCCAAAGCGTCGAGGATTAGGTATGGCACAAAATATTCGTACACAGTCTTTACAGAAGATACCTCAGAAAAATGTGGGGTTAAGTTTCAAGTTTAATTTCCATTGGACCTACCAATCTCAATACAAACAAAAAGTTAATCAAGATGATTACATACGCCATTTGTGTACTACTACACAAGACAGTCCTAAGCCTTTGAGAATGTCTAATAGACGACATTTTAAGATTCTGCGCTGCACCATCATTAACATATTGTGTAGCCGCAATCTTTAAATATGAAGGGTAATTTTGATTACTCTAAATTCACTATAACTTTTAGTATTTTAGAAGTATTTTATTATGGGCAAACGGTTTTGCCCAAAAAAACGAAATATAATCCACCGTTCCACAATATATCAGAAACGGAACGTCCATACTCCATACCGAATATTTCTTACCCAATCCAAATACGATACATACTATCGTAGCAGGCCAGCGGATGTAATGAATAAATATTCGGATTAGGTAAATGGATTAGGTATTTTTAAATACAAGGATTAGGTGGATTAGGTATCGTTTCTACCTAATCCGACCCATGTCTACATTATTACGTACATTTAAAAAAATGTTTATACAGCACGGTTTAGTATTGAGATCCATCGCACCATTATATTTATGGAAAGTAGTTTTTTAAAGCAATATATTGATATTAACACCCAGTTACGCCAAAAAGCAGACTTTTTCAAATTATTTATTGAACAATAGAATTTTTGGAAAGACCCTAAATACGTGTGTGGGGCGTGTCGGGAAACTTTTAGAATAAAGTCCGTTTCATATAATAAGAAAAGTTTAATTAATGTTCACAAAATATCTGAGATTTCTTAAAATTATGAAAATTAAAAGTAAAATATAACTTGGTTAAACTATACGCGATGTGCGCGAGTGTCTGTTCCCACCGATGTTAGGTTGGAAAAAGCGCCGGGACTAGTCGTTACCGTGGGAAGCGTTACTTATGGAATTTGATGCTTCGCGCTTGTTTGCAAGTGTGCTGAGCTAGCATCTTGGCATCGTAACACCTCCCCTGCCAGATGAGCAACTATTTGGTGACTTTGACGCCAAAAGTTGCGGCTCTTCTTTCATCTTCCGTTAATTCGGTGTTAGTCTGTGTGGTAATGTTAATTCTCCCAGCTCGACGGCGACGAATGACATAGATGATGCTTAGTGCACATGTACCAAATAATATAAGTATGTAGAATAGAATTGTCGTATGATAGATTCCGATAGTGTCCAGTGTTTCGACTTTAATTTCATCTTGTGAACTGATTTGGTTCTGTATTTTCCGAAGGCTGGTTAAATCCGTAGTTTTCAGGGTGAAGCTCCGTGTCTTTACAAGTGTTTTAAAGTGTGGAAGAGCCATGAGTTCTAATGGTTTTCAGACTAATTTATTTTCTAGGTTTATTATATTAAGTTCGGGAGTTTGAATCTTGCAGCCTTGAGGGACGCTGACCAAAAAACTGCCTTGTAACATTACAAATCTCTCTTTACCGCAGGATAGTTGAACCTTCGTACTATTGGGGAAAGTAATTATGTAATGATAGCTATCCAACTCAATCAGGGCCTCCTTAGTCAGAGAGATAGGCGTGGATTTGCACGTTCCATCTATCTCCTGAGATTGTATAAGTTTTTGAATACAGTCTGACCTTGATGAGATCCGGTGGACGATCTTCTGCTCGCATATGTGCCAGGAATTGACCTTCGGGCATTCAGCCTCCATATACACATATCCCTGAGAATTGGACGCTATATAAGGTGCAGGTGGTACTATAATTAGGCTGTCCTTATTTGGAACGGGGCATAATTCATATAACTGGTAGTCTGTGCTAAACGTGATGGGAAACTTTAGGACTATTACAACAGTCGACTCTGTAAAGTATGAAGCTAGGCTAAGAATTTCATAATAATCTCTGATGTCTATGTCAATTATTTGATCAGATCTATAGGTGCGTTTTAATTGGCTTATGATATTTCTTAAATCTTTAATAGAAAGTACGGAATGATGAACTGATTTATTTTTACTAAAAGCCAATATGTTCTCTATTTTGTAAATTTCGTCAAAAGTTCTTGAACATTTTCGCTTAATATTGCAAAAAGTTGTACAAGATGAGCGTAGTGCATAATTCGCTCATTATCATTAGTCATATTTATGACAAAAGTAAGAGCTCTTTCCAATTTAACCTGATTTAATGAAATATTTCGGATAATTTGATTCTGCTGTATCGTCATCTCTTTGTACAAAGTAATATGCTTGTTCAATGATTGCGCCAAAATTTTATCATTTTTATTTAAGGTTCGTAATGCACTTTCAAATTTCAGGGCATCTTCGTTGTCCAAATTACCGGAAATACTTTTGATAAGTGTGCCTAAAGGATTGATCAGACCTCTTTTAGTTCTAGATGGCTTAAAGGTATCTAATTGCATAATAACTTTATCTAACTTCGCATATAGGTGCCTAGTTTGATACTTAAAGAGGGAGCTGTCTGTATGGGATAGTTTATAAGTAGTATCTGTAAGTTGGGATTTTATAGCGTTCACATGTAACTCGATTTCTTGAAGGTTTATGTCTTGTAAAAATAAATGAAAATGGGATACAATTTTGGTAGCACCCAGATTAAAGGGTAGTATACCCGGTCCATTATCTAGCCTATCGAGGTGTATTTCTTGAGCACCAACTAAGAAAATTGGCAGCAGTAATAGGTACCTGAAACAATGATACGAAAACTGTCATTTTTTCGGTGGTCTTTTCAACCGTGATTTGGCTACCGGGTCACGACTTATTGCGGTGTAAATATGTATAGGTAAATTTTTAACGACTTTGTCCTGAGTAAAACGAGGTGCTAATTTCTGCCTACTTGCCATTGGGTTACGTACGTGAACTATTTGATTTGGTTCACAGTCCAAAACTGATTCCCTATCGACATTACGTCGAGTCATTATATCTTCGCGACTGGATAATGCAGTATCATGAATAATTTTATAAACTGTTTCCATTTGATCACGATGTTCCTGTATATAAGTTTGAAGATATCGGTCCGTCATATTTAAACTAATAGGATTTCGAGGGTCGAAGTGACCAGAAATAACATCAAATGGCCTACACTTTGTTAAACTATGGATGGAATTATTATAAGCAATTAATGCGTACGGTATAAGATTTCGACTGAGTTCATTTTTGTGCTGAATTTTTAGTAACCGTAGGTGTTCCAAAAGCGTATTGTGGAAACCTTCTGTAGCGAATGGACTGTATAATTGAAAACTCTCGTACGATAGCTTAATTATGGTGATTTATTTACAAACTTATTACACACATAAGTAGTGACACTCTGACCCGCTACTTTCGGCGACTACTGCGACTACTACGTGACTACTACGACGTATCGCCATGGTCGGGTCCTTTTATATGCTCCGATCCGCGGGGGTGTGAAGCGTTCATGTCCTTTTTTGGTCAACCAATGGCGATGCGCGACGTGACCGAGCCGCGGAAACAGGTTCATTCCTGTCAGACTCGCGGCTTGTCCTTTTTTGGTCGACCAATGGCGATGCGCGACGTGACCGAGCCGCGGAAACAGGTTCATTCCTGTCGGACTCGCGGCTCCGTCGCCCTACTAACTACGTAGACAGGTTTATACAGGTTTTCGTCTATAAAAATATATTGAGTACGAAAAAGGTAGCGGCGGCGCCGCTATACTTTGAGGCCGTCGTGCACACTTCTCCCGCCGTCGCCATCAGGCGACTCCGTGGGGAGCACGACGATGCGCTTCGTTGGTCTTCGGAGTACGAGTCCTCTGGTCATGACATCTACAACTCGTATCTCTCCATCTGCGCCTGGCAACACTTGCGTCACCCTTCCCTTAGGCCAGGTGTTGCGTGGGAGGTTAGGGTCGCATATCACTACGACGTCTCCAACTTTGGGTGGGGTGCCGCTGCCGTAGGGCTCCCGCCGGTTTTGAAGGAGCGGCAGGTACTCACGTATCCATCTTCGCCAAAAGACGTCTGCGAGTGCCTGGGCGCGCCGCCATTGGTGCCGTGCTGTGACGTCCGCTGCGGTGAAATTACCCGGTGAGGGTACATGTGGGTTAGGGCCAATCAAAATATGGTTAGGCGTGAGGGCTTCGGGCTCATCTGGTGACACGTTGACATGCGTGAGTGGCCTGGAGTTCACCGTATTTTCCACTTCCACGAGTAGTGTGGCCAGGGTCTCGTCGGACGGGTGGACTTCCTTCAGTGTGACGTACAGTGCTTCTTTGACGGCCCTTACCATTCTTTCCCACGCTCCTCCCAAAAACGGCGACGCGGGAGGTATGTACTTCCAGCTTATGGACCGCGCATTGGACTCACTACCTAAAGCGCTTAAGGCGCTTTCACCTAGCTCCCTATCCGCCACTTTGAAGCAGGTAGCGTTGTCGCTCCATATCTCTTTGGGACAACCTCTCCTACCTATAAATCGCCTAAGAGCGGCGATAGCGGAGTCTGCGCTGAGCGAGCTAGCTATTTCTATGTGTATGGCTCGACACGTTAAGCAGGTAAATAAGGCTCCGTATCTTTTTTCTTTATGCCTACCTACAGATACAGATATGGGGCCAAAATAATCTAGTCCAGTGAAAGTGAAAGGACGTGCATGATGAGATAAACGGGGGTACGGTAGGTTTCCCGTAGACGGTTTAGCCGGCTTTGCCTTTTTTATTTTACAATATAAACAGCCCTTTATAACATTTTTTACAGACGGACGTAGTTTTGTAATCCAAAGACGCTGTCTTATCTCATTTACTGTTATCTCGGTCCCGCCATGATGTAAAGTTTCATGTATATACGCTATGTATAGCTTCGTATACCTATGCTTACCCTCGAGTATAATAGGGTTTTTTATTTCCTCATTGACGTCTTGTACCGCTGTGATTCTCCCGCGCAAACGTAGAACACCTGCGCTGTCTAGGTATGTACTTAATACCGATATCGCACTGTCGCCGGGAGCCGCCGCCGCTTTGTTATTCTTTATGGCGGCAATTTCTTTTGAGAAGCTTTCGGCTTGCGCGCCCTTGACCCATTGTTCTTCGGCGCGTTGTATATAAGTAGCAGGTATTGGTATATAATTAACAGTTTTATTTTTTGTCATATTTTGCGTAACTTTTTTAACAGTTTTATTTTTGTGTGTTCTTTTCCATGTTGGATCTTTTGATGTCTTTTTCTTAGTACACTTATATTCGACAGTATGTTGACTTGGTCTACACAGGTCAATGAACTGAAGAACTCTTGCGGTTGTCCTTATCAGTCGTGTCCATTTGGAAAAACGAGTAATATTTGGGAGATGATCGTTCACTTTCGTATTGTTGATTACATGACATTTGACGCGTTCTTCGCCCGTGTCCATGGGGGCATTGACCTTTTTATTCTGTGGCCATTCATCTCTACCTTTTCTAAGGAACTCGGGGCCGCGAAACCACCTGTGTTCCGAATTAAAATGTTCTGGTGTGCTGCGTGACGCGTCGTCTGCTACATTATCCTTCGAGGGTAACCACCTCCATTCATTTTTCTTGGTGAGTTCCTCTTCGCTGGAAGAACTCTGAAGGTAATCATCCATATAATGATTATTTATTATTGCTGACGCGGCGGCTGGGTATTTATCAGCAAAGTCTCTAGCGTTGCGATTCTTTATGTACAGCGCCGTACATGGGGATGACGTCGCGCCAAATATAACAGACGTCATGCGATATTCACCTGGCGGTCCACTTCGTTGATCGCCTCGCCATAAAAATCTCAACGCATCGCGATCTTCTTCCCTTATCTTTATCCTCATGAACATCTCTTTGATGTCGGCTGACACAGCTATTTTATTTTGACGGAAACGCATTAAAATACCGGGCAACGATTGTAATAAGTCGGGTCCCGATAGGAGTAGGTCGTTTAGGCACAGACCCGCTGTCTTAGCTGCTGCATCGTGCACGAGTCGTGGCGGCTTATGTGGCTTGGCTGGGTTGACCACTGGGAAATGAGGTAAGTACCAGGTTTTATTTGGCGTATATGTGTCGGGTGCCTTTTCTGCATAGCCTGAGTTAAATAAATTGTCGAGGCGTTGCAAGTACTGGGTCTTGAGGTTTTCGTCCTTATCTAGGCGCCGTTCTAAATTTTCTAGCCGTTTTAGGGCACCTAAGTAATTGTTTGGTATTTTAGGTTCCTCTTGTTTCCACAATAGTCCGGTCTCGAAGCTGCCATCGGGTAATCGTCGACTCTTCTGTTCTAGGATGTCTAAGGCTCGCTGTTGCGGGTCATCTCTAGGTATCCTAAGTTCTATACCTAGTGATTCTAGTTTGAAAAAGTTTCTCATGGTTTCTTCTATTGGTTCCAGATTTTCTTCAATTTTAATGTGGCCGCAAAATGTAGCTATGACTTTATTTACGGAATACTGACACCCATGTAGTACCCAACCGAGTTTTGTGTACGATGCTACTGGTTGATCACGCGCACCTGTCCGTGTTTCTGTGGCTACTAATAAATGCCAGTTATCTTGGCCTATCAAGATCATTGGTCGCGCGTGTTCATAAACAAGAGTACTACTTATGTCGTCTAAATGCCTACAATTATTTATGTCCTGGGTTTGTACAGTTTGCGCCATAATTTCAAGCCTGGTCACGGTGCGCGCAGCTTCTATCTTCTGTGGGTCGCTATGGTGCTTACCTTGAATGTGGAGGCTCACTGTTCGGCTTTGCTCATGCTTGACTTCCGTGCCTATGCCTTGTATCCACATAGGACTCGCTGGCCCATCTGCACCTAAGATATCTGCTAGTGACGCGTCTAACAAGGTGACTGTACTCCCGTCGTCTAACAAGGCATATGTGTCGACACTCGTATGTGGTCCGCTCAATGTGACAGGTACTATCTTTAAATACGCGCGGCGATTCTGAGGCGAAGTCGTCGATACATTTTCCCGCGCCGACGTAACGGTTTCGTGTGTGATAACAGGTGTCGGCGCCGGCGTCGCTGCGTTGTGTGAGTGTGACGTCTCAACTTTACGCTCTTTGTGCAACAGTTTGTGATGTTTCATGTTGCATTCCTTTACGTCACAAATAGGCGCTTTACACATAAACCTTCTATGTTTGTTTCGTAGGCATCTAAAGCACATGTTAGAATTTTTTGCTATATCCCATCGAGTATCTATGTCTAGCTGTTTATATTTACTGCAATCTGGTAATTTGTGGCCGTGTTGCTTGCATGCCGGGCATTGGTCATTCGCTGTTTCCTTATTCACGTTGAACGTGCGCTCGACTCTGCGCCGTTGTCGTACACCACTGGAGTCGTCGTATCCACGTTCTGGCTGAGCGTACGCGCCACACTTGTCTGCCTCTTCATTCATGAACATAGACAAGAGCTTTAATACGGGAATATCTTCGGTTTTTTTATTAGCCGCGTAATCATAAAATTTGTTTTTTAATATTGGCGTTAACTTCTCAACGATACAATGCGACATTTCAGGGCTATGTAAATACTGATTTCTTTTTAGTGCTTCTACCGTACCCACCGTGTTTGCAATACGGCTAGCAAAAATACAAATATCCCTAGGGTTATCATTTAATTTAGGTAATGATTTTACATTATCTAACTCGGTCATAATCAAGGCCTCGGGCCTACCGAAACGTCTTTCTAGTGCGTCTACAATGACCTGAGGGTCAGATTGACTGAACAAAAGACAACCTACAGCTTCCTTTGCGGCGCCTCTGAGGCTCATCCTAATTCTAGCGATATTTTCTACATAGGAAAAATACGTGTGTGAGTCACAATACGCGGCCTTATAAGCTATCCACTCACCGGGTTTTCCGTCGAAGATCGGTAACTGCTGGACGTACTTCGGGGGCTCTCTCGAACTGCGCGCGACCTGCGCTAGGGCCGCGGCGAGTGTCCCTACGTCTATCACTTTATCACTCACATTACCGTGTAACACTTCACTCGCGATATTGCCCTTTGTTTTCGCACACACACTTTCTCCGTAGCCGTCATTGTCTTCATCTCGCAGCGGTTGAGCGCCTGTCACGGCGCCGGTGTCCTTCGCTGCGCCTCCGCCGTTCTTCTCGATGCTGACGTCGTGTGGCGGCCGAGTCTCACCTCCGGGTGGCGGCGCTGGTCGCGCGAGCCACGTTCCAATCCTTACGGAGGCGAGGTCGTCTTCCAAGTATTCGTCTTCACTCGACTCAGCTTCGGTTCTGATGCGCTGCAGCTGTATTTCTTGCAGTTCTCTCTCTGCTTTCGCTTGCTTGACCATCATTTCAGCGAGCCGTTCTCTGGCCTCCAGCTCTGCGAAGCGCTTCTTTTTCGAAGATGTAGAACGGTGTGACCTGGTATCGCCGGGCTTAAGCGTACCATGTGTTCGCGTGGCGTCGGTGTTGGTAGTCGTCGTAGATCCGCTGCCTGTGTTTGTCACGCCGACCGAGCTCGATTCTGGTGCCGAGCTGCTGGCACCCGGTCCGGCGGTCACTGAAGGGTCTTGTCGGGTCTGTCCTCTTCTTGAGTCGCCACTACGGCTGCGTGTTAACACCATCTTCAACTTGCTGGATCTTAACGATTCGGCTTCGAAGGACCAGAATGTGTAGCGAATGGACTGTATAATTGAAAACTCTCGTACGATAGCTTAATTATGGTGATTTATTTACAAACTTATTACACACATAAGTAGTGACACTCTGACCCGCTACTTTCGGCGACTACTGCGACTACTACGACGTATCGCCATGGTCGGGTCCTTTTATATGCTCCGATCCGCGGGGGTGTGAAGCGTTCATGTCCTTTTTTGGTCAACCAATGGCGATGCGCGACGTGACCGAGCCGCGGAAACAGGTTCATTCCTGTCAGACTCGCGGCTTGTCCTTTTTTGGTCGACCAATGGCGATGCGCGACGTGACCGAGCCGCGGAAACAGGTTCATTCCTGTCGGACTCGCGGCTCCGTCGCCCTACTAACTACGTAGACAGGTTTATACAGGTTTTCGTCTATAAAAATATATTGAGTACGAAAAAGGTAGCGGCGGCGCCGCTATACTTTGAGGCCGTCGTGCACACCTTCAATGATACCATTCTCATTAGATGCATATGCACTAGTCATATGATGTTTTATATTATGCAAACGGAGAAATTCTGATATGACTTGATTGCTAAATTCGGTGCCTTGATCCGTTGTTAGATTTAAAGGGAAACCGTGATGAGTACTAAAGTGCAAAAGTGCTTTTAATATACTGGGTGAGGTACAATCGGGTAAAAGGTAGGCTTGAGCGTACTTGGAAAATGAGTCTATAATAGTTAAATATTTGTCATGGTCAACAGTTAGAACATCCGCGTGTGCTAATTCAAACGGTTTAGTTGGTGGGGGTACAATTCTGAACTGTGGGCGCACTGGGTTGCGGTCATATTTTGCGCATCTGCATATGTTACATTCGTTAATAAATTTTGTAATTTCGGTTTTCATTTTTGGCCAAAAATAACGTTCAGATAATAAAAGATAGGTTTCCGTAATTCCGCGATGATTAGTCTGACCTTCATGATATTGTTTTATAATATCTAATTGATTCGAGAGGTCATTAATATTGGCTACCTCATGTTTAACTAGAACTAAGTTAACAGATGAACTTTCAAAAGTTTGTTGCAAGATTGGTATTATATCGAGCATTTTTTCAATAGGGCTTACTAAAATAGCAGTACGGATTTTTGGATCAACGTGAGATTTTATAATGTTTATAATATTACTTTGAAAATTATGTTCGCTAATTTCTACTGAAGTTCTCTGTATAGACTGAAAAGGTTCGGTTACTATTGGTCTAGTTTTAGAATTACCACTTATTACTTTGATTACCAATTGTCTCTTAAACTTATTTAAAGGTTCATCTGATATCGGAATATCTAGAACGGGATTTTCTGCGCTAGTGTGTATAGTTTCAGTACGTGGTGAGGCTGTGTGTACTTGATCTTGATGTGTGATATTATGTGAAGCCGAATAAGCAGATAGGGTGGACGATGAATGTTGTGTTTCTTCGAATGCACGTAAGTTTGCGGGTGAATGTGCAGTAAGAGTAGATGATGAATATATTGGACTGTTGCCTGCGGCAGTGAGAGTAGAGTAGGAAAGTGTTGGACTATTTTCTTCGGCTGATAATGTGGAGGACGTATCAGAGTGATTAACGAACAAAGACTGAGTTTCGATATGATTGATCTGAATACGTGAGAGAGCATCTGCATTAGTATTCATTTTTCCCTTTTTATGAACAATAGTGTAATCATATTCTGCTAACTTGAGCCTCCATCTTGTAAGACGTGAGCCAGGCTCTTTTTCATTCATCAGCCAAATTAAAGGTTTGTGGTCAGTTACTATTTTAAATTCTCTACCAAAAAGGTAAGGCCGGAAGTATTTTGTAGCCCAAACAATTGCCAACAATTCCTTTTCGATGGTGGAGTAATTAATTTCGCTATTATTAAGGGTTCTAGATGCATAGGCAATAGGTTTGTCCGAGCCGATAGGACCTTGAGAAAGGACTGCTCCTAAGGCCACGTTAGACGCGTCGGTAGTTAAGATAAACTCCTTATTGAAATCCGGGTATATTAATATGGGGTCATTTGTAAGGAGAGTTTTGCAATGATCGAAACAGCTTAAATATTCTGGGGTTAAATTTATTTTTGCACCTTTTTTAAGACACGATGTAAAAGGTTTAGTAATGCGGGCAAAATCCGGTATAAAACGTCTGTAGTAACCAAGTAGACCTAAGAATGCCTTAATTTGTCTGGGAGTTTTCGGGACAGGATAATTTAGAATGGCTGAAATTTTATCCGGGTTTGGCTTGACACCATCGGTGGTGATAATATGACCAAGATAAGGCGTTTCATGTTTTAAAAATTCGGATTTATCCATCTGAATTTTTACATTTGAATTTCTAAGACGGTCGAAAATGGTGCGCAAGTTAACTATATGTTCTTGCAAGGACGTTGAAAATACCAAAATATCGTCCATGTATGTAGTACAATTTGGGAGGCCGCGAAGGACATTGTCCATAACTCGTTGAAATGTTGCCGGAGAATTTTTCAAGCCCATTGGCATTCTAATGTACTCAAAATGGCCTTGCTCTACACTAAATGCTGTTTTCGGTATATCGGATGAATTTAGCTGAATTTGTAAAAATCCTGATTTTAAATCTAATGTAGAAAAGTACAAACATCTGCCTAACTTGTCTAATATGTCGTTAATGTTGGGAATCGGATACTTATCATTTATTGTTTTCGCATTTAATTGCCGAAAGTCAATGACTAATCGCCACTTAACTTTACCAGATGCGTCACTTTTCTTAGGCACAATCCTTATCGGAGCATTCCAAGGCGATGATGATGGACGAATAATACCTTGCTGTAACATAGATTCTATTTGATTTTGTACTTCTTCTCTATGTACATAAGGGTATCTATAAGTTTTACTATAAACTGGCTTATCATCTACGGTTCTGATATGATGCTTGATTTCGTTAGTGAAGGTAAGTGGTTCTCCGTCTAGGTAGAAAACATCGGCATATTCTTTGCAAAGATTAATTAAATTGGCTGTCTTATACTTGTATCGTATCATTGCCCTGAACTAAAAGAGATAGATCGGTATATAAAGAAGTTTCGTCCCTGTGATCTGAAAAGCTATTAATTAACGTTGTTCTTATGCCCTGCCAATCACTAGGAATTCCATTAGTTGCCAAAGTACGTGCAGCAGTACCAGTTATCTTATTCAAAATTCCATTAATCAAAGCCAAATTCGAAAGTCTACTTCCTGGTTCCGTACTGACATAAGTGAGCACTAACTCGTCGCATAAATTCAAAAATCTGGTCAAAACATTAGGGTTACCATTAAATTCTGGAACTAATCTAAGGGATTTATAAATCCTATCAGTTAAGTCTGACGAAGCCATCTGACTCGTATTACTCAAAGGTACTGATGAACTGTAACTTTGTTCAGTCATAGTTTCTTAATCTAAGATTTCAAGGTTACGATTGGCGTCACTTCGGGTTATCCGAAGTTGAACTCGCCTACTAGGGCTAAGGTTCCTATTACTACGTGGGTGAAAAATCTTGAAAAATTATAGTACACTGCGTAAAAAAAAAATAGCATCCAATTAACAAGAATATATGTAATTCACTTACATTTGCACTATTGCTGGCGAGCTCCGATCCATCGATTTTTGGAAGTCTCGTAGTCCACAGCAGCAGCTTTCCCGACTGGCCTCCGAAGGTTCTTCGTCAGGACGGACGACGCGGCGGTGCCCGATTTTTGGGTGATTCGCACAACAACAACACTTTCAAAGTCCTTGACGACTTCCGACTGCGCCAAATACGTGTGTGGTCGGGAAACTTTTAGAATAAAGTCCGTTTCATATAATAAGAAATGTTTAATTAATGTTCACAAAATATCTGAGATTTCTTAAAATTATGAAAATTAAACATCTAATTGATACCGGCCATTCTTTGCGCGACAACAATAGTTTTAATATACTACATATTTGTGATAAGGGTTTCCGGCTGTGTGTTTTAGAACAATTAGAGATTTTTAAACATAGTAATAATAATAATTTTGCACTGTTGAATGACCAAACGAATTTGGTTTCTTCCCCTTTACTGCGAATGTTTGTGGGTAGTTGTACACAAATAACCAACGGTGGCAGTGTATAAAAGGGGGGTGCCTTGTACTAAATGCTCAGTCGCAACTCAACGGTCAGCGAGTCAACACGTCCCCTGAGGATGCCTCGTGGAGAGGCGAAACACGTGTCGATAATGGTGTTGGGTTTTGCATTGCCTTCCTGCATGTGCTTAAAATCCTTGCATTTGCCCAGTAATCTTGCATGTGCATAATATAGCGGGCGGGAGGGAGGTGCATACCTGCAACCCACTAATATTCGCGGAAATTAAAACTAGATATATTGTTTTCATTTTCAAATATAACTTGGTTAAACTATACGCGATGTGCGCGAGTGTCTGTTCCCACCGATGTTAGGTTGGAAAAAGCGCCGGGACTCGTCGTTACCGTGGGAAGCGTTACTTATGGAATTTGATGCTTCGCGCTTGTTTGCAAGTGTGCTGAGCTAGCATCTTGGCATCGTAACACCCTTGAAAATAATGAACACCGAATAGACGTTAAGTTAGTAAACAAGTGGTGTGACTCGAACAATAAAACAAAAAATACTACTTGTGCTCATAGCGCCTCAGTATTTTCTGATCATCTAGTAGCGATCCAAATTAAATATGTGCAAATTATACTTTACAAACCAATTTACATAGGGTTTGCAGTATTAGAATTATCTAAAGCTCACATGTACGACTTTCATTACTCCATCATAAAATGTTTTTATGGTAACCGAATAGAATTGTGCTATACTTACACAGATAGTCTAGTATATGATGTGCAGAGTAATGATGTTTATAAAGACTTAAGCTCCATTTTTTTAAATATTTTGATACCAGTAATTATGACTGTAACAATGACTATAATTCACCAATTATTAATAAGAAGGTTCCAGGTCTGTTTAAGAATGAAATGGGTGGCAACATTATCAAAGAATTCGTAGGACTGCACTCAAAAGCTTTATTGTATTAAAACGTTAAACAAATCAATTAAAAAGGCAAAAGGTACAAAACACTGTACTACCAAAAATTTAAATATGATAGATTATAAAAATGTTTAGTACAATTGCAAAATTATTCGCAAAATAAACGTATTGTTTAGATTAATAAACCATGAAACATAAACTCATGACTTAAATAAAATAGCACTTTCCAGCAATGATGATACGAGTAAAGCTATCGTTTGATAAAGTTTCTACTATAACCTGGGGGGTAACGCAAGTATATTTATGTAATGTTAATATGTATTTTATTGATTGTAAATAGTAAAAATTAACTATATATTGTCTTACTTGCTATTGTAAAAAGTCTGTAAGCGTGGATGGATGGATATTTGTTACTCTTTTAAATTGAAATAAGTAACATTGTCATGGAATGTAAATAGTATCGAAATAAGTTTCTTTTGAACCTGGTTTTATTATGTATGCAATTTTAAAATGGGTGTATTCTTGGTGTTTTTGTTTCAGATCATAAATAATGTGTGATTCTCCAGATATTGTCGACTTCTCACAATACGGTCAAAGTGACTGACTCCGAGTTTAAGCTAGCATATCCCAGATTTCCAAGAACGCCAAATACCTGCCAACAAGGAACCTACAGCTAGACAAGACTGTGGATCTACAAACAAGCAACCTAGAATAAGCCGTGAGTGTCTAAAACAGAAGTCTCTGCCTAAATGTGAATCATATGTCATAAACAATGAGAAAAAAAAAGGATTACGACTGATCCAGGTAAAAGTGTTGGATATCAGTGAACAACAAGAATCTGCATATGACGATCAGAACGTGGTGTTAAGTGCGCAGTATGTAGTGACTGAATCAGTGGACTATGTTATGGAGGAGACGCTATCATTATAAAATTAAAAAAAAAACTTTGCGGGGACAGTGGTTATTATTAAGCTGTGTACTTATCTAGTTACTTTATAAGTTTTTTGTCTAAGATTTATAGTAATAAGCAATACAAAATATGTAAGTAATATTATAGTTATTAGGGTATTTTGGATGTATAAATTATTAAAATATCATAAATGTAAGTTTTATCGTAATAAAGATTTTATTTTGTATACTTAGTCAAAAATTATGATAAAGTTAAAGAAGAACTCGTGTAGTATATGTGTTTAATTTATTTGGGTTAGTGTTCATACATCACAAGTTTATAAGTATGTAGGTAGATATGTATGTTTTTTTTAGTAATTTTAAACAATTTTTAAAGTAAATAAAAATATATCCATTTATTTAAAATATTTTTTATTTTATATTAATGATGTATACTCGAACTATTAATGATTTTTTGGTTGTAGTTATACCTGCATTTTTTATTTTATCAATCTCCACTCCGTTTAGTTCGTACCTAATAATTATCTTGGAACAAGAAGAGTAGTCCATTGTTCGTAAAATTGACACTAGTAGCTTTCTCTTTTGAATCTTTTTTGCTAACGATAACGGTTCCTTCCAAATAGAGTGCTGGCTGATGGTAATATGTACAGATCCTTTTGGTTGATAGGTATACGTATTTCGTATCGTTCCTGTTGAAACTTGTTACATAAGGTTTGTACGAATGAAATTCGATAGAGACATGAGACAATCTGTCCTGAATTTTAGGTTATTGGCTCGCTCAGATATAACCCTGATTATGTTAACGTGTAAAGTAAATTAATAGGATGTATCATCTGTAATATTATGTTATCGCTATCTCTAATATTGTGGAGAGACATGAGACAATCTATCCTGAATTTTAGTTTAATGTATACGATATCCTAACGTTCAGATGTCCTCGAGCCAATCTGGTCACAGAAACAGAGTGATGTGTGTATAAGCGCTATCTCTAATATTGTGGAGAGACATGAGACAATCTGTCCTGAATTTTAGTTTAATGTATACGATATCGTAACGTTCAGATGTCCTCGAGCCAATCTGGTCACAGAAACAGAGTGATGTGTGTATAAGCGCTATCTTTAATACTGTGGAGAGACATGAGACAATCTGTCCTGAATTTTAGGTTAGCGGGGTGCTTGATGTAACTTAAGGTAACAAGGTAAAATAGTGACGGAGGCAAACGGAGTGTGCCGAAGGAACGAAAATTTTTAACGGCGCCCACTCCGTCGGATATTATTGGGATATCCTACCACACCGTCAGTAACAGAGGCGAACGGAGTGAGCCGAAGGAACAGAAATGTGTAACGGCGCTCATTCCTTTGGCTATTATTGAAATGTGGAACGGCGCCCCACCTTCCGTTCGTTCGTGGTAGAATGCCCAAAAATAACCTACTACCGTGTTCTTTTTTCTTTGCAGATGCCTTTATCATACGCAGACAGATGTCGCAATACCGCGAAAAGCTAAAAAAGAAAATCCACAAAAATTTGAAGAAATGAAAAAGAAAAACTTGGAGATAACGAAAGCTAAAACACGAAAAATAGTCGATATGAGCGAAAATGAAAAACAACATGTGAGAAAACAATGGAGGGATGCTAAACGTAAAAAAGTTAACGAAAATAAACCAGTGGTAATCGAAGCTGAAAGAGCACGTCGTCGCTATTTAGGGCGAGAAAATAAAAAACTAAAAAAAGAGAATTTAAGAAAAATGTTAAAACGCTCAAGGATCCGAGTACAAAGACTGACGGCAGAGTTGGAAAGGAAACCATAAAATAAATTAAGAAAAATATTATAATCAATTAATAACTCATAACACCTAGTATAAGGCTTAAAGCAACTTCTCGCCCGTGTGACGTATTTCAAACTGTGCTGTTCCTACGAAACGGTTTATATAGGCCACAATACGAAGAGCCTTATTTCAATTGATAAATTTATGCATGTGTGCAAATGTTCTTTTGTATGTACGCCCATAATTTATACATGTGTGTATAAATTATGGGCCTTTCTAGGCTTACTGGAGACCACTACGCGGGTCCTGATTGACAAAAAAAGATAAAGGACGAAGGTTTAGCTTAGAAGAAAAGGTACTGACATTGTCCCTTTATAAAAATAGTCCAAAATGTTAAGGACTTATAAATAATATTTACGTTACCTTCCTCCAAAACCGTTTCATCGGTTACTCAGTAACATAGAGATAACGCCTGGTATAAACAAATAATTTTTGAATAGTTAAAAAACTACTTTGCAATTACCCGTGACTGATAGATTATGTAGCCTCATTTTCGATGAGATGTCCTTGACACCTCAAATATTTTATGACGTTCCTAAAGACAAATTGGATGGATTTACTAAAAATCAAAACATGTTCTTGTTTTTATAGTCAAAGGTTAAAAAAAAAAAACTTTAAGCAACCTATTGTTAGATATTTACATAACAAAATAATATTGTCTATCTATCTGCCTTCTATGATGATCTAATGTCTATGATTGTATCTATGATGGTTATCTATGGTACTTCTAAAATATAGTTGATTCCGAACCACTGCAGTGTTTTATTACCTATCGCTTATTATTTTACGACAAGGCTCAAAAAAATTGAATTAAAAGACTTGATTAAAACAGTCATTAGAGAAGCACACGATGCAGGTCTTATTATTATAATACTGTGTGTGACCAAAGCACCGTTAATGTGCGTACCATCACAGAATTGGTGGATGAAACAAAACAAAAATGTCTTCGACACGGGTTAGAATGGTGATATGACAGAGTCTGTTTGAATTGGAAAACCATAATCCCTCTGTATGACGCAGCTCATCTGATAAAAGGTGTTAGGAATAACCTATTTACCAAAAACATGATTTACATTACAAATAATGAAGTAAAAGTAGTAAAATGGGCATATTACTAAAAGCTTTATGCAGCAGATCAATCATATGGTGAATTGAGATTATTATATAAACTTACAGAAGAGCATGTGAACCCAGAAAAAATAATAAAATGAGAGTTAAATCTGCAACACAAATCTTTAGTCGCAGTTGCAACAGAGCATTTAACTGCTAGAGGCGATCTCCCTGTGGAATGTAAAAGTCTAATAGACATTACATTATTGTTAGATAAACTTTTCGACAGTTTAAATGTCAATCCTTTTAATATTCCTAATGGAAAAATATATAAAGGACCCATTAAACGACAGTCGCCCCACCATCAACTTTGGCTTAACTCAAAGAAAATATAAAAAACAATAAAGTTTAAATTTAAAGTTGAAAGCAATATATCTAGTTTTAATTTCCGCGAATATTAGTGGGTTGCAGGTATGCACCTCCCTCCCGCCAGTGTGTGTCGGCTTTCGATAAATTTGGAAATCTAAGTTACTATTGTGTTTTGTGATAGTCAAATCTAAAAAGTTAAGGGAGTTATGGGACTCTAATTCTAATTTAAATTTAATTCTTGGGTGAGTTCTAATATTAATAGATATGTGGCCAGTCTGACCTATATGGGCCCCATTTCAGATAGAATTAGTAATTTACTTAGAAAAAATAACGTTTATGTAGCGTTCAGAACGGACCAGAATATACGCGTCTCCGTGAACTTGGCAGATCATGTTCCAGCAGAGCACAAAAAAACCAGAGTTCTATTCGCATGCAGCATAGTTCTGAAGTTCCTGATAGTTTTTGGAAATAGTTCTGGCGTTTTTCCGCGGAAAAAATTGAATGAAAATATGATCTGCTAACTTCCGGTAGCAGATCATTTTTTCCAAAAAAAACATTTTAAAAGTGTTTTAGGTTCACAAAGGTAATACCTATAGTTCCTGATACATTTCAGAAATAGTTCTGTCTGTATTGACGCTAAAAAAAATATCAAAAGTATTAGACCCAAACAATAAAAAATATGAAAAACCAAGTTTAAAATCGATTTTTTTTTGTATCACAATACATTGGATCGAGAACTCTTCGTTTTACAATAGATCTACAATGAGACTATATGGAATGGTACAGAATAAACCCAGAACTCAGACTAGGATAATAGCAGAGCATGGTCGAAGACCTAGATTAGACAAAAATCATGAAAATTTTAGGTGTCTAAGTTAAAAATTGAAAAAATAAATAAAGGGAATACGTAGGACCCAGAACTCTTCTTTTTTAGATAGAACATAATAAGGACTATATAAACTGTTACAAAGCAAATCCATAACTCATACTGAGATATCAGCAGAGCATGGTTGAAGACCTAGATTAGACAAAAATCATGAAAATTTTGAGTCTCATTTAAAAATCGAAAAACAATATATAAAAATTACCTAGGAACGAGAACTCTTCGATATAAGTAAGATCATAATAAGGACTATATTATCTAATACGAAGCAAATCCAGAACTCAGACTGAGATATCAGCAGAGCATGGTTGAAAACCTAGATTAGACAAAAATCATGAAAATTTTGAGTCTCATTTAAAAAAGGAAAAAAAATATATATAGAAATTACCTAGGAACGAGAACTCTTCGATTTAAGATAGATCATAATAAGGAATATATTACCTAATACGAAACATACCCAGAACTCAGACTCAGATATCAGCAGAGCATGGTTGAAGACCTAGATTAGACAAAAATCATGAAAATTTTAGGTGTCTAAGTTAAAATTAAAAAAATAAAATGAAGGAAATACGTAGGACCGAGAACTCTTCGTTATTAGATAGATCATAATAAGGACTATATAAACTGTTACAAAGCAAATCCAGAACTCATACTGAGATATCAGCAGAGCATGGTTGAAGACCTAGATTAGACAAAAATCATGAAAATTTTGAGTCTCATTTAAAAATCGAAAAAAAAATATAGAACATACCTAGGAAAGAGAACTCTTAGATTTTAAATAAACCTTAATTAGCACTATATGAAATCATAAAAACTAAACCCAGAACTCTGACTCAGATATCAGCAGAGCATGGTTGAAGACCTAGATTAGACAAAAATCATGAAAATTTTGAGTCTCATTTAAAAATCGAAAAAAAAAAATATAGAAATTACGTAGGACCGAGAACTCTTCGATTTAAGATAGATCATAATAAGTACTATATTACCTAATACGAAGCATACCCAGAACTCAGACTCAGATATCAGCAGAGCATGGTTGAAGACCTAGATTAGACAAAAATCATGAAAATTTTCAGAGTCTCATTTAAAAATCGAAAAAAAATATATAGAACATACCTAGGAAAGAGACCTCTTCGATTTTAAATAAACCTTAATTAGCACTATATGAAATCATAAAAACTAAACCCAAAACTCTGACTCAGATATCAGCAGAGCATGGTTGAAGTCCTAGATTAGACAAAAATCATAAAAATTTTAGGTGTCTAAGTTAAAAATTGAAAAAATAAATAAAGGAAATACGTAGGACCGAGAACTCTTCATTTTAAGATAGAAAATAATGAGTACTATATAATCGATTACATAGTAAATCCAGAACTCAGACTGAGATATCAGCAGAGCATGGTTGAAGACCTAGATTAGACAAAAATCATGAAAATTTTGAGTCTCATTTAAAAATGGAAAAAAAATATATAGAAATTACCTAGGAAAGAGAACTCTTCGATTTAAGATAGATCATAATAAGGACTATATTACCTAATACGAAGCATACCCAGAACTCAGACTCAGATATCAGCAGAGCATGGTTGAAGACCTAGATTAGACAAAAATCATGAAAATTTTAGGTGTCTAAGTTAAAAATTGAAAAAAATAAATAAAGGAAATACGTAGGACCGAGAACTCTTCGTTTTTAGATAGACCATAAATACGATTATATAACCAGTTATAAAGCAAATCCAGAACTCAGACTGAGATATCAGCAGAGCATGGTTGAAAACCTAGTTTAGACAAAAATCATGAAAATTTGTAGTCTCATTTAAAAATCGAAAAAAAAATATAGAAATTACGTAGGAACAAGAACTCTTCGATATAAGATAGATCAAAATAAGGACTATATTAACTAATACGAAGCAAACCCAGAACTCAGACTGAGATATCAGCAGAGCATGGTTGAAGACCTAGATTAGACAAAAATCATGAAAATTTTGAGTCTCATTTAAAAATCGAAAAAAAAAAAACAGAACATACCTTGGAAAGAGAACTCTTCGATTTTTAATAAAGCTTCAATAGCACTATATAAAATCATAAAAACTAAACCCAGAACTCTGTCTCAGATATCAGCAGAGCATGGTTGAAGTCCTAGATTAGACAAAAATCATGAAAATATTAGGTGTCTAAGTAAAAATTGAAAAAAAAAATATAGGAAATACGTAAGACCAAGAACTCTTCTTTTTAAGATAGAACATAATTAGAACTATATAACCTAGTACATAGTAAATCCAGAACTCAGACTGAGATATCAGCAGAGCATGGTTGAAGACCTAGATTACACAAAAATCATGAAAATTTTGAGTCTCATTTAAAAATGGAGAAAAAAAATATACAGAAATTACGTAGGACAGAGAACTCTTCGATGTAAGATAGATCATAATAAGTACTATATTACCTAATACGAAGAATACCCAGAACTCAGACTCAGATATCAGCAGAGCATGGTTGAAGACCTAGATTAGACAAAAATCATGAAAATTTTAGGTGTCTAAGTTAAAATTAAAAAAAATAAATAAAGGAAATACGTAGGACCGAGAACTCTTCGTTATTAGATAGATCATAATAAGGACTATATAAACTGTTACAAAGCAAATCCAGAACTCATACTGAGATATCAGCAGAGCATGGTTGAAGACCTAGATTAGACAAAAATCATGAAAATTTTGAGTCTCATTTAAAAATCGAAAAAAAAATATAGAACATACCTAGGAAAGAGAACTCTTAGATTTTAAATAAACCTTAATTAGCACTATATGAAATCATAAAAACTAAACCCAGAACTCTGACTCAGATATCAGCAGAGCATGGTTGAAGACCTAGATTAGACAAAAATCATGAAAATTTTGAGTCTCATTTAAAAATCGAAAAAAAAAATATAGAAATTACGTAGGACCGAGAACTCTTCGATTTAAGATAGATCATAATAAGTACTATATTACCTAATACGAAGCATACCCAGAACTCAGACTCAGATATCAGCAGAGCATGGTTGAAGACCTAGATTAGACAAAAATCATGAAAATTTAAAGTGCTTGAGTAAAAAAACGAAAAAAAAATTAAAGGAAATACGTAGGACCAAGAACTCTTAGTTTTGAGATGGAACATAATAAGTACTATATAACCTGTTACAAAGAAAACCCAGAACTCATACTGAGATATCAGCAGAGCATGGTTGAAGACCTAGATTAGACAAAAATCATGAAAATTTTGAGAGTCTCATTTAAAAATCGAAAAAAAATATATAGAACATACCTAGGAAAGAGACCTCTTCGATTTTAAATAAACCTTAATTAGCACTATATGAAATCATAAAAACTAAACCCAAAACTCTGACTCAGATATCAGCAGAGCATGGTTGAAGTCCTAGATTAGACAAAAATCATAAAAATTTTAGGTGTCTAAGTTAAAAATTGAAAAAAAAAATAAAGGAAATACGTAGGACCGAGAACTCTTCATTTTAAGATAGAAAATAATGAGTACTATATAATCGATTACATAGTAAATCCAGAACTCAGACTGAGATATCAGCAGAGCATGGTTGAAGACCTAGATTAGACAAAAATCATGAAAATTTAGAGTCTCATTTAAAAATGGAAAAAAAAATATATAGAAATTACCTAGGAAAGAGAACTCTTCGATTTAAGATAGATCATAATAAGGACTATATTACCTAATACGAAGCATACCCAGAACTCAGACTCAGATATCAGCAGAGCATGGTTGAAGACCTAGATTAGACAAAAATCATGAAAATTTTGAGTCTCATTTAAAAATCGAAAAAAAAAAAACAGAACATACCTTGGAAAGAGAACTCTTCGATTTTTAATAAAGCTTCAATAGCACTATATAAAATCATAAAAACTAAACCCAGAACTCTGTCTCAGATATCAGCAGAGCATGGTTGAAGTCCTAGATTAGACAAAAATCATGAAAATATTAGGTGTCTAAGTAAAAATTGAAAAAAAAAATATAGGAAATACGTAAGACCAAGAACTCTTCTTTTTAGGTTGAACATAATTAGAACTATATAACCTAGTACATAGTAAATCCAGAACTCAGACTGAGATATCAGCAGAGCATGGTTGAAGACCTAGATTACACAAAAATCATGAAAATTTTGAGTCTCATTTAAAAATGGAGAAAAAAAATATACAGAAATTACGTAGGACAGAGAACTCTTCGATGTAAGATAGATCATAATAAGTACTATATTACCTAATACGAAGAATACCCAGAACTCAGACTCAGATATCAGCAGAGCATGGTTGAAGACCTAGATTAGACAAAAATCATGAAAATTTTAGGTGTCTAAGTTAAAATTAAAAAAAATAAATAAAGGAAATACGTAGGACCGAGAACTCTTCGTTATTAGATAGATCATAATAAGGAATATAAACTGTTACAAAGCAAATCCAGAACTCATACTGAGATATCAGCAGAGCATGGTTGAAGACCTAGATTAGACAAAAATCATGAAAATTTTGAGTCTCATTTAAAAATCGAAAAAAAAAATATAGAACATACCTAGGAAAGAGAACTCTTAGATTTTAAATAAACCTTAATTAGCACTATATGAAATCATAAAAACTAAACCCAGAACTCTGACTCAGATATCAGCAGAGCATGGTTGAAGACCTAGATTAGACAAAAATCATGAAAATTTTGAGTCTCATTTAAAAATCGAAAAAAAAAATATTGAAATTACGTAGGACCGAGAACTCTTCGATTTAAGATAGATCATAATAAGTACTATATTACCTAATACGAAGCATACCCAGAACTCAGACTCAGATATCAGCAGAGCATGGTTGAAGACCTAGATTAGACAAAAATCATGAAAATTTAAAGTGCTTGAGTAAAAAAACGAAAAAAAAATTAAAGGAAATACGTAGGACCAAGAACTCTTAGTTTTGAGATGGACCATAATAAGTACTATATAACCTGTTACAAAGAAAACCCAGAACTCATACTGAGATATCAGCAGAGCATGGTTGAAGACCTAGATTAGACAAAAATCATGAAAATTTTGAGAGTCTCATTTAAAAATCGAAAAAAAATATATAGAACATACCTAGGAAAGAGACCTCTTCGATTTTAAATAAACCTTAATTAGCACTATATGAAATCATAAAAACTAAACCCAAAACTCTGACTCAGATATCAGCAGAGCATGGTTGAAGTCCTAGATTAGACAAAAATCATAAAAATTTTAGGTGTCTAAGTTAAAAATTGAAAAAAAAAATTAAGGAAATACGTAGGACCGAGAACTCTTCATTTTAAGATAGAAAATAATGAGTACTATATAATCGATTACATAGTAAATCCAGAACTCAGACTGAGATATCAGCAGAGCATGGTTGAAGACCTAGATTAGACAAAAATCATGAAAATTTAGAGTCTCATTTAAAAATGGAAAAAAAAATATATAGAAATTACCTAGGAAAGAGAACTCTTCGATTTAAGATAGATCATAATAAGGACTATATTACCTAATACGAAGCATACCCAGAACTCAGACTCAGATATCAGCAGAGCATGGTTGAAGACCTAGATTAGACAAAAATCATGAAAATTTTAGGTGTCTAAGTTAAAAATTGAAAAAAATAAATAAAGGAAATACGTAGGACCGAGAACTCTTCGTTTTTAGATAGACCATAAATACGATTATATAACCAGTTATAAAGCAAATCCAGAACTCAGACTGAGATATCAGCAGAGCATGGTTGAAAACCTAGTTTAGACAAAAATCATGAAAATTTGTAGTCTCATTTAAAAATCGAAAAAAAAATATAGAAATTACGTAGGAACAAGAACTCTTCGATATAAGATAGACCAAAATAAGGACTATATTAACTAATACGAAGCAAACCCAGAACTCAGACTGAGATATCAGCAGAGCATGGTTGAAGACCTAGATTAGACAAAAATCATGAAAATTTTGAGTCTCATTTAAAAATCGAAAAAAAAAACAGAACATACCTAGGAAAGAGAACTCTTCGATTTTTAATAAAGCTTCAATAGCACTATATAAAATCATAAAAACTAAACCCAGAACTCTGTCTCAGATATCAGCAGAGCATGGTTGAAGTCCTAGATTAGACAAAAATCATAAAAATTTTAGGTGTCTAAGTTAAAAATTGAAAAAAAAAATAAAGGAAATACGTAGGACCGAGAACTCTTCATTTTAAGATAGAAAATAATGAGTACTATATAATCGATTACATAGTAAATCCAGAACTCAGACTGAGATATCAGCAGAGCATGGTTGAAGACCTAGATTAGACAAAAATCATGAAAATTTGTAGTCTCATTTAAAAATCGAAAAAAAAATATAGAAATTACGTAGGAACAAGAACTCTTCGATATAAGATAGATCAAAATAAGGACTATATTAACTAATACGAAGCAAACCCAGAACTCAGACTGAGATATCAGCAGAGCATGGTTGAAGACCTAGATTAGACAAAAATCATGAAAATTTTGAGAGTCTCATTTAAAAATCGAAAAAAAATATATAGAACATACCTAGGAAAGAGACCTCTTCGATTTTAAATAAACCTTAATTAGCACTATATGAAATCATAAAAACTAAACCCAAAACTCTGACTCAGATATCAGCAGAGCATGGTTGAAGTCCTAGATTAGACAAAAATCATAAAAATTTTAGGTGTCTAAGTTAAAAATTGAAAAAAAAAATAAAGGAAATACGTAGGACCGAGAACTCTTCATTTTAAGATAGAAAATAATGAGTACTATATAATCGATTACATAGTAAATCCAGAACTCAGACTGAGATATCAGCAGAGCATGGTTGAAGACCTAGATTAGACAAAAATCATGAAAATTTAGAGTCTCATTTAAAAATGGAAAAAAAAATATATAGAAATTACCTAGGAAAGAGAACTCTTCGATTTAAGATAGATCATAATAAGGACTATATTACCTAATACGAAGCATACCCAGAACTCAGACTGAGATATCAGCAGAGCATGGTTGAAGACCTAGATTAGACAAAAATCATGAAAATTTTGAGAGTCTCATTTAAAAATCGAAAAAAAATATATAGAACATACCTAGGAAAGAGACCTCTTCGATTTTAAATAAACCTTAATTAGCACTATATGAAATCATAAAAACTAAACCCAAAACTCTGACTCAGATATCAGCAGAGCATGGTTGAAGTCCTAGATTAGACAAAAATCATAAAAATTTTAGGTGTCTAAGTTAAAAATTGAAAAAAAAAATAAAGGAAATACGTAGGACCGAGAACTCTTCATTTTAAGATAGAAAATAATGAGTACTATATAATCGATTACATAGTAAATCCAGAACTCAGACTGAGATATCAGCAGAGCATGGTTGAAGACCTAGATTAGACAAAAATCATGAAAATTTGTAGTCTCATTTAAAAATCGAAAAAAAAATATAGAAATTACGTAGGAACAAGAACTCTTCGATATAAGATAGATCAAAATAAGGACTATATTAACTAATACGAAGCAAACCCAGAACTCAGACTGAGATATCAGCAGAGCATGGTTGAAGACCTAGATTAGACAAAAATCATGAAAATTTTGAGAGTCTCATTTAAAAATCGAAAAAAAATATATAGAACATACCTAGGAAAGAGACCTCTTCGATTTTAAATAAACCTTAATTAGCACTATATGAAATCATAAAAACTAAACCCAAAACTCTGACTCAGATATCAGCAGAGCATGGTTGAAGTCCTAGATTAGACAAAAATCATAAAAATTTTAGGTGTCTAAGTTAAAAATTGAAAAAAAAAATAAAGGAAATACGTAGGACCGAGAACTCTTCATTTTAAGATAGAAAATAATGAGTACTATATAATCGATTACATAGTAAATCCAGAACTCAGACTGAGATATCAGCAGAGCATGGTTGAAGACCTAGATTAGACAAAAATCATGAAAATTTAGAGTCTCATTTAAAAATGGAAAAAAAAATATATAGAAATTACCTAGGAAAGAGAACTCTTCGATTTAAGATAGATCATAATAAGGACTATATTACCTAATACGAAGCATACCCAGAACTCAGACTCAGATATCAGCAGAGCATGGTTGAAGACCTAGATTAGACAAAAATCATGAAAATTTTAGGTGTCTAAGTTAAAAATTGAAAAAAATAAATAAAGGAAATACGTAGGACCGAGAACTCTTCGCTTTTAGATAGACCATAAATACGATTATATAACCAGTTATAAAGCAAATCCAGAACTCAGACTGAGATATCAGCAGAGCATGGTTGAAAACCTAGTTTAGACAAAAATCATGAAAATTTGTAGTCTCATTTAAAAATCGAAAAAAAAATATAGAAATTACGTAGGAACAAGAACTCTTCGATATAAGATAGATCAAAATAAGGACTATATTAACTAATACGAAGCAAACCCAGAACTCAGACTGAGATATCAGCAGAGCATGGTTGAAGACCTAGATTAGACAAAAATCATGAAAATTTTGAGTCTCATTTAAAAATCGAAAAAAAAAACAGAACATACCTAGGAAAGAGAACTCTTCGATTTTTAATAAAGCTTCAATAGCACTATATAAAATCATAAAAACTAAACCCAGAACTCTGTCTCAGATATCAGCAGAGCATGGTTGAAGTCCTAGATTAGACAAAAATCATGAAAATATTAGGTGTCTAAGTAAAAATTGAAAAAAAAAATATAGAAATTACGTAGGAACAAGAACTCTTCGATATAAGATAGATCAAAATAAGGACTATATTAACTAATACGAAGCAAACCCAGAACTCAGACTGAGATATCAGCAGAGCATGGTTGAAGACCTAGATTAGACAAAAATCATGAAAATTTTGAGAGTCTCATTTAAAAATCGAAAAAAAATATATAGAACATACCTAGGAAAGAGACCTCTTCGATTTTAAATAAACCTTAATTAGCACTATATGAAATCATAAAAACTAAACCCAAAACTCTGACTCAGATATCAGCAGAGCATGGTTGAAGACCTAGATTAGACAAAAATCATAAAAATTTTAGGTGTCTAAGTTAAAAATTGAAAAAAAAAATAAAGGAAATACGTAGGACCGAGAACTCTTCATTTTAAGATAGAAAATAATGAGTACTATATAATCGATTACATAGTAAATCCAGAACTCAGACTGAGATATCAGCAGAGCATGGTTGAAGACCTAGATTAGACAAAAATCATGAAAATTTAGAGTCTCATTTAAAAATGGAAAAAAAAATATATAGAAATTACCTAGGAAAGAGAACTCTTCGATTTAAGATAGATCATAATAAGGACTATATTACCTAATACGAAGCATACCCAGAACTCAGACTCAGATATCAGCAGAGCATGGTTGAAGACCTAGATTAGACAAAAATCATGAAAATTTTAGGTGTCTAAGTTAAAAATTGAAAAAAATAAATAAAGGAAATACGTAGGACCGAGAACTCTTCGCTTTTAGATAGACCATAAATACGATTATATAACCAGTTATAAAGCAAATCCAGAACTCAGACTGAGATATCAGCAGAGCATGGTTGAAAACCTAGTTTAGACAAAAATCATGAAAATTTGTAGTCTCATTTAAAAATCGAAAAAAAAATATAGAAATTACGTAGGAACAAGAACTCTTCGATATAAGATAGATCAAAATAAGGACTATATTAACTAATACGAAGCAAACCCAGAACTCAGACTGAGATATCAGCAGAGCATGGTTGAAGACCTAGATTAGACAAAAATCATGAAAATTTTGAGTCTCATTTAAAAATCGAAAAAAAAAACAGAACATACCTAGGAAAGAGAACTCTTCGATTTTTAATAAAGCTTCAATAGCACTATATAAAATCATAAAAACTAAACCCAGAACTCTGTCTCAGATATCAGCAGAGCATGGTTGAAGTCCTAGATTAGACAAAAATCATGAAAATATTAGGTGTCTAAGTAAAAATTGAAAAAAAAAATATAGGAAATACGTAAGACCAAGAACTCTTCTTTTTAAGATAGAACATAATTAGAACTATATAACCTAGTACATAGTAAATCCAGAACTCAGACTGAGATATCAGCAGAGCATGGTTGAAGACCTAGATTACACAAAAATCATGAAAATTTTGAGTCTCATTTAAAAATGGAGAAAAAAAATATACAGAAATTACGTAGGACAGAGAACTCTTCGATGTAAGATAGATCATAATAAGTACTATATTACCTAATACGAAGAATACCCAGAACTCAGACTCAGATATCAGCAGAGCATGGTTGAAGACCTAGATTAGACAAAAATCATGAAAATTTTAGGTGTCTAAGTTAAAATTAAAAAAAATAATAAAGGAAATACGTAGGACCGAGAACTCTTCGTTATTAGATAGATCATAATAAGGACTATATAAACTGTTACAAAGCAAATCCAGAACTCATACTGAGATATCAGCAGAGCATGGTTGAAGACCTAGATTAGACAAAAATCATGAAAATTTTGAGTCTCATTTAAAAATCGAAAAAAAAATATAGAACATACCTAGGAAAGAGAACTCTTAGATTTTAAATAAACCTTAATTAGCACTATATGAAATCATAAAAACTAAACCCAGAACTCTGACTCAGATATCAGCAGAGCATGGTTGAAGACCTAGATTAGACAAAAATCATGAAAATTTTGAGTCTCATTTAAAAATCGAAAAAAAAAAAAATAGAAATTACGTAGGACCGAGAACTCTTCGATTTAAGATAGATCATAATAAGTACTATATTACCTAATACGAAGCATACCCAGAACTCAGACTCAGATATCAGCAGAGCATGGTTGAAGACCTAGATTAGACAAAAATCATGAAAATTTAAAGTGCTTGAGTAAAAAAACGAAAAAAAAATTAAAGGAAATACGTAGGACCAAGAACTCTTAGTTTTGAGATGGAACATAATAAGTACTATATAACCTGTTACAAAGAAAACCCAGAACTCATACTGAGATATCAGCAGAGCATGGTTGAAGACCTAGATTAGACAAAAATCATGAAAATTTTGAGAGTCTCATTTAAAAATCGAAAAAAAATATATAGAACATACCTAGGAAAGAGACCTCTTCGATTTTAAATAAACCTTAATTAGCACTATATGAAATCATAAAAACTAAACCCAAAACTCTGACTCAGATATCAGCAGAGCATGGTTGAAGTCCTAGATTAGACAAAAATCATAAAAATTTTAGGTGTCTAAGTTAAAAATTGAAAAAAAAAATAAAGGAAATACGTAGGACCGAGAACTCTTCATTTTAAGATAGAAAATAATGAGTACTATATAATCGATTACATAGTAAATCCAGAACTCAGACTGAGATATCAGCAGAGCATGGTTGAAGACCTAGATTAGACAAAAATCATGAAAATTTTGAGTCTCATTTAAAAATGGAAAAAAAAATATATAGAAATTACCTAGGAAAGAGAACTCTTCGATTTAAGATAGATCATAATAAGGACTATATTACCTAATACGAAGCATACCCAGAACTCAGACTCAGATATCAGCAGAGCATGGTTGAAGACCTAGATTAGACAAAAATCATGAAAATTTTAGGTGTCTAAGTTAAAAATTGAAAAAAATAAATAAAGGAAATACGTAGGACCGAGAACTCTTCGCTTTTAGATAGACCATAAATACGATTATATAACCAGTTATAAAGCAAATCCAGAACTCAGACTGAGATATCAGCAGAGCATGGTTGAAAACCTAGTTTAGACAAAAATCATGAAAATTTGTAGTCTCATTTAAAAATCGAAAAAAAAAAATAGAAATTACGTAGGAACAAGAACTCTTCGATATAAGATAGATCAAAATAAGGACTATATTAACTAATACGAAGCAAACCCAGAACTCAGACTGAGATATCAGCAGAGCATGGTTGAAGACCTAGATTAGACAAAAATCATGAAAATTTTGAGTCTCATTTAAAAATCGAAAAAAAAAACAGAACATACCTAGGAAAGAGAACTCTTCGATTTTTAATAAAGCTTCAATAGCACTATATAAAATCATAAAAACTAAACCCAGAACTCTGTCTCAGATATCAGCAGAGCATGGTTGAAGTCCTAGATTAGACAAAAATCATGAAAATATTAGGTGTCTAAGTAAAAATTGAAAAAAAAAATATAGGAAATACGTAAGACCAAGAACTCTTCTTTTTAAGATAGAACATAATTAGAACTATATAACCTAGTACATAGTAAATCCAGAACTCAGACTGAGATATCAGCAGAGCATGGTTGAAGACCTAGATTACACAAAAATCATGAAAATTTTGAGTCTCATTTAAAAATGGAGAAAAAAAATATACAGAAATTACGTAGGACAGAGAACTCTTCGATGTAAGATAGATCATAATAAGTACTATATTACCTAATACGAAGAATACCCAGAACTCAGACTCAGATATTAGCAGAGCATGGTTGAAGACCTAGATTAGACAAAAATCATGAAAATTTTAGGTGTCTAAGTTAAAAATTGAAAAAAAAATTAATGAAATACGTAGGACCGAGAACTCTTCGTTTTTAGATAGAACATAATAAGGACTATATAAACTGTTACAAAGCAAATCCAGAACTCATACTGAGATATCAGCAGAGCATGGTTGAAGACCTAGATTAGACAAAAATCATGAAAATTTTGAGTCTCATTTAAAAATGGAAAAAAATATATAGAAATTACGTAGGACAGAGAACTCTTCGATGTATGATAGATCATAATAAGTACTATATTACCTAATACGAAGAATACCCAGAACTCAGACTCAGATATCAGCAGAGCATGGTTGAAGACCTAGATTAGACAAAAATCATGAAAATTTTAGGTGTCTAAGTTAAAAATTGAAAAAAAAATTAAGGAAATACGTAGGACCGAGAACTCTTCGTTTTTAGATAGAACATAATAAGGACTATATTACCTAATACGAAGCAAACCCAGAACTCAGACTGAGATATCAGCAGAGCATGGTTGAAGACCTAGATTAGACAAAAATCATGAAAATTTTGAGTCTCATTTAAAAATCGAAAAAAAATATATAAAAACTACCTAGGAACGAGAACTCTTCGATATAAGATAGATCATAATAAGTACTATATTATCTTATACGAAACAAACCCAGAACTCAGACTGAGATATCAGCAGAGCATGGTTGAAAACCTAGATTAGACAAAAATCATGAAAATTTTGAGTCTCATTTAAAAATCGAAAAAAAAATAATATAGAACATACCTAGGAAAGAGAACTCTTCGATATAAGATAGATCATAATAAAGACTATATATATTACCTAATACGAACCATACCCAGAACTCAGACTCAGATATCAGCAGAGCATGGTTGAAGACCTAGATTAGACAAAAATCATGAAAATTTTGAGTCTCATTTAAAAATCGAAAAAAAAATATAGAACATACCTAGGAAAGAGAACTCTTAGATTTTAAATAAACCTTAATTAGCACTATATGAAATCATAAAAACTAAACCCAGAACTCTGACTCAGATATCAGCAGAGCATGGTTGAAGACCTAGATTAGACAAAAATCATGAAAATTTTGAGTCTCATTTAAAAATCGAAAAAAAAAAATATAGAAATTACGTAGGACCGAGAACTCTTCGATTTAAGATAGATCATAATAAGTACTATATTACCTAATACGAAGCATACCCAGAACTCAGACTCAGATATCAGCAGAGCATGGTTGAAGACCTAGATTAGACAAAAATCATGAAAATTTAAAGTGCTTGAGTAAAAAAACGAAAAAAAAATTAAAGGAAATACGTAGGACCAAGAACTCTTAGTTTTGAGATGGAACATAATAAGTACTATATAACCTGTTACAAAGAAAACCCAGAACTCATACTGAGATATCAGCAGAGCATGGTTGAAGACCTAGATTAGACAAAAATCATGAAAATTTTGAGAGTCTCATTTAAAAATCGAAAAAAAATATATAGAACATACCTAGGAAAGAGACCTCTTAGATTTTAAATAAACCTTAATTAGCACTATATGAAATCATAAAAACTAAACCCAGAACTCTGACTCAGATATCAGCAGAGCATGGTTGAAGTCCTAGATTAGACAAAAATCATAAAAATTTTAGGTGTCTAAGTTAAAAATTGAAAAAAAAAATAAAGGAAATACGTAGGACCGAGAACTCTTCATTTTAAGATAGAAAATAATGAGTACTATATAATCGATTACATAGTAAATCCAGAACTCAGACTGAGATATCAGCAGAGCATGGTTGAAGACCTAGATTAGACAAAAATCATTAAAATTTTGAGTCTCATTTAAAAATGGAAAAAAAAATATATAGAAATTACCTAGGAAAGAGAACTCTTCGATTTAAGATAGATCATAATAAGGACTATATTACCTAATACGAAGCATACCCAGAACTCAGACTCAGATATCAGCAGAGCATGGTTGAAGACCTAGATTAGACAAAAATCATGAAAATTTTAGGTGTCTAAGTTAAAAATTGAAAAAAATAAATAAAGGAAATACGTAGGACCGAGAACTCTTCGCTTTTAGATAGACCATAAATACGATTATATAACCAGTTATAAAGCAAATCCAGAACTCAGACTGAGATATCAGCAGAGCATGGTTGAAAACCTAGTTTAGACAAAAATCATGAAAATTTGTAGTCTCATTTAAAAATCGAAAAAAAAATATAGAAATTACGTAGGAACAAGAACTCTTCGATATAAGATAGATCAAAATAAGGACTATATTAACTAATACGAAGCAAACCCAGAACTCAGACTGAGATATCAGCAGAGCATGGTTGAAGACCTAGTTTAGACAAAAATCATGAAAATTTGTAGTCTCATTTAAAAATCGAAAAAAAAATATAGAAATTACGTAGGAACAAGAACTCTTCGATATAAGATAGATCAAAATAAGGACTATATTAACTAATACGAAGCAAACCCAGAACTCAGACTGAGATATCAGCAGAGCATGGTTGAAAACCTAGTTTAGACAAAAATCATGAAAATTTGTAGTCTCATTTAAAAATCGAAAAAAAAATATAGAAATTACGTAGGAACAAGAACTCTTCGATATAAGATAGATCAAAATAAGGACTATATTAACTAATACGAAGCAAAGCCAGAACTCAGACTGAGATATCAGCAGAGCATGGTTGAAGACCTAGATTAGACAAAAATCATGAAAATTTTGAGTCTCATTTAAAAATCGAAAAAAAAAAAACAGAACATACCTTGGAAAGAGAACTCTTCGATTTTTAATAAAGCTTCAATAGCACTATATAAAATCATAAAAACTAAACCCAGAACTCTGTCTCAGATATCAGCAGAGCATGGTTGAAGTCCTAGATTAGACAAAAATCATGAAAATATTAGGTGTCTAAGTAAAAATTGAAAAAAAAAATATAGGAAATACGTAAGACCAAGAACTCTTCTTTTTAAGATAGAACATAATTAGAACTATATAACCTAGTACATAGTAAATCCAGAACTCAGACTGAGATATCAGCAGAGCATGGTTGAAGACCTAGATTACACAAAAATCATGAAAATTTTGAGTCTCATTTAAAAATGGAGAAAAAAAATATACAGAAATTACGTAGGACAGAGAACTCTTCGATGTAAGATAGATCATAATAAGTACTATATTACCTAATACGAAGAATACCCAGAACTCAGACTCAGATATCAGCAGAGCATGGTTGAAGACCTAGATTAGACAAAAATCATGAAAATTTTAGGTGTCTAAGTTAAAATTAAAAAAAATAAATAAAGGAAATACGTAGGACCGAGAACTCTTCGTTATTAGATAGATCATAATAAGGACTATATAAACTGTTACAAAGCAAATCCAGAACTCATACTGAGATATCAGCAGAGCATGGTTGAAGACCTAGATTAGACAAAAATCATGAAAATTTTGAGTCTCATTTAAAAATCGAAAAAAAAATATAGAACATACCTAGGAAAGAGAACTCTTAGATTTTAAATAAACCTTAATTAGCACTATATGAAATCATAAAAACTAAACCCAGAACTCTGACTCAGATATCAGCAGAGCATGGTTGAAGACCTAGATTAGACAAAAATCATGAAAATTTTGAGTCTCATTTAAAAATCGAAAAAAAAAATATAGAAATTACGTAGGACCGAGAACTCTTCGATTTAAGATAGATCATAATAAGGACTATATTACCTAATACGAAGCATACCCAGAACTCAGACTCAGATATCAGCAGAGCATGGTTGAAGACCTAGATTAGACAAAAATCATGAAAATTTTAGGTGTCTAAGTTAAAAATTGAAAAAAATAAATAAAGGAAATACGTAGGACCGAGAACTCTTCGCTTTTAGATAGACCATAAATACGATTATATAACCAGTTATAAAGCAAATCCAGAACTCAGACTGAGATATCAGCAGAGCATGGTTGAAAACCTAGTTTAGACAAAAATCATGAAAATTTGTAGTCTCATTTAAAAATCGAAAAAAAAATATAGAAATTACGTAGGAACAAGAACTCTTCGATATAAGATAGATCAAAATAAGGACTATATTAACTAATACGAAGCAAACCCAGAACTCAGACTCAGATATCAGCAGAGCATGGTTGAAGACCTAGATTAGACAAAAATCATGAAAATTTGTAGTCTCATTTAAAAATCGAAAAAAAAATATAGAAATTACGTAGGAACAAGAACTCTTCGATATAAGATAGATCAAAATAAGGACTATATTAACTAATACGAAGCAAACCCAGAACTCAGACTGAGATATCAGCAGAGCATGGTTGAAAACCTAGTTTAGACAAAAATCATGAAAATTTGTAGTCTCATTTAAAAATCGAAAAAAAAATATAGAAATTACGTAGGACCGAGAACTCTTCGATTTAAGATAGATCATAATAAGTACTATATTACCTAATACGAAGCATACCCAGAACTCAGACTCAGATATCAGCAGAGCATGGTTGAAGACCTAGATTAGACAAAAATCATAAAAATTTTAGGTGTTTAAGTTAAAAATTAAAAAAATAAAATAAAGGAAATACGTAGGACCGAGAACTCTTCATTTTTAGATAGACCATAATAAGGACTATATAAACTGTTACAAAGCAAATCCAGAACTTATACTGAGATATCAGCAGAGCATGGTTGAAGACCTAGATTAGACAAAAATCATGAAAATTTTGAGTCTCATTTAAAAATCGAAAAAAAAAAAACCAGGTGCTGGAACTGGTGCGGCAGGAGCTGGCTGCCTTCCGGGAACGGTTTTCCGTCCTGGAGGACATCGTCTTGCGCCCACCGCTAGCGGCGAACCCGAAGGCCTCGGGCCAGAAGGCATACGCGGCTGCCGTGGCTGCCAAGCCGACTTTGCCCGGTCAAACCAAGGGAGGGGCCGGGCCGGGAGAGTGGAATCGGCGAGAGATGTCGTGCGGTGTTCCACAGGGTTCGGTTCTGGGGCCGCTCCTGTGGGACATCGGTTACGACTGGGTGCTGCGCGGCGACCTCCCTTGCGGCGTCAGTGTTGTTTGCTACGCTGACGACACGCTGGTTCTGGCGCAGGGGGGGTCGCACCAGGCGGCGGTCGACCTGATGACACGCGGGGTCGCAGCAGTCGTTGGGAGGATCCGGCAACTGGGTCTCGAGGTGGCCCTACACAAGTCCGAGGCTATGTGTTTTCACGGCCCTCGGAACCGGCCACCATCGGGATCCCAGATAACGGTGGGAGGGGTTTGCATCGGCGTCGGGTCGACGATGAGCTACTTGGGTCTCGTCCTCGACAGCCGGTGGAACTTCGCGGAGCACTTCCGCCGTTTGGCTCCCAAACTGGGGCGGGCCGGGGCTGCCCTCAAGCGGCTCTTGCCCAACCTAGGGGGACCAAACGCCTCCTGCCGGAGGCTGTACGCGGGGATCGTGCGGTCCATGGCCCTTTACGGGGCCCCGGTGTGGGCGCTGTCGCTGAGGCGACTGCCAGCGCGCCACCTGGTCTCGGCCCAGAGGGTCATGGCCATCCGGCTGATCCGGGGATACCGCACGGTCTCCGGCGAGGCGGCGAACCTCCTTGCCGGATTGCTGCCGTGGGATCTAGAGGCGAGAGCCCTCGCGCACGTCTACGCGTTGCGCGTGGAGGCGCTAAGCCGGGGTGAAACTCTGCTGCCGCGGCAAATTGCTGCGCAGCGGACGGAGCTCCGGCGGGATCTCACGGAGGTGTGGAGACAGCGACTGCTGCAACCCAGCGCTGGGCACGCCGCCATTGCGGCGGTAAGTCCCCTCTTTGAGGAGTGGCTGGAGAGACGCCACGGCGTCCTCACCTTCCGCCTGACGCAGGTGCTCACCGGACACGGCTGTTTCGGGAGGTACCTGTGTCGGATCCAGCGGGAGGACACGTCCGGGTGTCATCACTGTGTGGATCGCCCGGAGGACACGGTGGAGCATTCGGTGGAGGTCTGCCCTGCTTGGGCGGAGCAACGCCGTGTCCTCGTGGAGGCGATCGGCGGCGGCGACCTCTCGCGGCCGGCCCTGGTTCAAGCCATGGTCCGGAGCGAGGAGGCATGGGAAGCGGTCGCCTCCTTCTGCGAAGCAGTAATGCTAGCGAAGGAGGAGGCGGAGCGCGTGCGAGAGAGGGAAGCCCCTCGCTCCAGCCGCCGCAACAGGAGAAGACGCCCCGGGCGTCGGGAAACGCAGGGCGATTCCCGGCCACCGTAGGCGCGGGCCTGCGGATGGCGAGCTATGGGTGGCTCGCCATCCGATAGCAACCAGGCCCGAGTCGACGGCGCGTCGTGTTCCACGCGCGCCTCAAAGAGCCGTCAGCAAAGAAGACGGGGCCCCATAGGGTCAGTGCCTGCTAGGGTTGCGGAATTTGTTCGAAAGAGTCACCGCGGCCCTGGAACGCGAAGGGCACAAGCAGGAACACGGGTGGGTTTTAGTCAGTAAGAGTCTGACACTCCCTTCCGCTCCGCCCAGAGCGGGAGAAGTCATTTGATGATTTCCCATCCAAAAAAAAAAAAAAAAAGGGGCCGGGCCGGCAAAGTCGGCACCAGGGAAGAAGGGTGGAGCGGCTGCGCAGGCGGCGCAAGCTCCAGCGCGGGTGGTGCAGCAGCCCACACCTTCGAACCCACCTTCTAACTCCCCTGCCGAAGCCAGATGGCAAGTGGCTGGGGAGCAAAAGAAGGCGGGCAAGGCAGCCAGGGCGGCCAAAAGGAGGGAGAGAAGGCGGCGACAGAAGGAGCGACGCGTCGCGAATATGCTCCGCACCCCGAAGACCGCAGCTGTAGTGCTCACTATGTGTACTGTAGTCCTTATTATGTTCTATCTAAAAACGAAGAGTTCTCGGTCCTACGTATTTCCTTAATTTTTTTTTCAATTTTTAACTTAGACACCTAAAATTTTCATGATTTTTGTCTAATCTAGGTCTTCAACCATGCTCTGCTGATATCTCAGTATGAGTTCTGGATTTGCTTTGTAACAGTTTATATAGTCCTTATTATGTTCTATCTAAAAACGAAGAGTTCTCGGTCCTACGTATTTCCTTAATTTTTTTTTCAATTTTTAACTTAGACACCTAAAATTTTCATGATTTTTGTCTAATCTAGGTCTTCAACCATGCTCTGCTGATATCTGAGTCTGAGTTCTGGGTATTCTTCGTACTAGGTAATATAGTACTTATTATGATCTATCTTACATCGAAGAGTTTTCTGTCCTACGTAATTTCTATATATTTTTTTCCATTTTTAAATGAGACTCAAAATTTTCATGATTTTTGTGTAATCTAGGTCTTCAACCATGCTCTGCTGATATCTCAGTCTGAGTTCTGGATTTACTATGTAATCGATTATATAGTACTCATTATTTTCTATCTTAAAATGAAGAGTTCTCGGTCCTACGTATTTCCTTAATTTTTTTTTCAATTTTTAACTTAGGCACCTAAAATTTTCATGATTTTTGTCTAATCTAGGTCTTCAACCATCCTCTGCTGATATCTGAGACAGAGTTCTGCGTTTAGTTTTTATGATTTTATATAGTGCTATTGAAGCTTTATTAAAAATCGAAGAGTTCTCTTTCCTAGGTATGTTCTGTTTTTTTTTTCGATTTTTAAATGAGACTCAAAATTTTCATGATTTTTGTCTAATCTAGGTCTTCAACCATGCTCTGCTGATATCTCAGTCTGAGTTCTGGGTTTGCTTCGTATTAGTTAATATAGTCCTTATTTTGATCTATCTTATATCGAAGAGTTCTTGTTCCTACGTAATTTCTATATTTTTTTTTCGATTTTTAAATGAGACTACAAATTTTCATGATTTTTGTCTAAACTAGGTTTTCAACCATGCTCTGCTGATATCTCAGTCTGAGTTCTGGATTTGCTTTATAACTGGTTATATAATCGTATTTATGGTCTATCTAAAAACGAAGAGTTCTCGGTCCTACGTATTTCCTTTATTTATTTTTTTCAATTTTTAACTTAGACACCTAAAATTTTCATGATTTTTGTCTAATCTAGGTCTTCAACCATGCTCTGCTGATATCTGAGTCTGAGTTCTGGGTATGCTTCGTATTAGGTAATATAGTCCTTATTATGATCTATCTTAAATCGAAGAGTTCTCTTTCCTAGGTAATTTCTATATATTTTTTTTTCCATTTTTAAATGAGACTCAAAATTTTCATGATTTTTTTCTAATCTAGGTCTTCAACCATGCTCTGCTGATATCTCAGTCTGAGTTCTGGATTTACTATGTAATCGATTATATAGTACTCATTATTTTCTATCTTAAAATGAAGAGTTCTCGGTCCTACGTATTTCCTTTATTTTTTTTTTCAATTTTTAACTTAGACACCTAAAATTTTTATGATTTTTGTCTAATCTAGGAATTCAACCATGCTCTGCTGATATCTGAGTCAGAGTTTTGGGTTTAGTTTTTAAGATTTCATATAGTGCTAATTAAGGTTTATTTAAAATCGAAGAGGTCTCTTTCCTAGGTATGTTCTATATATTTTTTTTCGATTTTTAAATGAGACTCTCAAAATTTTCATGATTTTTGTCTAATCTAGGTTTTCAACCATGCTCTGCTGATATCTCAGTATGAGTTCTGGGTTTTCTTTGTAACAGGTTATATAGTACTTATTATGGTCCATCTCAAAACTAAGAGTTCTTGGTCCTACGTATTTCCTTTAATTTTTTTTTCGTTTTTTTACTCAAGCACTTTAAATTTTCATGATTTTTGTCTAATCTAGGTCTTCAACCATGCTCTGCTGATATCTGAGTCTGAGTTCTGGGTATGCTTCGTATTAGGTAATATAGTACTTATTATGATCTATCTTATATCGAAGAGTTCTTGTTCCTACGTAATTTCTATATTTTTTTTTCGATTTTTAAATGAGACTACAAATTTTCATGATTTTTGTCTAAACTAGGTTTTCAACCATGCTCTGCTGATATCTCAGTCTGAGTTCTGGATTTGCTTTATAACTGGTTATATAATCGTATTTATGGTCTATCTAAAAACGAAGAGTTCTCGGTCCTACGTATTTCCTTTATTTATTTTTTTCAATTTTTAACTTAGACACCTAAAATTTTCATGATTTTTGTCTAATCTAGGTCTTCAACCATGCTCTGCTGATATCTGAGTCTGAGTTCTGGGTATGCTTCGTATTAGGTAATATAGTCCTTATTATGATCTATCTTAAATCGAAGAGTTCTCTTTCCTAGGTAATTTCTATATATTTTTTTTTCCATTTTTAAATGAGACTCAAAATTTTCATGATTTTTTTCTAATCTAGGTCTTCAACCATGCTCTGCTGATATCTCAGTCTGAGTTCTGGATTTACTATGTAATCGATTATATAGTACTCATTATTTTCTATCTTAAAATGAAGAGTTCTCGGTCCTACGTATTTCCTTTATTTTTTTTTTCAATTTTTAACTTAGACACCTAAAATTTTTATGATTTTTGTCTAATCTAGGAATTCAACCATGCTCTGCTGATATCTGAGTCAGAGTTTTGGGTTTAGTTTTTAAGATTTCATATAGTGCTAATTAAGGTTTATTTAAAATCGAAGAGGTCTCTTTCCTAGGTATGTTCTATATATTTTTTTTCGATTTTTAAATGAGACTCTCAAAATTTTCATGATTTTTGTCTAATCTAGGTCTTCAACCATGCTCTGCTGATATCTCAGTATGAGTTCTGGGTTTTCTTTGTAACAGGTTATATAGTACTTATTATGGTCCATCTCAAAACTAAGAGTTCTTGGTCCTACGTATTTCCTTTAATTTTTTTTTCGTTTTTTACTCAAGCACTTTAAATTTTCATGATTTTTGTCTAATCTAGGTCTTCAACCATGCTCTGCTGATATCTGAGTCTGAGTTCTGGGTATGCTTCGTATTAGGTAATATAGTACTTATTATGATCTATCTTAAATCGAAGAGTTCTCGGTCCTACGTAATTTCTATATTTTTTTTTTTCGATTTTTAAATGAGACTCAAAATTTTCATGATTTTTGTGTAATCTAGGTCTTCAACCATGCTCTGCTGATATCTGAGTCAGAGTTCTGGGTTTAGTTTTTATGATTTTATATAGTGCTATTTAAGCTTTATTAAAAATCGAAGAGTTGTCTTTCCTAGGTATGTTCTGTTTTCTTTTTCGATTTTTAAATGAGACTCAAAATTTTCATGATTTTTGTCTAATCTAGGTCTTCAACCATGCTCTGCTGGTATCTCAGTATGAGTTCTGGATTTGCTTTGTAACAGTTTATATAGTCCTTATTATGTTCTATCTAAAAACGAAGAGTTCTCGGTCCTACGTATATCCTTTATTTATTTTTTCAATTTTTAACTTAGACACCTAAAATTTTTATGATTTTTGTCTAATCTAGGATTTCAACCATGCTCTGCTGATATCTGAGTCAGAGTTCTGGGATTAGTTTTTATGATTTCATATAGTGCTAATTAAGGTTTATTTAAAATCGAAGAGTTCTCTTTCCTAGGTAATTTCTATATATTTTTTTTTCCATTTTTAAATGAGACTCAAAATTTTCATGATTTTTGTCTAATCTAGGTATTCAACCATGCTCTGCTGATATCTGAGTCTGAGTTCTGGGTATGCTTCGTATTAGGTAATATAGTCCTTATTATGATCTATCTTAAATCGAAGAGTTCTCTTTCCTAGGCAATTTCTATATATTTTTTTTTCCATTTTTAAATGAGACTCAAAATTTTCATGATTTTTGTCTAATCTAGGTTTTCAACCATGCTCTGCTGATATCTCAGTCTGAGTTCTGGGTTTGCTTCGTATAAGATAATATAGTCCTTATTATGATCTATCTTATATCGAAGAGTTCTCGTTCCTAGGTAGTTTTTATATATTTTTTTTCGATTTTTAAATGAGACTCAAAATTTTCATGATTTTTGTCTAATCTAGGTCTTCAACCATGCTCTGCTGATATCTCAGTATGAGTTCTGGATTTGCTTTGTAACAGTTTATATAGTCCTTATTATGTTCTATCTAAAAACGAAGAGTTCGCGGTCCTACGTATTTCCTTAATTTTTTTTTCAATTTTTAACTTAGACACCTAAAATTTTCATGATTTTTGTCTAATCTAGGTCTTCAACCATGCTCTGCTGATATCTGAGTCTGAGTTCTGGGTATGCTTCGTATTAGGTAATATAGTACTTATTATGATCTATCTTAAATCGAAGAGTTCTCGGTCCTACGTAATTTCTATTTTTTTTTTTTTCGATTTTTAAATGAGACTCAAAATTTTCATGATTTTTGTGTAATCTAGGTCTTCAACCATGCTCTGCTGATATCTGAGTCAGAGTTCTGGGTTTAGTTTTTATGATTTTATATAGTGCTATTTAAGCTTTATTAAAAATCGAAGAGTTGTCTTTCCTAGGTATGTTCTGTTTTCTTTTTCGATTTTTAAATGAGACTCAAAATTTTCATGATTTTTGTCTAATCTAGGTCTTCAACCATGCTCTGCTGGTATCTCAGTCTGAGTTCTGGGTTTGCTTCGTATTAGGTAATATAGTCCTTATTTTGATCTATCTTATATCGAAGAGTTCTTGTTCCTAGGTAATTTCTATATTTTTTTTTCGATTTTTAAATGAGACTACAAATTTTCATGATTTTTGTCTAAACTAGGTTTTCAAACATGCTCTGCTGCTATCTCAGTATGAGTTCTGGATTTGCTTTATAACTGGTTATATCATCCTATTTATGGTCTATCTAAAAACGAAGAGTTCTCGGTCCTACGTATATCCTTTATTTATTTTTTCAATTTTTAACTTAGACACCTAAAATTTTTATGATTTTTGTCTAATCTAGGATTTCAACCATGCTCTGCTGATATCTGAGTCAGAGTTCTGGGATTAGTTTTTATGATTTCATATAGTGCTAATTAAGGTTTATTTAAAATCGAAGAGTTCTCTTTCCTAGGTAATTTCTATATATTTTTTTTTCCATTTTTAAATGAGACTCAAAATTTTCATGATTTTTGTCTAATCTAGGTGTTCAACCATGCTCTGCTGATATCTGAGTCTGAGTTCTGGGTATGCTTCGTATTAGGTAATATAGTCCTTATTATGATCTATCTTAAATCGAAGAGTTCTCTTTCCTAGGCAATTTCTATATATTTTTTTTTCCATTTTTAAATGAGACTCAAAATTTTCATGATTTTTGTCTAATCTAGGTTTTCAACCATGCTCTGCTGATATCTCAGTCTGAGTTCTGGGTTTGCTTCGTATTAAATAATATAGTCCTTATTATGGTCTATCTTATATCGAAGAGTTCTCGTTCCTAGGTAGTTTTTATATATTTTTTTTCGATTTTTAAATGAGACTCAAAATTTTCATGATTTTTGTCTAATCTAGGTCTTCAACCATGCTCTGCTGATATCTCAGTATGAGTTCTGGGTTTTCTTTGTAACAGGTTATATAGTACTTATTATGGTCCATCTCAAAACTAAGAGTTCTTGGTCCTACGTATTTCCTTTAATTTTTTTTTCGTTTTTTTACTCAAGCACTTTAAATTTTCATGATTTTTGTCTAATCTAGGTCTTCAACCATGCTCTGCTGATATCTGAGTCTGAGTTCTGGGTATGCTTCGTATTAGGTAATATAGTACTTATTATGATCTATCTTAAATCGAAGAGTTCTCGGTCCTACGTAATTTCTATATTTTTTTTTTTCGATTTTTAAATGAGACTCAAAATTTTCATGATTTTTGTGTAATCTAGGTCTTCAACCATGCTCTGCTGATATCTGAGTCAGAGTTCTGGGTTTAGTTTTTATGATTTTATATAGTGCTATTTAAGCTTTATTAAAAATCGAAGAGTTGTCTTTCCTAGGTATGTTCTGTTTTCTTTTTCGATTTTTAAATGAGACTCAAAATTTTCATGATTTTTGTCTAATCTAGGTCTTCAACCATGCTCTGCTGGTATCTCAGTATGAGTTCTGGATTTGCTTTGTAACAGTTTATATAGTCCTTATTATGTTCTATCTAAAAACGAAGAGTTCTCGGTCCTACGTATATCCTTTATTTATTTTTTCAATTTTTAACTTAGACACCTAAAATTTTTATGATTTTTGTCTAATCTAGGATTTCAACCATGCTCTGCTGATATCTGAGTCAGAGTTCTGGGATTAGTTTTTATGATTTCATATAGTGCTAATTAAGGTTTATTTAAAATCGAAGAGTTCTCTTTCCTAGGTAATTTCTATATATTTTTTTTTCCATTTTTAAATGAGACTCAAAATTTTCATGATTTTTGTCTAATCTAGGTTTTAAACCATGCTCTGCTGATATCTTAGTCTGAGTTCTGGGTTTGCTTCGTATAAGATAATATAGTCCTTATTATGATCTATCTTATATCGAAGAGTTCTCGTTCCTAGGTAGTTTTTATATATTTCTTTTCGATTTTTAAATGAGACTCAAAATTTTCATGATTTTTGTCTAATCTAGGTCTTCAACCATGCTCTGCTGATATCTCAGTATGAGTTCTGGATTTGCTTTGTAACAGTTTATATAGTCCTTATTATGTTCTATCTAAAAACGAAGAGTTCGCGGTCCTACGTATTTCCTTAATTTTTTTTTCAATTTTTAACTTAGACACCTAAAATTTTCATGATTTTTGTCTAATCTAGGTCTTCAACCATGCTCTGCTGATATCTGAGTCTGAGTTCTGGGTATGTTTCGTATTAGGTAATATAGTACTTATTATGATCTATCTTAAATCGAAGAGTTCTCGGTCCTACGTATATCCTTTATTTATTTTTTCAATTTTTAACTTAGACACCTAAAATTTTTATGATTTTTGTCTAATCTAGGATTTCAACCATGCTCTGCTGATATCTCAGTCTGAGTTCTGGGTTTGCTTCGTATAAGATAATATAGTCCTTATTATGATCTATCTTATATCGAAGAGTTCTCGTTCCTAGGTAGTTTTTATATATTTCTTTTCGATTTTTAAATGAGACTCAAAATTTTCATGATTTTTGTCTAATCTAGGTCTTCAACCATGCTCTGCTGGTATCTCAGTATGAGTTCTGGATTTGCTTTGTAACAGTTTAGATAGTCCTTATTATGTTCTATCTAAAAACGAAGAGTTCTCGGTCCTACGTATATCCTTTATTTATTTTTTCAATTTTTAACTTAGACACCTAAAATTTTTATGATTTTTGTCTAATCTAGGATTTCAACCATGCTCTGCTGATATCTGAGTCAGAGTTCTGGGATTAGTTTTTATGATTTCATATAGTGCTAATTAAGGTTTATTTAAAATCGAAGAGTTCTCTTTCCTAGGTAATTTCTATATATTTTTTTTTCCATTTTTAAATGAGACTCAAAATTTTCATGATTTTTGTCTAATCTAGGTATTCAACCATGCTCTGCTGATATCTGAGTCTGAGTTCTGGGTATGCTTCGTATTAGGTAATATAGTCCTTATTATGATCTATCTTAAATCGAAGAGTTCTCTTTCCTAGGCAATTTCTATATATTTTTTTTTCCATTTTTAAATGAGACTCAAAATTTTCATGATTTTTGTCTAATCTAGGTTTTCAACCATGCTCTGCTGATATCTCAGTCTGAGTTCTGGGTTTGCTTCGTATAAGATAATATAGTCCTTATTATGATCTATCTTATATCGAAGAGTTCTCGTTCCTAGGTAGTTTTTATATATTTCTTTTCGATTTTTAAATGAGACTCAAAATTTTCATGATTTTTGTCTAATCTAGGTCTTCAACCATGCTCTGCTGATATCTCAGTATGAGTTCTGGATTTGCTTTGTAACAGTTTATATAGTCCTTATTATGTTCTATCTAAAAACGAAGAGTTCGCGGTCCTACGTATTTCCTTAATTTTTTTTTCAATTTTTAACTTAGACACCTAAAATTTTCATGATTTTTGTCTAATCTAGGTCTTCAACCATGCTCTGCTGATATCTGAGTCTGAGTTCTGGGTATGTTTCGTATTAGGTAATATAGTACTTATTATGATCTATCTTAAATCGAAGAGTTCTCGGTCCTACGTAATTTCTATTTTTTTTTTTTTTCGATTTTTAAATGAGACTCAAAATTTTCATGATTTTTGTGTAATCTAGGTCTTCAACCATGCTCTGCTGATATCTGAGTCAGAGTTCTGGGTTTAGTTTTTATGATTTTATATAGTGCTATTTAAGCTTTATTAAAAATCGAAGAGTTGTCTTTCCTAGGTATGTTCTGTTTTCTTTTTCGATTTTTAAATGAGACTCAAAATTTTCATGATTTTTGTCTAATCTAGGTCTTCAACCATGCTCTGCTGGTATCTCAGTCTGAGTTCTGGGTTTGCTTCGTATTAGGTAATATAGTCCTTATTTTGATCTATCTTATATCGAAGAGTTCTTGTTCCTAGGTAATTTCTATATTTTTTTTTCGATTTTTAAATGAGACTACAAATTTTCATGATTTTTGTCTAAACTAGGTTTTCAACCATGCTCTGCTGCTATCTCAGTCTGAGTTCTGGATTTGCTTTATAACTGGTTATATAATCCTATTTATGGTCTATCTAAAAACGAAGAGTTCTCGGTCCTACGTATATCCTTTATTTATTTTTTCAATTTTTAACTTAGACACCTAAAATTTTTATGATTTTTGTCTAATCTAGGATTTCAACCATGCTCTGCTGATATCTGAGTCAGAGTTCTGGGATTAGTTTTTATGATTTCATATAGTGCTAATTAAGGTTTATTTAAAATCGAAGAGTTCTCTTTCCTAGGTAATTTCTATATATTTTTTTTTCCATTTTTAAATGAGACTCAAAATTTTCATGATTTTTGTCTAATCTAGGTGTTCAACCATGCTCTGCTGATATCTGAGTCTGAGTTCTGGGTATGCTTCGTATTAGGTAATATAGTCCTTATTATGATCTATCTTAAATCGAAGAGTTCTCTTTCCTAGGCAATTTCTATATATTTTTTTTTCCATTTTTAAATGAGACTCAAAATTTTCATGATTTTTGTCTAATCTAGGTTTTCAACCATGCTCTGCTGATATCTCAGTCTGAGTTCTGGGTTTGCTTCGTATTAAATAATATAGTCCTTATTATGGTCTATCTTATATCGAAGAGTTCTCGTTCCTAGGTAGTTTTTATATATTTTTTTTCGATTTTTAAATGAGACTCAAAATTTTCATGATTTTTGTCTAATCTAGGTCTTCAACCATGCTCTGCTGATATCTCAGTATGAGTTCTGGATTTGCTTTGTAACAGTTTATATAGTCCTTATTATGTTCTATCTAAAAACGAAGAGTTCTCGGTCCTACGTATTTCCTTAATTTTTTTTTCAATTTTTAACTTACACACCTAAAATTTTCATGATTTTTGTCTAATCTAGGTCTTCAACCATGCTCTGCTGATATCTGAGTATGAGTTCTGGGTATTCTTCGTATTAGGTAATATAGTACTTATTATGATCTATCTTACATCGAAGAGTTCTCTTTCCTAGGTAATTTCTATATATTTTTTTTTCCATTTTTAAATGAGACTCAAAATTTTCATGATTTTTGTCTAATCTAGGTGTTCAACCATGCTCTGCTGATATCTGAGTCTGAGTTCTGGGTATGCTTCGTATTAGGTAATATAGTCCTTATTATGATCTATCTTAAATCGAAGAGTTCTCTTTCCTAGGCAATTTCTATATATTTTTTTTTCCATTTTTAAATGAGACTCAAAATTTTCATGATTTTTGTCTAATCTAGGTTTTCAACCATGCTCTGCTGATATCTCAGTCTGAGTTCTGGGTTTGCTTCGTATTAAATAATATAGTCCTTATTATGGTCTATCTTATATCGAAGAGTTCTCGTTCCTAGGTAGTTTTTATATATTTTTTTTCGATTTTTAAATGAGACTCAAAATTTTCATGATTTTTGTCTAATCTAGGTCTTCAACCATGCTCTGCTGATATCTCAGTATGAGTTCTGGGTTTTCTTTGTAACAGGTTATATAGTACTTATTATGGTCCATCTCAAAACTAAGAGTTCTTGGTCCTACGTATTTCCTTTAATTTTTTTTTCGATTTTTTACTCAAGCACTTTAAATTTTCATGATTTTTGTCTAATCTAGGTCTTCAACCATGCTCTGCTGATATCTGAGTCTGAGTTCTGGGTATGCTTCGTATTAGGTAATATAGTACTTATTATGATCTATCTTAAATCGAAGAGTTCTCGGTCCTACGTAATTTCTATATTTTTTTTTTTCGATTTTTAAATGAGACTCAAAATTTTCATGATTTTTGTGTAATCTAGGTCTTCAACCATGCTCTGCTGATATCTGAGTCAGAGTTCTGGGTTTAGTTTTTATGATTTTATATAGTGCTATTTAAGCTTTATTAAAAATCGAAGAGTTGTCTTTCCTAGGTATGTTCTGTTTTCTTTTTCGATTTTTAAATGAGACTCAAAATTTTCATGATTTTTGTCTAATCTAGGTCTTCAACCATGCTCTGCTGGTATCTCAGTATGAGTTCTGGATTTGCTTTGTAACAGTTTATATAGTCCTTATTATGTTCTATCTAAAAACGAAGAGTTCTCGGTCCTACGTATATCCTTTATTTATTTTTTCAATTTTTAACTTAGACACCTAAAATTTTTATGATTTTTGTCTAATCTAGGATTTCAACCATGCTCTGCTGATATCTGAGTCAGAGTTCTGGGATTAGTTTTTATGATTTCATATAGTGCTAATTAAGGTTTATTTAAAATCGAAGAGTTCTCTTTCCTAGGTAATTTCTATATATTTTTTTTTCCATTTTTAAATGAGACTCAAAATTTTCATGATTTTTGTCTAATCTAGGTTTTCAACCATGCTCTGCTGATATCTCAGTCTGAGTTCTGGGTTTGCTTCGTATAAGATAATATAGTCCTTATTATGATCTATCTTATATCGAAGAGTTCTCGTTCCTAGGTAGTTTTTATATATTTCTTTTCGATTTTTAAATGAGACTCAAAATTTTCATGATTTTTGTCTAATCTAGGTCTTCAACCATGCTCTGCTGATATCTCAGTATGAGTTCTGGATTTGCTTTGTAACAGTTTATATAGTCCTTATTATGTTCTATCTAAAAACGAAGAGTTCGCGGTCCTACGTATTTCCTTAATTTTTTTTTCAATTTTTAACTTAGACACCTAAAATTTTCATGATTTTTGTCTAATCTAGGTCTTCAACCATGCTCTGCTGATATCTGAGTCTGAGTTCTGGGTATGTTTCGTATTAGGTAATATAGTACTTATTATGATCTATCTTAAATCGAAGAGTTCTCGGTCCTACGTAATTTCTATTTTTTTTTTTTTCGATTTTTAAATGAGACTCAAAATTTTCATGATTTTTGTGTAATCTAGGTCTTCAACCATGCTCTGCTGATATCTGAGTCAGAGTTCTGGGTTTAGTTTTTATGATTTTATATAGTGCTATTTAAGCTTTATTAAAAATCGAAGAGTTGTCTTTCCTAGGTATGTTCTGTTTTCTTTTTCGATTTTTAAATGAGACTCAAAATTTTCATGATTTTTGTCTAATCTAGGTTTTCAACCATGCTCTGCTGCTATCTCAGTCTGAGTTCTGGATTTGCTTTATAACTGGTTATATAATCCTATTTATGGTCTATCTAAAAACGAAGAGTTCTCGGTCCTACGTATTTCCTTTATTTATTTTTTCAATTTTTAACTTAGACACCTAAAATTTTTATGATTTTTGTCTAATCTAGGATTTCAACCATGCTCTGCTGATATCTGAGTCAGAGTTCTGGGATTAGTTTTTATGATTTCATATAGTGCTAATTAAGGTTTATTTAAAATCGAAGAGTTCTCTTTCCTAGATAATTTCTATATATTTTTTTTTCCATTTTTAAATGAGACTCAAAATTTTCATGATTTTTGTCTAATCTAGGTGTTCAACCATGCTCTGCTGATATCTGAGTCTGAGTTCTGGGTATGCTTCGTATTAGGTAATATAGTCCTTATTATGATCTATCTTAAATCGAAGAGTTCTCTTTCCTAGGCAATTTCTATATATTTTTTTTTCCATTTTTAAATGAGACTCAAAATTTTCATGATTTTTGTCTAATCTAGGTTTTCAACCATGCTCTGCTGATATCTCAGTCTGAGTTCTGGGTTTGCTTCGTATGAGATAATATAGTCCTTATTATGATCTATCTTATATCGAAGAGTTCTCGTTCCTAGGTAGTTTTTATATATTTCTTTTCGATTTTTAAATGAGACTCAAAATTTTCATGATTTTTGTCTAATCTAGGTCTTCAACCATGCTCTGCTGATATCTCAGTATGAGTTCTGGATTTGCTTTGTAACAGTTTATATAGTCCTTATTATGTTCTATCTAAAAACGAAGAGTTCTCGGTCCTACGTATTTCCTTAATTTTTTTTTCAATTTTTAACTTAGACACCTAAAATTTTCATGATTTTTGTCTAATCTAGGTCTTCAACCATGCTCTGCTGATATCTGAGTCTGAGTTCTGGGTATTCTTCGTACTAGGTAATATAGTACTTATTATGATCTATCTTACATCGAAGAGTTCTCTGTCCTACGTAATTTCTATATATTTTTTTCCATTTTTAAATGAGACTCAAAATTTTTATGATTTTTGTCTAATCTAGGTCTTCAACCATGCTCTGCTGATATCTCAGTATGAGTTCTGGATTTGCTTTGTAACAGTTTATATAGTCCTTATTATGTTCTATCTAAAAACGAAGAGTTCTCGGTCCTACGTATTTCCTTAATTTTTTTTTCAATTTTTAACTTAGACACCTAAAATTTTCATGATTTTTGTCTAATCTAGGTGTTCAACCATGCTCTGCTGATATCCGAGTCTGAGTTCTGGGTATTCTTCGTATTAGGTAATATAGTACTTATTATGATCTATCTTACATCGAAGAGTTCTCTGTCCTACGTAATTTCTGTATATTTTTTTTCTCCATTTTTAAATGAGACTCAAAATTTTCATGATTTTTGTGTAATCTAGGTCTTCAACCATGCTCTGCTGATATCTCAGTCTGAGTTCTGGATTTACTATGTACTAGGTTATATAGTTCTAATTATGTTCTATCCTAAAAAGAAGAGTTCTTGGTCTTACGTATTTCCTATATTTTTTTTTTCAATTTTTACTTAGACACCTAATATTTTCATGATTTTTGTCTAATCTAGGACTTCAACCATGCTCTGCTGATATCTGAGACAGAGTTCTGGGTTTAGTTTTTATGATTTTATATAGTGCTATTTAAGCTTTATTAAAAATCGAAGAGTTCTCTTTCCTAGGTATGTTCTGTTTTTTTTTTCGATTTTTAAATGAGACTCAAAATTTTCATGATTTTTGTCTAATCTAGGTCTTCAACCATGCTCTGCTGATATCTCAGTATGAGTTCTGGATTTGTTTTGTAACAGTTTATATAGTCCTTATTATGTTCTATCTAAAAACGAAGAGTTCTCGTTCCTAGGTAGTTTTTATATATTTTTTTTCGATTTTTAAATGAGACTCAAAATTTTCATGATTTTTGTCTAATCTAGGTCTTCAACCATGCTCTGCTGGTATCTGAGTCTGAGTTCTGGGTATTCTTCGTATTAGGTAATATAGTACTTATTATGATCTATCTTACATCGAAGAGATCTCTGTCCTACGTAATTTCTATATATTTTTTTTCCATTTTTAAATGAGACTCAAAATTTTCATGATTTTTGTGTAATCTAGGTCTTCAACCATGCTCTGCTGATATCTGAGTCAGAGTTCTGGGTTTAGTTTGTATGATTTTATATAGTGCTATTTAAGCTTTATTAAAAATCGAAGAGTTTTCTTTCCTAGGTATGTTCTGTTTTTTTTTTTCGATTTTTAAATGAGACTCAAAATTTTCATGATTTTTGTCTAATCTAGGTCTTCAACCATGCTCTGCTGGTATCTCAGTCTGAGTTCTGGGTTTGCTTCGTATTAGGTAATATAGTCCTTATTTTGATCTATCTTATATCGAAGAGTTCTTGTTCCTAGGTAATTTCTATATTTTTTTTTCGATTTTTAAATGAGACTACAAATTTTCATGATTTTTGTCTAAACTAGGTTTTCAACCATGCTCTGCTGCTATCTCAGTCTGAGTTCTGGATTTGCTTTATAACTGGTTATATAATCCTATTTATGGTCTATCTAAAAACGAAGAGTTCTCGGTCCTACGTATTTCCTTTATTTATTTTTTCAATTTTTAACTTAGACACCTAAAATTTTTATGATTTTTGTCTAATCTAGGATTTCAACCATGCTCTGCTGATATCTGAGTCAGAGTTCTGGGATTAGTTTTTATGATTTCATATAGTGCTAATTAAGGTTTATTTAAAATCGAAGAGTTCTCTTTCCTAGATAATTTCTATATATTTTTTTTTCCATTTTTAAATGAGACTCAAAATTTTCATGATTTTTGTCTAATCTAGGTGTTCAACCATGCTCTGCTGATATCTGAGTCTGAGTTCTGGGTATGCTTCGTATTAGGTAATATAGTCCTTATTATGATCTATCTTAAATCGAAGAGTTCTCTTTCCTAGGCAATTTCTATATATTTTTTTTTCCATTTTTAAATGAGACTCAAAATTTTCATGATTTTTGTCTAATCTAGGTTTTCAACCATGCTCTGCTGATATCTCAGTCTGAGTTCTGGGTTTGCTTCGTATGAGATAATATAGTCCTTATTATGATCTATCTTATATCGAAGAGTTCTCGTTCCTAGGTAGTTTTTATATATTTCTTTTCGATTTTTAAATGAGACTCAAAATTTTCATGATTTTTGTCTAATCTAGGTCTTCAACCATGCTCTGCTGATATCTCAGTATGAGTTCTGGATTTGCTTTGTAACAGTTTATATAGTCCTTATTATGTTCTATCTAAAAACGAAGAGTTCTCGGTCCTACGTATTTCCTTAATTTTTTTTTCAATTTTTAACTTAGACACCTAAAATTTTCATGATTTTTGTCTAATCTAGGTCTTCAACCATGCTCTGCTGATATCTGAGTCTGAGTTCTGGGTATTCTTCGTACTAGGTAATATAGTACTTATTATGATCTATCTTACATCGAAGAGTTCTCTGTCCTACGTAATTTCTATATATTTTTTTCCATTTTTAAATGAGACTCAAAATTTTTATGATTTTTGTCTAATCTAGGTCTTCAACCATGCTCTGCTGATATCTCAGTATGAGTTCTGGATTTGCTTTGTAACAGTTTATATAGTCCTTATTATGTTCTATCTAAAAACGAAGAGTTCTCGGTCCTACGTATTTCCTTAATTTTTTTTTCAATTTTTAACTTAGACACCTAAAATTTTCATGATTTTTGTCTAATCTAGGTCTTCAACCATGCTCTGCTGATATCTGAGTCTGAGTTCTGGGTATTCTTCGTATTAGGTAATATAGTACTTATTATGATCTATCTTACATCGAAGAGTTCTCTGTCCTACGTAATTTCTGTATATTTTTTTTCTCCATTTTTAAATGAGACTCAAAATTTTCATGATTTTTGTGTAATCTAGGTCTTCAACCATGCTCTGCTGATATCTCAGTCTGAGTTCTGGATTTACTATGTACTAGGTTATATAGTTCTAATTATGTTCTATCCTAAAAAGAAGAGTTCTTGGTCTTACGTATTTCCTATATTTTTTTTTTTCAATTTTTACTTAGACACCTAATATTTTCATGATTTTTGTCTAATCTAGGACTTCAACCATGCTCTGCTGATATCTGAGACAGAGTTCTGGGTTTAGTTTTTATGATTTTATATAGTGCTATTTAAGCTTTATTAAAAATCGAAGAGTTCTCTTTCCTAGGTATGTTCTGTTTTTTTTTTCGATTTTTAAATGAGACTCAAAATTTTCATGATTTTTGTCTAATCTAGGTCTTCAACCATGCTCTGCTGATATCTCAGTATGAGTTCTGGATTTGTTTTGTAACAGTTTATATAGTCCTTATTATGTTCTATCTAAAAACGAAGAGTTCTCGGTCCTACGTATTTCCTTAATTTTTTTTTCAATTTTTAACTTAGACACCTAAAATTTTCATGATTTTTGTCTAATCTAGGTCTTCAACCATGCTCTGCTGATATCTGAGTCTGAGTTCTGGGTATTCTTCGTATTAGGTAATATAGTACTTATTATGATCTATCTTACATCGAAGAGATCTCTGTCCTACGTAATTTCTATATATTTTTTTTCCATTTTTAAATGAGACTCAAAATTTTCATGATTTTTGTGTAATCTAGGTCTTCAACCATGCTCTGCTGATATCTGAGTCAGAGTTCTGGGTTTAGTTTGTATGATTTTATATAGTGCTATTTAAGCTTTATTAAAAATCGAAGAGTTGTCTTTCCTAGGTATGTTCTGTTTTTTTTTTTCGATTTTTAAATGAGACTCAAAATTTTCATGATTTTTGTCTAATCTAGGTCTTCAACCATGCTCTGCTGGTATCTCAGTCTGAGTTCTGGGTTTGCTTCGTATTAGGTAATATAGTCCTTATTTTGATCTATCTTATATCGAAGAGTTCTTGTTCCTAGGTAATTTCTATATTTTTTTTTCGATTTTTAAATGAGACTACAAATTTTCATGATTTTTGTCTAAACTAGGTTTTCAACCATGCTCTGCTGCTATCTCAGTCTGAGTTCTGGATTTGCTTTATAACTGGTTATATAATCCTATTTATGGTCTATCTAAAAACGAAGAGTTCTCGGTCCTACGTATTTCCTTTATTTATTTTTTCAATTTTTAACTTAGACACCTAAAATTTTTATGATTTTTGTCTAATCTAGGATTTCAACCATGCTCTGCTGATATCTGAGTCAGAGTTCTGGGATTAGTTTTTATGATTTCATATAGTGCTAATTAAGGTTTATTTAAAATCGAAGAGTTCTCTTTCCTAGATAATTTCTATATATTTTTTTTTCCATTTTTAAATGAGACTCAAAATTTTCATGATTTTTGTCTAATCTAGGTGTTCAACCATGCTCTGCTGATATCTGAGTCTGAGTTCTGGGTATGCTTCGTATTAGGTAATATAGTCCTTATTATGATCTATCTTAAATCGAAGAGTTCTCTTTCCTAGGCAATTTCTATATATTTTTTTTTCCATTTTTAAATGAGACTCAAAATTTTCATGATTTTTGTCTAATCTAGGTTTTCAACCATGCTCTGCTGATATCTCAGTCTGAGTTCTGGGTTTGCTTCGTATGAGATAATATAGTCCTTATTATGATCTATCTTATATCGAAGAGTTCTCGTTCCTAGGTAGTTTTTATATATTTCTTTTCGATTTTTAAATGAGACTCAAAATTTTCATGATTTTTGTCTAATCTAGGTCTTCAACCATGCTCTGCTGATATCTCAGTATGAGTTCTGGATTTGCTTTGTAACAGTTTATATAGTCCTTATTATGTTCTATCTAAAAACGAAGAGTTCTCGGTCCTACGTATTTCCTTAATTTTTTTTTCAATTTTTAACTTAGACACCTAAAATTTTCATGATTTTTGTCTAATCTAGGTCTTCAACCATGCTCTGCTGATATCTGAGTCTGAGTTCTGGGTATTCTTCGTACTAGGTAATATAGTACTTATTATGATCTATCTTACATCGAAGAGTTCTCTGTCCTACGTAATTTCTATATATTTTTTTCCATTTTTAAATGAGACTCAAAATTTTTATGATTTTTGTCTAATCTAGGTCTTCAACCATGCTCTGCTGATATCTCAGTATGAGTTCTGGATTTGCTTTGTAACAGTTTATATAGTCCTTATTATGTTCTATCTAAAAACGAAGAGTTCTCGGTCCTACGTATTTCCTTAATTTTTTTTTCAATTTTTAACTTAGACACCTAAAATTTTCATGATTTTTGTCTAATCTAGGTCTTCAACCATGCTCTGCTGATATCTGAGTCTGAGTTCTGGGTATTCTTCGTATTAGGTAATATAGTACTTATTATGATCTATCTTACATCGAAGAGTTCTCTGTCCTACGTAATTTCTGTATATTTTTTTTCTCCATTTTTAAATGAGACTCAAAATTTTCATGATTTTTGTGTAATCTAGGTCTTCAACCATGCTCTGCTGATATCTCAGTCTGAGTTCTGGATTTACTATGTACTAGGTTATATAGTTCTAATTATGTTCTATCCTAAAAAGAAGAGTTCTTGGTCTTACGTATTTCCTATATTTTTTTTTTCAATTTTTACTTAGACACCTAATATTTTCATGATTTTTGTCTAATCTAGGTGTTCAACCATGCTCTGCTGATATCTGAGTCTGAGTTCTGGGTATGCTTCGTATTAGGTAATATAGTCCTTATTATGATCTATCTTAAATCGAAGAGTTCTCTTTCCTAGGCAATTTCTATATATTTTTTTTTCCATTTTTAAATGAGACTCAAAATTTTCATGATTTTTGTCTAATCTAGGTTTTCAACCATGCTCTGCTGATATCTCAGTCTGAGTTCTGGGTTTGCTTCGTATGAGATAATATAGTCCTTATTATCATCTATCTTATATCGAAGAGTTCTCGTTCCTAGGTAGTTTTTATATATTTCTTTTCGATTTTTAAATGAGACTCAAAATTTTCATGATTTTTGTCTAATCTAGGTCTTCAACCATGCTCTGCTGATATCTCAGTATGAGTTCTGGATTTGCTTTGTAACAGTTTATATAGTCCTTATTATGTTCTATCTAAAAACGAAGAGTTCTCGGTCCTACGTATTTCCTTAATTTTTTTTTCAATTTTTAACTTAGACACCTAAAATTTTCATGATTTTTGTCTAATCTAGGTCTTCAACCATGCTCTGCTGATATCTGAGTCTGAGTTCTGGGTATTCTTCGTACTAGGTAATATAGTACTTATTATGATCTATCTTACATCGAAGAGTTCTCTGTCCTACGTAATTTCTATATATTTTTTTCCATTTTTAAATGAGACTCAAAATTTTTATGATTTTTGTCTAATCTAGGTCTTCAACCATGCTCTGCTGATATCTCAGTATGAGTTCTGGATTTGCTTTGTAACAGTTTATATAGTCCTTATTATGTTCTATCTAAAAACGAAGAGTTCTCGGTCCTACGTATTTCCTTAATTTTTTTTTCAATTTTTAACTTAGACACCTAATATTTTCATGATTTTTGTCTAATCTAGGACTTCAACCATGCTCTGCTGATATCTGAGACAGAGTTCTGGGTTTAGTTTTTATGATTTTATATAGTGCTATTTAAGCTTTATTAAAAATCGAAGAGTTCTCTTTCCTAGGTATGTTCTGTTTTTTTTTTCGATTTTTAAATGAGACTCAAAATTTTCATGATTTTTGTCTAATCTAGGTCTTCAACCATGCTCTGCTGATATCTCAGTATGAGTTCTGGATTTGTTTTGTAACAGTTTATATAGTACTTATTATGTTCTATCTAAAAACGAAGAGTTCTCGGTCCTACGTATTTCCTTAATTTTTTTTTCAATTTTTAACTTAGACACCTAAAATTTTCATGATTTTTGTCTAATCTAGGTCTTCAACCATGCTCTGCTGATATCTGAGTCTGAGTTCTGGGTATTCTTCGTATTAGGTAATATAGTACTTATTATGATCTATCTTACATCGAAGAGATCTCTGTCCTACGTAATTTCTATATATTTTTTTTCCATTTTTAAATGAGACTCAAAATTTTCATGATTTTTGTGTAATCTAGGTCTTCAACCATGCTCTGCTGATATCTGAGTCAGAGTTCTGGGTTTAGTTTGTATGATTTTATATAGTGCTATTTAAGCTTTATTAAAAATCGAAGAGTTGTCTTTCCTAGGTATGTTCTGTTTTTTTTTTTCGATTTTTAAATGAGACTCAAAATTTTCATGATTTTTGTCTAATCTAGGTCTTCAACCATGCTCTGCTGGTATCTCAGTCTGAGTTCTGGGTTTGCTTCGTATTAGGTAATATAGTCCTTATTTTGATCTATCTTATATCGAAGAGTTCTCTTTCCTAGATAATTTCTATATATTTTTTTTTCCATTTTTAAATGAGACTCAAAATTTTCATGATTTTTGTCTAATCTAGGTCTTCAACCATGCTCTGCTGATATCTGAGTCTGAGTTCTGGGTATGCTTCGTATTAGGTAATATAGTCCTTATTATGATCTATCTTAAATCGAAGAGTTCTCTTTCCTAGGCAATTTCTATATATTTTTTTTTCCATTTTTAAATGAGACTCAAAATTTTCATGATTTTTGTCTAATCTAGGTTTTCAACCATGCTCTGCTGATATCTGAGTCTGAGTTCTGGGTATGCTTCGTATTAGGTAATATAGTCCTTATTATGATCTATCTTAAATCGAAGAGTTCTCTTTCCTAGGTAATTTCTATATATTTTTTTTTCCATTTTTAAATGAGACTCAAAATTTTCATGATTTTTGTCTAATCTAGGTCTTCAACCATGCTCTGCTGATATCTCAGTCTGAGTTCTGGATTTACTATGTAATCGATTATATAGTACTCATTATTTTCTATCTTAAAATGAAGAGTTCTCGGTCCTACGTATTTCCTTTATTTTTTTTTTCAATTTTTAACTTAGACACCTAAAATTTTTATGATTTTTGTCTAATCTAGGACTTCAACCATGCTCTGCTGATATCTGAGTCAGAGTTTTGGGTTTAGTTTTTATGTTTTCATATAGTGCTAATTAAGGTTTATTTAAAATCGAAGAGGTCTCTTTCCTAGGTATGTTCTATATTTTTTTTTCGATTTTTAAATGAGACTCAAAATTTTCATGATTTTTGTCTAATCTAGGTCTTCAACCATGCTCTGCTGATATCTCAGTATGAGTTCTGGATTTGCTTTGTAACAGTTTATATAGTCCTTATTATGGTCTATCAAAAAACGAAGAGTTCTCGGTCCTACGTATTTCCTTTATTTATTTTTTCAATTTTTAACTTAGACACCTAAAATTTTCATGATTTTTGTCTAATCTAGGTCTTCAACCATGCTCTGCTGATATCTGAGTCTGAGTTCTGGGTATGTTTCGTATTAGGTAATATATTCCTTATTATGATCTATCTTAAATCGAAGAGTTCTCGTTCCTAGGTAATTTCTATATATTTTTTTTTTTCCTTTTTTAAATGAGACTCAAAATTTTCATGATTTTTGTCTAATCTAGGTTTTCAACCATGCTCTGCTGATATCTCAGTCTGAGTTCTGGGTTTGCTTCGTATTAGATAATATAGTCCTTATTATGATCTTACTTATATCGAAGAGTTCTCGTTCCTAGGTAATTTTTATATATTGTTTTTCGATTTTTAAATGAGACTCAAAATTTTCATGATTTTTGTCTAATCTAGGTCTTCAACCATGCTCTGCTGATATCTCAGTATGAGTTATGGATTTGCTTTGTAACAGTTTATATAGTCCTTATTATGTTCTATCTAAAAACGAAGAGTTCTGGGTCCTACGTATTCCCTTTATTTTTTTTTTCAATTTTTAACTTAGACACCTAAAATTTTCATGATTTTTGTCTAATCTAGGTCTTCGACCATGCTCTGCTATTATCCTAGTCTGAGTTCTGGGTTTATTCTGTACCATTCCATATAGTCTCATTGTAGATCTATCGTAAAACGAAGAGTTCTCGATCCAATGTATTGTGATACAAAAAAAAATCGATTTTAAACTTGGTTTTTCATATTTTTTATTGTTTGGGTCTAATACTTTTGATATTTTTTTTAGCGTCAATACAGACAGAACTATTTCTGAAATGTATCAGGAACTATAGGTATTACCTTTGTGAACCTAAAACACTTTTAAAATGTTTTTTTTGGAAAAAATGATCTGCTACCGGAAGTTAGCAGATCATATTTTCATTCAATTTTTTCCGCGGAAAAACGCCAGAACTATTTCCAAAAACTATCAGGAACTTCAGAACTATGCTGCATGCGAATAGAACTCTGGTTTTTTTGTGCTCTGCTGGAACATGATCTGCCAAGTTCACGGAGATAATATACGCCGTGTTTGTAACGGAAAAGATATTTTAGAAAATAGTAAAAAGTCTGGGGTGTATAGGCTGGTCTGTGATGAATGCAACGGGGTATATGTGGGTCATACGGGCCGTAACTTTGACATAAGGTATGGGGAACATGTTGCCGCGTATAGAAATGGCCATTCGGACAAATCGAATTTCGCGAAACATCTAATTGATACCGGCCATTCTTTGCGCGACAACAATAGTTTTAATATACTGCATGTTTGTGATAAGGGTTTCCGGCTGTGTGTTTTGGAACAATTAGAGATTTTGAAACATAGTAATAATAATAATTTTGCACTGTTGAATGACCAGACGAATTTAGTTTCTTCCCCTTTACTGCGAATGTTTGTGGGTAGTTGTACACAAATAACCAACGGTGGCAGTGTATAAAAGGGGGGTGCCTTGTACTAATTTCTCAGTCGCAACTCAACGGTCAGCGAGTCAACACGTCCCCTGAGGATGCCTCGTGGAGAGGCGAAACACGTGTCGGTAATGGTGTTGGGTATTGCATTGCCTTCCTGCATGTGCATAAAATCCTTGCATTTGCCTTGTAATCTTGCATGTGCATAATATAGCGGGCGGGAGGGAGGTGCATACCTGCAACCCACTAATATTCGCGGAAATTAAAACTAGATATATTGCTTTCAACTTTAAATTAAAATGGATTTCCGCAAAGTAACGCCTGACTCAATCAATTTTTTTTTTTTTTTTTTTTTTAATAAAGTTTAAATTCACAAAAAAAAAACATGGCAACAAAATTGACGGAAACAGCTGTACCATCTGTACAGAACTTAATTGAAACTATAGAAGGCATAGAAGCAATTTGGAAAATTTTACACACTAAGTATGGCTTTGATACATTTTTGACGAGATATTTGATTCAGGGTCGACCCAGTCGAGAATTTCTTTGGAAATATCCGAAGCTATGGTTAGAGGAATATTGCTCCTAACATATTTAAATTCAAATAAGGGGCATTTAAAGCTCTCCTTTTAAATAATTATAACTCGCCCCACACAAACCGCGCAAATTGCGAAGAAGATATAAATGAATGCCTTCAATCGTTAGATTTTTTTTATTACAGAGCAGAGTCAGAAAATATTACAGATTCTTCTGATATTTCCTAAGACCAAAAAATTAAATGTAATGAAGATCTTTTTGTTGGGAGGAATGAACCTGATACTGGACCAAAAAAAAAATGTATGTGGCTGGGTTTTGACAAAGTGCCTTAAAAATAATGTTAAGTCTAGTCAAAAGTGTAGACAAAATCTAATTGCTCAAAAAAATACTAATACTAACAATGCATATCGACGCCCCCAAGGAATAAACCTGTATTATACTATTACTGACTTGTTACTGTTATATCATTTATGGGATCTACGGGTCGGGATACACCTGTGCAATTTTTTTCATTTTTTTTCTGCGATTATTTTCAGCGGTTTTCCTTATAACACTTTTGTTCTTTGGAAATTTTCCATTTTTTATTTACTAGAAAAATAACGTAATACATTATTACAAATTAAAATCTGTGGCTACGTTTCGGTAAAGTAATATTACTGTAAAATATTTCAGCAAAATTTCTGGTTAACGCGATTACAGGTTTACTATCGTGAATTTTGTGGTAGACATTTTCGGTAATGCACTGTTACAGTTATCATCCAGGACATACATTTATACCTTAATATACGTATTAGCGTCTTACATCGTGTTGATATTATAATATTTTAGTATCTAAAGAAAATAAGTGTTATGGCATCGAACAAGATCGTCCTTTGAGAAACCCTCGAGTAAGAAGAATGTTTTGATGATTGACAATACTGACGATCGGGTTGCAAAAAGTGAGTACCTACTTATCAAAATATTAAGTAATTAAATTAACATTGTATTTCGTTTATAATTAATGTACATTCGTTGGCATTAGTAGCAGTATTAATTTTGATTGAGGATAGATAGTATATATTATATTTTGCCTTTGCTGCCCTGCGTGTTGCGTGTTCGAATCTCGCACATAGCAAGAATGCAGAAAGCAGTTACACTAGCTATGAATACGTCCATGCTAGCTATTCGTTCGTACTACTTTATGCTCTGGACTTACTTCAAATAGAAACTTTGTTAATATCGTACAAGAGAGCAAATCTGTAGAAACACTGTCTATCAAAACTATGACTAGATAACTGATTATGATTTACGAATCTTGTCCTGTTGTGATAGTGATATATTAATTTTAATTACATCAGACCAGCCTATTGTATTCTCATTATCATCGCAACGCCAACTTAAAGGGCTTACTATATTTTTTTAATATTTAAAATATCTGTTTGCTCTCAACTCTTTTATAGTATTTTTTTTTTCAGAAAGTCAGGAGTTAAGAATTTTTGGTAATTATTTAAACAATAATTTTATTTTGATTTCAGATCTACCAAAGAAAAAATACGCTGATTGCGATGGGCATGTGAGTGATGCTGATTTTTCTCCATATTGTTCAGAATATGTTCCAAGTCCAGAAAGGATTGCAGTCAATAGTCAATATGAAACAATTTTTAACACAAAATTTAACTACCCTTTTTTAAACCTAAAAAGATCAACGTTCTACATGTTTTGTACATGAGCAAGCGAGTCCATCAGAGATAGAGTCTTTAGAAGAAAGCTACAGACGTCATTTCAATAGAAAAGAGAGAATTCGGCAAATTAAACATGAAGAAAACATTACAATTGACAAAAACGATAGCACGATTGCTATCCTCGACCTGCAAAAAGTTTTAAGTATTCCACAATCGCAATAAACGCAAGTACCCTGTGTACAATTTTAATATTTTTGACGCTCTACATAAAAAGGCTATTGCTACGTGTGGCATTACCAAATCGCAAAACGAGGCTGCATAGAAATTGGGAGTGTTTTGTTGCAATTCTTGAAGGGTGAACAGGCGCGAGGTGTTAACAAGATATACTTTTATTATGTTGGTTGTTATGGCCAAAATAAGAATTGGTACATTTTTGCCTTAGATGCGTATGCACCAAAATCTTTAAATTTGTCAATAATGCATAGATTTTTCGAGACAGGATATAGCCAGAATGAGGGAGACTCGATGCATGCCTGTATTGAAAGGAACATGAGAAATAAGTGTATTTACACACCTGATCAAATCCTAAACTCCAAAGTCTCAGGAGAAAAATATACAATTTCATTGTATATTTTTCGAGACTTTGGAGTGGAGTGGGAGAATTGGAGCTTTGATAGAAGATACTGTATTTGAACGTGCTTATCATCAACCCCTTCCTTTAAGCAAGGCGGTGCACACAGATTTACTGTCTTTGTGCAATAGTGGAGTGGAGCGATTCCACTGTATTACCACGCATTTTATGAATCCTTCATTTTTGTAGAAAATAGTGATGATCGCCATGCCAATGATAATCCTGCTTAGTTTTTAATCTTTCTGCTTGGCTAATTTTTTTACACATTTACTAATTGTAATTTTTGATCTCTATGAGAACTTTGTTCCCAATAAACTATTTAATTTTGTGAGTTTTCTTTAATCATTCCCTCGAAGATACCGACAGAAAATTTATTTTACATAATCGGTTTTCAATGATTACGATAATATGACTATTAAAAAAAACCTATAAAATACGGGTTACACTACTTTACCCTTTCATGGTTATTTAAAATTTTACCTCAATAAGTCGGTAACTGAACGTTACAATCTCTCTCTGTAATGAAAAAACACGTTTAATAATCCAGTAAAGCAATATTATGCCTATGATTTTTAAGAAATTGACTAGAATAATTCGGTAAGTAATCATTACTGGAATAATATTGATAAGTTAGGATTGTAAGATGTCAATTCCCTAAAATTTTTATGAACCCATTTTCGGTAATATGTATTTTGGTGAATAACTAATTCTGTGTATATTTAATAGTCACACTTAATATTAGAAACCGTTCGGGTAAAAATTAGCTTTTCCGTCATATTACTATGTTGGCATAATTACCTTTTGTTGAAGAGATATACCCGAAAAACACTAAATCATTTTTCCTGTAAAATTTGATTTTTGCGATTACCGGTTTATTCCACGAGGGCGTCGATATATGTATAAAGATCAAAGAATACGCCAACAAAAAATGGTTGTGCTATCTCAGTCAGCAATTAGAAAATTGTTTCTCTGCACTTCAAAATATTATACATAGTATCATTCTTGAAAAAAACTTTTTACAAAAAAATACAACCGACTTCTACACAAAAAATCAAAAAAGTGCAAAATAACTTTAATTTCGGAACTCGGTGTTTGTGGTTGCTTTTTCGTTTTTTGAACACCGACTTCCGAAATTAAAGTTATTTTGCACTTTTTTGATTTTTTGTGTAGAAGTCGGTTGTATTTTTTTGTAAAAAGTTTTTTTATTTTTCACTTTTTAGTGGTACCTACACCCCCTCCCCTCCCCCCACCTAAACGAACCAATCACATTGGTGTAAAAAAAAAGCACTGTTCCTTTGCAGAGTACACTAAGAGGTCGTCAATGTAGAAAATGTAGATATTTTTTTTAGATTTTTCGAAAACCGCTTGGTTGATTTCGATAAAATTTTCATGGGACCATTTGGGAAGTATACCCTTTCCAACAAAAAAGAATTTTTCAAATCGGTTCACAAGCGACGGAGTTATGCGCGAACAAACAATAAAAAAAAAATACAAACATCCGAATTGAGAACCTCCTCCTTTTTTAGAAGTCGGTTAAAAAAGATGTACCAACATACATATAGCGGCGACGATCAAATTAAAGTGAATGCACAAATGTATATGACATATGTGTATAAACATAAGCATTATAAAAATAAAAGTAATATATAATATTTTTTGTTTTCTTTATACCTTTTATTATACACTAGCGACCCGCCCCGGCTTCGCACGGGTGCAATGTTGATATTAAATCTCTGCTATATTATGCATGTAGTATACATACAGGGTGTCCAGTAAATAGCACGACATACTGCAGGGGGTGATAGCTAGGGTCACTACCTATCAATACAACACAATATATGTTCAGCAAAATCTTACGGATTTACAGTTTTACAAAATTTTCCGAAATACCGAAAAATCTCTACCTTGAAACAGATTTTTAACCATCTCGTAATGAAAAAATCCTTTTCTAGTACTTTTTTTTACATCAAATTATTCGTGAATAGTTACTTTACTCGTTGATAAGTCTTTTTTCTATCAAAGACAAGAATATTTTCAAGAAATACTATTTTTAACCGACTTCTAAAAAAGGAGGAGGTTCTCAATTCGGATGTTTGTATTTTTTTTTTTATGTTTGTTCGCGCATAACTCCGTCGCTTGCCAACCGATTTGAAAAATTCTTTTTTTGTTAGAAAGGGTATACTTCCCAAATGGTCCCATGAAAATTTTATCGATGTCGAACTAGCGGTTTTCAAAAAATCAACGAAAGTTTAAAAAAAATATCTACATTGACGACCTTTTAGTTTACTCTGCATTGGAGCAGTGTGTTTTTTTTACACCAATGTCATTGGTTCGTTTAGGTGGGGGGAGGGGGGGGATGTAGGTACCACTAAAAAGTGAAAAATAAAAAACTTTTTACAAAAAAATAAAACCGACTTTTACACAAAAAATCAAAAAACGTACAAAATAACTTTAATTTCGGAAGTCGGTGTTCAAAAACGAAAAAGGAACCAGAAACACCGAGTTCCGAAATTAAAGTTATTTTGTACGTTTTTTGATTTTTTGTGTAAAAGCCGGTTTTATTTTATTGTAAAGTTTTTTGTTTAAATTTGCACAGAACTATTTTCTTATCACTTAAGTTTAACCTACAGTGGTGAAAAAAAATGTATGTGGCTGTTTTGTACAACAAACTTAAAAAATAGCTTGTTTAATGGTGATTTAGGAAAGATACAATACTAGTGCATTTTCATTAAAAAAATACAAAAAAATGCTATTTTAGTTCCAGAGAAGCTGATTTTGTTGAAAATGTAATTAACGTAATTTTGACAAAAACCACTATGAGAATAAGTAATAGCTGCTCATTTACGCGAATTATTATAAATCTAGTTGTGACACGTAAAATGTGACATGCACGCGTAATGACTAAAGGTTTTTACCTGCTCGCCGACCGACCCGACCCGACCGGTTACTGTCTAACAAAAGAAGCGCATGTGCTATCCCGCTCTTTCTTGCATTGTGATTTTGTGTCTCACTCTCAACCTTATTTGCGACACTTGTCATGACTTGTCAGTACGCTACCTTAAACCGTGCGCAACGCATCTCTGTGTTCACAAATTATTGTTTCGTACTAACGACTGTTTTGTGCCTTGGACCCCGGACTTTGACGGGATTCTCATATTCTATTTCTGCTGTATAGTATTCTGTTTAATCCTACAACCCCCTCTTATCTTAAAGAACGTTTCAAGTTCCTTCATGACACACATAATAGATACCTGAGGTCATCGGAAAATTAAAGACTAGAGATGCCGATACATTCCACCAGCTTTTACGACAAATCATTTACGGTTCAAGCGGTGCGGCTATGGAATGCCTTGCCCGTGTCGGTAAGGCGTGCTCAATCTTTGTCCATTTTTAAAAAAATGGTCAAAAATCACTAACTCTCTCTTTAAATCGTTTTTATTTGCGTTCTATTCTTTTTGTTTTATAATTATTACTAGCTGTGCCCGCGACTTCGTTCGCGTGGTTGTCGAGAACAAAACAACGTCGTTTAGATAAGAGTATATCACCTTTTTGATGATTTAGATAAGAGTCCTGACTTTGGTATAGTTGATTACGTTAATGCTTCTCTATATACTATGTTAGCGGTGGAATTACCCGGAGCATATACAAAAAGGTTGTTTGGGATGCTAACACGTGATAGAGAAACATAGAGTTGGAAGCTCAGCATTGAGCTGGGGAAAATTGTGATTTCTAACATTGAGCTGTTGCGTGTAATCGGATACAAAATAAATTTGGAGAAATTTGGGTTCATTTTCTGGCAGCAAAGATCCAATAAGATGATAAACTTGACCTTGTACTTTGAAGGTTGGCATGAACGGTCCTTCCGTTATTTGTTTTGCCCCAAAGGAAGTCATTTGGAAAGCACTGTTATATAAACGAATATTATCCAAAAAATGTTTCGACTGGGGATGATCGGCATTCAGGAGACTTTTAAGTAAGTGTGGTGGATCTTGGAAATTTGGAAGAACAATTTTTCCATTTGAGCAGCACATTCCGTCTGACTCTTTCCTCCATTTCAAAGCATGACAAAAATTGCAAATTTCTCTCATGTCACCCACGGAGTAAAGCCAGCATAATCAATTCTAGACGAATATGTGAACCCTGATTTCTCCCTATTGTCCCAAGGTAATAAAATATTTGCATCGTCATTTTCCATGGACTCATCAGCTCCGCTATTTGTTTCTCTATTCATATGGTATCGAGCTCGTTCTATTTCTAGGCGAGATTGACGTTGTTCTGCTGTTTCTGCTCGTCTTAGTTCATCTATTCTTTCCCTTTCAGATGCAAGATAACTTTCCTTGTTTCTTTGTACACCTACATAGTTATGTCTAGCTATTTGTAATCGTTCTTCTCTTTGGGAGAGAGATTCAGACTCGCGCGAGAGAGCGTGTCGCTCTCGGTCAGATGACAGACGTGCTTGGCGTTCCTCGATACTCTCTTGAGAACGCAAAGTCGCGGTCCGAGTTCTTTGCGAACTTAAGCGCGACTCCCTTTCTGTGAAAGTCTCTGACTCGCGTGAGAGAGACTGGCGCTCCCGATCAGCAGACAGCCGAACTTCGCGTTCCTGGATACTCTCTTGAGAACGCAAAGTCGCGGTCCGAGTTCTTTGCGAACTTAAGCGCGACTCCCTTTCTGTGAATGTCTCTGACTCACGTGAGAGAGAGTGGCGCTCCCGATCAGCAGACAGCCGGACTTCGCGTTTCTGGATACTCTCTTGAGACCGTTCCGATCCGTGTTCTTTGTGAACTTAAACGTGACTCCCTTTCGGTGAACGTTTCCGATTCACGTGAAAGAGCGATGTGCTCTCGGTTAGCAGATAACCGTGCTTCACGATCTTCTTCCGATTCCTGAGACCTACAAAGTCTCATCCTTTTCGCATTTCGGGTACGCAGCGAAAGGTTATTTTTTTTTTCTTTGAGGCATTTTGAAGGAAAATTAAAGCAATAAACAAAACCTATGACTTGACTTGTGAACAACACTTATGACTGAATAGCCTACAAACTTAAAAGAACGTTGCGTCGAACAGTCTAGTGTGACAACGTATCGTCTGTTCGTGGTCGTGACTCAACGAATTGGCAACACTGACTTACTGTATAACGATTGACACTACTGGATTCAAACTACGAAGTAAATAAAATACAATCTTTACTTCGTACTTCAAAAATAAAAAAACTTTTTACAAAAAAATTCAGCCGACTTTTGTGGTTCCTTTTTCGTTTTTTGAACACCGACTTCCGAATTAAAGTTATTTTGTACTTTTTTGATTTTTTGTGGAAGTCGGTTGTATTTTTTTGTAAAAAGTTTTTTTATTTTTCACTTTTTAGTGGTACCTACACCCCCTCCCCTCCCCCACCTAAACGAACCACTAAAAGGTCGTCAATGTAGACAATGTAGATATTTTTTTTAGATTTTTGTTGATTTTTCAAAAACCGCTTGTTCGATTTCGATAAAATTTTCATGGCACCATTTGGGAAGTATACCCTTTCCATTGGAAAGGGCAACCGATTTGAAAAATTCTTTTTTTGTTGGAAAGTTTCCAACAAAAAAAGAATTTTTCAAATCGGTTGGCAAGCGACGGAGTTATGCGCGAACAAACATTAAAAAAAAAATACCTACAAACATCCGAATTGAGAACCTCGACCTCCTCCTTTTTTAGAAGTCGGTTAAAGACCAATGACCAAAGTTGACCAACCAAACGAAACCAATAAGATAAGCCAATACTTTTTTTTCGACCAATTTAGAAAATCGATAAACCAAGCAACCAAAGAACTTGTACGACACAGGCAAGAACTTTTAAGACACCTAACGAAACCCAATTTGCCTAGTAAACATGGTGGACGTCATTCTCGCGCGGAAAATCTTAACACCGCGATTCAGAAAATGACGTCATTTGCACAACGCCATCTATCGGATTTGGATTTCAACTATCAACATTAGTTCTATTTTTAGTCTTAAGATGTCGTTGCAAGTACTATACTGAATTGCGTAATAACGTAATATTTTACTTCTTGAACTCACTAAATTAATCATATCTTTTGATAGAGTGAACCGATTTCGATGAAACAAAAACTAAGTTAAACCTCAAGTTACGTATAATTTTTGTATATAAACATTGTCAGCATTGAATTCGTAGATTTTACGTGATGTGCGCACAAACAAACAGACAAACAGACAAAAATTTCAAAAAAGATGGAAATGGGTTCTGTTACTTATCTTTTCACACGCTGGCTATTTTTTGTTTCAATTTCTTCAATGTACAAAAATGACTTTTCTACAGATTTATTATATGTATAGATTGTATATATTTATCTATCATGTATTTATTGTATATATAATTAGTACACCAAAGACTACCTACAGGACGGTATTTCCTTTTTCTCTTTCAAATCCATCCAAAGGTTGTCTTGAAAAGATCGCTTTTAGCGATAAGGCCGCCCATTGTGTCACCCTATGTAATGTTTTCTTTGTATACAGGGTGTCCAGTAAACAGCACGACATACTGCAGGGGGTGATAGCTAGGGTCACTACCTATCAATACAACACAATATATGTTCAGCAAAATCTTACGGATTTACAGTTTTACAAAATTTTCCGAAATACCGAAAAATCGCTACCTTGAAACAGATTTTTAACCATCTCGTAATGAAAAAATCCTTTTCTAGTACTTTTTTTACATCAAATTTTTCGTGAATAGTTACTTTACTCGTTGATAAGTCTTTTTTCTATCAAAGACAAGAATGTTTCCAAGAAATACTATTTTTTGTTTAAATTTGCACAGAACTATTTTCTTAGCACTTAAAGTTTAACCTACAGTGGTGAAAAAAAAAATGTATGTGGCTGTTTTGTACAACAAACTTAAAAAATAGCTTATTTAGTGGTGATTTTGGAAAGATACAATACTAGTACATTTTCATTTTAAAAAATACGAAAAATAAGCTATTTTAGTTAATAAAAGCATTTTATTTTAAATGCAAGTAATGTGCCTTTGAATTCGTATCGTTGTAAGGTCGTACTACGGTTCGAATTACATAATAATTAATCTACAGCCGACCGGCCAGCCGGTCTGTAAATGACATCTTGAAGGATAAGGTAAAAAAAACATAGGAGTTGACTTGAATAAACATTTATTTATATAAATTACAATAAATGCTCAAATTGCTTCCCTTGTGCCCTAATACACGCTCGGCATCTTCTTAAAAATGAGCTTTTGAGTCTTCTCAGGCTTATTTCCGATATTTTTCTTGCTGCAATGTTAACCCCTGCTCTCAATTCATGGTCATTTTGGTTCGGTTTTTCATAGACTTTGTCATTCATGGCACCCCAATAAAAAAAATCCAGGGGGTTTAGGTCCGGAGACCTAGGTGGCCATAATATCGGTCCCAGTCGCCCAATCCACCTGCCTGGATAAGCTTCATCTAAGTAGGCTCTTACTTCCCGGCCATAATGAGCAGGGCACCCATGATTTTGAAGCCACATCACCTCTGTTAGCTCACTCGGAACATTTTCAAAGAGCGTGGGTAGGGTTTCTTGTAACTACTCCAAGTAATAAACTTCCGCTTTCTTTTCTTGACCTGCCTTTTAACTCATTTAAAGCTAAAGTTAAATCTAACCTTTGTTCGAAGGCATACTATTCTATTAATGACTATTTAGACGACAAAGATAGTTGGTCGCTGTGTTGAACGCAAGACAATGTCATATTTATCATGTTCTTTCTCTATAATTTAGCTTATGACAGGTTATATGAGTTCATTTATATATATATATATATATATTTTTTGTTTTGTGTAACTTTTTATGACTATGTAGGTCAATCTTTTTTACAATGTTTTTATAGTGAATTGATTTAATATTTCCATGTTGGATCATTGATTTTTTTCCTACCTTGGCATGTAATGACTTTGCATACTATTGTATAAATTCAAGTTCTTAAAACGCAACAGACAGATGTGTTGCTGGGGAGTTTGTTGCGCCACTTCTTCTTCCCAGCTAAAACACTAGGAAGTGGTGACGGGTGGGCGTTTTGGGGGACTGTCTTTATGTAAAATTTGACGTTCAAAAAGTGCTGTCGCTCAGCCTAGTTTGAATAAATGACTTTTGATTTTGATTTTGATTTTGAATTATTGGCATTTAATGTAGGTGAAAGCTCGACGGGACCCACAATCTGGTCATTTAAAATACCACACCATAAATTTATTTTGAATTGGTACTAGGACCTGTCTTCTCTTGACACATACGGATTTTCTAATTGCCAACAATGTAAATTATGCAAATTCAAGTAGCCGTCCTTTCTGCAGGCTGACTCATCACTCCATAACACCTTATTAAAAAAGTTTGGGTCCTCCCGATGCATTTCAAGCATGCGGCGGCAGAATTGAACTCTCGGCAGGTAGTCTCTAGTTAAAAGAGTTTGCACGCGTCGTACGTGAAATGGATGGTATCCATACCTCTTAAGTACTGAATGAACAGTGGACTTCGGTATCCCTGTGCGCCGTTGTATCGCCCTAACCGAAGTTGTCGGGTCTTGTTCTCGTTCCTCGTCTTGTCTTCGTCAACAACTTGAGGTCGTCCACCGCCACGTTGACCAGGGAGTCTGCCTTCCATGTAGGAGTTATGCACTCTGGTAAACATTTCATGGTGTGGATGTCTCCTATCGGGAAACCTTTCCCTGTAGAGGGTGGCAGCAGCTCGGGAACTTTGGCCAACTTCTCCGTAAATAAGGTGCATCTCAGCATACTCTCGCTGCGTATAACCAGGAAAAACGCGGCGGTTGGCCATGTTATAAAACACAAAAGTCCAGGTGGTTGCCAAGTCGTTGTAGTGATCACAATAAAAAATCCAAATCGTAAGGCAAACAAAGTCCGGGGTCCAAGGCACAAAACAGTCGTTAGTACTTTAGTGGTTTTTCGTGAGGATGGTGTGTGCGGAGAAGAATAAAAGTTTACACACTGACACAGTAAAGTTTACAGTTTATTGCGGAAGTAAGCACGGTAAGTAAATAGATTAAGGTCCACAACACAGTATGAGATCGAAGAGTAGCGAATGATAGATATAAGGAGTAGACAGAAAGAAAGCACAGAGATACATATAAGCGGAAGCGCGACAGCGGATCGAGCGACACAGTGGTCACTAGTAAGGCGATAAGCTGACTGGCGGGCCGCCGGTCTGCACTGATGCGCGGGCGCAGCTCAGGAATGCGAGTCCCCCACCTTGCGCGTTTAACAATGGAGCGATGAGGCGGCCGGCCGGTTTGGTCACTAATAACATACTTGGTTTGCTTGTCCGTCCGTATTTACATTTTTCATACAAAATAAATATTTTTACATTTTATTCAGTAAGTGGTTACGCAAACAATATACTAACTACATATCATACTATACTAATATTATAACTACCTAGTTACATGATAACTAATCTACGCCACATCACCCCCCTCCAGAGACCGTCGCTACGGGCGATAATAGTCTGGGAAATGAACTTGTAGACCAGATTTTGTCGTTCTGACATTAGTTCCTTCGTTTCCAGGTAAATTGGTGGTGGATTGTATTGTGTGTTGTTGTACGGTGTATACCATGTGGCCGGGTAATGTCAGTAAATTTTCGTAGTATGTTATGGTATGTGGTGTCACCAATAATTACCTTAACCGAGGAAATAACGTCTGACGAACGGGTGGGTGAAGCCGGGGTCGCAAGCATTGTATAGTTGCCTAACAGACGGAAATTGTAAAATGACAAAAAATCCACTCCTATTATCGCTTTCGTAACGTCGGCTACAATAAATGACCAAGTAAAGTCGCGGCGCAACCCCAAGTTTAAACTTAAACTAATATTTCCGCATGTTTTGATTGGTGTACCGTTAGCCGCGCACAGTTGATAATCCGTAGTTTCTCGTCGCCCTGGTAATACAGATCGTGGGTATACACAAAGGTCGCTGCAGGTGTCGACCAAAAATTGTGTCTTTGATCGTCGATCGGTGACAAATAAGCGACCGGTGCTCGGACAATCTTCGGCCGCCATTACAGATTGCCCTTCGAGTTTTCCGCCTTGTAGTCACACGGTTTCATACATTTCTTTGCACGTTCTCCAAACCTTTGGTGGTACCAGCACTTGCTGCTTCGGGAACTTGATGTAGCTCGACTGCGATCTCGACGAACTCGAGCCATTCCTTGCTCGGCTGTTCGATCGTTGCCGCGGTCGTGACATGCGATCGATTTTTGCGGTCAGCTTTTCTCGCCGCTATCTTGGCCTGCCGCGGCCACGTTGCGCTCACTTTTGTCTGTCATTATAGCGTTCTTACTCGGGGTCACCAATTTAGTGGTTTTTCGTGAGGATGGTGTGAATGCGGAGAAGAATAAAAGTTTACACCCTGACTGTTTGATATGATAATTTGTTAGTAGTTAGTTAAATATCATGTTCATGGTCACACACGATTGGATGTGGCAACACAGAGTATTGAATAAGCACGCGCACTTGTAAAAAACATGGCAGTCAGCATTAAAGTTTAAATACTTTCAAGTTGTGTTATTATTATAAAAATCACATCAACCTAGACTGAACATGGTGTCAGGTTAAAACTTTACTCCAAATTCAATAAAACCTTAGTGGAAAAAGCCTTAGTGGAAGAAAAACCTTTGTGGAAGGAAAACAAAATGGAGGGAATAAGGCCTCCTACCGGTTTAGTCACATCGGGCGATGGAGCAAACTGGCCCAGATTCAAACAACAATTTCAGCTTTATTTAGAAGCAGTGGGGCTAGCAGACGCCAAAGAAGAAAGAAAAATAGCCGTGTTTCTAAATGTTGCAGGAGAGGACGCAGTAGACGTCTATAATTCACACCTGAATCCATTAGAAGTTAAAACCTTAGATGATCTAGTAAAACAGTTTGATGCTTATGTGGAGCCGAGGAAAAACATCATAACCAACAGTTTCAAATTTTTTAACTTAAAACAAGAAGAGGGTGAGCAAGTAGACAGATTTATAACTAGATTAAAAATCCAAGCAAAACAGTGCGACTTTAAGGATCAAGAGGACAGGCTGGTGAGAGACATGATCGTCATCGGAATCAGAGACAAGGGAGTGCAGGAGAGGTTGTTGAGGGAGGCCGACATTGGACTTGATCAAGTCGTCAGCCAATGCCGGGCAGCAGAAGCAGGAAAATCAAGGGCTCAGGAAATGACTGTGCAAATCAAGCAGGAGATAGATGCCATCAAGAAAGCAGACATAGGACAAAGAGTGAGGAAAATGCTTGACTGCACTTATTGTGGTAAAAAGCACCCCATCAGGAGCTGTCCAGCTTATGGGAAGAGGTGTGCGACTTGTAATAACTATAATCATTTTGCTGCTGTGTGTCGCACTCATTCAGTAAAAAAGGAATCACCAAAGGAAAAAGAAAAAAAGGTGAATTCAGTTCAAAAGGAAGAGAGTGACAGCGACTCTGAAGAATTTGTGGTGGATTCAGTAAGTAACAGTCAACATTGTCAATGGTATGAAGGAATAAATATTAATGGTAATAACATAAGATTTAAGTTAGACTCAGGGGCTGATTGTAATACCTTGTCGTTAAAAATTTATAATCAAATTAAAGATAAGACAAATTGTTTGGTAAATAGTTCAACTGTGTTGGTAGTTTATAATAATCAAAAAATTGAAACTCTGGGGACTGTCACATTAAACTGCGTAGTTAAAGAAAAGAAACAAGTAAAATTATTATTTTTTATAGTTGATTTACCAATTCAGCCAGTGTTAGGACTGCCAGCCTGTGTCGAATTAAATCTGTTGAAAAGAGTGGATACTATTGTTCCTAGTGAAAAAGAAAATTTTGTGAAAGCAAATATAGAGGTATTTTCAGGCTTAGGAAATATAGGATCCTACAGTATTAAATTAAAAGAAGCAGTGCTACCTGTTATCAAACCTATTCGCAGAGTTCCACAGACAATTAAAGACAGGCTTAAAAGTACTTTAGAAAACTACGAAAATAGAGGTATTATAGAAAAGGTAGAGGGACCAACAGCATGGTGTAATAATCTAGTTATCATTGAGAAACCCAATAAGTCCCTTCGCTTGTGCTTAGACCCAAAAGAGCTAAACAAATGCATCCTTAGAGAAAATTATCAAATACCATCTCCTGAAGAAATTTATAATTCTCTTGCAGGTAAGCAGTTCTTCACTGTATTAGATATGAAAGATGGGTTTTTTCAAGTTTTGTTGGATGATAAGGATAAACTGTACACCTTTGGAACACCTTTTGGTAGGTATTGCTTCAAAAGGATGCCATTTGGCATTTCTTCAGCTCCTGAGGTAATGCAAAGAATAAATAATGCTATTTTTAGTGATATACAGGGAGTTCATGTATATTTTGATGATTTAATTGTAGCTGGTGATAGTTTGGTAGAACATGACAAAATTTTAAGTAAGGTAATAGACAGAGCAATTAAACATAATGTGAAATTTAATGAAAACAAAATACAATATAGATGTGAGACTGTCAAGTATGTAGGGTTAATGTTGTCCAAATCAGGTATAAAGCCAGATCCTGAACATGTGAAAGCTATAGAGGAGTTACAACAACCCAAAAGTGTAAAGGAATTGCAAAAGTTTTTAGGCATGTGCAACTATTTAAGTAAATTTATACCTCAATATTCAAAAACCACTGAACCTCTAAGAGAATTATTAAAAAAAGAAATAATATGGGACTGGGGCACAGCTCAAGTTAAAGCTTTTGAAGAAATAAAAAGGAGAATTAGTTCTGCTCCTACATTGTCAGTCTTAAAAAAAAATGGGAATGTAGTACTTCAAACTGATAGTTCTAAGAGCGGTATGGGAGCATGTTTATTACAAGAAGGAAGTCCACTGTCTTTTTATTCAAGATGTTATACTGAATGTCAACAAAGATGGGCTCCTATAGAAAAAGAATTGTTTGCTATTTGTTGTGCTATGGATAAGTATCATCAGTTTATTTATGGGCGTCATATTGTAGTAGAAACTGATCATAAACCTCTTGTAGCAATAATGAATAAGGATATTAGTAGAATTTCTGCTCGATTGCAGCGTATGGTTCTCAAATTGTTAAAATATAACTTTGAAATACGATATGTACCTGGTTCAAAAATGTATATAGCAGATTATTTGTCAAGGCATTATAACACAAGCAATGCTCAGTTAGATCCAGTGCTAAGAGAGTTAGTACATAGTATAAATTCAGAAGTAGTATATGGTTTAGAAACAGACTTACAAGTTTCAGATAATAAGTTACAGGAATTAAGACAAGAGACTGCAAAAGATGCCAATCTTCAGCAAATAATGTTATGGTATAATTCAGGGTGGCCTAAAAATGATAAAAATATACAAGGTATTGAACTGAAAAAGTTGTATAAATTAAAAGATTTAATAGTAGTAAAAGACAAACTCATATTTTATGAAAATAAAATACTCATTCTTAGACATATAAGAAAAGAAATGATGTCAATAGTTCATGGAGGGCATGCTGGAGTTGTGAAATGTAAGAAACGTGCCAGAAAGGTGTTTTACTGGCCAGGAATGTCACGAGACATAGAAGAATTTGTGTTAAAATGTAAGGCTTGTGAAAAATACAGGCCATCAAATCCTAAACAGCCCTTATTGTCTCATGACATACCTGACTTGCCTTTTAACAAAGTTGGTATGGATATTGCTCATTTTGATGGAAGAGATTATTTAGTTGTGGTTGATTACTACTCTAAGTGGATAGAAGTGAAGTTGTTAAGGAATAAAACAGCTGTGTATATAATTAAAAAGTTACTTTCAGTTTTTTGTACTCATGGTATTCCTAGGTATATAGTAAGTGACAATGTGCCCTTTGGCAGTTTGGAATTTGTACATTTTTCTCGAAAATTCGATATTGAGTTGATTAAGTCCAGCCCACGATACCCCCAGTCGAATGGGTTATCAGAAAAAGCAGTGGGTATTGTTAAGGGCATGTTAAAAAAATGTTTAGAGGATCATTCTGATTTTGAAGTTGCCTTGTTGCATTACAGAACAACTCCAGTAGCAGGGTTGGAATATAGTCCATCTGAATTATTGATGAGTAGATTATTAAGAACTAATTTACCTTGCTCACAAGAATTGTTAAAACCTAAAGTGCCACTAAATGTAAGAGAGCAATTGATGTCAGCTAAAGAAAAATCTAGGATCATTTATAATAAAACTGCAAAGGATAAGAAATCCTTTTCTTTGGGAGATAATGTAATAATACAGAACGCACCAAATAAAGAGTGGTGTGCAGGGAAAGTTATTGATGCTAATGGTCCTAGGTCTTTCACTGTAAAAAATGAAAAAGGTAATTTGGTTAGGAGAAATGAAAGACATATTAGACCAAGTGGAAATAAGTTTATTGTTCAACCTGATAATGTAACAGATAACTTAGTTGATTGCCAATTGGAGGATATTGAGCATGGTCATCAAAATAATGAATCGGGTAATATTAATGATAATGTAACAGATAATACTCAAACAGAAGCTGTTCCTGAGAGGAGATTAAGATCAGGTAGAGTCACTAGAATGCCATTGTATTTAAGAGAATATGAGTTAAGTTAGTTGAAAGAATATGTAAACTGATTAGCTTTACGGGGGGATGTTTGATATGATAATTTGTTAGTAGTTAGTTAAATATCATGTTCATGGTCACACACGATTGGATGTGGCAACACAGAGTATTGAATAAGCACGCGCACTTGTAAAAAACATGGCAGTCAGCATTAAAGTTTAAATACTTTCAAGTTGTGTTATTATTATAAAAATCACATCAACCTAGACTGAACACTGACACAGTAAAGTTTACAGTTCATTGCGGAAGTAAGCACGGTAGGTAAATAGATTAAGGTCCACAACACAGTATGAGATCGAAGAGTAGCGAATGATAGATAGAAGGAGTAGACAGAAAGAAAGCACATATAAGCGGAAGCGCGACAGCGGATCGAGCGACACAGTGGTCACTAGTAAGGCGATAAGCTGACTGGCGGGCCGCCGGTCTGGCATGATGCGCGGGCGCAGCTCAGGAATGCGAGTCCCCCACCTTGCGCGTTTAACAATGGAGCGATGAGGCGGCCGGCCGGTTTGGTCACTAATAACATACTTGGTTTGCTTGTCCGTCCGTATTTATATTTTTCATACAAAATAAATATTTTTACATTTTATTCAGTAAGTGGTTACGCAAACAATATACTAACTACATATCATACTATACTAATATTATAACTACCTAGTTACATGATAACTAATCTACGCCACAGTACGAAACAATAATTTGTGAACACAGAGATGCGTTGCGCACGGTTTAAGGTAGCGTACTGACAAGTGTCGCAAATAAGGTTGAGAGTGAGACACAAAATCACAATGCAAGAAAGAGCGGGATAGCACATGCGCTTCTTTTGTTAGACAGTAACCGGTCGGGTCGGGTCGGTCGGCGAGCAGGTAAAAACCTTTAGTCATTACGCGTGCATGTCGCATTTTACGTGTCACAACTAGTTTTATAATAATTCGCGTAAATGAGCAGCTATTACTTATTCTCATAGTGGTTTTTGTCAAAATTACGTTAATTACATTTTCAACAAAATCAGCTTCTCTGGAACTAAAATAGCATTTTTTGTATTTTTTGTAATGAAAATGCACTAGTATTGTATCTTTCCTAAATCACCATTAAACAGGCTATCTTTTAAGTTTGTTGTACAAAACTGCCACATACATTTTTTTTTTCACCACTGTAGGTTAAAGTTATGCGAAAAGAAAATCGTTCTGTGAAAATTTTAACAAAAAAAAACTATTTCTTCAAAACTTTTTTGTTTTTGATAAAAAAAAACTTATAATGAGTAGAGTAACCTATTCACGAATAATTTGATGTAAAAAAAGTTCTAGAAAAGGATTTTTTCATTACGAGATGCTTAAAAATCTGTTTCAAGGTAGAGATTTTTCGATATTTCGGAATATTTTGTAAAACTGTAAATCCGAAAGATTTTGCTGAACATATATTGTGTTGTATTGATAGGTAGTGACCCAAGCTATCACCCCCTTTTTTTTTTTTTTTTTTTTTTTTTCTGGATGGGAAATCATCAAATGACCCCTCCCGCCCTGGGTGGAGCGGTAGGGAGTGTCAGACTTTTACTGACTAAAACCCACCCGTGATCCTTCTTGTGCCCTATGCGTTCCAGGGCCGCGGCAACTCTTTCGAACAAATTCCGCAACCCTAGCAGGCACCGACCCTATCGGGCCCCGTCCTCGGTGCTGACGGCTCCTTGAGGCGCGCGTGGAACACAACGCGTCGTCGACTCAACCTGGTATCGGACGGCGAGCCACCCACGCTCACCGTCCCCAGGCATCAGCCACTGCGCGATAGCACAGCGGCCGACTTGTCTCTGGAGGGGGCCGAAATGGGACCATTACTGGCACTCCATCTCAGCACCCTCCCGAGTGTTGGGAGCCGCAGCACCCGCAGCAGAAGCGGCAGCGGCGGCGACAGAAGCCGCGGCGGCGGTAGAGGCGGCGGAGGCGGCGGACCTCTTGCCCCTGGTCGGGGCGGATGGCGCGCAGGCCCTTCCCCCAGCCCAGTGCTCGGCCGGCTTGCCAACAGCCGCACATGCACTGCAGTGCGGCGTGGCCTCGCACGAGCCAGCCTTATGACCGGGCTGACCACAGCGGAAACAGAGTCCGCTGCGGTCGACCTCCGAGGGGCACATAGCTCCCGTGTGGTTGCCCACATGGCAGCGGTAGCACCTCAGAGGTCTGGGTTCCAGCAGTTTTACCCGCGCAGACACCCATCCCACCAAGAGCCTTCGGCCCTCCGACACAGTTCTGGCCGCCGTCACGGGGCAGCTCACCACAAGGGTTTGCATGCCCGTGTTGTCAGGCCGGAGGGTGCCCGCCTTGACGAGCTCGGCAGAGCACCCCCCAGTCCTGGCGACGGCGGCCACAACTTCCTCCTCCGTCACGGAGTCATCCAGGCCCACTATGCGCATGTCGATGCGCTTAGTCGGCCTGGACACCCGGACCTCGTCCGCGGGTAAGACCGCCCTCAGCCTTTCGGCCAGGGCGTCCGCGAACGGGCCACTCTCCGCTCCGGCGAGCTCGAGCTTGCGGGCACCGGTTAAGGTCCTCCTGACCCCGATGCCCCCGCTGATGCCCAGCTCTTGGAGGCTCACCGCCTCCTTCGCCCGCTTCAGTACGGCGAGATACGTCACGCCCCTCTGTTCCGCTTCCGGCTGCAGTGTGAGCACTACAGCCGCGGATTTCGGGGCGCGAAGCCTCGCCGCAATGGCGTTGGCTTTCCGCCGCTGCCTCCTCGCCTTGCTTTTGGCCGCTTTCGCGGCCCGCCGTTTCTGGCCAGCAACCTGCCACTCGGCCTCGGCCGCAGGAGGGTCCGAGGGTAGGGGTGGGGGCGGCTGTGGCACCACTGGCGCCGCAGCCTTAGCCGCTCCTCCAGCCTTCCTCCTACCCCTCTTAGCCGGGGCCGCCTTGGTCGTCGCCGGCGTCGTAGTCGCCGGCGTCACCGGCGCTGGCGCTGGCGCGGCTCCTCCCTTGGCCTTCGCCGCCTGGCCGGACGTTGCCGGGCCGGCAGCCACCGTGGCTGCGTAAGAGGCCGCCTTCTGCCGGCCCGGGGCCTTCTGTGTCGCCGCTGTTGGGGGGCGCCGGACCATGTCCTCCAGGGTGGAGAACTGCTTCCGGAAGGGAGCCAGCTCCTGCCGCACCAGGTTCCGCACCTGGCTCAGCACTAGGCTCCCCTCCAGAGGCGCCGGACTCAGCCCCCCTTGCGGCTCCTCAGAGGCCGCTCTGGCCATGCCAGCTAGGTCCCTCCGGAGCGACTCATTCTCCGCTATGAGTCGCTCCGTTACGGCCGCGAGGCGGGCGACCTCCGCCCGCAACTCTGTCGCCTCTCCGGACCCACCGACGTTGGCCGCCGCCGCCGCCATAATGGAGGCCTTGGCCGCACTAATGGCTTCCCGCTTGGAGGACTGCTTCCTCTTGAAGGCCACAGCGCGGATCGCGGCCTCCACGACCTCCGCAAACTGGGCCTTCTTCTCCTCAACAGTGGGACGCAACTCTCCCGGGGATTCCGAGTCGTCGGAGTCGAGAGTAGGCGGAAGAGTAGAGGGAGCCCTACGACCGCTCCCTCCAGGGCGACGCCCCTCCTCCACCAACCTCCCGGCCCGACTCTCCACCTCCCGGGTAGAGGGAGCCAGCCCCCTCCCCGCCTCACAGCCCCTGCCCCGCCTAGCGGTGGGGATCTTGCGGGCGGAGGCAAACTCGCCCTCGGAGGTCGACTCCCCGTCTTCCTCCCGTCGCGGCCGCTTGCGGAAGAACTTGATGTTCTCCGCAGCAGCCCCCCCTCTTCCGTCTTTAGAGCCCGCCGAGCTGACCGTTACTAGGTCTGGCGCGGAGCCGGAATCCGACTCCGCACCACCCCGGCGCTCAGGCGAACCCTCCACTACGGAATCGTACGCCATCAGCTCCTTAAAAGAAGCGGACCCGGATGACGACGATTCGGAGCCTCCTCGGCTCTTGTTGCCACTGGCAAGCGGAACACAATTGGTGCCCCCCCCCAGAATACGGTGGGGCAGACGCTCTTGCAAGCGTGGCGGATTCCCCAACGGCTGAGCCGCTGGAACCGCCCTGGGGTAATATTCTTTCCTTTTGTGTTTTACCCATCTTTTCCTTTTAGAGGGTGCGGTCCCTTTCTCCTTCGCCCTTTCTCCATCACAGGGCCTCTCCTCCCACCCGCTCACTGCCCTCACAGCCACGTCTGATGAGCAGACGCGTACCAGAAGGCAGTGAGCGGGATTCCTCGCGTGTGTGTCTCTCTTGGTCTGATCCCTCACTTGCGACCTTCCGGCATGAGTGGCTCTACCGGGAAAGCTCGCAAGATCATTGAGACGCTCAAGCCCCACCACGACGACAACGTGGAGACACATTCGGTGGGGAAGCTATCACCCCCTGCAGTATGTCGTGCTATTTACTGGACATTCTGTATAAGATCTCAATGTACCATGTACTTAGAAATAAATTATTATTATTTCGTTTATTTATCTTACATACATATTTGTTATATTTCTAAATATTTCTATAAAAGATTTAAAATTAGATTTATTATTATTATCTACAGTTCGCTTTAGAAGATACAGGAAATGATACAATAGTCATTATACATGTGACTGATATACAAGTGACGCCATCTAGTGTCGTGTGGCGGAAGCGGTATTTTAGAAACATCTTTCAGTTTGGGTCACTCGCTACTAGAGGACATCACTTTCTATGAACGATTTATGCACATATCGACCAACTGCTTGCGCCTCCCGACACAAGAGGCGCTGTTTTATCAATGAACCATTGTAATATAATGAATGAATATCGTAGTAATAGCCCCTCGACACGAGAGGCAGCACTGTAGGGAGAGTTTAAAAGTTCTAGAAACTTCGAGAACCGGAAGTTGATTGTAAACGCGAGTGCCTTCCGCCCACATTTTTACTGTAGCATCCTGTTCGCATCCAGACTCGAAAGAGTGCACTAGTTCCCGTAAGTTATAACCGTGTTTAGATAGAAAGATTAAACTGTAGCCATCCTTGTCCGAAACCAGTGACTGTAATAGTATTAAAACCTGTGGAATACCGACAATAAATCCTGTAGTAGTGTTCGTACTGTTTTTCATTGCTACCAGATAGTCCTCTGTCCTCAACATTGGTCCTTCGAGACAGATTTAGGAACAATCAGTCTACAATAGTCGGATTCGGGCAGGTATAGCTTTAGTTTTATCTTACGCGAAAGTGGTAGTGTGGTGTATGGAATACCGTCAAAATGGTGAAGACACGGCCACGGAAAGGGATGAGCCCGTTTCCACGGAAATGGTGACAGCGGTGGGACCGACAGACCCGCCCAACAATAAATGATAAATGATAAATGATTTATTTCTGTAAGTAGGTTGTAAAAAACACTTTTACACGTCAATCTTTTTTTGGCCGTTATAAAAACTAGATGAGGCCGGTTCCAATTCCGTCACAATTCCGTCACAGACTCGGACCAGACTCAACCTCACAGCCCTGGGGCGACGACACCAAACAGACAACCACGAGGCAAGATGAAAACCGACAGGAAAGCGTTGGCTCGAGCAAGCTTGGAACTCGCCGCCGCCAAGCTAGCGCTCTTGGAAGCAGAATCAGCAGAACAAGAATTATTGGAGGGAAGACTCGACTGCGTCATCGAAACCTGAGACGGACGCCGTGGACATACTCCGCGAACATCGCTGCCACATTCACCCGCCGCAGTCACAACCCGTGTCGCCTCACAGGGAGTCACCCACACAGCCGCGACACGATGGCTCACGGACGATGGCGCCAAGCGACGCGCCGCCGGCGCCGCCCTTGCCGCAACGCAGCGACGAGGGGAGACTGCTGCAAGGACTGACTCAGGCATTGTTAGAGGTAGCGCGGGGCAAACCCGCTGCCAGCAGGTATGAATTTGATTTACCTATTTATAGTGGCCACCCCGGCGAATGGCTGCATTTTAAAGCAGCGTATAATGAGTCTGCGTCGACTCACACAGAGGCAGGAAATTTAGCTCGTCTCAGAAAAGCCTTGAGAGGGCCTGCATTTGAGGCAGTCAAATGCCTATTCCTAGGATCCTCGGCCGTTCAAATTATGCAAAGGTTAGAATCTCGATTTAGGCGACCCAACACATTAATAACTTACGAATTACATAAATTACGTCAGTTACCTAAAGTATCCGATAACCCTAAAGATATGTGTGTTTGCATCGAAGGTCACAAACACTATTGCCGCGGTGCAAGCTTTGAAAAGAATAGAATATTTATATAGCCCGGAAATGATCTCTGCAATTTCAGAAAAGTTGTCAGTTACGCTAAGGAGCCGGTGGTACGATTATGAGATGGCTGCGGGTGACGCAGAGCCTGGCTTAGTATTGGGATGATTTCTCGATAGGGAGGCCGATCTCAATGCGCTTCACGGCTAAGCAGAAGTGGAATATAAACGAGACCGTCCACACCGACTGGCTCACAAGACATTTAAAATAGCAGAGACTGATAAAACGCCGTGTGTAATATGCAACGGTAATTGTAGGAGCGTAGCTATCTGTTCTACCTTTAGGAAAATGTCAATAAATGATAGATGGGAAACTGCACGTAAAAATAAATTATGTTTCAGATGCCTAAATCGACGGACGTGGAAGCATAGATGCAAAAGCAAGCAGTATGAAGTGCAAGACTGCGATCATTATCATCACGGGCTAATGCACAGCGACAGTAGACGGGGAACGCGCGCCGTACACGAGTCAGAAGAGCGTCCTCGTGTCACAGCGACTGAGCACATAGCGACGCGCACCGGTTCAGCGCCATGCAGCGACGCCGCGTCGCACGCAGTCATCAGCAAGACGAGCGCGTCGCGCGCGCACAACAAAGTTTTGCTGAAAGTAGTACCAGTGACATTATCGGGACCAAACGGTAGACACATTTGCTTTGTTGGATGATGGATCAACAATTACTCTACTCACTACTGACGTCGCGCAGCAGATAGGCGCAGAAGGTCCAAATGAGCCATTTTACATCGAGGCCGTAGCAGGCGCACGCATTGACGCTACGAACTCGCAACGAGTCAAGGTAAATATACGAGGTAAGTACACAACTGAAGGCATTGACATCGAAGCCAGAACCATTGACAGACTCGAATTATCAGGCCAGTCAATATGCGCAAATGAACTGACAGGCTTCGAGCACCTATCACCTATAGTCGAGCAGCTAACATATGCCGCTGGCATACCAGCTGTCTTGATAGGCCAGGACAACTGGGCACTCCTGCTCGCATCAGAAGCGCGAGTGGGTACAAAGAACCAACCAGTAGCATCACGCACACCGCTCGGCTGGATTTTACATGGTAAAACCTGTAGCCTGACAAAAGTACATACATGTATTATCACACATTAGAGAACGCTGCGGTCATTAAACGCGCTCTGTCTGAAGGTGGTTACGAGACAGGCTCATTATGGAAGAATGAAGATAGGAAATTCCCAGACAACTACGTCTCTGCACTTAGCCGACTACAAGGTACTGAATCCCGTCTACGCAAAGATCAAACTCTGAGACAAAAATATTCAGAGCAAATGAAGACGCTGTTATCAAATGGGTATGCAGAACTGGCACCGTCGACGCCACCTGGCGGTCACAAGTGGTACTTACCACATTTTCCAGTAACCAATCCGTCTAAACCGGGTAAGGTCAGAATTGTGTTTGACGCAGCGGCACGCACACATGGAGTGTGCCTCAATGATTATCTTCTGACGGATCCCGATCTTCTACAATCACTCATTGGCGTATTAATGCGGTTCCGACAAAAACCCGTCGCCGTTTCAGCAGACATAAAAGATATGTTTTTACGCATAACGGTAAGAGTGCAAGACAGAGACGCACTTCGTTTTCTATGGCGCGATGATACGACTTTACTGCCCATCGAATATAGAATGAAGGCGGTATTGTTTGGTGCGACCTCTTCCCCAACTACTGCTATTTACGTTAAAAACCATAACGCACATGTTCATGAGGCTGACCACCCCGAAGCAGTGAACTCTATAGTACGGAATCATTATATGGACGATTTTTTGCAGAGCTTCGACAACATAGAAGAAGCGAATCGAGTGTCTAAGGCGGTCGACGCGATACATCGGCGAGGCAACTTTGTGTTGCAGAAGTGGGCATCCAACGAGCCGGCAGCTGTCGCTGGTCTCGCGACGGAGCCCGCATCGAGGGACACTCTGCTCAACAAGGAGGAGAAAATTCTCGGTCTTATCTGGCGACACCATAATGACACATTAGGATTCAACTTCAGGAAAGTAGACCCATCTTATTTAAGCAAGAAAGTTACGAAACGTCAGTTATTAAAAACGACAATGTCTTTATATGACCCGCTGGGACTGCCGGCTGCGCCGTTTACGACACAAGTAAAGTGTATATTGCAAGATGCTTGGCGTTTGAAAATCGCTTGGGCCGAGCGCCTACCAAGAAATTTAAACGTACAAGAACGTAAATGGCACGACTGGTTGGTTACTCTGCAGATACTGAAAAGTGTTCGTATTCCACGTTGTTACCCGGGATATAATGACTATATGAATATAGTCGATGTTGGAATTGCACGTATTCGTGGACACGAGCGAACGAGCCTATGCCGCGGCAGCATATTGGCGTTCAGTGAACGTCATAGGTCAAGTGAATGTGTCAGCAGAGGTACGTCATATCGATTGGCGCTACATTCCACCAGGAGCGCCGTTCATGGGCGGAGCATGGGAGAGGTTGATACGCACAGTAAAGACTGCATTAAACGCTACACTTATCGATCGGCACCCATATGAAGACGTGCTTCACACACTCCTGACAGAGATAGAACACACGGTTAATTCTCGACCCTTGACCCATGTATTGGTCAACCCAGACGACGAAGAAGCTTTGACACCTAACCACTTTCTGCTCGGCGCGCCAGGGATTTTCACAAGATTTAAGATTCAAAGCATTTATTTCAATTAAACCCTTTACAGGCACTTTTGAATTGTCAAGTCGAAATAGGTGAAGCTATCTGCACGTTCCAAAGCGTAGATCTCTATGGAGAAGAACGTGCAAGAAACTCCACGGACACTCTTTTAAATCATGTTCTGTATTACATAACTTTGGTTATATCCTTGGTGCTTCTATGTGTGAGGACAATGCAAAAAAAAAAGGAAACTATAAAACATTCAAAGTATAAAGATTAAAACAAGTCAGTGGCAGTTAAGAGGTGACCAGTCTCAACCGACGGCGCCCGTTCACGAACATGACGCGTGTATCGGCACCATTTAGCTCAACCATTTTGAAGAGAACCGAATGATCCGACACACGCGCCACCATCAGCGAGACATTTTAGTTCAAGTCACAAAGTAAACTATAACTTATTACCTGTAAATGGCTCCATGGTACTCACATTTACAATATTTGAAAATAAACTGCTTCTACATTATACAAAACTATGGTTCACAATGACCAAGCAAATACAAGTAAAAAAAAGAGAAATTATTTATTCTCAAAATAATATTATAACACAAAAAAAAATGAGACAAAAAAAAGGGCGAGCATCTCTTCCAAATAAAAAAATCCTAACTTGTTTACCCATGTGGTTGAGGCTGTGGAGCAGGACCGGCATTTAGCCAAGCATTTTTATCAAGGATATAATCATCCAGTTTATAATATGCTTGCCTACACAGTGTGCGTTTTAAGCATGTTTTAAATTTTCTCTCATTTAATTGAAGGATATCGACTGGTATTTTGTTATAAAATTTTACGCAATACCCCATAAAAGAAGTGTGTACTTTAGCCAATCTAAACCTAGGTTGATCTAATTTGTTTCTATTTCTAGTATTAAAATTATGCCTGTCGCTGATCTTATTAAAAACATGAAGATTTTTCCGAACATACATAATGTTTTCATATACATATGTATTGACAAGGTACCGTCATGATGTTAATTTCCTTAAACAGTTCCCTTAGAGAATCGCGCCGGCTGAGATGGAAATGGCTCAAGACCGGATGAACTACGCCATTCACACTGGAGAGCGTCACAACGTCTAGCGGACATGTTTTAGCATCAGTGGGTACGCGAAGTACAGCCGCACGGGCGCGACGGCACGATCAAGGTGGGCGATTTGGTTGTCATAGTGGATCCAAATTTTCCAAGGAACATATGGCCAAATGGGAAAGTCGAACGCACGTACCCAGGCGCAGATGGTGTCGTAAGCCAAGTAAGTCGTAAGTCAAAACCAAGAGCGATGTCATTCGTCGTCCGATCAAACGTCTCGTCGTCATACCAGTAGAGACTTAGTTGTGACCATGAATTGTATTGTAAGTCAGACATTGTAGAGTGGAACAGGTGTTCATATTATGTGTATTCTTTCTTGGCGTCACTCCAGGATTCTGCTACAAGGAGGAGTTTGTTTCATTTTGATCTAATATATAGCAGAGCAAGGATTCTGGGGTGGCTACCCTTAACTTATAATTATGTATACATGTACTAAATGGGTAAAATTTAGATGGTCACCAAAATTATTTTTAAGACTCTAAGCCTAGGCACCAAATAAAATAAACAACTACAAAATATAACAATTGACTTTATTAAAAGGGCCCTAAAGTATATAATATTATGACTCAAAATAAATGAAATAATATCAGAAAAATCGCAAACCTTGCACAAATATTATTTTTGGTTCCCAAAACGGATTAACGGTCACGAAATTCTATCCAACGCAAAGATTAATATCATTACCAAAAATCTTACTCCAAAATAGTAAGACGTCATCCAAAATACATTATTTGATCCCAAATTACTTTAATGTAAGACTAAAATTATAATTGCTTCCCTTTATTTCTTAACCCCACACTCCGCACCCCGCACCCTGCAGTACCGTCACTGAACTTGCGTGAGACACAGGCCGCGCGCGCGCTCCTCTGTCAGTCGTCGATGTAGCGGTTTGAAAGCTAGTTGTGTATTGTGTATGCTCGTAGCGCACGCGCTTTGTTTACGATGTCCGACGAAGCTTTAGCGGGGCCAAGTATTGTTGAAGTTCCGCTACTTAATACTTCTGAGACTGATTCAGACCAAGAAAATAATCAGTTACAAATGAAACGAAGACGCAAACAAAGAAGATCTTGGGTTATGGTGCAAAAATTTTCAAATGTTCGTGATGCCGAAGTTCTCATTAAGAACGAAGGAGTGTGGTCTGTTCTAAAAGTACACAACACTGAAGAAGGTGTTAAGAGATATTATCGTTGCAATAAAGTAAAACGACGCGGGTTGCAGTGTTCGGCGGCAGTTCACTTGTTGTTTTATTCTACGTCAGATGAAGTGATATTATATAGGACAGAAGAGAATCACGACCATGATTCGTTAGAATCACTTTCGGCACGTGGTATCTCTGCGGAAACCTGCAGTGAAATAGATAAACTATTTGAACTGAAAGGTAATATTGAGTGCCTTGGCGAAAAAAAAGGTTTACAGTTACCGTCTAAGGCCCGGCGCCCACTAACGGCATCGGCATGGCTGTGGATTTTAGGTGATAAAAAGCATTATAAACATTAACTTCATAGCAATAAAGTACTACCCGTCAAACAGACAACTGATTCAGCGAAATACTACCGCATACCAGCCGGTGATAATATGGGTTCTCTATTTTGTCACCTAACTTTTTTATCCATAACTTAAAGAGCCATAACTTTTTTTGTCCTAATCATCATTTGTCCGAATGATTACTTACCCGAACTAGGTCTAAAAAACTGGCGATGTAAAATCAGCGGATTTGAAAAAAAAAACACAGAAATTTGTTGCTTTTTTGTTGCTAATTAGTTGCTAAGAAATTAATTTTTTTGCTCCAACCGATCGCAAAAAATCGGCAATAGCGCTAACTTTTCATTAAGATAGCGTGGAAATCACTGGATGTGGACTGATCGATCAAGCGAATAGGGGTCAATTTGTTGCTAATTTGTAGCTGAAAGGTGCTAAAAAGAAAGAAATTTTAAAAATAAAAAGTGTTTTTTTTTTTAATCATGCCAAAATAAATAATGTCCACGCCAGCTTAACTCTCGAATTTTCCGTAAAAAAACTATTGTAACAATTAGTTGCTGCTCATACTAAAGCTAGTTTGAGTACAGGGAGACAGCAACAAAATAAAAACCGGAAGTCAAGACAAGTTGGAGATCGGTTTACAAAAAAACCGGCCACGCTAGCTTAACTAACGATTTTTCGGCGGACAAACTAAAGTGTAAATTTGTTGCTGCTCATGCTGCGGCTTGTTTCAGCATAGAGAGTCAGCAACAAAATAAAAACCGGAAGTCAAAAGAAGTTGGAGATCTGTTAACAAAAAACCGGCCACGCTAGCTTAACTAACGATTTTTACGAGGATTTTACTTCGCCAGTTTTTTAGACCTACCCGAAATTAATATCACCTAAGTCCTAAATCCGTTTGTCATAAATATTACGATCAATAATATACAAAATATATAAAACCGTTTTCAATAAAAGTTATAAGTCCTAAATTCAAATTACATAATGTTTATTTATAATAATAATATTCTTATATCGTATTAGCTGCTGCCCGCGACTTCGTCCCCGTGGAATCCCCGATTTTAAAACATTCTTTATCGCTGCTCCGCTCCTATTGGCTTAAGCGCGATGATATATAATCTAAAGCCTTCCTCGATAAATGTTCTATTCAACCCAAAAAGAATTTTTCAATTCGAACCAGTAGTTCCTGAGATTAGCGCGTTCAAACAAACAAACAAACAAACTCTTCAGCTTTATAATATTAGTATAGATAACAAAGCAATTGCTATGAGCTTCTCTCATTTGTTATAATTAAAAATATCTGATGATGCATTATAATGTTTTATTATACGTAAATAAATATATTATACATGTACTCAATAAAGCAGTTCAATGTGAACATGTGGTTTTTGTAAGCAAGCAAGCATGCAGCATGCAAGCAAGCATGCAGCATGCAAGCAAGCATGCAACATGCAAGCAAGCACGCAGCATGCAAGCAAGCATACAGCATGCAAGCAAGCATACATCATGCAAGCAAGCACGCAGCATGCAAGCAAGCATGCAGCATGCAAGCAAGCATACAGCATGCAAGCAAGCATACAACATGCAAGCAAGCACGCAGCATGCAAACAAGCACGCAGCATGCAAGCAAGCAAGCAGCATGCAAGCAAGCAAGCAGCATGCAAGCAAGCATGCAACATGCGGCAGGCATGGTTTCTGTCACGGCTCCGGCACTGCGGGGCTCCGGCGGTCCCACGCGAGTTTATCGTCGCAGATAGGTTTAACACAACAACCACCTGCTCCTCAACTCGCGGTTCGCCTTGCCCCTCCGCGCCTACGCGATTTTAAATTACACTCTAGGGGTAGGGCAGACAAGACTGCGTGGAGTCGGGTTTACAGCGATTCGTTTCTGTCACTAAAACCTATTTTTTAGCAAATGTTTTAGGACTAAAATATTTATTATAAATGAACATTCGGAATAATACACATTATTCAACACAATACTTAGGACATATGACTTTAGGGCATGTAAAATTAGGAGATTCAATTATTATAGTACTCGATATTATGACAGAATACTTTTAGAACTAAAGATAATTATGCTGAACAAAATTTCGGGGTTTTGAACATTATCGTTACTACAGTTTATGGCAAACGTGTTATGGATAATGATTTTCGGACAATTTTATGAGAAGAAAGGGAGTACCGATAATATGGAATGCAAAACTTTCAATGAACACTGGGGAAGCTTTGATGATTTTAAAGATCAGTTTTTCAGTGAATGGGAAGTAATGTTACCCGTCAACACCGAAGATTGGTTAACCGGTAAGTGTAACTGTCCTACATTCTTAAAACAGTAGACCTGTAAACATCTATTGGGTTTAGCAATCAGGCTGCAGTACGTGGAACCACCTCATGAAGCCAGAAATATCCCTATTGGCGAGAAGAGAAAAAGGGGGCGGCCAGCTAAATCCAGAAAAGCTTTATTGATCCAATGATTATTTATGATTTTTGTTATTTTATAAGAACATATTAATGTTATACCTATAAGTGCCGACGACTCTAATAAAACATTTATGTTGATTTGACTTTGTTGGTTTTTTTTAAATAATATTTAATTAACTTCATACAACTATAAGGGCATATGCTGAGAGGCAGGCGACGCAGGCCGTGCAGTGCAGACCGCACAGCACAGAGCAGGGCAGTTACTGTACATATCTGACAATGAGCCGCACGTGCCTGCGCTGCAGCATAAGTATCTCAACGACGTTCCATGCTTTACAAAATCTGCCCTAATTCCGGATGTGCGGCATGCGTCGCCTGCCTCTCAGCATAGTCTAGCCTAAACAAGTGACGTTTGTTTGGGAACCCCAGCATATTTAGTAAATTTCATATAACAATAAATAAGCGACGTACGATTGGGAACCCCAGTATATTAATTGGTATTTGGGAAATATTCTAGCGGTCGTTAGCTTTTTTAGTCTAACAAAAAGTACCAAATTAGTGCTCATCATATTACATAATTGGTAACATCTAAATAGTGTCAATATATAATATTTAGTTTAAAGTGTATTTTAAAGGCGTCCATATATTTTTATGGCAGTCAATAATACGAAAAAATGGATTTATTTCATAATATTTTAGGAAACGTTATTTGGTGACCATTTATCCATTTTGGTAACCGTTTAGAATTTTTTGGTAGAAAAATAGGTAATTTTTTGGGCGGCGTTTAAACACAAGCCGTACTAAATTGTTATCTTATAAGGCATTGAATTGTTAATTGCATTCGATTGTCAATATTGTGAAGTGTATACCAGTCACTAGTGGTATAATTATGTACATTGTATGTACACGGCGGGAGGAAATGTGACTGATATACAAGTGACGCCCTCTGGTGTCGTGTGGCGGAAGCGGTATGTTAGAAACATCTTTCAGTTTGGGTCACTCGCTACTAGAGGACATCACTTTCTATGAACGATTTATGCACATATCGACCAACGGCTTGCGCCTCCCGACACAAGAGGCGCTATTTTATCAATGAACCATTGTAATATAATTAATTAATATCGTAGTAATAGCCCCTCGACACGAGAGGCAGCACTGTAGGGAGAGTTTAAAAGTTCTAGAAACTTCGAGAACCGGAAGTTGATTGTAAACGCGAGTGCCTTCCGCCCACATTTTTATTGTAGCGTCCTGTTCGCATCCAGACTCGAAAGAGTGCACTAGTTCCCGTAAGTTATAACCGTGTTTAGATAGAAAGATTAAACTGTAGCCATCCTTGTCCGAAACCAGTGACTGTAATAGTATTAAAACCTGTGGAATACCGACAATAAATCTTGTAGTAGTGTTCATACTGTTTTTCATTGCTACCAGATAGTCCTCTGTCCTCTACAATACATATATATTATACATATTAAGTAAACAAGAATGCAAAACTAAAGTGTTAGATTTTTTACTTACCTGTGATTATAAAACTACGGAGGAGTTTTTAAAAGTTTCGAGTTAAAACTATACAACCACAAATACATTAAACACTTGCACTTGCACACAACACTTCACACATCACCCACACATCACTCATACATCACTCACACAACGCTCACACAACACTCACAGTAAATGGCATTATATGCTAACTAATGTAAATTATATATATAGATTGTTTTTATTTTAATTCTAGACTGTGCTATCATGTTAACGTAACACCAAACTACTGTTATTATCGATAATTTATTTCTGGAATGTGAAATGTGTCCTGAAATACAGGCTCGGCCTAGCTCAGGCGCATTTGCTCATTTTTTTATTATTGTACAACTATCAACATTTCAATTATAATACTGTTTATGTAACCTCCTATCCTCAGTGTAATAAAGATTATTATTATTAAAGATTATTATTATTATTATTATTGTACAGGTTATAAATACCACCTTTACTACAGATCACAGATTAGATTTAGCATGTTACAAAAATGCAAAAGAATCGGTAAAAGGTCTACCTAAACTAAAAACAAAAACATATGTAGCTCCACTATCAGCATATGTAGATAAACTTAGTAATGAAAGAAACAGACTAAAAATAAAGAAAACAAAACATGCCCTGCGAAGAAACAACTCGATGCATTCTTATAAACTTATCAATAAACAAATAAAACGAGATTACAAGAGGACAAACGATTATAGACCTAACACTAGCCACAGAAAACGCGACAAAGTTTATCTCAGAATGGCGAGTAACTGACGAACCCTCCTGTTCTGACCACAGGAGAATTCGCTTCACACTAATCGCCAACACTAAAAAACCCGCACCCAGGCGTAATCCGCGCAAAACAAACATACCCGACTTTAAACGCCTCCTGGCTTCCTTGCTAGCAAGGCACCTAAAGCACCAAGCTCCAATAACGGATCTCACAGAACTAGAAAACACCGTAACAAAACTAACCGACTACATAACTGAAGCATATCATTCGTGCTGTAAACTAAGGGCACCACACACCAACGGTAAGGGTAACCCTTGGTGGAACGCCGAATTGAACAAACTCAGAAGTACACTACGCAAACAATTCAACAGAGCAAAAAATACAAGACTTCCAGAAGACTGGGAGGCATACAAAGAAACCCAATACACCTTCAAGAAACAAATCAGAACCGCCAGAAGAACTGCCTGGCGAAATTTCTGTGAATCCATTGAGTCGAACAGCGAAGCGACACGTGTAAGGAAGATCTTATCAACCGAACAAGATCGCACGCTGGGTACACTGAAAAAACCTGATAACACGTACACACAAACAGATCAAGAGACCAGCAGGGTTCTTCTCGAAACGCACTTCCCGGACTGCAACCTCCTAGAGGACAGAACATGGGCGAGCGAAACGGGACGGACCCCTGACGATCAAGCCTGGTCTACAGCCCGTAACTTAGTGACAGAAGAACGAATAGCATGGGCCATAAAGACTTTCCAACCGTACAAATCCGCAGGTTTAGATGGCATCTTCCCAGCACTATTACAATGGGGAGAGAGCACCCTAACACCATGGTTACTAGACATCTACCAGGCTTGCATAGCGCACGGATACGTACCGCTGTCATGGCGCGAGGTGAAAGTCATTTTCATCCCAAAGCCCGGCAAAACGGACTATACACAACCCAAAGCATACAGACCTATAAGCCTAACATCCTTCCTACTGAAAACCCTGGAGAGGCTCTGTGACAGATATATTCGGGATGGACCCCTGCGCCAATACCCGCTTCACAGACAACAACACGCATACTCCGCGGAGAAATCAACAGAGTCTGCACTGCATGCCGTGGTCTCAAAGATCGAATGCGCGTTTGACCAGAAATGCTCCTCACTAGCTGTCTTCATTGACATCGAGGGCGCCTTTGACAAAACCACGTTCCAGAGCATCAACACAGCCCTTGGGAAGCATGGCGTGAACACGACCTTGAGTGGCTGGATCACAAACATGCTCAAGCAAAGAGCTGTACAAGTCACCATAAATGACACAAAGAGGGCCATTGTGGCGAAAGGCTGCCCCCAAGGTGGTGTCCTTTCGCCACTATTATGGAACCTCGTTGCAGATAACTTACTCAAAAAACTCAACGATAAAGGATACTTTACCGTTGGCTACGCAGATGACATAACCATAATAATAAATGGTAAACACGAAAACACACTGTGCAACCTCATGCGCCAGGCCTTGAAAATAGTAGAGGACTGGTGTCAAGAATATCAGCTGACAGTGAACCCCACCAAAACAGAACTCGTTCTCTTTACCAAAAAGAGGAAACTGCCGACATTAGAACTACCACGGTTCTTCGGCACTACTCTAAGCCTCTCAACTGGAACCAAATACCTGGGTATCTATTTGGACAAGCAGCTGAATTGGGCAAAGCACACTGAATACATCACTAAAAAAGCCAGCCTATGTATGTGGCAATGCAAACGCATGCTAGGAAAAAATTGGGGCATTAGTCCCAAGACAACTCACTGGCTATACACCACAGTCATCAGACCAATAATCACTTATGGCTCTCTAGTCTGGTGGCCCAGGACCGACTTGAGCACGACACAAAAGGATCTTGAGAAGTTGCAGCGACTTGCCTGCGTGGCAATCACTAGCAGTATGAGAACAGCACCCACTGCGGCTTTGCAGGCTATGCTGGGGCTGCCACCTCTACACCTGATAGTACGAGAGGAAGCGGCCCTAGCGGCCTTTAGACTTAGCGCGCTGGGCACTTTAGGAACAGACTCTAGAATCAAACACACGCGTATCATGGAAGATGCCGTCAAACGACAACCCATGATGACATCATCCAATGATAAGGCTCAAAAAATGCACTATTTCCAAAAGCACTACCACATAGTGCTCACACAAGAACCACAAGACCACTCAGGCCTCAAAGAGCTGAGAATTTACACTGATGGGTCAAAAACAAACACCGGAACTGGAGCTGGAGTTTACTCCATCGACCTCAATATTAAGATATCCAGACCACTAGGAAAGCTCAACACCGTCTATCAGGCGGAATGTGTAGCTATCATCCTGGCGGTCCATGCCATAGAAGCCAGGAGAGTTATGGATACGCATATTCGTATACTCTCCGACAGCGCCTCAGTACTACAATCACTAGATAAGAACTACACTACCTCGAAACTCATACAAGAATGCCACAACGCCTTAGAACGTGTCACGGTGAGAACCGCAACACCGTGACGCTGCAGTGGATAAAGGGACACAGCGGATCACTAGGAAACGATGCGGCCGATGAGCTGGCTAGAAGGGGATCCGGAACGGTGGCCGTTGGACCCGAACCCATAGTTCCACTCCCCTTCACTCAGCTACGCACATGGCTACGAGAACACACACACACACAAGCAGAACGATGGTGGTCTTCGGTATCTGGCTGTAGGCAGTCCAAGGAGTTTATGCCAACCCTGGACTGGAAACTGACCAGGCGCCTTCTGCGCATGGATAGAAGCAGCCTGCGAATGGTGGCGGGGACCATCACCGGACACTGCTCACTGAACAAACACTTACACACGATAGGTATCACAGACAGTCCTCTGTGCAGAGCATGCATGGAGGAGGAGGAAACGGTGTCGCATGTGCTCCTTGAGTGCACAGGTGTGGCCGAGATACGAAGGCATACAATGGGGACACCGAGTTCACTTGCAGAGATGCTGAACAGACTGAGTGGACTGATCTGCTTCTGGAGGGAGGTCGGCTGGTTGGAGTGACGGCCGCCATGGCTCACGCACAATGGTCCAATATTAGGACTAAGTGCGGAAACCAAAACCCTAATAGAATAGAATAGAATAGAGATTACAAGGCACATAGATACAGTATAATAGAAGAAGAGTTGCAAAAGAGAGCATCAGTCAAAAGGGCACAAGTAAGGTTGAACACATATAGATCGTGGATCGTGGTCTCTGAAAGACAAATAAAACAAAACAATATTGAATAGCGATTGACTCATCGGGACTGCTCATACAGTTCTACAGGGAGCTTTATGCGAAAGATCTAAAGGAAGAGGCTTGATATCAGCGTACTAGATCAGACCCACTCGCACTACTGAATGCCGTGCCATCTATCATAGAGAGTGTGCAATCCAACCCCAACTGTATCATTTAGTGACAACAATATATGTTTTCCAAAGATATTGTTGTCACTAAATGAAACATAATTTGAGGTATTCCATGAAGCACACCCAAATGAAGCACACCCAGACGAAGCACACCTAAAGTATTCCACTTAGCACACCCGTAGGTGGGCTTCAAATAAAAATTTTAAATAATTAATTTCCTATTCCACGAAGCACACCTACGAATATCACTCGCATAGTGCCGGGACTAAGAAATAAAAATGTCGATAGAAGAAAATATTTATTATTTAAAAGACTAACTTAAATTTCTAACATCATTCAGTTTCATTACAATAATGTGATACAATATTTGACATTTTTGTAATCTTACTATTTAAAATCACAGATTGTTTCATAATTATCTTTACAAAATTTTTTTTAGTTTTTAACTATTTTTCTATTATTTTCCTTTTTTGTGCTCTTAATAAAATCACAGATTGTTTCATAATTATGCAATAAAAACTTGGACAAATATCAAAAACATTGTAAATATAGTTTTCTATAGAGATATATGTATGTTGAAGTTTTCTTATAATGGGATGTTGTTCCTAAAGTAATACAATAATATATAATAAGATTTAATTACCTAGTAGGTAGTTAATAATTGGCATTTCATTAAAAAAAACTTTTCTCTTCACTGCTGCTAAATCCATATCAACAAACAATAATGACAAAAACTTCCAACAACAACAACAAAAAGCAAAGAAACCAGCTACTTAACAGTAACTTTAATCGCACACTCAAAATCACAAAAGTTGAATGTGCTGTCAAATGTCATATATCGTCGGCCTAATTCGTTAACCTGCTAAGTCCATTTTTTGACAAAAATACTTTTTACAAAAATCATAAACTTCAGTCAAATATCTACCGTAATGCAAAAGGAATAATAGCGATATTAGCTTATAAAGGTGACAAATGCTATGCCCGAAAAACTGCTTTCTAACCACCAGCCAATTTCTACAGCACAAACCTGCTAAATCCTGTTGGGGCCTCAGTTTTTCACTGACAACGTTCCCAAACCCACGTGCCGTCTGCGGCGCTTGAAATTGCATACAATTTCTTACAGGCTGTATGGTACCAAAATCAAATGTTGGTACGCTATACTATAAAACAAACGAAGCTGCAAGTTCACAACCTTAGTATGGAATGAAGTAGAAGGTGGACTTAATGCTGAAGAATTTGCCTCCATTTGGGTTGACTTTTAGAAAACAAAATAATATGTGCTGAAGTTAATGCTGAAGATGGAAATAAACAATTATAATTTATAGTGACGGTTGCATTTACCAGAATTGTATTTTATCTAACGCTCTTTTGAATATTGTCATGAGGCACAAGAATATAGCTATCGAACAAAAGTTTTTGCAGGTGAGTCACACCCAAATGCAGGCCGATTCAATGCATTCAACTATAGAACGTCACCTAAAAAACAAAGTCATAAATGTGCCAGCTGAATACATATCTATTGCTAAAGCGCTTACTACACTATCAAATTTTTAGGAAACCTAAATCAGATACAATTTAGGAATTCGAACTAAATAGGCCTCTTACTTTAATTACACTATCCTGTTTCCTAAATTGGCTTCCTAAAAATTTGATAGTGTAATAAGCGCTATGCACGTACTATACCTACTCTGTAATATATTTGAACCACACTTACTTCAAAAAATTCGACAGTTCAGTTTTATAAAAGTATTCGTCCAGGAAGATCCAAAGGGGATCTCAAAGTGACTGATATTCGTGCACTACGTTACGAAAACAATGGATCAATTCTTTTTAAAACTTTCTTTAAGGATGAATGGCAAAGTTTACCACAAAGGCGATCTTTGAAATGTAATCCTTACGAGATTACTGAACTATCTCAATTGCACCTGAACCGACGTAAAATTACTGCGCGAAAATTTGAAGACTTGCAGCAAATAAAAAATACCCTTCCTTCTGACTATCATAAATACATATTATGACGATTTGCCTCATGAGTAGAATAAGAAGAACCAATAAGTAGAATTTAAGTTTTTGATTACAACTTTACATTTTATCAAAGTTTCAGACTGATTTCTAAATATTGTTACCTAATTAAAGATTTTTGGAGTATTATTATTTTTTAGGTTAAGTCTCTACTAAATATTTTAATCCGTTTCCTATTAAGGTAGAATGAATGTTTAATTTTTAATAATAAATATTTTTATTACTGATTGCATTAGTTTTACAGCACGATTAATTAATCGATACACCATAGGTACTAAATTTAACTGAAAAAGTGCTAAGTCCTCAATCAAATCAAAACTTCTCCTCGAAAAACTGCTAAATAAGTGTTTTCCTGAATTTTATGAAATGTGCATAAGTTATGCTACTAATTATACTTTTAAAATGACAAGAGAAATTATAGAAACCAACGGGACTTTCAGAATTTTGATTGCTAAATAAATAAAAATATTATTCAGTTTTTTCTTCTTCCTATAAACTATGAAAAAATGGACTTAGCAGGTTAACAAATTAGGCCGACGATTTATAAATGTCATACCAGATGCCTCCCGCGTCCGGTATGCACCATACAGACTAAACATAATACCTGTTACTTCAGTAACCATACTTCGTCACATCTTTACTCTTCCATTCCACAACGTTATTTTGGAAAAGGTTTTTAGAAGCTTTACACTCTTTACTACATATTTCAAAATCTAACAAAGAAAAATGTGTGAGACGGAAACGATTACATACAATCTTGGGCCTAAATGTAAAGAGATGAAAATAGATTCAGACCTGTCAATCCCAGATATTAGAGGTTTAGTAAAAGTAAGGTTATGTTACAATCTTTATCAAACACATGATTGAGAAATGTTTCATCATTTAGGGGTCGTCGGCCTATTGCATTGCAGTGGCCAGTTGCTATACCATAATTATTCACACAGCGATCCATATTTTCAACAATATCTAATCCACAAACCGGCAGTAAATCCAAAATAACAATTCCAAGTCAAACGTGTCAGCGATCTTCGGTGTCCAGAGTGAAAGCAAGGGTCGTTCAAGGTAGGCAGGGTCAGAATCAGTAAAAAACAAAGCAGTGGTCGCTGATAACTAATAATAATACGAATGTGCAGCCGCCAGCCGGCAATTACCTATTGTCTAGTGTCAATGTCAGTCAGCTCATCAGCTGTCATGCCAGTGACATAGACTAAAAATATAAGATTAATTTTAATCGATATAATAGAGGAATTGATATTTCATTGTATAATATGACTGTAATAAAATGTACTGTATTGCATGTAGTGCATTTAGTTTTTTTTTGTAATTGTGTAATCGATTGGTCAATCGAAAATCTCATGAAACCTATCTTTTTCTTATTTCTCAGCTCCCAGATACAGAATTGTGCTGATTTTTCACTTAATAAGATAAAAAATAGGACAAATTTTTTAGATCATATCGCATCTCGTTACATTTGGGCCCACCATTTTCCATCTCCTGGAATTGTACTAGCTAGTACAATAAAGATCATACCTATTGTGAAATGTTTCAGACGCGATCCCGATAAAATGGAGGTGAGAATTTTATTGTATTATTGTAATGAAGTACCTACTGTACTGTACCAAAGCGAAGTTTGTTGAAAGGGCGACTTTATATACAACGTGTTGTTTTGCATCCTCGTCTTTCAGGAGGTTGTCATAAAATACATAAATAATCAATTGAAAGTACGGTACCTACCGGTAAATAACCAATAAGCGCTGCTTTTTTTGGTTATTGAAATTTAACAGTAATTAAGAATAAAATCCTTGATTCAATACGAATACCACAGAATCAGGCGACTGTGCACACAGCGACAATGCAGCTGTGAGCGTGAGTGTCGATGTCTTACCTACGAAATGCTTGCGCGTACGTGTGCGACCGTGCGATGACCTACGGCGACCAGTAGCAATAATTTTACCTAATTTTGTTTCGGAAATCATCTACTTTATTGTCCTACATTTCAATTAATAATTAACTCATTTGTAAGCATCATTGGAATACGGAAATCACAGACAGACACACGGACAGTAATACTAGTGCGCCAAAAATCAATGACCAGTTATCAGATGATTATTAAAATGTTAGTTTTGCTTTATTGCTATCCGTCAGCTTAAAGTTTTCGTAATGATTTTGTTTTTATTTGTGTTAAATTCCACATTCCACGCAAGTTCTCCACGTGACGACGACGAAGCTTCGAAACTGGTTCGTCCTCCGCAGAACTGCTTGATGACTGAGGTTCGTAATCTACCGCAGAACGGCTAGCTGACGGCTAAGGCTCGTCCTCTACCGCAGAACGGCTAGTCGACGGCTGAGGCTCGTCCTCTACCGCAGTAGGGCTGGAGTTCCTCCATGGTAACGGTCGATTGTGTAGGCAAATCGAAGTCCGAGTTGTATCTTGCAAAAGTCAGTCGTGTAGGCAGAAAATCGGTGTGTGTGAGAAGCCAATGTCGTTGAAAAAAGGCCACAATAATACTACAAGACATACAGAGCACATTCTCGCAACTGCTCGCAACTCGGGGAGAAACGGAAAGTTGACATTGACACAGAGACCCCTTTTTTACGTTCCGTTTTACCGATTATGCAAGATATTTTACACCACAGACACTATTACTTGACAGTTTTGATTGTCAAACACCTATTTTAACGTTCCATTTTCCTTTTTATCCAATTTGAGATTGGAAACTTATTTTGTTAATTTCTCGATAAATATGTATGTATGTGTGTATGTAATGTTTTCTTCATCTATATTTTCTATAACATATATGGTGTACATAATAAAGAGTATTCTATTCTATTCTATGCGTTACCTTTTAATAAGAGTCGTAGCGTTGTAATCAGGGACTCAAGCCCTACAAGATTCAATCGTTTTTCAGCCCAACTTCCGCCAAACGATACTAGACCTAACCCCAGTTTGCTTAGGCAACAAATGAATGACTTAATATCAATCAACAAAAATACAAAAAGTCATACGACTACAAACGTAACTTAAAAAAAAAATGCAGGTGATGAAAGCTAAGCATACAGACATCTCGCGAGTTTTTAAGTAATAAACCCTCTAATCGGCAACACCGTAATTTTACAGATACATTCAACTAATTTTAAATAATTTTATGGTTTTTAGCAAAAAAAAATATCGAAAGGCGATTTTCAAGTGTGAAACATCGATTCACTGGATCGTGTCACTGTCAGTACTCCATATCGATTTAAAAATTTTAGCCTGTAAAATCGATTCTTCGATTAATCGATCACGGATCGCCATCCCGATCTCTAGTAAATGAGTGAACTATTTTATTTATTTTTTATGTCGTCTTTGATATTTTGAATTTTGATATATTTTTATTTGCTAATGACTTTTGCTTGAGTCCTTTCCCACTTCCGACTTCCGAGTGCTTCGCTTTGATTGTTAGTAATGGTTAGTAATTCGGTTGAATCTTAACGTATCAGTCAGTTTTCGGTTTAATTTCCAATTGATTGTGGTCGAGTCTTTAATCGCTGTTGAAAGTATTTTCTTGCCAATGAAAGTACATAAGTTATAAAAAGCAATTCATTAATTCAGACTATACGAAAAGTATCCAAAAAATTAAGTAGGTATAGATGTCGCATTATTTGTCCTGTCAAGTCCCATCTCAATGGTCAAGTCTAGCTGTCTGTGGTGAGGTAGGTACGTGGTACCTAGGTACTTTCTTGTAAAGTGCGTTATGAAAGAATTCCCTTCGCCGTAATGTTGGCATTACGGAAAATCAGTGTTGCTATATTTTTAGCAATAAAATTACTTAATATTCCGTTACTTTTACCAATTACTTTATAATTTTGTTTTTTCTTTTGGAAACTGTAAAACTATTTTTTAATAATATATACAACTTACTGCACAGGAATTCAGAACAATTCATAGCTTTATTGGAGTAGGCACTCACAGAATGAAACCACAGATTTACCTGACCTTTTATCGAGTGCTGGAGCAGTCGAGTCTTAATACGTTTGTTGACAAGCTAATGTTTACACCACGGCATAAACATACCCTTTACACAGTGGCGTGCAGTGGTTCGAGTTAGGGTAGGCCAGAAAATAATGTCCAAAAAAAAACACACCACATTATTCAGGGTTGAAATTTGGTCTCTTTTTTTTTTTTTTTTTTTTAAATAGGCAATTAAAAAAAAATCATTTCATTAAAAATCAACCCTGAATAATGTGGTTATTTTTTTTAAATTTATTTGGACGTTTTCTCTGGCCTACCCTGACTCGAACCACTGCACGCCACTGCCTTTACAACACTGACGCGGGGAATCGAGAAATTTTTATTGGCAGCACTGATAGCCATCTCCATGTGTTGCCAGAAGGTTACTTTTATAACCTTTTAGGTGATTTTTGAACTGCATTGGGCACTTTTAGGTTACACTAATGAAAAGGTTACTTTTTTAGGATTTTTCGGGATTTGTAGAATTAACTTTTAATTTTTTACATAAAAGCAACGTGAAACGGAACGTTCGTTTTAGAATTTTTCATGTTGGTAAGCTTCGTTAGCACTTAGCAGTAGTAGAACAAAAACCTTGAATGCATCAATTTTATTATATAGGATCAATATGAATAAATCAAGAAATGCGGGCAAGTGCTCAAATACTCACCGATATTAATGTTAATCAATACAACTAATATTCTATTCTATCAACTTATAATACCTTTCTAGTAAAAAAATATGAAAAGTTATTTTTTATACAAAAAGGTTACATTTTTTTATATTTCAGGTGATTTCTGACATGACCGACTGGCAACACTGCGAGATCTCCATTCTTTGACATATATGTTCTGTGGTTAAGTCAGACAGGGCAGCCAACAATACGATGTCATTTATGGATATTATTTTTCTTATACTTTTGCCGTTTGTTAGTCTATTTATTTCTAAATATTAAGGTTATACGGGCATTTAAAAAAATACAATTTTATTTTAATGTTGAAGGGCGGGCTCAGCAGATCGTACTTGTAGTGTTGTTGAGAAACAAAGATAATAATAATCTGTTGTTGTTGCTGGATAGAGTCCCATGACATCTATCCATCACAACAAGTTATGATAAATGGTTTCATTAAATTCCTAAACTTGTGAAGAGAGTATGTTTGTTTTTGGTATTTAGAATTTGAGCTTTTCTGGATGTAAACATAAGTTCCATCCATGATAACAATAGGTTTTAATTGGTTTGTGTATTTAGAATGGTTGATTTATAGTCAGGGATATGTCTGTTTGAAATATTTGACACATTGTGGTTGTTTTCGGTCTCGAGGAGTCCTGGTTCAGATCTATATATATCTTATAGATTTGTACCTATGTGGCCTTATTGTAATGAGTTCTTGACACACTGAGAATCAAATTTGATAAGTACTATTTGTTTGAAGGTATGCAGGCAGTGTGGTACATCCATGCACTAGAATGGCATTTAAAACCTGCCATAGTGTTCTTCACAGATATTTGTTTAAAATATTTAATACATTGTGATAGGTAGATTTTGTCTTGATAAGTTTAATAGTTGGTTTGAATAAATAAATCATGGTTGTCTAAGGGACGGAGTTCATGTGTGTTGTGGTACCTTGGGAAGAATCAGCGAATCAAAGGAAAAATCCCTATCTAACTGGTATTTAAATCAAATATGTACAAAAATTGTCTGTTTTGCTTAATTAACCTGTTTATATTTAAGGCCTAATTGTTAGAATATAGAATTTTATCTATGGCCATACTGGCTGTTTTAAGTTTATGGTATGTTTTAGAAAAAGTAATGTCTGAAAGCTTTTTAAAAATATGTTTTGAAGTTTGGAATTCAGAGAAGAAAAAGCTAGCTGGTAGCTAGAGAGTAGCAGGAAATTTTAATAGAATGTTTTATGTTTTTTAGAAAATGTTTTAAAGGGTAAAAGATTAAAGGGAAAGATTAATCTTTTTCTATTTGTTTAATTTTTAAAGAAGGATCCTATTGATGAAGAAGATACCCCACAGCGGTGAGTCTAAAATGCATAACTTCTAGAGGTTATGGGCCTTCGCCACCGTTGTGGTAGGCAATACAAATGAAAAAGAGAGATAGAGAAGCCTGAAAAACGTGTGGAGGAAAATTTTTTTTTTTTTTTTGGAAAAATAAATGAAATTGAAATAATTTAAAAATGGCGGAAGAAATAAATTTATCAAAATTAAAATGCGAAACCGAATACATATTATGGAAACAAAAATTATTAATACTGTTAACATCAAAAGATTTGGAAACAGTTTTGGAGAAGAATGCTGAAAAATCAATAACTGATTTTAAGAAAAAGGATGCAAAGGCAAAATTATTAATAATTTGCGGAATCAGTGAAAAATATATGGTATACGCAATTAATTGTGAAACAAGTAGGGACATTTTGGAGAAGTTTGATAGATTATTTTTGGGTCATAAAGAAACACAAATTTCACAAGAATTGGAAGAATTTTATAAGTTTAAAATGGAAAATAAAGATATAATGTCAGATATAGCAGAAATAGAAAATAAAGCGACAAGATTAAGACGATTGGGATATGAATTTGATGATCAACAAATTATGACAAAAATATTATCACATCTACCAGAGAATTTAGTACACTTCAGGACAGCGTGGGAATCAACATCAAGAGGAGATAAAAATTTAATAAATTTAATATCAAGAATAAATTTGGAAATTAAAATGAGAAAAGAAAATATAGAAACAAAAGAAGAAAAAGCAAAAACAACTTTTGAACAGGAAAATGTAAAAGAAATTGAAAACAACTTTCTTGTAAAGAGTTGTTTTAAATGCGGAAAAAAAGGACACATAGCGAGATTCTGCAGAACCAGAGTAAATGATGAAGCGAAACAAAACAATATCAATAAATGCTATAAATGCATGACATTTGGACATCGATATGCAGATTGTAATTCAAAATATAACTGCATATATTGTAAGGATAACTCTCACTACTCAAAGTTCTGCCTAAAGAAAACTGTAAGTAACTTTTATTCAGATAATTCTAAAGAAGAGGAAATTGAATTCATAATTGATTCAGGAACCAGCAGTCATATAGTAACATCAGAGAGTTATCTTAAAGATAAGAAGAACATAAATTATAAAATAATGACTGCGGATGGTAACTTACACAATGTTAACATCATGGGAAATATTTATTCAAAAAATATAGTGCTCAAAGATGTCTTATGTGTTCCACAATTGAAAAAGAATTTGATATCGGTATCTAGATTAGTTGATGATAATTATATGTTAAAATTTTTCAGAACGAGCTGTCAAATCGAAAGTGAGGGCTCTGAATGCATAGAGGTTGGTGAATTGAAGCAGGACGGTCTGTATTATTTGAGTATAAATACAAAGCCAGTCGTACTTTCAAGGTCAGTAAACATCTTTCAAATAAATACTAACTTCTGGCATCGTGCATTAGGTCATATACCAATTAACAGAACAAAGGAAATTGTTCGAGGCATAGACGGAGGCCGGGTAAAGGAGATTGATATTTGTGAAGTCTGCACACAATCAAAATTGTGTAGAAAACCTTTTAAAACAAATAGACAGAGAGCTAGTAAACCATTAGAGATTATTCATAGTGATATTTGTGGTCCAATTGAAACAAACATGGGATGGTTATAAATATTTTATCACGTTCTTGGATGATTATTCTCATTTTGTTAAAGTTTATCTAATAAAAAAATAAAAAAGAGGCATTATCAAAAATTATAAACTATATTAATTTGGCGGAAAATCATTTTAAAACAACAGTTAAAACATTCAGATGCGATAATGGGGGTGAATATACTTGCAAACAATTTAAAATGTACTGTAGTGGCAAAGGGATTAACATTGATTATACTATTCCCTATACTCCACAGCTGAATGGTAAAGCGGAACGATTAAACAGGTCATTAATGGAAAGAACAAGAGCTTTACTTTTTGACATGCAGCTACCACAAGAATTATGGGGTGAAGCTGTTTTAACTTCAGCTTATTTATTGAACAGGAGTGCAAATACAATAAATAATAAAACACCAGCTGAAATGTGGTTTAATAGAATACCGAATTTAAAACATTTGAATATTTTTGGATCTTTAGCATATTATAAAAATAATTTTCAGTTACATAAACTTGACTCCAGGAGTAGCAAAGGGCTATTAGTAGGGTTTACTAACAATGGTTATAAGATATGGGATCCTTCAAGTTTTAGAATTAGTTATTCGAGAGATGTGGTGTTTAATAATAGTAAGAGTGATGTTGCGGAATATTTGAGAATGTGTAATTGTAGAGTTAAAAAGTGTGATTTAGAGAATTTATTTAAAGAGATTAGAGTTGATATTAGTAGTGATGGTGTTCGTGGTGAAAGAGTAGATGATTTTCGTGATGAAGGTGATGATAAAGCTGTTGGTGATGGAGAAATTTTTGAAAATAGAGTTGAAGTTAATGATGAAGAAGTTGATGAAGTTGAAGTTGGAGGAAGTATTGAAGATAATGTTGAAGATGTTATAGTTAGTGAAGAAGACAATGAGATTTTTGAGGATAGTGTTGAGGACATTAGAGTTAATGATGAAGAAAATAATAATTTGAGAGGGGAAGTTAGAGATGATACTATAGTTGAGATTAGTGATGAGTTTGAGGATGCAGTTGAACCAATAATTAATGATGGTTTGAGGATTTTACCGAGAAGAGAAAGAAAATTGCCAGCTAGGCTGAAAGATTATGATTTAGAGACTTCGTTTTTGACTTATACAGATGTTCTTAATAGTTTTGATAAAGATTTATGGAATAAAGCAATCAATGAGGAAAAAGATTCACTAGAGAAAAACAAAACTTGGGAAATTGTGAATAAATATGAAGCAAAAAATAGGAAAATAATTTCGAGTAAATGGATATTTACAATAAAGCCTGGTGGAAGATATAAGGCAAGATTAGTGGCAAGAGGTTTTCTACAAAAATATAATATTGATTATAAGGAGACATATAGTCCAGTGGTGAATACTACTAGTGTTAGATTATTGTTGGCGATTGCAGCTCAAAAAGGTTTTAAATTAAAACAATTTGATGTAAAAACAGCATTTTTGTATGGAGAATTGGATGAAGAGATTTTTATGGAAATACCATTAGGATATGAAATAAAAGATAAAGAGAATAAAGTTTGTAAATTAAAAAAAAGTTTATATGGTTTAAAACAAGCACCACTTATGTGGAACAAGAGATTAACGGAGTTTTTGAAGAAATTAGGTCTCTTACAATTAAAATCAGATCCATGTGTGTTTGTTAATAAAGAAAATGAAATATATTTGGCTATTTATGTAGATGATGGTATTTTAATTGGTAAAAATGAAATTGATTTAAATAAAATTATTAATAAATTAGAAACAGAATTTGAAATGCGGAAATTTGATGAGATAGAAAAGTTTATAGGGATTGATGTTAAAGTAGAACAAAACTTTATTAAGATTTATCAAGAAAGTTATATAAATCAAATTTTGGAAAAATTTAAATATGAAAACTTAAAAGATAATAGTTATCCAGATATTTTAGTCGATACACATCAAGAGGGGAAAGTGGGAGTTGATGATGTGCATCGTTATAGACAATTGATTGGTTCATTGTTGTATTTAGTGAATAAAACAAGATTAGATCTAGCTTTTCATGTGGGTTATTGTAGTAGGCATCAAGAACATCCTAACGTAAATGACTTTGCTAATATTAAGAATCTTTTTAGATATATTAAAAATACAGTTAGTTGTGGTATACAGTATGTTCGTGGTAACGATTTGACTTTGAAAGCATATTGTGATGCAGACTTTGCAGGTGATCCTGATACTAGGAAAAGTACGACTGGCTTTATAGTATTTTATGGTGGTGGTCCAATTCATTGGTGCTCCCGAAAACAGTCAGTCACTGCTCTTTCCAGTACTGAGGCTGAATATATTTCTGCAGCCGAATGTATAAAAGACCTCCTATACATTCAGAGTTTGATCTACGAGTTGACAAATAAAATACCAAAAACACAATTGTTTGTTGACAACCAATCAGCTATAGTATTGATTAAAAATGGAATTTTGAATAGAAGAAGTAAACATATTGATGTTAAATATCATTTTATCAAGGAAAAGATAGATAAAAATTTATTAGAAATTTATTATTGTGCAACTAAAAACAATTTGGCAGATATACTGACTAAGCCACTGGATAGGACAAAGTTTTTGAGATTGAAACAATGTATAGTGAGTGATACTTAGAGGACATTGAGTGATGTAATGTGTTATGTGGTTATATTAGAATGTAAGGTTGTTGGAGAATTAATTTGAAATTTTAAATGTAAGTTAGTTATGTAAGGTGTTTAGGTTAATTAATTCTAAAGTTTGTTTGTTGTGTTTAGTTAAGTTGGGTGGGTTAATTAAGTTGGGTTTTTAAGTAGGTAGGTGATGAGGATTATATAGGAGGTGTTACTTTAATTGAAATAATATAAAATTCAGAGGGGATGTTAGAATATAGAATTTTATCTATGGCCATACTGGCTGTTTTAAGTTTATGGTATGTTTTAGAAAAAGTAATGTCTGAAAGCTTTTTAAAAATATGTTTTGAAGTTTGGAATTCAGAGAAGAAAAAGCTAGCTGGTAGCTAGAGAGTAGCAGGAAATTTTAATAGAATGTTTTAATGTTTTTTAGAAAATGTTTTAAAGGGTAAAAGATTAAAGGGAAAGATTAATCTTTTTCTATTTGTTTAATTTTTAAAGAAGGATCCTATTGATGAAGAAGATACCCCACAGCGGTGAGTCTAAAATGCATAACTTCTAGACTAATAAACCGTAATGGGCAAACTGTGGGTGTTTGAAACAAAAACGGAGTCAATTGGGCATTAGGGAGTAAAGTGTTGTAGGATTGTAAATCATTTCAGGCCCAAGAGGAATTATTTTCCTCTATAAATAAAATACTCCTGCCCATTTATATCATCACATTTAAGTGATATGTGGGAAATCATTTTCCTACATATGGGAAATATATTTCATATACATCCAGAAGTAGGGCAAGAAAGTGACACACATAATGTGATTATTTTATTATAGAGGATAATATTGTAATATATTTTATGCTTGCCTGTGTTAAGGTGACAAATATAGTATATTTAAAAGGAGGTGTGTTCTCCACATAATACAATATGAAAGAAATTAGATAGTAAATTCGGGTGCCATGGATAATAAAGATTGCCGGAAAGAATTGATCGGAAGAGTCAGACTTAATCTGCCGGTGGGAGGCTTAATAAAGAAACGAAACAATCAAAATTCTTTGTCCTTTCTCTATTTAATGGCCCATAGCTTCATACTAATTATTATACATTCTTTGATTCATTATTGATAATATTTGAGAAGCATCAGGTCTATCTAGGATCCTAGGATGAAACCTATTAATTAATGCTGCACCTACTGCAAAATGTTGCATAAAGTGAGGAGATGCCCGATTAAAAAAATCATGCCGAAACAATTTAAAAGCTTGTTTAAACACACCATTTACAACCTATACAACCCAGCAACAAATGGTGACTTTCCTGGAGTTATTAGCATCAATTGTTGATAACTGATGTTTTGTTGATAATTGTTGTGATTCACCTCCTCAAGTGATGCTGGAACTTTAACAGAGTACCCACATTCTGTTAGAAGTGGTATTACATCCCTAAAACCTCGGTCTAATATAAATACATCACCAGGTCAAAGAATCTCATCATTGGTGAATTTTGTGAATTAAATTCATCTCTTAGGATTTCTGCATCTGATGTTGTTGCTGGATAGAGTCCCATAACATCTATCCATCACAACAAGTTATGATAAATGGTTTCATTAAATTCCTAAACTTGTGAAGAGAGTATGTTTGTTTTTGGTATTTAGAATTTGAGCTTTTCTGGATGTAAACATAAGTTCCATCCATGATAACAATAGGTTTTAATTGGTTTGTGCTTCCAAATAATCCATTAGGAGTTATTAAATTCCTCTGAGCAATATTGTCTCTACTTATGTGCTGTAGACTTAGGTTTTCTGGTACAAAATCTTGAGTAAGAAGTTCTCTCACATTATTCATTAGTCTTTCCAAAGTACCAGTTCTTAGTTTTGTTAAATAAGCTGCCGGTCCAGTAGGTGCCAGTCCTGTGGCTATTGTTTACCCGAGGAACTTCATCCAAACCTCGACTTACGGAATTAGACGAGAGGGTGGGAGAACACATTAAAAAAATAAAACTTATTGTCATTATTGGTTTCCTAACATGAACAAATATGTTAGGAAGTTTGTTTATCTGTATACTCTCCCTTTTTCTTTTTGTTCTTTGTCTTTATCTCTTACATCCATGTCTCCAAAACGTTGTTCTGCAATATCTATCATCGGAATCTTATCTCTAAATTTCCTTTGAAAGAATAGCTCTGCTGGTGTTTTCCCAGTCACACTATGTGGGGTACTATTATACATTGTCAAATACTCTGTCAATGCCTCTTTCCAGCTTTTTCGCTCCACTTGGCATATTTTGAGGCGTTTAATGATATCCCTGTTCTGTCGTTCTACCTCTCCATTCTGTTGCGGCCAGTAAGGTACTGAATTAAATAGTCTGATATCATTTTCATGGCAATAAGTCTTGAATTCTGTACTAATGAATTGTTTGCCATTATCGGAAGTTATGGAAATGGGATGTCCTAAACGGCTAAAAATTTCTTAAAGTAAGCGAATCATTTCCTTACTGCTTATGTCTCGACACGCTTTGATCTCTTTGTACCTAGAATAGTAATCGATCACAACCAAATGGTAATCACCACTGGTATGATGTCATTCATCCTTAATGTTTGTATTACTTTTTGCAACCGTTTGTCATGTTCCTGCTTGTCCTTTCCATATACTAAAATGTCGTCAGTAAAATTTACTACCCCTTCGCATTCAATTAATACCCTTTCAAGTGTTTTCTGAAACATTTCCGGCGCACAGGTGATTCCAAACATTAACCTCTTAAAACGATACAATCCTTTACCAGATATGAATGTTGTAATATGTCTTGAGTCGGGTACAAGCTCTAATTGATGGAATGCGTCTTTTATGTCTAATTTATTAAACATTTTAGCATTTTGAATCTTTGGTAGTAGCTGTTCCATTGTTGGCAGTGGGTGATTTTCTCGCCTGATGGCCAAATTTGCAGGCCTCATATCAATACAGAGACGAACATCCCCATCTGCTTTCAAAATCGGTACTACCGGCGATATCCATTCCGATGGTCCTTCTACTTTTTACTCGACACCCATCAGAACTTCATCATTATTAAACTGTTGCAGTCCGCTACTGAACATATTATGTAGGTATCTCCTAATGCATCTCACTGAGCAGATACGATTACTAGACTCAATATACCTATTTAATGGTAAGTAAAACACTACAAAGATAGCGGCAAGTAATCTAGAACATTTATTTTATCACCAAAACAATGTTTATGAGTACTTATTTGTAACACTAGTACCTACATAACCTTAAAAAATAAAACTGCTTATAACTTTTACATCCCAAGTTCTAAAAATCTAAAAAGTTGAAAAGGGCTTGCCTATCATATTAGTTATTAATTAAAACAAAAAGTATCCCAAAACACGAAAAATTATTAGCTGTACGAAGTTCCCATACAAGCCTGCCATTCGCCTTTAGCTATAATGCTATTGAAACATTCAACAGTGTTAGTGTCAACGTCTTTTATTGGACTACGCGATTTAGCGGCTCCGTTAGAAATAATTGAGTTGGATTTCGGATTTTAATAAACTCCTCATTTACATTTCCTTTTTTGTCACAGTACCTTAATAACTTTGGTACATTTTGTGATCGCCATAAGCATGTGCCACAGAGTTAACAATATCATTATGTAGAACCGATATAGCTACATGCCTTGTGGCATGGCTTTTGGAAACTTTATGGTATTTAATGAAATTTACAATTGCTTTCCGCATTAACATATTTTTTGCATTGGTTAGCGTTTTCCGATGTGCCAACGTATATTTAATTTCTGTGGTAAGCCCACGTAACTTTTTGCAAAAAATACGTATGATATGATTTTGGCACTCGATTCTCAACGTCAGATTCTGGCTAACGTTGAACAGTACCTGCGTTAGCCAGAATTTGAAAAATCGCGTTGAGGGTTTTGGCGTAAGTTGAAGCGTCACCATCTATCATTCTACCGTAAATCAGTCCATACATTGAAATCGAGGATTTAAACCCTTCAAATTTGAAAACAGATATAAGCCCCAAACTTCTTTCAATTACAAGAAGTAAATTACTGTGCCGCCCTTTTTCTTGCAGTTCTCTCAGAAGAAAATTTATATCAACGATTCGTCGTCCTGTAACAGGATGAAAATCGTCTTGATTTGAAGCCTCCTCTTCTACAATAAATTGATTTTGGATGTCTTCCATTCCACTGTAACAATGAATGAAAAACAATGATAGGATTAAACGAACTTACCTGAAGTGAAGTTCAATCCTGATTATATGAAGTACTTAGTCCAAGATAACTAATGTAGTAGGTACTCGCCTTTCCACACTCTATATACGCGAATTTTAAAGCTGGAAACAAAAATCACCACCTGGCAACATTAAGTGTCAATGTCAATATTTCTGAGCCCCTAACAAACCAATCAGGGAAAATTAATTTAATTTAAGAAATTGCATTAATTAAGAGGGAGGGCGGGATGTTCTATCTCGGACTAAGTACTTCATATAATCAGGATTGAATTCCACTTCAGGTAAGGTCGTTTAATCCTATCATTATATTCGTATTTAGTCCGAGATAACTAATGTAGATGTCCAGAGAAAAACATAATACTTGAAATTATATCTTTGAAAATGAAAACAAAATATCTAGTGATAAGGGTTTCCGGCTGTGTGTTTTGGAACAATTAGAGATTTTTAAACATAGTAATAATAATAATTTTGCACTGTTGAATGACCAGACGAATTTGGTTTCTTCCCCTTTACTGCGAATGTTTGTGGGTAGTTGTACACAAATAACCAACGGTGGCAGTGTATAAAAGGGGGGTGCCTTGTACTAAATGCTCAGTCGCAACTCAACGGTCAGCGAGTCAACACGTCCCCTGAGGATGCCTCGTGGAGAGGCGAAACACGTGTCGGTAATGGTGTTGGGTTTTGCATTGCCTTCCTGCATGTGCTTAATATCCTTGCATTTGCCTAGTAATCTTGCATGTGCATAATATAGCGGGCGGGAGGGAGGTGCATACCTGCAACCCACTAATATTCGCGGAAATTAAAACTAGATATTTTGTTTTCATTTTCAAAGTTAAAATGGATTTCCGCAAAGTAACGCCTGACTCAATCAATTTTTTTTTTTTTGAAATTATATATTTTAGAAGAAGATTTATTAAGAAGTTTAGTGAGTTTAATGTTAGATTCCGGTCCTAGGTGTAAGTTGATTTTGTTCCTCTAATTTGATTAGTTTTGCAAAATTATCTTTAAGTAAATAAATAAATAGCTACGGTTAGCAAACTTGTTTTTTTTTTAAATATTCCTGTTCCTGATTCCTAAAAATATATATTCTGACTCAACTTTCTCAATCAACATAACATTATTATTACCTTACCACAACCAAAAACGTAAACATGGTAACTTGTAGCTTATTATACTTAAAGTCTAATATTATAGACAATACTTCAAAACATACATAAAGTATTTTACTAAAAGAAACATAGAGCTAAATTAAATTATGCAAATTATGTATTAAGTACCGCTCTAGCAAACATTACTTGGTTTGGCTCATTATTGAGTGATCTGTTATAATGTGTCGCAAATGACGACGACCTAGGAGACCAACCCACTGCTCCAATGATACGGTCTACAGAGAGTCCTTCCCTATGGGCACGTGAAGTAGCAGCATGGCGTGTTGAATGTGCAGAATAACGAGTGGTGTCTATACCACTCTCGGACATCACTTGCTTCAATCATCTACTAATAGATTGGCAAGAGGCACGATGGTGGGGTCTTTTGAAAGTGATAAACAAATATTCAGAAGAATCATCATTAATTCTCAATCCCTTAGTCACTTCTATACAGTGTGTAAGCGTTACAACGGGACAAATTTCAGGTTGAGCAGTGAAATAAGGTAAAATTATTTGAGGCTGACGTCTATCAGGAGCTGATGTTTTAAAAATATCTGTAAAAATTATTACAACACCATTAGATGTTAATTTTATATTTTTTAGCCTGATAGAGTTTAAAGTCTGGACTCTCTGGCCAGTACTAACAACATTATAGTCTTTTTGGTGAGCCTCTCTAAGCTTAAGCTATTCAATGGGTACCAGTGACTAACATATGATAAAACTCTGGAAGGGTCCCATACACTGCTGTATTTGGGTGTATTTGGTCGCAGCTTATAAACTCCTTTAAACCATCTTTTTATTCTATCGTCTGTACCTACGTGATTTCCGATTATAAGTGAAAGGGACGCTCGATGACAGTTTAAGGTTTGGTAAGAACCTTCTCTTTGGAAAATAAATGTTAGCTATGAAATTATGATAGGTACAGATGGACTGAAAATATTTATATTCTTATCTTTGGTATAACTCCACCATTGCTTTAAACAGCTATTGTATTGCTTTATAGTATTTTGTGATAAGTATGCCATCATTATATCGATTGCATCCTCTGAAATCATCCCTCGTTTAAGTGCTTCCCTAATAAGACTCACGCCCCCAGGAAAAGTTGACTGTTCAGTGGGTGAGGTTTCCTGAAAGCAGTTAATAGGTTTTCTGAAGGTTGGAACCTTCAGAAAACCTATTAACTGCTTTCAAAGACAATTTCTGACACTATCATAGACATCAATAAAGGGTACCAAGGCTGAGATGGCCACATAGGGAATAATATAATCCAAGTTGCTTTGTCTGTTCTAATTTTTTGAATAACTTTCAAAAGTAAACAAAAGGCAGGGAATGCGGAAAAGAAAAACTTAGACCAATTAACAGTGAATGCATCAACATTCCACGCCGACGGATCCCTATGCCAGGATATATACTTATCACACTTAGCGTTAACACCGGACGCAAAAAGATCTATTTCAGGCATTCCTAGTTTTAAAGTTATCACATTGAAGGCTTCAGTTGACAATTGCCAATCCGTATCTATGTTAACTACTCTAGACTCATAATCAGCATTAGTATTGTCCTTTGAATTGATGTATGAAGCAAATATCCATAATTTTCTAGACTCACACCACTGCCAGATCTGTCTTGCTAAGCTATTTAATAAGGGATACTGAACTCCCCCTAGTCTGTTGATATAGGAAATGGCAGTGGTGTTGCCAATACGAAGAAGGATTTCACAATTTGTTAGGTCTTGAGCAAAACATTTCAATGCAAAAAATGCAGCTAATAATTCACGATAATTGATTTGAAGATCTGTTTCTTCATCAGACTATTCTCCTCTAGTACTCTGCCCGTTACAAAAAGCACCCCAACCAGTGCCTGACGCATCCGAAAAAATCTCTAATTTAAAATCATATTGCTTTATTCTACTACAGTGGGCAAATTTCTTATCCACCATCGTAAATCCAATTTAACTTCTTTACTGATTATCATGTTACTAAATACTATCATAGTTGCCTCCAGAAGCTTCAAGGGCTAAAAAAATTTGTCTTTCTAAGGTCTTTGTGTATGCAAAACCATATGCAACTGCCATACAAACAGAAACTAAATTTCCCAATAGTTTTGCAAAAATATCCTAATTACATACAGCTATCTCTTTTTAAGAATTGTTGAATTAAATCAGTTAAGTTTTCTCTTTTCTTTATAGTTGGGCTAATTGTCAAATCCTGAGAATTAAGCTTAAATCTTAAATAATCTCTCACCCTAGAAGGCTTCAGGCAACTCTTAGTTTTATTAATAACTAGCTTTTGCCCGCGACTTCGTCCGCGTTTCGGTAGTTTTTCGTAAAAAAGTTAGCATATGTCCATCCTCAAGGTTCAGTAGTTTTGATGTAACAGACAGTATAACTTTCGTATTTTAGTAAGGAAATATAATATGTATATCTACAATACTCCTAAAAAATATTGCAATAAGGAACCCCAGAATATTATTATTAATAGCTGTGCTCGCGACTCCATCAACGTGTAACTCCTTGTATGTTGTTAATGTTGGTAAGATTGTTTAGATCACTTTCACATGAGAGGGTTAAGTACCTTTAGAACTAAAATACTTCAGCGCAAAGCTTCCGGGTAAACTACGTTGAAAGTTGAGCCGTCCGGGACGTGAACGTAAAGATTTCTAGAACTGCTAACCCGGGAAAGAGCGACATATAACTGACCATGCGAGAAACAACTGACACCGAGATCCACAGCAACACGAAAAGTCTGCCCTTGAGCCTTATTAATTGTGATTGCATAACACACCGATACCGGGAATTGCGTTCTTTTAAATTGGAATGGAAAATTATTTGGTATTATGGGAATTCTGGGAATACAGACGGTTTCTCCTGCACCGCAACCTGTTAAAATTTGAGCCTCGATTACATTTTGTTACAACTGGGTTAATTTTAGCCGCGTTCCATTGCAAAGTTGTGGTGGTCTTAAATTTCGGAGCAGAATAATCGGAATGCCAATTTTTAAACAAATTTCATGAGAAGGAAGTCCGGGCATATTGAAAGAATATAAAAATTCAATCGGGTAATTAGTGGCTTCTTGTTCATCGACCATTCTATTTATTGAACTATAAACTTTGCTTTCCCCCTGGATATTCGACAGTATTTTATTATTAATCTCAGATGCCTGGTCATTGCGATGTGTTAAAATGGACATTTCGCATAGCCAAGAATTGTCCTTATTTAATATATTTGTTACATCACCCTAAACCGACGATATAAGATGTTGTTGGGATTGCACTATACAACATATGGTCACTATATAACATATAGTGGAAGTCCTCAAATCCCGAGGTAAATACGCATCCTTCAAGCTGGGTGTGCCTTCAAAATTGGCTGATCAAGTTGTGGCTCCTGAAAATTGGGCACAAGATATTTGCGTCAAATCATGGCGCCGTAATTTTCGTGCTCGAAGCAATGAGACCCAATAAGCCCTATTGTGTACTTGCCGCTCCCGCCGCTCGTAGTTGTACTGATCGCAACGTCTATCTGCGCTTACTGTACCAGAATGTGCGTGAGCTCAAAACCAAGCTACCCATATGGAGGTCAAGCTTAATACTGTCTGAGCATGATTTGATAGCCGTTACCGAGACAAACCTGGATAATTCAGTGGAGGACACAGAAATATCGACTGGAGACTGGCGTACTCTTCGACGGGACAGAGTGAGCACGGGTGGTGGTGTGCTGCTTGCTGCGCGGCCTGGGGTCAGCGTAAATAGGCTACATGAACTAGAGACGGCCTGCGGTGTCCCGATCTGATGCTATATATGCTCAGTTTAGCGCACTGCGGTCGGAATTAAAAGTGAGAACCAAGAAAGCATATAGACAGCATTGTTCTAATGTGGAGAGCAGCCTTGGTAAAAATCCAAAACTGTTCTGGCAGCACATTGCAAGCCTGCGATCTAAGGGTGGGTTTGAGCCAGATGTTATGCTTAATGGCAGGGTCTATTCAGGGGTCAAGGCTGCGGAGGCATTTGCTGAGTATTTTTCCAGCGTATTTCTGCCGGACACACCAGAATTGGACCCGAAATCAAACACGGTGAATAGCAAGGGAGGTAATTTTCCCCTACCCGTTTTAGGCCCTCCGGACGTGGTTAGGCGTATTTTCAAACAAATCCTGCAGTTCGGTTGGCCCAGATAACATCCCTGCATATATCGTTAAAGGATGTAGCAGTATATTAGCAGCCCCTTTATGTCATGTTTTTAATCTAGCTCTTCAGTCGGGCGTGTATCCAGAGCTGTGAAGACTTCACGTGTTAAGCCCATCCCCAAAACCAGTGACAAAACATCTGTCGAGGAACACAGACCCATCGCTATTTTATCAACCATTGCAAAGGTCTTTGAACATATACTTCACACTGTCATCTGTACACAAACTAATACGCATCTTTCTGATGCTCGACATGGTTTTCGACCTGGTCGCTCCGTGAATCTGCTAATTCATGTTGACTTCATATCCAGTAGCCTGGAATCCGGTAGGCAGGTCGACACTCTGTATTTTGATTTCCGGAAGGCGTTCGACAAAGTAGACAACGACGTGCTTTTGGCAAAGTTAGACGGGATCGCAAACAGTTCGTCCGGCATGGCTGCTTTGAGTCGAAGCCTTATTACACTCGCTCGGGCGTGAGTCAGGGATCCGTATTGGGGCCGCCCCTGTTTCTAATCATGATCAATGATCTAATTTGTAAGATTCGATTCGCAAAATGCCTATTATATGCCGACGAACTAAAACTAGCTGCGCAAATCAGAACAGAGGTGGATTGCGAACTCCTACAAAAAGATATCGATTCCGTCTATGAGTAGAGGATTGCGAACAAGCTTTAATATTAGTAAATGCAACGTCATGACTTATGGCCGAAGGTTGAGACCAATAAAATACGATTATAATTTGGGGGGTATAGTGATCACTCGTGTCACCAGCGTTAAGGACTTAGGTGTGACTTTCGACCGCAGTCTGACATTAAGAGACCACCTGTCTGCCCTTGCAAAGGAATCCTTCAGGCGTCTAGGATTTGTCTTGAGGAACGCTCGTGACTTTCGCAATCCCAGTATTATTAAACTTCTGTACACCACTTTGGTTCGGAGTAAACTCGAGTCCAGCGCCTGTGTCTGGCATCCACATACTGCGTCTCAGACAGTGATGAAAACCTTCCTGAGATTACCTTCTAGGGGTGTTGGGCTTCAATTAGTTGGAGGTAAGAAGGGGCTTTGATCAGCTCATGATTGCCTGTAAAACCCTAAGTGGTCGTATTGACTGCCCTGAGCTCCACGGACGCATGACTTGCTCATACAAAGCCACGAATTCAGGATCATCAACTTCAGCAGGTAATGGCAACGATTCTACAACAATAGGTATAATGTATTGAAATTTTATTAAAATCAGTACTATTGTATATAATTTCATATTTCGTATTAAATGACTAACCGCTGCTCGTTAGATTTAGGTAATATAAAATTAGCAAACAGTTCAAAGTTAACTTTGATAGAGGTATTTTTCGACGTAAAAACTTAATGATTTCCAAGATATATTGTCGCTTATCATCTAAGAACATCTCTGGTATAAGGTTATCGTCTTCTATAGATGGGTTTAAGCGATAAGTCATAATTCTATTCTTAAAAGCTGTTGCTATTATTTCAACATTTTCAAGCCTTGATTTCATCACACAATTCGATTTATGGATATTCGTTCTCTTATGGTTTCTGTATTTATGTTCTGGAATCTCAAGTTTACATTTGTCACAATGAATAGTCTTTGATAAACAATTAGGTTCATAAACATTCGTATCATTTTCTTGTTCTGAGATATCAAATTGGCTTGTATCATTATAATGTATAATTTAATATTTTAATATTATGTATACACTTATATGGTAAAGGTTTTGATATTCATTTATTGATAGGAGCTTATAAATGTTGGAGGACACTTTTTGAACTCTTTTCTAGTACTTGCGATAAACGCATTCATATGATTCCACGACTCTGAATCTTCATCGGTTTTATTTTTAATGGTGATGATGGAATGACGCTATCTATTTACGGGATGTACGCGCTCTATCTCATCGGACCTATAAATTTTTATTTGAATGTAGAACGCACCTTTGTTCTGTTCCTCCATTTGACGGGAAAAGCCATTTGCCAATCTCCTCGTAATGTAGGAGTAAATAGGAGGAAGCTTTTTCTCCCTACTCACTTCAAGCGCGTCGTCATCGCTGTCACTCCCGAACAGCTCCCGAGCAGTAGCCTTGGTCGCAGGAGTGATGGGGTGAATCTTATTTTTCTTACTGGTTTAGCTTACGCTTTTTATGCACCTTCAGCTTGGCTTTCACTGGTGTGTCACTCAGCGATTCGTCTTCCGATGGGAATAGATGTTCAGCTGTGTTCTGAGACCTGTAAAAATAAGAAATAAAGAATAAGTCAATGATTATGAATTGAACAATTGGACAAATATAATAATTGAATGCTAAGAAATAAATAAATCAATAAAACATGAATTTATTGATTGCGTGTACACTTGATTGAAAGAATACTACAACAATTGAATAGGGAAACATAAACTTAGCAAGAAATGCATCTATTAGAAATTCTAATAGACAAACTACCTAGTAACTTGTTGGTAAAAATATACAACTTTAAAAAAAGTAATGTGTAAGTACTTAGATTTTAGCAGATTATATATACCTTTAGTAGACGAACTCGTATAATGATCCAGCTTCTCCAGGCTAGCTCTTAAATAGTAGTAAATCCGCACGCTGGCATATTCCATTTAAGGATTATGTTGTGGATATGTAACTAAAATGCTTTGTCAGATGTGTCACTCAAATATGATGTACATGGCCTAATATTACTTCTATCTATTGATACTTTTCTCAATTTTAGATTTGAAATTTTATATTCTGCTTTTTTTTCTGGATGGGAAATCATCAAATGACTTCTCCCGCTCGTGAGTTTTTAAAAAAATGCCATTTATTTTTTTAAATACCCAGAGGCGATTTAATTTTTTATTTTTCTGGTGACCCTTGTGACCACCCCTATCAACCCCCTTCCCAGCTACGTAACCTTTTGGGACACCCTGTATAACTACTTACGTTATTTTATATATGAACTAAAAATAGTATTGTAAGTAATAGCTTTCTTTAATATTAACACGAGAAGGGCCCCAACCGTCAAATTGATTGTAAGTAATTCTATTGCGGAAATATGCGATAAATATTGAATAATTCACATAAAAGAGACAAACAGTAATTATTATGCATTTCTACAGATTTATTCGTGGCATTTGTAACATATATAGTTTTTTTTACATACTTGATACATTTACCACGAGCAGGTTTTTTACATGTAGTACAAATTTCACATGTACGGATGTTTTGTGCAATTGTGATTTATTTGGCATTGTCGTCTTTTATTGTTCTGTGAAGTAGTAGCTACAGCTTCCTCAGCAATAGTAACGGCTCCAAGTCTGGTATTATAACTGAACTACGACTCTTCTTTGAATGTTTAGCCCGAAGTTGGCCCACGAGCTGCAAAATGAAGTTATGGCGAGATATCTTTTTCCTGTCACTTTTTGATATATGATCCACGAGTTTATACAAGCTAGATCAAGTATATTGTAAAGTACATGCATTGGCCATCTTCGTGTCACGGCTCTCACAGTGTACTTGCGTGCCATTTAGTCTATTATATCCACCTCAACTTTTGTTTCATTGTAGAATGCAATTGTTTCTGGTAGTTTTTTTGGCCAGTACCGATTTCTACATTTGGGTGCATTGTACTCAAAACCATTACATTTTTTCCAGGTTTTCCTTCATAAACTGTTAGAGTTGTTTTTGTATTAGTTTTCAAAATAAGGGATTCATCTTGTTGTGCAAATAGTTTTACAAACTGCAGGGATTTCTCATCTTTTTCGTCTCATTGTACCAACGATACTAGTGTTTTCAGCTCTCAGTTTTTCTGCTAGTTTTAGGGAAGTAAAAAAAATATCTGAAGTTACGTTACGACCCTTTTTCAAGTATGGCTCTAGTAATTTTAGTACTACATGTTCAAGCAAAGCAACATTTGCTTGTCCATCGTCTTTACCTAAATAAGGAAAACCATTACATAAGTATTTATTCTCGACGTCAACCAATAACCAAAATTGTATTCCAACCTTATCAGGCTTATTTGCAATGTACTGTAAAAAGGGGCAACGAGTCGTCGATGCAAATAACTGTTCATCTGCAGTCAAATTAGCACCGGGAATATAACACATTTGTCAATTTTCAATAAAGGAGATTGCCCAGGAACAGTACTCTTGATAAATTACTTGTGTCTCAAACCTTGAACGGCATGAAATATCTAAAATAAAAATATATTTTTTAAAAAGACTTTGATTGTTATTGAAAGTGGGATAGTTTTTTGAACAATTATTAGTACTTTTATGTTTCCGACGTTATAGTACGCCATTTTTTCTATTGCGGGTAATGTGCGTACCTACCTACATAAAATAAAATGATGTCGATTTTGTTTTGTTTGTTCAATTTATTATTGTTAAGTAATAACAGAGTTCTAAATCACATGTTTTTGCTGGTATTTTTAATAGCAGTGGTTGTAAACCGCGGCATCGATGCCGTGTTGTATTCGTGAAATACCACTGGCTGGTTTACGGAAATCGACCAAAAATCGATCTTTCATCAGTATGGGTAAAACCTTATTTGACTTTTATTGCGCGTCTGTCATGTTTATGCATTATAATACTGTTATTTCTGCTGTATTTGATACGTTGTGCTTCGAGTCGAGCCTTTTAGTTCCTCGGTTATTGCTGCCAACCCATTGAAAATAAACATACTTTTAACGCCGCTGCACCGTGTGTGTTGTTTATTACTAAAGACTTTTTGAGTTGTGATCATAGCGAGTGCGACTGTGATGCAATGTCTCAACTGCTCTTTGAGATTAACGCTACTTAGGCGCAGACACATGTTGTCGGAGATTCCGAATAATATCATGGACATTTTAGGAGTCAAAATCTCACCAACACCGGTAAGAATGCACATTGTCTTAGTAACTTAGTATGTTTTTTTAGTTAGGAACTGCGCTTTATGTTTACGTACCATATAACGAATCTTAGAGGACAAAAGTACAATCCATGTCTGTGTGTTAGTTCCTCACCTCACAATTGGTTTACCGGATTGTAACATACAGGTAAGAACCTTCTACTGATGTGTTGGTAATGATTTCTTCCATGCTTTGCAATTTCATGAAACGCGGGCATAAGATTTAAAAATGCGCAAAATCTAAATCAGTAAGACTTGGAGAGGTAGACACAGATGGCCACCAGTGACTAAACCAGTAACAAACCTGACATAGCTAAACCGTTACAGATTTTACAAAAATATGCTTCAAAGACACCAAGCTCACCCGTAAACCCATTCAGACACTTTTAAATAGGTTTTTTCAACTAACTTTTGGTTGAACGCAACCTCAAAATAGTAATTTCATTTTTGTAAGTATCTCGGAAATGCCATTGTAGTTTGTGTTAAATCTTTTGAGGTAGTATTTAGACATGCCATCGAGTATTTTAAAGAGGATTTGATGAAGACACAACAATGTTGAATTCAGTACATTTGTCCATAGTGCCGTGGGCATTCTCCTATATTCCATATTTCAGAGGCCATTGCAAATTTTTCTGTAGCTAAACGCTCGGTTCTTGTGCTTCTCAAGTCGAAGCGTAAATATCTTAGTAATTCTTTGAATCTATACTACTCAAAACAAAATAAGGGCTACAAGGTATTTTGTCTGTACCATGAAAACAATAAAACCAATATACATTTTTTGTCTCCATAACGATAAGTAATGTTTTTTTTACCATGTAGACCAAAAAATCAATTCAAATAATAATTATTAAAAAGTTTATTTGCTTTTGAAAGAAAAAACACATTTTAGGTTAAAAATAAAAACAATGTTAAGTTACTGAAAACAAAAGAAAATACTCCATGCCCATCTTTTAATAATGGGTATGCCTCGTTTAGCTACGCACTCCTGAAGCCTGGAGTGCATGCTCTCAATCAAATGCCTGACATTTTCCATTGGAATCTCTTCCCAGGCCCTATTCACAGCGTTGATGAGTTGCTGTTGGTTGTGGATTTCCTGATTACCGTCTCTAACTCTTCGTTTCAACTGATCCCACATGTGCTCTATTGGATTTAAGTCCGGACTGTTCGCCGGCCACGGCAAGACTTGAATTTGAGAGTCTTCCAGTACAAACCGAGTCGCTTGAACCGTGTGTGCACGAGCATTGTCTTGCATCAAGATGAATCCAGGACCCGCTCGCTGTGCAAATGGGATCACATGTGGTCTGACAACTTCCTCAATATACCGCTGAGCAGTAACAGTACCCTCATTTAAAATAGCGAGCTCAGTTTTGCCGTGTAAGCTTATCCCGCCCCAAATCATTACATTTGGACCACCAAAACGATCGACTTCATGGATGCAGGCTTCTGAAAATCTCTCGCCGCGTCTTCTCCATACTCTAATACGCCGATCGTCGTTAAAAAATTTGACTTTGCATTCGTCTGTGAAGAGCACCATGCCCCATTGGTTTATGTCCCAGTCCAAATGTTGACGGGAAAATCTTAAACGATTTGCACGATGATTCCTGGTTAATGGAACACGGACAACTCGCCTTCTTGATGCCTGCTGGTCGTCATGCAATCGATTACGAATAGTTTGGTCACTGACACGAATACCCGTTGTCAGCAGTAAACGATTTTGCAGCTTGCGGGCCGTCGTTGTGCGATCTCGGCGCGCACTTAATCGAATGTAACGATCCTCTTGAGCTGTTGTAATGCGAACTCTGCCCGAAACAGGTCTTCTTCTAACACTGCCGGTCTCTTGGAAACGATTGCATAGATTTTGAATAGCTCTTCGAGAAAATCCCACAGATCGCTGCGAATGACCTTCTTCAATCATCGTAACGGCTCTGGTTGCTGTCAACCAGTCCATATGACGCCTGCGTGCTTGTGGCATATTGCAAAAGATGTTTCTGACTCGAGATATCAATGAACTCTGATAATTTCTAATAAACCAAGAAGTTAAGGAAAGCAAAACGTCAAAGAAAATGGAATGGAAAATGAAATTTTAAATCAAATTTTATTTAAAATTGTTGCCAGCATTAGATGAATACTACACTCAATATTTTACTACTTTCAATATGTAAATGTTTAATAAATTACACCAAAATGAAAAAAAAACCTCGTGGTCCTTATTTTGTTTTGAGTAGTATAGTTCTGCTCATTGGTCTCTAAAAACTATAGTTCTGCTCATTGGTTTCTAAAAAAAGGTGGCCCCCACTCTGCCGACCACAATAGGTCTAAATCTAAGTGACTCGTGTTGTAAGCTCCACGGGCGTATACCAAAGCCAAAAACGGATCTAGCTCATCCAGACTTCCAGAGACACGTTCCAAGAATCATCATTAGTTTTTAGTTGACCTTCCCTGTCAGTCTGTACATAACTTTATGTGAAATGGCCATTCGGACAAATCGAATTTCGCGAAACATCTAATTGATACCGGCCATTCTTTGCGCGACAACAATAGTTTTAATATACTACATGTTTGTGATAAAGGTTTCCAGCTGTGTGTTTTGGAACAATTAGAGATTTTGAAACAGTAATAATAATAATTTTTCACTGTTGAATGACCAGACGAATTTAGTTTCTTCCCCTTTACTGCGAATGTTTGTGGGTAGTTGTACACAAATAACCAACGGTGGCAGTGTATAAAAGGGGGGTGCCTTGTACTAAATTCTGTATTGCCCGGTTGAGCAGTAACCAGCCTTAATGTGCTGAACTGCGAGTAGTCCATTCAAAAAAAAAAAAAAAATACTAAATTCTCAGTCGCAACTTAACGGTCAGCGAGTCAACACGTCCCCTGAGGATGCCTCGTGGAGAGGCGAAACACGTGTCGGTAATGGTGTTGGGTTTTGCTTTGCCTTGCTGCATGTGCTTAAAATCTTTGCATTTGCCTTGTAATCTTGCATGTGCATAATATAGCGGGCGGGAGGGAGGTGCATACCTGCAACCCACTAATATACGCGGAAATTAAAACTAGATATATTATTTTCATTTTCAAATTTAAAATGGATTTCCGCAAAGTAACGCCTGACTCAATCAATTTTATAATTTAGAATAGTTTTTAACGTATACATTATATAACAGAAATAGTTTTAGGAATAAATGTAGTGTCAAATAGTGTGCAATACATTTTGAAAAAATCATTGTAATGTTGATTAGGGTCATCATTGGTTGACAAACATGACATTTTACTTGATAGTTTATTTTTAAATGTTTCCAGGCGATATTTAGATTTTGGGTTTACAGTGATATATATTTTTTTGCTTTATTTTGTTTACATTTCAGATAGTAATTAACTGTCCACAATGATCAGAATCCATTAAATTGATAATTTGTTTGTGGGTAGATACAATATCTGTATAAATATTATCTAGACATGTGCCACTAGTGGGTGTTATTCGAGTCGGCTCCATAAATAAGTTTGCAAGATTGTATGATTGTAACAAACTAACAATTTTTGTACTTAAACCAGAATTTTCTAACAGATGAATACGTAGCGCGTTCAACAAGTCTTGACGTGTTTGCAAACGCAGGGCGTAAAGTAACATTTTCTGTTTTCATTATTAAGTGTCATCAAATACAAGACTAAACGCGTATACTTAAACTCTCTGTGATTAATAATTTCGTTGAAACAAATTTTCAAAAATTTCAAGATGTCGCCTTTGAACAAACGCGATTATCGTGTCATTATCTATTATAATTTCAAGCGCGGTTTGACAAAGCAAGAATGCTTTAATGAGATGTGTTTGGTCAAGAAGCCCCTTCTGTAAGGACTGTGGAACGATGGTTGTTACAGTTCAAGCGTGGAGATTTTAACCTAGATGACAACTCACGTCCGGGTAGACCTGCAGAAATTAAAGTGCCAGAAAACATATCTCGTGTAGAAAAAGCTATAAGAGAAGATCGCCGAACTACATATCGTCAGTTAGAAGAACTATTAAATATTCCTCTATCTTCTCGACACAACATTGTGACCAATCATTTAAATGTAAAAAAAAGTTTGTACTTTGTGGGTACCCCATACTTTAAACGATCAGCAAAAACACCGTCGTGTTGAATGGGCGCAATCTATGTTAAAGCGATTTGATAACGGTCATTCAAAAAATGTTATTTCAATTATCACGGGTGATGAAACATGGATTTATTATTACGACGTGCCAACTAAATCCCAAAGTAAGATATGGGTCTTTGAAGGAGAAGAGCAACCAACACAAGTTAGAAAATCAAGATCCGTCAATAAAATAATGATGACTGTTTTTTTTAATAAACAAGGTTTAGTCAAATCAGTTACGCTCAGTGGACAAAAGACGGTTACTAGTACATGGTACACGGAAGTTTGTCTACCTCAGCTATTTGAAGAGTTGAGGAATCGACGGCCGAACTCGCGACTTATCTCATGGTTCCTACACCACGATAATGCACCAGCTCATAGAGCTCATGCTACCTCGGAATGTCTGAGAGCATCCGGCATCAAAGTACTTGAACACCCTTCGTACAGCCCTGATCTCGCGCCATGTGACTTCGGTTTATTTCCGTATGTGAAAAACCGTATGAAGGGCCGTAAGTTTTCAACAGAAGAGCAGTTAATTGGGGCGTTTGAGGAAGAACTAGAATCAATTCCAAAAGAAAAGTGGTAGAGTTGGATAAATGAGTGGTTTTTGCCTATGAATAAATGTATAAATTGTAACGGAGTCTATTTTGAAAAAATATAAGTATGTATATGTGATTATACGACAAGACTTATTGAACACCCTATGTATTCAAGTCACCACAGATAAGAATAGACTTGCTTGAATTACAGATTTTGTGCAAAACTTCATCCATTACTGTTTCAAAACTATCATACAATCCTGAAGGTGGTCTGTACACACTTAATATAACATACTGCTCCAACTCAATACAGGCTATTTCAATAATCCGCTCAACAGAGAGGCTCACTATATCCTTACGGTCTGTAGCTGGTAGTAGGTGGTAACCGACGAAGTAAAACGAGGATATGACTTTAAAACACTTATATTTCCAAAAGGCACGGATATATTAACATATAATCAATAATCAATTTAAAACGCATACGAGCACATTCGCTCGCGGTGCGTGCGCGGAACGGAACCGTAGACTAAAAAATTTCGCGGGTGTTCGGAGGGGGGCTAGCTGCCCGGCCCACACATTTGTACTTGGTTACCGTTGCCTATGGTTACAATTATGAGCGCGTCGCTAACATTCTCCCCCCCAGTGCTGGCTCAGCACTCCTCACCAAGTGAAATACGAGCGACGCGGGCTGCAGGTCGCTTCCAGACACCAGTCTTAGTTTTCACTTCAACCAGTCTGATTCGTCCATCCTTACCTGGGCATGTCTTCTGAATTACACCCTTCGGCCAGGTACCACGCGGACTGTTAGGATCAACCACTAGCACTACGTCACCTACCTGCAAAGGATTTACCTCCTGGTTCCATTTTTTTCGAGGAAGCAATTCAGGGAGTACCTCTTTTACCCATCTACGCCAAAACATATCTGCTAACGCTTGTGACCTTCGCCATTGCTTGCGTAGAAACATGTCGGTATTGTCGAAAGTCCCAATGATAGGTGTGTTAGATGAGCTACCCAAAAGAAAATGGTTAGGGGTCAAAGATTCTAAGCTTTCAGGGTCGACGGAGACGTGCGTCAGTGGACGACTGTTAACTATATTTTCCACTTCCGCCATAAGGGTAAGTAGTACTTCTTCACGTGGAGCGCGTTCGTTCATTATAACTCGAAGTGATGTCTTAACGCTCCGAATTAGCCTTTCCCAAGCCCCACCCCAGTGAGGACTGGAAGGGGGTATAAAATGCCATTGCATGGCGTTGTTCATGCCTTGAGAGCTTCTATATCAAGTGCCTGCTCCGATTGCTTCAGCTCCTTATCACTTGCTCTTAGGTTGGTGCCATTATCGGAGTATAAATGAGCGGGCCAACCTCGCCGTGCTGCCATGCGTCTCAAACTCATAATCAGAGAGTCTGACGTGAGTGAAGAAACAAGCTCGATGTGAATCGCTCGTATTGTGAGGCAGGTAAACAAAACGCCATACGTCTTCTGCCTTCCTCTGCCCACAGTCACTTCCATTGGGGCAAACAAATCCAGACCACAAAATGAAAATGGACGTTGGTGATGCGCTACTCGAGCACGAGGTAAGTCACCCATTCTAGGCACTTGAGGCTTACATTTCCTTAAGCGGCAAAGCATACAATTCGAGACCACCCTTTTAACTGTTGGTCTTAGTCTAACAATCCAATATTTCTGTTTCAGGTTGTTGAGTACCATTTCCTGGTTCCCGTGTGCTGCCTTGATGTGAAAGAACCGGACAAGAAGACGTGTAATGTCATGTTTTCCATCTAAAATTATTGGTCTTTTTGTATCTAGGTGCACGTCTGATGCAACATCGATGCGGCCTCCGAGGCGGAGTAAACCAGCTTCGTCTAGATACGGTGACAAGGTAAGTAACTTACTATTTCGTGATATATGATTTCCATTTTTGATTGCAGATATTTCGGCGGAGAAGGAGTCCACCTGCGCTTTCTTCAGCAACAGGATCTCAGCTCGAGCCATCGCATCGCAGTCTACCTCACCGGTAAGTCTCTTGCATCTGTCAATAAATTTTAGAACGACGGCCGTGGATCGCAACAAGCGAAGCCAGGAGGAAAAGCGCTGCGGCTCAGGAACAGGTAAGTTACATGTAAGCTCATGCATCACAGCTACACACTCTAAATTCACATCGTCTCCTTCCATGTTAGGGTTCACGACGTCAGCAGGCCACAAAGACTCGTCTCTGTACAAAAACTCGGGCCCTGTGAACCACTCGCTGTTAAACAACGTGTGGTTAAATTCATCACGAGTGCCAAGATCCGCAACATTTAATTTGGTCGGTACATATCTCCATTCGGAAATCCGTGTAAGTTCATCGATTTCTCCTAATCGATTCGCTTCAAATGTTTTATACCTACGTGTGTTATTTCTAATCCACTGTAAAACGGTGGTTGAGTCACACCAAAAATATCGTCGTTCGACCGCTAATCTGTGTTCTTTCACAATGGTATCAGCCAATCGCGCAGCCAACAACGCCGCCTGTAACTCGGCTCGGGGTACAGTCATGGGTTTAACACCATGGGTAGGTAAAACACGACATTTACTTGCTATAAATGCGACGTTAACATTCCCATTGACTATCCATCGCCAGTACGCCACGCAACACATAGCTTGAACAGATGCATCGCATAATAAATGGAGCTGTAAGCATGTATAATTATTACTTGCCGGCGTAGCACACGTAGCGGTCGTCGTAGGCGGTCTACACGTTTCGTAGCAGCTTCTCGTAGCAGATAACTCCAGCGCGGGAGTCGCGGGTGTAGTGGCGGGAGGAGGAGGCCTTATCGCTGGCTCGGCGACCGGTTTTCGTCCCATCTCGCTCCCACCTTGTAACACAACAGATTTATTATAGCACCTAGGTATACGTATTTTCTTTATATCTTTTAATAACTTGATCCATTTGCACCATTTAGTGTAGATACTATCGGGTACTACGTCATCCCAGCCTATTTTTAAGCGCCAAGTATCTTGCAACAAAATTTTACCTTGAATAGTAAATGGTGCTAGGAATCCTAACACATCAAAAATTGACATAACTATTCGTAGCATTAATCTTTTAGTCGGTCTTTCCTTGTTTAAAATAATATTTTCAGGTATTCGTTTCAGAGACACATCAAAAAGTAGCTCATCTTCTCCTGGATTCCAGATGAGCCCCAAGATGCGCTCGCCATGGTGTTCCTGTTCAAATTTAAACCTGACGCTAGCGGTACCTAAATTATCCTTTGGAATACTTTCTAAAACGGCAATGCTATTACTTGTCCAGTTACGCATTTCGAAACCACCACTGCTATGAATTTTAGTTATATTTTTAACCATTTCTGTCGCAGTCGTGTCATCTGGCAGGCTGTTTATATAGTCAATAGTCATCCATATAATGCGATTTGTATATTGCATTAACGGCGGCTGGAAATGTCGACTCGTAACAATGCGCGTTAACATTTTTAACAAACTGAGCTACAAAAGGAGAACAGTTGGCGCCGAAAATAAGTGATGTCATAATGTAGGTATCAACTGACTCGTCAGGACTGTTCTGCCAAAGAAACCTGAATGCGTGTTGATCTTCAGGGCGAATTTTGACCCTAAGGAACATGTCCTTGATGTCACCGGTTACTGCAATTGAATATTCCCTAAAGCGCAGCATTATACCTAAAAGGGATGACAACAAGTCCGGCCCTGTAAGCAAATAATCATTGAGACATTTATCACCAACTACAGCGGCGGAATCGAACACAAGCCTAAGCGACTTTTTGTTGGGATTATCTACCCCGAAGTGGGGTAGATACCACGTCCTGGGTGCTGGCAGTCGCTTTTCCAACTTGTGAGCGTAATCATTTTGTAATAAATGATTAATACGTTCTCGGTATCGGTCGGCAAAACCACTGTCACGTGTAATTTGCCTTTCTATCCCCTTTAACCTCCTCAGAGCGTAAGGATAGGTGTCGGGCATGGTGCAGGCCTCATCCTTCCAAGGCAGACCTACACGCCAGCGCCCGTTGACGAGTTCAGCAGACTTCTTCAGCTGAGCGATGGCACAAGTATCGTTAACATTTTGTCTCGCCTTACCTGACACTCCCAGGGCGTCTACAGCAAAAGACTGCCTCACCTCTTCATGGAGCTCCCGTAGTAAGACCTCGTTCCTGTCCGCGGCGGTGGTTGCTGCTGAACTCATCAGCAGTGTGGCGTGCGCCTCGCCGGCGCTGGCAGCGACCTGCACGTGCCGAGCGTGCGGCCTTCGCAACATACCGTGTACGCACCATCCTAGGGGAGTCAATGTAGCGGACGGCTCATATGGTTTACCTAGTATTACTTTAAGAGGTAACAACAAATGACAGTTGTCTTGACCTATTAAAATCTCAGGTTTAACATCATATTTACATATCTTATCATTTATCCCAAACAGGTTTTTGTAATTATTACAATCGACTACAGAAAGTTGTTGCAAAGGTAAGTTTAATTTATCAACACACCGAACTTTAATATTATGCATCTTATTGTCCATACCTGATAATGTAATGTTCGCGATGGTCGTTTCACATACCAGTTCATCGTCAGACCAGGCTCCGCGGATTCGTATCGTCTCTGAGCGGCCACGAAGTCCCGCACGCTTCGCTAGCCCCGCACTGATAAGTGAGACGGTCGATCCGTCATCAAGTAGTGCATTTGCACTAAACACACCGTTAGCACTATGTATATGTATAGGTACGACTTTAAGTAACACTTTGTTTACACTCGCGTTTATATGCGTCACTGTTTGTGTACTATCGGTCGCGGTGGGGAACATTGGCGCCGGCGCTGTCGTCGGCGTTTGTACAGGAGACGTCGGCTTCGACTCTGGAACCTGGCTACTTCCAACGCCACTTTTCGGCTTGATTCCGGCGTAGTGAAGTAAACTGTGATGCGCCTCGCCACAGCTATTCTTATCGCAAGGCGGTGCTGAGCATGTATCACGTGAGTGGCGCGACACTAGGCATTTATAACAAATACGTTACGTTTTACAAATTGCCATCTGGTATTACGTAACGCCTTCTTGAATTGTTTACATTCGGTTAGCTTATGTTTTGAGGTACGGCAGAATTTGCAGTTATCATTATTATCATCTGTTTGTAATAATATAGTTTGAGGTCGATGGCCGAAACTATCTTTGTTTTTATGATTGTTTTTATTTTGCTCAGTGCGAGAACTTGTAAAATAGATATTTGATGTAGCTGATATCTTTACGGCCTCATCGTGCAAGAAATCAGATAAAATGACCATACGGGATTTCTGTCCTTCCGTAATGAGCGGGAAACTATAATCAGACCATTTAGATAACAGTGTTGTAGGCAGCTTGGACAATATAATTGAGACAATGCTCATACCTTGCAAATACTCTTCACGTCCAACTGCTCGCACTGCTTGTATAAGGTTTTGCACTTCCACTGAAAATGGAACTATTTCACTATGATAGTTTTGTGACATTGGTGGCAATTTCTTAATATCCTGCACTATCTTAGATATTATCAGGTCAGCATTGCCAAAGCGTAGTTCCAAAGTTGACATGATTTTGCACGGTGGGCTCGCAGATATAAGTAAGGCTGCGACAGCATCTTAGGCAGCTCCTCGGAGACACTTTCTCAACCTCCACAGGTTTTCTTGAGGAGAAAATTTACAAAGCTCTGTTGACTCGTTATAGGCCTGTTTAAATTGCAAAAATTCCAGTGGGTCTCCTAAAAAGTCTGGCAGAGCCTTCGGTGTGCTTAACCCTTAAATTGGCAAGGGAAATTGTTTCTGAAATTTGACATTTTATTGTTATTTTCGTATTTATTATGATCCCAGAGAAGTGAAAAAAATATTGAAAAAAATCTAAATATTACAGTTTTCGCGAAAACCTGTGTACTCCAGTGAGTACGTTGCCAGTTATAGTGTAAACTATGTCTTCCTATATTTGTACTACGTGTAGCACTGTGCCAAGATATTAATAATACTCATTTTGTTAATTTATTACTTTATTTATTGAAAAATAAAAAAAAACATCGGAAACAATAATTATTTGGTGTGAAATTGACGGAAACAGTTTCTCTTGTTGTTTTCTCCTACTACAAAACATAGATGCATATTACATTTTACGCAAAAAACTTTGGTCCTTCCCTCTTTGCAAAACCTGCAACGGGATTGTTTGTTTGCCGATTCTGGAAAATGCCCGATAGCGTCGTACCTGACGCTATCAACCGGTCGTTCAGCTGTAGGCTTCTGTATAGTTCTCTCCTTTACTTTTGGCATACTTTCAGTCGACCGGCCGATTTTTCCAGCCCGGCACAGTCCATCGAATAATTCAAGCCTAAACTCTTTTAACGATTTTTTCGAACGCCCGTCTCGCCTGTAAAGTAGCCAGCCGTTGTTCACGCATATATCTAGTAATTGTGCAAATATACCCAAATACCATCGCCGGCTCTTGAATGGGGTCCGATACAGTGATATAAGCATATCAGCTAAATCTAGGCCCCCCATGTGCTTATTGTATAGTTTCACAAGTTGAGGGCAGTCTACATCAACCTTGCGTTTATCCTCCTTGGAATACCTCCGTATCTTTTCAATAGGATGTGAATCCACGAAGGAACTGATTAGTGTTACCACCTTATTATCATTCCATTTCACGACAGCTAACTTGTTCCTATTGCACACAACTTGAGCACTATACCCCCTCTTTTTCTTTTTGAAATCTTTATCAGATGGTAACATATCTTGACAACCTCTGAGCCGGTTTGTTCTAATAGTCCCCAGGCTAAATATTCCATGTTCTTCTCGCAATAAGTAAATAAGTTCTGGAGAAGTAAAGAAGTTGTCTGCATATATGATGGATGGCTTTTTTTTTATTGTTTGGCATAATGCTATTACCACCATGCCGCCAACCCCAAGTGAAGCTTCTTTCTCTGTGAAAATGTGTTCCCGAAACGTGTCGTCTCCGCCGTACATGACGAAATCATAAATAAGGCCAGAAACACCGGCGCGTACAAAGTTTTTGAAGCCCCATTTTTTTGGCTTGTTCTTTATGTATTGCCTTCTTTTTCCAGCTTTTGTGCCTTTGTATGGAATCATCATTTCATCAATGGAGTACTGCCCTTCTTCTTCCATTTTCAAACAATTTTGTCGTATTTTCTCCATAACGGGGCGTATTTTGTAATAGCGGTCCGAGTTATCCATGGTGTTATCTGCAAAGTGAATGTTGCGACGTATCTGTTGATAACGTTTTAGAGACATTTCGTCAGCTATTAGAGAATACCGAGTTTTTCTAGCCCAGTAATCAGTGTATGCCGGCATTCGAATTACGCCCATCAACATTTCAATAGCAAGAAAACTTTCCAACTCTTCATTTGTCAACTGTATAGACTTTCCATGTAGTTGAACCGAATATAAATTGGTGTTGTGGACAATATCCGCAATGATGTCAGGTGAAAAGAAATATTGGAAATATTCTAAAACAGTTTCATGTGGTGTTCTACCTAGTACGTGTATTCCTTCGTCCACATTACCCCTATGATGCAAATAAGTCTTTTCCCATGTATAATTTAGAGAAACTTTAGTATTTTTTATTATTTTAGCAACTGTAGTAATCTTTCTTCGTTTAGACCTTGTGGTTAGCGCAGGTGCAGCTCTTGATGTGCTGGGAATTGGTGACTGAAGACACTCAACAGATGGAGTGGGTAATGACTGAATAGAATTCAATGTGGGTATAGATAGCATCATAATTGTTAGTTGTCGGGGATGGGAAAACCTCTTGAAGCGTTGGTGTTAGTGGTACATCGTCAAGATTACAGTGAAAAGCGTTATGAGAATCGTTATGGTCGTTATCCGAATCATTATGGTCACTATCCAGTATGTTTAATCTTTCGTATGAGGAATCTAGTGAAGGTGGTTCGGAGCTGAGCTGGTTTGAAGATGGGGGTAGGAAGTGTGATTCGTCATCGGAACTAGAACTTTCATCGGAACATGCATTTTCTTTGGGTATCAAAGCTAAAATCTTATGCGATCGTGTCAGGTTCAAGCACTGCAGAAAAAGAAAATAGGACATGCTGTAGAACATACTTTTTACACCTCAACCTTTGTTATTATTTATAATACATAGAAATAAAATCCACATTGAATAATACTATGCATTTGGCAATGTACTTCGTGTATACCAAAGTCTATTATGTGTTTTTCACTACTGACTCGGCAACGGTATTCACGGAGTACATACATAGTTTCTAACTCATAAAATTGTGATTACGTAAATTACACCGTAAATAGCGAATGATTTATGTTACTTGTTAGGCCCCCATGCACTTAAAAGCCAAAAAACCAGGACTCCCAAACAAAAAAGTAAAGAAAACATTAAAAAACTTACCCGCGTTGCAGAGACACCAGACCGTTTCGAAGACATTTTGAATTTGACAAACTATTTTTGATGTTACCACAATATAAAATAAATTTCTACTACAATTGAGAATTATTGCAACAAATTAAAAATGGTATTTTTTGTGGATTTTGGGACAGGAATTTTTTTTTAAAGTTAAAGTAATCAGTGAAGTACATTGCCAAATTAAGGGTTAATCGAGTTATTAGGTTGGTATTCGGTGCACTCGTAGTAACCAGGTCTTTCAGCGCACCAGCTAGCATCTGAATGGTCGCTTGCATACTGGTGTCCTCCGCCGCTGGTGGCGGTGCAGGTACTGTGTGTGGTTGCGACTCCATCGGCAGATGTGGCACTGAAGGTGGTGGCTTTTGAAGTGACGTAGGGAGCCCTGGTGGTGCTGCTGGTGTCGTAAAGGGGACGGCGTTTACAGACGCGGCTGGTTCTGTCTGCGGATGACACTGGCCCAGGGGGTTGCCATGATCGGGGGCCAATTGCATCAATTCGTGGTGACTCCGTTCCAGCCATTGCTCCACGTCGCGAGCGCATTCACCTCGTGGACTGTATTTTTCTTCTTCTTCGTCTAGTTCAGCTAAGTCCGCTTCTAGCTGTTTATCTATGAGTTCCATTCGTATCTGAGCCTTTTGCTTTGCAACATCCAAAAGCAACTGCGCTTTTCGAGCTTTGACTGACGATGTGTCAGAATGACTTTTTAACCTTAGCGACATATTTTCCGTTTTGACGCTCGGCGATGCCGCAGGTGTTTTAAGTGCCATATTTTTGACTGCTGCACTAGTTGAAGACTTATGCTCTTCCGTATCTGATTCTTGAGCACCTTTTTGATGTTCTAAAAGTTTGCGTTGCGCGCGCTCGCGCCGCGTCGTACTTCGCGTGCCCACCATTTTGCTTTTCACTGGTGGCGTGACAAACATTACTTATCGTTGATCCGGTTCGATTGACCACTTTGTAGCTAGTAGTAGGTGGTAACCGGCGAAGTAAAACGAGGAGATGACTTTAAAACACTTATATTTCCAAAAGGCACGGATAATAAACGCATACGAGCACATTCGCTCGCGGTGCGGGCGCGGAACGGAACCATAGACTAAAAAAGTTCGCGGGTGTTCGGAGGGGGGCTAGCTGCCCGGCCCACACATTTGTACTTGGTTATCGTTGCCTATGGTTACAATTATGAGCGCGTCGCTAACAGGTCTTTTAACTTAAGATGATTATTTATTAAAATTAATGAGCCCCCATGTATAGCATTTTCTCTGCTGAACGAGCTACCAACCTGGTGATTGCTATAATTAAACTGAAACTGATGGCTTTTAAGCCAATGTTCCGTTAAACAGAGAATATTAATATTGTTAAAATTAAGGAATAATTCGACTTCTAAATCTTTGTTCATAAATCCTTGAATATATTGATGCACCAGGTTAATAGTATTTATTGATTTTGAAAGGTTATTTGAATGATTGTTACTATTTTGTGTATCGGTTCTAGAGATAATCTCTGTTGTTTTACTTTCTAATTTAAATTATGATTCGTGTCAGTATTTTCTGCCAAGGTATTGGCAGAATATTTAAAATGTCATGGCATTGCTCAATAGGAGCAAATTGTTTAGCCAAGTTCTTGGCTGTAATATTAAAAAAATATGATAGCGACATAGCTATCTGTCTTCGATAATAGTTTGTCAGATAATATATGTTTACAAGATACCTATCTTTTGTCAAATAAAAATTGTCACCAACATAATTGTTGGTGTCAATTAAATGAAATAAGTGATTATTAAATGTCATATTGTGCAAATTCATATTACAATTAAATCTAGTGATATTTTCTTCCTGTGGCAAACTTTGGCTATATGGCAACGTGAACATCACAAGTTTTCTTAATACAAGGTTAATTAGGGTTCTATAATATTGGAGCAATTCTCTTTTGTTCACATTGCCTCTACTACCAATAAAAATTATAAGTATGGTTTCTTCGTTAAATTTACATTTTATAATTTTTTTCATTATGTCAAGTAATGAACAGCCAGGCATACAATTGTTTATTATTGATTGTCCTGGGTATTCATTTGACAAAAAGTCAAATGAATACCCAGGACAAATAAATCCTTTCCTATTTCATCACTTCAAATGATTTATTTATTCCCTTTATTTCGAGTCCCGTTATGTCGAGTCTGGAAGTCTATTGTTCTCCAAAGTATTGATATTTTACGCTTTCTATTACCTTTATGTCGAGTTTGTAGAACAAGTACAATCAGGATGTAAATTAAAAGCCAATGGCATAAACACATTGTTTTATTATTTGTTCTATTACTTATTTTCATATACAATAATCTTTCTTAAACTAAACATATAAATCACAGTATAATAATCACGTATATAAATAATTCTTCTAAAAATAACTTTCTTAATCTAAATAAATCACAGTATAATCATCACTATTGTTGCAAATGTTAAATAGCATGTATAGTTTTACAGTAAAAAATAATTCTTCTTATAAAAGTAACTTTCTTAATCTAAATAAATCACAGTATAATCACCACTATTAGTGAAAATGTAAAAAAAAGGTATAGCTTTATAGTAAGTAAATAATTATTTTAAATTAGCGTTATTGATTTACGTTATATCAACCTAGGTAACATGTATATTTTAAATAATTAAAAGATAATCACTTATCAAATCTTACAGTTGATAGGCGTTTAAGACAAATCATTAAATCAATTTTGTTAGTTGTAAAATCTTCAACTATTTTATTTATACGTATATCAATAGCCAAGCATTTTTTTTTTCTTAGGTTCTGATTGTCGTTGTTGTAGACATTTACCTGCTCTATCTTAAACCTAGCTTCTTTAGCCTCATTTTTAAGTGTGCTAATGAGAGTATATAGCGGAGGTCTTTTACTAAGCTTTTTATTTAGCCTGTTATGCCATCCCTCTACTGGGTTTGTGGTCCTGTGGCGTTCGTTGACTGATCAGATTCATGGACTGCAATGCATTTTTGCAATCATTTAACATAAATATCAAAATTTTATTTACCCCCACCACTTTCTACAACCAGAAAATCTTTTGCGATCACTGGTGAAATTTTGACATCCTCTAATTTCTGGAATGTAGTCTTACTAACATTTAATAAATTATTTCTTGAACGGTAGAGTGCATTTTTCACACTTTGAAAGCTACGAACTTGGTCAACGTAATCATTAGTATCTTTTAAACTTGCCATGGACATTGCATACATAGTGGGTATGGGTTTCAAGTCTGTCCGTACGTCATTTTTACATTGATTAAACTTTTTTTCAAATTCTTCTTTTTTGTAATCTGGCAAACAAACATGATCTGTTGCTCCAGTCCTTAGAATGTTTGCTTCCTTTTCATCTACAGTTAAGGAAGCTTTACAATTTTTTTTTGTGCAGTACCAAATTGAGGAGCCACATTTATTTTTTCTATTAATGCGGTACCGGTAGCCATCTTTCAATAAAATTTTACCACCTTTTTGACTTTTGACGAAAATTAAATGATTATCAGTATTCCTCCATGAACTGCATCCAAGTTCTTGATTCTCTTAGCTACTGCCGTCTTGAGGTCTTTCTTCTGTGTTAAAATTACCCCATGTGCTGCAGCCGGGTTCTTGATTATCTTCATTTTGAGGTGTTGATGTGCTACATTCGGGTTTTTAAATTATATCTACACTAGCTGTATTTCGTTGATCGAGGTTTAATAATTCGTAAGATTTGCTAGAATCATCTTTTTCAAAGTTTTCGCGTTGGATAGGTTCTGGTGGTGGTGCATGTATACTCCCATCGCTTAGTTCAGCATTAATGTCGCCTATTTCGTTGCCTTCCAAAATATTTATTATGGTAATTAAATCCATCATTGATATTGTGATTATACTTCATACATCTTCAGTAGGTAATCCTAAAGAGGAATAAAATCCCTCAGAAAAGTTCTTCTTATTGATTGATTCTGACGCCCAGCAAATGCTGAGGTGGTAACCCTTTCGGTTCGGACACGCTCGGCGCATTCTGTACTTTTGTTCTCCTTTAATTTGTGTTTGTAACCGTTGTGCTGTGTCTGTCCTGAATATAAGTTTTTCTATTCTATTCTATTTAGAATTGCGGACTGGCCGTGAAAACGTATCAGACAGTTAGGATACATATCATAAATTCCAGTCGTATATAGGGGAAGGGAGGGCAATATGGTTCACTTAACTTGAATAATGAAATAAAAATACTTCGTATTAAATTTTTTAATCACATTTATTTTTCGTTGAACTAAACATTAATAGACTTCCATGATCATTAATGAGAGTGGTAGACATCCTGAAGTACTGGTATGCAAACCAAGTAAACCATGTCAAATGGTCCAATACACTCTCAAACTCGTACAGATTGGAGTGCGGTGTGAGACAGGGGGGGTTGACGTCTCCACGGCTATTCAACCTGTACATAAACGACTTACTGGTGGAGCTTAGCAGCATGCATGTCGGATGTATGGTGGGTGGTGTTTGTGTTAACAACATTAGCTATGCAGACGATATGGTGCTGCTGGGCCCTACCGCTAGGTCTATACGAGAGATGTTGAAATGCTGTGAGGTTTACGCGGCTAGGCACGGATTGATGTATAATGCATCAAAATGTAAATGTATGGTCTTTGGGGTCGGTGGTAAATGCACTGAGAGTATACCTGTCATCATGTTAAATGGCTCGAAACTAGAACAGGTAGACTGTTTCAAATATCTCGGACATTTCCTCACCGCCGACCTCAAGGACAATGCAGACATAGAAAGAGAGCGCAGAGCGTTATCGGTCCGAGGGAATATGCTGGCACGCAGGTTCTCCCGATGTAGTGTAGACGTTAAAATCACCCTTTTTAAGGCATACTGCCAAAGCTTCTACACGGGAAACCTGTGGGTCACGTATTCCAAACGAGCGATGGACACTCTGCGCGTGCAATATAATAATATTTTTAGAATGCTGTTGCGAAGGCCTCGTTTTTGTAGTGCATCGGAAATGTTTGTGCAGAATCGTACCGACGGTTTTCATGAGGTAATCCGCAAAAAAACTGCATCGTTATTAAGCAGAGTACGACAAACCCGCAACAGCATCCTCAAAATAATAGGGGAAGATATTACTTCTCCAATCTTAATTAAGATGGTGCGGAGGGTGATATTTTAATTCATGTGTCTACATTGTGTCAGTTAACTAACAATAGTTATAAGTCTATATTGTAATTACTAACACAACGGATCTTGGTTATCTGAATAAATGATTATTATTATTATTAAACAAATCTCAATAATAATCATCATTGGCGTTACAGGAGATCAATAATTAAAAACTTTGGAATGATTCGTCTTGCCCTACCCTATCGGGTAAGATGATTCCCTGCATCGGGCAAGATGATTCAAGGAGATAAATCACACTAAATCTCTTGACAGTCATCACAAAAGTATGACCCAATGCCAAGATAAGTAGAACATGCCTCATGTGTCCACTCTTTGCAGTCACTGCATTCTATCCAAGTTTCACTTGAACATAAAGTACAATAGTAACCACGACAGATTTTGGAAGCAATTTTTACCTTCCTCCCTTTAGAATTTTTGGATGTAGATGGTTTTGTAATGTTCCTTACATTTGATTTATTCTCAAGTAGAAGTATGTCTTTTACGGAATCCCGTAAACCAGTTTTTTCCTGCGGATCCCTTTGGAAATCACCCTTTCCTAATGAGCAAATTGTCCAACAGTTTTCTTGAAATCAGATGGTGTTAGTCCATAGAAAAAATCGTCCATCTTCGTAAGATATTTTCTTAATGTATCTTCGTCATCTATGTTGAAAACTTGTCTACACTGGCCTAAATATTGAGTACTGGATTGTTTTTGTGATGTCTGTGATGTTTTGAGATGTGTTAGAAGGGTGCTAAATGGAATATTATATTTTTTTGGCTGCTGCTCGTACAGAGGTTCGAGTTGCTTCGTCCATAGCCCGTTCCAATTTTTTTTCCGTCCACTCTCAGCTCTTGGTCTTTCTTTTATAGTTTGAAACCATCTGAAATAATAGAAGAAGAATTTATAAATTAAATCGATCAAGATAGATATAGGAAGGCAAGATGAATCGGGCAGATTCATCTTACCCGATGGGGTTCTTAATGTATTTAAAAATAACCTAAAATTCAAATAAAAGCGCTGTTGAAAAACTGAACGAAGTGTACCAATTTACATAAAATAACGCTACTCAAGGATTATTAACCAAAGATGAGAACAATATAGTGTGCAGAATGTCTCAAAACTTACTTACCGTAAATATTTTAGCGTCACACCGCCGTTTAATTTTTCTTCTCTGACATGCGTGCGTCTCCTCGTATGGCTAGTTTCGCACTGCATTCCGCGCCCCCGCGTCGCCCCGCAGCCCCTAACGGTAGTGGTAGCCGTATGTCGATTAAATAGAAAAAGATATTAGACTGATTTATATTGCCCGCTATATTCAACTTGCCCTCCCTTCCCCTATATATATTCACATACCAACCCAACAACAACCCAATAGTCACATTTGCATTTATAAAACAAATAAATATAGATTACATAGGTATAGAAAAACAATGGTACTTACGTGTTCCATGCTATCAAACTTTTTTTAACCACTATAGAACTTGCACTTACACAGTAGTTACCTACGTACGTAGTGCACCCTTTCAAGGTTAAAAGGACACTGGTAAGTTTTGCCCTTCATAGACTTGGAACGTGCAACGCTGATAACTATAAATGTGTAAGAGGGACAAGTACCTATATATGTGCGAAAGCTTCTTCTATTCCTGATATTCGAACTTGGGTTGCGCTAATGTAATAATTACATATTATTTTAGGTACACTGACAACACGTCTTAATATTGCTGTACTTAATTTATCTAAACTCACCAATGCGTCATTGAATTTCGGTTAGTCTAAAGTCCAGTGGTTAAAGTTATTAGTTTTTTTTAAATTCTTTTTTGTGTAAAAAATTATTCTAAATAATGTGCATGTATACATTTCATTGGACGTGACTGTACTTCTAAAATATGATATTATTAAACTCGACATAAAGGTAATAAAAGCGTGGTAAATAAACTCGACATAAAGGGAATAGAAACGGGACAGAAAACTAAGCTCGACATAGGGGTAATAGAAGCGAGACAAGGTTTTCGGCTCGACATAACGGGACTCGACATAAAGGGAATAAATCCTTCAAATTACAACTTCTTTATTTAATAGTTCATTGCCACGTCACGCGACGTCGCGCGAAGTGGCCTATTACGCTGTGGCTGTTCACGCGACGTCGCGTGATGGTGCTGTTACGGGGCTGAATCAAAGTCCCTTTTTAAAAAAAAACTATTTTTAAACCTTGAAAACTTTAATGGATATTAGCACGTTTTACAAAGATTAGATTTAATGTGTCCGCCACGAAGTTCAAAGTATGACTGCCGGAAAACTGATGTCACCAAATGCAACAACATTTGTGGGAAACGTTACCTGACGCCTATGAGGTGTCAGCGTTTATATTTTATATGCTTAGGGCTGTCTTACAATTTATAACAACCCCCCCGATAAGATTGATCATCACGTTTAAGAGTGATGAGAAATCTAAGATTAGACATTGAACTTCGTTTTGGTTACAAACTAGGAATATGTAAGATAAAGGTTTCTATTGTTAATGTACTATTAGTAACTTAGAACTAAACTAGAATTAAACATAAGAAATAGTATTAATAATCATTAGTAATTTCATGAAAAGAATTACAACTGATAAGTTCACTGTGAACTAAGTCATAACATTACGCTTTAACGGAGTCGGCAGAGATTTACACGACCCATGGACGTCTTCGTCAGAGGATTCTGTGAATTGATTGCTTACTGACTGAACAGACTGGACTGTTTGATTCTTTTTAGTATAACATTGGTTAAATACTTGTATACAATATCGAGGTTTGGTTGAACAAAATAACTTCCTAGATCTGTATAAAAGGTAAAGAAGGACAATGATCGAGACGAAATATATTAATGATAGGTAATGAGTACTGTATAACTGTAAGTGAGATGGTTGTTCAATTTTATTTAATTCCTTTTCAAATTCGTTCAAATGCACACTCGCTTGTAATAGAGAATTGAAATCATTAACATTAGATAACTTTACAAAAGGGAGATGTTGTACTGTTTTATTTATTCTATGACTGTCGCAGCAGTCATCTTCTATAATATTGAAATTAGATATATGATTAGTGACATTAGACATAACATAGTCACTAGGCGTAAACTTTAAAGTTTTAAAGAAAGCTACACAATATTTAGGCAAGGCCAACATGCCTGTACCGAAAAGAATCTCGTCGTAATTGTTGGGATCGTTTTCACATGTAACATGAGCTTTTCCGGGCTCTGACTGTACAAACAACCACTTATTATTATTTAGTTTGAAAAATACATCAATTGAGCCATGTATTAGTTTAGTATTACAAGAATCTGGTAACGAACTTATAGCTTCAGTTAAAATTATTGTTTCACAAGTTGGGTTCGCAATTGTAGAATACACATTTCCTAAAGGACACACATAACACTCACTATTAATCACTCGGCACTTATCCACTGACTCTAATAGTGAATAGAACATACGATCTATTGTTACAGCCACATAAGGTTTATTAGGAGCAATGAGTATATAAGTGTCGGGTTTGGTAACTTCGTAGGGAGCTGGAAGAGGAACAGTGTGATAGAGGTTATATGTTTGTGGAAGGACGAGCGGAATTTTAGTAATAATAATAATCCTGTTAAGATGATAATAGCAAACTAAATCAGATATGTCTATGATAACGTGTATATTTTCCAAAGATAAACTTATAGGGAGTTCACAATGTTTCGGAAGTTTATCTTTATGTAGGTCTAGTTCTTGGAATAATTGATAGGGGCTAAGTACAGTTGGATGAAGAACGTTGAGCTTGCTAAACAAGATAGCGTTGTTGATGTCATCAATGTCAAAGGACAAGGCTATAGTAATACTTTCTAAGGAGTTCATTAACATTACTAGGTGATTTTTTATTTCTAGCTTATCGCTTGAATTAGATAATTGTTCAAACGCTATTCGAATAGTATCTAAATTTTGGTTTAACTGGTTTTGATTCCTGTTTACCTTTGACATTGTGCTGTTGAAGTTTGAAATAGTTGATTGGATAACGTGAATATTATCTCTCATTAAGTGGGCTAGCTGTTTTTCGTCTGACTGTACTTTGGTGATAGCGTCTGAGAACTTTAAGGCGTCTTCAGAGTCTAAAGTTCCGAAGATTGATTTTAAAACTGAACCACCGGCATCAATGAGCCCACGTTTAAAACGGTTTGGTTTTTGATCTTGAACAAGGTAGGATATCGATAAGAATTTACGAACATTATTAAGATGTTGGTTTTGAAGAGGCGATAGTAGATTAGTACATTCTAGTTGAATTTTACTAGAAGGATTTGTAACACAGAAATTAGAGACTTCTTTGATTAGAACCTCGACTTTATCTAAATGCGGTTTTATATGGCTTATATCCAGGTATGTTACAACATTCCAGTGGTCATTCGTGAATTTAACGTTTAGTAGTTGGTCGAAGTATAACCCTGGAGTACCTATGATTGTAGTAACAAATTTGTGGCTCGAAGACGGCTGAAGTAATAACCTGAAATAGAAAAGATTAGGCTAGTCATCCGTTGCAATTTTTATTTCATCATAGTGATGTCGGACATATTTTCTGTTGATTAGAAGGGTAACTGTATGGTTACCATTTATTTTAACTATTTTAAAAGGGCCTTTCCATATAGGAGACATAGCTTTATTTTGTTTATGATGACACCGTAAATACACCATGTCACCTATTTTATATGTTATGGGCTTAGTATGAACGTCGAAGCGTTGTTTTGATTTTTCTTTGGACGATTGTATATTTTGCAAGGCTTTTTGTCTACTGTAATATAACCTATGATTAAGAGCACGAATGTAGTCCGTATAGGTATTTAGTTCTAAAGTGTCGGTGCTTTTGGGCATGTAAGGTTTAAATCCGAACAATAACTCCATCGGTTGAAACCCGGTAGTGGAATGTACATTAGTGTTATAGGCTATCATAGCAGTTTGTAGATACAGGCTCCAAGTATGCTGGTTATCTTCAACGTATGATCGTAGGTACTCTTTTAGCGTCGCATGACTTCTTTCTAGAGCGCCACATGTTTGTGGGTGATACGGTGAGGCAAAGATATGTTTAATGCCGAATAATCTCTCTAACTGTTTTAAGACATCGGATGTAAAATTGGTCCCCTGATCGGTTACAATCATTCTAGGGATACCTAGATGAGAAATGAAGAGCACAAATTTTTGTGCAGTTTCTTCGGCGGAACATGTTGTCATTGCATAAGCCTGTGAATATTTTGTTAAATCGTCTTGTAATGTGAGGATAAACTTATAACGGTAGTCATGAGTTTCGGGTAATGGTCCCACAACGTCTAGGAATACTTTTTCCATAGGTTTCGTAGCTGTGGATGTGATTATCATAGGAGCACGGTTTGTCTGACGTAACGGTTTGTTTATTTGGCAAGACTTACAATTCTTGATATAGTTTTCTATGTCTTGACGCATGTTTTTCCACCAATAAAGAGTTTTTAACCTATCATACATGCGAGAAATGCCCGGATGTCCTGCTGAAGGTGGGTCATGGTTATCTTTTAATATACGAGGGACTTCTGTAGGAGTAGGGAATTGAATATTATTGTGATAGATATGAACTTTGACACCTGTGTTATGGAATAGAAATCCTATAATATTGTATATTTTGGTAAACGACAACTTCGAGAAAGGATCCTGGAAATCGGAAATAGCAAATTCTTTTTCTTCTGAATACCACGCGGTGATCATTTCTCGATATTCTCGTAACATATTAAAAATGTCTTTATATGTCATTTCGTCATAATGATGGACACGTAAAAATAAGTGTGTGAAAACATGTTTTTCATTGGATGTACTTTGAAACGTATATAATTCCCTTTCTAAAGTCCGTATGTCAGGTAAGTCTTCGTCAAACTTGGATATTTGTAGAATTTCAGAGCAATATGGGATCGAGTCATCTAAGTCGATAGCGGAAGGGTAAGTAATCATCCTACATTTGGTCTTAAGTAATGATTCATTATGTTCCTCTATAACGGTGTCGTAGGAGTGATTATGCTGTTGACTTATTTGTAAGTATTTTTCATACGTTTCAGAAGTAGAAGGGACATTAGGATCTACGGTAAGTATCGGGTTACGAGATAAGGAATCAGCGTTACAATTAATCTTACCCTTTTTATGAATTATTTCATAATCGAATTCTTCTAACTTTAAGCGCCAGCGAATCAGTTTTGAACTAGGATCTTTACAATTGAATAGCCATTGAAGTGGTTTATGGTCCGTGACTACAATGAACTTATTACCGTATAAATAAGGCCTAAAGACTTTTGTGCCGAAAATGATGGCTAAACATTCTTTTTCGGTAGTGGAATAGTTTCCTTCTGCTTTGTTAAGGGTTCTAGATGCGTACGCGATTGGTAAGTCTTGACCGATTTTTCCCTGGGATAAGATTGCAGATACAGCGAAATTTGATGCGTCAGTAGTTAATACGAAAGGCTTAGAGAAGTCGGGATATTGAAGGATAGGAGCGGTCGTTATTTTATGTTTTAGTTCGTCGAAGGATTTTTGTTGTTCAGGATTCCAAACGAAATTAGCATTTTTCTTTAGGAGAATTGTGAGGGGTTTCGTGATATGGGAAAAGTTTTCTATGAACCGACGGTAATACCCCACTAACCCGAGGAACGACTTTATGTCACGAGGGGATTTAGGAATTGGAAAATTTTGAACACAACTAACCTTTTTTGGATCGGGTTTCACTCCTTGGTCTGTTATTATATGTCCTAGATATTGTACTTCTTTTCGTAAAAACTCACATTTAGCAGGCTGTATTTTTAGTCTATGTTCTCGTAACTTTTCAAAAACTGATTCCAAATTTCTACAATGTGATTCGAGGTCATGCCCGAATAGTACAATATCATCCATATACGTAAAACAGTGAGTCCCTTGAAGGCCACTTAGGACAATATTCATAAGCCTTTGGAACGTGGATGGTACGTTGCGGAGTCCGAAGGGCATTCTAGTGAATTCATAATGACCAGATGGGACACTAAATGCAGTTTTTTCTGTGTCTTTGACTTTAACTTGGTGAAATGAAGATACTAGGTCAAGTGTTGTGAAATACTTGCTATGACCAAGTTGATCTAGAATATCTGAGATATTTGGAATTGGATATGCATCGCCGATTGTGACTTCGTTTAATTTGCGGTAGTCAATAACAATACGCCACTTGGGTTTACCTGATGCGTCCGTCTTTTTCGGGACAACCCAAATTGGTGCAGACCATGGAGATATTGAAGGTCGAATTATGTCTTGGTCTAACATATCTTTAATTTGTTTATTGACCTCTTCCTTATGACATTCAGGAAACCTATAACTTTTAACTGCAATCGGGGTTTCGGAAGTAACACGGATTTCGTGTTCCAAAGTGTTCGTATGTGTAAGTTTATCTCCTTCTAAATAGAAAACATCTTGGAACTTAGAACATATACTACGTAAACGGTCTTCTTCTTCTGAATTAAGATGATCACATCTGATAATGTTTTGAACTTTGGAATCTCGTTCTGATGTGTATGGGTATAATGGATTAGAATAGGAAGTAGTTGCATTGAGAGAAACAGAGTTTTCATTCGACTCGATTATCTGTGAGATAGGTTCTAGCGTTATTTCAGGATTTTCTAAGATTATTTCTTGATCTGATGTGTTAAGCACTGAAATAGTAGTCTGGTTATTAGAGTCAACTGACACTAAACACCTAGAGATATATAAACGAGGATAATTTTCTAATTTGGCATCTAGAAGTCCTACTTTAATTTCGGGATTAGTAACATTGCAACGAATAAACATTTCGCTTCTTGGAGGGATAACCTTTACATTAGGAGTTGTTTTTAAATTGAAATAGTATAGAGGATTTCCCTGAATTATTAACCGAAAGTCGCCGTAACTGATGAGAGCTTGATACCACTCTAGAAAGTTTGATCCTAGGATGCCATCATACTCTAAATTAACTTTGTCTACAATATGGAAATAATACGGGACTTTGATTTCATTTTCGAGTCCTAAAGATAATAGAAACTTGCCTTTAGTTTCAGAGAATGAGTCTATGTCGTTAATGCCCTTGAATTTTAAAATATCTTTCTCAACTTTAGGTAGTTCAGACAGGCATTGTTCCTTAATGATGCATATGGAACTACCTGAATCGACTAAGAGACGAACAGGTGCTTTCGTATGTGAGGTTTTTACTACAATATATGGTAAGGAAGAACTTGAATTAGGGAAGACGTCATAAATAGTGGAATAGCCAGACGGGTTTTCGATAAAGTTATCTGGTATTACTTTAGGCACAACATTATTCCTTAGAGAATTGTTGTTTAATTTTATAGAACTAGTGCCGGTAGAGTCACCATTTTTTAAAGAATTAGTAATTGATTTAGTAGAGCTAGTAAGGATTGAGTCATTATTTATTTTAGATTTAGTAGTTGATTTAGTAGAACTAGTAAGGATAGAGTCATTATATTTTTTAGATTTAGTAATTGATTTAGTAGAACTAGTAAGGATAGAGTCATTATTTTTAGAATTCTTAATTCGTTTAGATTTGGAAATCGAATTAGTAATTGGAGAGTTGGAGTTATTAGTGACTTCAGGATTAGTAGTGTATTCATATTTGGAAATAGAATTAGATTTGGAAATGGAATTAGATTTGGAAATTGAAGTCCCTAAAAAAACTTTCTCACGATTAGTGTCTATGATTATAGAATTACGTCGACACTGGTTCGTAATCCGATCATTTAGTTTAAATCATCGTCGTCGTCGGTATGTGTTGAAACTTGATTACTACATTCTACATTCTTTTGTTCATTTATTCTGTTCCCAGGGTTTCTGCGATCGAAGCGAGAATTATTGTATTGTCTTTTGCGACACTGCGAAATATCATGTCCGATATTTTTGCAATAGCGGCATATTAACGGTTGGGAGTTAGGGGTTGAAGACTTTTGGATGTCATTTAACTGTTTTGGTTTAGATGGAAATAGAGCCTTATTTTGGTTGTTTTTAAATTTGCAATCGAACTCGGAGTGACCTACTTTACGACAAACCTTGCAAGACGACCTAATCGAGAAGTTATAGATTTTCTCTTCTTCTATGGCGACGTTTATAGCAGCATTAAGATTTCGGGAATCTCGACAACGAACAATAGTACTTAGTCTAGGATGAAGTCCCAGACAAAACGTATATAGAGCTAGATCTTCTGTCATAGCAATGCGACCCGGAAGTTCCTTTTTTAAGGAATCCGAATTGTGGATTTCGGATTGTAGATCTGTTAAGCAGGTCTCAATTCTGAGGGCATATTGTGCAACGGTTTCGTTTGGTAATTGTTTGCATGATTGCAGCTCTAATAAAAGATGATTATAATGTTTTCTTTCCCCAAAATTCTGCCTTAAGAATGTTCGTAACTCGTCGAAGCTATCAAATATCTTATTTGAACACGCTATCTGTGCCTTTCCTTGTAGTTTTGATATAATGTATTTGAGTAGCAGGGATTTTTGACTTTCAGAAGCTAAGTCTAGAGCACTTTGACAATTTGTTAAAAACGCTGATAGACTTTCGCGTTCTCCTTGGTATGGGTTTATAAAGTTACATAGGACTTGAATAGGATATGGCTCGGAGATAGTGGGAGTAATTTGTTTTTTGTCACTCGTATTAGCCATATTAACGGGTATTTAAACGTTACACAAAGTTCGAGGATTTGGTGGATTTAGGAAAACAAGGATACTTATGCGGCAAGAACAGAAATCGAATATTCTACTCACAGCAAGGCGACGGCTTGGAATGCAGGAAACATCACGCAGATCTCGGTGAGTAGCACGCTCAGCAGCAGCAGCGATTAGCAGCAGCGTCGACAGGATGCTCAGCAGCAGCGGTTAGCGGCAGACACGGCCGTATTTGGACGGCCCGTTGGCGACGCCGGGAGGGGTTAGCTTAACTTAAAGCTCACCCAAGCACACGGAGAAAGACTTAGTAGATTCGTCGGCTAGCTTAGCCAACTCGAAGGAATTCGGTATTTTCACGATTGGGTTATAGCGACGGTGAAGTAGTTTTGACGACGTAATAACACTCTGGACGGAGTTAAACCGGGTAGAGACACTTTGGATAGAGACAGGATAGAGTCACACTGGATACGATTTTGGGGTCGATTTTGAAACGGACAGGCGGGCGGACACGGAACTCGACGGATTTGGTTTTTATATAGTTTTATGGATAGCCAGTAACGACTTATACCGACTATCCCACTTCTGACACCACTGTTACGGGGCTGGTTCAAAGTCCCTTTTTAAAAAAAAACTATTTTTAAACCTTGAAAACTTTAATGGAAATTAGCACGTTTTACAAAGATTAGATTTAATGTGTCCGCCACGAAGTTCAAAGTATGACTGCCGGAAAACTGATGTCACCAAATGCAACAACATTTGTGGGAAACGTTACCTGACGCCTATGAGGTGTCAGCGTTTATATTTTATATGCTTAGGGCTGTCTTACAATTTATAACAGTGCCTTACAATTGTATATGAGCCACAAAATAGCGGCCGCAGCGTATTGGATTCTGGTATTTGTTTTGGCCACTAGGGAAGGAAATTACCTATCTATTTGTGGGCGTAGCCTGCGGTCAGCCATCTGGATTTTTTTGTTTCACGTGCAGCTAGCCGCGCACTAGTTTGCTCTGTGCAGCCACGTGGGGCAGGAGTGTTTTTGTTATTTCTCGGCTGTTTTCGTTTTGTTTACATCAAAACTTTGTATTTATAATGAGTAATAATCCGACAAAAAGGTCATCAGAGCCCAGTACATCGCGAGTTGCAAGAAGAAAACGACTCAAAAGTTCGGAAATGGAAGAACTTTTACGGGACTCAGACGAAGATGTTTATGCAAGGAGTGATGTAGATGATTTAGACTACATAGCCGACGAAGGTGATGCAAGTTCAGAATCTGCAGGAGACGAGGAGGAGGAGGAAAACGTGGAGGCTGTGCCTGAACAACGTTTCGATGCCTCTAGTGATCAGACTCCATCGTCGCCACCGACTGACCTTCAGCAGCCATCCAGAACAGCATCTACGACACGTTGGACCACCGATTCTAGTTCGATGAGAGATATTTCTTTCACGAAGACAAATAACTGCTTGTGCCACCGCCAGACAGTCCTAGAGGGTATGTTGATTTATTTCTTACTGATGACTATCTACAAAAAATCGTCGATTGTACTAATAGAAATGCAGAAAACATAAGGAATTCTACGCAGTTTCGCAGGTCTCGTATTACGAATTGAAAACCACTAACTATAGAAGAATTGAGGATATTTGTTGGTTTACTTTATCACACTGGCACAGCGAAAATGAACCGCTTGTTTGATTACTGGAAATCGCATCGATTGTATAAATCAGTTTTCTCTGAATATAATTCCTACAATATAATCAAAACATGTCAGGCGTAGACTTACAAGATCAAATGCTCAGCTATTACCCCTGTGAAAGAAAAACTCTAAGGTGGTATGTGAAAATTTTCATACATGGTATAATGATGAGCATGATAAATGCTCGACAACTCTACAACAAATTCTCAGGCAAGCCTAGCTTATCGTTATATGATTTTAGAGAAAAAGTCATCGAGTCATTTTTGCCTGAACGTCAAGTTGAGCCACAAGTGTCGCAGGCGTCGCAGCAATCTATAAACCACAGATTGACTAAAATAGAGATATCTAAAGATCGTCTTTTCAGTACTGGTAGAAAAGCTACTGTAACGGCCAGAAAGGATTGTCGAAATTGTTATTCGAATAAAAAAGGGTAAATACTACTATGGAATGTAAGCAATGCCCTGATTCCCCCCCGTTATGTATTGATTGTTTTTTTGTTCTGCACAAGTTTGCTCGTTTTTCTAATAAGTAAAATCACCTACCAAAGTGTAATTTTTGTTTTTCCTAGTCTATCTATAAGTTTATTGTTACCTATAAGTTACATGTTTCTACATTATTATAAGAAGTGATTTTGATCTCTAATAAAAGTTTATTACAAAATGCATTTGAATTTTTTTTTTACTAATAAAAGCCTATTTTGTCATGTAAATACAAATCACGCGAATTCGCGTTACCGGCCATGTGGGCAATATGTATATAATAAATGCGTCCCGTATGGCCGATCACACGTCTTCGCGTGATAAAAATATACACATATATTTATGAACTTATATATTATACTAGCTGTCCGCACAACTTCGTTTGTGTCACATTTTTCATGACTGCTCCTCTCCTATTGGTCTTAGCGTAATGATATATAGCCTATAGCCTTCCTCGATGAATGGGCTATCTAACACTGAAAGATTTTTTCAAATCAGACCAGTAGTTCCTGAGATTAGCGCGTTCAAGCAAACAAACAAACTCTTCAGCTTTATAATATTAGTATAGATAATGGTAGATTCCTTATATAAAAGCATTACTGGCACAATAAAATCCACATCCAACGATTTTTTTTAATTTGGCCATCTATGTAAGTTCAGCATTTTGGCTTGGCAATGAACGTGAGAATGGCAGATCTAGTACACCAAACTTTTTTTGATGTTCTGTTATAGAATTTGTACCACTTATTAAGGCCATTAAGCCATTCATTTTCACGTATGTGTACTATTTTTAGAACTTCGGATTACTTGATAATATAAATAAAAAGATTTTAATAACTAAACGTAAAACAATTGTAAACTAAATGCAGTTATGTTTTTAGAAGTTGCCAATGAAAAATAACACCAATATCGAAATGATAATTAATTATTTAGAAACAGAAATAACATTAAATATGATTAAACACTTACATATTATACCTATGAACGCATAATCGTTGCATAAAATCATAATAGTTTACGATTTAACTATAGTAATTGTTAGGGATATGTTCTTGTGTGAAATTTTGAACTACCTTTTGCCTTTTTGATGGTGTTTTAGTGACTTAAATAAAACAAGTAATTGTTACAAATGTTCGTTAGCGAATGTAATTTATTTTTTCTAATTATACAGCGATCGAGGGAAAAGGGGCAGGAACAAACGCGCCAATCACAGCAAGGTATCACGTCATTTAGCTGTGCTGTGATTGGCTTACGATAGCGTGATAAAAACGGTTCGGATATTCATCCCAAACATGCCCGCGGCCTTGAAAGCTTCAGCTTTAAATTTTATTTACTCATCCTCGACCAGAGGGCAGATCTTCGTGTATGGCCGCCTCACGATGCCTGATGACGTCTGGATGTCTGCTACTCGTGAGATACCATCATTGCCAGGTATCGTCTTTATGATCCGACCCAATTGCCATTTCAACGGCGGAAGGTTAACCTCCTTAATAATGACAAGCGTGTCAGGTTTCAGGTCTGCCATATTTTTCTTCCATTTGGTTCTAGTTTGTAGTTCCGAGATGTATTCCTTGGCCCAGCGTGACCAAAATTGCTGACGAATTTGTTCCACTCTCTGATAGCGAGTCAGTCGATGAGTAGGTAAGTCTCGCAGGTCATCTTCACAGACTGGTGCGGTGAGTGGCCGTCCAATCAAAAAGTGGCCAGGGCTAAGAGGAAGGTAATCTCGAGGATCCGGAGATAAAGAAGTCATTGGTCGAGAATTCAACATCGCTTCCATTTGACATAGAACCGTAGTGAGTTCCTCGAAGGCTAAGTGAGCGTTGCCCAATACTCGGCGAAGGTGGTACTTGCAGGATTTGACCCCTGCTTCCCACAAGCCACCGAAATGCGGGGAATATGGGGGAATAAAAGAAAATTGAATTTGTTGGCCTCTCGCGTAGTCAACAACATCTTGTTTGCATTTCAATAAAAACTGAGCAAAATCGTTGCTTAAGCCTACAAAGTTGCGTCCGTTGTCTGAAAATATTTCCGACGGCTTCCCGCGCCGTGAAATGAAACGCTTAAGCGCAAGTAAATATGCATCAGAAGAGAGGTCGCTAACTAATTCCAAGTGTACTGCGCGTGTCGTGAAACAGATAAACAAGCAAATGTACGATTTGATCAGTTTCGCGCCTCTGCCCTTTCGGTTTTGTATGAACACCGGCCCTGCGTAGTCTACACCCGTGCGAAAGAAAGGAAAGCTAGCGGTGACCCGTTCTTTAGGCAAGTTACCCATGAGTGGAGTTAATGTTTTACCACGAATGCGTTTGCAGACAACACACTGTTGCGTCACCTTCTTAGCTAGGTTTCTACCTGACAGTGGCCACCAATTTTCGCGCAAACGGTATAGTAATGCTTGAAGTCCGCAGTGCATAGATTGGTTGTGCTCGTGCCTAAACAATAGAAGTGTAAAGTAATGTTTCGAAGATAAGAGAATTGGGTGTTTTTTACTATAATTAAAGTCAGGCGAATTCTTTATTCTACCTCCCACTCTAATTATATTTTCACTATCTAAAAACAAATTTAAACTCGCAAGGTTAACGCTAGACTTGACATCTTTTCCATTTTTTAGTAAATTATACTCAATTGGAAATGCTTCCATTTGTGATAATCGTGCAAGTGTATTAATGGCATGTCTTAACTCAATGACAGTGATTGTACCTGTCAGCTGATTTGTTTTGTTGCGCGCACAGCTGTTGTGAATAAAGCGTAGTACATATGCAGCAACATGACTCATTCGATTAAAATGCGAAAACCTGTTGAATGGAAAAAATGTTTCGGGTATATTATTTTTTGTTAATAATGAGTTTATAACATTTGTTTTGAGTTCCGGTAACTCTTTAGGCAAGAAATCATTAGCATTCGGAACTAATTGAGACTCGCCAAAGCTGTGCAAAAAGTTAGGGCCTTTCCACCACAATGTCGATGAAGACAAGTCTTCAAGACTCATACCACGCGTAACCAGATCAGCAGGGTTATCCTTTCCACTTACATGTCGCCAAGAAAACTTACTCGTGAGTTCGTGTATTTCAGCCACTCGGTTTTGCACAAAAGTTTTAAGCAAATTAGGTGCCATGCGTAACCAACCTAACACGATAGTTGAGTCGGTCCAAAATATGACGTCATCAAAGTTACGTGTAAGTGAACTGTTAATCCTGTTAAACAACCTAGCACCCAGCAACGCACCGCACAGTTCTAAACGCGGTATACTAACGGGTTTCAATGGAGCTACTTTACCCTTAGAAATAAGCAATCTCACTGTCACCTCACTAAGACCTACGCTACGCACGTAAGCGCACGCTCCATATGCAGTCTGTGAAGCGTCTGTAAAAATGTGCAACTCAGTCCTTGTAGAATCACATTGAAAGACGTGTCGCGGAACTTTGATAGTGCGAAGATAAGAAAGACTGTCAACAAACCGGTTCCACGTTCGTACGACATCAGTTGGAAGCGGGTCGTCCCAATCTAATTTCAATAGCCAAAGTTTCTGCAATAAAACCTTGCCGATGACAACCGAAGGGCTTAACAATCCCAGTGGGTCATATATCTGAGAAACAGTTGACAGAATTATGCGTTTAGTAACAAGATTATTGCCGTTTTTAACTTGCGTATGGAAATGAAACTCGTCCGCGACGCTACACCAACCTATACCTAATGTTCTACATTGACTATTATCGCCTAGATTTAAGTCACGAAACATACTATGATCAGACTGTGACGTCGTTGGAGCTGATGTACCATTGATTTCAAAGTTAAAGGTCCATTTGCGGAGTGGAAAGCAACCGGACTTAAGAATGTCTGATGTACGTTTGCATATGTCAACTAGTTTGTCTTTGTTGTCACACGAGGTCAAAAGGTCATCTACGTAAAAATCGTCAGTTATAACCCTTTTAACCTCGGGGTCCGTACACTCAGCTCCCAATTGTTTAAGACACCTAACACTGAGAAAGGGTGCCGACGCAGTTCCGTATGTTACTGTGTTCAGCTGATAGAACTCGAGCTGTTTTGTCGGATCATCACGCCACATAATGAGTTGCAAGTCACGCTGAGAAGGATCCACAAGTACTTGACGGTACATCTTCTCGCAATCTGCAATTGCTGTAAATTTGAATTGTCTGAACCGTAGTAAAATACCCAGCAAGTCTCCCTGAATAGGAGGTCCTACAAGCTGGATATCGTTGAGAGATTTACCATTGCTAGTCCCAGCACTGGCGTCGAACACTACACGAAGCTTCGTAGTCGTGCTGTGGTCTCGAAAAACGCCGTGGTGCGGCATAAAATAGTAAGGACTCGAATAAGAATCAACGTGAGTCATGTGACCCAAGTTGATATATTCGTGTATAAAATCAGTATATAATTTCTTGTAGCTAATAGGTGCGCGTAATAACCTATTTTCCAAGGACAAAAAGCGCCGCTTAGCTTGAGCAAATGATTCACCCAAAGCATCGGGCGGCTCTTTAAGAGGAATGTGAACACAAAATCGTCCATCTTTATTTCGCGTAGTGGTTGTGATGAAAGACTGTTCACAGGCCTGCTCTTCGTCTGTGTGTGTTTTCTGAAGCTTGGGCAATTCTTCCAACTCCCAGAACTGACGTAACTGATTGTCCATGGATTGAGTGAAGTTACATTGGACATGTCCATTATTATAATTCGTATTATTAATAGGACCCGATATTATCCAACCTAACTTCGTATTTTGTAAGAACGGACCGTTCGGTAAACGCATCTTGCCATCGATAAGCAAGTCCCAAAATCGATCCGCGCCTATTAAAATATCTATCTTTTGCGGCCCTAAAAATTGCGGGTTTGCCAAATGCAGGTGTTCAGGAATCCTAAACTGTCTACTTTGTGCCTGCACAGCGGGCAATGTGGCCGTTATTTCAGATAGAACGTAACATTTAATGTGAATTGAGTAGGAATTAATACGTGATTTAACTTCTAGATCACACGTTTGGGTACAATGTGATACCAAATTACCTACTCCTCGTATTTCATGAGTGGACTGTATTAGCGGAATATCTAACAATTCGCAAAACGACTGTGTAACAAAGCAGCTCTGGCTACCGCTGTCGAGTAATACACATGCGACATGATAATTATTATGTTTATCAAGAATTTCAACTAACGCGGTAGATAAAAGAACCGGTTGCACGTCTATGCACTGCGTGTGTGTGTGCATATCAGTGTGAACGTTGCTAACTTGAATGAATTGCTTGCCGTGGTTGGAATCGGGTACTGTATCAGAGCCGCGCGGTGGGGGCGCGCATGGTGCGCTGGCCACAGCCGCCGCAGTCGTCGTACTTGTCACGGTACAGCTAGATTGGCTGGAATCATTAGGATGAATAAGTGAATTATGTTTCATGTTACATTGTTTACAAGGTCCCCACAAACAACCGTCTAACGTATGTCCCGACCGCAAGCAATTCTCACACAAGTTATTATCTTTGACAACCTTTAATTTGCTTTGTAAGTTCATATTAATGAATTGTGAGCAAGTGTAAATTGGGTGTTTACCTTTGCATACCACGCATAATCTACGTGCTTTACGGCCCGGTGTTGATGGTGGGTTACTTGAAGAAACATTGCAGTGTGTTGTGTTACCTCTGACACTTTTCGTTTCTGTCTTATGGTGATCTTTTGTGTGTGATAATGCTAATGTTTCCAACAAGTCAGCCTTATTTTTAAGAAAATTAATCAAACTGTCAACCTTCAATTTAGTTCTGGGAGGGGCGTTTGCCAACAATAAACCTCTGTGTTGCTCCCACTCTCGTTCCGTGGTTCTATCTAGTTTAGATACAACTATATATATTATAAGCGTGTCCCAGGTATCAGTTGGCTCGTCAAGGGTTTTTAAAGCGCGTAAATTGTTTACAATTGTATCTATAAGTTTTCTAATTAGTGAAGGTGACTCTTTCAACGGTTGTATTGAGAACAATGCTTTTAGGTGACTATTTACCAATAATCTTTCATTATCGTACCTATTTAAGAGTGATTCCCATGCCACAGAGTAGTTAGCTGCAGAAATCTCTAGCGCGTGTATAATTGATTCGGCACCTCCTTTGAGCGAAGATTTTAGATAATGGAACTTTTGAATGTTACTTATCTCAGTTGAATTGTGCACCAAAGATATAAACGTGTCCCTATATTCGAGCCAGTGTTCATACATGCCGTCGAACGTAGGCAACATGATGGTTGGTAATTTAACGGACACTGGCCTGTTTATATGTTGACAGGGTTTGGAACAATCACCGACCTCTTCACTGACGCAAAGAATAGATTCAGCTCGGGCGATAGTACTGTAGTAGTCATCTTCGAAATGTTGGCGCTGATTTAACTGATCATCTATGTCACTATCGGAAACTAGCTCTTCAAGTTTTGATTGTATTTCATTAAATTCTCTAAATAAAATCTCAGCACCCTTTACACGTAATTTTAAATCTAATTTTAACTCGCTAGATATAGTTGATACACTGATAGTATTTAAATAATTAGCAAATTTAGTTAACCTGCCTTTAACGATACCACGTTTCCTAACCAAATCGCGCATGATTTGCTCAGTCTTTTCATCACTAATAGTTCTATAAGGGGATCTGTCGCGTGATTTACTAGAACCCTTCCCATCATCAGCCATTAAAGGCATCTCGGTGGCCCGTGAAAAGTGGAGTACTCACGTGCAAAGTGACTGCGTATGTAAACGGCTGGTGGTAGTAGTAGCACGATCAGCCGGTGTCTCGCTCTGCGCAATGGGGAACCCTCACCTTCACCGTCACTGGAATCAGATCACAAAACGGTATTACAATTATGAACTCGGCAGGTTCTGCAAACTGGAACTTGATAAACGCACCGTATGTCAGCTTGTTCTTCCAAATCTTCGATGGTCGTTTCGCATCAGTACGACTGAAGAACTTTGCGTGAATATGCTGCTGAATCTGCGTTTCTAGGTGTAATTTCGCTCGTCTTAATGTATCTGCGTGGCCATAACAGTGCGGCAGTCCAAAGGTCGCTCGACTCGACGATTTGGTTTTTGATGCTTCAAATCCTCGAAATATGGCTCTGAAGGTCCAAATATGTTAGGGATATGTTCTTGTGTGAAATTTTGAACTACCTTTTGCCTTTTTGATGGTGTTTTAGTGACTTAAATAAAACAAGTAATTGTTACAAATGTTCGTTAGCGAATGTAATTTATTTTTTCTAATTATACAGCGATCGAGGGAAAAGGGGCAGGAACAAACGCGCCAATCACAGCAAGGTATCACGTCATTTAGCTGTGCTGTGATTGGCTTACGATAGCGTGATAAAAACGGTTCGGATATTCATCCCAAACAGTAATGATTTATGTCATCAATGTTTTTTGTTCAAATGGTAATTATTTATTGACAGGTAAAAAAAAAATCTGTCATTGAGTTCAATTATTTGCTGTTGTTTTGGATTCTGAGTAATTAAGCGAATTATTATTATTATTTAAGAACAATGGGATGCTGCTCACGTGTGATGAGTGTTATTTGGTACCTACTCCATGCTCGCCATGAGGGGCCGCCGACCTGCCCCCTTTTTAGATGAAGTAATAATAAGAATAAATTAATTGAAAGTACAATGAAATAAAATACTGCTTACAAAAACAAAACACCTATTGTTTGGTTTATCTACAATCGACGACCCATCAGAACTTCATAATTAATCAAACTGTTGCAGTTCGCTGCTGGACATCATAGGTAGGTATTTCATAATGCACCCCAACTGAGTAGGTACGATCCTCATCTCAATCTACATACTTATTGGTTATTAAAACACTACAAAAATAGCAGCAAGCAATCTAGATCATTACTTTATCACCACAACAATGATTATGTACTCATATGTAACACTAGTACCAACATAACCTTAAAAATAAAAGTGGTTATAACTTCTACGTCCCAAGTTCTAAAAATCTAGGAATTTAAAAAGGAAGTCTATCACATTACCTTCCAATTAAAACAAAAAACATCCCAAAACACGAAATATTATTAGCGGTACAAAATTCTCATACAAGCCTGCCATTGTCCTTTCTACTGACAAAGTGGCACAAGACTGCAGTAAGTTTGTATCATGCAATGACAGTGAATGGTCTGGTGCTGAAACAATAGATGGTAATTGACACCGCTCACAGTTGTTTTGTTGTGAGCTTACCAGCTCATTCATTGCCAACACATATTCTGTCATTTGATTTTCAGAGGCTGTATATTTGATGGTCATTGAACTTAATTTCTGCTGTAGGCGGTCAAGTTCACACTGCAAGTCTACAGTATCAATTTGGTATTTTTTAGTGCTTTTTTCTAGGTTTGATGAGTATATATCTAATTGTTTTAATAAATTTAGCATTTCCCTATTCGGTTTTACATTTTTTATGAAGAACTTTTGTTTTTTAACCATTTTCCTTGTCTTTAGTATATATTTGTTGATTTTTATGTACTTTTTAAGTTTATTTTTGCTAATGACTAATCTCATGGCTTTACTTGATTTAGATTCATTGTCACTAGTCAAATCTATAATATTGCAAGGGCTAAATTGAGAAACCATTGATGGGGCAATAGGCACCAACTCGCTTAAGATACTTTGATTTAGCGAGGCAGTTATGTTATGATTTACAGTCTCTAGTTGTGAAATTTGACTTTGAGCCTCTTGCAGCTGTTGTTGCAATAAATATTTGTGGTCCAGAGCTTGTTCATACTCTGTGCTACACTGGCTAGATCCGTCCACAACAAGCTGGAGCCTATCCCGGTCTTCTATGGCATCAGTGTATTGACTGTATAACTGAGCCATTTCATTTTTTAACTTCCTATTCTTTTCATGGGCTTCAAAGAGAACCTTTTCATTGTCATCCATTTCCTTAATTAGTCTGTCACAGTACTCCTTGGACACCTTTAGTTCGTTCAAAGCCAGATTGAGTTTAGACTCTTCTTGGCGAGCATAGGCGCTACGAGTCATAGGCATGATTGAAAAGGGAAAGAAAATAAATTGGAAAAGTTTGAAGCTTGAGAATTGGATTAGTTATGGCAAAAGTTTAAGAGATAATTAGGCGAGGGAAATTAAAAGATAAAGTTAAGAAGTTCTGTTAGGTACCAAACTAACTAAGGTTATGTTTACGATTTCGAGGTCAATGGCATCAATAAGTAGCCGTATTAAAATGTACAATGTAAATAAAATAAGTAAATATACCGTTATCTATAAAAAAGCTATTTAATCATAAAGTAAACACATCAAAAGTATCTAGGGATCAACATATATTTTTGCAATAACTTTTCTCCTGATTGATATTAATTAAAATTTTCTTTAAGGATTCATCAAATAAAGTGTTTTCGTTTGTCACAGTAACGATAAACCAAGTCACCTTTGCATTAATAAAGAAATTTGCCATTTTCCTAATAAAGGGATTTTTGACATTTGAACCACTAACATTAAAGTTCGAAAAAAAGACTGAAATAACAGTTTTCTTTAAAATTTTATTGGGTAACTTAAACAATTAATAATCCGTGTTTCTACCGCGAACACTAACAACACAAGAACATCGGTTTGGCATACTCAAAATGAGTTCATCCAAATCACGCTGTGGAATGGCCGCCCATGTTCGTTGCAACAACAAAAAAAGGTCTTCTTGCGACTGGATACCCTCCATATTCGGCAGAGCTCTTCGCTTACCTTGGCTGAGCGCCATGGAGGACGGTATCGCTGCACCACACGGAGACAAGACCGATACATTCAAATCTTAACTCGAAGAGCTCCAACAATAACCGCCATGATGTTAGCCGTGAGGCTTCATCACTCTTCAGGGAACTTAATTAGCGACCAAACAGTCAGAAACCGCTTGCATGAAGTGAACCTTCATTCCCGAAGACCGCTACGGGTACCACCTATAGCAATGCACAATCGTAGGATTCGATATCAATGGGCTCTTGAACACAGAAATTGGGCAGAAGAACAATGGCGTTTCGTGTGCTTTTCTGATGAGTCTCGTTTTGGTATGAGACCGGATACAAGACGTATACGACACTGGAGAACCCCTGGACGCCAACAGCGATTAAAATCCTGCCAGGAAGTCCATCCTTATAGTGGTGGAACCATCATAGTATGGGCGGGTATTTGGATCGGCGGAAGAACTGAGTTGATTTGGATCAGAGGCAACCTCAACGCTCAAATTTATGCTGAGACGATTGTATCAGACGTCATCGTTCCTCTACAAGTGCAAATCGGTCCCTTATTTCAGTTAATGCATGATAATGCACGACCGCACACCGCAAGAGTTGTAAGACAGACTCTCGCCGCAGCTAACATCAATGTCCTGCCCTGGCCTGCTCAGTCGCCAGACTTGAACCCGATTGAGCATGCATGGGATATGCTACAGAGAAGAGCTCTGCCGAATATGGAGGGTATCCAGTCGCAAGAAGACCTTTTTTTGTTGTTGCAACGAACATGGGCGGCCATTCCACAGCGTGATTTGGATGAACTCATTTTGAGTATGCCAAACCGATGTTCTTGTGTTGTTAGTGTTCGCGGTAGAAACACGGATTATTAATTGTTTAAGTTACCCAATAAAATTTTAAAGAAAACTGTTATTTCAGTCTTTTTTTCGAACTTTAATGTTAGTGGTTCAAATGTCAAAAATCCCTTTATTAGGAAAATGGCAAATTTCTTTATTAATGCAAAGGTGACTTGGTTTATCGTTACTGTGACAAACGAAAACACTTTATTTGATGAATCCTTAAAGAAAATTTTAATTAATATCAATCAGGAGGAAAGTTATTGCAAAAATATATGTTGATCCCTAGATACTTTTGATGTGTTTATTATACCTGATATCAAGATGACAATGCAAAAATTCACTTGAGCCGGTAACCTCTCATCTGTCAAAGATTCACACTAATATTTTAACACTTTTTTGCTCAAAATTATGCAAATCTAACAAAAAAAGCACATTAACATTCTATTTACTTGAAGAGTAATTGGAAATAGGCCATACAAATAAAGGAATTAAATAAAAATTACAAAGGACTACCTTACCTACTTTAAATACTTTTTATCAGGATAGCATTCCTTTTTGGCTTCTTGTATTTTCTTTTAGGATGGGAATCGTTCCATAGTTCCTTAGATAAAACTTCATGCGTGGGAAGAAGCCGTGGTGTTTTGACTATATTATTATCTTTCTTATAAGCTTCTTTATAGCGTTTCGCTCGTGACGGAGAAGTAGTCGTTACTTCTTTTAGCAATTCAGCAGCATCACTTGCTCCAGAAGGCCTTGGGCTCATTTGCGCTGCGTAACACAGCTCCTCAGTGCTGTGAGTCGACCGTAAATCCTGTGTTTTCAAACGCTTTGTCGTATCCGAAGCTTCTTTAAAATCCAATTTTGGTCTTCCCGGTTTTAAGTTTCAACCTGCCAAGTGGAATTGGCAACACCAATTCAACGGCGCGAAACTGCTGTCAACTGGTGACAGAATATTTGAAAATCGTTGACGTCTACAGAAATTATATAAGGGCTACGCACGAGCGGAGCGGCCTCTTTTTTTCGGACTGACGAACGGCTGAATAACATCTCATAGATTAATATACTGTAACATCTTCCAAGTGTATTTTAGATTAAGTACTGTAAACTTGTAGAATTATTTAAATATAATATAGTTGTGATTTGCTTCTGAATTTTATTGAGATTGGCATTAGCATATCAGAAAAATAATTAGCTTATTAGTCTTTGCTAACACAAGTTCGGAAAACTTATCGAAGTTTTAAGCCAACTATAATTTATCGTGAGAAACCTTTGTCTCGTTCGGTTCGAAGCAGACCATCTCTTCTTGAAATCGGCAATGAAATAAGATATTCTTGTACTCAGCTCTGGATATTTCCATTCCGGGCAACTGGTACGTTGGATTAGGTATCCCTTCAAAAATGCTACTTGGTCGTCGAGTTTTTCATGACCAGACTCCACCATTTTTTTATATAAATCCATCCGTGATATACCCTACCTTAAAATATTACTTTAATTTACTATGTTTCAGTGCTAGTATTTCTGTTTTTTACATAAACGGGGCATTTAAATAAATATGCGCAAAAAAATTGCTATCATTTAAAAGAGTAACAGTATCGGGTATAATAATAGACTAAAATCATTGCAACTAGTGACTACTAGTGAAACCGAACACTTTATGTTTACTCAAAAACAAAAAAATATAGTCAAACATTTTAATAATTCAATGTTAAAACTAATAACCAACTAATAAATATGTCTAAAATACATTGTTTAAAATCATAATTATATTTCTCACCCGTTGCCGAAGCTTTCATGATAAATATTAATGAATTATGACTCAAATTTTACGATAAAAATAGGTAAAAAAAATCCAAAATCGTATGGTCTGTGAGAGGCGTCAGTTTTGACTGACGCGTCTCGATCGTTTTACTTTTGAATCGCAGAAAGAGAAGCATTATCGGACGTCTCGTTCTATCTGCTCTTTATGAGTTATTAACTAGAACAATACAATTAACTTGGAATCTGACATTAAGGAATCTTTAGTATTAGTAAATGACTGGTGGTGAGGCGTGTAAATAGCCTGCACCTTTGTGTAAGTTGTGAGAGAATTTGAATTACGAACCTATGTTAAAAAGTGTAATGGCGGACCTCAAAATAAATTAATTTCCCCTTTGATGAATCCGCGAGAAACCAATACCAAGAGACTTATTAGCAGCAAAACATCGCCCACGTACCTTGGCAATCCAGAGATTCCACTCAGACCCAGGGTGACGGGAAGATACCACGTTCATGCGCGCTTGATGGTCTTGTAGGTATAGGCTGCCGGCCGGCGAGCAAAATCTTGTTGAATCCACCGGTGGAATGGTTAAAACTCCAAAAATCAACACTGCACTATAAGTTCTCAATGAAGCACAGATGCAGGTCCAATTATTTTACGAGTATCATCAAGGTTTCACCAAAAAAGGGAATTTTCAAAAGGCGGAGCGACCGCACATACAGCGTTGCGCACGGTCACACGAAGAGGTCTGCCCGCTAACGCCCTCTATCGGCCGCATGGCGAGAAAACTCAAGAAAGTTTAGATACATGGGCGCTGCGGCAACAAAGATTGGTGCGAGGATTCATCAATTGAGAAACTAAAATATTTAATTTGAGATACTAACATATTATGCGTATTATATGACAAATCCTAAAATATTATTATTTTATTTTTTTATATTGAAAAAGGCATTGACGCTTCACCATGCTCGGGGGCTTTGGAAGGACGCGAGTGCTTTCAAAAGGAAAAGTGAAATAAAATTATAAGTATTTACTGACATAGATTATGATCAGAAAAAGTTTAAGCTCTACGACAAAATGCGAAAAACAAACGTTACCGTAACCTAAACCTTAAGACTATGAGTATCGTATACGAGTTAACGTTTATTGCGTTGGAATAGGATATAATTTAACGATGGCACGTTTAAAGTTACCGAACTTCGTCTTTACCATTGCAACACGAGATACATTATCCGTGCCTTTATAAACCTCAGTTATAATTCCTAATGGCCAACTTAGAGGAGCTGAATTATCCTGTCCCACAAGTACGACAGTTCCAACTTCTACGGGTTTGTCCGGAGTTGCCCATTTTTGCCTGACTTGCAGCGTATGCAGATACTCTAGGTGCCATTTCTTCCAGAAGGATTGGACCATGCTATCTAACAACTGTTTGCGCTGTGACAAATTAATGCGCTGACCAGACAAATCGGCTGACCAGCGGTGCGGAGAAGAGTGTATCCAAGATAAGGCTTTCGTGGAATCCGAAAAGGCGTAAATTCCTGCAATAGGAACACGTAAAGCGTAAGTATCGCGAACAGTTTTTACCAATTTTGACATGAGCACGGCGGTACATAGCTCCAGACGTGCAAGTGTCGTGACTTTGGTAGGTGAAACCTTTGATTTCGCACAAAGTAAGCGGACTATGACACCGGACGGACCACTAGAGTGTACATAAATCACACACCCGTACCCACCCATACTAGCATCAGCATACGCGACTATCCGAACGGAACAATCATCGGTGACACCCACATGGCGTGGTATGCGTAATGTATCCAGCAATGGAAACTCTTGCATGAGAACGGAGAAACGTTTACAAATGTCGTCAGGAGCGGGATCATCCCAACCAATATTGCAACTTGGCATAAAAGATTACGGGGGCGACCAAACCGAGAACATCAAATAAGCGTGCGACTATCGAGAGTATATTTCTCTTAGTACATTTCTCAGCTACTTGGGCGGAAGTGAAGAAGAAATTATCCTGAGAAGGTTCCCACGAAAGGCCTAGAACCTTAGACACATCACTCCGAGCGTGAAAATCGAGGGACTTACGATGCGAGTCGGGAAAACTGTTTAAAAGAACGGGTGAATTGCTACACCATTTAACAAGGTCAAAATCGCCCGATTTAAACATCTTTACAAGATCATGCGATAGCTGCATGGCGGTGTCTTCATTATTCACAGAATGCACCAGATCGTCCATATAGAGACTGGTCTCTGCTACTTTAGCAGCTTCGGGAAGACGCGGACTGTCAGAGGCCAGCTGTCGCACAGTGCGCATAGCTAGGTAAGGACTCGACTTAAGTCCGAAAGGTAAGCGATTAAAAGCGAAGGTTCGCACAGGTTCGTTCTCATTGAATCGAAACAAAATGCGTAGGTATTTACGCTGGTCAACGGGTACACCAACACGTAAATACATTTGTTTAATATCCGCATTTAGAGCGATGAGAAATAATCTAAAATTTATTAAAAGAATAAACAAATCTGTTTGTAAATTTGGACCAATATGGAGTACATCATTTAAAGATAACCCTGTATGAGTTCTCGCACTAGCATCCAATACAATGCGCGGCATCGGTTTGTCTGGCCGAACAACAGCGTGATGAGGGATATAGTACCCGTCATCGGAAATGGCAGATTCGTCGACTTGACTTAAGTAACCATTGTCGATGTACTCTTTGATCACTGCATTATAATTTTTCCGCAACATCGGCGATTGGCGGAGTTTCCTTTCAAGCGCTATAAGCCGACGGTACGCGGCGGTGCGGGAGTTACCCAGCTCGGCGGGATCCTTACTAAAAGGTAACGCGACGGTATAACGTCCCACATCGTCCCGTGAAACGGTCGAGGAAAAAATATTTTCACATTCGGTTTCCTCAGGAGAGAAAAAACGTTTATTATCAATTTCTTCCAATTCCCAAAACTTTTGTAATAAATCATTGAGAGCCAATGCCGTGAAAGAAGAGTCAGGTAAATTTAAATTATCACTATTATGCGGAAAATCACCCATAAAGATATACCCGAATGTGGTCAATAATGCAGGTGGGGCGCGTGAACCAAGATCGACTTTATTCCCCAAGTAAATGTACGGAAACAGTTGAGCGCCCAACACTAGGTCAATATCCCCTGGAATATTCTAGCTTAAATCTGCGAGCGGAAGCGTGTGGAAGTCTACATGGCTATCCCACTTAACATGGTGCGATGGTAGCTGGTCCGTAATGCACTCAACTACTAACGCGTGAATAGTATATTTTTGATCCGGATATACGCGAGACTCGATATCTAAATGTACGTAACCTATTATCGGTCGCGATACAGAACCAACTCCTTTAACAAAGGAATTACTCAAAGGAATTATCAGTAAATTAAGTTTTCTACAACAGGCTGTAGTTATTAAATTATTCTGCGAGCCATTATCAATTAAGCACCTCACTATTGTTTTGTGACCCGCACTGTCACTTTTAGCTCGCGCATAAACCTGAGCTGTCGATAACAGCACTATCTCCTTAGCCTTCGCTGCATCAGCTGCAAATAACACGGCCGAGTTGTGAGCCGAAGACGCTGGCGTCACATCACACGAATCAGACGTAATCACCCGTGCGGAAATATCGACCTTATCGCAATGAACATAAGAGCGCGGCACCGCGGCGGAAACCGGGGCAGACAAGGACGTACCGGGGGTCGGTAGGAGCGCGGTGGAATGTAGTCGTTGCGGCGCGGGAGGCGACGCGACGACTACATTGCAATCCGTCGCTTTAACATCAGCTGTTTGCGGTTTATTTTTTTTATCAAAATGTAATAGTAGTAGTAGTAGACTGATGTTGACTTGCAGTTACTCAATCCGTGCAATGTGCTCAGACAATTCGCGCACCCACGTTTAGATTTAATGAACTCGAACCTTGTTCTAGGAGTCAATGCGGATTTAAACTTAGCACAGTTATACAAATGAACATGAGCGTTATCATTACAGTACGCGCAGCATGGAACCGCGATCGCGGGTGAACCAGCTGACTCGCTCACAACAAACGCTTTTGTATGTGTGCGTGACTCGCGAGGCGCGGAAGCGTGGTGGGTACTAAAGTTTCTCGCGTTCGAATGAGACAAATTCGAGCGTGCCAATATCCTTGCCTGATCTTGAACAAAACTTATCAATAATTTCGTTGTGGGAATTTCAACATCTCGGATGGAAAGTTCAAACGATTGCGTAGTCTGTGAATCGATTTTTCTCATTGCGTAATGCAAAAGAATAAAATCAGCAAGATCCGAAATCCCAAGTTGTTTCAAGGCAGAAATAGATGCACTAAATGTTTCTATGAAAGAATCGAGACTATTAGCGTTATATGAACAATTTTTTAAATCCAATATGTTATTTAAATAATGCGTACCCAGTGATCGCTTATCTTGATGTTTTTTAACTAAACTATCCCATAAAAACTTGTAAGTATCACCCGTAGGCACAATTCCAGCGGTAACGTTCAATGCGTTGTGCGTAAGCCTACCTACCAAGTATTGCACACGCTGCGAGTCAGTCAGCTGATCATTATCATGAATATTTGACTTGAATGACTCATAGAAAACAGGCCAATTCTCAGTTTTCCCGTCGAAAGACGGCAGCGCAATAGGAGGCAACTTTATTTTAAGCGGTTCAAAAAGAGTCTTTGAGTTACTACTGGGTGTTGATGGCGATTGATTACTGTTTATTTTATTCCTAACACGTTTAATATGAATATACAAATCTTCAAAGGATTCTAAACAAGCATAGTCGGCACTCGAACCAGGTTTTAAACCCATGTTTATTTGTTTTATTTCATCGACAAAGGATTCAAATTTATCTCGAATGTCATCAATTGTCTCTGACTCAGTCATAAAACTCTCATTTTTCCTCGAATCGAACGACGATATATTTTTTGATAAATCATACAATCGATTAATGCGTTTAAATAACAAACCTTTCTTTTCATGAAGAATCGTCAGTAAATCTTCAGGCTTCAGTTGTCTATCCGTCATTTTGTTAAATTACAAACGAAGACAATAACAGAAAAAATACAAAGCCGAAATGAGTTGGTAACCTACTTATTTCCTTATTATCAAAGCGAATTTTAAAATACGGATACCTACATAGAATGAACTTTACCAATACATACGTAATGTCGTTCTATGTAAGCGAATAAATAATTGAACAGATTTACCAACAAACCACGTAAATTCTATTGTCAATTACGATGCGTTTTATAGGCAATAATTTACCAAAAGTTTACGTAAATCAATAAGTACCTATTGTGCGTTATTGAACCTATATGATTTTTACCAAATAATTACGCAAAAATCTAGGTAACTGGTTATTTATGCGGCTCCGAAGGACCAAAAAATATGGTGAGGCGTGTAAATAGCCTGCACCTTTGTGTAGGTTGTGACAGAATTTGAATTACGAACCTATGTTAAAAAGTGTAATGGCGGACCTCAAAATAAATTAATTTCCCCTTTGATGAATTCGCGAGAAACCAATACCAAGAGACTTATTAGCAGCAAAACATGCCCACGTACCTTGGCAATCCAGAGATTCCACTCAGACCCAGGGTGACGGGAAGATACCACGTTCATGCGCGCTTGATGGTCTTGTAGGTATTAGGGCTTGCATTCGAATATTCGAATATTCGAATTATTCGAATAATCAACTGTTTCAAATATTCGAATAGATAATTTATGAATTTCGAATATTCGACTAAAAACAAAACAGCAATCAGACGTGCACAGCTATACAAGAAACTACAATAAGCTTCAAGGATGAACTACAACAAAAGATCGATGAAACCGTTTTAGCAACTAATGCAATTGGCGCTATTTGATAGAGTAGGTCCTAGACAAATAAATTTGAGCCAAGCATACGACTTTCTGCTGTGCATACCACCTACAAGTGTAGAGTGTGAAAGGGTGTTTTCTTCCAGCAAATACATTTGCAACCATCTAAGATGTGCCTTAAACGATGAATCCATGGATGCTCTAAGTTTCCTTAGGTCCTACTTCCAGGGAAAATGTTGAAGAACACGCCAAAAGTATATGATACGGATAGGATTAAAAAGGTACTGTAATTTTTTACACTACATGTACAAAAAATTACAGTGCCTTTACTTACGTGCTACTTAGGTCTGATCTGATCTGATCTCGTGATTTATTATTTTTGTTATAAGACTAAGATTTAATGTTAAATTACCAAATTCACACATTGTTAATGACAATTTCTAATTTAACATTAAGAAAGAAACCGATTTTGCATCGAAGCTTTAATTGCGTTACTTGTTATTTTTTGTTTGATTTTATTATATTACTAGCTTCCGCCCGCGGCTTCGCCCGCAGAAGGCAGCCTATGTGTTAATCCAGGGTATTACCTATCTACATACCTACCAAATTTCAACCAAATCGGCCCAGCCGTTTTTGCGTGAAAGAATAACAAACATACATCCATACATTCTCACAAACTTTCACATTTATAATATTAGTAGGATGGATTACAATACTCATACTTAACTGATTTTATAAGACTGCATTTTGTTTATGTCCAGAAGATTAGTTTATTTTGAGAAAATTTGTTTATTTTAAAACATTTTAAGCATTTGTTTCAAATTTTTGCTTTGTGGTGTTTTGATATCATCAGTACAATATTAAGTTGACCATTATTTATTCTTCCAAAAATATACGTTGATTTTGTTATTGATTGTGTTAGCTATTTTAATTGAAGAAAGTAGTTGATTATTTGCATTTCAACACGAAGGATTAGAATAGCTAACACCTATTTTAATGCTGTGTTCTTTTAAAAGAAAAAAAAAATGTTATTTTAATTGTTTTTTTAACACTGTTTGAATTGAATAAAGACTATTTAGAAATTAAATTACAAGATTTCTATAAAACTTATTTTTTTATTTAATATTCGAATAATTTTCGAATTATTCGAAAATAGCCCAAAAAAATATCGAATATTCGAATTGCAAAATTGTCGAATATTTGCAAGCCCTAAGGTATAGGCTGCCGGCCGGCGAGCAAAATCTTGTTGAATCCACCGGTGGAATGGTTAAAACTCCAAAAATCAACACTGCACTATAAGTTCTCAATGAAGCACAGATGCAGGTCCAATTATTTTACGAGTATCATCAAGGTTTCACCAAAAAAGGAATTTTCAAAAGGCGGAGCGACCGCACATACAGCGTTGCGCACGGTCACACGAAGAGGTCTGCCCGCTAACGCCCTCTATCGGCCGCATGGCGAGAAAACTCAAGAAAGTTTAGATACATGGGCGCTGCGGCAACAAAGATTGGTGCGAGGATTCATCAATTGAGAAACTAAAATATTTAATTTGAGATACTAACATATTATGCGTATTATATGACAAATCCTAAAATATTATTATTTTATTTTTTTATATTGAAAAAGGCATTGACGCTTCACCAACTGGCTTAATTCAAATAAATTAATGATTAACATTGACAAGACCAAAATAATGAATTTTAAAATAAGATCCAGACGTATAGGTAGTTTGAATATCAAGTATCAAGATAAAGACATTGAAGAAACAGAAACAGAAGACGGACCAGGACTTCTCCCTTTTAAGCTAGGCTCTGCGAAGATTATAACCCAGCATCATTCCTTTTTACAACCTATTGACATAGATGAAATTAAATCTAAAGTAGCATTAGTTAGAACTCAGCTAAATTATATTCAGCCCCAGTTAAATAATAAAACCCATTCCTTGTATGAACCACACATTGCACATCTCAAAAGCAAGTTAGATAAGATTTCAGATCAACTGCAGACATTTGATTCCAATCGCGTTCGGAGAGGCCTTATAGACGGTCTTGGCTCAGTCATTAAAAGCATTTCAGGCAATTTAGACTGTACAGACGCTTTACGTTATAACAATGCCATATAAGTTCTTCAGGATAACGAACAGGAAATAACTTCGCAATTTAATCAGCATATACATAAGTCTAAGCAAGGATTGGATGTTACAGCATTCAACAGTCTTAAAAAGTATAGCTGAAAACCAGAAAAATATATCTCAAATAGTTAATATAATGATCAATACTACCAAAATTACTAATATAGATCTTCTTAATTATGCCCATCTGGCACAGTTACTTTTAATTTTGGGGGATAACATCGAAGATTTATCTGAAGAGTTGATCAGAATAGAGAATCTTTTAGCTTTTATTCACGCAAAGAGTACGCATCATTCGATGCTTAGCCTAAATGCGTTAAGAAACATGATAGACAGGATACGTAGTTTATATAATAAGGAAGACATATTAGATATAAGCATAAGGGAATATTTCGATATAATTAAATTGGGTTCATATTATAGCAGTAATAACCTAGTTATAGTATTCCAAGTACCGATTGCCTTGCCTAGCACCTATGACCTATACAAACTTTCCATTATACCTAACAAAAATCATGAAATCCTAATACCATCCTCTCCCTATATTGCAATACATGAGGACGAATTCATGTACATGGAGACAGAATGTCCGAAGGCAAACACTTGGTATCTCTGTGAGATGAAAGCCAGCTTCAAACCCCGAGATCAAGTGGACTGCATTCAACTGCTGATTACAACGCAGAAGATCGACTCTACATGCAACCTGACACCAGTTACACTCACCAGAGGGGCATTGGAGCAACTAGACGACAAACATTATACGGTAACGTTCCCGAAAGCTACTAAGGTCCAGACGTCCTGTGGAAGAAATGAATACAAGAATCTACAAGGGAGCTACTTAGTTGTCTTACCTCACAACTGTTTCCTGCGAACTCACGAGTTCACCATCATCAACAATAATGACCAGGCAAGAGGACAAGTTATCAAGATAACAGATTTACCTCCGCAAGATCCCAATCTTATACATCATCGCAACCAATCCTAACTCTAAATTCAATAAACCTGGAGAATCTACACGCAAGCAACGCTAAGATAACGCTACAGCCGCCAATCGACATAAAGAAGCCCCAAGATACAACCTTATATCATACTACGATACCGTTATACACCATCCTATTAAGTGCAACTGCACTAAGTAGTTACGTCATCCTCCGAAGACTCCTAGCAAAACGGCGATCTAACGAATCATCAGAAACTGAAACGAAGCAAACCTCATGTCAAGACGTCAATGACGAAACTGCAAACACGCATCAACCTGACACGCCAGACCACTGTTCAACATTATTTTCGACGAAAGTACTCAAATAATTGCTGAACTGCGGTGGGAAGTGTTATACCACGGTACCACAGAGGAATCGCCGACGATGCGTTAACCTCATTTGCACCTAACAACACATTGCATCAGCCACGGACACGAGGACGGGCCACGAGATGCTGACTTCACGCAACGTGACAACCATCATGCCACCATCTCCAAGGCATCGAAAACGGGCACTTCGGTTGCAACCTCGAACGTAGTCATAATCTTAAAAATAATTATTTAATGTAATTTTCCTTCAATTAAATTCATCTTAAGTTAAATTGGTTTTTTTGAATACTCCGCCTGTAGCCTCCGTAATTCGCTAGATCTCATTTGTTTATACCTGCATAACAGAAAACAAATAGTAGAAATAACACAAATATGTCAGAAAACACAAACCGAGATTAAACATAAGTCGAACTCGAAGACTATAAAATTTGGAGTTCCATCTCCCTAAACATATTAATCAACCAATGGTACTGTTTGCAGATGACAGTACAGTCATAATAAAGGGTGACAAAGAAAATGATTATAAGCATGTAGTAAACCAAACATTAAATATGATTATACAAAGGTTAACCGAAAATAATCTAAAAATAAATATGGATAAAACTAAAATTATACACTTTCACCAGAGAACTCAACCAATAGATATAAACGTTACTTACCAAGGCAAAATAGTACATCCTGTCACAGATGCAAAGTTCCTGGGAATTACAATTGACAATAAACTGTCATGGAAAAGACATTTAGAAAATGTATGTAAAAGAATTAATCAATCCTCATTTGCTCTGTACAAACTCTCAAAAATTGTTAATAAAGAAGCCGTATTAGCAGCTTATCACGGACTAAGTAGTAGCAGCTATCCTACGATATGGTATTATATCTTGGGGCAATTCAGTAGATAAGGAATAAGTATTCAAAGCTCAAAAGAAATGCATTCGATCAATGTATAATGTAGACAATACTACCAGCTGTCAACCGTATTTTAAAAGCTTAAAAATTCTGACACTGCCTTCATTATACATAATTATATGAGCTTAATGTTTTTGTGAAATTAAATCCTAATTATTTTAAGACTGCTTTTAAAAGCTACAATAGACAATTACGTGACAAAAAAAGATTAGAAATTGATATACCTTATGGGAAAACAGCACTAATCAATAAAAGTATTGTTTGTATAGCATCATTGATTTATAATAAGCTTCCTGATGATGTCAAAACGTTACCTGTTCACTAATTTAAGTCGAAGTTGCACAAACTACTGGTAAATAAATGTTATTATAATGTCAAGGAGTATTTACAGGATAAAGATATAGATAGTTACCTATAGTAAGAGAACCTTATGGACATACTTTATTCAAATTAAAATAAAACAAAATAATATGACATGCAGTAATAATTTTGTTTATGAATTTTTCTAATTTATTTTAATTTTGATCATATTTATGTATTTAATTTTATAAACTACGACATGCACTATTATTCTTCTGACATCTTGTATTTTAATCCTATCAACATTTGTGGTACTTATTCTGAATGTATTATTATTAGCTTTTTTTTTTTCAAGCATGATGAGTTTGTAACGATATAAAAGAACTAATGTAATTTCATTTGAAAAACTAGACTGCTTATCGAATATAAATATTTGCACATCTAACTAGGTAATGATACAGTGCACTTTATATCTAATTGTAACATCTTTCTATACCTACCTGTATTATGCAAATAAATAATTTGATTGATTGATTGAAAATTTCTAGGGTTATACGTGGATGACAAAATAAATTGGAAAAAACAAGTCGACTATGTCACTAAAAAATTAAGCAAGTTCTCATACGCCCTTCACAGACTAAGGAAAATTCCAAATCTACCAACACTAATAACGGCATACCATGGTTACGTCAGCTCCAACCTTAGATACGGCTTGATATTTTGGGGCAATAGTGTTGATAAGGAACGTGCGTTCATTGCACAGAAACGGTGTGTGAGGGCAATTTTCAACCTACAGAAAACCGAATCATGTGAACCATATTTAAAAAAAATGAACGTGTTAACATTACTGTGTCTGTATATTTTTGAGGTAGCAGTTTTTGTAAAAAATAATATTGATCTATTTAAATATCGAACACGTATACGGCATCAGGACAAGCTAGACATAGTGCCTAGTAAGACTCATTTCTTGCGCAAAAGTATTTTCTGTTCGGCTCCGCGTATATTCAATAATATTCCTAGGCCTATAAGAGCAATTGCTGAAATAAAATTATTTAAAAAGAAACTCCATGAACTATTAGTGAACAAATGATATTACTCTATGAAAGACTTCTTTGCCGACAAATTGTAGGGTTTTTACAAATTTTATATTTTTATGAAATGGTAACACAGTTCAACGGTCAATTTTGTAGGGGAAGGGGTAGTTTATAAACGAGCGCACTTGGCCGGGAGGACGCATTATTCGGTGTGAAATAACAGTGAGAACAGTGTCTGTGAAGGAGTGAAGGGAAAAATAAAGCATCAGTATTGTACTTAGTGAGTTTTATTATACTTCAGAAGTGGAAACCAAAAGGTAATTTGAATTTCTTTACGTTTATGTTAACATGTGGTAGCCTTAAGCTCGCTGTCCTATTTGGTCGGGGCACTCCCCGATAATAAGACGATGAAAACTGGGTCTCTAACATGTCCTATAGCCTTCTGGTGTGATTTTATTTGGTCAGGCTACTCCCTGATAATACGATTGCAACATAAGGTTATAATTTTTGTCAATTATGAAAAAAAACATGTGGTGACCTGATGTTGTTTGTCATATTTGGTCGGGGTACTCCCCGATAGTATGGCAGAGCATATTGGATTTCTAACATGTATAATATAGCCTTGTGATGCGATTTTATTTGGTCTGGGTACCCCCTGATAATACGATTGCAACATAAGGTTATGATTTTTGTCAATTATGAAAAAAAAACATGTGGTGACCTGATGTTGCTTGTCACATTTGGTCGGGGTACTCCCCGATAATATGGCAGAGCATATTGGATTTCTAACATGTATAATATAGCCTTATGATACGATTTTATTTGGTCAGGGTACCCCCTGATAATACGATTGTAAAATAAGGTTATTTATTAGTGTGAAACATATTTATTAGTTTGAATCTTTTGTGTTTGCAAGTTTATTTGTTACCACCTGGTCAGAGTACTCCTTGATAGTGATAGCATACATTGAGGCAACCTGAGGTCGCGGTTTTATTTGATACAGGCAAGCCCTAGTAATACGAAGGCGAGATGAGTTGTTGATTGCGAGTGGGTTCTGAGTTTTTTTTTTTTTGTGTTTAATTTAAGCAGGGTTTGTTACTGTCAGTTGGGACACTCCCCAGCAGTGATAACATGCCTCTACTATAACCCTATAGCTGTAGCTGTAGCTGTGTGCCCTGTTCTATAGCTGTAGTTATATTTAATACAACTATTAATTGAAACCCTTCAATTAATAGTTGTTGAACGTTAAAAAAAAAAAAGAAAAAAAAAAAAAAAGAAAAGCTGTTTAATTATCGCTATGGCCAAGGTTTACTTTTGCAATTAGTTTTATTGAACATTTATGTCCTCAAATATGATCCATTCCAGTTTCACAATGGAAAAGGATAACGGCGCCGCCCAGTCGTTCGATTCTTGTGGTCGCAGAGAAAGCCGACGGCGCCTACTGACTCCAGTACGGTGCTCATCGCGTCATCGACGTGATCTCTCCCGCGAACGCTGCGGTGGCAGTCGAAGTCGCAGCAAGTCAAGGAGGCAAAGTTTTCGCGAAAAAGAGCTGGAGTATGAGCAAGAACGAGAGCGGCTACGTGTATTTCAACAGGAGCTACGCCAGGAACGTGAGAAGATAACGGAGGTGCATGGGAATCGATCCGGCAGAAGCTGCTCGAGTACGATCCGTCGTCACCGCAAGAGCCGGCAGCACAGCTGCAGTCCAAACCGGTCCCGTCAATCGGAGCATGAAGCTACCAGAGCCAAGCGAAGAAGAGGTTCACGTGAGCAGAGCAACGATAATCTACGCGGCGACGGCGCACCACGAGATAAAAGGTCACGTACTCCTTCTTTTACCGTTAAAGATGTCATAGATTTGGTGCATTCTATTAAACATGGTTTTACACATCAGCCGTCTACAAGTACACCCGTTTCGAAAAATATTGATCACAAAAATATTCTCCCTAGTTTTGACCCTTCTGCGAAAAACCAGCGTATTGACATTTGGCTGCGTAAAGTAAATGAATGCGCTACTGTATACGGCTGGGATGATGTAACAACAACACATTTTGCAATGCAAAAACTTCAGGGTTTGGCCAAAGTTTGGTATGAGGGTCTGCACACAATTTTGCATACTTGGAAAGAATGGCAGGATAAATTAATAAGTGCTTTTCCTTGCGAGCAAAACTATGGCCAAATCCTGGAAGATATGCTTAAGAGAAAAACTAAGTTCGGTGAACCAATTGAAGTATACTACTATGAAAAACTTGCGTTGTTAACTCAATGTGAAATTACGGGTAAACGCGCAGTAGATTGTATAATCCACGGTATATCCGACAGGACTATGAAATCTAGTGCGTTGGCGCTTTGTTGTTCTCAACCTGAACAGCTTCTCCAATTCCTGATGAGCAATAAGGAAGGTCAAAGCTTAGATCGTAGTTCTGGGAAGAATAACCATTCCAACTTTAAATCGAATCAAAATAAATCTAATCAGTCTCAGGGTCCCATGTTCTGCTTTAATTGTAAGGAACGAGGTCATCCTTACTTGCATTGTCCAAAGCCACTTATCAAATGCAATAAATGCCACAAAATCGGTCACAAGGTCGAAAATTGCTTGCAAGATCCTAAATCCGATAATATAATAGGTAAAACTGGAGCACCATCCAAAACAATGTGCATTTCAAGCTCCAGTCCTAACTCAAAATTCATAAAGCTAGTCACAGTAGATGGTAAGACTGTAGAAGCATTTATTGATTTCGGTAGCGAAGTGACGTTGGTTAGGGAGTCGATTATTTTGAGCCTTAATCTGGTACATGATCAGGTCCCGTCGATTTTAAAAGGATTCGGGAATGAGGCGGTCCGATCGTTGGGTAATATATTGCTCGACATAGTGGTAGATGGAGTTGATGCGAGAGTAGCCTGTAGAGTTGTTGAAGATTGGTTGTTAGATAAACCAATATTAATAGGCCAGTCATACACGGAGCAACCACACATTCTTGTGTTCAAAAATTCCCACACCTTGCAATTTCGTAAATTGCACACTGAAATCCCAATGGTTCTTCCCGATGCTTGTAACATGCAACCTGCTGAAATTAGGGTCGCCGCCAATGTCGAGCTTCATGGACCTGCATCCATAAAGGCTCGCGTAGGTTCCGAATTTAGTGGCTGTTTAATACTAAACAACAACATCGTGGGTGTTCCTAACCAAGAGGTTGCTGTTTATGGTGGTGTTTACCAGGTCCAGCGTGGAGATTTAGACATTTTTGTTTATCCATTCTCCATCCCTTGTAGACTACGAAAGGAATTTGTCGTTAGTAGAGGAGAAAAGGTAGAGTTTGTTCAGAGAATAGTAATACAGTCTCCAGGAATTGCAGAGTCTGTAGATATTCAAGATAACTATGAACGTGACATTCAGGAAAGTAACGTACACATAGGTGATTCGATATCAAAGGACGATAGACAACGGCTTATGACCATACTTAAACAATATAAACATTGTTTCGCGACAACTTTGAAAAACTTGGGTTGCACTGATGTTACACAGATGACAATTGAGCTGAACAGTCAACGACCTATTGTCTATCGCCCTTACAGGTTGTCGCATCACGAACGTGAGAAAGTGCAGTCCATGTTAGGTGAAATGTTGGAGGCCGGAATCGTTCGAGAATCGGTATCGGAGTATGCAAGCCCTGTTATACTAGTTCGAAAAAAGGATGGCAGTTTTCGAATGTGTATTGATTACAGAATGTTGAACTCTGTAACAGTAAAGGAAAGATACCCGATGCCGATTATAGACGATGAGATAGCAAGGTTGTCTGGACAGGCATGTTTCATTACGCTTGATTTGGCATCTGGGTATTATCAGGTTCCTATTTCGGAATCGTGCAAACATTTGACTGCGTTCGTCACTCCAGATGGATTGTACGAATTCAACCGTATGCCGTTTGGTTTGGCAAACGCACCAGCAATTTTTCAGAGAATGATTAATAAAGTCTTAGGTTCAGCTCGATTCACTCATGCTACAGCGTATATGGATGACGTGCTTGTTTTTGGTAAAAATGCTACTGAATGTCTTGATAGGCTCGAGCAAATTCTGAAGCTGTTAGAAAATGCAAATCTTACGTTAAATTTGTCCAAATGTAATTTTCTTCACGATAATATTGATTATCTTGGTTATGAGATTAGCTCGTCGGGAATCCGTCCAGGTGAAAAGAAAATTGAGTCTGTTAAGAATTTTCCGCGGCCAGTTAACATCCATGGTGTTAGACAATTCCTTGGATTAGCTAGTTATTTCCGAAAATTTATCAAAAATTTTGCTCAATTGGCTTCGCCAATCATGCAGTTATTAAAAAAGGATTCTGTATGGGTGTGGGGCCAAGAACAAGAGAATGCATTCCAGGTGCTTAAATCGCAATTAATAAACAGACCAGTCTTGGCTATTTATGACCGCGAGGCAGAGACTGAATTACATACAGACACCAGCAAAGATGGCGTTGGAGGCATACTCTTGCAACGGTGTAAGGATACTGGGTTTCTTCGGCCAATTGCTTATTGTAGCAGACGAACGTCACCTGAGGAAAAATATTATCACTCCTACGAATTAGAAACGCTGGCGGTTATTCGTTCATTAGAGAAATTCCGGGTCTATTTATTAGGTAACGAATTCAAAATAGTCACCGACTGTAGTGCTCTTCGTTCCACTTTCATGAAACGCGATCTCATACCTAGGATAGCGCGCTGGTGGCTCTTGTTACAAGAATTTAACTGTTCAATTGAATATAGACCTGGCACTAAAATGTCCCATGTAGATGCGTTATCTCGCAATCCTATTTCGAATAAGTTTATGACTGATTCCGCTAGTCCGTGTGCTCAAGTCATGGTAATTAGTAGCGAAGACTGGTTACATACCCTTCAGCTAGGAGACTCTGAATTGGAACGTATTAAACAGGTTTTAGAAAAGGATTTAGATCCCAAGAACCTTCAATACATAAAAGATAATTATGTTGTTCGAGATAACAAGTTATATAAGTATTTTAACGGTGATAAGGATAATGTTCGCTGGGCAGTCCCAAAGGGAGCGAGGTGGCAAATATGCAGGATGAATCATGACGACATTGGTCATCTTGGATTAGAAAAAACTTTGGAAAGAATTAAAAGTAACTACTGGTTTCCGAAAATGTCACGGTTTATCAAAAAATATGTGTCCGCTTGTATTAACTGTGCTTACGCTAAAAAGTCCGCGAGTAAGAACGAAGGTTTATTACATACAATTGAAAAAGTAGAGTTGCCGTTTCATACCCTGCATGTCGACCACCTGGGTCCCTTCGTCAGATCGAGACGAGGATACTCTTACCTTCTAGTAGTGGTAGATTCGTTTACTAAGTTTGTGTTTATAAAGCCAGTTCGAAACACGAATGCACAAAATGCAATTCGTGCCTTGGATGATATATTCTATACATTTAGAATGCCTGATCGTTTGATCAGTGATCGTGGTAGTTGCTACACATCTAATTTGTTTAAAAGATACTGTTACGATAAAGGTATAAAACACATTTTGAATGCTGTTGCGAGTCCTAAATCAAATGGCCAGGTAGAACGATATAACCGGACTATCCTAAATTCATTGAAAGCGCAAAACCTGAAACATGATGAGAGGGATTGGGACAACCAGTTAGGGAAAGTACAATGGGGGTTGAATAACACTGTTCAAAAGACGACAGGCAGGAGACCCTCTGAAGTCATGTTCGGCACATTCATGAACAGTGAAATCAATCCTAATTTAAATGAGGTAGCAGACGTGACTAGGGAAAATATAGATGTGACCACAATCCGAAATCGAGTAAAAGAAAGAACAGATACTGAACAAGCAAAGCAGAAGCTGCGTTACGATCAGAACAGATGCCCTGCTAAGAAATTCAATCAGGGAGATTTAGTCAAAATTACTAAAGTCTCCTTCAATAACGATGGGAAGAGTAAAAAACTACTCCCATCCTACATAGGCCCATACAGAGTCACTCAGGTTTTAGGCCAAGATAGATACAAGATAGCATCCATTCCCGGTTTCAATAATAGTACAAATAAACGCACTACCACTGTAGCAGCTGATCGAATGCTACCGTGGGTACATGTAGCCGCGTTGCAATTGAATAATTCGGATTCTAGCGAATCCAGCGATGATAGCGAACAAAGTGATGCCTAGTGATCATCAATATAGGATTCTACAGGATGATTATTACAGAATGTTTAATATTATTGTTTCAGACCGAACGTGAGAATTGATTGGTTCACGCCCTCGGTGATTAAGATATCTGACGCGAGAATGAATTGACTCACGTCATCAGTTAGAGCACAATTGGAGACCGAGCGTGAGAATTGATTGATTCACGCCGTCGGCTAGTACACAACTAGAGGCAAGAATTGATTGGTTTGCTTAGGTTTCTGAAATCTCTGATCAGGTGTGAGAATTGATTGGTTCACAACCTGATAGAGTACGGAAGTTTAGTAGCGAGAATTGATTGGTTCGCACTAACATATTAAGCATAAACTTAAGTTCTGAATGATTGATAGTGTCATAATCCGAAAATAGAACAAGTCCTAGGTACTTTGGCGAGAATCGATTGGTTCGCCAAAATTGTTAAAAATAAGTTTCTTTTTTTTGTATAATTGGTAGTACATAATATAGTTGCATAACTTTTATTTTATAGATTTCATAAATGTATCAGCCTAACATATTCAATATCTGTGTAACATGAATCAATTTGTCTGTGATTTCAATAATGATAATTGTTGTAACTAAATAATGGCCAACTTAGAATTTCAGTTTTTCAATTTGTTTTGTTTGACGTTTCAAATATATAAGCATTATATTATCATAATTATGTTGTCTTGTTGCTATAATAATATCTTACTACTGTAAATTTCTAGGATAGACAATGCAAATTCAAAATCAATTGGATGTATGTTATTTTGTAATTCACTATTTTCTTTTGCAATCATGAGTCCTTTCAGCCAAGTGTAGGGTAATTTAGGCGTGTATGAGGGCATACACGTCGTCAGGACGGACGAGTGTAGGGTTTTTACAAATTTTATATTTTTATGAAATGGTAACACAGTTCAACGGTCAATTTTGTAGGGGAAGGGGTAGTTTATAAACGAGCGCACTTGGCCGGGAGGACGCATTATTCGGTGTGAAATAACAGTGAGAACAGTGTCTGTGAAGGAGTGAAGGGAAAAATAAAGCATCAGTATTGTACTTAGTGAGTTTTATTATAAAATCAATATTAAAATATAATCTGCCTGGGTCATGCTGCGTTTTGTATACACAGTACATGGTGAACAACTCTGAACCTAGTTTGGCAAACGCGGATTTTGAATTCAGTACATGAGGTAACAATGACACGTGCTAGAATCGATTCATCATGTGTATAAATTCAACAAGCAGAGAGCTGCCTACCATTTGCACGATCTTATTAATATAAAATTTATATCTATTATTATGCTTTTTCTATTAATATTTGTATGTCACTTACTGTGGCAGGACACAGAGACACATTATCCTGTTTTGTTCCACCCATTTTTACCTGTGTACACAAATATATGTATTTGATTGATTGATTGATTAATACTTTGCGCGTGGGATTTTTTGCCAACGAATTCATGGTTTCTGCCCCTTTGTGAAGCGTGACAAATCGACCTTGATCCGTCAAAAGCAATCTGTAACAAGTAAATAATTATATCAAATAGGAAAAAAAAATATCAATAGTAATATTTGCTTATCATTTGCTCATTTATTTAAAAACTATTGTTTCTAGATTACTTTTTTACAATACTAGCTTTTTCCCGCGACTTAGTACTCATGTAATGAAGCTTATTATTACACACCTTTCCACTTAGGTACGTAGTTATTTAAGCTTGTATAGGTAAGGCTGAAATATTATAATTATTACTAAAATAAAAATATAGCCTGTTACTTCTGGGTGTAATTTACTAATGGTGAAATAATTATTCAAAATCGGTTCAGTAGTTTTTGAGTGTATTCGTTACAAACAAAAAAACAAATGTTTCGTATTTCTAATGTTAGTGCAGACATGTATTAGTTTTTTAGGACAACCTAGTGACAGAGATAGTGGCAAGGTTTTAGAGGATTCATTTTATTCAGTTTGTGATTACATAGGGTGTTTAAGCCGGTTCACGACCACTTAGTAGACTTATTATTAATATTTAGATATTGAGCCTACGTGTGAATATAGCGTATAAAACTGGCAGGTATAATCCAGATGGGCTGCTTCGATGTAGAGAATATTTTTTCAAATTGTACATCTTACTCACAACCAATATTCTTTTCTAAGTCATCTTCGACATCGATGATCAAATCATCGGAACATTGGCTGCATTTGAAAACAGACTTCTTTGTGATTTTCCGTACTGTTTTCTTTTTCTTGATATTTTGATGTACCGCTCTTAGCTTTTTTTTCTTTTACCTCTGCTCTTAATTCTTGTTTGAGTCTCTTTTCTTTCAACTTATTTTCTTTATCTTCATCTTTTTTATTATAAAATTCTCTCCATACACTTGTCGATATTGCACTTGGCAATTTAGGACCATTTCTTATTTTGTCTTTTTGCGCTGGTGGCTCAGGAAATTTTAGGTGCTTTTCGAATGCGTCATCAAAGGAACAAGTTAGATTGATAGCTGTTGCCTGCCCTGTCTGTTGTATTATTTTATTTTCAGGATCTATCTGTTTCAAAGAATGTATGTGTCTGTATTGTGGTACTGTTGGTACATCAAAGATAGACGCCTCAAGATCTTCATATTCTATGATTTCATCCATCTCATTATTATTATCTTTAAACAGTTAACTATTTGGAGATTTATCTTTGCCTGTTAATACATTGACAGTTGACGCCTGAATATCGTCACCTGGTAAAATGACCGCTATATTTTCTTTCTCAGCATTATGTATATCAGCTGATACCGTGATAAAAAAATCATTGGTTTTGGACACAGAGTGGTCGGTTAGTAGGCTATTTTGATCCTTAGATATTTCAACCTCATTTAATGGCATCAGCGATATATTGTTCAGGGAAATATACGACCCAGTTTCAGGAGAACTTTTATTTTCAAAATTGCTCTCAGTGGTATACATATTTGCATCAGTCCTTACCTCAGCAGTTATATAAATAAAATTGCTGGTTAAGAGATGCAGGGGTTTGTGGCATCCCCACCGAATGGGTCTCCACGTTGCCGTCGTGGTGGGGCTTGCGCGTCCCAATGATCTTGCGAGCTTTCCCGGTAGAGCCACTCATGCCGGAAGGTCGCAAGTGAGGGATCAGACCAAGAGAGACACACACGAGGGGCACACCGTTCGGGGACCTGAGCAGTGTTTGGGTCTGCGGATGGTGTGCGTGTCAAGCTTGCTCGCTGCTCTCTGGTACGCGTCTGATCATCAGACGTGACTGTGAGAGCAGCGAGCAGGTAGAGAGGTGAGGTCAGGAGAGCGGGCCCTGAGAAGGGGCGGAGAAAACAGGGACCGCACCCTTAAAAGGAAAAAAGATGGAAAAAGGCCTTTGCAAAATGAGTCCCCAGGTGGGTCCCGACTGCTCAGCGGTCGGGGAATCCCACCCCGCTTCGGCGGGCTGCCCTCCGTACTCTGGGGTGGGCAACAAACGCCTTCCGCTTGCCAGTGGCAACAAGAGCCGAGGAGGCTCCGAATCGACGTCATCCGGATCCGCTTCTTACAAGGAGCTGATGGCGTTCGATTGTGTTGAGGAGGGTTCGCCTGAGCGCCGGGGAGGTGCAGAATCGGATTCTGGTTCTGCACCTGACCTAGTAACGGTCAGCTGGGCGGGCTCTGGAGACGGAAGAGGGGGGGCTGCTGCGGAGAACGTCAAGTTCTTCCGCAAGCGTTTTGGTCTTCAATATAGTCTTTAATCTATTTGAATTTATTAATACTTAGGTCTTGGAAGGGAGTTTATTATAAAAACGTATACATTGACATCTAAAAGAACCACCTATTTTTCTTGAGCCTGGTTTTAGGAATGACTAAATTATGTTTGTTCCTAGTATTGACGTCATGAATATCACTGTATCTTTTAAATAGATTAATATTTTTTATGTGCATACAAAAGATTCTCATAAATATACTGAGGAGGCACTGTCATTATATTAATCTCTTTAAATTCTTCTCTCAGGGACTGTCGAGGATTTAATTTGTAAATTGCACGGATAGCTCTTTTTTGTAACACAAATACTGTCTGAATATCAGCGGCATTTCCCCACAACAAAATGCCGTATGACATCACACTATGAAAATAACCAAAGTATACTAAACGTGCAAAACGTGTAAAATTCCTTTTAAAGATGTAAAATTTTTGACCTATTGGGTCTACTCTCTGCTTGTATAATAAAAAGTAAAATCATCTTACAACAATTGGAGAAAATACGCCAAGAGTTCTGGCAAAGGTGGAGAATGGAATTTATAGCTGAACTGCAGCAAAGAAATAAATGGAAGACTGGAACACTTGAACTGAAGATAGGAGACATGGTGATCATCAAAGATGCCAATTTACCCCCGCAACGTTGGCGATTCGGACGCATTACTCAACTTCATATGGGAGCTGACAACGTATGCCGCGTCGTAGATATCTACACTCACCGAGGCACCATACGCAGGGGCAGTCACTACATAGTCCGGCTGCCCACTGAAGAAGTTGAAAGTTGATCTTTCAAGGCCGGGAGCATGTTCACGGTGTGAACCCCGCGCGCTAGCGCTATCTCGCGGGACGACGAGGAAGGCAGACCGTCGTGAACATCGCGCGGTGTCGACTCGCGCGCCTGCGAGCGGACCAAACCAGACCAAACTTCAGAGCTGTCATAGCCACGGGACCGTGCGCACGTCACGTTAAGAAACCTTGATGCGCGCGGCTAATCCACCATATTGGTTTTATAATAAAATTTAAGGTACCGAAAAATGTGGCTTATTATTATTGGTGGCTCTCACCCCAACACGTGCTGTCTCTAAATCTTAAGCCACGAATTTTTCTAACGGCAAATGCTGCAGAGCTAAGTTTTTTGGACAATTTGTCTATATGGGGGCCCCACTGTAGCTTCGCATCCAAAGTTATGCCTAAGAACAGTGTGCTATGTTCGGGTTTTAACTCTTCCCCCTTTATTAACACACTAGTGTTCACCTGTCTAACATGAGGTAGCGTGAACTTTATACATTTCATTTTTTTCTCATTAGGTAGAAGAATATTAATATTGAACCTACTTAAACTAAAGTCGTAAGGGCACTATTTACAGCGTCTATATATTATGCTACTGACGTTTAAGTTCGAATAAAAGTGACGTGTCGTCTGCAAGTAACAATATATCATGATTATCCTTTACGAGGTACGGCAAGTCATTAATATAATTGAGAAACAAAAAGGGACCTAAAATCGAGCCCAGTGGGACCCCCATCCTCACTACAGATCCAGGAACACTAAACTACTACACTACACCAAAGACATTCTTTTTTAATACTCCCATTGGCAGCAATATTAGTATGTATCTGCTGTCAGCAGAATGTACTAATTTTACCAACAACATTGTCTGTTTACAATAAAACCAGGGTTTTTCAATAATACTTATATTCCTTTCAGATAAACAAAAACATAGGCTACTGGATGAAGACATAAGGACGAGCTGCACGGAATCAAGCTAATTATTACATAATTAATTAGATAATTTAAAAGGAAGACATAAGAATTAGAAATAGAAAATAAACACATCAAAAGTATCTAGGGATCAACATATATTTTTGCAATAACTTTTCTCCTGATTGATATTAATTAAAATTTTCTTTAAGGATTCATCAAATAAAGTGTTTTCGTTTGTCACAGTAACGATAAACCAAGTCACCTTTGCATTAATAAAGAAATTTGCCATTTTCCTAATAAAGGGATTTTTGACATTTGAACCACTAACATTAAAGTTCGAAAAAAAGACTGAAATAACAGTTTTCTTTAAAATTTTATTGGGTAACTTAAACAATTAATAATCCGTGTTTCTACCGCGAACACTAACAACACAAGAACATCGGTTTGGCATACTCAAAATGAGTTCATCCAAATCACGCTGTGGAATGGCCGCCCATGTTCGTTGCAACAACAAAAAAAGGTCTTCTTGCGACTGGATACCCTCCATATTCGGCAGAGCTCTTCGCTTACCTTGGCTGAGCGCCATGGAGGACGGTATCGCTGCACCACACGGAGACAAGACCGATACATTCAAATCTTAACTCGAAGAGCTCCAACAATAACCGCCATGATGTTAGCCGTGAGGCTTCATCACTCTTCAGGGAACTTAATTAGCGACCAAACAGTCAGAAACCGCTTGCATGAAGTGAACCTTCATTCCCGAAGACCGCTACGGGTACCACCTATAGCAATGCACAATCGTAGGATTCGATATCAATGGGCTCTTGAACACAGAAATTGGGCAGAAGAACAATGGCGTTTCGTGTGCTTTTCTGATGAGTCTCGTTTTGGTATGAGACCGGATACAAGACGTATACGACACTGGAGAACCCCTGGACGCCAACAGCGATTAAAATCCTGCCAGGAAGTCCATCCTTATAGTGGTGGAACCATCATAGTATGGGCGGGTATTTGGATCGGCGGAAGAACTGAGTTGATTTGGATCAGAGGCAACCTCAACGCTCAAATTTATGCTGAGACGATTGTATCAGACGTCATCGTTCCTCTACAAGTGCAAATCGGTCCCTTATTTCAGTTAATGCATGATAATGCACGACCGCACACCGCAAGAGTTGTAAGACAGACTCTCGCCGCAGCTAACATCAATGTCCTGCCCTGGCCTGCTCAGTCGCCAGACTTGAACCCGATTGAGCATGCATGGGATATGCTACAGAGAAGAGCTCTGCCGAATATGGAGGGTATCCAGTCGCAAGAAGACCTTTTTTTGTTGTTGCAACGAACATGGGCGGCCATTCCACAGCGTGATTTGGATGAACTCATTTTGAGTATGCCAAACCGATGTTCTTGTGTTGTTAGTGTTCGCGGTAGAAACACGGATTATTAATTGTTTAAGTTACCCAATAAAATTTTAAAGAAAACTGTTATTTCAGTCTTTTTTTCGAACTTTAATGTTAGTGGTTCAAATGTCAAAAATCCCTTTATTAGGAAAATGGCAAATTTCTTTATTAATGCAAAGGTGACTTGGTTTATCGTTACTGTGACAAACGAAAACACTTTATTTGATGAATCCTTAAAGAAAATTTTAATTAATATCAATCAGGAGGAAAGTTATTGCAAAAATATATGTTGATCCCTAGATACTTTTGATGTGTTTATTATTATGAAATTAACGAATAGGAAGTTAAAATTACACTTAGAGCAAAATATATAAGTATTAAAATAAAATTTTCTTTTTCATTCTAGAATGCCCACTAACACTTAATTCAAAGTTATTCACTGAAATCAAATCTGAAACAAATAAAATATAACATTAAATAATTTATGTATCAGATTATAGATAATTCTAACAATGTGATGTACCATGAGAATGGAATAAAGTGATTTAAAGAATGTGCACTACAATAATATTTTAAAAGGTACCTTTCGATAGTATTTCGTGTTCTTATATGGACTTCATTGTACATTTGCTGACTGCGTGAAGTTGGGTTTAATCAAGGAGTTAGTAAATAAGGTTTGCATGGATAAGCACTGTCTCCAATCAACTAGTGATTTCCATATAAACCACTTCCACATTCTGCTGAAAAATCAATAAAAAATGTTTGTAAAAGCACTTCCAAGTGTAGACGTTTTAAAAAATATTGTTTTATTGGTCAAAATAGGTTGTATGAAGCAACTGTATGACTGTTTGATAGGTACCTCTCAGTGTTGAATTGTTTAAGATTGTTGCATCATGAGTTGATTCTGGCTAACGGGCACCAACATTCATAAATCTTAAAAGTGTATCGCACACAGCTTGCACATATATAGAGAAATATCCTTCCCTATTTCTAAATTCATCTCCAATATTAGAATCTATAAAATATGCCAGTGTCAATGCACTCCCAAATGTAGGTCGAAAATAATATTTTCTTCTTTGGGAGTTTTAGGAGCATGCTGTTTTTCAGTAAGGAAAAATTGCAAACACGGGCGAGCAACTCGTGGTGTCTTTTTAGTGTTTTTTTTTACTAACAACAAAGGGGTTGAAAGTAGGGGGTTGAAAAGGGTTGAATTATAATTATTCAGCAACAATGCTTTAAATTCCCCTTCAAATGAATTGGTGTTAGGAGCATTATTTCTGACTCCATAGCTCCTGATATTCCCAAAAAAGTTTTCTACAGGGTCCTGATTCAATGATTCAAAGCATTTATTTCAATTAAACCCTTTACAGGCACTTTCGAATTGTCAAGTCGAAAGAGGTGAAGCTATCCGCCTGATTTAATTTAAGCGTTAATACTGCATCAAAAGCATATTTATCAAATAGCACTTTGCAATTTGCTTCCATACCATTAATAGTTTTAATAAAAGTAGTTACAGATGGAATGGTTGTCTCTGTTAATCGTACTTTACTTCGACTGATCTTTTTTTGTACAAATTTTACACTTTTCAAAACTGCTTTGGCATTTTGCAACAGTTTGTGATGTGTTGAATGCCTTCTTATGGGCCCATTATATATTATACCGTCTGGTATATAAAATGTGTTGCAATGCTGCTAACAAAAACATTATCCAGCAATAAATTAATATCAATTAGTGCCCTACACCCTCTTGGTAAATCCCCTCTTAATACTAAATGCATATTCACTACACTGTGACTAAAAAACTGCATTGCAGATTTTACTTTATTACTTTTTTCGGGGACAACATGTTCTTCGGTTATTTTATTTAATAATCCTAGTTCTCCATATGATTTGTCAGCTGTGTATACCTGCTGGTAGTTCTCCCATTTTACCATTTTATTTTCGTTGTTTGAAGTATACATTTCTTTGTTAAATAAATGATTCCTTAGTCCTTTTATGAGATGTGGAACGCCATACAATGTAATAATTGTCTGTCCATTAACTTAAAAATGATCAAAGCGCCACTCTTTGCCAAGTCTCAAACACGATGTTCTGGTATCGTTCACCGATTCTGTTATTGCACTTACATTGACGGATTTTTGATCGCAGACACTATTTTACAATTATAAGTCCCGATTTTTGTACTTCGGATACAATGCATTTTTTTTAGTTCTAATTTTCGTAAACGGTTTGTGAAATAATAGGCGAGTGTGTATTTAAAGCTTTGTTTTAAACTTTTTAAAAACCAAAGCGTGATCTGCAAACCCTAAATCACAGAATTGGCGAATCATCATATTATAAAATATTTGAGGGGTCAGAGACATTTCGTCAAATATAAGACTACTAACCTATCAGGCGATCCTTTTCAAGTACAGTTTTTTTTTTTAAATGAACTGTAATTAGTACCAGGGTAGAGCTTGATTTGGCTTAGCAGACGTTTCATTGCCTTGGATGATGGCAACAGTGTTGCCAACCCGAATTTTAGGAAATTAGTATATTATGTAAAATTGATTGAGTCAGGCGTTACTTTGCGGAAATCCATTTTAAATTTTAAAATGAAAATAATATTTCTAGTTTTAATTTCCGCGAATATTTGTAGGTTGCAGGTATGCACCACCCTCCCGCCCGCTATATTATGCACATGCAAGATTACAAGGCAAATGCAAGGATTTTATGCACATGCAGGAAGGCAAAGGTGTTGGGTTTTGCTTTGCCTTCCTGCATGTGCATTAAATCCTTGCATTTGCCTTGTAATCTTGCATGTGCATAAATGTGGGATCTCATTTGCAAATAGGGTTAAACAATGAATGGTGTGAACCAAACATAGTATTTGCACCATCAGCCAAACCCAATCATGTTCTCCTTGTAAGGAATATTTTCATTATCAAAATATTCTTTGCATTCATTATGTAATGAAGCAGTGCCCTCTACAATTGGTATTAAACATAAAAAAATATCTTCCACATTGAAATCTACTGTTGTTCTGGCAATGAGCGCCAAGTGTTTTGTTGTTGATTTGTCTGTGCTTTCATCAACAATCAAAGAAAATTTTTCAGTTTGTAAAGTCTTAACTAATTCGCTGTGAGATAATTTTCCTGTTACATTTGTAACAATGCCTTGTGCCTTAGTTTTTTCGAATGTAATTTCTTTGGCTATTTCTGAATCCGAGCAAACATTTTGAATAAGTTTCTTTAGGTCACCTGAAAAATAATGTTATTTGAATACCTAGTGTCTTAATTAAAATTAATTTGTTGTGAATGAAATACAACAAAAAATAGCCTACATTTATTAAATAATGAATTTGTAGACCAAGCCGCAAGCATACTAGCCAGCAATGTTAAAAGGTAGATCATTTTTGCCAAAAAACAAGCCATTCTTATTTCTCCAAATTTGATTTTATCCTCAAATGACTTTTTTGACTGAGTTTGCCCAAATTGGGTGATTGATAGTTCACTTGCTATACCTGAAAACAAGTAGTTAACTTTTTAAAAGATTGGTGTTTATATATTTAAAAAATAGATAAAACGAAATTGCGTAAAATTAGGATTTAAAATATATACATGCACAATCATAGGCAATCAATGATATATTAATTGATTGTTAGTAATTTCGTTTGTAAAATTTTAATTAATTATTCAATATTAATTAAACTAAACTGAGAATAAAACTACGGAATAGAAGTTCACCTCTCACACATGCTACATGCTTTAAAATATTTGCATGTTTATTTAGAATTAATCTTCCACTAGCACACTTGAGATCACACCTACATGATTTGCAATAAAAATATCCTTCACCCTTGGTACTTTCTTGAAGCCAACCTGCAAATTCCTTGTTTTTCTCCCATAATTTCGAATATTTTTGGTCATAGTGCCTTTTTCTAGTTTTTCGTGGCGGAGTTTTTTGTGCATCGCTTTCGCTGCTATCAGAATCCATTAGTACGCAACACAGAACAAACAGCAATTAGCACCGTTAATAGATATGTAGTTATTTAGATTTAACAACAACAACAAACAACACAGAAGAAACCTCAGTAGCAAACATTTCACATCACAGAATAAATTCCACAAACCGCGAATGGGCGCGAACGGTTGCTGACAGCTGACGTTTTTTTTTTGTGGTTTGCCTGCCTGGGTACTGCCAAGTTTTTGCGCTCAGACAAACTCACACTCAATGTCGTATGGCTCGGCTCACGCAACACATCGTAACGTCGTCGATATAAAAAAAATTGCAAAATAGTGATAATTTAAAAAATAGGTAGTTTTAGGGTCTAGGGTAGTAGATAGGTAGACTGGAGTGAAAATTGGTAGATCTACCAAAAAGTTGGTAGATATGACAACACTGGATGGCAATGTAAAATATATATATATATATATAACAAGGAATATGCCTTCGAACTTTTCTTGTACATTGTCAATGCAAGAACATTTTCATCTTTATTAAAACGTCGGCCTTTCGGCTTTTTATAAGACTGTAACTGCATGTATGCAAATAATTGTGCAGGTTTCCGCATATTTTTCATCACATTATTTGCTCGCGCTATTAGTCTGCTTAGTTTCATAGCCGATCGATTAGCTACGCCTATTTGGATGGATATACTGCCATCTGTCGGTCGCCAGAGCCTCGTTTGTCGGTCAGCAGGATGCACCACGTGTTGCGGAATTTGTTCGAAAGAGTTACCGGGGCCCTGGAACGCAAAGGGCACAAGAGGAACACGGGTGGGTTTTAGTCAGTAAGAGTCTGACACTCCGTACCGCTCCACCCAGGGCGGGAGGGGTCATTTGATGATTTCCCATCCAAAAAAAAAAAAGGATGCTTCACGTGCAAGTGAGGTTGGCTTGGGGCGAGAGATGGTGGTTCGCCCCTTACCTTTTTTGCCTTATTTTTTAATTTTGACATGACTACTATACTTCCCTCCACGTCTGGTCTCTATGTAATTAATTCATAACAGTTTGTTTTGAACATAATTTACGATAGATAAAACAGCAGATGGATTACTGCCATGCAAAACACCTGAAGCGAATACATGCATTATAATTCGTATTTCTATGGATAAAATAATATGAGGACAAAGCCATGAAAAATCGTAACTGCTTTAACTAACATTTTGTCAGTATGGTATGGCATCACTGATTTTCAACAGTTTAATGTTAGAAAAAAAAAGATTTCCTGTTGCAGTCCAGTCGGGTAAATGTTTCTGGTGCAATTCAGGAATCCTTAGCTAGACAATGTAGAAAATCGGTTAATGTGGAAAATTTTCAAAATCAAACGGCTTTAATGCAATAAAATGTTATTCTACCAGTGTCTGTTTGATGTGAAGCATGGCTCTTACTATTAGTTGCAATTAAAAGAGGTTCGTGTTCCAACATAAACCCAGCAGATTGTTCTGAAATTGAAACTAAAAAAATAAGCTTCAACTCACACTACTTTCATGTAACATTTAAAATTCGGTATGTAATCCTTATATTATACACATACACACCTGTTTTAGAAGCATATGATGTTGAAGGTTCGCTTAAAAGACCAACAACAGATTCCCTGGCAGAGCTATCTGAAATTTTATTAAAACTAATTTAACACTAACATGATGTATCCGTAGCCAACATAAATTAGTTGGTGTACAAACTATCTTCAATAATGTCCATTCAATAAAAGGCCTATTATGTATTCTGCCAAGTTGAATGAAATTGTTAAAGTAATCACAGGGAGGATGTAGGGGTGTACACTATATCGACATTTATTGCTAAATATCGTCGGTGCGCTTGCCGAATCTGATATGTGCATTTGAAGAACTTTTCAGGACAAGAAAAATACCGTTTTTTTTTTCGTAATTTATTATCTTCTGATAATATAAAAATATTACAAAATATGGCAAATTAAACTTAAAAAAAAACAACCGACTAAACAATAAAAGTATAAAATAACTTTAATTTCGGAACTCTGTGTTTTTGGTTGTTTCTTCGTTTTTTGAACACCGACTTCCGAAATTAAAGTTATTTTAATACTGTTTTTGTTTAGAAGTCGGTTGTTTTTTTTTTGTAAAAAGTTTTTTTATTTTTCACTTTTTAGTGGTACGCCCCCACCTAAGCAGTACCAAGTATCACGTTAGCCCTAGATACTACCTAGTTTCCAACCAATTGCAGTACTGTCCCCTAACTCCTAACCGTTACGGAGTTCTGTAGCTTCATTTTCAGCACAGCAGCATCAGATGTTGACACTCTGAAGCATATTATAGCGGACTTATTCCATTGTTCTCTGGGTGAATTCACAAGGAATGCTTTGTTTGTAATTAGGTATAGATATTAGTTCTAAGCCTCCACTAGTTTCATAATATTAGTTATATTATTTGTGTCATTTTTTTTCGCCACGTAACCTTTTATGGATGCCCAAGCCATTTCTATGGGGTTCAAGTCGGGATGGTAAGATGGAAGCCGTAATATTGTGTGATTGTGTTCTTCTAAAATTTTATCAATATTACATTTTTTGAATTTTTCTTTATGTATAGAAATTAATTTATACAGTTCTGGTTTCAGCATATCAGAAATGCAAGGGATATTTTTTGCCTTAAGCCATGCCACCATTTCTGCCTTTTTGCTATTGTACGTCGGCGCTGCATCCTCTAATTTATTATGATAGGGTGCATTATCTATCACCATCACCGATCTCGGTGGGAGATTCGGGAAAGGTTGTGTGCGTATCCATTTTTCATAATCTATACTAATATTATAAAGCTGAAGAGTTTGTTTGTTTGAACGCGCTAATCTCAGGAACTACCAGTTCGAATTGAAAAAATCTTTTTGGGTTGAATAGACCATTTATCGAGGAAGGCTTTAGGCTATATATCATCACGCTTAAGCCAATAGGAGCAGAGCAGCGATAAAGAATGTTTTAAAATCGGGGATTCCACGGGGACGAAGTCGCGGGCAGCAGCTAGTTATTATAATAAAATTCATGTTATCATGTGTTCATGGTTCATGTAATCTCCGGTTTTCGCACCTGCTTTAAACATCAAAAGGCCGTTGGGTACAAATCCTAATTTGGATCCAGGATGTACAATGACGACACGTTGACCTTTTGATATCTTTTTTTTTAACCTTTAGTGATACCATCACTCCATGCCTTCGAAGTGGTATGCGATTAATCGACATACGATTCGTCAGTACTAAAATTTATTTATTTGCCACAGTTGAGGCACACAAAAAAAAAGATATAAACAAAATAAAAAAATAAATAAGAGGTGTGCGCCCCACGGCTGTGCCAAATAGGTCCAGTTCAGCATATATGCCAGACAACTAGTGCCTGACGCTGATTTTCAACTGGACCTGAGGATGTGACATGTCACGGACGTAAATCAGTTTTATGTGTAGTGTAGACTTGAGGGTAATATATAAATTTCATGCCTTTCAAGCCTTCTTGAGGGAAAGGCGTCGTCATCCTCGCATATTATGGAAACAGCTGCGTTCATATCTTCAGCAGTGGGTAAACAATTATACTGCCTACCATAGTTACTTGATTGAAGCGTAACATCGAGTGAGAACACATTCTCGTACATGTTTCCCATAGCAGCACGCGGCTCAACATCATCGTGCGCGAGTAAATGGCGAAGGTCTTCTTCTTTATAACGGCTCCTAAACTGGTAGTTTGTATCAGGAGATCGGCAGAGTAAACAAGTTTCTTTATTTAATTTCTTCTGCGGTATAGGCATAATAAGCGTCCGCTGTGTGTCTGGAAACTCCACTCTAGGCGCGGGATAACCATTGAATACTACAGTTTCGTCACATTGGGTCGTAGCACGTGGAATAGCTGTAATTTCGTTTCTTACGCCAGTTGCCTCAATAGTACATAGTGGGCCATCAGGTTTAAATGTTACCTCCGATACTCCGTGGAGGGCTATCTGCTCCTCTGTGAAATTGATTATATCATGGACCTCAATTGCTCCACCGTTGTTTAGCATGCCCAGTGTTCCTAAAAGTAGGTCGATTTCAATACGACGTAGGTTTCGGGCATCTCTGTGAATACGGTATTCCTCAGCACTCTCATTTACTGGTATTTCAAATACGCTGGGATATAGGCAATGGTCTCTAGGTGCCGATTCTTCTTGTGCTCTAAAATCGTAGGGGTCGAAGGCAGGTGGGTTAGCTGCGCTATCGTGCTCTTCATCTGATGAGGATGAGGCAGGGACTGACGCTGGATTTCCAAGCGGTACCGTTCTGCAAGGGTAGAAAATTTCGGGTGCTGGTGCTTCGGGAGACGAAGTCGATCTTCCTGGGTACGTGGTCTGCGCTGCTACCTGCGGTGAGAAGAGTGCATCCTTAATAGGGAATCTCTTCTTTTCTTCAGTATTCCTGGCCTGAGAACTGGCCGGTGAAGTGGAGGATGCATCCTTTCCAGGGAACTCCTTCACTACTTTACTCTTGTGTGTTGTGGACAGCTTCTTCTTCGGCGTGCCAGCCCTTCGAGGGGCGGTCTTAGCCCTGTCAGATGATTCACGAGAGCGAGATCTCGTTACAGGTCCTTCAACCACAGAGTCGTCACGCGGATTAGCCAGCGTGGAAACAGAATGAGACTGAATGCGAGGAGGCTTTCCATCCTGAGATTCATTAGTCTTCTTTCCGTCTTGAGACATCCTGTCTGCAATTTGCAATTTATATATGTATATATTGCGGATGGCAAGCTATGGGTGGCTCGCCGTCCGATAGCAACCAGGCCCGAGTCGACGGCGCGTCGTGTTCCACGCGCGCCTCGCGGGCCTGCGGATGGCAAGCTATGGGTGGCTCGCCGTCCGATAGCAACCAGGCCCGAGTCGACGGCGCGTCGTGTTCCACGCGCGCCTCAAAGAGCCGTCAGCAAAGAAGACGGGGCCCCATAGGGTCAGTGCCTGCTAGGGTTGCGGAATTTGTTCGAAAGAGTCACCGCGGCCCTGGAACGCAAAGGGCACAAGCAGGAACACGGGTGGGTTTTAGTCAGTAAGAGTCTGACACTCCCTTCCGCTCCGCCCAGAGCGGGAGAAGTCATTTGATGATTTCCCATCCAAAAAAAAAAAAAAAGGGTAATATATAAATATCATAGTAATGTAATGTAACAGTATGTAACGGAGTAATATTTAAGAATCATAGTAATGATATGCACTGTAATAGAAATGTAGCATGAAAAGTAATAGTAATGTGTCATAAATTAATGTGTATAATGTATATATATATAGTGTGAAACGTGAGGTATTTCCATTAACTGTGTAACAGTAGATATTTACACTGATCAGCACTGATCAAACAGTCCACCTACATCATATAATAGATGCATTTAGCGTGATCATATCCAGCTTTCGTTGTGCGTCAATTAGATACTGCCGTAAGCGTCTTCTGAATGTACCTCATAATATCATCATAATCAGCCTTTTAACGTTCCCACTGCTGGGACACAGGCCTCCTCTCTAGGAGAGGGAATAAGCCGTAATCCACCACGCGGGCCCAGTGCGGGTTGGTGAATGTCACATGTCTTCGAATTTTTGGTTCTAGAACATGCCGGTTTCCTCACGATGTTTTCCTTCACCGTTTTGAGAGCAGTGGTGAAGAAATGAATTACACAAAGTAATGCGCCTGGCTGGGTTTGAACCCGCGACCTACGATTCGTAAGTCGGGGCCGTTACCACTCGGCCACCACTGCTCTTGAATGTACCTATCGTGTCAATAACTCTAATAGGTGGTGGTAGGTTATTTCACACTTTGGAAGCCGCGTAACGATAGCTGCCTCTAAAAGCCGCTGTACCGTGAGACTGAGTTGAAAGTTGCTGTGAGCATTGTCTTCTCCCGCATTCTCGTCTTCTCGTAACCCAACTCAGCTTCTTGAATAGGTAGTCAGGCTTCTGATACTTGACTACACCGAAAAGCAAGCAGGCCAAGTGTAGTTTGCGCCTGGACTTCATTTTGAGAGCATAGTTGCTTGTTTAAAAAGGGTGTTACATGGCTTCTACGAGGGATATTGTAACAAAACCGAGCGCAAGCATTTTGTACCCTTTGAATGAGCCGATCTGTACGAGCTAATAGACGTGGGCCGTATAACGTGTCTGCGTATTTCAACCTGGATAGAACCAGGGTTTCCACTAATTGTTCCCTTAGCGCTTCGGACAAATAAGGCCGCATTTTGTATAATACTAAATACATATATATAACTCAAAAGGGACTGACTGACTGACATAGTGATCTATCAACGCACAGCCCAAACCACTGAACGGATCGGGCTGAAATTTGGCTTGCAGGTAGATATTATGACGCAGGCATCCGCTAAGAAAGGATTTTGATTAATTCTACCCCCAAGGGGATAAAATAGGGGATGAAAGTTTGTATGAAACTTTGTCAATTTTAAACCGATCGGGCTGACAGTTTCAAAATCGGGGGTAAAGTAACTATTCCACGCGGACGAAGTCATGAGCAGAAGCTAGTTTTGTATAAAAACCTCCCACGATAAAAACAGTTTCGTACAGAGTCTGCCTCATGTTTCTCAAAACGAAGGTCTTTATCCATAACAAGACCCAGATTCCTAGCATCATACACTCGCTCAATTGGCTCGCCCTTTAGCTTCAAATCAAATGTTACAAGTAGTTTGGCAAGTTGCTGTCTCGAACCAAAGACCATATATTTCGTTTTATATGGATTCAACGATAAACAGTTTTCCTCAGACCAAGCGGCGATTCTTCGAAGATCATCGTTAAGATCTTTAATGGCATTTTCGTACTCATCAGGTTTGAAGGATATATAAAGCTGTACATCATCAGCTTATATATGGTACTTGCATCTATGGAGGCATTTGAATATAATATCAGCACAGTACAAAATGAAAAGTATTGGACCTAATATAGAGCCTTGTGGGACACCTCTCTCTATTGAAATAATTGCTGACCTAAGTGTGGTGCCGTAACTCAAACGCAAATCAACAAGTTGCTTCCTGTTAGTTAGGTTACTGCGAAACCATTGCGTAGCGCTGGGGTCGAAACCGTAATAACTTAACTTAGACAACAATAGCGGGATATTTATAGCGTCAAATGCCCGTGAAACATCAAGTAAAACCAGAATTGAACACATTTTCTTGTCCTGTGCAAATAATATATTATCACTAACGTCCAATAAAGCAGTAGACGTACTGCGCTGTTTTCTGAAACCAGACTGTAAGTCAGGTAAAATGTTATTTTCTTCTAAAAAAAGAGTCAATTGGCAGCTGACGACTTTCTCTAATACTTTTGACAGACATGGCAATATACTTATGGGTCTTTTAATTCAGTTGGAGTTGAATTTTTTGGCAAAGGCCTAACGGAGGCAATCTTCCATTGGTCTGGAAACATTGACGTGACGTATTGAGCGATTTATTATGTCTGTTATAACACTCAACGTGTGCGGCAGAGTTATGTTTATCATGTCCAGGGTAATATTATCGTAGCCTTCAGCGTTACTTTCGTAACGTAAGTTTGGCTATAATGCGTGAGATATCATTTTGTTCCACTGGACTGATAGCAAAAGTGGATTCGCCATGCCTATTATTTTCATAAAAGGTGAAAAAAGTGATAATGATGATGATGGCCACAGGGTTACCAGGGACAATCAAAAAGTTGTTATTAATTAAGTCAGGGTCATCAAAGTGCGACGGTAGGTCATGTCTAGGTTTGAAGGGTGTCAGAGTGGATTTTAGATTTTTCCATAATAATTTAGGTCCTTTTAATTTATTATTTATACTATGTCCGAAATACGCAACTTTTTCATTGTACAATGAACTAACAACCAGGTGTTTTAGCTCCGTGTAATATATTTTTTTAGAATCAGCTTTCGTCTTTCTATAAGTGGTAAGTGCGTCATCGCATCAACGATCGCGTAAACGCATCATAAGTTTAATCGTGTCAGTAATCCACGGGTATGTCTGTTCCCTTATAGTACACGTCTTAGTCGGCGCATAAACGTCAAACAGAAAAATTAAGTGGGAGTTAAAAACATGCACCATATCCGTAACATTGCTAAACGTTAGAATAGCTCCAAAGTTTAAAAATGATAAGTCACACATTTTTAAGTGGCCAGTATGGTTTAAACTTGTCAAATTTAATTGGAAATTCACCAACCACAATAGAATGGCCGTTAAATGAACCAAACGATTCCACCGTTATATATCTTGCTCTCAGGTCTGAACATAAGAGATCAATGAGGGTTTCACTTGAGGTTGTAAAATGTGTGAGAGTAGTGACTAACTGTGTAAGACAGAGGCTATTAAGAAACTCATTGATTTACCCGACTACCTAGGGTGACAGGTACGGTAGCAATCTTCACCATCTTACTATGACGTGGGCCGTCAGCTAGCCTGATACAACGCTCCGTCTCTATAAATTGTACGCCGTTATCAACTAACAACGAATACAATAACGGGCTAGCAACACTATGCGTGGCACCTGTATCTACCAACGCTACTCCTTCTTTACCTACTATACCTACTGATACCAACGGATGTGATGTCATCGTGGCTAAGTAGTTGCCTTCTACAACATTGAAATCGGACGATTTGGCGGGCCCGGGTTTTTTGCAACAATTATCACATTTTGACTTTACTACCCCTGGTTGGCCGCATCCATAACAACGTATCGGGTTAGTGACTTTACTATGACCGTCTACTTTATTCGGTTTATTATCACCATCGACTATATAAGACTTGCGACATTCGTTTGCCGTATGACCGAATGCTTTGCAGAACGAACATCGAACGCAATTACGTTTCGGGTTTTCGTTCGAGTTAGAGGAGAGTTTGGAACCTGAGGTTGCGCTAGGACTCGTAGTACTGACGCTCGGTGTCACCACTGCGTCGACTGTCGGGAGGACACGGCGCGGCATACGCTGGCAGAGTGTGCCGCTTGGGAGGAGCCGCGCCGTGACCTCATCTCTGTGGTGGGCAGTGACCTCTCGCTACCGGCCGTAGTCCAATCTATGGTCGGCGGCGAGGAGTCCTGGGACGCGGTGGTCTCCTTCTGCGAAACAGTTATCTCGCAGAAGGAGGCTGCGGAAAGGGAAAGAGAGATCCTGACTTCTGACCCCGCCCGCAGCAGGCGCACCGGGCGTCGGAGGAGGGCGTATGCTGCCCTCTTCCGGCCCCCCTAACTGGGTCCAGGGGTGACGGACTTGGGGACGTCTGTCGCCCCCCATTCATCCGGACCCGAGGTGGCGGCGCGAGGTGTTCCCGTGCGCCCCTCTCTGAAGTCACGGAGGGTGTTTAACACCTCACTCCCTCCGTAGATGCGAGGTGGCCCGCAGAGGCGGGCCGGCACCAGCCGGGGATTACGGATGTCGCATATGTTCCCGCGATCCCCGGCGTAGGTGAGAGATAGAACACCGGGGTGGTTTTAGTCAGTAAGAGTCTGACAGACCCCTCCGCCCGCCCCAGGGTGGAGGACATCCATGAGGATTGCCCACCGTAAAAAAAAAAAAAAAAAAAAAGGACTCGTAGTACTGCGGTCGCGCGCTGTAGGTACGTTCGAGTCATTCTCGGAAACGATCGATGAGTTTTTTAATTCCGTAATCGAATCTTCCACGAGTCTCGCTTTCTCTAACAAATTATCAACATCGCTTATATTATCTCGCGACAAACGTTTGCGTATTCGACGATGCAATAAACCATACACAATATCCACGATCATTACACTGGGCACTACATAGGGCAATCGAACTAAAAAGATCGTACCTTATTTATGAACACTTCGGCGCGTTCACACTTATGTTCGCACGCAAGTACCTCACGAAGAATCCGGTACGCGGGCTTTTGCACGCCGTAGGAGGCGCGCAGGCGCGCTAGCGCGTCCGTCCACGAGCCGGCGCAGGCCCGCGCGCCGCGCCACCACAGCGCCGCGTCGCCGGTCAGCAACATGGAGAGGCCGCGTAGCGCGTGCTCGTCGGACACATCGGCGCACTCCTTATACACCTCCACTGCGTCGATGAAGGCCTCCAGCACCTCGGGGTCGCGTGATTGCCCATCAAACCTAGCGGTGCACTTTGAAAAGTTACCGCTGGAAGACGCGCGTGTCGCGTTCGCCGCAGAAGCCGCCGGCTTTGACGCGACTGGATTCCTCTGGTCGCCATGTATTGTTCGTAGGGTTTCTATTAGGGTGCGGTTCGTCTCCGCCTGCATCCTGGCAAATGATTCCATCATCGTCGACAGAAACCGTTCGGTGCTAAGCGCTGCGGCGGGCGCTCCAGTGTGGGCCCCGCTGAGCGTGTGGTCGAAGGCGACGGGCCTCTCGACGCGCGTCACCTCTGCCGCGTCGGTTTTGGCGGGAACTTCGGTGCAGCTCCCGCGGTACGTTGCGGCGGGCGCTCCGTTGTGGGCCCCGGTGAACGTTGCGGCGGGTGCTCTGGTGTGGGCCCCGGTGAACGTTGCGGCGGGTGCTCCGGTATGGGCCCCGGTGAACGTTGCGGCGGGTGCTCCGGTGTGGGCCCCGGTGAACGTGTGGTCGAGGGCGGCGCCTCCCTGAGCGCGCATCGCCTCGGCCGTGTTATTTGAGTCGTGTGTATGGGTGGGAGCGGCACCGGAAATAAACACTTACCTAAAAAGGCCCTAAGTATACCTTAGCGACTTTATAGCTTATGATTTCGACATAAATTAAGTGTATTATTTTTGTGTACCAAAACTATTCAAAATTACTTAGCTCAAAAGGTATTTAGTTACTTAGCGGCTTTATACTTATGTATTTCCCATTTCCATTTAGTATTAATTCTTAGCTATATTAACTCAATAGTGTTTTAGTGTCTTTATAGGTAAGTTTTTTGAATTAAGTGTCTTTTTATGAATATTTTATTTCATACTTACTACACTTAAAGGCCGTTAAACGTTAAAACTTTTATCTTAACGGCGTTTTAGTTATGCATTTAGGACTAAATATTTACTTATTAAAATTAAATTTATAAAAATGGCACTTGAATCAGTCTTTTAGTTATATTTGTTCTACCTCTAATATCAACTGGATTTCCTACATCATTTGTTGGTAAATTGTTTCAAAATGTTAGTTTGTGTGGAGGAATTATGGCAGCTCAAAGATTCAAGATTCAAAGCATTTATTTCAATTAAACCCTTTACAGGCACTTTTGAACTGTCAAGTCGAAAGAGGTGAAGCTATCTGCACGTTCCAAAGCGTAGATCTCTATGGAGAAGAACGTGCAAGAAACTCCACGGACACTCTTTTAAATCATGTTCTGTATTACATAATCTTGGTTACATCCTTGGTCGCTTCTATATGTGAGGACAATGCAAAGAAAAAAAAAGGAAACTATAAAAACAATTCAAAGTATAAAGATTAAAATAAGTCAGTGGCAGTTAAGAGGCTGGTGACGAGTCTCAACCGACGGCTCCCGTTCACGAACATGACGCGTGTATCGGCACCATTTAGCTCAACCATTTTGAAGGGAACCGAATGATCCAACACACACGAGCATGACATGCTCTCAACTGCCATTTTAGTTCAAGTCACAAAGTAAACTATAACTGATCACATGTAAATGGCTCCATGGTACTCACATTTACAATATTTGAGAATATTGTAAAGCTAACTTATTTATGTATGATGGTAGATTTTCTCGCAGCGTCAATACCTTTTGGAGATGAACGATAAGTAATACTCACGATACGTGGACTTTTCAGGTATTTATCGTTCATAAAACGCAAAGCAGGAAATTCATAGTCGAAGTTATTTTTATAATAAAGGTCCTGTACCATGTTTTTTAAATATGCTCTAGGGTTGGATTTTTGCGCCTATCTGATATCAAAGTTTGAATGTTTATAAAGTTTTCTGGTGAGAGTGGTTGTACGATTAGTTTGCAGTTATTTATAGACGAAACAGCATCTACAAAATATTGAAAGTCGTACAATTTCCCCTTTTTTTCATAGTTAGTTCAACTTGGTGGTGCACTTGATCTGAGCTCATAAAGGAATGTTCACATTATCCCTAGAATCATCATAAAACGCATTTTTGCTGGTCAAAAGATGTGGGTTTACGATTTTGACATGCAAACTATTCAGCAAGCTTTGGAGCGGTGCCTTCCAACTGGGCCGAAACCGGAAAAACCACGCCTAAGTCGATTAAAGTCAAAGTCATGGTGACTATTTTATTTTTATTTTTTTTATTTATGATTCACAAAACTGATGTACAATCGTGCATACTTAAAATTAATACTTTGTTTACAAAACAAATGACTGACACCTACTAGATGTGAATACTGCATGCATATTTAAAGCTAAACATATTATCTTATTGCTTAAATTAAAATATAATATAACTATAAAAAAAAATATAACATAAATATTTAACCTAACTTTTACAATCTACGACTATCGCGATGTTGTGCACTCGAAGTTCTTCCCGGAAGTTCAAACGGTAAATAATGCATATTATTTGATTATTTGCGTTCTGGAGAGCAAATTAGACGAAAAAAGCCAGATATGTGGCAAAAAAATCTTGGATTTTGCACTACGACAATGCGCCTTCGCACAAGGCCATCATTGTCAACGAATTTTTGACCTAAAACTCAACAAATCCCATCGAGCAACCTCCTTATTCTCCAGATATCTTGCCAGCCCCCTTTTTTTTCCTAAACTCAAGTTATCACTTCATGGCACCCGTTTTCCTTCGGTAGAAGACATAAAGGAGAATTTGCGGCGAGAACTGCACTCCAGTCCAGAAAAAGCGTTAAAAAAATGTTTTGATGACTGGATTGTTCGTTGGTTGGCATAAGTGTATCGTTTCTGAAGGAGCATATTTTGAAGTGATAAAATAATTTTGGATGAATAACTAACATTTTGTGTATTACTGGTCTTTTAGCGGTACTTTCTTGACAGATTAGTATTACTGATATGGAACCACCAAAATATTTTTGTGCACTGCTTAAAAAACATTCCTAGAGATGTTGAATTGTTTCAATATAAACTGACTATGGATTTCAAAGAATATTCCAAAAAATCTGGCGATTTATCTAGTGTATGAATTCATTTCTTAAGATCCTCAAATGGCTCGGAAGCAAAGTGTAAACATTATCATGGGATTTTTAAGGTTAGAGGCAGTCCCATGCCATAATTCAGCGTTCTATTACTGCTACGAGGAGTAGCAACATTGGTAATGAAATACCTATTATCAAACGGTAAAACATGACTGATTATTACAACTAAATCATTACTTAACACGCTTATTAGTTTCAGCAAATACATCAAAGATCATGCATACAACTTTAAACCGGAAAACCCGCGGTCGATCGCCATAGCAATTTGGTAGGTATCTATTTGACATGGTGCATAGTCACTGGAACGTTATAAAAATCTCCGTTCCCGGGTACCATTTTGAAAGTTTGTGCTTATGAGACCCATAAATTATTTATTTACTGCAATAACTACTTTAAAATAGTATTTACTTATCTTGGCATTTTGTCAGTCATTGGTAATGTGGCGGGAATCCATGCGGGAAGAAAGTGTGGGAAGGACGTACGGACGACGGAAGGACGTGCGTCGCTCGCGGTGCTTCCGCTCCACGAGCGACGCACGTCCTCCGCGACGATGATGACTTAGACACGAGGGACACAACTGCGCGGGGATGACAGGCGAGAGCAGATAGCTCCTTTTTAGCCGATTATTGTGGCTTAGTGTCTTTTAAGTGGAGGATTTATACCAAAAAATGAGTAACTAAAGGCGGTTAGAGATTTGAGAAAAGTACTTCTTAATTATTATTGCATGAGTCCTACGCTAAAAAGTCGTTAGCAGATTTTAACGTGTTTCTAGTGTAGTATTTTTATTAGACGCCTTTTTAGTCTAGGTTATTGACGCAAACTACCAAAAAGCTTCTTGGCTTGAAAGTAAATTAAAGTATCTTTAGGACTTTTTAGTGTAGTAGTGTCAAAAAAGCGTCTTTTTTGCCAAGCAAAACTTAATAAAAATATAAAAAAATATGGCGTTAAGGGTTACATGTGACCTTTTAGTTAAATATGGATGGTTAACGTACTTTAAGTAGCGTAAACTATTCCTTTTTTAGTGTTTAACGACCTATACGCTAAAAATATTTCAAAAAGTATAAGTATTACAAATATGATACTTAGACAGATCGATAGAGAATTTTTTTCTACATACGAGGGCGCTAAAACCTCAAAATCGACCATCTGAGGGTTTACGCCTTTCTTGTTAATGGACGGCAGTATAAAGGGGTGCGCGTGGGTTAAATTAAAAGACGTACTACATCACGAGGATAGTTTATAATGTTTTGATAGGTACAAAGAAAACGGTGAACACTGTTTGTACAATATCGTGACACTTTAACACAATAAGAAAACTTTTGGCGGGAGGAAGCGAGAGACGCGGAATAACGGTATCGTGACGTACGCTCGCTGTTGCACCGCAAAGAGTATGTAATAGCTAACGCTACGAAGAGACGGGACTGCTATAGAAAAAAACGATCTATGAAACGTGCTGTTTAAACTAATACCAACCTAACAGAATAATAGAATCATGGCGAAGTACGTACTGCCAACATAATTTCATTATTAGTGTTGTGCTGAACTGTTGTGACAAGCAAAAACTTATCGATATCGATAACAACAGATTCTTCTCAACAGGACGGGGAATTTAATTTTATTTTCAAGAAATAAATAAATTAAAAAAAAAACTGCAGCTCGGATTGTTTATACATTTTTATTTAACAAATTCAAAATTCAAAATATTTTTATTTCATATAGGCCTACAAGGGCACAAATAAAACGTCAGAAGCTAGTGCACGGTTCGCAATTGGTCGCTTCCTATGGAGAAGAACCGAACCGAAGAATCCAACTAAAATGTCATCAGATAATGGTGTAGATGAGATTTTCAGACTCGGAATAGCAGTTTTCTTCAGTTGAGTTTTTTTCTTCTTGAAATCTTTACTTCGGAAATGATTTTCACAAATATATTTCAACTGATGCAACTTTTCAATTGGCACATATACTAAGTCTTCTTTTCCTGTTGCTTTGACCCATTGTTTACACCTAAAAAGAGAGTGATGTGTTATTTCTACTTATAACTTACTATATTAGAAGAATATAACCAAACAACTTATATACAATATTATAGGCCAACCACTTTTAACCCTTAACCTTTCGAATACCGCAGAGACACAATAAAAGACAATGACAGAGCGAACACCGGCGTCTACTTATGGTTTGATGAAATAATATCATTATCGGCAATACCTAACTATTATCCAACTCATTTTGATAATCAAGAGCTTAATGTGTGATTATATAAGTGTTTTTTGTAACAGGAGTGATATTATCACTGAGTAATAAAACTTTTAGTAATTACAAACAAAAAAAAAAACATCATCAGCTTAGCCTGTAGATGTCCACTGCTAAATATGACTTCTCCGGTTATTTCCGTAACTAAATATCGATGTCGATAAATCCTGGTTGATGGTTAAACACTATGCCATGTTTAGAATAAGTTTATTTTTTTGTTAAAATGCACTAAACCTTTAGGAATTGTACTAGAATATACTTCTTTAAAGAAACAAATAAATAATTATGCTTACCGTTCTCCATTTAATGGAAATTTCGCCATAAAAACACGTTTGTTATCACCAACCCGGCAAGTTATTATACCACAAATTTCACACGTTATTTTTCCCATATTGTTTTACACAAACACTCGATGACGAACGGACAACAAATTTTTAACAACAAAATGCTTATTTAATACACTTTTGTGCAACAAATACGCGAAAATTTTTTTTTTTTTTTTTTTTTTTTTTTTGGCAACTGAGCCGGTTCCGACTATTCTGCCAGTGTCACGTGGTGACGGCAGCACAGAGAGGCAGGCCGTCGAACTTTGTACTTCGTGGTAGGTGTTAGTTTAGCTGAAAGGACAAACACATGGGTTAGTAAAACAAAAAATCTAATTTACAGGGACGCTTTAAACAACACCTAAACCAATTTATACTATATACAAGTTATTTACACACAAAATACGCACCAATTAAAATTTTAAATCATTCTCATTTAGGAATGTGGCCAAAATATTTATTAATTTAGGGGAGAAGTGGGAAAGTAGGGTATGAAAATTGATTGGGAGAGGAATGTTAAGTTTGGAAATTTTTTGATATAGGTCGAAAGATTTATTATTTAGGGGGCAGGAAAAGAAAATATGGTCTAAAGTACCATCCGCAAGACCACACTCGCACAGGGAATTATCCCGGACGTGGATCTTTTTCAGGAACACTGGGCTACAACAATGTCCGAGTCTAAGTCTACACAGTGAGGAAACAGTTCTCTTTGACAATTTGGGGCATTTCGAGAACCAAGGCCTACGCTGAACCTCAGGCTGTATGGCCGCGTAGTAGAGGCCCTTGGTTTTAGAAGTCGTCTTCCATGTTTCAGACCACGAGCTAAATAACTTGGGTTTGGCACCATTCCGCAAATCGTAATTATGTGCTACGTAGTGCTTTTGATCAACCGGATTCGATGTGGCATACTTTGCTAACGAGTCAGCGCACTCATTGCCAACAATACCCGAGTGACCGGGGATCCAGGCTATCTCAACGTCCAAGCCGTTTTGGGAGCAATCAAATAACAAGGACTTTATATCCATAATGATTTTACTATTAATTTTGCTGTGAAGTTGATTTTGTTTAAGGGCCTGAATGCTACTACGGGAATCTGAAAAAATTACTGACCTTGTTATCTGATGCGATTTAATAAATTGTATGGCTTCTAAAATCCCCACACACTCACCTGTAAAGACTGATGCTTCTGGTGGACATTGAAAAAGTAAGGCTATTTTAGAATTTTGAAAATAAACTGCCACACCAGTACATTCAGTTTCAGAAAATTTTGAAGCATCAGCGTAAAAGAAGTTCCATCCTTCCCAATAACGCTTGACAGCTGACTCGAAGTCATCTCCAGCGTCCTGGGAATTCCTTAATATACCTAAGCCCAAAACGACTTTTGGTTCAAAATGAATCGCCTCGTATGCAGCGGAAAAGACCGGAAGAGAAGGGTATTGACAAATAGGCGCAGAGAGCCGTTTAAGCTCTCTATACCTATCTATCAATAGGGGAACTGTTTTATGGTTCCAATAGGAAGAATTATGAAAAGAAAGGTCAATTTGTTCTAAAATTGGGAGCAAGGGATGGGATGAGAGGAAAAATACTTTAGTTAGGAATCGATCTGCCAAGTACTGTCTCCTAAGTTGTAGGGGTGGGTCTGCACATTCCACTTGAAGCGCATTTATGGGGGATGATTTCATAGCCCCAACGACAATTCTAAGGCATTTGGACTGAATGCTGTCTAGTTGTTTTAGCGCTTCTTTGTTACAAGGCTCAAGCAGGTAGCTACAGTAATCCATAGCGCTCCTGGTCAGCGCGTTATAGACCAGTTTAAGGGTGTAGGGGTGAGCTCCCCACCATACCCCAGCCAGAGCCTTAAGGACCGACACAGAACGTTCGCATTTTTTGACCGTGTTGCTGATGTGTTCGACCCCAGACAATTTTGAGTCCAAAGTTACTCCCAGAAACCTAGCCTTATCTTCGACTGGAATGCTTTGACCATTGATATTTATATCTATTGGAGGAACGGAACGCTTGCGTGTAAAAATTACAGCTTTACTCTTTGGTGCACTTAAGGACAAACCATTGTCAAGTAGCCATTGGTTTAATGAGGCCAGAGAAACATTCATTGAAAGAGCGGCATCCTGAATGGAATTGCCACATACCATTAGTGCAATATCGTCAGCATACTGAAGGATCTTACAGTCGAAATTAAGGGAAGAGGGCAAGTTAGCAGTATAGATGTTGTATAATGGGGGACTAAGAACTGATCCTTGGGGTAGTCCTCTCCAGACCGATCTTTGTTCATAGTCACCCCCTGGTATTCTCAGTTGAATGGTGCGATTGGTAAAAATGCTACCGATGATGCGACAAATCCTAGCCGGGATTCTCAGCTCGTGCAGCTTTTGCCTGAGATTAGGGAGGAGAACCGAATCATAGGCAGCTGATATATCCAGGAAGACCGCAACCACAGACTCATTCCTGCTAAGGGCCAGCCGGACCTCTGACGTGAGGATACCCACACTATCAGCAGTGCCCAGACCTTTCCTGAAGCCAAACTGAGTCGTTGGGAGCAGCCTCCTGTTTTCCACCAACCACACTAATCGGTTTTTAACTAAATGTTCTAAAAGTTTGATAAGTATGGACGATAAGGCAATAGGTCTATATGAGTTATGATCACTAGGATCTTTGCCTGGTTTAAGGATCGGGATGACGACTTGAACCTTCCACTCTGTGGGAATGTAGCCTGAAGTAAAACAGAAATTAGCCAGGTCCAGGTAATATTTGTGGGTTTTTGGACCAGCTTTAGAAATAAAGGAGTACGGGAATCCATCCACTCCCGGCGCGGAATCCTTAACGTGGGATAGCACAGTTTTTAGCTCTTCCAAGCTGAATGGCATGTTCATAGGTTCGTCAATGTTGTCTGCATCATACATGTCAACACTGACTTCCTCAAGACCTGGAACATAAGCTGGAGCGATTCCCGAGAAAAACCGGCATCCCAGTTCCTCCGTGAGGTTGTTAGAGGAGGAGGAAGGTGCCAAACTACTCCTAAAACGTTTTAGTTTTCGCCAGACCACCGAAACCGGAGTGGAGGGACTCAGCGAACTACAATATTTTGTCCAACCTTCGCGTTTTTTCCTTTTAAGGAATTTCCTGGACTTGGCTAGTACCCGCTTGAAGGCAATGAGGTTATCCAGGTTCATACTGTCATTGAATGTCTTTTCAGCCTCATTCCTGGCCCTGACCATGTCAGTGCATTCCCTATCCCACCATGGCGGGGAGGGGAGTTTACCAGAATGGGGTTTTTTGGACGGGAAGCAATCATCAGCAGTGGAGGCAATGGTGGAGGAGAATGACAAGAAACAATCCTGGGCGTTGTCATTGTTAACTTCTGGAAGGGAGGATATTCGCAAGTCTAGAATTTTAGAAAATAAATCCCAGTCTGCTGAATTTAATTGGTATTTTAAAAGAGGAGGGGAAATTTTTAAAGCAATATTTTTGGAAGGAAATTCAATTATGATGGGGTAGTGATCACTTCCATAGGTCATATCCAAGCGACGCCAACAGAGGAGACTAGCTATATTGGATGAGCAGAATGTTAAGTCAATACAGCTACTATTCTGACCAGGTGCAGTTCTACGCGTAGCACTACCATCGTTGATAATGCAAAGATTCAGTTCATCCAATATATCCAGTAAGCCAATGCCAAAGTTATCACAAGCGTCTGATCCCCAACGATAGTGGTGACAATTGAAATCACCCATGACGAGTATCGGACCACTAACCGTGCATAACAAATTCCTAATAAGTGATAGATATTCGAGTTGTGGGTGCGCTATATAAAAAGAAAAAATATTTATACCCTCAGCCTTCACAGCAACAACATTTATGTCATCGCCAACAAAGGTTAGAGGAATCTGAGAGAATGATACCTTGCTATTGATGAGCAAGGCACATCCTCCGTATCCATCAGATCTATCATTTCGTACACTGGCAAAACACGGCAGCCTGAAATTGCTTCCAGGCAAAAGCCATGTCTCAGCAATGCTGCAGACTGATGGTTTAAATTTATTAATTAAAAAAGAAAGATCAGGCTTTCTGGGAGTAATACTCCTCACGTTCCATTGGAGAAATGTCAGGGGATGGAATGTTATGGATATAATTTAGTATGGAGGTCAATTTGGATGCAACGTGGTCAGGTATGGAGTGAGATGGGCTAGCAAGTGCAGACATTAGCATGTCTGTAATTAAATTTAAAATATTGTTAGATTCATCCTGCTGTCTGTGTAGGATTGGCTCCGGAGCTTCCATTGGAAGGGCACAGCCATTTTTGGATGGGGAAAAGGAGTAATTTCGAGTGAGGTTCAGGTGAGTCTGTCTATCATAGCCAGGTGAAAGGGGAGCATGGGTTTTAGGTTTCAAAAATACCGTTTTACGGTATGAATTTCGGGTTGCTGGGATGGGACTTGAGGACTGGGGTTGTGTTTTATTCACAGTAACTTTGTTACGTGGGAAAGATTTGGAGACTTCAGCATATGATCTGGAAACAGGTGGGAAAACCCGACTTGCCTCCGCATACGAAATCGATTTCTCCGCCATCAGAGCTTTTATACTCTTCTGTCGGCCCAATTCAGGACAAGCATTGTCATTTGCGAAATGGTTGCCAGTACACGAAACACAGAAACTCAGTTCACAGGTGACTTCACATCCATCACCAGGATGATCTCCACCACACTTAAAACATCTAGGTTTCGACCTGCAAAGTGTGCGGGTATGGCCAAAGCGACAACAATGGTAACATTGAACTGTTGGGTATGTGTAACGCTCAACCGGGAGGGCCGAATAGAAGCTGTACACACGCTTAGGTAGGACTTGTCCGTCAAAAGTTAACACAACAGTCTGTGTGGGTCTCCATTCGGTCACCCCAGCAGAGGCCACCTTCCGGTTCATCCTTCTGGCCTTGATGACTGATCCACATCCCTCAGGAACCTGGATGTTTTTAATAATTTCATCTTCTGACCATTCAACTGGTATATCCCTCACAATACCCATTCTTGTGATATTGTATTGTGGAATGGCAGCCGTGTAATTGTGCTGGGATAAAATTTTATTGTTCAGAAAACTGTTCGCATCCTGATGTGACTTAAACTCAACTGACACACGATTTCTGCCTATACGTTTGATCCCATCGAGACGTATGTTATTCACGTTATTTACCGTCAAAAACATACCAAACTTGATAGGTTGTAGGACAGTGCCTGAAGTTTGTTCATCTTTCAGCGAAACATTCACAACATATGGGGGATTATCTCTAGCTGTGTAAGAAAGCCTGCCTAATATACTTTTCGGAATCTTTGGTCTAATACTAGAAGAAACCGGGGGCGAACTAGCGGCCCTCTTACGACTAAGGGTATCCGTATCCATAATAGGGTCTTGTGGGGTTATTTCGGTGTCATGTGGGAGGGTAATAGTTAGTCCGGGGGAGAGATCAAATAATTCATCCGGGGGGTCAGGATCAGGGGGCTTTTTAGAGTTCATCTTGAACTATGTTAAAAAAGGACAGTTACAACAAAAAAAAAACAAACCTTACACCAAGATCACAAACACAAGGAACACTTTCGATTGAGTTTTACACCAAAAAAGTTCACTAAAATCGAAAATATTCGTAGCACTGACAAAAGCACGTGTAAAGCCTTTACCACTACCAACGAAAGTCACACCCGCGAAAATGTTACTTTCCAAAACAATAACAGAGCAACTGTCAAACGCTAGCGAGTGAGAGTGACAGTCAAAATGGCGGTCGACTAAAGCGCTTATTACACTATACAATTTGTAGGAAGCCAATTTAGGTACACTCTAGTTAGGAAGTAGGAAGCTAGCGATCACACTACACGATAAATCGTATCCTAACTAGGACCTTACTTAGGACCAGGGTTGACAATCTTAGTACTGGGAAACGAGTAATCGTTCTCGTATAAGTATGCAAAATAAGATAGGACACCAGAAGTACTGCCGGCTTGCACATGAAACTGACGTTTTAATTTGGTTACATTATATTGTGCTACTTTTACAAAACTCTCTAAGAGATGGCAGTATTACAAGATTTGTGACTACGTAGTTCCACTAAGTACGCAAGATGGCGTGCAAACAGTCATGCATTTGACTCTTTGGTATGACCAGCCTTCGTTCAATTTATATGAGTAGTATAATCTCGATAAACTTATGTATTATAAACAATACAACGAGAAAACAATAAAATATTATTGCCAAGCTCATTAAAATATAAAGTACTTAAAAAGAGTTTCAAGAGTTAGTAACTGATTTTTTTTTTTTTTCAATAAGCAACAGCAACACTACAACAAATGTCAAACAAAACAAACTTGGCCGCCGGTTTGCGTTAGCGCATTTTCCGCGTCTTGCTTGTTTTTTCCAGATTTTAACCGTCCTAAAGTGCTTTTTCCACCTAAGTCCGTAGAGTTGAGTCTTTTCTCCTCCGGCCGTGTCGATTTTGTGCTTGTGTTGATTGTTAAAATCAAGTTTTGAGACAGAACTCTGACGAACTGTTTGGTGCCGCAACTTTTGTTTTTGTGACGTTGATATCTTCCCATTATCATGTCTAACAGACAGTGTTGCGTCCCCGGATGCTTGAACAGCTTAGGTAAGTGTTTCATATAATGCCACTGGGCCAAGTGGCCAAGGAGATTTCGATTCGGAAATTCTATCTCTCTGGCGCTCGCTTTCGTTATGCAAAAAATTATAGACAGAATATCCGAATCGAAATCTTGGACCGTGCGTTTGTGTATAAGGGGGCTGATCATAAGACAGCCCTATGAGCAGAGTCCGCTACCTGTAAATTTCAGGTTTTGATTTCCAACTCTTCTGATTACATACTTGATTTTTGCAGATACCAATGCGAATTTGCATAAATTCCCTAACCCAGACAAGGATAAGGAATTATTTAATAAGTGGGTCTATTCCGTTGGTGGTGCCATATTGCAACTTGGAAATGAACATATTTTCAAATACCGCCGTGTATGTCAAGTGCACTTCGAACAAAAATATTGCTGCCGGAATAATCGACTTAGCAAAGATGCTGTACCAACAAGAAACATGCCAGGTTAGATATAATAAATTCTTATAAACACATATCCTTCTTTTGGACAGCTACAGATCAACATTATTTTTTGCTTAGATATACGAAGCCGAAAGTGGCATTCGCTACCCCATTCTTAAGATAATTAAATTAGTTTAAAATATGGTCTAACTGACCCAAAGTTCACTAAGTCCTTTTTATAATGGATTTTTATTTTTATTACAGGATTATCTGTTTTAAAATTCCACTCGGTTAGTGGAGTGTTGAGACCTCTTCAGATATCAGAAGCATCTACATCAAAAGGTAACTTTTTTTTGTCATGCTAATATAATGATAAAAGTTTACTATGGTAGTGAAAATGTATTTATTTTATACATGAAATAAGACTTATATTGCATTAAACACTGTTTCAATCTTTTACAGTTTATAACTAAACTTAAAACATCAATAACGGGATATCTTCCATGATTATTATTAATTTTGAAAACTAATAATAATCATGGAAGATATCCAGTAAGTTACATTTTAAGTTTAATATTGCATCATGCATACATTATGACAATTCAAGACTAAGGATGTAATACTTGATAACAATTAATTAATTTATTTATTTATTTTCTTCGTTTAATTTATGTACTGTACTGTTGTTTTTGTTATGCACTAATAAACTTATTATTATTTGCACATTAATTTAGAACTATAATAATAAATACATTAATTTTCATTCCAGATCCTATTACTTCACATAGATGTGCCACAGTTTCTAGAGATAATGTGCCTATGCATGCTACAGTTGCTGTGGAAGATGTACAAATTAACCAAAATCTTGGTAAGTAAACATAATTAATTATGATTTCTTGACAAGCTTACAACTGGGAATTGAACCAGCTAAAATTAATTCATTTTAATTTAGTTTTTACCTACTATTCCCTACTTTTTATGATAAACACTCATTCTGTCATGAAAACATCATAGTTAATAAGTAAATAATTTTCTGTAATAATAAGTGTATTATGTTTTCTTTCATTACAGAGCATCGCACGAAGCAACAACGAACTGTCGCTACTAGAAGGCGGGTGAGACGCGTTGCTCTAACTCAATCTGAGCATGCTTTATATAAAAAACTTACCCTAGTTGGAGTAAAACTAAGTAAGTGCCGCAACAAGGTCAAAAATCAGGCAAGAAAAATCAAGGCACTGCAAAATCTAACAACGAATCCTCAGTTTTTGAAAACACTCGACGAATTACCTAGCACATCAAAAAAATTTTGACATTATTACAGTTCAGAGAGCATAAGAAAGGTAACAAAGGCCGTCGTTTCACCCTAAAGGAAAAAATTATTGCTTTGTCCTTCCTGAAACAGAGCCCAAAAGGGTACAGATTTCTTAGGAAAATATTTATTTTACCATCTCGCCAAACTCTCCTGAAGTTGATTAATATGGCAGATATAAATCCAGGAATCAACAAAAATATGATTCAGCAAATAAAGAAAGCTACTGAAAAAATGAAGTTAGAACATAAAATATGTATTGTCCTGTTTGACGAAATGTCACTCAAACCCAATGTGACATACAACGAACGAAAGGACCAAGTTTGTGGGTTTGTCACAAATGGCTCGGAGACACAACCTGATTATGCAGATCATGCGCAGGTGTTTATGGTGCGAGGCTTACTAAAAAACTATAAGCAACCTGTTGCATACACTTTTTCACAAGCTGCAACAAAGGGGCCTGAACTTGCGAAGCAGTTAAAAGCTGTAATTACAGAGTTGCAAAATGCAGGTCTCATTGTAGTAGCAACTGTGTGTGACCAAGGCACAAATAATGTAAATTGTGTAAAACATCTTCTGCAAGAGACAAGGGGTAACCTATTGAGAAAGGGAGAAGAGATACGAGAGAACATTTGTATTATAAATGAACAAGAAATCATACCATTATATGACCCACCCCATTTAATAAAATGCATACGAAATAATTTAATTACAAAAGATTTGAAATATAAAAAAAATGGGGAAGTAAAATTGGCAAAATGGGCTCATGTCATGGCCTTACACAAGGAAAACCCAGGGTACAAAGGAATCCGATTGGTGCCCAAATTGACAGATGCCCACTGTGATCCAAGCAAAATTCCTAGAATGAAAGTAAAAAATGCTACACAAGTTTTCAGCCAAACTGTGGCATCGAATATGGGCTATCTAGCAGGTAAATTTCATCAGTCTGCACAATTCAATATTGTTTTCACTAGTTCTTTTCTGACGATTACAATAAAATACAAATATTAAATACTTACTATAGTTTTACATTACGCTGATCATAAAACATTATTTCACAAACTATATTTCTTCACAGATAAGGGTATACTTCCTGCAGAAGCCAAAAACACTGCAGACATCTTACTGTTCTTCGACAAGCTTTTTGACTCCATGAACGGAAGCTTTGGAAAACGCAAGAAACACGGCAAACCTCTCCTAGGACCTGCGACGCCTACTTCTATCCATCATAAAACATGGCAGGAGTCTAAACTTATGATGAAGGACATGAAATTTATTAATACCAAAACATCAAATGATGAATATGTTCCCACAATAAACAATTGGGTATGGACACTAGACGGATTTGAATTGCTATTAAAAAAAATACAAACAAAATATGGTGTAACATCAGTTTGGTTGCGGCATCTGAATCAAGACCCAATAGAAAACTTTTTTGGGTCCATAAGGAGCCACGGATGCCGCAACGTGAACCCAACGCCAGAGCGATTCGAAGCAGCATTCACCACATTATTAGTCAACAGCCTCTCTAGTGTCCATGCTCCTGGAGCTAACTGTGAAATTGACAATTGTGAAACTTTACATGAAGTACTCATTACAGGCGGGGGCAGCAAAGAGCAAACAAATTGCGAACTTACTAATATTCCCGATATAACATTCACACCCCTTGAAGAAAAAAATGACCCACGTGTAATAGGGGGCTTACAATATGTTAGTGGATATTTTGTAAAAAGCGCAAAAAAAAAAGTATTTAAGGGGTGTGTTGAATGTAAAAACGATTTAATGTCAAACAATGAGCATGAATATTTAAAATATCGGGAATACGCAAATAAAAAATGGCTTTGCAGTCCCAGCGACTCCCTCTTAAATTGTATCTCAAATCTGCAGGATATAAATTATATAATATTAAAAGATAATTTAGAAAAAAAAAATTTAAGAGAATTAATAAAAACCATGATTTTTATTTCTGTTGATTTTTCCTTCATAAAATGCTCAATACACAAAGAAAAGTTAACAGATTTTTTAATAAAAATATCCTGCAGATTTTTTATTTACAACTATTGTAAAGACATTAATAATATACTAATAAATAAGAGGGAGTGCGATGATGATACGGATTCGTTTAAAGTTAAAGCAAAAAAACTAAGTAAGAAGTGTTTTAAAAGAAAGAAATAAAAAATAATATCGAAGATCATTGTTTTGTTGTTTAATAATGTGAATTACTTTTTCGCTTTTCTACATAATTGAAAGCGATTATGTAATTCACATAAGTAAACCTAAACCACCTAAACCTTAAAAATATTCAATTAATAGACTACGCAGGGTACGTATGTACCTAGCTATACTTATGTATGTTGGCATTAGTTCCAAAACCTGCGTCCAGAGGGCGACATTTGACGTTTCTCAGTTTCGTCGCAGAGTTGTACCTCTATCTCATATATAATAAAAAGTACTCTGTGACTAGGACAGATAGTGACGGACGTTGATAAAAACATCGGTGATGTTATCGATGTAATGCATGGCATAGTGGCATGATATTATATCGATATATCAAAAAATATTGTTTTTTTTTATAAATTAGATATGAATGAGGCGTAAATAAAAATAAAAAACATTTACGTAACAAAAAGCTTTATTACGTTTATAATTTTGAAACTGCTGACGTAAATTTTATAGAAACAAAAGAAGGGGCAAGGATAAACTTCGCCACTATGGATTCAATTTGGTTTCCATTGTAATAGTAGGACTGTTGATATTTTTTTAAATATCGGATTCTCGATACATCGATATTTTGAAATACATCAACATCGGAGTTTGATATGTAGAAAAAAAAAAATTGATTTAATTTCAGTGGCTTTGTTTTAAAAGAACAATCGCATGTCCACTCAAAAATAATTTAAACGTAGAACTAGAGATGCTAAAGCTGTTAACGCAGAGAGTGAACTAATAACAACAGTGGGTAAGGTAGATGGAGTAGATAGTAGCTATTTGGTTTAGTATTTTTTTTATACTTAGTAAATTACATTTCATTTTAGAAAATAAACTAAAATAGAAAAAACATAATATAGTGTAAATACAGTAGGTACATTAAGTTTTTGATGATATTGTAATTTGAATAATTGTGGCGAGAAAAAATAAAACAATATCGAATGTCGATATCTACATTTCAATATCGAACTATCGATACATCATACAAAAAAGTATTAGTAATAAATATCGATATTTCTAAGTAATAATATCGATAGTTCGATATATCGATATTTTATCAACAGTCTTATGTAACAGTCGCATTTTTTAAATATTGCTTGACCAGGTCATAAAAACAAAAAAAAAAAATTGTTATCAATAATGTTTTATTAAAAAATAATTTAAGTCAGCTTTATTTTATAGATAGGGCATTTCTCTGTACATTTCTATTAATTGCAATAGAACTTTTTCAGCAGACAATGCCGCCGCCACCGAATTGGTAATTTCTTGATACATTTCTCTAGCGGTCATCGTGCTACACGTCCTTCCTGAACGAAGCGCGGGCGCGGACTGGTCGCTCTAAATCGGAGGGAAGCGATTACACTATCCTAAATCGGAAACAATTTAGGAAGGCGGGCGATCGGAACCTTCCAATCTCTCTAAATCGGTCACTAACCGTCCTAACTGCAATTACACTATCCTGTTTCCTAGATTGGCTTCCTAAAAATTGTATAGTGTAATAAGCGCTTAATAAGTGCTCTGTGGTCGATATAATCCGTCTATGTGTTGAAGCGTCATAGACCGATATGGCCCCAAAGTTCTTAGTGTTCTTTTTAATTTTGACGAATTATAGCTGCCATTAAAAAGACAGTCCGTTCCATACATCGTTTTTTTTGTTAGGAAGTTTCGCCAGACTGTTGCACCGACGCGACTGTTTTTCGAGCGCGGGGCCGCCGCAGGCGGCGCGGGTTCGCGCATGCGCAGTCCGTCGTACGACGGCGGCTAACCGTGCGACGCGCACGGTGTCGCTACTAAATTCAAAAAGCGCGCGTTACATATGTGAATTGTGATAAAACTGGTTTACGTGTAGACCTAGTTTAATGAGGTGCGCCGCAAGATGCACATCTATAGATAAAATAAAAAAACAAAAAGTAACAAACAGACCAAAATAAAACATTTGCGATCTTGTTACAAAACAAAGTTGGAGACTGACATTTTACAACACAAAATATTTCAAAAATGTGCATGACCGTGTATAAAAATATGACTGCCAAAATAAACTGGATTACCATTACAACTTTTAATAAAAAAATATGAACTAACAGACAGGACCGAAAGTGCGCTGCAAGTCAGACTCACTGCGAATATAGCAAGTGGCATCTCCAGGTTTGTACCGGGCGAGAATCCGGCCGCGCTTTGACCACACAAATTGCCAGCCGAGGCGATTGCCAGCCTCACGAGCACTCCGAAATAACACCCGGTTTAACTTCGTAAGGCGCTCGTTCACATAAAAGCGCGCTGCTGGGCCAGGCAAACCGAGGTCGGCAGTAGTCATGCCGCGTCGCACTCGTGCGGCCTCCAGTAGCTCGTCCCGTAGATTGCGGCGCGCCAAGCGCACGACGAGAAAGCGTGGGCGGGTCTCCACCGGCCCCGTCGCCTGCGTCGCGTTGATGCGCCTGCCTCCCACTCGCTCGGCGCTGACTATATCGCGTGTATCAATGTTGACGCCAATCTTAGTAGCGATCAACAAGGCTGTATGGGTGGGGTTCTCACCGCTGGTCTCGGGTATGTTCGAGATCTGGAGATCGTTAGATAGCAACTCCTGGTCACGGTCATTTATGTCACTTCTTAGTTGTTTTATCAGCTGGTCCACCTCCGATGATCCCGTAACTTGGGGCTGAGCCAGTTTAGCCTCCATTACAGCCACTCTTTCCTCCAAGTTACTCATCCTGTCATTCGTGGCATTGAGCGAGGATCTCAGATCGGATAGGTCAGTCCGTAACAGCTGAAATTCGTTCCGCATTAACTTCAGAAAGTCCTCTTTAAAAGTTTCTAGTTCAGCCCGGAGGATGTTCAGATTGAGCTCCTGGGTGGCGTCGAGGGCTGTGCTGTTTATAGGGCTGGTGTCCATCAGGGTAACGGGGCTGTCCTCGCGTGTTGATGGTGCACTCCCTGCACCGGTGTGTCTGCCCGGTTATCCCTCACTACGTTTTTTTTTTGCATTCCGGGCACTTCCAGGAAGCCGATATATTGCCGGTCTTTGGCATCCCCAAGCACTCTCGATGGTACCAACATCTACACTTACTCTCACGAAATTTACTGCAAGCACCGCACTTAGCCATTGTAAATAGAACTGACTTGTTCACGTTTTGGTGTAATCGATTCGGTACACGGATTAGGCAACAGATGGCGCTATTTTAAAAAAAATTATGACAGTAATACGGTGTGTATGGTATGGTATAAACACCATGGGTTGCAAAAAAAGTAGCGGTGTAAAGGTGCGCACACACTGAAAGTTGGTCACTGTATCATTCCTTTCACTTAAAATGATTGTTTTGTTTTCCTTTGCGTTTCAGGTAGATTAAAGAACTTTGTGAAATCGATTTATTGTTTTTGGAGTTTCTAATCATTTACACAGCACACAAACACTGGATAACAATGTCACTTGCAAGTTGCACTATTTAATAATTGTTTCTAATAAATGTATGTAAAACAAACAACTATATTTTTATTCAAAATTCAAAAGTAATTTATTCAACCTAGGCTGATAGACAGCACTTTTTGAATGTCAAACGAGATAGCCCATTTTCCCTATATCTCGGGGCCTACGTGTTACAGTCATGAAATTGGTGTCATTTTTTAAGGTAACACGCCTAGTATACTGTCACTTAATTTCAATGAAATTGACAGTGTGTATTCTGAGATTTTTGAATTTGAATTTATGGATAAAGTGAGGTTAGAAAATGGATTAAGTGACAAGCAACTATACAATTAAATAAAAAATCATGCTTATTTAGCTGGTTTGGTATAAATTATAGTTACTGGTAATCCGTTTTACGTGTGATTATGACCGAAACATGATATTTTTTTAATATGTATCTACCTTTTTTTTTTTTTTTTTTTTTGGATGGGAAATCATCAAATGACCCCTCCCGCCCTGGGTGGAGCGGTAGGGAGTGTCAGACTTTTACTGACTAAAACCCACCCGTGATCCTTCTTGTGCCCTATGCGTTCCAGGGCCGCGGTAACTCTTTCGAACAAATTCCGCAACCCTAGCAGGCACCGACCCTATGGGGCCCCGTCCTCGGTGCTGACGGCTCCTTGTGACGCGCGTGGAACACAACGCGTCGTCGACTCAACCTGGTATCGGACGGCGAGCCACCCACGCTCACCGTCCCCAGGCATCAGCTACTGCGCGATAGCACAGCGGCCGACTTGTCTCTGGAGGGGGCCGAAATGGGACCATTACTGGCACTCCATCTCAGCACCCTCCCGAGTGTTGGGAGTCGCAGCACCCGCAGCAGAAGCGGCAGTGGCGGCGACAGAAGCCGCGGCGGCGGCAGAGGCGGCGGTGGCGGCGGACCTCTTGCCCCTGGTCGGGGCGGGTGGCGCGCAGGCCCTTCCCCCAGCCCAGTGCTCGGCCGGCTTGCCAACAGCCGCACATGCACTGCAGTGCGGCGTGGCCTCGCACGAGCCGGCCTTATGACCGGGCTGACCACAGCGGAAACAGAGTCCGCTGCGGTCGACCTCCGAGGGGCACATAGCTCCCGTGTGGTTACCCACATGGCAGCGGTAGCACCTCAGAGGTCTGGGTTCCAGCAGTTTTACCCGCGCAGACACCCATCCCACCAAGAGCCTTCGGCCCTCCGACACAGTTCTGGCCGCCGTCACGGGGCAGCTCACCACAAGGGTTTGCATACCCGTGTTGTCAGGCCGGAGGGTGCCCGCCTTGACAAGCTCGGCAGAGCACCCCCCAGTCCTGGCGACGGCGGCCACAACTTCCTCCTCCGTCACGGAGTCATCCAGGCCCACTATGCGCATGTCGATGCGCTTAGTCGGCCTGGACACCCGGACCTCGTCCGCGGGTAGGACCGCCCTCAGCCTTTCGGCCAGGGCGTCCGCGAACGGGCCACTCTCCGTTCCGGCGAGCTCGAGCTTGCGGGCACCGGTTAAGGTCCTCCTGACCCCGATGCCCCCGCTGATGCCCAGCTCTTGGAGGCTCACCGCCTCCTTCGCCCGCTTCAGTACGGCGAGATACGTCACGCCCCTCTGTTCCGCTTCCGGCTGCAGTGTGAGCACTACAGCCGCGGATTTCGGGGCGCGAAGCCTCGCCGCAATGGCGTTGGCTTTCCGCCGCTGCCTCCTCGCCTTGTTTTTGGCCGCTTTCGCGGCCCGCCGTTTCTGGCCAGCAACCTGCCACTCGGCCTCGGCCGCAGGAGGGTCCGAGGGTGGGGGTGGGGGCGGCTGCGGCACCACTGGCGCCGCAGCCTTAGCCGCTCCTCCAGCCTTCCTCCTCCCCCTCTTCGCCGGCGTCGCAGTCGCCGGCGTCACAGGCGCTGGCGCGGCTGCTCCCTTGGCCTTCGCCGCCTGGCCGGACGTTGCAGGGCCGGCAGCCACCGCGGCTGCGTAAGAGGCCGCCTTCTGCTGACCCGGGGCCCTCTGAGTCGCCGCCGTTGGGGGCCGCCGGACCATGTCCTCCAGGGTGGAGAACTGCCTCCGGAAGGGAGCCAGCTCCTGCCGCACCAGGTTCCGCACCTGGCTCAGCACTAGGCTCCCCTCCAGCGGCGCCGGACTCAGCACCCCCTGCGGCTCCTCGGAGGCCGCTCTGGCCATCCCCGCCAGGTCCTTCCGGAGCGACTCATTCTCCCGAACGAGTCGCTCCGTAACGGCCGCGAGGCGGGCGACCTCCGCCCGAAGCTCTGTCGTCTCCCTTGAGGGAGACGCGCCAACGTTGGCCGCCGCTGCCGCCAGGATGGAGGCTTTGGCCGCGCTGATGGCTTCCTTCTTAGAGGATTGCTTCCTCTTGAAGGCCACAGCGCGGATCGCGGCCTCCACGACCTCCGCAAACTTGGCCCTCTGCTGCTCTGAAGAGGCAGGTACCTCCACCGGGGGCTCCGAGTCATCGGAGTCGAGAGGAGGCGGAAGGGTAGAGGGAGCCCTGCGACCGCTCCCTCCAGGGCGACGCCCCTCCTCCACCAACCTCCCGGCCCGGCGCTCCACCTCCCGGGTAGAGGGAGCCAGCCCCCTCCCCGCCTCACAGCCCCTGCCCCGCCTAGCGGTCGGGATCTTGCGGGCGGAGGCAAACTCGCCCTCGGAGGTCGAGTCTCCATCTTCCTCCCGCCTGGGCCGCTTGCGGAAAAACTTTTCGTTCTCCACAGCAGCCCTTTCTCCTCCGTCTACAGAGCCCGCCGAGCTGACCGTTAACAGGTCAGGCGCAGAGCCGGAATCCGACTCCGCACCTCCCCGGCGCTCAGGCGAACCCTCCGCTACATTCTCGAATGCCATCAGCTCCTTGAAGGATGCGGATTCGGATGACGATTCGGAGCCTCCTCGGCTCATGTTGCCACTGGCAAGCGGAACACAATTGGTGCCCCCCCCAGAATACGGTGGGGCAGACGCTCTTGCGAGCGTGGCGGATTCCCCAACGGCTGAGCCGCTGGAACCGCCCTGGGGTAGTACGATTGCCTCTTGTGTTTTCATACTTTGTTCCTTTTAGAGGGTATGGTCCCTTGCTCCTCCGCCCTTTCTCCCTCACAGGGCCTCTCCTCCCACCCGCTCACTGCCTTCACAGCCACGTCTGATGAGCAGACGCGTACCAGAAGGCAGCGAGCGGGATTCCTCGCGTGTGTGTCTCTCTTGGTCTGATCCCTCACTTGCGACCTTCCGGCATGAGTGGCTCTACCGGGAAAGCTCGCAAGATCATTGAGACGCTCAAGCCCCACCACGACGACAACGTGGAGACACATTCGGTGGGGAGTATGTATCTACCTAGATCATGTTTTCAATAATATAACACCGTGCAACAATGTCAAAGATTAATTGCCTGCAAACAGTTTTGTTAATTAGTTTTGTGATATTGTGTTTGCAATGGTCTAACTAAGAGTTTGAAAGTCCATACTGTACAGTAAATGTAACACTAAAAAAGATTAACACTTAATTAGGTGCCTACCGGGACTGAAAATAAAAAGGAACACAGTTTTTCTATATTTCATTTATTCATCTTCATAAACAACTAATATATTATAAAGAAAGTGTGCAGGAGGATATGTGGTCTTGATACCTAGCCCAACTCAAATACCATATTATGGACATAATGTTTCCGCAACACCCTACTGTACGCCTGCCAACAATACAATTGCGATAATATTGCAAGATTGCTTGCCTTCCAGTCAGAGAGCTGTCTACTAAAATGTAAATAAAATAAATCTTTCTGCTAATATGTCTTGATTGTATTTTTGCTCTATATAAAGATGTAGTATTAGAAGTAGACAGCTCTATTATCAGGTCATTATCAACCTCTCTGCACACTTCTAGTACATAGGAGCCATCTGCCCTTACATGTTCCCTGTAATAGGAATGTGCATGTTTTATTTGGTACGTTCCTAGAGCTCACCCAGCAAGAATGACACACCTCACTCTGAGCTCCACCTAAAATAAAAGGAATATCATTAATATTACCATTTTTTCATTTTAGCTAAGTGTTCAATGAAATCATAATTATAAGATTATCATCTGTCTAAAACATCCCACTCATGGCCCCAAATCTGTTTCAGATACAATTGAAGGGAAATTGTTACATTCCACTACCCAGGCAAGATGGTTATATTATTTTAAGATAAACAAATAACTGCTGTATAAATACAACTTTAGTTATTTGAATGATACTTACAGTTCTGGGTAAAATCCATTCCGATATAACATTTTGTATCCTTTGTTCTCGTTCAGGATTGGTTCGGAGACGGTGGGACCGTGCATTCCTTAATGAACGTCCACAATGAATACACACATGAATTTCGCCTCGAGAAGTAGGAGTTTCTTCTGTTGCCTCAACTGATAATAATGCATCAACTGCCAAATCCCAGCAAGCTTGACAAAGATGATGGCATGAATCCACCTTGAATATAAATAGCTTATTATTTATTTTCGAAACATAAGTACCGACAACTTAAATAATTGCATTTGGGACAAGTATCTAGGTATAATAATTCTATTTGGACACTACTTACTGTTTGTGGAGAAACCCATGCGCGTAAAATCGATAAGATTGATTCTTCATTCAAAGGACGTCTGCCCGTTATATTACAACGAGATGTATTAATACCGTAATTAATGCAGTTATCCATTGTTAATATCGAATTCCTTGGAAACAAGCCGTAGTCACTCAGAGTAGCAGATAAAAAGTCCGTGTTTAAGCCGAGGTTGTCCGTGAGAGCAAGATTCGTCAGATTCCAGAAACAAGCCAAAGTCGTTGGTAGGATCACAGAAAATACGAATTTCGTAGCAGAACACATTCACCGGCGCAAGCACAACAAAGCGAATGATTTAATCGATGTTTGAGTTCATGTTTGACAAATGAAAAAATACATGACATATATTTTGAAACCTGAAACATGGTCTTTTTAGCCACGTTTCCATACTTAACTAGTGAGAGTTGTAAATAATACATTAAAATGCATTTTTCGCAGTTTTCTAACTGTATTTTTTTTATCTTTTTTTGTGTTTTCGTTATATAATAAAATGACGATAATTTTGCGATACAATAGCTGGCTGTAACGCGTAGGCCCAGAAACGGGCATTCTCTTTTTACATAAAGACAGTCCCCCAAAACGCCCACCCGTCACCACTTCCTAGTGTTTTAGCTGGGAAGAAGAAGTGGCGCAACAAACTCCCCAGCAACACATCTATCTATTGCGTTTTAAGAACTTGAATTTATACAATAGTATGCAAAGTCATTGATACATGACAACGGTAGAAAAAAAAATATAATTATCCAACATAGAAATCATAAATCAATTCACTATAAAACATTATAAATAGTAGATTGAGTCAATAAAGTAAAAACAGATTGACCTACAGAGTCATAAAAAAAAAAAAAAATATTATATGAACTCATATAACCCGTCATAAGCTAACTTATAGAGAAAGAACATGATAAAATTGCGTTCAACACAGCGACCAACTATTCTTATCATCTAAATAGTCATTAAATAGAATAGTATGCTTTCAAACAAAGATTAGATTTAACTTTATCTTTAAATGAGTTAAAAGGCAGGTCAAGAAAAGAAAGTGGAAGTTTATTGTAAAAACGGATACCGAGCCTCACAAATGAGTCATGGACCTTACGAACTCGGTGGGAAGGAGCATGTAGCTTGTGCTTGTTTCTGGTGTTTAAATGTGTGGATGTCGCTCGTTTTACAGTACAAATGTATATTTTGCCTAATATATAAAATGTTTGCAAAAATGAATTGAGATGCTACTGTAAGAATTCCAATGTCTTTAAAAAGTTCTCTTAATGAAACTCTAGGCCCTAGCTGATATATTGCTCGCACAGCACGTTTTTGTAGGACAAATATATTTTGTATGTCAGCAGCTTTTCCCCACAATAGAATACCGTAGGACATAACGCTATGGAAATAACTAAAATAGACTAACCGAGCAGTCTCAACGTCAGTATACTGTCTCACTTTCTTGACAGCGTATGCGGCAGAGCTGAGCCTTCCCGATAAACTTAATATATGTGGGCCCCATTGTAGTTTGGAATCAACAGTTATTCCCAAACAAACTGCCGAATCCACAGTTTCAAGTACCTCGCCACTTAAGGTGACATTGGGTCCTAGATTTCTAACATTTGGTTAAGCAAACTTTATACATTTCGTTTTCTTGGCATTTAAAACTAGATTATTGGTCGTAAACCAATCCGTAACCATTGAGAGAGCGCTGTTTACGTTACTGAAATCTTGTCTATTCCTATCAACTTTAAAGATAAGAGAGGTATCATCCGCGAACAATACTACGTCACAGATACCCTTTAAAATAATGATAAATCGTTTATGTACACTAGAAACGAGAATGGACCCAGTATTGAGCCTTGAGGCACGCCTAAATGCACTGGTAGTCCGGAAGATTTCACGCCATTGATATCCACACATTGCAACCTATTATGTAAATATGAATCAATTTCGTTAAGAGCTTCGCTTTGCTTACAATGAAGCATTGATTACAATGCAGTACACAGAGAGCTTTTTACTGATTGACATCCATGACGTCATTCACTAAACTATCGGTCTTCCTTCTGCGCGATATTTCGTTATTGCACGCAAATATTCAATTCGCTTACAGCGAATATTTGTATTTTCAATTAATAATTTGCGATTGTCTTCAGTTTCTTTTTTTACATTTCAATCCCATTTCATTTATAATTCTCCTCAAACTCGTTGCAGAATGCGGATCCTTCAAAATTTATTTCTTCTTTTATAGTTGAGCAATTGTTGGCAACTCTTTCTGTGTTAAATGAAAATTGTGGATACATCTTTTGATGACACCTTGGTCAAAATTGTCGATTCCGGTCACCTTTTTTACCCCTTGCCTCTTCTTTCCGGGTGTACGAAAAACTGCTAATAAATCGGAACTGGGTTCATTAGCTACCGATATCATACGTCGTACAGTTCTTTCTGATACTCCTGTAGCGGCTGCAGTCCGTTTATGTACTGCCTTCAAATCGTATTTAAGGCCTTCTACAGCTACCCAGCGCTGGGCACGCCGCCATTGCGGCGGTAAGTCCCCTCTTTGAGGAGTGGCTGGAGAGACGCCACGGCGTCCTCACCTTCCGCCTGACGCAGGTGCTCACCGGACACGGCTGTTTCGGGAGGTACCTGTGTCGGATCCAGCGGGAAGACACGTCCGGGTGTCATCACTGTGTGGATCGCCCGGAGGACACGGTGGAGCATACGGTGGAGGTCTGCCCTGCTTGGGCGGAGCAACGCCGTGTCCTCGTGGAGGCGATCGGCGGCGGCGACCTCTCGCGGCCGGCCCTGGTTCAAGCCATGGTCCGGAGCGAGGAGGCATGGGAAGCGGTCGCCTCCTTCTGCGAAGCAGTAATGCTAGCGAAGGAGGAGGCGGAGCGCGTGCGAGAGATGGAAGCCCCTCGCTCCAGCCGCCGCAACAGGAGAAGACGCCCCGGGCGTCGGGAAACGCAGGGCGATTCCCGGCCACCGTAGGCGCGGGCCTGCGGATGGCGAGCTATGGGTGGCTCGCCGTCCGATAGCAACCAGGCCCGAGTCGACGGCGCGTCGTGTTCCACGCGCGCCTCAAAGAGCCGTCAGCAAAGAAGACGGGGCCCCATAGGGTCAGTGCCTGCTAGGGTTGCGGAATTTGTTCGAAAGAGTCACCGCGGCCCTGGAACGCAAAGGGCACAAGCAGGAACACGGGTGGGTTTTAGTCAGTAAGAGTCTGACACTCCCTTCCGCTCCGCCCAGAGCGGGAGAAGTCATTTGATGATTTCCCATCCAAAAAAAAAAAAAAAAAAAGGCCTTCTACAGCTTCTTTCTTCATAAATTTATAAACATCGCAGACCATTTTATGAGCCTGGCGTCGTAAAACATTACAACGTCCGGTAGGTATGTTTATAAACAAATAACAAGAAGTAACAATAACAACAAGTAACAATAACTAAAAACTATAACAACAAATTAACGAAACGATCGAATGAATTCTGAACGCGACAGTACTCTCAGAGCTCAACAAGTGCGTGATTCGTGTACGGACGTAGCACTCACACTAAGGCGTAGGTGCCAGCGCACATATGTACGTAGATTTCTGGGAATTAGGCGGCCATAAGTCAAAATTCCTAAAATCGACTAATGACAAACATTTTTTTCCCTGGAATAGTAGACTACCTGACGAAAAATATATTGTTAATAAATAACTTAAAGAGCCGTCAATGATACCCTTTTTAAAAAAATGATTTTTCTTTATTTTTCAATTTCAATCGAAAAAAAACTTTACTTCCGCACCTTTCCGAGTTAAATTTTTGAATCAGCTGCTAGTTTTTGCTAGTTTTAAAAATAAACGAGTTTGAAATTTTTTAGACAAAAATAGGAAAAGATCGGATTTTATGTTTTTGTGTTAATATTATTTTTTTTCTGTCATAGATTCATCTGGCTGCTCGGGGGTGAGAATGTTGACCCGTAAATACCTCTTCGATAAAATGAACGAGCAAGATTCATTATCGATAAATGAAAAAAATAAATATTTAGAAAATTATTTACTCGTGAGTTACGGGGATACAGAAGAACATAAAAATGTTATAAAAAAGAAGTTTTCGTATTTTAAAATTGATTTGATAAAGAGGTGGTCTCAGGCGCACAGAATACTTGAAAACTTTTTGGTGGCCAATAGATCTTGGTTGGAAGGAACATTTGAGATCCCCGTAGACATGCACCAAAGGCCAGAACGGCCTACCAAATCTTTCAGCGAATCTAGCGAAAGAACAAAGGGAAGAAAAACTGAAGGAGTACGCGCATCTTACGACGAAGAAGTAATTGTTCACGCGGCACAAGTAATTTTACAAACAGAGGGAAAAAGAAACGCGTCTACTGTTTTAAAGGACATTACAAATTCTCCTGCGTCTGCCAATGATTGTAAAAACAGACATTCAAAGTCTAAAGAAATAGAGCCCCTTACTCCTCTGCAAGCACTGACAATGTTTGTAGAAGCCGATTTGACCAGAAGACAATACGAAATTATTCGAGCAACGAACAAAAGATTCTATCCACATTATGAATTATTATTGAAGGCCAAAGAAGATTGCTACCCACCTAAGGAGTCATTACGAGTGACGTCTACCTGCGCGGAAGGAAACCTACAATCTTTGTTGGATCACACTGTAACCAGATTATCCCTCTTCTTAGAAGAAGTCTTACTCACACTTGATGCCGTTGAAAGGAACTCGTTACTGTTAATCTGCAAATGGGGTTGTGACCGCTCTCAACAAGCCCAGTTTAAACAAAGACTGTCAAATGAAGATGACTCCGATGCTAATATTTTTATAAGCTCATTTGTGCCTCTACAAATTGTTTGTGGTGAAGATAACAGTAAAATCGTGTGGCAAAACCCAACTCCATCTTCACCTAGATATTGCCGTCCAATAAGATTTAGATTCGTAAAAGAATCTACGGACATCACAAAAGAAGAAATCAATTATGTAAAGAATAGTGAAAATTCATTAAACTCGACGAAAGTAGACCTCAATGGAGAGAACTTTTTTTTTCAACATAGATGACAAAATTAAGCTAAATACTTAATCACAAAATGACTATGGTTGATGGAAAGGTTTGCAATGCAGCTACAGATACGAAATCGACCAGCAGGTGTTATATATGTGGAGCTACATCAAAAGACTTTAATCATTTAACAAAAAAGAATGATATATGCCCTGAAGCTCTTGAATTTGGCCTTTCCGTATTACATGCAAGAATTCGGATATTCTAAAGTGTGACGCATTTAGCATATAAATTGCCCGTGAAAAAATATCGCGAGAGACGAACCGAAGAAGAAAAAAAACCTAGAAAAACAGAAGAAACTTGATATACAGCAAAGATTTAGAGAGGAGACAGTTCTCTTAGTCGATATGCCAAAAAGTAACTTCGGAAACACAATCGACGGAAACACCAGCAGAAGATTCTTCGAGAACCCAGAATTGGCTGCAGAAATCACTAGGATAAGTTATGACCTGATTTTTAGATTAAAAGTGATATTAGAAGCCATATCAAGCGGTCATAAGATTGACGTAGTAAAATATGATAAATATGCCATAGAAACTGCGAAACTATATGTTGAGTTATATGGCTGGCATCCTATGACTCCAACCATGCATAAGGTCTTAATTCATGGAGCTTCAATAATAGAAAGTTCGTTGTTGCCGATAGGACAACTTTCTGAAGAAGCTGCTGAGGCCCGCAATAAACATTTTAGGTCTTATCACCTTAACTTTGCTCGCAAGTTTTCTTGGGAAGAATGTAACTTAGATATTTATGATAGGTTGACATCCGACCCATTTAGTAGTTCCATGAGAAAGACCAAAAAAACCACTGCAAAATTATTTTTGCCTGAGACAATGCAGCTATTAATTTCTGCTGAGCCAAACCGACCAATGGAAATGGATGAAAACTGCGAAAAGTTAAATGTAGATAAGTCTCTAATGTAAGATCGATTATTTTTAGTGATTACGTATTTAGCTTGAGTAATTTAAATATTGTATAACGGATGTAAAGATAATTTGAATAATACATATTTACCTACTTATTAGGACAAAATGAACTTTATACTTACTTACTTACTTTTTTTTTACTTTTTATTCTATGTGCATAATAAAGCGGGCGGGAGGGAGGTGCATACCTGCAACCCACTGATATTCGCGGAAATCAAAACTAGATATATTATTTTCATTTTCAAAATTAAAATGAACTTTGTTTTGTTTAATAGTATTACTAAAACGTAGACAGCTATCCCTCGTCATATTTATGTTCAATATAATATTAAAAAAAAAAACACTTTGAAATCAACTACCTCGACTAAAATATTTTTTGATAAAAAACGACAAGTAGGTTAGGCGCACCACCGTGCACCGCCAAATAATTTCGTTAAATTATTCCAAACACTGAATTATTTTTATGTAACTAAGTATTTTGTAATGTAAATACCAAATTAAAATAATTTTGGCCGCCTAAATCCTGAAAAACGATCTATGTGCGGCGCGACGCGAGTGATGTAGAAGCTAGCCAGGAGTAGACTGGTGTTCGTAGCTCGGCGCACTCGCAGGTGGCTTCGTGTTCACGCCGCCCGTTCGGAGCTCAAGGACATCGTCACCTCGGCCAGTACAAATCTCACGCGGCCGGCGTGTGCGCGCGGCGCGTGTACATCAGTGGCGAAGGGTGATATGTTGAGAGAGGTAAGCCTTAGGAAAAAAAAATAAATAAAAAACATTATTATATGCTTACTTCCAGGCCGGGCGCGGCAATTCCCTTTTACGATTTACTTTTTTTCTGTTATGGGCGTCATGCGAATTTTCGAAAAATAATTCATTCTTACTACTCCTACTAGTCCCAAACTCATGTAATGCTAAACAACTACGTATATGCTTTTCGGTCTGAACATGTTTCCTAGATGAATTCGTTAGTTTATTAATGTCGGTGTAACCCCCATTATTCCATAAACTATTGCCATCTGAGAATAGTAGACATGGCCAGCAATACATTTTATTTAATTTACAACTGCCCGTTAACCATTGATATTTATAATAAAGTGAAACACTAAAATGTTTGAAAAAACCATCACGTCTTTTGTAATTTATAATCATATCTGGACGAGCACGGCCTAACTGAATTACATGTTTTTTTTTATTTTTAAAACATAACCTTGAAAAGCATGTTTCCTCAGAGAGTAAATAATCTGTCAAACAACAATCTAACCCTATTTAATGCCGCCATCTCATTGATTCTACTAATTACTTGCAAATCTAAAAATTCTACTAAGTCTTAGTTACTAATTTCAACTTATAAACAAATATAGACTTACCGCAAAAACCTACAAACTAATACAACGTACACGATCAGCGTAAATTACTTTCACTACACAGCCAGTCACTTTTTTGCACCAAGAAATAGATTCTAATAGGTGAAATTATTACAATAAATATTCAACATCAAATAAATAATACTATGCAAATTGCAATGGTCAAAATGCAATTACGTCAATGTAAATGTCAATCAAAATTGAACGATGTTCGAACGAACGAATGTACGAAATACAATAAGGATATTCCTCCATCTCGCTCACGCGCACGCATTTTGTATTACTGTCTCGTATCATAACTCGGCACATAGCGGCTTACCTCGCGGCCTAGAATCGCGGTTATCGCGGGCTGGTCATTGTGACGTTATGACGACTATTTTGCCTTATGAATTGAACTGTCAATAAGCCGATAGCGCCTTTTTTTCTGTATGGAAAATCAAAAATGACTTCTCCCGCTCTGGGCGGAGCGGAAGGGAGTGTCAGACTCTTACTGACTAAAACCCACCCGTGATCCTTCTTGTGCCCTTTGCGTTCCAGGGCCGCGGTGACTCTTTCGAACAAATTCCGCATTGAACATTCATCTGTGTATGCGTTTTGTGATGTTTCTCTACTTTTAACAGTACTGATTGTGCGATTTTTCAATTACGATAGAGTAGTTGTGTTCCAAACTTCTGAAGAGAAGCCGGCGGGAATCGGCTTATGACCACGCTTCGCCACTGGTGTACATCATGCGGTCGTCGACCCGTTGCTACACAATGGATCACCTGATTTTAGGATCTGGCGCAATTTCATAGGCGGTAGCGGATTTCTTGAAATTACAAGGTGGTGGCTTAAATGGTAGTTATTTCCGCCACAATACATTGTGTGACAAGTAAAATAACAAGACAACCATTTAATAGAGAAGGTCATAGGCGGAAGGCATCCAGGCCTTTGAAATTAGTGTATACAGATATGTGTGGGCCAACAAGTGATAGATATCGCTATTTCATAACCTTTATTAATGATTATACTCGTTTTGTAATGATACCTCTTAAATAATAAAGGTGAAGTATTTAGTAAATTCAAACAATATTATTAATATGTTACAAACCATTATGCATAAGAATATCTTAAAACTTAGATCATATAAAAAAAGGAAGAAAGAAAAGTTAAGGAATATCTAAATAAAGAATTTCAAGATTTGTGTTATTACAAAAGAATTAAATTGGAGTACACGGTCCCACATAAACAAGAAATTAATGGGATAGCCGAGAGAATGAATAAAACGTTGATGGAAAAGACCTGAACAATACATTCAACATTAGGAAAAGAGTTTTGGGGAGATGCTGTATTGTACTCCACATATGTTAATAACCGAAGTCCGTCAGCAGGCAGGCACCATACTGCAAGTGAACTCTGGGAAGAAAGAAAACCAAATGAGTATTTAGAAGCCTAGCATATAATTATGTACCAAAAGAATGCAGACAGAAGCTTGAGACACCGGACGTAAGATGACTATGAGTGGATATGCTCTAGCAGGTTACATATTCTTCGATCCTGAAACACAAAAGACAGTACATGCAAAAAATGAATAGAATGATTGAATTAGAAAATTACTTAAAGATGTAGATGTTAAATTGGAACATGTAACTATTATTATTTTATTTTATTTATTTATTTTTTAACATAATCAGAGTACTTTAAAGACAGTTCATAATCCTGATCAGATACAACTCAAACATATTGATATAAAATATAATTTTAGTAAGAAAAAGGTGGAACAGGGACTCATAAAGGTGATTTATATTTCGAAAATGAAAATAATATATCTAGTTTTAATTTCCGCGAAAATTAGTGGGTTGCAGGTATGCACCTCCCTCCCGCCCGCTATATTATGCACATGCAATTACAAGGCAAATGCAAGGATTTTATGCACATGCAGGAAGGCAAAGCAAAACCCAACGCCTGACTCAATCAATATATTTTTTTTTTTATTTATATTTCTACAAATAACACTGCTCAACACAAGTCTTGTTCCCTTATTTTTTTTTCTCTGTTATTAGGTATTTCTGTGGCCCTGATTATGAAAAAAATACTAGAAGATTGCTAACAGATTTACAGATTGCTAACAGATTTACGTTTTGAAATATACAGTTTCATTATTTTGCCAAAAAAATACAAAAAATAATATTATCTTTTTGCCTAGGAAATTATTATCGAAATTCTTAAAAACACTGCGAATGTTTTGGGTTAATATGGTTCCTCTGCTTTTTTAGTGCATTCTTTGATAGAATGACCCACTTCACTCAGTGTCCACACGTGTAGGTGGTCTCCCGAAATGATTTAGCCGCATGTCCGTATTAATATATTATTTACGCTAGCACTTATAACAACCTGTGACTAGGGTGAAAGGGCAGGAAGAACAATTAAAAAATACTCTGTCTTTACATATCACGGCTTAACGTACATATCTGTGCAGATACTTCAATTACAAAGTTACATGTGTCAGCATCCTTCTTACCTGGCTTGTGGCTCAGCTTAATCGAGGACAAAAATGTGTCGAAGCTGCAATTCTGAAGTTTTTAGGCTAGGTTTTGGTTGAACAAATAAGTAAGAACTTCTTCGTCTTGCATGGATGAGGGCACTCCGATAATTACGACTCTAGGTTTTCTTTTCTGAGTTTTTTCGACTGTAAGGCCTGAATTTGAAGACTGCATCGATTTCTTTACCTTTTCGATGTCGTCCTTTCTTTCAGTGCTGATGATGACACCGCCATTTTTTGTCTTGCGTAGTCCTCTTGTATTTTCAGATGAAAATACAAGAGGACTACGTCTAAACTACACTACTAAAGTCACTTGTACAAACAATTATATTATAATCATATAATAGTTTGTACAAGTGACTTTGTCTCCACACTAGACTTCAATTTATCGTTGGGAAAGATGGTCAATGAGCTTAAATTTAAGGGCTGAATAAATTTGTTGGTATCTTTCTTCACCATATCAGCAAAAGAAGACCCCGTATTTTGATTAATAGAGGCTCGTACTTTCATCTTAAGTTGTTGCAGAAATTTGGTCTTCAAGTCTTTGTACGGTAGAGTTAGCCATGACTGCTCTCATTTTGACGGAGTGGTACTGGAACGCCATCTGGGATGTGCCGTGACCAATTTTTCGACATTAGGCACTTATACGCATCTTTTGTTCCATATTTAATTTGCTTTCTGATGCAAACTTTGCATAGACATTGTTCAATAGTCGTCATCCAGTTTTGTATTTCCGGCGATGATATCACTTCCAGTTCGTTTGTTTGGTTAGGCGTCTGAGGTTGAGATGAGAGTGCGGTACGGGTTGGGGTGCAGCTGTGGGCACGGGTGTCGCAGGTGGACTCCGAGCATATCGGTCACCCCGAGTGAAGGGGCTGCTTGCCATTGTGACACAGTTATTGACTTAGTAACACTTTACACATTTTATTTCGTTACGTAAGATAACTAGCAAATATTATGCCTAGGTTTCACAGAATTATCCGGCCAGTAGGTAAAACTAGGTCACGATTAAGCGAGTTTTTATTAATTAATTTTATAATTCTTCGGCACGTCCGCTCACAACAAAAGCCAATGGATTTTTTTAACTGATACAACTATTTCCGTCACAACATGTTTCGAATCGAATAATAAATTCTATGAGACGATTTCATACTTTTGAAATAAACCTTATGCAAACGCAATAAGTTGTTCTTCTATTCGTGTGTAAAAATCTGGTTCACTTGAGCTAGTGAGATAGCAACAATCCGCATTTTTTCGCTCAATTTGCAGTTTTGTGTATCGTGCTGCCATTGAAGTTTTGATGAGTCTTATTTATTCGAATTTGAATAGAAAAAGTGAACAAAACTAACACATTACATGGGCTGAAAAGTCCCGGGCCTAACAAAGAAAATACAGTTTTTTTGGTTCAAAATTAGCTTTATTCATCAACGTAATCTCGATCAAGAGCAACGCAATCATTCCAGCGCCGCTCTAAGATTTCAATACCACTTTTGTAGAACGATTTATCTTTTGCCTCAAAATAGGCCTCAGTTTCAGCGATAAGTTCTTCATTCGTGCGAAATTTCTTACCGGCGAGCATTTTTTTCAGGTCTGCGAACAGTAGTCGCTGGGAGCCAAATCTGGTGAATACGGTGAATGTGGGAGCAATTCGAAGTTCAATTCATGTAGTTTTGCCATTGTTTTGATTGATGAAATAAAATTTTTTTCTTTACTGTATGCGGTCGTTTCTTCGCAATTTCGGCCTTCATACGGTACAATAACGCTATATAAAATTCACTGTTGTATTGTATTTCCTTTTTCAAGATAATCGATGAATATTACACCACGCACATCCCAAAATACCGAGGCCATAACCTTTCCAGCCTGTTGTGCTTTCGGGCGCTTTAGACGAGGTTCAACAGTTTAGAGATGGGCTTAAACGTTAAAAAAAAATAACACTGCTAAATGCTAATGCTAAAAATAATTAACAGTTAAAATTAGCAGTTATTTTCAGCAATTGTTAAATTTTGGTCACAGACGTATAAAGAGTGAGTTTATACGTCATTAATTCTCATTTCCTTCATACTTTTCACAGGCTTATTTTTAGCAACTGTTAAATTTAGTCACAGACAGATTTTTATCACCTAATTAATTCTCATTTCCTTCATACTTTTCACAGGCTTAGGACTGTCAACTTTTTCTGTTGGCGTATTTATAATGAGAATCAATTTATTTACAACGATTTCTTTTTATTTTCATATGTTTTCTTTTAGTATTCGTAATTTTTATATAATAGTCTTTTGTTTTTTTTCTTGTTTCTTTTTTATTTTTTTTCTTATATCTACTTATCACTTAGTAACAAAATAATTATCTTAAAATTTATATATTTTTTATTTCCATTTAAAAATGTTAATTGTTTGACTTTTCGGACTCCAAGGCGTGTTCTTCGTTGTGAAATTATGTAACCAGTTCGCGAAAAGTCTTTCGCAAGAAACAGAAGTACAAAGTACATTACATTTGTTTCGAACCAACTTAGCCAAATGTGGAAAAATGCCTTGGTTCTGCTTCCACCAGCTCAACGGTAAATTATTGCGACTGATCACTTTTTCATTCAAATATTTGTCTATTTCTATTATTGCTCATGCAGTTGGTGACTCAAATGATTGCGGTACAGCCTCCCTAGCATCCCAGTCGTAAAATATTGAGGTGGGATCGAGCGAACTTTTGCTAACTTCAATATTTTCACATGGTCCTTCTCGATTTATTTCTTGAGCGACAAGTTTGATCATGTTCTCCCTCAAAGTTGCTTGCTTTGAAGATGTAAAGGGCTGTAACTTAAAGCGGGGATCCAAAAAAGTAGCTACCCCAATCGTGTTACTATTTTCGAAACGACTATGAGTTAAATCTAACAAAGCTCGAACAAAATCATATGTTATTGGCAGAGAGTGATAACCGGAAGAATCAGAGGTTAAAATATCGCTGAGAACTCTCTTTATGCCTTCTATGATTATTAATAGTTGACTGGCCGTCAAATACTTTTCACCACTCAGATAATTTGATGCTTCCTCAAAACATTTCAGGGCTTTACAAGTTTCGTTGCAAAGTAACCATTCTTCCGGCATTAAATTTGGTAAGCTTGTAACACCCAAAATGGCAATGGATGACTTGAATCTTGAATTTCTACGATCCTTTCGAGCATGTAGAATTTGGAATTCCACCTCGTCGGGACTTCTTGAAGCAGTCGTTTTGGCTGTGTTGCTCCATTTTGCTTTTGAAACTCATCAAGTTTTTTAGTGGCTTTAGAGCTTCGCTTGAAATAAGCGACGATGAGCTTCACACGTTCAATCACAGACTTGATGGGTACAGATTTTTCCATCGCTTCTTGCACTATCAAATTAATTGTGTGTGCTGCACATCCGAAATGTTTCCACCCTAGCTCCTGTGATATGGCTTTCTTGATGTAAGCCGCGTTATCAGAAACAGCTAAATTGATTTTAGCTGAAATACCCCAAGAATCGGTAATACTTTTTAACTGAGATGCTGTATTTTCACTATTGGAAGGACCCGAAATTACTTCACGGTCCAAAACAATCGATTCCAAATCAAAATTTTTATTTATAAAATGCCCAGTAACAGCCATAAAACTATCATTTCTCGGCGAAGTCCAATTGTCAGTCGTAATGCAGATTGCTTAGACTTCTTTATTTATTACTTCTTGCACCCCTGTTCTACACTGTTCGTACATTGTAGGTAAAAGTGTATTTGATAGATATTTTCGAGATGGAAGCGTGTAAGACGAATTTAAAGCATTTGAGTATTGGATAAAGCCGACGTCTTCTACGATTGAAAATGGTTGAAAGTCAAGTATGAAAAGCTGCATTAAATAATAATTGAGTCGTTGTTTCTCTTTTAACGTCATTTTTTTTACGGCAAAAGTTGATACGCTTGATTAAATTTTTCTCTGCTTTGCTGGTGGTGGCAAAAACTCATCATTAGTACTCGAAGAACTTGAAGTACTAGGGGCATTTTCAGCAATAGGAACAGTCTGTTGAGAACTAACGGAACACTCAGACTCAGATAATGTACAAGCACTTTGTTGTTGTGCCTGTTGGATATTAATAGTAGGATGCTTAAACTTCATGTGGGATTTTAAATTTGAAACTGAGCTCTTGTATGAAATAGTTTTTTTACACAAATTACACGTACCAATTTTTTTTACGGTATCGCTATCCGTAAAAAAGTTCCATACTTCACTTTTTTTTGGCGTTGTATATCCATGTTAGTTGTTTTCTTTCAATTTGTAAGTATTCTGTTTCAAACGCAAACAATACTACACAAACAGTCAAACAATTGGAATTTTCACTCACACAACAGTCACAACACTAACTACCTACTACTTAGATAACAAACTCGCGTAAACCTTCGTAACGAAAATCAATCTTTATTTAACACTAGTTAAATATTATAATAGACTATTTCCAAATTTAGCAGTTAGCACTTAGCAGTTAATTAAATGAACTCGCTCGAAGTTAACATTCTAACTGTGATTGGTCACTAAAATTAGTAGTAGTTGCTAAATAAATCGTGTAAGTAGTTGCTAAATAAATCCTCTTCCGGTGCTGCTCACACCAACTCGGTGTAAAGTACAACGTCATCAATAATTTTCATTTTATTTTATTTACTCTTGTTTAATTTTAAGAAGAATGTTCTAGTTATTTTGGTTTATAAATTTAATATCGTAATGTTTAATTATAAAATTACTTACTTTCCGCTTGTCAGCTTCCGGTGCGTCGAATGATAATGTGATGATTAATTAAAATTTAATATATGCTTTTCAATAATTTTGCAACTAGCTGTTAATTAATATTATACAGTTTATTGAGTGATTCATGGTTATATTTAGGCTTATGTAGATATAAAAGTCGATGCGTCGGATATTTGAATTCGGTTGTGTTCGATAACTGTCAAGTGGAAAAAGCTTTGTAAAAAAAGACGCTAAATAAAAATCTGTGCAACTGCAACTATAATTATCATTTAATTAAATAACGCATTTTACAATCGCTATGTTGAAAACAATTCAATAGAGACGGAAACGGAACAGGATCACGACCGTGTGTCGTGTGTCCTTTTCTTTGTTTTTTTGTTGCCGTCGCGTCTGCCTGCGGCCTGCAGTAGTGGGATAAAGCGAGACAAATATATCCACGGGGAGCAAATCCTCGGCGTGCCCTCGTTTCGGACGCCATATTATCAAAACAAACAGCCAATCACAGACGAAGGCTCAAGGCTGATACCAGATATTATTTTGTTGTGACTACTAAATTTAACAGCTATCTCAGAACTTATTTAACAGGTGTTGCCACTAAAAAAAATTAGCAGTGTTAATTTAGCAGCTTATTAATTTTAGACCCATCTCTACACCAGTTGTTGTCCACTTAGATGACGAGCGTTTTGATTCCGGAGTGAGGTGATGGATCAATGTTTCATCCACTGTCACATATCGACGCCAAAAATCCGGTTTGTTACGTTTAAACATGGCCAAAAACTGCTCAGAATCATCAACACGTTCTCGTTTTTGGTCAACAGTGAGCAAACGGGGCACCCACTTTGAACAGAGCTTTCTCATAGCTCATGCAATATAAAGCCGACACGTTCTTTTGATATCTTTACGATGTCAGCTAACTCACGCAACTTCACTTTTCGATCATTCAAAACGATTTTGTGGATTTTTTTTATGTTTTCTGGTGTTACCCATAACACTTTTCAAGCCATTGCTTCGCTTGAATGGTATTTTTTCCCATCAAGAAGCAGTCTAAATTAAAACACGAAATTAAATTAATAAACAATAACTCACAAACTAATGAATAGAATGTCATGAAAGCTTGAACTTTGTGTTGCAGAATAAATCATTAGCCAATACCGTACAGTTTTGAAATAGTTGATTATTTTATTCACTCGAAAAGTTAACGATTTTAAATGTTTTGAATTTAAGACGACTACGGAATTAAACAAGGTAATTATTAAATAAATATAATAATTATTTAATAAATAATAAATTTTAAATGACGTGTGATATTATGTTGATATTAAGTGTTTTTAATTATCAACAGCAAAATAGAGATGAATGTTTTTTAAACCAAGAGCGGTTTGAGTTCAATTACAGGCCGTTTTTCAATACTTTATCACTGAATAAAGTGAGTTATATAAGATCGACCTCTCACAGGAGAATACTTGTTTATATTAATTTCGAGATGACTCATAGAAACAAATGTCCAACCGGATTGACAGTGCTGAAACTCGGTTAATTTATTATTTAGTTATTCTCTTTTTTTAATTATACTTACATACTAATTTACATTTTTAAATATTTCAATTAAGAACTTATTAAAAAAATACATTTAAGTATATAAAAAATTGTTGTCCGTCGGTGTCGGGAGCAGCCCACGCTACCGGTGGCTAGGGCTCCAGAGAAAGGAACCTACAAACAATACGAGCCGTATCGAGGAGTACTGCTTTCTGTTTCAGGCCCTTTAGCCAACCGCATAACGCCAGCTTCGACGGGTGGTCATCGAAGCTTTTGGCCACTAAACCATTGACCGTAATGACAATCGGCACAATGACAGCTGAGTCCACATTCCACATGTCTACAACTTCGTTTGCTCAAGGTACTTGAATTGCTTCTCTTTTTCAGCTTTCACGAGGTTGTCGTCATGCGGGATGGTTACATCGATTATAATCATTGTGCAGTGCGCTAATCGGTCTTTCACCACTAAGTCAGGCTTATTGGCAACAATAGTCCTATCAGTGATGATAGACCGATCCCAGTACAACGTGACATGGTTATTTTCGAGAAATAGTCGGATCACGTACTTGTATTGTATACGGTACCTTTTTTATTTTTCTATGGATGGGAAATCAATAAATGATTTCTCCCGCTCTGGGTGGAGCGAAAGTGCAGACTCTTACTGACTAAACCCCACCCGTGATTCTTCCTGTGCCCTTTGCGATCCAGGGCCGCGGTGACTCTTTCGAACAAATTCCGCAACCTTAGCAGACTGAGCCTATGGGGCCCCGTCTTCCTTGCTGACAGCTTTTTGAGGCGCGCGTGGAACAAGGCGCGCCGTCGACTCGGGCCTCGTTGCTATCACACGACAAGCCACCCATAGCTCGCCATCCGCAGGCCCGCGCCTACGGTGGCCGGGTATCGCCCTGCATTTCCCGACCCCCGGGGCGTTTGTTCCGTTGCGGCGGCTGGAGCGTGAGGTTTCCCTCCCCCGCACGCGGCCCACCTCTTCCTGCGCTAGAGTTACTGCTTCGCAGAATGAGATGACCGCCTCCCATGCCTCCTCGCTCCGGACCATGGATTGAACCAGGGCAGATCGGACGGACCATGGATTGAACGGTACCTCAGATAACACAAGTTGGTGTTTTAATGCAAGTTGTTGGTGGATAGTTCTGGCCACTTGGTTACGCCTGTGTAGGTACTCGCCGTTAGCCAGACGAGAACAACCAGAGATAATATATCTGATGGACTCACCCGATGGCATGCCCGACACACTTCAACCGTCCTATTCTACATAATATGCCTCCGATAGTCATTCGTTATAACTTCATTCGTAATTGCACAAACGAAGCCTTCACCGAACCGTAGCCAGGCCACGGACGCTGAGAAATCTTCATCGGACCCATAGAGAGCCCGATAGTAGCGCACTTGAAGCTACTTGCTTGACCACTACTACCACTAGGTAATCGTCTTCCCGATTGACATTCAATCTGTATGTCATTAGTCTGTTTTGAATGCTGTTGCAATAATATGAATATCTGTGAATTTGGTATTCAATAAACAATTTACTTTGTGTATATTCGTTCTTATACTACGTGTTGTTTTGCATCCTCGTCAAATTTCAGGAGGTTGTCATAAAATACATAAATAATCAATTGAAAGTACGGTACCGGTCAATAACCAATAAGCGCTGCTTTTTTTGTTATTGAAATTTAACAGTATTTCAGAAAAAAATCCTTGATTCAATACGAATATCACAGAATCAGGCGACTAGGCACACAGCGACAATGCAGCTGTGTGCGTGAGTGTAGACGTCTTACCTACGAAATGCTAGCGCGTAGGTACCTACGTGTGCGACCGTGCGATGACCTACGGCGACCAGTAGCAATAATTTTACCTAATTTTACTTCGGAAATCATCTACTTTATTGTCATAAATTTCGCTTGATAGTTAACTCATTTTTAAGCATCATTAAGCATCATTGGAATACGGAAATCTTACTAATGACAGTAATACTAGTGCGCCAAAGAAAAGTTCAATGACCTGTTATCAGATGATTAATAAAATTTTAGTTTTGATTTATTGCTATTCGTCAGCTTAAAGCGCTTATTACACACTATCCAATTTTTAGAAAACCTAAATTGGATACAATTTAGGAATTCGAACTAAATCGGCCTCTAACTTCAATTATTACACTAGGTATCCTGTTTCCTAAATTGGCTTCCTAAAAATTGGATAGTGTTATAAGCGCTTAAAGTTTTCGTAATGATTTTGTTTTTATTTGTGGATTAAATTGGTTGATTTGAAATTTTCCTTCCTACTTAACGGGCTTAGGACCGGCATTAATACCTGCTGTACCGGATGGAAATGGAAAGATGTGCTAGTTAAGTGTAAGTAAGAGTCATACTTTCGACTCGTAGGTATTATTGGCGTAGTTAAAAATTTGAAATCAACTTATTTACACCAATAAAATTGATTAAGCTAACAACGTATCTGCAAAATGTACAAATAAATAAATTACTTACCTACTTAAGCTACCCGGAGATATTGTTCAAAATTACCACCACCACACTCTTGGCACAGTCGAGCACGACGTAGCTGGTTTTCCTTCAGCCTACGTAAAACTCACATTCGTTTTTAAAGTGTCGAAAGCACTAATTATCCTTGCACGTAATTCTGTTACACTTGTCACTTCCTCCGTGTAAACTAACCTTTTCACGTCTCTCCACAAATAAAAGTCTAGAGACGTCAGGTCCGGAGACCGCGGAGGCCAGGCCACAGGTCCTCCGCGACCGATCCAGTGGTCACGAAACCTATCGGTCAAGTACTCGCGTACTTGCTGACCATAGTGAGGGGGAGCACCGTCATGCTGGTAGTAAAGGTTGCGATGGAGTGCCAGGGGAACATCCTCCAACATGTCCTCGACAACGTGACGCAACAGCACTGTTGAGGTACCCATCGATGAAGTAGGGTCCAAGTACGTGTTCCCCTATTATGCCAGCCCACACGTTCAGTCCAAACCGCACTTGGAACGCATGCTGTTTGGTTACGTGCGGGTTATGGTCGCGGTGAGCCCACCAATGTTCGTTATGAACATTGTAGACGCCTACTCGAGTAAATAAACACTCGTCCGTCCATAGGATGTTGGCGTCTTGGTGTTCCAGCAACCAGCGGCAAAATGTAATCCGCATGGCATTATCACCTGGGTGCATGTCTTGTGCCTTGCGGTAGTGGAACGGGTGCTGCAGTTCACGCTTCAGTAGGCGCCACACTGGTGTGGTGCACTCCAAAGCGGTCTCCAGCCTCCCGCGTGCTTGCCCGTGGTTCTCGCTGGAAATATTCCAGGATGTCTTCCTGCAAAGCGACAGGCAGGCCTACGCTGCCGCGTGCTTGAGCATGCCGGGGTACGTCAAACTGCCGATGATTCCGTAGTCTCTGCGTAGCAGCCAGTATGACGCTCTGTGATGGGGGTTCCAGATCGGGAAACATTTCCGTGAACATCCGGATGGCTCCACGTAGGATGTCTCCACTGATGGCATAAAGGCGGACCATCTCTACCAACTCGACATTGGAATAATTGTCCGTCATCTTGCACTTTGTACCTATGTCTCAACGATGTATCGAGAAAGGAATTCGCAAAAAGCATGCACACGGCGGCGACATCAAAAAGACTGTTGCTGTTGGATCAGGGGCCGCGCCGCGGGGCGGGGGGAGGCGCGGCTAGGCGGTAGGCGATCGATGTATTTTTGGCGTTTGTTTGTGTGTGTGAAAGCGTAGTTATAAGGCTAGGAACAGGCGGGCCGCATTTAAATACGTCTTGTTCACACGGATTTCCGTAAATAGAAAAAATAAATTGAAAAAATACCTACTCATTTTATTGTTGATTTGGGTCGAGAATCATTATCATAATTACGTCCGTGAATTTGACGAGGATGCAAAACAACACGTTGTATGAAGCATTACTGATTTTCTGGTATTTCAATTTTACATTTACAACTGGTTTTTAAGTATCTAGATCTTGATTTGCTGCTGAAGTGTGTAATTGTAAATAAGAAAATCATTTACCGAATTAACTTATATAATTACTTACTCGTATATAACGGAGCACCGGGATTATTAGGGTTCTAGAAACGGAGACGTCAGCTGAGCTGACGTCACCATCTCCATTGCCAGGCTCACTCATTGCAAATAATGTATACACTCAATTATTCATGTTTCTTTCTAATTTCGAAGCAAAGTCAAAGTCAATTCATTTATTTCAACTAGACCACTTTAAGGCACTTTTGAACGTCAAAACATTTTGATAATAAAAATATTATAGTGACTCTATTTGCGAGCCTCCTCACCAACGCCGAAGAAATTCAAAGTGTCAAAGTCGGCGGGAAAGGTTATAGCATCCGTTTATTGGGACGCTGAAGGAATAATTATGGTGGAATATTTAGAAAAAGGGACCACTATTTCGGGCTGGAAGACTGTTTCACCAAGATAATGCACCAGCTCAAAAAGCCGCAGTTGTGATACGAGTAGCTGCCTTTAAAGAATCAGGATTTGAACTGCTCGAACACCCCTATACGCAAGATCTAGCTCCCAGAGACGATAGCGAAGTGATGGCCGCTGATGAGGGGTTTTTGGAGGGTCAAAAGAAAGATTTTCTTTCTAAGGGAATTCTGAGTTAAGAAAAAAAATGGACTACATGTATTGACTTGTAAGGAGACTATGTATGTAGAAAAATAAATGATTCTTTTTTAACTATAAACACCGTGTTTAAAATTAATTATCATTACTTTTGGATCACCCCTAGTATCTTCTTTTGTTGCGCAAAACCCTCAACTTTAATAACAGTAGTAGAAGGAATATTGCCATACGTCAGTTTAAATGCTCAACAACAATTCGTTTTTTACAACATGGATAACCAAATACAGCCTATCGAGGATGGTCAGATTCAACAATTTAAACATGAAAAGTAAGTAAGTAAAATCAATCAAAGAGGACATTATGTAAAACAGTCATATCGAACCAAAATTCACTTTATGAAAAACAAGCTAACGTGTGTTCCAAGTTGCCGGAGATTCGTACAACCAAATGACCGTTTCAAGAAAGCAGTTAAGACGTAGAGGTAGCACATGCTATAAGAAATTTAAGAGAACTTGAAGAATTTGGAAGAAAGTTAACAGTTTACATTTACAGAAAAAATAATTAGGAAATTTGCCGTAGTATGTACTATTGATTCTATATTTGATCGGATTTTTTTTTAATAATGCACGTGGATAGGTTCTTCTAAAGATACAACTTCTGAAGAGAACTATTTACTTTTTTTTTTTCATATTGTACGTGAGACAGATGCATCGTTCACAAAGACAGACTGTGATACATTTTTGAGTAATATTGAAAAGTGCTCGTAAACACAGTGGAAGCGGTCAAAGGATTGGTTTAGGCTCCAAAAGTGAGAATATTAAAAAAGAAAACAACAACAAACTGTTGCTACTGTAGAAGCTGAGGGCGTTAACGAAGAAGCGAATAGTAAAAAAGAAAACAACAACAAACTGTTGCTACTGAACAAGCTGATGGCGTTAACCAAGAAGCGGATAACAATATCCCAACGGTGCAAAGAGAGATCTTTATTGTAAAAATAACCCAGCTGCTTCAAAAGATATTGTTAATGAAGAGATACCCGATTAAATAAATCTTAAAACAACTATTTTACGTGAATAGTTTTCTTTTTTTTGTAATTATATTAAATATTTACATTAAGTACCTAAGCTTATGATAAAGAACTACGAAATGCAGACCCAGGACCCTATTACTCATTATTAGTCCCAGACGAAATTTTTGAAGAAATAGCAGTGCAAACTAACTTGTATGCTGAGCAACGTGAAAGCAGGAAACCTTCATCGCGAATGAATAGTTGGAAGCCAACAAACAAAAATGAAATTAAGTCTTTTTGGACTTATTATGTGCATGGGACTAATCAAATTCCCAAAAATAAGTCTATACTGGAGCACAGTTATCAATTTTCAAACAAACCTTTACGCCTTCGGTCATGAGTCACAATAGACTCAAACTGAAGTTACAGAATTTGTGTTTCGTTGACAATAAGGAAGACAGTTGACAGTTGGTTGACAGCTGACCGACGCATTGATCGGGGTAAAGGTACAGAACGGTCGCATTTTGTGATTAAAGTGAAAGTAAAGTTCAATTCAATACTTGATAATAAATTGAAATGGATATAGAAACGGTAAATTAAATCCTTTTATTGTGTAGGTATTGTTGCGCTTAGACAACGCGTATTTTCCCGTCTAATTTGTTTCATAGATATTCTGAACGAATCTTTCATTTTAGGTAGAAGGCCAGCCAGCCTCTGTCAAAGGAGGAAACAAATGCTTTGCTGGAGCTGGTTGAAAACAGCTTCATAATTACTACCAAAGCCACCAACAACAAATTAAAATGCTAACAGAGCAGTTCAACGCTCTCTGCGAGAACACCACAGCAGCTGCGTTTAAAATGGGAGAATTTAAAGAAGAATTCCCGTAATCGCAGCGCGAAAATTAGGATGAATCGCATACAGGCAAGTTGTATTTACTTTTCCTAACCATATGGCTCTATTAGCTTCTGTTTTCCCTTTTTAAACTAAATCCTTTTTTTACTTTGCAAACGGTTGGTGGCGTTGGTGGTTACCTATATAACTCCAGATGACATATTAGATCGAGTGTCTAGTCTGCTCAGGAGTAGTGGAACTGGATTTACTGTGTCATTTGGAGGTGACAAGGAACCAGAGGAGTTTGTCGCTGGTGCTGGTGAACGTGATTGGTAAGAGATTGGCGGAGAGGCTACGGCCTCCGTTAGTGAAATTCTCAACCGAGATGGTCCTGTTGCCATGAGTAATGTCATCATATTAGATGAGGAGCAGATGGTGACTGGAACTCCACCAAAAAAGCTGACATTTTCTACACCTAGATTTGGTAATGGTTTAATATTATACATTATTAAATATTTTAGAAAATCATTTTTCACAATTCACATTAGCGTGTGTGTACTCATATAGATGTATTTGTTTTGCAGTGAGAAAAAAGAAGCTGGTGCAATATTGCAACAGGTCAGCTAGAAACCTCGCCACAGCCGAGTATTATTCCACTACAAAATTGTGCCTAGATGCAAAGTTAAATAATATTTTGCATGAAAATTAAAAAAAAAATGGAAGATGAAAAGCTAAAATAGAAATAGACAAATTAAAGAGCTCTTAGTACTTTGAAACTATTTTTAATTTCTTTTTATCCTTTTTTATGTACAGTCAAGCTCGATTATTTATTTATTGAATCACTAAATAAATAAATGTGTACAGATTAGTAGAAAAATTTGTTAACTATTTTAATATTAATTAGTAAAAAAAAATACCTACTTAAAAAATTAAATACCTACATGTTTCATTTAATTGTTCTGCAATCCGCTGCCATAGCCTAGCTTTCAAAACAGCGTTTTTGTAGTTTTTATCACTTGGTTCATACAAACAACTATGTTGACGAACACATTCAACAATTTTTTCATCGAGATCCATAGCAAAATCGAACTATTTTGTAAATATTCTCAAACCAAACTCTCGACACGCGCAGCGCACGACCCGTACACGCGCCAGTGTGAGTGCCTTACGGAGAGTACGTGTATTACGAAGAATAGAACGACGTTATGCCCGCTTCCGACCCGCTCACCCGCGCGCTGTCTGTAGTGGCGGGCAACGGGCGCCGCTCCCGCGCACGACCCGCACACGCTTTCATTGTGATGTCTTTCATTTAGATATAAAGAACTAGATCCGCCGTATTCCCGTCCCGATCCACGCCCGACCCGCTCCCGCTCTGTGTATGAATTGCGCTTTAAGGTCTTAGTTTCTTTTTTTCCAGCGCTTGAACGGCTTACATTTATTTATTTTTATCAATTGCTTACTATATACTAACAGTTTGCATCAAAGCGTATAGCAAGCTAACAACATTATATTTTTCTTAAGAACCAAAAAAGTTTACATAGGTAGTTTTTGACTTTTGATCTTTGAGTACACGTAAATACATCGACATCCGGTTCCTAAGCAATCAGGGCGTTCAGTAAAATGATCGCACATCATCTTGAATAAAGAATTTTCGAATTATATTCGCTGTTCTACTACGCTTACTCACGTTATGTTTATTAAAAAACCTGATTCTGCCTATTAATCCCGTACTACGACCTAATCGTGTACGCACTTTATAACGGTGAGCTAACTCTGAACTACAAAGTCTTTTTATTAAGTATCTTTCGGTATTACTTTTCGTATCTGCGTACCGTGTTGCCAAAGATTCAGTCAGAATATAATTCTGAAGTTAAACCCTTTCAATTTTTTCTTTATCCTGTGTAGAAACGCCAGTCAATTCTTGTAATAATGAATTAGATTTAGAATAAGGTCAGTGGTAGTCTCATTTTCAGTTGTTGGTTTATCTGTTTTTTGAAATTCAAACAAAATTTTATTTTGAGTGCTGCTTTAATTATTTTTTTAGATATCTAGTTTCTTATTCTGTTTTTTAATGGTTTCTTTCAATTTGTAGTAGTTTTGAGGTAAAGTTTTCTTGATGTAGTTTTCTTTTCACGTTCTTTGAGATTCTTTTTCTGATTATTTTTTAGCCTTCTCCAGTCTCTTCTTCTTTTATTTTGTTGACGTTTTAGGTATTTTTTCTCTTTTAAGTCGTTCTCTGTAACTGCGTTTTCGTTCTGCAGGTTTCACGAGCACAAAGAAATCTTAATAATAAGGCAATAGAAGTGGCAAAGACGCGTGACCTTGTCGCCGCGTATGAGTCTTGTAGAACACAAAGTGCGCGTGGAGCATTGTTGCGGTTACTTGTGTTGTTTGGGACGCGGAGCGGTAAACATGGTGTTTTGCAGCATATCCAACTGCGGAAACTCTTCCAAAATTTGTAGATTCAAGATTCAAAGCATTTATTTCAATTAAACCCTTTACAGGCACTTTTGAATTGTCAAGTCGAAAGAGGTGAAGCTATCTGCACGTTCCAAAGCGTAGATCTCTATGGAGAAGAACGTGCAAGAAACTCCACGGACACTCTTTTAAATCATGTTCTGTATTACATAACCTTGGTTACATCCTTGGTCGCTTCTATATGTGAGGACAATGCAAAGAAAAAAAAGGAAATTATAAAAACAATTCAAAGTATAAAGATTAAAACAAGTCAGTGACAGTTAAGAGGTGACCAGTCTCAAACGACGGCGCCCGTTCACGAACATGACGCGTGTATTGGCACCATTTAGCTCAACCATTTTGAAGGGAACCGAATGATCCAACACACACGCCACCATCAGCGAAACATTTGAGCAAGCATGACATGCTCTCAACTGCCATTTTAGTTCAAGTCACAAAGTAAACTATAACTTATCACATGTAAAAGACTCCATGGTAGGTACTCACATTTACAATATTTGAAAATAAAATGCTTCTACATTATACAAAAGTATGGTTTACAAAAACCAAGCAACTACAAGGAAAAAAAAGAGAAATTATTTATTATCAAACTAATATTATATATATAAAAAAGAATAAATAAATGAGACAAAAAAAAAAGGGGCGAGCATCTCTTCCAAATATAAAATCCTAACTTGTTTATCCAAGTGGTTGAGGCTGTGGAGCAGGACCGGCATTTAGCCAAGCATTATTATCTTCAACTAGCTGCTGCCCGCGACTTCGTCCCCGTAGAATCCCCTATTTTAAAACATTCTTTATCGCTGCTACGCTCCTATTGGCTTAAGCGTGATGATATATAGCCTAAAACCTTCCTCGATAAATGGTCTATTCAACCCAAAAATAATTTTTCAATTCGAACCAGTAGTTCCTGAGATTAGCGCGTTCAAACAAACAAACAAACAACCAAACAAACAAACTCTTCAGCTTTATAATATTAGTATAGATGTAATCCCCCAACTTATAATATGCTTGCTTGTATAATGTGCGTTTAATACAAGTGTTAAATTACGTTTCATTCAGTTCTAATATATGGGGAGGAATTTTATTGTAACATTTTAAACAATACTCCATGAAAGATGTGGCTACTTTAGCTAGTCTGAAACCTGGTTGAACTAATTCATCCCTATTTCTAGTAGCATAATTATGTCTGTCGCCTCGCTTACAAAAGAGATGTAGATTTTTTCTTACGTACATAATGTTTTCATAGATATATTGACAAGGTACTGTCATGATGTTTATTTCCTTAAACAGTTCCCGTTCCAGTGTAACTTTACAAATAAAGGAATAACATTTCATTTGTAAGAACTTAATCTTTGAAATAATGTCGTTTTTAATAAATATAGTCAAATCAAATATTTTCACCACCACTACTACGATTATAACAGTAAAACGATTTTTTTGTCAATATAATAACCATTAATACTTAAGCTTGCTCATGTCTACTATTACAACTGCTAAAAGCAGCAATGAAATTATAGTCATGCGCAATAAACAATATTTCATTTTACGTAAATTCCTGGAACACTCCGCATGAGTTGGCCCCAAATTAGTGACGTGCCACTACTATTTTGTATCGATAATTTATTACGTTTAGCTAGTTTAGTTTACCTAGTTTTACCGAAATGGTAATATAATTATTGGTTAATTATTACAATATGAGATGCATTTTCTGTTGTATTATCTTTGCCTTCGTCCAATATTTTATAGTCTATGCATAGTGTATGTTTTATCTATGGATGGCGTCATCTTGATTGGGCTCGGCAACATGGAGGAGTAGTGTAATATTTTTCTAAGAATAAAAAGTGCTGATATAAAGAAGAGTTTTATTCCAAATAACACATGGTGGCAGCGGTAAAAAAGTAAAATGACGAAAGATACAAAGACACCATACGCAAAATGAGACGACAGGGGTGTAAAGGTATCAACTCCGGGCCCCTTCAATTTCATTCCGAACGAATGGCCGAAGTATAAAATTCGATTCGAAAGGTTTATGAGCCTATCAGGCGAAAATGAAAATAAACTGCCTCATCTATTGTATGGGGAAAAAGGCTGAAGACATAATCCTGCAATTCGGTTCCCAAGACAATAGGGTAGTTGACTAAAATAATCTAATTAGTCCGTCGGATAGATTTCCAAAAAATATTGGACACGTAATTTTTCTTTTTTCACGTAAACAAAAAATGAAGACGATACAGTGCGTTGAAAACTCGTGTGACGTCACAACTCGCTACAATTTTTACCGAGCCGTGATGTCACAAGCCCCCACTCCTGATCTTTGATGCTTTGTATCTTCGTCAGTTTTTATAGATTTGATAAAGGAAAAAATACGTGTGTATATTTTTTACTCAGGAAACATCCCTATTATGAAAAACTTACGAAGAAATTCGATGATTTTTTTGCGCCTAAGCGAAACGTAATCTACGAGCGTTATAAAGGGGAATGCCGATTTTAGGCCTTGCAATGCCCAAGACATTTAATTTAATAAAAAAAAATCTGTAAAATTTACGTAATTTACTCTTCTATTTACAACGCGATACAAGTTAGCAACATTTTTTAATAAAAAATAAATATTGAAACGATACAACGAAATAAACAGACATTTGCCAGGTTGCCAATTTAAAAACTGTACAAAATAAAGATTTGTTGCAAAACATTTACACATATTTGTACTTTATTTATTCGTTCTTTTGTTTATAGAAGTCCCAATGCATTTTATGTTAATATATTTAGATTTGTAAACTTACAAAATATAATATAATGATTTTAAAATGATCTACACAATGCACCGATCGATACTTTGTGCAATGGCAACACTAAAACTTGTCAGTTGACAATATTAGAAATGTCATTGTCATTGTCAAATCAAATGTAATATTAGAATTGTCACTTCTCTTCCAATCTACTTTAGACACTGGCAGAATAGTCGACATCGGCTTTGCTTGCCATATAAAATATAGAATAGAATAGAATCGTCACTTTGTTTGCATTTGCATCATAGTGATTCGCTGCGTGTATTTTGCTATTAAAATCGACGTTTTTGGCCATGAATACTGACTCTGGCGATTCTCCTATTCTGATAATGATAACCAACAACAATTTAGCTTTAATATGTTATGTAGGAAGAGTTTTCAACAACTTTTTAATACTTGTGTAGGGCACGTTAAAAAATCCTTATAATTTGGAAACTCCAAGTTTTTTTCAATAATGTTCATTTATCATACTAATATTAACATCCGATGTTACTTGTGGGCACTCAGGGCCTAAATCACTATGGCGGCTCGGCATACCCCTTTAATGCTAGGATTCAATTACATGGGGAACGATTTGATGACTTCGTAACAGAGGTGCACAAATTGGCAGAACATTGTGAATAAGGGATATTAAAATATGATCTTATACGAGACATAATTGTAGTAGGGATGGAAGATAAAGTCCAAAGTGACAGAATGCTACTAAAACCGGACCTAACATTAGAGGAAGCCATACAAATGGGCAAGCAAGCAGAAATACAAAATGAAGAAACAAGAAAAATGAGGGCTGCAAGTGCTGCAAGTACAGAAATAATGAAAATGGAAAAAAGAAAACTTACAGGGAGTTGCTGGTTCTGTGGAAAAGAGCGGCGGCATCCTAGAGAAAAATGTCCAGCAGCAAAAGCTGTGTGTCACAAATGTCAACGAACAGGTCATTTTGCAAATGTGTGTCCGTCAATGGCGGTAAAAATGATTAATGAGGAAGCAAAAGAGTGTGAGGTTTGTACGGTACATAGTGGCCAATATATGGTAAATGTTAGCATATTTCATTCTGAAAAAATTGTTGATAAACTGGATTTTCTAATTGATACAGGAGCAGATATAAGTGCCATACCACAACATGTAGCACTCAAGGCCAATCTTCCGCTGGTGAAATCTGCAGATAGCATAAAAGGGCCAGATGGGACCAGATTGCAGGTTTTAGGGACGATACAATTAAAATTACAAGACAGGATTTCTGAAGGTAAAGTTTATGTTATTAAGGATCTTAGTTCAGCTATACTGGGTAGGCCATCAATTGATAGTATGGATATTTTAAGAGTTTGTGCTATTTCAATATCGGGTCAGAACAGTGAGTCATGCTCAAATGTGTTAGTGGAAGAAGAATTTCCCAACATTTTCAATGAATTAGGTGTTTTTAAAGATAAATTTCATATCAAGTTGGTTAGTAATCCTCAGCAATATGCCCAGTGGCTCTAAAGCCACTTTTTATATTTTTCGCCTCGTTTATCTATTGCTTTAATCAATTGCATAAGCAACTTTGGGAAGTGGTTTTTGTTGAGTGTAGTTTGATTTGGGTTTTCCATTTTGTACTGTAATAAGATCTTACGCCAGGCTTTTTTAAGAGGTGCAAAAAACGCCACGTCAAGTGGTTGGGTAAGATGTGTGGAATTAGGAGGGATAAACACAAATGAAATGTTGTGATCCTGACATAGCTTAATGACGCCTAAACTTAAGTGACTGGACAAGTTGTCACATATGACCACTTTTCTTCCAGTCAAACTCTCCGCCCATGTCAACACAATCGTTTTAAAATAATCCATTCTGAATATAAATTTTCGGCCTTATATACCACATAAGGAGATAGACTAGTACCGTTTGCTGCCGCAGAAAACATCAACGAAATGGCGCCCTTTGAAGAATTAAGGACCCGTTCAGGATATTTCACACCCCTGCGAAATATACACTTGGAATTACCTGGGTCATCACTTAGATTAGTTTCATCTAGGTTTAAAATGTTAGATGGAGGAACATCTCTTACAGTTTCTTCTAAGTTTTGAAAATATTCTAAAAAATCATTTGCACTTTTTTTGGCTCGTGCTGTTTTGATATTTTGTGTACTTCTAACAGAAAGTTCATCTGCATGTCGGTTGAGAAAACTTGTAACCCAGTCCTTGCCAGGTGGTTTTCCATTAAATAAATTTTCACGATTATTTTTCTTTAGGTAATCAAAAACAGTCAAACGTAAGTCAAGTTTCGTTAGTGGGCAACCATATTCACCGGCTGCAATCAATGCTTGAACAATGCTTTTTTCCTCTTCTGAAGAGAGCCGGGTAGGAGTTCCAACATTTTTGTAATGGTACTCTTTCACCTTATTAAGGATCGTTCGCCTAGGTATACCAAAAGTTTTTTCTGCTGATCTCGAGGACATCCTATTTTTTTTACATTTTCAACCGCGAGCTGTAACATCTCTTCTGAATAATTTTTATAGGGCCGAGACCCGAGGACTCTGCGATTTCTTTTCGTAGGCTTTCCCATACTGCAACCAAACAAACTAAATGTAGGTACCTAGTTTATATTTGTCAACTGAGTGCTGATGGGTGCCAACCCTAACATTATTTTTGTAGTGGGCAATGTTGTCACTCTTATGTTCGCGCAAATTCGGAAATCATTGCCCACTCCATTATCTTCAAGATTTTATGTTGTAAAGGTCTCAAAGTAGCATTAAAATGAAGCGCGATATTTATAATTACTCTGATATTAAAATAACTTACCTGAGAGATGTAGTACGCTGACAGTAAGTAAAAACATAACACAAGATTTTGGCACCACCTCACACTAGTCCTCCTTTCAACATGTCTCGCTGACAACTGAGTGAAGTTAGCACCGTTGCTAATATTTAATGTTGCCAGAAAAATGTTTAAATTTACCCTAAAAATTAGATAATGTTGTCAGCTAAATACAATTATTTACAAATCATTATTTTAGTTATTTTTCGTGTTCGGGCAAACATATCCGCTAGGGCAATGATGGCCGGTTTAACGGTACAGCACAGGCTCCATGGTATCAGGTATCAATAATCAATGTTCCTATAGTGCAGAGTCTTGTGACATAACCATACAATCATTCTCAGGCGACTATGTAGCAAAACTTAGTTGTTATGTATTACCTAGAATAACAAAGTCTTTGCCTTCGTCATTCATAGACATCAAAGACTTGCCTATTCCTTCGGGCATTGTTCTAGCAGATCCCTCTTTTAATGTTCCCTCCACCATATATATATTGGTTGGGGCAGAAATCTTTTGGGATATTCTAACTTCCAACTTCATTGATTTAGGAAGCCAACGTCCTAAGTTGCAGCAAACTAAATTAGGTTGGTTAGTATCAGGCAGAATTAACATAAACAGAAATACAGACATTCAGATAAACAGAAAAACAGACTTTCAGACAAACAGAAAAACATATATTCAGAATAATAATCAGAAAAACAAACACACAGAAAAACATAAATGTTATTTCACACAGAATGAAGATTCACAGCTTACTCGGTTTCTGGGAGTTGGAATCAGTGTCTTCACAGCACAATTTATCTCAGGAGGAACGAGCTTGTGAGCAGAGCTTTGCAGAGCATACTCGTCCAGATGATGAAGGTAGGTTTGTAGTATGTATACCATTAAAAGAGCCACCTGAAGTTCTCGGAGACTCCTACTCAATAGCAAAGCAACGTTTTCTTTCCTTAGAACGCAGATTGTCACGTGACCCTAAACTTAAAGAGAAGTATTTACATTTTGTGTCCGAGTATCAATCCCTGGGTCACATGACAGAAAATAAACAGCTCATAGAACAAAAGGTTAGTTATTTCTTACCTCATCATGGAGTAATACGTGAGGCGAGTACCACCACTAAGTTAAGAGCCGTCTTCGACGCTTCGGCCGTAACAACAACAGGTAAATCATTTAATGATATACAGATGGTTGGACCAGTGGTTCAAGACGACCTGCTGTCCATACTACTCAGATTCAGACAACACAAATTCGTAATCACAGGCGACATAGAAAAAATGTATAGAGCTATATTAGTTATACCATCGCAACGTTCATTACAACAAATTTTGTTCAGATTTAGCCCTTCAGAACCTATAAAATCATACACTCTCAATACAGTCACTTATGGCACACGGCATCAGCGCCATACTTAGCCAATAAATGTTTAGTCTCCCTTGCAGAACAAAGCTCGAACCCAGATGCAAAACAAGCTATTACTTGGGATTTCTACGTCGACGATCTCCTTACTGGAGGCGAGACAATCCCAGTAGTAATAGACTTATGTCAGAATATTATAACAACACTAAGTGCTGCTAACTTTAAGCTAAGAAAATGGCAGTCGAATAGTTTAGAAATCTTAAAAGCTATTTGCTTTAATTCAGAAACAGAAATAAATCAAAAAACATTAGATTTAAATGAATCTCTACCAAATAAAACGTTAGGCTTACATTGAGAGTCAAGAGTAGATAACTTACTGTTTTACATAAACATTGAGTTGAACAGAAAAATAATCACAAAAAGAGTGATATTGTCATTAATCAGTCAAGTATTTGATCCTTTAGGGCTACTAGGGCCATGTACAGTAGAGGCAAAAATGCTAATGCAAACATTGTGGCTCGACAAATGCAGCTGGGACGACGAAGTGTCATTTATTCTCAAAACCAAATTTCAGGTCTTTGTCCAGTCACTTTCACATCTAAATTCACTACGCATACCACGTTGGGTTTGTTGTGAAGGTGCTGTTAAATTTGAAGTACCTACATATATTTACAGATGCCTCAGAACGTGCGTATGGTGCATGTGTGTATGTCAGAACAGTTGACACACAAGGAAAAGCCTGTGTCAGACTGCTGGCCTCCAAAAATAAGGTAGCACCTTTGAAGCCAGTAACTATTCCTAGGCTAGAGCTGTGTGGAGCGTTATTGGGTACAAGACTGCACTAAAATTCTAAAATCATTTACAATAAAATTTAATCAATGCTACTATTGGACTGATTCCATGATCGTCCTTGGCTGGCTAAACACTTCACCTAGCAGCTTAAAAACCTTTGTACGTAACAGAGTAGGTAGGTGAAATTCAAGATACCACTTGTGGTTGCAAATGGAGTTATGTACCTTCTAAAGACAATCCTGCAGACCTAGTTTCTCGCGGAGTAAAGGCTGATGTCATCACTGAGTCAACGCTGTGGTGGCACGGACCTGGCTTTCTTCATCAGACACCTATCAACTTTCCTAAAATACCAGTCACACATACACAGGCATCTCTTCCAGAAATATCACTACACACAGAAGTTACAAACAAATTAAATGATAACAGAATCTTAAAACTTATGTATAATAAAAGCAATTACAATAAGTTAATCAGAATAGTAGCTTACATCAAAAGATTTATTCAGAATTCTAGACATCCAGGCGACAAAAGCTCAGGAATTTTAACATTAACAGAAATTCAATGTGCAGAAAACATAGTGATAATTATCTCACAATGTGACATGTTCCCTGAGGAACACGACAAATCGACGACGAAAACATTCGCCCAGACAAAAAATACTACATAATTTACTGCACATAATACACTCCACTATCTATAGTACTAAAACTATTAATGTAACCTGCAATGTGTTTAAAATCTTAAATGTAAAACAGTCAAAAACTTTGTAAAACTTTCTTAAACAGTGTTTTCCTTATTTAACTTTTCCGTTTAATTCTAATAACTAAATCTAACTGTGATAGCTATCCCTTGAAATTAATTAACTTTTTAACTATAATTCTTTTGTTAAACTTTCATTTTTCCACCCCTACTACCTCCAACTAATTAAAAAAAAAAACTCATCCACTGTTATTTAACTGTATGACTGTACACATTCCAGGTGATCAGCAAAAATAATGACCCGAAGTGCCACAATCAAGGAACTGGAAGCAAAGTTAAGAGCTTCTTTGAAGGAGCTCAAAGAATCTAAAGCACTGAACGAAGTTGCTTCAGGAAATTGCTGAAGGCGAGGTTGAAGTGAAAAATGTGGTACTGAAAAACACCTGCCTGAAGAATGAGTTGGCTGAGCTACACACTCAGCACATTGACTTAGCCGACCAACACCGGGAACTTGAATATCATGTGTCAACATTTCAAAAGTGCAGTGACACTTATGAACTGACTTTGACCCGTGTCTCAGATCTTGAACAAGAATTGTGTGAAGCCCATAAGGCACTATCTGTGGCAAAGTCTTTGAAGGATAGTGAACAGTTAAGTAACACCAATAGTTTGTATAATGAGTTGGTAGGCAGCCTCCAGTATAAATCAGTGTGTGAGCCAGCTGTAACTGTTGATTTGACAGGTGATGATACCATTCCATTATGTCCCATTGCTCTGAGTCACAACAAATTAAAAAAATATATTAAAATAAAGAAAATAATCAAACGGTCTCGGAGAGCAATGAAAAAACAAAATCTCCATAAATTAAATCTTACTTTGAGAAAGGACCAAGTCAGCCTAACAAGTAGATTGAATACATGTACAGAAGAGCTAAACAGATGTAGGGAGCAATATAATATAGATACTCAGTGCCTCCAAAATGATTTATTGTATAAGGAGTATTTGCTGAAGAATATTTATGAAAAATATGAGACTTCACAACAACAGCTAAGTGAGCGCTTGTTTGAGGCTGGGGAACTGCTGGACTTGGTGAAGTACAATGCAGAAAGATACGAGTCTCTGACTAATAATCTCTCAGGTAGCTGTGTCAACCAGCCATCGCTCCCCCAGCCATCATCCCCCCAGCCCCAACTTGACATGTCTCCACCTGTGTTGTCTCTTCCTTTAGAAACCTGTGTCAAAACACAGGAAAATAAAACAATATTTTTTTGTGACGAATTAGGGTCTGGCTTTGGAAAAATACTACATAACTACTTAAGCCATAGTTTTACCAATCATAGTTATCATAATATCAGTTTTCAGCAAATGGTTAAAAGAATTATAGACTCAAATCTTAATGAATATTCTTCAATGGTTCTTTTATTAGGTAATAGTACTGGTATTACCAGAAAGGACATAGTGGATGGTGTTACCTCCTTATTAAAATTAAACATAGGAAAGCTTATGTTTTGTCACGTTAGGGTATATATGTTCTGTGTGTTTTGTGCTTTTCCTTATTCTGATAGTTTATCAGTTGACCAAAACAATGATATTTCAAAGCTGAATTATACTATTCACTTGCTGACATGTTGTCATAGTGACAAATTATTGTTTTTTGACACTAATAAGTTTGTTAGTGGTTTTAAATTAACTCAGGGAGCTTTATCTCTGTCTGGAAAATGTAGACATATGATTGCTATGTTGATAGCATATAATATTAACGAGGTTAGAGCTAATATAACAAATATTAGGTTGTGACGAGCCTGTGTTGTCTAGTTGCACTAACAACCTAGGGACTTATTATTTTGATTCATTGTGTAGTACGAAGGAGGACCCATCAATAATATCAACATTCTTGGAAGTCTCCAATCAGATTGAGTTTTCTCTTCCTGATAGATCCTGTACAGGTATTTTAGACTCCTCGAGTGTAGCTGTAGAGATCACTCCTGATAATACTTTAAACTGAACTGCAAGACAACAGAAGTTACCCCTTCAAATAGCCAATTATTATTAGTGAATAATAACAAGGTTTCTTCTGGCAATTTAGTTAATTGTAAGAATCCTAAAGGAGGGCAACATACTTTAAAGTTATTTAATCAGAATATTCAAGGTTGTTCTTCCAAATTACTTGAAATAGAATTGTTTTTAGAAAAAACCAAGTATGATGTAGTTTGCTTAACTGAACATTGGTTAAAAGATCACCAAATAGGATCCATTAATTTTGAAAATTATTGTGTAGTTAGCTATTACAGCCGACAATGTATGATACATGGAGGATCATTAATTTTAATTAAAAGTCATATCAAATCTAAAGAAAGAAAAGATATTGTGAAACTGTCAGTTGAACACACCATTGAATTGTCCTGTGTTGAGCTAGATAGGCATGTTGTAGTATGTGTTTACAGACCTCCAAGTTACCAGAATCTACCTGTGTTTGATTCTGTAATGGAAGATGTGTTAAAAAAAGTCAGTACTAGTAATAAATCAATAATTATATGTGGGGACTTTAATATTAACTTATTAGAAACTAACTCGAATAGCATCGGATTATTGAGTCTATTTAAATCATTCAATTTGTCAAATGTTTTTATTGAACCTACCCGAGTAACAGATTCTTCTGCAACTTGCATAGACATTATAGACAACATATTTTGTAATTGTGATTACTTATAGCGGGTTTACACTCTCGCGCGAGTAGCGAGGCGAGGTGCGAGGCGAACGAGTGTAAACGCTTCCTCGTACCTCGCCTCGCAGCTCGCCTCGCCACTCGCGGCGCTCGCGTCGGAGGCGGTTTTTTGGGCACGAATCAAAGGGCCTCGCGAGTGACGCGAGCGTAGTGTTCACACTCGCGCTCTCGTTTCAGTTTGTTAACGGCGCCCTTCCGTTCAGGTTGTGTTGTTTTGGTATAAATCTTCAACTAAAAAATGGAATGATCTCAAGAGGAAACGCTGCAGTTCTTGGAATAGGGATGTTTCCTGAGTAAAAAAAAAAAAATATGATTATGTTTAGTCCGTCAGTTAGATTATAGAAAAATATTGGACACGTATTTTTTCCTTTATCAAATCTAAAAATCTAATATAATCGAAATCTATCCGACGGACTAACATCGGATAGATTTCCAAAAAATATTGGACATGTATTTTTTCTTTTTTCACGTAAACAAAAATGAAGACGATACAGTGCGTTGAAAACTCGTGTGACGTCACGTGACGTCACAAGCCTGCTCCTATATATTTGATGCTTTGTATCTTCGTCAGTTTTTATAGATTTGATAAAGGAAAAAATACGTGTCCAATATTTTTATATAATCCTTAGATTTTTTTAGTTAACTACCCTAATCTATCAGGCCGAGAGTATAATTTGGGATCCAAAACATAAACAGCACAAAAATTCCCAAAAAGTAAATGATGCTTGGAAAAATAAATCCGAGATTATGTGTAAACGTATTTTTTTTATTTTCCATCTGTATAAAATGGTAAAGCATCGATAAATATTCGTTAAGGCTAGAGTTGATATCGCTATTATTTCGACGTCTTCCATCATAGCTGGCTCAACGCAAACTGAACGCATCGCAAGAGTGTAAACTGGCACTCGCTACCTCGCAAAAACACGCGAGCCGCGAGGCGAGATACGAAGCGAGGCGCGAGGCAAGAGTCTAAACCCGCTATTACATAAAGATATTATAAACAAGTTGCCATCTGATCACAGTGGACAAACAATAATATTCTGCACCTATATACCATTACAAAAAATTCAAATTTATTTTAGACCAATAACAGATATAAAATTAGAGAAATATAATAATACTTTGGCCAGTCAATTATGCGTTCAAAGCTTTAATAACCTAAATGATGTAAATGAGTTTTACGCCGAGTTTTTCTCAATAATTAACACTCAATTTGAAAACACCTTTCCAATAAAGTCTAAAAGTATTTACACTAAGTTTATATTTAGTGATTGGGCGACACCAGGCATTCGTATAAGTAGAGAAAAGTTATACGAACTATATGGCCTAAAGCAACATGTGAATAATACAAACTTTCATAACTACGTTGCGAAATATTCTAAAACATTTAAAAGTGTATGCAAAACTGCTAAAGCTTTATTTATTAGCAATAAAATAAAATCAGCGGATGACAAAATAAAAACTACCTGGAAAATAATAAATAATGAAACAGGTAGGAAGAAAAAGCGTGATATTGAATTTAATTTAAATACTGTACATGGCCCCATAAAGTCAAATGCAGAGGTAGCTCAGGAATTTGAAAACTTCTTTGCTGATATTCCTCGTAAAACTACAGACGCTCTTAACTCGTCACCCGCACTCTCTGCTGCCTTACTTAGAAAGAATGTCAAGGTGTGCCCATCAGAATTCAAGTTTCAACATACAGACCCCCTGGCTATTATAAAAGCTTTTAAAGAACTTAAAATTAAATCAACAGAAGATCTTTGGGGAATGTCTGTAAAAGTCTGTAGATCTATTATTGAAACTATTGCCCCTTACTTAGCTCTCATATTTAACTCTAGTGTAGACCTGGGAGTGTTTCCTGATCTCATGAAACACAGTAAAGTCGTTCCACTTTTTAAATCGGGTGACAGTCAAGAACCCAATAATTACAGGCCTGTGGCAATCCTGCCCGTTCTTAGTAAGATATTTGAAAAGTTAATGCTTAATCAGATGCTACAACATTTTAATAAAAATTCCATCTTCCATTACCAACAGTACGGTTTCACCAAAGGGCGCTGTACAACTGACGCCGGTGTCACCCTAATAAAGAACATCTTTAATGCCTAGGAAGATTCACAAGATGCTATTGGAATTTTTTGCGATCTCTCAAAGGCGTTCGATTGTGTCAACCATGAGACGCTTTTGTTGAAACTCGAGCATTATGGGATTAGGAATACTTCCCTTGATTTGCTTAGATCATACTTGAAAGACAGGCAGGTTAAAGTCCAGGTAAACGGTGTAAACTCACTAGGGTCTAAAATGACAATGGGCGTTCCGCAAGGTTCAATATTGGGTCCATTCCTTTTCTTAGTCTATATAAACGATTTGCCCCAATTGCTTCAAAATCAACCAAAGATGGTGTTATTTGCTGATGACACATCATTAATATTTAAGATAGACCGACGATCACTAAGTCTTGATGACGTGAATAACTCTATTCATCAGGTCCAACATTGGTTTACGGCAAACAATTTAGTACTAAATGGAAAAAAGACTAAATGTATTAAATTTACTTTACCTAATGTTAGAAGCAACGAATGTGACATTGTATTGAATGGACAAAAACTGGAATATATTGATCGGACGGTTTTCCTAGGAATCACTTTAGACGAGAAATTGCAATGGGGACCTCACATAATATCCCTTGCGGGGCGGCTTAGCTCAGCCGCTTATGCTATTAGAAAGATAAGAGAGTTAACAGATGTAGAAACCGCGCGTTTGGTCTATTTTAGTTATTTTCATAGCATTATGTCGTACGGTATTCTGCTGTGGGGTCGGGCTGCTGATATGGAATCCATATTTATTTTGCAAAAGCGTGCTATCAGAGCCATTTATAATCTTTGTCGCCGCGATTCTCTTAGGGAACTTTTTAAAAAGATTAATATTATGACAGTCCCTTGTCAATTCATATATGAAAATATTATGTATGTGAGGAAAAATCGACATCTCTTTAGCAAAATCAGTGATAGACATAATTTTAATACTAGAAATAGAAATAAGTTAGATCAACCATTATATAGATTAGCTAAAGTACGTATATCTTTCATGGGGTACAGTGTTAAATGTTACAACAAAATACCTTGTGACATATTAGAATTAAATGAAAAGAAATTTAAAACCTATGTTAAAAGCACGCTTTGTAAACAAGCATACTACAAGCTAGATGATTATATTCAAGATAAGAATGCTTGGAAGCATGCTGGTCCTGCTCCATAGGACAATATTGGGTGTAGTAGACAAAGCCAAACTTGTCGGTCTGTATGTGTGATCTATCTGCTATGTATACAGATGTAGTTACTGATCTTTTATAGTTAATTTAACACACACTGATTCATTGTTGGTAATTATATAAAACAAGGATTAAAAAAATTGTAAATATGTGAGTACTATGTCCCTGACTAGCAAATTTATTAATTTTACCTCTGCTGTTGTTTCTTTGTTGTACCTGTTAATAGTATAGTACTTAGTTTTTCGGGTGCATCGTCCTCACATATAACCAATTGGCTAATGTATACAAAATATTGTAAAACTTATACATATTTGAAAAGAGTAACTATGGAGTTTCTTGTCCGTTCTTCTCCATAAGAATCTACTTTTTGCGAATGGACAACTAGAGTCACTATGATATTTTTATTTTCAAATGTTTTGACGTTCAAAAGTGCCGTTAATGGTCTAGTTGAAATAAATGAATTGACTTTGACTTTGAGGAATATCACATGATTAAAACAGGTCAGTCTCTGCACAAAAAACACAGATTAAATTCTGTTACTGCGGATTTGAGAACCTGATTAAACTTTATGCCTATTATAAATATTGGACGGTATTTGAAGGGTCTGGTCAAAGATTGTTGAAATCAGCGGGAAACTTATTCACGGATTGAACTCGGGCGATCAGGAATGAGTATCGTACAGGATGGAGAGGATAGTACGCCTTACCTTGAAGATCGAAGCTCGTCCACGTGGCGCGATGGCAGTCGACCTGGTGGTTCTTCAGCTCCGAAATGTCGAGGGATTCAATCTCACTGCGCACGACACTATCACAAGCAGTTCATATCCGCGAAGCGGGCAATAGACACAGTTTATTAAAGTTCTCGGTTTAGAAAATTCAGTCTTCAGCCATGTGGCATGAAAAGCTGGCGGTTGAGGTACGGAGTCCGCTCAAGACCAAGATCTAGATCGCACTGGCCCTTGTCGGTAGGCGTACAAAGGGGAAAAGGGAAAGAATTGAGGGTAGGAACAAGATGATCTGAATCCCGAGTTCATTCGATCGTATTCGGCTATTGTTGCATGAAATGTTATAAGAGATGGCGCCACCATTTCCCCGGCCTTAAAGGGTCACCTTTAATAAAATAAACTTGGCTTCATGAGGTGTACTGCCGTGTATAGATACCTATTCAGTAAGTGATTAATACTAAAATGCGGAAAAATATAAGATTTAATTAAGTTAATTAATCGATAATGTCTGCGAGTTGCGTGTATCTTAAGTTACATTCCTACAGTTAAAAGTTAGTGAATAATTACGCGGGGTCGTAAACTAAAACTTAAACTAAGAAGCCTAACTATCAAGCCAGGCCTTATTGATTCGGCAACGGACACAGACGTACAACAGGGCGCACGTAGCTACCCTTCGCGGTTTTCACGGTGACAACGCGGGTTGTACCGTCTTTGGAGGTATGCAATTTCTCAACAATACCTAATGGCCACGAAAGAGGCGGAGAATTATCAGTGATGATAACTACAATAGTACCCTCCTGTATAGAAGGCGTTGCACTACTCCATTTGGATCTAGCTTGAAGTTGATGCAAGTACTCCGAACGCCAACGCTTCCAAAACGACTGCACAAGTTTGTCCAGTAGAGTATGTCTCTGAAGCAAGTTGAAGGAGTCCACTTCAGGAGCGGGGAGAGAAAACAGTGGAGCCGTGTGCAAAAAATGCGCAGGGGTTAGCGCGGCTGGTTCAGCCGGGTCACTACTCATAGCAGTAAGTGGCCGCGAATTAACTAGAGCCTCAACTTGGCTAAGAACGGTTATGAGTTCCTCGTATGAGAGGATTTGTTGACCGATAACCTTGAAAAGATGAGTCTTAACTACTTTAACCATACTTTCCCAACATCCACCAAAATGTGGGGACGCAGGCGGAATAAATTTCCAACCTATTTTATTTAAGGAAAGTTCCTCTTCAAGATGAGGCCGAAACTCACTAAGGAAATTTTGAAGGTCGCGTAAATAGGAACTAGCACCAACGAAGCAAGTACCGTTATCGGTGTATAAGCATTTAACAGGACCACGTCGCGAAAGAAAGCGTTTTAAGGCTGCGAGGAAAGTAACTGTACTTAAATCTGTAGCCACTTCAATGTGCGTGGCACGCGTTGTCAAACACGTAAAAATACAGAGCCAGGCCTTACGACTTTTAACACCCCGACCACGAAATGGTGTGTACTGCAGTGGTCCAGCATAGTCACAGCCAGTGTGAGTAAACGCTTTGTCGACTTGGTTAACACGTGGGCTAGGTAAATCTGCCATAAGTGGTAGAATAGGACGAGGGCGAAATTTAAAGCAAGTGTTACACTTGTGGATTCTGTGGCGAATTATTCGACGTGCGGCTAAAATCCAATAATTATGCCTGAGTAATGACATCAGCAACTCAGGACCAGCATGAAGATGTTTCATGTGACAAAAGTCAACAAGTAGATCGACAATATGATCATGGCGCGGTAAAATACATGGGTGTTTATATTCGTAAGGTTCGTCCGAATTTTTGAGACGACCTCCGACACGTATGATGCCGTGCTCATCGAGAAACGGCTTAAGCTTGCGTAGGGCGGGAGTGCATAGTTTATTGTTTTTCAAATTATGAATATCGCCACGAAAATGAATTTCTTGTACCGCTCGCAGCAATTTAATTTCTGCATATTCGAGATCGGAGCTTGATACAGTATGTTCACTAGGCAGCTGTCTTAAAAACTTATAGACGTAAACAATAGTGCGTAGTAATTTAGGCCATGAAGACATCCGAAGTGCGAGCGTGTAAATTGGGGATTCTGTAATGTCAGAAACCACGGGATGAGCCACTGACTTCTCTTCGGGTATGCTTTCAGGCAATTCATTGTGGTCGAAAGAACGTATGGGCCACTCAGATGGGTTGTGAGAAATCCACGAGGGCCCATGATACCACAATGGATGATGCAAGAGTTTAGCCGGAGTAACACCACGAGAGAGACAGTCAGCTGGGTTCTCTGTACCCGCAACGTGGTTAAAACAATTAGCGGGAATAAGCTCTGTTATTTTTGTAACCCTATTAGCGACAAAAGTTTGCCAACGGTGCGGTGAGGAATTTATCCAGGCGAGCACTACTTTGGAGTCAGTAAACGCGTATACTTTATGGATGCAGTAGTGGGGAGATACTGCGTCTTGTACCTTGCGAAGCAACTTCGACAACAGTAGGGCCGCGCACAACTCAAGTCTGGCTACCGAAATGGTTTTCACAGGTGAGACCTTTGACTTTGCACTAACTAGCTGCACTGCGTAGTTAGAACCAAGCCCTATCTGCAGGTACACGACCCCTCCAAAAGCACGCTCGCTGGCATCAGCGAAACCTATTAAATTAATGACGCATCCATCAACCAACCCCAGATGACGCGGAATAATAATTTCATTAAGCGTAGAGAGCTCAGTACAAAACTGTTTCCAAGCGGTGACTATGTGGTCAGGTGGAAGGTCATCCCAGTCACACTTTGACAGCCAAAGCTCCTTAATTAAGAGCTTGGCATACAAAATGGTGGGGGCGACAAACCCCATTAAGTCCCATAGCCGAGCCACTGTGGAAAGCATGTTTCGTTTAGTACACTTATCATCTGGTGTGGCGACGTCAAAGCGGAAACTGTCACAAGATTTGTCCCAGCGTAAGCCCAAGACTTTATGCGGGACTGACTTCTCATACTCGATATCAGGAGAAGCCTTATGAGAATCAGGTATGTGTTCGAGGACCTCTTTTGAGTTGCTTGTCCACTTGACAAGGTCGAATTGGCCTCGCTTAAAGAGCTGAATAAGCTCATCACACAGAGAAATTGCTTGCGGTACAGACATCACACTACAGGCAATGTCATCCATATATAGAGCGGAGGAAGCAGCAATTGCTGCTGCGGGAAAGTTATCGCCTTCATCGGCGACTAACTGGCGGACTACACGTAATGCGTGATAGGGACTAGATTTGAATCCAAAGCAAACACGATTAAACTGATAAACCGCTATAGGTTCAAGTTTGTCAAATCTGTAAAATATGCGTTGAAATTTACGATCATTTTCACGAACGCCGATATTGAGAAACATTTGGCGGCAATCAGCAGACACGGCTATTTGAAAGAGACGAAAACGAATTATAATATTGAATAGATCACCCTGTAAATTGGGTCCTGCGTGTAGAATGTCTTTAATTGAACGACCCGATGTAGTTCGACTACTTGCGTCTAAAACCACGCGAAGTTTAGTAGAAGTCTTGTCCTCACGAACGACACCGTGGTGCGGAATATAGTACGACAGATTACAAACGTTGTCATCATTTACAACCGGGCTCAAATATCCTTTATTTATGTAGTCTTGCATGACGTCATTGTATGCGCCACGCAACCCTGAAGACGCATCGAGTTTGCGCTCTAGACAATGAAAACGTCTAAGTGCCGCGAGTATGAATCGCCTAGCGAATAAGGATCGTCGGAAAATGGCAACGATACGACATATCTACCACTGTCGTCGCGAACAGTGGTAGCGCGAAAATGTTCTTCGCACTCGAGATCTTTACGGCTCAGCGAGGGCGACGCGGAGATTTCTTCAAGCTCCCAGAATCGCTTTAGAAGCGAATCTAAACTGGGATCCTGAAGAACAGAACAACATGAAGTTGTACTCATACAGTGTGAAGTATGTGCTGTAGGTACGGAACCCATAACCACATACCCCAACACCGTTTCAATAGCGGGAGGTATATTATCATGTTCGCTTTGCACTATGTTAGGCAAAAGCAAGCGCGGGAATATAGCTGCACCAATCAAAACATCGATAACGCCCGGCACTGCAAACTCAGAGTCCGCAAGCGGCAATGCTTTGATATGTGTAAGTGCAGACACATCGACGACAGCGTTCGGCAGTGTCTCCGTTATACGTTCAACAATAAGCGAAGAGACGGTAAAGTTAATATCACTATTATAACGAGAGTATAATTTAATTTCTACGGAACCATTAACTGGTTTTTCCGACCCACCGATACCCTTAACTATTAAGTTAGAAGAGTGAAAGTTTTTCCAATGTCCTAAACGATTAAGGCATTCAGAAGTAATAAAATTACTTTGTGATGCGCTGTCTAGTAAACAACGTATTATGTGCGGTTTATCATTCACATCGTACACCACTACTTGGGCAGTAGCGAGCAGAACGGTTGTGTACGCTGTACATTGTTTGCTATCACTCGACGATGCCGCATTGCACAGAACGTCAATGGAGCGCGACCGAGTGTCAAGCGAAGTTGTACACAACGACATTTCAGACTGTGATGTAGTAGCAGGGGCTGTCTGATTTGAAACCGGTTCCGCCTGTGTCGCTGCAACAGGTGTTGATTGCGGATTTTTATTATTAAAATGTAACAATGTGTGATGACGTTGATTACATGTACGGCACCTTGATTTAGAAGTACAGTTAATTGTCTTATGTTTAATACTCAAACAATTGATACAGGCATTGTTGGCTTTTACATATTTAAAACGATCTGTCGGAGTCAATTTATGAAAAGCGGGACATTTATAATAGTGTTCATGCACGAATGAGTCACATAGACACTTCATTGAATTATTTGGCTCGGAACATGTTACATAAGATTGTGGATTTGGAGCGGAACTTTTATTATTAGAACTACGCGATTTACTCGACTTAGGTGAATAATTGTCAGAACTATTTGAATTATTGTTGTTAGATGAGGAAGGTTGGGTATTGCGGAATATCCGACACTGATCTTTAATGAAGTTGACAAAACTATCTAGACTAGGAATCTTATGATTACGTTCTGTCATCTCAAAAGCGCGAATAGTTTCAGTGTCAAACTTTTTTATTGCGAGGTGTAATAAAATGAAATCCAAAAGGTCAACTAACTTTAGATTCTTAAGTGAATTAATTGCGGTAACGAACTTATCCACAAACAGCTGATAATTCGAAATAGACGCAGGACCGGACAGCTTAAGATTTAAAGCTTGATCCAAATAAGTAGATGCGAGGACACGAATATCCTGATATCTAGAAAGTAGTGCCTGGAAAATCACTTGGTAATTCTCGGCACAGGGTGTGACACCGGCGAACACAGACTGGGCCTTCGGCGACAATTTACCTATTAAATAATATAATCTATCTGCATCCGTTAGCGACTTATTGTCATGAACTGTGGATTTAAAACTTGCATAAAATAATGGCCAGTTTCTTATGTCACCGTCGAACGACATGAGTTCGATTGGCGGCAATCTTGGTCTGCATGTTGCGGAATCAGGCACACCCTGCATCCCAGACGGCTTGTCTTCAAATTGAGACATGACACGTTTAATGGAACAGTACAGATCCTCGAATGAGGCGTAGGCTTGATAGCTAGGCTTCGCTTTGGGATATATAGCCACCAACCTTTCATTATAATCATCCAACAATTTATGAAAGCTCGTTCGAATTTCATCTATCGTTACACATGTGCTGAGAAAGCCTTCCCTATCAGATTCAGAATTGTTAGCGATTTTAGAGCGATCATAAATTGTCTGGATACGCTCGAAAAGTACATTACGTTTAGCTTCTAAAATCGTTAACTGCTGATCTTCGTAAGAAGTGATCTCCTTCCCCTCACGCGGCATGTTTCTATTATGTATGTGGTACAGTTACAAATAACTACAAATAACCACACAAACAAACTTTGTTTAGGAACGGTTAGGTCATAAGTGATGTGATTACTAATAAGTAAAATATGCACAGCCCGCTATCGTCGAAACGTATTCGGTATAGTTATGTGCTGTATTTATACTGCGTAGGTACCTACAAGTAGTACACCTATTTTATTTCCTTAGAGAATGAATGTCTACCCGCGGTATTCGGAAAGTAAATTATTCCTGACAATATAGAATTTGTAGGTAGGTGATTCCTCTAAAGGCGGTTTAACTAAATGACGCTTGAAATGTGGAGATAAGTACAATAGAAGATACGTAATTATGTACCTGCTATAGCGGCGTTGATGGGTCCACGTAATGGGACTGAAACTTATTTAAATGGAATTAGGGATATTTTCTTATGTAAGAAAATTTTGAAAATGGTTATTTTAGTAATATAACCGGTTCGAAGGACCAAAAATAAATGTTACTGCGGATTTGAGAACCTGATTAAACTTTATGCCTATTATAAATATTGGACGGTATTTGAAGGGTCTGGTCAAAGATTGTTGAAATCAGCGGGAAACTTATTCACGGATTGAACTCGGGCGATCAGGAATGAGTATCGTACAGGATGGAGAGGATAGTACGCCTTACCTTGAAGATCGAAGCTCGTCCACGTGGCGCGATGGCAGTCGACCTGGTGGTTCTTCAGCTCCGAAATGTCGAGGGATTCAATCTCACTGCGCACGACACTATCACAAGCAGTTCATATCCGCGAAGCGGGCAATAGACACAGTTTATTAAAGTTCTCGGTTTAGAAAATTCAGTCTTCAGCCATGTGGCATGAAAAGCTGGCGGTTGAGGTACGGAGTCCGCTCAAGACCAAGATCTAGATCGCACTGGCCCTTGTCGGTAGGCGTACAAAGGGGAAAAGGGAAAGAATTGAGGGTAGGAACAAGATGATCTGAATCCCGAGTTCATTCGATCGTATTCGGCTATTGTTGCATGAAATGTTATAAGAGATGGCGCCACCAAATTCATTATCTCCTTTTATTGATAATAACAACATATTACGCTTCGGTGGACGCCTAACTAATTCAAATTATGAATACAATGTCAAACATCCAATTCTATTAAGTAGCAAGCATCATCTTACACAAATCATCTTTTACAAACAGCACAGAGATTTATTACATGCAGGCCCACAATTGTTACTGTCACACATCAGACAATCTTACTGGCCAGTGGGGGGGAGGAACCTCGCTCGCGAGGCGTACCGTACACAGCTGCGTACGTTGCTCCAGATTTAAACCTAAGCCTGTTCAACCTGTAATGGGTAACTTGCCACTTGACAGGACACATTTAGAGTTTCCTTTCTTACACAAAGGTATTGATTATGCTGGGCCAGTGCTGATATCAGATCGAAAAGGCAGAGGTAGTAGACTCACGAAATCTTATATTTGTGTTTTTGTATGTTTCGCAGTCAAACCTTTGCACCTCGAGCTCGTCACCGACCTTACCAAAGAAGCATGATGATGCATTTTGAGTCGCCGTGGCAGGCCACAGACCATTTCCTCTGACAATGCAACAACCTTTGTCGGAGCTAGTAATGAAATTTATTCATTTTTTAAAACTTATTCTAATGATATTCAGTCAGACATGTCCAGTCAGGGTATAGATTTTAAATTTATTCCACCCTACACTCCACACTTTGGTGGGTTGTGGGAATCGGCAGTCAAGTATAGTCAAGCATCATCTCAGGAGAATACTCTCTCTGACTCACCTCACATATGAGGAGATGTCGACTTGCCTGGCACAAATAGAGGCCATCCTAAACTCCCGGCCCCTTACTCCTTTTTTGTCTACAGACCCTTCAGACCTCACCTGCCTTACGCCATCCCACTTCCTTATTGGACGAACCCTCACAACAGTACCCCATCCTTCAGTCGCAGAAGTTCACATAAACAGACTGCAGCGCTATGAGCGAATAGAGAAACTAAAACAACATTTTTGGATAAGGTTTACTCAAGATTACATTACTCTGCTACAGCACAAGACCAAGTGGCAATCAACAGGTGAAGACCTCAAGCTGGGGTCCCTGGTCCTCATCAGAGATCGGCACCAGCCTCCTCTTCTGTGGCTGCTGGGACGAGTCGTCAAGCTGCATCCTGGCCCAGACAGCACATGCAGAGTGGCAGACATCCGCACCGCCAAGGGTGTCATACAGAGGGCATACAACAACATATGCCCTCTCCCCATAACAGCATCAACTTGAAGCAAGCTTCAACCCCGGGAGCCTGTTACGGCCCCGGCATTATCACCGGACGCCCGCGGGACTTTCTGTTGCCGTGCGGGACTTCATTCGTGCCATGCCAGCCCGAATCCCTGCGCCGCGCCGCCCGAGCGCCCCACCTGTCGTTGCCCGTGCGCCGGAGCGACACCACGCATGTCGCACGCGCCAAATTCGCAGAATATTATTTCAGACCCACAGAACCAGATAACACAGCGCTAACATCTTCATATCTAAATATTTATGAACCGATTTTTTCAACGATTACCTGTTTGAGGCTGTTTGTTAATCCGTACTCTTAATTAAACTACTTTTTCATTCAGAAAATTAATAGTCTATTTTGAGTATCCTTGTATCATTGACGTGTTCAATATTTATCAAAAACTTTTATTTAAGTCAAAATAATTAAGTATACATATCATTATATTGTAAGGGTAATGGATCAACTTGGATTGAATCGATACGTTTTTATATTATTTATGAATTGGTTTACTTTATCCCATGCTATTATTATCTACAGGTTTCCAATAGATCCGGCTATTAAAGATAAATGGATATCTGCTACTAGAAAAAGAAATTGGTTCCCGACAAAGTATAGCAGAATTTGTTCTCTTCATTTCACAAATTATTAATTTAACTCGTCAACAAAAAGACGAGGAATGAAACACTTTCAACAAATTAGTTATCTATTGTTGTGAGACCCCTTGGCGATTAACGGTCAACGGAAATTCTAATTTTCGGTAATCTTCGATATGAGCTCGTAATGCTTTGCACTGCACTATTCCCAAGTGAGAGTGAGCGCGCGATATACTTTTCTGCTTTTCGCAAACGTTTATTACTGGTTGCAGGGGGGCCCCTGCAACCAATAATAAACGTTTAATAAGAGTTCGTAATAGGGCTATTACGAACTCTTATTTCCAGACAGTTTACGGCGTAAACAGAACTGCATGGCAATTTCGTACTATGAACTTGTCAAACAAGCCAGTCAGCGGTCACGTGATACCCTGGCCGACTTCTGCCCGAATATTGCCTGGCAATACCGTATTACGAATGTTTTTTTTTGACATTCCTTTTCCTATTATAACTGTCAAACTCAAAAGTAACTTCACAATCCATTTTGTTTACGCTGCGTCAGAAGAGCTTTTATTAAATTGTTTTGGGTTTATTTGGCGAAATTGTTCGAGTGTTATCTAATTATCAAAATAAAATATCATGTGTGACGAGTATGAAGTGTTTGAGTTCCCGGAAAGTGACTTTTCTCATCAAAATTGTGTATCAAGGAACAAAAGAAGACGACTTCGTGATGTATATAATGCATTCGGCATGGATGATGTGCAATTTGTTCAACGATATCGACTTAGCAAAGACTCGGTACTGAATCTTTGTGAGGAGCTAAGACCTCACATGCCGGCCGGGGCCTACAAAATCCACGGATTTATCGGTGGAGACTCTGGTCGGTCGATCTAAGGTATTTGTTTTTGTTGTATTTGTTTTATCTTATTCATGAACTTAAAGTTTTAACATTATTCTCATTCTAGGTTTTGGTAGCATTATCATTTTATGCTACTAGCTCCAACCAGCGCCCCACTGGCGATATAGGTTATCATTCAATATCCCAGCCAACGGTTTCAACAGTAATCAAGCAGATCACAGGGTTATTGAATTTGCCGCATATACAGGCAAAATATATTATTAAGTTTCCAAGTACATCTCAAGAACGCAGAGCTAATGTCATAAGGTAATTTTTTTTTTAAATAATTATGTTATATGTTTCGTCAATGCATTTGCCTAATTGAATAATTTCTTTTTAGGTTTTTTAATAAGTTTGGTATGCCGGGAGTGTTACGGGAGTTTAATACATCCCGTATTGATTGCAGTCATATTGCCATCATACGTCCAACCGAAAATGAAGAGCGATTTTATTGTAGAAAACAATATCACTCATTAAATGTACAATTGGTAAGTCCTAAAACTTCAAAATAAAACATGAGCATCATGATTTCATGAATCATGAAATGAATTTTTATGAGATGTTCAGGTAGAGAGAAAAACTACAAAGAGTAAAAAGTAGGTATCTATTAATAAAAAGAAAAAGAAACATGAGCTGACACAAAACAAACATAATAGGACAACAAATGTTTTACATAGAATATTATATTTTTTACTTAAGAAATCAATAATTTTTCACATATTTCTTAAAAATATTTAAAAAAAATTGTCTATCAGAAAAGTCCCCAAAAGGCTGGCAGCATTACCACGTTGGATCTATCTTTTTTTAATTATGTGAGAATAACCTGATACAAATATTTTAGATTAGTAATGCAGACCAAGAAATAATCAGTATGGATGCTAGCTATGGAGGGCCACACATGATTCATTTATTTGGGGGAACCATCCACTGAAGCATCACTTGGAGGAGCTTAGTCAAAATGAGTCCATATGGTTACTTGGAATGTAAAAAGTTTATTGTTTATACTGTCAATAATTATTTGTTACTGGTTCATAATAATAAAAGAAGTCCTATGTTTAAAATAAAAAGATAATAATTGTTAACTAGCCAAATTTCTATTTTTAATACAAACTATAAACTAAAGGTTTAGGTAGTGAAATAAAGGTAAATAATCTTGATGTGTCTTATCTTTTTTATTTTAAAACCTCAGTTAACCCGCCAGCACTCGCGCCTCAAGAAATTACATAAGCACTCGCGTGTAGAGCATTTTGCTCACGTTTATGAATGTCAATAAATGCAAGATTTATGAATGTCAATAAATGCAAAATAACTGCTAAAAAATTTCAAATGTATAATTTTGTTATGAGAACCACATCAGATTTTAAACGACCGACAACATTTCTGTATTTGTTTAATTCTTTAGTTCGCCCACAAGTTGAATATGCATGTATAATCTGGGATCCCTATTATATGAAATATGAGAATGCTATAGAGAGAGTTCAGCGTAAGTTCCTTAGCACCATGCAGTACAAATGTCGCATCGAACGCTCATCTTATAAGGACGCTTTAAATAAGTTTGGAATTTTAACGTTGCGCTCTAGACGATTGTTGCTCCAAGGAATGATGCTCCATGGACTTGTACATAATAGGTTTGATTGCTCTGAACTGATAACTAAAATATGTTATATTGTGCCTAGAACAGTAATGAGACGAGAGGCACGCTCCTATCCACTGTTTGCTACAACTCCCTGTCGTACAAATGCAGGAGAGAGAGCGCCGCTCCAAAGATTGGTTAAAACGTACAATCGTAATTTTAACGAAATCGACATATTTGCCCTGTCGAATAAAAAATTTAAAAAACAAATTGTTAAGCGCCTTGCTCAAAATGATTAGTTATTATGTATCGTTTAAGTTCCTACCTATACACTATTAGCGTTTAAGATAACGAAAAAAAAAATTGTATTGTAGTCTAATACTGTATCAAATATTAGCTAGTAACTTGTGGAAACGTAGTAGATTGTACATTTACCTATAATATAATGTTTTGTATCTTTGTAATATACAATGTACGATTGTTTGTTTCCCAAATAAAATAAAATAAAAATTAAAAATAAGATTTATCAAAAAATATGAATAAAAAAATATTTTATTAAATAAAATACACATTATTTATTCTACAAAATATATATTCAAAAAGTTAACAATATTATTCTCTTTTATTTTAATTATCAATCATAGGAAGTAATTAGTGTAAGACTATGCTCGGTACATAAAAATTTTTGACAGTAAATGCAGCTCTTTTTGGTCTTGCGATTTTTGCGTCTTGGGAAAACCGCGCAGATACCACTTGGTTTTTCTTCTTCTGGTACAAAACGTTTGATCACTTGCTGAAGAGGATATGAAATATTTTGGAAGGTGCTTCTTCTTTGGATATGTGGCTGTGTTAGTTGAAGAGCTAGTTGTTTCAAGTAGTCTCTGCGCGTGATGATTATGCCCGTATTTTCTTTGTAAATGACGATTCCGGCTATGTTTAGAATCGTGAAAAATAATCTCAGCGACCATCTACATGCCACTCTTGCCACAGAATACTCATCTTTTAGTCGATCTATAACATCAACACCTCCTTTGATGAAAAAATAATTAAGTCCTGAGTAAAAAAGAGTACTTACGTCGATACCCGCGCGATGAGCAAAACGCCGCCGCCGCCTGATGGTACACGGCGCAACAAACCACCTCGTCCAAGTGACTGGCGCACTCTGGCGAGAAGTGAATTGCATACAGGGGTGGGGGACGGAACAAAATTCAGCTACCAAATGAACGATGTACGTACGAATAATTTTGACAAAATAGCGCGTGTTTTAAATTGACTGTGAGCAAAATGCTCATAGCGCGAGTGCTCGCGGGTTAAAAAATAAAATGCAACTAAAAACAAATTTAGATACAACAATAATGATCTACTAAATCAATTGAACCATTGGTTTATTTGTTTAATATATCGCACACCCAGAACGACACTGTATTATGTCGAAAAATGCCAAAATCGACTTTTCTACATATTTGAATAGCCAAAAATTTGTCGCGTATACCACGAAGACAGGCGTATTTATATTTACAAAAATGTCCAAGAGATGGCGCGCTAACTCACTATTAGTGACGACACGCTGCCAGAGTCATACCTCGAACACAAAACTATTTCTAGTTGCAACTTGTCCGCCTCGGGAACAGCACGCAGATCCTTTACGCAACAGCGAATTATTTTGTGTTAATGCGGTGTTGTTAAATGAAGTATACCAAATAATCCGAATTATTTCGATTTAATTCAGTGTTGGTGACTGTATTTGTACTACGTGTTTGTTACTATTTCGAAATAGTACTCTGTTGTTGACGAAGGTATGTTAGATTTTTTGTATTATTTCAAAATGGTTCAGTATTGTTCGTAAAAGCTGATAATCAGTTAAATGATGCACTATTGATGGTAGATATAAATTATGCCCTAACTTTGTTAAAAAATAATAGTAAATATTGTTTTATACTTATCATTGTTACTTACATTATAAACTAAAATAAATATATTTTAAATATACTTTTTTCTTTATATACGAGAATATTAATACATTTTTTTGAGATAATGCACTATTGTTGAATTAATTAAATTTGTAATTGTTATTTGGCAGATGATGAGAGGTCGTGGTCTCCAGTTACTTAAAAAGGCTATGGAAGCAACCACAGAAGAAACCAGACCTTTTGTCCAACAAAGAAACGTGGAAAAGGATGCCGAGAATACAATCATTGCAGCATCAACCGATGAGACGTTAGCGATGGCAGCATCCACGGATGATACATTGGCGATGCCAGCATCAGCCGATGAAACATCGGACAGGGAGGTACCAGTTCCTGTTTTATCTGATCATAGCAATGAAGAAGATTTTATAGATGATTCGGATACGGATCCTACTTTTATTTTGCCTGTTCAAGAAATATCTCGGCCCCTTGTAATCCCTAGAAGATTATCTTCTTCTTCCTCCTCGAGCTCCTCGTCAGACTCCACCTCATCATCGTCAAACTCAAGCAGCTCAAGTAGTTCAGCTGATGATGAATCTACTATACCCCGTCTTCCTACAACGAGTACTCAAGGGGATTCCAATTCTACTCCGACAAACACACCCTCAACTTCTTCTGGTATTGACACTGCTCCATCGATGAGCGAGCCCAAGTTAAGTAAAAAGAGAAAACGAAATCCTGCTGGCTGGAAGACTAAGATTGCTAAGACATTGCGGAATACAGGAAAAGAGTATGTTTCTTTAACAAATCCTACAAAACTGATCGCTGAGCGTCAAATCCGTCCACCTTGTGGCGACAAATGCAGGTTGAACTGTAAAACTAAAATAGATGAAAAGGTAAGACAAGACATTTTCAATCAGTTTTGGCAGCTGGGCGATTTGGAGAGGCAAAGAGAATACATAGTAAGGCATACACAAGAAATCAAACCGAAATATAGGTACATCACTTCTCAAAAATTGAGGGCTTTGAATTCGGCTTACTATCTTGGAAAAGATAACGAGAGGATTAGGGTATGTAAAGAGTTTTTTAAGGCTACGCTAAGCATTTGTGATAGATATATTAAGACGGCTCTTTCAAAGAAAACCGATGGTGGTTTTATTCAATCTGATGAACGCGGGAAGCATGGTAATCACCGCAAAATAGACTCTGAAATAAAGGATAGTGTGATTGATTTCATAAATTCTATTCCTAGAATAGAATCTCATTATCTAAGAGCTCAAACTAAAAGAAAATATATCTCAGGTGATAAATGTTTGGCCGACTTGTACAGAGATTACAAAATCCTCCGAGAGCAAAATAATTTAACTCCTGCTTCAGCTTCAACTTTCAATAGGATATTCAATGAGGAGTTCAATATTTCTTTTTATATCCCTAAAAAAGACCAATGCGACCTGTGTGAACGTTATAAAAATGCCGATGATGAGGGCAAGGCAAGACTCGGTGAAGAGTATAATAACCACCTCAAAGGAAAGGAATTGTCGAGATTGGAAAAAGAGACTGGCAAAAATAGGAAAGATGTCGTCGTAGCAGTATACGACCTACAGGCAGTCATGCAGGTTCCCAAAGGACAAGTTTCTCTTTTTTTTTATAAATCGAGAATCAATTGCCTTAACTTTACTGTAAGTGACTTAAACGCAAAGGACGTTGTGTGTTTTTTCTGGGACGAAACCGAAGCTAAGCGTGGTGCAGTTGAGATAGGAAGTTGTGTCCTTAAATACATTGAAATGGTACTTGGAAAGAGTGTTCCTGGTACTGACGTAGATATTATATTTTATAGTGATAATTGCTGTGGGCAGCAAAAAAATAAATACTTATTATCCGTCTATGCTTACGCAGTTAATAATCTGAATGTTAATTCAATAACCCATAAGTTTTTGATCCGCGGACATTCACAAAATGAAGGGGACAACGTCCACAGTGTAATAGAAAAGCAAATAAAAAGACACTTAAGATCTGGCCCTATTTATTGCCCACAGCAATATGCTACGTTAATTCGTACTGCCAAAAAAACAGGAAAGCCATATTTTTTAAGGGAGCTTACATTTGACGATTTTTATGAACTTAAAATCCTCCAGGAAGCTTGGGGCAACAATTTCAATATAGATGAGGACAATAATCAACTTAAATGGAATGACATTAAGCAACTACGCGTTGAAAAGCAACATCCCTTCACTTTCTTCTATAAAACATCGTTCGAAGAGACTGATTTTAAGAAAGTCAGAGTTCGAAATCGTTCAAGGCGCTATAGAGATCAAGTCTTTTCTCCGTTGTTAGTTAAAGCGTATACAAAAAAACAACCTTTGGCTGAAAACAAAAAAAGAGACATTATGGAGTTAATCGAAAAAAATATAATTCCAACTAATTATGTTAATTCCTATTATAAGACTGCATTAAATTTAGAGTAGTAGCACAGACTAAAAAAATCTTATGTTATTAGTTATTAAAAAGTTTTTCCCGGTTTTTTATAGTCAATACTTTTTGTTTGAAGATAGTGAATATTATGGTACAAATAAACCTGTGATATTGTAATACTCTGGTGATTTATATAAGACTTGTTATACTTAAAGACTGGTAATAGTAAGTAGGTATATCCGTAGAACCCAAGATAATACTTTGAGTGTTAGTTTCTTTGTAACCAACTTAATATGCAACTAGATGGTATATGCCAATATCTCAAAAATAATTACTTGTAGGTTGAATTTTAAAATGATTACGTAGTTTAATTAGGTACTTATTGTTTTGTTCATAATTTTTAATTAGTGTTTTTTATGTTATAATTGTTGTGTATTCATCCAACTTTGCCATTTTATGTTTCTTATTTTTTTATTAACAGAAGATTTTTTTGTGATTTACGTGTTATAATATAAGCACTATGAGTACAAAAGGACTACTAGTTTATGTTTAAAATATAATTACTTACTGATTTAAGATAATTTGTCTTTTATTTCATTTTTAATTGGTCTATCCCTAACAACAAAACAAATGGGTCGTTGTTGTATATTGAATCTCGGTAGAAACAGTAGAAATAATAGTGCATTATTTCAGAAGCAATCAGTAAAAAGTGTGTAACTCGAAATAATTATATTTTATTACATTCAGTCATTCCACAACAGTGAATTAAGTAAAAAAATGCATTATTTTGCTTTATTAATGCATTTTAAATAAACTGAACTATTTAATGCTGATACGCATTTGATTCTTCACATGGAATGTGCAGGATATTCGCAATAACCGTGACATAACATGAGATAACGGTTTTTCGTCGTTTCTGAAAAACTAAATATTTAGACTTAGTGCAGTGTTGTTCTGGGTGTGCGATATGTATCTTTATTTTACTACCTAAACCTTTCTATTATAGTCATTATTATTCCAACACAGCTGTAATATGCTATTTTGAATTCAGGTGATTCTGGTTACCCTTTGAGGAAATGCATGATGACTCCAATAACACATACTGCTCCGTGAGGACTGAGGACTCGAAATGTCATAGAGAGAACGATTGGACTCCTTAAAGCTCGTTTCCGATGTTAACTGGTGCATCGAGTTCTTCATTATACACCGTAAGTGGCAGCAACAATAGTTAATGCTTGTGTGGTGCTACACAACATGAGCGTCCGGTCAAATTTACCAGTACCGGAGCTCACTGAAGAGGAGGCTGTGCAAGAAGCGGCAACAGCGAGTTGAATGAAGGTTTAACTGTCAGGCGCGCCCTCGTCTCTCGCCTCTGGACCTCCCACAACCCTTAAAATTTAAATAACTTTATTCTTAAATATTTTGCATTTTTATATCTAGTTATGTGTAATTTAAATGTATTTCTGTTTATGTTCTTTCCCCAGAATTAGCTTGCATAATGACAGATTATGAGTTCCTAAAATTGTTTACTTTATTTGACAAATAATTTTATTTAATGTTTTGTATTGTGTAAATTATTTTGCATACTATTTGTGTAAATACAAACCTATCAATTTTATCTGCAATTTTATTTTAATGGATCTAGCATTTTCATCAAAATTAGGCTGTTCCTAGTTTCTATTTCCAATCGGGACCTGCTGATTTGTATCAGTGTACGCCGGGCCTCTTGACTGATGTGACCTTCTCTGTGGCGGGGTTGACGTGAAGGACGTGAACTCGCAGGTTCACATATGTTTGAAACTAGGGGCTGTGATGCCTCCTGTGGTTCATAGGACTGTGGTTCCTCATCCACCACTGGTGGTTGCTCTGGTAAATGAGGGTCTATTGCCTCACTACCACTAGGAAGAATACCAGCGTCAATTTCACCAGTGCTTGAGGTCTGTGATGTGTTAGACAATTTAATACATTAGACATAATAATAATAAATACCTGCATTATCCATATGTTTATTTATACTTAAAAAATACTCACAGCTAAGAATGGTATAGGAACTTGAGTATTAGGCATGCCAGTCCCAAAACCACTTTCGAGTACTTATAATTTTTTTTTCTATGTCGTTAAGGGGGGGAACGTCCGAAGGTCTTCCTCCAGTACGGTTTAGAGATACTCGCACTGCTGCCACTCTTCTCTTTAATTTCGCTTTATAATCGACGCAATACTGCAACAGTATTAGATTTGAGATAAGGGAAAGCATGGAATGAATAACTAATAGGTAAGTAATTGATAATCATAAAAGCTTGTAGAAAAAATACTTACGTTCGACCACCCTTTGCTACTTTTTGTAGCTACTTCTCCATGGGAATTTAGGGCCTCTGTGACAGATTCCCACATCCGCCTTGAGTACTCTCTTGCTAGAGCAGATTTGTTGTACCCTATCGCCACTTTTCTGTGAGAATAAAAGAACTCCCACAATGTTTCTAATTGAACATAGGTTACGCACCGACGGCGCTGCGGCGAGAGATGGAGCATGCGGGACGCGGCCCGACTGACACTTCGCCACCGGTCTCCGTGGACGGCACGCGCGCGCACTCCATACGTTCCCACCAACATCGACTTCTATATTGTACCTTTTGGAGAATACATTTATATAAAATTACAGTCCACTGCTTTTGAGTTCAGTCCTTAATTAGGTCCCTAACAGATACACTATTTTAATAAACGTGAAACCACTCCAGCTCAGGCATATTCAGCTTAATTGTACAGGAATCTGTCCAATTAAATTGTATAAGTAGTACCCAGATTGTAATTGGACAGGTGAAATGTTAAACTCGATACTAAAAAGCAAACACAAAAAGAAATGTTAGATTACTATTTGGGACTAAAAACTTAGTTTAGAAAAAATATAACAATATTTTCACCTACCATATTTACGTTTTTTTTTATTTCAATACTTTCCTTTTTTTCTACTTTATATTAAGTACGTTTTAATTGAATATTAAGAACATACACGTGCATTATTCAGCAATATACAATCACGCTTACTTCCTCTTTGTTAACTCATTTTTATTATGTTTCTAAAAATTGTAACGAAAAGGAATATAAAACACGTGTTGAATATAACCTAAAACGAATAAAAAATCAATAAACCTTCTTGGCTAAAATTATTGTTTATTTGGGCGAGAATAATACAATATTTAAATGGTCTAATAGTAAGTAAATAACTTACCAAGCGATAAACAGACCAGTGAACAAAAGGAACGTATTATTGTTTAAAAAATTCACCACTGGCTTAGGCGCACTGCACTCAGAAAAACGCTCGTTGCAAAAATGGTCGACTGTCACTAGTTAGCACTACGTGTTTGGCTGCTTACAAGAAACGCAGTGTTGCCATTTCTACATTTTAAAAACTACTGAATATTGGTGTTACAAAATACAATAACAAAAATGATAAAAATCGTGGACGCAGATTCGATATTAAATTAGTTACCTATTTCTTTATTATTTAAAAAAAATGCAGGGTCTGGATAGTCTTAATAATACTGAAGTTCATTTTTAGCTTGAACTAATGAAATATGTAGCACGCAAAAAATTAGAGGCTTTTTTGTAATGTGCGTTACAAAAAAGCCTCTAAATTTTTGCGTGTCTTGTAAGTTTTGAAGACATAATTATTTACATAAGATAAATTTAATAGGATATACCCCAAAACAAAAAAAATAAGATAAAACTTAATGCTTTATTATACTGTTACATTATATTCATATTGCTAATCCCTAATTCTATATGTCTACGTATTATAATATATAAGTATAACTTGTTTTATAAAATATACGCATTATTTCGATAGAACCTACCATGGACATTTCAGTATGTTAGAATGTACAATTATTTTTGATATTACCCAGGTACCTTGTCGCTTTCACACGGATTAAGTTATTTCATTTAATAGTGAATTACATGCCGCTTTAGACAGCCGAAACCTTAACGTAAATTCAGCATCTTCAAGACTCTGCATATAATTCACCCTTATCATTCTTCGCGAAGAAGCGCGATGGGTAGCTTCGTATGATTCACTACCAGTATCCCAATCTGATAGCTGAGCTAAATCTTCTAGATCTCTGTCAATATCACTTGGAAATACCATTTTAAGATGGTTTTACCAGTCTCGTATCGGCATTCGTACGAGGTGATCGCGTTCATTAGCTAATTAGTTTGTTTACGTCGAGGCGTGCGCACGATAATTCGTCACGCGGCCGCTCGTGGGCACCAAAGGCTTACCTGCGGTCGCCGGTCTTCGTGACAACAACAATGGATGAAATTACTACCGAACGAGAGATAACAAATACAGTCGACTTAATGAGTGACCCGAGTGTAAGCTATGAGCAAGATATGAAGGAAGAGGAACAATATTTACCGGAGAATTTACAGGAAGCGTGCGAAAATTACGAAGAGCGGAGACCAAGCAAGAGAGACAGAGAAGACGACGATGAAGATTTAGATTTAGGACAGAGGTTGTTAGAAACAAAGGCAAGAGATATAAAGCGGAAAAATTTGAAATTTACATTTCATCTAATGACAAAATGCCGAAACAGTTTGCACTGGCAAAATTATTTAAAAATGAGGAAATACTCAATATCGACAAAATTAAGTATATTAATCCTTACAAGATCCGAGTTGAGGTGAGAAATGAGGACAGTATGATGTTGCTGGAAAAGTGTCCAGCATATATTTCCGTTGATGGATTGCGTATACGAGTCGAGCAGTACATATTTCCAGTGACTCAGTGCTCTCGCTGCTGGAAACTTAGACATACGGTACAAAAATGCACGTCAACTAAAATCATATGCCCAAAATGTACCGAGAACCATGATAATTGCGACACCACTTCATTTAAATGTATAAACTGTGATGGTCAACATATGGTTTTGGTACGATCTTGTCCGGCATTCTTAAAGGAGAAGAGATTGAGAGAAATAATGGCTGAATTTAATTGCACATACCGACGAGCTTTGACAATATACGTCCCAGTTAAGCAAAACAATCCAACTGTTGATCATAGTATACAGCAACTGAATTGAAAGACTTGGCGTCTTCACAGACGGAGAAGCTGTCCTTTTCGGCCTGTCTACAACAGCCTCGGGCAGAAGTAACTACACAGGCGCTTAGGGTAGACAGTCATCCAGCAAGTGCGAAGAAACATACATAAACTCTCACAAACAAAAACAGTCAAATAAACCTATTGAGATTGAGGTCTCGATACAAGAAGATACAATATATAGACAAGAAGATTCAAATGAAGACAAGAATAAGGCGAGGGAAGTGCAATTTAGTGAGCTTATAAGTAGGCTGAAGGAGATTTTGTTTTTAAAAGGAGAAACAATTCATCAGAAGGTGCAAAGTTGTTTAAAGTACTGCGTTCAGTGGGTAATATTAGTAGTAGTAGAAAATATATCGGATTGGCCAATATTGAAGCTAATATTAGACTATATCGGCTACAATGAATAATAACATTATAAAACTTAATATCATTCAGTGGAATGCACAAAGTGTTCGCCCTAAGTCATTAGCATTAGAACAGCTACTACGCCAAGAAAAAATTCACATTGCGGCACTGAGTGAAACGTGGCTGGAACCTGATAGTGTGTTTAAGATGAATGACTATAAAATATTCCGCAAAGATAGGCATGATTCATATGGTGGCGTAGCATTACTGAGGGCGTGGACCCATGTCTACGGTGCGGCGCCGTTTGCCGTGCAACGGTACGGCACCGCCGCCGGCGGATGGCACGACGCCGTGCCGCACCACGGCGTCGTGTACCGGCACGTACCCGCACAGCACGTATACCAAAATTAGTTTTGGCTTGATATGGACCGCGAAAGACGTATCCTGCTCCTGTCGCTTTTAAGACGACGACAAATGAAGAAAAAACAAAATCAAAGAAAATATTGGGTAAATCCAAACCTTTCTATAATGAACCATGATGGAGATAATTTTAAGAGGAAATATGAAGCGCTGAAAATATGTGGTGATGACAAATTTTACGAATATTTTAGAATGTCCGTATCAAGTTTTGAAGAACTGCTAACCAAAATAGCGCCTCGTATACAGAAGAAATACGTGTTCAGGAAACCTGTTGAGCCTATGGAAATGCTAGGCTTAACTATAAGGTAAGAAATAAAAGAAATTTATGTTAACTTATTTATTCTAATCGTATATTTTTTACTTCTTTTCGCAACCATAATATTGTAATTTTTCTACCAATAACAATCAAACAAAAAAAAAAACAATAAAGAAGAAAATCAATTAAAAAAAACGTTTTCTTACAAAATTATAATATAAATCAGTAATAATGTAATCTTTTTCGTATTTATTATGATTTAAGAAAAATCGTATTCGGATTCCAGTGTATCTGTGGTATTAGACATGATGTCTTCCAAAGGTGAGACTGGTGATGTTTGGCGACGATTTATACTAATTGGGTTGGATGAATTACAAACTGTTTGAAAGTTAGTTTCATAAGACATTGTAGCTTGTGGTTGTTGGGCAGTTTGGTGATAGTTAGCGTCGTAAGATGTTGCTGTCTGGTACCCGCTATATGACTGGAACGGTGATTGATGGAAATCTGTTAAAATCTTTAAAACTCCACTTTGAAATAGCAAGGTCTGGTGGTCATTTAACTTGTTGAGAGACGGTAAAATGGCTTTAAAAAATGACAGATGTCGATTTTCAGAAGCAGCTAAAGTTTCGACAATTTGCTTCTCAAATTCATCGCAACTTGGTTTTCGTTTTAGCGTAGTTTTTCTGTAGGGTTGATATCTTGACCTTGTGTTCGGAGTTTGAGATTCTTCTTCTATACTATCTTCAGTTAAATTTGGTGCATTTTTTTGCAAAAACATGAGTTGTTTATACAAATGATATTCTTTTATACGTTTAGCACCAGCTCCACATTTCTTTGAAAGTTCTACCTTCTTTGTATATTTGAAAAAATTATCCTTAATGTTAGTCCATTTTTTAATGACGTCATTACCTGTAACAATCGTTATAAAAATAGAACTGATAAAAAAAATGTTTTTATAATAGTCCTGTAAAACTTTATGAAATGTTTCTTTTGCAGATTTTTGGCAACAGGGAATTCATTCAGAGATATGGAATTCACAGATTATCGTGGAAAATCTACAATTGGAAAAATTGTACGAGATGTTTGTCGTGCTTTATGGGACATTCTTTTAAGTGAAAGTATACCAAAAATAACCGAAGAGCTAATTGAAAAAATAGCTAAGGATTTTGACGTAAAAACAAATTTCCCAAATTGCATGGGGGCATTGGACGGGAAACACATCCGAATATGTAGTCCTGCCCACAGTGGGTCCCTTTTTTTTAACTATAAAAGTTTTAACTCTATAGTCTTGCTGGCACTGGTGGATTCTGACTATAGATTTGTATATGTTGATATAGGATCGTATGGAAAGGAATGTGATTCCACCATTTTCCACAGTACAAAACTATACGAATTATTATTGCAAAATCGACTTCCCATACCAGCGCCAAAGCCTTTACCGGGGCTCCAAAAATCAGTTCCCTATGTTTTTATCGCTGATGAAGGCCTACCGTTACTTAACAATCTAATACGTCCATACCCAGGGAAGCATCTGAGTGAAGAACAAAGGGTTTTCAACTATCGTTTGAGTCGAGCAAGAAGATATGTCGAGTGTGCTTTTGGTATTTTCGCAAATAAATGGCGTGTATTTCATCGGCCCTTAAATGTTCAATATAATTTTGCGACCGACATTATCAAAGCATGTTGTGTTTTACACAATTTTGTTGTAAGTCGAGATGGAGTTAAAAAATCAGAGGAGTTATATATTGACGACTGTCTTTTGAACCTTCCACAAACAGCAGATGACGTTTCTTTAACAAATCCTGTCAATATAAGGGACGAATTTTGTAAATACTTTAATAGTGATGTCGGTGCGCTTAGTTGGCAACTAAGCAAAATATAACTAAAGTTAGGTCACGGATCGAACCGACCGAATGTATTGAGTGTGTGTAAATGACAAGTTGATAATAATACTAAGCATTAATGCATTTACTTCACTTTTACGTTTATTGTATTCACTTTATTAAGTTAAAAAGATAAATAAATAGGTATATACCCACCTAATTTCGTTTTTTCTTTATTGTCCATGCTGTCGAATGATGGAAAAATATTTAGGCAGACATCTTTCCACCCTTCTGTTTTTAAATTTTTATTCTTATAATCCTCCTTTGACTTGTCCCAGAGAACGGGACGTGCTTCCACTAGTGAAATCAAAAAGTCTAAATCTAAATCATCCGCCATTTTAAGCAAAAAATTACCACGTGCGAACTATGCAACTGACAACACAATAGTGAGCACGCGCCGGTACACGACGCCGTGGTGCGGCACGGCGCCGCGCCGCCTGCCGGCGGCGGTGCCGTACCGTTGCACGGCAAACGGCGCCGCACCGTAGACATGGGTCCACGCCCTAATACATAGATCCGTAGAAGCTAGTTTACATATTTTTAGGAATAGTAATTCAGATATTGAAGTATTAATGGTCAAAATGTATAACTGTGAATTTCTTGAATACGTAGTCTCGGTTTACTGTGCACCTTCAGTTCGCACCAATCAATCCGATTGGGAGAATCTATTTAACAGCGTAGATAGAAAATCTGTTATTTTAGGAGATTTCATCGCTCACCATACGAACTGGTCGTACAAAACCGACTCGCGAGGTTCTCAAATGTACGATGCTCTCTTAGAAAGTAATTTTGTAATTTTAAATGATAGTAAAAGTTCCACACGTATCAAATTAGTAAACTATCAACTCCAAACATCTTCACCTGATGTGACACTAATGACATTGCGATAAGGTTGAATTGGTCCACTACAAATGAAAACTTGGGCAGCGATCATCTTATTATTAAGGTGGTTACACATTTGGAATGGAATCTGGCTTTCATTACATCGCGGCGTAACTATAGGAAGGCAGACTGGATATCCTATCGAGATTTATTAGAAGTCTTGTTTAATGAGTTTATAATTATTGAGGATGACCCTCAAAAATCATATGACACATTTGTTAATTGTTTGAACATAGTAGCAGATCGATTCATACCCCATTATAAAATAAACCGTAATCCCAGTAATAAGTTTTCTCCTAAACCGTATTGGAATGCTTTCTTATCCAAATGTGTAGCTGAAAGGCGTCTAGCACTTTCGGAATTCCGACGTAACCCTAATCCCAATAATTTAATTAAATTGCAATACAAAATAAGAAGCTGTCAAAAAGTAATCCGTCAAGCCCGAGATAAATCTTGGCATCAGTTCTGTACTTCATTGGATGGTAAAATCACTCAAAGAGAAATGTGGCGCAAACTGAAATGGCTAAAGGGTTATAATGTGCCCCGCTCCCACGTAGACAAAGAAAAAGTCAAAGATCTATTGTATAGCTTAACACCTGATTATGTGCTTCCTAATGACCCCGACTTTGCTCCCAATAAAACGAGTTTAGATAATTTTATTACAAGACAGGAGTTAGATACTTGTATACGACATAAAGATACTTCGCCAGGTAGTGACAGAATATCTTATTCAATGCTATATAATTTACCTAACAACGGAAAAAACATTTTACTAAAGTTATATAAATTGTTCTACGCATTAGGTTTTGTTCCAAAGCAGTGGCGAGATATCACTATTATTCCGATCCCGAAACCAGGCCGCGACCCTCAGTCATCCGGATCTCTGCGACCTATAGCCATGTATTTGCAAAACCTTTCACGGTATTTTAATTAAACGGTTGGAGTGGTTCATTGAGAAAAATAACCTTTTATCTCCCCATACATCAGGTTTTAGAAAGCATCACTCATCTTTAGACAATCTGACGAACTTAGTGTTAACAATTCAAACCGGTTTCTCTCAAAATCAGGTGACAATAGCCGCCTTTATGGATATCGAAAATGCATACAACAACATAGATATAAAAAGTTTAGTATGTATTATGCAACAATTAGGAGTGAGTTCCTTAATGTGTAGGTATCTGTGGATTTTTTTAAAAGAAAGATATTTAAGAATGCAGGTAGAATCAAATTCATTTTGTAGATATACGTGCCATGGTTTAGCCCAAGGTGACCCCTTTTCACCTATTCTGTTTAATTTAACTACTATAAAGATTTGCAATAGTATCAATAATATTTATATTTCCCAATACGCTGACGATTTTGCGTTATACATAAGTTGCGATAATGTGCGGAAGGGAAGCAAACAGTTACAGTCAGGTCTAAATAAATTCGTTGTACTGCTTTCAAAAATTGGGTTAGATATTTCACCTTCAAAAAGCAAAATATGTGTTTTCAAAAGAGGCTTTCGGAGGGAACTGGTCGACGTAACTATAAACACAATGACGTTGGAAGTGGTAGATAATGTGAAATATTTGGGACTATGGTTGGACAGATCCTTGCGCTGGGCAAAGCACATTAATGAATTGAGAGGTAAAAGTCTGAGATTATTAAATATTTTTAAAGCTATGACGGGGGCAGGTTGGGGAATTCATCCGATTGTTTTGAGACGGGTCTACATAGCTATGTTTCGGAGCAGATTAGATTACGCTAGCGCGCTGTATGACAGTAGTTGCAAAACACACTTAGGCAAGCTGGACAAAATACAAAACCAATGCTTGCGCATTATCGGAGGATTCATTAAAAGCACCGCAATACACGTGATGGAATGCGAACTCCATCTTCAGCCACTGAGTGCTCGTAGGTATTATCTTGCTGGCAAGTTCTGGTTTAAATGCAAGTCATTTTCAGGTAACAGAATTATTAAAATCATAGAAAGGTTAAGTCATTTTTGTAGTAATGTTTATTGGAGGTACAAGAAAAAACCCCTTTTAGTTACAATTCATGAACGTTTTAAAAATAGTTTAGTTTACTCAACAACACAGTTAGAAATGTTTTCGTTGGACATATGGGTTAGTGGTATAGATCTTTCAGTAGTTCTTGAGCCAGATATTAAGACCATTTGTAGACCAAAACACCAGTATAAACAATACGAATTAAAGCAGATATGCAATGTTTTTTTGTTGAACACTTATCCACATTTCTATAAATTGTACACGGATGGTTCGAAAAACGGTGACGGCAGTAGTGGTGTGGTACTTTATGATCCTCAAACAAATAGCTCCATCCAATTCATGATTGACGAGAAAATTTCAATTATGTATGCGGAGTTGATAGTCATAGCAGAGGCAATTTCTTACATTGATTCCTTTATGGTAGGGAAATATGTTATTTTGACAGATTCCAAAAGTGCTATTCAACATCTGGCTCGATGCACTTCGAATTTTCGAGGCACACCGATAGCCTATAGCATTTTGGAATCGCTCCGTAAACTTAAGAGTAGACATACAATTGTTAAAATTCAATGGGTACCTTCACATGTGGGCATTTCTGGAAATGAGGAAGCCGATCGTCTGGCTAGAGAAGCTTGTTATAATGGAATACCATTCACCTGTTTGCCCTTATTCACGGATTGCTTATATTTGGTTAAAGAAAAGTGCACAAAAATTTGGAAGGAGCATTTTGACGAGAGGTCATTAACTAAAGGCATCTGGTATAAGACCATACAGCCCTGCCTTACCCGTTCACCGTGGTTCGCAGACTCCGGCTTGTCTAGATCAGATGTGATTGCCCTAAGACTTCGTTCCGGGCACATACCGCTAAACAACTTTGCTTTCCTGATGGGCAAATCCAACTCACCAAATTGTGCTGAGTGTGGCGTGGTTGAAGATGTTTACCATATGTTGACGGAGTGTGCCCGAAATGAGGTTGAGAGGGTCAGCTTAATGCTCGAATATGATGTGGATCTGCGGGAAGTGGGCATGTGTAACTTGATTCTAGCCCGTCCTCTGTCAGATGAGGCAAAATCAATTTATAAATAAGTTAAAGTAGCCATTAAGCGTAGATGATAAGTGATTTTGTGAGGCCTGTGAGGGTGGCATGATCATGTTTGATCAAACCCTCTATAAAATAAATAAAGAATAAAAAAAAAGATGGTTTTATATAAGGAATCGGAAAGTAATCTGCAGAATTTCTAGGATTGTAATCTGCGATTGTTTACAGGTATCTTTGTAAATGTCAATTATGACAGACAGGTTATATTCTATTCTATTTTTTTAATCGCAAACATGACGATGTCGGCAATTCTGCCAAAGTCAACTGTGCTATGGAAAGAGTTTTTTTTCGCGGAAAATTCGTAACGAGAGCGCCTTTTTTGAACCAATTTCACAAATAATTATTTCATTCTTTGATTAAGTTTATTTGTATGCCTTTCCATGATGGGGAAGAAAGGGAACCCGAAGAAAAGGAAAAAAAGATGACTCTTCTCTTCCAACATTGTTGAGTTCTGGAGACGATTGTGAACGGTGTCAGGTGTAATTATACACAGTCTTTAGTTTCCTGAAATACTTTAATGAACTCGTAAGTTGATATTATCTAGATTTACAAAGAAAAGAATATGTCAACCGTTAGGCCTAACGTCCCATCCACAATGGCTGTCATAATATACGTCACCTACCAGTATCTGTCAAATTTGACATTTCCATTGACAATAACTTATCGAAAAAATGTAGGGATCGCTAACAGACGGCCATTCTGCAATGGGAATGTCCCCATTCCTAAATAAATCTCGGCCATTCTTTAGTACAGGGTATGGCCTCATACCAAGAGAAAAAAAAGAAGATAAAAAAAATACATACAGGTAAACAACTTAATTAACAATTCATTAGTATTAAACATTACATTAGGTAAAAATAATTGGCATAAACTAAGAATATCTTTTGCTTACAACTTAACATTAAACGGTAATTTCGTTAAGCATGTTTTTCTATGATTAGTTAGTCAATTCATCAATCAGTGGTATTCTAAACACAGTAAACTATGAAAATAATTTAAAAATTAATTGCATAACCGTTCAATAATATGTAACTTCACACTTTTATCCGTAAGCCACATCAATCACATACTATCAGATTAGCACAAAGCTCCCGTTTAGCCATCCGAAAGCCACGGTCTGCTCGTTTCCTTGAATCATCAGAATTATTAGGCCACCCGAGAGCCATTAGCTTGCAATCAGCCAAACATTATTCATGATCTGCCGTTTAGCCACCCGAGAGCCACGGTCTGCCAGCAGCTGGTCCTCATTACCGCTCTTTCATCAGGCTCTTAGTATTGATAAATAACCGGACATTGCCGACTCTCCGGTGCCGACACTAATCTAAGCTGTAAATGACATGGAAGTTGGGTTAAGGGCTGCCGGTCACTATTACTAGACATATAACTCCACTACGGTATCTTCATATATATAAGTAAATACATACACATACATCAAAATATTATATTTTTAACTATTCTTCTGAATCAGAATCACTATTCTCACTTTTATCACTTACTACCGGTGATAAACATAAATTGATCCACGGCTTTAATTGATCAGCCGGGAAGATATTCTTATATTGTCTTTGAGAAAGACCCTTAATACTAGATACTTCATACCGGTCTTTCTCTAGGACTGCTGTTACTTTAAGTGGACCCTTGAACTTTGCGGCTAACTTTTTGCTCTTGCCCCTGTCTGGATTGTTGTTTGGTATCATGACAAGATCACCCTCTTTAAACTTCTTAGTTGGAGCCCTCGTTTTATCAAAATATTCTTTCATCTTTTTCTGTCCCACTGTAATTTTGTGTCCTATAGATTTCCTCATTTCATCTCTGTCGGTTTCTGAAATCTGAACGTCTGTGTCTAGTGCTCCTTTCAGAATTCCTTCCGCCTGGCATGTAGTTCTTTGCCCAAAAACCACTTCAGCTGGCGATTTGCCAGTGCTTTTATTTATTGTATTGTTGAGACTCCATTGTAATTTTGCAACATTTGTATCCCACTCCCTCTCATCCAGACCATGGTTCATAGCGGCTAGCGAATTCAAAATTGTCCGATTGTATCGTTCAATCTGCCCATTTGCTCGAGGTGTTGCCACAGAATTTAGGACATGTTTGGCTCCAATCGAAGTCACAAAGGTTTTGAATTCGCCAGATGTAAAACTTGTGCATTGGTCTGAAATAATTACTTTCGGACATCCAAATGTTGCGAAAATGTCCTCGAGTGTTTTAATCGTGGTCTTTGACCTAGTGTTCTTTACAGCTTTAACAAATATGAATTTGCTGAATCCGTCAATGACTCCAAGAATGTAGGTATTCCCTTTTTTGCTTTTTATAAATGGTCCCAAATGGTCCATGTGTATGGTGTGAAATATTGCATTTACCTTGGGAATCGGATTTAAATACCCCGACTTTTTCCCAGACATCTCTTTATTATAAGCGCAATTTATGCAAGCATTTACATACTTTCTGACGAAGCGGTTCATTTTTGGGAACCAATAATCGGCTCCAATCTTCTCCATGGTTTTATCAGTTGAGAAATGACCCGCTTCGTCGTGATTAAGCTGACAAATTCTCCATCGCGCTGAACTAGGTACCACCCATTTCAATTTGGATCCTATACGCCTATATATTTTACCATCGCGTAATACGTAGTTATTAGAAATGTCTTTGATATCCTCCTCGCTGGTTTCTAAGATAGTTTTAATATGTTTTATACGCGGGTCTGTCATCTGTACGGTGTGAAGCCAGTCTTGAGTCGTGATATTAAAGACTTCTAACTCCCCCGCATTATTAGTAGGTGAGACCGGGTTCCGGCTCAAAGCGTCGACATGCTGCATGTTATGACCTGGCCGGTATTCGATTGTGAAGTTATATTCCTGCAGCATTAGCCACCATCTTGCTATTTTAGGTATTAAATCTCGCTTAACTAATGTAGTGCGTAAGGCATTGCAGTCTGTAATAACCTTAAACTCTAGACCGATCAAATAAACTCTAAATTTCTTTAGGGTAAGGACAACCGCCATTGTTTCTAGTTCATAGGAGTGCCAAAATGCTTCCTCCCGTGTTGTTTGACGGCTGAAATAAGCAACTGGTCTAAAAGGGTATTCTTCATTAAGTCTCTGAAGCAAGATACCTCCAATTCCTAATTTACTGGCATCGCAATGAACCTCTGTAATATAATCTGGATTGTATAGGGCCAGTACTGGTCTAACTGTCAATTTAGATTTTATTTCTTCAAATGCGCTATCTTGTTCGTCACCCCAATGCCAGGGATCATCGGCTTTTGTCAGCCGAGTCAATGGTCTCGCAATGGATGCAAAGTTATAAACAAACCGACGAAAGTAACTGGCCAAGCCAACAAACTGACGAACCTGGTGGGCATTTGACGGTTTTGGGAACTCAGAAACCGCCCTTGTTTTCTTACAGCCAGGTTTAAGGCCAGCTTCGGAAATCTCATACCCTAGATATTCGATTTCCGATTGGAAAAAGGAACACTTTTTCAGATTAAGGGTCAGCTTGGCATTACGTAAAAGGCTCAAGATAGCCTCCAGCTTGCCGAACGCCTCGTCAAAAGAGTTTCCAGTAGATAGTAAATCGTCTAAATAAGGAATTGCCAGATCAAACCGTTGCGATCCCAATGCTTTATTAATCATACTTTGGAATACTGCAGGGGCATTTACAAGACCAAATGGCATCCTCATATACTCATAGTGACCATCAGGAGTCACGAAAGCTGTTGCGTGACGTGACTCCTCAGCCACTGGAATTTGATGATAACCAGATGCCAGGTCTAAGCTTGTGAAGTATGATTTACCACTTAGACGATCGAGCTGGTCATCAATGACAGGCATCGGATAACTGTCTTTTTGTTTAATGCACGATAATCTATGCAAAGTCTGTATTCATTGTTCTTTTTACGCACCAGCACTATAGGGCTGGCATAAGCTGATTGGGATTCTTTTATAATGTTATTAGCCAACATTTCGCCTATCATTTCCCTTACCTTTGCGCGCTCACTAAATGGGAGTCTATACGGCCTATAAATAACAGGCGTATTATCGTTCAGACGGAGTGTCATTTCAGTTATGGGTGTTAACCCAAGTTCTTGCATATTAAAAGCAAAACAGTCCCTAAACTTATTCAGAAGACCTAATAACTGATTTTTTTCAGCATCGCTTACTTTGGGGCCAACATTTAACATATCTAAAGTAATAGGTTCCTTTATGATGTTTAGCTTAACACAAGTATCAGACGACTGAGTATTGAGATTAATAGAATTAACATCCAGGGGTTCGGACTTCGACATAAATGACCCTTGATTACTTAATTTTGTTGCTCGTGCTAACAATTTTGACTTGACGAGAGAAATTGGATTTTGTGACAAATTAATGACTATACATCGACTCGTCCCATTATGAAATTGATAGATACCTTGCAATACAATGTATTCATTACCAGGTTTCATGCATGCGCTGCCTGGGACATGAACCTGAAAATTTGTTTTGTGTATGTACCTCTATATCCTGCAAACCCCTGATTGAGATATCATTCGCATTAAAAACATCCATTTTATCTATATCGGAATCATCACAATAAAGGATAAGCCTATTGCTAGTCTTATAAACGGTAACCGTGGGCAACTCCGTCAGAGACTGCCCAATAAGTACGTCTGTCTTAAGTAAGTGATCCGGTACAATAAATGCTTCTATGTCGGCTTGAACCGCATCTACGACAACAGTAACGAATATCCTAGCAATTGGTACGACACTTCCAAACCCGAATCCACTAATAACAGGAAGTGCAGTCTTATTTGGAACTACATTCATGTCTTTAAATACCGATTCTCGTATTAAGGTACATTGACTTCCAAAGTCTACATACGCTGAAGCCGATTTGTTATTTACAGCAATAGTTTTAAAATACTTACTATTTGTTGATTCATTTGTCGTAATTTGTAGGACGTCTTTGGCAGGATTATGATTAGTATTTTCTTGTGTTTTCAATTTTAGTTCGAGAACCTAGTATATCACAATTTTGTGTCATATGTCCTAGCCGAGAGCATTTATCACATCTTTTTAAAGGTTTGCTGCAGTTACGCGCCGTATGCCCAGTATCGCCGCAATTATAACATTGAAAAGACCTAGGCCTTGGCCGGTTGGTTGAGGGTATTGATTTATTTGACACGTTGTTACGATTAGTCTCTGAATTCTTTATTTGTTGCGATTCCTGTTTTGGCAACAAAGCATCTCTCTTAGACATTGGATTTCCTCGTTTTGAAATTCGACGTAAATATTTTAGCAAATCCGATGACCTTATAAAACTAGCTCCTTGAGCGTTTAGCCTTATCCCATTATCAAAGATACCACTGATTATGCAATCAACAGCGTTTCTCCCCTTGATACCGCACATTTTTACCAATCTAGCCTTTTCATGGAAATATTCTTCGAGCGATTGCTCTCTCCTACTTCTTCTGCTAAGCATTTCCGTCAGACGGTCAGCGTAGTTACGATCGTCTGGAAAAGTTTTTACAATTTTTCTTTGCCACTGTTTCCAGCTTAAATCAATAGTAGTCCTACCCTGGTACCATTTCTTTGCATGACCAGAGAGCTTCGGGATAGCATAATAAATTGTTTGCCTCTCTGTCCATCCATATATTTTTGCTTTTTCGTTCACCTTACGAATCCAATCTATTGCCGTTTGAGAATGTGCGTCGGGATCGAATTCTGGGATCACATTATGTGATCCTTCAAAGTTATTGCCTTTAATAATTTTACAAAACCTCTTCAGAAACTGATTTTCTTGGAGAGTACTGGATCGTTTTTGTTTCCGGTGAGAATGAATTCTCGAACGAGAGCGTCTACGTTTTATGGATGTCGAATCATCAGACAGATCAGATGAATCTCGTCTTCGTTTATATTGGCTTCGCTTTTCGTGTTCAGAATCGGTGACGTTAGTATCGTTACTATCAGTACTCAACGATAGAGATTTACGACTACGACGCTTATAGCGTTGTGAATGCTGGGTCTTGTGTCTATATTGTGAATAGGGATAACTATTTTCCGAATATGTACTACTTCTATCACCCCGATATGATAAAGGGGATGCCGTTCTACGACGAGATCTGCTACGCCATGTTTCACGTTTACTTTGTCTTCGATTTGCTCTCGTCTTAGAACGCTGATTCCTTCTTGGCTCCTGTATACGTTCAGGATTCCGTGACGATCTACTATGTCGAGTCGGTTCTAAAGGCGGAGTATAATTCGACCTATCACTGGAAGCCATTATATAGTAGAACTATATTTAATAGTGGAGACTATGATTACCAATACATAAACATATATATCCACCAAATTCACCAAAAGTAACACGTAATTTGTGACATTCATTTATTTTTATATAACCATAGTGGAGTAAAACGTGGTTTAAGTTAGTATCGAGTGGTAGGTATTAGTAGGTAAGGAAAAGAAAAACAAAAATAATTACGTATTAATACTTTTGAAGTGTCTCACTGATTGCTCGTTTAAATGGTGATTAATACATATTTTATTCGAATAAGTTCAGCATAATATTGATATAATATCAGCTAAAGTCTACAATTAAATGCAGCTGTAGCAACGCAACGAATGGTAACAGTTTTTAACTGTCGTAGCTCACCAATAATAATGTTCATAGAAAGCCCATGTTGTTTTGTGTCTGCCCATATGACTACGTTAAACTACGAGTACATACACCTAAGTAGAAACATTCGTAGGTACCCATTGTGCCACCTATAACCATCTCCAAACAGTTATTAAGTTGTGAAGTACCTACCAACCTGGATACACGCAAGCCTACTAGAATAGGTTAGTATATTGGTTTCATAGATACCTACCTATATAAGTTATGATTATATCTCATAGGACACAAAGGTGACCCACGAGTATACAATTTAAAGTTCACATTGCTTTTTAATTAGGTATGAATTCATTCTTACAACAGTAGTATAAGTACATATATGTATTAAAATGGTGTTTATTCAATTCACTACAGACATAAACAGACTGGGCGAACGAACGATATATGCACCTCTTATTGTAGTTGTCATTCATTCGTGACCTACTTTTTTTCCTACCAACTACCCTCGCCATGCACTTATTGTACGTTGGTATTATTAAAATCACCTTTTATTTTAAATATCTTGAAAATACGCATATAATAGTTTATTTGAATATGTATAATAGCATTCCAATATTCATTTGCGATCATAATTGATATATACTACCTGTTACCGGTTCATTTAGCAGAATAAATAGATCAAATAACATACCTGAGAATTTTCTCCAACACTTTTTTTTTTTTGTTCTTACCACTTCTGACTGTGAACGGTGTCAGGTGTAATTATACACAGTCTTCAGTTTCCTGAAATACTTTAATGAACTCGTAAGTTGATATTATCTAGATTTACAAAGAAAAGAATATGTCAACCGTTAGGCCTAACGTCCCATCCACAATGGCTGTCATAATATACGTCACCTACCAGTATCTGTCAAATTTGACATTTCCATTGACAATAACTTATCGAAAAAATGTAGGGATCGCTAACACGATGATGGAGACTCTTGTTCTCTTCAGAGGAAGTCGTACCATTGGACCAATCGGACAAATATCATGAATTCAGAATTCCTGATTACGTTCGGTCTTATCCCGAAAATGGAGGCAATTTTAAATACATTGTATTTTAGAAAGTATAGATCAAGTCCCGATCGGTGATAGAGACATGATGTCTCTCTCAACCAGCATTAAAAGATATAACAAGCGCGTTAAATAATTAATAAGAATGAATCGTTACAAAATTGGGGTAATTATTGAACGCCCTGGATTAGCCAATGCAGCTTTAGTGAACCGAAAATTTTTGGAAAGCTTTAAACTAAAAGCCAGTATTCCTGCAGCTGCTACTGAAAATACATCGATGGAAAATACAGGTGTCATTATGCACGTACGTGCATAATGACACCTGTATTTTCCATCGAGTTAGGCAAGGAACATTTATATCGCTTGTTTGCGAGAAGCTTGACATAATTAAAAAATCTGCAGTTTTGAGTTAAGTTGTGACATCTGACAATTCGCTTAATATTCTTTCTAAATCTTTTTCCATAGATTGTGAAATTAATACATTGGTACTTACATTGGCCTTGTAGAAAAATATACCTAGTAGGTTGGTCCTTAGTCGATTCTTTTATGCTTTATGCGCAATTTTTAGGTATTCCATGTGACATTCCGATAATCCGATATAATCAAGCTATAAGCTGCTGTAAAAAATAAACAAATTAACACTGCATTTTAACAAAGATAACATTTACGGGTCCATATTTTTACACTTAATTGTTCATTTAAGGCTCCTCTGAAGTGATGTCAGTTGGATTTTTCAATCACTCACAAAATACAGTTTATGATAAGTATATGAAATACGAAGAATGGCGTTTTACACTTTTCACTGCGCACTAATTTCATGTTTATACATTTCCTTCTTCATGTTCTCGCCTTCCCGATAAACGCAGACGCATTTTTCTTACTAATTCAGATTCCACATGCTTTCCAATCCATTTTTTCTGCTTGTCCTTGAGCTTTTTCCATATAATTAAGATTGCTGCAACGGCGATAATCGTCAAGGCCGACGCTATTAATATATTATTTATCTGGATGTTTGCTTCAACCGTAGTAATACTTCCTCCCGATGCATTTTGTGTAATTATCACCTCCTTTTCTTATGTTTTTGAATAAGACTTTCCCATTTTTCACTTGGCCAATGTACGTGACTTGTTTTGCTCAATGTTCCCGAAGCTGTCTTCCTTTTATAATGTTCATATTTAAAAACGCTCTAATACAGTGCACCGAGGCACACAGGAATTCGCTGAGTCGCACAATTCGCCCGCTACGCGATACCCGGCGACGACGGTAGGTAGTTACCCGACGCCGCGGCGCTCGCGCATGGCAGGGTCGCCATGAAGTGTGTGGGTCACCGGGAGACACTCAAACACGTGTATACTCGACGAGAGGTTTATTGCGACTCTCACTTAATACTAATACATGAATAAATGTGCTTAGACTACATATAGGTACACTAATACACTACAAACGTCTAACGTATATATACGTTCTGGCACATCATAGGTACGTCGGTAACAAGCAGTGCCATCACAACGTATATATATGTCGAACGTGAAATAACGTTCTGTCACTTTTAATCTTAAGACAACCACATCATTAGGTCACAACGTACTATGCCGACCATCGTTTCAATACGTTTTGTCGTATCATACTGAGATGGCAAATTATGCCTGTGTCACAACGTCAGTGTACGTTCAAGGTATCTAAACGTTTTATGATAATGCATGTGTAAATAAATAAATCAAAATCAAAATACGAAAATCGACTGTTTATTTATGTAAGAAACATTTTTCAGTCATAGGTAGAAACGTTTCTTCTTTTTCTCTTTCTTCTCTAACTTTTAATCACAACCATTCGTACATGCATAATTACTTACATCTATTCATCACAAAAAAGCAACCTCTACATAAAAATAAAATGTAATCAATAGAATAATCAAAATCTAAAATAAGTGATATAAAAATTAAGTCTTTCGTATAGGAACTCGTAACATTATTAGGTAGAAACTTTTTTACTTAATCACAACCATTAACTCCCATTGCATCCGTCTTCACTAAGATTCCTTTATGCGAACTTACGTAGTATTCGCAAACCTGGAAAGTTCGACGAAATAAAATGCATTCTAAAAGCCATAAAAATGACTACTCATCTATTGATTTTCACCGAGACATGGATTAACTCAGAATCTGATGCCAAAGAATATCGACTACCTAGCTATAATCATATCTATAACTATAGGCGGAATTGTAAAGGCGGAGGAGTTTCCATATATGTGCATGATAGTAATAAATACGACATAACGGAAGAAGTATGCGAAAACGGAAACCACTATTTATGGATATACATAAACAAACTATAATTAAATATTGGGGCTATTTATAAACCGGGGGATACCAATGTAAACAACTTTGTAGAAACATACTCATCCCAACTGGAGCAACGAAGAAGGTCAATAGTTTTTGGAGACTTCAATATAGATCTACTTAGTGCAAATAGTAATGTATCAAAATACCAATATGGAATACAAGAAGCCGGCTATAGGATAATAAACAAAATTGACAAAGCATACAGCACACGTAACACGGCTTCTACGAATACAATACTGGACCATGTATGTACTAATATAAACAACCATTCTCTCAGCTTCTCGATAATTGAATCGAGTCTTTCTGATCATAAGCAGATATATCTCCAAATAGGAAGTTTGTCTCCTCAACATAACAAGAAGAAGCATTACAAGGCACTGGATTATGAAAAATTGTACAACAACACGCTAAAAGCAAAATACAGCAATGACGACCACGACTACAACTACCTAGAAACATTTATTTCAGAACAGATAGACAAGATCAGAATAAATAAAATTAAATTTCTAAACCCTCCCCAAAAAGACTGGATTAATCAGACCATTATAAACGCAATCAATTCACGAAATAATTTATGGCAACAAACCAAATCAGACCCAGATAACGATGAGTTATGGAAAAAGTTCCAGAAAGAACAACAGAACGTGAAGATGTTAATAAAAATGCATAAAAAGACATACTACTATAAAATATTTCAAAATTGCAGCAAAAAACCAAAAAAAATGTGGGACCTGATCAACAACTTAGGATTAAATAAAATTAAAGACAACGCTGCGCCTCCCAAACTAATGTCGGACGCTGGACTTCTAACAGAAGGTAACTCAATATGTGACTTGTTCAATTCATTTTTCTCATCTATAGGTGCAGAACTAGCAAAAAAAATACCAGATACGTATCACACTAATACAGGCAACATATTTATGTATGATCATAACTATACACATGACATAACACTAAACGAATTAACGCCGTGCACCACAGAGGAAATAATTAGAATCATTGATGACCTTGACAGCAACACTAGCACGGGTCTAGATGGTATTAGTACCAAGGCAATAAAATGTTTAAAAAATGTAATCGTAGAGCAGCTTACTCACTGTATAAATGCCTGTTTACTACATGGTACTTTTCCCGATACCCTGAAGGTGGCTAGGGTCACTCCTATTTATAAGTCTGGGAATAGAATGGACCCAAGCAACTACAGACCGGTGTCAGTGTTGCCTGTAATGTCCAAAATATTTGAACGCGTATTATATAGTCGCCTAAATAACTATTTGACACAAAAACATTTTTTAATAAGCGAACAGTATGGCTTTCGCCCCAAATCAAGTACTCTCTCGGCTGCAACGGATCTAGTTACCAAAATCAAAAGCTATCTAGACAAAGGGAGCTTTGCCTTAGGCATATTCATCGACTTAAAAAAGGCGTTCGATACTGTTAGTCATCAAAAACTGCTACAGAAGCTAGATAACATAGGTATTCAAGGTACAGCACATAAAATGTTCAAGTCGTTTTTGGAGAAAAGGCGCCAAGTTGTCAAAATAGGAAATAATCACACTAGCTCGGCCCAAAATATTACATACGGCTGCCCTCAAGGTTCGATTGTCAGTCCGTTACTTTTTCTAATTTATATAAACAATATCAATAAAATAGGGTTAACGGGACACTTAACACTATATGCTGACGACACCTGTCTCTTTTACTTTGACAAATCAATGCAAGACATTATAAAAAACGCACAACATGATCTTGACCTACTAAATGAGTGGTTAAAGTACAACCTTCTTACAATTAATACGTCGAAAACCTCATTCATGATTTTTGCCTCTAAAAATAAGCGTATACCTGACTTCTCGCCTCTTAAAATAAATGACGAAATAATAAAACGATCAACCAACAAAACGTATTTTGGATTAAGGATAGATGAAAAATTACTTGGAAATCACATATCGACCATCTGCGCAGTAAATTAACATCGTTATTGGGAGCACTACGGAAAGTAGCAAACTGTATCCCAAATAAAGTGCGTACTTTGATCTATAACTCGTTGGTCAAATCGCATTTAGAATATTTAATTGAGATATGGGGGTCCGCAGCAATAACTAATTTAAATTCACTTCAAAGAGTTCAAAATAAAATAATTAAAACTCTGTTCCATTATCATTACCTAACACCAACGAAGACCATATACGAAAAAACTAATCTATTGAATATTAGACAGCTATATATTTACTACACCTGCATTCTTATCAAAAACATAACTACTAACTCAATACAAACTAACATACAACTAAAGAAAAAAACAATGTCATATAACCTGAGAAATAGATACAAAAACAAACTTGAAGTCATCAGCGTACGCACTAAACTCACCTGTATTATCACAGTTTTCAGCCAAGACATTAGATATTAGTGATAAAGTCGACGAACCCAAAATCTCATTTTGAGAGGTGTTGTGTGAAACTTGGTTATCCAGATTTGTAAATGAAGCCACATATTGAGGGACAATAGTTTCAGGTTCCAGTTCAGTTACCTCATTTGAACTTGGATTTACAGTAGGCACGGTCGTAGTTGGAGATTTAATCAACTTTAACCGTTTGGCTAGAGGAAAAATTTCTTCTGAGGAATTCGAATCATAACCCTCCTCTTGAAAACGTGATGAGGTAGGAGTTAGAGGCGACGGTGTGTTAACAGTGCACAGTGTATGATCACTCCCAACAGATTTTATATCGTCTTCATCGCTACTAGGTTCAGAAGTAACAGGTTTCTGAGTTGAAGTACCGACCAAATTTGATTGACCCTTAGTAGTAGTTTTCGACGATTTCCATCGGTAATTTATAGAAAAAGAACTTTCACTACCTGATGTATTGCCTTGTGGGTCAAAATCTTTATCCGAACCATATTCTCCATCATCGTTTTGGTAAGGATCCGCCTCGGTAGAGTTGTCAGAATCATCGAAAATGCTCATCAGTCTTGTTTTGCGCTTATCCATCTAAAACACATAAAATAACCCTTTAAATAACCCATTAAACATCAATTTCATAGAGTAAAATTATTAATTCATAGTAAAATAGTATACTGTCTGGCTAAGGAATAATACATAAATCAAATAAACTAAATACTTACGATGTTTTGTCGCGGCAAATATTACGATACGCCACGAAATGTTTAGCGAACGCGAGCGCACCCCGCAGTGACGCAACCGCACTGAATGTAGGAGAAAAAGAGAAAACGGAAGTGGATGCAATTGATTACGCGGTGACTGATGTCGCACAGACGTCTTGAGACTCTGTGTGGCAAAAAGTATCCTCCGGTATTGACGGGAGGAGTTAGAGTAGATGTCGATGCTATTGGTTCGTGCGGCGATTTTATTGTAATTCCTCATAAGATGGTTCATGGGTGCGGTTCCACCAAGATTAGTACGACTAGCAGTGGTGGCAAATGTTATGGTTTCGCGACCAGATCCTATAACTATTTGTCAAGGTACAGCTATTCTTAGTTCCGCCAAAAGATCAGGAGCACTCACCAAGCCGTTTACTATTTTGTAAAGTAGGATTTGGTCAGTTATTTAAGTGTTCTTGTAAAGATGTGGAATATATGATCACATCGTCTAGGTATGTGAGTACATTATCTAAACCTCGTAGTACTGAATCCATCAATCTCTGAAAGGTGCTGGGTGCGTTCTTTAGACCGAAGGGCATTCTGAGGAATTCATAGAGTCCGCGATCTATAGAAAATGCTGTTTTTTCGATGTCATCTAGGTCTCTACTTGGTGATAACCTAAGGCTAAATCTAGTGTTGTGAAATATTGGGCATGTCCTAGTTTATCTAAAATATCGTCTATGTTAGGTAGAGGGTATTTATCTTCTATGGTCTTATCATTTAATTTTCTATAATCTATAACTAACCTATATTTTTAACCGACTTCTAAAAAAGGAGGAGGTTCTCAATTCGGATGTTTGTATGTTTTTTTTATTTTTTATTATTGTTTGTTCGCGCATAACTCCGTCACTTGCCAACCGATTTGAAAAATTCTTTTTTTGTTGGAAAGGGTACACTTCCCAAATGGTCCCATGAAAATTTTATCGAAATCGAACAAGTGGTTTTTGAAAAATCAACAAAAATCTAAAAAAATATCTACACTGTCTACATTGACGACCTTTTAGTTTACTCGGCATTGGAGCAGTGCGTTTTTTTTACACTAATGTAATTGGTTCGTTTAGGTGGGGGGAGGGGAGGGGGTTTAGGTACCACTAAAAAGTGAAAAATAAAAAACTTTTTACAAAAAAATACAACCGACTTTTCCACAACAAATCAAAAAAGTACAAAATAACTTTAATTTCGGAAGTTGGTGTTCAAAAAATGAAAAAGGAACCACAAACACCGAGTTCCGAAATTAAAGTTATTTTGTACTTTTTTGATTTTTTGTGGAAAAGTCAGTTGTATTTTTGTTCTCCTGAAGCGTCTGTTTTTTTAGGTACTATGTGTACCGGGCACGACCAAGGGGAGTTGCTTTCCTGTATAATATTGTTTTTAGGAGTTGATTAATTTGTTTTTTAATTTCCTCTTTCTGTTTTGGTGCCTGTCTATAATTGCGTACAAAAATGGTTTTATTGTCCGTTAATCTCAGTTGATGTTTAGTTTCGTGTATAAATGTTAATGGTATTTTTCGCAATGGAAAATGTCTCGATAGTTGTAACATATTTTTTTAATTTCGCGATTTTCCTCTGGGTTCATATGACTGGTTCGAAGTCTGTCTAGGTTCTGTTTTTGCAGTTTGTCTATAGTTTTGTTTAATTCTGTGGTATCTTTCTCTGATTTATGTTGATTTTTTTTTTAGTCGTTGGAAGTTTAAGTGACAGCTATTTCTGAAATTTACTGTTTTATCTGATGAGTTTATTACTGACATCAGTGCATTTCCATCTTTTACAGTTATTAAACGCCGGTGGGAATATTAATCCGCATTTTGTTGTTTTTCTTTCGGAAAAATATTCTCACACAATATATTTACGACTTGTTCACATTTGGGTTCTATTTTAATGTGTGATTTTATATCGTCTCTGATTGTTATGATGGCCTTATCTGTGTGAAGTAACATATTTTTCATGTCTATTTTGCACTTTAGTGGAACTAATAGGTCTAAGCCTAGTAATCCTACAAAATCTGAGTCGAAGTCAAATATTAAAAAATTATGAGTTATTTCTTCATTAAGTAAATAAACTTTTCGGAAGTTTTTTTTAGAAGCTCGCCTGTTTCCCGATATAACTGTCGAAAAAATTGAATGCCTCAATCATGTGCTTCATAAATTATGTAACAAGTTACAAGCACTGAGCACAGATACTAGGTATAATATTAAATATATAAAATATCTGACAAAGTCAGCTATTTTAAAAACAAGAGCAGCAATTTGCAAAGTATAAAAAACACAAAATAAATTCAGACGTACAACTTTTATTTGAGGACATTATGATTAGTCATCTTCATGGTTTTGATGACCATACTAAATGTCGTGCATATTTTTGCGATAAAATTGGCATAAATGATCTATCTAATGATTTTGTATTGAGTACACTATGTCAAAAAATAAATCTCGTTGTTCAAAACGTCGCAGGCCATGCTCGCAGTCTTATAAATGACGTTGATAGTTATGTAGTGGAACGTTACCATAGTGTAGTGGCAAAATTGGTAGGCGGGAAAAGAGTAAACTTTTCTAAGAAAAATTCGTATCAAGCGAGATGCCACGCTGCTGCCATAAAATGTAATGAAAAAAAAACTATTTGTATAAAGTAATAAATATGATTGTATAAAGTAATAAATATGAGTAAAAGTCCTGAGAGTAAACTAAAATAGTTAGAAAATAGAAGAATTCATAAAAATGAAAAAAGCAAATTTAATAGGAAACCAAAAAACCGAACTTTATTTCAGAACACAAAATCCTAAATAATGATGATATGATGATAAAAATTATGGTCAAGATTTTCTTAAATCGGATATGGATTTTGAAACGCTTAATGCCTTAAAAGACAAAGTTTCTCATACAGAGGAAAGGAATAGTATTGAAAGAAAAACCATTTTACAAGGTGAATGCAAAGAGTGGTTAGAATTGCGCAGGTCATTATTAACTGCGTCAAACTTTGGTAAAGTTATAACACGACGTAATTACACCAGCTGCCACAATTTTGTTAGAGATCTGTTATATAAAAATATAGATCACGTTTCATCTATGACTCATGGAAAGGAAAATGATAAAGTTGCCATTAAACAATTAGAGGTACAAGAAAATATTAAAATAGAACCCTGTGGATTGTTTTTAGATGCTGAATTACCGTTTTTAGGTGCTACTCCAGATGTATTTGTGGTTGCGATACGATTATAGAAATAAAATGTCCTATAACAGCTTTTAAATTAGGCTTAGACGAAGCTATTAAAAAAAGAAAAATAACTTTGTGGAAACCTACCTCAAACGGCCTAGAAATAAACAAAAACCATCATTGGTACTACCAGATTCAGGGGCAATTGCATATAACGCAACGGTCAAAATGTTTATTTTCGGTCTGGTCTAGCGAAAAAAATGAAATGAAAACGGAAATAATACTAAGAGATGATACATTCTGGTTGGAAAAAATGGAAGAAAAGTTAAAATCATTCTATATAGATTGCATTCTTCCAGAACTTATAGATCCTCGTTACCCTCGAGGTATGCCTATAAGAAACCCTTCATACATTGAGGATGCCATAAAAAAAAGAAAAGAAAAATCCAAAGAAAATATTAAACCATTAGAAAATAAAATCGAGGAAACAGAATCAGACACTAATAGAGAAAGAGATGAACTAAATATTTTGCGCGATATTAATATGCCTACATGTAGCAGGTATTTAAATTTCCTGGAAATGTAATGGTTATCTGTGTTTGATCATGTCTTGCCGTCACGTGATTTTCCGAAAGTATAGGCAGGCATTTCACATTACCAGTTTTATCCAATATTAGAGAACGTCTATTGCCGTCTACTGATCTCATTTAATCATTGCTTTTGCAAATAATTATGTATAAATAAATGTAACTGTATAGAAATAAAGAAAGTATATGAATAAAAATCAATTATATTTTCGTTTTACCCTATCAATCAGTTGACAAGAACGCGTAAGTAATAAGCATAAAAAGTGAGATTGAACTAAAGAGAGAATTGAGTGAACTTATTTTGAGATTACGTAAATATGTAACTTTTTTTTTAAACGTTGTTCCACACTGGGAACTCCTGTGTCGTGAGTGCGATTACAAACATTTCAATTCCATACACAAACAGCCAGACCCGGTAAAACTACCTATTTGTCATAGACTATATACTGGTTATACAAATATTTGTTCCGTGTGGGAATCTAACCCTTGACACGCTGCGCAGCAGTCGATCACTCGGCCAGCCGTGCCGTCAAACATGCACTAGTTATTTAGATTTTAGGGATATGTAAACTAGAAGTAGAAATTAATTATACAGGGTCAAAATACAGCTAGTGAAACACAGCAGACGTGGTGGGTATTGTATTGATATCTAAACATGACAAAATAAAATGATTTGATATTTTTTATCATCCATGGCCGCTGGCAGTGTTTTTACTTGAAATGTGAGTTGATAAACTATGTTTTATAGTGTTAAGTTATCGATACCCATAAAGTCTGTAAACTTAACACAAAAATAAAGTGATTTTTAAAATAGTTGTTTAAGTGTATACTCGCTATCGGCGGTTGATGACCCGGTGACCCCCGTAATATATACAATGTCATCAAATTAATATCTTTTTTGTTTTATGATGTTTAGATATCGATACCTATCACGTCTGCAGAGTTTTACAATTAATTTAATTTTACACGTACTGGATACTTTAAAATATTAAATGATAATAAAATGTAGGTACTTTGTTGTTTATATTATACTTCATCACTGTCTGAATAACAGGTAACACACGATCAAACTAAAAATTAAACGCTGCACAATGTTTTTTTATAGAGAACCATGAGTAGCTGAAAGTATTCGCAGACGTAATTATTACCTACATATAGTAACAGAATTCATTTCATGACCAAAATTATTTACGCGCATCAAAGTGTTCCTTTCAACAAAAAAATATTTTTATTGAATGCCATATCTGTGCATTCTAAGGTCTGTGATTTTTACACATATGCGCAAGTTGTTCGCCAGATGGTGTTAGTAGTATTTTACGAAGTATTGTAGAGGTGGGGTGTGGCAAAGAGGGAACGAATGCTCAATCTCTAAATAAGATAAGATCTCTTTCTATTTTTTCACTATTATATTGAATTTGTCATTTTCTATGTAAGTTTTAATCAAATCGTTCAAATGTGCAAAAGTCCCTATATCTTTCCCTAAAGTTACCATACGATCTGCAGTTCCTTTAGTTGATCCAACTCCATCAGAGGTGCCTTTTCTGCGTCCGAACTCTGAATAATTCCACCTTACTCTTTTTAGCTGTGAGAAGTCTTTACAAAGTTGAGTAATTAAATAAGATATATACTTGTTTCTGTATTGTCAAAACAGTTAGTCTGACAAAAATGGGTAGTGTCAATAAATTGGTTTACATTAAATACCTCTTCTATCAATGGTATCAAGTGGGCCCACACGGTTGGGGCATCATGCCGCACACACCAATGTGGGAATCGCGGGTGTCTCGTAAATAAAAAGGCGAATATGCGAAATCAAGATTAGTGGACTCGCCCATGGGCTTTTTGAAGGTCTGCAGATGCCCATCTCCAGCATGTGATCGAACTCTTCTTTTGCGGCCTTGTATTTATCGGGTGGAAGCGGGCGGGGTCGGGCGAAGAGTGGGGGGCTTGTCGTTTCTATGTGGTGAACGACGTCGTGTCTTGCTGGTTCCTTCAGGGACATTGGTCGTAGCACTTCTGGATATTGCTTCAAGATGTCGTAGTAAACTTGGTCTGAACTGATGACGTGTACTGTTCCTTGGCCGGTCGTTATTTCAAGCGCATCGATTGATAAGTCTGTCACGCTGTCGATGAGCTTTTTTCTGTGGAGATCTACCAATAGTTTGAAGTGACGTAGAAAGTCGGCTCCCAGGATTGAAGTTTTGACATCTGCCACGATGAACTGCCACAGGAAACTGCGTCGAAGGCCAAGATTCAGTCTGAGCGTCTTTTCACCGTAGGTGTTAATGGGCGTATTTTTTGCTGCATATAGTCTGTACGTGCTGGAAGTCTTCATTTTTCTTTTGTTCGTGGCGGCTATAACCGAAATATCTGCCCCTGTGTCCACAAGAAAGCGTTCTCTGGTGTCGCGATCGAAAACACAAAGGCGGTTGGTATTGCACGGGACACCGACATCCGCCACTGTCGATGTCGGAGCTAGTTTAACGGTTGAGACTTGTTCCTTCTGCAACACGGTGATTCGCAGCGCCTTGCTTTGTCACCATAGCGGTGATGATATCTGCACTCCCACTTAGGATCGCCGGGTTTGATTGAGGTGTTGTTCCCCTGCCGCGATCGTTGTTGTGAACGCGACCGGGAACGAAACGGGCGTCTGTGACGATGTGCTGTGCGTCCCCGTAGCTCGGCCACTTCTAGGCATAGCTTCTCCATTTGCTTTGTTAAAACTTCCAATTGCGCCGACATTACGGGTTCTCGTGACGTGGCGACTGCCGCGATTGTAGTTGTTGAGGGCTCTGAATATTCGACCATCTTGTCAGCCATCGCGGCGAGCGTGTCGAGTGACGATTCTGTATTGACGGACAATACGACGCGCACTTGGGTGGGTAGGTGGTTGAGCCACTCAATCTTCAGACCTTCGTCCGTGATCATGCCGCTGCCTAGTTCTCGCATCTTGCGTAATAACTGTGTCGGTTTCTGGTCACCTAGTTCGAGGCCACTGATGAGCTTCTGGAAATTCTTCACGTCAGATTTGTCGTACACTGTCAGTAGTCGATTTTTCTCTGCTCCATACTTGTCCGTGGCTGGTGGATTGTATAGTATGTCAGTGATATGCTGAAGATCGGTTGATTGCAGCTGTTGTAGCACGTATCGAAATTTCTGATCATCGGATGTCTTCAAAGGATCCACGACGGCTTCAAATTGAATGAACCAGGCTCGTGGTATTTCCCTCCAAAACGGCAACAGTCTTGACTGGATGGAGACTGCAGCCAAGTCGACTTCGGTCTTCATGACTCTGCTTCCTTCGCTCGAGTTCTCTTGAGACATTTTTAACGTTCGGGGTCACCAAATAATTACTTAATGTACACATAGATTTAGGGGTAATTTGTCCAGTAGAAAAACTGACCGTAAATAACAGCGGTATGTAAAGACAGTTGTTGCCTGCTGGCCCCGAAATGAAATGACCGAACTTTTACTCCATATTTTAGGGAATAATTTTCCGTAAAATCAATGTGTTCTTTCAAATTCTTCATTGCTTTGTACTGACTCACTTTTTTGAAGGTATGATGAAAAATTTCTTTAAACCATTTTCACATTTTACAATTGCATCTTTAGTACTTATCGTAATTTTCTTTTTCTCAGTGACTATCGTATTTTTGTTTATCCCTTTCGCAGGATTAATTTCTTTAGTCACTCTTTTCCATTCATAAAAGTACATACAGATTTTTTAGAATCCACGCAATATTCAAGAGGATTCGATTTGCAAGCATCACATATCCTTTGCATGTAGTCTGTATTTCTCGAATCGCAGCATAGTTTAGAGAGCACCTGGTTATGAGATGTTTGACGTATTACTGAAGTTTTGTGCAAAGCCTCTAATTTTATGTTTTCATGAATTTGGCAATCGCACGTGTCTCTATTAGAATTTTTAGGAAAAGTGACCCAAAAAGGCCGCAGTTTACAAAAGAAAGAGTAACGTACTCTGATCTCCGTTCAACCAAAAAAATTTGGTTTAAATCTTTCAATGGCAAGCATACGTATCGTTTTTGCATTTTCATCTTATTTTTTGTCATATATTGTTTCTTACCAGCACATTGTACGCTGTTCGCATCTTGCAAATATTTATTTTTTATGGTTTCAATCACTGACACTTCCTTATTTTTTATATTAGTTTTTAATTGGTTTCTATTATATGCGGAAATAGCACACATGCATTTGATTGTGATCCCAAGGAGTCTGCATTTGATTTTCCAAAGCCAAGAAGTACATTTGTTTGTCGGGGACTACTAGTAGCTTCTGTGGTCTCTGTAACTTTTTGCTTGTGTCTTGTATTTTTTCTTAAAAGATATGAGAAGTCTTGAAAGCCATGTTCTTTTCTTTGACTCTTTATATCTACCTATGTTTTTTAATTTCTGATTTAATAGCTGTACGATTTACCTTAAAAGGGTCTTCTTTATTAACAGAACTTGTATCCGAAGAATTACTCGCACCTTGATCATTAGCTACTGCTTTTACTTGAACTGCTTTGAATGTTGGTGGTATTTCTTCCTTTTTTCTTTGTCTGTACCTTAAAAAAAATGGTGTCGAAAATAATATTTTTGAGGAAGTTGGAATTTTATATTTTAATTGCTATAGGTAAAAACTTTGTGTCCGTGTGAATTTAGTTTTAAAAGTTGTGTAGAGCGAAACCTGATATTGTTGTTTAAAAACAATTAGCTAAGTATTTTTTCTCAAATAAAAATCTAATATGTACATCATGTCATTATTAAAAATATCACAATCATTGTCGTTATAATTACTGAGATAGAACTTATTATTAATATAAATATTATTATTATAGTGATCACTACCACACAGGAAACTTCACTCGGTATAGCTTTGCCATTGGCTCACCACTACACCCAGACCTAAGCGCAGCGCACGCCCCTCTCGCATCGCGTTTAAGGACAGACTGCCCGGTCGGGTGACGATTGGGGTTACTCTCTCTCTGGGGTACATGAGACAGTATATTATATCTTCATAATAGATACAAACACTGCAATTATTAAACAGATAACAAAGAAACACCGCATGCTAAACTCCGAGACTCAGCCAGATTTCAACGTTAATTTAGTTTCGGTGATACAAGAAGAGGGAAACAGAACGAGTTCGGCCATTGGTCCCGTTAATTTTTGGCTGAGGCAGAATCATCTTTATGTCAGTCAGTCATATTTCTGAAAGATTTGGCTCTTTAAGGCTATATTTCATCAGTCTTGTTTTTTACTCAAGAAAGATGATGACGATGATTTAGCTCGTACTGTAGCGGACTCCTGACTCCGCACATATCTATTTGTATAGCATCTACATATATTTTTGCAATATCTAAATATATATAACTCAAAAGGGACTGACTGACTGACATAGTGATCTATCAACGCACAGCCCAAACCACTGAATCGTTGGAGCTGAAATTTGGGATGCAGGTAGATATTATGACGTAGGCATCCGCTAAGAAAGGATTTTTGAAAATTCGTCGCGCGTGGAACACGACGCGCCGTCGCCTCGGGCCTGGTTGCTATCGGACGGCGAGACACCCATAGCTTGCTATCCGCAGGCCTACGGTGGCCGGGAATCGCCCTGCGTTTCCCGACGCCCTGGGCGTCTTCTTCTGTTGCGGCGGCTGGGGCGTGAGGTTTCCCTCTCTCGCACGCGTTTAGCCTTGAACCAGGGCCGGGGTCGACTTAAGCCTGCGCACTAAACGCTTGTGATCTGCCCTCTTGCGCCTTGCTTTACCGGCTGTACCCTTTGTGCTAAAAGGCTAGTTAACCTTGACTCTTTCTCCTTCTTTTACTTTCTACGCTTTGCTTGAATTGAACCTTGAACCTTGCTTGTGTAACATTATATCACATTACAAGAAACCTGTGAATTATCATTGGAATAACTCCCATTCAACGCAACGTGAGTATTTTATATTGGTGACCCCGACGGAGTACAAGATGTACCAAGGGGTACCCCCATTTTATCCAGAAAAACCAGCCCTCTGGTTCTCACAACTGGAAAGCCAATTCGTGTTGGCAAACATCACCAGCGAAACTACCAAAATACCATTACGGTATCGGTAGTCTCGATGCAGTCTACGCATCCGAGGTCGTGGACATCATTACCGACCCACCAGCCTCTGACAAGTACGAGAGATAAAAAGCAGAGCTGGTTAAGAGATTATCGGCATCAAAGGAGAAGAAAGTACACCAGCTCCTCACACAAGAAATGCTTGGCGAACGAAAGCCATCGCAATTTCTGCGGCACCTGCGTCACCTGGCAGGACCGAACGTACCCGAAGAATTTTTGCAGACTATTTGGACCAGCCGATTGCCCAGCAGTACGCAAACAATAATCGCCTCGCAGTCGAAAACATCACTGGAGGAAGTGGCCGAACTAGCGGACCGCATACACGACATAGTGTCGGGCCGCGAACTGGATCAGGTAGTAACACAGACCTGGTGACCAACTAGATAGCTGAGCTTACAAAACAAGTACAAGCGCTCACTACGCAAATGGACAGACTATCACGGTCCAGACACCGGTCCCGCAGCGATAGCCAAAGACGGTTGCCATCTGGAAGCACCAGCTCAAGCTACCCGTATGCTGGTGCCATTACAAGTTAGGCGACAGAGCCACCAAGTGCAACAAACCCTGTGACTACTCGGGAAACGCGACCGGCAGTCAGTGACAGCGAACGACCATACCTCTGGTCGCTTATTCGTAACGGACCATACTACACAAGAAGAAATCCAGGGGCGTGAGATCGGGTGACCTCGCTGGCCATCGCACTGGTCCAAAACGGCCAATCCACTGTTGTCCGTTGAGTCCGAACATTTGAGTCAATCGCTCTCTTGCTGACACCACTGAATGAGCTGGTGCTCCGTCTAACTGGTAACCACATCTGTCTGTACACGTCCAGCGAAAGTTCATCCGTGTACTCGGAAACGGAGCCGTCGAGGAGTTCAATGAACTTTACAGCATTTAAATTACCATCAATAAATACCGGACCAATGATGGTACGAGTATTTCTGTGTATGCCAGCTCACACATTGACAGCATATCTGTACTGGTGCCAAGTCTCCCGTACTAGATGCGGATTCACGCGGCTCCAGTATCGAAGGTTCTGTCGGTTCCATAAACCATTCCTTGTGAATGTACTCTCGTCAGTCCACATCACATTATACAGGAAGTCAGGATTCTTAAGAGTTTTGGTTTATAACCAGCTATAGAAAGTTAATCTTATTGGCTTATCCCTGGATAACAATGCTTGTACTTTCTTGTACTTATAAGGTCTGCGTTTGTCACGTTTCAAAACTTTTTGAATAGTTTTGTGATTTACTCGAAAATGTCGACCTGCATTACGCAGACTGGACGTCGGATTGCGATCATAATAATGAATAACACATTTGCACCTGAAGGAGCACCATCTACGTGCGGGATCAATGATTGATTTTCCCGGATCCTCTGGACAGCTTGTACAATAGTGCGCCCGTGGGTCGGATACATGCGGGTGTTTCCATACCTCTCACGGTATGTCCGTATAGCTAAAGCGGCATTTCCGTGACACTCCCTATACATTAAAATCATATCGGTGTACTCCGAAGCAATGTATGTAATTGTAGCGAGGTATGATTATTTAATAATAAATAAAACCTTTAAACACCAAGTACGAGTATTAAGCGTCTAATGTCGCAAAGTTTACTTAACTATTTAACTAAGTACCTATAATACTTTATGTGTCCTGTCACTATTAAAACAAAGCGTCAAATTTCGCACAACACAACACAATAACAAAGATACGATAACACTCGCGTGGCGTCTTCAAACGGCGCGGGCGCATCCGAAATTCCACAGCGGAACAAAACTCGTCACAGGCAGGCAGGAAGTCCGGTGACACACTGACCGCGTAACTTGCAGGTTTCGTTCGACAAGTAAGCAAAGTAGAAACAAGCAAACTTACCACATACATATTTTGCGATTGACATGAGTGCGTAAGAGAAAGTTATAACTTCCGCATGCATTTTTTATCTAGTTATGATGACATGCTTTTATGACTCTTAGGGCTCAGGCATAAAGTGTAATTTGCATCGAACAAAAATTTTTTTAAGAACATGCGTAGATTTTTTAAGTAGTGACACAGATTACCTCCTTGGTAGCGGGCTGGCAACGTGTGTCGTTAACCTGTCGCGTGTTTTTCTGTTTACAATACATCATGTAGAAAATACTTAAAATGAAAAATAATCTCTTGTGGCAAAACTACTGGATATATTCATTTGATTTTTTGTGTGCAGGTTAGGAATATCATGACTTATATGAAGTTTCATTTATGATCCTATTATCCTCTCCACGTTGTATATTCTTTTCGATGTTTCACTACTACTACTGTTTCAACTTGTTATTTTCTGTCGATAATATTTCTATTTCTTTGTGTGCACTTTTTAATTGAGTTTTGAGGTCTTCTATCTCTCTCTTGTAAATTTTTATTTGTTTTATTTGTTGCTTTCATCTTCGTCTTCAGACAAACCCAAATCTCCAGCAATGGATTTTATTTACGAAATGGCAGGTTTGTTGAATGTGGAAATAATGCCAGAATTAGCAGCATATAAGGCCAAGGAAGGTTTATGGCGAAAGCCTTTTACTTGGCAGAACATTAACGAAATGAGCCCCTTAACCTGGTGGAAAGGAATATGTTCTTCGAAAAAGTTCAATAAAATCGCAGTGCGTATTCTTTCAGCACCGTGTACTTCTGCCGCAACAGAACGGTCTTTTAGTACACACGCAGACATTCACAATAAAAAAGAAGTCGCCTGAACACAGAAAATGCAGCAAAAATTACATACATCAAATAAAATTGAAATATTTTTAACAAAATCTAAGAGTTGAATCTAAGAGAGTGCAGACAGCGGCGGTGACGACGAAGACTTTGCATCACCATATCCAGAACAGACAGATACTGATGAAGAATCAGTGAATTTGAGAGAATCGGGAAGTGAGTTCCAGTTTGTAAATTGCTTTTCTGATAATGACGAACAATTGTCTCATAGTGATAGTAGTTAATTTAAGGAAATATCAGTTATTGGGAAAAATGTATAAGTGTAGGTAGTGAAGCCTTTGTTATTATAATATTGTCTTATTGTTAAAGTGATTAAAGTAACGCATTAGTCTATAGTTTTATATTATATTGACATCGTTTGACGAAAAAGATTATGATTGTATGGGTCATGTCTTAATATTACAATGATTTAAGTAACTAATTTTGTGATTAATAACTTTGTCACAAATTAATAACTTTATCTAACTTTGACAGTGCTTGACAAAATATTCATGATTGAGTATTGCAGGCTTTTTGTTATTATTAAAGTGATTAATAAAGCCCGGTACTGATGTATATTTTCAGATTTTAATTTATTTTTAATACTTTTGCTTTTAAAATAACAAAATTTACGTTAGATAACCTAACTAAAGCTGTAGGTAGTATTTATCCGCTTTTTGGATAAATACCTGAGTAAAAACGGACATTTATTGAGTATTTATCCATTTTGAGTATTTATCCGAATAAAATCCCTACACTAGTTCCTGGCGTCTCCAAATCTTGTTTTCGAATACAAACTTTCAATAGCATAAATAGGAAAGTTTTGTATGTGCATATTTAAAATGTTTAGTTTTGTAAATAATCGTAGTTAAGTAATTAGTTTGTAAGTAGTAGTTGTAATATATCAATGAACAGAAAATCCTATATAATTCGAAAATCCTTGCTTCAGGCCGTATGTTACATGTGTGTTTGTTAGCATTTACTTTGGAATTGGTAAACAGTAAAATTTTAAAACTCATTGCAGATAATAAAATCTTCCATTTTATTATGTAAATGGAAACATTGCTTCGGGAGGACATTTACCTTCAGAATTCAGGAAGAAAGTTCAGAATCAAGATACGGTGTTTTATTTGTGACTCACCTGCCAGAACTTATAAACGAATTATTAAATACAGCTTATTTGGTAGGCTTTAAAATAATAATAATAATAAATGTTTATTTCAGGCATTAGTACCCATTAAGTTGATATTGAAACTTATTCTAAAACAAGACATAAACTACACACATAAACAAACACTAAATTTCAAACAATAAAAATAAAAGATATGACGGTAAAGAACCACCCAAAGAAAAATTGGTGAGCACATTTATTTTGTCTCCCTCAGTAAATGCACCGTATAGAACACAGCTCTTACTATAACATTACTAGCAGCTTCCCGCGACTTCGTCCCCGTGGAATCCCCGATTTTAAAACATTCTTTATCGCTGCTCCGCTCCTATTGGCTTAAGCGTGATGATATGTAGCCTAAAGCCTTCCTCGATAAATGGTCTATTCAACCTTTTTTCAATTCGAACCAGTAGTTCCTGAGATTAGCGCGTTCAAACAAACAAACTTTACTAATATTATAAAGCTGAAGAACTCTTCAGCTTTATAATATTAGTATAGATTACTTGCCACACGCGAAAAGAACGACGCTCTGAGTTTTCTCATGAGCGCAAAGAAGTCCGTAACTCTGCTCTCAGCAAACATCTCAGTCGCACTACATCGCCAGGGCAGGTTGAGCATGAGCCGAAACGCATTATTGTACTGTACGCGAAGAGTGTTGTATGCACTCTTCGTGTACTTATACCAAAGTTGACTGGTGTAGAACGACTGACAGTAAGCCTGGAACAGAGTTATTTCGACTTGCTTCGAGCAATGGAAGAAGCGTCGATTTAGCATAATATTACTTCTACATGCAATGCTACGTCTTTGTCTTTTTATGTCATCGTCATCTTTTAAGTGTTCCGTTATGATGTGTCCAAGATACTTAAATTGCCTTACTATATTTAATTTTGAGCCACACAACGTAATTGGCAATACTTTATCAGGGCCATTGCCATATTTGAAAATCATTACTTCTGTCTTTTTCACATTATAGGTTAGTTGGTGTCGAACTGCATAATTCTCACAAAAGGAAATGAGTTTTCTGAGGCCGTTGACCGAGGTGCTGAGCAGAACCATGTCATCTGCATAACTGAGGTTATTTAAACATTCACCGCCAATATTGCATCCGACTCTGGTGGTGCTCAGTTCCTCGATCAGGTCGTTGACATACAGGTTAAACAGCACCGGAGAAGTCAGGCCACCCTGTGTCACGCCACTGGTTAGCCTATACGTCTCAGACAAGGCGTTATCCCATCTGACTTGGTTACTATACCAATATTCAAACAGGTCTACTATTTAACTCGGCGGGTTGTCTCAACTTTTTCCAGAGTATATTGTAATTAATGGTATCAAAAGCTCGGCTTAGGTCTAAAAAGCATGCGTATACTGTTGTATTTCTACTGATATATTTGAAAATTGTATTCTTTAAAGCAAAGATAGCAAAGTCAGTGGTGTTACATCCCCAAATTACCCTCTAGTGGTTTGGTGGTGAAAATGAATTTGTTTAACATTTAATAAATTATTAAGTAACAAATATTAATTAACATATATTATTTAAGAATAATTATTCGTCAGATTCAGATGTTTCCATTTCTGTGTCAGAATCAGTGACATGTATCACGAAGCTGTCTACAGTTTTATCAATCATCTCATCGATTTTGGAATAAAAATTATCTTTTTCCTTGATAACATGCTCCACACAATTTTCCGAAGTAATCTGCTGCAGTCCCTCTTGTAATAATTGTTTTACCTCGTCAAATTTAAAATTTGTATTTTTGCGAGCAACATATCCTTTTACGTTGGCCCAAATTAGCTCAATTGGATTAAGCTCACAATGATATGGCGGGAGTCTCAATACTTCCACCTTATATTTTTTTGCAAGCTCGTCCACTACATAAGTTTTAAAATTGTCTTTAACATTTTTTACTTTTAGCAGTAATTCAGTCTTAGTTTCATTGTCGTCGTAAGAAATATTCTTACTTACAAGCCAATTTTGTATATCATTTTTTTTCCAGGCAGTAGAAGGAATTCTTTCAAGACGCCTTGAGTGGTATGGTGCATTGTCCATTACCACTACTGCATTTTCTCTAAGTTTTGGGAGAACGTTTTCAAACCATTGTTCAAAATGTGTTGCATCCATTGATTCATGGTAATCTCCCGTCTTCTTGTATTCAAATATATTTTCACCGCCCTCTACAAAACCGTTTTCATTGTCGATATGGGTAATAGGGTAGTTGACTAAAAAAATCTAATTAGTCCGTCAGATAGATTTCCAAAAAATATTGGACACGTATTTTTTCTTTTTTCACGTAGACAAAAAATAAAGACGATACAGAGCGTTGAAAACTCGTGTGACGTCACTACTCGCTACAATTTTACCGAGCCGTAACGTCACAAGCCCCCACTCCTGATCTTTGATGCTTTGTATCTTCGTCAGTTTTTATAGATTTGATAAAGGAAAAAATACGTGTCCAATATTTTTCTATAATCTAACTGACGGACTAAACATAATCATATATTTTTTACTCAGGAAACATCCCTATTATTAATCGTTTACCTTTTGACGTTGGGTTACGTGCACCAATGCTAAGTCCTTCTAGGAAAGCCTGCTTCTTACTTTTAACTTGTTTGTCTACCCAAGTGCGTTATTTCGCTGTCGTTTTATATATTTAAAGTTTAAATGCTTTATTAGCCGCCTGAGAGTTGTTTCGCTAAAATTTGGCAAATCTTCATCGTCATTGACAGCCTGAAGAATCTTGGGAATTGTTGGTAATTGGCCATTTAAAAAGAAACTGTGATTTTTTTTCCTAATTACGGATTTATCAAAATCGTCTACTTTCTGATAAAATTTAGGCCTGTCTTTAGACATGATAGGTGATTTTATTCCCTCTTCTGATTTATATTCTTTTAATGTATGTCTACGCCGGAACGCAGCTATCATGAACGCGTCCAAAAGATGGCAACATTCTCGAATCAAGGGCGACAACTTCACACAACAAACTAGACTCGTACTTGGAACGTGCTCGCGCTTAACCGCCATATTTTTGTCGCGACACTGTTAACTTTTGTAAAACTTCTTTTGGTTAATAAACCACAAATTATATCAGGGTCGATCAAGTCGTTTTATTGTATCGCCCACATTTTGGCGACCGTAAAGCGAAAATCTGCAACTTCGTAGAACCATTGCATCGAGATTCGAGTCGAATCGGGAGCACCGACGCAGGAGACGCAACGTGGCGGCGGCGCTGGGGCATCGGCGCTGAACGAATTCAACCCAGGAGAGGCCAATCAATCAATCATAAGAACACGCCAATCAGTCTGATCATGCCAAAGGTCCAGAGGAAAGTGCTCGTTTCCCTCCTTATTTATTTTCCAGCTGGGTGATATCGTGGTCGAAGTTTAAAATTGCTATGTCATGCTTATACCGCCACATTTCTTGCAAATTAATTTCCTTTTTTTAAATAATAATATGTGTTCGTGACAAAGTGGTTGGTGCTTTAACTTACAATATTAATAATTTTATTCAAAGGTACGTGGTCTTTACCTAACTTTACCGAGAACTTTAACTTAATTATGTTAGGAATGATATTTTGCTGCCAGAACTACCTGTTGCCCATTTCCCGCATTTATTTTCATGCCCATTTAGGCTGAACATTTTGCAAAATTTGGTTAGTGTCTTTGTGTGACACGCGGGTTTCATTTTTCCTTCTACTGTCTGCATTTAAAGCATGTTGGGTTTTTCTTTCAATATTATTATAACCGTCCTTATTTCTAATATTTCTTAGCTTGCTTTGCTACAAAGTTTTGCGGAACGTTCCAGGTTTGGCTTGCTTGGCGTGGCTGTGGGCATAAGTATCCAGCCCGTCTTGCATGAAAGATTTGAGTGCGCCTGTGTTGCATGTAGTTCCGTCTACGCCGCGCCAGGTTTAAGTACTGCTGGACGCTCTGCAGAATACAATAAGGCGGTGATTTTCCTGTGCTACGTACTGCGACTGGAGTAAGGAACAACAATTGGGTTCGGTGCACAATTTATTCACTTAGTTCATTATTAGTACTTGTATTTTATTTGTTTTTGTGAGTAATAATTGAATTCTAAGATGACCAATGATAGTACTCCTAAAAGTGCTGAACTTAGTAAGTTTTAGACAGCGTGGTAACATAAGAGGTCGTTTAACAACGCATACACAATATATAAACACTTTGAAGTTAGTTGATTATGCTACTTTTACTAGTGCACAAGTTTTTGAGATTAAATTATATTTAAAAAAGTGTGAAGCATTGTTCAAAGAGTTTGATATTATTCAGGATAAAATAGAATTAAATTGTGCCGAGACAGAAGTAAAAGAACAAATTAATTTGAGATCAACAATAGAAAGTCAATTTATAACATCAATTTCCTCGTTGCAAGACATAATTCATATGTGTGAACCTATTAGTAATGTCAAAACACAAGTGCCAATTCAAAATTTTGAAAACTCAGTCAAGTTACCAACAATTAAATTACCAACATTTGACGGCTCATACTTAAAGTGGCTTGAGTTTAGGGACACTTATCAATCTTTAATACATGACAACCCATCAATACAAGATATTAATAAATTCCATTACCTACGGCATCTTTAGAAGGCAGTGCTAGTGAAGTAATAAAGTCATTAGAGTTTACTTCGATAAATTACAATATTGCATGGGATTTGTTGTGTACTAGGTTTGATAATAAGAGGGTCTTAATTAATAATCATTAGAAGGCACTACATTCTGTTAGTCCTATCACTACAGAATCACACAAATCGTTGCAAAACTTATTAGACCACGTCATTAAAAATATGAGAGCTCTTAAAGCTCTTGGTTTACTCACAGAACATTGGGATGTGCATATTATTTTTATCATAAGTATGAAATTAGATGCCACTACGAGTATGAAATGGGAGGAATACATAAACAATTCTTCAGATACTCCTACTTTAGATCAATTCTATACCTTTATCCGTAACCGGGCTGATGTTTTAGAGAGTGCAACACTGCGTGCCTCGAACTACAGTGATGGGGGAAATCATTTTAATTCTAATAATAGTTACAAAAAGCCTTGGAATAAAAATAATAATAATAGTGCAGCATCTAAAAATAATAGTTCATTTAAAGATTCCAAAAATTCAAATTCTACTACTGCTTCAGGTGAGACTGTGTATGACTGTGTATGTTTATGTTGCAATAACCAAGAGCATCGTATTTACGATTGCACAAAATTTAAGGGTATGGATGAAATTAAGCGTCTAAAACTTTGTCATAATTGTTTACGTGAAGGTCATAATGCGCAGCATTGTCGTATGAAAGCTATGTGTCGTCACTGTAAATATAATCATAATACGTTATTGCACTTAAATAAAAATAATAATAAAAATGAAGAAAATATTAATTCTTCTGTTCGTTCGTTGTGTTGTCTCTCAGTCTTCATCAGAGCCAGTCACGTTTTCAGGCGTGTCTTCTAGTCAGGTATTGTTGGGAACTGCTGTCATATTAGTAAAGAATATGATAAATAATGAAACTTGCATTGCACGTGCATTGTTGGACAGTGGTAGCCAATCTTCTTTTTTGACTGAAGACCTGAAAAGAAAATTAAACTTACCTGTTCAAAATATTGAACCGCTCCGTATTTCGGGCATCAATAACGTTTCCTTTAATATAAAGGAACGTGTCACTTTAGGGATAATATCACGAAATAATTCTTATAATACTATGATTACATGTCTAGTAGTCCCTAAAGTTACAACTACCTTGCCATGTGCTCCTGTTGATGTGCGTGAACTAGACTTACCTCACAATATTGAGCTTGCTGACCCAAGTTTTCATTGTCCCGCACAGATTGATTTGTTGTTGGGCGCTGACATTTTTTGGGATTTAGTGGGGTCCAAGCGTATAATTTTAGGTGTAGGTAGACCAGTTCTTCAAGACTCACAGTTAGGCTGGCTTGTCAGTGGTCCAGTAGGTGATTATAAACCTGGTCACTTGACTTGTAATTTTACACATCATATAAATGATAGTTTACAAAAATTTTGGGAAATTGAAGAAGTTAATTCAAAGGGTGATATTTTCACTCCTGAAGAAAAGTTGTGTGAGTCACACTTTCAAGAAAATGTTAAAAGTCTTACCAATGGTAGATTTTCAGTGAAAATGCCTCTGAAGGAAATTCCTGAAGAGGCACTTGGAGATTCCTTTTATTTAGCGAAAAAGCGTTTTTTAGCATTAGAGAATAAGTTAAATAAAAACTCAATGTTAAAAGAACAATATGTTAATTTTATTAAAGAATACCATGACTTGGGCCATTTATGTGAAATACCAAAGCCCAATTTTGGTTATTATTTACCACATCATGCTGTTTTAAAAGAAAAAAGTGAAACAACTAAGCTCAGAGTGGTTTTTGACGCTTCTGCCAAGACCACTTCTGGTAAATCTCTAAATGATATTCAGCTTGTAGGTCCAGTTATACAGGATGATTTAATATCAATACTTATACGTTTTCGATGTTTTAGATATGTAATTACTGGAGACATTCAAAAAATGTACAGACAAATAGAAATTGATCCCAGTCAGCGCCACCTGCAGCTCATCTTGTGGAGGGATAGTGAGGCTGGGTCAGGCTCTGTACAAGGACAGCCAGGGCCAATTAAGGTATTCCAATTAAATACTGTCACATATGGCACGGCATCCGCCCCCTACTTGAGTACAAGATGTATTCTTCAATTGGCTCGTGACTGTCCTGATCCTATTATTGCTAATATTTTAGAGCATGATATCTATATTGACGATTTAACTACTGGCGCAGATTCTAAGGAATCTATAAAAGCTATTTATAGTGGTGTCGAAAATTTATTAAATTCAGCTGGTACTACATAAAATTAGGACTAATTGTCCAGAAGCATTTCAGGGTGAAACCACTACTTCAGTTTTAGAATTAAATAAAGAATCATCTGTTCTGGGCTTAAATTGGTCACCAGATACAGATACCTTGCATTTTAGTGTAGATATAAGTAGTAAAAATAAGGTAACTAAGCGTTCTATTATTTCACTTACTTGTAAAATATTTGATCCGTTAGGTTTGCTTTGTGCCTGTATTATAAAGGCAAAAATAATTTTGCAATTGTTATGGAATGAAAAATTAGCCTGGGATGATCCAGTGCCATCTCATATTGCTAAAAAATGGTTACATATAGCAGAAAATCTTCAAACATTGTCAAATATTAAAGTACCACGATATGTGTTATGTTATGACACTTTTACTAATATTGAATTGCATTGTTTTGTAGATGCTTCGCATGAAGCATACGGGACGTGCGTTTATCTGAGGACTACAGATAGCAAGAATAATATTGTCGTCAGGTTACTGTGCGCAAAATCCAGGGTTGCGCCCCTAAAGGCCATGACCACCCCTCGCTTGGAGTTGTGTGGTGCCTTGCTTGGTGCTCGACTGGTGACAAAGGTACTTCAATCCATCCGTATCACTATTACTAAAAAGTTTATGTGGACTGATTCCACTGTAGTCCTAGGTTGGCTGAAGGCTCAGCCTAAACTTTTGAAAACCTTTGTAGCCAATCGAGTAGTCGAGATAACTGAATTGACTAAAGGTTGTTCGTGGCGGCATGTCCCCACTGAACTTAATCCTGCTGATTTGGCCTCTAGGGGGGTTGTCCCTCAACGCTTGTTGGCTGAGCCCTTGTGGTGGGAAGGACCCTCCTTCTTGAAGGAAGGCTCTTTTGCCTGGCCCCAACCTCCACATGCTACTGTAGATTTGCCTGAGCTTAAGGCATTTGTAAATGTTGATCAAACAACTGAAGTAGTCTTTATAGATTTTTCAAAGTTTTCTAATTTAAATAAATTAAAACGGGTTTATGCATATGTTTTAAGATTTGTAGGAAATTTGCGTAATAAAGATAATAAAATAATTGGCTGTTTGAAAACTGAAGAAATTAATAATTCACTAGACTTGCTTATTCAATTTAGTCAATATGAATGTTTTAAGATTGAGTTACAGGTTTTGTCTAGTAGTCAACAATTGAATAAAAAATCTAAATTGTTACTGGTAAATCCATTTATTGATACAAAAGGCTTGTTGAGAGTAGGCGGTCGATTGGGAAATTCCTCATTTAAGTTTAACAAAAAACATCCTATCATTTTAGATGGGAAGCATATCTTTACATGTTTGTTATTGCAACATGAACATCGCCGTCTATTACATGCAGGTCCGCAGCTGCTGCTGTCCTCCATACGAGACGACTATTGGCCTATCGGTGGCAGACAGCTGGCGCGCAAAGTCGCAAAATCCTGTGTCTTATGTGCTCGCTATCGCGGTAAGACTATTCAACCCATAATGGGCAATTTACCAGCGGTTAGGACAGAAGCTTCCTTCCCTTTTTATTCGAGTTGCACTGACTTTGCAGGTCCGTTTATGATATCAAGTAAAAAGGGAAGGGGTAACCGTAAAACAAAATGTTATCTTTGCTTATTTGTGTGCCTGAGCAGTAGAGCAGTGCACTTAGAAGTAGTGAGCGATCTCACCACAGATGCGTTTATTTTGTGTTTGCGTCGTTTTGTTTCCCGTAGGGGTAAACCTAAAGTTTTATTTTGCGATAATGGTACCAATTTTGTCGGTGCAAATAATGAACTGAGTGATATTCTGCGCTCCAGTCGTGCGTCTGTCACAGATTTTGCTAGCTCCGAAGGTATAAAGTTTGTATTTAGTCCAGCATATTCTCCTCATTTTGGAGGTATATGGGAGGCGGGAGTTAGGGCAGCAAAATATCATTTGGTTAGAATCGTTGGTAATCAGTCATTTACTTTTGAGGAATTGACCACGATATTCACTCAGATAGAAGCCTTATTAAATTCCCGACCTCTTTCTCCTATCTCTTCCGTTCCTTTTGACTTGACGCCCCTCACCCCCGGGCACTTCCTCATAGGACGGCCATTGGTGTCTGTGCCTTCACTTCCTGCGGAAGATGGCAGACCTAGGTACCATTTGATTGAAAAGGTCCGTAGAGAATTTTGGGAACGATGGCGGAAGGAATTCTTGGCGGAATTACAACACAGAACTAAATGGAAGACTCCAAATCTTGATCCAAAAATCGGAGATATGGTGATCATAAAAGAAGACAATTCACCACCGCAACGCTGGCGTCTTGGGCGCATTACACGTCTGCACCTGGGACCAGATAACGTATGTCGAGTGGTCGACATTTACACCGCCAGAGGCACTATACGTTGGGCGGTCCACAATATTGTTCGTCTGCCAGTTGAACCTGTTGAAAGTTAGTCTTTCAAGGGCCGGAGGATGTCTACGCCGGAACGCAGCTATCATGAACGCGTCCAAAAGATGGCAACATTCGTGAATCCACGGCGACAACTTCACACAACAAACTAGACTCGTACTTGGAACACGCTCGCGCATAACCGCCATATTTTTGTCGCGACACTATCAACTTTTGTAAAACTTCTTTTGGTTAATAAACCACATATAATTATCAGGGTCGATCAAGTGTTTTATTGTATCGCCCACATATTGTATGTTATATTTAAACTGTATTGTTTTTCATTTTTTCTACTCAATACTTTTACACACAATGTCTACATCTCTTTTTACTCGACTCTCCTATCGCAGGTATGCTGGAAGAGATTTCTATAGAAATAAGCATCACCTTTGTACCTATTTTCTGTTTCCTTCTTCTTATATTTTTATTAAATAAAAAATAAATAAAACCCTTAGCCATTTCAGATCGGAGGCCTGGATGTGTGTTATCTATATGTTGCAGTAAATTTATGTAGTACACTAGCCATCGACTATAGTTTAGTTGATTGTCGGATAGCGATATCTGGTAGATAAAGTATTGAATAAGTTATCAACCGAATCAAGTGGCTGTTAAGGCGATACCAAAATAAATTGGTGTCTTTTTCGTATCCATTTATTTCACTATTACAGCATCTATCGATTTAATTTTTGGATATATGTTTATTGACTATATGATTAATACTTAGACTGAAGGAAAACACAATTGGGTTAATTTTCCTCGATAGAATTTAATTCCGAAAATACCTCTGCTTTTTTATAATTTTCTCTGTAATTCTAAAATAGGAACTAATTTAATTGTAAAATTGCATTCAAAATGTGCGTATTAGGTATTTGAAAATACTGACTGAAGCAATATTTGATTGGTTCCATAATTTATTTTTAATCAATTTTTATTTGGTTTGGCGCTTACGTCGTTTTATTTCGGCCCCAGCTGACTATTGCGCTCTCTTATTTCGCGTGTGGAAGTAATTGACTCTGTCACTTTCTTATTCCCGCCCAGAGCCGCCCAGATCGCCTGCGGCCTTTGTCAGTGACGGACCTGTGTCAGATCCTCCCGCAACCGTGATTTTTTTATTTAAGTAGGTATACCAATAGTTTTTGATTAGTGTATTTTATGACCTTCTTTATCTATATTTGTCAAGTGAACAAGGTATAAATAACATTACATAGCCGTTATGGGGAATAAATATAAACAACGATAGGTAAACAAAACACAAAAGTTGAAACGCCTCAGGGAACATGCTCGTAAAATGACGGAAAAAAATAAAAAGTAAGTTTGTCTTTATAATAATTACCTATTGAGTAAGTATACTTGAATGACCCGATTGATGATTGTGGAAGACGCGAAAGAGGCATGTCAGGATCGTGAGCAATGGCAATCTGAGGCTCTGTCTATCGCTTTGGGAGATAGGCGTGAGTATATGTATGTATTGTATTTTACATACATATTTTTTCAAGATGTGTTATGGTTACATGTAGGTATAAAACTATACGACATATATTATTGTAAAGATTACTCCGGCTAAGGGTGTAAGTCGACGTTAGCGGGATGTTTTCGTGCACTGGATTTACAACGCACTGCTTAGCGCCGAGAGTTGAAAATCCAACAGTGTTTTTTCGACGCGACGCGATGGACTTTGTTCGATTCGCCTCTTATTATATTATTTCCTTTCTTATTAGATATGTTTTCGTTTTATATTTAGGTACTTACTAGTTTTATTTTACAGAGCAAACCGATCCTCAATACACAATAAAAGCGACAAAATAACAGCGCCGGAGCAGACCCCGGACCAATGTGATTTGGAAAGTAAAATAATGGAGCCGCCAGTATCATTTTTAAATTTGGACGATCAATGTCTAACTACCTAATAACTTTATGGGAAAAAATGGAAATTTTCAGATGATTTTCTTTTAATTTTAAAACTAAAAAAAACTTTTTACAAAAAAAAAACCGACTTCTAAACAAAAAAAAAAACAAAAAGTACAAAATAACTTTAATTTCGGAACTCGGTGTTTTTAGTTGCTTCATGCTTTTGAGCACACCGACTTCCGGAATTAAAGTTATTTTGTACTTTTTGGTTTTTTTTTTGTTTAGAAGTCGGTTTAATTTTTTGTGAAAAGTTTTTTTTATTTTTCCCTTTTTAGTGGTTCACTCCCAGCTAAACATAACCATCACAGCGTACGTGGTATAAATTGGTGTAAATAATAAACAAACATGCGATTTCAGCTATCCCGATAGATTTGCTATCATTTATTGAATTTAACAAAAAACCGCTTGTTCGATTTCGATAAAATTTTCATGGGACCATTTGGGATGGATACCCTTTCCAACAAAAAAAGAATTTTTCAAATCAGTTGGCAAGCGACGGAGTTATGCGCGAACAAACATTAAACAAAAAGAAAACATACAAACATCCGAATTGAGAACCTCCTTCTTTTTTAGAAGTCGGTTAAAAAAACGGGTAAGTGCGTGTCGGATCACGCACAATGAAGGGTTTCGTAGCTAGGATGAATCCATCCCAAGAACAAACATAACTTTGCAGTTGAAAAATTGTTTTCCCATACATCGATGTACGTCACGGTCAATTCTCCAACTGCATATTTAAGTAGGTATGTAATCGCAAAAATAAATGCGATGAAACTACTTATTAACGATTTTCGTATCTTTCCCTTAACTTTGCAGTTGAAAAATTGTTTTCCCATACATCGATGTACGTCACGGTCAATTCTCCAACTGCATATTTAAGTAGGTATGTAATCGCAAAAATAAATGCGATGAAACTACTTATTAACGATTTTCGTATCTTTCCCTTACTTGAGCTGTGAGATTTTACTTCCTGCCAAAATTCATGATTCTAGGTCATTGGGAAATACTCTAGACTCCTAGAGGCTTTGATTTATTTGCGAGTATATAGGAGAAGTGTAAAGGAAATTTTCGTTCAAATTGCTTTGAACATAACTGAGATGACATTGTTAGTAGCGTAAAACACGTTATAAATGTAAAATCGTTGACCATACAAAAAATATGTAAAACTAGCTGTTTGTCCCGGCTTCGCACTCGTTGTCATTTTTTTTCAAATTAGCTTATGTTACTCAGGGATAATGAGGCATTCCTTCAAATGGTGAAAGAAGTTCTGAAATCGTTCTAGTAGTTTACCTAGAACTCAAACTGGTCAGAGTATTAAACAAACAAAACAGTTTTTAATTAAGTTCACATTATTATGGGCAACTACGGAACCCTATATTGCGTTTGGCCCGACACGCACTTGTTTTTTTCTCTCCCTCTCTCACTTAAATTTGATTGAAAGACATTATTACATTAGATTGTGGAATGTGCATGCGTTGCCACTGTTCATAAGCAGACTTACTGCGCAATTAAATATTTATGTCCTGTATATTTATTTTTAGATCAATAAATATTTCAAGGAAGAGACAGAATGACGATCATTTGGAGCGTTCACTGCAGATCAGCGAAGACGATGAGCCTTTACCATATGAAATAGAGATTGACAATAATTATGTGAGTTAGCTTTTCAAGAGGCTCCAACAAAACCCACTTCTTCTCGAAGAGAGGAGGCCTATGTAGTACATTGTAGGCTGATTATAAGCAAATTTTTAATATAAGTGAGCTGAAATTGTAATAATTTTCAGTGAGTACTGAATTCAATTGTTATTATTTATCTTGTTTCAATAATAAACAACAATGTAAGCGGCCATAGAATAATAGACATAAATATGTTTTTTAATAGACTGCTTGAAATATCACAACGACAAAATAAAAACGCAAATGATTTACAAGGATGAAAAGTTTTGGAAAGAAAAAATGGGGCCAAAGTTGTTGTCTTTTTATTTTGACTGCCTCTTACCTGAACTGGTAGATCCTCGGTACACAAGAAATCGGACGATCCGTGATCCAGAATATGTTAAAAATAAAAGTAAGGATTCAAACAAAGAAAATAATTCATGCGGCGGAAATGTCCTTGATGAAATATTAAATGAAAGCGATACGATATAGATATGAGTAATTTTTAAATATTATTAGAAAATAGTTTGATCGGCCAAGTGCGCATTTTTTTTTCTTGAGTTTATTTTACCAATTACAAATAACAGCATTCTATTGCTAACAGTCTCTGAGCAAAGCTGTGGACAGACAGACATACTGATATGGCGAAACTATAACCGTTCCTTGTTGACTACGGAACCCTAAAAATCTGTTCATAGAAAGTACTAGTGTGCTAGGGATAAATTCATCCCTCCATCCATCCAACTATGGACCCATTCATTGTGCGTGGTCCGACTCGCACTTTGCCTTATTTTTACTGATGCAGTTTCTTTTCTTAGATCAATTCTTTTCAAACTCTAGATCTTTTCTTAGATCAATTCTCTTCAAACTTAGATCAAAAGAAACAAAAAAAAATTATGATCATTAAAAATGTTATTTTTGGAAGCACCTACCTTTGGAAACCTTGATATAATATTTTTATGTCATTCAAATAAAGCAAAAGTAAACGTAAATGATTACAATAATAACTAAATCAGAAGTAATAACTTAGTAATTTGGAGAAAAACAAAAACCAAATTTATTGTATTTCTGGCGACTCATGCCTTCTCTCTATTCTAAAATTTCGAAACACAGGCACTCTCGCGGTGCGTTTTCGATGTTTTACAGCGGGGGTGCGCGGGGCGCTCCCCGCGTTTTCGGTTGAACGCGTTGAGCGCCCGGGTTAAGTCACGCCCCTCGAACTATGATTTATTTTTTACGTATCACCTTAAGGAAGTTATCATCTACATTATAGTACATTTCAAGTGAGAAAAGTTTGTTATTGCATTTAAGGCGGTACAAGCGGTAAGGAACCAAGCACAGCAATATCAAATGCTCACGTTGTATCGAACCCTGCCGGGATCGCGGGGTCATCTACCAGGTACCCGTGACCCCGGAGCGGAAAGGGCTATTGAAGTAACACCGTGGATTTTAGTACAGTCTCTCCCGTCCGGGGTGGGAGGCCTCATTTGAGTAGTTTACCACGTTAAAAAAAAAGTGTATTTTTATCATAGTGCAATAAGTGCCAATTTTCAATTTTATTGATAAAAAAAGTTTCAAGTGGCGGGAACGAAAATAAACACATCAAAAGTATCTAGGGATCAACATATATTTTTGCAATAACTTTCCTCCTGATTGATATTAATTAAAATTTTCTTTAAGGATTCATCAAATAAAGTGTTTTCGTTTGTCACAGTAACGATAAACCAAGTCACCTTTGCATTAATAAAGAAATTTGCCATTTTCCTAATAAAGGGATTTTTGACATTTGAACCACTAACATTAAAGTTCGAAAAAAAGACTGAAATAACAGTTTTCTTTAAAATTTTATTGGGTAACTTAAACAATTAATAATCCGTGTTTCTACCGCGAACACTAACAACACAAGAACATCGGTTTGGCATACTCAAAATGAGTTCATCCAAATCACGCTGTGGAATGGCCGCCCATGTTCGTTGCAACAACAAAAAAAGGTCTTCTTGCGACTGGATACCCTCCATATTCGGCAGAGCTCTTCTCTGTAGCATATCCCATGCATGCTCAATCGGGTTCAAGTCTGGCGACTGAGCAGGCCAGGGCAGGACATTGATGTTAGCTGCGGCGAGAGTCTGTCTTACAACTCTTGCGGTGTGCGGTCGTGCATTATCATGCATTAACTGAAATAAGGGACCGATTTGCACTTGTAGAGGAACGATGACGTCTGATACAATCGTCTCAGCATAAATTTGAGCGTTGAGGTTGCCTCTGATCCAAATCAACTCAGTTCTTCCGCCGATCCAAATACCCGCCCATACTATGATGGTTCCACCACTATAAGGATGGACTTCCTGGCAGGATTTTAATCGCTGTTGGCGTCCAGGGGTTCTCCAGTGTCGTATACGTCTTGTATCCGGTCTCATACCAAAACGAGACTCATCAGAAAAGCACACGAAACGCCATTGTTCTTCTGCCCAATTTCTGTGTTCAAGAGCCCATTGATATCGAATCCTACGATTGTGCATTGCTATAGGTGGTACCCGTAGCGGTCTTCGGGAATGAAGGTTCACTTCATGCAAGCGGTTTCTGACTGTTTGGTCGCTAATTAAGTTCCCTGAAGAGTGATGAAGCCTCACGGCTAACATCATGGCGGTTATTGTTGGAGCTCTTCGAGTTAAGATTTGAATGTATCGGTCTTGTCTCCGTGTGGTGCAGCGATACCGTCCTCCATGGCGCTCAGCCAAGGTAAGCGAAGAGCTCTGCCGAATATGGAGGGTATCCAGTCGCAAGAAGACCTTTTTTTGTTGTTGCAACGAACATGGGCGGCCATTCCACAGCGTGATTTGGATGAACTCATTTTGAGTATGCCAAACCGATGTTCTTGTGTTGTTAGTGTTCGCGGTAGAAACACGGATTATTAATTGTTTAAGTTACCCAATAAAATTTTAAAGAAAACTGTTATTTCAGTCTTTTTTTCGAACTTTAATGTTAGTGGTTCAAATGTCAAAAATCCCTTTATTAGGAAAATGGCAAATTTCTTTATTAATGCAAAGGTGACTTGGTTTATCGTTACTGTGACAAACGAAAACACTTTATTTGATGAATCCTTAAAGAAAATTTTAATTAATATCAATCAGGAGAAAAGTTATTGCAAAAATATATGTTGATCCCTAGATACTTTTGATGTGTTTAGTTTTAAAGCGTTATTGCGTGTTTGCATTGATTGCAGTTACAAGTGTTACAAATATTCAAACATGGACTTATTTGAACTTTTAGAAGACGAATTTGATTAATATTTCGAATGTATTATGCGACCTCGTAGGAATCGAGTGATTAAACCTAGACCTAATTATTTTGAATCACTTGACGATGAAGATTTTAGGAATCGATTTAGGCTAACCAAACAGGCTGTTGTTTACATTCTATCGTTAATAGAAAGTGATATAAAAACTACAACGGACTAGTAAGTTTATGTTTAGTGGGTATGAAAGTATTAAAAAAATAAAGTACAAGATTTTATATAGCACAGTTTGTCTTTTATTTTCATAAAACGTCATGTAAATAAAGTACTTTCAACTCTACTAGTGTCATTGAAAAATCATTAAAAACACTCTACCACTTAGCAAGAAAAAGTATGGAAGGAAAATTAGATGACCCTGATGAGTTTCGTTTTTATATCTTTTTAAATAATTCGGCTTTCTAAAAATAAGCATGAGCTGGCTTCTGAATTCTCGTGGAAAGAGGTTGTTCCTGCCGAATTTCGCGAGGCCATAATTAATGAAAATCATTCCGAGCCTACAGCAGGACATATGGGCATTTTCAAAACGTATCGCCGTCTTGCTTTACGCTATTACTGGCCGGGTATGTATAAAGACGTCGTCAAATTCATTAGTACTTGTGATAAGTGTTTAGCCTATAAAGCCCAAAACCATCAGCAATTAGTAGAAATGGGTCGTCCTAAACAATGTTCACGACCATTTCAAATAATCTCGATAGATCTCATGGCACCTCTTCCTACTACAAAGAAGCAGAACAATTACATATTAGTTATAGCTTGTTGTTTTTCGAAATTTTGTCTGATTTTCCCAATTGAAAGGGCAACTGCCGAAATAATCGCTAAAATCTTAGAGGAATCGGTATTTTTAGTGCACGGCATACCTCAAATCGTATTGATGGATAATGGTACACAGTTTACTGGGAAGGTGACTGACGCGTTATTCAAAAAATATAAGTTACCGAATATTTACTTTACACCTAAATATAAATAAATAAAAAATAAATTTAGTAGAACGATTCAATAGAACTATTATAACTTGTTTATCCACATACGTAAATGATGACCATAGATCATGGGACATATTCATTCCGGAAATACAGTTTGCCATTAACAACTCAGTTAACGAAGCCACAGGTTTTACGCCATCATTCTTAGTTTTTGGCCGTGAGCTGGTTTCTTGCGGATCTCACTACATTAATAATGACCTCGGAAATGAAATACTCTTTTTGCCACGTGACGTTTATGCAGAAAACTTGGTATGTTTGTCAAGTACCTTTGATACCGTGCAGTCCAAATTATGGCAAGCTCATATAAAGAATACTTCACATTATAATTTGAGACGCAAGTTTGCCGAATTTAACATAGGAGACGTAGTCATGAAGCGCGCTTACTTCTTAAGCGATAACGCAACTCGGTTTTCAAAGAAGTTAGCTCCGAAATTTATTAAAGCTAAAATAATTGAGAAGAAGTCACCTTTAGTTTATGTGTTGCAAGATATGTCAGGTAAAAATTTAGGATCTTGGCGTATAAAGGATTTAAAATTAGTTGGATGCAATAAATAGTTTATATGATCGTCAATTTTAAACTTCTCAATAGGCGTGTACCTACCTACATATATATTTTTATATTTGTTGCCCTCCTAGCTTACTTCTCCACCTTCACTTGGAACTCTTATTTGTAAAGTGTCAAGTAAATATAAAAGCTGTTCACTTATATTAGTATTCAATCGTGCGTCGGTTATGTTAGTACCAAGAGTATAGTAACTGATGCTAGTTTGTGTTAGAGATGAATGAAAGATTATGTTTTGGAAGAATTAACAAATAGTTTAGCACTATAGTTTCAATGCGGATTTTTTTCTTGAGAAGCAACAAAATCCTTGACTGTGCGCGGGGGTATTGTAACGTTGTACATCAATTACAACGTTCCAAAATCTTACCTTTTTAAAAAAAAAGAAATATTTACATCTATTACTACAATTGTTTATCATATCTACTTATTTACAACATCATATCTACAATAATATTTTAGGTCTACGAATAAAAATGCTATGTAGTCATTATTTTTATCTGTTCAACTGCAAGTTAAGCAAATTTAGTACTCTGCGTCATTGTGATATGATTGATGATTGTGATATGGTCTCGATTCGTTCACCTGGGTTACTGTACTAATGTAAATCACATACGTTTCACTTAACTTTGTCCCACCGATTATTTCCGAACGCAGACGTTCGGGTCGTCTCGGTGACGGCGACATAATAGCTCAATAACGAAGCGACCATTTTAAAAAAACAGGGTCATTAAACGATAATCCTCACGGAAGACACACGTTCACGCGCTCCTTGAAGTACTTTTGCCAGTGCAAAGTGCGTGACGTCAATCGTGTTCGTCTCACCGTACTTTTTTAAAATATACGAAAATTAAAAACTATATTTTACAAAAATAGCTTCAGTATCTTTCCCCGTATTGGGTAAGTGTTGAAACATTCATTTATTGCTACTGCCTATATGTTGGGTGATCATTGGATAATGACTTGCAGTTTTCATTATCATCTTTTCACATCAGTAGAACTCATTTCTAGTGACTTCATCATTCGTAATTTTGCTATCATATTTTGCTTCAATTGTAAGCTTTGTATATTTTATGTTTTATACATGTATAAAAACTATTTTTCTTATATAGCTATGGTTTTGTAAACTCCGATTCTGACTGTGATATCTGCACACATTCGCCTTAAGCGCATCGTACTTGTTGAAGATGGCGTTACGGTCCGCCCGTCTTCTTAATTATTTCGTGTTTATTCATTTTAAGTACGTTTTTTAATACAATTTGTAATTTCTTTCCATTAAAATAGAAGACCATAAAGAACGGACTTTACGCGGGCGCTCTCATTGGTCAATGCGCGACGACTTCACCCCACTCATGGCGCCGAGGCGGCCATTGCTAAAAATTCGTTTTAGTGCAAAAAAACCACGCGAACACTGCGCGCGCCAAAATCGCGCGCCCGCGCATTCCATTCTAATGGTCTGAATTTTACCAACAATTGTCGTTTTTCTCATCGTCTCACCACCAGCCACTACCTAGCAGCTACAAAGTTGGTCCATCGAGCCGCATTGTTTACCGGTAGTGAGAAGCAAAACCTATGTAGCAGGGATGTCGTTGTTCCGATCGCCGCACGTTGTGAAAACACGTGCACAAAAGAAAAAGGAACAACTGACTAACGAAGAAGAAAAACAACCTGAGTTTAAATCAGATCTGCTGCCTGGCAGTACGGATGCAGTGAAAGAATTCGCGAAAGTGCATTCAGATATTGATGTGCGCCCACGTGCTAACTCTAGCTTGAAGCAACAAGATGGCTACGAGTGCAAAAGTTCTCGCATATCACGCGCGCCGTCGTCGGTATTACGGCGGCAGCAATTGGAATACGAAGCCGCTCAAATCAAAGCTAAAATCGAAATGGAAGAAATTCAAACAAAGGCTCGCATCGAAAAAGAATTGGTCGACAAGAAATTGGCCATGGATTTAGCTGAGTTGGAATCGAAATCGCGCTGCTCATATCAATCTTCATCAGTTTCCTACAAAAACAAAGTAGAAAATTGGCTGGAAAAGTCTGTTGCTGAACCCGACACGTCGCACAATCGCAACAAAGCGACGGTCGGAAGCGGTGAGTGCCACCGCAACATTGACGGCGACGAGATGGCTATGCCACCTACTACCGCGACGAATACTCAACGCGCCATCGAGGAGCTGACCAACGCGATTAAGAAGGCCGTCGACTCATCTAATTCGAATACGGGCAATACGGTGCTGTTGTCAAGGCTGGCCACCACAAAGGATCTGCCTTTGTATTTTGGGGATCCGTTGGAATGGATACAATTTCGGGAAGCGTTTTATGAATCTTCACGGGTATGTAAGTACAGTGATACAGAAAATGTGTGGCGTCTACGGAAGTGTTTGCGCGGCGACGCAAAAGATGCAGCCGCTGCATTGCTGATGGGAGCGAGTTCCCCCCACGATATCATAGAAACGCTCGAACTGAGGTTCGGTAGACCAGAAAACGTCATGCGGCAAGTTATGTCACAACTGAAAAAGTTATCACCACTACCACACTCATACCACGCCGAAATTGTGAAATTCGCCATAAAAATAAAAAATTACGTCACCACCGTAACTACATTGAAACAAATAGATTACTTGAAAAGTCCAGAATTGTTAACAATTGTCGTATCCAAATTGCCTACAGGACTCGTTAACAAATGGGTAGAATACCTACACGAAAATCACACACTGAAACGCCTAAATTGGAACTACTGTCCAAATTCCTATATGGTGAAGCGCAAAAGGTTGCGCAGTCGGGAGTTAGCCACATCCAGTACCAGAATGAAATTAACAATAATAAACAATATCAGAAAAAGCAAAACGATCGTCATTCTGTGCTAACATCAGTTAAGGTCAGTGACCCCGACACTGCCGGCAAGTGCAAGTTTTGCCGAAGGAACAATCATGCTCTGCCAGACTGTAGTCAGTTTAAGCGAGCCATGCGAAAGGACAGATGGCGATTTATTCGAGCAAACAAGTTGTGCTTCAAATGCCTTGGTGCTCGGCACCCGGATAAGAACGAGTGTACTGCGGAAAACTGCAACGTCGAAGCCTGTGGTGGGGCTCATCACCAGATGCTGCACTGGACGAAGCCAGAAGTGGCGCACCGTGAAACTTCCGCGCCACCCAACGATGCCGCGGCGCCCGACTCCGCTAGCGCCGCCGCTAGTGAGCTCGTCTCACACGCCAGCACCCGCGCCGCGCAGTGTCACGAAGTGTCAGTGATAAAACCAAAGAAAAATCTAGTTCTTAAAATAGTGCCGGTCATTATTCATGGACCTAAGTCAAGTGCGGCTACGCATGCGCTTCTAGACGACGGTGCAACGGTGACTCTCATCGCGGCCGACCTTGCCGATAAGGTCGGGCTGCACGGGGAAAGGGTCACAATGCGTGCTTCAGGTGCATGGGACTCCCGAGTTATTTTGCGAGACTGAGATAATCAAATGTAAAATAAGTAACAGTGACGGTAACAAATTCGACTTGCGTGCTCGTAAACTTAAAGAACTTAATTTGCCCTTACAGTTATTCACCTCTAATGTAAACTATTTCGAAAACATTTCCGCTAATAATAACCCCGTAATATGTGACAGCAATGTTAAACCTAAAATATTAATTGGTCAGAACAATTATGAATTAATTGCACCTATTTTATGTAAAAGGTATAAGCCGGGCGGACCATACGTCACGCAAACATTATTAGGTTGGTGTGTCCACGGAGCCTGGGAGACTGATTTTACTGGTAAGCGCGCCGAGCACGTCAACAACATCGGCAGCATCGGTAACACGCGCGGCGAGCCAGCCACTGCGTACGCAGCGGCGACATCGTGCACACGCGACCCAGGTAAGCCTGCCGCGCACGCGCTCCGCGACTCGTTACCGGGACACGGCAGCGCGGGCGCGAGCGGGACTCCATGTTTTGATTTTGTTACATGTATAGATAAATCATTGTGTCAGTCAGCTGTCGTTAAAGATACCTTCGAATGTAGTACAGATATTGATATAAACCAATTACACGATTTAATCCGCTGTTCATTTTCACTCGACTCAATTGGTCTCAGTAACAAACCACGTCAAAATATTGAAGAATTACGAGCCGTAAATATCCTGGACCAGTCAGCTGAGTTAGTAAACGGACAATGGTCGGTCAAGCTTCCATGGAAGCACGATAAATTTGTTATGCCGGACGCTTAATTTCATTAAAAAGATTACACTCGGTAGAAAGGAAAATGTCTTCTAATCCAGAATATGAAATTAGATACCGCGAACGTATTGAACATTTACTTGAAAATAATTACGCACGAAAACTGACTGAGGCAGAATGTAGGTTCTATTCCGAGTCGAACCACATTTGGTATTTACCGCATTTTGGTGTGGACAACCCAAACAAAAGAAAATTGCGATTGGTTTTTGACGCCGCCGCCAAAAGTGACAATATGTCACTTAATGACTTTCTACACCAAGGGCCTGACTTATTACAGTCCTTGTATGGTATAATGTTTAGGTTTAGAGAGAACCCTATAGGAATAATAGGAGACATAAAAGACATGTTTTTACGTATTAAAATACATAAGAACGATCAAAACGCATTTAGGTTTTTGTGGAAAGACAAAGGTAGCGATGTTGTAAATAAGTATGTAATGACGTCACTTATTTTCGGTGCGAATTGTTCCCCGTTTGTTGCCCAATTTATTAATCAAAATAAAAATGCTTCGCGATTTAGTCAACAGATGCCAGACGCTGTGAAAGCTATAACATACAACCAGTACATGGATGATTATATTGATAGCTTTTCTGATGAGGAGGTAGCTAGAAAAATAATAAAAGAAATTTCATTTATCCATAATGAAGGTGGATTTAAAATGTGCAACTATCTCAGCAATGTACCTGATGTTCTAAGTGATATTCCAAAAGACAGTCTTAATGACATAGTAATAAAGTTCAATTTTGATAAACAGGCGGAGCGGGGATTAGGCATATTGTGGTTCCCGCGCAGCAGATCGCTGCGCGGGAATTAGCTTTAGATTTATCTTTTAAACGTATTCCGCAAGATATTATACTTTTGAAACGAATACCTACTAAGCGCGAAATGCTAAGCATCGTTATGTCTATTTTTGATATTCACGGCTATTTGGGACCGTTTACCATCAAGGGAAAAATATTAATGCGCGAAACATGGAAACTTAATATCAAATGGGATAAAAATTGAATGATAATTTATATGATTTATTCTGTAAGTGGATTAATCAAGTTAGGGAGATAAATAATATTAGAATTCCGCGTTGTTATTTTTCCTGTGCTCAGACGAGTGATAGTTTAGAACTTCATTTATTTTGTGATGCATCGCCGAGCGCGTACGCCGCTGTCGCATATTGGCGTCGCGAAAGCAGCGACGGACATGTAACCGTATCGTTTATCGCAAGTAAATGCAAAGTTACTCCCTTAAAACTGGTTTCCGTGCCTAGACTTGAGTTGCAAGGAGCCGTATTAGCATGTAAGTTAGCTAATAGTGTTAGAAAGGAACACCGTTTACAACCTAATGTAGTTATCTACTGGACAGATTCGACTACAGTTTTACACTGGATTAAAAATAATTCTAGAACGTATAAAGCATTCATCGCGAACAGGCTAGGAGAAATAGACGAGTTGAGTAAGTCCGACGAGTGGCGATATGTGCCCACTAGCGTAAACGTCGCAGACCTGGCGACAAAAAATAGTGATTACGTATTGACGGGTGATTCGGAGTGGTTCTCGGGCCCGTCGTTTCAGGTCAGCCGCGTTCTTGCTGGCCGCAACAACCTGAAATAAAAATAATTAGTGATGATATATTAGAAAAATTACACGTCGTTCAAAATAATAATATAATAAGTGACTTACCTGTTCCCGAACCACGTCGATACTCTAGTTGGCTGCGATTATTACGTACTACTGCAACTGTTCTATTGTTTGTTGAAAAATGTAAGAGGAAAGAAATTAAAGTAATTAACGAAACGTTAATAAATCAAGCAGAACTATTGTTACTTCGTTACTCACAGGAATGTTCCTTTCAAACTGAAATAAATTCGCTTAGATTAAACAAAGAAGTAAATAAAGATAGCCGTTTGAGATCACTCACCCCGATATTGGACGAAAATAATTTGTTACGCGTGGGTAGTCGTATCGGGAACGTAAAGGGTGTAGATTAGCTCACTAAATACCCAATAATTTTAGATGGCAATGACTATATCGCGCGCCTCATCGTTACTCAATACCACCTGGGTCGTCCACCTGGAAGCGCCTCCTCGACTGAGCGTCATCACCGACCGCCGTCTACGTGAAGCCAGGATAGTACTTAGCGCCTACCTCCATTTAGTGCAAGGAAAATAATTGACGGGCTGTAGTTACACACGACAAGGACGTACCCAGGGGGGGGGGGTCCAAGGGGTCCGGACCCCTCCCGAAAATAGATGCAACCCATAAAATAAATCCCTCAGTAGTAAGTACAGTGCCAAATATGACTCTCAGTTTTGATCTGCGGGGCGGGCGGGTGGTGGCGGGGCACCTCAACGGTCATTGGAGCAAGTATTAATAACTTCCGCCTCGGCCGGCCACGGTGACCGGGCCGCCCCACCTCACCGCCCCCGCAGACACCGAATCGGTCGGTTCAGTTCGCTCGACGGATTCTGTTCGTGCGCACGCTTTATGATTGCATTTGTTAATCCACCACGCGCCGACGCTCGGTTGTGTAGTAGATTTAGTTCAATCAAGCTACAGGTGAGTGAAAAAAGAATAAACTAAAATATTGTTATATTTGTTTGTTTTACCTGGGCTAGATAATTGTGCATAAAAAGTAATTGTCATTTCGTAAACGGGCCGTTGGGAATTCAATTTTGTACTTTGGTAACTATCTGGACTGGGTTTTGCCGGTTTCGTTATATACTCTATGATAATTTTTTATTCATATTCCAATTCGGCAACGTTTATCTATACAAAAAAGATATCAAAAAGACAAATATGACAAGAATAATTTAAAATCACAAAAAATAAATATAAATGTAGTACCTAGCAGTTTACGCTTTGCGTGTTGTATGTCAGTAAGTCAGTCAGTCAGGTACTGTTTTGTAGGTACCGAGGAATTTGTAATTAATGGCTTGCTACCACCCTCCCGTCGAAGTCTGGCGCCAAGTAGCAAATGCTGCGTTCCGTCAGTGTGCGGGCGCGGGGTAACCAGTGCCCTCTTGTGGGCTTCCGGGCAAACTCGCTTCCATCTTAGGCTTCACCTTCGCCCCCGAAGCCAAGAGTGAGCCCGTATAAAAAAAGTGTAGGCTTTATTTCATCCAAATCGATTCACCGGAAGAGAAGATATAATAATATAATATAATAATATAATTTAAAATCTAGGAATGGTGTAGTTTATTGAAAAGGCAACTGATGGCGCTGTTGTTCACTTAAAACTGTTAGTCCACGCGGATGAAGTCGCGGGCACCGCTAGTTCTTCATTGAGTAGTTACTACATTTTTATTGTACGTTTACAGGGCTGAACGAGTCATTCAATCAACGAAAAACGACAAAAAAAGGACTGAGACTATCTACAATTTGACTTATGTGATGAAGATGAAGTCCTGCTTATCACCACGACAATGAAGCGTAATTCTAAAATAAGCGACTTTTTCCGGCCTAAAATAGCCAAACATAGCGAGGAAGATATGGACAAAGGAAATTTTAAAAGATCTGATAAATCGTTATCGAAAATTGCCAACCTAGACAAAACGTCTCTAGCTGCTGCTGATGATTTAACTTTACCACAGAATCAACCCGGAACGAGTGGACCATCAACATTATCAAAAATCGTCAATCTAGACAGTACGACTCTACCTGTTGCTGATGATTTCGCTGCACCACAGCATGAACCTAGACCAAGTGGATCATCAACTTCTCACTTATCTAATATATGTTTAAAGGAAACAGATACTGCTCTGGAAGTCCCAAACGACGATATTGGACATCATTTTTAAAATCAAAGGAATTTTCTAACACAACTGTACCAGACGCGGTGAGAACAATTATTCTTTCACTGACCAATCCACATAATGACTTTCAATTCCCAGCAAAAAATGTGGGTGGAAAGATGTTGAAGTTTCAAAGGAACTGGATTAACAAATGGAAATGGTTGATATATTCAAAACACTTTGATGGTGCATTTTGTAAATATTGTGTGGCATTCTCCAAAGATTGCGTTGGAAAGGGTAAACATAAAAAAATAGGTGTTTTAGTTGATAATCCATTCGTTAAATGGAAACACGCAGTGGAGAAGTATCGCGATCACGAGAAAACTGCTTATCACAAGGAATCAACGACTTTAGCGGAAAATTTCCTCGTGCAACAAGCTGATTCAACACTTTCAGTTATCAGTCAACTCGATTTTAACCGAAGGAAGCAAATCTTAGAGAACAGAGACGCTATTAGACCCATAATAAAAACAGTTATATTTTGCGGACAAAATGAAATTGCACTTCGCGGTGATGACGAGAGTTCTGATCTTTCCAAAACACTAGATGCCCGAGATTCTCGAGATGGAAAATTTAGAGCCCTATTAAGGTTCAGAGTGGAAGCGGGTGACAATACACTCAAAGAACATTTAGAAAATGCAAAAAAAAATGCAATGTATACAAGTCCTAAAATCGTAAACGAAATTATTGATATCTGTGGTAAATTAATTCAAACTAAAATCGTAAAAGATGCAAATGAATCAGGGTTTTTCAGTATCCTTGCAGATGAAACTTTGGATGTATCAGGAATTGAATAGTTTTCTCTATGTGTGCGATATGTCGATCTCAAAAATATGGTTCTCAAAGATGATTTTTTGTGTTTTATACCACTGACGGAAATGACTGGTGTCGCGATTTCAAACTTGATAATAAAAAAATGCGGAGAACTTGGCTTGAATTTGGAAAAACTAGCTGGGCAAGGTTATGATGGAGCTGGATCTTTCAGTGGTGAGTTCAAAGGCGTACAAGCACGAATCAGAGAATTATATCCTAAAGCCATGTATGTCCATTGTGCCAATCATCGTTTGAATCTTGCACTTAGTGCAGGTATGACAACACCGTGTGTCAAAAACTGTCTACAAACCATTAAGGACATTTGCAATTTATTTCGAAATAATTCATTAAATGGTCATATACTGAAAAGTCACATTCAGGCATTAGTACCAGAGACAAAAAGGACACGGTTAATAGGTGTTTGTGAAACGCGATTTGTGGAACGTCATAACGCCATCATCGTATTTGTTGAGCTAATTGAACCCATTGTCATTAGCCTCTTTGATGTTTCTGCAACAGGAAGAGACATTGCAGCTAAAGCGGAACAATTGGTTTCAGCAATGAAAAGTCCAGCATTCTTAATATCTGTTTTAGTTTGTGAGAAGTTGCTAAGTTATACACTGGCGTTGTCTCAGTATTTGCAAAGTCTTGAACATGATTTAAGTTCTGCATTGACTTTTGCAAAGGATGTAATACAACAGATTCAGAACTTAAGAAGTAATACACTAGACGAAGAATTTAAAAAGATATTCACAAGAGTTGTAAATCTCACTTGCACTCTCTTTGGCATCGAATCTATCACAATGCCACGAATAACTGGCAGACAAGTACATAGAGAAAATTATCTAGCAGATTCACCATTGGAATATTTCAAAAGAAGTATTTTCATTCCGTGTCTGGATGACCTTCTTGGAAGTCTGAAAAGTCGATTTGAAGGGAGCAATGTACAAATTTTGACAACGCTAGAAATGTTATTACCACATAAGATATGTGTCAACAATGCACAGAACTTGTCAAATCTACTTTCTTACTTAGATGACGATGTGTCTGCGGTCACATTGGAGAGCGAATATCACCTATGGGCTGAAAAGTGGAAAAATGCTGATAGAAAGAAAGAAAGAAAATACATTTATTTGGCACATACAGATACACACAATGTAGACACAAATATAAGGAAACTTAAATTTAAAACAATAACATTGTTTGACCCGCGGCTGCGCCAAATAGGTCCAGTTCAGCAAAAATGCCAGACAACTAGGAGCTGCTGCTGATCAAACTTCAATCAAGAGAGAAGCAATAGAAGTGTTGGCTAAGTGTGATGCTGTATTTTATCCACATATACACACACTATTAAAACTGTTAGTGTCTCTCCCTGTATCTACTGCAAGCGTCGAAAGATCGTTTTCAACTTTAAAAAGGGTTAAAACCTATTTACGCAATAAAATGGGCAATGATCGTCTAACTGGTTTGGTATTGATGTCAGCCCATTCAACTCAGATTCTTTCAGTAGACGACGTTTTACACCAAATGTCCTTAAGACCAAGACGTTTAAATTTAACGTTATAATACTGTCTTATATTACCGAGATATGCATTAAATAATTTGTGAAAACAATTTTCTTTTAATTTTAAGTATCCATTTACGCGATACCTTAATCATTTGCCTGGACCTGGACCCCCCCCCCGACAAAAAATTCTGGGTACGTGCTTGACACACGACTCCTATGTTAATAAATTTTATGTCAAGCGATGTGGAATTTTATTTAATAAGACCACTCCACACTTACCCCGCCGCATTGGCATAAAAGACGAAACTTTAATAAACGCAGTTCGTAACAAGCAAAAGCGTCTAAAACAAACAAAAGCGTCCAAAACAAACTGCTAACCGTAACATTGGCTAAATTACAAAGCGTGCGAAGCCAAAAAAAAAGCTGTTAAACACAAAACAATTGACACTTGCGTTTCGTTTCTATACGCATATTTGGAATTAAAACGTGTCGTTAATAACAAGAATCTTACTAATTTCGGTCTATAATGATAAAATTGTACTTCAAAATATTAAAAAAAGTTAACTTGGATTATTTTGAACAATATTTTTTTCATTAATTAAGTTTTCAAAATTGTTTTCAAATGAAAATATTTTACGTAGTAGTATAGAAACGCATCTTATCGCCGGTATCTTATCTACCGGATAAATTATCAGGAAGTTTGACGGTGAAACAGAAAAAAGTTATAAGCAGCCTTTAAGTGGTAGATAGTATTAACTATCAGATAACTAACCGACACTTTATCCGTAACCGGTGAAACTGGCCCTAAATCTCCAACTCTAATACTTTTAATGAATAAGTGGTAAAGATTTATACAATCGATGTACATTGCGTAAAATTGCGCCGTTCTTCCGTGCTTGCCGTCTAATGCGTTTTCTGTGTATTCTTCATAAGATTGAATGAGACGTTGTGTTTCTGCATGCTGAACTTGAGGAGAGACATCTTATTGAAACTACAAGTTGCTCGCCACAGACTATCTTTATTTCATAGAACATAATAGATGTCGCTGATGCACTTTACCAATAAGGTGTTATATGTACCTATGTATATTATTTTGATATATAAATAACACACTCCCTTATAAATATCCTGTGTAAGACTTACGGTCCACGCAATCTGATGCCCAATCAGCATCAGCATAACCCATTAAATCCAAATCATCTTTAACATATTTTAAGCCATAATGTTTGGTTTTTTGCAAGTACCTTAAAATATGTTTTACATGTTTCCAATGTGTATCATTATAATTGTTATTAAACTGGCTAAAGTAACAAACAGCATAAAAAATATCAGGGCGGGTTAGCATTGATAAATAAAGTAAACTTCCTATTAACTGCTGGTAAGGATACTGAGTAGAACAAGTTTCTGCCTTTTCTAGCTTTAAATTTACTTCCATTGGTGTACTGGCCGGTTTACAATTTTTCATATTGAACTTATTTAACAAATAATCAACGAATTGTTCCTGGTCTACAAAAATCTCATCGTTTTCTTTTCTGACTCTCATACCTAAGCACTGTCTAATCTCTCCTAAATCTTTTTACTTAAAATTACTCTTTAAGTTAGTCTTAAGACATTCAGTTTCTCTTTTACATTCAGAAAAAATAAAAAAATCATCGACATACAAAGCTATATATATTCTGGCAGTATCAGTTTGTTTCATAAATAAACAAGGTTCATAAACTGACTTCTTATAACCCAAAGTCTGTAAACAATCATCTACTCTTTGATGCCATGCCCTGGCTGACTGTTTTAATCCATAAATGGCCCTTTTCAGTTTTAATACTTTGTTTTCCCTGTCATAACATTCAAAATGATCAGGTAAGCTCATATATACATTTTCCTTTAAATAACCATTTAAAAATGCTGTGGTAACGTCAAGGTGAGTAATCTCTAAATTAAATTTAACACTCAATGCAAATAATAGCCTTATTGTTGAATGACGGACCACTGGTGAGAAAGTTTTTGTATAATCTATTCCTGCTTTCTGAGTAAAACCCTTTGCAACTAGCCGAGCACGATACCTCACATTATCATCACTGTCAACTTTTTTCTTGAAAACCCACTTACATTTGACCACTGTAGCTTGCTTTGGCCTGTCTACCACTTCCCAAGCTTCATTTTCTGCAAATGATTTTAATTCCTCTTGCATAGCTTTACTCCATTCCTTTGATTCTTCTCCATTTAAAGCCTCTTCATATGTTATCTGCTGATCTCTGCATGGGATGGTATCTCCTTCAATGCACATCATATTGCTGTAACCAAACCTGTCAGGCTTTTTTCTTTCTCTAACATTCTTATCTGGATTTACATTCTGTAAATTCTTTAATTCTCTTGCTGGTACACTGTCAAAGTATTCATCTGAAGAACTATTGTTTGTGCTTGATTCTTCTTCTAAGTAGGTACTGTCATTATTGTAACTCTTTACCGTACTATCTGATAGTTCAGAGTCGGAGCCATCAGAACCAAGCTGGTCAACTCTGTCAGATGGCGACTTGTTGTTTTCATTTATGACAGCTTGTATCATTTCTGAATTATTCTGCTCGATAATAGTGACATCTCTGCTTGTTATAACCTTGTTGGTTTTAGGATTATACAATCGGCCATTTGACATTTTCAGCATACCCAACTAAGTAATACTTTTCCGCTTTCTTATCCCACTTAAGCCTTTTCTCTTTTGGGATGTGAGCCATAACTGTGCTTCCAAACATTCTTATATGACTGACATTTGGCTTACAACCAGTCCAGAGTTCATATTATGGAGTTTTTTGGTTCAATCCTGAAGCTATAGTTCTGTTTTTTAAATACACTGCTGTGTGAACTGCTTCAGCCCAAAATTTCTTCTCAAACTTTGCATCATACAGTAAGCATCTGGCTCGTTCTACAATCGTGCGGTTAAATCTTTCGCACATCCCATTTTGCTCTGGGGTATAGGGATTGGTTCGTTGATGAACTATGCCACATTGCTTCAAATAGTTTTTCATTTCATTTGAACAAAATTCTGTGCCATTATCTGTTCTCAACCGTTTTATACTGTTATTCGTCTGTTTTTCAACCATGACCTTGAACTCTTTAAAACAGGAATAAACTTCACTTTTATTCTGCAAAAAATAGACAAATGACATCCTGCTGTAATCGTCCTCAAACAGCAAAAAATACCTAGAAAAACCAATTGATTTGGTCTCCATCGGTCCACATACATCGGCATGTATCAACTCAAGAACATACTCACTTCTGTGATTACTATGTGGAAAAGGTAACTTAGTCTGCTTGCCTTCACAGCATACTGTACAGTTGAACTTGCTGATCATAGATTTTTTATCAAACTCTAAACCTTCAACGGCACCATTTCTCATGTCATTCAAGTCTTTGCTGTTAATATGGCCAAGCCTTCTGTGCCATACTATGTCTGAAGTCGTTGTTGCTGAAGCTGCCAATATACATGACCTTGTGTTTAACTTGTAGACCCCATTCACCAACTGTGCTATTCCGATCAGTTCATTCTGCGTATTTCTGATGCAACAACATCCACGCTGGAAACTCACTTTATTTCCATGCTTTATCAGCTGACTGACAGACAATAAGTTAGTAACACATCTTTGACAACAACATCATATTCCTTATTGTTCACAACAGTCGTGATCTGTGTACTCCCTGAGCACAACACCATAGTTGTTTTATTTGCAACTATAATCTCCTTTGTAGTTAGGTTATGTGACTTATTTTCTATTTTCTCCTGGCTGATCATCATGTGGCTACTTGCACCGGAGTCAACGTACCATTCATTTTTATCAAAAACACCGTTTAGAAACACTGCACTAAAAGCATTTACATGTTTTTTCTTCTTTTGTGGACATTTGTTTTTATAATGACCAATTTGTTTACATTCATAGCACTTGATAGTTTTGACAGATGACGTTTCTCCAGTTTTGCTAACTTTGTTTCCTTTATTTCGCTGCCAACCTCTAGATGATAAAAATGCGCTTTCGGACTCACTGATGCCAACATTATCACTCATGTCTAACAGTTTTGTTTTAATGACGTCAGCGGATATGGCCATTCCCGAATGTTCTATCGCCATTATCATGGGAGAAAACTTTTCGGGTAAACCTGCCAATAGCAGCGATCCATTCTTCATTAATATCAAACCCGGTTCCTCTTAATTTTTGCGCCATATCAATGAGCTGCGTAACGTATGCCGTCATTGACTCACTGTTTTCAAGGCGTATAGAAATCAGACTTCGCAACAAGCTAATCCTGCGTGTGAAACCAGAGTCGTCGAATAGTGTTTTGAGTTTTTTCCAAACACCCAAAGTTGTCTTCTCATTCTTTATATGCACGTATAACGACGAATCTATTTTCATCACCAACTTAGCTTTTGCCTTTTGATCGTCAACAGCATTTCCGCCATCACCGGCTTCTGTTTTTTGCTTGTCGATGTCGACGCCTTCCAAAATTAAGAAATTTTCTGCCGCGAATGCCCACTCATCGTAATTTTCACGACCCTTGAGTTTTGGAACATTTATGATGTAACTTCCAGCCATTTCAAATTAGGAAAACTTTATCATTTTAATTATTTTACGGAGCCTGGGTCCATTACCTATTGAAACTACAAGTTGCTCGCCACAGACTATCTTTATTTCATAGAACATAATAGATGTCGCTGATGCACCTTACCAATAAGGTGTTATATGTACCTATATTATTTTGATATATAAATAACACATCTTCATGAGGCAAAAATGTGGTGAGATATTCGAACACTGATTCGACAACTGTCAATTGTTTGTTTTCTAAAAATGCTTCGAAATGTAATTGTTGCAATGCCAACGCCACGAGAGAAAGCAACCGTTTACATCTGTTATAATTTTTTCCGCTAATAAAACCTGGAACTGACTGAACCATTAGCGATAAATTCACATTCAGTCATGATATTGCTCAGTCCACAATCTTCAATAAAAGTGCCAACTGCCTTAAAAAAATATTGTCAAATCTTGGAGATTCTTGTGCTTGAATACAATAACTAGTGCGAGCAATAGCTAGATCATAGGTGATCTCGATGTAGGGAGCTTGACACTCATTTGCAATATCCTGACTCAATTCTAGAGTTTTCAAAACAGTTGAATTGTTGGTGGGAAATTCATTAATTGGAGTAAGATATGAAACTTTTTGAAATCCTACCCACATTGGAACATTCAATATTTTATACTTATGTAATAACATCCACGTAACGTCCAGCTGTTTCGACATACTCAAATTGTCAAGAGCTTTATTAAGCTCTGAGATGTCTAGCTGACTCCAGGTAGTAATTTTTAATTTCTTAGTAAATGGATGCATTTCAAAAGTAACTTCTTCAAAAGCCCTGCGTTTTCGTTTTCTTGTTTTTGGAGTGGTAATGGAAAATTTGGAAAACTACCATGCACAATCTCATCAATTGTTGATTTTTCATTTGCACAAGGGCTTAAAGATTCCAATGACACCGGATCCGGATTCTGCACGATATCCTGAAAAAATATTCCCACCGATGAATGAGAAGAGTACGGTTTCGAAATCGTACTCTTCTAACCCCTACCTGCGCTTCTCGGTGCTTGAGGGGAGAATTCTACGTCCTCCCCAGCTGCAGACCCACGCAGCACATCGGCGCCGACATAATATGCAGTCTAAGCCGCAGCGCCCCGTGCCGCCCAACTGACACACAAGAGAAGACTGTTCCAACTGCCGCCTCGCAAATAGGCAGTTAAAAACGAAGCTAAACTGGCCAAGAAAGATATGCCTGCTCCGCCTGCACAAACTGCTAGACCAGTAAAGCGCTCGGTACAATTCTTGTCAGCTGTCCCGTAGCGACGGCCAAAAAGATAAAATATAAATGGCTTCTAGTTGGATGGGTCTCGGCGCAGGTCGCACTCCTAGCGCCCAAGCCCTATCGGTGCTACCGCTGAAATTGACCGCAGCCAAATGTGCTTCCGCTGCGGTCAGCCCGGTCATAAGGCTGGCACTTGCACTGCCACGCCGTACTGCGTTATCTGTGCGACATCTGGTAAGCCAGCCGACCATCAGACCGGGTCAAAGGCCTACGAACGAGAAGAATACCAGGAGACAGCCGGCTCATCCGCCGGCTAGTATCACGGATATGACAAAGAAGGCAACCAGCTCCTCGCAGCCGGTTCACCCGCCGGTTATGTCAAACCAGAGCACATAGTAAACTATGATGAAAGGATTTTTTCGGATAACCCGGGATGAAGAAAAAATTATGTTTAAGGTAGGCACTAAACATCCAAATAAAACTTTAAATAGTACCAAGACTGCAATATCTGTAATGTCCTCTGCTACCTAATTAAATCTAATTTTCATTTATTTCAGCGGTTGTCTGATGCTTTCCCTAGGAATAGACGTGATAATTTCAAACTCTGTGTTCACGGCGCTTAAAAAACTCTTATGCGTAAGAGCATCTTTTGCATGGATCCAACCATTTTTAATAAATTGCCCAAATCATGGAAAACATTGAATTTATCTGAACTTAAAAGTAAATTGAAAAGTTTACTAATTGAAAGAGCGTATTATAGTATAGCAGAGTTTATGAAAGAGGAAAATTTTCTTTGTATTTGAGATGGCGATTTTGTATTATTGACATGTTATTGTAAACAAATGTATCTTTTGGAATAATTGTAATTTGAAATTGAAATTTGAATGACAGAAATTCATAATTTTACTGACTTATTATTTTACTTATAGACTATTTTGACATTTTCATCGACTGTATCTAATAAATATTTTGAAATGTAATATACCTAATTTGTCAATGTAATTTTGATGAATTGTATCACGGTTTACGCACCATCTCTTCCTACCAATTTGTACGCCTGAACATGTTAGAACTTTCTATTTCTCTATTATCTTGCATGCTATGTATCATGTACACCATGTTTAAACAAATTAAAATAGTTACTTACTTACTGCAAGTGGAGAAATTTTTCCACCATACGTTGTCTATAAAGCCGACAATTTGTGGACAAATTGGTGTACTCATGGTCCTGAAGGGACTAGATTATAATAAAACCAAATCTGGCTGGTTTGATTCAGAAACGTTCTGTTATGTCCATAAATCGTGTGCAAGTATTTGCTGACTATATCAATATATTTTATATAAAACCATTCGCGTCCATGCGGACAAGTCAGTATCAAATTAGCATCCATACCGTGCTCCCATATAATAATTTCCGAAAAGAAAAGTGAGGTTCTGAAAAACTGAGTGTATTTTGTGGAATAAACTTAGTATAAAACATTTGGTGGCGGCTACCACCTAACATTGGTGTCAGAAGTGGGATTCCATAAATGGTTTCCGTGATAAACCCCGGAATCAAAACCTGTGTTCGTCGCGTATGTCAAAGTGATCGACGGTCAGACTCTTCCTCTCGCGTTGAGCCCGCATGAGACACCTGCCCAGCATCGTGGTCGTCAGTAAACCTCCTCTTACACCGAGCCTGCACCACGACCAGAAGCACTTGTTGTTGACGATAAGCCTCCGCCTGCGCCGTGAACCCGCACCACCGCCACACCTCTACCAGCACCAGGACCTCCACCTTTCTTCTCTTCATCTTCTCATCGGGACCAGATTTGCTACTGGTACTCTCCACCGCACTGTACCGCATCATCTGCACTCGTCACCAACAGCAAGATCTCCACGAGATCATATTTGCCGTCCGCCGAATCATCCACGTTCGCGCCCACGTGTCGTGTTTATTCAGAACCACATTTTGGGACTTTAATATTTACTCTTTAGTGAATCGAAGAATGTTCCTGATTGTCCTGATTTTGTAAGTAGTTTTACTCTTTTCTGTTCTATTTTTTTGTAGAACTAGTATTTTACATTTCTGTGTGTCTGTGCATCTACTCTAAAACCTGAACTCCCAAAACCCTACCTCAATCATGTCGTTAAGAGTCCTTGGAAAAGGTTACCTTAAATGTCCTCACAAAATTCATTAGGCCATATTCAGCGGACCGAACAGCAAGGCTTACTATGTAAATATATAATTTAAAATAAGTTGTTATGTTCACTCACTCCGGATTACGTTACAAACGTGATGCCAACATTTCAATCTAGAAATGTAACTTTCGAAGCCGATTTCTCCATGCATGACTTTTTTATTTCAAAAAGCTGTTAAAGCTGTTTCTGCAAGTAAATTTAGCTACTGCCTGTTTAGTAAAGGCATTAGGAGACATTTCCTACCATAAAGGCGAACGGCCAACTGTTGGCTGGATCGGACTGTGTAAAGTTTTTGGCGATTTGGTTGGACGGGACTTTACGTTGGGGAAGGCATATGTATAAAACGAACTATAGATAAATGCTCTAAAGGGTATAGCCGGAAAAGTATGACGAGCCGGCCCCCAAATGAGAACCTATATCGAAACTTATGTTCTAATATCGCCTTGATGTACAAACAGAATTTATGTACTTTACGCGGCCAACTTACGCATTGATCTTGAGATATGGAAAAAAAAAAATTGAAAAAACCCACGACGATAAAAACATAATTGAAAAAGAATTAAATAATTAATAAAAACCCCCGACTGACAGAAATAATGTAATATATCCGTCGGGGGACTATCTGCAAAACTAGCTCATTTAATGGCAGCCCTGACGGATATGTTACATTAATTCTGTAAGTCGGGGGTTTTTATGAATTATTAAATTTTTAATAATATAATATAATAATAATAAAATATTGTTTATTTATAAAAGAGGGCACATAAGTATACAATAAAATATCTTACATTTTTTAAAGAACACGGTTACTTATTTGCCTGAACTAGGTTGAACTTGTGTTTCAGGCTATATAGTGCTTAAACTGAATATGACCTCGCGATTCTCAAGTGGTACTTGAGATTCGCGAGGTCCTGCTACTTGCTATCACTAATTTCCTTTCTAATGTTCTCCTCGACATATTGAATTTAGTAGCTAAGCGCTCATTTGGTTCACCGGTTCTTATTTTAGTTAGGTAAATTCCAAGAACCTTGGCAGGACGTTCTGATCTATCACGCAGAGAAGGCGTTTTGTTTAAAATCACATTAAATTGATATTTTGTAAGACCCGGCCAAAAGTGAAATTCGTTGTCATCTATTTGTTCAATATTTTCATAATCAAATTGATTTCTCCGTTCGAAACCCCATTTGAGGGGTCTAGAATCAAAAGCGCCTCTGTCCAGTTTTTTACCCAACATGGTTTTTGATTATTGGCAACACATTGCATGTTTATCTATGACCTCACAAAGTTAAATACGTGCAAAAAAGCCTTTATCCCATACTAAATACAATTTCAAATACTCGGTTAGGTGCAAAACCGCTTCTATTGTTTTAGTTCAGACCAAAAGCGCCTCTATCCCGTCTCGACCAATCACAGAGCCAGGCTATGTAAACAACAGTATGGCGTCCGTGTGTGGTTTCTTAAGAATTGTGTCCCGTTGTTTTATTAAATTTTAATAGTAAAAGAACACAAAATGGAAGTTAATATTGCCCCAGTGCAGCATAATACAGGAAGAAAACGGATTCGCAATGAAAAACAGTGGAAACGCAACGTGCAAAAGCGTGCAAGGTAAGTTTCCTGGTAACTATGCTTGTAGGAGAAGATGATTAATGGATGAGTCAATACAGATATGAACCAAACAACGACGAACATCACATCGCTCTTGCAATAAAATTGACTAAGATGATTGTTTAACTTTACAAAACATTTTGCACTTTTGAAGTAATATTTTTTCATAAAAAAATTATTTTAAAAAAAATCTTCCAAAAAACTGAAAATATATTTAATTGTAATGAATTACTTTTATTTAAAATATTAATATTAAACAGACTAAACATTTGATTTATGTAAAATTTTACTTTTATTTTTTTAATTACAGGTATTCTGCCAAAAGACCACCGGATATAAATGATATTAAAAACTGTACACATAAAAAAATAGGTAAGCTTAAATGCAATCATTTAAATCCGCAAGATATAAGAAAATTTCACCAAGCATTTTTTGCCAAGCCGGATAAAATGTATCAAGACAATTTCATTTTAAAATTCATGAAGGTCAGTACACCACAGAGACGCAGACGTAAAGTAAAAAACCGTGCTGAAGCTAAATTTTACACGACATACCATATTCGTACATTCACAAAACCGTACAAATTAGTGAGAGTTTGTCAAAAAGCTTTTGAAAAAATATTAGGCGTTGGTACCCATAGACTCCGAAGGATAGCAAAGAATTTTTTAGTATCAGGCCAAATGCCACAAGATCGTCGAGGCGGAGATAGAATATCTAGCAAAAATTTAGCTAAAAAAGAAAATGTGATGAGATTCATCGAGACATTTCAATGTATAGAATCGCACTACTGCAGATCAGCCACGTCAACAAGAAAATATGTATCTTCAGACCTAAACATAAAAAAAAATGTGGAGACTTTATCAAGAACAGCAGGGTGATGAAAATCTTAAAGTGCGTCATTGTTTTTTTCGAAGAATTTTTGTGGTACACTACAATATTGGTTTTAAAACACCTCAAGTTGATGTTTGTTCAAAATGTGTTGAGTTGTCGGCAAAAATAAAAAAAAGAGAAAGTGGAAACTGAGAAAGTAACTCTCATGACGACATTACGAATTCATAATGACGAAACACTCACGATTTCGTTCGACTGCCAAAAAAATCAGGTTCTGCCTAAAGTTGCAGACCAGATTGCATACTACTCACGGCAGTTGTACAACTATAATTTCACTATCGTGATAGGCACAAGTACAAATAAATTTCCGAAAGAAAACGTACGCATATATACGTGGACTGAAAATGTCCACGCTAAATCATCAAATGAAATTGCATCGGCAGTTTTTGATTTGCTCTCACAGACAGATTTGACGGGAAAAAAAAAGATCCGAATGATGGCTGATGGATGCGGTTCCCAGAACAAAAATAGCACAATGATAGCTGTGGCTGCCCATTGGCTAACAAGTTGTGCTCCAACAAATATTAAAACTATTGAACTTATTTTTCCTGTACCCGGGCATTCATTCATGCCGGCAGATCGTGTGTTTGGGTTGATTGAAAAAGAAGTAAAAAATAAGGAGGTCATAATCGATCCATCTGAATATCAAAACATTTATGAGAGTTATGGGGTTGTTACAAAATTGGGTGAAGGCTGTAAAGTGAAAGATTGGAAGACTTATGGTAGTGAAGCGATGAAGCCTCCAGCACAATATCACTTTAAATTTAACGAGTGCAAAAGATATTACTTGACAAGAGTCAAAAATAAGCCGGGGCGGTTTTTACTAAGAGGCGAAACAAACTATAAAAATGATATGGGTGTTCCCAAAAGTATAATGAAACGAGGTGTAACCTCGATGTCTGATTTTGAAGTCAGAGACGTGCCACCATTACTTGTTAATGTGTCTGCCTTAAAGCTTGCCGACGTGAATAAATTGTTATGCAAACACTTCGGTGATAATTGGAAAACAGAACTTGGTTCCAGCCAGCTAAAGTTTTACAAGAATGTTTTGGACGAAACCACTCCTGGTGAAGGCGAAAATGAAGAACCCTGTGAATATTTAGAAGAAGTTGGATTACTGTTTAATTTTTATTAGCTTTTAAATGACATTTTTGTTAATTTAATGACATTGCGTTCATCAGTTTTCAATAAAGAACACATTCCAATCTATTATCTAGTTGTCTGTTTCGTTCCTGTTGTTGAAGGACCATTATTAGGAATATACATATATTAAATAAATAATACCTACCTTTACTCATACTGATAATGCTGACAGTTTTGCATAAAACCGTCCACGAAGCCAGGTCGCATGAAACCAAAACCGCCTCTATCCTTAGTAATACAATGCAAAACCGCCTCTATCCAACGTTTAAATGCAAAACCTACTCTATCCAGATTTCAAAATATAATATTTAAAAAAAAGTTTGCTATGCTTTTAGATAATGTGTATTTATTTAAACATTAGACTATTTATGATCAAATGAAATCGAGTTGTTAGATATAACGTTACTCTAGTACAGGGTAGGCGAACCAATGGCACGCGTGCCATTGATGGCACGCGACACAATATTTTGGGCACGTCGCAGAATTAGGTATTTTAAGACGATCGAACGCGATGATCCTACGCTGCGGAGTGTTCGGTGCGCGGGGTGGGGGCAGCGCGGCGGCAGGCAGGAAGCGCTGGACGGCGCTAGTTTGTTTTGATCTTATAATGCCGTGGGTTTCAATTGCGAATGACGCATTGTTTGCTTACGCATAAAGTAATAGTGAGTTTTGTTGACATAATTGTATTGTAAAGTTTATTCGAGTGATTTTAAACTGATATTAAATATTTTTCTTATTATTATTAAATTTTAATATGGCCAGCTCAGCAAAAAAACAAAAAGTTCATGATACTAAGTTTAACAGAGAATTTCAAACTTGGTGGACTGAGAAATATGGCATGATTAGTAAAGGTGACAAAGCGGTGTGTGTTTTATGTTCTGGAACAGTGGTATGTAGAACATCGTCTGTTAAACGGCATTTTGAAACAAATCATAAATCTGTTAGTCAAAAAAGCGAGGCAGAGCAAAAAGAATTAATTGCAAGTGCATTGAATGACAGAAATAAACAGTCAACGTCTATGATTAAATTTGTTGGCAAAAATTGTAATACAAGCGCGGCAAGTTACGCGGCTGCAAATGTCATTGCTCGGCATGGTAAACCTTTTCAAGAAGGTGAGTTTTTGAAGGAAGCCTGGTTAGCATGCGCGCCCTCTCTTTTTGAAGATTTCGACAATAAAGATAAGATAATTCAGCGCATCAAAGATACTCCTCTATCAAGAAACACAATAAAAGAAAGAATCTTAAAACTGGCCGAAAATATAACAGATCAACAAAAAATTGACATTAAAGATGCTTCTTTTATATCGCTATGTCTTGACGAAAGCACTGACGTCACTAAATCTGCACGTTTAGCTGTTTTTGCTCGGTATTGCGTAGAAAACGTCATTAAGGAAGAATTAATTGCAATAAAATCGTTGCTAACAACTACAAAGGGAACAGATATAAGTACGGCAGTTAAAAATTCGCTTGCTGAAAAAGAAATTGATATAAAAAAAATTGTTTCTGTAACAACTGATGGTGCTCCAAGTATGGTGGGTAAAAAAAACGGTTTCATAAGTTTATTTCAAGCTGACGTAGGACATTCGATTCTTGAATTCCACTGCATCATTCACCAACAAGTCTTGTGTGCTAAGAGTGGTTTAATATCCCTTGATAATGTAATGGCGATAGTTACAAAAATAGTCAACCTCATCTCGTCACAGGCTTTAAACAAGCGAAAATTCGATGCTTTGTTGGACGAAGTCAACTCGGTGTATAATGGCTTACTGATGTATAATAGTGTTCGCTGGTTGAGTCGCGGGAATGTACTTGAAAGATTTGTTGATTGCTTGGAAGAAATCAGACTGTTTTTGCAAAATGAGGGAAAAATTGAACAATACCCACAGTTATTGAACGTTATGTGGCTTTCAAAATTGATGTTTTTTACAGACATACGAGTATGCCAACATTTAAACACATTAAACGTAAAGCTTCAAGGGACAAACAAAACAATTATTGCCATGATAGATCTCGTTCGCGCTTTTGAGGCAAAACTGCAAGTTTTTAGAAACGATATTATCACAAGAAACTACAAGTATTTTCCAAACTTGAAAAAATATATGAATGATTTAGATATTCACGAGACAGCAGACAAAGAAAAAATTACTGAAGAATTTATTTCTGTGATCGATTCTTTAATCAAGGAATTTTTAGGGAGATTTTCTCAGTTCAAAGAATTGTCGGAAATACTCAAGTTCATTATGTACCCAGATGTGACGTCATTTCATAAACTGAACTTCTCTCAATTTGATTGGTTGGAAATTGAAGAATTTGAAATGCAGCTGATAGATTTCCAATCTAGTTCAATATGGATTCAAAAATTTATTGAAACAAGGAAAGAGTTGGAATTAATTGAAACTGAAAGATCGACAAGTAATTTAAGTAAAAATGCTAATAATAAAATTCTGGAAACATGGAATGCGTTACCAGACACATTTAACTGTTTGAAGAAGCTGGCTCATGCTATTTTAACCATGTTTTCATCTACATATGCCTTTTTTTTTTTTTTGGATGGGAAATCATCAAATGACCCCTCCCGCCCTGGGTGGAGCGGTAGGGAGTGTCAGACTTTTACTGACTAAAACCCACCCGTGCTCCTCCATGTGCCCTTTGCGTTCCAGGGCCGCGGCAACTCTCTCGAACAAATTCCGCAACCCTAGCAGGCACCGACCCTATGGGGCCCCGTCTCTGGTGCTGACGGCTCCTTGAGGCGCGCGTGAAGCACAACGCGTCGTCGACTCAGCCTGGTATCGGACGGCGAGCCACCCACGCTCACCGTCCACAGGCATCAGCCACTGCGCAATAGAACAGCGGCCGACTTGTCTCTGGAGGAGGCCGAAATGGGACCATTACTGGCACTCCATTTCAGCCCCCTCCCGAGTACCGGGAGTCGCAGCACCTACAGCAGAAGCGGCAGAAGCGGCGACGGAAGCCGCGGCGGCGGCAGAGGCGACGGCGGCGGCGGACCTCTTGCCCTTGGTCGGGGCGGATGGCGCGCAGGCCCTTCCCCCAGCCCAGTGCTCGACCGGCTTGCCAACAGCCGCACATGCACTGCAGTGCGGCGTGGCCTCGCACGAGCCGGCCCGATGACCGGGCTGACCACAGCGGAAACAAAGTCCACTGCGGTCCACCTCCGAGGGGCACATAGCTCCCGTGTGGTTGCCCACATGGCAGCGGTAGCACCTCAGAGGTCTGGGTTCCAGCAGTTTTACCCGCGCAGAAACCCACCCCACCAAGAGCCTTCGACCCTCCGACACTGTTCTGGCCGCCGTCACGGGGCAGCTCACCACAAGGGTTTGCATGCCCGTGTTGTCAGGCCGGAGGGTGCCCGCCTTGACGAGCTCGGCAGAGCACCCCCCAGTCCTGGCGACGGCGGCCACAACCTCCTCCTCCGTCACGGAGTCGTCCAGGCCCACTATGCGCATGTCAATGCACTTAGTCGGCCTGGACACTCGAACCTCGTCCGCGGGGAGGACCTCCTTCAGCCTTTCGGCCAGGACGTCCGCGAACGGGCCACTCTCCGCTCCGGCGAGCTCGAGCTTCCGGGCACCGGTCAGGGTTCTCCTGATCCCGAGGCCCCCAGTGATGCCCAGCTCCCGGAGGTTCACCGCCTCCTTCGCCCGCTTCATCAGGGCGAGGTACGTCACACCCCTCTGTTCCGCTTCCGGCTGCAGTGTTAAAACCACAGCCGCGGACTTCGGGGCGCGAAGCCTCGCCGCGATGGCGTTGGCCTTCCGCCGCTGCCTCTTGGCCTTGCTCCTGGCCGCCTTTTTGGCCTGCCGCTTTTCTCCAGCAACCTGCCACCCGGCCCCGGTCGCAGGAGGGTCCGAGGTTGGGGGTGGGGGCGGCTGCGGCGCCACTGACGCAGCAGCTTTAGCCGCTCCCCCTCCAGCCTTCCTCCTTCCCCTATTCGCCGGGGCCGACTTGGTCGTCGCCGGCGTCGCAGGCGCCGGCGCCACAGGCGCTGGCGCGGCTCCCGCCTTGGCCTTCGCCTGGCCGGAAGTTCCCGGGCTAGCAGCCACCGCGGCTGCGTACGAAGCCGCCTTCTGCTGTCCCGGGGGCCTCTGTGCCGCCGCTAACGGGGGACGCTGGACCATGTCCTCCAAAACGGAGAACTGCTTCCGGAAGGGAGCCAGCTCCTGCCGCACCACCTCCAGCGCCGCCGGACTCAGCCCCCCCTGCGGCCCCTCAGAGGCCGCTCTGGCCATGTCAGCCAGGTCCCCCCGGAGCGACTCATTCTCCGCGATGAGTCGCTCCGTTACGGCCGCGAGGCGGGCGACCTCCGCCCGCAACTCTGTCGCCTCTCCGGACCCGCCGACGTTGGCCGCCGCCGCCGCCATTATGGAGGCTTTGGCCGCGCTAATGGCCTCCCGCTTGGAGGACTGCTTCCTTTTGAAGGCCACAGCGCGGATCGCGGCCTCCACGACCTCCTCCAGCTTGGCCCTCTTCTCCTCAACCGTGGGACGCACCTCTCCCGGGGGCTCCGAGTCGTCGGAGTCGAGAGTAGGCGGAAGAGTAGAGGGAGCCCTACGACCGCTCCCTCCAGGGCGACGCCCCTCCTCCACCAGCCTCCCGGCCCGACTCTCCACCTCCCGGGTAGAGGGAGCCAGCCCCCTCCCTGCCTCACAGCCCCTGCCCCGCCTTGCGGTGAGGATTTTGCGGGCGGAGGCAAATTCGCCCTCGGAGGACGACCCCCCGGTATCCTCCCGTCTGGGCCGCTTGCGGAAGAACGTTCTCCGCAGCAGCCCCCTCTCTTCCGGATCCAGAGCCCGGCGAGCTGACCGTTACTAGGTCTGGCGCGGAGCCGGAATCCGACTCCGCACCACCCCGGCGCTCAGGCGAACCCTCCTCTAAAAACTCGTGCGCCATCAGCTCCTTAAAGGAGTCAGATCCGGATGACGACGATGACTCGGAGCCTCCTCGGCCCTTGTTGCCACTGGCAAGCGGAAGACGTTTGGTGCCCACCCCAGAGTACGGAGGGCAGCCCGCCGAAGCGGGGTGGGATTCCCCGACCGCTGAGCAGTCGGGACCCACCTGGGGACTCATTTTGCAAGCGTCTTGTTTTTTCATGTTTTCCTTTTAAGGGTGCGGTCCCTGTTCGCTCCGCCCCTTCTCAGGGCCCTCTCTCCTAACTCACCTCTCCACCTGCTCGCTGCTCCCACAGTCACGTCTGATGATCAGACGCGTACCAGAGAGCAGCGAGCAGGCGTGTGTCTCTCTTGGCCTGATCCCTCACTTGCGACCTTCCGGCATGAGTGGCTCTACCGGGAAAGCTCGCAAGATCATTGGGACACTCAAGCCCCACCACGACGACAACGTGGAGACACATTCGGTGGGGATCTACATATGCCTGCGAGTCATTATTTTCAGAGATGAATAACATTAAAAACTCGGTTAGAAACCGTTTGACAGATGAATCTAGTTCAGCATGCATTTTGCTAAAAGTAACATCTTACAACCCTAACATAAATTATTTGTCATCTAACCTGCAGCAACAGAAGTCACACTAATTTTACTTAAATTTAATATAAACATACCAAAATGTACCTCTTTTGCTTACTTTATTTAATAAAGAGTTTTGATAGTATTTATAATTATTATTTTCCAAATAATCAGAAAGTCAAAAATTTTTGATGGCACGCGAATGACCCCATTAAACTTTGTTTTGGAAAAAATGGCACGTTGATGCATAAAGGTTCGCCTACCCTGCTCTAGTAGTTGCAACAGATATTAGGCGTATTATGAAAAAAATAAAAAACTGGACAGAGGCGCTTTTGATTCTAGACCCCTCATTTGTACAGATTCATCATGCCAACAACATGAGCACCATTAAAGTTTTCGAGTGAAGGGGTATTAACCTTTTAATTTGCAACGTTGCACCGATGCAACTATCCAAACAAAAAAATAAATTGCAAGAACCATAATTATTTTTATTTTTTTACATAAATTTTAATAATGGATATATTAAAAAAAAAAAAAAAAAAAAAAAAAAAAAAAATTGATTGAGTCAGGCGTTACTTTGCGGAAATCCATTTTAAATTTGAAAATGAAAACAATATATCTAGTTTTAATTTCCGCGAATATTAGTGGGTTGCAGGTATGCACCTCCCTCCCGCCCGCTATATTATGCACATGCAAGATTACTGGGCAAATGCAAGGATTTTAAGCACATGCAGGAAGGCAATGCAAAACCCAACACCATTACCGACACGTGTTTCGCCTCTCCACGAGGCATCCTCAGGGGACGTGTTGACTCGCTGACCGTTGAGTTGCGACTGAGCATTTAGTACAAGGCACCCCCCTTTTATACACTGCCACCGTTGGTTATTTGTGTACAACTACCCACAAACATTCGCAGTAAAGGGGAAGAAACCAAATTCGTCTGGTCATTCAACAGTGCAAAATTATTATTATTACTATGTTTAAAAATCTCTAATTGTTCTAAAACACACAGCCGGAAACCCTTATCACAAATATGTAGTATATTAAAACTATTGTTGTCGCGCAAAGAATGGCCGGTATCAATTAGATGTTTCGCGAAATTCGATTTGTCCGAATGGCCATTTCTATACGCGGCAACATGTTCCCCATACCTTATGTCAAAGTTTCGGCCCGTCTGACCCACATACACCCCGTTGCATTCATCACAGACCAGCCTATACACCCCAGACTTTTTACTATTTTCTAAAATATCTTTTCCGTTACAAATACGGCGTATATTCTGGTCCGTTCTGAACGCCACATAAACGTTGTTTTTTCTAAGTAAATTACTAATTCTATCTGAAATGGGGCCCATATAGGTCAGACTGGCCACATATCTATTAATATTAGTACGCGGACATGCATATAATAGTGAACGAACCCTTTCTTTCTGCTTTTTACTAATTAAACTGTCTACCATTGACTTTGAGTAACCGTTAGAAATTGCGATCTGGTAAATAATATTAAGTTCTTTTACATAATTTTCTGCTGAAAGGGGGAGGGCAAATAATCTATGAATATAGCTGCGGAAGGCGGCTAATTTATGTTGAAGAGGGTGACAAGAAGAGGCTGGTATTGTCGTGTCAGTGTGTGTCGGCTTTCGATAAATTTGGAAATCTAAGTCACTATTGTGTTTTGTGATAGTTAAATCCAAAAAGTTAAGGGAGTTTTGGGACTCTAATTCTAATTTAAATTTAATTTTTGGGTGAGTTTTATTTAGTTTTTTAACAAAAAGGTCTATTTGTCGAACGGTACCATTCCAGCAGATAATTATGTCATCTACATATCTATAATAAAACAGAATATTTGGTTCGTTCACTATATGTTTACATTCAAAGTTATCCATAAAAACCTCCGCCATTAGTGGACTTAAAGGCGACCCCATAGCCAACCCTTCCTTTTGAATATAATATTGGTTATTAAATCTAAAATAATTTTGTTTCATGCAAATACTAGTGAGGTTAAGTAAATCCGCAATTTCCCCAGGATGTAACCGTTGCTTCTCAAATTGGATACCCAGAATACGTAGACAATCATCGATTGGAACATTCGTGAATAAGCTGTCAACGTCTAAGGATAACAACTTTGCATTGGAAGGAATTTGGATATTTTTTACTTTTTCAATTAAATCTAAGCTGTTCTTCAAACTATATTTGGGATTAAAAGAAGTTCTACTTCTCAACAAAGTGTTGAGACGTTTAGCTAAATTGTACGCTGGGGCACCAATGTAAGAAACAACTGGACGTACAGGCATGTTATCTTTATGGGTCTTGGGTAGACCATACAACAAAGGAGCCCTCGGATTCATAGGAACAAGGTTTTTTAATTGGTCTTTTGATATGTATGACGTGTTTTTAATGGCATCCTTTATCTCGAGGGCAAACTTCCTTGTAGGATCCGCACCAAGACGTTCAAAATCCTCCCCCAGGATGATGTCGTTAACTTTTTGAGTATAGGCAGTTTTTTCCAAAATGACGACAGAATTTCCCTTATCAGCCTTTGTTAATATTAAATCATTCTGCCTAATACGGTGCTGAATTGACCGATAAAGGTGAATTTCGGTTAAATTTTGATTGGGAGGGGACGTGAAAACTCTCTTAATGTGAGTTGCCACTTGATGTTTAACGACATCATCCTGTTTTCCTTTGAAGCAAGCTATCTCGGTGTCCACCACCAAAGTTTGAAGAGATTCCTGGGAAAGTCGGGGTTTAATATTGTATTTTAAACCTTTCTCTAACAAAGACATTTCTTCGGGGGGAAACTGTGTATTAGTATAATTTAAAACGCGAGGGTAAAATGTATGTGATATATTATTTGAATTACATGGCTGATTGTACCGACCCTCACCAGATAATCTCTCCAACTTCCTAACCTGGGTTAAATATTTTTCGTGAGCTAACCGAGACGCCAAATCCCTAGCCTTGTTATCTAAAATATCAAACTCCACATTATGTAATTTGAAAGTTAACTCGGTGTACAATACCTTGAGGTGAAGTTTGATATTATCTCTAACCGAAAACCAGTGCCGACATTCCTCATTCAACCAAATTTGTTTTGCTTTAAGTAAAGCAAATCCACTTGCCCGGCTGTGTGTGTTGGTGCTAATATTAATATAATGTGGGATTACTTTCAAACGTTTGCACTGTTGATTGAACCAAACGTTTTGACCTGCCATGCGGTGAAGCTTGGTCAGCTTAATGTATAACCGTGCCTGTTCAGCTGTACTTGCTGACTTAATAAAATTGATTGAGTCAGGCGTTACTTTGCGGAAATCCATTTTAAATTTGAAAATGAAAACAATATATCTAGTTTTAATTTCCGCGAATATTAGTGGGTTGCAGGTATGCACCTCCCTCCCGCCCGCTATATTATGCACATGCAAGATTACTGGGCAAATGCAAGGATTTTAAGCACATGCAGGAAGGCAATGCAAAACCCAACACCATTACCGACACGTGTTTCGCCTCTCCACGAGGCATCCTCAGGGGACGTGTTGACTCGCTGACCGTTGAGTTGCGACTGAGCATTTAGTACAAGGCACCCCCCTTTTATACACTGCCACCGTTGGTTATTTGTGTACAACTACCCACAAACATTCGCAGTAAAGGGGAAGAAACCAAATTCGTCTGGTCATTCAACAGTGCAAAATTATTATTATTACTATGTTTAAAAATCTCTAATTGTTCTAAAACACACAGCCGGAAACCCTTATCACCATACCTAAGGTATGGGGAACATGTTGCCGCGTATAGAAATGGCCATTCGGACAAATCGAATTTCGCGAAACATCTAATTGATACCGGCCATTCTTTGCGCGACAACAATAGTTTTAATATACTACATATTTGTGATAAGGGTTTCCGGCTGTGTGTTTTAGAACAATTAGAGATTTTTAAACATAGTAATAATAATAATTTTGCACTGTTGAATGACCAGACGAATTTGGTTTCTTCCCCTTTACTGCGAATGTTTGTGGGTAGTTGTACACAAATAACCAACGGTGGCAGTGTATAAAAGGGGGGTGCCTTGTACTAAATGCTCAGTCGCAACTCAACGGTCAGCGAGTCAACACGTCCCCTGAGGATGCCTCGTGGAGAGGCGAAACACGTGTCGGTAATGGTGTTGGGTTTTGCATTGCCTTCCTGCATGTGCTTAAAATCCTTGCATTTGCCCAGTAATCTTGCATGTGCATAATATAGCGGGCGGGAGGGAGGTGCATACCTGCAACCCACTAATATTCGCGGAAATTAAAACTAGATATATTGTTTTCATTTTCAAATTTAAAATGGATTTCCGCAAAGTAACGCCTGACTCAATCAATTTTATTAAGTCAGCAAGTACAGCTGAACAGGCACGGTTATACATTAAGCTGACCAAGCTTCACCGCATGGCAGGTCAAAACGTTTGGTTCAATCAACAGTGCAAACGTTTGAAAGTAATCCCACATTATATTAATATTAGCACCAACACACACAGCCGGGCAAGTGGATTTGCTTTACTTAAAGCAAAACAAATTTGGTTGAATGAGGAATGTCGGCACTGGTTTTCGGTTAGAGATAATATCAAACTTCACCTCAAGGTATTGTACACCGAGTTAACTTTCAAATTACATAATGTGGAGTTTGATATTTTAGATAACAAGGCTAGGGATTTGGCGTCTCGGTTAGCTCACGAAAAATATTTAACCCAGGTTAGGAAGTTGGAGAGATTATCTGGTGAGGGTCGGTACAATCAGCCATGTAATTCAAATAATATATCACATACATTTTACCCTCGCGTTTTAAATTATACTAATACACAGTTTCCCCCCGAAGAAATGTCTTTGTTAGAGAAAGGTTTAAAATACAATATTAAACCCCGACTTTCCCAGGAATCTCTTCAAACTTTGGTGGTGGACACCGAGATAGCTTGCTTCAAAGGAAAACAGGATGATGTCGTTAAACATCAAGTGGCAACTCACATTAAGAGAGTTTTCACGTCCCCTCCCAATCAAAATTTAACCGAAATTCACCTTTATCGGTCAATTCAGCACCGTATTAGGCAGAATGATTTAATATTAACAAAGGCTGATAAGGGAAATTCTGTCGTCATTTTGGAAAAAACTGCCTATACTCAAAAAGTTAACGACATCATCCTGGGGGAGGATTTTGAACGTCTTGGTGCGGATCCTACAAGGAAGTTTGCCCTCGAGATAAAGGATGCCATTAAAAACACGTCATACATATCAAAAGACCAATTAAAAAACCTTGTTCCTATGAATCCGAGGGCTCCTTTGTTGTATGGTCTACCCAAGACCCATAAAGATAACATGCCTGTACGTCCAGTTGTTTCTTACATTGGTGCCCCAGCGTACAATTTAGCTAAACGTCTCAACACTTTGTTGAGAAGTAGAACTTCTTTTAATCCCAAATATAGTTTGAAGAACAGCTTAGATTTAATTGAAAAAGTAAAAAATATCCAAATTCCTTCCAATGCAAAGTTGTTATCCTTAGACGTTGACAGCTTATTCACGAATGTTCCAATCGATGATTGTCTACGTATTCTGGGTATCCAATTTGAGAAGCAACGGTTACATCCTGGGGAAATTGCGGATTTACTTAACCTCACTAGTATTTGCATGAAACAAAATTATTTTAGATTTAATAACCAATATTATATTCAAAAGGAAGGGTTGGCTATGGGGTCGCCTTTAAGTCCACTAATGGCGGAGGTTTTTATGGATAACTTTGAATGTAAACATATAGTGAACGAACCAAATATTCTGTTTTATTATAGATATGTAGATGACATAATTATCTGCTGGAATGGTACCGTTCGACAAATAGACCTTTTTGTTAAAAAACTAAATAAAACTCACCCAAAAATTAAATTTAAATTAGAATTAGAGTCCCAAAACTCCCTTAACTTTTTGGATTTAACTATCACAAAACACAATAGTGACTTAGATTTCCAAATTTATCGAAAGCCGACACACACTGACACGACAATACCAGCCTCTTCTTGTCACCCTCTTCAACATAAATTAGCCGCCTTCCGCAGCTATATTCATAGATTATTTGCCCTCCCCCTTTCAGCAGAAAATTATGTAAAAGAACTTAATATTATTTACCAGATCGCAATTTCTAACGGTTACTCAAAGTCAATGGTAGACAGTTTAATTAGTAAAAAGCAGAAAGAAAGGGTTCGTTCACTATTATATGCATGTCCGCGTACTAATATTAATAGATATGTGGCCAGTCTGACCTATATGGGCCCCATTTCAGATAGAATTAGTAATTTACTTAGAAAAAACAACGTTTATGTGGCGTTCAGAACGGACCAGAATATACGCCGTATTTGTAACGGAAAAGATATTTTAGAAAATAGTAAAAAGTCTGGGGTGTATAGGCTGGTCTGTGATGAATGCAACGGGGTGTATGTGGGTCAGACGGGCCGAAACTTTGACATAAGGTATGGGGAACATGTTGCCGCGTATAGAAATGGCCATTCGGACAAATCGAATTTCGCGAAACATCTAATTGATACCGGCCATTCTTTGCGCGACAACAATAGTTTTAATATACTACATATTTGTGATAAGGGTTTCCGGCTGTGTGTTTTAGAACAATTAGAGATTTTTAAACATAGTAATAATAATAATTTTGCACTGTTGAATGACCAGACGAATTTGGTTTCTTCCCCTTTACTGCGAATGTTTGTGGGTAGTTGTACACAAATAACCAACGGTGGCAGTGTATAAAAGGGGGGTGCCTTGTACTAAATGCTCAGTCGCAACTCAACGGTCAGCGAGTCAACACGTCCCCTGAGGATGCCTCGTGGAGAGGCGAAACACGTGTCGGTAATGGTGTTGGGTTTTGCATTGCCTTCCTGCATGTGCTTAAAATCCTTGCATTTGCCCAGTAATCTTGCATGTGCATAATATAGCGGGCGGGAGGGAGGTGCATACCTGCAACCCACTAATATTCGCGGAAATTAAAACTAGATATATTGTTTTCATTTTCAAATGGATATATTACTGCCATCTATGAAAAAAATATTGAACCAACTCACGTAGTTGTGACCAAAATGGCGTCGCGTCGACACTGCGCTCGTGGACGACCGGTGAGTTTTAATAAATATAAATAGTTTTTATGCATTTATTGACAACTATTACTTGAAATATTATTGTTTATGCGTGTTTAAAATTGTGTCATATAATGCCAATGTCAAATTCATATTCTACTATGAAATATAAGCACGTATTTACCAACGTTGCACATTTGCGACACTGCGCAGCTTTAGCATCAGTACTTTTGGTTTCGTACGTTGTACGGGTGCCACGTCGCGCTTTTACTAACACTGAATAATTGTTACTTTCTTTACAAGGGTTTTGTGGTTTTTTTTATATATTTATGGGAGTTAACGGTATTATGTTTTTGTATTGACTGTTCTGAAAGTTTGCTAATGTACGAGTAAGCTAGATTAATAAATACTGAATGAATATCGCGTTATATATATGTTATAATATTACTAATATGGTCGTTTTGTCGTTTTTTACTATAACTTGTGTTAACTTACATATGTTTGGTGTTTGGTGATTGCTGCATGTTTGTTTTTTGCTTATTACCAGGGAGGCTTAAAATGGCAGAGAGCAAGACAAATTTTAGCTTTGGTTCCACCAGAAGCGGCCTCGTCTACCGATAGCTCTTCGTCTGAAGACGAAGTTATTATTCATAACATCACCGAACGTCAAGACGATGTACCTTCTGACTTCAGCTCAGAACCAAGGTCTCTTCGTTCGTCTTTAGAAAACTTGGATCTTATTCTTGATAGTCCAGTGCAAGAAGAAACCTTTTCGACATTATCTGATGAAGACTCGGTTCCACTGACTCCCGCAATACGTAGTATTTTTCCATCGGACACACCACCCGATCCACTCCCAAATTTAAATTCAGTTTCCTCAATATTATTACCGCTGAATACTCCATTAAACCAAAGAGTTCGCTCAAAAAGGAGTGCTAACTGTGAACCAAGAGTTGTAGCTAAACTTGTAGCTCTTCTTAGTTTCAAGTGGCAGCGTGGGAAATTCAAATATCCAGCAGAGTTTGATATGCCTGATCTCAGCACTAGTAGTACCGCAACAGAATCTCCGTTAGACTATTTTCTTTTTTTTTGTGAAGATATAATAGATTATATTACGGAGCACACCAATTTATATTCTGTGCAAAGCAAAGAAGGCTAAACGTTACTAGAGATGATATGCGTGATTTTCTAGCTATAACAATAATGATGGGTATTTTAAGAATGCCGTCGTATCGAGACTACTGGAGTAATGATTTTAGATACCCTCCTGTCGCTGATGTGATGAGTCTTAAAAAGTACGAGCTAATGAGAAAATATTTGCATTTCGTGGATAATTCGGATCTGAATAACGATCGTTATTTTAAGGTTCGGCCGATATTAGATAAATAAAGGACTAATTGTTTACGACTAGAAGAAGAAGGAAGATAGGTACAGCATAGATGAAATGATGGTTCCTTACAAAGGTACTAGAGCAGGAAATAGACGACAGTACTTGCCTAAATAGCCCAAGAAATGGGGTTTTAAATTATTTGTAAGGGCTGGAGTTTCTGGCCTAGTGTATGTTTTTTTTCCATACAGAGGTGACGATACTTTCAGATTTATTTCTTTTTCTGATTATGAAGACAGTCTCGGATTAGGAGCCAAAGTAGTTATAGCTCTATGTAAAACGATTGTCAACAAGCCCGCTGTCCTTTATTTTGACAATTTCTTCACATTAGAGTTGATACATTTACTTCGCGAGGATTATGGCATTTTTAGTTTGGGTACCATCAAAGGGAATCGTCTCAGGGGTTGTGCAAATTTATTAGCTTCAGATAAAAATTTAGCTAAGAAAGGCAGAGGTTCCAGTCATCGAATTGTGTGCAATAGTAACAAAATTGCCATTGTCAAATGGTTTGACAACAAGGTAGTTACTTTAGCTAGCTCATTCGTGAATTCGCATCCCATGGTAAAAATAAAACGCTGGTCAAAGGAAACTAAAACTAAAACAGATGTTGATTGTCCACAAATTGTGAAACAATATAATGCCCATAACGGTGGAGTAGACCTCGCTGATATGTTGATAGCTTTATATCGATCTACCTTCAAAACCAAACGTTGGTATATGGCAATCTTCTCACAGGTCATTGATATATCTGTGAACAACGCCTGGTTACTATATAGAGGAAACCTCTCACTAACTCAAAAACAAGGCATGACGCCGAAAAAGTTTCGATTCTAATTTTTTACATTTTTTGTTACAAAAAAATCGAGTGCAGTGTTGTGTGCAAGAGAAAGACATTCCATTGAAGAAAAAAATTACTGCACCTACTGTGTCTAAACCTACAGATGCTGTAAGGTTTGATAAAATTGGCCATTTTCCAGTTTTTGTACAGCGAGGTAGGTGCAAATACTGCAAAACTGGGTATTCAAATATCCAAAGTCCCCAAAATAGAAGCATCAAGCCTTATATTTCATAGACCTTAACACTTCATTTGTTATTCACACTAAAGATAAAACTATTTTTATTTAACTTTCAGCAGGTCAAGCTTTGAAAAAGATTATATTTTGAAGATCGAAAATTGAACATGAACTGTATACGAAATTAGTTGATGTAAGGATGAAACCTGTCAAAATGCAAAAACAAATCAAAGAAACAAGCTGCAGAATTAAAGAGTGCTAAGAAACTTTTCCCAAATAACAAATTTATAAAAGCATTAGAAAATATGCCAAGTACCTACAGGAAGGTCGATAACCTTAATGCAGTTCAGGGAGAACAAGAAAAAGGACAAAGAGCAAGGATTTTCGGAAAAGAAAAAAATGCCTCTTTGTCCATATTCAAACAAAGCCCAAAGGCATACAGGTTTCTGAGGAAAATATTTATACTGCCTTTTCCACAAACTTTGTGGACTCTTTGAAATCAGGCAAACATTGGTCCTGGTATAAATAATAATGTGTTTGCCCAATAAAAGGCAAGAACAGAATAAAAATAAAATTGAAGACCGACTAAGCATATTTCTATTTGATGCGAAGTCTCTAAAACCCAGCCTCACTTTCAACACTAAAAAGATACAGCGAAAGGCTTTGTAACTGTTGGAAAAGAAACGCGACCAATTTTTGCAAATCATGCTCAAGTTTTTATGGTACGTGGCCTTATTAGAAATTATAAACAGCCAGTTGCTTATACATATTCTTCAGGAGCAACTAAGGGTCCATAACTGGCAAAACAAATTAAAGTTTTTATAAAGGAATTGCTAAATGCTGGATTTATAGTATTGGCTACTGTTTGTGATCAAGGGACCAACAACTGAAGTGCTGTCAAAATTTTAACAGACGAAGCAAAAAGAAAATGTTTATTAAAAGGAGAAATCCCCAAGGATAATTTTAATATAATTCGTTAACAAAAACAAACGTAATAATTTGTTAACAAAAAGTTTAAAATTTGAATTAAATGGCGGGACTAAAACCGCAGAGTGGCATCACTTAGAACTCCTTATGCTATGGCAGCTTAGAACAAAACTACTATTTCATTTTATTATCAAAAACAGCGCCATCTATCAATACTATAAGGGAAACAAATTGCGGTGTTGCTACAGTTAAATAAATTATTTGTATGCTGGGAGTTAGTTTATAACAATAATCAAGAAAAATAATATAATTTCATGTTCTTCTTATAGAAAAATAATAGAATATATAAATTAGTGCATAATTAGGATTTTATTATCAGCTTAATAATGTAGAAGTTATATTTTGGTATTTTAAAGTGCAAAAGTTTGTTTTTGCATGGGCGGGTTGTTCTTCAAAAGGGGCTCAAAACGTCTTCCGGCGAATTATTTTAGTTTGCTAAAATTTAAGGACACAATTTGATAATCTTTTATGTATATTTACCATTATTTTACATGTTACCCAGTTAAAAAAATACGTCTTTTGTTATTTTTATGAAACAATTTTCAAAAATGTCGCTAAACGTCATTTTACTCCTATTCCGGTGACGTTTCTTCACAAAATTTGTTTTGTTTACAAATGATTTATTAACTACTTAAACATTCTAAATATTATGTGTAAAAGTTAAATAAATTAACCTTCGTTTAAAATTCTAATAAAACCTCTTCAAAAACTTTGCATGGTTAACTTAAACTTAAATTCAAATTATTGTTACAAGAAAAACGTCATTTGTCGCAGTAGCGTTGTTAAATTTTAATACTGAACAAAGCATTTTTGAACGCATCTTTAATACACCTTCCCGGCTGTGCGGGAGGGGGCTCCAGTCGACGGAAACCCAGGCCCGGTCGACTTTGTACGGCGTAATTGAGACATGTCTACTTGGGATACAAAAAATGCTACCCCAAAAAAAAAGAATTGTGAAAGACCTAAAAAGAGACCAAAAAATTATTTAATATAGGTCTTGTTCTGGACAAAGTCATAGAACTTAATCCATTCGTGGATACTATTCATTTTTTATCCGATTCTCCGTCATCACAATAAATATATGTTTTATATTATCAGTCAATTGTCATCCCAACACAGTAATATAACTAGAATAACCTGGAATTATTCTGAAGCTGGGCAAGTAAAGGGTGCTCCTGATGGCGTGGGTGGTACAATATAGTAGCAGATCAAATGGTGCATTTTTGTTCAGATGTTGAAATTTTGACCACTTTTACGAAATCATGGAATCAAGATTAGAAAATCTTATAATTAAAAGAGTTTCAGAGGAAGACATAATTCAGAGGCACCCTTTCTGTGCACCAGGTTCTACGGGACATGTTCAGACCTAAAATGACTATGAGAAATACGAGTTGCTTCCTATGTGATGCTGGTGAAATTTGCTCCCATTGTAAGTATCTGGGTTATATCAATAATATGTCCTTTAGAAATCAGATGGACGACTTTGATTCTTGTGTAGTTCCCCTGGCATACACGAAGCGTAAATCTCAAAATCAAAACAACGTTCAAATTATTTTTAATGTTCTTATTGATGTCACTAATAAGACTCCGCTTCAGTGAACATTGACCAATTTTGATGATTCTAATTTATTTGAAAATTGCGATCAAAATTAAGATACGTGATGTATTTTGCGATTAATTTAAATTTTTTGAAACTTAATATTTAATTTTGTAGGCCAAGGATATTACGGGGATGAGGATGCAATGCGGATGCAGATATAAATATTTTTAAGAGATAGGTAGGTACGTGAACAAATAAAAGATTAACATCTGCATCCGCATTGCATCCGTATCCGCAACATCCCTTAAGTAGATTACCACTTAGGTAACATATGTGCAACTCGGTTAATAATTATGTTATTCATTGAAGATAGTAGATTTTAATGTTGATCTGTGATTTTTTAAGTTATTACCAAATTACTATTACCAAAGAAATACTAAGTCCCGTTACAGAAAATCGCTCAATACTCAAGCATTACTTAAAAGTAGATTCTAGCCATGTGATTGGTTGAAACTATTTTTCAGTAACGCTTGTGTCTTGGTAGACGTTCTGTAATACGGGCCTAAGAAGTTATTTTACTTAGCGTCACAGTCCTGTATTTATCGCCTCACGCTAATAAATGTTGAAGATTGTCATTTCATTTGAATTATTTCTGTAATAAATAAACGATTTTAAAGTGATTAAATAGTGGTTATTGTTTATACCCAAAAATTAAACATTTAAGAACATTGTCTGCAACATGACGTCATTATGATACAAGCTAAAGTCATTATCAGTATGTGTTGTCATTAGCATCAACGTGAATAATTAGAAATTTACAAATATTGCATAAAATAATGAAAATTAATACGTGCCTTTCTTATAATAATAGTCTTTAAGAGTATGCGTCCATTGCATTTAGCTTGATAAAAAATAGCTTACATTAAGGTTCTCAAAAAATAAGGAAAACTTAATAAAAATAATTTATTTCGAAGAACAACCCGGGCATACTAAATTGCAAATGGCTGGCTGCGTCTGAGTGTACTCCCGCGCATTTATTTTTCTTTTGCAGTAAAGTTCTCGTTGTTGTTTGTTTTTCCTCTTCAGTGTGACGCCGACGAAAGGGGTATGCCAAGCCGCCATAGTGATTTAGGCCTTGAGTGCCACAAGTAACATCGGATGTTAATATTAGTATGCCCCACAAATAATATATTGATAAAAGAAAATTATTAAAAAAAACTTCATACACAAGTATTAAAAAGTTATTGAAAACTCTTCCTACATAACATATTAAAGCTAAATTGTTGTTAGTTGTCATTATCAGAATAGAAGAATCGCCAGAGTCAGTATTCATGGTCAAAAACGTCGATTTTAATAGCAAAATACACGCAGCGAATCACTATGATGCAAATGCAAACAAAACAAAGTGACAATTCTAATATTAAATTTGATTTGACAATGACATTTCTAATATTGTCAACTGACAAGTTTTAGTGTTGCCATTGCACAAAGTATCGATCGGTGCATTATGTAGATCATTCATTATATTATATTTTGTAAGTTGATTACAAATCTAAATATATTAACATAAAAAGCATTGGGACTTCTATAAACAAAAGAACGAATAAATAAAGTACAAATATGTGTAAATGTTTTGCAACAAATATTTATTTTGTACAGTTTTTAAATTAGCAACCTAGCAAATGTCTGTTTATTTCGATGTATCGTTTCAATATTTATTTTTATTAAAAAATGTTGCTAACTTGTATGGCGTCGTAAATAGAAGAGTTAATTACGTAAAATTGACATATTTTTTTTTAGTTAATTAAGTTTCTTGGGCATTGCAAGGCCTAAAATCGGCATTCCCCTTTCGAAGTTATTGTGAACTTTACGCATAGGCACTTTTTAGAGTTTGGACCTTAAAAATTGCAAATAGTGAACAGTGAACTTCAACAATGTCACAAAATTCTTGTTGTGTACCTGGATGTGTTGTGGTTAGGGCTGATGGTAAGTAGATTTTGTTGTTTAACCTTTATTTTATGCCAAACCTGAAGGGTACACTACTCCTCACCATATTTCACATTATCCCCCCATATCCCTATTGTAATAGGTCTACATTACATTAATAACACTGTGTAAAAAAAACTGGAAGCTTACTATTTACTTACATGATGAAATACGAAACTAACCAATGAAAAATTCGAAACTTACTTCAGAAATAAGTCTTTCAAGCAGATTAGCACAACACCACTTCTTTTTGTTTGAAATTAATTTTGATGAATGTTTAGAATTTTATGTTGTTTATGTACTTTGTCTCTAGCTCCGCTGAATGAGGTATAGTTCATCCAGTGATTGATTTAAGTTACATACATAATTGTTTCATGTTTTTAGGTGTGCGTCTACACATGTTCTCAAATCCAGTAACAAGTGCAGAGAAATATAAAACTTGGATTTTTAGTACTGGTGGTCAAATAGCAACATTGGATCATCATACTATCTACCGTAACAGACGTGTCTGTAATAGACATTTTGAAGAAATACATAAGTATCCTGGCAGACTGTCTAAATTGGCAATTCCAACACTTCATAACCCAGGTAATACCATTATTTGTTAACAATATATAGGGTAAACTAGAAAGCTATTGCCCACTTAAGGATTTGTAACACACTGACATAAAAATAGAGAAAAGTATTATAGCTATCAACTTTTTAATAAAATTTTCATATAACCAAATAAACTCCTCTATAGAATGTTAACAGTTTTTAGTTATAACTTACATGAAATAGAAAAAATTGCAATTGTATAAAAATAGTCATAAAAGTGCAGTAACTGCCCACAGCATATAGTAATTGCCAACATCACAGCACAGTAATTGCCCAGTCTCTTGAAATTATACATTAAAGTTTAAAACCAAATTAAACTTTAATGGGATACTTTTTAACATATCAAAATAAATTTCGTTTAGGTTTATTAACAGCATCAAATATGGCTTTAGCTGATGTTGAAGAGTCAGAATCACCGGAGACAGAATCATTAATTTTAAAACAACAGCCCTAGCTGGTTCAAACCATGGACCGGAGCGAGGAGGCATGGGTAGCGGTCGCCTCCTTCTGCGAAGCAGTAATGCTAGCGAAGGAGGAGGCGGAGAGAGGGAAACCTCACGCTCCAGCCGCCGCAACAGAAGAAGACGCCCCGGGCGTCGGGAAACGCAGGGCGATTCCCGGCCACCGTAGGCGAGGGCCTGCGGACGGCGAGCTATGGGTGGCTCGCCGTCCGATAGCAACCAGGCCCGAGTCGACGGCGCCGAGTGTTCCACGCGCGCCTCAAACTAATCGGGGCCCCATAGGATCAGTGCCTGCTAGGGTTGCGGAATTTGTTCGAAAGAGTCACCGCGGCCCTGGAACGCAAAGGGCACAAGAAGGATCACGGATGGGTTTTAGTCAGTAAGAGTCTGACGCTCCCTCCTGCTCCGCCCAGAGTAGGAGAAGTAATTTGATGATTACCCATCCAAAAAAAAAAAAGGTGATGGCCCTAAGCTGGTCTTATGTCCTGAGTTCTTAATGTAGTAGCGGAGACTGGACCTCGGAAAACGTATTTTTCAGCAATTTGCCTTGTAGATAAGTTGTTGGTTACATCTTGAACAGCTTCAATCGCTTTTTGCAAATTTTCTTTACTATATTGATCTTTAGGTGCTTTCGGCATTCTTTTAATACAACAAAATAACAATTAATATCATTTATACATACGAATGACGAAATCATAAAAAAATAACTACAACTACAGGTGATGAAACTTTTTAACCGAAAAATATTGACCATAATAGTCATTACCCGGGCAATAACTATTGACATTGACATATGGCAATCACTAAAATAATGGTGGGCAATTATACATTCTCTCTCTCGATTTTGTTCAGTGATTGCCCACAGCCAAAATAACCGTTAAAACTAGTTTTGAACATAAACCTCTAAGTAAAACTAAGAAAATACTATTAATTTCATCATAGCTAGGTAACAATAGTTGAATAATGAAAGAAGCACAAAAAAACAAACTTTTTAACAAGTGTAACCTTAGCAAAATTGTTTAACTGTTTACCTGTTCGTGAAACACTTCTACCCATCTTCACAAAATCCGCAATTACTGTTTTTTTTTTTCTTCAATGTTTCCAGTTGTAAAATTCAAATCAACTATAAATAGATAATATTTTCAACGGGTAAACTTGAACCAAACTAGGATGATACAAAATCAATACCAAATAAGGTTTTGCTTAATGCGGGCAATCACTATCGGTGGGCAATCACACCCTGGTTTACCTATATCATTATTATATAATTCATGCATGTTTTAAATTTTCTCTCATTTAATTGAAGGATATCGACTGGTATTTTGTTATAAAATTTTACGCAATACCCCATAAAAGAAGTAACCTCTAACATTGCTGGATATGAGATTTTTTGCAAAAGCTTTTCTAGACAAACAAGGGCGAGTGGTTACCAAATTCGAAAATAATCTTCCTGGAGTTGAGTGGGCATATTCACTTTTACGTCGCCACAAAGACGAATACTCTCAAAGAGTATCATCAAATATTAAAAAAGCAAGGGCAAAAGTATCTCATGACAGTATAAATAAATACTTTGACAATCTTACACCAGTTATTAAAGATTTACCGCCGTCCAATATATTTAATTATGACGAGACGAACATGAGCGATGACCCTGGAAAAAAACAAGGCATTTACAGGCGGTCAAATATGCAGAGAAAATTATGAATTTCTCCAAAAGTGCCACTACAGTGATGATGTGTGGGTCTGCAGACGGTGTTCTCTTACCACCTTATGTGATCTACAAAAGTGTTCATCTTTATGACACATGGAAAGAAGGGGGACCACAGGGTGCACCGTATTGTCAGAAGACCTGCTGTTCCATTGGATCTCGATTTAACAGAACCATTAGTGGCTGGATTGACAGCATAACCTTTCGTGATTGGTTTAGGACCTCTTTCTTGCCGCATGCTAAAGCATTACCAGGTAGAAAAGTTTTGATTGGGGACAACCTATCCTCACACATAGACGTTGATGTCCTCAATGAATGTGAACAGAATAACATTGATTTTGTCTGTCTGGTACCAAATTCTACCTATCTGTGCCAGCCATTAGATGTGACATTCTTTAGGCCATTGAAAGGTGCTTGGAGACACGTGTTAACTAACTGGAAAATACAAAATCCTCGACTGTCGACTGTTCCAAAATATACTTTTCCACGGTTGCTGCAAAAGGCCCTAGAAAAGATAGACTCAGTCCAAGCTAAACCCAACTCACCTTTTGCGAATGTCACACAAGGAGTAAAAAGAAATTTACTGAGCGCCTTTAAAGGCACTGGCATATTTCCCTTATCGAGAGATCAAGTGCTGAAAAGACTGCCTGTTGTAGAAAATGGTAACCCTACTAACAAAGCTGAAAACTGTTTGACCAACTATCTCAAAGAACAGCGCTATGGTAATCAATCAGCAGTTCCGAGAAGAAGAACACGGTTAAATGTGGAACCAGGCGCTAGCGTGTCAACTGCTGAGGTTAACCCAGACACGGAAGATGCCAATGACATAGAACCTTCTGATATTGATCAAGGAAACTTGCCCATCGCTACAGTTAATGTCGATGAGGCAATCCCTGTAGAGGAGAGCAGTGGGTCTGAAAATCCAGTTTCCGAGGAGCGTGGGGAATTAGAAATAGGGAGATTCATCTTGGTCAAATTTTACTCACGTCGAGGAAAGAAAATCTAGAAATATGTTTGCCGCATTATCAGCCTAGACACCTGAGTAGCCGAAGGATTTAAATCGGTGGGAAATAAAAAAGATTTTAGACTGGTACGCGATGACATATCAGAAATAGAGGAGACTGATATTTTAAGCTATCTGCCGAAGCCCAAACATTTTTTCGATAAAAATAATATTGAATGCGTTCAATTAAATTTTGATATTAATATTTTTGAACTTCCTTAGATTATTTACATCATGTTAAAGGCGTTAATGCTATTTTATATTGATCTCTTTTTATGATTAATAAGTGTCATTGTTGATTGATCTCATTTTGCCAAAATTACCTTATTAATTAATATAATTAATAAGGTAGGTAGCTATAAGCTTGCAAATAACGTATCTTAGTATTCCCGTATAAGACTGCTTTTTGAGAATTTTAATGTTGATTTTATTTGTCAAATAACTGTCTTACTTAATTAAAATGTGTAGGCTGTTCGATTTTGTGTATTTTATTTGAACAATGTTACCCCAAGGAATAAAAACGGCAATAACTTATTTTCCTGTTGACCGATTTTTTTTTTTTGTTTTTTGATAGTTATTGGGGATACTTTCAGATTCCATATTTAAAAAGAGAGGTATCAATGTAACCCCAAAATCATTTTGACTTTGATCACGCTGTTTTTATTTTATTTTTTCTGAAAAACTACTCATTATTTATTTATTTTTTAACTTTTATAAACAGAACTATAAAAACCGATTACTAGGTTTTTTTTAAATAATTTTTAAAGCCAAAGATTCAAAAGTTACAGAGAGTTAAAATTCAGAATTGATCAAAATAACCCCGGTTGACGGTAACACAAAATGGTGTAACTTAACGCGAACAAACAGAAAATGTCACTGTTCCTGAAACTGGTTTTCCAAAACATGAAATATCAATTTCTCGTGTTCAAGAAATGTCGATATGGCAGGAGAAATTACAAAGAATATCTACATCTAGCAATGTTGAAAAATGTTATGAATCAAAAAAATGTAAGTATTGCGTAAAATCTATCATTGAAGTAATAAAATTTCCAATTGTCAACGAATTAGCTTTTCGTGGAAATTATATTTCGGACGAAGAAAAAGAGCAAGAATTACTTCAGAATTTATTTGAAGACACACGTATGAAAGATTCAAATTTGAACGAGTTTCTCACTCATATACCACAAAACGCAACATATCGTTCAACTGAAATTTAAAATCAAATAATTTTATGTTAGGTTCACTGTTATGTAAAAGAGCGCCTCTCGCCATTAAACGATAAAGTTTGGCGAGTTTAGTATTAATACGTTGAACGCCAACACGGTCAGTGCTGACCGACAGCAAACTTTTCGTTTAGGCTAAGCAAAAATCACAGTTCTATCCAAATTTAGACCGACTGTTTTTTTAAATTAGATACTTGTATCTAATGTCCAAATGTATGTTTTAATTAACACAAGTCAACTTAAGTCATTATTTCTGGAGATATTAAACGTTGGGCAGCACTGACCGACGCGGCTCCTACGGACGAAAAAGCTGCTTTCCGTTACAGGGGGCCGCGCGGGTCGCGATGTCAGGGGATTCCGCGCCTCCAGAGTTTGTAAACTCACTCGCGCTTACGCAGTTGACGCCCATATCTTGAGCTGAGACGCCATTGCATCGGACAAATTTTTCACTATCGTATTTATTTATTTCGTGACTGAGATAGAAAATATAGAAATAAATCTGCTCGACAAAACTTTAAACCTAATTTCTGATGATGATGAAGAACAGATTCGACCCCCCCGATCGAGTTACAGGCGCCTGCAGGTTCCGTCATCAAGTGAAGGTAGTGATGGTGACATTGGACGCGCTATCCAAGATTTAGACAGAAGTTCATCATCTAAGTGGACACACCCGAAAGGTAATCAGCGCAATGTAATCCCTTTCACTGAATGTTGTGGCATGCCAGTTTCTATCCGCACGTCAATGACTACCAAAATGTCCAATTGATTTTTATGCACTTTTGGTGACAGATAATCTTTTACAACATATTGTTGAATGTACTAACACTTTCGCAATAAATAAGAAAACCCGCACGGCGGAAGCTTCAAAAAATGCAAGAATTCGCTCATGGTCTGACATTAACCTCGCCGAGATGAAACATTTTTTCTGTTTGGTTTTATATATGGGTTTGGTGAAGCTTCTTAAAATTGCTGATTATTCCTCCAAGGATGAGATTATGGGCCAGAATTTTCCACGAACTGTAATGTCTAGAAATAGATTTCAACGACTCTTGCAAATGATCCACTTTTCCCAAGATGATAATAATCATTCGGACCGACTTCACCGCGTAAAGCATTTACTAGATGTGATGAATGACAATTTCAAGAGAAATTATATTCCAAGACAAGATATATGCATTGATGAAAGTATGGTTCCGTTTCATGGACGTTTGATATTCCGCCAATATAATAAACAGAAACGACACAAGTGCTAGATCAAACTGTTAAAACTGTGTACCTTACCAGGATATACTTATACATACAGGGTTAATATATGCGCTGGTAAACAACATGAACAAATCAATGTCACCCCTATAAGAGCTGTAATGATGCCAGGATCTAAGCATTGTTTATACACAGATAACTGGTATGCAAGCGTAAACTTAGCCAGAGAACTCCTAAAAAATGAAACACATTTGATTGGTACTTCAAGAAAGAACAGAAAGCATTTCCCTAAAGTTGTTGTTTCCACTAAGCTGAAATCAGGCCAGTTCATAGCGAGAGAAAGTGATGATGGGATAACGATTTTGAGATGGAAAGACAAACGAGACATTTTGGTGCTTTCCACAAAACATTCGACACGTTTTATTTCCGTTACCAAACATAATAAAACCAAAATGAAACCGGCTATAGTAATTGATTATAACAAGGCAAAGGGCAGCATACCAGACACCATTACGAAAAACTTTAAAATGGTACAAAAAATTGCATTTGATTTGATTTTGAATGTCGCCAAGGTGAATGCTTTAGTTTTGTATAAAACCTTAACTAACAAACATATACCTATTGTGGATTTGAAAAAAGAAATACTAAAGAGTTTTTTGGCAAAATCTTTAACATTCGAAGCACCTTTAGAACGGCCGATAAAAAGAAACACGTGCTTCAGAAAAAAGAAGGACCTTCTCCGAAGGTGCGTCACATGTGTGCAGAATGTTACAAGAATAATGTGACCACATTGGACGTGCCAGAAGCAAAACTAAAGAAGTGCCTACTTTTTGTGACACTTGCCTAGACAAACCAACGTTGATGTATGATTGACAGTATTTCTCCTTCTCATATCACTAATTGATATTTTTATTACCTACCCACTTCTATAGATAAAATGTGGAGAGTTATTATTTTTACGTTGATTACTACGGTATTTGATTCAATGTTTTTTTTTTAATGCATAGTTTAACTCCAATAAACTTTTTGGTACCTTCACAAAACGAGTTTTCTTATACGCGCACGCACACACACACAAAACACACACACACACACACACAAACGCCACACGCACACACACATACGCACAGGCACACGCAAACACAGAAAATGTTATGGATTTATAACATAAGTGAAGCACTCATCGATAACGCAGCTTTCGATTATTGAATGAATTTTTTAAATCGGATGAACTACTCATTAGAGATTAGTTTTTAAATTCATACACACAATTTACTTCTTTATCCTCATATCAGTCTGGAGAAATAAGTAGGATATTATTGGGCATTCTACCCCACCTTCCGTTCCTTCGGCTCACTCCGTTCGCCTCACTCTCGGTGTGGTAGAATGCCCAATAATATCCCACGGAGTGGGCGCCGTTCCACATTTCAATAATATCCTACGGAGTGAGCGCCGTTACACATTTCAATAGTAGCCAACGGAATGGACAATCCATTTTTGTGGACTGTTCCGTTGACGGTAACCGTACCCGGTGGTTGCTACATATGTAGATGTAAATTACCTTTATGTATGAGTCTGCTTTTTAGTTTGAATCGGCTAAGTTCAATTTCATTGGAATGCACACTTCCCACGTACACATAAATTGCATTCTATGCATTTATATTGTAATTTAACATAACCATCATGTTGTAAACAGTAAATTAGTATTTTGTGGAACTACCTATTTGTGTAATTACTTCTAGTTTTAACGTGTTTCATTCTTCTGGGTACTAAGATTATATATTTTTATACTTTTATTTACATGATATTTTTATATCTGACACTTGTTATCGAGTGCGATTTAAACTTAATTATGAGTAAGATTACAGAATGATGAATGATGGTAGAATAAAGTCATTTGGTATAATAGGAGTAAATAACAAATTGATAAATACTGGGAACATTGTAATAGTAAACTGAAGTTATTATTGACAAAGTCGACAACTATAAAATCACAACTCAGACACGTACGTTCGATTCCCACACGTTACATTTTCTTGGGTTCTTTCATTGTGGGTTTAGGTGATTATTTAATAATACTAACTTCCTCCACAATAGTATTTATGTGATGATAAAATAAGTTCAGAGTTTAACTGCAACTTAACATTGTCGGCAAAAGGGAACTGTTCTCTAAGGGAACTGTTTAAGGAAATTAAGATCATGACGGTACCTTGTCAATATATCTATGAAAACATTATGTACGTTAGAAAAAATCTACATCTCTTTAGTAAGCGAGGCGACAGACATAATTATGCTACTAGAAATAGGGATCAATTAGTTCAACCAGGTTTCAGACTAGCTAAAGTAGCCACATCTTTCATGGGGTATTGTTTAAAATGTTACAATATAATTCCTCCCCATATATTAGAACTGAATGAAACGAAATTTAAAACTTGTATTAAACGCACATTATGCAGGCAAGCATATTATAAGTTGGGGGATTACATTGAAGATAATAATGCTTGACTAAATGCCGGTCCTGCTCCACAGCCTCAACCACTTGGATAAACAAGTTAGGATTTTATATTTGGAAGAGATGCTCGCACATATTAGTTTGATAATAAATAATTTCTCTTTTTTTTACTTGTAGTTGCTTGGTTTTTGTAAACCATAGTTTTGTATAATGTAGAAGCATTTTATTTTCAAATATTGTACATGTGAGTACCATGGAGCCATTTACATGTGATAAGTTATAGTTTACTTTGTGACTTGAACTAAAATGGCAGTTGAGAGCATGTCATGCTCGCTCAAATGTTTCGCTGATGGTGGCGTGTGTGTTAGATCATTCGGTTCCCTTCAAAATGGTTGAGCTAAATGGTGCCAATACACGCGTCATGTTCGTGAACGGGCGCCGTCGGTTGAGGCTGGTCACCTCTTAACTGCCACTGACTTGTTTTAATCTTTATACTTTGAATTGTTTTTATAGTTTCCTTTTTGTTTTTTTGCATTGTCCTCACATATTAAAGCGACCAAGGATGTAACCAAGGTTATGTAATACACCCCACCGAATGTGTCTCCACGTTGTCGTCGTGGTGGGGCTTGAGCGTCCCAATGATCTTGCGAGCTTTCCCGGTAGAGCCACTCATGCCGGAAGGTCGCAAGTGAGGGATCAGACCAAGAGAGACACACGCTTGCTCGCTGCTCTCTGGTACGCGTCTGATCATCAGACGTGACTGTGGGAGCAGCGAGCAGGTGGAGAGGTGAGGTTGGGAGAGAGGGCCCTGAGAAGGGGCGGAGCGAAAAGGGACCACACCCTTAAAAGGAACAAAAATGAAAAAAGACGCTTGCAAAATGAGTCCCCAGGTGGGTCCCGACTGCTCAGCGGTCGGGGAATCCCACCCCGCTTCGGCGGGCTGCCCTCCGTACTCTGGGGTGGGCACCAAACGTCTTCCGCTTGCCAGTGGCAACAAGAGCCGAGGAGGCTCCAATTCGTCGTCGTCATCCGGATCCGCCTCCTTTAAGGAGCTGATGGCGCACGAATTCGCAGAGGAGGGTTCGCCTGAGCGCCGGGGTGGCGTGGAGTTGGATTCCGGCTCCGCGCTAGACCTAGTAACGGTCAGCTCGGCGGGCTCAGGAGATGAAAGAGGGGGGGCTGCTGCGGAGAACGTAAAGTTCTTCCGCAAGCGGCCCAGACGGGAGGATGACAGCGGGTCGTCCTCCGAGGGCGAATTTGCCTCCGCCCGCAAAATCCCCACCGCTAGGCGGGGCAGGGGTTGTGAGGCGGGGAGGGGGCTGGCTGCCTCTACCCGGGAGGTGGAGCGTCGGGCCGAGAGGTTGGCGGGGGAGGGGCATCGCCCTGGGGGGAGCGGTCGCAGGGCTCCCTCTACTCGTCCGCCTCCTCTCGACTCCGATGACTCGGTGTCCCCGGGAGAGGTACCTCCCACTGCCGAGGAGAAGAGGGCCAAGCTGGAGGAGGTCGTGGAGGCCGCGATCCGCGCTGTGGCCTTCAAGAGGAAGCAGTCCTCTAAGCGGGAGGCCATTAGCGCGGCCAAGGCCTCCATTATGGCGGCGGCGGCGGTCAACGTCGGCGGGTCCGGAGAGGCGACAGAGTTGCGGGCGGAAGTCGCCCGCCTCGCGGCCGTAACGGAGCGACTCATTGCGGAGAATGAGTCGCTCCGGAGGGACCTGGCTGGCATGGCCAGAGCGGCCTCGGAGGAGCCGCAGGGGGGGCCGAGTCCGGCGACGCTGGAGGGGAGCCTAGTGCTGAGCCAGGTGCGGAGCCTGGTGCGGCAGGAGCTGGCTCCCTACCAGAAGCAGTTCTCCGTTTTGGAGGACATCATTCGGCGTCCCCCACTAGCGGCGACACAGAGGCCCCAGGGCCGGCAGAAGGCGGCTTCGTACGCGGCCGCCGTGGCTGCCGGCCCGGGAACGTCTGGCCAGGCGAAGGCAAAGGCCAAGGGCGGAGCCGCGCCGGCGCCAGCGCCTGTGACGCCGGCGACTGCGACGCCGGCGACTGCGACGCCGGCGACGACCAAGGCGGCCCCGGCGAAGAGGGGTAGGAGGAAGGCTGGAGGAGCGGCTAAGGCTGCGGCGCCAGTGGTGCCGCAGCCGCCCCCACCCCCACACTCGGACCCTCCTGCGGCCGAGGCCGAGTGGCAGGTTGCTGGCCAGAAACGGCGGGCCGCGAAAGCGGCCAAAAACAAGGCGAGGAGGCAGCGGCGGAAGGCCAACGCCATTGCGGCGAGGCTTCGCGCCCCGAAATCCGCGGCTGTAGTGCTCACACTGCAGCCGGAAGCGGAACAGAGGGGCGTGACGTATCTCGCCGTACTGAAGCGGGCGAAGGAGGCGGTGAGCCTCCAAGAGCTGGGCATCAGCGGGGGCATCGGGGTCAGGAGGACCTTAACCGGTGCCCGCAAGCTCGAGCTCGCCGGAGCGGAGAGTGGCCCGTTCGCGGACGCCCTGGCCGAAAGGCTGAGGACGGTCTTACCCGCGGACGAGGTCCGGGTGTCCAGGCCGACTAAGCGCATCGACATGCGCATAGTGGGCCTGGATGACTCCGTGACGGAGGAGGAAGTTGTGGCCGCCGTCGCCAGGACTGGGGGGTGCTCTGCCGAGCTCGTCAAGGCGGGCACCCTCCGGCCTGACAACACGGGCATGCAAACCCTTGTGGTGAGCTGCCCCGTGACGGCGGCCAGAACTGTGTCGGAGGGCCGAAGGCTCTTGGTGGGATGGGTGTCTGCGCGGGTAAAACTGCTGGAACCCAGGCCTCTGAGGTGCTACCGCTGCCATGTGGGCAACCACACGGGAGCTATGTGCCCCTCGGAGGTGGACCGCAGCGGACTTTGTTTCCGCTGTGGTCAGCCCGGTCATCGGGCCGGCTCGTGTGAGGCCACGCCGCACTGCAGTGCATGTGCGGCTGCTGGCAAGCCGGCCGAGCACTGGGCTGGGGGAAGGGCCTGCGCGCCATCCGCCCCGACCAGGGGCAAGAGGTCCGCCGCCACCGCCGCTTCTGCCGCCGCCGCGGCTTCTGTCGCCGCCACTGCCGCTTCTGCTGCGGGTGCTGCGGCTCCCAACACTCGGGAGGGTGCTGAGATGGAGTGCCAGTAATGGTCCCATTTCGGCCCCCTCCAGAGACAAGTCGGCCGCTGTGCTATCGCGCAGTGGCTGATGCCTGGGGACGGTGAGCGTGGGTGGCTCGCCGTCCGATACCAGGTTGAGTCGACGACGCGTTGTGTTCCACGCGCGCCTTAAGGAGCCGTCAGCACCGAGGACGGGGCCCCATAGGGTCGGTGCCTGCTAGGGTTGCGGAATTTGTTCGAAAGAGTTACCGCGGCCCTGGAACGCATAGGGCACAAGAAGGATCACGGGTGGGTTTTAGTCAGTAAAAGTCTGACACTCCCTACCGCTCCACCCAGGGCGGGAGGGGTCATTTGATGATTTCCCATCCAGAAAAAAAAAAAAAAAGGTTATGTAATACAGAACATGATTTAAAAGAGTGTCCGTGGAGTTTCTTGCACGTTCTTCTCCATAGAGATCTACGCTTTGGAACGTGCAGATAGCTTCTCCTCTTTCGACTTGACAATTCAAAAGTGCCTGTAAAAGGTTTAATTGAAATAAATGCTTTGAATCTTGAATCTTGAAAATGGATTGGTTTGTTTGTACGTTTTTCAAAATAGTTACGACTTATTTTCAACTACTTCTGCTTAATTGATTTTAGTGAGACAACTTACTATGCTCAGAAATTTACTGTCAACGACGAGACAATAAAAAAAAATCTTTAATATGCACCTTACTGACTTGACTTTTGTTAGTTTCACCTCTCACATAAACGTAATTGTGAAGTTAAACATTCTCAACAAACATCAAATATTAAATGAATTATACATATTAATTTAGTAATTAATCATAAAGCATGCCAGGGATCGGGTTCACTTTGTCGGCTTTATTTTTTCAGTTCTCATCAACAAATTTCAATTTAGCAAAATTGATATGCAATCAATTCAGTTCAACATGACGTAAACGTCATATTTTTTTTATACAACTGTAACTGTACTGTGTACCTACTGTTCTTTGAGTTTAAAATTGAAATGACTTATTTTATGCTAACACAATATTAATTGCGAATATAAACGAATTAATTTCAATCAATAAATTTTATTCGCTCCAGAATCTTCAAAGTGACAATTAGTACTAGCGGTGCTTTTAAATCCACTTTCTAACATGAAATTATTTCTCAATTTTAAATTTGGTATCATAATGCTCAGCTGCGGACCTGGTTTTTGCCGGCTGTTGTAACTATCATGTTCTATCTGTCCATCATGACTGTTACTCAGCTACGGACCTGGTTTCTGCCTGCCGGCTGGTGTATCAGTAGTCCTAATTCATTTTACTAAATTTACTGTATTTGTCTAATCGCTACCCAGCTACGGACCTGGTTTCTGCCTGCCGGCTGGTGTATCAGTAGTCCTAATTCATTTCACTGAATTTACTAATGTATTTGTCTAATCGCTACCCAGCTACAGACCTGGTTTCTGCCTGCCGGCTGGTGTATCGGTAGCCTTAATTAAGTCATAGTTATCAGTTACAAAATTAATTTTTATGTGTTTCATTTCAGGTTCGATGCCAATTCTGAATTCCAGACACGGTCCGCAGCTGTAGCCGAGGTTGCGAAGCCGCAACCAAAGAAGAAGGTGTCGAAGCGCAAAGCTTCCGAGGGCACCACACCATCAGAACCGGAATCAAGGTAATTTCGTGTTACTGCTTTACCTTTAGGTGCTTGTTGTGAATGTTATCAATATGTCAATTAAAATGTTATCTATACTAATATTATAAAGCTGAAGAGTTTGTTTGTTTGTTTGTTTGTTTGAACGCGCTAATCTCAGGATCTACTGGTTCGAATTGAAAAATTATTTTTGGGTTGAATATACCATTTATCGAGGAAGGCTTTAGGCTATATATCATCACGCTTAAGCCAATAGGAGCGGAGCAGCGATAAAGAATGTTTTAAAATCGGGAATTCCACGGGGACGAAGTCGCGGGCAGCAGCTACTACACAGATAAACGTTGGTTACTGGATTTAGAACTGTAACGCAGAGAGCACTGAAATCAATTTCCAATTATGTTCCTCGCAGAATGTTTACAATTAGTTCATGAGGTATTGAAATTATTATAACATAACATTATGCTTTCTATCCCCGTAGGGTTTGGCAGAGAAGTAATACACCGTCAATCCATCGATTAAAAAATAAATGCAATGTATTGTGCTGTGTAATAAATAATATGTTCATTTGTTTACAGTAAAGTCGGACCTCTTTGGCTTAGAGGACTATGTTCCAGCGAAGACCTCAGTTGGGGACTTCAGTTCGACTCTCATCAGCCATGTCACCAATGGTAAAGTGCAGCCAACGGCGGACGTAGCCGGGGACTTCTATGTAGAGGTAAAAGTCTACAACAAAGCTGAAGTTGCCTCCACCCCTAAACAGGAGCGATGGAAGAAAGCCTCGGTGGCTCTAAAAGTACAGCTGAACCGCAACACGCCGCAGTGGAACGGGCTACAAGTTTTTATGAGACGGACTCATGACTTGTTTGATCATTCTGAGCCCGTCTTTTATAGTGATAATATGAATATAAAATAAATATTAAGTTGTTGGGGCACCAAGTGTTATTGTATTTCTGCGAACATCATCATTATCGTAAAAATAATATATTGCAATATCTAGCAGTAAGTTTAAAACTATTTTAATCTAAAATGCTTTCTGTACCGTTTGTAACACATCTGTTGAGCGCAGTCACAGGACGGGTCACCTATGTAGTGCTTATCTATTTTGCATTTCGTAATCGTATAGCTTCTTATATAATTGTCGATTCTTTTTCATTGTTCTCTGGAAGCATTTTTTACTAATTTTTTGCTACAAAATTAAAACGTTAATTAACATATCTCTTAAAGAACATACTTGTTTAAAATTTAATTTCGAATATTTTGCTTTGTTTTTAATGTTTAAAAATGATTCTCAGGAAATGGAATAATTTGCCACAAAAAACTTTACTCTGCGTCAAAATTATGAATTTCATTCATTATTAACTCAAGTAAAACATTTTATCAAAGTAAAGATAGAAGAATTTCAGGACCGAGACAGTGGATGGCTATTCTTGAGCAGTTCTCATTTGGAAGTCAATGTTAACAAATATCAACCGTTGCACGATTCAGGCTTTATCGAATTGCCTTCTACAATAAAATCGAAAAGAGCATGTGTTAATATCCACAATAATGACGAGTATTATTTTTTGTGGTCTGTTGTTACAATTTTATATCCAGCTAAAAGTATCTTCATACCCTGATTTTCGTAACGTATTATATATAAAGGACATGTCATTTCCAGTGAATTTCTCAGACATTGCGCAGTTCGAAGTGAATAACCCGAAATTTGCATTTACATTTATGGTTTAAAAAATAATACCGTCATAGGACCGCTTTGCAAACCAAAAGCCTTGAACGGAAATGTAATTCATTTACTTTATTTAGAAAGAGATAATTTATCACATTAGTGTCTCATTAAATACTTGCCGCGACTTGTTGAAAATCAAATAACAAAACACCACAGTAAACTGTACTTTTGTGACGCTTGTTTAATGTTTTTTGATTCATGCGATGATCTTAGTTCATATACCTAGTTGTGGAGGTGTTGCCACCAAAACACCTTCAAGGGGTTCTTTCATACAGTTTAAAAATTAAAATAGAAAGCAATATGTACCATTTGTTATATACGCAGATTTTGAAACAATACTAGAACGATATGAATCTTGTGACCCTGACCACACCAACACGACAGCGACATGTCCCTGTAACTTTCGCTTATCATAATTATTACTTGTACGCTAGACGCAAGCCACAATCGTTACGTTTCTTATCGCGGTTCGGATTATGTATCAAATTTTGTGAAGTCTATCTATAAAGATGCACAAAAAAAAATTACGATATTTTAAAATATGTTCTTATGATTTATTCAAATGATAATGCTCACGACTTTGAAAACGTGATGATATGTATGTCATATTTGTGAGCACTTATTATTCGGCGATAGGGTCCGCGATCATTGTCACTTGACTGGTAAATATCGCGGCGCAGCTCATAGTTATTGTAACATACAATACAAACTACCAACATTTTTGCCAGTACTTTTTCAAAATTTGTCTGGATACGATTGCCACCTATCCATAAAAGAATTAGGTGAAGCTCCTGGATCTATAAAAGTGATACCTAAAACAAAAGAAAACTATATTTCATTCTCTAAGTTTATTCCGATTTCTACCGGGGAAAGCATCCAATTTCGGTTTAATGATTCTTACAAGTTTTTAGAAACTAGTTTAGAAAGTTGGTTAGTACAATGAAAAAAACAAGACTTTAAACAATTACAATTTTATTTTCCTGCTAAAAAACAATTTAACCGTATAGTTCGGCAGTAGTACCAAATGGTACTAGACAAGCAAACCTCCGCCGGCTTGTTTGTAGTACCAATTGGACCTCAGAGTTACGTCATACGACATCCTAATTTTTGATAAAGCCACTTAAAAAATCTTCTGTATGGGCATGGGGTCTCAACTCGAACAAAGTATAATTAGTTAGTAAAAATAAATCATAGATGGCAGCATAGGTAACAATAATGAAATTAACAATCACTAAAAAGCGTTATACGATCGATTTTGGTTGAAGTAAGTTAAGTAAAAATCAAAACTTCCTTGTTTAATGTTGGTTTAGCTATTTACATTCATAAATCGCGTACTTTCAACAAAAACTATAAATTCAGCCTTTTACTTCAATTCGAACTTATAGAATTTTAGAAGTAGTTGAAAGTAGAAGACTGTCATGCTGTTTGTTTAGAACTCTTTACAGTAGATGACGCTTTACTCAATTTGTCTTGTCATTACCTAAAGTGTCTCGAGCTACAATCGTTACTAAATAAAGTACGTTCAGTTGTATCATTTTAAGGTAAATCAAATAACATTTTTTTTCTTAAATCTTATATGTTACATAAAAATATAATAATTGAAAAAAAAATGTTAATATGTTTTTGGTACATAATTATCAGATCCCAAAACAATAAAACTTTATACAATAGAAACTTTAAAAGTAGGTAGCTCTTCTATCTTTCAATGTCAATTCTGTTTCCGTCATGTCCGTCGGAACACTGAGTGAAATGAAACACGATATTATGCCTTATTGCTAATACAAATAGAGAATTAAGCCGCGTGAATCCGCCTTTGCCCCGTTGTATCAATTGGTTCTGAGCGGCTTGTTATTGTCTTTGTTGACTGTTAACTTTTTTGTTTTCTTTACGTATTTTTAGAAAAGACACCTCTCTATGACTATTATACCTGGAACCTGGAAACTGGACAAAGAGTCTCGCACACATATATTATATATATATATATATATATGTCGTACATATACATATACCTATATATGTGCAAGAATCTGTCCAGTTTTCTAAGCTAGTAAAAACTTCGGATTGGTTTATAATAATTGTGTAGTAGGTATGTTTTGATTTAAGTAATGCAGGCGTGTACGCGACTGCGTATCTATTGCTACTGATCTGTGTGTGTAGTAGGTAGTTGCCGTGTGGTAGGGCAAATAGGAGACACAGGTTTCCGATAGTTTGTTTATTGGAACGAAGTTCCTTCCAAGACGGAAAAAAATCATACGAAAAGTTGTAACGACACTTTTTAACCGACTTCTAAAAAAGGAGGAGGTTCTCAATTCGGATGTTTGTATTTTTGTGTCACGATTTGGATGGGTGTGTTAAGCAACTGTTGGCAAGGTTGCGAAAAGGATGGGTGGAGTTAAGCAGCTGTTAGTGAGGTCACGATTTGGATGGGTGTGTGAAGCAACTGTTGGCAAGATTGCGAAAAGTATGGGTGGAGTTAAGCAGCTGTTAGTGAGGTCACGATTTGGATGGGTGTGTGAAGCAACTGTTGGCAAGGTTGCGAAAAGTAGGGGTGGAGTTAAGCAGCTGTTAGTGAGGTCACGATTTGGATGGGTGTGTGAAGCAACTGTTGGCAAGGTTGCGAAAAGTATGGATGGAGTTAAGCAGCTGTTAGTGAGGTCACGATTTAGATGGGTGTGTGAAGCAACTGTTGGCAAGGTTGCAAAAAGTATGGGTGGAGTTAAGCAGCTGTTAGTGAGGTCACGATTTGGATGGGTGTGTTAAGCAGTTATGTTTGATATATTTATATGTGTGTGTGTGTGTGTCTGTATACTATACATGTACAATTTTTTATTTCATAGTAAAGCATCGACTACTTAGGTACCTACAAACTTAAACATCAAGGAAAAAGACAAATGCACAAGATGTAGAGAATATCGTGAGAGAAAGAAATTACAAAATACAATTGTACAAAACATAACTGCAGAGAGATCAGATAAATGTAGTGAGACTGATCAATTACCTAAAACTTTAAATCATCATTTAGATGCGTAAGTATGATTTTTCAAGACAAGACAAGACAAGAACTTCGGTCCGTCCGGGTGTCCCTTACCTCTCAAATTTTTTATGTCCATGAAACAAAATGTGGCGTAGGTATCTACCTAGGTACTGGTCACTTTGTAACATTACTTATACCTATAAGTTTTATTATGTACCTAGGAACCTAGGTACCTGCTTGGAGTATACAATTATTTTTATAAAAATATTATATTATACAAGTAACTACCTACTTGTATTGTTTCCTCCTCTCCTAGTAGGTTAGTACCTATGATTATAGGTAGCATTCACAATAAGATTAGACATTGGAACAAAATTGTTTACAGTCCGTTCAACCGATTTTTACTTTTATTCCGTAGGCATAAGGATGGCATTAAAGCAAAAACGTGATAATAATACCAACTGTTTACTGCAGCTGCTATGTGTCATGCCACCAACGCAATAGAAGTCAAAATCGGTTGAACGGACTGTAAAAAAGATGTATTTCAAAGTCTAATCTTATCGTGAATGGGGTAAAGTTACCTATTTCATTTAATTTCCATGCCGCAGCACTGGCCGCAGTAACATTACCGCTAAATTAAAAGAATTTTTATAGTTTTAATTGATTTGAGTAGATTGAGGAGCTCGTGGCTAAAATATAACAGCCGCACGGGTCGATCTTCAAGGTTAAACGCTTGCCGAGGTCTGTCTGTGGATGGGTGACGTGAAGATCTCATCAGGTCGGAGGTGAAATACTGGTATTCAACTGAATACAGTGCAAATATATCGGAAAAGGTTAGACAGATGAACATTGATTTGAGTAGAGTACCTATTAATAAAATTTTAAAACATGAATAAGTAGGTACCTACTTATTGTAAAATTCGCCATAGCGACCAATTCGACTTTAGTAAGTTAACGAAACGCGTATAGGAATAAACCATTGAGATAGGAGAAACGTGGAGATGCTGCGTTATTCTAACATTTGCTTAAGTATACAAATATGAGTGAAATATGATACAGAACTTGAAATATCGTTATGTCTCATTCTTTCTAGTGAGATAATCTTATTTGATAAAAGAGACAACTATATTTTAAGTTGTTGCTAATTATGGCAACATTTTATCGTGACGTAGTGACAGTTGTAGCCTAGATAAGTGCCGTAGCAGCTATCTTATATGCGACAAGTTTATGCTGGTAGTTTTGCTGTCAAATGGTTGTTAATTTTTTGTATTATTGAGATTTGCGAGAAAATTAGGTACCTACGCGGTTTTTACTTTTAAAACTAAGTAGGTACATGTAAATATTGGAAAACAGAAACTCAACATGCCTGTGTGTTGTATTGTGAAATGTGGTGCATGAAATAATCAAAATCAATCACAATTGTCTTTGCACAGGTTAATAGCCGGTTTTCATACATTAATACTCACAATAATACACATTCGATGATATTATTGTAACGCGATCATGAATTTATGGCTAAGTATTGATATTTGGGTAAATTTCCATGTAACAGGCCTTTTTATTATTTGTTAATTCATTCGTTTGTTTACAAACATATATCATAATGGAATAATGTTGTACCGTTGCCGACTTGCCGTAAATGGCCGTAATAGTCTCCGAAACTAGTTCCGCTGCTGAAACATTAACATAAATAGGTACTCCTGCGTCTTATTCAGACTTATACCTTAACAGACACCTAAGTTTTATTTATTTATATAGATAACAGAAGGTAAGATAACCTAGGTACTCATCTTTTTCTGTTACAATTACAATGGACTTTAAGTAAGTACCTACATAATATTAGGTATGATCCAAACGTGATAACTAATAAAAATCGTATTTAATATCGATACTCGTTATAGTAACACCTATGTCCCTTGATTGATACATCCCTAGCAATGGCAGCCATTTTATATTTATAGGTATGCACCCTTTTTTTGTAGGTTTTTCCAGTCGATACTTTTCTATGTCAATGGAATAAACGCATTAACAACTGCACGAATATTATATACCTACCTATTTTTGCTTTGGAAACAAGCTCAAACAAAAAAATTAAACTATTAGGTACGACAACCAACTCGAAGATAATTTTTGTTGTATTTTTGTATTTGTCCTAGAACGAACGGTGCGATGTCATACTCGATTGGAGAGAGATGTAGAGAAACAATAATTGAAAAACGACGCCATCTAGTAGTATTGATTTCACCGCATCGATGACACCTAGTATCTAGGCTGTCTCCTAGATGGCGTTGTAAAATTACAGTCTCTGGAAATCAGTGAGCCGCTGATGCTACCATCTGTCGTAAAAATTAAGAAAATAATATAGTTAGTTCAATAGTAAGACTTAGGGAGGTGTCATTTCTTTGTATGGGATTGGGTATCTGTACTGTAGTATTATATTATCTGTGGTATGGGAGTTAATTAAAACAATTAGATAAAATGCTCATATATTAGCGTCATTAATTCTTTAATATTTAACCCACAAGTTAACTAATTTTCATAAATAAAATCCAAGTGCATAAATGTGATAATCGCCATCAACCATCATTCTTATTGGTTTTTTTTATTGTTATGGTGTACCAAAACGTTTATGCGAATTGATTTATTTTTTATTTCAACCTAATCGATTAATTTAAATTCGTTGCTAAAATATTAGGGAAAAATGCGCTTAAGACATAAAATATAATAAGCATTAATCATAATTGTTATATTTGCTTTCTTATGTAATTCAAATAGGATTTGCTACAATAAAGAAAAAAATCTACTCAACAGATTATCGGACCCAAGGTTAATTTGCGCAGAATTGTCTATGTTATTCAAAGTAAGAATGAAAAATATTTTATTCCTTTTAAATTACTGAGAGTTTTATGTTAGATAGATACCTGCTGGTTGCGTACGAAATACCAAGTTTATAGTTTATGTATGTTAAGTAGGTCTAGACAAATTTACACTGGTATTTAAAAAAATATTTTTTATCTAGAGTGAGTGTATCAGATTTTTTATAATGTTATGAAAATTGAATATTGCTTTTCGATAAATACTTTTCGATTTTGTCATCCTGCTCCTGAAACCCAGTATCTAATATGTCCATGCAGGGCACGGAAAAATGCATTTTTGGCGATTCAAATTACACATACTTACCTACAAAATATATTTTCAAATTAAGGTTCTAAAACTATCTTGTACTTTTTAGGTAGCAAGATAGAAAATGTAGATTAATAAGGTTATTAAGGCCAAATTCTACATGGTAAATATTCTATCTCAATAAATTTGAATAAGTATTATATGTAAGTGAAAATGGCACCGACTAGATTTTTCTAGTTTTTTGTTATGGGTGTTATTTTCATGGTTATAGGGTTCCTAATCACGAATCTGCGATCAATATCCATGAAAAAAATCGGGTAAAGTGCGAGCCAGAATTTTGTTTGGGTTGCGGGAATTCATAATTATTACCCATCGAATTTCATCTGAATCGTTTCAAATGCGTGAGTATGCATGACATGAGTGGTCCTTTGCTCTATAGAGCTTTTTCAATACAAATATTTAATAAATAAATAATAATGTCCGCACAAATCGAAGTTCGAAGTTAAGCTACGTTTGCCGAGATCGGCTAGTGGGTGGGTGACCATCTAATATAAATCGAGTTTCTACCATGGCTTGGAAAGCATGTCGTTGGTGCTGGCTGTCATTCGAACATCTTTGACAGTCGATAGGCCACAAACTTTAACCCCAACATTGCCAAGAGGTATGTATGTTCTACTCAGTTACTAGATTGTGGAGGTCTTATAAGCAATAGCTCTATGTAAAAAAATGGTATTCATCTACATCCGGTTAGGCTAGATGCCGAACCCAACATAGAAAAGGAAAAGGCTAGGCAGAATGAGGTGAGTGTGTTTCGAAAAAAAAATAACTTTATTTTTTCAAAATTCGAATAGCCTATGACAGTTCGGCATTTATGACTAATCGAATGATACCTGATTTGAAAAACCTATGCAGCCGTTTAGACTACCACACGTTCCAAAGAAATACACGTAACTACAAAAATACACATACATAGATATATGTACCTACCTATACCTACTTTCAACAAACATTCTAGTATAATATAGTATATTTAGATAAGGGAAAAGAAAAGTTCAAACCGATACCATAGTCAATATTCTAAATCACGAGCGCTTTCTGGTTCTGCATTTAAATTTTGAATTAAATATACATTTCGGCGCGAAATCCGCACGGGTCCGATTAATTTGTTCAGTTGATATTATTCGTTGATTTCCAAAAAAAGAATTATTTAAATTACTTAACAAACCGCAAATATGGTTCTCACGCTCCAGCCGCCGCAACAGAAGAAGACGCCCCGGGCGTCGGGAATCGCCCTGCGTTTCCCGACGCCCGGGGCGTCTTCCGCACCGCAGGCGCGGGTGGCTCGCCGTCCGATAGCAAACAGGCCCGAGTCGACGGCACGTAGTGTTCAACGCGCGCCTCAAAGAGCCGTCAGCAACGAAGACGGGGCCCCACAGGGTCAGTGCCTGCTGGGGTTGCGGAATTTGTTCGAAAGAGTTACCGCGGCCCTGGAACGCAAAGCGCACAAGAAGGATCACGGGTGGGTTTTAGTCAGTAAAAGTCTGACACTGCCTTCCGCTCGGCCCAGAGCAGGAGAAGTCATTTAATGATTTCCCCTCCAAAAAAAAAGGAAAGGTTGCAATGACAACTCAAGCTATGACACAAGATAGCCACTTATGCGAGAAACTAATTTGGTTCAGCTATCTGTGGTCTAACTGACATTTTATGCAAAAACCCTAGTCAGGACTTGGAATACTTAGGCAACTAAGAACATCCCCAAGTATCACGTGAGGTAGTTTATTTGTCGATTCAGGTATGTTTAGGGCCTGGTAGATTCTAATGTTGATGCTCGTTTTGACCGCGAATATATCCCTGCATCACTATTTTTACCAAAATCACCAACATTCACATATTTATATAAATTTGTAATCTGCGTTCACTAGACGAAGTAGTCCAATTGAAAAGAACTTCTTGTAAATAAAAAATAGTAAGCCAGTATTCGGTGGCGCAAAAAATCTTATGTGCTTTCCGTCTAGTGCACCAATACAGTTGGAATAGTTCGTAAAATTCTTTTGCAATGTTCATTCATTTCTATTCATCTGGAATGCGCATGACTATACTGGACTACCCTTCCCACAAAGCTACACAAGTCGAAAACATTGTGCGATGGTCTTGAACGAATCGCCAGTAGCAAGGAAACTGAAACAATCACAAAAAAATTATATTTTCATTTTGAGATGTTGTGTGCAAAGACAAATGGAAATCTTTGAGAAACAGCTATCATTGAAATATTAAAAATCGAAGAGTGGTGATGGTGCCACAATAAAATAAAAAATGGAAATACGAACTTCAAATCGAGTTTGGAGTAAGAAAGAACAACAAAGGTTAAATTTGAAAACGCTGAAACAATAACGAGCAATGAAAACATAAACGAGCATTCTCTCCCAGAACTAATGGCAACTCTCCTGAGCCAGTAAACTCACCCCTGTCTTCTTCATCGACATCATTGATGTACTAACGTATTACTGCGAGGAAGAAGAACCAAACAGCCGACACAGCAGTTTTCGGTAGCCATTACTCTAAAGAATTATTTAGCTTCACGGCCAACACCAACAGCATTGGAATCTGGAGATCCAATTCATTCATTTCTTAAAGCTATGGTAAATACCGTCAAAACCTTGCCTCCAGCCCTACAGTCCAAGGCAAAAAAATAAAATTATAAGATTGTATCACATTTGGATTATGAAAACCTAATGAGAAACTCGACATCATCCATGGACCAAACGGAAACAAAAACAAGAACATCTGCTGATTTCAATAAACAACTTGTAGAACCGACTCCGTCTATTTTAGGGTTAAATAAAAGAACTTCATCTGAGGTAAAAACAACATATACACAACATAAACAACTATAGGATTCTCCAATTACATCCACATCTGCAACACATCCTGTATCTCAAATCACATCAAAATCAAAAACACAAGATTTTCAAGTTCAGCCTGCTGATGATTTAAGTCAAGAAACATTTGTTAGTATTTGCAACAACCAATCCTAAATTGTTTTGGACAATACACAATACAGGTTCATAATAACACCTAATGGCTTTCTGATTTCGCATAAGGAGCTTCATAATTTGTTACAAATCGTCGAATCTATTTTGTGACATTTTAAAGTATGCATAAATCCTTTTTAATCTGCGGCAAAATTGTGATATTCCCATCGTGAATTCAGAACGTCATGAACCCATATTTTCTCTTCTTTTTGGTTTGCTCTTTTTCCATTCTTTCCTCTTCTATAAGCAAAGATTTTATTACAATATCCAAGTCACTTTCGTCCACCTTACTCAAAATAACATTCAAAGTTTCTTCCATCTTCCTCAGAAAATGCCAAACGACTGACAGACAAAATATGCTGCAAACTGTCACAGCACAGCAGTTCAAGTGCGGTATACCTAATAGTATCGTTACGTGTCGCGTCGCTCCACTACTGCGAAGCGTCGCTCAGTGCGGACCAGCCTTAACGATGATGCACATGTGCTTTGTTTAGTTCACTTACAGAGCTCGTTCTCTCAAGTTCCGGACGCATTGCAGTCTCAGCAATAGTGATGTCCCTACATAATTTACAATACACTAGTGATGTTCTTAAGCCAAGGATACACTAGATTACTACACTAAATTAAGTGTTGCGGAACATTTTGTCCCGCAACACTTAATTTACGTGACGTTGCAACGTTGCATATTGTACCGCAACATACCCCGCCTCGAGAGCAAGCGCACGTGTCTCGCGTCAGTGTCGTGCCATTTGTCACTGAGTGTAGTCGCGTACGCAACATGCCTCTTAACATGGCTTTAGTGTGGGGAAATGATACCGTGCTTTCTCTTCTGGAGCTTTACGAAAGTCGTGAATTGTTGTGGGATACGTCTCACCTCGAATATAGAAATAAAATAAAGAAAAATGACGCATGGGAGGCTATTGCTAACGAGCTTAAATTGTCTAGAAAAGATATAGAAACCCTGCGTTCGCAATTTGTCCGAGAAAGGAAGAAAGTGAAATCTTCAAAAACTACTGGCAGCGGAAGAGATGACGTGAAGTCCAGTGCATGGTTTGCATACGATGCAATGAAATTTTTGCAAAAGGGAGCTACAACTTCTGGAAGCTTGGACACGTTGGACACAAACGTAAGTCATATTTTGTCATTTGTAATCACAGATCTTGAAAATCTGATAGAAAGAAAGAAGAAAGAAAGAAAATACATTTATTTGGCACATACAGATACACACAATGTAGACACAAATAAAAGGAAACTTAATTTTAAAATAATGACATTGTGTGACCCGCGGCTGCCTCAAATAGGTCCAGTTCAGCAAAATGCCAGACAACTAGGAGCTGCCTGACGCTGGTTTTCAACTGAACCTAACGTTAGTGTACGGATGTAAATCAGGTCGTAAGGTGTTAAATATACAGGTAAATAGATACATCATAGTTACATACGTACATGTAAATGTGTAGTGAACGATAGAGATGGGTCTAAAATTAATAAGCTGCTAAATTAACACTGCTATTTTTTTTTAGTGTCAACACCTGTTAAATAAGTTCTGAGATAGCTGTTAAATTTAGCAGTCACAACAAAATAATATCTGGTATCAGCCTTGAGCCTTCGTCTGTGATTGGCTGTTTGTTTTGATAATATGGCGTCCGAAACGAGGGCACGCCGAGGATTTAGAGCCCCCGCAGACCACAGACTTTTTATCGGCCGATAGTTTGGTCGGGCTCTTAATCAGTACGCAGATGTAAGCAAGTGCGCACACTATGACGATTTGGTATCGGCCGATAAACAAGTTTGATGGGCTTCCCGATTTAATTCAAACTATACTGTCGGCAAACTATCGGCCGACCGTATAATCAGTATTGGCTCCCTACCACACGCGCACACACGACGATTTTTTAGTCGGCCGACTAAGCCGATAGTTCAGTTCGCTCCGAGCTTTGACAGCGAATGGTCGGCCGCGCGTGTTTTGTAAAATGGCGTCGCCCAATTCTCAGTCGCTTATTTCGGAATCTTTGATCGTAAACTTGATCGAGGAAGTTGAAAAACGCCCTGCACTTTATAAGAAAAACTTAAAAGAGTACTCTGACGTAAATGTGAAGAAAAAACTGTGGGAGGAAGTTTGTGAAGCTGTTGTTCCTGATTGGAATGAGCTTAGTGCCCAAGAAAAAACAAATCAAGGTACGATACATTTTTATTTATTTACATTACACTTTATTATATTGACACGGAATTGAGCCTGCAGGAGATATAAAGTATGACGACATGTATTGCCGCACATTATTCATATTATTTCTTCCTCGGTTATTTCCATTTGTATTAAAGTTATTCATGGTACAACTGTAGAGTATATATATGTACAAGCGGAGTAAAAAGGAGAAAAGACTCATAGGGCATCGAAAAATTCGTCCACATCGCTGTCAACGGGAAAAGTGCCCAGAACACTGGCCAAGAGAGTGTAGAGAGTGTCTTTAAAATGTATTCCATCTTTGATTCGTACATAATTGTGTAGGACACAGCAAGCTTTAATAATTTTAACACAAAAATTAATATTTACGTCAATTGGACGGTGAAAAATGCGCCATTTGTTAGCTAGAATCCCGAAAGTACATTCAACCATGCGTCGAGCTCTTGTATGTCTATAGTTGAAAATTCGCTTGGTGTAGTTTATATTTCTTTTTGCATAAGGGCGTAATATATGATTTCCAAGTCCAAACGCTTCATCGCCTACGACAGAGAATGGAATAACATCTCCAACATCATCATTAGGCAATTGCCTTCCAGAAGGAATATTTAGTCGATTCTCGGAAAGCCGTTTACCCATTTCTGATGTTTTAAATATTTCCGAATCACTAGCTGTTCCATAAGAACCAACATCAATGTACACAAATTTATAATCGGCATCTGTCCAAGCCATCAAAACGCAGGAGAAGAACTTTTTGTAGTTAAAATATGATGAACCGGAATGTTCTGGCTGTATCATTCGTATATGTTTGCCATCGATCGCTCCAATGATGTTTGGAAAATTTGTGCGACTGTAGAATTCGTCTGCTATTTCAATCCAGTCATCTTCTTGTTTGGTTGGCATATATAACGGTTGAAGCATATTCCATATTTGCTCACATGTACTTTTTGTAATATCTCGTATTGTAGAAGCTCCCATCAGATAATCAAAAGATAATGAATTGAAACTAGCTCCAGTAGCCAGATACCTGTAATGAATTAATTATATTTTATTATTTTTCAGGCCGCGATATACAAAAAAAATGGGCCAATTTACGGACTTGCTTTCGCCGAGAATTAAATGCACAAAAGAACACAAAGTCGGGGCAGGCTTCGGTCAAGAGGCGTAAATACGTATACTTTGAACAATTATTATTTTTACTTCCATGCATGGAAAATCGTCAAACGGAAGGTAACCTGAACCTGGCCCAGGATACTACAGAAAATGAGGAAGATGATGAAGAAACTGCTCCATCCGCTTCCGCACCTCCTCGCCAGAAGAAAACTCGTGTTTCGAAGAATACGGATTTGGATGAAGCAATATTAAAAGCATTAAATGAGACTAATGTTGATGAAGATGTAAACTTTGCATTGTCTCTTGTCCCATCACTCAAAAATTTAACCGCAGACGAAAAACTCGATGCTAAGATTAGTATTCTTAACGTATTTAAACAGATACAACAATTACAGGCTTATGCATCCGGTTCTACACCATCCCCCACTTTCTTGCCGCTACAACAACAATCACAGGCTTATACATCCGGTTCTACACCATCCCCCACTTTACCACAAACAACCATTCAAAATGTTTCATCACCAGCTGATTCCAACATGTCAGCCCAGTCATATTATTCAAATTTTTCGGAAGATTCCCAAATATACGACTTGTAAACTTGGCATTTGAATTATAATAAAAAATTTAAAGTATGTTTTGTGGTTTATCTTACCTTATCGTAACTCTTAAGTAACGTAGTAAAAATAGTCTTAAATTTGTATCCTCCTTCGCTATTCCTGGTCCAATTAATTTGACAAGTTGGTTGAAGCTAGTTATGCTCATTCGATAAAAGGCGAAAAAATTTTTCGGGTAATCGAGTAATTTGGAATGCATAGTGTAAAATTTTCCATTTAATAATCTATCACTAAAGATAGGATGCACCCAATACTCTCGGGCTCTCTTTTTAATTTTCCTCCTCCGGTGTATGAGAGCAATAATAACAATTCTATACAATGTTTTATTAATTTTCATTGTGCGGTGCGACCACTCTTTTCACCAGTTGGTTAGAAACTAGCAAATAGAGAATAGTCGGCAGACTGTTGGATAGTTTGCGCACTCATCACCGACTGAACTGTTTAGTTGGCTCGGTGTGCGTACTAGCAGGCCAACCCGACTAAACTATCGGCCGATAAAAAGTCTGTGGTCTGCGGGGGCTCTTACTCCCCGTGGATATATTTGTCTCGCTTTATCCCACTACTGCAGGCCGCAGGCAGACGCGACGGCAACAAAACAACAAAGAAAAGGACACACGACACACGGTCGTGTTCCTGTTCCGTTTCCGTCTCTATTGAATTGTTTTCAACATAGCGATTGTAAAATGCGTTATTTAAGTAAATGATAATTATAGTTGCAGTTGCACAGATTTTTATTTAGCGTCTTTTTAAACATAAGCTTTTTCCACTTGACAGTTATCGAACACAACCGAATTCAAATATCCGACGCATCGACTTTTATATCTACATAAGCCTAAATATAACCATGAATCACTCAATAAACTGTATAATATTAATTAACAGCTAGTTGCAAAATTATTGAAAAGCATATATTATATTTTAATTAATCATCACATTATCATTCGACGCACCGAAAGCTGACAAGCGGAAAGTAAGTAATTTTATAATTAAACATTACGATATTAAATTTATAAACCAAAATAAATAGAACATTCTTCTTAAAATTAAACAAGAGTTAATAAAATAAAATGAAAATTATTGATGACGTTGTACTTTACACCGAGTTGGTGTGAGAAGCACCGGAAGTGGATTTATTTAGCAACTACTTACACGATTTATTTAGCAACTACTACTAATTTTAGTGACCAATCACAGTTAGAATGTTAACGTCGTTCATTTAATTAACTGCTAAGTGCTAGCTGCTAAAGGCGAATGGCAGGCTTGTATGGGAACTTCGTACAGCTAATAAATTTTCGTGTTTTGGGATACTTTTTGTTTTAATTGATAACTACTATGATAGGCAAGCCCTTTTCAACTTTTTAGATTTTTAGAACTTGGGATATAAAATTTATAAGCAGTTTTATTTTTAAGGTTATGTAGGTACTAGTGTTACAAATAAGTACTCATAAACATTGTTTTGGTGATAAAATAAATGTTCTAGATTACTTGTAGTGTTTTACTTACCATTAAATAGGTATATTGAGTCTAGTAATCGTTTCTGCTCAGTGAGTTGCATTAGGAGATACCTACATAATATGTTCAGTAGCGGACTGCAACAGTTTGGTAATGATGAAGTTCTGATGGGTGTCGAGTGTCAGTAAATAAAACAATACTTTGTTTTCGAAAGTATGTACATTTATTATATTGTACTTGACAAGCGAACGTTGCAATTAACACATTGCACACACATACACACAGCACAGCATAAAGCGTCCTTTCGCAAAACTACTATCAAGAGATAGAGAACGGAGGAGCAGATGCTCAACTCAACGTAAAAACAGCCAGATAATTCGCTAAATTGCTCAGATGCAGTCACAAACCACAATCCAAAACAACAGCAAAGAACTGAACTGAAGTCTGAAATTGACAACAACAAAAAAAAAACAGATTTTCTTTACCTGTCAATAATTAATTGCCATATGAACAAAACATTATTGATGACAAAAATCATCTTTTTCATTAAATCGTGACTATTATGATTTTATACAACAAGAATACACTCTCAGATATAATATATAAGTGTTCAATTATATTTAATGCTATTTCTATTTCTAAATAATTAATTATCGTTTCGATATTTGTGTTATTTTACATATGGCAACCTAACAAAAAAAAAATAAGTGCGTTTAGTTTACCTTTTTTTACGTTTATTTGTTCAAATCTTTTTATTGATATTATTCATGAATCCCAAGTTCTAAAAATGCTGCACCTTCACGAAATAAAATGGTTAAATTGACACAAATTCTATAACAGAACAACAAAAAAAGTTTGCTGTACGAAATCTGCCATTCACCTTTGGAAATAGTCTATTATAATATTTAACTAGTGTTAAATAAAGATTGATTTTCGTTACGAAGGTTTACGCGAGTTTGTTATCTAAGTAGTAGGTAGTTAGTGTTGTGACTGTTGTGTGAGTGAAAATTCCAATTGTTTGACTGTTTGTGTAGTGTTGTTTGCGTTTGAAACAGAATACTTACAAATTGAAAGAAAACAACTAACATGGATATACAACGCCAAAAAAAAAGTGAAGTATGGAACTTTTTTACGGATAGCGATACCGTAAAAAAAATTGGTACGTGTAATTTGTGTAAAAAACTATTTCATACAAGAGCTCAGTTTCAAATTTAAAATCCCACATGAAGTTTAAGCATCCTACTATTAATATCCAACAAGCACAACAACAAAGTGCTTGTACATTATCTGAGTCTGATTGTTCCGTTAGTTCTCAACAGACTGTTCCTATTGCTGAAAATGCCCCCAATACTTCCAAGTTCTTCGAGTACTAATGATGAGTTTTTGCCACCATCAGCAAAGCAGAGAAAAATTCAATCAAGCGTATCAACTTAAGCCGTAAAAAAAAATGACGTTAAAAGAGAAACAACGACTCAATTATTATTTAATGCAGTTTTTCATACTTGACTTTCAACCATTTTCAATCGTAGAAGACGTCGGCGTCGGCTTTATTCAATACTCAAATGCTTTCAATTCGTCTTACACGCTTCCATCTCGAAAATATCTATCAAATACATTTTTACCTACAATGTACGAACAGTGTAGAACAGAGGTGCAAGAAGTAATAAATAAAGAAGTCGAAACAATCTGCATTACGACTGACAATTGGACTTCGGCGAGAAATGATAGTTTAATGGCTGTTACTGGGCATTTTATAAATAAAAAATTTGATTAGGAATCGATTGTTTTGGACTGTGAAGTAATTTCGGGTCCTTCCAATAGTGAAAATACAGCATCTCAGTTAAAAAGTATTACCGATTCTTGGGGTATTTCAGCTAAAATCAATTTAGCTGTTTCTGATAACGCGGCTTACATCAAGAAAGCCATATCACAGGAGCTAGGGTGGAAACATTTCGGATGTGCAGCACACACAATAAATTTAATAGTGCAAGAAGCGACAAAAAGTATTACCGATTCTTGGGGTATTTCAGCTAAAATCAATTTAGCTGTTTCTGATAACGCGGCTTACATCAAGAAAGCCATATCACAGGAGCTAGGGTGGAAACATTTCGGATGTGCAGCATACACAATAAATTTGATAGTGCAAGAAGCGACGGAAAAAATTGTACCCATCAAGTCTGTGATTGAACGTGTGAAGCTCATCGTCGCTTATTTCAAGCGAAGCTCTAAAGCCACTAAAAAACTTGATGAGTTTCAAAAGCAAAATGGAGCAACACAGCCAAAACGACTGCTTCAAGAAGTCCCGACGAGGTGGAATTCCAAATTCTACATGCTCCAAAGGATCGTAGAAATTCAAGATTCAAGTCATCCATTGCCATTTTGGGTGTTACAAGCTTACCAAATTTAATGCCGGAAGAATGGTTACTTTGCAACGAAACTTGTAAAGCCCTGAAATGTTTTGAAGAAGCATCAAATTATCTGAGTGGTGAAAAGTATTTGACGGCCAGTCACCTATTAATAATCATAGAAGGCATAAAGAGAGTTCTCAGCGATATTTTAACCTCTGATTCTTCCGGTTATCACTATCTGCCAATAACATGTGATTTTGTTCGAGCTTTGTTAGATTTAACTCATAGTCGTTTCGAAAATATAGAAAATAGTAACACGATTGGGGTAGCTACTTTTTTGGATCCCCGCTTTAAGTTACAGCCCTTTACATCTTCAAAGCAAGCAACTTTGAGGGGGAACATGATCAAACTTGTCGCTCAAGAAATAAATCGAGAAGGACCATGTGAAAATATTGAAGTTAGCAAAAGTTCGCTTGATCCCACCTCAATATTTTACGACTGGGATGCTAGGCAGGCTGTACCGCAATCAATTGAGTCACCAACTGCACGAGCAATAATAGAAATAGACAAATATTTGAATGAAAAAGTGATCAGTCGCAATAATTTACCGTTGAGCTGGTGGAAGCAGAACCAAGGCATTTTTCCACATTTGGCTAAGTTGGTTCGAAACAAATGTAATGTACTTTGTACTTCTGTTTCTTGCGAAAGACTTTTTTCGCGAACTGGTTACATAATTTCACAACGAAGAACACGCCTTGGAGTCCGAAAAGTCAAACAATTAACAAAATGGAAATAAAAAATATATAAATTTTTAAGATAATTATTTTGTTACTAAGTGATAAGTAGATATAACAAAAAAAAATTAAAAAAAAAAACAAAAGACTATTATATAAAAATTACGAATACTTAAAAAAAAAACATATGAAAAAAAAAGAAATCGTTGTAAATAAATTGATTCTCATTATAAATACGCCAACAGAAAAAGTTGACAGTCCTAAGCCTGTGAAAAGTATGAAGGAAATGAGAATTAATTAGGTGATAAAAATCTGTCTGTGACTAAATTTAACAGTTGCTAAAAATAAGCCTGTGAAAAGTATGAAGGAAATGAGAGAATTAATGACGTATAAACTCACTCTTTATACGTCTGTGACCAAAATTTAACAGTTGCTGAAAATAACTGCTAATTTTAACTGTTAATTATTTTTAGCATTAGCATTTAGCAGTGTTATTTTTTTTAACGTTTAAGCCCATCTCTAGTGAACGATATGTAATAATGTGTATAGTGTGATAAATAGATTTGAATAAATTAAGGAAAGAAAACAATTGAAGCAACAAACACAAATGTCACCAAATTAATTATAAATAAATAAGTTTTAAATATTGTAACCACGCAAAAACGTTCGGCAACACACAACAGAACCGGTTTTGTGCGAAACCCGATGCAGAGTATTAGTCAGCGCAGTGCACGTTATATAACCATTACGCCATGAGCAGCCGATATAGACGAGTTGCAAGTAGCTTAAATAGATATTTATGTTGATTTGTTGTTTTCACGGGTAATTTGACACAGACTGCGATCAGACTATGTCACAGAGGTGTGTGTTTTAAATGTTGTCACAGATGTAAAACAAAGTGAGATTGAATGTGAATGCTGAGAGAAAGTAAGTTTCAATTATGTACATTATTAATATTTGTTTGTTCTTTCTTGAAAAACGAACAACGTTCGATACTAGTATAATAGAAGTCTATAATGCGTGTGAGAACTTGTGAATTTCCAATAAAAATAAACATTTAAAAGAATTAAAGGTGACTATATGTAGCCTATAGATGTTTTTTTTTTGTTTTCTTGTAGTTGCGGGTCACAATGATTTCACCGTGCCACAAATTCCTCTGCATTGCAGGGTGGTTGATGGCGACCTCGAGACCGGACGCAAGTACTGTTTGCTAGTAGGCCAGAAACATAAGGTAAGTTACTTAACTCATGAAAAAAAACATATATATATATATATATATATATATATGTATATACAGCGTTGCAGATGTCCTTTTTTAACCCGCAGGCCTCCCATCCCCAAAGTAAAGCAGGTTTCGAGGATGAAACGTCACATCAACCCGCGGCTGCAATCACCTGGACACCATCCATCTGAGGCAGCGGTGCATGTTAAGGAATGTTAACCACCCGTATATTGTAGCTATGTATAAACTTTCATTATATTGTTTGTGCTATTTCACAAACCGACACATAGGTACAAACACACACAATACTTTCAATTGCGAATAGGCTCGACATTATATCAATGAAACGTTTAATTGCGTTAAGTCTAGTTTCCGTTGCATGTAATCTAACGAATGAAATGTAATCTAATAAATTACTAAATAAAAAAGTTACCGCTGAGTTAGCCGGTCCTTGAAATGCGCGTCCCATTTGCCCAATGCCTACTGCACCGCTGAGTCACCGTCTCAGTGTCGTTGATTGGCTGACAACCTAACGTGACTCGTGAGACGTCACATAACCAGCGGCAAACTTAGCGCGAACGAGTTGTACACAATTCACCCACACAACTTCACTTCTAAATCACAAGCATTGTTCTCAGTACGCGCCACGATGTTGTACAGTAAACATTAAAGGAAAAATTATAGTAGACCGTACAATACTAGTTTATTTATTTAAAAATTATTCTGCCAGGGAACACATCCTTCTTCACGCGTGAAATATTCAGCAAATTTGTTTTTTATTTCCATAGCAGATTCAGGGTAGCGTCTTCCCATAGCATTTAAATTCGACATATTAACAGATCCAATTTCTCTGCGCCAAGATCCTTCTAAAATATTGTGATCCACATCTTCAGAATCAAAGGTTCCATGTGGGGTGTACAAATTATGAAGGTCACCATTATCATCATCATATCAAGGCACGCCATTACAACAACTTCAACCCTCTAGGTTGGAGGGTTATGGGAGTCCGGAATATACGAAATACAACCCTAAGATACCGAACACATTTTCGACAATTCTTCTAGCTCTTGACAGTCGATAGTTGAAAATGCGCCTCGTTGTCACCACGTCGTGATTACAGGGATATGGCTTCATCATATTTTCTGTCAGTGCAAAGGCGCTGTCTCCTACAAGTACGTAAGGCATATTTGGCCCATCTTGTCGTATTGGAGCTGGACTTGGCCAGTTGAGTTGGTTATCAGCCAAAGCTTTATAAAAAGCAATCTCTTGGAATACTCCACTGTCAGAAGATTTTTATAGCACCGCAATTTGCATAGATAAAATTATAATTTGCATCTACAATACCCAACAGGACAATACTAAATTGTTCTTTATAGTTAAAATAGTCACTTCCCGAATTCGAAGGAGCTTGGATCAAAACATGTTTACCGTCTATAGATCCAACGCAATGCGGAAAATTCCATATAATTTCAAAGCTTTTAGCCTTGGCTTTCCATTCATTTGCAGTTGCTGGGACCTGTAAAGAAATAATTATACATTAAATACTATTTTTGCCTACTAATATACTGTTACGGATTCATGTCTAACAGATGTTTGAAATAACACAATATATGTTTTGTATTCCCCCCTGCTTCATCACATCATTCAATCAGGTTATTAATTTTATACTAGAAAAAAAGATTGATAAAAGCATATCTACGACAAAACAGATAAATTATTTGTTCAGGTGTGGGCAGACTGGAAAACCAAAACGAAAAAAAAGCCTGGCATTACGAAGAGAGGCTTCTGGTACTGGTGGTGGTCCAAGCAGCAAGCAAACTCTCACTGCTTCAGAAGAGAGGGTGTTGGGCATAATGGGTTTGTCTGTTGTCATTGGTCAAGCTGAAATTGAGGAGAGGCTTTGATGTTAGTTTTAGTCCTTTGCTTGTGTTGTTTGCTTATTACTGTGTATTTTCTTTTAGAAACAAGTGTAATCTATCTAATTTATATTCTTCATAATTTTCAGGCTGCACCATCGGAAGCAAACTCTCTAACCACCACCAACCAGAAATACAGTCTGTCCATACCAGATTTCTAACACAGACGAAATTATGTTGGAATTTATTCCTTCACATCCTGTACAAGGTACCTTTTTTATGATACAATGTTTTGACCAAATAATTAATTTGGGCACTGAATAATTATAATATGGCCATAATTATCAGTTCTCAGCATTAACAGCATCTACGGCCTCTTCTTCAATGCCACTTTTCTCTGTAGAATTGCTAACTTATACGCGAATTCCAATCCAAATGCCGCTGCCCAACACTGCATCCGTACCAATGCCATCAGCCGCGTCGCTCCAAATGCCACTGCCTAGTACTGCGTCCGCACCGATGCCGTCAGCGGCGTCGCCTACCGCGTCCACGTCACGGGGTGTTCCGCAGCGGCAGCGGTGGCATCGTGAAAACCCGTCGCCCTTGATGACACCTACCACATCCACGCCGCGGCGCCGCCGGCTTCATCAAGCGCGTTCACGCCGCATTCAAACGACCTTTGAACGAGCCACGAGCGAGTTCGTGACTGTTGAACAGCACAGGCTGCAACTAGAGGCAGATCGCGATAAAAAATAGCATGAGAGGGAAAGGCTCAGACTAGAGGCAAAAAGACTGGAAATAGAATCAAGAATAAAAAAATCAAATTTTAAATCGTTTGGGTGTTGCTGTCGACAATTTGATTGAGATGATACCACTGAGAATGATACAATTGAGACCATCATCACTACCTTCGACAGATATTATTATCCCATAATATGTGTAACTGACTCTAAGCTCACCCGCGCAACTTCTGCGTCACATTTTTCATGAATGCTCCTCGATAAATGGGCTATCCAACACTGAAAGAATTTTTTAAACCATCCTTTTTAAGGATGGTTTAATTTTTTTATTACTATATGTTGAAATATATATACACACAATTTAGCTAATTACCTATAGTCTGTGATTTTCTGTAATATTTTACTTTTTTTTTAATTTGAGATTTTTTAATATATTTGTTGTTTAAAAAAAAGACTGAAACTACAAAACTTACAAAAAGTTGATTTTATATAATATTTTACAATTGTTAGATTAAAAGTGTTTTTTTTTTTTTGATTTAGTAAAAGAAAATGTCTTATTCATTGTTTTATAAGTGACAAATAATTTATTCCGTAGGTATTAATATCCAGTTTATTTTTCCCTTTCTCTGAAACTTAATTGTACATTTTTTTTATTTATGTATTAAATACTAATATATAATCTTCATTATATTTAATTAGATCTTTTTGCAATATTACACAAACCCTTTGAAATGTAAGAACTGCAACCAATATTTATGGACAGTAATATTGTAAGTAATTGATTTTTATGTATAATACTTTCTAACAATACTATACCCAAAATATATTGAGGGGATTGTAAAAAATATTGGATGCATGATTGATTGCTTAAGTAAAGTCCAATTAAAAACGAAATTAAAACCGGTAATCGAACTATGTTTTAAATGTGGTCTCATAGTATTAAACACTGTTTGTGACCAAAGTCCTGTTAATGTCAGTGCTATAACAGAATTGGTCTAGGAAACCAAAGCAAATTATTAAAAACGAAATAAAAATGGGTAATCCAACAATGTTTCAAATGCGGTCTCATAGTATTAAACACTGTGTGTAACCAAAGCCCTGTTAATGTCAGTGCTATTACAGAATTGGTTTAGGAAACCAAAGCAAATTATTTACGCCAAGATAAAGAATGGCGTCATGAAGTGATGCGTTTTAAAGGTCCCATCGTAGTCCCACTTTATGACACTCGTCATCTAATAAAAGGCATTAGAAACAATTTATTAACAAAGGATCTGAGATATGTTATCAATAATGAGGAGAAAATCGTAAAGTGGGACTACTTCAAAATGGTATATGATGCCGATAAATCGTATGGAGAGCTCAGACTTTTACATAAGCTCACAGAAGAACATATTAATCCAGAAAAAAAAGGGGGTCAAGTCGCCAACACAATTTTTTATTCACAGCGTTACTGTTGTGACTGAACATTAAAGGGGGTTTACACGGGTGACTAAAGCCACACGATTTTTGCCGCGCGGCGTAAATCGACCATCTAAATGGCAATTCGGCTAAGTCGTAAGTGACTGAAGCCGCAAGCCTCAAAGTTGGGTAGCATCCGACTTTGGCCACGCGGCGACCGGCCGCATGCGACTGGTGAGTAAAATCGACCGTGTAAACGATGTAACGTAAATGTGTAGTTTCAGGCGATCGCCCGCCGCATGAAGGTGTTTCGCGCACGCACGTGTATTTATTTACTACAGCGATTCTGTATGTATCGTGACAACCATGAATAAAAATAACACTATACAGTTTTTGGAATGCTATGAAATGCATCCATGATTATGGAACCCAAGAGAACAAGATTACAGGAACAATAATGTACGTTTAGCGGCTCTTAAATCTATTATTCAAGAAATGCGTTTGTCCATAACAGTTGGAAGAGCTTAAATTGAAGATAAAAAATATACGAACCACATATAATAAGAGAGGCCAGTAAGGTAGCAAAGTCAAAGAAGAGTGGCGCTGGAGAGGATGATGTATATCATCATCATCAGCAGCCTGTTGCAGTCCACTGCTGGACATAGGCCTCTCCAATTGCACGCCACTTAGATCTATTTTCGGCTTCTCGCATCCAGTTTCTGCCAGCCGTCCTGCGCAAATCGTCACTCCACCGTGCCTGAGGACGTCCTACACTACGTTTGCCGAGACGCGGTCTCCACTCTAGAACTCGTTTACCCCAACGGTTGTCGGTTCTACGACTAATATGGCCAGCCCACTGCCACTTCAGCTTACTAATCCGGTGGGCTATATCAATTACCTTGCTTCTCTGACGGATCACCTCATTTCTGATGCGATCCCTCAGAGACACACCGAGCATAGCCCTTTCCATAGCCCGCTGAGCGACTTTGAGCTTATGGACCATACGAGCCGTCAGTGTCCACGTTTCGGCTCCGTATGCCATGACGGGTAGGACGCACTGATTGAAGACTTTCGTCTTTAGGCACTGTGGGATCGACGATGTAAAGACTCGACGTAGCTTCCCAAATGCTGCCCAACCCAACTGAATTCTTCTGTTCACCTCGCCCTCAAATTTGTTTCTACCTAACTGCAATGACTGCCCGAGGTACACATATTTTTGAACAACTTCGAGAACGGCACCGTGAATCGCAATCGGTTCCGGTAGAACATGTTCGTTGAACATGACCTTGGTTTTATCCAAGTTCATCCGTAGGCCGATGCGTACAGAAGAGTCATCCAGGTCATTCAGCATCTGTTGTAGGTCCTGCAGCGTTTCTGCCATAATGACGATGTCGTCTGCAAATCGCAAGTGAGAGATGTACTCGCCATTGATGTTTATGCCACGTTCTTTCCAGTTCAGCGTCTTGAACATATCCTCCATTGCATTAGTGAACAATTTCGGGGAAATAACATCCCCTTGTCTCACTCCTCGATGCAACGGTATGGGACTTGTTTGCTGATTCTGTACTTGAACGGACATGGTGGCGGCCTCGTAGAGACATCTCATCACTTGGATGTATCGCCAGTCTACTTGGCAGCGCTGCAGGGACTCCAGAACAGACCAGATTTCAACCGAGTCAAAGGCCTTTTCATAGTCCACAAATGCTAGACACAGGGGCTGATTATACTCTTCGGTCTTCTGTATAATCTGCCGCACTGTGTGGATGTGGTCTATGGTGCCGTATCCGCTCCGAAATCCAGCCTGCTCCGGTGGTTGGAATTCGTCGAGTCTTCGCGCAAGACGGTTCATGATCACTCTTGAGAACAGCTTATAGACGTGGCTTAGAAGGGATATGGGTCGATAGTTCTTCAACAGGGTCTTGTCTCCTTTTTTGAAGAACAAGACGACCACACTTCTACTCCACGCCTCTGGAGTTCTCCCTTCAAAAAGGACAGCGTTGAACAGCGTTGATGTATATAGACCTCAATTAATTTGGTTTTCTGTAGCTGACCGCTTTTTAAAGCCAGTGATAGAAGGCAGAAACAGTAAAGATAACATGGTAAGTCTTAATATAGGTATTTATTAAATAGTTATTCTTGTTCGCATGTTATAATAGGTAAATTGTGAACAGGCTTTTATAATATTACTTAAATAAACATACAATATTTACGCAATCATTCTATCTTGCCATGGAACTTTTCCAGGTCCGACAAAATAGTCAGCATATCTATCGCGCAGAACTTTTGCATTTCGTGAATAGTTGTTAGAAGATAGCGGTGTCATTAATTTGTCTACTCCTGCCGTAGGAACAACTTCAGTTTCTGATTGTCCCTGAACTGAAGTCTTCTTCGTCTACTAATTCGGGAATATTCATGTATATGAGATTAGTCCAGTCCAGTTATGCAGCGCACAGGTCGCTTTAATAATAGAATCAGTTTTACCCAATGAAAAAAAAAACAGATATAGGTTTTCTGTATACTCTGAATCGTGAAGCCATTATGCCAAAGGCATTGTCTACGATTCGACGTGCTCTTGATAGTCTGTAATTAAAGATTTTTTGTTTGTGTTCCAAACCTTCATGTCTTGAATACGGTTTCATTAAACATGTTGCCAAAGGGAAAGCATCATCACCAACGAAAACTGCCTTATTAGGTAGTTCCAAATTATTTCTTTCAAGAGCACTATAGAACTTTGTTTTTTTTTCAAATATGCGAATCATTCATGCGTCCATTAGTTCCGAAATATATGTATATGAAACGGTAATGTGCATCCACTATAGCAAACAACACCACACTATAAGTGCCTTTGTAATTATAATAGTCTAGTGCTCCGTCTGGTGGATTTTCTATTAATACGTGTTTCCGTCAATAGCCCCACAGCAAAAAGTAAATTGCCAGCGATCAAAAAAATCCTTTTGTATTTTCTTCCATTGATCTGTGGTGGATGGCACCTAAAAGAAATAAACTTATATTAGTGTATGGTTACAGGGAAAAGAAAACGAAGATTCAGCGGTGAACATTAACAGCGACGCGTCTTCATGTTCTGATGAATTGGGACTAGAATCTAATTTTGCGCCCTTACAAAAGAAAAAAAAATTGTCTTCAAAGAAAAAGGCAGAGCGTGCTCTAAGAATGGATGCACCTGTTTTACAAGCAGTCAATAGATTAGAAACTTTGGCTCAAACTATCCGTCAAGATGAATTTGATACATTCGGAGTACATGTGGCAAGCCAATTACGTAGCTTGCCATTAAGAAATGCTATTGTTTGTCAAAATTTCATCAATAATTATTTGTCACAAGAAAGACTGACAACCTTAAATACACAACATTTTCCAATTGCTAGACCTACGAGTTCACTCTCAGAGTATACACGCTATACTTCGACTCCTGAAGCCGAAGCTACTACTTCCCGAAACCAAGCTTTTCGAAACCAACGTGAAACTTCGACTCTCGAAGCTTTCACTTCTGGAAGGCACTTCGAATATGAAGAAGACTATTTTGCCAGCTGTTTACTAACACAAGAAAATACTGGGCAACAATACGCAGTGAACTACGATATTCTATCTCAAGCTGTTAGATCATACTTAGATGAAAACACAATTTATAAATAAATCGTTTATACATGAATTACTAGTTTCACTTACCATAATGAACTCCTGTAACACATTGTATATAGCATCCAAAACATCCTTCAAAAACAGGGAAATTGTGCATTCTGGAACTCTGCAAGACTTGAGTAGTTATCACCGGTAGCCAAGAACTTCAGGGTTAATTCCAATTAAATTTTAGGAGAAAGTGCTTCTCACATATTGGTATCGCATTTTTGTATAAGCGGAGTAACCTTATGTACTTAAGTATTAAACTGTGCTAAGCGGAGCGGCGCACTGTGGGCTGGATTTCGGGTTTCATAGACATCCGATCAGTAATCTCGAAAGTGATGACTTTTATGCCTGAATATCTTTTGGAAGACCACATACATACTTTAAAATTGTATCAATATAGAATAGACTTATGAACAGCTCATTGAGAAATTTTTATTCAAAAATTTTTACGAAGCTGACAGAATAAAAAGATATCTCCGGTCTCGCACAATTGGCCCTAATTATTTTTCAGGGATCTTTGAATTATTTGATTTTTTTTGATATATTGCATGACAAGACCAGAGGTGCGAAACCTTTTTTTAATTATTAAACATTTTTTTTTGTACTTTATCAAAAGTTTAAGTTTAGTCCAGCTTGGCGTCTATAGCTAGCGCAATAAAAATAATAGGGCCATTAAAATATATTAATAATGATAAATATATATTTAAGTGACAGTTATTGAACTTTTAATTATTCGATATTTTTGTAAGTATTTAAAATTTATTTTTATATCAGTATGACATGTATATTCGTATGGTAATATAATATGCATATATGAGTATGACACAAATTTCACAGTATGGCTTTTAGGCTAGTTATTTAACTAGCTTTAGCTAATTATATCGAGATTATGTCGAGAAATAATTCTAACATTAATCATTACTATATTAATCTTTAATCACTAATATTAGTATACACTACCGTCATCGGTATCCCAAAACCTGGAAAACCCAAGTCTTCCCCGTCCAGCTATCGTCCCATCAGTCTGCTCAAAGTTCTAGGTAAGGTCTACGAGAGGCTTATTCATAAGCGTCTCAAGGACTTCGTCGAAGCTAAGAGCCTCCTCCCCAATGAGCAGTTTGGTTTTAGATCAAACCACTCTTGCGTCCAACAGGTCTACCGTATCGTTGAACATATCAGCGCCAAATACCAGCGCGGTCTCGTTACGGGAGCCCTGTTCTTCGATATAGCGAAAGCTTTCGACAAGGTCTGGCACAACGGGCTGATATACAAGCTATACCAGCTCGGTGTGCCGGACCGTCTCATGCTCATCTTACGAGACTATTTGTCGAACCGTACCTTTCAGTACCGAATCGAAGGTGCACTTTCGTCCCCTCACCCCATTCGCGCCGGAGTACCCCAAGGCGGTGTCCTCTCCCCCCTAGTGTTCTCGCTATTTACTAGCGATATTCCTACTAGCTCAAAGACACAGCTAGCTCTGTTCGCTGACGACACGGCGATATATTGCTCCGGCAATAGCGAGAAGGCAATAGCCGGCCACCTCCAGAGATCCGCAAACGCACTAGGCGCTTGGTTCCGGAAATGGAGAGTGGAAGTCAACCCAGAGAAGAGTCAGGCGATCTTGTTTTACAAGCCCCAAACTCGTCTCTTCCCCCAGGTCCGATCACGTTATTTGGCAAGCCGATCCCCTGGGTTGAGCAAGCTAAATATCTAGGTGTGATCCTCGATCGCAAGCTTACCTTCAGAGAGCACATAAAGACGGTGCGCAATCGTGCCGCTTTCGCTCTCGGTAGGCTTCATTACATGCTGAACGCACGCAGCAAACTATCCCTGAAATGCAAACTACGCATTTTCACCACGTGCATACGCCCGATAATGACTTATGCATGTGTAGCCTTCGCACACGCTAAGCCCCGCCAGATCCATAGGTTGCAGGTTATCCAAAACCGGTTTCTCCGAAAGGCTACGGGAGCCCCGTGGTACGTTAGAAATGAGCGTCCCCATGTCGACATCCGTATCCCCACCATCAAACAATTCATGAAGCATATTTCAAAGCGTTTCATAGAGTCCGCTGAAAAGCACCAGAAACCCCCTTATCGTATCGGCTACCCGATACACGCCCTCCCAGATCAGCAAGATCCGCCGACCGCGGCATACCCTTGTTGAGCCCGATGACCCCATCACCCTGACCCAAGAGAATAGTAGGGAAACCAACACCCTTAGGAAAAATAAACTCAGAACGCGTTCCGTATACCGACCTCGCCGACGAGGTCCATCGCGACGCTCCCGTCAAAACCCTCCCCGACTTTTGCCTAACGAGCCAGCCCGCGCTGCTGAGCCATTAGCGTTAAATCCCCTAAATAATATCAATCTGACCCAGCCTGTCCCTTGCTGCCCCCCCTCAATGACCCCGCTAAGCCGAGGCCCGTGTCCCACAGGGGATGCCCTTAGCGAGCGGTCATTTAGTTTTAAGTAGTTTTAAGCCCTGGCTGGGGGCCTTAGAATCAGAACTGGGAGTAGTACATTCAAAAAAAAAAAAAACTTATCCACTCAGTTCGCATTGACGATTGCAACTGAATACATTCATCTAAACAAAATGGAGAATATTGCGATCGTTACTAACTTAGATTTTTTGTGATATTAAAAAGTACGAATAAAATAACAGACTACCAATTTTTGTTCGAATCAGTGTTATCACGACTGTACTGCAATTTATTTGAAGAAGATCGTGTGATATTTCGGGAATTTTGCCGAAAATTTGCTAGAGTTGTCGACAAACGTTGGCGTTCAGTAAGTCGGAAAGCGGACATATTCCGAAAGAAATATGAAAGTTGGCTGCAAACGAATATTGACTGGTCTAGCTGCATACTAAGCCAAGTGCAAGGTACATCAATAGCTTCGGTTTATGAAGCAGAGCCATCTACATCAACATCTTCTGTTGGAACCATGACCAAAAGGAAGCATCCTCGGAAAGCTTTTGAGGATTTGGGAACGAAGCAAAAAAAGAGAACAAGTAGCGACTTGGATGGTGAATGTAGTGAAATGGTTTTTGCAGTTGTATCAGAATTAAAGGCGGATGGAAGGGAAAACATGGCTTCTGTTATTGAACACATGCTGAAAAATCCTGAGTCAATTGGCAAATTTCGAGACGTCATGGTGAAACAACCATTCACCAAGAAAATATTTACACCTCAGAAGGTAAGAGCCTTCTGAGGTGTAAATATTTTAAACCAAGAGGTTTATTTATTTTATTATATACTTTATTGTACACCTTGTAATAATAACAGGAATTTTTTTATAAAAACAAGTGTACAATGGGCGGTCTTATCGCACAAGGCAATCTCTTACAGACAACCTTTGGATGGACTGAACGAAAGGAGATAGATTTAGGGCTGTCAGTGTACAATCGTTATAAATAATACTTGCTAGACATAAAAATATAAAATACATAAATAAAATATAATATACTAATAAATATCAAATAGGCATATAGATGAGAAAGGAGCGGAAAAATTATAGAGAAAAGTAATGCTCCTTCACCATTTTTTTAAACGCTGGTAGCGTTTGAGCACGTCTCACTTCTATGGGTAATTCATTCCACAAACGAGCTGCTTGTACACTAAAAGATTTATCGAAGAAGGAAGTGGAATGCATACGAATACTTAATTTTAGATTTTCCGATGATCTCAAGGACCTAGAATGCGTGTCACAGAGGAACTGAAAGCGTTCTTTAAGATAAAAAGGGGTAGAAGGATTAAAGAGCACATTATAAAGTAGAGAAAGTATGTGGGCATTCCGACGAAGGCGAATAGGAAGCCATTTGAGCTTAACACGAAATTCAGAAACGCGGTCATACTTGCGCAAGCCAAATATAAATCTGATACAGAGATTTTGAAGTCGCTCAAGCTTGTCCAATTGGTCTTGGGTAAGATCAAGATAGCTGGCATCTGCATAGTCCAGGATAGGGAGAAGAAGAGATTGTACTATCGCAATTTAAGTGGTAATGGGAAGAAAATTGCGAAGGCGCCTCAGGGAGCCCGCTGACGCAAACATTTTACGACTTACTTCCTGCAGCTGCTTAGTCCAGGAAAGAGTGCTGTCAATATAAATCCCCAAGTTCTTCACAACGTGACTTACAGGAATAATGGCGTTATTAAAAGAAACCTGAGGAAGTTTCGACCAGTCAATCTTAGGGACAGTCCGGGAACTACCAACTACAATGACCTGCGTCTTAGTTGGATTGATCTTCAGCCCAAAATCATTGCTCCAGTCACCAATTCTAGCGAGGTCTTTATTTATAGTCTCAATGGCATCAGATAACTCTCCAAGGGGGGCTTGAGTGTAAATTTGGAGATCATCAGCATACAAGTGGTAGAAAGAAGAAAGTCGTTGAGTGATAGAATTAATAAAAAGTGCGAAAAGTAGAGGAGATAACACGCCACCCTGCGGCATACCAGAAGAGGTGTCACACCAAGAAGAAAAAGATCCCTCAGTGCAAATACGCTGCCGGCGGCCAAACAGGTAACTATGAAACCAGTCAATTACCGAAGGAGATATGTTAAAAGAGTGCAGAACGCCAAGCAAAATGTCGAAGTCAACTGCATTAAAAGCATTGCTAAAGTCAAGCAATGCCAGTACTGTTAACTTCCCCATTTCTATGCCAGACCTGATATCGTCCGTAATATGCACGAGTGCCGAAGTAGTGCTGTGTCCAGGTCGAAAACCAGATTGGAAGGGATTAAGCAGGTTGTGCTTGGAAAGGAATGTGGCGAGTTGCTGGTGTACAAGTTTTTCAAGGACTTTGGATAGGAATGGGAGAATAGAAATGGGACGATAGTCAGAAAAGGATGCAGGATGAGATTTTTTAGGTAAAGGAATAATTTGGGCATCTTTCCAGGCATGCGGGAAGACTCTACTGGAAACAGAAAAATTAAGTATAAAAAGGATAACCGGAAGAATGTTATCAAGGATGGGAATGATCATCTTACGACTGACACAGTCACTACCAACGGCGTTGGATGTTATCGATAAAATACTCTTTTTAACATCACAAGCAGTGAATTGACTTATGACAAAAGGGGAATAATCTGGTATCGGAAGGTTTGAAAGATGACTTAGCGTAGCAGCTTTGGTGGCCCTATCCAATACGAGCGAAGCAGAAAAGTGACTATTTAATAAGATCATGAGACTTCTTTCCGATACCTAATGATTTGAGAAAATTCCAGACCTTAGCTGGATCACCATTTTGAACTGAACTATGGATATGTTGGCGGTATGCGTTCCTACACACCTTGCTGCTGTGATTTCTAATTGAGACATATTTTTCCCTGTTGATATCATTTGGCCGAATTTTATACTTAAACTTAGTAGTCGCTTTCTTATGTATTAAAAGTTTAATATCATCAGTCAACCATGGCGCTGGGAGATGCTTGACTCTCACAGCTCGAATAGGTGCATGAGTGTCATAAAGATTCATTAAGGTAGTAGTTAAAAAACCAACTTGTTCGTCAACGGATGAGGAAGAAACCAGAGGCGTCCAGTCAATATTGGTGGCATCCTCACGAAGACGATCAATGTTCATCCCATCAAAATTGCGAAGTAGAAGTGTTTTGGACTTATGCTTAGGTGTTCGAATTTTATAAGAAGTGAAAAGAAGGTCATGATAGGAAAAGGCGTCAGCTGAACATTGACCATGTTTGGCGACGTGATCGAGAGATGAAACGAAAATAAGATCAAGAAGTGAGGGAACCGAGTTAGGAAAATGGTGCGTGGCACCAAGATCAAGAATAGAGAGGTTTGTAGATTCGACAATACGTCGTAGAGAAGTAGAGCGGGAGTCATTTTTAAGGAGACACGTATTAAAGTCACCCATTATGATGGTATGACTGTAAGAGGGAATTAATGCTTCTAAAACACGTTCAAAAGAAGAAAAGTAGTTAATCCGAAGAGAAGGACAGTAGTAGACTCCAAGGAGAATTTTAGAGTGATGTAGTTCAACTTCCAGGAAAAGATGTTCACCGGCGTTCGGCGGCGTTGGCTGAGTGGACATATTAACAACAGAGAAAGGAATGTAGTTACGAAGATAAATGGCCACCCCACCACCACCACCGACCGCTCGATCATTCCTGATGAGTTGATAACCTGGAAGAGAGTAAGAGGAAGAGGAAAAAAGGCAGGGCTTTAACCATGATTCAGAAACAAGGATCGCATGAATATTCTTGCAGTCAAAACTGGCCAGCATATCGGGGAAATGAGCCGGAATACTCTGGGCATTAATATGGACAACATTAAAGTTCTTTGTGACATCGGAAAAAAAGGAAACTAGAGTGTCAGCTAGAGAAGGAACACTTACGAAGCTTTCATCTTCGCTATTCAATGAATAAAAAGTATCAGTATCACTGCTACAGCCAGGGCTGAGCATTAATATTGACCTAAATAATAAATACAATAAGAATAAATACCTATAACAATAAAATATTCGGGGTTTAAAAAAAAAAATATGTTTACGTCCACCTGCCAGTTGTGCTTTACAACAAATAAAAAGCTTGTGATAAAAACTATACAATTAGATTTAGTAGTCCAGGCATAAAAAAAAAAAAAGAAAAAGTACAAGAAACTAAAAATATACAGATACACATACAAGAAACGAGCAATACATCACAAAAATCAAACACAGAATAAAATGTAGAACCGTGTAACGGAGCGAAATTAAAATGATGTTTAAGGTAATCAGTGCAGCAATATTGGAACGCAAGTGACAGTTGTGAGTTTGTGACAGTGACATATAATTTTGATGAAAAGATGAACAAAAGGGTACACAAACGAACGGGAAATTAAATAAAAGTGTATTTAACACTGACTACCTCCTGAAAACAAGACGAAATACCTACTACCTGGACTACATATGCGTAAAAGAAAACAAAAAATGCAGACATCATTTCCGGGCTACAGCACGCTTGGTTTTAGCTACCTTTCCCACTGCGACCTGTTGAACAACCCCAGACTCCGACTGTCCCGAGGCCTGCTCCGGCTGGGCGACTATGTGTTCCGGCTGCTGCGAAATCTTATTGAGGTCGGCGAAACAAGTGACTCGATGCCGGGATCCTTTCGAGTCAAGGACGAACACAGTGCCCTCAGTAGTCCAGCATTGGGTCACACCAAATCTATCCCTCGCCGCCATGAAGACACTGTGTCTGGCCTTCGTTAGAAACTCCGACATTGTGACGCCAGACCTCTTCAGCTTGGTTTTGCCGAACCAGATTTTGTCCCGGAGAGCCACATCATGCAGTTTGACGAGTATCGGTCGGGGTCTGTGAGATGTGCTGCGCCCCATCCTGTGACACCTCTTGATGCTAGACGCAGCCAAGTCGAGCTTGAGACGTTGTTTGACAACTTGAGCCACCACCTGTGCAGTCTCCTCGTCTTTTTCTTCTGGTACTCCATGCAACAGCAGAATTTTACGCCTCCCACGCATCTCCATGTTGTCAAGACTTTGCGCTAGAATGCCTACTTGCTGCTGGAGAGTACCGAGCGCCTGAACAATAAATGTCCGGAAAGATGCAAACTCTGCTGCCAAGCCTGTGGTGGTAATTGCTGTGGTACCTGGACTTTTCTGCAACTCCTTCTCAAAGTCTGACATCCTTTGACTGAATAGATTGCTCATATCAGTGATAGTGCGGTTGATTGCCTCCATTGTGCAGTGATGATGCAAATAATTTTGTGTTTTGGAGCTGTAAACACTTTACTGGCAGGTAGATATCACTAGTAAATGATATATGTCATTATATTATATACAATTAAAAAACCACTGACTGATTGACTGATTGATTGACTGACTGATTGACATAATTGTTCTCCCACTTCCCGTGCTAGGAGGGGAAAACTTTATATGGAGTTGTATAGAAGGTGTCGGGGTGAGTATGGGAAAAATCTGAAACTACCCCTTTTCAACCCCCTTCTTTCAACCCCATTGCTTATCTCAGAAACCTGACGTCGAAGAGAAAAATGGTTTTCGGGGTTGTATAGAGGGTGTTTGGATGAGTAGAAAACGAAAAAAAAAACTACCCCTTTTCAACTCCCTTTTTACAACCCCTTTGCGTATCTCAGAAATCTGACATTTTAGAGAAAAATGGTTTTCGGGGTTGTATAGAGGGTGTTTGGATGAGTATATGGCCGATAAAAAATTCAACCCTATTCAACCCTTTTCAACCCCCTACTTTCAACCCCTTTGCGTATCTCAGAAACTTGACATTGTAGAGAAAAATGGTCTTCGGGGTTGTATAGAGGGTGTCTTCATGAAAATATGGCCAAAAAAAATTCAACCCTTTTCAACCCCCTTCTTTCAACCCCTTTGCGTAACTCAGAAACCTGACATTGTAGAGAAAAATGGTTTTCGGGGTTGTATAGAGGGCATCTGGATGAAAATATGGCTAAAAAAAATTCAACCCTTTTCAACCTCCTTCTTTCAACCCCTTTGCGTAACTCAGAACCCTGACATTGTAGAGAAAAATGGTCTTCGGGGTTGTATAGAGGACATCTGGATGAATATATGGCCAAAAAAAATTCAACCCTTTTCAACCCCCTTCTTTCAACCCCTTTGCGTAACTCAGAAATCTGACATTGTAGAGATAATAATTGTTACTAAAAATACTAAAAAGACACCGCGGGTTGCTTGCAACTCGCGCCCCCAAGCGAAATACTAGTTTATTTATAAAATTAATAAATATTACTATTTTTAATATAAATTTTAAATAAAGAGATACAATTTAGTTGTTTCACTTTTGACTACCCTCATATGTGTGTTTATTGCTATCTCTGAAGCTGTCAAAATGGCAATACATCACATTGAGAGAGACAGCAATACGAGAACGCATTCGTAACTTATACCCTTCGTATTACCAAGTCCAAAAAGAAAAGAAAGAGTGTTACCCGCCAGAGAACTCTATCACAGTTACTGATTCTTCGGCTAAAATTACTCTGCAAAGACTACTTGACGTTACAGCCAAAAGAATATTAAAATCTTTACCTGATAACATACGAGTAAAAGAAATGATTCAAGAAGACGAGGTTCGTGCCGCGAAATACTTCCCTTTGATTTTTGATTGCACGCCACTGACTTATCGCATCAATAACGGATGTCACAAAGTGAAGTACCGGAACTGGAGCTGGAGTTTACTCCAACGACCTCAATATTAAGATATCCAGACCACTAGGAAAACTCAACACCGTCTATCAGGCGGAATGTGTAGCTATCATCCAAGCTGTCCATGGCCATAGAAGCCAGGGGAGTTATGGATACTCATATTCGCATACTCTCCGACAGCGCCTCAGTACTACAATCTCTAGATTAAAAACTCATACAAGAATGCCACAACGCCTTAGAACGTGTCACGGTGAACAGCCGCAACACCGTGACGCTGCAGTGGCTAAAGGGACACAGCGGATCACTAGGAAACGATGCGGTCGATAAGCTGGCTAGAAGGGGATCTGGAACGGTGACTGTTGGACCCGAACCCATTTCTCTACTCCCTTTCACCCAGCTACGCACATGGCTACGAGAACACAAACACACAAGCGGAACAATGGTGGTCTTCGGTATCTGGCTGCAGGCAGTCGAAGGAGTTTATGCCAACCCTGAACCGGGAACTGACCAGGTGCCTTCTGTGCGTGGATAGAGGCAGCCTGCGAATGGTGGCGGGGACCATCACCGGACACTGCTCACTGAACAAATACCTACACACGATAGGTATCACAGACAGTCCTCTATGCAGAGCATGCATGGAGGAGGAGGAAACGGTATCGCATGTGCTCCTTGAGTGCACAGTTGTAGCCGAAATACGAAGACAAACAATAGGGACACCGAATGCACTTACGGAATATACTGAGTGGACTGATCTGCTTCTGGAGGGAGGTCAGCTGGTTGGAGTGACGGCCGCCATGGCTCACGCACAATGGTCCAATAGTAGGACTAAGTGTGGAAACCAAAACCCTTTTTTTTCTGGATGGGAAATCATCAAATGACTTCTCCCGCTCTGGGCGGAGCGGAAGGGAGTGTCAGACTCTTGCTGACTTAAACCCACCCGTGATCCTTCTTGTGCCCTTTGCGTTCCAGGACCGCGGTGACTCTTTCGAACAAATTCCGCAACCCTAGCAGGCACTGACCCTATGGGGCCCCGTCTTATTTGCTGACGGCTCTTTGAGGCGCGCGTGGAACACGACGCGCCGTCTACTCGGGCCTGGTTGCTATCGGACGGCGAGCCACCCATAGCTCGCTATCCGCAGGCCCGCGCCTACGGTGGCTGGGAATCGCCCTGCGTTTCCCGACGCCCGGGGCGTCTTCTTCTTTTGCGGCGGCTGGGGCGTGAGGTTTCCCTCTCACGCACGCGTTCCGCCTCCTCCTTCGCTAGCATTACTGCTTCGCAGAAGGAGGCGACCGCTTCCTATGCCTCCTCGCTCCGGACCATGGCTTCACTCCAAAACTCTAATAGAATAGAATAGAAATAGATGTCACAAATTTTGAGGTTCGTAAAACATAGAAGAACGTTTCATATATTTTATTCTAGTCTATCTCAAGAACTTAACGGCCGAAGGATTGTCGAAGCTTCTTGAAAATTGATGATGTTTGGGGCCAAGGGTACGATAATGGCAGTAACGTGGCTGGTAAATATAACGGAATTCAAGCGAAAATAAAACAAATTAATGTAAATGCTGAATGCTACCTTGTGCAGCACATTCTTTGAATTTGGGCACACTTGGGCGAAATACAGCTTTGTCGCCCGAAATTGAATATAAGTTAGCAACGAATCTCTATGTAATGGAAAAATATAGATTTGGGCTTAGAAAAGAAGTGTTGTAGAAAGTTGGTGATAGTGTGAACAAAAACGATTTTTAAAATGGTATTCCTGGCTAATACTGGTTCTTGGCTTTCTTTTAAAGTGCGTCATGGTCTATCCATGTAAAAACCTCAAGCGAGTACGCTCAAAAACGGGCTGTTGACCCATTTATTATTTACCCATATTTTTATCTCCGCGAAAAGACGATAAACGACTTGAATTTGAAAAAGAAACCGTCCCCGATCCCTTATTGGTTCATTGGCAGCGGCTGAAAATCGGAAGTGTTATGCCAAAAAGTGAGTTTACGAAACTAATTGGACAGGTATGGGCTGAGATAGATTTTCAGGTCCTACAAAATGGTTTTCGAAAAGCTAGATATATCATGTAAGCCGTAAAGAAATTAAAGACAATCAGTGATAGTTTGAAGCTAAGACATTGGAGAGAACACGAAAGGTCGCGGAATATGGCGGAAAAGGACGAAACGATAGAGAAGAAAACGAAAACTGCGTTGACGTTAGTACTAAAATTTTTCTATCGCACCCAAACTTATGAGAATATTGAAACTGCAGTAGTAGTTAACAACCATATTCAATCATAAGAATATCGTATACAAGTTTTACCCAAAAGAAATTGAAAAAAAAAAAACAACAACTGATATGGAGCACAATACATTTTCTTCTATTAGTGTCTTACAAGAAATGAGGATAGTGGACAAAGCTTGACGAAATGTAATATCCAACGCAGTGATGAAGTAGCCACAATGGGAACGTTAACAGAAGAACGGTTATTCATGGTGTTGAGAGCGATGATATAGACGAAAATCTAAATGACGAGCCACAAGATCGAGCTACGATTATATCTATCAGCGAAGCATCGAAAGCTGTAAACACGTTACGATCTTTTGTAGAGTAATGCAGTAACACAGAGGATGATATTTTCTCTTCTTTATTTAATATTGCAAATATAATTGATGTAGAAAATAAGAATAGTTTGAAAAAAAAATACCGAATTTATGTAGAATAAAGTTCCCAACAAGACAACCCTCAAGAAATAGAACCACAGGCACAAGATCTTCCTACGTCTCCAAATGAAGGAGCTGCAAGCAACCTACCGAAACTTACTATTTGCCAGAATACATTAGAGCCATTGAAAATGAACGTAGGTGCTTCATCGAAGGATGGCGGAGAACGGAAAGATGCAGAGTTCCATTTTCAACTAAAATGATGTTGCTTAACCAATATAATTATTACATCCCTTAAAAAAGCCGTTTTTGTGATCAACATTTGGTTATGGGATTTTCTAGATAGTTTGAGATCTAATTATGTTCAATCTTTTACTACCAAACATATTCAGGACATTTCCTTAGAAGAAGTCGTAGATAGTGGATTACTTTCTTTTGAAAAAATAAATGTCATGGAAGACCATGTAGTGCATATGTATATGGACCGGATTGAATGAAGCACAGTTCCATCAGATGTTTTCTGAAGTTCCGCAGGTGTTGGAAATGCCACAAGCAACATAAGCTCTGGCCGCCTGTCTGATGAAACTCAGAACTGGGGACTCTAATGAAAGGGTTGCAACTTTACTAACTCTAGAAAAGTGGTTACATCGAATTAGATGAATAATTACAGAATATGTTGTACCTATGAATCTAGGTTTAAACCACATAAACAGGCAACAAATGGTAGAAAGAAATCTTTCAATACCTAATGTATTGTTTGGTGGAAAAAAGTCCAATTATTTAAGTAAAAAAAAAACACACAGCAAGCACAAACAAAGGATTCTTTTAAAATCATTTTTAATTGTTTGTACCGATGCACAGTGTTTCGTCTAGTACATGCTAGCGAGACAAAATTATTTTTTTACTTATTTTAATTGTTTATGTATATTTAAGGTGTCTTACGCCATAAATGCAGTATAAATGCATATATATATATATATATATATCTCGGGGTATTTAAAAATTAAAATCATAAAATAGGTTTTTATTTATTCACTTTATCAAATAAAATACAATAATAGTCCAAGACAACAACATTTCTAATAACTTCCGACTGAGCTTCAACTAATCGTTCAGCCGTTTTATCTAAAATCGCCTGAAGTTTAATCTCAGCTCGAGATTCAGTCACAGAAATATGTTCGTTAGAAGGACAACCAGAAGCTTTGGACTTACCTAGGCTATAGAAGGATGGATACACTTGATGTCCCGCTTTCATTTACCACTTTCTCGTCTGTTTGTACCAGTGAGATGTAGATTTAGAGTCTACATAATAAGCTAAAGCTTCGTCTGGACTCAATCACCTACTGGCTTCAGAACACTTATTTTTCTTTAAACTTTCACCGGCCGCGACACTTCGAATTTGTTTGGCAACACTTCGATGTCCTTCTTTCCGTGTTGCTAATTTAAAAAATTAATTCATTTGCACTTCGCGATTCTAAAAGATCATCTACTCTCCGTCTTTTTGTTTTTATTGATGACTCATCAAAGGTTTTCTGGGGTCGCCCTACAGAACGAACCCCCAATGATGTAGAAGGGCTCGGCTTATTCACACACACTAACGTTTCGATTCCGCATCCTTCTAACCATTTTTTATTTTTGATGAGAAATGTATCCTTAGTACACTTAGCAGATGTCCACTTTTCGTTTATTTTGATGATAGGCTCGAAATATTCATTTTGAGTTTCCTCAGTGAATCTTCAGAAGCATCTACTAGATTATGCTGTACACATAAATGATCCAAAATGCGACTTGCTCTTTCAGTTTTATCATGTTTTAACCATTCTTCGAAAAACTCCAATTTTGTCATAGCTATGGCGCGTTCTGAAAGAAAGTAAATTACTTTATCTGCGGGCGGTTTCGGGAGCTAAGAATCTAGCAGGATACATTGGGATAAAAAAAGTTGCAACCCTTCAAAGTTTGAAAATAAGAAAAAGTATGTGGAATTATTTCAACATACTTATAAACTCTGATTACAGCAAAAAAAACACATGTATTCTTTTAAAAACTAGTCAAAATAGTAAGTACATACCTTCAATAGTAGAATCCATCACAAGAAAATCGTTTTACTTTAATATCAATTATTTGAGATGGTATCACAAGTGTGCTAAAAATGCACCTTATTCACAAATGAAAATTGCGCTTCCTTTATAATTAACATTAACCCCCCCACAAAATTACTTCCTGAAGTAACAAACAAATGATTTCTTAGAATTTCTTACCTGGGAAGGGTTGTTTACAAGTTGTTATCACGAAATCCTGGAAATGACGTCATGAATAATGTCCCGCTAGCTTGTACTAGACGAAATACTGTGCGATGGGCATATTCTTGATGTTTACATGACTTGACACAACACAAGAAGTTTTATGAAAGATTTTGAGGTGGCTGCCGCCCTTTTAAATAAGTTTCACCCTCCTATAGTTGATTGAGTAGATGCTGTGGATATAATACAAGAAATAGATAGGTATATGAATACAGAAAACGAATTAGCTGATTTTATTATAAGAAATAATTAAAACAGGCGTCGAGCTAACTTTGAAACTATCACAGTACACAATAATAATCTTAAAGATTTTCCACAGCTCTCCGATAGTGAATTAATATTAATTTCTTTAGGAACATACCAAATAAAGCAGGCATGTTCCTACTTTGATTTAATTAAAATTATGGTTTTATTATAGAAGTATGCAGGGAGGTCAGCAGTAGCCTTCTTCGAGAGGTGTCAGCAGCTAATTCTTCTTGTCAACTTTTGAAAAACTTATTATATTTACATTTTAATCGACAGTTCTCATAGAGGAAGTGTTCAATACAGAACATAAAATTTGTTTTTATTAATAATTAGAGTAAGAAAATATAAAAATATTGTAATAGCAACACCAAATATGTCATAGATAACTCATCCGGTGTCTATATTTTTCTTCTCATACTTCACTTGACAGTTGGTCACCGGTTAGCTTCACATTGCTGTGCCTACTGTACATTTTTACATTGGTTCAATAAACCTAATTTACTAGTTTCTAGCCTTTTATTCAACAGGCTAAGTGGTCCTTCGAGATTTTCAAAACCAGTGAGTGTTTTTTCGCGGAGTGTTCGTCCTGGTTTAAGATATCGCGTCGTTGATGGCAACGACAGCGGCGGCGGCGGCGGCGACCGACTCAAAGCGAAAGAATACAAAAGGATTTCCCATATATTCGCATATTTAACCATTTTCCAAAACGTTTCTTTTTTATGACGAAGCTTCTGGCTAAATAATACAGGATCATCATCAGCAAGCGTTGGCAATGCGAGTTGTGCGGGACACATTTGACGCCATATCATCGATTCAGCGGGTGATCTTCATTGGAAACTATAATTACTAAGAGGAAACTCATCGGCATTCATTATTTTGAAAGGACGGTATTCCGAAAATAAACATCATCGAAAGATTCAAAAGTTCTAGAAGGCGTGACGTCAGTGACACGGGAACGGGCGGTTGGTTCGATCTTGTCAAGCTTCACAAGGAGCGGAATAAGTGCGGTCCGTTATTATAAGAAGTGCGTAATAAGTGATAATCGATCGTAAGTACATCAGTGTTTCGTACTGTGTTTACGATGACGGATGCAGAGCTGAGACGACTACGTACACAGCGTGCTCAATGTAAGTCAACAATTACTCGCATTGAAAACTTTATCAGTGATCCGAACAACGTAGCCTCTTTCACAATAGACACTTTAGAAGCCCGCAAAGAAAAACTTATAAGCACACTAAACAGTTATGAAAGTTTACATTCAGATATACTGAACTTAGATGAAAAGGATGTTGAATCAGTAGGAGTGATTGAAGACAAGTATTTCTCTGTGTTAGGGAAGATCAATGCATCATTGCGACTATTGAGAACAAAAGTAGAATCAGATGAACATTCGATTTCAACATGTAAATTACCAAGTATAGAAATATCATCATTTGATGGTAAAGAATTTTCTCTATTCAAGCCGTTCATGGATTTATTCAATGCTGTCATTGATAAAAACCAATCATTGTCAAATGTTCAAAAATTATTTTACCTGCGCAAATATCTTACAGCAGATGCATTGGCTGTTATTATAAACTTGCCACTTGTCAATGAGTCTTACCCTGAAGCAATAAAATTATTAGAAAAACGGTTTAATAACACAACAAGAATTATTTCAAACCATATAAACATTCTCTTAGACATTCCACAAATGCAAAAGGGTACTGCGGCAAGTATCAGGTCATTTATATCAGATGTGCGTCAACAACTTTATGCTTTGAAAAACCTGAAACAACCTGTTGATAACTGGGACATGCTACTGATTTCAATTTTGTCAAGAAAGCTTGATAGCTATACAAACCGTGCATACCATCTCGACAGGTTGTCTCCAGATAATTTGCCTACATTGGAAGAATTCTTGTCCTTTTTAGAGAAAAGAGCTGTTGCATTAGAAGACAGCAGCTCTCCACAGAAAATTACCTGCCATGAAGGTAAGTCAAAATTAAACAATGGTAAAGTTGCAAACATTGTAACTAAATCAAATTCTAAGCGATCCTGCACATTCTGCAGCAAGGATCACCCAATTTATTTATGCCCTAAATTCAAATTGGCTCCAGCCAAGTTTGTCGCTGACAATAAATTATGCACATAGTGTCTGAGAAGCCTCACTGACAAATGTAGATATTCATTTAAATGTCAGGTTTGTAAGGAAAGTCACAACACACTTTTGCATGAGGATAAGCATAGGGAGGAAGTCATTACACTACATTCCAACTTGTCAACAAATTATGAGACAAATATTTTATTGCCTACTATGAAGGTAAAACTCATTGACAAAGCTGGTCAAGAAATAGAGGTTAAAGCACTACTAGATTGTGGTAGCCAAGTTTGTATTGCAAAGCGTACGCTCATAGATCAACTGAACTTGACACCTATGGTTCAAGATTCTAATATTGTTGGTTTGGGTAATACACAAAACAAAGTAAAAGAATGTGCTAATATATTATTGCAATCATTGGTACACAGATTAAAATTTTCAATCAAATGTCACATTGTAGATACAATTACTACTAACTTACCTCAAAATTATTTGAATTTAAAAAATTGTTAAATCCCTGAAAATGTTCAACTTGCTGACAATGAATTTAACAAACCATCAGAAATTGCTCTATTATTAGGAGTTGACTTTTACTCTAAAATTATAATAGATGGTATCATTAAATTAGACAATGGTCTGGTATTACAAAATACATTATTTGGTCATGTTGTAACAGGGACAATTCAAAATAAATTTAAAATTAACCCATCAAGTGTGAACCTGGTTTCAAACTTTGTAGTTCAAGAGAGTGAAAATGAAAGTTTGGAAAATATTATGGAAAAATTTTGGCTTTCAGAAAAAGTTACTGAAAAATTAAGTGATCAAAATATTGAGATGGAAAAGGCTGAATAAGTTTTCAAAGAGTCAGTCACATTAAAAGACAATAAGTTTTCAGTCGACATTCCTTTAAAATGTCCATTAAACGAATTAAGCATTGGTGATTCATTTTCATCTGCCTTACAAAGATTTCATTCACTTGAAAGAAAGTTTGAGAGCAACCCAGATTATTTTCAAAAATATAAAAACTTTATTGATGAATATGTAGAGCTAGGGCATGCTAAGGAAGTTGAAATATGTCAGTATGATGTCAATAATGATCCCGTATATTTCCTTGCTGACCATGCAGTTTTAAACGAAGGTAGCAAAACAACAAAGTTGCGAGTAGTCTTTGGAGGAAATGTTAAATCAAAAAAGGGTCTCTCAGTAAATGATGTGATGTTAAATGGACCTATAGTTCAGAATGACCTATTTAACATACTATTACTCTTCCGAACCTATCGCTATACTCTCATGTGTGATGTAGAGAAAATGTTCCGTATGTCCTCTATTAATGAGAGTTTCAGACCATTACAAAACATTTTATGGCGAGATCACCCTAGTAAACCAATTTCTTGTTTACAGCTGCAAACAATAACCTATGGGTTAAAAGCCTCTACATTTTTGAGCACTAGGTGTCTTGTAGAGCTTGCTAATATTTTTCAAGATAGGTACCCATTAGCGGCGGAGGCTCTTAGGTTAAACACATATATAGATGACGTTATATGCGGAGCTGATAGTGTAGAGATTATTCAAGAGCTCAAATCGCAACTTATTGAGTTGATGAAATTAGGAAGTTTCAAATTACACAAATGGTGTTCTAATTATCCTGAGTCACTCAATGATTTACCTGATAATAAAAAATACTTTGAACAAATTGACCTCAATAAAGATAATATAGTAAAAACATTGGGCTTGAAATATAATATAATTGCCGACACATTGGTATTTTCATGTCCCATGACAGATGATCACAATAATTTAAAATCAAAGAGGGAAATTCTAAGTTTCATTGGAAAGATTTTCGATCCTCTTGGTCTAATAGGACCAATAGTAGTCAAAGCTAAATTGCTAATGCAAGAAATTTGGAAATCAAAGGTTGACTGGGATGCTAATTTGCCTAGTGGGTTACTAAGGCTGTGGAAGGAGTTTTTAATGAGTTTGAATGAAATGGGCACAATTAAAATACCTAGAGTCATAAATATTGCAAATATAGAAAATGTAGAGTCAGTAGAGATTATTGGATAATCTGATGCTTCATCAATGTCAACTGGTTGTTGTCTCTACCTTAGGGTGTTATCCAAAGATGGACATGTAGAGATGAAATTGTTATGCTTAAAGTCTCGGATTGCACCCCTCAATAGGAAACTTACCATTCCAAATTTAGAGCTCAATGGCGCTCTACTACTAGCGGAACTTGCTTCTAGGGTTTATAAAACTCTACTTATTAGATATAAAATTCTAAAAGTGTTTCTATACACTGATTCTCAGGTTGTTTTAGCCTGGTTAAGTTCCAACAATTCAAAGGGTCTCTATGTCTCCAATAGAGTCAATCAAATTAGAGCCCTAACTAAGGACTTCACAGGGTCACATGTAAAGGGAATACATAACCCTGCAGACATATTATCAAGGGGTATTTCTCCATATAAATTACAGGACTACCATCTATGGTGGTTTGGTCCATCCACTTTAATAAACAAGAATTTTCAGCACAATATTGCTGCATCAGTTTCAAACAGGGTAGATTCCCCCACAAACGGCACTGTTTGTAACTTACATAAAAATGACTCTACAGTCCCAGATTATATATTTGAGATTCTGGCTATTAATTGGTATTAGAGAAATTAAAAAGATAATTCACAAATGTGTCAAATGTTTCCGTCTCAAAGCAAAGGCAGCCAAACAATTAATGGGTTCTTTACCATCACATAGAATTTCTATGAGTAGACCCTTTGAAATTACAGGTGTAGATTTCTGCGGTCCATTTGACATTAAGGTGGCATTATTAGAAACGTATTAGAAAGCCAATGATCAAAAAGAGTTATGTCGCACTCTTTGTATGTTTTGCTACAAAAGCAATCCATCTTGAACTGGTAAGTGAAATGACCACGGCAGCTTTCTTGGCATGTCTTCAGCGATTTGTAGCTAGGAGAGGATTGCCATCCTATATCTATTGTGACAATGCAAAAACCTTTAAAGGTGCTTCTAATAAATTAAAAGAGTTGTATGAATTGCACTCATCAAAGGGTCATAAAGATAATGTAGAGAATTTTTGCTCTACCAAGTTAATAACATTTAAATACATACCTAGTTACGCGCCCGAATTTGGTGGGCTCTGGGAAGCCGGTGTGAAAAGTGCCAAACATCACATTCGGAGAGTAATTGGAATGTATCCTTGACATTTGAGGAGTTCAATACTATTCTCACACAAATAGAGTCCATACTAAATTCAAGACCGCTTCTACCTCTGAGCAGTGATGTTTCAGACTTAAATTACCTAACCCCAGGTCATTTCCTGGTAGGAACCTCACTCACAAGCTACCCAGAGGTAGATGTTACAGGAAAAAATGTAAATAGATTACAATTTTGGGATTTATGTACAAAAATAAAACAAGACTTTTGGAAACTCTGGTCCAATGACTATTTAACTTCCCTACAAAATAGACCTAAGTGGAGAACAAGTTACAAAAATTTGCAGGAGGGAGATTTAGTAATTGTCAAGGAAAAAGACACCTCACCTCTATATTGGCCTATGGGGCGAATTGTAAAGACTATACCTGGACCAGATGGTAGAGTCCGAGTAGCTGAAGTTAAAATCGGGCCTAAAAGTAAGGTTTATCTAAGGTCCTATACCAAACTATGTTCTTTGCCTCTGAATGATAATTCAGACTGTTAAGTTAAAATATAGGTTAATAATAATAGATTAGTTAAGGTTTAAAATGTTTATGTTCATAGGTAGTTACAAGGTTAATTTAAACTGCATCACACCTTCCGTGTTGATAAAATATTAAATAAATATTTATGTTAAGTAATTTAGAACTTAAACACATAAAAAACTGTGTTCCTATTACTGGTGCATTTTGCGCGCCCCAACTTATGTTCAATACAGAACATAAAATTTGTTTTTATTAATAATTAGAGTAAGAAAATATAAAAATATTGTAATAGCAACACCAAATATGTCATAGATAACTCATCCGGTGTCTATATTTTTCTTCTCATACTTCACTTGACAGTTGGTCACCGGTTAGCTTCACATTGCTGTGCCTACTGTACATTTTTACATTGGTTCAATAAACCTAATTTACTAGTTTCTAGCCTTTTATTCAACAGGAAGGAAGGCTATTCTTATGCATTTCTACAATTGTATTGTAGGTAGACGAACTGTAGGCTGTTGTGCAAATATCATGTGCATTACATGGTACCTTAGCTGGGCTAGGTACCAAGATCATATTGTTCCACCTGCCCAATTCATAGACGAAATTTTAACACGTTCAGTGCCACCGACTCGCCCGGAGAGTCCACGTAAATTTTATTCCAGCGCCGTAGACTCGCCCGTCGAGTTCAATGTGTTTGCTATTTTTTTCCAAAATGCATGTGTATTTTCTGGTTAAAATGATACTGAAGACTAAATATACCCTAATCTAAAGAATTACGTGGTGGGCCGGGTGTGCAGACCCAGTTTATAATCGAAAGAAAATAAACTATTCTGCAATGCCTTGAACTCGCTAGGCGAGTTCACTGACATAGATTCTCAAACTTTTATTAATGAAATATCTATATGTACGGTTGATACTTTTATTTTCATTTTACCAAAAGTCACATTCACTCGTAAAACAACGGCGGATTGTGTTCTACATCTTGTAGGGGCTCGAATTTGGTGTTATTATATAGGCAAATTTTACCTTACACGCTACTTTATCACGCAATTGCCGACCTTATGTAAACACAATAAGGATAATAAATTGCATAGTTATTATTATGAAAAGCATTCCCAACCAATTCACATACTAACACGCAATTATCGAACTTATGTCAAAGTAATAAGGATTATGTAAGTGATTTGTGGAATATAATGTGCAAATAGTTGTCTATGAGCTATTTTATATTTATTATACTCGTACCAATTTTGTTATCATTGCTCTTGTGAGTCAGAGGAACTGTTTAAGTAACCATTGTTGTAAGTATTGCTCTTTAAACTCAACTCTCGGTCTATTACTTTAAGAGTTATAATTGAAAGAGGATCCCTTCGTATTGTTAAAAAATAGCCGGCAAAACAAAAGGCACCAGTATTTTTTAACATGAACGTGCTGGTTAGTAAGCAATAAAAGCACTGATAACATTGTTTTTTGCGAAGCTCTCATTGGCCAATCTTCTAGGAATGCACTTGCAAATAAACATTTCATTGAACCTATTGGGTTTCATTTTGTGAAATCATAAGCCCATTTTCTATAAACTATACTTTCAACAAATTCCTTTCTTATTGTTACACACAATCCTAGGAGTGCGAGCGAGTTCCGATATGTCTTTAAGTGTGAGCGAGCTTTGTAAATTTTATTTAAATTTTAGTGTTATGAACGACCCTTTCCTCATCGCACGCGTTTATCTGTTATCTATCTTTGTGACCTGGCTTTCGATTACTGGACCTGTTGAAGTACCTACTGTTTTAACCCCTGGCAAGCGTTTACTGGACTTTGAGATTCTTGTGTTTTTATTAATGTGTTTTGTGGTGGGCTGGAAATAAGGATCAAAAGTAGCCGCAGCTTGACTTCTGAAAATCTGTAAGTACTCTCTATTTGTGTTTATTTATTATATAAAAAGTTTAGTTTATTAGAATGTTAGATTCTCATTCTAAATATCTCCTTGAATTAAATATATTTCTAATAGTCCTTGTATTTATCCATACTAATACATAATATTAATGCGAAAGTAGATCTGTCTATCCGTGAGTCTGTCTATTAAAATTATTGTGATTGAAAGTTCGTATGGATGTTTCGTTTTTAAGCTAGAAACTTAAATCAATCGGTATGAATAAATATGACATTCAAAGCTTTCCAAATTTTTATCCCTGCATTTCCTTTTATAAAAGCCAAAGGGACTCATTGATTTGTATTTTAATGTTGAAAATATGTATTAAAGTAGAATCATTAATTAAAGAAATAGTAAAATAGTAATTTTTTGTCCAAGGCAATATGGATCCTTACGAGAACCCCGTACCTGGAACTTCTCATTCCTGGGAAGACCCCGCTTGGAACACGCTCCATATAGAAGAGACACTCAGGATGATGGATTCATTCAATGAAGAACCAAACAGAGAAGACACAAATTTACGTATCCATTCACCTCAATATCCAATCACAGATTCCGAATTATTTGGAATATTGTCGGAAAACGTAATAGATGAATTGGAGACCGATAATGATGGTGACTTTGATTTCGAATTTGTCGAAGAAGATACTCAACAAAACTATGTTGCGCCTGATGAAGCATGGATGCCCGGAAACCCACAAAACTCCAACGAATTCCCATTTGTGAAGTCCCCCGGACTGAAAGAAGATGTTGGTGATGAGCCCATTCAATATTTCGACACATTATGCACATCCCAGCTGTTGGAATTACTTAAAGACTGTTCCAATGAATATGGAGAAAATGAGAAAACGTCGGCAGCGGGTAGAAAAAGCAGAAAAATATCTTGGAAGCCTGTAACATGTCAAGAACTGAAACTTTTTTTTGGTCTCATATTTCATATGGGATTTGTAAAACTAAATCGCTTCAATGATTACTGGAAAAACGATGAGTATTTTAATCAAACGATATTTAGAAAGGCAATGTCAAGGAATCGATTCATGTTAATTTTACGAATGCTATGTGTGTATGTGGGACAAGTGACGTGTAGTTATGATAAAGTAAAAAATATTATCGACTACTTTAATGAAAAAATGATATCTCTATATTACCCAACACAAAAAATAACAATTGACGAATCAATGATGTTATGGAGGGGGCGATTAACATTTAGACAGTATATGAAGGGGAAGCGTCATAAATACGGCCTAAAGTTCTACGCACTGGCTGACCAGCTCGGGGTTATTATGAAATTACATTTATATGGCGGTGCATCTGATTATCTTGTAGGCGGCAAAAATCATGTGCAAAAAGTAGTTGACCATCTGCTTTCAAATTTTATAAATGTAGGACACCATTTATTCATAGACAACTTTTATACAAGCGTCAGTTTAGTCGAAAAATTGTATGCTAGTAAAACCTTTTGCACAGGTACGCTTCGACAGAAGAGGAAAAATAACCCTAGAGAAATCGAATTAAGTAAATTAAAAAAAGGCGAATTATGTATTGTTCACAAGAATAATATATGTGTGTTAAAATGGAAAGACCAAAGAGAAATTAGGGTCATATCAAGTAAATATAATGGAAATTTAGAACACACGCGAAATCGACGGGGTACATTAAAATTAAAGCCTCAAATGGTTATCAAATATAATAAAAGTATGAAAGCAATCGATCGTCATGACCAAATGCTCTCGTATTATTCATGCGAGCACAAATCTATACGATGGTATAAAAAAGTAATTTTACATGTCATGCAAATTCTATTGGTCAACTCCTTTTTTTATATAATAAATGCAGTTCAAAAAAATTAACATTGTACGATTTCCGCTTAAGTGTAATTAAATCAATTGTAGAACCTCATTTGCCTTCCGAATTACAAATGCCTTTAAAAAATAAAGTTCATTGTATTATGAAACTAACAAAAGATACCCACGGCAAAACAAAGCGAAGGCGCTGCAATCAATGTTGGCGCACATTAAAAAAAAGGGTGCAAACCATATTTGCATGCGAAGATTGCCCTGGTCAGCCTGGATTGTGTATTGAGTGTTTTAGACCGTATCATAGTTATTAAGAATAAATACAAGAGTGTTGCCTAAAAAGTTGTTGATTATTTTGAGTTGATTTGTTGAGTTGATTTAAATTGTTTAATTGTTTACTATATAAGTTGTGTAATAAAAAACGAGTTTCGATTAATTTAATGTTTTATTTACCTAACGAATTTCAACTTAACAAACATAATATTATAGATTTATTTTTCATTAACACAGCCCTTAGACTAACTCAGACTTGTAGATCAAATAATTTATGTAACTAATCAACATATTAATAAACTATTTACTAACAGTCTTTCATAATTGAAGTTCAGTCATTCTATAATTTTTAGTGCCAGTTATCAGACCTTAAAAATTTTGTGAATTGTTTTCAATCAGTTTAATTATCTGATACATAATAAAACGCCTTTTAAAAATAGGCACATTTTGAATTTCACGTCCAATAAAAATGCCAAAACCTTCGTTGGCCCTCTCTATATAATTTGAATTATCAGTATTATTAGTTTGAGTGCTGCTTTCAGTAAGATTTAAGTTTGTCGTATTTGTTGAAATGTCACGTGTCTGATACTTAATATTGTTGTCATCCCAGTCTTGAGAATTATTTTCAAACAGCGCCATAGAGTCGTCTTCTTTATCAGAATGATCTGAAACGAATATGAACTATGAATGCAACCAGTTTTTAGTCGAAATTACATTAAATGTTTGAAACTGGTTAAAGTTAATTAAATGAAAATTCCATCAAAATAGGTTTAGCCAAATAAAAGATAATCTCGGAAAAACTTACATACTAGTTAGGCTGACCCCACATTTGGCGTGCGCGATCCTCGGGCGTGCGAGTAGCGCGAGCGCCGCGCGCGCGCTGCGTGAGCGTCGGGTGTTGCCGCCGTGTGACGTGCATGCAGGGTGCGCACAACGCGCGCGCGGCGCGCTCGCGACGCTCGAGTCGCGTTCTTACCCCTTCGCCCGCTATCCCTGCCGCCCGCTTTGGCCAGTGCCGTGTTAGCACACGTCGATGCGTTACTGTTACTGTGTGCATGCACGTCACACGGCGGCAACACCCGACGCTCACGCAGCGCGCTCGCGCTACTCGCACGCCCGAGGATCGCGCACGCCAAATGTGGGGTCAGCCTTAAACTGAGAACCTCCTTATTTTTTAAATTTGGTTAAATTAATAAGTTACCTTCTATGCATTGTCGCTTTCTTGGTATCTCCTCCTCCATCTGAGTTAAATCGTCGTCGTAAGACTCCGTTTCTGGCACAAATTGCACTAAAAACATACCAGACACTTCTTAATAAATTTCGAACGTAATCAAAATGTAATTTTACTTAAAACATTATAATATAACAAATTGAATAATCATTACATATTTAAACGTTATTCGAAACTTCACAGTAAACATTTTAAAACTGTACTGTTTTTTAAACTATATTCTTAAAAAGCCCGTATCAAAATGTTTCCGGGTAAAATTGGTTTTTATTTAGTCGAATTGAAAACCTCCTGTTTATAAAAACAATATTAGATATTTAAAATATAACCTCAACAATAACCACTATTTATAAGATTGACAGTCACTGCATAAATTACGAAACAAACTTACCTTTTCTTTTATCTATAGTGTTTCTTGCCATTTTTATATGTTAAATTACACCGTATGTTAGTTAAACACTTTTTAATTGCGTTAAACACGTAACGTACACTGTCACGGCCACAAAAATAACAAAACATTGTTTTCACCCTAACGCTATGCCACTGAACTCGCGTGGCGAGTCGATTCAATTCGTGTTACAGCGCCGGCGACTCGCCCAGCGAGTCCAACGTAAAATGTAGGCGGCATCCGGGACAACATCGCGAAAATCGTAGTGGTAATGAAAGTGTTAATTATAATAGAAGATGAATAATATACTTGGTATATTAAAATGCTTTTTTTTTTTATTCTAGACATCCTTTCCATAACTCCAATCCTGTTACCTACCTATGACTTCCAAGTTATTGACATTCATATGACTTTTTAAATATTTTCAACTAAATAAAAATTAAATTAGTGTTTAAAAAACCTCTTTTGCATTTCAGAAATTATGTGTTAGATAAAGATTGTAACATAACCTTGCTTTTACTAAGCCTCTATTAACTCGACTCTCAGATCGTCAAAACTTAAGGGATTTTCAGAGAGGGACTGACAGGTCTGAATCTATTAATTCACACAATTTTCATCTCTTTACATTTAGGCCCAAGATTGTATTTAATCGTTTTCGTCTCCTTTGATCTGTTCGAAAACAATCTTTATGAATCTGCTCCACCATCCACTTTAAAACTGAAGTCCTACAATAAATCTGCCAAAAATCGTTTCACCCCACTCCGCGCCTTTGTTGACTGAACCCTGCCATGATGTTTCTATTAAAATTATAATTGTAAAAAATCTGTCACATGATAAACACCAAGACTACACTGAAGCTCAAACGTCTCGTGCGAGTCCATATTCGGAGATAAGCGGCATTGAAGAGTTTAGTTCTTCTCCTATTCGAGTTAATAAATGTTATATTTTTAATTACATTATAGTAAGCACCAGACATTATAGTTTAAGTTTCAACAATAAATACTGACCCAAATGTTTTAAATTTTATATTTGTTAGTATGCTTTTGTAATTACAATTAATATTTGTATGTCACTTACTATGGCAGGACACAGACACATTATCCTGTTACTGTTCCACCCATTTTTAACTGTGCACACAAACAAACAAATAAATGTATTTGATTTGGGTTTTCTCGGATTCAAGCGTTTCATAGTATGGGATAGTGAGGAGGATAAACGGCTCAAAAAACAAAGGCGAGTGTAATTTACAAAGTCTTCTAGTAAAGGCGATAGTGAAGAAAGAAGTTCTACCGTGCGGCATGCGAATACAGCAAATCAGGGTTTTTTGAAGGAATCTTTTCAAGAAATCAACAAAGAAAATTCTGTTGTTCAAGACTCTAGCACTCTTTGATTGTACAGATATGTGTGATAATGTATGTCAAATACCCATTAAACAGCCAGCTGTAACTTTTAGCAATGACAGAACACTTACACGTTGGAAGAAATGTGATCCCAGCAAGTGGAAAAAGAACATGGCGAAATCAAATAAACAAAAAGGTTTGCCTTATTTAGGTAAAAAAGGCCAACTTATGTCTGCCAAAAGACCTAAGCCTGTAAAATGCTTCTTAAGGTGCAGGTGTAAGTGTCAAGATATTTTTGTCCATTCACACTTCGAAACCACTTTATGAAGCATTTTGTATCACATGGAATGAAATTGATGAAAAAAGGTGTAGTGTGGAAATTGCCAATGCCCGGAATTGGTGGATTCGTCAGATGCCCATAATTATAAAAGAAGTCAGTATTTAGCGAAACATCTTTTTTTTTCTGGATGGGAAATCATCAAATGACTTCTCCCGCTCTGGGCGGAGCGGAAGGGAGTGTCAGACTCTTACTGACTAAAACCCACCCGTGATGCTTCTTGTGCCCTTTGCGTTCCAGGGCCGCGGTGACTCTTTCAAACAAATTCCGCAACCCTAGCAGTCACTGACCCTATGGGGCCCCGTCACATCTGCTGGTCAAAACAGAAACCAACTCATTACTGCGTTTTTGGTTCATTTAATTCGAAGATCAGTTGTGCAGCTAGTAGTTATTGAACAAAAATATTTAGAGAGTGGTCGCACTCATATGGAACTAGACTCCATGCATAGCGGGATAAACAGCAACGACATACCCCTGTTTATTCCATGATCGATTAGAAGTCGATTATGGAAGTGCTCACTCTAAGAGGAATAGAAATTCATCACAACCTTATATTGTTAAGGAATTAAATTAGATGGAAATGCTGGACGTACGACGACGTTTTAATTCAAGGGACGGTAAGGTATCCAAGGTAAAATTGTAAAAAATATAAGCAGAGATATTAACGGCAATAAAATTAAATAGCTGAAAATTAAATGTCTGAGGTTTGAGAGGCAATGTCCGGGTGTCGTCAAATTTAGATAAAAGTACGATGGTCCCTATATTGGATTTAATATATTAGAAATAAGCCCTACAAAATCTACTCTAATTGCTAGGAAGATGAGGAAACAAGAGGAAGGAGGACAACGGACAACAGAACAAGACTTCAAAAAAATATAAAATACCCACAAGCATACTCCTCGCCACTGTCTATTTCAGAGGCAAAAAAGAAAGATTCCATGTACAAAAAGGATAGGAGCTCTACTTGTGGTACCAGTCTTTACCCACTAGTTAAGATGTAGTAGATAGAATTTTGCAGCCAGACGTTACAGAGGAAAAAGGCAAAGAGGAGTGGCGTAAAATCTGATTTTCCTTTTTATAAACATCTATTCTATTATTTCAGTTTGTGTGCATGCGGTTGAATCACTTTCTTATGTTTTGTTTTATTATTATAGTATCAGAGTCTCTGTTCTGTCATGTAATTTTGTTATTTTTTTGTATTATACTTTGATTGAATTTATTACAACAGTTTCATTGCAGAATAATGTCTTATATAAAACAAACATAACACACACAAATTTCTTATATATTTATATAGGTGGTATTTACTGTACACATTTGAAACATTTGACAGTTCCACTTTACTTAACTCCAGTTAATTTTCTTTTAAACCTTTTCGAACTGAGATAAAAGTCACTAACTCCGGTCGAAAATTCACTAACTCGCTACTAAGCCAGATATTTATTAGCAAACAGTTAATTGTTAATATTGTTTTTATTCTCAATTATTAGATGCATTTAATGTGTAAAAGCGCGTAAAACATAAAAGCTATTTCATTATCTTCAAAATAAAGGTAAAACTATAAAGTAATGACAAGCTGAAGTTATGACGATTTTTATTTTTTTAAACTAACTCTCAATATCTCAAAACAAGGTTTATCGATTAATGACTTTTCGCTCTACGGGGACGATTATATCGACACCTCCATGCAAGAACATCGTAACTCACTTTTTTCCAAAAATTGAGTTACAACGGCATAGTTATGTAAAAAAAAAAGCATGTTTTCTGTACTATCATTGTAATTCTATTCCCTTTCGTTTCTAAAATAAACCAACGTCAAAGTATTGTAACTAATCCAAAAAAATATTTTTTGTCTACTATATAATTGCAACTTGATTTACAATTTATAGAAAATACTAGCTTCTGTCCGCGACTTCGTACGCGTGGAATAGTTACTTTAACCCCGATTTTGAAACTCTCAGCCCGATGGTTTAAAATTGACAAAGTTTAATACAAACTTGCATCCCTTTCGACCAAATTTGATTACCATAAAAACGGTTCTAGTGAGTTAATCTTAAAAGATAGAAATATACTGTCGCGGACATTTTTTTAGATTATTTTAAGAGGAATAATTCTTTCCTACATATTTTTTTGGTATCTTGAACCGTTTTCGCAGCGCACGCAACGGAAGCCCTCAAAGATGAATAATTTTCCCCGTTTTTTCCACATTTTCCATTTTTTCTTCGCTCCTATTACTCGCAGAGTGATGTTATATAGCCTAAAGCCTTCCTCGATAAATGGTCTATTCAACCCAAAAATAATTTTTCAATTCGAACCAGTAGTTCCTGAGATTAGCGCGTTCAAACAAACAAACAAACTCTTCAGCTTTATAATATTAGTATAGATTATGAGTAGCTTGTTTATCAGGTACAACAAAATTGTAACGTTAGATACAATCTATGCACATGATAAAATTACGGTTTATGATCATAAAATGTACTGTTACTGCATTGTAAGTTGAGTAACAATGATGTTGCACGAATCTTTACGTTAGTTTTTAGTGCATTACGACAAGTTAAGACGAGTTGCGATGTTCTATTTAGTAGTTTGCTCCCGCTCATAGAATTTCGGTGTTGTTACGATGCTTGGTAAATATAAGTGAGAAGGTCCCCGACTTTTGCCTAACGAGCCAGCCCGCACTGCTGAGCCATTAGCGTTAAATCTCCTAAATAATATCAATCTGACCCAGCCTGTCCCTTGCTGCCCCCCTCAATGACCCCGCTAAGCCGAGGCCCGTGTCTCACAGGGGATGCCCTTAGCGAGCGGTCATTTAATTTTTAAGTAGTTTTAAGCCCTGGCTGGGGGCCTTAGAAGGCTAAGGCCACCACAGGAGTGCCCGGTTAAGCAGTAACCAGCCTTAATGTGCTGAACTGCGAGTGGCCCTTTCAAAAAAAAAATAAGTGAGAAGGTGTACAAAGCACGTATGACAGAATTCATTCATGTTTTGGTCAAAACTTGATTAAACTCGAAACAGCAGAAGATTGACCTATTTTTATTTGACATCAATTTTAGTATTATATAATAAGAGTAAGAATTACTATTTTGTATTATTATTTAGTAAATTTGTACTCGAGCGCATCTTTTTCAATTAGAATATATAACCTGTGGATAACGTAGTTAGTTGCGCACTTATATACCTATGTAAATAATAAGCTTATGTTAAACATGTATAGTGCGCAATTGTTTGTTTTCCTGAATAAATAAAATAAACTATACTGTCGTACGACAGAATCGCATCAGTTTGACTGAGGCTTTACGTTCCGACGCGATGAGGTATTCGAATAACTTGGTAGCTCGAATAGCTTGGTATTTTATTATAGCACCAAACTATTCGAGCTGGTGCTATTCAGATAGGTGCTGGTGCTATTTAAGTTGAAATGTTGAAATCTGTACTTATTTTAAATTTTAGATCAAGAGGAAGCTTCAACTTCGTCCAAGGCGGATGATCATGCTACCCAGAAAATTACTCCACCAAATGATGACAGCCATGTTCTCGAACATGGTGACGATTTACTTTCATTAAAAAAAAATATATGGAACAATGCTCAGGTACGCTATTATAAAGACTTGTCCACCTCATCCAGTATAAAAGAACCATTTTCTCCTGATGTTTCTGAGTATATCCCCTCCGAACACAATGTTTCAATACATAGTTCTCAACATTCTATAGAATGTAATACGCCTTTACAAGAGATACCAACATCTACAAACTTTATATCTGAAAATATAACAGCTCCTGAAGTGACACCAAGGACAGTAAAAAAGACTGTCCCGAAGAAAACTAACCCAGGTAGAAAACGAGACCAAAATCACGAAACAAAAGAAAAATTCTGGCGAAAAATACATAAAGAGAAGCGGAATCTTAGTACCAAAGAAAAGTATGAGGAAAGGTTGTAATAATACCTGTATTAGAAAGTGCAAAGAAAAAGTAATGGAAACAACAAGAAGTGCAATTTTTAAAGATTTTTGGGGTTTGGCCGATCACTCAAGACAAGCAGACTTTATTTGTAGATTTGTAGAAGGAGTTCCACGAAAACAATTAACAGCATCAGTTATTGGACAGTCACGGCGCCACTGGTCCTTTCAGTATTATTTATTTGAAGATGGTACGTCGACGACTTCGTCCGACTTCGTCCCCGTGGAATCCCCGATTTTAAAACATTATTTATCGCTGCTCCGCTCCTATTGGCTTAAGCGTGATGATATATAGCCTAAAGCCTTCCTCGATAAATGGTCTATTCAACCTAAAAAGAATTTTTCAATTCGAACCAGTAGTTCCTGAGATTAGCGCGTTCAAACAAACTCTTCAGCTTTATAATATTAGTATAGACTAGCTGCTGCCCGCGACTTCGTCCCCGTGGAATCCCCGATTTTAAAACATTCTTTATCGCTGCTCCGCTCCTATTGGCTTAAGCGTGATTTTATATAGCCTAAAGCCTTCCTCGATAAATGGTCTATTCAACCCAAAAAGAATTTTTCAATTCGAACCAGTAGTTCCTGAGATTAGCGCGTTCAAACAAACAAACAAACAAACAAACTCTCCAGCTTTATAATATTAGTATAGATATGTGGCTACAAACAATTTACAAGAAAATAGACAAAGACGGAACCGGACTGATGACAGGAGACTTGAGGGGGCGACATAGTAATCGGAAAAATGTGATACAAAATGAAGTGAAAGAATCTGTTAGGGCTCATATTTCATTAATTCCTACAGTAGATTCACATTATGTAAGAAAAAGAACCTCAAAGCTCTACTTTGAAGAAACTTTAACATACCCTGCATTGTACAGGCTTTACGTCGATTGGATAAAAGAAAATCGTCCGTTGGAACAAGTGGCAAATTCTAGTATATAATTTTACTATACAGGGTGAAATTGAATAGATGCGACATATTTAAATATACAATAATACGTGTTGTCAAGAAAATTTAGAACATACCAAATGTAAAATTAATGAACTTTTATCACCGCTATGAATGGCAACGTTTAATAACGCGAGTACTCCACAACGATCATTGAGCACTGCGATTAGTTGGACGAGATTTTTTGATACTTTAATTTTTCTTATTTATTTTGCATATTAATTATTTTTCTGGAATACCGTTAATTCGTACTTAAATAAAGATATTAACATCGATGGATCATTTTAAAACGCCAACAACGTAACTTTTTTTAACGATTTAGATTGTAGAAAAAACAGTTTATAATTACTATGTTACTGTAACTGAAGCTCCCATTTCATTTTGTCGCATCTATTCAAAGTCATCCTGTATATAATAATAATAAATTGTTTATTTCTTCACCAAGATTACAACAGTTAGTTTTTTATTGGAGCCTTCTTTTAAGCAAACAATGCTTGTATTAGAAGACTCCGCTCTTCCATAACAATCGAAAGAAATATATTAAAAACATATTAACAAATGAAAGAAGACAAGATATAGTTTGTGTGCGTGAGTGAGTGAGTGTGTGCGTGTGTATCTTTGTGTTGTGTGTTTGTGTGAGAGTATAGGTTATATCGTGGGTTTCAAAAGCTCTTCCGTTTCCTCATAAGTTAGTGGTTTGATCCATTTCAGTATATTTTTTTTGCAATCATAATAATGGTTTTTATATAAACATATATCTTTATTTATTCTATTATATAACCGAGCAGACCGTGTTTTAAATTGCATGGAGGCAACCAAAGTTTTTGTTTGGGGGACTTCTGCAACAGCATGCTTTCTTCGCTTTGCTAGTTTAGATGCATCATAAGGTAGGGCCTTGTGTTTCTTTAATACAGTTTGAACTATGTACAGTTTTCTTACTGAGAGTAATTCGCTTATGTTATAAAGACTTTCTGTGGGATATCTAATTTCCTTAAAATACATAGTCTTTATCAGGGCACGTTGTGCACGCTCTACTTCTATGAATTTAGTTTTTGCTGCCCCTCCCCAGTTAGGAATACAGTACACTAAGACAGACTGAGCCAAAGAGACGTATATCTCATTAAGGAGATTTCTAGAAGTATTATTACGACTCATTATATTTTTTGGCACAATATGTCTCAGTGTGCTAAATAACCAACACAGTTTTCTAACCCTGTTAGCAACCTGTTCGATATGGGGATACCAAGATAATCTCTGGTCTACTACTACCCCTAAATATTTGGTTTGTTTTACTTTATTTATTTTTGGGCAATGACAATTTTTATTCATTAAGTCCTCACAATCATGTATTTTAATTTTAAAATCATCCTTCGGCTCAGTTCGTGCACTAATACTGAAACACATGAAATTAGTTTTACATGTATTTAAGGTAAGTACATTTTTTTTTAACCATTTGGCTATCCTAGCCATGCCTATTTCAGCTGTACATTCAACATTTTCCCAAGAGATATCAGAAAAGACGATAGCTGTATCATCCGCATAGGAGAAAATTTTGGCATTTTATATATTTAAATTGCAGAGATCGTTGATATATGATATAGGAAAGGCCAAAGGATACTCGTACGTCTGGAATGAGACAATTGGCAAGAAAGGATCCTCAGAAATTATAGTGGCGCTGTGTTTCTTTTTATTAAAAAGAAATACGAAGATGGAATCCGTTTATTTAATTTCTTTTCCGATTGCTGTGGCGGACAAAACCGCGATCGAATAATAATAGCTAAGTACTCGCATGCATGTTTGGAACTATTGTGAATAACAATAACACAACTATTTTGAAGTAGGACACTCACAATCTGAAGGGGATGCTATGCACGCGTTGATAGAGCGCCAGAAGAAAAATCAGATTATTTTTGTACCAGAACAATGGATCACCCTGATCAGATGTGCTAAAACTACGGGGACTCCTTATGATGTTACTGAATTAGATCAAAACCTGATTCTTGATTATAAATGTCTTATAAAGAAAAAACTAAACTGGGACTGGAATAGTTCTGGAAAAAAGATGACAAAGTTCTGCTATTTTGTAATTTCTGATTCTGATTTTGTGATCTCATTAAATAATATTTAAGTACTACAAAATGTTTCTTTTATCTTTCAAATTAATAAGACAACATAATAACAAACACAAAAATAGGTATAATAATAATACATTATCGCATTATGAGATGTGTATTTACAGATTTGTTTTGGATTGCATGAATTAACTTAATTTTTACTATATAAAAACATTTTATGTAACTTAACACCTTGGAGTTACAATTATCTGACCACAAAAATAAATTAAACTACAAAAAAACTAAATTTTGTATGTCTACGTCATTTCACTGTTTTGTTTTTCATGACCACAAAAATAAATTAAACTACAAAAAAACTAAATTGTAACTCAGACATACAATGTTTGTCCTCGTAACTTATATGTCATTTCACTGTTTTGTTTTTCACGTAAGTCATGAAAACCAATGAAAACAATTTTTCTTTTACAACATAACCATACCTATGTATAGTTCGCCTAAACTATATTAAATAGAGCCAGTTTCAAAAATTGTACGGGGTGTTTTGAGTATGCTATAATTTTTCAAACTTTAAAATCGCTCTCCTGTAAAATCACAAAATTGAGTTGCGATGTTATTGCATGGAGGTGTCGATATACAGTGTGAAATCTTAATGGTTGTTTTCCCGCGGCAGGACGATTACCCATCAGTAGTACTATCGAAACACAAAGTTAAACTAAAAAAAATATGTTTTTTTTTTTCAAATCATTAAAAAAGTGTTCATAAACTCGAAAGAGCGAGAATCAATAGTAGTGCACTAGACCTAACGTAGGTAGATACCTACATGAGACGCACTCGCCGCCACATGAGTAGATAAACGGAACAGAGACAAAGCTTCCTAAGAACGTGCAAAATTGTTACCTATTTTGGTAGGGTTGTCCCAAAGGGTTGTGACAAATTAAACAAAACATTTCGTTCAATAAATATAAAAAATAGAACAAAATAAAAAAAATAGTTTTATTATTCAGTATGATAGAATAGGTACTTTACAAATTACTTACTCGAATCATTTTCTTTTTATAATTTTTGTTTTTTAATAATTTATTGTTTCTTTTGATGGTATTGTTACGAGCTTCGGGTTCGTTACAATAAAATCAGCCGATTCAATAATCAAAAATGACACTTTAATTTACACCACACTAATTACACAATAAACTCACTAATCACAAAACACAATCGCACTATTAATCACTTGAGTTCGCAGTCGAAGATCGCTCTCGAAGTTATCACTTGTATCGCAATTCCAATACTGACTCGGTCGGCACATGTGCCGGCCTTATATAGGGCACCGAGTAGAACTCCAGAAAGTTCGCGTACATATCGGTCGCGACCGACCAAGGTCTGAGAATTCTAGCATAGAAAAATCTCGAAGGTCCCCGACTTCAATAGTTCTGCTACTCGATACTAGATGGCGCTAGTAGTACCGAATGCAACCATCTTCGTTGTTTAATTCTGGCGCGCAACACTGCCCCCTCCTAAGACATGCTCGTCCCGAGCATTATCAGCGCCATAATAACGCGCCAGTCGATCAACATGGACGATCTTAGGAGCGCTTCTTGTACCTTTCTGTATACGGTAGGTCACGTCATTGATCTTCGTCACAATCCGGTACGGTCCGTCCCATTTAGCTTGAAGCTTAGGAGATTTCCCTTTGCTGCGAACTGGATTATGCAACCACACTAGTGAACCTTCCTCGAACCCTTTATTGTTCATTTTGCGGTCATAGCGGGTTTTCATCTTTTCAGACATTTGCTGGCCCGATTGTCTGACGTGCTCATGAATGTCGTTCATTTTGTTCCGCAAGTCATTCGCATAATCGGTTTTACTGCGTGGAGCATCAGGTGGTATTCCGGTAATCAGGTCTGCAGGCAACCGCAGTTCTCTTCCAAAGTTTGCGAAAGCTGGTGTCACTGACGTGCTTTCATGAACAGCACTTCGGTATGACAGCAAAAACGGTTGTATGTGCTTGTCCCAATCCCGTTGCCGGTTTTCCACAACTTTGGCCAGATATCTCTCCAATGTCTGATTAAATCGTTCCACCATTCCATCCGACTGTGGGTGGTAAGAAGTTGTCCTCGTTTTATGAGTACCCATAACTCGGCAAGTTTCCTGGAATATTTGGGACTCAAAATTCCTTCCTTGATCGCTGTGAATCTCCAAGGGTACTCCAAAACGACAGAAGACTTCATGAACTAGTTTATCCGCAACTGTTGAAGCTTCTTGGTTTGGAATGGCGAAGACTTCCGGCCACTTAGTGAAGTAATCCATAACAACCATGAAATACTTGTTACCACTTTCACTTTCCGGAAACGGTCCCGCGACGTCTAGCGCTATCCTTTCCCATGGTGCACCAACATTGTACAATTTCAATGCACCTCTGCTACGAGTCTGAGGTCCTTTTACAGCCGCACAACTTGTACACTTGCGACACCAGTCCTCAACATCGTCACGACAGTGGACCCAGTAAAACCGTTCCCGTATCTTCAGTAGAGTCCGTTTAACTCCCATATGGCCTCCTGAACAACCATTATGGTACAGCTGTAGAACATCCGGTACTTTAGCTTTAGGGACAACCATTTGCAAATGACAGCTGTCTCCGCGAGCATTTTCCCATTTACGGCACAGGACTCCATCCTGAATCACTAAGCTGTCCCATTGGGCCCAATAGCTTTTTGTGATTGAACTCATCGCTGAGACATCACTCCACGTTGGCTTCGGAGCACTGGCCTTCATCCACTCCAGGATCGGCTTGATGTCCAAATCATCCTGCTGTGCACGTTCCAAGTTTTCCTTCCACTCGTTACTAAGATCTGTCTTGATCATCCTCACAGGTACGACTTCTTTACCCTCTTGCCGAATACAATGCTTGCAGTCTTCAGGGCAAGGTCTTCTTGATAATGCATCTGCGTTGCCATGACATTTCCCGCTGCGATGTTCAATCACAAAGTCGTATTCTTGAAGTAGTTCAATCCATCTCGCAACTTGTCCTTCTGGATTTTTGAATTGCAATAGCCATTTCAGCGCAGCATGGTCAGTTCGTAAGTGGAATTTCCTTCCCAGCAGATATTTGCTAAAATGCTGCAATGTCTTGACCACAGCAAGTAATTCCCGTCTCGTGACACAATAATTCCTTTCCGGTTTTGACAGAGACTTGCTGAAGTACGCTATCACAACCTCTTGATCGCCATTCCGTTGAGATAACACACCGCCAAGTCCTATATCGCTGGCATCTGTGTCAACTATAAATTCCTTGCCCGTATCAGGATACCCCAAAATAGGTGTTTTACACAGACGTTCCTTGAGTTCCTGGAATGCAATGTCGCAACTCTCGTCCCAGCAGAATTGTCGCTTCTCCTCAGTTAGCTTGTGCAGGGGTTTGGCTATATCTGCAAAGTTCTTAACAAATCGCCGATAATAGGAGCACAAACCCAAAAATGCTCTGACTTGTGTCTTGTCTTTTGGAATTGGCCAGTCCTTGACAGCGGCGATTTTCCCTGGATCAGTGCGGATACCTTCTTCCGACACTACATATCCCAAAAAGCTAACTTGCCGTTTGAAGAATGAACACTTCTTCGGACTTAACTTGAGGTTTGCACTCTGGATCTTCTTGAGCACGCGTTCCAGGTTTTGCAGATGTTCATCAAACGTACGGCCTACGATGATGATGTCATCTAAGTAGACCAGACAAGCATCACCAATTAACCCGGTTAGTACTAGTTCCATCAACCTTTCAAACGTTGCCGGAGCGTTGCACAATCCAAACGGCATGACTTTAAATTGCCACAGACCCTTTCCCGTCGAGAATGCAGTTTTCTCCTTGTCCTTGGGATCAATTTGAACTTGCCAGTAGCCACTTTTTAGGTCCAACGTGCTAAACCACTTAACTCCAGTAAGCATGTCCAACGTGTCATCAATTCTTGGCAAAGGATAGCTGTCCTTCTTCGTAACGTCATTCAAACGACGGTAGTCAACACAAAACCGCATGCTGCCGTCCTTCTTTCTTACCAGCACAACAGGTGAACACCATGGACTCGATGAAGGTTCTATGACACCATCCTTAACCATTCCCTCAATCATGGTTTCCACTTCTTTTCACGCGCTACCGGCAATCTCCTTGGCCGCTGACGGATAGGCAACTCTTCTCCTGTGTTTATTTTGTGTTGAACTAAGCCAGTCTTCCCGATGTCAGCATCATTTGAAGAGAAAACATTGGCATACTTCAGTAACATTCTCTTCGCCTTGACCAACTCATTCTTAGACAGAACGCTGCGACAGTCATCTAAAAGTGTGGTCACTTTCGTTTGGGCGTCCTTGCTGAGGTTCCCAGTCGATAGATTTTGGCACCGACGCAACCAATCCACTTCCTCGCAAGTACCAATCAGCGTGCCTTTTTCTATCATCTGTTCCTTATCACAAACGTTCAGCACACGTACCCTCGAAATGTCAGTGGCTCTAACCAAAGTTCGGGCCACTTTCCAAGGAAGGTCATTGTCTACCCTTTCCACAAGCACACACCGATGAGTCTGCCCAGGATTTCGAGGAAGCCTAACCGGCACTATCGTTTCCGATCTCGGAGGAAGAACAATCTTCTTTAGGCTGTACACATTTCCTGTTAACGCCCCTTCCATGAAAAGTTCCTCTGTTCCACATTTCAAAACACCTTGCTTAACGTCGATCTCACAATAGTTCTTCCTCATAAAGTCTAGGCCCAAAATGCAGTCGTCCATGATATCAGCCACGATGACATTATGAAGATAGATTCTGTTGCCTAGCTGTAACTCCATCACTTTCTCTCCATGGACGGGTATACGCTGGCCGGTGGCTGTCACCAAATTTATGCGGTCTCGGTTGTATGCGGAGTCCCCAAGGAACCGACTTACTAGTTGGGAACTGACAACCGTACGAGAAGCTCCAGTGTCAATCGTCAGTTTACATGGCGTTCCGTTGACCTCGCCATTGATGATTAGGCTGTTCCCATCATGGGTTTGTGAGATCGAAATCCTTGGGGCTCTCTGAACATCAGCCAGCACCCGCCCCGCAGTCCTGGCTTTTACTCGTTTCCCTGCAGTTGCTGGGCGGTGCTGTTAACCGCCCTGCTCTCCGGAGATCGACTATCTTCCCTATCTACAGTTCGCTTAGGGCAACTGGACCGTAGGTGGCCCCTTTCCCCACAGCCATAGCATCTAGGGCTGTATCCTTTAAACCGGTCGCGAACAGTAGCCGCTGCAACCTCCCTGACGCGATGGGAACGATTATCCTGCCGCACAGCTTCCACCTCCAATGCATGTGCCAAGGCGTCTTTCAGCTTCTCGTGGTGCCCGAGCCTCACGGCAGCTCTAACTTCAAGGTCGCGGATGCCGTCGATAAATGCCTGCACCAGGTTCCCTTGAATGAGCGCAGGTACAGACTGATATGCTTTTCTAACAAGCTTCTCCACCTCAAGGGCCCACTGCTGCAGGTTTTCACCGCTGCGTTGCACGCGATCCTTTAGCTGCGCCCGAAACACGTGTTCTAGATGAGCGTCGCCATACCTTGCTTCCAGTGCCTCAATCAGCTGCTCGTAAGTCACCTCGTTACCGAGGGCTTCCAGGATAGTGAGGGCCTGGTCGCGGAGGCCTAGGGTGAGAGCAGTCATGGCCTGGTCCTTACTCCACCCGTTCGCCTTCATAACAGCCTCAAATTGCATTTTGTATGCCGACCAGGAAGATGTTCCATCGAACGGCGGCACTTTGAATCCACGTAGAGAAGGTGTAGTAGCTACAGAGGTTGCAATTCCATCTCCTACTTTAAGGTTGTCCATTGCTTTCTTTATTTCCACAATCTGGGTTTCAGCTTCTATCAGGCGGTTTTCATGTTGAATTACCTTATCTTTTACAACCTTCATTTCCTTGCCTAAAGTGGCGTGCAAATCCTTGATGAGGAACATCTGTTCTTCCTGGCGACGTGCCTGTTCCTCCTGTCGGCGGGCCTGTTCCTCCTTGTCATACTGCAGCTGTTCTTCCAACCGACGAGCCTGTTCCTCTTGACGACGGGCCTGTTCCTCCTGGCGGCGGGCCTGCTCCTCCTTGTCACGCTGCAGCTGCTCTTCTAAACGACGGGCCTGCTCTTCCTGGCGACGGGCCTGTTCCTCCTGGCGGCGAGTCTGCTCCTGCAGCATCATCATCAGAGCAGCAAAGTCTGGTGCTGATGATGACGCTGGAGCTACTGCGGACGAGCCGGCCTCCATGGTCGGCATCTGTCTCTCCGTCGTCTGCGGCGTTGCACCTCCAAAACGCCTCTGGTCCGTCTCTTGCTGGCGTTGACTACGGGTACGGATACCCTCAGTGTCGTCCTTTGGTAGAATCGGCATCTTTTAAATCCACTCTTCTGACACCAATTGTTACGAGCTTCGGGTTCGTTACAATAAAATCAGCCGATTCAATAATCAAAAATGACACTTTAATTTACACCACACTAATTACACAATAAACTCACTAATCACAAAACACAATCGCACTATTAATCACTTGAGTTCGCAGTCGAAGATCGCTCTCGAAGTTATCACTTGTATCGCAATTCCAATACTGACTCGGTCGGCACATGTGCCGGCCTTATATAGGGCACCGAGTAGAACTCCAGAAAGTTCGCGTACATATCGGTCGCGACCGACCAAGGTCTGAGAATTCTAGCATAGAAAAATCTCGAAGGTCCCCGACTTCAATAGTTCTGCTACTCGATACTAGATGGCGCTAGTAGTACCGAATGCAACCATCTTCGTTGTTTAATTCTGGCGCGCAACAGTATGGTATATTCTGAATCTAACATAAAGTTTTTTCAAGTAATCTAAAGGGAAACATTCACATGGCATATCAAATGTACAATCTTTAATACGTGTAAGTATTTCGTTGCCAACATTAACAATATTTATTTCAAGATCGAAATATTCGCGAAACTTTTGTTCGAGCAATTCAACAAATGCGATAAAATTATCAGGAGGTATAATTAAAAAACCCAATTGAACGTTGCCATAATTAAAATCCTTGTAATGGCTGAATAGAGAATCTTTGGTCATATTTACAGGTTGTTCAGATCTCTTAACGTACAGTTTTATTTTTTCGCATTTGTTGTGTTGTTCGAGGCATTTTCTGTACAAATAGCCTGATACATACACTATACCATTTTTTTCCGGTAAATCAAACCGATAGTCGCTTGTTCCCACTGTTAACTCAGGGGCAATAACTTCGTGTGCCTGCGGCGCTAGCGAAATTTGTGAGGGGGTATTAAAAATACGACAGTCCTCTGGTTTCATAAGTAAGCTATCAAAATCTTGATCACAATTAGTATTTTGAGGTTTCTTAAGGATATTGGTTATAAATATCTTTTTGAAGGCATTACTAAGTTGTTGACATGTTGGTTCCTGACAGTTACCACCCGCCTGTCTGACTTTTCCGAAGAAATTTTCAATGACATCTTGATTTAGGCGTCTCGTCAATATAAATTTTATTCCTTCTGATTTTAAATCTTCAGAAAGTTGTAATAAAGATTTTATGGACACTTCAAATCCGTTGATAAAATTCATAATATTCGTAACGTCCTTCTGCCCATCGATTCTTATTAAGTTAAGGTTCTTAAAAAATGACAACATTTCCTGCAAGAAGTCAATTTGATACTTATCTCCGCGGAAAGCTCTTTTAAATTTATTAGGAGATCGCAGTGTACTCGAATTTAATATATCAAACAAGTTATTAACTTTATTTATTAAAACAGCGGTATCTCTTGCGGAAACGTCAATAAGATTTAAGCTCAAGACCTGAGTAGCTAGTTTTACCCGCATTTTCTGGAAATTATTGGGATTGATGTGAAAATCAGTCAGTTTGGGTGCTAATCTTATTTGTCGACGTTTATCTTGATTATACAAGTCTTTTATATGTGACCATTTTGCAACTTTATTGTCAAACATGAAATAACATGTTTTAAAGTTGTTTCTTACACATTTCATAAGATGCGGGACATCAAACATGTACAAAATTTTGTTTCCATTTACTTCAAAATATGTTTTATCACTACTCACGGAACGAAACTTAGATGCTTTTATAAAATCTGAACCTAAATCTGAAACAAATACGCGTATATCCAGGCCAATATTTAGTAATGATATAATAATTTCGTCAATCCATTCATTTACTTCTGGATAATTTTTACATTGAGACAGAAATGAATGAGCTATTGGTTGTTTCCAGCTATGTATAATACCGCGAATCATCATAACAATAACGTATTTAGCTGGTTCTTTTTTTTAATTCCGTTGATTTCATGAAGTTCTACAATTCTATCGTTTCTGATATTATAATACAGATTAGCTTTCAAGGACATACAGTCCACGCAAACACTGCAAATCTTTTCTTGCGATCCCATTTTGTCTACCTTCGCTTTTAACGCACAGAGCAAACGTTCATCTGTCTGAGTGCCTATTGGCATAACTAATTTTTGTAAGGTGACCAAGGAAGGTAAACAAAATGTGTTTGTAAGAAATCTGTATGCTGCTGGACCGGAGTAATAAAGATTTAGGGCAAAAAATTTGAAAGCCAGACTATGCCGGTTTCCACTATAACCTGCCTTCAAATCTATTTGCCATTTAATAATTTGAGACATACTTTTACTCATAAATTAATCGCACAATTTTAAAAAGTCTTCTTTAGTTATATTATCTAAATCGCTTTTTTTCTTTTTTTTTGGCTTCTCGAAGTTCAAGTTCTAGTTTTCTCTTTCTTGGAGTGTCTGCTGAAAGGTGAAGAGCGGTTTGCGCCGATCTATTCGTACTTTGCATATTGGGTTCTGTTTGGATACTCCGCGATGTATGATCTTCCAAAATAACTATTTGATTTAAAAAGGTATTTGAATTTGAAGGTATTTCACTAGTGGGCAAAAGTTGGATTTCCTGATTTTCCGATACGTTCTCAAATTGGTTTAAATTTGCACCAGTATTTGATGGAAAATTAACCGTTGGCAAAGCATGTTCTTGTATAGAGCTCGAGCTTGCAAAAGCAAAATCAAACAAATATTTTACAGTTCTATATTTAGAAAACTTGATGCAGTTTCTTTCGTAGTGGTCCTCGCATACTCTGTATTGTTGCCTCGTTTTATCATCGACAATTTTTAGAAGGAGATCATCACGTCCAACCGCTTTGAGCCAATCATGTCGCCTGAAACAAAAATAAAATGACTGTGCAAACCGAACACGATTATACAAAGACATAGGTAGGTCCTTATATTTTAAAGATTATATACCTACTTTTTAGGCGTTGTAGTCGTCGCCAAGCTAGTTGGGAAAAGGCTAGGGAGATGATATCTATTTTCTATATATTTATTTAATTTAAAGACAAACTAGTAGCGACAAATAAGAACGATGTAGGTATTATGATTGATTGGTTGTTGGTTGTTTGATTGGTTTGGCTTTTGGTTGATTGTTTGTTTGATTGATTGGTATTGGTGATTGATTTTTTTTTTGTTTCCTGAGTCATCATCACCATTTCTTGCTTTTTCTCAGACATGTCAATAGTGTCAAAATAATATTATTTCTCTTGAGGGTAGGCTCCTGTTTATCCCCCAATATGTGGGTACACCGTCAAAAATGTGGGTACTCCGATAAAATTGTTGCGGGTAGAAGATTTTTACGTTGGGCGCCAATATAATGGTGGCGGTGGAATAAAACCAACGTTGGATGACAGATAGGGGTTTATTTACTATACTTCAAACACTTGACAGACTTATACAAACAAAGTTATACTGAAGTGAGACCTATTAGTGGTCGTAGGGATGGACTGCGGGGCTATCCTATCCCTTTAACCTCCTAGCTCAGCTGTTCCTGAGGGTGGCTGTTTCTGGGGCCTCCGCTCAGGTCAAGCTTAGGACAACAGTGGTGACTGCGGGGCTATCGGCCACTGTGCCTTCTAAGTAGCGAGTGTTCTTAGTTACTCCATGGTGTCCGTTTATATAAGTTTCGAGTCCTAACTACCCTCACACCCTCAAAAGAGTTCCCTCGTAAGGAGACAATTTTGGTTGCAACAGCAATTCATGATAAAAATCGTTCCAAACTATCAAAATTAACACACATAATTCCTACCTACTACATACCAACCCACTCACATACCTACAAATGTTTAATAAAAGCTTGTAATAACAATAAACTCTCTTATTAAAAATGATCGATCATACAATAAGATACGTACTTGAAAAAGTAATAGTGAAATTTTTACTTACCTATTGTACTCCTTGGGATAGTTAAAGTATGATATATTTTTATTTTTTCTAGTATTATTCATACACACAGTACAATAAACCACCATCATTAATAATTAAATACCACGTTTTTACATTCATATTCAAACAAAACAAACTACGTGCGTCGCGCTGACCCTTAGATTGTCTACTGGCTGTGCCACCGTAAACTGGTTTTTTCCAGTCTCGCTGTGTACGTGACAAGCAGCCAGTGGTCACGCACACATAGACCGCGTGTTTGTAGTAGGGCAACCGATTCGCACGATTGTTCGAAGCTTTGTCTCTGTTCCGTTTATCTACTCATGTGCTCGCCGCCGCGCGCTGTCGGCAAATTACAAAGCAATAGTGAATAATAAATGTTCAGAGCAAAATAAGCTCTCGTGGATGGTGATACGGCATTAACTAGCCTGCGCGCACGCGGCGAGCAGCAACATAAAAAATGCCGCGGATGCCGCCAAAATATTGCGCTCTGCGCTTAGTCCTTCCGCGAACGTCATAAGTGTAATACGTTATCGACATCTTTTCAAAAATGAATCGTCATTACATTTTTTTAAATTTAAAGTTCTGTGTGAGGAACACCAAACAAGCGACGCGTTGATAAGTGCGATAGTGGACGCTTTCAATATCGTGAGACGTGACAGAGACACTAATCAAACTGAAAAACAATAAGTTAAAACGTGCTCGTTTGTGCATTCAACGTAGTGGTTTGCATTTCGAACAATTACTCCGCTACCGAGAAATGTAAGTACTTACTCGTACCTTATAAATAAACATTTGAAAGTAGGTTAGGTAATCAAAATCATTGTAAATAGGTTGATTCCATCTTTTAAATACGCTTTAAATACTCAATTATCTGAATCAGACTTTTTTAAAAGATAACTGTCTTGATTTTATTAGTTTCTCAGTGATTTGTAAGTTGTAGGCAAAAAATTATTTATGACGGTTCTAAGCCCGTAAAAGTATGAATGGAAAATTGGAATAACTTATTGGGTTCTGTGTTTTATTAAGTCAGAAGTAGTGATCAGCTGATTAATACGTAAAGGGCAACGACCCCGAGCCCGCCCCCGCGTTCCGCGTACCTACATATCGCTGCCTATATATATACAGTGTGAAATCTTAATGGTTGTTTTCCCGCGGCAGGACGATTACCCATCAGTAGTACTATCGAAACACAAAGTTAAACTAAAAAAATAAATGTTTTTTTTTTCAAATCATTAAAAAAAGTGTTCATAAACTCGAAAGAGCGAGAATCAATAGTAGTGCACTAGATATAAAGTAGGTAGATACCTACATGAGACGCACGTACCGCCGCGTACCTACATATCGCGCGATGCACTACTGTTGGTTCAAGTCGCTTTCGAGTTTTGTTTATCACAATTGTTAATCTGCCATTTATGGAGTCTAATATTTTTTATATATATAAATCGATTGTATTACCGATACAAACTCATTTCGCTTCGGGAAAACAACCATTAAAATTTCACACTGTATGTATGTATGTATACGATACATACATATGTATGTAATATATACGATACATATTGTAGTGATCGATTAATGATAAAATAGTTTATGGAATTATAGTATAAGTTGTTATGAACACCTTGTAGTACATACCAGTTAAGAAAATAAGTCGCCATTTGGTAATAAAACAGTTTTTATTTTTTCAAAACATTCATTTTTTCACAGTCACAAACTCATTCTACACACTTTCAACCACTTTTGAATGGAAAGTATATCATTTGAACACAATAATTATTAATTTCAAAGTTATTTACTCATTTTAACCTTATGAATAATAGGAATCTTCTTTGAGTGTAAACTGCTATAGTTCCCTTTATACTTCTTTGACACTTTGACAGGCTGGGAGCAAGCTTGAGTAGGTAGATTTTACAGTTTAATGTCAAATCTATCATCTGTCAAAGGCTAATATGGCCATATTTAAAAAGAAATATAGATTAGTTGCATCAGATTTTGGTCTTTATCAATTTAATTTATATCTAACTACGGCAAAGCCAAACAGTGATTTTATCATTATATATTATAGTATCTCTGGTCTGAGGTATTTATGAACATAATTGGTCTAAAAGTCGAGTGGGTTTCATTAAAAAAACTAAAATGGCCGCCAGTTTTCTCAGATTAAAAAACTGAAACCTGATTAACATTTAGTTTTTCCGTAATCGATTAGATTTATTAAATAATATATGAATTTAAATTAAATTGAAAATAAACGTTGCGTAATAATAAGTAAAATGACTTATTTATTTGTTATTTTCACGGCGTCTTAGTTTGAGATAAAGCTTTGATGGATAATTCCTATTTAAAATACTTATATTTTTCTGTTATCTTTCTAAACGTGTCTGAGGTGGGCCATATCTGGGTATCATTCTTTAGGTGGCGTTATTGGGGTCGCCTTATTAGTTACATATTAATTTATAAGTTGGCAAATGAATGAAGTAAATGAATGAGACCGGAGAGAGGAATTGGTGAACGACACGGGAAACTAACGGTTGCTCGGAATTAATATTTTGTAAATCTGGAAACCAAAGTCATTGTGTTGAAATTACAGTAAAATATTACATATCCTTGTAATATTTTACTGCGCAAGTGGAAGTAACGAGTCTACGGACACTTTACGGAGCCTTTTGAGCAGTAAAAATCTCTTTGTGAGGTGGTTTCTTTATCATGTCTTGAAATTGGTCGACTGCTTCTGGGTGTTTAGCTAAATATTCCATAATAGATGCAAAACGGTTTTTACCATCTTCTTTCAATTTGGATACAGCTGCATAAACAATTTCCGTCGAACTACGGTCCATCAGATCACCAATCCGCCTTTTTTTTGCTTTGTTCCCAATTCTTCAAACGGCATCCGAGAGCTAATTTGTCTCTTAGTCGTCGATCCACATGTTGATGTTGATGGCTCCGCAAAAACTGATACCAGGGCATTCTTCATGAGCTACATTAGTTGCATTCTCGTGAAGATTTTCTTTGATACAGCCTGTTACGTTGTATTTTTTGTACCTACCACGGGTTGGTATAAATCAGCTTCGTTTCTTGTAAGTAAAGTAGCATTTACCTGAAAACATTAGTAGTACATAATCAGGTTCCCAAGTAATTTATTTCATTGTAGTTTGTACAGTTGACTTTGGCCTGCACTTGATAGGAGGACTCGTTCCTTCAATTGTATTTTGTCACTAGACTCTTCGGTCAACACTTTCTTACAATAAATCCAATTAAACAGGTTTGCATAATAAATTAGATAAAATAATATTGTAATCAAGTTATGATTGTTTACATTCCAAATGTCATCCCGTCGAACGTCACTGTCTGTCAGTTAGAGGCGACATCTGGTGGTTGCCGATTCACAGTTGAAGTTTTAATCGATATTTTAACATGACATTGCTAACTCTCGAAATAATATCGTAGGGAACAATCCTTAATAATTTTCAGCTTTCGGTAATAAAAATCATAATAAACTAAATAACCGTAAGCGGAAGTCATATCCATTTTTTTTAGTATAGACTTCTATCTGGAATGTTCGCTGTCAAATAAATCTATTTTTAATCTGTGAATTGTCTTTAGCATAATGTAGCAAGGTCGTAGATTCTTAATTTCCCCATTTAATATTCTGAGTTAATTACCCCAATCAAGATAAGTTTTGGTATTTGAAATTACAAAGAATTTGTTTTTCGGTCTGGATCATGAAGATTCTTATTGTTTCAGCGTTTAAACGTCACTCTGAACAGCTGTTAGTGATTTTCAAAAGTTAAGTGTCTTAGTGTAATATTGATCTTCTAGTCATTTTACCCGAGAAGAGGGGAGATTTTAGAAATGCTCCGTCTAGTTCCGGTTGGCCTTGGACTGCCTTGTTATAGAAGGGCGTTGGTGTTAATTGGCGTCCATTTACCCTTGAACCCGCTTAAGAGGAACTACAAATCTCATCCCATGTTTTAAAAAGGTAAGGATTTGTTCGTAATAGTGCGTGGAAGTGGTCTGTAGGCCCTCCCCTGGTTGTTATAAGGATATTGTCGTGATCCCTGGATATTTATTACAGGATTCCTAGTTGCGCAAGCTCAGACAGCTTTCCAGCCAGCCGAGGATCCCGCAGTCAAGTGCTCTCTTCCCAAGCCAACCGTGAGTATTTCCCCGCTGACTATTAATCAGAGATGTGCCATAGGAAATTCACCGTGTTTTTCACAGTATTAAATTATTGCTTAGGGAACGCAAATAACACCTGTTGTGGAGTTTATGGATGCCACGTGGGTAATCCATATTCCTATTCTCACCCCTCAGGCCAATGTTTGGCCTTCTAGTTGTCCCAGCTCCATCACCTCATGGTGGTAAATTAGTTTTCCCTTTTATATTATTAGGCCTCCGTATTGTCGATTCCAGGAGAGGCACCTCGGGAGATTCGTCTCGCTGCCAGAATCTAGAGGAGCATCTGGGGCCTGAACGCGAGACCCGTTCCTCGAGTCCACCGGAAGCCTCTCACGGAGACGACTGTGCGGCTGGCGGACCCGTCAAGCGATAGCGCAGGCGGGACGGTTTTTTTTTTATTTTCTTTTATTCCTACTTCTACTTTTGATATTTATTTTCATACGGTTCCTGTAAGAACCAATTGGTTACCTTAGTCCGGTTTTCAAAAGTGGAAACCGGCCCTTATCAGATTTAAATTGAAGATCTTGGATTCGACGTTCCGCATTCATCTGGAAGTATATTGGACACCTCCGTCGGCTCCGGGATCTGGGACTCTTCAAGTCCCTGGCGCCCATTTATCTTTACTTAGTATCTAGTACAATAACTGGAAGGAAGGTTCTTATTCTAACTTAATACTGAACTTGTAGAATTTAATTATCACCCTCAAACGGAACAGTACCTGTGCTTATCTCTAGCTCCCCACGACCATAGCTCCTCCTACTGAAGTTTGAGCTGGCTGGCAATAGTAGGTTTGAGTGTAATTAAAGTAAAATTAATTATTATTGATTAACAATATACATTGTTTACTACAGTTGTTGTGTAATTTCATTTTCACCCCCAAACCACTAGAGGATAATTTTTAAATTGTAACAGTGGCGACCAACGTGTGTATTAGTTAGAGATAGAGGTTACGTCTATTGCTGTACCTTACAAGCCAGTGTACTGTTTCTATAAAGCCTTCCAGTTATTCTTATTTAAAAAAAAAGCCGTCGCGTGGAATCCTATTTTAAACGGGTTCATATTTATATGTTTGTACTGTTTTATACACTTTTATTTACTTTTACTTTTTTTTACCACTTCTTGCTGCTGTATACATTTTTTGATTTTAACCCGTGTCCGAAAACAAAACGCCTGGATTCTTATCCTTGCAATAATAACCTACTATTATAATAACTTAAGTATATAAACTTACTCTGTAAGGCTGCTATTTATGTAACTGCGTTTACTATAGTTAACATTTTTACATTGTTCGAGATTGTAAATTGTGACAGCCAGTTTTTACTTCAGTTCATCTCACATTTTTTTTTTTAATTTTACAAAATGGAACGACCCATTACATTTAATTTACTTCGCAAAGACGAGCTCATATACGAAGTACTGGTCCGAGACGCGAAACCCGCCTCAACCGTAGAGGAACTACGGGTCCAAATTAGAGATCTCAGTCGCTTGGTATGTTCAGACGATATAGTGGAGACAAATTTAGATCCGGAAACCGAGCTACAAATAATTAAGGCCAAACTGGCAGAACTTGGAGAAGTACTAGTTAGGTTCCCTTCCAGTTTCAAAAAATTAAACCGCGCTAAAGCTTTGGGATTCCACCTCTTTCATCGTTTGAGTAGGATTACGCCTCCAACTGATCTTAGTACCGATTATACGGCCGTTGATAAGCAGCTTAGCGATTATTTAGCAAAAATTGATTCAGTTAACGCGAGCTTCCATCAGTCATTAACTTCCGCCGAGGAGACACCGAATGTACGGTCAGATTTGCAGACGAAGGACGTCATCATTTCCTGCAAGAAAGAGTCTGTTAAATCCTTGGATCACAAATTTGACGGTACAGGTTGCGTGAAAGCTTTTATTGAGCGTCTTGAGGAGCTTGCCGAAGCCAGAGGTATTAGCGAAGCCTCTTTACATCAATCGGGTCTAGATCTTTTCTCGGACGGGGCCTTATTGTGGTACCGGGCAATAAGAGCGACGGTTGGTGATTGGGCGGAACTGAAGAAGCAGTTACTCACTGACTTCGTTCCACCTGATTACGATATGCGTCTCCTTTCAGAAATAACAAATAGAACGCAAGGGTCAACTGAGCTGTCTTGTATATATATAGCAGTCATGGAGAATCTTTACAGTAGGCTTTCTTACAGGGTTCCTGAACACGATCGTTTAGCACGGATCAAGTTCAATATGAGACCGGAATACACGTCGGGGTTGTCAGTGATGGAGGTCAACACGCTAGTCGAGTTGAAAAAGAAGTGTAGACAACTGGAGCTAGGTTTCCATAGCAGGGCTCAGTTCCACGAGCCGCCCAAACCTACGCCTTCTTTTGTTGCAGCAGACTTGGCATACAAAACCCCGAAAGGGTCACCAAGGATTGAAGCCGTGCAAACTGATTCTGGATCGTTGTTCTGTGTTCGTTGTAGGGTTAAGGGGCACTCGTTATCACAATGCAAATCCAAAGCAATTGTGTGTTTCCGTTGCGGCAAGAAGGGCGTACGTGCACCATCGTGCCCTACGTGCAGTAAAAAGCAGGAGGCTCAGTCCTGTCCTACCTGCATTTCAAAAAACTAAATTTGCGGAACTACAGCCAAAATTTTGATAAGTCCGATTGGGACAACTATTTAAAATTTTTAAAATTATTCTTTACTTCACTAAGGGTGGATACAGTACGTTATAAGACTACGGACGACAGTCGTCCTCATTTAACAGTTTCTATATACGATGAGCATTATTACGGTTTACTCGACTCGGGTTCTTGCATTTCAGTGTTGGGTTCTGATGTTGGCCAACAATTCATAAGGGCAGGTGCGACTCTTCACGTCGATGGACAGTTGAGCAGCATCGTAACTGCCAACGATTCGCGGGCACCCGTGGAGGGTTATTTATTTTTACCAGTGACTCTCATGGGAGTGACTAAGGTTATTAAATTCTATATTATTCCAGAAATTACCACACCGTTAATTTTTGGCGTGGATTTTTGGAAGGCCTTTAATTTGGCACCAAAAATTTTTAAGGAATTACCTTTTCAATATTTAAAAAACTATAGAGGTCATGCATGCGTCTCGGAGGTTAGGCACCTACAGCCGTTTGACGAATTAACAACGGATCAAAAGAACGAGGCGGAGTTATTAATTAAAGATTTCGAAAAGGTTTCCTTTGAGGCTAAAGTATTAGGGCGTACTCATCTGTTGCGTCATAAAATAGACACAGGTGATGTTCCTCCTATTAAACAGCGTTATTATCCTTTATCACCTGAACGTCTCAAGGAACTAAACCGTCAGCTGGATGAGATGTTAGAGATGGGAGTGGTGGAACCTAGCAACAGCGCGTGGAATAACCCGGTTCTGCTGGCTCCAAAACCGAATGGGGAATGGCGATTTTGCCTAGACAGTCGAAAGCTGAATGCGGTTAGCAAGCAAGATGCGTATCCACTACCCTACGTTTCTCACATCTTAGACCAGTTGCGGGACGCGCGATATCTTTCATCTATTGATTTGAAATCTGCATTTTGGCAAATTGAATTGGACTCCGCTTCGTCCAAAGAAAAAACCGCGTTCACGGTTCCCGGTCGAGGTTTGTTTCACTTTAAAGTTATGTGCTTTGGGTTGACAGGAGCCCCAGCCACCCAACAGCGATTAATGGACAGACTTTTCGGCCCGGAGTTTGGTAATAAGGTGTTTGTTTATTTAGATGACATCATTATTTGCTCATCGACCTTCGAGGAGCACATTTCGCTTCTGAAACGGGTTTTGGACAAGTTAACGCAGGCTAATTTGACGATTAATTTACGTAAGTCCTGTTTCTTTCGACGAGAACTAAAATATCTCGGCTACAGAGTAGATGAACGTGGCTTACATACTGATCCGTCGAAAGTTCAGTCAATTGTCAACTTTCCAACCCCTACAACTCGTAAGGAAGTGAAAATGTTTCTTGGAACGGCCTCGTACTACAGACGTTTTATTAAAAATTTTAGCTCGATGGCGGCCCCTTTAAACGCACTAACGAGTACCAGCAAAAAAGCGCCGCCTTTTGAGTGGACGGCTGAAACAGAAACCGCGTTCTCAACCTTAAAAGAAGCATTGGTGTCGGCTCCAGTATTGGCTTGTCCAGATTTCGCTCAGCCTTTTGAGATTCATTGTGACGCATCCAGTTTTGGGATAGCGGGCACTCTGACTCAGGTGATAAATGGGGAGGAGCACCCAATAGCCTACTGCAGTCGTTCGCTTAATCCGGCGGAACGCAATTATTCAGCAACGGAGCGTGAGGCCCTAGCTGCGGTATTCGCCGTGGAACACTTTCGTCCTTACGTGGAAGGCGGTCCTGCGTTTAAAGTGATAACCGACCACTCTAGTTTAAAATGGTTCTTTAATTTAACCAATCCCTCTGGTCGGTTAGCTCGTTGGGGTTGTCGGTTATCACCATATAACTTTACCATTGAACACCGCAAAGGCAGGGACAATGTGGTTCCAGATGCCTTATCTCGTGGCGTTCCGGTGCTGGAAATCAATGTGTCCGACAGTGACACGTGGTTTAAAAGGTTGTGGGATAAATGTGTCAGTATGCCTAGATCGTGCCCAAATTTTTTTATTAAGGAGGGTAAACTTTACCGTTATTCAAAAAATAAATTCGGTGTGGCTAGTGACTATGATTGGAAGCAGGTGGTACCGGAGGGAAATAGGCAAGAATTATTAAAGAGTCACCATAGTGGCGAATTGTCACCACATTTCAGTGTATTTAAAACATATAAGAGACTTGCACTCCGATACTACTGGCCTAACATGTACAAGGATGTGATTAGCTACGTTGGTAAATGTGATACATGCGCCGCATATAAACACTCACAATTACCTACTCCCGGTCTCTTGGGTGATGCGAAAGAGTGTTCCAAGCCATTTCAAACCATAAGCATTGACTTGGTAGGTCCGTTGCCACGGTCTAGAGCAGGATTCACATACCTTTTAGTTGTCGTGTGCTGTTTTACGAAGTACTGTTTACTGTTTCCTTTACGTAGAGCCGTTGGTAAGGCTATAGTGCAGAAACTTGAAGACTGCGTTTTCCTGGTACACGGTATACCCCGTACGGTGATAGCAGACAACGGGACGCAATTCACGGGTAATGAGATTCGTTCACTACTAGAGAAGTACAAAATTCCTCAAGTTCACTTCACACCTCGTTATTGCCCAAGCGTGAATACCGTGGAACGCTATAACCGTACCATAATGACCGCGGTATCAATACTCGTGGAGGATGATCATCGATCCTGGGATGTTAACATCTCTAAGATTCAGTTCGCTATGAACACCTCCACAAATGAAGTTACTCGTTTTACCCCGTTCTTCCTAGTACATGGCAGAGAGGCAGTTAGTAGTGGTGATGTCTTCGGCAAAGATACCGTTGGACAGCCCACGCTAGCTTGTGCTTCCCGCAGTTCATATGCAAATCAGCTAGGGGCATTGGATAGTATCTTCGATAAAGTAAAGGACGCGCTCATAAAATCACATAAACGTAGTGCTCGTTATTATAACAGTAGTAGGAGGCACGCGGAGTTTGAGGTAGGCGACACTGTGTGAAAAAAAACATATCCCCAGAGTGACGCCTCCAAGTTCTTCATGGCAAAATTAGCTCCTAAATATGAGAGATGTATAATTAGGAAAAAACTTTCACCCTTAGTGTATGAATTGGAAGGCTGTAGTTCCGGTAAAAACCTTGGCACATGGCATATCAAGGATTTGAAATCATCATGTGGCCAGGAATAATTTATTTTATTTTATTAGAATTTAAACTAACATATAAATTAGTTAGAATTAGTTGGTTAAGTAACCATTGAGGGCTGTATATGCCTTGAGGTTGCTGGTTTTTATTTTAGCATTGGTGACTGTATGTGCACGGTGCTAGAATACAGGAGATTTAATATATTTTACACTGTCTTTTCGGTTTGTAGTGGTACACAGGTTCCTACTGTGTTCACATTTGTAAACTATATTTAGGAGTAGGGAAGGCGTTTATTTAAAAGTTGTTGTTAGTCTGTGGTTGTGGCAGGATTGACATCTGTGTTGGAGGTATTAATCTCCGGATTGCTGGTAAGGCAGCATAATGATAGTCCTGAGATTGGAGGCCGTAATGGCGGGCGTGTAGGCTGCATTGATGGAAAACGTTTTATTTGGTATTTTTTTTCTTTTCAGGGGCGGAATAACCGTCAACTTCCTTTTAAGGAAGACGGTTAGCCAATTTTCATTACTTTGTATCATTTTTTTTTATATGTATTATTTGGGTACCAGCTCAGCTTAGGTATCGGTATTCTTAGTTAGAATGTGAAAGGTGGTATACGATGGTGTAGGGTGGTCTTTTCTATATAAATATAGTAGGTCAGACTAGGTAACTGGTACTTTGGGAGTTAGTTACACATTTATACTCTCTTTGAGGCTCGTCTTTTATATGTTTGTAAATAGATTAGACTTGCTCCAGGGGAAATATTATATTACACAGGTCTCATGGATAACTAAAAATAAGCCATAAAACACGGGCGGAATTGTAGACCCGACAACCAAAGCCTACTACAATGTCTCCTAATAGAGCGGTTTGTTACTCTATATTTGAAGTGTGACAAAATTCTGTGTGGTTTGTGTATTTACCTACCATAACTACCTAAGTATCCAGTTTATATCAGCTTAAAACACAACATCCTCCATGTTGTGTATTAACCGGTGCACGACCGGCTTCCACATATAATTCTTTCTTTTTCTTTCTCTGTTCATGTTTTCAGGCATGAACGTTGTAGATTTTTGTAAGTGTGGTTGGTACTTTGGAGACTTTGACGCTGGAGGGCCAGCGTCGAGATTTGCCCTAGTTGGTCAAATCTCTGGTGGTTGGGGAGGTACTGTTACGTTGTATTTTTTGTACCTACCACGGGTTGGTATAAATCAGCTTCGTTTCTTGTAAGTAAAGTAGCATTTACCTGAAAACATTAGTAGTACATAATCAGGTTCCCAAGTAATTTATTTCATTGTAGTTTGTACAGTTGACTTTGGCCTGCACTTGATAGGAGGACTCGTTCCTTCAATTGTATTTTGTCACTAGACTCTTCGGTCAACACTTTCTTACAATAAATCCAATTAAACAGGTTTGCATAATAAATTAGATAAAATAATATTGTAATCAAGTTATGATTGTTTACATTCCAAATGTCATCCCGTCGAACGTCACTGTCTGTCAGTTAGAGGCGACATCTGGTGGTTGCCGATTCACAGTTGAAGTTTTAATCGATATTTTAACATGACATTGCTAACTCTCGAAATAATATCGTAGGGAACAATCCTTAATAATTTTCAGCTTTCGGTAATAAAAATCATAATAAACTAAATAACCGTAAGCGGAAGTCATATCCATTTTTTTTAGTATAGACTTCTATCTGGAATGTTCGCTGTCAAATAAATCTATTTTTAATCTGTGAATTGTCTTTAGCATAATGTAGCAAGGTCGTAGATTCTTAATTTCCCCATTTAATATTCTGAGTTAATTACCCCAATCAAGATAAGTTTTGGTATTTGAAATTATAAAGAATTTGTTTTTCGGTCTGGATCATGAAGATTCTTATTGTTTCAGCGTTTAAACGTCACTCTGAACAGCTGTTAGTGATTTTCAAAAGTTAAGTGTCTTAGTGTAATATTGATCTTCTAGTCATTTTACCCGAGAAGAGGGGAGATTTTAGAAATGCTCCGTCTAGTTCCGGTTGGCCTTGGACTGCCTTGTTATAGAAGGGCGTTGGTGTTAATTGGCGTCCATTTACCCTTGAACCCGCTTAAGAGGAACTACAAATCTCATCCCATGTTTTAAAAAGGTAAGGATTTGTTCGTAATAGTGCGTGGAAGTGGTCTGTAGGCCCTCCCCTGGTTGTTATAAGGATATTGTCGTGATCCCTGGATATTTATTACAGGATTCCTAGTTGCGCAAGCTCAGACAGCTTTCCAGCCAGCCGAGGATCCCGCAGTCAAGTGCTCTCTTCCCAAGCCAACCGTGAGTATTTCCCCGCTGACTATTAATCAGAGATGTGCCATAGGAAATTCACCGTGTTTTTCACAGTATTAAATTATTGCTTAGGGAACGCAAATAACACCTGTTGTGGAGTTTATGGATGCCACGTGGGTAATCCATATTCCTATTCTCACCCCTCAGGCCAATGTTTGGCCTTCTAGTTGTCCCAGCTCCATCACCTCATGGTGGTAAATTAGTTTTCCCTTTTATATTATTAGGCCTCCGTATTGTCGATTCCAGGAGAGGCACCTCGGGAGATTCGTCTCGCTGCCAGAATCTAGAGGAGCATCTGGGGCCTGAACGCGAGACCCGTTCCTCGAGTCCACCGGAAGCCTCTCACGGAGACGACTGTGCGGCTGGCGGACCCGTCAAGCGATAGCGCAGGCGGGACGGTTTTTTTTTATTTTCTTTTATTCCTACTTCTACTTTTGATATTTATTTTCATACGGTTCCTGTAAGAACCAATTGGTTACCTTAGTCCGGTTTTCAAAAGTGGAAACCGGCCCTTATCAGATTTAAATTGAAGATCTTGGATTCGACGTTCCGCATTCATCTGGAAGTATATTGGACACCTCCGTCGGCTCCGGGATCTGGGACTCTTCAAGTCCCTGGCGCCCATTTATCTTTACTTAGTATCTAGTACAATAACTGGAAGGAAGGTTCTTATTCTAACTTAATACTGAACTTGTAGAATTTAATTATCACCCTCAAACGGAACAGTACCTGTGCTTATCTCTAGCTCCCCACGACCATAGCTCCTCCTACTGAAGTTTGAGCTGGCTGGCAATAGTAGGTTTGAGTGTAATTAAAGTAAAATTAATTATTATTGATTAACAATATACATTGTTTACTACAGTTGTTGTGTAATTTCATTTTCACCCCCAAACCACTAGAGGATAATTTTTAAATTGTAACAAGCCAATCAATCTCAGCCTCGAGCCAGCTTCCGTATTCTCTTCGAAAATTATCAATTTTCCGATGTGCTGGCTACGAAAGTCGATTTGTCTAATCGAAATTGCTGCACAAATAAAGTTTCCGGTATTTCGGATATTGTTTCCATGCACTTACGATATGTGTCTTCGGCGACTAAGCCGACTAATTTTTAACAATGTCGGCGTTGCGTAAAAAAGCCAGTGCCATGTGGGCGCATTATGACAAGGACGATATTAATAAAAAGGCTCAGGGTCATTTGTGTCATGAAAATTTAAGTTACAAATCAACCACAGCAAATTTACGAAACCATCTGAAACGAAAGCACATTGGAACATACCAAACATAACCGAACCGAACCGAACTTAACTGAGGAAGAAAACCCTGATATTTAAAGTCGTCGCAATGAAGATGTCAATGATTTTTCACAACCTTCGACCTCCAGAACTGCAGCTCAAAGTGAACAAATTATAGTTCCTCCTCCAACAAAAAAGAGCCAAAAAATGGATGCCTATCCCTATATAAATAAATAAAATTAGTATAGAGCAGAAAAAAAAATAACCAAGACTTATTAGATTTATGTTTAGATAGTTTCCATCCATTTTCCATTATCGAATAACGATCTCTTATAAAGTTTTGCCGATGGATACCAGGTTATAAATTACCTACAAGTAAAACTTTATCAAATTCCCTGCTTGAAGAAACTTACCATAGAGTGGAAAAAGATATAAAGTCTCAAGTAACGAGTGAGGTTCAGTCCATTTGTTTAACTACGGACTTGTGGACTTCTCGAAGCACAGATAGTTATATCGCGGTTACCGGCCACTATCTCAACGATGTTTTGGAATTCAAAACAGTTATTAGGGTGTTGTCATTTTTCTGGCAATCACACGTCACAAAATATAGCATCCGAAATAAATACTATTGTGGATCGGTGGGGTATAAATGGCAAAGTAAATTTTGTTGTTTCTGACAATGGTGCTAACGTTGTGAAAGCCGTAAAAAAAATATTAGAATTTAAACATTTTGGATGTTTTGCGCACACCTTAAAGAACAATGCCCACATATTAGAACAACCTTGGCCTACAGTGAACACTGATAAATAGTTTATGGAATTATAGTTTAAGTTATTATGAACACCTTCTAGTACATACCAGTTAAGAAAATAAGTCGCCATTTGGAAATAAAACAGTTTTTATTTTTTCAAAACATTCATTTTTTCACAGTCACAAACTCATTCTACTCACTTCCAACCACTTTCGAATGGAAAGTATATCATTTGAACACAATAATTATTAACTTCAAGGTTATTAACTCATTTTAACCTTATGAATAATAGGAATCTTCTTTAAGTGTAAACTACTATAGCTCCTTCCATACTTGTTTGACACTTTGACAGGCTGGGAGCAAGCTTGAGTAGGTAGTTTAATGTCAAATCTATCATTTGTCAAAGGCTAATATTGCCATATTTAAAAAGAAATATCGATTAGTTGCATCGGATTTTGGTCTTTATCAATTTAATTTATATCTAACTACGGCAAAGCCAAACAGTGGTTTTATCATTATAAAGTATAGTATCTCTGGTCTGAGGTATTTATGAACATAATTGGTCTAAAAGTCGAGTGGGTTTCATTAAAAAAAACTAAATGGCTGCCAGTTTTCTCAGATTAAAAAACTGAAACCTGACTAACGTTTAGTTTTTCCGTAATCGATTAGATTTATTAAATAATATATGAATTTAAATTAAATTGACCATAAAATGGCAACCCCAAACTTAACGTGAAAATAAAAGTTGCGTAATAATAAGTAATATGACTTATTTATTTGTTATGATCACGGCGTCTTAGTTTGAGATAAAGCTTTGATGGATAATTCCTATTTAAAATACTTATATTTTTGTGTTATCTTTCTAAACGTGTCTGAGGTGGGCCATATCTGGGCATCCTTCTTTAATTGTTGAAGATGGTTTGAAATTCTGCAAAGAAAAAATAGATAATGCCTCATACATACGCAACGATTTATCGTAGCGATAAATCTGTGCAGACCAGTTTGCGCAGTTTTATTATCGTTTATCGGTGGCAGTTGCAATTTATATCAGATAAATCGTTGTCGATTGCGTTTGCACAGTTTTATCGTCGCGTGTGGACGGAGATCACTCAGTTCGGCAATACCTCAAGGAGCTTGCTAGTGTGCACGAGTGCGTATCGCTTTCACGGAAACATGTCGGAAGACGAAAGATGTAGACACCGCGAACAACTGCAAGATTTTATAGAAAGCTACAGTAACGAAACTTGCCTTTGGAAGACTAAATGTAAGGATTACCATGACCGCAACAAAAAAAAATGCCGCCTACAAAAGGCTAGTCGAAATATAATACAAATCATAGATCCAAATGCCACCAGGGAGGGATATAGTGGTTAAGAAGATCAATAATCTTCGAACTACATATAAAAAAGAGCTCAATAAAATAAAAAAAATCGTGTAAATCTGGAGCAGGGACTGACGAGATTTATAAACCTCGGTTATGGTACTTCGAGTAGTTGAGTTTTTTATACGATCAAGAAGTACCGAAGCCATCTACATCGAATATAGATGAGGACGAAAATGAGGTAAGCTTTTATTTCTGGAAAAATACAAGGTCTGTATTTTGACATCTAATATATATGTTACCATACTCCTCCAAAACGGCTAAATGGATTTTTATTAAATTTTGTGTGCATATCGGATTGGTCTGAGAATCGACCAAGATCGATTTTTCATACCCCTAAATCATAAGGCTAGGCTAGGTGTAGGGTAGGAGTAGGCTAGGTGCAGGGTAGGTGTAGGACACGACGCGAACGACGTCGCGCGGGATCAGCTAGTTAATGAATAAAATTATCTTGCCAAGGAACTTTCCCTTCAGTTACAAAATACGTCATAAATTGACTTCTTATCTGATTTGCTGTTTGAATTGCACGGCCTTGTATAGTTCTTTGTAATGGTTCAAGTGTTGACTCTCTTGTTGTGAGTCCTGACGTTATCATACCTTCCTCACAATGTTCACTATCGAAACATTCTGAAGGAGCGTATGAATTAAGCGATGATGACATCAAATAATTATGCAAAGCACAGGTTGCTCTTACAATTGACCCAATAGTTTCAGGCGACATATTTATTTGTGTTCTGTAAATTCTGAACCTCGCCGCTAGTATACCAAAAGCGTTGTCGACTATACGGCGTGCTCGCGATGTCCGATAATTATATATCTTCTTAATACCACTATCTAAGTCATTTTGCCGTAATGGCTTCATCATGTCCTTTCTTAGAGGAAACGCGTCATCAGCTACAAATACATACGGCAGTATTCGTTCATTATTGTGTAACCTTTCTTCTGTAGGAATATTTAACGCCTTTCTTTCAAGTTTTTCATAAAATTTTGTATTCAACAATACTCCACCATCGGAAACCCTTCCATTTGTCCCAAAATCAACTAACAGGAATCTGTATTTTGCATCAACGATTGCCAGTAATACCATACTGTGTCTAAGTTTATAGTTATAATAAAACGAACCACTGTTGCTTGGAGGCACGATTTCAACGTGCTTGCCATCAATAGCACCTAAACAGTGAGGCAAGTTCCACTTCTGCTCAAAATCTCTTGCTATTATTCTCCACTCTTCTTCGGTTCTTGGAAACTGTAACAAAATAAGTACATGATAAGTAATTATTTCAGGAATATAATAATTCTTCTATTCTACAGACGCAGTCAACCGCCAGCATCGGTTCAACGACCTACGATCGTCCAGACGGCGACCGAGACACACCAACACTGACCTATTCTGACAACGAATCAGACACATCAACCCCGGCAAACCGTTCTGACTGCGAACGAGCTACATCAATATCGGGTCATATTCGGCAAAGATCAAGAAAAAATACATTAACTGAAGACGTACTTAAGTCCGTAAATGATCATTTTAAAAGGCCTAAACAACCCGATAATCGTTTTGAGGTTTTTGGAAAAAATGTTGGAATGAAACTACAGGAGTTACCAAAAGAACAGAGAATTATAGCAGAAAAAATAATTAATGAAACACTGTTCTCGGCTGAAATGGGTAGCTTAACTTTATCACACACTGTAAGAAAATACGATGACTTTGCAAATACCAGTTTTTCCACTCAGCCACACATTCTAAACTTTTCCACTCAGCCACACACTCAAAACCTTTTCACTCAGCCACACACTCAATCATCAATGGAATTTACATCACCAGTAGATCCAGATCATGCACAATCTGATAATACAATTACTTCCTATATACGTAATTTTAATGATGAATAAAAAGTATTCGTTAAATATTCTTCAATGCGTCCTAAAAATTTAATAATTTGTCGATAACAGTATTTTTTATTACTTACCCAGGCCTAATATTGCAAGTGCGTCATGATCTTCCATCGCGAATAACATGCTACTTGCGTGAGCATGTGCGGACAACTGTATCGGAGGCGTGTGGAGGCACTAGGAACGTTCGATTTATCTGCACAGTCTGAAATCGCTACGATAAATCGTTATGTGTGTATGAGGCATAAGGTGAGACGAATCATGACTCATTACAAAAAAGTACTGTGTCGGCAGAGCGCCTGGCTAAATATCAATTACATCAAAACACTCAACCTAAGCATCTGATTCAAGACGTGGCCACGAGGTGGAATTCTACTTTTTACATGTTGAACAGCAGAAGACTGGAGTATGTTCGAGGAACTAATCGTTGTGCTGCGTCCATTCGAAGAGCTCACAAAATCCATGAGTGGAGAAAAATATTTGACAGCGAGTTCTGTAATAGTGATGACTAGATGTCTCAAAGAGGCATTAAATATCAATAAAACACAATCAGAAACTGTCAGTGATATTGCTTTGTTATTGAAAGTCAGTATTACGGATCGATTAAAATATATAGAAAAAAGCAGAACATTGTCTCTATGTACATTTATGGACCCGAGATTCAAGATATAGGCTTTTGAAGAGCAAAATGAAGCCATAGAAACAAAAGAATATGTCAAGAAGCTCGTGGCAGACATAATAAGCAGGGATGAGAGAGTAGAGCTGCCTACAGAACAGAACCAAGAGTCCCGGCCGCAGTCCGATGACGACTTATGCCCATGGACCATTTTTGATAAATTGCTTGGGCAACCTATGACGCAGGGGACTCCACTGTCTCGAGCTATAAAAGAAATCGACTATGTATTTGTCTGATGACGAAAAAATTCTGCTGGTGACAGGAACTGTCCGTTGGAGTGGTGGAGAAACCATCGTGCTGTCTATCCAAATTTAGCAAAATTGTACATCCGCCATCGCCGCGTCGTCGTCGTCTGCCTTCCGTCTCCAACCACAGTTGCGAACGAGAACCGTTTCGCGGACTAGTTTTCATTCTTGTAAAAACGGTTGCGTCTCGTCGGCGAAAAAACCGACAACGACCCACTACTACTCCACCGAAAGTGACGAGGCAAACGGAGTGAGCCAAAGGAACGGGAATAGCCGCGTACCCACCTAGCGCACAGGCTCGCGCGGCAGCCTCGCGAGCCAAATGCCTCGGCTGATGTGAACGTGCCTCGGGCGCGCGTTCGCTCGCCCGAGCTCGGCTCGGCCCCGAGCCATCTGTTGTCGGTAAACTTGACGCGCTCCAAGGCGCCTCAGTGAGCGCTGTGCGTTAGGTGGGAACGGTCATGTTTTGGCTCGCGCGCGAAGCTATTTCAAGTTTTGTGTCTTGCCTTGTTTGTCTCTCAATATCATGGGCAGTCAGGAGGAGTCCATTCGTTTAATACAACTGTACAGCAAGTACAAATCGCTTTGGGACAACAAAGATCCAAAATATTTAAACAAAAATCAGCGGGAAGACAGTTGGCGGCAAATATCTGCTAAAATTAATTGGAAGGTTCAAATTGACTACATGAAATCTAAAATTACTTCTTTATTGGGCTCATTACGTGGTATCGTACACTGTCTGCGATACAGTGTACGCCAGACAATATACAACTCTTTAGTAAAGCCACACTTACTGTACCTAATCGAAATCTGGGGCAATGCACCTAAAACAAACTTAAAAGACCTACAAATTGCACAAAACAAAGTTATTAAAATGCTTTTTCACTACGACTACCTAACACCTACAGTTAAAATATACAAAGACACGAACCTCATGAATATTAAACAACTACACGCATACTGTACCTGCATACTCATTCAAAAAATACTTAATAAATTCACCAAAACACATCAACTACATAACCGCAGCAGTCGTAGAAAAGATCACATCGTACTTCCTCGAGTGCGAACCACTCAAGGTAAAAGATCGCTTGTTTATGAAGGAGTGCAACTTTTTAATAAATTACCTTACGAAATAAAGAGTGCGAATTCGATCAATATTTTCAAGAGTAACTTAAAAAAATACGTTCTTCAAACTATCAACATTAATTAACCCTAAATATTATTAATATTAATTTAATTTTAACGTAATATCAATTAAACTAATATACTTATAAAAATTTGAAAATAACAGCTGTAAACAACAGTTGTACTTCTGGCTACTTTATCTACATCATGACAACGGGTCCGCACTTTTTATAGTCAAGCAGGGTATCTTCGCTTAGTGGCACAACATAGATATTGAGAATACCCACAAACCATGTTAAATAGTAAGTTAGCGTAAGATATTAGTATGAATACCTAAATAAGTTAGATTTACTGTGAGTCCGAGTGTCGAAGGACAATGATTAGTTTTTTTTACTTTTAAATTTGTTCTCATGTAAGTGAAATGTAAATTTCTTTATGAGAATTAAATGTCTTTAACCAGAAAATGAATATCTCTGTCAAGGAAGTGAAAAAAATGGACTCCTTGTGTGGTTCTTATCGTCGAGAGAAAAGCAGGGAGAAAAAAGCCGCATAACAGGTTCAGGTATGCATTTTTATACTTAAAAATATGAACTTACAAATTATTTGATAAAATGATTACTTATTATACTAAGATTTGTAACTAAGATATTGAAGATATCTAGATAGATTGTGACTAACAAAATTACGTTTTTAAATTATTTAACATATTTTAAACTAGCAGCGCGCCGCGGTTTTACCCGCGTAGTTTCCGTTCCCGTGGGAATATGGGGATAAAATATAGCCTATAGCCTTCCTCGATAAATGGGCTATCTAACACTGAAAGATTTTTTCAAATCGGACCAGTAGTTTCTGAGATTAGCGCGTTCAAACAAACAAACAAACAAACAAACAAACAAACTCTTCAGCTTTATAATATTATAGTATAGATTATGGAAAAATAATTTTTATTTTTGTTATGTTTCAGGCGCTGCAGATGTTTACAATTCAAAGCGGTTTGGATATCCTTATTTCGATTTTCTCAAAGATAAAAATGAAACTGGTGACACTCAGGAAACGATGCCGAATGTAAGAATTTTTAACTAACTATGCATAATGATTTTGAAATGGTATAGAACCATTAATTATAAAATGTTCTGCCAAGTGCAACCGTAGGTATTTCTTTTGCGTTATTAGAACGCCTTGGAATCGCTGCAATTGGTGTGAATGTAACTTCATTTATTTCATTTCTCCATTGGCCAGGAATCAGTACGCCATCAAGTTCTCTGTCAAACAACTCCGGTGAAATAAGATTAGTTGAAGTATTTTTCCGAATGTAGTTGTACAAATATATAGCTGCTAAGACGACCTTTGCTGCTCTTTATTTGGCGCTAATAAAATAGGTTTTCTAAAAACGCGAAATATGGCACTTAATATACCAAATGCATTCTCAACCATTAAATATTCTTTCTTTAGAACCATTTTCTGGGTTCAACGAATACACCATGAAACCATTTGAGGGCCAAATGGTTTCATGGTGTATTCGTTGAGTGCAAAGGCTAATAAAATAAGGAACATTTTTTACATATGGTATTTCCAATATCTTCTCTATAGGCACGTTCAATTCTTTCTTTTCTAGCTTTTTATACAACGTTATGTTTATTAATCCAAAAAGCACGTTGCTTGGAAATTGTTTGTAATTATCATAATCAGTCCCACTGTAATCGGTGTCTGCAACATAACATGTTTTCCATCCATCGCTCCAATAGCGTGAGATCAAAAAAATTCCATTTATTTTCAAATTCTTTTGATATAGCAAGCCATTCTTCTTCTGTGGATGGAATCTGTAAAAAAAATAAACTATAGAGTAGGTACTCAGCATGACAGGACCCTCCGCTGTTTGAAAGTATTCAGACTAAAGTATTTGGCCCCTATGAGTGGTTGTATTAGGTACTATACACCACTCCGTATTTGGCCCCTTTTGGTGGTGATATTAGGGGCCAAATACTTTTAGTCCGAAGACGTTCAAGCAATGGAGAATCCTGCTAGAAAAATATTTAAGATTTCGCTACTAAGGTACTTTTTTTACCTACACAATTCGGAAGGTATTAAATACTACGGACGTTAAACTTTAGTTTCCAATCGGATTAAACGTAAGGTCCTGACACATTATAGGTACCTGGGGTAAATAAGGCCCAGGGGGTGATAAGGCCCACATTCCAAATTTCGCGGAAAAACATTTCTATGACACTTCACTGTTTACGCATACGTGCACAATGTCGGTTTGAATGTTTCCGTATGGGTCCGGAGTCGCTAGCGCCACCATCGTGCTAGTGACGTGCGATGCGTTGATGAAGTGACTGGCTACTGTGCAATTTTATAATCTTACGTACCAAAAAACTGTAAGTATTTTACATTTAACTCAATAATTGACTAATAACGCTGTATTTAGTATCGTAAGTATGTCTTATACAAAACAATGGATATGGTATTTCCCAGCCAGAGAAAGAGTTTTAAGGTTTATTAGGTTATTTTGTAAAAACGTGGCATAAGGTTAATAAGGCCCATTATAACGGTACTTGGGCCTTATTGGCCTCTTAATATTTGAGTATCAGATTGGATTTTTTTGCATTCTAGGTCAATGTACTGTGTGAATTTTACAGACAATATTTGTGTAGCATTGTAACATATTTTGATTGAAATGCCTCCAAAGAGAGCTCAGTGGACAGAAGACAATTTACGGGCCGCTTTGGCAGCAATATAACGAGGGCAGCTGACGCAACGAGCTGTAGCTGCTGAACGTTACAACATTCCAAGACGCACTCTTCGAAATCACATAAATTCCAAAAGTACTATTACGCGCTTATGTCGTAGATCCATATTGACAATCGACCAAGAAAAAGATCTTGTACAACGCATTATACGATTTGCTAACATCGGTGTACCTGTTACTCCAAAAGTCATACAAGCATTTTTATTTTGCGAGAAAAACGATGCTAAGCATAATTTCAATAAAGACTCTGGCATTGCGGGCAAAGACTGGCTTAAAATGTTTTTTAAAAGGAACCCAGAAATTTCCAAAAGTCAAGCCCAGTTTATGAATCCAGGCAGAGCACAGAAATTAAACCGTCCTATTGTTGCTCAGCATTTTCAAGAAGTAAAAAGACCTATATGAAGAATTAGACATTCTACAGAATCCCCAACGACTCTTACAACTTATTTCTAGGTAAATTTTGGACGATTTACTGTAAAAATTAAAATTTTACTGCAAATTTTTATATGGGCTTTAATGTACTACCGTAGTATAATAAGGCCCCATTTTTTTTTTTTTTTTTGGATGGGAAATCATCAAATGACCCCTCCCGCCCTGGGTGGAGCGGTAGGGAGTGTCAGACTTTTACTGACTAAAACCCACCCGTGCTCCTCCATGTGCCCTTTGCGTTCCAGGGCCGCGGCAACTCTCTCGAACAAATTCCGCAACCCTAGCAGGCACCGACCCTATGGGGCCCCGTCTCTGGTGCTGACGGCTCCTTGAGGCGTGCGTGAAGCACAACGCGTCGTCGGTATCGGACGGCGAGCCACCCACGCTCACCGTCCACAGGCATCAGCCACTGCGCAATAGCACAGCGGCCGACTTGTCTCTGGAGGAGGCCGAAATGGGACCATTACTGGCACTCCATTTCAGCCCCCTCCCGAGTACCGGGAGTCGCAGCACCCACAGCAGAAGCGGCAGAAGCGGCGACGGAAGCCGCGGCGGCGGCAGAGGCGGCGGCGGCGGCGGACGTCTTGCCCTTGGTCGGGGCGGATGGCGCGCAGGCCCTTCCCCCAGCCCAGTGCTCGGCCGGCTTGCCAACAGCCGCACATGCACTGCAGTGCGGCGTGGCCTCGCAAGAGATAATAAGGCCCCTGAGAAGGGTTTTTAAAAAGTGTATTTTCCTATTAAAAAATTTACTTTTCTTTATTGTTTTACACCATTTGTTACAGCAACATGTACAAGCTATGTAAACAATATGTTTTTGACATCCTATACGCATTATACTCAGATTTAAAGCAATATTTTCTTAGGTGGGCCTTAATTGCCACCGGTACCTTATAGACATTCACACTGCACCACAGATAGATCTATCAATTAAAATTATGTTTTCAGGAGGCGATACCGGAATCTTCACAAACTTCTAACGCAGAGAGACACATAGAGACTGAAAACGCTCCGACCCAGCCGCAATTGCCAGAGGCTAGCATCGAGGAAGCGCCACTAGGGATGGGCAAGTGAAAAAAATATATCGATATTTATCGTATCGATATTTTTAAACACTATCGATAATTATCGAGGGAAAAATATCGATATATCGATATATCGTCAGTCTTCGTAATAAACAATAGTATTTTTTATTATTGCACGAGCTTAACCAATTTATTATATTTAACATTTTTTAGGTTTTGTGATTGATTTGTTGAAAAAAAAAAATCCGAAAATTGTTAATTGTCTGTTAACTTCAAGTTCATATTCATCATACACTGATAGCTTAATAGTATTAGTATTTTCTTGCACGCTAGCAATAGTCTTAATGCTATATTGCATTTCATAACGATTTTGGCGGGATTTTTTAAAGTTAACAATACGCGAGGAGCATGCAAGGATATCCTAATAACATTAAAAACACGCAACCTAAATTGCGTAAAAAATAATCGAATTTGATACGAATTCGATACTCTAAAATAAATATCGAATATCGATATATCGCCATTAAAAATATCGACGATATATATCGATAATTGTATGGAAAAATATCGATATTTCGATATATCGATATTTTTTGCCCATGCCTAAGCGCCACCACAACAACAAAAAGACTGAAGCTAGCATGCCTCCACCGTCAGAACCTGCTCGTAAAAAAAAAAACGAAATAATGCGAAGAAAACGCAGCCACAGGAAGATTCGGCAGATAGCATGCTTGCAGAAGCCCTTGAATTCTTGCAAAAGTCTTCGACCGACATGACCAATCAATACTCTTCATTTGGAAGACATCACATACCGCTACGTCTTTTCATGCTATTACTCCATCACCTAATGTTAATGTTGGATTCGAAACTACCACTGAATTGTAATTAAAATAAACAATTGATTTTTAAATTTGTCAAATAATTTTTATTTACCTTTACATAATCACTTAAGGCCTCAATAATAGCGTCACAAACTTCTGGAACTATTCTTGAGATACTCTGCTTCGCCACTCGAAACAAATATTGCAAGCTGCTATAGGAATCTCCGGTTGCTAAAAATCTTAAAGTTATTAAAACTCGTTCTTTCACAGTGATTGCCTCTCTATATTTTGTAACGCACTTTTTGATTTTTTCAGACAACAATGAGCACAAATTTTCGAAGTCTTGTAAGGACATTCGTGTAAAATTATTTACAGTCTGGTCATATATTAAATCTCCAAGTAATCTATTTCCATATTGGTGGCAACGCTCATACTTTTTTCTAATCCAGAAGCGTCTAGGTTTTTTCTTGATACGTGACTGTTTTCGTTTCTTTAAACAATAAACAGCTAGGAAAATAGCTGCAGCTGAAAATACACGACTGTCCATTTCGAATACTCGCGGACTTATGATGGCTCAGCCTGCCTCGCGAGGCTTCCCCGTGTAAATTGAACAAAACTACCGAGGCTGCCTCGGGAGCCATCGCTCGCGATCTGGACACCGAGCCTGTGCGCTAGGTGGGTACCCAGCTATTGGGTGCTTTTATAATTTACCGTGGCACGGCAACGGCACGCCGTGAACAGCAACGATCTACCGTGCCGTTGCCGTAGCATACTGCGCTCCCTATCAAATCGTCGCGGCATTGTTGAGAGTGTAGTGTGTGCGTACAAGAAATTTGTATGTGTGTGTGTGCGTAGCCAAGAGGCGCGGGTGGCAGGGCGGCGCCGGCGGCGGCCGCTTCAGTTTTGCACAAATAGTATGTACAAGCAAAATGGCGTTATTTAAATACGATGTGGTGACTTTATTGGAACTTGTTGAATCAAGACCATGCCTATGGGATAAAACGTTAGAAGCTTATAAAGATACAATTGTTAAACAAAAGGCATGACACGAAATATTCCGTTTCTTGGACGAAGGATATTGTTGCGCGCCAGAATTAAACAACGAAGATAGTTGCATTTGGTACTACTAGCGCCATCTAGTATCGAGTAGCAGAACTATTGAAGTCGGGGACCTTCGAGATTTTTCTATGCTAGAATTCTCGGACCTTGGTCGGTCGCGACCGATATGTACGCGAACTTTCTGGAGTTCTACTCGGCGCCCTATATAAGGCCGGCACATGAGCCGACCGAGTCAGTATTGGATTTGCGATACAAGTGATAACTTCGAGAGCGATCTTCGACTGCGAACTCAAGTGATTAATAGTGCGATTGTGTTTTGTGATTAGTGAGTTTATAGTGAAATTAGTGTGATGTAAATTAAAGTGTCATCTTTGTTTATTTAATCGGCTGATTTTAATTGTAACGAACCCGAAGCTCGTAACAATTGGTGTCAGAAGAGTGGATTTAAAAGATGCTGATTCTACCAAAGGACGACACGGAGGGTATCCGTACCCGTAGTCAAAGCCAGCAAGAGACGGACCAGAGGCGTTTTGGAGGTACAACGCCGCAGGCTACGGAGAGACAGCTGGCGACCTTAGAGGCCGGCCCGTCTACCGCTGCTCCAGCATCATCATCAGCACCAGACTTTGCTGCTCTGATGATGATACTGCAGGAGCAAACTCGCCGTCAGGAAGAACAGGCCCGTCGGTTGGAAGAACAGCTGCAGCGTGACAAGGAGGAACAGGCCCGCCGACAGGAAGAACAGGCCCATCGTTTAGAAGAGCAGCTGCAGCGTGACAAGGAAGAACAGGCCCGCCAACAGGAGGAACTGGCTCGCCGTCAGGAAGAACAGGCCCGTCGATTGGAAGAACAGCTGCAGCGTGACAAAGAGGAGCAGGCGCGTCGCCAGGAAGAACAGATGTTCCTCATGAAGGATCTGCATGCTACTTTCGGCAAAGAAATAAAGGTTATAAAAGATAAGGTGGTTCAACACGAAAACCGCCTGATAGAAGCTGAAACCCAGATTGTGGAAATAAAGAAAGCAATGGACAACCTTAAAGTAGGAGATGGAATTGCAACCTCCGTAGTAACTACACCTTCTCTACGTGGATTCAAAGTGCCGCCGTTCGATGGAACATCTTCCTGGTCGGCATACAAAATGCAATTTGAGGCTGTTATGAAGGCGAACGGGTGGAGTAAGGACCAGGCCATGACTGCTCTCACCCTAGGCCTCCGCGACCAGGCCCTCACTATCCTGGAAGCACTCGGTAAAGAGGTAACTTACGAACAGCTGGTTGAGGCACTGGAAGCTAGGTATGGCGACGCTCATCTAGAACACGTGTTTCGGGCGCAGCTAAAGGATCGCATGCAACGCAGCGGTGAAAACCTGCAGCAGTGGGCCCTCGAAGTGGAGAAGCTTGTTAGAAAAGCATACCAGTCTGTACCTGCGCTCATTCAAGGGAACATGGTGCAGGCTTTCATTGACGGCATCCGCGACCTTGAAGTTAGAGCTGCCGTGAGGCTCGGGCACCACGAGAAGCTTAAAGACGCCTTGGCACATGCACTGGAGGTTGAAGCTGTGCGGCAGGATAATCGTTCCCATCGCGTCAGGGAGGTTGCAGCGGCTACTGTTCGCGACCGGTTTAAAGGATACAGCCCTAGATGTTATGGCTGTGGAGAAAGGGGCCACTTGAGGCCCAGTTCCACTAAGCGAACTGTTCAAAAGGCAGATAGCCGACCTCTAGTAGGTAGAGCGGCTGACAATCGCGGACAGCGATTGGAAGAGTACGACTTGGTGGTCGAAGGTCGTAGCGGGAGATCTCATGGCAACGCAGATGCATTATCAAGAAGACCTTGCCCTGAAGACTGCAAGCATTGTACACGGCAAGAGGGTAAAGAAGTCGTACCTGTGAGGATGATCAAGACAGATCTTAGTAACGAGTGGAAGGAAAACTTGGAACGTGCACAGCAGGATGATTTGGACATCAAGCCGATCCTGGAGTGGATGAAGGCCAGTGCTCCGAAGCCTACGTGGAGTGATGTCTCAGCGATGAGTTCAATCACAAAAAGCTATTGGGCCCAATGGGACAGCTTAGTGATTCAGGATGGAGTCCTGTGCCGTAAATGGGAAAATGCTCGGGGAGACAACTGTCATTTGCAAATGGTTGTCCCTAAAGCTAAAGTACCGGATGTTCTACAGCTGTACCATAATGGTTGTTCAGGAGGCCATATGGGAGTTAAACGAACTCTACTGAAGATACGGGAACGGTTTTACTGGATCCACTGTCGTGACGATGTCGAGGACTGGTGTCGCAAGTGTACAAGTTGTGCGGCTGTAAAAGGACCTCAGACTCGTAGCAGAGGTGCATTGATATTGTACAATGTTGGTGCACCATGGGAAAGGATAGCGCTAGACGTTGCGGGACCGTTTCCGGAAAGTGAAAGTGGTAACAAGTATTTCATGGTGGTTATGGATTATTTCACTAAGTGGCCGGAAGTCTTCGCCATTCCAAACCAAGAAGCTTCAACAGTTGCGGATAAACTAGTTCATGAAGTCTTCTGTCGTTTTGGAGTACCCTTGGAGATTCACAGCGATCAAGGAAGGAATTTTGAGTCCCAAATATTTCAGGAAACTTGCCGAGTTATGGGTACTCATAAAACGAGGACAACTTCTTACCACCCACAATCGGATGGGATGGTAGAACGATTTAATCAGACATTGGAGAGATATCTGGCCAAAGTTGTGGAAAACCGGCAACGAGATTGGGACAAGCACATACAACCGTTTTTGCTGTCATACCGAAGTGCTGTTCATGAAAGCACGTCAGTGACACCAGCTTTCGCAAACTTTGGAAGAGAATTGCGGCTACCTGCAGACCTGATCACCGGAATACCACCTGATGCCCCACGCAGTATAACCGATTATTCGAATGACTTGCGGATCAAAATGAACGACATTCATGAGCACGTCAGACAATCGGGCCAGCAAATTTCTGAAAAGATGAAAACCCGCTATGACCGCAAAATGAACAATAAAGGGTTCGAGGAAGGTTCACTAGTGTGGTTGCACAATCCAGTTCGCAGCAAAGGGAAATCTAAGCTTCAAGCTAAGTGGGACGGACCGTACCGGATTGTGACAAAGATCAATGACGTAACCTACCGTATACAGAAAAGTACAAGAAGCGCTCCTAAGATTGTTCATGTTGATCTACTGGCGCGTTATTATGGCGCTGATAATGCTCGGGACGAGCATGTCTTAGGAGGGGGCAGTGTTGCGCGCCAGAATTAAACAACGAAGATAGTTGCATTTGGTACTACTAGCGCCATCTAGTATCGAGTAGCAGAACTATTGAAGTCGGGGACCTTCGAGATTTTTCTATGCTAGAATTCTCGGACCTTGGTCGGTCGCGACCGATATGTACGCGAACTTTCTGGAGTTCTACTCGGCGCCCTATATAAGGCCGGCACATGAGCCGACCGAGTACCTCCCCGACTTTTGCCTAACGAGCCAGCCCGCGCTGCTGAGCCATTGGCGTTAAATCCCCTAAATAATATCATCAGACCCAGCCTGTCCCTTGCTGCCCCCCTTCAATGACCCCGCTAAGCCGAGGCCCGTGTCCCACAGGGGATGCCCTTAGCGAGCGGCCATTTAGTTTTTAAGTAGTTTTAAGCCCTGGCTGGGGGCCTTAGAATCTAAGGCAACCACAGGATTGCCCGGTTGAGCAGTAACCAGCCTTAATGTGCTGAACTGCGAGTAGACCATTCAAAAAAAAAAAAAAAACCGACCGAGTCAGTATTGGATTTGCGATACAAGTGATAACTTCGAGAGCGATCTTCGACTGCGAACTCAAGTGATTAATAGTGCGATTGTGTTTTGTGATTAGTGAGTTTATAGTGAAATTAGTGTGGTGTAAATTAAAGTGTCATCTTTGTTTATTTAATCGGCTGATTTTAATTGTAACGAACCCGAAGCTCGTAACAATATGATGAATTAACTACGAATGAAAAGAAACAAGTTGGTAAGGTATATTTTATTATTTTTGACTGAATAAAATGTTGAATATGTTTATATCTTTTGTAGTTGCCAGGGCAAAGAACCTTCATTGGAAATAAAATAATTCGCAAAACATGAGCGGACACCACGTACTGATTTGTGTGTTGATTTTGTTTTACTTGAGGATAAACTGGTGAATCCGTCTTGGTTATTTGAAATGATGTAGTCTTTTGCGAAAAATCCATCATACTCTCTGACAATATTATGAAGTACAACACAGGCATTTACTATATCCATGCTAAACATTTTCGATACATTTAGTGGCCGATGCAATATACGCCATTTATTGCATAGTATTCCGAATGCACATTCGACGTATTGCCGCGCTCGAGAAAGTCTGTAATTAAAGACTCGTTATTTCACACTCAGGTTATGTCCACCATACGGTTTTAAAATTTGCTCGTTTTCTGGAAAAGCTGCATCTGCGACAAAACTGTACGGAACTTTCAAATTTTCTGGTGGCAGACTGTGGGTTTGGTATTTCTAGATCATGACTATTCAATAGTTTCCAAAAAGATGTATTCTGAAAAGTGGCAGAATCACAATCTTTTCCGTATGCTCCAGTATCGACATATATAAATTTGTATTCAGAGTCACATATAGCCATAAGGACAATGGAATAATATCCTTTGTAATTATAATGTAAAGCACCTGTATGTGGAAAATTTTGTACTCGGATATGTTTCCCGTCGATTGCTCCTAAGCAAAATGGAAAATGAGCATTTTTTTTTAAGCCATTTGCAATCTTTTGCCACTTCTCTTTTGTTGGTTTTGGAAGATGTCGATGTTTTAGTAAAATCCATATTTTCTGACACCCGTATCTTATTATTCGGCTGAGAGTCGCAACGCCAATTCGGTAATTGTAGTACATATCCGTCAATGTTGAACCAGTTGCTAGGTATCTGGAACAGAATATTCATTTATTCATTAACCTATTTTTCTGTTTTAGGTGAAAAAAATACAACGAATTGGACTAATATAAAAGATGCCTTTCTTAAATCCCTAAAAACAAAGTCAGTGCAAGGATCTAAAAAAACATACGTCTATGCACATCATCTCCAATTTTTGTTAAAATGCAGCCAGAAAGAAAATACTACAGATTCACTTAGTAACACTGACAGCTCGTTGACTGGGCAAGATAGTACTTCTGCAGCAAATAATAAAACAGACCGTATTGATGATGAATATATTGATGACGACACAAATCGTTCACCAAGCAAAAAGAAGACTAAGAAAGTTACAATGTCGTCAAGAAAACTAGAAAATATTGAATCGCAAATAATTGAAAAAGCCAGAAAGACACATCTCCTGACGATAAATTCTTTGTATCCTTTGTTCCATATTTAAGCGATATGTCTGAGAGCGAGAAAATTGATTTACAAATGGATATATTGAATTCTATAAAAAAAATAAACAAAATCGCGGTCAGTCAAGGAGTACCCCTGATACTTATACACTATCTAATTCTAAAGCTAACGATGAAAGGACATATTATAAGGGAACCACACAAGATCCAACAACAAAGAATAACCAAAAACAAACTTTGCAAACGCCTTTTATGATAAAAAACCCACAGCCATCTACATCCCAGTCTACAGTGCCTCGAAACTACCAACAGTTCCTGACTCAAGAATCTTCACAATCCATCACAAACTTGATTTATCACGATGCTCAAATTCATCGTCCACCAAACGAGAGCGAAGATGAAGCACCGTATAAATATAATTTTACATCACTAAATCCACGTTCAATCCAAGAATCACCAAACATAATTATACACGACATTCAACACATACATGGCTCAGCAAAGGAAGATGATATACAAACGGAACGAGTGGATCCAAATGTGTATCAAAAATTTTTTAATAAAATAACTTACGATGATGTATGATTATTAGTATGTACTAAGTTCATAAGTGTATTATAAAACACTGATTACAATAATTAATTAAGGTAATTTTTATTTTCCATTAACCTGACTATGCCCTTTTCTAGGTAATTGTTGTCTATTGATGGAACTGGCAGGAAGCTCTTTTCACGTGTTTTTTATCACGTTGTCTAAGTTTTAAAATTACAATAAAATTGACTTTTAAGACAAAATCTTCCGGTTAGTTCGATCATGTAGTAAAAAATATTTTAACTATTAGGGTAGGTTGGTGTAAGACGGCGCGGGCGATAAGATGGCGCATTCGCGATCGGCTGTGTCTGGTGTGACGTAAGCATCCAACTTCAGTCGGGTTTTGTTTACTACTTGTGCCGGGTACGTGCTCGCAAAAAAATAAACAATTTGCTTACAAAACGATCGTTGTAGGTAAGTCAAAAGATTTTGGCCACTTTTGATCTAATTTCACTATCATTTCGAAGTAGTGTCGTTCGAAAACTTAGCATATATTTACTGTTTTGAATGGTTTGTTGATTGAACACATACTTCATCTTAGCGTAACAAATGAAATAATTCCGACTATTCATAACAGATGGCGTATGTGTATCGATTCTACATTGTAGGGAAGTATGTAAGATGACGCACTGCGTGGGTGTATAAGATGGCGCGCGCCAACTTACAGTACTCTACTCCATTGTTTAGGGATTGGACTACTTTTTTTTTTATTTTGTGATTGCAGAATGTCAAGGCGCGAAAGGAAAAGTAACAGACAAACATGGGTGCCTCCTATTATCGAAGAAGCACGCAAACTTCTGGACCAAAGAAAAAGTAAAAGATTTATTGCAAAATCTTTAGGTATGCCTGAATCTTCATTAAGGAGATTATTGCAAAAAACTGAATATCCCAAAAAACTTGGGAGATATGATAATACTTTCTCAACTGAGGTCGAAAAAGGTTTCTGCGATTATTTGACGACTTTAGATGCAATGTTTTTTGGCATGACCACGAAGGATTTAAGGACACTTGCTTATGAATTCGCCGAAAAAAACAATATTCCACACAGATTTAATCGAGAAACAAAGACTGCAGGTAAGGAATGGCTGCGTGGGTTTTTAAGAAGGCACCCGGATTTGTCCAGTAGGCAACCTACATCAACAAGTATCGCACGTGCTATTGATTTTAACAAACCACAATGCGAACGCTTCTACATTAACTTGAGTGCCGTGTTGGATAAATATAACTTTCCTCCTCACCGTATATACAACATGGATGAAACAGAGTTGTCTACCGTACCGAACAAGCCACCCAAAGTACTTACAACTAAAGGCAAACGAGCTGTTAATAAAATAGCTAGCGCTGAGAGAGGTATAAATGTGACTGTTGTAAATGCTGTGTCTGCGAGTGGCCACTTTGTTCCACCAGCTTTTATATTCGGCAGAAAACGTATGAAAGCTGAATTATTGGACGGAGCACCAGCTGGATCAATAGGAATGATCTCTGATTCTAGCTTTATTAATTCGGATCTCTTTATTGATTGGCTAAGTCATTTCAAAGATCATACGAAGCCCACTGAAAACGACCCCATTCTCCTCGTGTTAGACAATCACTCGTCACACTGCTCGATTAAAGCTGTAGATTTTTACCGGGAAAATAATATTGTTGCACTTTCTTTACCACCACATATAGCAGCCACAAAATGCAGCCCCTTGATCGAGGGTTTCATGGCATCCTAAAGAAATACTACGCTGGCGAGTGTGAAAAGTGGTTGCAGAGTCATCCAGGAAGGGCAATAACAGTATTCCAGGTGACATCGATATTTGCGTCTGCCTACAACAGAGCTGCGAGTATTCAATGTGCTGTAGACAGTTTCAGAGTCACAGGAATTTGGCCTTGGAACCCAGATGTTTTTAGCGAAGCCGATTTTATGGCCAGTACTGTCACAGAACAAGAAAATCCGGATGATTTCACAGGAAACACGACACAACCAACTAGCCAATCGCAAGGTTCCCATCCAAGTGAAAAAATCACAAGTCAGAGAACCACTGTTAATGCTCAACTGCCCCAACCGAGACTGTGCACGATTCCTGATAATGTTCCTAGTGCAAATACGGACTTAATGAAACTTTCTACATCAAAAGAAGAAGAAGCAAGTGTAGATTGTTCACATGACATGTCGATTTCTGATAAAATTCTAAATATTAAATCTTTCCCTAAATCTCAAACAAAAAGATGCACCCAAAGAAAACGTATGAAATCTGAAATTATTAGCAGTTCACCTTATAAAACCCAATTTGAAGCAGCAAGTAAGCAAAAAGCTGAACCAAAGCCCAAAAAAACTAAAAAATCTCTGAAAGTACCAAATAAATGTAATAGAGAGAAGATTTGGACATGTCCTGGGTGTCAAGAAACGTATAAGGAACCTATCAAAGAAGATTGGATTGAATGCTGTGTGTCAAGAATGGTGGCATGAGAGGTGTACAGGATATCTTGGATTTGGTGTATTTAAATGCGACGTCTGCCTTCCATAATTGATTTAAAAACAACATAGCATCATGTGCTCCATCTTACCGACTTTGCTGCGCCAACTTACACAACAGGTTGTGTAAAAGGGCGCATTTCTACTTTTTTAAGTTTTGTTGAAAATTAACCCAAAGATAAAAGAGGTGATTTTGATTTAAGTTTCCTTTTGTTACCAATTAATCAAAGATTTAAAATAAATAAGGTTGATTTTGATACGTTGACTTTTAATTTTTTTATGATCGATTGTTTCAAAAGTGGGGTGTTATAAAAGGGGGGTGGCTACTGCCTTGTACTAAATTCTCAGGCTCAACTAGGCTAGGTAATCAAAATCATTGTAAATAAGTTGATTCCATCTTTTAAGTACGCTTTAAATACTCAATTATCTAAATCAGACTTTTTTAAAAGATAACTGTCTTGATTTTTATTAGTTTCTCAGTGATTTGTAAGTTGTAGGCAAAAAAGTATTTATGACGGTCCTAAGCCCGTAAAAGTATGAATGGAAAATTGGAATAACTTATTGGGTTCTGTGTTTTATTAAGTCAAAAGTAGTGATCAGCTGATTTATACGTAAAGTGCAACGACCTCGCAGCCGTAGGTACGGGCCAACCGCGCGCCCTCCCTCGCGTTCCGCGTACCTACATATCATCGCGCGATGCACTAGGTACTGTTGGTTCAAGTCGCTTTCGAGTTTTGTTTATCACAATTGTTAATCTGCCATTTATGGACTCTAATATTTTTTACATATTTAGATCGATTGTATTATCGATACAAACTCATTTCGCTTCGGGAAAACAACCATTAAAATTTCACACTGTATGTGTGTATGTAAAAAACATTAACACTTTGAATATAAGCAAAGCAAGAATAGATAGTGCTTTAATAAAAAACCGAAACAGTGGACGTTTACATGGTAAAAGAGGAGAAAAAGCCGGGTTAAAAAATGCAATTACTGCTGAACAACTCCAGCAAATGAGGGATTTTATCAATCAATTTCCAAGATATAAATCACACTACTGTAGAAAAAGCAGCTTTGCTAATTATAGGCTCAAATTTAAACGCACGCATTTTATATGACAAATATAAAAACAATCGTGCCAATGCAGTACGTTTTTCCAGGTTTAGACTTTGCTTCATGAAAGACTTTAATTTGGAGTTTAAAAAACCACAAAAAGATACGTGCTTGCTTTGTGACGTCTTTAAGGCAAAAATATTAACAGCTACATCTGAACAAAAAAGTAGAAAAAGTAGGAAAAGTAGAAGAAGCAGGTCTGCTGGAAGAAATTTCTATTGAAATAAGCAGTACCTTTGTGCTCTCGATTTTGTACAAAATTGTCTTTTTTAAGTATCACGTGTGTACATAAATAAATAAATAAACAAAGACCAGTCCTGGAGAACCAACATAAACAGACTTAGATCATGCGAGCTCTTTAATATTACAAATGAAGGCAGATTTATTAGCAGCCAAAACCCTTTAGGTTCATAACGACAACTTCCCAAAACGTTCACTCTCCCAAAACGTCCACTTCCCAAAATAGTAATTCCCTAAATGTTTATTTCCTATTTCGTCCACTTCCCAGAACGACCACTTCCCAAATAGTCTGTTTCTCAAAACGACTACTCCCAAAACATCTACTTCACAAAATTTAACACTTGCCCTGTATTTTCTTAAAAGAACCGCTTTATCATCTTTTTAACCGACTTCTAAAAAAGGAGGAGGTTCTCAATTCGGATGTTTGTATTTTTTTTTATGTTTGTTCGCGCATAACTCCGTCGCTTGCCAACCGATTTGAAAAATTCTTTTTTTATTTGCTTTTAAAATTAAAATACGCTCATGAAAACTATGCATATGTGTTTGTGACCAGCAAACCCGTTTTTAACTGTTACAGTTTACTATGAAATAATAAGTTGTTGTCATTAAATTATAATAATTAATATTATTAATACACAAAAATATATCTAGATATTCATTCATGGAAATATTTGTCTAGTCACAGGACTAGAACCCGTAACATTTTGATAAAAAAACCTATTTAGAAAGTGGACGTTTTGAGAGTTGACGTAATGGGAAGTGGACTTTTTGGGAATTATAGCTTTTTGGTCGTTTCGGGAAAGTGGACGAAATGGGAAATAGACATTTAGGGAATTACCATTTTGGGAAGTGGACGTTTTGGGAGGGTGAACGTTTTGGGAAGTTGTCGTTATGAACCTAAAGGGCCAAAACAAGCGAACATACAGAAACCCTAACCTTTGACTTAGAAAAGACTACCTAGATAGCTTACCTTTACTCCCAACTGGTGTCTTATATTATAAAAGGCACTTCATTTTTTATCATTTGGGTAAACACTGTGGCAGTATTGGTAAAGGAATATTTTATGTCCGGTTGGATCACGTAGCAGGCCGCGGTACTCAAGAGGTTAGATCGTGCCTTAGGAAGTTTGTTAATGAGAAACTTAAGCCTGGAGTCACTCAGTTAATATTCTGGTCAGATTCATGTGGAGGACAAACCGCAGCATTAACATGGTGGTTACATTACTGCAAATCCTTCAAACTCATGAAACATTGCAAAAAGTTGCTCTTCGATTTTTACATTTGGCGACGTTGAATGTCTTTTAAAGAAACAAACTCGGCTGTATACTGCAGATGATTTCATCGAAGTCATGAAAAACTGTCGTAGGATAAACAAATTTGAATTTATAAAAAATATGTTGTATTTTAAATGAGAGATTATGTCTCACAGCCGCAGTTCAACATTAAATGAAAAAAGTATATAAAATAAAGTGTCACACGAAATAAAATTTATTTAACATTATTGCTCTCGTCGTGCATATGTGAACGCACCTTAGATATAGTATTGCATGTTTTAATATTTAAGTCGCACCGTTGTTAAGTGGCAACACATGAGACGATTCGGGGCGCGACCCCTTAGCGTCCCTCTCTCACTTGTTAACTGCCGCGAGACACGGACTATGTTAGTCCATACTTTGTAACCTAGTATTAATTTATTATATACAATCCATATTGTTTTTAAATCTTAGTACTGTTACCGTGTGTGAATATAAATTAATTACCACAAGTTGAAATTTCATTCCGTCTCCGAATCATCACTCATCGTAAGACGCATCAAGGGGACAGATAGGATACCTTCCACCTGCGTCTCCAAATGTTAATATTTTTTCCTTATTGTTCATAAGAAAAATATCCCTCAGGGTCTTTGTATAATGCCAAGATTTGACGTTAGTTCCCATCCCTAGACGCCTATGTTGGCAATATTTCTCTAGTTATTCTAGTGCGGCTGTCAGATATCACGACCATTTCCTACGTCAGAAGCGGATCAAAAGAATGGAAAACGTTGTACGTGCATCGTCAATAAAATAGGTAGTCACATATCAATAATGACGACTACTGAAGAATTAATAAGAATATTAGAAGGTGATGACGAAACGGAATTATTTACATCTATAGAAGGATTTAGAGGTGATAGAGAGGCAAGTACCTATTTCAATTACTTATGTTAGTTGCACATTATTCAGTAGGTATAGGTATAAATAAGACTTCCGTTGGGTTTAGGTAACTCCTTGATGAATCGAAATAGTTTTTTAAATATTGTGATGTAATTCTGTTATTATATTACCTACTTATCACACCTACATATCCTGTAGATCAGTAGGTTAGCAGGTTAGGTAGGGTACCATAATGTTGATTGTTAAAGGTGAACGGCAGATTTCGTACAGCAAACTTTATTTTGTTGTTCTGTTATAGAATTTGTACCACTTATTAAGGCAATTAAACCATCTTATTTCGTGTAGGTGCAGCATTTTTAGAACTTGGGATTCATGAATAATATCAATAAAAAGATTTGAATAAATAAACGTAAAAAAGGTAAACTAAACACACTTATTTTTTTGTAAGGTTGCCATATGTAAAATAACACAAATATCGAAACGATAATTAATTATTTAGAAATAGAAATAGCATTAAATATAATTGAACACTTATATATTATATCTGAGAGTGCATTCTTGTTGTATAAAATCATAATAGTTCACGATTTAATGAAAGATATGATTTTTGTCATCAATAATGTTTTGTTCATATGGCAATTAATTATTGACAGGTAAAGAAAATCTTTGTTGTTGTCAATTTCAGTTCAGTTCCTTGCTGTTGTTTTGGATTGTGGTTTGTGACTGCATCTGAGCAATTTAACGAATTATCTGGCTGTTTTTACGTTGAGTTGAGCATCTGCTCCTCCGTTCTCTATCTCTTGATAGTAGTTTTGCGAAAGGACGCTTTAAGCTGTGCTGTGTGTGTATAAATATTAAAATGACGAGTTTGCAATGTGTTAATTGCAACGTTCGCTTGTCCCGAATAAGAAGGCACGCTTTATCAGATGAGAGTGAAGATCTCGTCAATACTATTCGACTGTGGACATATCCTAGAGATGTAAGTAGTTTACGAATAACATTCTGCGTTTGAGTGGGCCACTGAGGAACTCTTTGATAAGTTTTAAAAATTTAAGTGGTCCTTACCATTTAAACCACACCATACAACCATAAAACTTGTCTGCTAAAACTAATCTCAATACGAAAATTAACAATCACGGTTATGCATATGTATAAAATACAAGTCGTATTTACATATATCATACTTAGTTTACTTAACGAGTGTTAGAATAGGCATGACTCTGATAGTATGCCGCGGATAAGGAGAGGCTAGTATATAAAAGAATGTTGAGCAGTACTCCAAATCATTTATTATTACCTGCAGACTATATTTGCCATGCATGCTGGCAGCTAGCTACTCCTTCACAGTCTTCAGATAATATGCCGAGGAGACGAGTTGGCCATCAAAGTGTTTGTGTTGTGTGTGGCCGATCCATACTGAGAATTAGTCGACGCAGGATTTTGATTGAAGGGGCAAATGAAGTTGAACAAAGAATGGCCAGTACAGTTTCTGCTTGGATCCAACCACGACAGGTATAAAAAACATGTACCTACTATAACTATTATGAATTATCTTTTTTTTTTTTTTTTCCCTGTGGGTAGTTGCAAGATATGGTGGAAAATAAAATCGCTCCCAATTAAATTTTTAATGTAAATTAAAATCACAGTAAAATTAAGCTACTAAATGTTTGCATTCACTTGCTAACATAAAAAACCCACCAGTTTAGTGTTATCTCCAAAATCTTATAATTTTAAACACAAAAAGTCACTACACAAAAGCACTCATGGAATCACTGAAGGTCTCATTGTCAGAAATGATGATGCTGTTCCAAGACAGGATGTCGAACTTTGAGGCCGAATTGAAGAGGAACCCTGGAAACACACCTAGCAGTATGGACGGACTGGTTGCAGACTACACTTCATTTAAGAAGTTCATCCTGGATGCGATAGGCTGTCTTTATTTAATTATTGTATATATTTATATATTATGTATTTATTGTATGTATAATTAGTACACCTAAGACTACCTACAGTGCTGTATTTCCTTTTCTCTTTAAAATCCATCCAAAGGTTGTCTTGAAAAGATCGCTTTTAGCGATAAGGCCGATTGTGTCACCCTATGTAATGTTTTCTTCATCTATATTTTCTGTAACTTATATGGTGTACATAATAAAGAGTATTCTATTCTATTCTATTCTATTCTATTCTATTCTATTCTATCTTTATTTTATTAGAAAATAGATAAAATAATATGAACTATTGACGTGCTTGTTTGAATGCAAGCTTTTCTTTATTTATATTTTTTATTTTAGCTTCATTCTGAAGATGAAGCATGTGTGCCATATTGGCTAATAGCTAGAAAAACAAGGACTGCTCCACTAGTTGATGACATTCCACCCCCTTCAACTGATCATGAGGATGGTGGTCATTCTATTTTAATGTGTGCAGTATGTGGTCAGAGTCTGTCTACCACAACAACAGATGAGTGGAATCCTGATAACATGCCCCGTTTGTTGGAGCACCAGCAGGTATTTAAGAGATAATATGTTAATAATAACTAGCTTAAAAACATTTACCATATTCTTCAAACGGCATATTTTGCTAACTCTGGACACTCAAAAGTTGACTCTACTAACAACATATTGATACTGGTCCTTCCATTGTCAAATGAGCACTTTCTTCTCTACTCCAATGGGCGATACACTTATTTACTCATAGTAACACAACATAGTTATTGTGTAAAGGCTTTCTGTAAGGTGAAGGAAACCAAGTACTATTCTCCAGATTAGGTTGCTCAAATTCAATCAGGAATCTCGAACTTAAGTGTTTAATTTCTGTTTCATCAATGTTATTTTGATATCTATGGCCATCTCATGAAATTAATTATTTACAGATGTCATCCATGAATGAAGTTTGTGGAGTTTGCTGGGAACAAGTTCAAAACTTAGGCTTACAGATTCCAGAAGGACCACAAGATATACCTCAGCATATTGTGTTGAGAAGAGCGGCTGAAACACCAAGTTGTTGTGTTTTCCAAGAATGCATGGAACCAGAGCGAAATGTTGTGCCTGAACAAACTAGGCGAGAAGTATTAATTAGGTATCAATATTTTATACCAAGAGGTGCTCGTATTTGTTCTCTGCATAGACAGGAAGCAAATTATGGAAATCTCTATACTGCTGAGTATAGCCTTAATTATTTTACTTCCAGACACATTGAAGAGATTATTTTTATATTAATGGAAGGACTTCATAATATCTCTTATGAGAATATTCAAAACTACCCTGATAACCAAGTGCAGTACTTTATAGGCATAAATAAACAAGAACATCAACAAATATTAGAAGCAACACCCAGACTTAGGAATATGCATCGGGGAAGTTTTGCATTAACAATATTACTGTGCAAGCTAAGGACTGGAGATTCAGGAGATAGATTGTCATGCTTATTTCAAGTACCAAGAAGGACCCTAGAAACATTAATGTCTGTAGCAAGAAATATCTTGTTATCAGACTATGTTCCACAATTTCTTGGTTTTTCTCATTTGAGAAGGGAACAGGTGGCAGCTAAAAATTCCTACATTGCTAATCACATTTTTGGTGAGCCCGATGCACCAGCTGAACAAAAACCCATAATTACAATAGCTGATGCAACATATATATATACACAAAAAAGCAGTAATTACTTGTTCCAAAAGGATACATATTCCCTATATAAATATAGGAATTTATTAAAGCCATTTATACTCTGTGCCTCTGATGGATATATCATAGATGTACGTGGACCTTATAGTGCCACTACAAATGATGCAACCATAATGAATGATTTATTAAACGAAAATGAATTTAATGATTTTTATAGAGAAAATGATATTTTTATTCTAGATAGAGGTTTTCGTGACTGCATGGATAGTCTGCATGAGAGAGGGTACATAGGTCATATGCCTGAAACTAGAGGAGACGGCCAATCACAGCTATCCACTCTTGAAGCCAACAGATCACGCTGTGTAACTATAAATAGGTGGGTAGTAGAAGCTGTGAATGGCCGTTTTAAGAGAGATTTTAAAATATTCCGCCATGAATATTTTAACCGTGGTTGTCGCAATCTAATGGCAGATTTTAAAATAGCAGCTGCTCTGCTGAATGCGTTTACTCCGCCATTCGCAGACAATATACATGCAGAGCAGTTTGTATCAATAATATATGAGCGCTTGTATTTAACCAATACAATAGCGGAGTTAGTAATGGAACATAATTTAAACAGATGCGGTTCCTGGTTTGCACCCATAGATGCGACAACCCTATCCTTTCCGCGGCTATCCATGGAGGAACTAATCTTATTTGCATGTGGTGTATACCAAATTCGCCAAGCTGTTCATATGTGGGTGAGCATTTCCGATTCTATAGAATATACAGATTAGAGGTATCTCGAGAGCAAATAAATGGTTTAGAGGGAATAAACCCGATATTGCTTCGCGCTAAAATTAAGTCCCGTCATTCTTCTGCAAAAACTTATTTTGTATTTATAGTTGCAGAAATAAACATGAATGGTCGGGACGCAATCAGAAGTTATTGTTGCAACTGCATTGTAGGTTTAAGAACAGTGGGATGCTGCTCACATGTGATGAGCATAATTTGGTACCTCAGCTATGCTCGCCATGAGGGTATAACCCGACCTGCCCCCTTCTTAGATGAAGTAATATTAAGAATAGATTAATTATAAGTACAATATAATAAATGTACATACTTTCCAAAACAAAGTATTGTTTTATTTACCGACACTCGACACCCATCAGAACTTCATCATTATCAAACTGTTGCAGTCCGCTACTGAACATATTATGTAGGTATCTCCTAATGCATCTCACTGAACAGATTCGATTACTAGACTCAATATACCTATTTAATGGTAACTAAAACACTACAAAGATAGCGACAAGTAATCTAGAACATTTATTTTATTACCAAAACAATGTTTATGAGTACTTATTTGTAACACTAGTACCTACATAACCTTAAAAAATAAAACTGCTTGTAACTTTTATATCCCAAGTTCTAAAATTCTAAAAAGTTGAAAAGGGCTTGCCTATCACATTAGTTATCAATTAAAACAAAAAGTATCCCAAAACACGAAAATTTATTAGCTGTACGAAGTCCCCATACAAGCCTGCCATTCGCCTTTTGACCGTGTTGTAAAGTGGCAACACTGTCCGAGATACGTATAAAATTTCTGATTCGTATTTTAAAATTAGATTTAATTAGTATTCAAGTGAAATTATGGTGTAATTGTTTGTGTAAACGTATTATAACTGCGTAAATACACAGGATAATTGTTTTCCTGTAAATATATCCCGAAAAACACAGTTTTCGGTACCAACTGTCACCGGTAACCACCGGTGAGAGTTTCGAACGTCAGCTGACCGTTTTAAGTTTAAAACGGTCAGCTGACGTTCGAATTACGGATATAAACGGGGAAGTATTGTTTACTTTTATTTTTATTCATCAACATTAATAGCACATATTTGTCACTATATCTCAGTAACAAGTCCTTGCAAAGTTTTAATAACTTGTTCGCAGATTTACGACTCTGCGTTGAGACTATATCGCTTTATTTACATTGTATAAGTTAAAGATTACTGTGTTGTAGTCCAATTATTAGTATTTTTTCAATAACATACAACATCAATAACGCTTAATAATCGTTATTTTTGCATCGTGATCTATTAAATATTAAAAGTATATTTTAATTTAGGCATCCCCACATGAAGAAAATCGTAATTTAAAGGCAATCAAAAGCGAGAGAATAAAATAAACAATAGCTTTTAAACCCAATTCAGTTGCCTACTTCAGTTCTTCACTTAACTGCACTATTTTTTCCCAATTTTTCCCAAATTTTTAATATTCCTGTCATTTCCCAATTTTCTTTGTTTTGTCATTCCTTTACATTCTCTTAGTTTCTTTCCTTCTAATTTCAGTACCTAAACTTCAAACCATGCCTGTGATGACCTATGCCATGACTATGATGATGATAAGGCGACTGCTCAGGATATGGAGCTTAAACTGAGAACGGCTCTCCAGGAACTAAAAGCCTCGAACCTCCAATGTCAACAAATGTTACAAGAGAGAGAGTAAAATGAGGTGGAAGTAAGGAAAGCGGTTCATAAAACACATGCTTTAAACGGGAGCTAGTAGACCTTAGTCAAAAATACCAAGATATTGTTGAAGAACGCGACCAACTGCGAGTGATCACTGAGGGTTTCAATAACTGTAGTAACTTATATGAGGAGGCTTTATGTAAAGTTAGGGACCTAGAGGATGAATTAATTCATGCAAACTGTCGGAGATCTCCTCACGACAGATTCTTGAGCCTTGTAGGTAATGATGGATATACTAAATAACGGCATGCATCAGACGTAGGTGTTCGTCTTCCATCAAGAGCCGAGTAAAATAGTGCTTACCGTCCAGGAGGACCGGGTGCTTTTTATCAAAGTTACAATCAGCGTTCTCGAGACGACCACCTACTCTGAGCACTCCATCGCCGTCGAGGAAAGGAGACAACTGTAACAGGTAAGATTTAGGATTAAGATTTTATTTTGTTTGAGTAAAGATATTTCTGTGAGGTAAGTTTGAATTTGAGCAATTTTTATAAGGTAAGTGAATTTTTAATTTCTTTTAAATTTAAGTTACCTATTATTTTATTTTTAGGATTTCTACAGTTACTAACGAAACGTAAGCCATAAGCTACAATTCTTTTTAATTAATTTATTTTTGAATAATTGTTAAAATTAATAAATTCTGACCGTTCAACATTGGTCATAATTATTAAGTCGTTATTAAGAGTTTTAGTTTCAGGCAAACTTGTAGAATCAATCGAATTTATATTATGCGGCCACTTTGTTTCATTTTTTAAAAGAAAGTCGGGTCCATGCCACCATAAAGTTAAGCCCGGAAGATGAGCTGGATCAACACCACGTGAAGCAAGATCCGCGGGATTCAAAGTGGTAGGTACATGTCTCCAAGATTCTCTAGCGGTCAACTCATGAATCTCGTTAACTCTGTTGCAAACAAATGCCTTTAGTAATTTAGGTTGTGTTCGAATCCAACCCAAAGCAACTGTTGAATCTGACCAAAAGATTTTCCGATCAATATTACAGCGGAGAGAATTACTCACCTTAGCTGCAAGTCGCGCTCCCAACAACGCTCCGCAAAGTTCAAGACGCGGGATCATTGTTGTTTTTAAAGGTGCGACGCGTGTCTTTGCACATAACAAGTTTACTTGTACATTATTATGACAATCTATAGATCGTAGATAAACGCAAGCTCCATAAGCTTCCTGGGATGCATCTACAAAACAATGAAGTTCAATTAAAATAGAAGATATACATAATACATGCCTAGGTACCCTAATGTTAGCTATTATGTGAGCATTTGAAACAAATCTTTCCCAAATTTTCTTAATATCTTGTGGAACTATTTCATCCCAAGTTAATTTTAAAACCCAAAGATTTTGTAATAATATTTTAAGTTTAATAGTGCACGCACTGAGCATGCCTAAAGGATCAAAGATTTTACATGTATTTGACAAAATATAACGTTTTGTAACTTCTTTACTTGTTTTATCTAAATTAACTGAAAATTGTAAATGGTCATTATCAGGAAACCACAGCAATCCTAATACACTCGATTGTTTATTCAAGTCTAATGATTGTGATAAAGTACAGTCGGCATCAAAAATTTGTGGACAGTTTGTTCGAAACTTATGAATAGGAAAGCAAGCAGATGCTAATACTTTTTAACTGAATTATAAATGTGTGAAAGATCCTTTTCGGTATCAGCTCCACTCAAAAAATCGTCGTAATAAAAATCATGTTGTATTATTTCAGATATTTTCTTATCATTGCATTCTTTTGCTAACTGTAGTAAGCATCGTGTACTCAAATAATGGCGGCCATACACGCTACGGTCTACCAGAAAGGTCCACCTGCGCAGGTATGCCTGCGCAGGTAGACCGGAATGTGTGTGGGAATAGACCTGTGCAGTTTTTTGAACCTGTGGGGGCAACCGGCGCAAGATCGAAAATCGATTCTTTCGAGTGACATTGTACGGTAAACCTGTGCGTGTGTGCGTGTACTCCGGTCGCCTGCGCAGGTCGCGTCAGTTGTTTTCTAGTGTTTCTTTCAAACGGGCGTCTCATCGCTCGCATCGTATTGCCAGAAAATGGCGCCACCAGATTCAACTAAAAAAATCCTATAAGATTTTATCGAAATTTATAGAAGTAATCCATGTCTTTGGCAAATTAAAAACAAAGATTACCATAATCGAGACAAAAAAGAAGCTGCTTATAAATTACTCATAGAAAAATTGAGCCAGATGCGAACAAAGATGTAGTTGTGAAAAAGATCAATAACCTAAGAAGCAATGTCAGAAAGGAAAAGAAGAAATATGAGCAATCTTTAAAGTCTGGGGCATCTGCTGATGATGTGTATCGTATTAAACTGTGGTACTACGATTTGTTCAATTTTCTTCATGATCAATGCACTCCAAGGGAATCTTCATCCAACTTAGATAGTGAAGACGAAAATAGTTGTGAGGTAAGTAAAATATTTCATACTTTGTAGTATGTTTTTTATTAAGTAATATAATAATAAAATAATTAATTATAATAATTATTTATACTTAATTATTTTGTATTTACAGTCATTCTAAATTTCACCAAAGGTTTATAATATAACTATTAGTGATGTTCCGGATATCCGTATCATCAAAATTAAAGATCCGTATCCGCGTATTTACATTTTTAACGATCCTGTACATCAATAATATCTATGTATTTAGAACTATGTACCTACTCTGCCCGTTCAACCTTATTATTTAATTTACATGATCATTTTGCCATGGTACCCTTCCCTCCCGATTGAAATAATTCATAAAATTGTTTCGGACTATCTTCGCGGCGTTCAAAGTATTTCCTGTGTTTCTTCTTTCCAAGTTTTCCATGGTGCTATTTTGTGTATTGTATCCTTCAGACATTATAGTACCGTTTTCAGAGTTTTCGCGATAAAAACATTTTTGAGGTGCATAAGACTTTTTTGAGTGTTCAATTAAAAAGTTACGTAATACACAAGATGCTTTCACTACTTTATCGATATTTTCGGGTTCTAAATTTATATGAGTATAAAATATCCGAAATCGTGATGCCATTATCCCGAAAGCGTTTTCAACAGTCCGTCTCGCGCGAGATAATCTGTAATTCAGGATTTTTTTTTCTTGCGATGTTAAATCTGCCTGTCGAAACGGTTTTATCATATCGGGGCGTAATGGGAACGCGTCATCTGCCACAAATACATATGGTAAATTTCGGTTACTTGCTGTTAACAATTCACTGCTTGGAATATGTAAATCATTATTTTATAATTTTTCAAAAAAATTAGTGTTTTGTAGAACCCCTCCATCGGATATTCTGCCATTCATGCCAATGTCTATATACCTAAATTAGTATTTTGTATTAACAATATCCATAAGAACCACTTTATGTTGTCCTTTATAATTATAAAAATACGATCCACTATTAGCCGGTGGAACAATCGATATGTGCTTTCCATCTATTGCACCAAGACAATGAGGAAAGTTCCATCGTTCTTCAAACATCTTTGCTATTTCTTTCCACTCTTCTTCAGATGTAGGAAACTGTAATATAAAAATAATAGGTTTATCATATATACTTGCAATAAGTAGTTATTATTGATGTGAAATATCTATAGCGGCTGCACACAAAAATGTATAAAAATTATTTGTTTCTAGAAAGACGACACTGAAGACTCTTTAAATGCCGATGAAGAATATTCATCCAGCAGCGTATCTACCGACTACGAGGCTCGATCAACATCGTCAAATAATAATTCATCTCGCCCACCAAAACCTTGTAAAACAAAAAGAAAAGATGAAAGCATAGCAAATGAAGTATTGGAATCGGTACGAGATCACTTTAAGCGTCCTCGCCCAATTGTAACAGAAGATAGGTGCGATATTATTGGAAAAAATGTGGCGATGAAATTGAGGGCTTTAGATGCGAAACAAATAATAGTCGAAGAAAAACTTATTAATGATTTACTTTTTGAAGCAGAAATAGGAAACCTCACTCCCGAGCACGCTTATATTAACATGAGAGATATTTTGAAACAAAATCAGCGAAGCTATGTTCCTGCTCAGCAATACGACAACAACCATATCAGGCCTCTCCTAATTCCAATACCCCTGTAAGTTTTGTTTCTTCCGGAAGTCCTAGCCCACCCTGTTTTCCATTTCCCACCAGTCAAAATTCAGAGTATCTTTCTCAATCATTTCAAACTAACCATCTACTCAACAATTCCCAAGGAAATCCCTACTCGCCACAAATACGAACAACTACAGTTCCAGAAAATCAGCCCAATGAACCAGAGGTAGTTTTATCGATTCCACATTCGGCAGCGACATTCCTTAATTTCAATGTTGATAATGAATAACTTGTACGCGACATACTTTAATGATTAAAATCGTTTTTTTTTTTTTTCCAATAAATATTATCTGTAATATAACAGTGTTTTAATGACTTACCTTCAAATATTCTCTTCTAAGTACTTTATATAAAGCCTCACATGTTTCAGGAATAATTTTTCCAAGTGCCTGAGGCGAAATAATTGCTGAAAATTTTAGATCCTCATAACTTCTGCCAGTTGCGAGAAATCTCAATGTAACTGATAATCTTTCGTGCGCAGAAATACTATTTCTCATAACTGTGTCTTCTTTTTTTATCATAGGAGTAACCATTTCAAGTAATTTAAGGTATGTTTTCTCGTCCATTCGAAGATAGTTTTTAAAATCTTCTGGTTCAAATGTCAATTCACTTAATAAATTAACATGACTATATGTTTTCCTTTTCAATAACCAATGCTTACACCACTTTTTTCGCTCCTTTTTCGTATTATTCGTCTTCAAAATTAAAGCAAGACCTAGCAATGCCAGCATGTCATCGTCCACATTCGATGCCATCGCAAAAAGAACTGAAGACCGCTCCGATACACCGGAACGTCCCCATACACGCTACCAATGTTCGGTTGATCTGCGCGGGCATACCTGCACAGATTACCTCTCCGGTAGACCGTAGCGTGTATGGCCTACATAAGGGGCAGATGCTGTCCCATATGTTACTGTATTTAACTGTAATATTTGTAACGGCGCATTTACATCATCACGCCAAATTATCAATTGTAGGTAGCGCTGCGAGGGATCGACCAATATTTGTCTATACATTTTTTTAATAACACCTGTCAAACAAAATTTATGTTGACGAAAACGAATTAAAATCTCTATTAGTTCATCCTGTACTACAGGTCCAATTAATTGTAAGTCATTTAAAGATTTACCTGTACTAGACCTCGCACTAGCATCAAAAACTACTCGAAATTTTGTTGTTTCACTAGTTTCTTGATAGATGGCGTGATGTGGAATATAATAGCCAAATAATGGTTTGTCTACTTTACTTAAGTGACCTAAGTTTTCATATTCCTTTATAAAATGTATGTAAAATAAATAAATAAATAAAATAAGCCTTTAGTGCTGTTAAATGTTTACAATTACATAATATTCTTAAGCCTAAAACTAAAACTATACAAAATGAGTTTATTAATTGACATCGGCAAACAGTTCCCTCTTCTCAACAGCTTGTCCTTCGACAAAGGCCTCCTCTAAAGATTTCCAAGAGTTCCTGTCCCTTGCAAGACCTTGCAAGACGTAACCATAGCGGGCCAGCAATTTTCTTAATATCATCTTCCCATCTTTTTGTTTGGCTTCCTCTTTTTCTTTTACAACCTCTTGGGTACCATTCCGTTACTAACTTAGTCCATTTCTCCTTGCTTTCTCTTATCATATGCCCTGTCCATTGCCATTTTAACCTTCTGTAGACTTTGTATGCGTTCTTAAATTTTGTTTTTCTTTTTATGTCAGTTAGTTTCACTCTGTCTCTTCTTTTTATTCCTATTACACTTCTTTCTATACCATTTTGGCAAACTTTAACTTTGTTTTCCATTTGCTCTGTTAGAGCCCATGTTTGACAACCATATAACAAACAAGGCATAATACACGTTTCAAATAGTTTCTTTTTTATTTCCATTGACATTTCTTCATTTTTCATAATCTCACTAAGTGACCAGAAGCGTTTCCAAGTGTTAGATATTCTTCTTTCTATTTCTTTATTCATACACTCTTCAGTAGATATTAGTTGGCCTAAATATATATATTCTGTAACATATCCTATTTCTTCCTTATTTACATATATAGACTCTGTTTGTAATGAATTCGTCAATATTTTTGTTTTAGTCAAATTCATCGACAACCCAGCCTTAGCGCTTTCATCTGATAGATGTTGTAACATCTCTTGTAAAGTTTTTGAATCTTCTGAAAATAATATAAGATCGTCTGCAAAGCGTAAGTGACTAAGCATTTCTTCATTTATGTTTAGTCCAGTGTTATCCCAATTAAGATTTCTAAAGATCATCTCTAACACGGCCGAAAAATGTTTTGGTGATATAGGGTCTCCTTGACGAACGCCTCTTTTGATTTGAAATTCTTCGCCATTTGATTCTAGTTTAACCTGCGCAGTACTTTTTGTGTATACGTTTTTGATTAAGTTAATGTATTTTTGATGTACTCCCTGTTTTCCAAGAGCATTCCATATGAACTCGTGTTCTAATGTGTCGAATGCCTTATTAAAGTCGACAAAGCCAATGTAGTATATTTATTATATTCTTTGTATTTTTGTAAAATTTGTCGTAAAGTATGTATGTGATCTAGAGTTCAAAAATTACTTCGAAAGCCGGCTTGTTCTTTAGGTTGGTTATCGTCTAATATATTTGACATCATACTAATCGGTCTATAATTGGCTATGTTATCTTTGTCGCCTTTTTTGTGTAGTAGTATGATTGTCGATTTAGTCCAGTGGTCTGGAATTACTTCTGTTGTTATGATTTCATTAAACAAGTTTGTTAGTTTAGGAGCAATCACAGGTAGCGTAGCTTTTAATAACTCGTTTGTTATTAGGTCTGATCCTGGAGACTTATCCACCTTTTGACTATTTATTGCCTTTACAGTTTCTTCATTTAAAATTGGTTCTACCTCCTCAGCATCAACTGCGTTACGATCCATAATTTTATCAATTTCCTTGTGGCTCTGATACAAGTTGCGGTAGTATTCCGTAGCTGTTGCTAGAATTTCAGGTCTTTTAGCCGTTATTTTGCCATTTGTTCGTTTCATATTTGGTATCCAGTCTTTCTTGCTATTTAATTCTTTATAAGCCTTTTTTACTCCACCTGTCTTACTAATGTGTCTTTCCAGTATTTTCATTCTTTTTGACTTTCTGTGCTTCCTAAGTTCTTCGTTTATCTTTTTACTTAAAATCGTTATTTTTTGTCTGTTAATCTTTATTGTTTTTCCATCCCCTTTTTTAATAAGCTCTTTGCGTTCTTGTAATAACAGTTTTATTTCTGGTGCAATTTCACTTTTTGTCATTTTATTTGCTTTTTGGGACTCATTTCTTAAATGTTCAAGTAGATTATCGTATTTTTCTTGGATTGATGTAAGTTGTTTCTTCTCATTAGTAAGGGATATACTTAGATTGCTGGTAAGAATATCTGGATCACCTGTGAATTCCATAGCTTTTAGGTTGTTGTGGAATTTTCTTGCTTTTTTAAATGTATGTAAAATGTATGTATTGCGTTTTAAATGTCGAATCCTTGCTAAACTTCTTTTCTATATTTAAAAATCGTTTCAAAGCCATGTTGTACGAATCGCCCAATGTTTTTTCTGGTGATTCGCTAAAAGGGATTTTCACATTAAATCTACCATTTTCTAATCGTGTAGTGTTTTCTACAAAATGTTTTTCGCAAATATGATCATTTTCAGAGTAAGTGACACTTGAAGAAGGAAATTCTTCAATTTCCCAAAACTTGGTAAGTGTTTTATTTATTTCTTTAGTAAAATTACAATGTAAGTTATTTTTGTTATTATGATCTAAACTACCTATTGGTCCACCTACTAACCAACCTAGTTTAGAGCTTTGGAGTATACGTTTATTATTACCTAATCTAATTTTTTTGTAGTAATGATGTCAAAGAAAACATCAGCACCCAGTAGCAGGTCAACTTGAGCTGAACAATGAAATTCAGGATCTGCAAGCTGAATATTCGCAGGAATGTTTAATTCTAAAAGATCTACATTACTATTCGGTAAGTTACCTATAACTTCAGTTATAACTAAACAATTAATGTTTGCATGGTATGAACCTATTAATGAATTTAAGGTAAGTTCACAACGATCTGTTATATTACATTGCATGTTGTTAACTCCACTGATACAAATAGGTAGTGAATTAGTAGAAGTTAACCCTAATTTTATTTTCACGTTTTCAGATATAAAACAAGCTTGACTACCAGCATCCAGGAGAGCCCGGGCAAGGCAAGTATTATTGTTATTCTTATTAGTTTGTTTTACTAAAGCAGTACAGAGAAGAACTTGCTAACTCATAACGGCAGAGCAAGAAGCCACAGCACTAGTGATTGATGGCACACTAGAGGCAGTGCTGTTTTCAGACTGTGTAACTAACACATTATTTGTTTTTGAATTTTTATGTAATAATGTATTATGCTTTTGTTTACAGATTTGACAGGGACCGAGGCGACATCGCTCAGGATTATGACCCCGACGTAAACAGTTAGAGCAAAGATGTAACTTAAGGACTTCACTCTCCCTATTATCTACACTCATTTGTTGGAATTTAATGCATTCTATTATCCGATGAACTTCATGACATATCGGACAATCAGGTTCTTTGAAAGGTTTGGGACCAGCTGATGTAGCTAAGGCCCTTACTGGTTTAGTATTATTCGGTTTATTATTAGGTTTGTTATTAGAATCAGATTTATCAATTTTAGTGACATGCGTCGTTTCGAGTATGTTAGCGCGTTCACGTAAAAAATTAAGAAATTGATCTAAAGTAGGAAAACCTGGTATTTTATTTATAACCTCCTCCCACTTCCCTAAAGTAGTGGGATCTAGCTTAAATTCAACCATCGCAATAATGATCATATCCCAAGTGTCAGTTGGTAAGCCTAATGTCTTAAGGGCTCTTAAATGTTTACCAATATGATCAATTAGGAAACGGATAGCTCGGTGAGATTCTCGAGTTAAAGTATCAATACTGAATAAAGCTTTAAAGTGATTCTTAATTAGGATCCTTTTGTTATCGTAACGTTCACATAGTAGGTCCCATGCGACCTTATAATTTTGAGAGGTAAACTCAATAGACTTTATCACGACATCGGCAGCTCCCTCCAATGAGGAGCGTAAATAATGAAATTTGTTAATATCTGGTAACGATTCATTCGAATGAATTATAGAATTAAAGCTATCTCGAAATTCCAACCATTTCATGGGGTTACCATCAAATGATGGAAGCTTTATTGTCGGTAGCTTTATATTACTTAAGTTATTATTTTGACAACAACTATCATGACTCGAACAAACAGATTTATCACCAACGCTTTTAAATTCATCACCACCCGAATAAGCGTCAATAATATCTTGGGCTGCTGTTATGAGAGAATAAAACTCTGATTCTACTGTGTCTCTTTCATTCATTTGGTCTTCAATATTAGTTGCAATATTTTCAATTTGACATTGAATTGAATCAAAATCTGCTAAAAGCGCCTGCACTCGAGATAATCTTAAAGTCAGCTCTTTAATTTGTTGTTTTGTAATCTCTGCTGATTCAGTTTTAGTTAAAGTAGTAATATGGTCTTTAAATTTAGTTAAACGCATTTTAATGAAACCGCGCTGTTTAACTAATTCTTTAATGTCTCTCATTTCAGCACCTTGTGATGTTTTTGGTTCAGACATTTTAAAATAATATGTTCAGACAAATAACTAAGTTAGATAAAGTAACTTGTTCAATCAAACCGGTATAAAGAGGCCTGAAGGTCTGTCCAACACTTAAGATGACACCCGCTACACCAATTCTGAATGGTCACCGAGCACGCCAACCACGCCGAACACGGCAGCACACAGCACAGGGCACCGGTGAGCGGCAGCCGGCGCGGGCGCGATTCGCGGCAACCAATCACTGGAAGTTTTTATTAGGGAAATATAAGAAGCTTGCAGTTAAAAGGTATTTCAGCCAAATACGGTTAAGAGGGTGATTTTAAGCTTTAAAATAATGTAGGTATTTATGAATAAAATTAAAAGATTATTATTAGGTATTTACTCTATGACGGTAAGTATTTACTTTATGAAATGTTATTAGCATGTACTTAACGCAATTTATGTAAATGAATGGGAAGGATTATCACATTACGATGCGAGAAAAAAGGGAAAAAATAATCAAATTACCTACTTTTGAAAACAAAGTTAAATGCAATGAGTAATAACAAAAATAGATAATGCACGGGAGCTTGTTTTATAAAGATATGGACACTAGCCGTCAGCGCACGCGGCACGATGAATTTCACACAGTTGATTGGTACCTAGGAAAGGTAATAAGTGGATAGAAAGGAATAATAAAGCCACACTCCCCCGGGCAAGCCTTTTTTCTCGTGTTTTGTGCAAGCCATGCACTGATTCACCATAAAGCTCACCGACGCGCCACCCAACAAAGCTTCATGTCAAAATGGCGGCACCCGTGCACGATGAAAATCCAGATCCAATCCTGTCACGGTCGCCAGATGTCGGAGATCTCCTCACGACAGATTCTTGAGCCCTGTAGGTAATGATGGATATACTAAATAACTGCACTTGCTTGCTTGTATAATGCGTATAATGGTAAGTTATTTACAACAATATTGGAAATAAAAATAATAACGTGCTCACTATAGTCGTTGTTAGCGTTGTGTGTGGCGTGCGGCGCGTCCGCTGCCGTGGCGCGCAGCGCGTCCGCTGCCCGGCCGCGCGTACGTACCCCCCGCGCACACCTCGCTCCCGCGCACAGTGTGTGTTTTACGGCGTAAACACAAACAGTTGTATTATCAAATTACAGAATGAAAAAAGTATTCAGGTTAAGGAAACTAACCACTTATTTAACGAATTACTAAGCTTTAATAAATTGTAACCCTCATTCTATGGTTACGATTGACCTAACTGAAGATTCTTTATTGAAACAGAACAATAGTTATAAAGTTAGTCATAGCAAGTTAAAAAAGTATGCAAATCTATACTAATATTATAAAGCTGAAGAGTTTGTTTGTTTGTTTGTTTGTTTGTTTGTTTGTTTGTTTGTTTGAACGCGCTAATCTCAGGAACTACTGGTTCGAATTGAAAAATTCTTTTTGGGTTGAATAGACCATTTATCGAGGAAGGCTTTAGGCTATATATCATCACGCTTAAGCCAATAGGAGCGGAGCAGCGATAAAGAATGTTTTAAAATCGGGGATTCCACGGGGACGAAGTCGCGGGCAGCAGCTAGTTAAATATAATAATCAAAAAATGCTATCAGTACAAAAAGCAACAAAAACACTTTCCTAAAAATATTCCACTCAGGAAAGAACGTGTTGATCTCATTAGTCATCTGCCTAGCCTTTTCCCAACTATATTGGGGTCGGCTTCCAGTCATACCGGATTCAGCTGAATACCAGTATTTAATGTGGAGCGGCTGCCTACCAGACCTCCACAACCCAATAACTGGGGAACACGGTACTTCTTGGCAAGACTGGTGTCAGATTTTCTGGCTTCTGACAATCCGTAACGACTGCCAAAGATCTACAAATGACAGCCGGGACCAACGGCTTAACGTGCTTTCCGAGGCACGGAGGAAACTCGGTATGTTAAGATGGTCACCCATCCACAGACCAACCTTGGCAAGCGTTGCTTAACCTTGAAGATCGATCTGCGCGGCTGTTATTCTTTAGCCACGAGCTCCTCCGTGTTGATCTCATTAGTAAATTAAATAATTATCAAATTAAACTAGAAGACAGCAAAAAATATTTGAGATTGATACACAGCACTTCGTCTGAAATAAAGGTACTTGAAGCTCGTCTGAGTTCACTTTTCAATAAATATGTACAATCACAGAATCAAATAAAAGAACTTTCTTGCTGCAAATGAGTTAGTTATGTCAGTGTACTTGCCAGTCAGTATCAAACAGTGATGCTGTCCAGCCTGAGGCAACGGAGGTACCGTCCCAGGCAGAGAACTTGTCTCAAGACTGCTTCACTAATAATAATAATAAAACTTTATTTCAGACTAACAGTGGTCCATAGTTTTGTTAGTATTTTTGTGTTAGTAACAATGTGTCGTAGGTATTAGATTAGTATGGTTAGTATCTTAATAACAATAAAATTAAAATTAACTCCCAAGCTGAGTGAGGCACGCCGCTCCTGGGGAATGTCTACTTGACTGCATGCAGTCGTATCCACCGCCCCAAGATCGGAGAGTCCCACCTATCAGCCAACGCTCTCAGAATGGTGTTGGGGCTGGCGCGAACACGGCGTAGCAGAGATGCGCATCTCTTGCGCATGATTGCCGAAAAACTATCAACGTTCGCATCCGCAAACATGCCGGACGCGCTGCAAAAACGCGGCAGCCCCATCAACACCCGGAACGTGTTATTATACTGTATGCGCAGACCGCTGTATGCCCTTTGCGTAAAGTTCACCCACAGGCTGCACGTGTAAAAGGACTGGCAGTAGGCTTTAAAAAGCGTCACCTTAACCTGAGCCGTACAACGTGCAAACCTGTGGGCCAACATCCCACATCGAACAGCCAGCGACCTGCGCTCCCGTTCTACATCAACATTATCCTTTAAGTCATCTGAGACCCAGTGACCCAGATATTTAAAATTAGCAAATCTTTTCAGAGGTCTGCCACCCAGCATAACTGGTGGAATTGTGCTGTAACCTTTACTGCCTGCTTTAAAAATCATAAGTTCACTCTTTGATGCATTATATCTGAGTCCATGGGTCTCAGCGTACGACTCACACACTTTAATCAGTTTCCGTATTGCTCTGATCGATGGGCTCAGCAGAACCATATCGTCTGCATAATTATATTATTATATTATTCATGCATACCCCATCAATATGACAGCCGATTCCGGTTCTGCTAAGCTCATCGATCAGGTTATTCACGTACAGATTAAACAACATGGGGGAAGACAGCCCCCCCTGCCTCACTCCGCACTCAAGCCTATACTCAGCTGAAAATGAGTTTGCCCATCTGACACGGTTCTGTTGGTTCTCGTACCAAAATTTAAATAAATTGACGACTTCCCGGGGCACATCCGTTTCATGCTGCAGTTTCCCCCATAGTACATTATATGACACAAGGTCAAATGCTTTTGACAAATCCAGGTAACACGCAAATACTGGTGTTTTTCTTGTTGTGTAGTACTGCACAGTCTGCTTGAGGCCGAAGATAGCACTCTCTGTAGATAAACCGGACCGAAACCCGAATTGAGCATCATTTAATTTTAGATGTTTATCAAGCTGGCATACAAGCAGACTGTCCAGTACCTTAGCAATTATCGTCGCCAAAGAAATAGGTCTATAATTTGATAGTACAGATGAATCACCCGTTTTATTTTTGGTGATCGGTACCACAATTTTATTGTACGCATCAATTTTTCAGGTAAATAAGCGTGACCTAGACATAAATTAAAAAACATACATAAAACTCGTGCCAAATGGATTCCAGCATGCTGCAGGTGCTCTATGCTGAGACCGTCATGCCCGGGCGATTTTCCTCTAACCATATTTTTGATTGTAGCAGCAACCTGCTTTGTAGTAAACGTGACGATGCGCGCGAAGCTGACGGTCCCAGAATCAGACACATGCAACTGCGGATCATAGTTTAGGGGTGATTGTACTTTAAAATGCTGCTTAAACAGGTCCGCAATACTACCCTGTTCATGTACACCTTCGACGCTCACGGGAAGGCTCGGCTTATGATTAAGTTTGTTTGTTGATTTCCAGAATTTACCAAAATCTTTGTTTGAGTGGTGTTTAGCAATTATATCCATTTTAATTTGGTTTTGGTTTACTTGACACCATTTTAACTTACTTTTGAAGTTTTTTCTGGATTCGCTCATATCTTTAAAAACCGGACCAGAACTGGGCTTACCAAACGTTAACCAAACTTTGTAATAAAGTCGCGCCCTCTCGTGAGCGTCGCGAACATACTTATTCCAGCCAGTTACATGCCTACGCTTTGTTTTATTTTTATGATAATAACTGTATTCAGCAGCGTTAACAAGTGTACGTTCAATATCATTATACATTTTATCCAACAAAGTTAAGTGGCAGGAATCATTACAAAACCTGTCTGCACACTGACTAAATTCACTTGGAAAATCAATTTGCTTCAATTCTGAATGACAACAAACGTGATATTTGGATATTTGTTCAGCATCACGTTCTCCCCAGATAACTTTGTTTACATGTGCGCACGGTTTTGTCACCAAAGATTGCATTACAATGTTAAACTTACATTCTAACATAACAGGTAAGTGGTCCGACCAGTATGAGTCATACAATACCGACACATTGAGAATGGCCGGCAGCGCGGCACCTGTCACTACGCAGTGATCGAGCCAGCGCCGCGCGCCGGCACCCGTGTGCGTCGCTTACATATGTATAGGTGTTCGCCGGAAGTGTATTCATATCAAAGCACGACCATAACTGTTCCGCACAAAACGAAAGTAGCTCGTTACCAAACAGTTCACCCGGGTGTGCGTTAAAGTCTCCAAGAATAAAAACTGACTCGACACTATTATTTTCAATTTTCAATACCGCGTTAATCTCGCTTAAGCACTCTGTGAACTCTAAGAAATGCTCACTACAATCAGTAGGCATGTACACTGAGAACACAATGAATGACCGATCACTGACCGTTACCTTAACAGCTGCAAGACGCACACTACTACAGCTGATCACTGTCACTGAAGGGAACACACTTTTACGCCAGAGGAGGGCAACTCCCCCATGTGGTCGCCCCCGTAGCACACCGACCGAGGTATCAACAGCCGAAGTACCCGTGTAGGCAAAGTTGGCATCTATAGTGCCCAGGAAAGACAGGTCGTGTGGCAGCAGCCAAGTCTCCTGCAGCGCTATCAAATCGGCATCTCGACAAAGTTGTCGTATACAGTCCACTGACCTAACAACGTTTTTACAATTAAATGTTAACATTTTGGCTGTCGTCATGTTGAGTTATTAGTCATCTAAATTTTTATTAGATTAGTATCTAAACAAGATATGATTAATTTTGGACAAGATTTATCTCAAGTTGAACAGCCTGATATTGGTAGCTTTTCAGTTGTGAATAGTGGTTATCACTCAGTTATGTTCTCAGACAGTATAGGAATGAGGACACGGTGGAGCATACGGTGGAGGTTTGCCCTGCTTGGGCGGAGCAACGTCGTGTCCTCGTCGAGGCGATCGGCGGCGGCGACCTCTCGCGTCCGGCCCTGGTTCAAGCCATGATCCGGAGTGAGGAGGCATGAGAAGCGGTCGCCTCCTTCTGCGAATCAGTAATGCTAGCGAAGGAGCAGGCGGAACGCGTGCGAGAGAGGGCAGCTCTCGCTCCAGCCGCCGCAACAGAAGACACCCAAGGCATCGGGAAAAGCAGGGCGATTCCCGGCCACCGTAGGCGCGGGCCTGCGGATGGCGAGCTATGGGTGGCTCGCCGTCCGATAGCAACCAGGCCCGAGTCGACGGTGCCTCAAAGAGCCGTCAGCAAAAAAGACGGGGCCCCATAGGGTCAGTGCCTGCTAGGGTTGCGGAATTTGTTCGAAAGAGTCACCGCAGCCCTGGAACGCAAAGGGCACAAGAAGGCACACGGGTGGGTTTTAGTCAGTGACACTTCCTTCTCCTTCGCCCAGAGCGGGAGAAGTAATTTGAAGATTTCCCATCCAAAAAAAAAGATTGTACTTACTAAATATAAAAAAAAAAACTTATATTTAGTTCAGGGGGTAAGTAGCGTATGTATAACAAAGAACATCCCTGCTTAGAATTAAAGCAGCATTTTAGAAATATATTTGGTTTTGGTACACCCAGGTCTGATGTTTGTTCGACTTGTCTGCAGTTAGATGAGAATATTTAAAAAGAAACCAATGCTGAGACGAAAAATAAATTGATAATTGAAAAAAGAATCCACCGTTTGAGGTTCAAAGCTATCTATGAGATCTTGCAAGAGCAAAAAAAGTGATCTTCTAACACTGACCTTTGGTAGTGAAAAAAATTTAGGGCTTCCTAAAGTGCCAGATCAGTCCGCCAACTATAGCCGCCAAGTCAATTTCTACAACTTTAATATAAGATTTGGTAGCTCTAAGGCAAAACTAACCAAGGAAAACATATTTGCGTATACCTGGACCGAAACCACACACATCAAAGCTAGTAATGAAATTATTTCAGCAGTTCATCACTTTTTAACTAATTTAGATATCAAAGAAGAAATTAGTCTTAAGAATAGTAGCAGATGGCTGTTCTGGGCAAAATAAAAATTCCGGTATGGTAGCCATGCTTGGGAAGTGGTTGACAACAGAAGCATCCAGACACAAAAAGGTTGAAATAATCTTTCCAGTGTTGGGACACTCTTATATTCCACCCGACCGGGTGTTTGCTCAATTATTAAACCAACCACTAGCTGGCATGTACAGTTCCAAAAGTGCAAAATGTTTTTCTTGACAAGTTCCAAAACAAATAATTTATTGCTTCAAGGAGAACAGTCATATAAAATTGACATTAACGTAAAGAAGCCGATAACAAAGAAAAATAAAAGCATCACTATGTTGAATCCAGTTGTTATTCCAGTAAACCAGGTAATTCCAAAGAAAGCAAAGATTACCGATGTTTCAAATCTATAAACAAATAATTATGGATAGCAATGGAGAGAAAATTAAAATTTAGCATTTTATAAAACAGTGGAAGACAGAAGGTCTGAGCAAGGAAATATAGAGGAGGATACAGCAGAGATACCGAGCGACCTTTGTGAAGACGGCTTTGACGATGTCAACCTAATAATATGATTTAACTTTTTATGTTTACCTGATTTGCAATGTAGAACAACTACCTTACTGGTTTCGTTTCAAATTATTTATTTATTTATTATATACTTAGTTGTACACCGTGCGTGGTTAAAAAAAAAAGAAAGATTATATTTTTGATTAAAATTTTTCATCTGCATTTTTATTTACTTGCTGGCCAGTTGTTGTTGCATAATATTGAACATCAGAACAGAATAGTTTAAGCTTCAAATCCCGCTATTTCACAAAGCTCAGTTGCAAATGCCTCTATAAGGCCGCGCTCACTTTGGATACGTTTTCGTACGAATTCCATTCGTGCAGAAACGTACGAACACGCACGAACATTCTCGACCTTATGAGTACTATGAAAGCGCTCACACTGCGCGCGTCGTACGTATACGTACGTGGAAGTCCGACTTCCTAAATCAATTCGAACTTGTTGGGATTTTATTACACGTTCGTGCGTTCATCATCAATAATGGATGTAGAAAAGTTAATTAACTTGGTTCACGGGCATAAATCTTTGTATCATCTCGTAAATTTGACACTTTTTCGAATAACCTCATGTTTGTTCTGACGAAAACACTAATTTTAAAAATATATAATGTAGGTAAGTATTTTCAGCGATTTAAAGAAAGGTGCACAGCTATCATCAATTTTCAGACCACACATTGATCTTATGCATCTTTTTTGTGCCTTAAAACGATATCTTTATCAGGTGGTTCATTTAGATGTCAATGTATACGTTTTTATAATAAACTTCCTTCCTACATCCAAGACCTTAATATTAATAAATTCAAATTGATAGAATTTATTTAGAAAACGTAAGCTATGCCAGAAAGCTTTTTACATAGTTAAAAACTATATTGAAAACCAAAAGGCTTGGGATTGAGCTGCTTCAACGATGCACATGGCCTAATATTACTATTATCTATTGATACTTTTCTCAATTTTAGATTTGACATGAATGTTTACTTTATAAAGTACTAGCTGCTGCCCGCGACTTCGTCCCCGTGGAATCCCCGATTTTAAAACATTCTTTATCGCTGCTCCGCTCCTATTGGCTTAAGCGTGATGATATATAGCCTAAAGCCTTCCTCGATAAATGGTCTATTCAACCCAAAAATAATTTTTCAATTCGAACCAGTAGTTCCTGAGATTAGCGCGTTCAAACAAACAAACAAACAAACTCTTCAGCTTTATAATATTAGTATAGATTATTTTATTATTGTGACATGAATATTTACTTGATAAAGTAATATTTTTATTTATTATGTTTGACATGTATACTTACTTTGTAAAGTATTATATTTTTACTTTTTTTTTGTGTATATGAGGACTATATTGGTATTATTTTCTTTTTTCTTTCCTTCTTTAAAGTATATATAACGACGAAGTCTGTCAGTTTAAGTACTTTTGCGGCCTACCCAAATGTCCCTTCTTTGGTATTGTTCGTCGGGTCGTTGAGCTCCTTATTGTTTTCTAAGTTGAGCTACTCGACTACTGACAAAGGCTTGCACTGAATCGACAGGCACACTTAAATCTGTGTAGAGATCAAAGACTACTATGTATACTAGGTAGAGATTAGTGATAAATCACGTCACGACAAAAATCGCGTTGCTATTTCTTTCCTCAAATGATCACTGTGAGTGGTAATGAAATAGCAACGTGACAAATCACTGCTTGCTTTGTATGAAATCACATTCACATTCGTAGTAGTAATAGCAAGTCACGAGTTGTCACGATGTGAAACGAAATTTACTGAGCGCGGGTTGTGAACATCTAGCCTATGAGTGCGATAGTGACAGCGTTTGTTTTCCTGTTTCCGTCTCGTTCACTCGTGGACGCCTTGTAGTCCTGCATTTATAGACCTATTTATTGTCAGATATGGCGGCAGGGTTAAATTATTTTTTCGATTCAGTTTTTTTTTTTATTTATAAAAAGTCAATAATAGATATTGTTGTAGATATTTGTGTAAATAAAATACATATAAATAATGACGGATATACGTAAAATGAAAACCAGTAACATTTGGAACTGTTTTGAAGACTCAGGTGACAGTGTAAATAAATTGGCTATATATAATATATGTAAAACTAAGTTAAGCTATAAAACTTCGACAACGAACTTGAAAAAACATTTAGAACGTTAACACCCAACCGTGCAGTTCATTTCAACAAAAACTCTTCCATCCCAATCGACAGATTTGAATCCTGGACCATCCACTACTTCCACTAGTAATGATAATGACAAAAAAAATGAACAGACCCCAACTTCAAGTGCGCCAATAGCTCAAAATCCACACATTGTTAATCATCAGACAACAATGTCCAGATTCATAAAAAAAAAAATTACACCTACAGAAAAGAAAAAGCTTGATGAGCTACTCATGCAACTGTTTATATATGACTATCAGCCATTTTCGATAGTGCAAGATAGAGGATTTAAGGTATTTGTGGAAGGCTTAAATCCTTCATACCACTTACCGGATCGAAAAATGTTGGCCAACAATTATTTACCAGCAATGTGCAAGTGTTTGTTTAACAACTGACACATGGACGTCCAGTGTAAATGATGCGTTTCTAGGGGTCACGGCGCACTATATAGACAATAATTTTAAACTCAAATCAGTGCTTCTAGACTGTTCAATTTTAACAGGTTCGCATACTGCGGATAATATAAAAGACAGTTTGGTTCGTACCATAATTAATTATAAATTAAAAGAAAAAATTCTAATTATTGTATCCGATAACGCCAGCAACATGAAAAGCGCAGTAGAAAAAATGGGCTACCGTCATTTTGGTTGTTACGCCCATACATTAAATTTAGTAGTTAAGCACTGTACATTCGAAAGTACAGCGGACGAAAAAGTACGAAACGTAATCGGGAAAGTTAAAGGCACTGTCTCCCACTATAAAAAAAGTGTGAAAGCAACAGAGAAATTAGTGACGTATCAAAGACAAAACGGTGTAGCTGTTTCATTAAAAGTTCTTCAAGATGTTTCTACCAGGTGGAACTCTGTTTTAAAAATGCTCGAGCGCTTTGTCCTATTGGAAGAGGCAATTAAAACCACAATAGCTTATCTGACGACAAATGGGAAACATTGACACCTGAAGATTGAAGAATATGTCGAGAACTGTGTATCATATTAAAGCCATTTGATCAATTAACAGAGGTAAGGAGTGGGGAAAAGTATGTGACTGGAAGTCAAATAATTATCTTAACAAGAGGATTAGTTTCAGCTCTAAACAAAATGTTGGAAGTCACAGATGACCCGTTTCAAGGGGACTTTAGCGACAACTTGCATGAGGTATCAAAAAAAGTTGCTTCGTCGTTACGGTCTGAGGTTGAGCGAAGATTTCCTAATCTAGAAGCAAGTAAAACCATAGGAATAGCTATGCTTGACCCTCGCTTCAAATTACATGTTTTCAAAAACAAAATTAATATAACTGAAATAAAAAAAACAGTAACAGAATTAGTAACAAATAATATTAAAAAATCCTTACCGAACACTTCACTTCACCAGATAGATTGTACGGAGCCTGAAGCTTCCGAACCTATAAATAAAAAACAAAGATTCGACTTATGGGATGAATACGACTCCATTATCGCCACTGTACGTCCTAAAGGAACCCCTACTTCATAAGCAATATTAGAAGTACAAAGGTACTTAGAATTACCGTTACTTGGCAAGAAGGAAAATCCGCTAGAGTGGTGGAAGACTTTTAGTCATAGCTTTCCTCATTTATCAAATATAGCTAAAAGAAAACAAAATTTCCTTGCGACCTCTGTACCCTGTGAAAGATTATTTTCAAAGGCGGGCAACATTAAATGACAGGCGTACAAGATTAGGTGTCCGCAAAGTTCAACAACTTTTGTTTTTAAACTCAAATTATCAACCTACCTAAGTAACAAAAAATAAATAAAAATAATAATAAAAAAACAAAAAATAAATAAAAAAAAAAACAAAAAAAAACATTACAAAAAAAAATACAAAAAGAACAAAGTCTGTAAATAAATGTAAATAATAGCTGTGCATAATGTATATATTAAATCATGGTATATTAGTTGATCCAAATAATAAACACGCCACACATCTTTGAGTGACAGTCCTAAGCCTGTAAAAAGTGTGAAGGTGTTTGGATTCAACTATGACAGTAACAGTTTGTAACGATGTCGTTGCGTTTTCAGTCTCGTGGACTTTAAACCTCCACGATGACTGAAAACTTCTTACTTTTATTGTAATAAAAAGAAAATGTCTATTTTCAAAAATATTTTACATTTCGTTTTTTTATTGACTGCTCAGATTTTTTCATGCAGTCCTATCAAATTGCTCAACCAGAGCACAGTCAATAATATTTTCAATAGTTACATACCAGTTATAACATGTAACAGTTTTAGAAACCCGGGTTTCTTTAGTCTAATTATAAAAATAAACAATCAAGTCACAAATAAAGTTTATTATTACAAAATACCATCCTACACACTGTAGACGAGTTGGGAGGTGGGAGAACCTCACATCTTGTGACCCAGCGTCACATTGGCTCTCCGGCGAATCGTACTTGGCGAGGAGGTTCCCGTCACATTGCTCTCCAGCAAAAACTACCCCGAGACGAGTGGATAACTAGCGGAAGGCGCCGTGACGGAGCTTCCCTGGAAGAGGTTCAGCGCGCCAACAACAAGTAGCGCGGCTGCCGCTCCATCAACTACATTTGCTGCGTGACTGCAGACTGAAAATAACCACTATTTATTTTCTTAGGACCTTCAGAAAAAAAGAACATTTTACATAGTGCGTGTACCTACATTTCATATATTCAACGTGATTGTTCCTTATTTTGTTTCATTTTGTTTTATTGTCAAATAATACAGTTTTATTTGTGTGAATTTATGTAAGTATCCTTATCCATCATCCCCATTTCAGAACACTATTACTGTTCTCACAACTTTCTTACTTTTACCTACCTATAACTCATATTACAAAATACTTACAAAACACAATACTTATTTACACACCACAGCCCTTCAGACACTACCTACTCTCACCAACGGCTTGTCTAACGACAGCTTCATAAACCCTCGAGCTTTTGGACTTTAAACCCTCGCGGTTATTCCAAAACTCGTTGGTTACCTCACCCTTGGCTTTGGGGAGTACCCTTACCCAAGATACTACACGCTTAGCCCGTATTTCTCTAGGCCTTCGAAGCCGACTTGAGAATACGTAAGCTAAGTACTTACAAACATTACACACAGCAGCTAACAGAATATATTTTTTTTATTGCAATAAATACACACATACCTACAATCTTATTTCTCATACTCCATTATCTTGAATCTTATACTACCTACCTCTTATTTATCTCGTTTATCATTCCTTTAAAATACTAAAGCATTTATACTGTTTGCTGGTAAAATAATTGCAAAATTCTGTCGAAATTTTTATATTGACGTCCAAATACGTCAAAATATTTTCTGACAGACATTTAAAATCATTATATTTTCTAAGTCATTTTTTTTTTCTCTTTTCAACTAAAAAGGTTTAAACACAATAACATAATACACGGTACGGTTGCAAATGGTCAACCCATACGTTCTATTGGATATATTAACTTACCTGCTATGTATAATAATCACTTTTCTAATATTATTGCTCATATTATACCTAACGTCTCCGAATCATTCATTCTAGGCATTGATTTTTGGAAAACTTTCAACTTAGCTCCCCAGATTCTTTCCAAAATAACTCTTCATAAATCATGAAACGCCCCAACTTTCTTAATAAATACTTCTGACATTCAAATAAATAATTACAACAATCTTTCTGAAACCCAACGTCTTATAGCTGATACTGTTATTCAAAATTTTAAAAACATTTCCACTGAAACTTTACCTCTTGGGAAAACTCACTTAACTGAACATCACATAGACACAGGTGACCATCCTCCTATACGTCAACGATGCCATCGTTTGTCCCCTGAAAAGCAAAAAGCTCTTCGTCTAGAAGTAGACAAAATGTTAGAATTAGATGTGATTGAACCTTGTGAAAGCCCTTGGCTCAATCCTGTTATTATCACCCCTAAAAAAGATGGCACTTGGCGTTTCTGTGTAGACAGCCGTAAATTAAACGATATTACAAGAAAAGATGCATATAAATTACCTTTTATATCTGATATTATTGACAATTTAAAAAACGCTAAATACTTATCTTCCATTGATATTGCAAAAGCATTCTGGGAGATCCCCCTCCGTGTAGAAGATCGTCCCAAGACCTCTTTTCACGTTCCAGGTCGCGGAACGTACCAGTTTAAAGTTATGCCCTTTGGTCTTACTAACGCACCCGCTACTCAGCAAAGATTTATAGATAATCTCCTTTGTGACGTTGACAACTCCGTATTCTGTTATTTGGATGATATAATTATCATATCTGAAACATTTGATAATCATATAAACCTTCTTAACAAAGTTCTCAATAAATTAAAGTCGGCGAACATTACTATTAACTTTCCAAAATGCGTTTTCTTCCGTCGCGAATTAAAATATTTAGGCTATGTTATAAACGAAAAAGGTTTACATACTGACCCCGATAAAATCAAAGCTATTCTAGACATACAGCCGCCTAAATCTAGTAAAGAAGTCAAAAATTTCTCGGTTCAGCAAGCTGGTACCGTCGTTTTATTCTAAATCTCAGCACCTTGGCTGCTCCTCTCACGAAACTAACTTCTACTAGCAAAAAAGCACCTCCATTTAAATGGCTTCCAGAAGCCAATAATGCGTTTAATTTAATCAAACAAGCATTAGTATCTACTCCAATTTTAACTTGTCCTGATTTTTCTAAACCTTTTGCTGTCCACTGTGATGCATCAGCATACGGTTTGGGGGCAATGCTCACACAGGAATTTGATGGTGTAGAAAAACCTATTGCTTATATGAGTAAATCCCTCACTCAACCTCAAAGAAATTACTCAATCACTGAACGTGAGTTATTAAGTGTCATAACTGCTCTAGAGCATTGGCGTTGTTATTTAGATAACGGCCAGAAATTTACTTATTTAGATAACGGCCAGAAATTTACTATCTATATTCAAAGATTTATTATACTTAGTTTGATTTGAAAAGGAAAAAGTCGAATAATAAGAGATTATTTTGATGTAAGTAATTAAAATTTAGATAATAAGATTAAACAATTGTGATACAAAGATTTAGCCATTGCTGTTGTAGGTAGATTTATAAGAAAAGAAAAAAAGTACCTAGTCGATTAATAAGAGATTATTGTGATGTAAACAATTCGAATTTAGTAAGGTTAAACAATTAGTAACTGTTAAAAACATTTACTTATTAGCTTAAAGATGAACGATTGTGATACGAAGAAAGTGATTAGGGTGGTTAATTTAAAGGTCCTACAAACAGGCGCGACACGCGACACAAAAACATGAGCGGTTTCTTTGTGTCGCGCCTGTTTGTAGAAGCCATAAGGCTGATTTAAAATAAAAACATAAAAAATTCTTTGACTTTTTTTTATCGATACAACGATTGCCCCTCCTTATTTATTGTAGGTATTATTTTGTCGATTTGTAGCCTCGCGCTAGGGGCACGACAATTGATATTTAGCCAAGCGGTTAAAGGGTTAAGAGGTGACCAGTCTCAACCGACGGCGCCCGTTCACGAACATAACGCGTGTATTGGCACCATTTAGCTCAACCATTTTGAAGGGAAACGAATGTTCCAACACACACGCCACCATCAGCGAAACATTTGAGCGAGCATGACATGCTCTCAACAGCCATTTTAGTTCAAGTCACAAAGTAAACTATAACTTATCACATGTAAATGACTCCATGGTACTCACATTTACAATATTTGAAAATAAAATGCTTCTACATTATACAAAACTATGGTTTACAAAAACCAAGCTACTACAAGTAATAAAAAAAAGAAATTATTTATTATCAAATTAATATTAAGTATATAAAAAAAGAATAAATAAATGAGACACAAAAAAGAGCGAGCATCTCTTCCAAATATAAAATCCTAACTTGTTTATCCAAGTGGTTGAGGCTGTGGAGCAGGACCGGCATTTAGCCAAGCATTATTATCTTCAATGTAATCCCCCAACTTATAATATGCTTGCCTGCATAATGTGCGTTTAATACAAGTTTTAAATTTAGTTTCATTCAGTTCTAATATATGGGGAGGAATTTTATTGTAACATTTTAAACAATACCCCATGAAAGATGTGGCTACTTTAGCTAGTCTGAAACCTGGTTGAACTAATTGATCCCTATTTCTAGTAGCATAATTATGTCTGTCGCCTCGCTTACTAAAGAGATGTAGATTTTTTCTAACGTACATAATGTTTTCATAGATATATTGACAAGGTACCGTCATGATGTCAATTTCCTTAAACAGTTCCCTTAGAGAATCACGCCGGCGGAGATTGTAAATGGCTTTGATGGCTCTTTTCTGCAGAATAAAAATCGACTCGATGTCTGCAGCCCGTCCCCATAACAAGGTACCGTAAGACACTATACTATGAAAGTAACTGAAATAGACTAGTCTCGCGATCGCGCAACATCAGTAAATTGGCGGATTTTCCTAACAGCATATGCTGTTGAGCTTAGTCGTCCTGCAAGAGATGCTAAATGAGGACCCCATTGTAGCCTTGAGTCAAGCGTAATCCCCAGGAAAACCGTTCTATCGACGTATTCTACTTTTTCCCTGTTCAACACTATATCACAATCACTACTTTTGACATTTGGTAAAGCAAATCTTATGCACTTCGTTTTCTTCCCATTCAAATTATTAGCAGTGAACCAATTTTGGACCTGCAAAAGGGCGTTATTTACGATGTCAAGATTATTACTACGTCTATTTATTTTAAAAATCAAAGAAGTGTCGTCACCAACAAGACCATGTTTAGCTTGTTTTGCAATAAATGGGGTAAATCATTTATATAAACTAAAAATAAGAAGGACCCAAAAATTGAGCCCTGTGGAACGCCCATTTTCATACCGTTAATTTGCACTACTTGCTGTCTATCATTCAAATAAGATTTCAAAAGGTTTAAAGCTGTGTTGCCCAGTCCGTAGTGCCCAAGTTTCAGGAGTAATGTTTCGTGATCCACACAATCAAACGCCTTAGATAGGTCGCAGAAGATGCCTATGGCATTTTGTGCCACTTCCCACGCATTAAATATATGCTTCAGTAAGGTGACACCAGCGTCAGTAGTACAACGTCCTCTGGTGAAACCATACTGTGTATCATGCAAGATGTTATTCGTGTTAAAATGATAAAGCATTTGATTTAGCATCACTTTTCCAAATACCTTGCTGAAGACTGGCAACACGGATACTGGTCTATAAATATTTGTGTCTTTACTGTCCCCGTTTTTAAAAAGTGGTATTAGTTTACTGAATTTCATTAGGTCCGGAAAGACTCCTTGATCCACACACAAATTAAATATTAAAGCTAAGAAAGGGGCTACAGTCTCAATAATTGAGGTACAAACTTTGATAGACAATCCCCATAAATCTTCCGTCACTTTAATTTTGATTTGTTTGAAAGCTTTCATTACTGTTAAAAGGTTTATATGCTTAAAATTAAATTCAGTCGGGCAGGCTGACACATTCGACTGTAATAAATCAAAAGCAAGCGAAGGCGAAGAATTTAAAGCTTCAGTAGTTTTAATAAGTATACTGGTAAAGAAATTTACAAATTCTTGAGCAACTTTTAGGTTATCACTAATAAGACCCTGAGTAGTCTCCAATGTGAAATCCGTATTATGTCTTTTATTCCTGTTTGTTTCGTTATTTATAATTTTCCAAACCGTCTTTACTTTGTTGTCTGCTGTTTTTACTTTTTTGCTTATGTATAAAAAACATACCAACTTGGTACCTATCAAAATAATCTTTAATATTCTTGTTTAATCCCGTTGGGATGAATACATATTAGGTTATAATATGATCAGCAAATTGTGTACATTTTTGGTTCAAAAATGTAATAAGTGCGTTTCACCATTAACAATATCTAAAAATAGGGGGGGAGATTGTTATATGGAACATAAAAACATTAATCTTAATCTCAAAAACAACAAGAAGTCCGAATGGCTGTATTCGAAACTGGATGACGCTCTTAAATCAGCGTCTGCAATTAAGAAGGCAAGCACAGTTTTGGCGCCTAAAAAGACAAAAACTGGCAAACTCCTCCCCGCCAGTCAAGCCACTTTTATCGAGGGAGAAGCTCGGCTCGAGGAGGATACCTGTTGACGCCATAAACGTCTAATAATTTTACGCAAACCCGCAATTCGAAATTATAAAAAAATCTCGTTAGGCTGACATTTGCCCTCCCCTTTCCGCACACACCGCATGTCCTTCACTTGCATAAAAACCATTCGCATATCCCCGCCGTGCCTCTTTCCTTCAAGAACCACAGCAGCGACAACTCGCCACAGCACACGGGGGCCCCCCGGATCGTCATCCTAGCAGAACAACTGATTCCTCATGGACTTCTTATTTTTATGATAGTCAATTGTTTATTACATGCAATATTTAATAAAAAAGTAATAAAAAATACAAGTCTAAATTTCTGTCACAACCTGAGTTCTCAGTATTGTGACCGTCTTTTAAAAAACACACTCTATTTATAGTATCTTTCGCGGTTGTTGATATGGCAACACTACCGACCTTGATTCAATTAGATTTCATACGCCAGTGCCACAGTAATCGCAGTGACAAACAGACGACTCGTGTGTGATTACCAGGAGGCGATTTTTACACTCGGGTAAGGTGACCATTTCCTGTTTATTTCACGTTTTCTGTTAATCATATAATTAAACATTATGTGTATATGTACTCGAACTTTCAATTCCGTAATATTTTAGACGGCTAAGTAGAGCAGCGGATTTATTACAAAAGTAATAAAAACTCCAGTAGCTGACATGTGACCTCAGAATGTGACCATCCGGGTGGTCACATATACCATGAGCTGCAAGTCACAACACGTCTGAGCACATAAAGAACAGTTCACATTGTAAATTTTACTAACTATAAGTCACTTACGGCTCGGTGCGGTAATCTACTATTATTTTGATGTTTTAGGGCCTAAAATAGAAAATAGGAAAAAAATAGGTACGGCGTAAATGTTTATTATTTTTAACATTTTCACAGTCGATGTCATTATTCTTAGAAATTCATTGTTTTGTAGGAACTATAATGCCGCTCAGTGGAGCAGAAAAAACTAGGAGGTACAGAGAAAGACTGAAAAAAGAGAGGCCAGATGAGTATAAAGCTCAATGCTCAAGAAATTTGCAGAGACTGAAATCAAAAAGAAAGAAAATTTCGGATATGACTCCATTAGAAGCCGAACAACAGCGAGAGCAATGGAGACAAGACAGACGCAAAAGTGACGCTAAAAAGAAAAAGGAAAAATTAAGGACAGATACCGCTGCGGAAAGAGTAGTCACAGAAAATGATAAAAAAAATGAAAGACTTTTGAAAATGTGTAAAACGTTATTAAGAAGATGCAAAAACGTAACGAATGTACTTAAAAAATTGAGAACACAAAAGGAAACTTATAAAAAACGATACCAACGGCTTAAGAAAAAAACAGCAACAGAAATAAAAAAAATGGAAACTACAATATTAAAATTAAAAGCTAGAGAAGAAATGTTAGAACTATCATTGAAAAAAACTTATGGCGATAGTAAGACTCATGCTGAAAAAGGTTGTTTAAAAAAAAATTTGAAAAACAGCAAGAACAAAACATACGTGTGCAAATTAATGGGCCTTAAAACTAAACAAAGATCAAAAAAAAAAGAAAGTGAGACGTGCAATAATACCAGAAATTAAACAGTTTTACTTAAGAGATGATGTTAGCCGTAACACAGCGGGGAAGAAGGAAACTAGAACAAAACACAAGAAGAAGGAACAAATTAGATATTTGACCGATACCTTGAAAAACTTGTACCAAAAATATAAAAGTAATGGAGGCCGTTATGGCTTTACCACGTTTTACAAAAATAAACCCTTTTATGTTTTGTCGCCGCATCTTAATTCGCGTAACACGTGTCTCTGTGTAAAGCACAGCAATATCGAATTTTTGCACAATACTTTGCTAAAGAATAAAGTGCTCCAGTTTGATATAAAGGATTTATTAAAAACAGTAGCCTGTGATATAAAAAATTACGAATGCATGCACAATAAATGCAGAGATTGTAAAAGTAAGACACCTAGTTTTGAGGATGTTGACAATGACAGAGAAGTCAGCTGGTTTCGTTGGGAAATCCAGAAACATACATATACGAAGAAAGATGGCAAAGAAAGCAAAGACATGGTAACAAAAAGAACAGCAAAAGTAATGAAGACAGGAAACATAACGGAGTTAAAAAGTATATTTTCGAAAGATTTACTGGCATTCAAAACGCATTATTTCAATATGAACCACCAACAAACCCAATTTCAAAAAATTATTTCACAGTTGAGTGACAACGAGGTTGTTATTGTTGCGGGCTTTTCCGAAAACTATGAAACTAAATTATGCAACGAAGTTCAAGCTATGCATTTTGGCGCCTCTAAGCGTCAAATCACCTTGCATACAGGTATGATTTACTGGAACAATAAATGCCAGTCATTTTGCTCTATAGCCAATGCCAATAATCATCAGCCGGCAGCTATATGGGCCCATTTAGCACCTGTTATCAAGTTAATTAAAAAAGAGACTCCAAATACGTCTATTGTTCATATTTATACTGACGGGCCGAGTTCTCAGTATAGACAAAAAAATAACTTTTACCTGCTGGGTCACTTTACTGAAGAATACGGATTTCAATATGCAACTTGGAATTACTATGAAAGTGGACACGGTAAAAGTGTAGCAGATGGGATTGGTGGTTCAATCAAACGAACACTAGATAGGAAAGTGACACAGGGTGCCGATGTCACCAGCGCGGAAAACGCATATGATATTTTAACAAGGTGCATGAAGTCTGTAGAGATATTTCTGATCCGAGATAACGCTATCGACGAAATCGCCACAATATAACCTTCAAATGTGAAACCACTAAAAGGTACCCAAAAAGTTCACCAAGTAATTACTCTAGACAAGAATATGATCAAATACCGAGATATTAGCTGTTTCTGCCAAAAAGGACTTTGCAATTGTTTCTCACCTCAGACCCACATACTACTAAAAAAACTTATTATTGCCGATTTGCACAAGGAGGCACATATATATGAAGGTATAAAAGAATGTGTGATTGCACAAGACCATTGTGCCGTTGAAGATATCGATGTCAGCTCTTTAATCAATGAACCTCTTTTGCATATTTCTGAAAATGAATCTGAAATGATCGACGAGCCCCTTGTATCACAGGATATACCATTTATTATTATTGACACCCCTCAGCTATGGCAAAATACAATCAGCGACCACTCTGATGAGATTTTAGACACCAACGTTACTATGACACGTAATGCAAGTCCTTCGCCTAAAAATGACACTGTGAGACAACACTTAACCGATAAGCCGTCTCTTTCTTAACAAAATATATTCAAAAGGAAACCCACGACCAGCAAAGTTTCTAATGATATCAAAAAATTCAAACCAATGGTTTTTGAACATTGCAACATATGTTACTCTTCTATTTTGGGTCAAAGAATTAAATGCATTGCATGTAAAAAATGGACTTGTGATGATTGCGTGACTGATATAAGCAATTGATTATATTTGCAATAAATGTTTTGAAGGGTAATATTTTTATAATGTAATTTAAAAATCTTAATGAATTTCATAATAGCTTGCTATGTCTCTATAATCTACTCATTTTTGTTTCAGTGATTCCGAAGAGTGAGTGCTCCTCATTCTAACCAACATTCATCATGCAAGCCGATATTGATAACATATTACATTTTAACGACTATGCCAAATTTTACCTCTTCGGATTACATTGGCCATGGACGGAGACACATTTTATTAAATCTCAGTTTTGCTTCCAATGCGGTACACCTACTTGTCTATTTTTCGGACCCTCACATTTCACATCACGAATGCAGGATAATAATAATATATTGATACTTCTGGTTAGTCCGTATTTTTTTTGTTCTAATTGTGACTGCTGCATTTATGACCACTTCCCAGTCGATGAGTGCGTTTATTGTGCAAATTAGTTATTTAAGTACTTGAAAGACTTTGCTACTAACGTAAGTTCGAACGGAATATTGTTCGGATTTCATAAGATGGCGGCTGCATCAATACCATTTTTAAGTTCACTAGAATAAGGAAAAATTATACCCAAACCGCCTTATTCCAAAACAAGGTTTTTCTTTAAACCAGCTTTAAATTGAGCTCGGTTTTGTATTTCGAATCTTGATCATGTCAGAATAAGATTCAAATTACAAACCCTGGCTCAATGGTTTAAAGCTGGTTTAAAGAAAAACCTTGTTTTGGAATAAGGCGGAAAGTAATTAACTCCATTATGTTCACTGTATTTTTAAGGTAAACTTATGGATCTCATTTCTGAAAAGTCAATTTATTTTGTTACTGTCAGATTAATATAAAGTTGGTCTAATCTGTATTTGTTAAACTAACTTGTTTTGTGATATTGAAGTTTTGTTTAATTGTTGATACTAAATGATAGCTATTAATTGTTAAAAGAGATCCTGTTAAAAATACTTTTGATATAAAAATGTTACTTTTGATATAAAAAAATTACGTAGGTAAGTACTTTTGAAAAAAAAACTAAACTTTAGTATGTGATATTCGAGTTTAATTTTGTTGTTGTTTATAATTTAGCTTTTAAATGAATACTAATAATTAATGTTTAATGTTATCTACTTTTGATAAGAAATACTTTGAGACTGTACACTTACCTATATAATTATGTGCTAGAAGGACAAAACGTTGAATACATTATTATAATTAAGTTTTATCTCAACTTGTTGTTTTGTTATTTTAAGCATAATATCGTACAAATTTATTTTAATATTAGATATATACAACTTAAGATGTTATGAAAACATATTAGTTTTGTGATATAAGGTTCAATTTTTGCTATTAATAATAATTTTGTTCCTAACTAGGTTAAGTGCTTTAGTACAAGAAGATGACGTGTTCCTATCCTAAAGGCTAAAAGTGAAAATATAAAGACTTTTTTCAATACTCAAGTGATTTAAGAAAAGTATTTTGTTTAACAAATGTTATTAAAGATTTTAATTGAAATTGTACAGTATTTCATTTTATTTAAAAACTATCTTGCTAGAATTAAATAATGTAGACGCGACTTTACTTTTGACACCCGCTCAGTATGTGACTGTCCCTTTAAAAAACTCCGCTTTTGTGACCGTTTAAAGATACTATTTGTATAAAATAGATATGAATCTTGATTAATATCACACCTTAGGCTTGTATTAATATGCAAATACAAACAAATGTACATTTACTTGGTGAATTAGTTTTTATTCAGAAAAATGTTCTCCTCGAGAACACTTTAATCACTTCCCATTTTTTTTTAAATTTTTCTCAGTACAAAATGAATCTTGGTAGCAAGAGCTACTTTTTTATTACACAATCAAAATTAACTACCCACCAGGTACAAAAAAAAATACGTACATGGTACCAAATACCAAAATAACAGACTTTTTTGGGAAACACGCAGAGTACATTCTGAGGTTTGAAAACCCAAGAAATCCATTGTGTGACCTAATATTACATTGAAAAACACAAATTAGACTAAAAAATCGTAGTTTTTCAGGAATAATAAAGTATATTGTTATACATCCATCAAAAATATTACTTAAATAACATAATTGCAAAAAATATTTGAATTTCGAGGGGGTGTGGTAGTTTTCTGAAAACGCTCGTTAGGGATTACGCACAAAAGATTTAAAAATAATTTGCCGGGGAGAGATTTTGTCTTAAATTTTTTAGAACGACATAAAAGTACAATTTCGGAGAGACTATGTCAAAATATTAAACGCGCTAGAGCAGCCACATCACCAACAATTATCAACCAATATTTTTCGGAACTAGAAAAGTCACTTGAAAATGTTCCACTAGGCAATATTATTAATTATGATGAGACAAATTTGTCGGACGACCCAGGCCGTCACAAAGTAATAACGAAACGAGGATGTAAATATCCAGAACGTGTTTTAAATCACTCTAAAGCTTCAATATCACTGATGATAGCAGGAACTGCTGAAGGAGAGCTATTACCACCGTATGTGGTTTATAAATCCACAAACCTATATGATACGTGGGTGAAAAATGGACCCGTAAACGCAAGATATAACCGAACATCGTCGGGATGGTTTGATGCAGAAGTCTTTAAAGACTGGGTCAAGGAAGTGGTCATTCCATTTTTTAAAAATAAGCAAGGGAAAAAATCTTGATAGGCGATAACCTATCGTCTCACTTATCAATAGAACTAATAGATATCTGTAAGAATTTTGACATTCATTTCGTCTTTTTACCGGCAAATTCAACTCATCTCACGCAACCGCTGGATGTGGCGTTTTTCCGCCCGATGAAAGTAGCCTGGCGTCAAATTCTTCAAAAATGGAAGAAAACGGACGGCCGTTCACTATCATGTATACCAAAAGGTTGCTTCCCGAGGATGTTGAACTTGCTCATGGATCAAATTAATATAAATTCGGAAAATAATATTCGGGCAGGGTTTCGTAAGACTGGTAAGCATTATAGTGAATACAGATAATTCATTTTACCTATTTTTTCTTTAATAAATTAAAGTATCCTGAAATAAAAATAATAATTATAGGAATGTTCCTTTATCAGGCATCAATCCATTAAATCCTAACGAAGTGTTGGCAAGATTACCGGAAGAAACGCAGAATGATGAAGAGGTTAAAGAAGCTATAGACAAGTCAGTTTTAAATTTATTAAAAGAAATGCGATACGGAAGTATAAATATTAAAGAACCAAAGAATAAAAAAAAATCGATGTTGTTTCAGGTAAATTGTTAATTCTTGATAAATCGGCATATATACACATGTATATAACATGTGTATATATGCAATATCTCAAATGCATTCATATACTTACAGATAGTAGGTGCTTAACTCACAAAAGTTTCAAATTTCATTCACACACACACACATACACACACACACAGACACACACACACACCCCCACACACACACACACACACTGACCTACATTTATGTCCATACAACAATATTTTCTACATATTCGAATTTCAGGTCGAAGTGTTTCACACGAGGACGTAGAAAGTTACGCTGATACAGATACTGAACCTGAAATAAAAAAGAAACGAATCCAAAAAATAAATAACACTAAAAGTGCTAAAGGTAAAGGTGTAGGAAAAAAAAAACAAAAAAAAATGTGACGAAAAAGAAAATAAATCGCCATCACCAATAGCACATTGTTCAAGGGCATTCGAAGCAATCATAACTGAAACGAACAATTTGCCCGTATCTGATAATGATCAAGAACTGTGTAATGATTGGCGTGATATAGAAGTTGAAAAAGTACCCGTTGTGCTAACAGAAGATTTACAATTGTATGAAGAAATAGTAATACCATGGTGCGAACCTACAGATTTGAAAGGAACAAATGTGACAGAAGAAATAAATCTGATAGAAATTGAAAATGAACACGCCACTACTAGCACTACAAATGAACCGAACATTATTATTAACAGTAATACAAAAATACCTTCACAACAATTCAGGAAACTTATTCCGAAAAATCCAACAAAGCAAACTGAAACCAGTAGCCATAAACCAAAAAATAAATGTAACTAAAAAAAAGAATTACTATAATGACAGTGATGAAATCTTAAAGATTCTATAGAATGAGTGATTTTGAGCTATGACTTGTAATAAAATTGTTTATTATATTACAAGTAATACGATAAACAAGTAAATGTTGATTATTAAATAAATACTTATGTATTTATTCAATAATTAATTATCAAACAAATATCTACTGTTTATTTAATAATTCATTATTAAATAAACATCTACGTATTAATTAAAAAATAATACTGTCTATTTTTAATATCTTTTATGTTTACCTGTCAGAAACTTTAATTAAGTTTCATTTGATAGAACTAAATTTTATGTTTATTTGGAATTAAGATTTATTTTCTGTTTTGTTTAATTTTAAGTAAATTAATATAAAACAAATGTTGATTACATTAATGGATTTTTATTTTTCACTACATTTCTAACTTTATTTATGATAATATATTAAGAGCGTTCATGCCTAGCGCGGCACGTCAGGTTTAGGTAAATAGTTCGCAAATTTCACTCACACAGAAGCGTGGGTAACTGTGTGCGTAGACTAGCCGCGTGCGCTCTCTTTGTACTTCGACTAACCAACTTTGATCCGTTAGCTTTAGAGCAATATGTAAGGTGCGGTGTTGATAGTAAATGAAACTCGTGAAGGCCCGAATAAGACTGAGATATATTTCATACAATGGTGCATATAAATGGTTACAGAAGTGCATAGATTATAATAAGTAATACAGATCTTAAAGTAGGTAACTAATACAACCCTTACATCACCGTACTAATAGAAAAAAAAAAAAATACATTATCATTTTTTTTTTTTTTTACATTTTTATAAATTATGATATACAGTATGGTTTTGTCCGATTTTTATGAACCGTGTCCTTTTTTCCATATTGATTAATTATTTCTACGTTTGGTGGTATTTCTTTTACAACTTTAAAAGGACCTGAATATAAACTGTCCAATTTCTTACATGATGCATCATTTTTTACTAAAATTAAATCATTTTCTTCATAGTGCACAGGATTAACATTTTTATCGTATACAATCTTTCTATTCAACTTACTTTTTAATAAATTTTCCCTTGCCTCTTTTTGTGAAAGTTGCAATCGGTACTTTAATTCATGAGGATAGCTGTCGTAATTATATAATGGATCTAAATTTGTTGTCAGATTGCTAGGAAGAGAACATTTCTTACCAAAAACTAACTCGTACGGAGTGAATCCCGTTTCTGTATGTACGCCCGTGTTATATGAAAAACACCAAAAAGGGATCCACTTACTCCACATCTCTGGGTGGTTCTCTGTTTGAATACGCAAAAATGCATTTAAATGTCTGTGAGTATTCTCCAACGCACCTATGGTTTGGTGATGGTATGCTGTGGAATTTAGCTGTTTTATTTTTAATAATTTACAAACCTGTTGAAATATTTCTGAGAGAAACTCCTTTCCCCTGTCTGTCGCTATAGCTTTCGGCACACCGTATCTGAGAATAAAGTTGTTGACAAAACATCTAGCTACTTCTTCTGTTTTTTTAGAAATTAAGGGATAACCTTCTACATATTTTGTAAGCTCGCATTGCAAAGTTAAGACATACGAAAAATTATCGTTGTCTGTTTCCAAAGGTCCAACTAAATCTAGATATACTTTTTCAAACGCAGTGTTAGCTGTACTAGTAATCATCATGGGTTCTTTCTTAGGTATTGAATGCTTTTGACGCTGACATTTGTCGCACCGTCTTACAAAATCCCGAACATCATTATCAATTCCAGGCCAATAATAGTATTTCTTTATGTTATTTGACATTCGTCTCATACCAGCATGGCCACTTAAAGGTAAGAGATGAAAGTCATTCAGTATAACTTTTTTATCATCCTTATTCTCTATCCTTTTTACGTCACTCAAAATGCATATGCGCGGCCCGGACCTATTTTTATTATTTTTTATTGTCACTACTAACTTTTTTATAAAAACCTCATTGTCTTTATTTTTTAATATGTATATTTCTTTTAATTTTAATTGATTGCAAAATTCATCTAACTCTCTCACAAAGTCGTCTCGCGCCATTTGTGATTGAGAACTTAGAAGTTTCACGTAAATTATAGATTTATTTTCTGCATAACAGAATATTTTATTTTCTTTAGTTATAACTCCCGTTTTCTTTAAAATTCCTAGCTCTTTAGCAGCAATAAATTTTAATTCTACTGATTCTCTCGGTCTGATATGAGTACTTACGACTTTTGGTTGATCAGGCCTCAAGTCTGAAGTAGTCATATCCACCGTTGAGTTTGTTTTATTTAAATTTCTTGCTTGTGCTCTTGTCATGACGTTTATTAAACTTTCATGCATTTCCTTTAAGTCTTTTAAAGTAATTCTAGACAGTGCATCTGCAGCTGCATTGTCAGAACCTTTTATATAGTGTACTTCGAAATTGTATTCCTCTAAAGTCATTCTAAATTTCATTAGTCTGCTTGATGGGTCTTTCATGTTGAACAAATATACTAATGGCTTATGGTCTGTAAAAATCATAAAAGATCGACCATACAAATATGGGCGAAAGTATTTTACAGCCCATACAATTGCAAGTAGCTCCTTTTCTATGACAGGATAATTCTTTTCGGCTTTATTCAAAGTTCTGCTAGCGTAAGCTACCGGTCGTCCATTATTATTTGATAAAATTGCTCCAATAGCATTATTTGACGCATCAGTTTGAACAATGAATCTATTTCGTTCTGAAAAGTCAGGATACTGTAACACTGGTGGATGAGTTAAACTTTGTTTTAATGTTTCAAACGCGTGTTGACATGCCTCGTTCCATTCGAATGTTACTCCTTTTCTAGTCAATGCATTTAAGGGATGAACTATTTCAGCAAATTTTGGTATAAATTTTCTGTAGTAATTAGTGAATGCTACAAATCTTTTTACCTCTTCTGCGCTTGCTGGACATGGATAATTTTGAACTACAGTTATTTTTGCAGGGTCAGGCATTATACCGTCATTTGAAATAACATGTCCTAAGTACAAAATCTGTTTCCTGAGAAAATCACACTTTGCGGGGTTTAGTTTTAAATTAACGGTCCGTAACCTTTCAAAAATATCTTGCAAATTTTTATTATGAGAATCTAAGTTACGTCCAAACACTATTAAGTCATCTAAATAAACCAAACATTTTTCATGGTTTAGACCGGCCATTGCTATTGTTATCATTCTCGAAAACGAACTGGGACTGGTTTTTAAACCCATAGGCATACGTGTCATCTGATATTGACCCGAATGAAAAGCCGTGAACTTTCTACTATTTTCCTCTAATTTAACGTTATAATAACCTTGATGTAAGTCAAGATGTGAGAAGTAAATGCTACCTGACAATGATTCTAAAATTTCTGTAATATCCGGTAATGGGTATTTATCGTCCTCAATGCAATTGTTTAGTTTTCGGTAATCTATAACTAGTCTCCATTTATTATCTCCGGTTGAATCTGATTTTTTCGGTACCAGTAATATTGGACTAGACCAGTCACTTTTACTTGGCTCTATAATACCTTCCTCTAACATTTTATTAATCTGTCGTTTTATTTCATTTTTATGGGAGTGTGGCAAACGGTATTGTTTTGAAAATACTGGCGTCGTATTAGGCTTTACGGATATAGTATGACTGTATATATTTGTGGTACTTAATTTATCTTTGGGGAGGTAAAATATATCTGAATATTTCGCGCAAATATTTTCAATGGTTTTTTGTTCTTCATTATTTAGATGTTGCAATTTTAATTGTGAAAATAAAGTTTTTACCCTGTCTGCATCATTCTGTGTCTTTTCATAATTACAGATAGTAAATTCACTAAGTTTTTTAATGTGAGGTTCTATTCCAGTTAGCGATATATCTTCTTCAGTAACGTTTAATATTTTAATAGGTATTAGTCCATGTGCAGGAGTACCTATAGAACTTGCTAAAAACACACCATGTGCTAGTTCTTTTGAAGATACTACGCAATCCTCCTTAAAATTCGTTTGTAAGTAGTGTATAGACTCGCTCCTAGCAGGTACATTAAAAGTATCGGTATATTTACTAACTAGTGGAAAACAAATAGTTGTCCTATCTGTTGATAAAGTTAAAGTACTTTTATTAAAATCTAACTGAGCCCTATATTTATTTAAGAAGTCACGACCTAAAATTCCATCTCCCTTAATAGGTAAGTTATGAAATACATAAAACTTCTGACTAATTGTTTCACTGTTTAAATTGAATTGTAAATACAAGTATCCTATTGCTTGAACTTTTCCACCTAAACCATTTATGGCTACATGCTCGTTATGGATTGGTATGCCACATTCGAGAGCATGTTTATATGTGCATGCTGACACCGATGCTCCAGAATCTACTAGAAAATGATGCTTCTTAATGTTACGTTTATGTAATGATGACCCTAAAGAAATATAACAATTACTATCGCTAGCTAAAATACATTTATTATTATCACTAGTCACGAAAAAACTGATTGGATGTAAATTCTGATTCTGAATGTGATTGTTCCGAGTTATTTAGAACATGTACGTCACGTTGTTTAGGTATCCCTTGATTTCTATTATTAGAATAATTATTGAAGTTACCTCTTTGCCATCGGCGACTGCTAGTTCCTGCTCGAGTCGACTGCCCTCGTGAAGTAGAATGGTATCGCTGCTGCCCTCGCGCTTGACCTCTGTATGCATAGAAGTTTCTACCTCCACGTTGTCCTCTGTAATTATTTGCGCGGCTTCTGTTATTATAAAAATTATTATAGGGTCTTTTATATATACCCAAAATTTCTTCATGGGAAGCTGCTGTCGATACCTCCTCGTCTTGGGCTGCCTGGATTGCGTCCTTCAATGAGCTGTAATTTCTTGCAGAAATAATTGTACTTAATCGACGATTTCGTAGACCATCGGCAAATTGTTTGATCGCTATATTTTCATTAATTGGTTTTAATATATTATAATTATTTTCATTGCCGTTAGCCTGCGTAATCGTTAGGTCAACAAATAATTCCGTGATTTCCTTTCCATAATCAGCAATCGACAACTCATTTTGTCTCTTTTTTAGTAACTTATTTTGTATTGCCGTTGCAGCTTTCTTAGACAATAGCACTTTTTTCATGTCATCAATTAAGTCTTTAACAGTATCATACTTTGCATTTAATTTTATCTTAGCTTCCTGTGAAAGTCTACTTTTTAACACGAAATTGATTAAGTTTTGTTTACAAGCGGTTTCCTTCAGCAAAGAGTTATAATATTCTATGTTATCAATTAACTGTTTTATGCTAACTTCATCATTTGTCATAACCGGTAAAAGGTTCAAGGCAGTTTTTAAATCAAATGTATTCATTTTTGACAACGTCTCTAATGTATCACTTTCACACAACAATAAAATATCTTGGCGTAAATCTATAAACTGACGGCAATAATTTTCTATTAATACAATATCTTGGGCATTATAATATTTTTTCTTAACATCATCTCTAAAATCAATTAACCAAGTTTCATATTGGTTATAAATAACATTAACCTCATTTAATTTGGTTTGCAATACTTTTTCCGTCCTTCTTTTCGGTCCTAACTTGATTAAATAAACTCTAATTTTCTTTAAATCATTGTAAAACTGTAATATAATATCCATACCTTATTTCCACCATAACGTAGACAAATAATATAGTTTTCTTACTCATTATAAATCATTAGTTTAAAGTGTTCGAGTATTATAATTAAACACCGCACGCAATTAACACCAAAGTCTAAAGTTCAATCGCATCCTCCTTATTTGGTAAGAGTTTTGTATGCTGTATTGACACGTGAACGCGATTAATATATATATATTTTATTTTATTTTTATTGAAGCACTTTCGAAATGTACTTTTATTATATTTTATTTGAAACACCTTTTAACACATTTTTTTTTTTACTTTTAAACACTTTTTTTTTCACTTTTTTTTTACACCATTTCTTCCTCGTAGTTTTTCGACGATGGTTCCGTGGCCCCCAACCGCATGCGTCGACGGAAAACAGATCTCCTTGTAGCCGTTCTATTTATCTCATGGGTGATCCACTTTTTATGGCATCTCTTGTACAGCCGATATATGAAGCCCAATACGCCGAATAGTAGTACAAGCAGGATACAGGATAGGATAATGTTGAATGTGGACATATGGAAACGAAATTCGTCTACTGTTGCTTGGTTACTGCCAGCCGCCGCATTTTGAACTATCACGGTCTCCTCCTTAGACTGCTGTTTGCCCATTTTCAATGGTTAGCACGGTTATATTTTGGATGAATAGTAAACTCGCGGTTACGCGTAGTCCGTAAGAATGATAAATCAATAATCGTCCCATTGCCACTAATATTCTTTGTTACATATAAAATGTTATTTGCCACTCAACGTCTCAAGTTCGCGGAGCGCGTATAGATTCCAATGGCAGGGTCGCCATGTAAGGTGCGGTGTTGATAGTAAATGAAACTCGTGAAGGCCCGAATAAGACTGAGATATATTTCATACAATGGTGCATATAAATGGTTACAGAAGTGCATAGATTATAATAAGTAATACAGATCTTAAAGTAGGTAACTAATACAACCCTTACATAATGTATTGTTATAGAAAAATTAAACTGGAAGTTAAATACAAATTATTGTTATTCTGATGATTTGTAGATTTATGATTAATAAATAATTATATTTGATATATTATTTTGCCTTTACACCTTTTCATATATGAAATCCTCTACAGACGAAATCTAGTTATTTTGGAGAAAAATAATATTAATAATTGTACCTACTTAAGTGTTGGTAATTAGTTCTAGTGGATTGTTGATAGCTTTTTTCATTTTATGGTTAGGATGAGTAGGTGGGTAATTAAATAAAGATTTATCATGTTATATTTAGTACCTAAATCATTTATGATAAAAAAGCTGTATAAATCATAAAATAGTTTCCCTCAATTGCATTGATCGGCTATTTCTGGGATCAATTATTTCGGGAAGAACGCATACATAATAAAATTTTGTTAAACGAGGAATCATTTTTTCTTTACAAAATTGAAATTCTTTACAAAACTTTGTAAATTTTTACACCTTTTATTGGAAATTCAGGACACTGTACACCGCAAAAAGACACACATTTTTGTTTGAAATATTTTGGTAATACCAGTCATGTTTAACATTAAAAATTACGTTATCGCCATGAAATAAAAATAATATCCATATAAAATAGATTTAACGAGTAGTGCTGAATTCAAATTCGGGCGTTGTTTACAAATTTTGGCAAAATAGGAAGCAGTTAAAATACTTCTTCTCAGCTCGAGTCACAAGGCACTCATAGCCTGAAGAACTGTATCCCTTTCAATGAAATGCCGTTTTAAGGTCAGTGTTTTTAAATTTTCAAGGAAAACTACATGTGCCTGCTTGAAATTGTCTGGGTTCATGACAGGCGTTTGACATGCATTTGCGTAATTGACTTTGTTCACGAGCCCTGTGCTAAAGTTTATTTTTCGGCGAGGTATTTTGCGTTTCAGATTTTGATTTATAGAAAAACCTGGACTTTTCTGGTAGGCACATTTATAAAGGGTAGTTTGAGGTTTATCTGTGTTTAAACTAACCAAGCGGCATGACAAGGGATGGAATATGAATCTTTTAGGGAATTATGCGTTTCCCACCTACAATCTTTGCTATTATGGTGTTGAACTGCTCTGCACGGTTTTTGGTAAAATCGTGGGGCAGACTTCGAGAAAGATAAGCCAGCTGCCAGACATTGCGTTGCAGTTTTAACATCAATGTTTTGGCTTCGAGAGTTTGGTTTGTTTCTTTTTCTCTCTTTGGTGCAGTAGCACAAGTCACATTCACTCTGATCGTCAAGGATGTGTTTGGCGCTGTTCAGAATATCTCTCAGTATTTTTATATTCTTTTCTGATTCGGTTAAAGTTTGTGTTTGCCAGTACCGTACCAAAAATCTTACTGCTGTTCTCAACCGAATCAATAGTTCAGAAGTCAACAATTTACGCTCCGACAGAGGGAAAGATATAATTTTTTTCAGTTGCAATTGCGGAGGAGATGGTTGGTACATTAAATTTTTTGAATTAGAACGCCGGGATATGCTGGCATCACCATCAGCAATCAATGTATTATATTTAATTTCCGAGTTTCTAAGGAGGACTTGAATCCTTCTACCAGTATTGTTGGTTCCATACTAGATGATGAACGTGATTTTTAGAACATTTGTGAGGAGCAGGCTGTTGTTCCTTTTTATTTGCGCGGGCACAAATTCCAGAATACTTATTCCGGACCCCAATGTAGAGAACTTTTCCTGTGTGATGTCCTATAATAGCTGCAACACACGGACATTGCATTATACTGGTTTTTATATGAGCGTTTGCTCCATCAACTGTCTGCTTCCACTGGTATCATCGGAATGTCACGAGTGTCACCTTGTAATCGAGCAGCAGCTGTTTCCTCCTGAGCTGAAGCAAACATACTTTCTTCAGCGGAATTTTTCCACATTTCAGCAACTTTATCATGACATTTACTATAAGTGAATAATGACATAACAGTGAGTCCATCGATGTAACAACTTCATTCAAATTTGTTAGGCCAATTCCTGAAATTATGGCATAATTAATTAGTTTATTTTTTGTGTTTCATCGTGACTACTCAGTTCGAATTTAGAATTGCACATATTACATTGAAAGAATTGTATTTTTTTAAATAAATAATAATAGTGGAAAATTATACCTAAAGATCGCATTCATTTGTCACATTTATTATTTCTGATTGCGATTCCAGTATTTCCAATTCATTATCAACTCTTGTGGTAGCTGTGATTCTTCGGTATCATTCTCTTGTGATATACCCGCATTGACTTGCAGTTTTTGTATGGTTTAGAAAGAATAATAGAATAAGAAGAAATAATTAATTTCACAAATTTAGTTTCAGTACAGCGCAACTTGTTTCGTATAATAATTAGTGTCGTGAAATCTACAGTATCACCGAATTAATGGCCCCGTCAGCATCAAAGCTTTATTTTGCAATCTCCAGTAATATTATAAAGAGGAAACATTTGTATGTTTGTAACAAATATATATTTTTTATTAATGTCCTAATATTGAAGAATGTGACCTTCTCTTTTCTATCGGTTATTAAAATCCCCGCGTAAGAAAAATGCGAATTGGCTATAACCAGCTACGACATTAAAAGTGGTTCCTCGGTAACGTACTTTTAGCTTCATTAGCCTTGGCCAAATTTCCGTAACTTTTCCTTTTTGCCCCGTATAGCGCCTATTGCTACCCACAATTATTGGAAAAAAATGAAATCATACATAAAAAGAGTTATCTTCTTTATTTGAACTCCATTACTTTAAAATATGTAATCATCAAAGTTTTGTTTCGTTAAAAAAAAAAAATAAACAAAAAGTATCAATTCATCCTAGTCGCTCTAAAAACTCGACAAACTATAATACAATTTTACGCAGCACGCGGCAACGGGAGCGACACACGTCCAACCTCTGAAAGGCCTCGGCCGGCACTGAGCGCTGGTGCGATTCCGCGTCGATTATATAGTAGTACTAAATAATTTATAGTAAAATTAATATAGAAGTTATTTAAAAAAAAAAATGTACCATGTTTTAGAACGTAAATGTCTTCATTTACTAGGTCTAAAAAACAACAAAAATATCTTTGATTTCATCCTAAAATAACACGTTTAAAAACTTGAAAAGTGGCTAAAAATGACACTTTTGAGTATACTTTTCTTGTATAAAAACTTACAATAATTACGTTTTTTTTTCAGCCAAGCACTAGTAAATGTTATTGTTTTTTTAATAGTAATATTTCTATAAGTTTGTCGTTTATGGTTTTACTATTATCTAGCATTTGCGTAGACCATCGACCGCTAGTTTTAAAAAGGGATTGAGTAAAAACTGTTCTAATGAGAAAACTTTACGATAATTTGAAAATATTTTTCAGCCAAGTCCTAGATTATGAAATCCTCAATAATTTGACGTCAATATCTTATCTACGAATTAAATAGATTATCGTTTTATTGTCCGTCGGAAATCATCAATTTTGACTCCAGCGTAGTTTTTACGGATGAACGCTCTTAAGAGACTGACACTTTAAAAACTGGTAGGTATATGTCAAGTACCTACGTAACCTAAAAAACACTTAAAATATTTAAAGTATCAGCCCTAGCGAAAAACTCTATTAACCCCTTAAGTGACCCCATTCACCCCAACGCCAGGGTGAATAGGGACAAGTGAGTTTTTGTAACTTTTTATGATTATTCTTTAATAAACTGTATCTTAATGCATTATAAATGAAAATTTAAACTACCGGAACCATTATGATTCCAGTTTTATTACTATAGCTACAAAAAAAAACGATAAAAATTAATGTCGAACTTGAAAAGTGTCCCGATTCCCCCCATTTTACGGTACAGAGCTATCTGAAATTGTGAAATGGACTAATGTTGAAATGATCTCTAAACGCCAAAGGATTGGAAAAGTTACAGCTACTCATAGAGATGTTACTGATTTAGAAATTCGTGCATTTATCGGGCTATTGACTTTGACTGCAGTCATGAAGGACAATCATCTTTCCACAGACAAGCTTTTTGATCCTATCTTTCTGGCACACGATACGTATCAGTTATGAGCAAAGAAAGGTTTGAGTTCATAGTCAGATGTCTTAGGATGGATGATAAGACGTTGAGGTCAACTCTTCGAACAAATGATGCCTTTGTACCGGCTAGAAATATTTGGGAACTGTTTATACTGCCGAATTAATTATATTCCTGAATCTGAGGTGACAATAGATGAACAGCTTCTGGGTTTTAGAGGAAGATGTCCGTTTCGAATTTATATACCGAACAAGCCGGATAAATACGGGATCAAGTTTCCAATGATGTGCGATGCAACTACCAAATACATGATTGATGCTGATCCATATATAGGCAGAAGTAAAAATACTAATGGTGTACCACTTGGTGAATTTTATGTGAAGAAATTGTCACAGACTATTCATGGATTGAACAGAAACATAACCTGTGTCAATTGGTTTACTTCCATACCGTTAGCCAAAAGTTTGCTGCAACAACCTTATAACTTGACTCTAGTAGGCACTATACAATCAAATAAACGAGAGATCCCTGAACAACTGAAGAACTTGAGATCTTGTCCTGTTGGCAGCTCTTATGTTTTGTTTTGATGACCCCCTGACACTTGTATTGTTTAAACCAAAACCTGCAAAACTGGTATATCTTTTATCCTCTTGCGATGAAAAGGCAGTTATAAATCATTCAAGTGGTTAACCTGATATGATATTATTCTACTATCAAACGAAAGGTGGAGTAGACTCGTTTGACTGAATGTGCTCCGCAATGTCGTGCAGTTGGAAGACTAATAGATGGCCGATGGCTGTATTTTATGGAATGCTAAACATGGCTTTTGTTAGTTCTTCAATAATATATGGACACAACATGATATGGGATAGTATAAAATCATTGAATAGAAGAAAATTCAAGAAGCAACTCAGTACAGATTTGGTCACACCTTGGATGGAGAAGACACTAGAAACTCCGACTTTGAAAAGATCTTTGCAAGACAGTATAAACCAAATTCTCATAAAACTTACAGAATCTAATAATGAAAATCAAGGAGAAGAACCTGAGGCAAAGAAACGTAGATACTGAGCTTTTTGTTCCTATAAAAAAAAGAGAATGTCCAAATTAGTATATTATAAATGTAAAAAATCTGTGTGGCGAGCACAAGGTTGATGTTTGTGTAGACTGTTCTTAAAGTTTACCTAGTGTTTGAAGTCTGATTAGTTTTAATGTTAGCCCTAAGAATAACTAATTAGCATTAAAAAAAGAAAATTTTCTATGAAAAACAATATGTTTTAGTTGATTTTGAAGAAGTTGATTTTTTTGTTCCAATTTATGCACCTAGTTTTATTTTTATAGTAAATAACTGTGATTATAGTAATAATACATAACAGAGTTGTCTTTATTTTTAGCGTAGAGCAAATTTAAATTACGAATATAAAAATACAACAAAATAAAGCTAATTTTAAATAATATTTTTAAATTATATGTGTACGCCTCTGAGACATATGTTAAGGCTTTGTGTACCTCTGAAATAGATTAGGCTTCTAGGGTTAAAAAGGGCAACATTCGAGACTAGCCTAGGGCAACATGAATGCCAGGTCCAGCACAGTTGCAGCGTAATTGGTAAAACGTTGTGGATAGAAACACAAAGGTGAATAAAATTAAAAAACCTTAAATTTGATTAGAATTTTCACACAGTTAAATAATTTTTCACCGCAATAAAGAATTCCAATTTGTTTGTCACTTTATTATTTTCCCAAATAGTAAGTTAAAATCCCAATCAGTTTTATTTTTGTTCACCCTTGTTTCTATGTACCTTGTTTTATGGTAGTTAATAAATAAACTGTCGAATAATATTTTAAACGAGTAGATACGACAAAACCCTACAAATAACGATAAGACACAGACTAAAGGACATTTGAAACATTATTGCACAGACCTACTTCCAGCAGTGGACTGTGATAAATTACCTGCTCGGTATCAACGTAGGTGACAGCGTTTACCCAATACTTATGTTAATATTCAACCAAATTAACACAAATCAGCACAAAAAGTATTCCTAAAATGACATATTAGAAATAAATAATAATAAGTAATATTACTAGCTTAAGTCAATGTTTTTAACCTGCAGAACAATACTAAGAGCAGATAATTTTAACGACTGGTACACGACTTTTTTTTTTTTTTCTTTTTGGCGTTGCACTATTCGTGCTTATTGCCACTGACAATGTTTTATTTTTGTTAACAAAGCGTAAGAATCAAGTACTCGCGAAATGATTATATATTATAACGGGGAATTTGGAAATGGAAAGGAGATTAGTTGTTATTAAATAAAGATAATAATATAAATAAATTATAACGAATTAACATTTGGGGAATATAATTTAACAGAAAACTAACGTTTTAACGCCACCAAGTGGCCCAGCAAAAAGGCCGACTCGATGCGTAAACTAAGAGCTACATGGTACTTAAGGCCGCTGTACACATTGGGCCAAGGAAGTGGGCCAGTATATTGGGCCAAAATAATGAATTCCAAATGTCGCTGTTTACACATTGGTGTACTGATCATGCTATGCATGCTTTGGATTCCCTAAAACTGCTTCATTTCGGTACATTTCTATAAATTGTAAAATTTCATTACTTGGTCAGGCCATCTTAACTTGGAAACGTACACTCACGTGACACGAGTGCGTTTGCTGACGAATAACAACAAACTGAATAAGACGCCAACGTGTGAACACTGTTTGCGAAGCACGCCAAGATCCTTTGATTGGTGGACGAAAAACCGACAACATTCGGTTGGCCGGCCAATATTGCCACCAACTACCAACATACCGCCAAGTAGGTCTTTACACGCTGGCCCAATACGCTGGCCCACTGCCTTGGCCCAATGTGTACAGCGGCTTTTAGGCGTAGTGCAGACCAAAGTGCAGACAGACAACATGGCTAACGGCCGAACCCAATAACCGATCTATCGCATACTGGAGATAGAAAAACAAATGAAACAACAGAAAACCTATATGATTTTTCTGTTGTTTCATTTGTTTTTCTATCTCCAGTATGCGATAGATCGGTTATTGGTTTCGGCCGTAAGTATGATTACACGGGATAGATATACTATTTCCATGCATGAGTTTATAATTTGGTAGCCATCGATTTCTAGCAAATGTCTTATACCTAAAATATAAGAGCCCGTCTCACGTTCGAAGTCTCGTCGACTTTACTCATGAAACAACCTGGAACTGCTTTTGAATACCTATTTATACAGGTTCCGTTACCGAATGCGATTCAACCCAATACTGAGTTGAACGACATTTACACTATATCTTTGGACTTTCGGTAGGTAGAACTTGAAACACAGAATATGAGTAATTAGGGTCACTGTAACAAGAAATAATAGGTATGTAGAAATCGCTATACAAAACTCAGAATCTACATATATCTATTTTCAAAAATATTACAAAGAGGAAATATTCATAATATATATTTCACCATTAGAAAGCTACATTCACCCTGAGTAACATAGGCTATAATTTAACCCCATATTCCCACGGAAACGGGAACTACGCGGGTAAAACCACGGGGCGCTGCTAGTGTCAGTGGCGTGCAGTGGTTCGAGTTAGGGTAGGCCAGAAAATAATGTCCAAAAAAAAAACACCACATTATTCAGGGTTGAAATTTGGTGTCTTTTTTTTGTTTTTTTTTTTTTTAAATAGGCAATTAAAAAAAAATTTTAAAAACTCATTTCATTAAAAATCAACCCTGAATAATGTGGTTATTTTTAAAATTTATTTGGACATTTTCTCTGGCCTACCCTAACTCGAACCACTGCACGCCACTGGCTAGTGTTTATATATTTTCATAGGTAATAGCGGAACGAATCGTGGTGTGCCACTTAGGGTTATTTATTTGAACATAATAGTACTTCAAAATTTACTAACAGCAACCACAACAACCCAAGGTCAGCGCCAAAGACTACAATTTTATAGGGTATTTTTTTTACTTATCAAAAATAGGGAGGGACATAATCGATCATTGACAGTTTTTATATGTGAGGAGCATCGAAACAAAGAACGATATATCCAAGTTACCGTATTTTACACAAATTAGAAAAAAGATTGTAACTTTTTTAATGTTACAGCTGTGGAAAAATAAATTATGTCAATATGCAGTTAAAAGGGACCCAGATTGATTTGTGAAACGAAACGGAAGGTAGATACATAATTTGGCGAGATATTGGGTGAACACGTTTGGATATATCGGTTCTTGACGCGATCATTTGGATATGTCGGTTTTTGAAATGATTAAAATAGATTTATCGGGTTTTGGTAAAACCAAATCATATTAACTGCAAATTAGTTTTCAAATTATGTACCTACATGGTATAAATTTGAGAATTACAGTAAATTAGCCTTGTTTTATGTAAAGTAGGTACTTAAATAAAAACAGATAGGTAGATATTATAATTTTTATTATTATACAAAATCGTAATTAACTAAAATTCTTAAACAATATTCGAGATTTCGTATTCTAGGCAATCACATTGTCCATCTTCACAATCTTGAATCTCGTGATCATCATTCTCCTCGTCTTCATCAATGTTTTCATCATTTAGTACTTGTTTATAGCGAGATGACAAGAGATATTGACAGGTAGCCAATCACGTCAGCGTAAGAGGGGTGTTTACGGAGAGTGTTAAGATACGTACAGGGAATCGATTTTTAAAAAGAATCGAAATAAAGATTAAGCTTATTTGAAAACATGTATTTCTCGGCATTTGAACCGACCACTATTAAATTATGTTAAACTTCTTAAGGAATTATCGGTTTTTGATAGGACAAACATACATACATATCTAAGGAGGTTCAGTTTCTACTGAACCTCCTTAGATATGTATGTATCGGGTTTTGATTGGGCCACTGTTTTGTGATATTTTTTTAAAGCTGGAAATGTCTGTTTTTGAATAGATTTCTTTCCTGAAGGGTATGTAATACAACATTTTGCAACGGAAAAAAAATATAAAAAAATAATGGCATAAATGCGACATATCGGTTTTTGTTCCGACGCTCCTCATGTAAAATCATTAGGGTTTTTATTTAATAAATTGCATTATTAAAACAGCAACATCATATTCTTTTGTTTAGCTTAGTATCATAACTAGCGTGAGTTTATACCGCTGACATTGACATCAAATTCACAAATATTTTTCCATTGTAATTGTAACAGAAAAAGATGAGTAGGTTATCTTAACTTCTGTTATCTATACAAATAAATATAACGTAAGTGTCTGTATAATCCCTTCACCTTCACCGACACGCTTATTAGGCTACTTTTGAGTGTTTTGAGGTTAGGTAACTAAAATTCGATTTTCTTGGAAACGGTGCGTTACCTTTTTACGGGAGGGGTGCCATGGGGTACGGGTCACCCCCCTCCCTCTCTCCCCACAAAATCCTGCCAAACGATCTAAACCTTTACCATTAAAGTTACTTATTTTATCCAAAATTTAACCTCCTAGGTCCCGGTGGAACCATTTGGTTCCACTAGATTCGCGCGCGATTTTACCGATATTTTTTGGTGTTAGTCGATTTATTTTACCATTCTGACGATTGAACTGTATGGTAGAATATATTTTCTAACTGTGGCAACACACAGAACAAAATAATATATCTGACAACATTTTGAAATGTCAGTGTAAAGTAGTAATGTGTCGTTACGTGATTTTTAGGTAACACAACAAAACGCGGTTTGCGTTTTGATAACGTTTTCCAAACGATCTATTTCACAACGATCTATTTTACGACACAACACATTACACAGAACACTCTCTCAACGATGTGTCTATTTTGAATAACTGTCATAATATAAAACGACTCAATTAATGTTATTGATTCCATAACGTGCATATTCTATTATTCATGTCAACTAATATTATACACGGGTCGCGCGAATCGGATGGTTAAAGTGAGAGAGACTAGGTAGTCCATCAAGTAATACGTACATGATACTTGATGGACTTCGATAGTCGATAAATATGTAGGTATGTAAACACCATAAGTACGCCATAAGCCTAAATACTCGAAAGCGTTTATGTGGTGCGCACGGAATAAGTCTTGACGTACAGACCTATTCCAAATAACTGTTCCAGTATAATTGTACGTTTCATCTCTAGCGTGCGCTACGGCGAAAAGTCGACGACGGCGACGTTGTGTTGTGTGAGCTGTGTGTGAAAAATTAAAAAAAAAAAATAGATCGTTTTGAGCAAAGACCTTACAATAATATGGACCAGAAATACCTACAAAATACGCGTGCATACCTACTATAAACCTGGCCCAAAAGATGGCGGCCATTGCTAGGGAAGCACATAAGTAAACAAAACCAAAAAGTATCGATATCGATACCAGAGTTACTAACATTTCTTCTGGTACATTTAATTTTGTTACTTATCAATACTATTAAACTTTGGATGATTAGATTACAAGGGGTGAGAAGCTACATTTTATGAGCGACTGACTGACTTCGAATTTTGTTTTTGCGAGTGACTTTAAGGACAACGTGAGGTTTTTTGCGATTTCAGGTTCTGTTCTACATTTAAAGTTGTTCATAAAGATTACTCTGACCCTCAGTATCGCTATTTCAACTTTAAAGGTGTGCATGTGTAGAGTCGATGGAAAACTTAATATTATTATTTGTTACTTAGCAAAAAGGGGCCGCAACGGAGCGCTTTTGTAAGGAACCGCGCGGGCGACCGTTTTACGTAGGCTCGGCCCATAGAGTATAAATATTGTAGAAAGATACTAACACTGAGGTATTAAAAGGATTAAAACAACAAAGTAATATGAAAAATGTACCTTTATTCACTATAATATATCACCAGGTCAAAGTAAATGCCTAATGTTAGTGAGATATTTATTAGGCACTTTTGAAAGTCCCAACCATTACCAATTATTGTGAACTATCCATTGAAATCTGAGTTTAATTTTATAGAAACTAAAAGTGGCCTTCTAAATCACATTACGAACTAAATCATGTATAACAATTAACATATAACTACTTCTTAAATAACTTCTGGCAACTTGTGACCTATAATTACCGTTCATTCGTTCAAGTAGGAGAAGAAAAACCATAATTCTGACCGAAAAGACACATTTATTTAAATAAATGTAATGTAACTGTTATTATATCCGAAAACGTACCCCTTCGTTTGTTTCAGAAAAAAAAAACTTGACCATCGATATTATTCAATGTTAATTTATTAAAATAGTTTCTTAAGGATAGCTTTTCACAAGCCACTTTTGGCATAGTACTTCATTTTTAGGGAACCTGTGTAAATAAAAAACATGCAAATTTATTTCAGTTTGATGCAGTTAGTGGAACAAATCAGAGTGAACTAAATAACCACCACCTACTGCATGACGAATTGATATTGTCGTTTTAGTACTATCACTATTTTTATTTTTATTCTGTTAGTTTTATTTTCAAAATCGTCTCTTCAAGCCCTTCATTTTGATACCCTACTCAACAATATATAATACAAACTAAAAAAAAATAACTTTCTTATCGATAGCTTATTTAATAAAAGACATCACTATTTTGAATTGTCATTTCTATTGTAAACAAAACATGATATAAATTTAGCAAATAGAGGTAAATATCAGAAATAATTTGTATGTACATGTGGGAACTTTGATTCTATAAATAAAACAAGGATAGTTATACAAAAAAAATAGCAGTATGATAAAGTTTTTCTTAAAATACGGCTACTAACCTGTGCATGTTTAATTAGGCTCGATTGGGGTTTTTCCTTGCACCACACTGAATTATTGCACACGTAGGCATATTCAATTTGCTCCACTAGATACTCACAGCACAATACAATTTAGTTTGGAGCGTATTTATCCCTAAAAATCGTAATTTAAACCCAATGTTGTTGTTCACTTGACAGCTGACGTACTTCAAAACCACGGGCCCAAACAATGGCGGATGGCACGCGAGGTACGTACATTGACGGATATGTGAAAATGTTGTCAGGAAGAGATAAAACAAATAGTGTGACGTCTCTTTCTTCAAATGTGAAAACTCATTGGTTAAAAAGAGACAAAGTGTAGTTTCTTATTTCTGTATCGATTTAATAGATATTTGTATAAGCAAATAAGATATAGAACATTACGGCATCTCTATATATTCTATACTCTAAGGTTTTGAGAAATAGATGGTTGTCAAAATTGCTCGTAACGTTTGCGTTGTGGCACATAGACAACGTTTGGAAAACAATCTGTGGTACATAACGCCCACTACTAGTGTAAAGTCGTATAAACAAAGAGCCACTTGAGATGTTTATCTTAACGATTTTTTCTGTGAATGTTTAGATAAGTGTGGATATAAGTGGGTGTTTTAGTTTATTCTAAGTGTACTTATCATTTTATGGCTAAAACAAGCAACAGTTTTTGTGAAGTGGTCGAAAAGTTACAAAAAAAAACAACAACATCGGCAGTTTCGGTAGGTACTCAAATTCCAATAAGAAATGTTTATATTTCGAATTCTAATAAGATTCTTGTTTATATTGTAGTTCATAGCCACATTAATCAGCTACTCGACACCGTTTAAATTGTTTAAATAAACACTATACATCCGGAGCGATTACGTTTTAAGTGAGCGTCGGCGCGATGACTCATCGATGAGTCATAATTATTTTGATCCGCGGGGTCTGACAGGTATACTGATTAATTCATCAAAAATATCACTTTTATTTCTTTCTACCAAGTTCAGGGGAGAAGCCAAGGTCGTCGAAAAAAGCCACAATAATACTTCAAAACACGGAGTACGCAGAACATAAACGGACTGTTAACTTATACACATGACAGAAATGATTTTTTTTACGTTCCGTTTTACCCATTTTGCACGATATTTTACACCACAGACACTATATTGTGTCAGATTTGGTTAACAAACACCCATTTTAATGTTCCGTTTTCGCTTATATTAAATTTGAGGTTAGAAAATTATTTTGTTAATTTTTCTATAAATATACGTTGCTTTTTAATAATAGTGGTAGCGTTATAATCAGGGGCTCAAGCTCTTCCAAATTCAATCGATTTTTACACCCCAACTCCTGCCAAATGATACTAGACCCGACGAATAGTTCATTATCCGTATGCCTGTTTCGTTTTACGCGTACAACACAGTACAGATTAGAAATAAAGCATTTTCCCATACTTTATTTTAAGTTAAAGTATAAAATTTATTTTTCCAAATTAAAGTAGGATACGCTTTTATAAATTATGGTTGGAAACCCTAGATATAACACTGGCCCTGATCTAACCTCAACATTATTACAACGACGTACACAAAAAGGATATGACAGAGTACAAAGATATGGCTCTGGCTTAAAACTAATTCAAAACAACTTTTAAACTAAAGACGAGGCCTTACTTATTTCTGAACAAGACGGATGAAACTAAAGACGAGGCCTTATGTATTTTTGGATATGAAAGACATTGTTAATAAAGACGAGGCAGTATGGTCTACGATTTTAGCCTGCACTAAAAAGGTGAAGAAAATAAACTAACATCTGTTAAATACACGTTTGTGATTCGTTCCGTATTCTAATGCAAAACAATGCGATTTTGAGGAAACCTAAAGAAAGTCTAAACTTAAAGGCCTCAGTAGCCAGGTCAAGATATGACTTTATGTATGAATCTCAAAAAAGCTAACACCTGTCAATTTGTCAAATTCTCATTATTATTTATGGTTAACCTGCGTGCGTAAATATTTTTTGGTACTTATCCTGTGGGTTAACATTTGGGAGTCAGGCATACTCTCGTGTTGTAATTTTATGAATAATTATTTCGCCGTTGCATTTCTAATTTGGTGTGGTCATGCGTCTTTAATTACCCTCGAAAATATTTTGCCGTTGCCATATAGTTAATCAGGTAACCAATTCATAACACGCAAGTAACACAACTCGGGTCCAAAATATCTAAATTATTAAGTCTAAATATCTAAATTACTTATTATAATTATTGAGTCGCTAGTATTCTTTTGTAAAGTGTTGTAATAACGTCATTTAGGGGCTGGAAATATTGTGTACATATACTGTTGCTCTTTGTTGGTCTTTTTCTGATCATTTGATGTCTGAATATTTGAGGTTCTATAAGTATTGAAACATTCGTTTTCATTATTTGTTTAAGTCTAAAAAAGGGGGTTGTGCAGCAGATAGTTTTGTGTTAGTTCATAAAAAATGGTGTTTAACTGCAGAAATTTTCATAATGTCATGAAACATGGTATAAAAAAGTTTTTAATAGGTTGATTTTGATGGCATAGTGTGAGGAAATGTTTGTTTGAAATATTTTATACACTGTGGTGCTTTTGGTTTTGGGAATTGGACTTAGAACTTATGCGAAAACATTCCATTCCACAATGACTACAATTTGAGTAAAACGCAATTTAGTGTTACAGTGGTAAACGTTTTGGCCGTAACTAGTACAGAGGAACACTAGGTTTTACTGTAGTAAAATATAATCATTACATAATCATGTACTACTTTTTTTGGATATTTACGTTAAAACGGTAGGTCATTAAGAAAAATGGTATTGGAAGATTTTTACTAAATAGATGTTTGTGAATATGTGGTCTATGGGGGTATTGTTTTCTTTTTCTTTAAAGTTTATTTTACGATATCTGGCAGTTTGAGTACTTTTGCGCCCTACCCAAATATCCATTCCTTGGTATTGTTTGTTGGGTCATTGAGCTCCTTATTGTTTATAAGTTGAGCTAATTGACTACTGACAAAGGCTTGCACTGAATGGACAGGCCCACTTAAATCTGTGTGGTTCTTTCTTTCAAAGATTATTTCAGACACAGATCTGCATGGTTCTCATATAAAATGTGAGGACTATGTAGATCTCAATATTAGGGTTTTATTTCAGTTAATCTGGCAGTTTGAATCATTTATGCGGCCTACCCAAACAAACAAACAGATACAAACATCAAACATCATTCTCAAACAGAAATGACAAAGATTAGAAAAAAATAAAATATTTTGTTTAGATTTTAACCCTTAACTTGGCAGAGATTTTGATGACATGTTTTTTAAATTTCTTTGATATATTTGGGTTCATATGTGATAAATGAACACCTAAAAAATTAATAAAAAAATGTCTCATAATTAGTTTTGTATTTTTACCATGTATCTAATGATGCACACTGCCAACTATTAAAACATTAATCTCTGGAAATCCATGTGCACTAAAGGATACGTTGCTGGCTTGGATGTAAATAAAAAACAAATGTAAAAATATAAAAAAAACTAATGTATTTTCTTTTTAAACATTTATATCTTGTTGAAAAATGAATTAAAATCACAGTCTTCATTTAGGAACATAATAAACATCAACTTCTTCATTATAATTGAATATTACCTATGCTATGAGATCAATCAATGAACTAGAATAGGTGTAAGAATAACAAAAATTTTTGGTAATAGGTATTGAAAACACTATTTTTTGTGATAATTATAAAAACAATTACGACCCTCAACTAAACAAAGCCTAACTTGGCATTTAGTGCATACAAATTTAGTTTGACCCTTTACACATAGCCTACATCGTCCTTTGGATGTAAATGACGGCATGTGGCCCAATTGATCGTAACTTATGTCAGTCTGATTTTCAGGAGTCACGAACTTTTTTACTTCGGTTTTCATAGTATCAACAATTCGGTCTACAGTAATGAGGCTATTAGCTATCGCGTATCTGAAGTCTTTGAGCTTCATAGGTTGTGGACAATTTGTTTCCCGCCTATATATAAGCCAGTCAGTAAAAGTCTGACACTCCCTACCGCTCCACCCAGGGCGGGAGCCGGAGGGGTCATTTGATGATTTCCCATCCAAAAAAAAAAAAGGCGTTGTTAGGTAATGCAGATATCCAGCATTTGTGAGAATAAAGGAATGTACCATCTATGTGCTCTCATTTCCGTACGGTACAGTGCGATCAACATGTCCGCAAGATCGACACCTCCCATTGCATTGTATTGCCGAACTGTGTTTGGACAGGGCACTGGTTCTTTGAGCTTCTTTACTTTGTTGTATCTCAATACATGATGGACTGGATGAGGTTCATCATCATTTTCTGGGTTTGTTTTTTATATATTGCTTCCGGGTACCGGCTCTTGTACCTTTGTACGGCACCATCATTTCATCAACACAGAATCGGTTTTCCTCTTCAGTTTTTATACAATTACGTCGTACTCTTTCTAACATAGGTCTTATTTTGTAGTAACTATATTCTTTGTGCTCTTGTACAGATCTAAAAAGTAAAAAAATCATTATATATGCGGATATTTTAATACGATATCAATAATGTTGTTTATTTGGCAATGTATCTGAAAGTGCACACTGCAAAATGAATCTTATAATGTTGTTAATTTAGCAATGTGTCCTAAAATGCACACTGCAAAAATTAGGTGATAGCCTAGGTAACATGGCAATGTGCATTTAAAGATACATGAATGTTTACCAAAGTATTTTAGATAAAAAACATTACTAATTGATAGAAATATCTTACGTAATCATTAGAATATACATTCAAAAAAATAATTACGACACATATTTATCACAATACCGATATTTACACAGGATTTTAATCGATTCTTACCTTAGATCTTGTAGACGCACGCACACGCTCCGACATCTTGCGATCTACTGATTGTAAATGTTGCCAGACGAAGAAAACAATATTTTTATTACGAAATAGGACGAAGTCATAGACTAGACTTAAAACATTTTTGTAAAAATACTCCAAAATATTTCTCAAACATTAAAACAAAATATGTGTACATTATTAGATACGTTGCCAAGTTAAGGGTTAAAAGACCTACTGACAAAGAAATCTGAAGATGAAGTTCAAGATAAGTTTAATTTTAAAAATTGCAACACCCAACACTCATTAAAATGTGTGTATGATATTTTAAGCAAAATCTTGAACATGACCTTACAATATATGACTTTAGGAATAATACTAATAATTAATACTTGATTATGTTCCTAGAACTTTTGGCAAACTGAGGCTCAGTGCAATAAAACATGACGTCATCATTATGGAATGTGAGGCTTTAGCATATTGATTTCTGATTGGTTCATGTTTGGTGCATTGAAATTTTGTGTCCAATTTATAAAAGCTGAAAATGCCATTCAAGATTTAATTTTAAGCATTGCAGCACCCAACAACACTCATAAAAACAGCTGTATCATATTTCATTTAAAAAGTCAAGGGCTCCTGTTCTTCGGTCTCATGTTCCAAGAGATGCTCGACTTCAGGAAAGAAAAGCATGTGTGTTTTATATTTTGGCTTGAGGTTAGAGATATACGGATCAGATCTTACTAAAAAAATATGAATTACATCTTCATTTGTCTTCTTGCGAGATATTTTCCGGGAATACTCTTCTCTTATGTGTCTAAAATCTTTATTTCGGGCTTCAGATGCCTCTTCTGATAACATTCTCACAGGACTGAAGGAAAAATGTTGATATACAGGGTGGGCCAGAATAAAGTTCACTTTTGAAACCTTTATAAAAAAAGACTGATAGTACTAAAACAATTTATTTAAAAAGTAACTTAATGTAACATTATTATAATTTATTTTTTGAAAATAACATCATCTAGATGTGCTCCCTCTCGCCGGGAGCACTCTTCCAAGCGGTGTTTAAAATTTTCAAAAACGCGCTGGCACGTTGCTGTTGATATAGCCGCCATTTCCGTTCGTTTTCTTTCAAGGCGGTAATTGTCTCTGGTTTATTGTAGTAAACCTTATTTTTGAGGTATCCCCACAAAAAAAAATCCGGTGGAGACAAGTCGGGGCTTCGTGGTGGCCACTCGATATCACCCCTCTTAGAGATCACTTTACCGGGGAACATCTCCTTTACGACCTCCATACTGGCATTAGACGTGTGGCAGGTGGCGCCATCCTGCTGCAACCAAGTCAGGGAGTTGTACTCCTGCAGCCCAGCAAGAGTTGGTCTTCAAAAATCTTTTAGCATTTTGACATATCGCTCCGTATTTACCGTCAATGCTTGGCTAGAATTTTCGAAGAAATAAGGCCCAATGAGCCCTCTAGCTGAAACCGCTGCCCAAACCGTCACTTTCTGGCAATGAAGAGGCTTTTGATGTTTGCGTGAAGGCTGTTCAGCGCTCCAATAACGGCAATTTTGTTTATTTATAAATCCTCTCAGGTGAAAATGGGCTTCGTCCGAGAAAAGGATGTTCCCGAAGTTGGAAAACCGCTCTAACATGATGGAAGAAAATCTCTCTCTTTTTGTATGGTCATCAGGGTTGAGTTGCTGGACTAATTGGATTTTATACGGATGAAGCTTTAAATCGTGTAAAATTCGTCGTAAACTGCTTCTTGAAATTCCCATAGCTGCCGAACGTCGCCATGTAGAGAGTTCCGCATTTTGCTCAACAGATTGATTAACCTCTTCAATCGCTTGCACTGTGCGTACTGTGCGGGAACGACCTCGACGTTTCTTAGGAAGCGTCGAACCAGTTTCTTGGAACCTCTTTAGCCATTGCTTAAGTAACTGAGTGCTAGGACACTGGCGGATACTTCGTAAATTAAATTTAACTCTCAACTTACGCCGCGCAACAATATAAGAACGACCATTTTCGTAAAACGCTTGAATAGCGAACGCGCGATGCTCACCCGTGAACGGACTCATGGAGACTAAAAATGCGAGAGACGCGGCAACCGATCATACCCCGCGCACCCCGCTACCTGCCGCGAGCAACGGTTTTTTTTGACAAGGGAAAGTGAACTTTATTCTGGCCCACCCTGTATATCCAGGGCGGGCTTTAATTCTATTCTGCGCCGGAGTGCGGGACTCAGCCTGCGCCCTCGTTTTTTTTTACACTGCAGCGTGGCACGCGACGAACAACACACTGCAGTATGAAAGGGGTCCTAGTCAACCAAGGAAACACAATACACGGAATTTTGATAATTTATTTATTTATTACTCTAAAAAACAAAATTAAACTTAAAACTTCGATTACTAAATATCTATTTATTACATGTACATACACATACATGAAACAAACTCAATTTTTCTTGCTTTTGAGTTGGCAAAGATTTTAATTAAATCATTTATTTTTGTATCAATTTTGGATTCTATAATGGCTAAGTTTGTCAGTCTGTCTTGGGTCATGGTTGAACGAAGATAATTTTTTATATTTATATATTTTTCCCCCTCATATTGGCCCTATTATCACATCCTTGGCCACGCATATCATCTAATTTAATATCGCATGATTTTAAAAAATCTAACAAGTATATTGCCAACCCTTGTCCAGTAGTATCAGTTACAGATAATAAATCTAAAAAATGTTATCGTACCTCAGCGCGTTTTGTCGATGGATTTAAATAAATAAACCTCACAATAACAGTAAGTTGTTCTTGGTGTGAAATATCAGGTGTGTAATCTAGAATTACAGAGTAGTATTTACAATGCTTCAGAAGACTAAATATAGTCGTTTTAATTTTTTCAGCAATAGGGTATTTTACTGTAAAAATCTAATTAGTCCGTCTGATAGATTTACAAAAAATATTGGACACGTATTTTTTCTTTTTTCACGTACACAAAAAATGAAGACGATACAGTGCGTTGAAACTCACGTGACGTCACTACGTTGCTACAATTTTTACCAGCGAGATGACGTCACGTGAGTTTTCAACGCACTGTATCGTCTTCATTTTTTGTTTACGTGAAAAAAGAAAAAATACGTGTCCAATATTTGTTGTAAATCTACCAGACGGACTAATTAGATTTTTACAGTAAAATACCCTATTATACTAATCAGTTCATTTTGAATGTTATGACCAAGATAATGTGGCTATCTGTGGCATGCGATGCTGAGCTCTTTGAATTCGAGCAATGTGTTCCGATAGTGTACTATCAAAATTAGATGTACTCTCCACCAACTTTAAAAAAATACCATTATTTGACTCATATAACTTCTCGGTAGTGCCCCTAAATGCTATATTTTGACCTGCCAAAAATGTTATAATTTCGATTATCCTTTCCGAAACTGCCGTCCACCAGTCTACTATTTGTCCTTTCAATAAGTAATTTTTTAGATCCAAATATTTTTTTAAAGAACATAAATGTGCCCTGAACTTTTTTCATGTCGTTCTAAATATCGGAACTTTTCTGAGATTTCCCTTTTTGGCCTCGCACAGCCCAAAATTAATAAGTATTAAACTATTTTTATTTTTTCTCTTTCGTCTCTGTCTTGTGCGAGTCCCAAACAATCATCTTTCTTTCTTTGATTAAAGCTTGGTGGTTTGTCATGCATGAATTTACAGCCAGTGTCTCATGGTCTGTAAATTTTATTTATTTAATAATTGTAGTCGGATAGTATAAATATTTTGTCCACGTGCATTTCCTCTCTTTTCTTTGTTATTAAATGTGCAAATGTTAAATACTCACAGTTTATCTCGTCGCCACATGTAATGTACACTAGGATCCAGAGGTTGAAGTTAGGAAGGAACGAGTAACACCAAATTACACTGATATCGGCTCGCAGTAAGCGTGTACGTCTTACTCCGGCGGTCGGTTGGCAATGCCCCCACCGGCCCCGTGTCACCGCGCGTACGCTACTCGAGACGACAAAGCCGCTGTCTATACACTACAGTGCTTTACATAATTGGCTCTGATAGACAAAATTACAGAACAGACAGTATGAATACACAGTAGATTCAGAACATTTTGAAGCAGGTACTATTGTTCCTGGTAATTGGAGAAATAAGCCACAGTCTCTTGGAATGCAACCGCTACCTATTTCGTTAAGTAACCGTTCATCCCAAAGGTCTACAGATCCTCGGGAGAGATATGCAAATTATTTTGTCGGGAGCGGATCTGTCCCTTGGCAGACAAGAATCATACATTGAAAACTATCGGCCCACCAAATCTAAAGTTGTTCTCTATGACTAACGTCGGGGGTTTCGTCAATAATAATTGAAACAAATTTTGTTTGCCTAACTTCGTAATCGATGCAAGTTTGCATCACATCGGCTACGGAATGAATGATATCGTTTTGAATTTTGTTAGATAAATAGCTCGGCCCCGGTTTGTTACTTTCCTGATGCTGCATATGCTTATCTAAAACGACATCGCATTTTAAAATTAACGAGACCAGTTCTAAAAAATTGCCTTTATTTAATGAAGTTTTGGACTCATCATGTCCACTTAAAGGAAGTTCCTGTTGTGCTAAATGACAAACAATATCGACTTTGAAATACACTACGGTTGTTATCAACGCGCGTGTTATTTTTTAACATTTCCTCAGATAACTGGCGTGATATAGATGTCTCAATTCATTGTTTACCAAAATTACCGAAAGAAATCATTGCACACAGGTGTTTATGGGAATATGCGTGCCTTTTAATAGCGCCAGATATGTTATTTAAATCAGTATAACCAGATGTATTCCAAATGGAATCTTCATTCGAAAAAAATATGCAGCACCAGCAATACAACTTATTAGTGTGCGAACAGCCAACAATCCAACTAGTTTTATGCACTGATTTATTAAATTTTCGTTTATGCGATTTACTAGTCTGAGAAATACACAGATTAGGCGTCGGTTTTTATGAAGTTTTTTCTGAGCAAAGTTTAAAGATTTTACCTTATCTTCGCCAATCAAAACTTGAACGCATTTTAAATCCTCACAAGGTACAATTACCTCCATTGTTGTAGGTAAGTCACCAAAGCAATTGTATCACTGAGAAAATCTAAGAAAACACACAAAAAACTTTAACAACAAAACTTTTTCCACTCAAGCAAATGAAACTGAAGTGAGTTGCACTCGGGTGTCAGGAACTACTTACGCAGAGTTGCAGTGTTGTCATTTAGGCAAAAAAGTCGCCAGGGATATGAAAAATCTAGCTCGATGTCGCAATTTTTTTTATTTTTAAGATATGGCTTGAATATTTAATTTCGTTATTTTAAAAAGTCGCTAGTGTTTATTGTTGCTAAATCTTAAAAAAAGTCTCCAAACTCGTTAAAAATCTTCCAAGATCTCGCAACGTCGCTAAAACAGCAACACTGCAGAGTTGGCAAGGTTACAAGGTCACGCATATGCGTGCAATTTCATACGCATGCACGGCTTAAATCTTCCATACTGATCGATTTGTAGACGCACAAGGTGCTAACTCGTTATACGGCGTATCGCTATAAGTGCGAAAGTGACAGAGTTAGTATTTGAAAGCCCGGCAAAAGCCGGGACGTGTAAGCGAGATAGCTATATGTAGATGCTGCAAATGCGAAACTCTGCGCGCAAACAATCGCGATGTGTATTAGTGTGGCATACCTATGCCACGTAGATACTTTGTGTTATTTTGGTAAGAACGCGCGCGAACTTTTAAATAGTTCGGGTTTGATATTGATTCTCTATCGAGCATTTTAGTAAGGCATTTGGGCTTATATGAAGGTACCGCCACTGGCCCTACTATGTCTACGTGTATGTGTAATAATCGTTCTGTTATTGGGAATGTTCCTAATTTTGAAACTGTGTGTCTGCACCTTTACTTTCTGACACTGTACGAGTATACACGATCTCGCCCATTTGGCGATATCTTTATTCATGTCCGGCCAAAAATAAAGACTCGTGAGCATTCTTCGAGTGGCCCTAACCGGCCGGGCTTAGGGCGCTTTCAATTTATGCGTTTCTTAACGGCCTGCTGCGGTGCCGAAGCGGTGCGTTAGTCGTACAGCGCACGGACGATCGTATTTTTCCATACAAAACGCGCGGTGCGGCAACAGTGCGGCACCGGTACCGCGTACGCTCGACAACAGGACGGCAACCGCGCAAACATCACGTGTTCATTTCAGTGTTGAATAGTGCGATGAATAGACGTCAGAGCTAATTCCATAAAATTTTCATTTAATAATTTATTATTATTATAAAGTTCAAATCAATCTCCAAGATCTCAGACACAGACATTGACAAACAGTCAGGTTCAGTCCGCATCGGATGAACTTAGAGCAATCTCATCCGCCTCTAATTTAAGTGGAGATTCTGATGCTTCCATATATAGCGATCTTTTTACAGATGATATTTCTACATAATAATTTAAAATAATATAATATTAAGAAGAAATATCATCTGTAATGTAATAATAATAAGAAAATATCCATAACTTTTTTTTGTAGTAATTAATACAAATCCAAATACAGAATAGAGTCCATGGCTTGACTGATGTCACATCACTAGGATACAAACGCACGGCAGTCAAATACGCTTTCAATTTAGGCGTTTGGTGCCGGACCGCTACCGTACTGCAGCGGCCCGGCAGCGGAATATAACCAGCGGCACGGTAAACGTGCGGCAGCGGTCCGACACGAAACGTCTAAATTGAAAGCGCCCTTATATTATGGACTGCGTTTTTCGGAACTGAGACGGGATGTATGGTCTTACTTGGATTTTTGTAATGTCACAATATATCTATCTGATGTTCTACCATGTTTCTGAAATGGATGATTGCTAGATAGACTGCTGTTAGCTCACGCCCTTGCCACGTCGCCACTGAGTTGCTTACGGTGCAAAACACAAAAACTCAAAAACTATTGTCTGTAAACGTTCGGGATCACCACTTGTTGTGCGTGTCATTGATATGGGTTCAGGTAATTGATACGCGAGTTTAGGTTGTACTGAATTTAGATAAAATATTTAATAAAGGTTCACAATACTTGACTATAGTTATACAGTAAATTAGGACGTGACAAGGCGGTGGTATGTAAGCAACTGGCTAGCCCGGCGTGGGCGCTCCCGTACAATATCAAAAATGCAATTCAGCAATCGCATCGCTAAGGTCGCTACAAATTCAATTACTAAAAAGAAGAAATCAGATCAATTTTTTTATCATATGTGGATGCTATACTATTGCGGGTTAACGGGAATGCCCTCTGTTAGTTAACATACTGTATAAAACTGCAATGGAGTTTAGTTCAATGAAATATCCAAAAATTTAGCGCTCGAAAGGAGCCCCCGGCGACGGCCCTGCATATATCAGTACCGTGTAATAGCAATTGTGCACGCTAGATGGCATGTAATACCAGGGATATAGAGAAATGTAAAGTTGAGCTGTTTCTTTACAGTAGTCTTTAATGTTTTGTGCAGGACAGCCGCACTCATAGTTTTAAGGTTTATAGTAAATAAGTAGGCGCGTGGTATTTTTAGGTAACGAATACCGTTTAGTTACAGACATGTGTTTAGAACAGTGGTTCTTAACCGGTGGTTCGCGGACCACTGGTGGTCCCTGGCAGCACTCGAAGTGGTCCGCGAAGACTAACCTATAATACAATATTTTCTGCAAGGGTCTACTTTATTTAATATAACATATAATCATATAATCACAACTTATAAATGCGTATTAAAGTCTATGTCTGTTTGTCTGTCTGTCTGTTAAGCCTAGACCGCGCGCTGATTCGATTTTAATAAAGGATTTCTGATAGTACACCCATGGGGCACAATGGGGAGCATTGTTTATTCTACTAGAGAATATAATAGCTAGTAAAAAAATAAAACACGTAGGTATTTGTATTTATTTATTCTGTGTTTATTATAATTTGGTATCACTCGTTATCATCGAATCTATAACAGAACTGTTTTCTATTGACCTTCAGATTAATATGAATGAGTTGGAGAAGGCTGGATTATAGGTGAGGACGGGATAGATGTAGAAGCGTTTTGTGTAGAGTATGATATTTTGGTCGCTTATTTGATCATGTTTACGTTTTAAATTTTCCGAAAGTGTTCTGAGAATTTCATTTTCTGATTTTTCAGCCCTTTTTATATTAATGTTTCTGCATTTTCGGGCGAGGTGTTTCCGCATCATTAGTTTCACACTCTGAAGCAACATAGGTAGGCGGTCACACTTCTCTTAAGGAATTCAAGAAAGATAGTTGATTGAAATAAATGTATTGTTTACTGCTTTTTGCTGCCGAACCACTTTTTCCTGCAATGTATGCGCAGCGCTCCGTTTGAGGTGACACTGTAAGAAATCTCGGTCTCAGTATTGTCGACCCCATACTCATCATTACTAAGTATCATTTCGAGTGGTTCCGTATCCATATCATCATCGTCAAAATTAATTATCTCCGTCAATTAACAATTGGGTCATTTTAATCATATTTGCACCGTTATCGGTATTATAGAATATATTTGCTGTCTTAAAAGCAATGCCAAAGCAATTATAGAAATGAAGTACAATTGTGGATCAGTAACCTAACCTTTATTGATTTCCAATAATTTAAAATATTGATATTAGAAGGAAGCAACGGTTCATTAAGAAAAGCAACCAAACTAGTTTGTAATTTATCATTATGATTTAAATGAGGTAAATCTTGATACCGTTGCCTGAACTGCGTTTGCAAAAAATCGTCAAGCATGAAGGATGAAGGCATGGGATCACCTGGAGTTTCCCTTACATTAACGTCCCAATTCAACCTTAGATATCTTTGATAAGTTTGGACTAAATGAGCTCGAGCTGATTCCAGCTGTTGATTTGATAACATCAAATTTACCCTCGAATCTAAATAAACTAAATAAATAAAAGGAGAAATTGCTCCCCCAGCAAACAAGGTCTCATCCTCGCCGTCATCTGCATCCAACCATTCTTCCTCATGTACTTCACGGTCTCCTGTCGTTTTCTCCGTGCTCTAGCTGTCGCCCGCTCTCTCACTGCTTCCCTATTATGAATCACTCGCATCACCATTGCTCTCAACTCCTCAGGCATATCATCATCAACATGCACTTCAATCAACCTATCTCCTTTCTTCCACTGGGGCTCACCTGTCTGGCGTCTCCTGCCTCTCTGGTCGCGTGCTCCACGTCCTCTGCGCCTCTTTCTTGCCCACGTGAGATCCCCCGTTCTCGCCAATGCTGCACATGCTCCAGTCGCTCTGTCCTCCTGAAAGACGAGATGCTCATCAGCCAGATGGTACTGTTGACCGAGAGCATCTTCGTCGTTGCCGTCACCCTCAACGGGTCATCCTCGAACGCGAGTATGAAGCGGTGACACGCGAGTTCAATGCGATGCGGTGCGACGCGGCGGCTATGTCCTACGTGCACGCGAATTGTCTCGCACAGCCGCCACCAACGACGCACAGTGGTCTGGAAATCGAACTCCATACTTATAGAAACTTAAAGTAACGGAATTAAATAAAAAAAAAATGTAATGGCTTTGGAATACCTTCCTTTACGTAATATTAACGTATGAAGGGTACAGGTCACTCCACTAGTGAGAAAAAAAAGTTTTACGTTTTTTTTTGCATGGGGGAAAACACTAAAAGTACATTTTTTCGGAACTGTATGGAACTGTAAGGCTGGTGCTCATACGAGCTATAGTCCCATACACGGCGATCAATATGACAATTATAAATACAATTCATGTACTTTTAGGCACGGCTAGGCATTTAGCAAATTTTTGAAATTTTGAATTTTCGATATGTGATTTTTCATACCTTTGCCGTCGTTCAATGACTTTGCTGATCGATTTACTTATATTATATTATATTGTGGTTGAATTTAGCTTGCCAATGATCTTTATGATAACAATAATTAAAAGAGATATTGATTATATACGACTTTTTTTGCAAAATTTCATTCCAAGAACTAAGGGCGTGGACCCATGTCTACGGTGCGGCGCCGTTTGCCGTGCAACGGTACGGCACCGCCGCCGGCGGATGGCACGACGCCGTGCCGCACCACGGCGTCGTGTACCGGCACGTACCCGCACAGCACGTATACCAAAATTAGTTTTGGCTTGATATGGACCGCGAAAGACGTATCCTGCTCCTGTTGCTTTTAAGACGACGACAAATGAAGAAAAAACAAAATCAAAGAAAATATTGGGTAAATCCATACCTTTCTATAATGAAACATGATGGAGATAATTTTAAGAGGAAATATGAAGCGCTGAAAATATGTGGTGATGACAAATTTTACGAATATTTTAGAATGTCCGTATCAAGTTTTGAAGAACTGCTAACCAAAATAGCGCCTCGTATACAGAAGAAATACGTGTTCAGGAAACCTGTTGAGCCTATGGAAATGCTAGGCTTAACTATAAGGTAAGAAATAAAAGAAATTTATGTTAACTTATTTATTCTAATCGTATATTTTTTACTTCTTTTCGCAACCATAATATTGTAATTTTTCTACCAATAACAATCAAACAAAAAAAAAAACAATAAAGAAGAAAATCAATTAAAAAAAACGTTTTCTTACAAAATTATAATATAAGTCAGTAATAATGTAATCTTTTTCGTATTTATTATGATTTAAGAAAAATCGTATTCGGATTCCAGTGTATCTGTGGTATTAGACATGATGTCTTCCAAAGGTGAGACTGGTGATGTTTGGCGACGATTTATACTAATTGGGTTGGATGAATTACAAACTGTTTGAAAGTTAGTTTCATAAGACATTGTAGCTTGTGGTTGTTGGGCAGTTTGGTGATAGTTAGCGTCGTAAGATGTTGCTGTCTGGTACCCGCTATATGACTGGAACGGTGATTGATGGAAATCTGTTAAAATCTTTAAAACTCCACTTTGAAATAGCAAGGTCTGGTGGTCATTTAACTTGTTGAGAGACGGTAAAATGGCTTTAAAAAATGACAGATGTCGATTTTCAGAAGCACCTAAAGTTTCGACAATTTGCTTCTCAAATTCATCGCAACTTGGTTTTCGTTTTAGCGTAGTTTTTCTGTAGGGTTGATATCTTGACCTTGTGTTCGGAGTTTGAGATTCTTCTTCTATACTATCTTCAGTTAAATTTGGTGCATTTTTTTGCAAAAACATGAGTTGTTTATACAAATGGTATTCTTTTATACGTTTAGCACCAGCTCCAGATTTCTTTGAAAGTTCTACCTTCTTTGTATATTTGAAAAAATTATCCTTAATGTTAGTCCATTTTTTAATGACGTCATTACCTGTAACAATCGTTATAAAAATAGAACTGATACAAAAAAATGTTTTTATAATAGTCCTGTAAAACTTTATGAAATGTTTCTTTTGCAGATTTTTGGCAACAGGGAATTCATTCAGAGATATGGAATTCACAGATTATCGTGGAAAATCTACAATTGGAAAAATTGTACGAGATGTTTGTCGTGCTTTATGGGACATTCTTTTAAGTGAAAGTATACCAAAAATAACCGAAGAGCTAATTGAAAAAATAGCTAAGGATTTTGACGTAAAAACAAATTTCCCAAATTGCATGGGGGCATTGGACGGGAAACACATCCGAATATGTAGTCCTGCCCACAGTGGGTCCCTTTTTTTTAACTATAAAAGTTTTAACTCTATAGTCTTGCTGGCACTGGTGGATTCTGACTATAGATTTGTATATGTTGATATAGGATCGTATGGAAAGGAATGTGATTCCACCATTTTCCACAATACAAAACTATACGAATTATTATTGCAAAATCGACTTCCCATACCAGCGCCAAAGCCTTTACCGGGGCTCCAAAAATCAGTTCCCTATGTTTTTATCGCTGATGAAGGCCTACCGTTACTTAACAATCTAATACGTCCATACCCAGGGAAGCATCTGAGTGAAGAACAAAGGGTTTTCAACTATCGTTTGAGTCGAGCAAGAAGATTATGTCGAGTGTGCTTTTGGTATTTTCGCAAATAAATGGCGTGTATTTCATCGGCCCTTAAATGTTCAATATAATTTTGCGACCGACATTATCAAAGCATGTTGTGTTTTACACAATTTTGTTGTAAGTCGAGATGGAGTTAAAAAATCAGAGGAGTTATATATTGACGACTGTCTTTTGAACCTTCCACAAACAGCAGATGACGTTTCTTTAACAAATCCTGTCAATATAAGGGACGAATTTTGTAAATACTTTAATAGTGATGTCGGTGCGCTTAGTTGGCAACTAAGCAAAATATAACTAAAGTTAGGTCACGGATCGAACCGACCGAATGTATTGAGTGTGTGTAAATGACAAGTTGATAATAATACTAAGCATTAATGCATTTACTTATAAATAGGTATATACCCACCTAATTTCGTTTTTTCTTTATTGTCCATGCTGTCGAATGATGGAAAAATATTTAGGCAGACATCTTTCCACCCTTCTGTTTTTAAATTTTTATTCTTATAATCCTCCTTTGACTTGTCCCAGAGAACGGGACGTGCTTCCACTAGTGAAATCAAAAAGTCTAAATCTAAATCATCCGCCATTTTAAGCAAAAAATTACCACGTGCGAACTATACAACTGACAACACAATAGTGAGCACGCGCCGGTACACGACGCCGTGGTGCGGCACGGCGCCGCGCCGCCTGCCGGCGGCGGTGCCGTACCGTTGCACGGCAAACGGCGCCGCACCGTAGACATGGGTCCACGCCCTAACTCTTTTCTTAAGCACCGTGATTAAGGTTGAGGTATAATTAGATACTAATGCCATGAGCATTAAGTAGCTCTAGCAGGGCCAAATGGGCCCTAGTCATAATACAATTATAATTGTCTGTAATATAGGTAACTCATTAGAGAATAGCGAACGATAATGAGGGTAGTTGTATATAATTTGAGTTTAATTTTATTAGCAGCTCGCAGTACTTGTGCGCGCTAATTTATTACCTTATACTAAACATGGGCAAAGTCGTTATATTTCATTCACCGTGACTGTTGTTCCAGTTATAAAAAATTCACGGTGAAAAATCACCGTGACTTTGTCACGTCGATCACGTCGGATAGATAGGTAATAGATATTTAGAACGTTTTGTAATGTGACTTACACGATTTGATATTAATTCGCTTATTCACTATTATCAATAAAAACCATCGCCTGTAGCTGTAATGCAGAATAAAGAAAAAATTACATCTCGGTGTTATTATATCCTAATAATTAGTACTTAATAATAGTATTAGAAATGCGAAAGTTTGTGAGGATGTATGGACGTTTGTTACTCTTTCACGGGAAAACGGTTCGACAGATTTGGATAACAATTTCATAAATTCATACAAGTAGTTTATTACCTGGATTAATATGTAGGGTACTTTTATCCCAGTAATATGTTCCCTTGGGATACTTCCCTTACATCACGCGGACGAAAACATGGACGACCGCGCCCGCGCCCGTGGTCGTTCAGTTTGCAGCCTAACAGGGTGTTAAGAAATTGCGTACAAATTTGTATAAATATTGTATTTACATTTGATTTGATCATAATATCCTTCACACTTTACACAGGCTTAGGACTGTCGCATAATTTTGAAAACTAAACGGCGTGTTTTATATTTTGATCAACTATTTACATTGATTTTATATGTACATTATTTACATGTTTACTATTATATACTTTTTTTTTCAAATTTTTATTTGGTTTTATAATTAGAATTTAAAAATAAAAGTTGTTGCATTTTTCTAATGCCAAGTCTTGTACGTCTCTCGTTCATAATACTTCCTGCTTTATAAAAGAGCCTCTCACAGGGTACAGAAGTAGCCATAAAATTTAATTTACTTCTGGCCAAAACTGCTAAATTAGGAAAGCTATGCTTGAAAGTTTTCCACCATTCTAATGGATCTTGCCGTCTTCCCGTAACAGGTAACTCTAGGTATCTCTGTACTTCCAGCACTGCCTGCGATCTAGGTGTACCTTCAGGCCGCACTGTGTTAACTATGGTATCATATTCGTCCCAAATATCAAACTTATTTCTTTTTGATACGGGTTCTTCAGGGGCTTCCACATCTTCTCTTTGCTGAACTGGCAAATTTTTATTTATAGTGGCAGTGACCAGGTCAATTACTGTTTTTTTAATATCAGCTGCGTAAACCTGGTTTCTAAACACATGTAGTTTAAATCGTGGATCTAGCACTGTCGAAACACCAATCGTCTTACTAGCCTCGATATTAGCGAATCTTCTTTCAGTCTCCGATCTCAAAGAACTTATTAGGTTTTTAGTTATTTCGTGAAGACTGTCCGAAAAATCTTCGTCTATTGGGTCTTCAGTAACCTGAAGCATTTTATTCAGTGCCGAAATTAGACCTCTACTTAAAATGAGTATTTGACTCCCGGATACGTATTTTTCGCCGCTCATCGCTTCAGTTATCTGTTCAAAAGGCTTGAGTTGAGTACAGTGCATAACTCGCGACATATACATACATACGCCATTCTTCGGCTGACAAGGTTTCCCATTCCTCGTCAGACAAAGCCATTGTAGCTTTAATAGCTTCTTCCAAAACCACAAAGCGTTGCGACATCTTTAAAGTAGAATTCCACCTAGTGGATACATCCTGAAGTACTTTTCTTGGGATTGCAATATTATTTTGTTTTTGGTATATTAGTAACTTTTCAGTGGCTTTTACACTTCGTTTGTAATGTGCTACAATACTTTTCACTTTCGTGATTACTCCTGATATTGTTTCGTTTGCAGTGCTTTCAGTGGTACAACTTCTCACTATTACATTTATTGAATGGGCATAACATCCGAAATGCCTATAGCCCATTTTTTCGACAGCAGATTTCATGTTACTAGCATTATCTGTGACAACGATTATAACTTTGTCTTTCAGTTTCCAATTTTGAAGAATACGTAATACATTTTCTTTGATATTTTCGGCCGTATGTGAACCACTCAGAGGTGCGCATTCTAATAAGACTGACTTCAAAGTAAACTCCTCATCAATATAGTGGGCTGTGAGTCCTAAATACGCACCGTTGTTGCTAGAAGTCCAAATATCTGAAGTTAAACAAACACTAAGAGCTTCACGCTCAAGTTTCTCTTTAGTTTCTGTTAAACATGTCTCGTAAAGTGCAGGTAGATAATTGTTTGAGAGTACTTTCCTGTTCGGTAAGGTGTATGAGGGATTCAATCCTTCAACAAAGGCCTTAAGGCCTTTAATCATTATCATCAAGGCTGATAATCATAAATAAATAGCAGCATCAACAGATCATCTAACCTTTTTTTTCATTTGGTGTAAGTTTTCTTTTTAGATATTTAGTCATAGGTTGATTCTGTAATACTATACGGGAATTTACGTTTTGTATGTTGGTATTACTTATACAATTTGTCATAATATCAGAATTGGACATTGACGTAGTTGGCACATTTGAATTTGTAGTTGCTGCACATTCGCGCTGGAGGTGGAAGTCATCGTATAGTCCGACCGTGATTGCGGGTTTGATTCTGACGTAGTTGGTGCAACAGGAACAGATTGGACTGACTGCTGTTTTGTAGAAACAAACTAAACAGTTGGATGTTTTCGCTCCAAATGTTTTTTTTAAATTGGAAGTTGACGATTTGTAGCTCTACTTAACTTAACATAATTTACAAATTGCGATCTTATTTACACTGTCTCCCAAATCTTCAAAACAGTTCCATAAATTACTAGTTTTCATTTTGCGTGAGTCCGCCATAATGGCAGAGACCAGTTTTTATACTATATCTACACTAAATACTAACACTGCACGTCGTACCTACTTTGCATAAACGCGCAAAGAAAATGAAAGAAAAAATGGCGCCAAATTTATAGGTGCACAAACATGACAAATTACAATGAGTAAACTGAGTCAACTGAATATCAAAGTTCGAGGTCATAAATGCACGCTAGAATGGGGATCTTTACTGCCATTTTATCACGATAGGTGGCGCATCGTCGGGATGGCCATTGAAAGCTGTCAGTTCAATATATTTTCTAACCTATAACTCACGAAATTTTAATTTTCTCACAATATGCCTCTGTGTGCTGTACCAGGATGTACTAACCCCGGTGTACATTTATTTCCCAAAGATCCAACATTAAAAAAGAAATGGGAAAAGGCTATACGTCGCAAAAATTTTGTAGCGACACAGCATAGCAGGTTGTGTCGGAGTCATTTCCAAAATCCAGTGTATCTGTGGTATTAGACATGATGTCTTCCAAAGGTGAGACTGGTGATGTTTGGCGACGATTTATACTAATTGGGTTGGATGAATTACAAACTGTTTGAAAGTTAGTTTCATAAGACATTGTAGCTTGTGGTTGTTGGGCAGTTTGGTGATAGTTAGCGTCGTAAGATGTTGCTGTCTGGTACCCGCTATATGACTGGAACGGTGATTGATGGAAATCTGTTAAAATCTTTAAAACTCCACTTTGAAATAGCAAGGTCTGGTGGTCATTTAACTTGTTGAGAGACGGTAAAATGGCTTTAAAAAATGACAGATGTCGATTTTCAGAAGCACCTAAAGTTTCGACAATTTGCTTCTCAAATTCATCGCAACTTGGTTTTCGTTTTAGCGTAGTTTTTCTGTAGGGTTGATATCTTGACCTTGTGTTCGGAGTTTGAGATTCTTCTTCTATACTATCTTCAGTTAAATTTGGTGCATTTTTTTGCAAAAACATGAGTTGTTTATACAAATGATATTCTTTTATACGTTTAGCACCAGCTCCAGATTTCTTTGAAAGTTCTACCTTCTTTGTATATTTGAAAAAATTATCCTTAATGTTAGTCCATTTTTTAATGACGTCATTACCTGTAACAATCGTTATAAAAATAGAACTGATACAAAAAAATGTTTTTATAATAGTCCTGTAAAACTTTATGAAATGTTTCTTTTGCAGATTTTTGGCAACAGGGAATTCATTCAGAGATATGGAATTCACAGATTATCGTGGAAAATCTACAATTGGAAAAATTGTACGAGATGTTTGTCGTGCTTTATGGGACATTCTTTTAAGTGAAAGTATACCAAAAATAACCGAAGAGCTAATTGAAAAAATAGCTAAGGATTTTGACGTAAAAACAAATTTCCCAAATTGCATGGGGGCATTGGACGGGAAACACATCCGAATATGTAGTCCTGCCCACAGTGGGTCCCTTTTTTTTAACTATAAAAGTTTTAACTCTATAGTCTTGCTGGCACTGGTGGATTCTGACTATAGATTTGTATATGTTGATATAGGATCGTATGGAAAGGAATGTGATTCCACCATTTTCCACAATACAAAACTATACGAATTATTATTGCAAAATCGACTTCCCATACCAGCGCCAAAGCCTTTACCGGGGCTCCAAAAATCAGTTCCCTATGTTTTTATCGCTGATGAAGGCCTACCGTTACTTAACAATCTAATACGTCCATACCCAGGGAAGCATCTGAGTGAAGAACAAAGGGTTTTCAACTATCGTTTGAGTCGAGCAAGAAGATTATGTCGAGTGTGCTTTTGGTATTTTCGCAAATAAATGGCGTGTATTTCATCGGCCCTTAAATGTTCAATATAATTTTGCGACCGACATTATCAAAGCATGTTGTGTTTTACACAATTTTGTTGTAAGTCGAGATGGAGTTAAAAAATCAGAGGAGTTATATATTGACGACTGTCTTTTGAACCTTCCACAAACAGCAGATGACGTTTCTTTAACAAATCCTGTCAATATAAGGGACGAATTTTGTAAATACTTTAATAGTGATGTCGGTGCGCTTAGTTGGCAACTAAGCAAAATATAACTAAAGTTAGGTCACGGATCGAACCGACCGAATGTATTGAGTGTGTGTAAATGACAAGTTGATAATAATACTAAGCATTAATGCATTTACTTCACTTTTACGTTTATTATATTCACTTTATTAAGTTAAAAAGATAAATAAATAGGTATATACCCACCTAATTTCGTTTTTTCTTTATTGTCCATGCTGTCGAATGATGGAAAAATATTTAGGCAGACATCTTTCCACCCTTCTGTTTTTAAATTTTTATTCTTATAATCCTCCTTTGACTTGTCCCAGAGAACGGGACGTGCTTCCACTAGTGAAATCAAAAAGTCTAAATCTAAATCATCCGCCATTTTAAGCAAAAAATTACCACGTGCGAACTATACAACTGACAACACAATAGTGAGCACGCGCCGGTACACGACGCCGTGGTGCGGCACGGCGCCGCGCCGCCTGCCGGCGGCGGTGCCGTACCGTTGCACGGCAAACGGCGCCGCACCGTAGACATGGGTCCACGCCCTAACTCTTTTCTTAAGCACCGTGATTAAGGTTGAGGTATAATTAGATACTAATGCCATGAGCATTAAGTAGCTCTAGCAGGGCCAAATGGGCCCTAGTCATAATACAATTATAATTGTCTGTAATATAGGTAACTCATTAGAGAATAGCGAACGATAATGAGGGTAGTTGTATATAATTTGAGTTTAATTTTATTAGCAGCTCGCAGTACTTGTGCGCGCTAATTTATTACCTTATACTAAACATGGGCAAAGTCGTTATATTTCATTCACCGTGACTGTTGTTCCAGTTATAAAAAATTCACGGTGAAAAATCACCGTGACTTTGTCACGTCGATCACGTCGGATAGATAGGTAATAGATATTTAGAACGTTTTGTAATGTGACTTACACGATTTGATATTAATTCGCTTATTCACTATTATCAATAAAAACCATCGCCTGTAGCTGTAATGCAGAATAAAGAAAAAATTACATCTCGGTGTTATTATATCCTAATAATTAGTACTTAATAATAGTATTAGAAATGCGAAAGTTTGTGAGGATGTATGGACGTTTGTTACTCTTTCACGGGAAAACGGTTCGACAGATTTGGATAACAATTTCATAAATTCATACAAGTAGTTTATTACCTGGATTAATATGTAGGGTACTTTTATCCCAGTAATATGTTCCCTTGGGATACTTCCCTTACATCACGCGGACGAAAACATGGACGACCGCGCCCGCGCCCGTGGTCGTTCAGTTTGCAGCCTAACAGGGTGTTAAGAAATTGCGTACAAATTTGTATAAATATTGTATTTACATTTGATTTGATCATAATATCCTTCACACTTTACACAGGCTTAGGACTGTCGCATAATTTTGAAAACTAAACGGCGTGTTTTATATTTTGATCAACTATTTACATTGATTTTATATGTACATTATTTACATGTTTACTATTATATACTTTTTTTTTCAAATTTTTATTTGGTTTTATAATTAGAATTTAAAAATAAAAGTTGTTGCATTTTTCTAATGCCAAGTCTTGTACGTCTCTCGTTCATAATACTTCCTGCTTTATAAAAGAGCCTCTCACAGGGTACAGAAGTAGCCATAAAATTTAATTTACTTCTGGCCAAAACTGCTAAATTAGGAAAGCTATGCTTGAAAGTTTTCCACCATTCTAATGGATCTTGCCGTCTTCCCGTAACAGGTAACTCTAGGTATCTCTGTACTTCCAGCACTGCCTGCGATCTAGGTGTACCTTCAGGCCGCACTGTGTTAACTATGGTATCATATTCGTCCCAAATATCAAACTTATTTCTTTTTGATACGGGTTCTTCAGGGGCTTCCACATCTTCTCTTTGCTGAACTGGCAAATTTTTATTTATAGTGGCAGTGACCAGGTCAATTACTGTTTTTTTAATATCAGCTGCGTAAACCTGGTTTCTAAACACATGTAGTTTAAATCGTGGATCTAGCACTGTCGAAACACCAATCGTCTTACTAGCCTCGATATTAGCGAATCTTCTTTCAGTCTCCGATCTCAAAGAACTTATTAGGTTTTTAGTTATTTCGTGAAGACTGTCCGAAAAATCTTCGTCTATTGGGTCTTCAGTAACCTGAAGCATTTTATTCAGTGCCGAAATTAGACCTCTACTTAAAATGAGTATTTGACTCCCGGATACGTATTTTTCGCCGCTCATCGCTTCAGTTATCTGTTCAAAAGGCTTGAGTTGAGTACAGTGCATAACTCGCGACATATACATACATACGCCATTCTTCGGCTGACAAGGTTTCCCATTCCTCGTCAGACAAAGCCATTGTAGCTTTAATAGCTTCTTCCAAAACCACAAAGCGTTGCGACATCTTTAAAGTAGAATTCCACCTAGTGGATACATCCTGAAGTACTTTTCTTGGGATTGCAATATTATTTTGTTTTTGGTATATTAGTAACTTTTCAGTGGCTTTTACACTTCGTTTGTAATGTGCTACAATACTTTTCACTTTCGTGATTACTCCTGATATTGTTTCGTTTGCAGTGCTTTCAGTGGTACAACTTCTCACTATTACATTTATTGAATGGGCATAACATCCGAAATGCCTATAGCCCATTTTTTCGACAGCAGATTTCATGTTACTAGCATTATCTGTGACAACGATTATAACTTTGTCTTTCAGTTTCCAATTTTGAAGAATACGTAATACATTTTCTTTGATATTTTCGGCCGTATGTGAACCACTCAGAGGTGCGCATTCTAATAAGACTGACTTCAAAGTAAACTCCTCATCAATATAGTGGGCTGTGAGTCCTAAATACGCACCGTTGTTGCTAGAAGTCCAAATATCTGAAGTTAAACAAACACTAAGAGCTTCACGCTCAAGTTTCTCTTTAGTTTCTGTTAAACATGTCTCGTAAAGTGCAGGTAGATAATTGTTTGAGAGTACTTTCCTGTTCGGTAAGGTGTATGAGGGATTCAATCCTTCAACAAAGGCCTTAAGGCCTTTAATCATTATCATCAAGGCTGATAATCATAAATAAATAGCAGCATCAACAGATCATCTAACCTTTTTTTTCATTTGGTGTAAGTTTTCTTTTTAGATATTTAGTCATAGGTTGATTCTGTAATACTATACGGGAATTTACGTTTTGTATGTTGGTATTACTTATACAATTTGTCATAATATCAGAATTGGACATTGACGTAGTTGGCACATTTGAATTTGTAGTTGCTGCACATTCGCGCTGGAGGTGGAAGTCATCGTATAGTCCGACCGTGATTGCGGGTTTGATTCTGACGTAGTTGGTGCAACAGGAACAGATTGGACTGACTGCTGTTTTGTAGAAACAAACTAAACAGTTGGATGTTTTCGCTCCAAATGTTTTTTTTAAATTGGAAGTTGACGATTTGTAGCTCTACTTAACTTAACATAATTTACAAATTGCGATCTTATTTACACTGTCTCCCAAATCTTCAAAACAGTTCCATAAATTACTAGTTTTCATTTTGCGTGAGTCCGCCATAATGGCAGAGACCAGTTTTTATACTATATCTACACTAAATACTAACACTGCACGTCGTACCTACTTTGCATAAACGCGCAAAGAAAATGAAAGAAAAAATGGCGCCAAATTTATAGGTGCACAAACATGACAAATTACAATGAGTAAACTGAGTCAACTGAATATCAAAGTTCGAGGTCATAAATGCACGCTAGAATGGGGATCTTTACTGCCATTTTATCACGATAGGTGGCGCATCGTCGGGATGGCCATTGAAAGCTGTCAGTTCAATATATTTTCTAACCTATAACTCACGAAATTTTAATTTTCTCACAATATGCCTCTGTGTGCTGTACCAGGATGTACTAACCCCGGTGTACATTTATTTCCCAAAGATCCAACATTAAAAAAGAAATGGGAAAAGGCTATACGTCGCAAAAATTTTGTAGCGACACAGCATAGCAGGTTATGTCGGAGTCATTTCCAGGAATCTGATTATGTAGGAGAGTCTGCTTATACAGGTGAGTTATTATTCTATATATGTGTTGATACCAGTCATCATTTTTACAGACAGAGACTTCTGATCCCTTTGATGATTAATGTACTTACCTAACTAGCTTGTACGTTATCAAAGTGTGTATGAAAACTGTTTATTTAGTAAATAAACCAATGAACATGTATCCTGTGCTTCCTACTTATATTTTTCAATTCGTGTTTTTCAGGAAATCCTCAAATATGCCGATTTCTCAAAAAGGGAACTGTACCAAGCATATTCCCTTGGTCCACCCGGGTGTCAACAACACCTACATCACGAAGTCTTCGGTATTTAGAAAGAAGCAAACGCAGAATTCACACAGCCAACTGAGGACGAAAGTATTCCCGAACCATCTACAAGCAATGAAATAGAAATATCTACTATCGAGAACACTTCAGAAGTAATTACTCCCGTGTCCGTTACCCAGGCCAGATGTTGTCGAAAATGGTAATTTGAATCATATAGATAATTAGTTTTGCGGCTTCTGTAATTGTTGCGCACATTTTTAAATTTGTTGCGCTTATAGTTTTTTAATTATTTCACAAAAACATTTCCTGCTGGCGTAACGTTACGCCAGCCAGACCTTTTTCTTTCTAATGGGAATATTTAAATAAATATTAGCTATAAAATTAGTTGTCTAGATGAAGTAAATGTTGTGCCTTATTTTGTATTTGTTCTTTCTTCGGTTGCGAAGTTATTCGAGATTTTGCTGGGGTAACGTTTTTGGTTTTGCTAGATCTTTGAAATGGTTAAGCGGATTCTTATCATATTTTGTACATGACTTCTTAGGACTTAGTTTAAATTTGTTCTACAATAATAAAACCAAAATACTGCATATCTTAAAGGTTATTTCATTAAACAGAAAAACACTTCAATTGGTCCCAGCACTCTCAATAAGAAGTCTAACGACTTACTTTAAACGTTATTTTAAAGCTTGTAACTGCCTTCAAATGTATGTCAAGTTTCATTAGTATCCTGTAAGTATTTAACAAGTTATGATGATATTCAGTTCTTCACGAGCACGGTCTTGATGCGCGCGGTGTTATTTGGCCACTGGATTAGATATATGAACTGAATGTTATGTCAATTATTAGTTTTTTAGATCAGTTGTATATCAGTAAATTTTCAGCCTAGTACATTGGATAATTAATGAGATAATACGATTAAAGTCATTAGGAAGTGAATGACCGTGGTAACCCGACCAAGTTTAGGTGGTTACGAAAAAGCGAAAACGCAGAACATTATACTATCTTTTGAAATGTTTAGTATAATACACCTTACAATTTCAGTACAGACGCGTACACTGTTAAATACATAATAATAATATAATATTATCTGTACTATGAAAACATTATTATTATCTTCCCAGTTGCACAAACTTATCAGAAATCACCGTTAGAGCATGCCGTTCGGTGGAACGCGGGAGGGGTGGGGTGAAGGGGTAATACATTGTTTGCATAACGTACTAAACATGCTCCATAAACACATAATTCATCTTGTAGAGTATTTATTGTATAAGTTTTTGGTATTTATAAATAAATTGTAATTGGTAAAAATAACAAATTTGAAAAAAAATAGTATAGTTTTCCGCAGAACTCGTGTCGAATATATACTTATTATTACATTAACACCCGTGCACTTTCATTGTTTTGTCAACACTAACCCGACCGGTCTAATTTAAGGATAGGAAAGGGAGAGAATGTCAGGTAAACCAATAGGATTTACGCAAATAACACAATGTTATCGGCACTCTTTTGTTAACTACCAGCATCGCCGGCGCTTCCCGCCAGAGTTGTTATATTTAGTGTAGGTAAACATAATGAAACAATGATAAACTTAGGATACGTTTTATAATTCATAAAAAATAGAGAAGAATTTTGTAAAATAACGATTAAATCTAACGAAGTAACTAATTTAAAAGTAAACTACGAAACAACGAATAAACATATTTCTGCAGAAATCTTTTTAGTGGGACGAATGGCACTAATCGAAGAACATATTCCCATTCGTCCCCTCTTGAATTAGGATTGGGACGATCGAGATCAAATTAAATAAGTATTATTTTTGTAAATTCCCGTTCGTCCCCCTCGGGGGACGAAGTCGAGGGGACGAACGGGAATACACCGAAATGATTATTTTACCTGTCAATAAAAATTCTTTAATAATCATGTAGTTTTTTTTAAAAACTTGTACATGTCTGTACTAATTTTGTAACACTATCCTACATATTTTAGAAGGTACCATAATGTTCTGCGTATTCGCTTTTTCGTAACCACCTAAACTTGGTCGGGTTACCACGGTCATTCACTTCCTAATGACTTTAATCGTATTATCTCATTAATTATCCAATGTACTAGGCTGAAAATTTACTGATATACAACTGATCTAAAAAACTAATAATTGACATAATATTCAGTTCATATATCTAATCCAGTGGCCAAATAACACCGCGCGCATCAAGACCGTGCTCGTGAAGAACTGAATATCATCATAACTTGTTAAATACTTACAGGATACTAATGAAACTTGACATACATTTGAAGGCAGTTACAAGCTTTAAAATAACGTTTAAAGTAAGTCGTTAGACTTCTTATTGAGAGTGCTGGGACCAATTGAAGTGTTTTTCTGTTTAATGAAATAACCTTTAAGATATGCAGTATTTTGGTTTTATTATTGTAGAACAAATTTAAACTAAGTCCTAAGAAGTCATGTACAAAATATGATAAGAATCCACTTAACCATTTCAAAGATCTAGCAAAACCAAAAACGTTACCCCAGCAAAATCTCGAATAACTTCGCAACCGAAGAAAGAACAAATACATAATAAGGCACAACATTTACTTCATCTAGACAACTAATTTTATAGCTAATATTTATTTAAATATTCCCATTAGAAAGAAAAAGGTCTGGCTGGCGTAACGTTACGCCAGCAGGAAATGTTTTTGTGAAATAATTAAAAAACTATAAGCGCAACAAATTTAAAAATGTGCGCAACAATTACAGAAGCCGCAAAACTAATTATCTATATGATTCAAATGACCATTTTCGACAACATCTGGCCTGGGTAACGGACACATTACTCCCAGTACAGTATCTGTTAGTGTGCAATGTGGTAGTTCTTTAGGAATCATATCACTAGAGAATATGAGGGCAAATCAGAAAGCAATGCATTTTTATACTGGGCTAGAAAACTATGAGAAATTCATGCTCGTTCTAGACACATTAAGTCCCATGTGCCATCATTTAAATTACAAGGGAAGTAAAGTAATCAATGTTTCTGTTGGTGACAACTTTTGTTAACTCTTATCAAGCTAAGGAGGTATTTACCAGATTTTGAGTTAGCATTTTTATTTGGTGTTTCCCAAACAAATGTTGCGAATATTTTTGTAACTTGGATCAATTTTATGTATGAAATGTGGAATTTAATTAATATATGGCCCAGTAAAGCATTGGTGCAATACTTTATGCCAGAGTCATTTAGAAAAGATTTTGAAAGTACAAGGATTATTGTGGACACAACTGAAATACCCATTACAAAGCCTGGGAATCCTGTAGCACAGCAGGCGACGTTCAGCAGCTACAAGCACAAAAATACTGTAAAGGCTATGATTGGAGCTACACCTGGTGGTGTAATATCATTCGTCTCTGAATGTTATGGAGGTTCAGTCAGTGATAGACAGATTATAGAAAGATCCAATCTTGAAAATCTGTGTGACAGTGGTGATTCTATCATGGCAGATACAGGTTTTAATGTCCAGGACATTTTTGCTCCAAAGGATATTAAAATTAACATTCCCATGTTTTTAAAAGGAAAATCACAAATACCAGGTGTCAAAATAATACAAGATAGAAAACTAGCAAGCAAACGTGTTCATATAGAACGTATTATAGGTCTAGCTAAAACTTACAAGATTTTAAAATGTGAATTAAGCCCTTTATCATGTACCGCTAGCATCTAGAATTTTATTTGTTTGTGCTATGCTTTGTAATTTTAGAGAAAATATTATGAAATAAAAGCTTTCTTATCGTTTCATTTATAAGTTTTATTATAAACCTTAATCTTTAAAAAAATATTTCTTAATTACAGCATTTTTAAAAAAGTTTTCATAAAAATAATCTAGTTTTGTCAACATATGCTGAATGAATTGTTCATCCCGTTCTATAAATATAACATGTAAACTTTTATAGGTAAAAATCAATAAATTACAATATAATCTTTTTGTTACATATAACTGCCCTTGAATTTGGTAATAATAAATATTAGTCTTTTTCAAATATAATTGTTCATTTTCATCATATTGCAAATATGGTACTGTAATAGGACTAATTTCCTGATTTCTGGAAGCATATGGACATTTTACTTCTACTATGGCTTCTGGTCCCAGTAAACCATCAGGAGATGCTCCTAAATAAGGCCTTTCTTGGCATAAAAACAAACCACATTCTTCTACTACCACACCATAAGTCTCCATGTATCTTTTGATGGCAACTTTTTCATTTATTATGCCATGTGCCATGGCTTTAGTACGGATATGATTTTTATTTAATATTTGATCCGAATATTTAATTAGAGTTTCACTCTTCAAGTGGCACACAGTATGAAAAACACTGGCTGTTATGTGGGTTTTTCTATACTCATACCACTTTGGATTGGAACTTTGTCCTCTAGTTTCAAGTTCGATTTCTTTAATCTTATTTTCTGAGACATTAAGTAAATTGAGTGATTCTAAAAATACATCCAGTGCTGTTTTTTCCATATAATCATGATCTAAACATATTCCTCGTTGGTTGGCTGGAGGATATAATTGTTTAAGAGGCATTGATGACTTTGGATAATTTAAAATCAATGACTGAAACCGGGATTGAAATGCCTTTGTATCAAAATTAGGGTTTTGTCTCAAGTATGGAGAGTAAACAGAATTATTTATGTCTCTTTTAGATGGTATTCTGGAGGCTCTCAATGGAGTGCCATAATATTTCTTTGCAGGCCTATGGAACGTCTGTAGTTGTGATGTAGAAACTTCATGTAGTAGTATTATTTTTTGCCTGACAATATTTTCAGCGGCCAGAAGTACCACAGCTATGTGTTTACAATGAGCTTCTTTTCCTTCTCCTGCCGCACATTCACAGCTTGCTTCTTCAGGCATTCCATCGTTGCTTAATTTAATATTGACCTCATATTGAAGCTGCTTCATAGATGCCTTGCAGTAACCTGGAAGAAGTATTGATATGTTTAAAATTACATATTAACATTTGAAAATCAACATTGTGCATTGTCAACCATGGAAGGAGTGACTTAGCTACACTTTAATTTCTATCATGTCATCAACTTTTAAATTAATATTTTAAGTGAGAATAAGCTTACCTTTTAGGTATGTATCTTGGCCGGATGTTGCTGACCGTAAAACAAGAAGGTATCTTGATTCATATAATTTTACAGCATCACTAATATTCTTATTAAATCTGCAATAAAAACCATTATGTTAAAATTAATGCTGGACAAAGGTATCAAACAAAATTTACCTGTATCATTGAAATAATATATATTACATACCTGTCAAAGTAATTTTGAATATGTTGTTTGGTAATCTTCGGCAATATGGTGGAGCTATTAACGTCGTGGTAAAGTTCTGCAGCAGGAACGTCAATTGCTTGGCTTTCAGAAGCTTGAGGGCTTTGATTACCGAAATTAAAATTTCGGTCATAAGCTTCTAACCTAAAAAATAAACAATACAATTTTATCATTAAAGTAATGTTTTCTCATTTTTCGTAAATTTTCCTACGATGAGTCAAGTAACAATTAACACGTAACTACTGAAAAAATATCCAAACCTAGAGCATAGCACTGTTAAATAATATATTATTAGATAAAAGTTTACCTCTCAATAAGATCGGCTTTCTTCCCAGTTATCCTTCCTCCTCGTTTTTTCAGTTCGTCTTTCAATTCTTTAACCTTCCAGGTACAATACATGTTGTCAAACACGATAGTAGACCGGTTTAAAACACAAAAAAAATGCAAGAACCAAAGTGTAAACAACGCGAATACTATTTGACAGCAGCCATCCCGCCCGTGGCGACATCTGGGCTGAGCTTTGCGTGTGGATCCCCATTGCATCGATACTCGTTTTTCACGAAAGTATACGACTACCTCCGAACGGCCGCGGCACAGGCGGGGCGCGGGCGGACACGTTCCGTACCAATTTATTCTCGTTCCATATTTGACATTAACCATCGCAGTGACGGGAGTGAGACGGAGTAAATGTGACGGAAAGGAACAACGTTATTTTGGAACGACGATATTATACAAAAAGTCACTGTGATACTCTCAGGTGGCAGATCACGCTGATTTTTTCACTGTGACGTTATTTAACACCCATGTCTACCTTATACTCATACGTATTTGTTATTGTGTTGTGATGGAAGGATTTGGTACCAATTTGGACATTTTCATGTTTATGGCAAACAACAGTAGCTTTTCAGACCCCAATGTTTTATTTGAAGCTTTTGAGAATACTGTTGAATTATCAGAAAAATGAAAATAAGGAATTGAAACAATTCTGCCAGAGTTACGTGTGGAACTTGAGGAAGAAATGGATCTTGTGTGGTCGCTCGAGACGTACAGTCATAAAAAAGTATGAGACATGGCTGCAAGAGAATATCAAATGGCCTGAGGTCGTGTAGTGTCAGTAGAGCAGCAACCATGTTCCAGTTTTGACTTAGGTTTAAATGAGGGTGCATCAACATCCTACATATCGGAGACGTGCAGTGTTGGAACATCAACATCCTACTTATCGGAAACGTGCAGTGTTGGGACATCAACATCAGTTGTGTCGCCGAGAAAACCATTCGTGGAGCTAAACTCGCTACAGAAGAGAAGGCGAGTAGAAGATCTCCTAACGCATAGCACTGAAAGCCTTGCTCATGCAACTGGTTTGAAAGTACAAAACAAGAATGTAGTAGTCGGAGCATCCCGAAGAGGCTACAAAGATAAAGAAATTGTTAAATCAAAAGAAAACTATGCCTATATATTCCGCTGACAAAGTTTTAGGTATTTCAATCTCATTGAAGCTGTCGAAGTGGCAGTATATAACATTAAGATCGTGTGCAAAAGAAGAAAGAATACCACTGTATCCTTTTTATGCTGCCATCCTTGAGGCGAAGAAGAACTGCTACCCCCCAAAAGATACCATAGACATTACGGAAAGAGAGGTTAAAGTAAAGCTCCAAGCAAGCCTAAAGGTATAGATACACATGCTAGAAAGTAGCGCACTACTAAGCATGCTTGAAAGCATGCTAATATTGAGTATGCTATCGTAATGTTTACATATGCTACGTATTGGCATGCTAGTTTTGAGTATACTGTTGTATTAGCATGCTCAAAGCAAACAACCCAGTCACACTTGCTAACTCGTGCTAGTAGTACAAGCGCTGCACTGAAATGGATAATCAACTATCTATTCGTACTGAAATCAATAAAATTGTGTTATTGCTCGCGGTGAACTGTACTAAGCAAATTTTGCTGAAAAACACCAAAAAAACTAGAAATAGAACGATTTGGGTTCGTGATTGGATAGCAAGAAGAGCCAATCTTGGAGCGAGTACTCGTTTGTTAGCAGAAATGCGAGACGAAGATACCGAGGGCTATAAAAACCATTTACGCACGTTGCCTCATCAATTTGATACGCTACTTTCAAAAGTTGAAGCCTCTATACAAAAGCGTGACACACATCTGCGAGATGCTATTCCTGCTAGAGTTAAATTAGAAATTACTTTAAGATTTCTAGCTGTTGGAGATTCTTTGCACACATTAGAGGCACTTCACCGAGTAGCAAGATCTACTATATCTCAATTTATACCCGAAGTTTGTGCCGCGATAACCATGGCTTTAAAGGAATATAATAAGGTGAGAAACAGTTTTTTTAATGTTTATTTATTTTAAAAATCAACATTTATAGCAACAATCATAATTAAATTGGGAAATATTTAACTCAAGACATATCCCAAGCTCTGTTTAGGACATCAGCTGTTCCTTCTGAAGTTCTTTGCATAGATGTCCGTCCAAGTAATGAAAAAGAGTCTTCATTTTGTGTGTTTGACGAATATTGTGTGCTTTCTGAAGTCCCTTGAATAGATGCTTGTCCAAATGGCAGCAACGATAGGACACTTTGTAAGTTAGCTGGATTATCTTGAATCACAATTGGTTGAATTGGAATGGATATGCTTCCAATATTTGGATACAACTGTCGACGCCTAGCTGATAGTAAACTGGCTTGGATTTCAGCTTGCACATCCAGTGCAACATTTAATGGTAATGCGCGTAGTTGCGAAGCTACATTTAGTCCAAAATAATGAAATTCATCAAAATGTGGTGGATTATTTATATCAGAGGATATATGTTCTAGGCGCTCTAAAGCAGCAGTTACTGAATTATATGTTGACGTAGGCACTGCGTTTTTTCCTCTGCGAGTGAATCTCTGATATGTCAAATTTCGACGTGAATGAATCGAAGTAGACGATTCTCCTTCAGTGGGTGATATAGGCCCAATCCCTACTTGTGACCGAGGTCTAATTTCCATTTCCGATTGTGTAGTGCTTCGAGAATCAGGGCTATCTTCACTCATTAATGACTGCAAAGCACTTCTAGGCCGCTGGGTGTCGTCATTATTTGGTGATCCCGGGTGATCCTGAAAAATAAAAAAATACTGATAAGACACAATTAATATTATATTAATTTGCGTAATGTGTGTTTTGCAGATGCCATCCTATGATGAATGGAAGCTAATTGAAACTGGATTTCGAACTAAATGGAATTTTCCTAACTGTATTGGGGCTCTGGATGGAAAACATGTAAATATTTTTGCTCCGGACAATACTTCAGATTATTTCAATTACAAAGGTGACCACAGCATTGTAATGCTGGCTTTAGTTGATGATAAGTACTGTTTTTCATATGTGGACATTGGAACAAATGGAAGAGCTTCTGATGGAGGTATTTTCGCAAGATCATCTTTGGGACAAGCATTAGAAAGCCATTCTTTAAGTATACCAGAGCAATCTGTCATCGTTGGAGACGCTGCATTTCCCTTAAAGCCGTATCTCATGAAGCCGTATGCAACAACACCTAACCAGAGAGAAAAGATATTTAATTATCGCTTATCCAGAGCCAGAAGGATTGCCGAAAACGCTTTTGGGATTTTAGTAACTAGATTTCGAATATTTCTAAAAACAATACAAATGACACCAAGTAAAGTTGACAGTATTACATGGGCAGCTATATCCTTACACAATTGGCTAATTAAAACTTCTGATATGTATATCAAACAACGGTGTGTCGATTTTGAAGATTTACAACGGCGCCGTGTAGTACCAGGAACATGGCGGCAGCAGATGCGCTCAGCTTTGGAAAATATGCCACCGACACGTAATAATCACGCTTCTCGACAAGCAGTTGCCGTTAGAAATGCATATGCACAACTTTTTGAAACAACAGAAGCCGTACCCTGGCAAAATGATATGATCAACATTTAAATATCTACTTACGCTTCATCTCTGAGCGCGGCGCTTCTCTTTCTTTCACATGTTTAGATTGTAATTTCATATGGCATAAAAAGACTGGTCGCGTGCCATCATTAATGGTGTTGGATAGAACTATTTAATTTAAATATAAGAAGAAGCTAATAATACTTACATGAGAAACTTCAGTACTTGTAGTTGGACGATACTCATTCGAGTCTTTCAAAAATGAGTGTATTTCTTCAAACCAACAAATAGTGGGCTTGTATACATTCGACGCACCAGAACCGGACCTCTTTGAACTTTCTATTTTTTTCAGCTCTGTATGATATATCGATCTTAAATTTTTTATTTTACTTTTCAACATTTTTAATGTAAACTTTGGCTCTTCAATAGTACTTAATAAATCTTCGTAAGCATTATTTCGTGCAATGTTGTTTTTATAAAGAGGTGAACGTGGATTCCACAAACACTCATGGTTACGGTAATTAATAACAAAATTTAGCGTCTTATCGTCTCCCCAACGCGCCATTTTGCACTACACTGACTGCTTGCTACTAACAAGCATGCTACAGAGCAAACACGTTCAGACCTGCTTTAAACGCAGCCCCCACTACCCCGCTCCTCAGGTAGCGTGCTCAAAAATCAACAGTTGATCGATTTACTAGCAAACTACGAGCTAGCATGCTATTTTCAAGCAAGGCCCAATACACACGTGCTACTTGATAGCATTTGGTTAAAAATAGCATGCTTTCGTGCTACTTACAAGCATGTGTATCAGCAGCTTAAGAAAGGGGCGGGGCTTGAGCTTCGACGCGAGTTTGCCGGGATCTATGAATGGCGATAGAAATGGAAAAGTACTGCGCGTAGTATTTTGTAGTAGCAATGGTTATGAATGATTGATTCAATTATGAATTTACCAATTATGACAAAATTTTGAGGACAATTTTGGCATTTTGTTTTTTTTTACTTTTGATTACACAAATATGATCAGTAACGGGTACAGATAGAGCCCGATTTTTTTTTGTACTAATTAAAAAATAGTAGTGTATACTTCGGCTCGTTGTCGGCGTCAGCCCCGGAACGAGGCTTCGGATTTTTTTTAGTTCTTTTATAAATGTGTCTCTGAAATTTTTCCATTTTTTCTTCGCCATTTCACCTAAAAAATTAAATGAATAATTAATTCATATATTTCAATTATTTCAGGTATGCAGTACCCAAGTCCGGTCTGCAGTGGGCACCACTGAAAGTTTCAGTGTGGCAGTCGGTTTGCACGAAAAGTCGGTCCTCAGTACTTACCTCTTCCTGATGATAATGGACGCTCTGACGTCGGACATTCAGGAAGAGGCTCCCTGGTGCATGCTGTTTGCTGATGACATAGTGTTGGTGGCCGAAAGCGCTCTAAAGGTCCAGAGTAGATTGGAGACGTGGTGGCAAAGACTGGAGAGTTTTGGCCTGAAATTGAGTAGAACCAAAACGGAATACCTGTTCTGCGATTTCGGCGCCCAACTAACATTTTGGTTATAAGAATAAGTGCTATATGAGCCGCTTAAGAGCATTTTAAGAACCCAAGGTTCTGTAAAGGCACTAACATTTGGGTGATAAAGCGTTCTGTATCTCTCTTATAACCCTGGTTTGGGCCTGTTCATGTTAGAGCTTAGAGCGCCTTAATGGTTATAGAGAGTGATATATGAGTGATTATTAATGGTTATAGAGAGTGATAAATGAGTGATTATTAAGAGTTAGAACAGTGCTATTGTAGCAGTGATTACCATTTCAAGTGTTTTATAAGCTATACACAGGGTATAACTGCAAGCCAAAGTAGTAAACAAGCTATGGAAACCACTTTAATGACCTTTTTGGTTACACATGGTTACTTCTTGTAACCAATATACATATATCTTAAGAATATACCGGACTTATTTAGTAGCAATACCTACATATCACCGAAAGCGCTAAATATTTGAACTGCTTTCATACAGTTTTACGTTCTTGTTAAAGTCAATAGTGATAATATTTTCTAGTACGCATTCATGTCTTGGTGTTTAAAAAAATAATTAAGGTAAGTGAAGTGTTAAGATTACTGGGTGTTATAGGAATTAAATCACAGGCGGAGGTAAGTTTACCGTAACAATATATACTAGTTTTAATCTCATTTTTGAAGCGCCTTAAAAATAAACTACTTTTGATGATAAAATGATGTAAAAAATACTGCCTGATTTTTTTTTTCCCTTTATTTATCAATTCCTTGTACCTCCTCAAGACATTATAATTGAAAATTATGAACAATGTAAGTAAATAATTGGACTAGGAACATTTCAATAAGTTTTTTCTTTCACAATTTTTTATAGAATATCTTTACTTAAATGGCGTCTTAGTTCTAATTACTTAAAGATCCTGATAACTCTGTTATTCCTCCCGTAGTGATTAAATACTGAAACTAAGCACTTGCATGGCACTAGAAGTTCTAAAACATGTTTATAAAAGTGAAAAAACATAGAGTTTATAGGTTTAACTTGTTTAATAGTTCTCCGCGGAGCTGTAAACTGATAATTTTTGGGGTTCTGTTATCGTTTGAAGAAAACCCTTTATATATCACACGCCTGACTGCATAACAATAAAATCCAAGAATTATGATGTTATTTTGTAATAATAATATTAGCTGTCAATATATTTTCTTAATACAAAAAAGTTGAAAATTAAATTGCACATACAAAGAATGACATAAGAAAGTAGTTTCTTTTTAATGTACGAATAATAGTACGTATTGTTAATTAATTTTACGATTTCTTTAATTATTAACAAAACTTCCTCTGTTATTTCAGTAAATAAGTCGCATAAAAAAGCCTGCGCTCTACGGCCCGCCCGGGGGTAACTAGAGTCTGCGACGCACTTGCGTCAGTCACGCGTAGACGCTAGGTCAGTCATGACAGAGAGGAGCTTCGATAACGGCGCCGCATCGGATTACAAGTCTTTTTAATATATTTTATTTAATTTTAATTTATTTTTAAATTTCACATAACAATGTTAGTGGCTAAAGTGTCAGCCATAGTATGAATATTTGAAAAAACTCTGATTGTAAGTTTTTAGTTTTGTGTCATGCTGAGTAAGAGTTGCCCTTTGAAAATATAAAACAAAAACAGGTGAATTTAAAATTATGAGCAATGTTTAAAGGAATGACTCAGGCCTGAACAACTTTCATTATAGGACTAACTAAATAAATCGTACAAAAAAAACCATATGTTCCATAAATTTTGGCCGAGCAGGTAAGTATTGCACTTTTTTATGGAACAGCTGGTTTATATTTTGGGGCGATTTAGTTGGTCCCATAATTAAAGTTGTACCTACATGTTCATGGTCTGACCAACCCCTTAAAATTTTGCTTATGATTTCAAGGTCATCCTGTAGATAGGTGCTCTCTCCTCTTCTTTATTTGTATTATTTTATCTTTTGTTTGTATGATACTCATGGACAAACCGTCTAATTTTTAATCTATCTCAATGATGTTCATAATGGACTTCATCATTTTAATATGTGTGCATTACCCACTGCGTATATTTCTAGTCATCTTTGGTTGAAGTTCAAATTAAGAGAAAAAAATACCGTAATGTGTGATAATCATGAAGTCTACACTACGAACACAATCATCAGGCACGATCAACATCAACATCATCTACATGACGTAAATTTCTCATTTTAAAGCGAAATCTCTCCCTTGTTCATTCATTAATTTTATTTGAGGTGGTTTTCTCAAAATATACGCTGAATTGTCAGTGGGGATCATGTTTATCGTGTCGTAAATAATTTTCGACGACTTAACCTAGCTTTTTTAAATTGTTTTTTTTTTATATATTATTACGTTTAAGTGTTATGTCTTTGTTTTTATTATTTAATTTATAGTCGGAATTGCTTCAATTACCAAAGTTTTGTTCGACCCAATTTCGAGCAGTGTTTGATTGAAAACATTTTGCTATGTACGGTCACTTTTACGATGGTTCCTTTATGGCTATACTAATATAAAAATTTAATGTACGTAAGTAAAAATAGTTGAATGATACACATGTTGATTTTGTTCATGACTGTCTTGCGCTATTGTACAGAGTCATTCGCCCTGGTGTGAAAGTGTTGGAAATATTCCACCGACTGATTAAATGACTCTTTGACTGATATATTACTAGTAGATATATGTCAAATGACTAAAACATATCTTAAATAAAACACGATTCCTTGAAATAAAAATCTTTTATTTTCAAACTGTGTGTAAAAGAGGTAAGAAGTACAGAAAACTACATACTTTTTTAATAAATACTAATTTAAATGACTACAAGCTTTCGGTTCAAGTGTAGTGTGTAATCAAGAAGTTAAAGAACGCAAGTTAGGCAAAGAAGCTTGTGAGGTTTTCCAAACAATAATACAGGAGATCCAATCAAATTTTCAGAAAAAAAAGGATTTACTTTCGTTAGTAGATAACAGTAGTCGAACTAGTTCTGACGATTTAAGAGAATATTCTGATTGTGTAGCAAACATGGCTGACTCCTTCGATATTAAAACTGCAATTACCCTGTTGCCGGTAATTAATGGCCAGGAACAGGTGACAAATCAGCTTATTGATGGAATCTTACTATATAATTCGCTTATTAATGATGCCAGTAAAAGTCAGTTAATACAGTTTGTGTTAAAAACGCGACTCTCGCCTAGTGCAAAACTACGTCTTAAAACTAATTACGCAGACATAGACAGTTTGGTAGAAGATATACGCATTAATTTGTTACCGAAAAAATCGTCTGTAGCATTACAAACACAATTATTTAAAGCTACTCAAGGCCGTAGGAGTATAGAAAAATTTGGTACAGAGATCGAGGAGTTGTTTGTTAATCTCACGATTGCACAGGCTAACGGTAAACGTGATGCCTATGAGGTTTTGCGTCCACTCAATGAGAAGACCGCAATCAAACGATTCAGCGATGGTCTGACCGACAAGCGGCTCAGCACCATCATTGCTTCACGACAGTTTACGTCGTTGTCTGAAGCTATTACGGCTGCGGTAGATGAACAGTCCATGTCTGTCCCGCCACAAGACCAGGTTATGCAATTTAGGGCTAACCAGAACTATAAACGTGGTAGCTTTAGAGGTTCTCGTGGCCGAGGAAATAGACAGTTTTATAACAACAATAAAACTAACAATTTCAATAAAAATAATGAAAATAGCACAGAAAAATGAAAACAATATATCTAGTTTTAATTTCCGCGAATATTAGTGGGTTGCAGGTATGCACCTCCCTCCCGCCCGCTATATTATGCACATGCGAGATTACTGGGCAAATGCAAGGATTTTAAGCACATGCAGGAAGGCAATGCAAAGCCCAACACCATTACCGACACGTGTTTCGCCTCTCCACGAGGCATCCTCAGGGGACGTGTTGACTCGCTGACCGTTGAGTTGCGACTGAGCATTTAGTACAAGGCACCCCCCTTTAACCGTTAGAAATTGCGATCTGGTCGCAACCAGATCGCAATTTCTAACGGTTACTCAAAGTCAATGGTAGACAGTTTAATTAGTAGAAAGCAGAAAGAAAGGGTTCGTTCACTATTATATGCATGTCCGCGTACTAATATTAATAGATATGTGGCCAGTCTGACCTATATGGGCCCCATTTCAGATAGAATTAGTAATTTACTTAGAAAAAACAACGTTTATGTAGCGTTCAGAACGGACCAGAATATACGCCGTATTTGTAACGGAAAAGATATTTTAGAAAATAGTAAAAAGTCTGGGGTGTATAGGCTGGTCTGTGATGAATGCAACGGGGTGTATGTGGGTCAGACGGGCCGAAACTTTGACATAAGGTATGGGGAACATGTTGCCGCGTATAGAAATGGCCATTCGGACAAATCGAATTTCGCGAAACATCTAATTGATACCGGCCATTCTTTGCGCGACAACAATAGTTTTAATATACTACATATTTGTGATAAGGGTTTCCGGCTGTGTGTTTTAGAACAATTAGAGATTTTTAAACATAGTAATAATAATAATTTTGCACTGTTGAATGACCAGACGAATTTGGTTTCTTCCCCTTTACTGCGAATGTTTGTGGGTAGTTGTACACAAATAACCAACGGTGGCAGTGTATAAAAGGGGGGTGCCTTGTACTAAATGCTCAGTCGCAACTCAACGGTCAGCGAGTCAACACGTCCCCTGAGGATGCCTCGTGGAGAGGCGAAACACGTGTCGGTAATGGTGTTGGGCTTTGCATTGCCTTCCTGCATGTGCTTAAAATCCTTGCATTTGCCCAGTAATCTCGCATGTGCATAATATAGCGGGCGGGAGGGAGGTGCATACCTGCAACCCACTAATATTCGCGGAAATTAAAACTAGATATATTGTTTTCATTTTCAAATTTAAAATGGATTTCCGCAAAGTAACGCCTGACTCAATCAAAATAGCACAGGTCAAAGAACTACAAACAATGTAAATCGAGGTAAACACTCAGGTAGTCAGCATAAGCATTTTCGCGGACGTCCGGTGCGTAGTCAGCGTGTTCAGCATAACACGCAGCAGTCCAATGTCCAAGACAACTTGCGCAATGAGCGGGCAAATAGTCATGAAAGCCTAGAATTTTTTCGTACCTAAACCGAACACTCATTCAATTCTTAGTTTTTGTAATTTTTGTATAATCAATTGTCAAATAAAACATAGTAATGATGATCTTAATTTATTGATTGATAGTGGAGCTAGTTTATGTGTGCTTAAGTATGAATGGTTGTCGCGACATAGCAATTTAATGAATATAGTAAAACAGGATAAGATAGTTATTAAAGGAATTAGTGGTAATTTAGAGTCTTTTGGATATATTAACTTAGATATTATAATTAATAATGTGGCTTTTCAACAAAAGTTTCACATTTTTGAACACTTATCTTGCGCCGCAGAAGGTATACTCGGGCAGGATTTTTTTGAGCGATATAACGCGGTATTAAGTTATAAAGACGGAACGCTGAGTTTAGAAACCCGAGAGCAGTCTGTTAGTGTTCATGTCAACAGGAATTTGTTTACAATTCCGCCCCGATGTGAAGTCATTAAACACATCCCGACGTCACACAGCAGTGATTGCGTCATTTCGTCTAAGGAAATTTATAAAGGTGTGTTCACAGCGGGTGTTATATCGAAGCCACATAATGGACTCATTCCAGTTAGGATTTTAAATACGACAGATAAGTCGATTAATATAAATATTTCTGATTTAACTATTAACTGCCTAAATAATTTTTATGTTTGCAAATTCGAAGATGATAAAATATCTGGGGAAAGAGTCAGAACTTTGCTTACGACTTTACAACTACATACCTATTTAAACAAAGAAGAACAAAGAGGCATTGAAAACGTATGTGCTAAATATGCCGATGTTTTCCATTTGCCAGGAGACACGCTAACAACAACCAATGTTATAGAACATTCAATAAAACTAAAGGAAAATACGTCACCAGCGTACGTGAAGCCTTATCGATTGCCAAAAGCATTGAAAGGCGAGGTACAAAGACAAATAGATGAAATGATTAAAAATGATATAATTGAAGAGACGATTTCAGAATGGTCAAGTCCAGTTCTATTAGTACCGAAAAAGACAGATAGGTCAGGAGAAAAGAAATGGAGACTTGTTGTGGACTATCAACCAACTTAATAACAGGATACAGGATGATAAATTTCCGTTACCAAACATCACTGAGATTCTAGATTCCTTATCCAATAACATCTACTTCTCAAAATTAGATCTTAGTCAAGGGTACTATCAGCTGTCTTTAGAAGAAAAGTCTAGGAAGTTTACTGCATTTACCACAGACAAACAGTATCAAATGAAACGATGTCCAATGGGGCTTAAAACATCGCCTAGTGCATTTGCTCGACTCATGACAATAGCGATGTCTGGGTTAAATTATAAATCATGCTTTTTATATCAAGATGATTGTATTGTCGTAGGAAATTGTCTTGAAACGCATAACAAAAATCTTATTAAGATTCTAGAATGTCTAAGAAGAGTGAATTTGAAGTTAAATCCGCTGAAGTGTGAATTTTTACGTAAAGAAATCGTTTATTTAGGTCATAAAATCACTTCAGAAGGAATATTTCCCGATCCTTCTAAAATAGACTGCCTGCAAAAATACCCAGTCCCGCAAAATGTAGACGAAGTCAAGAGGTTTGTTGCATTTGCTAATTATTATAGGCGTTTTATTCCAAATTTCGCTGAAATAGCCTACTCTCTGAATGCGTTATGTAAGAAAGATGTACCGTTCGTGTGGAGTGATGAATGCGAGCGAGCATTTTACAAGTTAAAGCAGATCCTTATTAGTCCGACTATACTTGACTATCCAGACTTTAGCGACAATAATAATTTTACATTACAAACTGACGCATCAAAACTAGGATTAGGCGCCGTGCTGTCTAATAGCAATGGCAAGGTAGTCGCGTATGCCAGCCGTAACTTGAAACCAGCTGAGACGCGATACCCTGTGATTGAGTTAGAATTACTTGCCATTGTTTGGGCAGTTCGACATTTTAGACCTTATTTATATGGGAAAAAGTTTTATATAAAAACAGACCATAAGCCGTTGATTTATTTATTCAATATGACCGATCCTTCAAGCCGGTTGACAAAGTTTAGATTGTATCTTGAGGAATATGATTTCGAAATCAGCTATGTCCCAGGACGGCACAACGCAGCTGCAGATGCATTGAGCCGGATACCTATTACATCCAACAGCTTAAAGGACATGAACAAGCATGTAGTATCGGTCATGACAAGGGCACAGACTCGAAGGTTACGCAATAACTGTGACAAAAACGACATGACTACTGAGGTATCCTCTACCCCAAGGCCTGATCAACCTAAGGTAGTGGAAGTCCTCAAACGACCAAGTGACAGCGTAGAATTGATATTATTTAATAATAAAAATACTATAAATCAGATAGAAAAATTAAAACATTACACTAGTGATAATGGTAATATAAAATTCGTGCCAGAAAAATCAGCAATTTTTGTGATTACTCGATCGTTATCGACCGTAAGTGTGTTAGCGAGAGAATTACAACATTTTTGCAAACAAATCAAAATAAACGAGCTCGTAATAATTAAAAACAAGCGCAACGAAATTAATGTAAACTATTTTATAAAGGAAATGAGTCATTTGGATGACATTCCTAAGCTACTTGTTATTAAAGATGTGACAAGAGTTACTGACAGAGACACAAAAACTGTGATCTTGAATGACTTCCACCTGTTACCCACGAGTGGCCACGCGGGGGTAAACAGAATGATAAATAATATGAGAAAGTACTATTATTGGCCAGGAATGACTAATGACGTAACAGAATTCGTAAGGAAGTGTAAAAGTTGTCAGATTCAAAAGCATACCAATAGGCATACGAAGGAACCGATGGTCATCACATCCACGGCATCCACTGCTTTTGAGAGAGTTAGTTTAGATTTAATGGGTCCTTTAGATGTAGATAATTTAAACTATAAGTATATTCTGACGTTACAATGTGATTTAACAAAATACGTCGAAGCATATCCATTAGAGAAGAAAGATACTGTTTCTGTAGCAAGGTTATTTGTAAATAATTTCATTTTAAGATATGGTATCCCTACAGAGATAATAACTGATCAAGGAAAAGAGTTCATGTCATCAGTTTTTTCTGAAATTTGCAATTTGTTGCATATAAATAAACTGCACTCAACAGCTTATCATCACGAAACTCTGGGAGGATTGGAAAATACTCATAAGGTTCTAGGAGCTTACCTTAGAATTCAATGTGACAATAATAAAACAGATTGGAGCAGTTGGCTTCCATTCTGGAGCTTTTGTTTTAACACTACAGTTCACTCAGAGACAAAATACACTCCATTTGAGTTAGTATTTGGGAAAAAATGTCATTTACCATCTAATATAGCACAAGATTCATATGTTGATCCTTTATATAATCCTGATTCTTACCATTTGGAACTAAAATACAGACTTCAAAAAGCACAAGCTGAAGCTAAAAATAACTTAATATTTAGTAAAGAAGTAAGAAAATATAATTACGACAAAAATGTAAATGGATTAAAATATAAAAGTGGAGATTTAGTCTTAATTAAAAACCAAGTAGGAAATAAGTTAGATCTAATTTATTTAGGACCATACAGAGTAATAGAAGATATCTCACCAAATGTAAAAATATTAAAAGATGATAAAGAACTTGTAATTCATAAAAATAATACAAAGCTGTTTGTAAATTAAGATAATTTGGTTATAATGAAATATGTAATTTTAAAAAAGCTAATATTTTTAAGTATATTTTATTAGATGTATAGGTATAGTACCTAAGTTTAGTTTAAAAAAAAATGCATTTTGTACTTAAGTAATAATAACATTTTTTTTAAAAAAAAAAAGGGAGGTGTAGTGTGCAGCTCGCCTAACCTTATATTTGTAACTGCACACACTAATTATTGGCATTATTACACGAATCGTTGAACTGAATAGTTCTCTTTCATTTTGCCTACATCACTCCAATACACAAGGACATCTGGCAATATAATTATACTTAAGTAATTTAAGAAACTTTCAAATTCACTTGCTTTCCAGTGAGCAACACAATCTAGACCTCTTACTGATCTGTGAATTCCAGATGGAAGTTTGCATTTACATTTTCGATATTTTGTGCACACCACTTAGTCTTAAGTCTCCCAAAATTTACGTCCCTCCATCCTATTAGTAACCTTTTAATAATTCCCAAATGAATCAAGTGCAACGATTCTGAAATGGGAAATTGTTCTACAATGTTGATAGGTAGTTTTAATAAGATGACTCCGTTTTATGATGGCTTCCATACATCTTTCTTCTAAAGTTTTCGTCGGTTCTTGCAGAACTTTTTGTTCGTCATCCGAGTTGTTTGAACTACTGAGAGGTCAGATCGTCACAAATTAGAAGATATTCAACATCGGAGATAATTTGCTGTTGCACGGAACCCTGTTGTATTTTAGCTAATCGCTCTTTATATGAATCATTGTCGAGTTCACTAGATTTGTATTTTGTACTTCTATTGATATTAGAACTATTGCCTGGGATAACATCAAAATCTTTTTCTGGATTTTGATTCAGGAAACACTGTTTTTCTAATATATGCACTGCTTCTCTAGTCAAAGTAATTTTTTTTTCCTCAACTGATTTAGGCTCGTCGCATTGGATTTGCGACTTTTGACTCTACCCATTTGTTTTTTAATTAGTCATGGTTTCATTTTGAAACAATTAAATATTTCCAAATAAACGCTGCATTGCAAAACGTAACTATAGTTTTTGAGGTTAGGTTAGGTTAAGTGAATTAAATCCTATTTTATTCAACTTAAAGTGATAATGAAGAGTTATAAAATTTGCACATAATGTTTGCTGCTATATACAAGTTTTTATAAAAACCACAATATTACTTATGGTTGACCGATAAACTGCATTATGTAGCCTGCAATGATTTAAAGGTGGATTCTAACTCTTGCAGAATCTAGCTCTATAGGACTTATAATCAACACTTCTTAGATCCTTATAGCTTTCTTACTAACTCTTAAGGCTCGACAAAACTTGTTAGGTGGTACAAAGTATTTGTCTAACTCTTTTTAAGAATACCAGTTGATAGTAAGTGTTAGTACACACCTGAGCATCACTCACAGCGCTTAATACTTCTTGAAGCTATTAGAGTAAGCCTTAAGGTGTTATAAGACCTTTTACTACCTCAGTAGTCGAATATCAGCCGTTAGTAAGTGTTAGTAGACACCTTACAATTGCTTTAATAGGTGTGTGCATCTTAAAGCTATAAGAATAAGTTATACAATGGTTTCGATAAACTCCATGCTACCGTCTTAATTTATATTTTTTGTATTTATTACTGTTATACCTCTAGAAGGTTTAATTATTTGGCGAATGTTGCTATCGGAGTTCTTATATACCATATATAATACTAAGAGCTATAAAAAAGGCTGCCGTTAGCTCTAAAATGTTCGTTGGGCGGTCTCTCCAGTCTATGCCTATAGTTCTTGCCGGAACGCCTGTAACGATCTGCTCCGACTTTCGTTACCTTGGGTCGCTTGTCCAGGGTGATGGTGATGTAGACCGAGACGTAACGCATCGGATCAACTCAGGGTGGATGAAATGGCGACAGGTCACTGGAACGACTTGCGATCCATGGATGCCTCTCAAGTTAAAGGGAAAAATCTACAAGTCCGTGATAAGACCTGTCGTACTGTATGGATCAGAATGTTGGGCTGTGAAAAAGATTGATGAAAATAGATTACATGTAGCGGAGATGAGAATGTTGAGATGGATGTGTGGAGTAACGAGGATGGACAAAGTGAGAAATGAGTACATTAGAGGCAGTTTAAAAGTGGCGCCAGTGATGGAAAAGTTGAAAGGGAACCGCTTGTCTTGGTATTGTCATGTAAAAAGGAGGGATGAAACACATGTAACTAAAAGGGTTATGAATATGAATGTGGATGGATTGAAAGGGAGAGGTAGGCCAAAGAAACGATGGATGGATTATGTGAGGAGTGATATGAAAGAAAAAGGAGTTAGTGATAGCGTGACGGCTGACAGGACAGAATGGAAGAAAAAAACATGTTGCGCCGACCCCAAGTAACATGGGATAAGGGCAGGAAGATGATTTAGCCACGGGCATACTGTTGCGGCAACTCGCTTACTCGTTCAGAATTTCAAAATCTGCTATTTCCATAATCGTACCAGAAGTTTGCAAAGCTATATGGACACAATAAGTTACGAAGCATATACCCGAGCCTTCAGAAGATATCTTTAAACCATAGCACAATGTTTTTGGGACAGATGGCAGTTTCCTAACTGCATCAGGTGTATTGACGGAAAACATATTCGCATTAAAAAACCAAATAAAACTGGTTCTATGTACTATTACTACAAATCCTTTTCGATTGGGTTGTTAGCAGTCACTGATGGAAATTATAAGTTTGTAATGATAAATGTCGGTTCCTATGGCAAAAGAAAACGACGCCGGTGTTTTTGATGAATGCCCCTTCCGAAGTGCAATGGAACAAGGAAGACTAAAAATTGGTACCATATGTTCTCCTAGGAGATGCTGCGTTTCTTCTTAAAGAATATCTTATGAGACCTTTTCCAGAAAGATCGACGACTTAAGGGGACCCAAAAGATAATTATAATTATCTCTTATCTCGAGCAAGAATGGTAGTGGAATGTTCTTTCGGTTCAATAACCTCTAAATTCAGAATTTTGCATAAATCTATCGAAACCAATGTAGAAAATACAGTTCATAACGTAAAAGCCATATGTTTACTGCACAATATTATACGTGATCTTGTATCAATAAATGAAACTGAATTTATATCTTTCCGGCAAGCATATCAAAATATACCACAAGCACCACGACATAATTCACAAAGGAGATTTAATGCTACATCACGAGCAGCCGCACAAGCGAGAGAAAACTTCAAATTGTATTTTGAACAACATCCTCTACAGAGATATATGTATGTGTAATAGCATTATATAATATATAAATGTGTTGTACTTACTTGTAGTCCCAGTTAATTTGGCCAAATCCTCCCATTCACGGTACGATAATAACCGGTTGTGATAATTTTTATTCCATTTATCCCATAATATACGAGGGTGACACTGATAGTTCTTAGAAAATAAAAAAACTGAACAAACTAGCAAGTTAATAGTTTTATTATATATTTTTTCAAAATAGTGTTGTTTGTCATCAATACATCGCTTCATATGATGAAACACTGAGAAAAGCACTTTGTCCACTCGTCCTTAGGGGTCACTTCAGCGGCATTTTGAAACGCAGCTACTGCTTCCTCGGCGTCCATAAAACGTTTTCCTCGAAGTTTTTTATTTTCGGAAGTAAATAAAAATTGCAAGGTGCGAGGTCGAGGCTATAGGGCGGATGACCCAGTAATTCCATGTCTGACGTCGCCAAGTAGTCGATTGTTTGCTTGGCGATGTGTGACGAGGCGTTGTCGTGATGAAGGAGGATCCTACTGCGAGGTCGTTTCTCCCGAACTTTTTCCAAGACAAGTGGCAAACGATTGCTAGTGTACCACTCTGCAGTAACTGTTTTTCGATCCTCTAAAACAATTGTTGTGTAATGACCTGTTCTTCCGAAAAACGAGGCTACCATCTTTTTTCCCACTCGACTCTCTTCACTTTAGTTGGCAACTCCTCGGAAGGAAACACCCAGACAGCAGACTGTCTCTTAGTTTCAGGATCATAACAATAAATCCAGCTTTCGTCACCCGTAAGAATATCGAACACAGCATTTGAGTCACCTCCATTAAATCTTTTTAAATCATTTCACGACACCAATCAACACGACGGAGTTTTTGGGCTTCTGTCAAATTATGAGGTATCCACCGGACACAAAGCTTCCTGACCGCTAAATGTTTATGGAGAATTTTGTGGACTCACACCAATCCATAAGTTTGTCCGAATCTGCTGATAAGTTACTCTTTTGTCAGTCTCGATCATACGCTGCACAACACTGATGTTATCTTCAGTCGTCGCCGTAGAAGGCCGTCCCTCACGCAGATCATTGAGATTAGTGCGACCACATTTAAACTCATTAAACCAGTTGTAAACAGAGGCACGAGATGGAAATTCATCATGAAAGTCCAATCGAAGCCTATCACAACTTTCTTGTTGACTTGACTTGCAATGACATCGAAAGTCATAAAAAATCATTGCACGAAAGTTTTCGCTCGTTAAATTCATGCCGTCGTGACACAGGTAATTTTCAATTCGCCGCCAAATCGTAAAAAAAAAGAAAATTTATAAAATAAATACACAATAATATAGACAACGCGCCGCGCCGCTTTGCGTTCGCGTCTAGATCGCTTAAGCAGAACGTCGCATGAGATACCATATAATGCACATTACATGGGCACAGCAGCCTGCAGTACTTCTACCTACAATTACAATAATATGGTAATATTGAAACTCGTCCTCTTCCACAGCTGTCAACTAAAATATAAACAAAATATGTTTTGAGACTTATGTATATGGCGGGATTGTATACGACCTCGCAATAGCCAAGCCACCAATTTGAAGCTGACAGCCAACCACTACAATATAATGCACTACAGTATAGACAGGCAACTCTCCCCTTCCTGTATGAAAGCACAGAGCGCCATCTAGTTGTCAGCTAACCAAAACTACTACCTATAGCTATGGATATAGGTAGATAGCTTTTCGATAGTTGAATTTTACCTAAGCGTGTAAATTATTGTTTTTAATGCTTTTATAATAATTATGTAAACCCTTCATAACTTACTTGTTATTTTTGTAAGTATTTTTAAGAATGCATACATAACACATAGCTACAAAATTTTACTTTTTTAATTTTCCGGAAGTTTTTTTCTATTTTCCTTTATCTTTTAATACAGTAAGTTAAAATCAACTAGCCGTTTATATCTATCAGCTTTTATTTTCAGTACACAGCTATTTGGTATTTTCTGTGAGGATAGGCGCATATTTACCATTTTAACACAGTGTTGATATCAGTTAAAATAAAATTATAGCGATACCTGCAACAAGGAGACGTTGTTTAAACGATTTGCTTTATTTGTGGTGGATATGTTTCTTAAAATTATAGATAATCGGACAAATTTCCTAAAAATTGCTTATACTGACTATTTTAAAGTACAAGTGTGTAATATGGACAAGCCGTGGGTGCCTAAAACTGTGCCAAAATTGTGTTGTTAGTTTGCGACAGTGGTCAAGTGGAAAAAGAAGTTCCCTGAAGTTCAAAGCCCCCATGATCTGCCGAGAACCGAAAAACCACCATGATGATTGTTATTTTTGCGTCATTAATGTAAACGAGATTAAATCAAATAACCGCAGTAATTGAATTTATCTTGATTTACCATCTGCTAAACGATCAACTTTGCTACCTATTCTAGCTCAAGATACTATACATACCCCCCGCGAGCTAAAACAAGTAAACACGTAAACTTACTGTGTTCGCAAATATTAATTCGCTGGTAGTGATACAGTGTTTATTTAAGCATTAAATAATCTTTGTTGTGAACCCAAGTGTATGGGCTTCCTAATGTAAGGGTCAGTTTTTGATTCTTTGAAGTGATCACCAAGTAAACACAGTTTCTAATAATTACGGAGTGCGAATTTTAACTTATTATCCTCGTGGCAACGAACACAACGTGCGGCGTGCCAAGGTCAAAGTCCATCCTTTGCGCACACACATCGTTACTACAAGAACGACGCTCGGCGAGTCGGCGAGTCGGTGACTAATAACTGCCGCTCAGCTGTTGCTCGGGAACCGAATATTCACGAATGCGGTAACAACATAGGACTGAGTGTGCAATACTCTGGCGCAACAACATAAGTTTACGTTATCGTGTGAGTAAGACGCTCCATTAATACAGATAATAGTGTATACTGTATGATATTACCTAACTTTTGACTGTACTGGATTTTATAACTAGTAACAGAAACAGAGAGTAATGAAAATATGATCCGTTCACCCCCTAAAACTACACCATCTCCCTTACACAACTCAGAACCTGATTTAAGTACGAGTTCCAATAATGAAACTAATGTAAATATTACTCAGAGGAAAAGAAAGCGAGGCGATGACGCCGAGTTACAACGCTTGGAAACTATGATTATAGAATTGAAGGATATGTTCACTGATTTTGTCTGCGATCAAAAACAACACAATCATAAAATTGAATCCCTACACTCAGCTCTTGAGGATATAAGGTCTCAAAACAGCCTAATACGTACCCAAAACACAGAAATTCAAACCCAGAATAATGAAATCCGAACCCAGAATGTTCAAATTCAGAACTCGGTGCAATTTTTATCCGATAAATACGATGACGCCATACAAGAGATAAATAACTTACAGGCGGAGTGTAACAATAATCAAAAAATGATAAAAACGCTTGAACTCAAGGTGGACTATCTGGAGAGAAACTTAAAAGCTGCAACAATCGAAATAAAAAAAACTTTTTACAAAAAAATACAACCGACTTCTACACAAAAAATCAAAAAAGTGCAAAATAACTTTAATTTCGGAACTCGGTGTTTGTGGTTGCTTTTTCGTTTTTTGAACACCGACTTCCGAAATTAAAGTTATTTTGCACTTTTTTGATTTTTTGTGTAGAAGTCGGTTGTATTTTTTTGTAAAAAGTTTTTTATTTTTCACTTTTTAGTGGTACCTACACCCCCTCCCCTCCCCCCTCCTAAACGAACCAATCACATTGGTGTAAAAAAAAGCACTGCTCCTTTGCAGAGTACACTAAGAGGTCGTCAATGTAGACAATGTAGATATTTTTTTTAGATTTTTCGAAAACGATTTCGATAAAATTTCCATGGGACCATTTGGGAAGTATACCTTTTCCAAAAAAAAAAAGAATTTTTCAAATCTGTTCACAAGCGACGGAGATATGCGCGAACAAACAATAAAAAAAAAAAAAAAACATACAAACATCCGAATTGAGAACCTCCTCCTTTTTTAGAAGTCGGTTAAAAATATTCCAACTTCAATCCCTGAGACCAAAACGACACTAACAGGGCTAGTTCAGAAACTCGGCAGTATTATTAATCAACCTGTTCCACCATCTGATATCAAAAATATTTTCCGGTTAAGAGGCAAAAGAGAGTCAGTAGGCACTGTCATTGTAGAATTTTCATCGACATCAATGAAAGATCAATTCATGTAATCCACAAAAAACTACAATAAGCAAAACATAAGAAACCGTCTTAACACCTCTCACCTGCAAGCCGAAGGACCTCAGAAGCCAATATTCGTATCGGAAGCGCTAACTTCCTCAACAAAACGCCTCCACTATCTCACGAGGGAGTTTATAAAAGGCTGTGCATATGAACAGTGCTGGACCGCGAACGGCAAAGTGTACGTACGCGAAAGAGAAGGGTTACCCAGTCGGCTAATAAAGTCCGAAGAAGACCTGAATAAGCTACGGAAAGAAAAAAGTAAAACACTAGTATTCATGTTACTCCGGCTTACCACTTTTTTTAATAATATTATTTTTTTTATGTTAAAACCTAATACTAACCTACTAACTTACACACACTTACTTATCTGTCTTAGCCATTACTCACTACCCATAAAACAAACAAAAATGTATACGCATATTATTTGCACACTATGTCTAATATTATTAGCTATTATCATGCACGCTGCGAGAATTTTTACTGTTGAATTTGCACCATTATTACTATTTACAATTTACACCAATATACAACATAAAAAGATAACGGGAGCTCATACTTTCTTTGACATAGTATCACTTTTTCTTCACTCCACAATCTGTCACTGCAGTATCACCCGGCAGAACATTAATTTCACGTACCAAAAACTCAGTGCCGAACATAAAAAGCAAATACTGATAGCTCTAAAACAAAATTCGATTTCGTACAAAATAATGTAATCAACATAGATACTGTCTCTGTGTCGGAATCATCCACTTGTGACTTAGATAATTGTAAACCACCTAAATTTAATCCTAATCAATCATACAAAATCCTCAACCAAAATATTAGAAGTATAACAAAAAATATGGCAGGGCTACATACCATTCTTGCTAGAACGAAGGTTGACTGGGATCTAATAACATTAACGGAATGTTGGCTTCCCAATACTCACTTCATCCCAGACCTCCAAGGCTATAATTATTTCAAAACCGATAACAATCTGACGCAAAATGAGGGGGTAGTTGTCTATGTCCATAAAAATCTTAGAGTATCCGTAGAAGAACCTTCAATCGTGGAAGCAAACTGTTTATTAATAAAAATTGAGGTGAACACTATCCTATTAGCTATATATCGACCACCAGGCTATAGAGATATTACAAATTTTCTTAATTCGCTTAACACAATACTACAGAGCATCTCGCATTATAAAAATATAATTATTACCGGTGATATAAACATAAACATCCATGATGGATGTCATGACCCAATAAAACATACTTACCTAAATCTACTAGCTTCACATGGCCTACTCCCAGCACATACGTTGCCCACGCGACTTCAAACCTGCCTTGATCACTTTATTTTAAAAACCATCCTGCCGGCATCAACTTTTGTAGCCCACTCTGCATTAACGGACCACGAAACTGTTTTATTGTTTCTAGACAAGAAAACTCCAAAAATAACAGCAAAAAAAACTTCTGTCCACATTAATTATGATCTCTTAGACGCTGAACTAAAACAAATTGACTTCGGACTAGTTTACCACACCCAAAACCCTCATATAGCAGCAGAGGAAATGATCAGCCTTATTACACAAGCCATTGAATCCAATTCTAAAACCGTTAAGGTACCCAATCGGAAAAAAATTATGAAGCCCTGGCTCACCCCGGGCCTTCTTCGATGTATCCGGCATAGAGACAATCTGCACAAAAAATTAAAAAAGTCACCTGAAAATGAAACACTACGAATATCCTTTACTAGATACAGAAACTACTGCAATAAGCTACTGAGAAAGACTAAAATAGAATTCGAAAAAAAGGAACTAAGTGATGCCGGTAATAATACCAAACAAATCTGGACAGCTATAAATGCTATAACAAATCGAACTAAAAAAAGGAACGACATGTCACATCTACTACATACGACAGCCAATCCGCTACAATCTGCCAACCTCGTCAATAAATTCTTTGCGGAAATAGGCAAAGATCTCGCTGAAAACATGGTCAGTAGCTCAACCATTGATGTAACGCGCACCGTCAACAATGGACTCCTACAATCCATGGCAATGTCACCGACGGACGAGAATGAAGTTGCCAAACAAATAATGTCTTTACGAAATGACTGTGCTGTGGGATGGGACCGAATCTCATGTGGCCTCTTAAAAAAACATTTAGATGTAGTTGTACCACCTCTTACGTACATCTGCAACCTCTCTCTCAGCACTGGACAGTTTCCCAGTGTCTTTAAAAGATCCATAATACATCTCATCTTTAAGAGTGGGGACAGAAGCCGTGTCAACAACTATAGACCTATTGCAGTTCTTCCTGCCCTATCCAAAATTCTGGAGCGGATCATGAACAGCAGACTCGTGGATTACCTAGAAAAATTTAACATACTGTCGCCCACACAGTATGGTTTTCGGGCTGGGAAATCCACGTCTGATGCGGTTCATGATCTGACAAACTATGTTGTCAAAAATATGGATCGTGGGCAAAAGGTCTTGGGTATCTTTTTAGACCTAGCTAAAGCTTTTGACACGGTTTCTGTACCCATTCTTACTCAGAAGATGGAAAGATTAGGAATAAGGGGTGTACAACTTAAACTATTTGAAGACTACTTGAGTGAGCGTACCCAGTGCGTGAAAATTGATGACGTCATAAGCGAAGAACGCACTGTCTCCTATGGCGTGCCGCAGGGAAGCGTACTTGGTCCAACCCTTTTTCTTATATACATAAATGACCTTGGTTTGCTCACTCTTCCTAAAGGTCAAATTATAACTTTTGCAGATGACACTGCCCTTCTCTTTAGCGCTAGCTCATGGCATGAAGTATATGAGCATGCACAGACAGGATTTAACGTTGTAATGGAGTGGCTGCATAGTAACGTTCTCACACTAAATGCTGACAAAACGAAATACATTGCCTTTTCCCTAAAAAATTACACGCGAACCACTCCATCGATACCACTGTATTCCATTATAGCCCACTCTTGTTCCAACCAAAAAGACCACACGTGTATCTGTGCACACATACAAAAAGAAAACAGCGTCAAGTACTTAGGTGTTGTTATAGATTGCAACCTTAGATTTCAGGAACACATCAACACCCTTAGCAATAGATTGCGTAAGTTAATATATGTTTTCAAGATCCTTAGACATGTGGCAGACGAGAAGTTGAGGAGATCAATTTACTTTGCCCTCGTCCAATCGCTATTAACCTACTGCATAACGTCTTGGGGCGGTGCACCTAAATCCACCTTTTTGGAGCTGGAAAGAACGCAGAGAGCCATCTTGAAAGTGTCTTCTTTCCTACCATTCCGATATCCCACAGCCCTCTTATACAAAGAGAGTAATGTTTTAACTGTACGTCAGCTGTTTATATTACAGACGGTCTTAAAACAGCATAGACTCCTTACTTTCAACCCCTTACTGTCACAAGGTAAAAGACGATTTGATCCTGTAGACCGCCCTAATACTCGATTCGCTACAGTTTTCTCTAAACGATTCTTTTGCTACCTGGGTCGCTTTCTATACAATAACATAAATAGGACGCTCTCTGTCTACGGCCTTACCAGCAGCAAGTGCAAAATGAAGGTAAGGAATTGGCTTCAGGAGTTAAACTATGACGACACAGAAAAACTTCTCGCTGCTCCGATATAACTTGTTAACTCATGAATGAACATGTCGTTAAAATAAAATTTAACCATTCATATTCTATACATAACTTATTTTAATAACTCCCGATCATTCTCCATTATTAGCACAGCACACTCACACTTTCCCTAATCGCAGTCATATTACTACATACACATACACACACACACACACAAACACATAACAGAAATTCTAATACTAACACTGTAATGAATAATTTGTAAACATACATAGTCAAAAAGAACCTACCGCATTTGATAATGAGTACATAATCATCTACAAAATGTAATTAAATATCTCCGTATGAGGAGGAGTCCTGGTGTCCTGAAATACAGGCCTTACGTCTAGCTTAGGCGCCAGTCTCCCACAATATAATTATTAAACTGTAGTTATTATGTATTTTTAACCGACTTCTTAAAAAGGAGGAGGTTCTCAATTCGGATGTTTGTATGTTTTTTTTTTTTTTTTTTATTGTTTGTTCGCGCATAACTCCGTCGCTTGTCAACCGATTTGAAAAATTCTTTTTTTGTTGGAAAGGGTATACTTCCCAAATGGTCCCATGAAAATTTTATCGAAATCAACCAAGCGGTTTTCGAAAAATCTAAAAAAAATATCTACCTTGCCTACATTGACGACCTCTTAGTTTACTCCGCAAAGGAGCAGTACGTTTTTTTTTTACACCAATGTGATTGGTTCGTTTAGGTGGGGGAGGGGAGGGGGTGTAGGTACCACTAAAAAGTGAAAAATAAAAAAACTTTTTACAAAAAATAAAACCGACTTCTAAACAAAAAAACCAAAAAGGTTTAAAATAACTTTAATTTCGGAAGTCGGTGTGTTCAACAACAAAAAAGCAACCAAAAACACCGAGTTCCGAAATTAAAGTTATTTTAAACCTTTTTGGTTTTTTTGTTTAGAAGTCGGTTTTATTTTTTGTAAAAAGTTTTTTTTCTTTATACGAGTACCATGCCAATGTAACTTACATATTATATTGTGGCGAGAAAATAAATCTTATTATTATTATTTCATTTATTTATTTTTGTACATACTTGTTACATTTTTAAATATTTCTATAAAAAACTAAAAAAACATTTAAAAATATAAAAAATAGTAGCCCACCGGTATCGGGAACAGGGTCCAAGCTACCGGTGGTCAGGGCTCCCGAGAGAGAAACCTCCTAACTATGCGGGCCGTGTCAAGAAGCACTGCTTTCTGGATCAAGCCCTTGATCCAGCTGCCCAACGAGAGCCTCTTAAGATGTTGGTCGAGGCTCTTGGCAATTATGCCATTGGCCGTCACGACTATCGGCACAATGACTGCTGTGTTCACATCCCACATGTCGACAACCTCGCGAGCCAAGTCAAGATACTTCGATTGTTTATCCTTCTCAGCCTTCACGAGGTTCTCGTCATGCGGGACTGCTATATCAACAATCATTGCGCGACGCTCTAGTCGGTCTATCACCACTATGTCAGGCTTATTGGCAACAATAGTCCTGTCAGTGATGATAGACCGATCCCAGTACAATGTGCAATTGCCATTTTCGAGAACTGGGTCGGGCGCATACCTATAGTACGGTACTTCCGATTCCACAAGATTGTATTTAAGGGCAAGTTGCTGATGGATAATCCTGGCTACAAGGTTATGCCTGTGTAAATAGTCTCCGTTAGCCAGACTAGAACAACCGGAAATAATGTGGCGGATGGATTCCCCCGGCCGGTGACATGCCCGACATATGTCAACCGTACCGTCCTTCACAATGTATTTCCGGTAGTTGTTCGTCATCATAACTTCGTCTGTAATCGCACAGATAAAACCTTCGGTTTCCCCAAAGAGGTCACCAAAACGCAGCCAGGCCACGGACGCTAGAAAGTCTACATCAGGCCCATGTAGGACCCGATAAAAGCGTCCGTGAAGCTCCTTGCTCTGCCATACCTCCCTGCGATCATTAGTATCTAATACCACAGGTTTGCGCCAGTTCTCGTTAGCCAAGGAGAGCGGGGTGAAGCCCTTGTCCACTGCAACCACATCCCGGTGCATACCCACGTCGGCTTCTAGGAAGTATTCCCTAAGGCTGCATACCTCGCGGTTGTGCAGGGTCTTAGCATTTAAGAAGCCTCGACCCCCACACTTCCGCGGGATATACAGCCTCATTACCGATGATCGTGGGTGATGCATCCGATTTGCGGTCAGCAGTGAACGGACCCTCCTATCCAGGGCGTCCAGTTCTGTCTGAGTCCATTTGAGTATGCCGAAAGAGTACATCAATACCGGCATGACCCAACCGTTAAAGGCGCGCACCTTGTTTCCGCCTGATAAAAGACTATTTAGTACTTTGTTCAGGCGGCCGAAGAAGCGCTCCTTCAACGATTGTTTCACGCTAGTAGCATTGATGCCCAACGCTTCCGACATACCCAAATACTTGTATGTTTCGGTTGAGCAAAGGGATCTAAGGTGTATGGAATCCGAGAGTTGGGTTCCCACGGATTCCATAATCTCACCTCGCTTCACATGCATGACCGCACATTTGTCCACACCAAATTCCATACTGATGTCGCTACTGAAGGTTTCTGTTACCTTCAGTAGCTTCATCAGTTGCAAGTTGTTGGGGGCAAAGAGCTTCAAGTCATCCATGTAAAGGAGGTGCGATATGACCTGACCACCTCTTCTCAACCGGTAGCCTTGGCCCGAACCCTCCAGCAGTGTACTAAGAGGGTTGAGGGCCAGACAAAACCACAGTGGACTCAGACTGTCGCCCTGAAATATGCCACGCTCGATCCTTATCGGTTCACTGTTCGCCTGGGTCTGTCGACATCCTGGATAGTGAAGGACCGTCCTCCACTGCCCCATACACGACATCAGGAAGGCGCGTAGAACTGCATCAACTTTATACAGCTCCAGCACCCTCATGAGCCATGTATGGGGCACTGAGTCATAGGCCTTCTTATAGTCTATCCAACATGTGGACAGATCCTTTCGGGAACGACGAACCTGTTGGCTAATGGCAACATCGATGAGGAGCAGCTCCTTAGTACCGCGGGCCCCGCTCCTACATCCATTCTGAGAGGTAGACATTATTGAATTACTTTCAATATGATCGTTAATCTTTGCTCTCAAAATGGATGTAAGAACTTTATAGACCGTCGGTAAACACGTGATCGGTCTATAATTTTTGGGTTCCGCAGTACTACCTGATTTATGGAGCAGGTGGGTTATTCCTGTCGTGAAGAACTGGGGCAGCGACCTTGACTCTAAGGCAGACTGGAACTGAGACGCCAAGCGAGCGTGCGATCTTGTCAACCATTTAATCCAAAAGTTGTGCAGCCCGTCCGGCCCTGGAAATTTCCAATTAGGCAACGGACGGACTGCACGAGCTACATCTTGGGGGATGATGTTAATTGCCCCCATTTCTGGTATCGAATCGCACGCGCGCTCGACCTCCCGGGTCCAATCACCCTCGGTATGACTGACAGGCACCGACCAGATGTTACGCCAGAATGAAAGCATGGCTTCATCATCCGGTAGGCGCGTATCAGTCACACCTTGGTCTGGTCGCTCCCAAGCCCTGTAAACCCACCTCTCATTGTTTTGGAATATGCGGTTCTGAGTATATCTCTCCACTCGCCGCTTGTACCGACGAATACGGTTTGCCCATGCATAGACTTTCTGCTTCAGGAAGTCGATACGCTCTGTGACGCGGGTCAGATAGTCTCGAGGACTAATATCAGTCCCCGAGAACGCCCGCCTCACAAAGCGCATCACTCTACGGCGAGTGTTGCCCTCCCTGAAGCAGATAAGTTTGCCGATGAGCGCTCTAGCCTCAGCAATACGTCGCTCGATCCTGCACTGCCAAGCTGGTACAGCTGGTCGTGCAACTCTGTCACTGTTTGGAAGTTTGACATGAGCTACACGACATGCTGCTGCAGCCCCGCAGTACAGGATCGAGTGGGTATCGGTAAGGTTTTCACTGCTATCAAAATAAATTGATAGCTGCGAATCTAGAGCACACACCAGCGCCCTATTTTTGTTGTGCATGGGCAAACGGGGTAGCCGAGGTCTAAGCTCAGGCGGCGTGGAGCGATATTCTCGGAACGCATCTTCCAAAGCGCTCCTCAACCGTTCATTGCACTGGGTACTCACGGATATAGTCCCGTCGTCAACATCTTCACTTACGTGGTCGGGTCGCGGTGAAATACTGGGTTGTATTTGCACCGCGGCCGGTGGCGAAGCAGGTGAGACGCGGCTACTCCGTGATTCCAGACGCAGTCTATCAAGCACGGCGTCATCCAGCATACGATTACGTTGGATGACCCGCACCTGATCCGATAATCGTTGGGCTGAAACGTTGACAGCTGGCTCAAGTACCTGAAACAGAGAGAGCATCCGACCACGGTACGCAGTCAGGTTAGTTCCCCCCTCTGTAGCCCCAAAGTATGAGCGCATGACATTTTCATTAATGGAATGTGTCCATCGCATGCGCTGCACACTTCCACCGATAGCGGGAACCCTGTCAGAGGCCGGCGGGCCTCGAGGTCCTAAGCTGGTCGGTGGTCGGCCTCGTCCGCGCCGACGCGCAGGTGGTGGTGTCGTCGGCGGCGAGAAGTATTCGTCGCTCGAGCTCGACGCAACTGCAGCTACCGGAATCTCTGGACTCACGGCTGGCGTAGGTCCCGGCGGCTGCGAGGCGGAGCTGAGCGACGAATCCGAAGGTGTTAGGCGTGTGTTCTGGCAACGTGTCCGGCTTCTCGTCAGCATTTCAGTCACTTTTTCTATTCCATATTGTCTGTCCGATATCGGGTAATTGGTTCCTGGTATTTATTAGCAAATGGCTTCTGTTTTTTTTCTTGGTTTATTGAAGGTCATTTTCATGTTGCTGGTGGTTTTTTTATTATTATTATTATTATATTATACCACCAGTTTTCCCTTTAATTGAAATAGACGACAGACGATATAACGATGATTAAATAATCAAATGATCCTGATTTTATCCTTAATGTCCCGAAGAACTTTTTAACTAGAACGAGTTAAAATACCTAATAAGAGATCTGCTAGTAATTTTGAAAATTTTGTTAAAAAAATTAATGAAAAAAAATTAGTCAAAAGCAGGGAAATCATCCTTTGTGTCAGTAATGAAAAACTTTCTTGGTAATAGAGAAACACCAAACTAACAAAACTTGTTCCAACATATTTTATTATATCTGAAAGATCTTGGTAGCAAAATGAGCGTAAAACTTCATTATTTTCTACTTTCCTGAAAATCTTGACCGCTTTTGTGATGAACAATTTTCCATCAAGACATTCGCACCATGGAGGAACTATATAATGTTAGATGGCATGTGTATAATTATGATGGCGGATTAATGCTGGAGTTTGAACCGAGACCTACCACAAGCATTTCATGCAAGAAAATCATTAAAAAGATCATGTTTCGCTGCTTGCCGAAAATTAAATATTTTGTAAAGTATTCATTTTTTGTATTTTTCTACAAAAATACACTTACGCCGTATCTCAAAATATAAAGCTGACAGATGAAAACGATTTTTATTTTCAGATTCAGGATGCCATATGTTTTCATGAAAACTAATTATCCGCCTGGAAAAAAATCTTTGTAACTTTGTGTAATTATTAGAAAAGCATTAATAACAATAATTTATACGCCTAGGTAAAACTTCCAGACGTCTAAGAATGAAAAATAACAGAATCGTCAAAAAAACAGCTTGTTCTTTCAAAATATTTATTTAGCGTCTAACATTAAACGTTTACAGATTTATTATTTTGTGTTATCCTCTTCCTTTATTTATTTTTGCAGTAGTGCATGTATGCTTTTTCCCCCATGGGTTCATTTTTATCCCAAAATGTTGTTTTACCAGTAATTGCACTGTTGATCTCTTTCCACCAATTATTAATAAAAAATTTGGTTGATTTATTGATCAGAAAATTTGTTAGTTCATTTTTATATGTTGCACATGAGATAAAATTTAAATTGATTGTAATGATTAAATTAATGTATCTACCTAAATTAGTTTTATTACTATTTTCTCTGAGTATTTCTGTGCAAATGTGTTCCACTTGCACAAAGAAATCAAACAGCGTCCTTGTAGGATAGCACAACCACTTTTTATTTCCATATTCTTTCATTTTTATGTTTTTATGAAAATCGAATATTTTCTCTTCTGAATCATGCCTGCAAGTGGCACAGTTCTTGTACACATTTTTTTTTGCATGTTGTGACATCCAACCACTGCAATAACCAATTGCTGCGCTTTTTTCAATATCCACTGGAGTTTTACTTCTTAATAACGCTTCTGCATTTAAAAGTTCCATACACATGTGAGCACAGTATATTTCATTTTCAAATTCAGTTGCTGTGTTGCTGTCTCCTAGACTGACTAAAAAAGATTTTAGCGGCTTGAGACAAACACTGTCACCTTTTTCACAGTTTGATCCAACTGAATGTGAAGACTTTTTCTTTGTACATTATTTATTTTTTTAAAGGGAATGCCCACCAGCCATACAAAAAATGCCTGAAATTAACAACAGTTAAATATGCACCATATTTTACTACAAATAGTAGGATACCCATTACAATTTCAATAATTATCAAAAAACTAGGAGGGAATTAGTTTCAAATATTTTTTTATAAAATATAGGTTAAGGATTAATTTATGCAATAATAAAACAACAAAAAGCATTTAAATGTTTTATTTATCATTAATCATAACTAAAATATCATCTAAAAACTGTGCAAGTGGATGGATATTGGATTGGTACCGGGCCCTTGCTAAGTACCATGATTGACATAGTATGGGCACAGGTGCCAACTGTTTCTCGCGTCCGGCCCTGGTTCGGGCCATGGTCCGGAGCGAGGAGGCATGGGAAGCGGTCGCCTCAGTGTTGCCAGTCGGTCATGTCAGAAATCACCTGAAATATAAAAAAATGTAACCTTTTTGTATAAAAAATAACCTTTCATATTTTTTTTTACTGGAAAGGTATTATAACTTGATAGAATAGAATATTAGTTGTATTGATTTACAGAAACATCGGTGAGTATTTGAGCACTTGCCCGCATTTCTTGATTTATTCATATTGATCCTTTATAATAAAATAGATGCATTATAGGTTTTTGTTCTACTACTGCTAACGAAGCTTACCAACATGAAAAATTCTAAAACGAGCGTTCCGTTTCACGTTGCTTTTATGTAAAAAATTAAAAGTGAATTCTACAAATCCCGAAAAATCACCTAAAAGTAACCTTTTCATTAGTGTAACCTAAAAGTAACCAATGCAGTTCAAAAATCACCTAAAAGGTTACAAAAGTAACCTTCTGGCAAGACTGGCAGTGTTGCCAGTCGGTCATGTCAGAAATCACCTGAAATATAAAAAAATGTAACCTTTTTGTATAAAAAATAACCTTTCATATTTTTTTTTACTGGAAAGGTATTATAACTTGATAGAATAGAATATTAGTTGTATTGATTTACAGAAACATCGGTGAGTATTTGAGCACTTGCCCGCATTTCTTGATTTATTCATATTGATCCTTTATAATAAAATAGATGCATTATAGGTTTTTGTTCTACTACTGCTAACGAAGCTTACCAACATGAAAAATTCTAAAACGAGCGTTCCGTTTCACGTTGCTTTTATGTAAAAAATTAAAAGTGAATTCTACAAATCCCGAAAAATCACCTAAAAGTAACCTTTTCATTAGTGTAACCTAAAAGTAACCAATGCAGTTCAAAAATCACCTAAAAGGTTACAAAAGTAACCTTCTGGCAATACTGATATAATTAGTCATGACAGGTTTCTCTAAAACGATATCTAGATTATTAAATTCTTTTGAAGTGGCACCACATAAATAACACCTCATCGTAGATTTTGTGTCAGAAAGTGTATTACACATTTTCCCATCTACCATTGTAAAAACAGTCTGATGTTTAATTGTACTACTCTGTGTAAAAAGTATCGGGAATATGTCAATAAAAAGACCCGCGTAAAAGACGTCGTTCTAATTTTTTTACTGCATGTTGGTAGCACTGTACTGATTTAGCGCGCAAAATTTGAGCGGGATCTGTCATTTAATTTGTTTTAAACTACACTTTTTGTTGGTCATTGTTTTGAGTTCTCGGCGATTTTTACAATGGAAAATATTGTTGAACAAAGAGTGTGCCTTAAATTTTGTGTTTCGAATGATATTTCATGTGGTGAATCACTAAAAATGTTGCGGAATACCTACGGCGAATCGTGTATATCGAAAACAAGGGCTTATGAATGGTATAAGGCTTTTAAAGAAGGCCGAGAAGTAGTAGTAGACTTGCCTCGTTCTGGTAGACCTTCAACCGCTACGACCAAAAAAAACATCGACAGAATCAAGAAGCTAGTGCTCGAAAATCGACGTATGAGTCTGAGAGAGTTGGCTAGTGAGGTGAACATATCTTTTAAGTCCGTCCACAACATTCTCATTGACATTTTAGGCATGAAACGCGTCGCCGCTCGACTAGTTCCAAAAGAGCTCAATTTTGTTCAAAAAGCGCAGCGAAAGCATGTCGCTGAAGACATGGTTTCCCGAGCTTCTACGGATCCGACCTTTATGAAACGTATAATAACTGGCGACGAGACATGGGTTTATGAGTACGACATGCAAACAAGCCAACAGTCTTCAGAATGGCGTCTCGAAAACGAGCCGAAACCCAAAAAACCGCGGCAAAGTCGCTCCAAAATCAAGGTGATGCTGACAGTTTTTTTTGACTACCGTGGTGTGGTTCACTCCGAATTCCTTCCAGAGGGAGAAACAGTGAATAAAGAATATTATTTAGGCGTCATGAAGCGTTTGCGTAAGAGTATCCGCCGAAAACGTCCAGATTTGTGGCAACACAACTCATGGATGCTGCACCATGATAATGCACCATCACACACAGCCATTATAGTGAAAGAGTTTTTAGCGAAAAATTCAACAAAAGTTCTCGACCAAGCACCGTATTCACCTGATATGGCTCCGTCTGACTTTTTTTTATTTCCCAAGTTAAAATTACCACTTCGAGGAAAACGTTTTGAGTCGATAGAAGCCATAAAAGAAAATTCGCTGAATGAGCTAAAGGCCATACCGCAAATAGCCTATGAAAAATGTATGGAAGACTGGGTGAAGCGTTGGAGATGTTGTATTGCAAGCGATGGGTCCTACTTTGAAGGCGATAAAATAAATTTAGATGAATAATTTGTATTTTTTGTTTTATTGACAAATTCCCGATACTTAGTACACAAAATGTATACACATTACTATCTATATGAATTTCTGTTGGTGATAAATTCTGAATTTGGTTATCAATATCTTGTTTTTTTGCTTTCACTAGTTCATCAGATTCTTTGAGATACTGCAAACTAATAGGTCGACAAAATCGCGATGAAGAAGGCTTTGGATTTTGCCACAAAATAATAGTTCTATTATTTTTCGTATACGAAAGTCTTAATGGAACGAGACTGCTTAGAAACATATATTTGTCATCTGCTGTTTCCGAAATAAACTTCTGTTTATATTGTGTATGACTGGAGCTCCCGTCAAATCCCCATTTTGAAAGCAATACGATTTGGTCTGCAGGGTTTATTGACTGTGAATGTAGAACACTTTTTTGGGACTGAACTAGACGTGTAGCTGTATGATTTAACAAAGACTGAAGTGGCACACTAGCTTCAGTTTCTGTAACATTAATGTTTTTTGGATAACAAAAAGTTTTTTCAGCCTGAACCAACTTATAGGATGGAAAAATGTCTTTAGCGTAATTTCTAATTATATCATAGTGCTGACGTGAAAGTTGAGCTTCTATGAGTAATGAAAGGGCTTCTCGTGGTGATAATTTCTTTACTTTTGCTTCAGTACATATGTTGGAACAATCCTTGGCATATTGGGGCGATTCTGAGACTTTTAATAACTTCAGCTTCTGTTATTTTGCCTGAGGCCCTTAATTGCATTTGTGCAGCATAAGTTAAAGTATCCGAATCGATTTCTGCCCGTAGATTTAAAGTTTTTCGCCGTTTCGAATTTTCACTGCACTCAATGAAACTTAAAGGTCGCCTTCCTGATTTTGGAACTGTGAAACGGGTAAATTTTCGGGTAATTCACTGGCAAGAAATCTATCCTTATGGCTGCCGTATAACATCCACTTCTTAGAAAATTGTTGTTTAAAATTACAAAGTTGTAAAATTAAATCATTACGAGATTTCATTGAACGGTGGTCTTAGAGGCAACAAAATCTATAACATCTTCAAATTTGCGATCAAATGATTTGTATTTGCTATTAAAAAATACTTCTACTAAAACTTTTTTCTTCAAAACGAATTTTTGTGATACATCTGAAAATTTTTAGAAATACTCGTTAACGAACAAAACTATTTTTCAAAATTATTTTAATTTGCGCAAAGTTCTTTTGGTGTTGTTTTTAGTTTCTTAATAAAGAAGGTTTAGGGTGCTTAAAACAACAATTCGTTTCAAAAGAACATTGCGCCAAAATTTAGATATCGTCCAATTCGCTTCAAAACTATTTGTAAAAAGTAACAAATAATTACGATAGGTTACACAACGAATTTATCCAATCCTAATTCTATTTTTATTAGTACTGACCTTGATCTCCACTCGCCATATTATAGTTTTGCATTAACGTAAATAGGGCAATAGTAACGAACACTTAAACTCCGTATTGAAATTTTTTGAAATGCAGCAGCAATGAAAACAATGAACTTTACGGCAGTATACAAGGTGTCTCAAAAGAAAGTTCACATTTAAATCTTTTTTTAAAAGAAAAGTCTTAGCTTTATTGAAAAAATGTTTATTTTATATTGAAGTACACTGTTTGGGAATTTATTTTTTAAAAATAACATCGTCCAAATGTAAACCGTTGCGCTCTCGGCATTCATTTAGTCGGGCACTAAAATTGCCTATGACAGCTCGGCAGGTAGTCTCCGTGATGGCTGCCATTTCATGACGGATATTTTCTTTTAATTGTGCCAGGGAAATCGGTTTATTAGCGTAAACTTTTGATTTGACATAACCCCACAGGAAAAAATCTATAGGCGTTAAATCGGGACTCCGTGGAGGCCAATTTATGTCACCTCGCCCGGAGATTAATTTGTTCGGAAAAATTTCTCGAACTCGAGGCAGAGATCTGTTGGACGTGTGTGAAGTTGCTCCATCCTGCTGGAACCATGTTCTTTGGTTGTAACTAGGAAAGTTTTGCAGTTGGGGTACGAAAAACTCGTCTAACATCTCCACATAACGCTCTGAATTCACTGTGAGTGTGCGTCCCCTTCCATCTTCAAAAAAGTAAGGGCCGATAATTCCTCGCGCCGACATCGCTGCCCATACGGTGACTTTGGGTGAATGTAGCGGTTTCTGATGTTTTTGTTTTGGGTTGGTTGCACTCCAGTAACGACAATTTTGCTTGTTTACATGCCCATTCAGGTGAAAATGGGCTTCATCGGAAAACAAGATGTTGGTGAACGTTGGAAAGCGCTCAATCATCTGATTTACAAAGGCAAGCCTCTGACCAGCATCTTGAGGCTTCAGTTCTTGCACTAACTGAATTTTGTACGGGTGCAGCTTTAAATCTTTGTGTAAAATGCGGCATAATGAAGATCTGTGCACATTTAAAGCAACAGCACGCTTCCGAATCGAGAGGTTTGGATCATCTCGAATAGACTGAGTAACACTGTCCACGTTTTCGGCTGTTCTTGATGTTCTTGGTCGCCCAGATTTTGGTTTCTCCAGAGTTGACCCAGTCTCTTCAAACTTCTCAACCCATTTTGCAATGAGACGAGTGCTAGGCGCATCATTTAAGTGACGAATATGTCGAATACTGCAGAATTTTCTACGCGCTACAGTCGCCGAATTACCGTTTTTGTAAAACTCACGTACGCACAACGCACGGTCCGCACCAGAGAAACGCTCCATAGCGACTAAATTCCCAAGAGCCAGACTACCGACTGACATACCCCCCGCGCCCCTCAGAATAGTTGCTTTCGCGTAATAAGATAAGCAAATGTGAACTTACTTTTGAGACACCTTGTATAAGCAAACAGATAACCTTTGTGTTAATAATATCGTCTCTAACTGATGTGAAATTTATTAAACAATGATTGTAAGTCAAGTTTTTTTCCGATTACCCACATTTTGGAAATGTGATTTTGGGTATTGCCTCCTTGTAGCCTACCCCAGTGTGCGGCGATTCAAATTATTTCTAATCACATAACCAGCTAGTCTATTTTCTACATACATGTTTTCGTTAATTATTTGTAGTATATCAACAGAATCTGGCCTGTCAACTATTCTTGTATGGAATCTATTAATTAATGCTGCTGCTATAGAGAAATCTATCATCAAATGTTTTGATGCTGTATTGAAAAAATCTTGGCGAAATAATTTAACCCTTTATAAGTCAGAAGGATTTAGTGGTATAAAAAAAAAACTATTGTTCATGTTTTTGGCATGTTTTTGTTCATATAAATAAATTATACTAATAAAAAAAAAACGCAAACTAATTTGGAAGTATTTAAAAAATAGGTGGTAAAAAATATTCCCGCTGCCCGTCAGCGAATATGTATACTAACGAAGTACCAAATACTATTGAGTATGAAATTGTGTAAAACAAGGCGTAATGCAAAGCGGAACATTACATTTACCACATTTAAATTTGCTTCGCTTGTCCTTCGCCTTTGTGCTGCAGAACTTACAGCGTCGATAGGTCTCTAAATCTGCTGGCAAATGATCACCTACATGTAGGTACCGCGATTCTACAGGCACAGAATCTATGCTTTTTTGGTAGTTCTCTGGAAACACTATGCGTAATAATAATAATAATAATAATAATAAACGTTTATTTGGAACAGGTATCAGGTAACAAATTTACAAAATGAAACGGAGATAGCTACAAAAGTTAAAACTGTGGCGCAGCCATCAACGCCCAAGTAAAAAATAAGGTACATTTAGTTCCAGACGAGTAGGTAATTAAAAAGGAAAAAAAAAAAACAAAACTATTAAAAGAAAGGTACTAACTACTGTGTATGGTGTGTGTGTGTGTGTGTGAGTGAGGGTGTGTGTATGTATGCGAATATTTGGCGTGTGTTTATGTAATAAGAACTATGTTTGAGAGTGTTATGTTACCACAAGTTTTTCTGTTGCTTCGTATGAGTAGGATTTTAGCAATTCTGACAGTTTTTTTCTAACTAAGGTTCTTGTTAAAGGATAAATTTGAATTTTTTTATTTATGTTGTTGTAGAGTTTAGGGCTAATGTAGTTGAAGTGGCGTCTTACAAGTGCCAATCTGGAGGAAGGTATCCTGCAAACTATGTCGGAACGGCGCTTATTAGAGAGGTGTTTTGGGTCGTACTTCGTGAGGTCGTGCTTCTTAATAACGGTTTGAAGTATAAATAACTGTCTAACAGTGGGTACGTTACAGAGCGAATAAAGTTCTGACGTCGGGAATCTGGCAGGTTTCTTGGCCAATACTTTTAGTACTGCTCTTTGTGCTCTCTCCAAACGCAGAATAGTAGTCTTGTGTGTACCTCCCCATACTGTAATGCAGTAACCAAGGATCGACTGGACGAGTGCGAGGTAAATTAATATAAGGCATGAGAAGTCGGCAACCGCCCTGAGCTTTTTAAACACGTATATAAGTCTTCTTACACGAACCACCACTGAGTCAACCTGTTTTTTCCACGTTAGGCAATTGTCCAATGTGACTCCAAGATATTTAATGGTGTCCGAGCGCTCTATCTGGGCACAGTTACAGGATATGGTGGCCACAGTATGAGAACAAACATGTGTTTTGATTTGAAATGACATTGGTGGCTGTGTAAGAATTCCTGGTGTAAAGGGAATGAACTTTGTCTTTGCAATGTTGAGTGTGAGTAGGTTTGAGATTAACCAATCCTTGACTAAACTCAGAGCGATCTCCGCCTTCTCACGAGTGTCAGGCCAGTCCTTACCATGCGTTATAAGAGCTGTGTCATCCGCGTAAGTAATGATTCTTGTGTTTGGAAGTGATAGCTGGCACAGCTCATTGACATAGATAAGGAAAAGAGTGGGCCCCAAAACGCTGCCCTGCGGCACACCAAATGACATGTCTTTCGGTGTACTTATAAAAGATTCGACTTTGACAACCTGCTTCCTTCCCGTCAAGTAGCTGCGAAAGATTTCGAGGGCATTTCCTCGTATGCCAATTTGTTCCAGCTTGTCTATTAGCTTAGGGACAGATACTGTATCGAATGCCTTCGATAGATCTAGGAAGATACCGATTGCTTTTTGTTTATTATTAAGTTGTTCGACTATTGAGTTAGTAAGTTCTAGGGTAGCATCTTCGGTAGATTTTCCAGCTCTGAATCCAAACTGATTGTCAGCCAAGATATTAAATTTATTTAGGAACTTTACAAGTCTCGCGTTGATGACTTTTTCAAAGATTTTTGAAAGTGTCGTAAGTACGGATATAGGCCTATAGTTGGAAACGACGTACCTATCTCCCCCTTTGAATATGGGATGAACTATGGCAGTTTTAAAGACATCAGGAAAGGTTCCCAGGCATATGCATAAGTTAAATATGTGGACAAGTATTGGAATGATAGCGTCTTTGATGGCCTTAATTACTATGGGTGAGATACCGTCATATCCAACTGCACATTTATCTTTGAGGTTTAGTATGATGCTTTCAATTTCAGCATCATCTACATCATACAGAGCCATAGACTGTAATGGTGAGGAAAAAGAGTCTGGGTCAGGAAGAGAAGATATTGGGAAATTAGAAGCAAGATTGCTGCCTACATTGGCAAAATAGTGATTAATAATATTGAGAGAATGAAGAGGATCGTCGCCACACTTTAACAATTCGGTGGGAGAGGATTTACCCCTATCCAAATGGGATATTTGTTTGATAAGCTTCCAGGTTGCCTTCGGATTGTTTTTGGCCTTCTGAAATTCTGATCTCTCATAGTTACATTTTAATTTTTTTAGTAAATTATTACAATAATTACGGTAACGAAGAAATACAATTTTATGGGTTTCATTTTCAGGATGTTTTTTGAATTTTTTATTAAGCTTGTCTCTATGACGGATGCATCTCAGAAGGCCAGGTGTGATCCAAGGCTTGATGATACGTTTTCTACTTGATATAATTGAGGACGTGGTATGCCGAGTAATGGACGAAGATAGGATAGACATAAGGGTGTCAGCAGCAAGGTTAGGATTATTAATTTGGAGTATGTGAGAAAGGTCTGTTTTTTCAATGTCATTTTTAACTTTAGTTATGTCAATTTTGGTGGATAAACGCTTGGGAGCAGTTGTTAACATATCCGGATTGCAGAAAAGGAGTACCGGAGCGTGGTCTGTTAGATCACAGTCAAGGACTATGGTAGTGGCAGTACGTCTGGTTTTCAATATGACATGATCGAGGCAATTTGCTAGTCTCGTGGGTAGTGCATGTGAAGGAAGCATAGCATGTGATGCTGCAATATTTAAGTATATGTCTGTATTAGGGTCCAAGCTATGTGGGGCTATGTTTATGTTTATGTCTCCCACGAGAGCAATAGTATTAAATTTTCCTAACTCTTGTAATAATATATCTAGACTACTGAAAAACGGGGTGAGGTCTTTAACCGATGGAGAACGGTATAAAGCGATAACTGCAGCTTTGTCCGAGAATTTCATTACCAGGCAATTTGCGTCACTGAAACATGGAGTTTCAAAAGAGCACTGGAGATCATTTCTGACGTAGGCAACGACTCCGTCATTCTGGTTTGAATACGAAGATGAATAATAATTATAACCAGTTAGAGAAGGACAGTTTGGGCATTTGCTAAGCCAACATTCGGATAGTATAATAACGTCTAGTGTGTAATTTAGTCTACCTAATAATAACAACAACTTGTCAAAATTACAATTTATGCTTCGGATATTGACGTGTAGGATTTTAAGGGTGCACTCCGGTTTGCGCAGATAATTACCGCTGGTCTCCGGGGTGCAGATAAAACAGTCGGATACGGAAATTTTCTCAATTTCTGAGTTAATTATGTTAAGGTCATCCATTTTTTATTGGTTTGACAAAACGTATAACAATTTTCTTGCGCTGAATAGGGATAATTTTACCTTGCTCACGAAAAGTAGCAATGAAGTATGAATTAATATTAAGTAACTGTCTCTTAGATGAAAAATAAAGAGTTAGTTTGAGAAACTTGTGGTTTGTGTAATATAGTGTAATGGAGTGAGTGGAGGTGTGTTTGTGTGTATTAGGTAGTGTAATGGAGTGAGTGGGGATGTGTTTATGTTTGTTTGGTAATGTAATAGTCTGAGCGGAATTTTTGATAGTAGTATTAATAATAATTATAAATGAAAAACATAACATAAAATAATGCCAGCAAAAATAGCGCGTAAGGCGCGTTAACAGAAAGATAAAAACATTCGGTTGTTTGGTTATTGGGAAATTGAGGTTTAGTCATGCTTTGGGATTTAGGATGGTCGAGAGGTCATTCTCATTTCTAACTTCAAAATGTTTACATCCCTCTTTTTATCGCACGAAGATCTTGCCGTGTTTTATCCAACAGAACTTATAATTGTTAGACTTTGCTGCGTCGCGGGCCAGGAAGAATAGTCTCTTTTTTTTTGAAGTTAAGTTTTCTGAGACAAAGATAGGCTTGGCAGGGCCACTAATTTTCAGATGCTCCGTTGTTAACTTAAAGCTGTCCCTGTTGTGTTTGCGGAACTTTTCTAAGAATTTATCTTTGCGCAGAACTGTGGTAAAGTCAACTATGATAGTTTTGTTCATCGGATCCTTCGTTGGAATTCGATAAATATCTTTGATTTCGTATGGCTGGATTGGTAAGTTGATCAGGTTGCCTGTTTCAGTTACAGTTTTCAGAAGAGCAGTCTTTGTTTCAGATTTCGAAAACGGAACGTTGCGAATCTCTAGGCATGTTGACCTGGAGCTCTGTTCAATATGTTCCAGTTTAGCCTCTAAGTTGTGGATGTAGGACAGGTTTTCTTTACGTTCGGTTTCCAAAAATTCAACTCGCGAAGTTAGTTCGTTGAAGTAGGCAGCCATGTTATCGACAGTGTCGCGAACCTGGTTTATCAAGGAACAGAGCTTGTCATACCTTTCCTCCTGCTGTTTTTTGAGTTCATGAAATAACTCCTTGATATCAGACATAAAGTTGGACAGTCTATTTTCCTCGTCATCAGGTTGGCGTTTGCGCTTCACGTTACGAAAGGTAATGGCCGAAGAGAGATTATCTGTAGGCGAATCCGAGTTGTTTGAGTTTAGGTTTGGTTCTGAAGAACTGAGGGGTGTGAACAGCGGAGGCTGCGGGGTGCTAAAAAGCGGCGTCATAGGCTGCACTGTTGGGGTGGGTGGCGGCGGCGGCGGCGAGCGTTCAAGAGGCATTTTATGATTAAATGACTTTTTATTTGAAAATACCAGGCGCCCAGAGTTTGTTGAGATGCGAGCCTCGCCGAGGTTATGTTGAGTGGCTCACGGGTCAAGACAAAGTGGTCGCTATCGACAGTGCGATACAAAACAGCTTTCCGTCAATTTTAACTTGAGCTCCGTTTGTCTGCTTCTCGCCAAATAGATCCGTCTTTGTCGCGCTTCACCGTATAGGACGCACATACACGTGTGACCACAGAGTTCATTAATGAATTGTTGTTTGTCAATGAAGTGTTTACCGCTTGGAGGCGGGGTCACTAAGTAGTAAATTAAGATTGTATGTGTGACTCACGCGCAGCGCAAATGTGTGTGACCGACGAATTGCCCGGTGCTCGGCGCGGTGCTCTTGTATGGTTATGCACTCCTAATTTATTAGCGGAATTTATTTTTGATATTTTAACTAAAAAACTGGTAAAATAATTATAATGTGGAGTCTCTAAAACACGTCTGAACTGATCAGAGGTCCGGGGGGAAGGGAATAATTTCTTACAAACACATGTGGGCGGCATGTATCTTCTTTTTCTGCTAGTATAGCCATCAATCAGACCTCTTGCAACAGCCACTCGATATTCTAAATTAGTTAGTTAGTTTTTCTACTCTTGATGTAAGAGAATACAAGCTGAAGGAGTTTGTAATGCATGCATCTACCAAGAAGTAAAATATCCGCAGCCACCAGCGTTTACTTCTCCACCCAACGGCATATGTCCCCTTCATTTAGTCGAATCGGTCGACACCGCCCATTCTCTTTGTATACTCTTTTAGAACTCTAGGACAATGGACAGCACCCCTGGTACCATCTTTTTGAGTTCGTAAAACTTATGTAATTCCTACTTTTGGATGGAATGCCGTGGTATGCAATAATACTTCTTGTTTATCTTGCCAAACAGTAAATGCCACATCCTGTTTGGTTCTCCATTTGAACTCACCTTTTTTAATTTGAGACTTTTGTTTCTTCCAGTTGAAGTTGTTTATTTTTTATAATATTCGGTAAAATTGCTCTATTTCTTCAGACAGTTCCAGTGGCATAAATGTTTTTATCATATAAATACTGCATGATCCCTCATGCAGTATTTATATGATAAAAACATTTAGATAGTCACAAAAAAAATAATCAAACGTAACATGAGTCTTGAACTGTTCATCAACTAATTTGCTGGATAACTTCTTCACAACATTAGCTCCCAAGCCTTCCTCTGTTCCTTGTCCCGTTTTGCCTGTATAAATTTAATAATTATACAGGTACCCTGTGCTACTGTCGCAACAGCACCACACTTTATCCCTTTATAAGGCAGAGGAAACTAATGGTGATAAAAATAAATACCAAACAAAAGCTGAAAAATAATACTTATATGATGAAAATAATATTATGTTTTTTTTTGGAAAATCAATGGGAAATTTTTGGAAAATGTGGTGGCAATATAGTTGCCACGGCCCGTCAATAAAACGCCATTTTCAATAATACTCCCTTTATTTTATAAAAAAGATAAGCAAAGTAAATGCAGATACATCTGGTAGTTCTCCGTTTTGGTATATTTTTTATTTAGATCTGCTGACTATGAAATATATCAAAACAAGGAACCACACAAAGTGGCACTTTACATGTAGAGCATTGTATTTTCGATCTCTTGTTCCGTGTTTTTGTGCTACACACACGACAACGTCGCCATGAGTCCAATTGCTCAAGTCGATGTTGGCCCACGTTTGCCAAGCGTATCTCATCTGTCACGCCCACCATTTTTTGTCGATTGGTGGAGAGTTTTGGGCGTTTCATGGAATATTGTGGCTGGCTCTCCAGGCTTCTCTTTCTCGACGAATAATTGTTGATGAGACCACGGGCCAGACACAACCTAAAATGCAGTTGTGAAAGTGGACTCCTCCCAACTTCGTAAGTGCTCCGCAGCTGATCAAATCGGTCTATTCCGCCCATACGCTCTGTATAATGTAGTATGGTTAGTGGACATTGAATAGCCTTTTTAGATCCATCTTTTTGGGTTCGGTCACAGAATGTTTTATTTATTTTTGGATGAAAGGCAGTGGTGAGAAGTGTAACAAGTTTTGTGTCTTGCCACATTACAAATGCAACATTATTTTTGGTGCGCCATCTAAAATCGCCTCTTGCAAAAGATATTTTTTGATTTCTTGGTAAATTCTTTTTTTTCTGATTTTTCAATAGGAGTGGTAGGTCTGATCTATTGCTGACTGTAGATGTGGCGCATATACCATTATTGAATAGATATTGCAATATTTCATAGGATGCGAAAAAGTTATCGAAAGTCACATGTCCACGGAACCCCTCATCTATTAGCTTCTGTGTAAGAGATTTGACAACATTGGCTCCTAATCCGAATTCTGTTGATTGGTCATCTCGTTTCCCTGTGTAAACATCGAACTCAAAAACATAGCCAGTTTCGCTGTCTGCTCTAGTCCACACTTTATACCCTCTTTTTACGGGTTTTAGTGGCATATATTGTTTTAGTGTCGATCTGCCTTTGAATTGTATCATTGACTCATCTATAGATTGGGAAGTTGTGGTTTTCGCAGCACTTTGACAAGCTTTGTTGAGCATCTCAAGAAGCGGGCGAACTTTGTACAATTTATCATAACCAGGTGTTCCTCTCGGCGGCGCCTTCGAATTGTCGTTCAAATGTATGTTTTCTAATACCTTCTTGAATCGTTTACATGTCATAACTGATGCTATCTCAGTTACACGAAAAAATGGATCACTTGACCAATATAAATCTATAGTTGGCAGTGGGTGGAGACCCATCAAAATAATAATGCCTAGAAAAGCCTTTATTTCAGCATTATCAACATGTGTCCAGCCACGGCTTCGTTTTTGCTCAGCGTAAATATTAGTTTGTTGTACAATGAGATCTATTAGGTTGTGGTCAAAAATATGCGTAAAATAAGCAACAGGTCTGGTTCTACTAGGCATAAATTGTTTGCTTTCTAAGTGTACGCTATCAAAGTATTCTATATCGGGATTCTGTGGGTAAAGAACCTTCTTCCATTCATCTTCTTCAATATCTGACTCATCTGTGTCAGACATTATGGCTGTAGTTGGTACTGAAGATGTTGGTGTTGGAGTATCGGCACTGGGACGACAAAGGAGAGGAACTGCTGGAGAGGAAGATTCGCTGACACGAAAGCGGCGCCTATCCAAATGAAGACCGGATGTTGCAGCAGAGCTTGTTGAAGGCTCTTCAGTATTTATACTATTTGATGAAGCTGAGTTTACAAGCTCCTGATGCGGCGCCTCCTCAACTCCGGAACAAGAAAGGACAGTATCCATATCAAAATCATTCAATATATTTCTGATATCTATGTCGGTAAAAGTCTCTGGTTCAGGTTCACATTCATCGTCAGAAACCTCGGGATCGTCAGGAAGACCAAATAAACGCTCTAATTCATCCTCGATTGCTTCATCGTTCAAAAATTGCGGCATTTTTATCTACAAAAGAAAAAACAAGAATTCGAACACCAAGCCAAGCACCACACACCATAAGGCAGTGGCAATTATATTGCCACCTAAACAAATTGCATTTTATTACAAGCAGTCAACCCAAACTTGAAAAATACAGGCTTATGTTATCGTTGTTGCCCCAATGCGTTGAAATAATAAATAAAACTTACCGAAACAGAAGCACAATTTCGAGATGGAACTAGCTTTGAAAAAATCTCTGAGAAACCGCCAACTTTCTAACTTACGTCAACTTCAAATGACAGTTATGACGTTTGACAATGTAAAAAACAAGTTTGACACAGAAATATATTTCACAGTATTCCATACAGATAAAATAAATCGAATAAAATTCAAAATGTCACCAAATAATCGATTAAATACATGGTGGCAACATAGTTGCCACTACCTTAAAAAGGGTTATAGCCCCTTTTTATGGGCTTTAGAGGCATGTACTGCTTCAAGCTGGATCTTCTTTTGAAGAGTATCATACTCTCATCTATGCTCTGAGATGATGAGTTAGTAGAACTGTTTTGAAGGAATTACTGAATAAATATGAGAGGCAACAACTAGTTGAGCGACCATACATTGCATGTCACGGGCAGTGGAAACAATTTTCCCACCAATTAAATTCCCGTTCTTCGTCATAATATGATAGTGAATTACTCTAACTAAAATATAGCAATAAATACAAAAAATGAACACAAATACGTAAAACAAAATAGAATACTTACCACTTTTCAAGTAATCAAGGTGAAAATGTGCAGAGATGAAAATATTATTCGAAAATGGCGCAATTTTTTGACAACTAGAGCCGCCAAAAAAAGTCACATAAACGTCACTTTTTATTTTTAATAGTCCTGTCCTGTCTGTGGTGTGTGTGTCCTGTGTGGCCTGTCCTGTGTCCTGTCTGTGTCCTGTCGTGTCCTGTTAGACAGGATCTCGTGTATTATCCGTGTAAAAAGTAAGAATTATGCTATGGTTTTTACTGGAGGGTAAAACGAAAATGTTGGTGGTAAAATATCACCTCTGCCTTAAAAAATGTTGCTTGAAAATCTTGCTCATACTTGCGCAAGCCAAATATAAACCTGATACCTAGATTTTGAAGTCGCTTAAGCTTGTCCAATTGGTCTTGGGTAAGATCAAGATAGCTGGCATCAGCATAGTCCAGGATAGAGAGGAGAAGAGATTGTACTATCGCAATTTTAGTGGTAATGGGAAGAAATTTGCGAAGGCGCCTCAGGGAGCCCGCTGACGCAAACATTTTACGACTTACTTCCTGCAGCTGCTTATTCCAGGAAACAGTGCTGTCAATATAAATCCCCAAGTTCTTCACAACGTGACTTACAGGAATAATGGCGTTATTAAAAGAAACCTGAGGAAGTTTCGACCAGTCAATCTTTGAGACAGTCCGGGAACTACCAACTACAATGACAGTTGGATTGATCTTCAGCCCAAAATCATTGCCACAGTCACCAATTCTAGAGAGGTTTTTATTTATAGTCTCAATGGCATCAGATAGCTCTCCAAGGGGGGCTTGAGTGTAGATTTGGAGATCATCAGCATACAAGTAGTAGAAAGAAGAAAGTCGTTGAGTGATAGAATTAATAAGAAGTGCGAAAAGTAGAGGAGATAACACGCCACCCTGCGGCACACCAGTAGATGTGTCACACCGAGAAGAAAAAGATCCCTCAGTGCAAATACACTGCCGGCGGCCAAACAGGTAACTATGAAACCAGTCAATTACCGAAGGAGATATGTTAAAAGAGTGCAGAATGCCAAGCAAAATGTCGAAGTTAACTGCATTAAAAGCATTGCTAAAGTCAAGTAATGCCAGTTCTGTTAATTTCCCCATTTCCATGCCAGACCTGATATCGTCCGTAATATGCACGAGTGCCGAAGTAGGGCTGGGCCAAGGTCGAAAACCAGATTGGAAAGGATTTAGCAAGTTGTGCTTGGAAAGGAATGTGGCGAGTTGCTGGTGAACAAGTTTTTCAAGGACTTTGGATAGGAATGGGAGAATAGAAATGGGACGATAGTCAGAAAAGGATGCAGGATGAGATTTTTTAGGTAAAGGAATAATTTGGGCATCTTTCCAGGCATGCAGGTATACTCTACTGGAAACAGAAAAATTAATTATAAAAAGGATAACCGGAAGAATGTTATCAAGGATGGGAATGAACATCTTACGGCTGACACAGTCACTACCAACGGCGTTGGATGTTATCGATAAAATACTCTTTTTAACCTCACAAGAAGTGAATTGACTTATGACAAAAGGGGAATAATCTGGTATCGGAAGGTTTGAAAGATGACTTACGGCCGAACCCAATAACCGATCTATCACATACTGGAGATAGAAAAACAAATGAAACAACAGAAAACCTATAAATTTTTCTGTTGTTTCATTTGTTTTTGTATCTCCAGTATGTGATAGATCGGTTATTGGTTTCGGCCGTTAGTGTAGCAGCTTTGGTGGCCCTATCCAATACGAGCGAAGTAGAAAAATGACTATTTAATAAGTCGAAGTCTAAATCTTTAGGAATCATATCATGCGACTTTTTTCCGATACCTAATGATTTGAGAATATTCCAGACCTTAGCTGAATCACCATTTTGAACTGAACTATGGATATGTTAGCAGTATGCGTTCCTACACACCTTGCTGCTGTGGTTTCTAAATGAGACATATTTTTCCCTGTTGACATCATTTGGCCGAATTTTAAACTTAAACTTCTTATGTATTAAAAGTTTGATATCATCAGTCAACCATGGCGCTGGGAGATGCTTGGCGAGAGTCAAGCATCTCCCAGCGCCATGGTTGACTGACAGCTCGAATAGGTGCATGAGTGTCAAAGATTCATTAAGGTAGAAGTTAAAAATCTAACTTGTTCGTCGACGGATGAGGAAGTAACCAAAGGCGTCCAGTCAATATTGGTGGCATCCTCACGAAGACGATCAATGTTCATCCCATCAAAATTGCGAAGTAGAAGTGTTTTAGACTTATGCTTAGGTGTTCGAATTTTATAAGAAGTGAAAAGAAGGTCATGATAGGAAAAGGCGTCAGCTGAACATTGACCATGTTTGGTGACGTGATCGAGAGATGAAACGAAAATAAGATCAAGAAGTGAGGGAACCGAGTTAGGAAAATGGTGCGTGGCACCAAGATCAAGAATAGAGGTTTGTAGATTCAACAATACGTCGTAGAGAAGTAGAGCGGGAGTCAATTTAAGGAGACATGTACATATTAAAGCCGCCCATTATGATGCTATGACTGTAAGAGGGAATTAATGCTTCTAAAAAACGTTCAAAAGAAGAAAAGTAGTTAATCCCGAAGGACAGTAGTAGACTCCAAGGAGAATTTTAGAGTGATGTAGTTGAACTTCCAGGAAAAGATGTCAATCGGCGTTCGACGGGGTTGGCTGAGTGGACATTCAACACAGTTACAAAGATAAATGGCCACCCCACCACCACCACGAACCGCTCGATCATTCCTGATGAGTTGATAACCTTTTTTTTTTTTTTGGATGGGAGCGGATCGGAAGGGAGTGTCAGACTCTTACTGACTAAAACCCAGCCGTGTTCCTTCTTGTGCCCTTTTCGTTCCAGAAAGAGAGTAAGAGGAAGAGGAAAGGCAGGGCTTTAACCATGGCCGCCGTCGCCAGGACTGGGGGTGCTCTGCCGAGCTAGTCAAGGCGGGCACCATCCGTTCTGACAACACGGGCATGCAAACCCTTGTGGTGAGCTGCCCCGTGACGGCGGCCAGAACTGTGTCGGAGGGCCGAAGGCTCTTGGTGGGGTGGGTGTCAGCGCGGGTAAAACTGCTGGAACCCAGGCCTCTGAGGTGCTACCGCTGCCATGTGGGCAACCACACGGGAGCTATGTGCCCCTCGGAGGTGGACCGCAGTGGACTTTGTTTCCGCTGTGGTCAGCCCGGTCATCGGGCCGGCTCGTACGAGGCCACGCCGCACTGCGTTGCATGTGCGGCTGTTGGCAAGCCGGCCGAGCACTGGGCTGGGGGAAAGGCCTGCGCGCCAACCGCCCCGATCAAGCGCAAGAGGTCCGCCGCCGCCGCCGCGGCTTCTGTCGCCGCCACTGCCGCTGCTGCTGTGGGCGCTGCGACTCCCGATACTCGGGAGGGGGCTGAAATGGAGTGCCAGTAATGGTCCCATTGCAGCCTCCTCCAGAGACAAGTCAGCCGCTGTGCTATTGCGCAATGGCTGATGCCTGTGGACAGTGAGCGTGGGTGGCTCGCCGTCCGATAGCAATCAGGCCGAGTCGACGACGCGTTGTGTTCCACGCGCGCCTCAAAAAGCCGTCAGCATCGGGCACGGGGCCCCATAGGGTTGGTGCCTGCTAGGGTTGCGGAATTTTAAACATTCATCACATCACATTTTTTTTAAGTTGTTATTTGTATTTTTAGCACTTTCACTGAGACCGCAGGTGTGTGAACTGGTAACCGTTATCTTTGCTTTCATAGTATGTCGCCATTTGGCCGTCCTTATTCCGGGGAATTTCCATTTATCTAGCGTACATGACAACGCCGGTCAGGGTTGCCAGATGCCGAAGTTTTTATCTTGTAATAGGGCTGTCAAATATCTCGTACTTTCAATACAAAATCTCGTAAAGTATACATTTAAAAAATCTCAGACATTAATTTAGGTACACTACTTATGTACTATAACAAGCTAGTCTGGAGTAGAAATATTCCTTAAGTTTGGACCGCCAAATGAAAAAAACATTAGATATTTTTTTAAATAATTTTATCGAAATCTCCAAAAAATAAAACAAATTATTAACTTACGTAATAAAAGTTGTAGGTACTTGCTTTTATTATAGTTATGCTTATTATGGTTTTATTTGTTTGATCTATATGTAATGTGAGGGGTATTGGTAAAATCATCTTCGTTTTTACTGTATAGTTTTAGCTGTCATTCTGGAATACATTTCCTTCCTTAGCCATCTGGGCCTTTTGCAATTTCTGCAGCTAAAAGTGTACTATTTACTGTTTCTGTTATAAGACGATTTCTAAGGTCTGTTTAGATTAAAATTGGTTTTACGGAAAACCCGTTCACCATCTGCATTAGGCAAAGACAAAACTGTGAGAGCAAAACTAGCTAATACAGAAGAATGTTCTGTATAATATTTAATTTACCATAATCTCGTAAAAAAGTGTACGAGATTTCTAGTACATCTGGCAACGCTGACGCCGGTACACCCGCAGCAGACAATACAGCACGCCGAGTCCCAGAACCAGCACCACTATGGTCATCAGTAGGGTGATGGTGAAAATACAAAATGTCATCTCCTCCAGGTGGGTATTATTAGTTCCTCCAGCTGCGGTTTGCCCCACCAAGGTCTTCTTTAGTTTGTGTACTTCCCATTTTTAATGCACTCGAAATATTTGACTTGTTACAGAAGCGAACGTGACTAACGATAGCAAAAAAATCCAATTGTTTAAAATTATCAACTCTTATATGTACGGCGGTGTCGGTAAGAGCGGGGGCACACGATGCGTTACGGTGCCGCACCGCAAAGATTTCACCGCATCAGCGGGCATACGAGCGGTGCGGCGCCGCAACGTTGTTATTTCGCAGCGTTACCGCCGGCGCCCCAGCAGCGTTGGACAGTCTGTTAATAAAAATGGATCGTAAAAGACGTCTGTTGTTGGCCCTACTATTACGCCACCGCCGAAATCGACGTAGAAGCGTACGAAAATACTGGATCAGTCCCTTTATTGTACTAAGGAACAGTGATGGACAGTTTTTTCTCCAAGAATATAAAGAGTTGCTGTTAGACGAAAAGAAGTTTTACAATTTCTTTCGAATGAGAAATGAATGTGTTAAGTTTCCAATGTTTATTGAAATCTTTAGAACCACATACACGGAAACAGTACACTTACATGAGGAATCCAGTGGAGCCAATAGAAATGCTGGGCATCACTTTACACACATTTTATTTAATGAGTTTGTAAAATAAGCGATTGGCTGTTTAAAATTTCGCTTTATCCCCTTTATCATAAATACAAGGGCATGATCAGCAAATTTTGTATTTTTGTTATATGCGAAACCTTCCAACTCATCTTTATGGACGTTATAATTTATGTGAGGCGTAATAGACATTTCGTCAAATATAAGACTACATAATCGATCGGATGTGTCTTTATGTTCTAATATACTTTTAACTCTCTCGAAAATTATTGGGTTTATCCCTGGTGACACTTTTATTTCACTTAATAGACGTTTCATAGCCTTAGTTGACGGCAGTGTAAAATAATTACGTAACAGCCTGTAGCATTTCGGGCTCTTTTTAAAAAAGGACAAACATAATTTTTTTTCTTCAGTAGTAAAACGTCTACCTTTGGGCTTCTTACTCGATTGAAGCTGCATATGCACAAACAACTGTGTTGGTTTACGCATGTCTTTTGTAATGCGTTGAAATAAAATGTTATTATTCAACTTTTCCGCATTAGCCAATCGGTCACGAAATATCTGGCCTTGTTTGCGTAAACGGCAAATCTCACTTCTTAATGATGAAATTTACAGAAATAAAATGCAAAATTATTAGTTAGAAGAAAAGAAATCGTGAATCTGCTATTCTAGTACAGTCTGTTGTCAACATTATCTGACCCACCCTAAAAACAAACGAATTTGGACCCTCTGCCTTAATTGCCTTAATTTTAATTTGTTATCATTTCTACACTATTGCTTGCATTATTAAAGAACGACCAATATAATTTACGCTCAATAACTTATCTTGTAAACAGGTGGGTATAATAAAAAACTTTCAAGTTCACAGAATTTATACAAGAGTTTGGTTGGATACTAAGTAAAACATATTTGCTTCGTGAGGTAGATAGTAAATTCATCTAAGTGACAAAAGTTACACTACGCCTATTAGCAGTGACCGCGCACACACATTTGTAAATCGTTTCTCATAACTCGTTAAGTATTTTTAAGCAATTTGGTGTAAAAAGCATCATGTCGCAACTTAATGACTATACCAAACACAAAATCATATTTTTACATGAGCAGCATGTTGGAATTAGAGAAATTAGTCGTCGACTTAATATAGCAGTAAGTGTTTTGTATTATTAATGAACGTGTAATTGGTTATTTTACCATTATATTTTATTTTTTTCATTCCTTACAAGTTACATACACGGTTCCAAACATGTTTATTTTTTGTTTTAGAGAAATACGGTCAGACTATGGCTAAGACGTTATGGAGACAATGGAAATATTCAGCGGATTCGTCCAGGAGCAAAAGCCATCAAGTATAGTCCCGAATTCGAACGCCACCGGGCCATTGTTTCTAGCCATATTGAAAATCCATTTTTGCCCGTTTGTGTATCCGCAATAAATCACAATATTTCAGTCGAAACAGTGAGAAGGCATTTACACGCTGCTGGGATAAAGAATTATAAGCCGGCACAGAAAATTGCATTGACACCTGCTCATCGCGAAGAAAGGGTCCGTTTTGCCCAGGAATATTTAAATTTTAATTGGGAAGAAAATGTTGTGATCTTCACTGATGAAAAATCATTTAAATCAGATAAAGATGGACGTAAAATCTTATGGAGACGGAAAGGAGAACGCTACAATGAGAAGTGCTTGCTACCTTGTAGAACCAGTGGTAGAATAACCTTGGGCTACTGGGGCTGGATGTCGTCTGTGGGCCCTGGTGAATTGGTGGAAGTAGGTTGGAAGGTTTAATAGTAATTTGTATTTGGAGATTCTGCGTGATGTCATGCTTCCGACTGTGCGAATTGCCTATCCAACATCGCACATTTATTTCGTGCACGATAACTGCTCCATCCACCGTGCAGGCATTGTGCAGGATTGGTTAGCTGCTCAAGAAGGTGTGACAGTTATTAATTGGCCATCTAAAAGTCCTGATTTGAACCCTATAGAAAATCTATGGGGTCAAATGGTTTTAAATTGGGACACAACTGAAGTGCGAAACAAACACAACTTGGTTGAGATCGTGACGTCGACTTGGGAGCACATGAGAGGCAAAGATTTGTGTTGGAATATGGTGCGCGGTATGCGTAGCCGCTTACAGCAAGTTATAGCAGGGGACGGTGCGCCACTCCGCTACTAATTAATCTAGTAGGGATTTTAAACACACCATGTAAGTAAATGCTCAATGGATTGACTGTTAAACAATTAAAATGTTGCAGATTATGTGGTGATGTTATTGTTATCAATAGCTTGTTTCTATTTAAATAACATGTTTATTCACTACATATAGGCAGCTATAAATCTGTAGTTAAAGCATTTCACGGATGAATTCATTTTCTCGAAAACAAAATTTTAAGCATAAGCATGTCTTTTTTAATATTTATAAATTGTTAGATTTCATTATGGCATACTAATATAAAATGTATATTAATTTGGAAATATATGAGCATTTACTTACTTTATCTTACCTAAGTCTTTTAATGAAATGATAAACATTTTTAACTTGCAATTTTCTTTAGTTTTATTTCTATACAAACTACCCTTTTAAAATGACAAGACCCTACGTCGTCCATTAAACAAGTGTAATAAAATAAAATAAAAAACAGCTGAGCAATAAGCCACGTCTTGGTCAAACTTGGTTTCGAACGTATTACAACAATGAACTCAGCACTATCCTAGTGACCACAAGACCAACTCAACTCTTATATGTCGTATTGAAATTAGAACGTTGTTGTAATGCTAGACACAATATTCTGAAGAATTTGACCCATATAGTATACTTTCATAAAGTTAATTCTTACACTGCACAAGCAACCATCCTTCTCCTCGTGCAAATAGATTATTTTGTATTTTAAATAAGTAACCACTCCATTAAGACATGATAATAAAAAACTAGCTATACAATAGAAAATAACAGATTGTAAAGAGCCGTTGTTTTTACAATTTTAAAGCAAGGTAAAATATGTTTACGCGAAGTCATTGCATACCCTCAGTAGCATAGTATTGAATACCAGTTTTAAAATAAATCCGAGTATTTATTGTTGAACTACCCACATATTACAAGTTATGCGAAAATATTACATTCCAGAAAGTTTATATCCGTCTATAGTTCTTTACATTATTACAATAAATAGTTTTGGAATAAATTTTAAATTGAAAAGCAAAACGACGTCTTTGCCGCGGGATTTGATCTTACAACTTGTTTCTCAAAGTCATATGCATAGACCACGAGACCAGAATAAGATAATTATTTCCTTTAAAATAAGCTATTAGACTAATTATGTTATAACAAGTAGTTATAAAATATAACCTAATGACAATGGTATAAAGATTAAATTTGCGTGTTTGTATTATTATTGTATTTGTTCATCGATTCCTCGAGCACTTGTCTGATAAGCTCATTGCATTGAATAAACCTTAATGTTATAGACAGAAAGTCCAAATTCGTTTGTTTTTAGGGTGGGTCAGATAATGTTGACAACAGACTGTACAATAGTAATATAAACTTTATGTATATGCAAACTGAATAATGATTTACCAGGTGCAATAATTGCAGCTGCCGCAGTTAAAGTGCTAGGTTGAATATCACCACTGCTTTCAGCTACTTGAGGGAGAGATACACCTGGAAGAAATAAGAAAATAATTGTTACAATAAAAATACCCACTAAGTGTGAGTCAGACTCACATACTGAGGGTTCCACATCTTTTTTAGATATGGTGGGTTTTCTGTTATATTAATAACTAGCACTCATGTGTGGATTTCGAAACATGGAAAATTTATAGCCTATAGCACTCTAATAATCTAGCTATCTATTAATGAAATAATTTTTAGAGGCATATTGTTAGTTCCGGAGATACACAAAGTCACAAGTTTTACTTCTTTATAATAATATTAATTTAGAAGTATAGAGGTTATTAATACTAAGTGTGAATAATAATATAGGCATACCTGATGCAATAATAGCAGACGCTGCAAATGAAGTGCCAGGTTGAGTATCACCATTGTTCTCACACTGAGAGTTAGGTACACCTGAAATAAAATAAAAGATATTCTAAATCTAAGAATCTCTAAAGACCGTTTCACATTTCTTTAATAAGCAATTTAGTCTGACTTACCAGGCAAATCAAAAGTATGGGAACTGCTAATCGATTTAGACGTTTATTGCGATTTATATGTTCAGGGATGAAGTGAATGTCACAAATTTTTTTCTTCTTGTAGTATTCCAAAAAGTTTTCCGGTTTCTCTCCAACAAGTTCAACCCAAGCTTTGAAACGGTCAGGAAATTTGTTGGGATTTGGAAAACAATGCATTACAACATCTGAAAGCAAAGAAAGCAGCAATATAGTGATAGCTTAAGATTCATTTTATATAACATTTAATTACCAGAAATATATGTTTAAAAAAATGCACAGGGCTCTACAGAAAAAGTAGTTTAGGTACTAATTTATAATAAACCTTCTTCTCGAAAGCGCATACCTCATAGAATTCATTGTTTATTATAATATCTATAACTTGTGATTCCCAAACAAATATACTAGCAGTATACTTTTACAATATATGTGATAATAGTATGAACCATTCAAACCTAGATGGCACCACAAGTAGCTTACCAAACACATCGGTAGATGAAAACATCATTCAAGTCCAAGAATATAAACAACAAATTGAACAACTGACTTTGCAACTGAACTCTGCACATGAAGAAATCAATAATTTATCTATCGAAAATAGTGAACTTAAAAAGACTTTAAATGATATAATGTCCAAACATGAAATTCTAAAAAAAGCATCAAGAGAGTTAACTATGGAAACTGACAGTCCTTGCAAAAGTCTTAAAATCGCGACCCCACGTAACAAGTCTAAAAAGAAAATAAAGTCAGTCTTAAAAGAAATTCACCCACCAAAAGAAGTAAACAAAGGAAAAAAAACCTTGGCGCCTCATAGTGATGTAGGGATACCTGACACAACTGAAAGCAGCCAATCCTTAAAAATAAATAAAATAAATAAATTATGCATTGTCAGTGCTAACAAAACGAATAAGATCTTACCTATTGCTGAAGAAACTTTTAACAACTCACAGATATGTCACTATCTATTTCCAAACAGCGGGATTATGCAGCTTTTTAGTGATTTACATACTAAATTAGTGGATTTTACAAAAAATGACTTTTGTGTCATAATGATCGGAGAAGAGGATTTTCAAAAATCTATGAACTATTTAAACTTAATTTTAGAGATAAGATCATCTTTACGAAAAATTCAACACACAAATATAATTATTTGTTTACCAACATTTAAATTCTTTACATCTTCCATAATGTTTAATTCCCGTATTGAGATGTTTAGTAATCTACTTTATTTGGACATTCACACATACAACTATGCTACGCTACTAGACTCTAATCTTAATTTATCCTATGATGCCACTATGTTCTCAAAATATACTGGAAGACTTAATAATCATGGAATGAGAAATATAATGAGTAATATACTAATGCTAACTACCACTGTCCGAGAAGAATCTTGTATGTATATCGAATCAGAATTCAACCTTAATAATGACCCCATTGTAAACACAAACTCTGATTTTTTTCGTGTCTGATCACATTTATATCATGCACCAAAATATTGCTGGTCTTTTAAATAAATCAGATATATTAACAGTTCACATTCAAGAACTACTATCCAAACAAATGAACATTGATGTCTTATGTATAACAGAGCATTTTATAATGTCTGGACAAGAGAAACTGTTACGCATTCCAAATTATAAATTAGCAGCATGTTACTCTAGAAATAACATAAAGCGCGGAGGAGCGTGCATATTGATAAAACAAGGGCTTGAATACAAGGAACTACCAGACATAATGAGATACTCTGTAACAGGTATAATTGAATGTTGTGCCATAAAACTTGTTAAACAAAATGTCATCGTTCTATGTATATATAGACCTCCTAAAATGTGTAACCTAAGCAAATTTTATGAAAATTTAGACAGTATTTTAAAAATTATTTGTACTAAAAATGGCTCTAAAATAGTATTGTGTGGTGATTTTAACATAAATACAATGTTGAGAAACAGATTTACATTGGAACTTGAATGTTTTCTCCTGAGCTATAACCTTAAATTAGAAATAAATGTTCCCACTAGGCTTAACAGTAACACTTGTCTAGATAATTTTGCTCACAATTACAGAAAAAAATGTAAATGGGAAGTAATAGACTTAGCATTGTCTGATCACACAGCGCAAATTCTAAAAATCAAAGTTAGTAAATCATTTCAGATACAATCTTGGCGTAAAAGTACACGAGATATTTCGGGTGAAAATCTACTCAAATTTAAAAACCATCTGCTATCATTAACTTTTTCAGAGGTATATAATAGCGAGGATCCAAACTTAGCATATGATATGTTCTTGGATTTGTTTCTTTTACTATACAATCTGTGCTTCCCCATAAAATACACAACTGTTAAATTTGGAAAATCAATTAAATGGATATCACGGGGTATTCGTGTATGCAGTAAAAGACAGCGCTTCCTACTGTGGCAGCAACGAATAAAACCCACAGAGGAAAATAAACAAAAATTTCGTAATTATTCCAGAAAATTTAAAAAAATCGTCAAATTAACTCAAAAAGCTCAAAACAACCACTTACTTTTAAACTCGAAAAACAAATCAAAGACAGCCTGGCATATAATAAACAACAATAATAATATTAATGAACCCATCTCTAAGATAAATAATCATGGTGTCATAATAACTAACCCTAAAGATATAGCTGAATTATTTAATGATTTTTTCGTCGATCAAGTCTCGGATTCACCGAAATCTGCATCTCATCGTGTAAAGAACATAGATCATAATCCAAATTCGTTTTTCATGTCCCCAGTTGTACCGCAAGACGTATCAAGGGTAATAAGATCATTGAAAAATAAAAAGAGCTTTGGTTACGACGGCATTTCCACTAAAGTCATAAAATTCGTTTCTAATGTGATTTCTGGTCCTTTAAGTCATATTATTAATGCAAGTATATCTTCCGGGGTATTTCCTAAGAGTCTCAAAACAGTAATTGTAAAACCTCTTCATAAAAAAAATAATAAAGAAAATATGTCAAATTACAGACCCATTGCTCTTATTCCTGTGTTCTCTAAAGTAATAGAAAAAATTATATATGAACAAATTTACAATTTTTTGACAAAATTTAACCTACTTTGTGACGAGCAAAAAGGTTTCCGTAAAGATAAAAACATCAATATGGCTATATTCGATTTATTAAAAACTATAATGGTGAACGTAGATAATAAAACACCAGTTTGCGCCATTTTCACGGATATGACAAAGGCCTTTGACTACGTAGATCATGAGACACTTATAAACAAACTTCAAGCTTACGGAATTCGAGGAAATGCATTAAATTTAATTAAATCCTATCTTACTGGTCGTATGCAATATACTGAAATTAATGATATTTGTTTGAATACAAAACGTGAAATAAAATTCAGATCTTCTTATAGAAACATTAAATATGGCGTCCCTCAAGGAAGCGTTCTCGGTCCGCCTTTATTCTTAATTTATATCAACGACCTTCCACTTCAAATAGACCATCCAATCATATTGTTTGCTGACGACAGTACAGCACTAGTTAAATGCACAAGTAAAGAAAACTATGAAAATGATATTAACAACACTCTTAAATCTATAGTAAACTGGCTTGATTACAATAATTTAAAAATAAATATACAAAAAACTAATATCATGCATTTTTACCAACGAATTAATCCCAAAGACTTAAACGTCAATTATGATGGTCATAAGATTGAAAATGTTAAGGTAGCTAAATTTTTGGGAATATTAATTGACAATCAATTAACATGGAAACCTCAGGCTGAATATATTTGTAAAAAGTTAAGTACTTACGCCTATATGTTATACAACCTATCTAAAAAAGTCAATACCAATACAGTCCTTGTTGCTTACCATGGCCTCGTTATTTCAACGTTGAGGTTTGGCATCATATTCTGGGGTAATAGTAGTGAAAGAGAAAACATTTTCAAAGCCCAAAAACGATGCGTTAGGTCAATTTTTAATTTACATGTTACGGACAGCTGTGTTCCTATTTTCAAATTACATAAATTACTAACCTTCCCATGTCTGTACATTCTAGAAATAGCCATTTTTGTAAAAAGCAACCCGCATCTGTTTCCATCGTTATGTGAGATACGAAAGAGGACAAATTGTATGAGATCTCAGTATCAAAATTTATTGCACACAGGTAGCTATAACACCACACTGTTAAAGAAAAGCGTTATGTGTATGGCGCCAAAGATATACAATAAGTTACCTGAAGTTATAAAAGAACAACCATTTAGAATATTCAAAAAACGACTAACTGACTTATTGTTACAAAAATGTTACTATTCTATATCCGATTTTTTGAATGATGATTTGTGATAGTATATAGGAACATATTTTCGTTTATTTCTGCGCTTATAACCTGCAATGTCATATGTATGTACCGGTGTCTACCCATAAATGTTTGTATGCCGAAAGGCAGAATGTACAAGGACTCTTGAACTTTTGTGAACATCTTATTGTAATACCTACATTCTATACAAATAAAAACTTCTTATTCTTATTCTTATTCTTATTCTTACAAGTTTGGTAAAGTTGTGTTTTAGTTCCATGAAATAATATGAAGCAATGTTGAAAACTTATTTTTTTGAATAAAACTCAACATTGACTTGTGTAATAAAACACACTATTCAGATATATTCCAAATAGATGTATTAAAAGTTAAGTGATTAACGCTTTCCCTCAGTTTCATTCAAATCAGTTTAGCCATTAAGGATGATTGAGTAGGTAGCAAGTATGGTTACAAACTTTGTATTCATAATACTTGTTATTAGGATAGGATTTTATATTAAATTTCATCAATAATAAATGGTAAACGTTACTTATAAGCGACGTAAGGGAAGTATAATATCTACTGTAATGTAATAATAATATTACGGATTTTCGCATTGTAAAACTGAAAATGCTGGTGGTGGCGGAGCCAAAGTTCCAATAACTTACCAGTGTTCTTACATCCAAAAGCACAGTGATGAGGCATTGTATCTACTTTGATAGACACACTGGATACACAGAACACAAGGAAGCGTCTTTTCACAATATTAGCACAAGGTACTAGCGCCTTTTCGCAATAATAACACTAGGTAATAGCGTTTTTCACAATTTCGTGTGGAATCATTTGACCTAGAGCAGAGCAGTCAACACTGCGAGGGGAGTATATTATTGGTTTCCGGGCAGCAGTCTGGATATCGTAACGGAGGAGGTCGCGAAAGATCTCAACTCGACGTTTATATCACAGAAATACACTCAAAAACCAACAATTACACACAAAATGAATACGAAACAAACAAACGCAAGCGCAAGCCGTGACGACCATATTGTGTGTCAGTATTACATTCCCAAAAAATATTTTTTAAGCGTTGTGGTGGGGTTGCCAAGTTTATTAAAAAAAAAATGGATTTAATAATTTAGTATAACGACACCTATTGACATTTTAGAGCAACACGGAGCTCTTGGTTCTGGTTACAATATACAGATGGCAGCAGTTTCTTTAGCTGTGTTGTTTTTCTTCTAAGTGTCCTCCCCCTGGCACTGGCGCAGGCGTCCGCCGACTGGGAGCTACTAGCCCGTCCGCTTCCTCTTCACATCTCTGGCGCCTGGACCGGTTCGGAGTATAGTGATGTGCATCACTCACTCTAGTGATGGGCAACGCCACATAGTAATTAAAAATCATACAACTAATAACAATGTTAATTAAATAATCAATTACTTTTTTTTTGTATTTCACATTTAATAGATTCCAAATTAACAAAAGTACTAATTGCTGTATTAATTATTACTTTTAAATTCGATTTTTCAATATTTTCTTTTGTTATTTCGTTGATAAAAAATCTTGTTTATTTGAAATCAGCTCTATTAATTTATTGCTGGGAGTGCATAGCCATCGGCGAGCTGCGTAGGTATTCCCTATATTTTATATGTTCGATTTCATTTTTGGACACAAAATCATTAACAATATGTTCAAGTTTTGAAAATTTTAGTTATTATTTTTTTCAAAAAATATCCGCTCATGTATTGCAAAGGCGCAATAATGCGAGGTCCCTTTCTTTTACCTCTAAAGGTGTAAAATTAAATTCAAAACATGCAAAATCAAACGATGAGCAGGTCGACGTTGCTTTAGCATTTTTGTTGATGACGAGAGAGTATAATGCATCACAAGTTTGTTTCGCAGTTTCCGCGGGTGTGGACACTGCTTCTTATTGTTTATCTATACTAATATTATAAAGCTGAAGAGTTTGTTTGTTTGTTTGTTTGTTTGTTTGAACGCGCTAATCTCAGGAACTACTGGTTCGAATTGAAAAATTCTTTTTGAGTTGAATAGACCATTTATCGAGGAAGGCTTTAGGCTATATATCATCACGCTGAAGCCAATAGGAGCGGAGCAGCGATAAAGAATGTTTTAAAATCGGGGATTCCACGGGGACGAAGTCGCGGGCAGCAGCTAGTTAATAATGTAGCGAACGACAACTCGAATTGATCACATGTCGGATTAGTTTTTCGGCACCCTAGGCTTCTCACTGCTTCAAAGAAATTTTCCAGGGGGTCCTGGTTCAGATGCCGCAACCGTACTGACGACACGTTGAAATCATTTTGGACCTTTTTTAATAACGTTTTAGTTCCATTCAGTGTCCACACCCAGTTAGTAACGGAGAGAATTGACTGTTTTTACCATCCGTTGATAGAAATTTCATAGATTGAAATATTTGTACACCCTTAATCCACATTTTGTGATGTTGCCGAGTTCGTTGTTGCTGGCCTATTAAGTGTTTGGCGTTCTTACTTTTCTGGTGACTGCCATTCACCAAGTCGAAGACATTGTGCATGAATAGCAGCAGATCTGCAGTGTCCTTGCACTCTGTGGAAAGTATGTTCTTATCTGAAAAAAAAAAAACAATTACAAGACAGACATCTATAGTTTTGAATTGTAGTTATTTTTGCATGCAAATATACTGAGTGATTTCAAATAAGTAACAATGGAAAATCATCAAGTGGCTTCCTGAAACATGACTGATTTACTTGTGATATTAAATTTCGCACTTTTTACAGAAAAATGAGTTACTAATATAAATAATTGAGATTTATTTAAATAATTATAACCTGACGTAATTTCAAAGCACAATAATCTCAGATACATTTTTAATAGAAGGTAAATTTTATTACATGAGAAATGTCTTCTTTAAGTAAGTAAAGAACTAATAAATAAAATTTTGCGTGTATATAAAGACGGGAAAATACTGCTGAGAGTCGCTATAATTATGTTCTAGATCTATTTATTCTAATTATAAAATAAAACAAACATTACCTGCTAAATATCCCATATTAGACGCCACAGTACGACTGAATATTTGTGAGGCGAATTTAACTTTTTGGTTGTTCAGGTTTGGAGAGGTGATATTCTGTTAATTTTGGAATCAATCTAACACCTTTGTAGCCAGGGTTTTTAAGTGTAATTTTAAGTGCGACCATTTTGCTGTTTTCGTTACGTTGTATCTTTGGTATATTCTAAATTTTTACTTATGAGGTTATTTCGAATTCCTTAGAGAAGATGTCATGAAGTGTTACAATTTCTTGACCATTTATTAAAATTGTATTTTCTTTTGGTTCTTCTCCTTTTCTTAAATAAATTCCCCTAGTCTCATTAAGTAACAGGTTGAGAGCCTGTCTATTATTAGTACCCTGGTCACATACAGAAGCAACCACTATGAACCCAGATTCTTGCAAGCCTATTATCACTTCCTTAATTTGTCTAACTAGTTCAGGTCCCTTAGTAGAACTTGACGCAAATGTGTAGGATACTGCCTGCTTATATTTGTAAATTAGACCACGTAGCATAAAAACTTGGGCGTGATCTGCAAATTCACTTTTCCTCTATTGCCCACTGTCAACAAGACCTGTGATTTTACCTTTTCTCTCATTATAAGTAAGATTGTTCTTCAAAGAAACTTCGTCAAACATAACAACACATAGCTTTTCTCCTGTTTTCATGTTGTCAGCTTTATTTTTCAATTCAAGAAAACATTTTTGTTTATCCCAGTATTTATGTTACAAAGAACAATGGTCATTGTGCTAACTTGCTTGGACTAGTAAAATCAAACAAAGCGTAACTTGATGAATGAATATGTCGTTTCATTTGCCTATGTAAATATAACTAAGTACTGCCTTCAATATATTTTTAAAAGGTCGGAGAATCAAGTAAACATGAATTATGTTTTTGAGGTTATGTTTATATATTATCTGTGTTTTCTACTCTATTATAAGAAGAGTGCATACCAGATAAAGCGCTTATTACACTATGTAATATTTTTGTTGTTGCCTGTATCAAGTGACAAACACAATATATGTATTTTAAAGAAGGTGTGTTCTCCAAATAAAAGAAACATAGAAGAAATTATATAATAAGTTCGGGCGCCATGGAGATTGCACACAGTATAAGAAAAATTGCCGGAAAGAATTGAGCGGAAGAGTCAGACTTTTAATCTGCCGGTGGGAGGCTAAACAAAGAAATAAAACAATAAAAAATATTTTGTCCTTTCTCTATTTAATGGCCCGTAGCTTCAATTTAATTAAACATTATTTAATTGCCTTACAGCAAATCTTAAGTTTTAGGTGTTATTAATGTAAGTACATGGGCGATATTATTGCATCGTGCACTGTTAATTTAAAGTAATGGAAAATTCCTACCAGTTTACTGGTTATAAAAAATAGTAGAACATAACCAAAGGAAGCGATGACCGACGAAAGATTCCCTCAGCAAAAAAGATCCAAAAGGATGTAGAAAAAAGAATCCAATTTAAAAAAAATCCAAGTTAAGAAAAAAACATCCGATAAGAAAAACATCCGATAAGAAAAACATCCGATAAGAAAAACGCCAATGGGCTGTAACAAAAGGTATGAAGTTTAATATACACGAAAATCATCTGTGTCTGACCACGTGGACGCGTGCATAAAAAGACTTACCGTTTTCCTTTTCAAATAAATAGGCGTGCTCCACGCAACTCCATTTAGTACGTGTGTAGTGAACGTAAATTATTGATATCTGAAATTAACAATTCGTCGGATAAAATTCCTATACGATTTTCAAGCCGAAAGCATCATGTCCAGAAAAATTCTAACTTACCAAAAATTAAGGTCAATCCTCATAGTATCATCGTCCTTGGTCGTTTTAAAAATGTTAGATCATAATATAAACCAAAGATATCCAAGATAACTAGTGATTTAAAAATATATTGAAAATAGTTTCAAATTATCGACCAGCCATCGTCTGCAGGATCGTAGAGTGACTTGTCAAAAACGTCATCTGTCAAAACTAGAAATAGTGTCGCGTTCCGAAATCGACTATAAAACCATAAAGCATGTAACGAGAATAAAAACTCGTTACAACTAAAAATTGAAACCTAAATTGGATACAATTTAGGAATTCGAACTAAATCGTCCTCTAACTTGAATTACACTATCATGTTTCCTAAATTGGCTTCCTAAAAATTGGATAGTGTTATAAGCGCTTAAGCCTGCGCGAGGCTAATACCGGAACAAATCCTGGTGTCCTAAAATACAGGCTTCGACTTAGTTTAAGGACCAGTCTCCCTTAAATAAAATATTGTTTCAATATGTATGACATTTCTGATAACAGGTACTTATTTAAGTCATCATGATCGGAGTATTCCTTTATTTTGTTAGTATAAGTTTTTCATTTATGGATGAGAAAATATAATCGTGTCTGCCACTTTTTGGGTGCATACCTATTTATTTATTTGAACATAATAGTACTTTGAATTTTTCGTTTACTTACATTTTACATTATATATGTATTGTTGGGCTAGTCAGGTTACCTTCATTGTAGGTATCTTATTAGTCATGGATTAAAAACAAAATATTTTATTCTTCTTTGATACCTACTATTTAAGATTCTTAAAAACAGCTCTACGTATTCCTCTCTACTTGAAAGATTATTATTTTAAAATGGCATGTATTTAATGCAGCAACTAAGTAAAATGAATATAGGTTTTAAAAAGAAATAGAGTGGGTACCATATATAATGGGTTGGCAGCTAATAAGGAGTATCGTAATAAGTAAAAGGTAGCATATTAATATATCAGTTATAAGCTCCGTTTTAATTTAAACTAGCATCAAGTTTTTCTTTTGGGAACTGAATTAATATCTAAGCGAAAACTTAGTGATGAAAATAAAATAGAAAATGGGCATTCATAAATAATACAAATCAGATTCTATTTTAAATTGTTTGTATGAAGAATAAATATAAACTAGCTTATATTATACATATATTGTGTGACTTTTAATAGCTTTAAATAAACTCTAAAATGAAACGAAGAAAACATATTTTGCGGCTTTTATTTTTCAAAATTATCTTAAAAACAATGAAAACTCAACGAATACATAATTATGAAAGATGAATAATTTTCCCTAAATGTTTATTTATTTATTTAATTTTAAAGAGGGCTTACAGACTAATCAACCAATAACACAAAGACTGTAATATTAACAAATAGCTAATAACAAGCCTCCACATATAGGTAAGGAAAATAGTCGATACAAAAGAAAGTACATACAAGATCACACAAGTCCTACAAGATCATACAAGTCCTTTGTTGCGTACCTGTCAAACATTTGTAAGTAAGGATTCACGTGTACCAGCAGACCATAATCATGTCAAAGCATTTCTGGGGCTTACAAAGTACCAGGATATCAGAACCATAATTATTTAACATCAAGCTATCACCCTTAGGAGACGAAAGAAAGAACACTGAGCCAGAAAGAATAAATGGCGCAGGCAGGTGAAACCGCGGGATACAACTAAGAAGTATTTTTAGCTTTAAGTTTTCTATTTTAAAAATTATTTCACCAATAGAAAACTACAGTTCACCTGCGACTTTCTTTTATAAAATATAGAATTTCATTCATACCCCTAAATATTGTTTTTATTTTATATGACAAAACAACGTTTGCTGGGTCAGCTAGGCAGTGCACCCGCACGCACCCCGCCACCCCGCAATACACTCGTATCCAACCATCGCACCTTCCGCCGTTTCCATGAAATTATGATAAAAAAATATTAATAATTAACTCTTATTCCTTTTTATTGTACTCGTTTTAACATTTAGAGCTGCCCGCAAAGCGAAGCCTGAAAGTGGGTTTTTAGACGGCACGAAATAGTTGGTAATATATTATCTTTGCCACCCTACTAACATTATTAGTCGCCAAGTCATTATATATAGCTCCTCGCCTAATATTTCAATTGACTCGGATAGTTTATTTGCTACTTAAACGCAGCTGCTAGTTTTTAGTTTTTATAAAACCCTTAAGTTTGAACCTTACATAATATAATAGTCCCGAAAATATTTAATCGCTGGCAAGTTATTTTAATTGTTGCAAACATTTAGTCGACTTTTAAGTTATTAGTCACTCGGAAAATAATAAGCTTTTTAAAATATGGCGAAGTAAATCATTTATACAAGGCATGTATTTAATGCAGCAAGTAAGTATAATGAATATAGGTTTTAAAAAGAAATAGAGTGGATACCATATATAATGGGTTGGCAGCTAATAAAGAGTATCTGAGCCAGAAATAATAAATGGCGCAGGCAGGTGAAACCGCGGGATACAGCTAAGAAGTATTTTTAGCTTTAAGTTTTCTATTTTAAAAATTATTTCACCAATAGAAAGCTACATTTCACCTGCGACTTTCTTTTATATTATATAAAACTTCATTCATACCCCTAAATATTGTTTTTATTTTATATGGCAAAACAACGTTTGCTGGGTCAGCTAGGCAGTGCACCCGCACGCACCCCGCCACCCCGCACTACACTCGTATCCAACCATCGCACCTTCCGCCGTTTTCATGAAATTATGATAAAAAAATATTAATAATTAACTCTTATTCCTTTTTATTGTACTCGTTTTAACATTTAGAGCTGCCCGCAAAGCGAAGCCTGAAAGTGGGTTTTTAGACGGCACGAAATAAACACATCAAAAGTATCTAGGGATCAACATATATTTTTGCAATAACTTTCCTCCTGATTGATATTAATTAAAATTTTCTTTAAGGATTCATCAAATAAAGTGTTTTCGTTTGTCACAGTAACGATAAACCAAGTCACCTTTGCATTAATAAAGAAATTTGCCATTTTCCTAATAAAGGGATTTTTGACATTTGAACCACTAACATTAAAGTTCGAAAAAAAGACTGAAATAACAGTTTTCTTTAAAATTTTATTGGGTAACTTAAACAATTAATAATCCGTGTTTCTACCGCGAACACTAACAACACAAGAACATCGGTTTGGCATACTCAAAATGAGTTCATCCAAATCACGCTGTGGAATGGCCGCCCATGTTCGTTGCAACAACAAAAAAAGGTCTTCTTGCGACTGGATACCCTCCATATTCGGCAGAGCTCTTCTCTGTAGCATATCCCATGCATGCTCAATCGGGTTCAAGTCTGGCGACTGAGCAGGCCAGGGCAGGACATTGATGTTAGCTGCGGCGAGAGTCTGTCTTACAACTCTTGCGGTGTGCGGTCGTGCATTATCATGCATTAACTGAAATAAGGGACCGATTTGCACTTGTAGAGGAACGATGACGTCTGATACAATCGTCTCAGCATAAATTTGAGCGTTGAGGTTGCCTCTGATCCAAATCAACTCAGTTCTTCCGCCGATCCAAATACCCGCCCATACTATGATGGTTCCACCACTATAAGGATGGACTTCCTGGCAGGATTTTAATCGCTGTTGGCGTCCAGGGGTTCTCCAGTGTCGTATACGTCTTGTATCCGGTCTCATACCAAAACGAGACTCATCAGAAAAGCACACGAAACGCCATTGTTCTTCTGCCCAATTTCTGTGTTCAAGAGCCCATTGATATCGAATCCTACGATTGTGCATTGCTATAGGTGGTACCCGTAGCGGTCTTCGGGAATGAAGGTTCACTTCATGCAAGCGGTTTCTGACTGTTTGGTCGCTAATTAAGTTCCCTGAAGAGTGATGAAGCCTCACGGCTAACATCATGGCGGTTATTGTTGGAGCTCTTCGAGTTAAGATTTGAATGTATCGGTCTTGTCTCCGTGTGGTGCAGCGATACCGTCCTCCATGGCGCTCAGCCAAGGTAAGCGAAGAGCTCTGCCGAATATGGAGGGTATCCAGTCGCAAGAAGACCTTTTTTTGTTGTTGCAACGAACATGGGCGGCCATTCCACAGCGTGATTTGGATGAACTCATTTTGAGTATGCCAAACCGATGTTCTTGTGTTGTTAGTGTTCGCGGTAGAAACACGGATTATTAATTGTTTAAGTTACCCAATAAAATTTTAAAGAAAACTGTTATTTCAGTCTTTTTTTCGAACTTTAATGTTAGTGGTTCAAATGTCAAAAATCCCTTTATTAGGAAAATGGCAAATTTCTTTATTAATGCAAAGGTGACTTGGTTTATCGTTACTGTGACAAACGAAAACACTTTATTTGATGAATCCTTAAAGAAAATTTTAATTAATATCAATCAGGAGAAAAGTTATTGCAAAAATATATGTTGATCCCTAGATACTTTTGATGTGTTTAGTTGGTAATAAATTATCTTTGCCACCCTACTAACATTATTAGTCGCCAAGTCATTATATATAGCTCCTCGCCTAATATTTCAATTGACTGGTATATTTGTTGCAAACATTTAGTCGACTTTTAAGTTATTAGTCACTCGGAAAATAATAAGCTTTTATACAATATACATTTTATTATAATTCTCTTATGAATGTTTCATTAAGGATTGCTGCAGGAGCAGCTACATTTTATTTATGTCTGGCCCATCAAAGATACCAAACTATGGTCATGACATGAGCACTGCATCCAAGTGTGCGTCGACCAACAAGACAATTACAGCAATAATCTCTAAGGCCGGCTCCACACATTGGTCCCAACGCTCGTACCAAAGTTGAACTGCATATTCGATGAGGCGTACACACATTGGCTAGTAAACTAGTTCTATCTCGTCCGTGTACTTCACAGGGGCGTGCAGTGGTTCTAGATTAAGGGTAGGCCAGACATAATATCCAAAAAAAAGCTCACCACATTATACTGGGTTGAAATCACGATACGGAACGATGAGAAACTTATAATTTTAAAAACTCACCAAATTCAAATCACGATATTCTGACGATACAAACTACTCTTTCTAGAAGTATTGAACAAAATGCACAGAAAACAAAATATTGTGTGTAGGTACACAACCACATAGCCAGTTATGTATATGTTTCGTAACTCTGAGGATTGAAATGACGAGTACGAGATGAATTATTTTTGAGTTAATTCTCGTAACTCGGGTATACATCTACCCTTAGAAACAACTTGAATCTTATCATTATTCGATAGCTGTGAAAACTTACTGTTTATAATCTGTAACAAACACATATTGTCAGCACTAACTTCACAATTTAGGACCATTTTTAAGTATGTAAACAAATAACTAAACTTTAATATTTACACTATGACTCAAAACGAATAACAGTTGAATCCGCTTATAATGACATCGAAGGGAAGTGAAAAATATGTCATACTAAGCGGACGTCATAAAAAGCGTCATCTTAGGAATTAAACAAAATCCCATCTCTGTTTGTTATATCGTGTAATAATGACAAACACAAAAAAGAAAATGTTGATACTTGATAGACATAGATCAATCAAAACAAAATGAGTCAGAAACAAATTAGAAGTCATGTCTCTCACTATAACCAAACATAATTTCTGAAAAATCTATACTATTAATATTATAAAGCTGAAGAGTTTGTTTGTTTGTTTGTTTGAACGCGCTAATCTCAGGAACGACTGGTTCGAATTGAAAAATTCTTTTTGGGTTGAATAGACCATTTATCGAGGAAGGCTTTAGGCTATATTTCATCACGCTTAAGCCAATAGGAGCTGAGCAGTGATAAAGAATGTTTTAAAATCGGGGATTCCACGGGGACGAAGTCGCGGGCAGCAGCTAGTAGGTCATAATAAGCGACATGTCAATAAACGAAGTCATTATATCCGTACTTTTTTTAAAGAATTTTATATGAAAACCAAAATTAGCTCCGTTTTACTTCATACTAAGCGGTTGGTCAATATAAGCGGCGTCATAATAAACGAATTTCACTGTACTTAGAAATCAATGCACTATGACACTCGACAACAAAATATTCGAACGATTATTGCTTGTCACATGAAACAATACCTATGGCTTCTCTTGACAATCAATACACTTCCAAAAAAAATTGCTACATGGTCCTATCGTAATATTTAAGAATGACATGTAATGACATTTTGCCGGGTTATACATCGTAACCCGGCAAAATTGACACCTGTATCAACAGAGTTGCCAATTTTAGTATTCTAATTCCCCTTAAACCAAATTCTCAAATTAAGTTTGAGAAAAATTGGGGAGAAAAGTTAAATTCTTGCAACCCTGTTAAGCGATTTCCATTCATTAAAACAGTAAAACTTTACTACTTGTCCTTGAATTGTGGGGTGAACCAATCAGGACCCGCGTAGTGGTCTCCAGTGGGCCTAGAAACGCCCGTAATTTATACATGTGTGTGTAAATTATGGGCGTACATACACAAGAACATTTGCACACATGCATAAATTTATAAATTCAATTCAATTCAATTCAAATAAATTTATTTTCTCATCACAAATGCAGTAGGTACATAGCATATGATAATACTGATAAATCTAATACTACGCAACATTTGTGCGAGACTGGTGCCCGAAATAGGTTATAAGTACCTGTGTTACGGGTCACCCAGGCCCCTTTGTCTTATACATACGCTTATTATATTAGATACAGTAATAGCAAACTGTGATGGAAGAAATAATAAGAGAAAAAAAAACAGTTAAAACAGTACAAAATTAGGAATGGAATTGAAATAAGGCTCTTCGTATTGTGGCCTATGTCAACCGTTTCGTAGGAACAGCATAGTTTGAAATACGTCACACGGGCGAGAAGTTGCTATAAGCATTATACTAGGCGTTATGAGTTATTAAATATTTTTGTTTTATTTTATTGCATAGTTACAATAAATACATTTGTTTTATTTATCCGTTGCTATGGTAGGGTAGGCTTAGCCTAATTGCCTATATGGAGCGCACGCCCCTGGTACTTCATATTTTTTTTAAAAAGAGTCAGCACTCCTACATATTATTCTAAATTTATACTACAACCTGAAAAAGCATCTATTATATGTAACACTCACTTGCTTTGTACTCCATAATTTCTGAAAAAGAGTCAGCACTCCTATATATTATTTTTTGTTTATTATACATTATATTACTTCTATATATTATTCTATACACCACTAACGAAAGCCAAATTACTGCAGCTGCGGCATTGTATAGTATAATATACGTTGCTGTGAAAACTTACTGTTTATAATCTGTAACAAACACATATTGTCAGCACTAACTTCACAATTTAGGACCATTTTTAAGTATGTAAACAAATAACTATAAGTTACGTAGTATAATATACGTTGGTTAAAACACGACAAAAACATGTCAGTTCTCATAGCGACAACAGCATATATATAAAAATGTGTAAGCACAATCATTTAGGCATGTGTATTTTATAATAAAGATACATATTTCACAAGTATTTCTATCTACTATTTTTGGTCTTAAAACAAAAAAAAAAACGGCTTGTAGGGACTAAATGTGGCATAAGATTTTTTGGTTTATTTTTTTTAAGGTCCAATAAATACCTTACTTGTTTTCTTGTTTTATGTAATGTTCTGTACTCACTTTTGCCGGCTGTGGTGCGACTATTGTCGTCTCTTTAATGAAATAATGCGAGTTCTTGAAAACGTTTCATTTTATATTTGAGCAACTTTTGTCGAAATCTTAATCTTCCATTTAAAAGCCACGCATGCACTTGGTTTTAATTTGATATTTTGCTGTCATATCGTTGTTCACTACTTTCTTAAGTACGTGTCGTTCGGATTTTTTTAAACGTTGCCCCACAGTAGGATCGTGGGTGCGTTCACAAACATGTAAACTTACATACACAAGACATCCAGATGGTACAAAATGCCTTTGACTGGAGCAGAAAGACAACGACGATATCGACAAAAGTTTATTCAATAAAATCCGGAGAAACTGCTGCAAAAAAGGGAAAATCTAAAAAGAACAAATATAAAAGAATAAACGAACTAACTGAGATCCAACAGAACTTACAGCGAGAAAAGTGGAGAAAAGAAAATGTAAAGATGAAAAAATTGATTATAAAACGTTAGAAGACAAGACGGAAAAATCAAAACAGCGCATGCATAATATTGTTAGAGTTACCATAAAAATAAAAAAAATGACTAAATAAGCATTGTTTTTATTATTATTATTACAAAATATCAAAATAAACCTAAAATTAATCAGTCTTTACATTCAGGTTTACATAGGTTGTAAGTTTTACAAAGCAATGCAAAGTAACAATAATCATAGAATTATCAAATATTTTAATAAACGTTTTAAGGACGTACAGTTGCCGTTAGGCTTTATTGTTTTTGCGTGGATGTGGAGAGAAAATTGTCTTTTGTGACAGAGAGATAGATTGCTTTACTTTCCAATTCCACGCAGTTACAATGAAGTTTACCATAAACGAATCAGCCTTTACAATTTAGAAAAATGTCTGTGTTACATTCCTGTCAAACTTCATTGTAGTTGCGTAAACTGGAAAAAGTAGCAAGCCATCACTCTGATTCACAGTTTTAAGACAAAGACAGAGCAATCATTTAATTTTTCCTTCTGCCTCCTTGCAAGTTTATAATATATGCGGGAAAGCGGAGGGAAAATGATTGCTCTGTCTCTATATTAAAACTCTGTATCAGAGCGATTGCTTGCTTCTCCTTCCAGTTTTAGGCAACTACAATAAAGTTTTGACACAAATGTAACACAGACATTTTTGAATCTTCATAGAAACTAGGGAAATCAACCAGTTACTTTCTAATTTTTACTCAACTAATTAAAATCAGTCATAATCAACCTCAATATTATAATGTGAAGATCCTGTTAAACATCTTTGAATGGTTGGGTACTGGTGGTAGGCGAAGGAAGTCGATAAGCTCTCTCGTTGTTTCTTTTACAAAAGATAAGGTATTTTGTGAAAGAAACAATCAGTAAGAGCTGTTGCTTTCTTCTCCATTTACTGGTACTCACATTTAAATTTATGTCTAACGGGAATTACACCAACGAAAACTTATCTTTTGTAATTTATCTATAAAAAAATAGTCGCCTTAAAAAATAGTACCTATTAATCAGACTCACCTGCATAATTAATTGGCACGTTTGAGCTCAAATGAGGCAAATTTATGAAATAATCATGGTATATATCGGGAATAGCCTTGCTATTGCATAAATTTATTAAATCTTTATGTTTTGCAGCAGATATAGGTAAGAGCGTGTTATAAGCCTTTGGAATGTTAATATTTTGATCATTGTTTTGAGGTTCCTTTACACTACGACGAGTACCTGATCGAACAGAAACTTGAGCTATATTTATAGACATCTCAGTGTCACTTAAAGAATCATATTGGAAAGTAATTATGTTTGGTAAGCTACTGATAATTTTTTTTTTTTTAGAAGAATATTTACCGCGGACATATGCGTCCGCGCCCTTGTTTACTTGGCTTGTATTGTTTACAGAATTGTTTACATATTTATTCAGTTCCGTCTCCCCATCTCAGTGGGACGGCTGATTTAACTTCCTAACTTATAATAAACTTATAACTATGTGAGTCCACCTCTGACTCATTTTTTTTTTTTTTTTTTTTAATTATTATTACTTTTTTTTTTTTATAACTACTATTTCTTTTTTTTTTTATGTATTTGTATTTATATTATTACACTACTTGTTAATGCATTGTTAGTTTGTTATTATATGGGTTATTTCTAGGTAACATTTTTTCTTAACATAACGACTTGATTTACATTACTTTTTTTTTTTTTTTCACACTAAACTTGATTGTTTGTTTGTTTGGTTGTTATTTTTTTTTCTTTTTTTTTTTTTTGCTTTTTACAATATTACCACTACTTGTTACTTAGTATCTACTAGTCTAGTGTTACATTATTTTGTTTCGTTTTTGGGACATAAGTTTCCATTACTTATTTTTACTACAGTACAATTATTTTGACATTTCAGTTTTTTTTTTTTTTTTATGGTCACGGGAGTGGTAAAATTTCCAACATCCCACGATGTTGGAAATTTTATGGGACTTGGTTTCTACTTTGTTGATTATATTCTTTTGTTGAGGGCTTTCACCACCTCTATCAGGGCCTCCGCGACAGCGGTGTCTCGATGCTGCATGGCCGTCTTGAGGTTGTAATCGACGACCATTTTGGTTGACGCATCCATCGCTTTCCGGGCAAAACGCCCTATTGCGTCGCCGGTGTCGTCCGAGTAGTAGACACAGTTGGAAGTGTGTCTTGACACTGCGACGACCGCGTGGGAGACGCTTTCATGGATCTGGAGCCTCCTTGACTTGGTGTTTATTATGACGACGCTGTCGCAGGTCAACCCCTGAGCCTCGTGTATGGTCAGGATACGCGACCCTACGCCGGACCCGTACCCCTGGTCGGCAAGAGAAGCTTTCTCCTCCTGTGTGTGGACCAGGAATAGGGTATTAAGGGCGGTTTCCGGTATTCGCGCACCTGTATACGCTGCGACTCTCAGGGAGTGGGCCCGCGACAGCGACGTCTTGGAGGAGTATATACCTGGGTATATCTCACTCAGGGCCAGTGGTATGTCCATGGAGTTCCTATGCGTGCAGAGCAGCTCCTGGGTGATGCCAGCCACCAAGTTTGGACGGGTATACCTCAACTCGAATAGGTTTTCTCTGTCCAAAAATGGTAGCTGATTTATGTCCCCGATTAGAACGACCTCGCTCGCTCCAGACAACCTTACTGCCATGACTACGGCCCCAAAGTGGTTCATGAGGGCTTCGTCGACCGTGAGGCGACGGCATTTCTCCTCCTTTCTGAACCCGTTGGCTAAAATTGAGGCCATAGTGCGCACCTTGGTCTTGACCTGATCTCCATAGCGGCGCGCCAGCTGTTCTCTGAGATCTTTGGCAGCTTCGGTTGTTGTGGTCACTATGATGTCGCTCTCCTCGCTGAAGTGTTTTACCACCCACGCTGTTTTGCCGCATCCTGGCACCCCGTTTATCCACTCGATGCTGGGTATCGCCCAGTGCACCTCCGATGCAGAGTCCGAGACTCCCGAGACGGATTGCGCCATCTCGAGAATCTTGTCGTCCAGCATAATTTTGGTGCACTTGGCGGTAACCACCACCGGGCCTTCCTCAGGTGTCTGGAAGGTCAACTTCCCTGAGCGCTCCGTCTCCACTTTGTCCAGGGGTACGAAGCCACTTGTCGCGCTGTAGGCTACTGTGTACGACCCCTTCATTTCCCCTGAGATAACCTGGGAATTGGAGTTGTCGTACACCGCTGCCTCTGCTTCCTTGAGTAGGACCCCCAGCAGGCCCTCGTTTTTCCTTTCGAAGGTCTGCAGGATCTTCTTGCATGTTGCCAGGTTTACCTCTCTGGTTGCCCTGACAACTGCTACGTACTCAAGGAATGCGCTCTTGACGTGGTCCGTGACGCCCGAGTTTGCTGCCAGGGTCGGCGGGCTGACTTGCCCCCTCTCCGCCCTGGTTGGTTTCGGTTTAGGTGCTACTGATAAATTGAATGTGCATAATTTTACTCCAGGTCACTTTCACATTGTTAATATCGCGGTCCCAATTTTTGTAAAACGATGACAGCTTTTTATAATCCAGTATATTATCTTGATTGATTTCTTTGACTACATAAGGTAAACCTGTAGACTTGGCGCATCTGATCAATGCAACCCTATATAATAATAACTCTATATTTTTTTTCGTAACTCAAGTTACGATGCAAGTTGACGAAATATTTTCATTTATGTAAGAAATCTTACCAAGAAAAAATGCACATAATAATTTTATTAATAATTATTATTCCTTACCACGGGCAAGTGTGTGTAACTAAAGATACCTTTTTTCCAGCGTAAGTGGACGACTAGTTACAATGTTTTTACGCTAGCTAAAATCGTAACGGGAGTGAATTGGGTTACGAGGGTAATCGCAAAAGAAAAAGCAATTTTTTCTTAGTAAACCTGTGCATAAAAGTCGTTTTCGATAAAAAGTGAGTTACAATGTTTTAAATTGCAGGTGTCGACTCCATTGCTGGATCAGATTTTATGAATGGATGTTAAACTTGTCGTACAAACTGAAACTGTGTAAGTGGCAAGCCACAGGAACAGCAAATAGAACTCTAGTAGGATTGGAGAAAAAAAGACCCAGAAAACATACCCAGTTTTGTTTTAAATTCTTGTTGCACAACAAGAATTTAAAACAAAACTGGGTATGTTGGCCTAAACATGGATATGGGTGTACCAATGATGGAAATTCAGCTCGACGATTTTTCTCCAATTACGAAATATCTGCCGAAATAACTGGCATAAGCAAACAATTGATTTATAGGCTATGGATTATTTTGATGACAATGTCTAGTGGGCTAGCAAAATGAGGAAAATTTTAAAATATACTGCCTGAAAACCGCTGTTGTCTTTTTGAAATGGTATCCATGGTATAATATGCCAACTACAATTCACAGAATATTAATACACGGGTTTATTATAGTACAGAATGCAGTGGTTCCAACAGCTGAAGAGGCCCAAGAAAGTAAGAACAAAGATTGTTGAGTAATGAATGCCACATATTGTTTTATTGGCAACATTGTACAGCAATATATGTAATGTCAATGTCGAATGACAGTTGTCGGTAATACTAAGAATTCTAGGAATATAGTCATACAAGTTTTCACTCCGTTTGTTTTAATTAAAGTAATTACCGTAGCCCACACATCCATCATAAATCTTCATGGTAGCAGAGCGTGGTTGGGCTACCAGATATTAATTGCTCGGACAATTAGTGAAAAGACATTAACCGGTGTGACAGAAAACATTTTTCACCGGCGGCGTGCACGTGGCGTCATTCAGTTTATCGGAACACATAATCATAAGAAATGTCTGCAAATACGTTATTTAACATGGAAAAACTCGTTGGCCGTGATAACTATGCCAATTGGAAGTTCGCAGTGAAGGCGTATCTCGAACTTGAAGATCTTTGGCAGTGCGTAGCAACAGAAGATCCCGCCAAAATTGATCCCGCCAAAGACATAAAGGCAAAGTCAAAACTTATATTATTGGTGGATTCTATCAATTATGTTCATATTCAAGATGCGAAAACTTCGAAGGAAGTCTGGACGAACTTAGAACGAGCGTTTGATGATAACGGATTAACACGAAAAGTAGCATTGTTGAAGGATCTGATCACAACAACGTTGGAATCCTCTAGAAGTGTCGAAGATTATGTGAATAAAATAATGACGTCTGCACACAAGCTGAGAAACATAGGTTTTTCCGTCGACGACGAATGGCTTGGCACATTAATGCTTGCGGGTTTACCGGACCTATATAAACCCATGATTATGGCTATTGAGAGCTCCGGGGTAAAAAGCAGTGCAGATATAATTAAAACTAAACTTTTACAAGAAGTTCAGAATTCAGAAACTACTGTTTTTTACTCAGCTAAGAAGAAAAGTTTAGAAAAACAGAATAGTGGAAAACCAAAAGGCCCAAGGTGTTTTAACTGCAATAAACATGGTCATTTAGGCAAACATTGTCGTGCACCGAAGAAAACACCCAGTAAAAATGAAGATAAAAGTTTTGTAGCAGCATTTTCAGCTTCTTCTGTAACAACAGAGCATGACAAATGGTATGTGGACTCAGGCGCATCAATGCATATGACAAATCGCAGTGATTGGATGTATGATGTTAAATGTCCCCCGATTTTTACCATCACAGTTGCTAACATGACTCCGTTACCTGTAAAAGCAATAGGAAAAGTAAATCTGGTGTTGCACAGTAATAATGAGAACAGAATTCAGGTAAGAGATGTTTTGTACATTCCTGAACTAGCTGGAAACTTATTATCTGTCAGTGCAATGGTAAAGAATGGTTGCAAAGTTAACTTTAATGGAAATAATTGTGAAATTTTCAACAGTAAAGGAAATTTTATCTGTTCAGCTAAATTAGAAAACAACTTATATGTATTAAATATTAACAGAGAAATAAATGCAAATCTGAGTATTTCTGATATCTCCAATGATGTTATTCTGTGGCATCGGCGCATGGGGCATTTAAACTTTACAGATGTAAACAGACTACCAGAATGCACTGAGGGAGTGAACCTGTCTTCAGAAAAGGTCAAACAACCTGTGACCTGCACTACTTGTCTAATGGGAAAGCAGTCGAGACTACCTTTCAACCATGTTGGTACCAGAGCTTCACAACAACTTGAGGTGATTCATTCTGACTTATGTGGTCCAATGGAGACTCCGTCCCTGGGAGGTATGAGATATTTTATAACTTTCATAGACGACTTTTCAAGATTAGTGCATATATATTTCCTTAAAGACAAGCTCAGTATTTTAAATGCATTCAAAGATTTTCACAAGAAGGTAGAAAATGAATGTAATAAGAAAATTAAAGTTATACGCACCGATAATGGCTTAGAGTACTGCAACAAAGATTTTGACAGTTACTTGAGTCAGTATGGCATACAGCATCAAACTACAACCCCATATTCTCCGCAACAAAATGGTCTTGCAGAACGGATGAACCGCACCCTTGTAGAGAGAGCTAAGTGCATGCTGCTGGATGCTAACCTACCAAAACCTTATTGGGCTGAGGCGACAGCTACTGCAGCTTATGTGATAAACCGCTCGCCCACTACAGCTATAAACAAAAGGACCCCATATGAACTATGGTATGGTAAGGTGCCTAATTTAATAAACTTGCGTATCTTTGGTTCTGAAGTCATGACACAAGTTCCCAAGGAGAAAAGAAAGAAATGGGACCCGAAGTCTCGAAAAATGATTTTTATAGGCTATTGTGATAACACCAAAGGATACCGCCTCGCTGATCCTGAAACAAACAGAATTATCAAGAGTAGAGAAGTTGAATTTTTGGAAAACATACAGAATAATCAAAATATATACTTACCTTGTGATGTTGACAGCTCAACCGTCGTACAGCCGCAACCAGCGTCATCAGCACCTGTACCTGAAACAGAAAGTCAACAATTACAGTCTTCAGACTCAGCTGATGAAAGCTCTGAAGAATATGCAACAAACTCAGACGACGATGATGTTTATGTTCCCAGTAGAATATCAGACCAAATTTATAAAAACTTACCAGAAAGTACCATCACCTTACGTCCAAGAAATAAACCTGAAAAATCTGAAATCAGTTCAAAACCTACTTATTATTGTTCAGTTAAAAATCAAAGAGATCCGGAAACTGTAAAGGAAGCTTTATCCTCAGAAAAGGCTGATGAATGGAGAAATGCCATGGATGAAGAATTTCAATCTCTGAAAAGAAACATGACCTGGACACTTACAGATCTACCTCCTGGAAAGAAACCTCTACCTTGCAAGTGGATTTTTAAGACCAAGACTGATGAAACAGGGGCTGTGAACAGATATAAAGCCAGACTTGTAGTCAAAGGATATGCACAGAAAAGAGGGATAGATTATGAAGACATCTACTCACCAGTTGTATGATACACTTCTGTAAGATACCTGATTGCATTGGCTGCAAGATATGACCTTGATATTGACCAGATGGATGCCATAACAGCATTTCTGCAAGGAGACTTGGAAAATGAAATCTATATGATTCAACCAGAGTTATTTGAAGAAGGAACAAAAGTATGCTTGTTACAGAAATCAATATATGGTCTGAAGCAAGCCAGCCGGCAGTGGAATATCAAACTAGATGGTGTGCTACAGAAAATTGGCCTTTCTAAATCAAAAATAGATCCATGCATTTATTATCTTGTGAAACAACAAAATATGATTTTTGTTGCTGTATGGGTCGATGACCTCATTATATTTTCAAACAATATTAACTTAAAGTCAGAAATTAAAGAAAAATTAAAAAGTGAATTTCACATGAAAGATCTTGGAGAAGCAAAACAATTTATTGGATTGAACATCACTAGAAACCGTAAGAAAGGAATAGCTATGCTTGATCAAGATAATTATATTAAAGAAACATTGGAGCGTTTTGGAATGTCAGAATCAAAACCAGTGAAAACTCCTATAGAAGTAAATGCAAAATTTGACACTGTTGATACCGAAGATAATGAAAATACTCCATATCGACAGGCAGTGGGATGTTTACTGTATTTATCTCAGGCAACTAGACCTGATATTGGGTTTGCAGTGAATAAACTCAGCAGATATGTCAGCAATCCTGGACATCAACATTGGCTTGGAGTAAAGAGAATAATGAGATATTTACGAGGAACAATAGATCTAAAGTTGTGTTACAGCAAAGATGAGTCTAATGTAATAAAAGGCTACTGTGATGCAGACTGGGCCAGCAGTACAGAGGACAGAAAGTCCTGCACAGGGTATGTCTTTATTTTTCAAAATGGTGCTGTAGTGTGGAACTCCTGCAAACAACCCACAGTTGCTCTATCTACCGCCGAGGCAGAATATATGGCTATGGCGTCGGCAACACAGGAAGCATTGTGGCTCCGTCAGCTACTAGTGGAATTAGGTTTTAAAGAAGCAGGTCCTTTACCCATACATTGTGATAACCAGAGTGCAATACGTTTAGCATCAACTGACTGTTATAAACCCAAAACGAAGCATATTGATATTAGATTCCATTTTTTAAGAGATAATTATCACAATAGAAATGTAAATTTTGTTAACTGTAAAGGTAGTGATATGGTAGCGGACATATTAACCAAGGGGACCACTTCAAACAAACATTATTATTGCATCAAGGAAATGGGATTGCATTCAAGAGGGGGTGTTGAGTAATGAATGCCACATATTGTTTTATTGGCAACATTGTACAGCAATATATGTAATGTCAATGTCGAATGACAGTTGTCGGTAATACTAAGAATTCTAGGAATATAGTCATACAAGTTTTCACTCCGTTTGTTTTAATTAAAGTAATTACCGTAGCCCACACATCCATCATAAATCTTCAATATTAAAAAATATCGGTGAAGGTTTCATACGGATATTGTCTAGGAAACAGACTATGGAAGATTTGTTTCACCAACTTTTAATTTCATCAGATCCTCACATCACAAGTCTCAGAAAACTACCACAAAGACAAGTGAAACCCTATCCTCAAGATGTAAAAAATCTTTTAAAAGAACCAGAAATAAGTTCTGTATCGTAATTGTTTTTTTTTTATCTCATTTTTAACTAGTATTATTAAGATTAAATACATCAATTAAACATACATTCAATAGTTTTACTTTTTAAAGCACCTTCAACCTATTATTTTAGCCAGAATACAGCAATATACAGGCATAAACACACGATGTAATTTTGGCCAATTTTTGAGCGAATTTCACCAGTGTGCGTCGTGATTTTAGTAGCGGTCAATGTGAAAATCATGTTTTTTTTTTACTTCATTTGTAGCTGCAACGCTGCAATATTTAATCACATCCGTTCGCCGCCGCTGCAATCACAAGTTCTCACGCCATAATATAAACACTGCCGCGCCGGATCACAATACTGCATGCAAAGCAAATTCGATCGGCCAATAAGGTGACGGCGACTTGCGCGCCCCGCACGGATTTTATAGGAACTCAAGATTCCTATTGGAGTTATAAATACAAGAGCGATTTGTACCGAGCTCAGTCATTCCGTCATTCATTCTCCATTCATAAGACTTGCGCATACCTTTGTACACAGTTATTTAATATTAGTTATTTACTCTAAATTCCTCGTGTTTTATTTACACCACCCAAGCGCCAAAGTGGTGACCCCGTGCCTGAACACAGTGAAGAAAATTAAAATCATCGAAGCTAAACCAGCATCGCCGAATCACAATCAAGATGTCGAATCCCTGTCAAGTGGAAGAACAATCCAGCTCAGCAGCAGCATCGCACGCAGTTCCGAAGGCGGAGGCTGCTGGTATATCACTCAACATGCGCATCCCACCTTTTTGGCGCGATCGACCACGACTGGTTCATCAGCTTCGAAGCAGCAACCAACGACCTCAAGAAAGGCCAGGGCCAGCTCGCACAGATGGTCATTGCACAGCTCGAGCGACAAGACATCGAGCAGATCGCGGACCTACTGTACAACCCGCCAGAGACGGACCAGTACAAAGCCATCAAAGAAAGGCTTATATCCACCTACGAGGAATCAGACAGCCGCCAGTTTCAAAAATTGCTGTCAGAGATGGAACTCGGAGACCAGAAACCGACGCAACTACTCCGTCGCATGCGAAACCTCGCTGCGAATAAAATCCCAGAATCCATTCTGCGACTTATGTGGACCAACCACCACCCATCGCACGTTCATTCAGTCTCGCAGTCAGTGAAACATTCAGCACAAAGACAGCACTCGACGAACTCGCGCTGCTTGCAGACAAGATAATGGAGCAGACAACAGCAACAGAAGTCGCAGCCGTGCATGCACCAGTTCCACCAGCACCACTCGCACCGCAGGCAGATACGCAGTACATTATTAGTGAAATAAGGAGGCTATCACTAGAAATAGCCGAGTTAAGAACTAGGCAACACCACAACAACAACAACTATCGCCGCAGCCGTTACTCGTCTCGTAACCGCAGCACATCACGACCACGCAGTCGAGAAGATTCCCCATCGCCATTCTGTTACTATCACCGCCGTTTCAAAGACCAAGCTAGACGTTGTACATCACCTTGCTCGTTCAAGAAGCAAAACCCGGAAAACTAGACAGAACATTGGCAATGGCGGACACCGACGTTCAAGAGAAGTCCCACCGCCTATACATCTCCGACAAAACCTCGAAACTATCTTTTTTAGTTGATACTGGAGCAAACATATCCGTGCTACCGAGGAAAAAGGGACAAACCAACGCCATTACCATTCTAGCTATACGCAGCGAACAACACAACTATAGCTACGTGTGGCGAGAAAACAATGACACTCGATCTAAATCTACGCCGTCCGTACTTGTGGAAATTCATCGTAGCTGACGTCACAAAACCCATACTTGGAGCAGATTTCCTCAAGCATCACCAACTCATCGTCGATTTGAAAAACTGAAGATTAATCGATGGTGTGACGAGTCTAAAAGTAAACGCCCCGGTACGAGTATCGAATGTGCCCACTGTACGCAGCATAGATATGTCGCAATCATACCACGATATATTAGCCCAGTATCCCGGCATAACCAGATTGACATCAATGCAATTAAACTCCGATATCCACGTGCAACATCATATCGAAACAACAGGACCACCCGTACACAGCCGAGCACGACCGATACCACCACATCGCTTTGAAATCGTGAAGAAAAAATTCGAGAATATGATCGAACAAGGATTATGCAGACCTAGCAAAAGTCCATGGTCATCACCTCTACACATCGTCCCTAAGAAGAACGGCGATATTAGAGTTTGTGGTGACTATCGCAGACTAAATTCCATCACCGTACCAGATCGCTACCCTGTCCCACGCATCAAGGACTTCACTCACCAATTATCCGGAAAAACTATCTTCTCAACATTAGACCTCAACCGTGCATACCAACAACTATACGTAAGAGAAGAAGACATCCAGAAAACAGCCATAAAAACCCCGATGGATTCCCACGTATGTGCCCCGGTTTGAAGAACGCGGGACAAACGTTTCAACGTTATATCCATGAAGTACTACTTGGGTTAGATTTTGTCTTCCCATTCATCGACGATGTGTTATTGGCATCGGAAAACGAAGATCAACACAAAGAACACCTCCACATCGTACTGAAGCGATTAGAAGACAATGGCATCGCCACTAACCCCGCCGAATGCAACCTAGGTAAACTAGAAGTCCAGTTCCTAGGTTACACGGTAACAAAGGAAGGCATCAAACCACCGCAACATAAAATCCAAGCAATCGCCGATTATACTCAGCCGACTACAATCGAAGAATTAAGCAGATTTCTCGGAATGATCAACTTCTATCGCGATCATATACCCAACGCTGCAGTACTACAGGCACCACTTAATTCATACCTACACAACGTAAAGAAGCGAGATAAAACCCAGATCGCGTGGACCGACGAAGCAAATCAAGCGTTCCAGCAATGTAAAGCTAGCATCATACAAGCAGCTTTACTCGCTCACCCATCGCATCAAGCTACACTTGCTTTGTTTTGCGACGCATCCGACAACTCAGCTGGCGCCGTCCTACAAAAATACGTAAACGAAACGTGGCAACCGCTCGGATATTATTCCAAGAAATTCAATGACGCACAAAAGAAGAATCAAGAAAAATCGCACCACACCATACCATCCTCAAAGCAACGGAATGGTCGAACGATGGCATCGCTCGCTCAAAACATCGTTACGCGCGAAACTATCCGACACAAGTACATGGATCAACGAGCTACCTACAGTGTTACTTGATCTACGAGCCGCACTGCGTACCGACACCGGCGTGAGCGCCGCCGAACTTACCTACGGTTACAATCTACGTCTACCAGGGGATTTTTTTACAAGTACCTGCACACCTACAACAGTGGATTATACTTACGTCGAAAATCTGCGTGACATCATACAAGTAAACAAACCGCAAGCACGGCTGCTTAAAATCAAAACATAGTAACTCGTTCCAACAAAAATTTTCAGGAGAGCCAAAAACTGGGTCGGCTACTTTGATTCGTTCGCCCTAAGAAACCAGAAGAGATAGCGATATGGATGTTTGGCGAAAAGTTGTGCTATATTGTTGACATTTTAGTTTGTTATACTCGTAATCTTTTTAGAGTATAGTTACACTTGGATCGCTCATACTTTATTATTATTTGAGAATTTACTTAAATATGAATGTAACAACAATATCAAAACTTAGTAAGTCTGCTTACTAGGGTATCAATTTGATTTTCTACGGTAAACGTAAAGACTAAACAAATTCATTATACCTACGTTATTAAAAAAATATCCCAAAGTACCTATGAATGTGGATTTGGAATAAAAATCCAATTGACTTATAAAAAGATATTTATTAACGTACTTCAAAGGACTCTTAAATTAAAACACGACACTTAACAGTCAACCAAAACTAAAAAAAAAACTTAAGCAAAAATCATTCTTATTGATAATGAACTACTCGTTGTTATTGGTAACGATTTGACCGTCAGTTTGCAAATCAGTGGAATTATCACTCTTGGGTAGATTCAACCAAAACTCCCTTCTGTTCAATGGCATTACGGGGACCAATTTTGAAACAATACCATCTTTTTTTGATGATTTCACCCCTCGGGGGATAGTATTTGAAAGTGGGGGAATAGTGTTGACATTAAATTTCTGCATCAAGAAGTTCAGTTCTTGGTAAGACTCATCAAAATCCGTTTTATAGAACAGATTTCGTGATCCTTTGAGGAACTTCGCTTCAACCACTGGGTTTAGCAAAAATGTGCTGAGAGCTGAATCGTCATTTGTGTTACGCCGTGGAACTCGTTTCTTCTTCACCCATTGGTATGATTTTTGCACTTCGATAACGTCAATGTTCTTTCTACAGTTTGCTATAATAGACTTGTAGTCCTCGTAATCATAAACTCCATCTCGACGCCTCATCTCTTTTTCAATATTTCCGTGTACGCCGTCAGCAGACATATGAGTATGGCCTTTAGTAAGAAATCTCAGAGTGATAGTATCAATATTTATGCACTCAGAATTAACAACCATTACCAGCGCTGTAAATAAAAACCAATTTTTATTTTGTCCAGTGCATTATTTTTTAACACGGAGCGAAACACTCGTGCGCCGGTGACACTGGACTTACTAAACGAAATTTCATCTATTTTACAATCTATCAAAATTCAAAACATAGCAAATTGGTATTTCAAATTCATAACTTAGTAAGTGACTTGAGCTGCTAGGGTTTTAAATTTGTATTTTGACATACTAAGTTTAAAAGGACATTGCTCTGCGCCCATATATTGTTCGCCCTGGAACCAAGAGCATCGGAAAATTATGTTTTGTATTGTCGATCATAAGAAAACTCCTATAGTATCCTATTTTTATAGCGGACTAGCTGCAGAATAGATTTATTTTAAAAAAAGTATCAGATTTTGAGGTTATAATCGACACTTCCGAAAATCACAGCCAGGTAAGTCGTTTTTTAAAACAATCAGAGTACGTTAAAATAGCCCAGTCGTAACATGCAATATAGTCCCAAAAGTCACAAAAACACATACAATTACAAAGATAAAAACTCATAAAATAATAATCAGAGCATAGGCAACTGACAGGACAGTGACAAGTGACCATTTAGTGACGTCAAAAATAGGAATGACAAAAACGATACGATTTATCGATGTTTTACGCCATACGTTACAAACTATAACGTCAACTTTTTTCAAACCATAATATAAGATAATACCATTATGACAATGGCTTACTTTACTTATAATAATAGCACTCTTCTATACTTGTAATATAATAACATCTGCATCTAGTCAGCAATATTGTTTTTTTAAAGAAAACATTTACAATATATTCAGTACCTAGCAATAAGTATTTTTTACCCGACTAGGGTGAAACCCAAAACAAGCTTTATTTTTATTTAAATTGCCGTAAATAATCATTTCTAATTGTTAAAAATCATGCCTAATTGCTTAGACTTGCTAAATTATTTTTTACAAAATACGTATGAAACTGGGTGTTTTAAAGTCCACATCATTGTGATACTATCTAGTAAGTCGAAAAATGCCAAAATCAGTTTTTTTTTTCAAATCACCAGTTACTAAGTTTTGAATTTGGGCAGCCGAGCAGTCACCGAGCATCACAGCAATAATAAACGCGTATTCGTGCATCAGGATTTACACAAATGCAGTCACCTGTTTATTAAAACAGATGCTGAAACCACTCCAAGCTCCGTATGAAGGCCCCTACCGTGTTATAAGCCGCACAGAAAAGACTTATACTGTACAGTTACCGGATCGTCAAGCTAACATTTCGATTGATCGGCTGAAGCCTGCATACGTTACCAATACCGTACCTCCAAGAAATATTACCGATACCTTACCTCCAAGAAACTGTGCCAGTACCTTACCTTCAAGGAACATTACCATTACCAAGCAGACCAAGGCCAGTACCACACCAACCAAGCAACAAGCACGAGTACCTACGAACACAGTGACGTCACAGCCCACTATCAGCAAAACAACACGCTTGGGCCGCGTCGTCAAGCTGCCGGTACGCTTCGCTAGGGGGGGGAGTACTGTAGCTGCAACGCTGCAGTATTTAATCACATCCGTTCGCCGCCGCTGCAATCACAAGTTCTCACGCCATAATATAAACACCGCCGCGCCGGATCACAATACTGCATGCAAAGCAAATTCGATCGGACAATAAGGTCACGGATTTATAGGAACTCGAGATTCCTATTGGAGTTATAAATACAAGAGACGATTTGTACAGAGCTCAGTCATTCCGTCATTCATTCTCCATTCATAAGACTTGCGCATACCTTTGTACACAGTTATTTAATATTAGTTATTTACTCTAAATTCCTCGTGTTTTATTTACACCACCCAAGCGCCAAAGTGGTGACCCCGTGCCTGAACACAGTGAAGAAATTTAAGATGATCACGACCCAAGATGATCCTGTCACCCAAGATGATTCAGTATTTTTGGAAATTTTCGATGGTAAGTCTAAAGACTTAAAATCTTACTTCTTACTAATATTTTTTTTTATAAGCGTGGAAGTTTGTTTGGATGGATGGATGTTTGTTACTCTTTTACGCAAAAACTGGAGGCTGTTCAAGATGTTAAGTTTGTTTTTACGTAATGTGAACCCTTTGGGCGAAAGAAGTGACTTCGTTAAATAAATAATAAATAATAATAAATAATTATAGAATAGAATACTCTTTATTATGTACACCATATAAGTAATCCATGATAATAGAATAGCAATCCATGATCCATAGTAATTATCCATGTAAGTAATTATCTAATATGTTGCCTCTTTTACTGCCCAATTTTAAGACTTCTTGATTTTGCGTTTTTAAGTTTTGCTTATATTATACTTACCTAAGGTAATAGTAAAAATAAGCCTTTCTGACCCGTGGAACACCAAAGCAGTTCACCTAGGTGTTGCATGGCTAACTTTCTGTACCCCTGGTTCATCTCTTTAATAGGCAGTGTGTCACACATATTGGCATTTATTTTAGTTAATAGTGAATATAATATTTAAGTTTATAGAGATTTGTTATCCATTAGATCTAACTTGCATGTTGGATTATGGCCTATTGAGGTGAAGCTTGTCTTGTGCCTAGCAGTTGACGTATAAAGACTGATTAATGTAGTTATTATGTTTAGTAGAGATACATACTAATTATACAAGATTAAAATTTTATAGAGTTTATCAAGATGCTTAGTAAAAATATTAAAATATTTAATAGTAATTTTATTTATTCACCTATATTACATTCGGCTAACTAAGCGATTGCGCATAGCCCTGCCTCGGATTAACTCATTTTGGTTATCATTGCTGGAGGTGCTTCGAGTATATTGTACAGCATGATCTTCACTATCTTCTAGACCCTCAGCTGGCATATCACTTGGAGGTGTATTCTAGCAACTAATGCAATGTTGTGCAGCACACAACATGCATTAGTGATTTTGCTAGCCATGTAAGGGTGATAGTGAAGAACTCGTGTGTCGAAGTATACACCTCCAACTAGCCTTAAGTAGTCCGAAACAGCGCTCAATGTGAGACCTGGCTTGGAAATGACGTCGTGTATACACCTCTGCCTGGTATCCTGGGTCAGCATTTAATATAGGCGTCGCCAACCCGGGCCGCAGTGGATAGCCAGGATCTCCACATAAATATATTTTTATTGGGAGGAGGAAATACATTTTTATTACTAAAAAGTCTACTCCAGTTCTAATAAAGAATTGAATAATCGTTGTTTATTTGTTGTCATGCTCACTTAAACATAGTGCAATTACTGCTTGGCGTATATGGTTATTTCAGATGTCTCACTATTTAAAATACCTATACGGAACAACTTACCTAATAACCAGACATGTTCACCACTTTCATGCACTCCTTCCACCTGCTGACCATCCAATTGAAGGGTTTTCACAATCTCCCTGATGCAGCGACTTGTTGTCCGCTGCGTCAAATGCTGGCCCACACCCACAATTTTCTGGTATGACCCTGTAGCTAAAAAGCTAAATGCACACAGCACCTGAAAAATTTAATAATACATAGGTAGGTTAACCTATTTAGGTTGATATCGGAACCTTTTAATCGTGCATGAGCTTTTAGGCCCTTGCATAACTTCCTAAATGCTCTTTTATTAAGCCAGAAATGTTGGATGAACAACAATTCAGACATTTCTTCAATTGTTTCCAATTGCCGTCGCTGTCTTAATCGCTTTTGGCGCCTCTCCCAGGCGTTCTCATTGTGTGCAGCCCACAATAAACGTAGAGAATGCACAATTTATTAGTTCTGCAGTAATGCCTCTAACACAGAATAAATACTAAGAGTATGTCATCAATCAATGGCAAAAATCTGCTGCTGAATGAAATCCGGCCAATTGTTTCGATAACTACAACGTTTTAGTTCGTTTCGTTATCTTTTTTGGCGATCACGATCGAGGCGAAGGCGAACACTGAAAGCGCTGCTTGTCTACGCATTTGTATGGGACAAAAACAATAACGATTCGTTACTTAATGGTTTCGTTACGAATTATAACATTGTCTACCAACTTGCGATAACGATGTCGATTGACCACGTGACTTAACACGGCTTATGTGAATCCCATACATTTTTGTCTTTTCGAACTTCGTTATCATTTTCAAATTGTTACTTTGTCTAAGCCCCACGCGGCGGCAAGCGGGCTTAGCTCCACGAATGGTTTTCTCGGCGACACAACTGATGTTGATGTTCCAACACTGCACGTTCCCGATGTGTAGGATGTTGATGTTCCAACACTGCACGTCTGCCGTGTGTAGGATGTTGATGTTTCAAAATTTCACGTCTCCGATGTTTAGGATGTTGATGCACCCTCATTTCCACCAAAGTCAGAACTGAAACATGGCTACTGCTCTACTGACACAACAGAAGTAGTCATCTTTTTCATCACGACCTTAGGACATTTGATATTCTCTTGCAGCCATCAGCCATGTCTCATACTTTTTTATGAATGTACGTCTCGAGCGACCACACAAGATCCATTTCTTCCTCAAGTTACACACACATAACTCTGGCAGAATTGTTTCAATTCCTTATTTTCATTTTCTGACAATTCAACAGTGATCTCAAAAGCTTCAAATAAAACATTGGGGTCTGAAAAACTATTGTTGTTTGCCACAAACATGAAAATGTCCAAATTGGTACCAAATCCTTCCATCACAACACAATAGCAAATACGTACGAGTATGAGGTAATAAGTTAGCGCGCACAAGTACTGAGAGCGGCTAATAAAATTAAACTCAAATGCCCTATTTTTATACAACTACCCTCATTATCGTTCGCTATTCTCTAAAAAAGTTACCTATATTACAGACAATTATGATTGTATTATGACTGAGGCCCATTTGGCCCTGCAAGAGCTACTTAATGCTCATGTCATTAGTATATAATTATATCTCAACCTTAATCACAGTGATTAAAATAAATTTTGCAAAAAAAAAAAGAAAACTTATATAATCAATATCTTTTTTAATTATTGTCATCATAAAGATCCGTTAGCAGGCTAAATCCAACCACAATATACTTCAAGCGCAATTCACACTACATTGAATTCTCAACACCATGCTTCACTCAGTACTGTAAATGTTTATTTTAATTACCTCATGGGACATGGCCTTCAGTCCTTGGCTGGGGACATCTGCAGTGCTGTGGCATGGCCACCCCCCTGGACGATATATTTGATTTGTTTTTGACTGATACCTGGAATATTTTAGTAATTGTATTTAGAATTTCATATAAATTGGCAACCTATTAATTAATTAAGCAAGCTACAAATACACTATTACTTTATTATTATTACACTTTGTTTACTTGACTTTGTAATTGTAATTTCAACTAATCTGACATCTATTAATTTTATTCAATCTACATATACACTATTACTTTATTATTATACTTTGATTATTACAAGGTTTGAGGTACAATTTTACTAATCGTTCATGTATTTTTGTAAGCTTATTGGTTATTTACCTTTTCTTACTACCCTGTGTCGATTTTCTTCGGTCGCTAGTCTTGGGTGCTCATCTCACCGTGTCTGCCATCTGGGTGCATGGCTATTTTTTGCCTCCACACTTTATATACACATAAAACAACACATTTACCACCATCCATTCATCACAAACAAATATTACATCATGTTGCGCAGGTCAGGAACTAAAACTTTGAATTGCGTAATTTTACAATGCCGGTGGCCATTTTGGACGCCGGTCGAGTGAGCGAGTGAGGTTGTGCGAACGTACCTTATAATCTGTGGCTGGGCGTGCGCATGGAACTGCTTTGAATTATGGTGTGCACAGATAACAAAACTTTGTTTAGAGTTCAGTGCGCCACTTTTTGTCGGCTACGTTCCGTCGCCTACGCAACAGTCTGTTGCCATTATCTATGTTTTTTATGTATTTTTTTTTCCTATCCATTTACTGTATTTAATTTTGCACTCTGCCACTGCTGTTCTGTCTAGGCGCACTATAAGGACCGGATAGGCTGCTCCAGCAGACGTCATTTTGTCGGCGCCGGCTGTCGCTGAAAATCAGCGCTTAGACTCAGTCTCGTACAAGAGTCCTAGCATTATGCTGAGCGACAGCCGTTTTGCGCAAATGTGACGCATACCTTCCCAACTTTTAACTATTATTTTTGTTTTAGTTTTAAGCTGTATTTTAAATATTTTGGTGTGCGTCATGCTTGGCGCAAATAAACAGTTTTTCTTTCTTTCTTCCTTTCTAATATAAGTAAATCGATCGGCAAAGTCATTGAACGACGACAAAGGTTTGAAAAATCACTTATCGAAAATTCAAAATTTCAAAAATTTGCTAAGCCGTGCCTAAAAGTACATGAATTGTATGTCATATTGATCGCCGTGTATGGGACTATAGCTCGTATGAGCACCAGCCTTACAGTTCCGAAAAAATGTACTTTTAGTGTTTTCCCCCATACAAAAAAAAACGTAAAACTTTTTTTTGTCACTAGTGGAGTGACCAGTACCATTCATACGTTAATATTACGTAAAGGGTGGTATTTCAAAGCTCATATGCTCTCTGAACTGTAGTCATGTCGACCCATCCGAAGAACAATGTTACATTTGAAATTTACTAGGTTTTCAGGAGAGCCATTCAAAGTTCACCCCATACTTAAATGCTAATAACTTTTGTAATTATTGAAATAAAGTGATGAAAATTCACATATACTTTAATTACTTGTTTAGACAACATTTTAATAGAAAATTATTGTATTTATACTATTATTTTCTAAAATAAGGGGTATTATAATCACATGTTACTTTGTTCCACGTGAAGTCAATGTTAACATAAAACAGTGTTTTAGGGAATTGGGTATAGATTTTGTGATATATTTGTATATAGTTCTTTTCTTTGGAGGTCCAGTACTGTGTGGCATTCAAGATGTAATATTTGCAACAAGATTTTAAAACGAGGAGTAATATCGACATAATGAGTTTTATTATGAAAAATATAAAAATTATTGTAACATAGACTATTTTAAAACTATTTCAGTGTAGGTAATAATTGACTGATAGGCATAATTTTACCTATTTAGGTACCTATACTTAATTATAAAAGTAGTTGGCAAGGAAGTAAATCTAATTAATAAAGTTACATAAAACTTTGTACTTTTATATCACAGTTAATTAACATTAATATTGACCAGTACTAATGGTAAGTATTGAAAATCAAATTTTTGGTAAGAATGTAATATGAAATTCTGAATGAAATTGAAAAAAAACTTTTTACAAAAAAATACCACCGACTTCTACACAAAAAATCAAAAAAGTGCAAAATAACTTTAATTTCGGAACTCGGTGTTTGTGGTTGCTTTTTCGTTTTTTGAACACCGACTTCCGAAATTAAAGTTATTTTGCACTTTTTTGATTTTTTGTGTAGAAGTCGGTTGTATTTTTTTGTAAAAAGTTTTTTATTTTTCACTTTTTAGTGGTACCTACACCCCCTCCCCTCCCCCCACCTAAACGAACCAATCACATTGGTGTAAAAAAAAGCACTGCTCCTTTGCAGAGTACACTAAGAGGTCGTCAATGTAGACAATGTAGATATTTTTTTTAGATTTTTCGAAAACCGCTTGGTTGTTTTCGATAAAATTTTCATGGGACCATTTGGGAAGTATACCCTTTCCAACAAAAAAAGAATTTTTCAAATCGGTTCACAAGCGACGGAGTTATGCGCGAACAAACAATAAAAAAAAAAAAAAACATACAAACATCCGAATTGAGAACCTCCTCCTTTTTTAGAAGTCGGTTAAAAAACGCTATCACCTTCATTCTGCGTGTGACCTTTCTCCATAAAGCGATGTGTGATGGTCACTTTGTACTTGTTAGAAGCGTAAATGTAGGATGAGTACACGATACGGTTTCTATTTTGACCGGCGCAGTTGTCAGACCAAAACAGGAACTCGCGAACTCCTTTTTGCACGTTACAATCAATAAAATCAATCAAACAACTGCTTACATCGTTTGCTCCACGCTTAGCTATCGTTTCGTCCCACATAAAACACGTTCCATGGTTATTACCCATATCAAAAATTGTAAAATTTAAGCAGCTTAATATTTTTTTTGTAATAAAAAATACTAACTTGTCCGTGAGGACAAGTCAATACCTTTTCAAAATCGAACACCGCACAGACTATCTCACTATTAGAATTTTTGGCCCTCTCTTCTTTATCTGTTTTCATAGCTCTTGCAATCTTTTTTCTATCCTGATGTTTAGCAAAAGTATCTTGTTCCACTTCACAAGGATTTTTCAAATTTTTAAATATGTGACATTGGTCACATTGATCTTTTTTAGGAACAAAAAATGCCAAGTTAAAGTAGTTATTGACAATATCACGGTATTGCCTTTCTGTCCGTGCTTTGATTGAGTACTGTTCGTCGTTGCACCACTCCTTGTATAAAGTAAACATGCGGGCTATACTTAAACTACCGTCCAGATATAATTTATTACTTTTCTCCCTGAGATAATGGTATTCCACAGGTTGGAAAGACTTGACGTGGTCACAAACACTACGAATCATTTAATCGACAAGTACTATTTTGTGACTCTTGTGACGACCTCGTTGATCCTCTTCCACGACTGCAGTACCATCATACTTTGACCAAGCAGTTTTTTATACTCTGCCACTTATGCCAAGAGTAATTAAAAACATTGTCTTACAGACATCTATTTTAACGCAAACAGGTTCGGACGTTATAACAGGAAGAAAATATTTATAAGTAAACTTACGATTATTTGGCTCGTCACTATTAATACAGCGTTTTTTTTTAATTTTTAGTGTAAACTGTATTACGTAAGCCCACTAGGCTGTTTCTGTTTATCAGCCAAACAAAAGAAAAAATACAAGCTACTTTGTTACTAGAGGCAGCTAACGGTTTACATTCCAATTTTAGCTTATGGGAAATTTCTTTTTCTGCTTGATGTTTAGTGAAGTTTTCTTTTAATTAATCTGCCCCGCAGATTAATTAAAAGAAAACTTCAAGATCGCATTGGTCTTTTTTGGTAAAGAAAGCCCTATCTTCATATTAATGTTAACAATATTTCTATACTGTCAGCCTATCAGTGTCTGTACTCTTACATTATATGTAATTATTATCGGCACACCACTCAAAACACAACTTAAATATTTTTGAAAAAGATTAAAATGGATCTACATAAGTATTTTTTTTACTCGAACATCTTCTAACGTAGTGAAAATCGATAGGGCTGAAAAAGTTAAAACCGCGCAATCACATCCAACACGGTGAAAAGTGTTGTTAGACTAATCTAAACAAACAAGCGGCGCGTCTCGTCCCCGCGCACACTCCGCTAATTATAGTTGGCGTAATATAAATCGAGTGATTCCAAAAAGTACTTTTACTTAGCGTTTTTTATGTTTTGCAACTTCGTTATTTATGCATATTTCTTCACGATTTTTTTATTACATATAAAAAACCACATTATAATCAACTTGGCATAAAAAAACGAATTTACCTAAAATTGGAGTTAGCGTAGTATAAATTGTTGGTGTCGAGATTATCCTGCTTATTATGGATATTACAACAATTCTTCTCAATTTTTTTTTTTTTTTTTTATTTAACATTTATACAAAAGAATACACTATAATCTGAGTTAAATAGCAACCAAAAACCACTAAGGTTTAAATTTGTGCTATCATGAATCTATCGCAATATTGAAAACTAAACAAAATGAGTATTTTATATGTGTACGTTATCGTCGATAACTATTTATATAATCTGTAGGTCTTTAAATAAATAATACTTAAGTAATATTGCTTAAGTTTTAATGACTTCTCCCGCTCTGGGCGAAGCGGGAGGGAGTGTCAGACTCTTACTGTACCGTGATCTTTCTGCGCCCTTTGCGTTCCAGGGCCGGGGTGACTCTTTCGAACAAATTCCGCAACCCTAGCAGGCACTGGCCCTATGGGGCCCCGTCTTCTTTGCTGACGGCTCTCTGAGGCGCGCGTGGAACATGACGCGCCGTCGAATCGGGCCTGGTTGCTATCGGACGGCGAGCCACACATAGGTCGCCATCCGCAGGCCCGCGCCTACGGTAGCCGGCAATCGCCCTGCGTTTCTCGACGCCCGGGCGTCTTCTTCTGGTGCGGCGGCTGGGGCGTGAGGTTTCGCTCTCTCGCACGCGTTCCGCCTCCTCCTTCGCTAGCATTACTGCTTCGCAGAAGGAGGCGACCGCTTCCCATGCCTCGCTCCGGACCATGGCTTGAACCAGGGCCGGACGCGAGAAGTCGCCGGCACCGATCGCCTCGACGAGGATACGGCGGTGCTCCGCCCAAGCAGGGCAGACCTCCACCGTATGCTCCACCGTGGCCTTCGGGCGATTCACACAGTGTTGACACCCGGACGTGTCCTCCCGCTGGATCCGACACAGGTACACCTCCCGAAACAGCCGTGTCCGGTGCGCACCTGCGTCAGGCGGAAGGTGAGGACGTCGTGGCGTCTCTTTAATCACTCCTCAAAGAGGGGATTTATCGCCGGAATAGTGGCGTGCCCATGCTTAAGTTTACATTTGATATTTTGATGTGTAATATTTTTTTTAATTTCTGAGGGTTTTCATCGTGATAACACTAGACCTAACATATCTTTAGCCACTCGGCAAAAATTAAGAGTGTTTGGCTGGGAGGTGTCAATGCATCCGCCGTATAGTCCTGACCTTGCACCGTCAGATTTCCACCTGTTTCAGTCTCTTCAGAATTCTTTAGGCAGTGTCAAGTTAACTTCACGAGAGGACTGCGAAAACCACTTGTCGCGGTATTTTGATCAGAAGTCCCAAATTTTTTATAGCAATGGGGTCATGTCCCTCTCCCTACCTACATGATGGTAAAAAGTTATCGAACAAAATGATACCTACATACTTTAGTTAAATGTATGTAAATAAACTATATTCAAAAATGTTTTGAATTTTCTTAAAAAATGACTATTTATATGATCAAAGTTCACCTTGTCTATATTTATATATGTATATAATTATTATTGTATGTAATTTTTTATGAGTGAGTGTGTGTGTGTGTGTGTGTTTATTATTTATTTATGTATAGGTATATATTTAATAATTTTGATTAAAAAAAGGAGTTGCTGCAAATTTATAACTCCTAACCTGGGGGCTTACTCTTGAAACTAATATCAATTCCAACCTAAAGCCAATACGATTCCAATGTTAATTTTGCAGTCACATGATTCGGTACTCTTGAAAACAATATTGTCAACATTGGATTGAAATTGGGATTGCGCCGCGATTATTTTGTTACACGTGAAGATAGCTACGTTAAGAGCCGCAATAGTGTCGTCCAACTCATTACGATAAACCGGTAATAGGGCTTTAAAATGCTCTATTCTTAAGAAAACAAGGCTAATAAATAAATGTAATATAAATAGTTGTTCAGTTGACAATTTTAACGTGTTAAATTTATTTGGGTGTAAGAAAATTATTAAAATCATAAAATTGACCATGACTGTGGCTTCATGCGTTATGATCGTTGCCTACACTATTTAAAAAAAAAATAAAACTAGCGCGGAGGTTCTCCAATTTCAAAAATGATAAATTCAAGTGGATAGAAATTAATTCGAAATGCAAGTTTCTTTGTAACATTAACGTAAAGATATTGTTCGCGTTTGGTAACTTACCTACGTTTTATATAGTCATTTTATGTTGTACATATTCACTAATTTCAGTTACTATGGCAAATCTTCCTAGTTACGCTCAATTAGAAGGTTTGGTAAAATTCTTGGAGCAAAACCCAGGCATAGCTAAAGGTTTGCTTGGGACAGCTCAAGGCATGCTCATCCAGGAGTATAAAATATTCAAAACAAAAAAAAAAAACTCAAAATTCAAAGCATTTATTTCAATTAAACCCTTTACAGGCACTTTTGAATCGTCAAGGTCGAAAGAAGTGAAGCTATCTGCACGTTCCAAAGCGTAGATCTCTATGGAGAAGAATGTGCAAGAAACTCCACGGACAATCTTTTAAATCATGTTCTGTATTACATAACCTTGGTTACATCTTCGGTCGCTTCTATATGTGAAGACAATGCAAAGAAAAAAAAACTATAAAAACAATTCAAAGTATAAAGATTAAAACAAGTCAGTGGCAGTTAAGAGGTGACCAGTCTCAACAGACGGCACCCGTTCACGAAAATAACGCGTGTATCGGCACCACTGTCCACCATGATCCAACACGTGAGTGTTGGATCATGGTAGTAGCACGGTGGTAGTCACCATGGTGGACACCATGGTGACTACCAGACATTTGAGCGAGTATGACATGCTCTCAACTGCCATTTTAGTTCCAGATACAAAGTACACTATAACTTATCACATGTAAATGGCTCTATGGTACTCACATTCACAATATTTGAGAATAAAATGCTTCTACATTATACAAAACTATGGTTTACAATAACCAAGCAACTACAAGTAAAAAAAAGAGAAGTATTCATTTCAGCTGGGTATTCATTTTCTGCTGTACTCTCCACACAATCAATAGATTCTCTATTATAGCTACACATATTGTGTAAGACACAACATGCATTTATTATTTTGGCTGCTACATCAGAATGATAATGTAGCACCCTATGCCCGAGTAAGCACCGCCATCTATTTTTCAATACACCAATTGCACGTTCCACTGTATTTCGTGCAGAGCAGTGCAACTTGGTGTAATATTGTTCTGGAGAGCCTTCAGGAGCATCTACAATAGGTGTCATCATATACTCCCTCTGGGCATATCCAGAATTTGTATATATTCACAATAACAAAAACTAAACTTGATTCTTGTTTCTACTACTTATTTATATCATTTACTTGCCTAGTAAAAACACATTTTCTCCATTATTGTTCAAATCAATTAAATGTTGTTTCACAGGATGCTGATTCCAGACAAAACTGTCATGTGATGCTCCTCCAAATGAGGCATTTACTGACAGAATTCTTAAATCTGCATCAGTTATCTGAAAGCAAATAAAACAAGGACATTTAAGCAATTTGATATGAAGTGAATTACAATTAAATATTCATAAAAAGTATTGCCTTACAATCAGAACATTTCTTGAATGGAAATGTTTGCGATTAAAAAATCGCTGTTCATTTTCTATAGGCTACATGATGTCCATTAATACATCCAATAACAGATGGTATATGAAACTTTTCATAAAACCTGGAACATAAGGAAAAGTATATGGAAGGTACCACTTTAAAAAAAAATAGACATTCTATAAAACATAAAAACTTCAGGTTATGTTGTTTTTAGTTCAATAAACAATTAGATATTTGTCATTAGTGTTACCTTCTTTTTATAGCATCTCTTTCCTGCCGAGTTTGAGGAAACTTTATCCATTTAGTTAGTACTATTGGGTGGTTAAAAGCTGCAGTTACATCTCTAATAGTACGAGAAACAGATTGCTGTGACATTAGGGTCCCATATGTGCCTCCAACTAGTTTTTGGTAACTACCAGTCGCGTAAAATGACAATGCCACTAAAACCTGAGAATTATATAAGTATTTAGCTATTGATCTTTCAAAACAATTCATGATTATCATTGATAAAAGTAATGTTTCAAAGAAAATTAAAGTACCTTATATTTTGGTGATATATCACTTCTTCTTTTAGGAGTTGGCATAAAGGGCTTAACGTTTACGTAAATTTCCTCAAACAATTCCTTGCTCACTCTATAGTTCGCTTTAAATTCGTCTTCATTCATAGAAAACGCTTTGTCCGTATACCGCATCATCCGACGCTCATCTCGTCTTTGTTTTAATTGTTTTTTATGCGTATTACTTAAAATACTGTATATAACTGCTAATCTTGCCATTTTAAACACTTATTACTTATTAAAAATCACTTAAAACGCAAAACAACTTCTAATAAGTTACACTTTCGTTATTGGAAAAATCACAATCCACAAACAATCCCAAGACAATACTGACGCAATTGTCAGCTGTCAAAATGCAGTCAAGAGTACCGTTTAGCGCACGCCAAGCCCGATCCCGATTCCAATTAGTTCGCCAAAATAGACACGCAATTTAAAACCAATATGGCGCTAGCATCGAACTCAAGAGTACGAAATTTTCAAATTCCAATGTCGATCGATCGGAATTAAAATCAAGAGTAAGCCCACTGGTCTGCCTTTCATTAAGGATGATATTCCCTACAGCAGAGAATACCCTTTCGCAAGGAACCGACGAAGCCATGGCGTTGAGCTTTGTGGCTGCTATTTTATACAACAACGTTGGGTACACTGTTTGTGTTCTCACCATTTCAAGGGGCAGTCGTTCCTAGGAATAATTTTGCCGTCGTAATACACTTCCACGATAGCACGGGACTGAGCTGTGCTTTCTGGTCAAATTTCTTGCATTCTCCGCTCAAAATCTTGCCAGATCGATTTGGTTTGAATGGTCGATGACGTTGTGGCTTCATCTACTTGGATATTTTCATTATTTTGTTGTTGAATGTTGGGCTGCAACTAAGGAAACCAATATCCGTTTCGTTTCGTCAGCCATATGTAGATCATTGAAATAAAATTTGAATCGCGGATCGAGAAACATGCAGTTTCCCAACGTCTTACTGTTATTTAAATTTGTAAACCTTCGTTTTATGTTACCAATAAGGTCCTGGCGCATCTTATCAATGTCCGGCATGAATACGTTTTGGTCGCCCAACTGTTCCAATGCAATAAGCACGGGAATCACGAAGCTGCCAGTAATGTACTTTTGACCACTTAACTCGAGCGTGACTTCTTCACATGGTTAGAGTATCTAACACAACTCAACACACATTTCCCACTCGTAACTAGAGGTAGGGCTCATTTCGAGGGTGGGATGGTATTGTTGAGGGGTTCTCTGAGTTCCATACATCTCTGGAGTATGTAATATGTGGAGTTCCACCTCGTTGGAACTTCTTCTATTGGTCGTTTTGCAGTGGTATCTGCTTGTTCCTGGTGCCGTTTCCGTTTTTCCCACGCCACATTACTTTGTTTGAACTACGTCGGACTACTCCTTTAATTTTATTTAATAATTCGGCTATTTCTTGACTTTTTAAAATGTCAGTTACTGCCAAATTTAACGTGTGGCTGTAACAGGGGAAATGCTCCCACACATCAGTTCCCTTTCTATAGCGCTTTTAATGTTGCGCCATTATCTGACACGGCCAGAAGAATTTTGTCGGCTACGTTCCATTCCTGGCAAACGGTTTTCACGGAGTCAGCCAAATTTTTTGCTATGGGCATTCACCAGGGGAACACAGTCCATTAAAAAAGATTTGAGGGCAAACGCTTCCTGCTCGATGTAAGGCTCTAGACAGACGGACTGCATTTCAACTGCAATCCAACTGCAAATTTGCTGTTCGGATGCAGTTTGAATGCAGTTGACACAACTGCAATAGAACTGCAAACCAACCGAGCAGTCCGATTGCAGTTCAATTGCACCATACCCACCCGCCTGCACTACTTTAACGCTCCGGCCCCCCGCGCATAAAATCAGTCGTAGAAACAAGGTTAGACTGAGCACACGCGTTGTCTGTCCGTAAATAAAATAAATATGTCGAGCATTAAGATTTGACGAAGCTTTACTGCTACTTTTACTTCATCGCCGCCGCCGTGCTCGTAAACACAAGAGAAAGAGAAATCGTGAATTATGGGTTCATTTAATATTGCAATGTAAACACGAAGGTGATTTTTATACGTTATTACCAAAAATCAGATCACAAGAGAAATGCTTTTACAAATATTTTCGCATGTCTAGAAGAAGTTTCGAAGAATTAACAGACATCTTAAAAAATAAGATATATACAAGACACCATCATGCGAAAAAGTATATCGGCAGAAGAAAGGATTGCAATTACTTTGAGGTAAGCTTTTAACAATTTTAAACATTATTATTTATATTGCAAAACTCGATCTGTCGCCATTGAATAGGCATTATGAATTAAATTACAAAAATAGTTACTTAAAAAATATATAAATGTATATAAACAGAAGAAAATGATTAACCGAATACGTCGTTTATGTATGAGCTATCATCGCTGCAATTATCAGGTGAGACAATATTGCTGTAATGAGATTCTGAAGTTCCTGGCCGATTTAATGTGTCCTGTTGGATAGGAGGTACATTTGAACTCGGAGGCATGTTATAGTTCATATTATTTGAAGTAAAATATCCCCTTTTTTTTCTGGATGAGAAATCATCAAATGACTTCTCCCGCTCTGGGCGGAGCGGAAGGGAGTGTCAGACTCTTACTGACTAAAACCCACCCGTGATCCTTCTTGTCCCCTTTGCGTTCCAGGGCCGCGGTGACTCTTTCGAACAAATTCCGCAACCCTAGCAGGCACTGACCCTATGGGGCCCCGTCTTCTTTGCTGACGGCTCTTTGAGGCGCGCGTGGAACACGACGCGCCGTCGACTCGGGCCTGGTTGCTATCGGACGGCGAGCCACCCATAGCCTCCTCCCTGTCTCCTGTTCGATAGGAGGTACATTTGAACTCGAAGGCATGTTATAGTTCATATTATTTGAAGTAAAATATCCCCTGAAATCATTCGTTGGCTGATATTGCGGTCCAGACATGTTATATGTGGAAACATATTTTTTTATTATATTTATGAATTCTGCCTTTGCATCTAGCTTTAAATAATCTGAAATTCTTTTAAAATCTTTACACAAAGATAGAAGGAACAATCGGTCTTCATCTCTTTCATCTTCTTCATCATTTATTTTTTTATTTACTCTTTTGGTTAAATTTTCGATCAAGTCCTCTTCTAATGAATTTTTTGTTTTACATTTGTTAACAGCTTTTTTTTTAGTTATTTCTTCTACAGGTTCCTCATTAGTAGAAACTAAATTAGACGATCTTTCTCCTTTTTCTTGTAAATCTTTCAAAAAGAGTAACTGTTGATGGTATGTGCATGGTCGTAAATTAGAGGTCGCTGAACCGCTTTTCATAGTGTCCATTCTTTTTTCATATCGTGAAAAATTGTCGCGTAGTAGTTTCCACTTTTTTGATATTGAACAGCTGAAAATAATAATTAATGTATTATTTTCCAGATATTTAGCAAGTGGATGTTTTATTGATGATTTACACTGGGCTTATCGACACGGAGTAAGCACAATTAGAGAAATTATTACAAAAAAGATATGGTTGGAATGTAACTTTGGAATGGTGAAAGAATTTTTATAATCGGTCCAGGAGTTTTTGAGCTTATTCATTACAAACAAACAAACAAACAAAGTTTTCCTCTTTATAATATTAGTGTAGATAAAATACGACCGTCCACACACAACCACCGGCGAACGAACACTAACACCCACAGAACATATATACCCCAGGGGAAGAATAACGACTCCATACAAATTTTATGAGGAAAATTTTCCTTACCAACCAGCGCCATCTATGTTTTGCCCACCAAAACATTGCAGTAGAATCCAGGGCGGGAATTTCAAAGCACCACTGTACTATACAGATTCTTTGTACCTATTGCATTTTATGCACAAGTACAGTGCGCTTCTCGATAGTTTCTTTCAAGATGAGAATTATTGCTCAGCAGTAATTGACATCTGAACAAAACTACTATCGAGAAACACAATGTACTTGTGCATAAAATGTTAAAAAATAATATCTAAGGAGCAGTTTAGTAAAACAAACGTTTTTATTTAAATTATTTATTATTTTATGCTAATATGACTCATTTTACATGAACATATGTGTCATTTGGGACAAAACAAGTTCACAAATCACAATTATGTTTAGGTACTAATAGTTCAACTAAGAACGAGAGTTGCTGACATCATACACCTCTTATTAACACTAGCAAGCTTTAAAAAAAACTATTACCATATGAAAATAACTATAGGAAGATCATAAAGTTAATATACACTATTTAAAAAATGCACAAAGTATTTTATTGATAAACATAAGTGATAATTGACAGATGGAGATCATTGGCACTCGCTTCTCTAAAACACAAATATAACATAATATTCTAAAACACATAAAATGAAAATACAGAAAGCATCTTTCACTATAATATCGAGTATGGATTGGACAGGTCTATTTCACATCAAAAACTATACAAAATCAAGAAATTTTACACTGTATAAATGTATCATATTATTTTATACACATATCTTCAGTTATATGAAATAATAATGTAATAAAAGAAACGGTTAGGAAGATAGATAGGTACTTATTTCATTAGTTGAAGGGATACAGATCTAACAATTTAGCTTCACTATCGTCCGATAGTAAAACAAGGTGTAAAATAAAAAATAAATCCTTATCAGCCTATTATCTTCCTACTGCTGAGAGGAGGCATGAGTGAGCGTGATCCACGCCTCCCCTCTCAGTTAGAGATGGTCTGTAAACCAACAAGCGGGCCCATTGCTGGTAAATCTGCACTAAAAAGTGAACATAACCAATTCATATTATAATCACTTATTGTCTTAACTTACCACCTGACGAATAAATAAATGCATAATGGTTCCTTTTATGACGTAGAAATCCACTAAGATTTTTGGAAATTCACACGCATTCATCACACTCTTGTAAAGGATTAAGGAAGGATGGACCAGCAACAGGTTCAAATATGGCAGGTTGATCGGGCAGCTTAGAAATTGTTGTATCCTGAAAATAAAAGTTAAACTTATTTTAAATTCAAATCCTTCTGATCCTACTTCCTACTAATACATATTACAAACATTGAGTTTGTTTGGATGTATGGATGTTTGTTACTCTTTCATGCAAAAAGCACTGGAATTGGAATTTTGTATGTACACAAATAGTTCATAACCTGGATTAACAAATGGGATAATTTTTATCAAAATTCATTTGCAGAAGTACTGCTCTGGTATTAAAAAAAAAAAAAATTATAGTAAAAAAGGACTTGTTGATATGATTAATAACATGTGATACAGAGCAAAAGTGAGTTCAAGGCATAACCTTGACCTAAAGCCATGTCATGCCAGAGGGTGGCCAGATCTTCACACAGAAAAAAATGAAAGAAATCAATATCGCTCTCCAATGTAAGGCAATTTTTTTATTATCTTTCAGATGTTAATTATTGTATGTACTTACCTTATAGGATTGAACACCAGGTATCGCTGTTCTGAACAACTTCTTCTCATTAATGCAAGTGCTTTCAAAATGTTTACTGCAAAGCATCTTATGCTTTGCATCGAGTTCATCTTGGAATTTCGGTGAAGACCAGGCTTCATTTGGGAAGCAATACTTTGCCCATAATTCACAACTGAAAATGAAAAAAATATTAAAATGACTAATCCAGATGGTCAGACCAATACAAACGAATATTAGGAGTATATAATAATAATTTAATTATGAACATACCGCAGAGCATTTTTTGAGCCAGGCTTCGGAAACCGATGTAAAGTGATGCTGGGATCTTTAGAAGGTGACGATCCACACATAGCACAGATTCTAGTGTTTTCTTTCTGCGAACTCATCGCGAAATTAGACACAAAATCATACAAGAGTCATTGTCTCAACACCGAGTCTATATCTCACAAATACGCACTTAATTTCACCAAAACACAGACACGGAGGAGCAAGCTCGACTCACGTTAACAATGTATGTAGAATTAAATGCAACTCGTTTATTTATTACAAATAAACACAAGAACAAGATAAAATGGTGCGCAATCGATAGCAGGCAGACATTTTTCTTGTGACGTCAAATGTCAACGTCTTATCTCTTTTACTCTGATGTTGCTGTCTCTTTCGTGTTTTCTAGCCCACCTACATCTTGTTCGTAGAACAAAGTTGACGGACCCTGCTAACACCGTTTGCGGCGTTCGCCGCTCGCGGCAGGTAGCTCGCGGCTGCCGCGCGCGGCAATCGTCCAATCATAGCGCGGCAAGCCGCGCGCGGCAGCCGCGCTCGAATGCCGCGTTGTATTTGGACACACCTTAACCTTGTTTCTACGACTGATTCTATGCGCGGGGGGGGGGCGGAGCGTTAAAGTAGTGCGGGCGGGTGGGTATGGTGCAGTTCGGATGCAGTTTGAATGCACACGACACGACACGACACAACACACGACACGACACGACAACACGACACGACTGCAATAGAACTGCAAACCAACCGTGCAGTCCGATTGCAGTCGGTGTGCAGTTCACACTACTGCACGCCGACTGCAATTGAACTGCAATCGGACTGCTCGCAGTCGTGTCAACTGCAGTCACACTGCATCCGAACTGCAAATTTGCAGTTGGATTGCAGTTGAAATGCAGTCCGTCTGTCTAGAGCCTAATGCCCAGTCACGGCTAATATCGAGTCGTTTGCGCAGGATGTCCAAATATCTATATTGATGCACAATGACATAACTTGGCTGCTGACGTTTCTTTCAAGTCTGCCTTGATTCTCTCGTATACTGCCGGTAGCTTAGTATTAGAAAAATAGTTTTTTGTAGGTATAGTGTAGTTTGGAAACGCGTACTCTATCAGCTCCCGGAACCCAAGATCCTTAACCATCCTAAAGGGCTAAAAATCTTTTATAAAAAGATTCATTACTTTTTTGTCAATTTCCGCCTTCACGTGAATGCCTCGCCTGGGGACGAAATTAGTTATGGGCTAGTGGCCATATATGCTTCTTGGTGGCAGCTGTGACTGCTGTTGTAGAATTGACTGGGATGGGGGAACGGGCGTTGACTGGGGAGTAGCCTCAGTTAAAGACTCTGCTGGCGTCTGGGATGGCAGTATTACTGGGATACTGGCCGCACTGCAGCTTTAAGCACCGACTCTGTCAAGTACCCGAACCGTGAGGTGCTTCCTATCGATGTGTTTTTTTTTTAAATTAGTCACAGAGGATTTGAAAGATAATTTTGCTTTGCATATATTGCAAGTCGCGTAATAATAACTACCTATGTCTACAAAGTGGTCCCACACAACACTCCCTTTTCTGTTTATATTAAACATTATTGTGAATAATCAATCTAAATAAATAAATAATTATTTGCTACAACCTATGTACCTATATAAATTTAAAAAAAGAACCTAAACAAAAAAGCTACACTTATTGACTTACTTAATTAAATACGAAAATATACCTATATGTTACAACCAGCCGTGCTATTCTGAAAAGTTTATTTGCGAAATCACTTCTGAATCCGCAGTGAAATCATGTGAAACTAGTTTCGTATTCTTAAGTGGAGTGAATTCGACACTGTCGCCACCAAGTGATGATTGAAGTGAGAGGAACTAAAACAAGTGAGAATTTTGACGTTTGTCTATAGGATTTTGTTATACAAATAAATTTGTTACATTTATAAATTTAGTGAGTTCATAATACCGAAACTTGTACAGGTGAGAGGAGAAGAGAAGTGAGTGTGACTTTCGAGATGATTTGCGAGATGGCTTTCGAAGTGATTTACCATTTACAGAATAGCACTACAGGGCCCTGTTTTATAAAGCTGACAATCTGACAAGTCCGACATATGTCAAAAAGTGACAATTCGACAATTTTTCTGTTTAATAAAACTTACAGGCAACAAAATTGTCATGGTGGAAAGTTCACAAATATGTCGGGTTGTCGTGATAATTCGATATTTTTCTGTTTAATAAAAATTTTTAAGCGACAGGTCACCTTTGTAACTTGTCAAATCTGCTTTATTAAACAGAAAATTGTTATGACATATTGACATATTTGTAGAATTGTCCGACAGTTCTGACTGGAGCGTTACCCTCTGTCGCGATATCATATTTTGAATTTTGAAGGTCTAAGAAAGTGTTTTTAAAAGGTTTATTACAAAAAATGGTACTTACATCGAGCAGTGAAAGTAGTAACATCCCAAATAATATATTTCTACTTTCATTAATACTCGACATATATGTCGAGTTTTATTAAACGCGTTTTCACATGACAAATATGTCAAGATTTCACCTGTAGATTTTTTGACATATTTGTCACTTTTACTAAACAGCTTAAGATTTCTCTGTTCTGTTACTCATAAGAGCATAAACCAGTGGCAATATCTGTGCTGTCAAAGTAAAGGGGGATGAGTCTAAAAACACAACTTTTCACCAGGGACTAATAAAGAAAAAGCTTATTTGTTTTATAGGATAAATGTAGTTTAATCAAAAATATTTTGAAATACTTAATACAAATCTGTTTTAATTTTCATTTATTAATTTTGTTGTCTTTTACATGTATTCGAAATATTTTTTTATTTATGAATTATTAAAATAACTGACATATCTCCTTATTCCATAAAAAGAAGATACATGATAAAATAGTCTTATAATGACTCGTCCCTTTATTAGTTATTTATGTACATACGTACATAAATAACGAATAAAGGGACGAGTGATGATGGAAGACACCAATAGTTGTGCCACAGTTTCAACCTACCTCAATGGGACTCAGGTGTGATGATTTATGAATATTCAGTTAAAAACTCTCAATATTAATAAGTACTAATATTGAGAGTTTTTAACTGAATATTCATCATCATTCATGGTGTCTTCCAAGCAAAGTTCTTTTGCGTCATCCATCATTCATCATTCATGAAATTAAATGCTTTTAATAAAACATAAATTGAATTAAAATATTATAAATGCAAAATACCTAACATAATACTGTTAAGGTTGCAGTATTAGTTTAGCTTCGCTAAATTTTCGTGTGTTTGCACAAGTTCCTAACTTATTAGAAGTCATGGCAACTACTATCAATTAAATGGAGAATACTAAGAAGATGGCATGGATGGGTCATTTTCACAAAAAGTGTACTCTGTTTTAAATGTGTCTAAATTATTTTTTTTGCTTTATATCGTTTTTTTTTTTTTCATTAAATTCACAGGTATTCTTTCCAATATATGGAAATAACAATAGAACATCTTATTCTGTATAATTTAATGAAATATAGGCAATTATAATTACGTTACTCTTTGGACGAAATCAGTTAAATTCTTTTTGGTATGTTACTCAATTAGGAAACAATATAGGAACTCTTTTTTAATTTACATTCACCAAATTATTGCCCTCTGATTTATCAACTTTTTATGACAATCAGATAGGATTTCACTCTATAAATTATATTTAAATCAAAATATAAAAAAATAGGACAGTCACGGAATTGACTGTTCCAGTAACGGAATAGAATTCTTAAGATGATTGTACATAACAAGAAGACTTGAAAATATTACATATTCAAAATATTGCAAATTGTATACAGTACGAAAAATTTTTGCTACGGGATATTGAAAATGAAAATAATACATCTAGTTTTAATTTCCGCGAATATTTGTGGGTTGCAGGTATGCACCTCCCTCCCGCCCGCTATATTATGCACATGCAAGATTACAAGGCAAATGCAGGGGACGTGTTGACTCGTCGCAGGTCGGCGAGTCAACACGTCCCCTGAGGATGCCTCGTGGAGAGGCGAAACACGTGTCGGTATTGGTGTTGGGTTTTGCTTTGCCTTCCTGCATGTGCATAAAATCCTTGCATTTGCCTTGTAATCTTGCATGTGCATAATATAGCGGGCGGGAGGGAGGTGCATACCTGCAACCCACAAATATTCGCGGAAATTAAAACTAGATATATTATTTTCATCTTGAAATTTAGAATGGATTTCCGCAAAGTAACGCCTGACTCAATAAATTTTACGGAATATTGGCTTAAGAGCGTTCACGCCTTATGGCATTTTATACAACATTTCAAGTATTTTTTTTTCGAAATGACGGTATGGATTTTAATGAAAATTCATACGCACAAGCAGGCTACATAGATTTAACAAGTTATCAGAGAACATATTAGAAAACTCTTAAAAAAAAAAAAAAAAACAAAAAAAACTGTTTATTCTATGGAAAATTTAAAATCGGTCTAATTTAGCTGTAACACACTATGTTTCGAAAATATTCTGTGATAAGTTTTTAGACCTATGTATCCCGTCTATTATGTGTACGAAAGTTCCTTAAAATCGGTACATGCATTCGATCCGAAAAAAGAGGGCTTTATATTTCGTACGAATTGCCGTAAGTCGTAAACTTTCTCTTATGAAGTTTTCAGTTATTATAATTGCACCTATATTTAAATCAGCATCACAAATCAACAACACTAATGCAAACAACATTATAATATTACCTATTCTAAAACTTGCACGTTGTCAACAAAATGAGATCAAATTATTACAAAATATATTCTTCACCAAAACATTTACGACATATAAAATCAATATTATTATTACCTTCGCTGCAATTAATACAAATCCATTTTATACACGATATACATTTTGTAACATCTACCGACGGGAATTTAGTATTTTTTTTACATGCGTAACACTCTAAACTTCGAGATATTACTGTCTTAATAGAAGGGTTTTTATTTTGAGGACTGTTTTCTTTAGTATCACAACGATTTTTTTTTGCAACAATTTTTGTAGACATAGTAGAAGAAGTTGGTCTCTTAAAATAATTATGTGAAGAAATACGTGTATTGTGTATGTTACTATGAAATGCTCTCTTCGAATTATTTTGACTTTCATGCATATTTATTTTGTTACTAATCTGTGTTTCATTTAAAGATATGGTTATTAAAGGAGCATGTATCTTTTCAAATTTTTGTTCTTTGCCATCTGTTGGTTGTGAACTAGACTCTTCTTCTGTCCTATCGTCCCTGTCTTCTTCAGGAAAATGTAACAGTTGTAACGAATCTATTGATTCGTTACAAGTGTATTTTTCAGTAAATTCTGGACTGGAGTCATTTAAATACAGGATTGGTAGGTCTGGTTGCATTGCTTCAGTTATTAAACAATTATCTAAATCAAAACTTTCTACATCTAAATTTTGCCCCGTATCAAGGTTTAGTAATAAAGGATTAGTCAGAGTGCTGGTGATCTTGCTGGTTGATGGTAAAATCGTGTTGGATGGTCCTATGTTTACTGGGCTATTTTGAATTAAGTGTTTTTTCAATTCATAACAATTGCAAGTCTCAGACTCTTTTTCGATTTGACAAAAGCAACTTAACAGTCTGTTTAATAAGTAAGCGGAATTTGCAAAACATAACACTTGAGGTATTTGCATTGTACCCGGTACTGGTCTAAGACCAATGGGAACGTGTTCTTGAACCATTTGTATATCTGACTCTTCAATGAAAAAGAACTGTATGGATTTTGATATTGACTTAAGCATTTCGAAGGCTTCTTTGCCGTTTGTGATATCCCGGCTGTAAGCAACTTGTTTGTCTAGAGTTCTTTTAACCGACCCGCCTATTCCATCCGCTACTCCCTTTCCGTGGCCGCTTTCCGAAAAGTTCCAAGTACACATATCAAGGCCTAATTTCGTGGTATAAAAATTCAAAAGAAAAAAGTTTTTTTTTTTGCCTGTATTGCGAGCTGGGTCCATCGGAAAAAAAATGAATGCGTTTAATATCAGGACATTTCGACTTTAATAATTGAATAACGGGTAAGAGATGACCCCAAATAGCGTGTGGTTCATGACACTTATTGTCCGAAACAGAACAGAACGATTGCGATCCAGAAGCCCAGTAGATCATACCACAATGTAATGTGATTTGATTTTTTGACGCTCCAAAATGAGTGGCTTGTACTTCTTGATGCAACTTACATTCATAATTTTCGCTAAAATCGCAAAGAATCAATGCCTCATGCGGACCTAATGTTTGTATTTTCTCTCTATATTTACTTTGTTGATGTTTGAAATTATAAATATGAAGTTTATACAAAGGAATATTTTCTTCAAAAAGAACAATGCCCACATATTAGGACAACCTTGGCCTACAGTGAACACTGACAATTAGTTTATGGAATTATAGTTTAAGTTATTATGAACACCTTCTAGTACATACCAGTTAAGAAAATAAGTCGCCATTTGGAAATAAAACAGTTTTTATTTTTTCAAAACATTCATTTTTTCACAGTCACAAACTCATTCTACACACTTTCAACCACTTTTGAATGGAAAGTATATCATTTGAACACAATAATTATTAATTTCAACGTTATTAACTCATTTTAACCTTATGAATAATAGGAATCTTCTTTAAGTGTAAACTGCTATAGCTCCCTTTATACTTGTTTGACACTTTGACAGGCTGGGAGCAAGCTTGAGTAGGTAGTTTAAGTCAAATCTATCATTTGTCAAAGGCTAATATGGCCATATTTAAAAAGAAATATCGATTAGTTGCATCGGATTTTGGTCTTTATCAATTTAATTTATATCTAACTACGGCAAAGCCAAACAGTGATTTTATCATTATAAAAAGTATAGTATCTCTGGTCTGAGGTATTTATGAACATAATTGGTCTAAAGTCGAGTGGGTGTCGTTAAAAAAAACTAAAATGGCTGCCAGTTTTCTCAGATTAAAAAACTGAAACCTGACTAACGTTTAGTTGTTTCGTAATCGATTAGATTTACTAAATAATATATGAATTTAAATTAAATTGACCATAAAATGGCAACCCCAAACTTCACGTGAAAATAAAAGTTGCGTAATAATAAGTAAAATGACTTATTTATTTGTTATGATCACGGCGTCTTAGTTTGAGATAAAGCTTTGATGGATAATTCCTATTTAAAATACTTTTATTTTTGTGTTATCTTTCTAAACGTGTCTGAGGTGGGCCATATCTGGGCATCTTTCTTTGTTTTTAATCTGCTAGTTTGCCATGTTTCTGATTTTTTATAGATTCAAGATTCAAAGATTCAAAGATTCAAGATTCAAAGCATTTATTTCAATTAAACCCTTTACAGGCACTTTTGAATTGTCAAGTCGAAAGAGGTGAAGCTATCTGCACGTTCCAAAGCGTAGATCTCTATGGAGAAGAACGTGCAAGAAACTCCACGGACACTCTTTTAAATTATGTTCTGTATTACATAACCTTGGTTACATCCTTGGTCGCTTCTATATGTGAGGACAATGCAAAATAAAAAAAAAAGGAAACTATAAAAACAATTCAAAGTATAAAGATTAAAACAAGTCAGTGGCAGTTAAGAGGTGACCAGTCTCAACCGACGGCGCCCGTTCACGAACATGACGCGTGTATTGGCACCATTTAGCTCAACCATTTTGAAGGGAACCGAATGATCCAACACACACGCCACCATCAGCGAAACATTTGAGCAAGCATGACATGCTCTCAACTGCCATTTTAGTTCATAGTCTTTTTCGTTATATATATTTTTTATAACTCCTTTTTCCATCTTCTCATAACAATGATCAACACGTTCCCATTGTTCCCAATGAACGGTTTTAAGTAGAGATTCTACTAAATTTGAATATCCTAACTTAAAATATTTACAAATTGTACATCTACTATACATACAATTGTAGGAACTTTGATCGCAAGACAATATAGAAATTACGTCAGAAAGGGATTTAATATTTTCATGAAACGCACCGTTTCTTAGTAAACTAAAAAAACATCATTTCCATATTGCTATGTTTTACGCATAAACAGGTATTTCGATTGTGTATGTTAGGTGATTGTACATATGCTGGTTTATATCTAAAAAAAGTTGCAAAACTAAATCGTCCACCCTCATTTTTATAAATTTTGAACAAATTGAAAAGGTTGTCAGTTAGATATCGAATTTGATGCTTTTCTTTATTAACTGTTTTACATTCTTTCTTTCCACTTGTGCTACGACTTATATCATCACGTATAAAAAATAATTTCAACTCTTCAGAAATCTTACCTCTTCGCAATCTTTGAGCCGGTTGTAGAACTCTTATACGCCCACGTAATCCTAAAAGTTTTGCAACGTATGACTTACATTTGTTCTTCTTCACTACAACGGTATTAGCAACACTCTTAATTACACGTTTATCTGCTTGGCTTTTTGTTTTATTATATGCTGAGCGTAGAGCAATTTCCATAAATTCTTCTCTTGCTTTCATTTTTATTATTTTATCATTCAAATTGTCGATCGATTTTCTGTTTGCAACCTTTAAACGATATATTTGTTTTCTTTTTTTTTGAATAGTTTTACACAACTCTTTATTATTATTGATAGCAGTTTCGTACATACGCCGCAACCTCCTAATATGTATTAAACGCTTTTTGTTCATACATACATTAGTAGGTGTTTCAGAGGATGTAGGTTCATTATTCTTAGTTGTATTCTTTTTACGGTCAGTCTTTTTTGCTTTCTGTCTTTTTTTTCTGTTCTCTCTATTTTTGCCTTTGGTTTACCTTCTCATTTTCTAATAACTCTGTTATATTTTTATTCTTTAATTTAATTCTATTTAAATCTTTCTTTTTATACTCTTCAAACCTTTCGGGGTCTCTTTTTAATTTTTCTCGGTATCTTCTCATTTTTTCGGCTGGCGTAAGTGGCATCTTTAAAGTAAAAAATATATATATATATATATATTTGAATATTGTATGATTCAAGAAACAAATACGACGTGAATTACTGACTAGTGAGCCTACATCCTTCCAAATGATAGGTACGTTATTGAAATATTACCATAGATATTCTTAACAGTAGGTACGTTTTTTTTTTTTAATTATTCACAATAATCGCATTCATCTTCACAATAATGATCATATATTGCATAAAATGTACATTTCTGGCACCAAAAAAAGTCAACACCTATTAAATTCTTCACTTAGTGGTACGGTTTATGGATCATAGTGATAGGAAATCCACGACCGTAACATTTTTCTGCAATTCGGAAATGAGTGATTAACCACGGCCATACTGATTCTTTCAATAATATAAAATCATTTTTAGTTAGGAATTTGTCAATGTTCGCTAGAACAACCATTTTTGTTAAGTACCTGAAAAAGAAATATTGGATAGGTACTCATGTCAATATTATTAAACTACATACATTTTCTTCGAACTTGCGTCATTTGATCATATGAACATTTATAATTAATAATTTCTGAATATATTACTAGTATTCTTATTCACAGACATAAAGTACTTAACATAAATATAATGTACCATCTTCCTAAGAATTCCATTCCGAAACTTTTTAGTTCCAATTCTACGTTACCCGTGTTTTGGTAACGGAACTGAAGTATCGGAAGTCTACCTTTGAACATTTTTGTTTAATTTATTTTTAATTAACACATCAGACCAACAAGCTTGGTATTAAACTCGGTTCACTGAAAGCTTATAAAGCATTCAAAATAATTTGCAAGAAATAAAAATGTAGTACTTACTTCGAAATTGGTTGCGGTTGTGGAATATCAAAAACGGACCGTCACTAAAGTGCGTGTTTCATCTCCGCTGGTCGCCGTCAAAATGGACGAATCGTTGTGGTACAGCCAATGACAGCCTTACAAATATTGCTAATCGACAAAAATATGCAAAAGTGGTAGTTTTAATTACGATCTTTCGTAAAAAATGGGGTTTCGGAAGGGAATTTTCCACTTTAGCTAATTAATGTCCTCACAAGATGCAATTTATTTAAATATTTTGTGTAATGTTACACTGTTTCTGTAATTATGAAAAAAAATGTAAACAACTCTACTTTCCGAAAAATCAATCACATTAGTAATAGATAAGTCAACAAAATAAATAAAAGTTGTTATTATACTGTAACTAGCGGCCCGGTACGTGCTTCGCTACGTATAAAGTGAAATAAAATAAACAAATCGGAACATCAAATTCATTTATTTAATCAAAAAAATATTTTATTTAAAATCGAAATCAATTGCTAGCTATTTACAACACACTTAATCCAAAACATTTGGATAAACAATATTTTTTGTTTTTCCATTTTGAGCATAAATAAACAAACGGCTGGGGGTACCGACTCTGGAACAGGCAACATATAACTGGCCATGTGAAAAACAATGTTCCTCCAAATTCACACCACAAACGTGAAGTGTTTGACCTTGGGCCTTGTTGATGGACATCGCAAATGATAAACGCACAGGATATTGTAAACGTTTGAACTCAAAAGGCATATCAGTTGGAATCATAGGTATACGCGGTATCAAAACAACTTCTCCTTTTGATTTACCAGTTAAGATCGTAGCTTCAATCAAATTTGGCAATAACTTTTTCACTGCCAATCTGGTTCCGTTACACAGTTTTGGTGGATTAATATTTCGTAACCTATATTTGCTCGTCTGGCTGGTGGCATTTTTCCCGTATGCACATATGTTTTCGCTTAAAAATCGAAAAAAAAAATTAGAACAAAAAAAAAACAAATTCCCAAGAAGCTGTCGCATATGATGCCATGTGAAATCATATACGGCAACTTAGAAAAGTATACATAAATTCAGGACTCACCGTTTGTATGAATGCACTGCAAATGCAATTATGTGAAAAGAAAAAATTTATCGCTGATAATATGATTTAATCAAACCACGTCCAAAATGAATTGACGGCATGAATGACATAACAACGTGCTTGTCCTGTCAACAAAACTTCAAAAAAGTTTCTGTGAAAAAAGTTTCTATTGAATTCATTTATTACAAAAAATGTGACAAATGAGGAACCGCTCGACCGATTTTGTGCAAACTTCACATAAACCATCTACTAAATATGCCGACCAAATCCTAAGCATTTGGTTTGGATAGGTGAGCCCGTTCTTGAGTTATGGAATTACAACGAAAAGTGGCATTGATTTTTATATATATAGATTGGTAGTGGGACAGCGCTAAAATAGGTACCTTCTACTAGTATTTTTGAAAATTACGGTAATAGGACTGTGTTTTTATGTAGCAACTACATATAATAATGTTATAAATACTAACCATATATAAAAACTAACCATAGGTTCATATTATTAGTGTTGTTTTTTTTTAATGTGGAAATTATTCTTTAGATATCTAACAAAAGTTGTGGGACACCCCCAAAACACGAATGTACACTTTTTGTGAAAATGACCCGGATGACCCGCCATGGCATACGGAGCCGAAACGTGGACACTGACGGCTCGTATGGTCCACAAGCTCAAAGTCGCTCAGCGGGCTATGGAAAGGGCTATGCTCGGTGTGTCTGAGGAATCGCATCAGAAATGAGGTGATCCGTCATTCATATTCATATTCATATTCATTTATTCACATTTAAATAGAGTAATTACATTAGATGGTTTTTATGTTACATTATTGATTCTTATTTTCTATTTAGCCTGCTTAAGGCATGTGAATTTTGCTTAGATATACATAAAATAACAATAATCATTTAAATTTAATGTCTTAAAAATATACAGTCCAATACAATTCAGTTTAATACAGTAAGTCAGATATTTTATCACACTAAAAATAACAATAATATACTCTCTAGTTAAATACAGTCAGTTGAAAATAATAATATGTCAAAGATTTCATGAAATTGTAAAGAATGTCTTTTTTTACATACAAACTATAAACATTTTTTGTGAAAATTATTCCTGAAACCATTCGTTAACCGAGTAAATCATTTTTTTAAGAAGTAGCTCTTTAAGCACTTTCTTAAACTTTGGTAGAGGAAGATCTTGGATGGTTGTTGGTAACCTATTATAAATTTTTACGCACATTGCTGAACAATTTTTGTTAAACACTGCAGTTTTTGGTACAAATTCTAACACCAGTCGTTGACCGAGCCTTGAGCTACGTGGATATAAATAGTCACGTGCATAAATGTCACTTGCTTTAACAAATAGGTTAGGATTAGATTTTACGAACACACAAATTTCGAAAATATACATACTTGGTAGGGGTAGTATATTAAGTTTTTTAAAATAAGGTTTACAGGACTCATAAGGGGGAATGCCAACAATGGCTCTTATGCAACGTTTTTGAGATAGAAATGCCCGCTGGAAGTCTGTTGAGTAAGAGAAGTAAGGTCATCGATATAGCCCACTGGATAAGTAAGCTGAAGTGGCAATGGGCTGGCCATTTTAGTCGTAGAACCGACAACCGTTGGGGTAAACGAGTTTCAGAGTGGAGACCGCGTCTCGGCAAACGTAGTGTAGGACATCCTCAGGCACGTTGGAGTGACGATTTGCGCAAGACGGCTGGCAGAAACTGGATGCGAGCAGCCGAAAATAGATCTAAGTGGCATGCAAATGGAAAGGCCTATGTCCAGCAGTGGACTGCAACAGGCTTGATTTGCCAATTCGACAGAAAGAAATCTCCTTAAATCAAATTGTCTATTTTTGTTTTAAATTGAATTATACCAGGTTCATATTCACCACTAAATCTAAACCATTTTACATCATGCCATATAAATTTCTCGCATGGTATATCCATTACCACGACAGAAATATTTGGACTCGTCATTCTGACTAAGTTATACCAGTTCTTGGCAAATGTATAGCTATATCAGTTCTTTTTTTCTTTCGTTCGATTTTTGCATGTACAGAATCGCACTCCATGTGCGTATGCCCGGGAACTAAAATCTTATGGTTTATTAGCAAACCTGGTTTCGTTTTGCTTATACATAAAAACATAGTAGCAACGTGGTTATTTTTGTTTTGTCTTCCACACTTACCTATCGGAATAAAAGGTAACTTCTTTTACGTGTGATGGCAATGTCATTATAAAAGTAGAGGCACGACGCTATTTGATTAGATCCACGTCCTCCGTCAGTTTCACTCCACATGTAGCAATAGCTTTGCTATAACAATCGTAAATTGTTAAGTTAGAAGCCCACATCAGCCGTTTGTAGAATACAATATTTGTCTTTAAAAAAGGGGTTTGAAGACATTAATGGCGGTCAAATCAATACTGTTTCTTTGTACATTTGGTGCATTATTGTTAGTGACAGCCCTGTCGGTAAATAACGTTTGTTTGTATGACTTCGGCTGTAAATAATACAATCATACTTACGTTCAATGGGACTTTCATTTAAAGCCAGTGACATTATCTTGATAATCCTTTTCATTTCTATGGGTTTCAACACTCAAATACAAACGTAAAATAAAGTTTAAGGTTTTTTTTTATACAGCTGCACGGGTAAAAATAAGTCAACTTCGCGAGTGAAATGCAACTAACGCGGAATGACATACGAATTTAGGCACGAGTCGACTTATGTCATTATACTAACTTTATAAGTAAATAATCACGTATGTAATAAGAAGATAACTAGACACAACTCCTTTTTACTTTTGCTATTTATGAGTAGACTCGTATTTGTTATTCGAGATTCACAAAATTACAAAAAAAATATTGACTCATCTCCTTTTTACCTTAATACGTGGTGATATATTTTAGCCAACTGTGTAGTTAACTAATTTTTCAAAATTTCTGACTCATCCCCTTTTACTTTGTCACCACAGATATATTGGTGTTACTCACTGTGCTTCCTTAGTCACCGTGGGTAGAATAGAGTTGTGTGTGAGAAGGGCAAAATTCCGAGATCTCTGTCATTGCATGTTTTGCAGTTTTAGAACAAAAAACTATGATTCTCAGCCCATTTTCAGCTTAATCTGCCAAAACAAAATCTTGATACTGTGATGGAATTTGTACTTCTCCCGCTTCTTTACAATTTAGTTTCACTACACCCGCTGTTTTATTGCGAAATCTGTACAGTGATGATTTGACATTTGTAAACTTTGGTAATTTATTTAATAAATCTTGGTTTGTATTTTCGCACCAATCATGGAGTTAAATGTTTCAGGGACAGCAGGGAACTTTTTTGAATCTGATGTTTGCTTGACTTTATAAAGGCGGTCTTCTATGTCATTTTTATTAAAATCGGGTAAACACGAATGATTTCCTTCATATATGATTGACATGTCCTAAAAAAAATAACATCATATTATTTTTTTGATATAAGCAATTATAAAATTCGAAAAATGTAAAGTAATGCCTTTCAATAATCTATACTAATATTATAAAGCTGAAGAGTTTGTTTGTTTGAACGCGCTAATCTCAGGAACTACTGGTCCGATTTGAAAAATTCTTTCAGTGTTAGATAGCCCATTTATCGAGGAAGGCTATAGGCTATATTTTACCCCCTTATTCCCACGGGAACGGGAACTACGCGGGTGAAACCGCGAGGCGCTGCTAGTAAATAAATATTATTTAAATAATATTATATTATTTATAAAAAAATAAAATGGGTCTAATTTATATGTAACACTATTTATCGTAAATGTTTTCAAATAGTTTTTTAGACCTATGTATCCTGCTTATGTGTGTGAAGTTTCATTAAAATCGGTTCATTCATTTCGGAAAATAAGGACTTGAAAATTTGTATGAAATGCCGTACGGCGTACCTATACGCTCTTATGTGACGCAAACAAAGTTGCGCGGGTCAGCTAGTAAATACATAAATCTGAGACAACACAAGATCAGTAAGCTGTATCACTGGTGTTATGGTAACCAGATACAACGAAGGTTCAACCAACAAGCGCTCAGACCCAACACAAATACCGTTTTATTAACACCAGTATTAGTGTGGAAATTTAACCTGTAATCCTTATGTCTAAAACGACGCTCTTGAAAATAACGTTAAACGGGTCATTAACGTCGGTTTAAAATAGCCTATTTAAAAAAAAAAACACATTTCAACCCTGAATAATGTGGTTTTTTTTTTGGACATTATTTTCTGGCCTACCCAACTCGAACTACTGCACGCCACTAGTCCCTTTTTTTATATCGGTACAGTATCTCAAGGACAAAAGGATAACTAAGACAGAATACTACATAATATGATTTGAATTAGTTTTCTTAATAAATTATTCTAAACACACACTCTAGTTACATATTTTAATAAAAATGAGTTTATTCATAATATATACATTATTTTTACATTTCCGTTTAACATTTAGATACGCATGATTTAAAAGGTTAAATAACAAAGTCTATGTTGGAAGCTTTATTTCAATCTTATCACCAATTAGATATCTAGATGCAGGTTTGGAATGAATTTCCTTATTATTTTATTCTTCACAAGAAACAAAGCAATGTATAGCGAAACTGAAGTGGGGGCAATGACTTTCCAGTCACCGCCGGTGGCGACTGGGAATTTTTATTCCCAGTCGCCACCGGCGGCAATCCCCGCGGGGGCGACTGGGAATAAACGGTGCAAGCAAATAAACAAAAAACTCTTCAATTGAAAACTTAAAGTTAAAATATTTCTTAGCTGTATCCCGCGGTTTCACCTGCCTGCGCTCTTTCTGGCTCAGTCTTTCGTATTTCGTATAAATAACAGGACATATACATATTTTAATTTAGAATAAAAATATCTCACCTTGTAGAACAATCCGGAATGATACGCAATTCTGTTTGATTCAGTCTTTCTGTTAGAATTTGTTTCAATTCATTTTGAGCAATTAGTGAGTGGTGGAAGTATGTCGCAATTTTTTGCACTTAATAATCACTGGCGAGAAATTCTTCGTTTTCCAATGCCAACCGAACTCATAATTGAAAAAAGAAAAAGAAAGAAAGAAAAATATTTATTTAGGACTCCCACATTAAACAAAGAAAATAAATAAATAAATAATTGCAGTTGATAAATAGTACAGTTTGCATCAGTGAAATTGGTCGTATTCATTTATTTTATCTTATTAGATCCTTTGTCGCGTAAAACACGATGAACTGATTCAGTGCTTATTAAGGCGATACCATAATAAATTGGGCTCTTTTTCGTATCTTTAGTAAACGTATAGTTAATACGCGAAGTAAGTGGACGGTGGACGAATAAAAAGTCAATGTTCACACTTACGGTTTAATAAACGTTCACAGAAGGAGTAGATACGGACAGTAGAACACACACAATAGACACAACACTTAAGAGTCATGAGCTCACATAAAACAATGTCTAATCACAAAGTAATTGTTAGAAAATAAATTTCGTAAACAATGCGCGGGCGCAGGCAGGTAGCGGCGCAGTCCTTGACCGACTGACCTCCAAAGTGAATGTCGTCCACGCGCGGCCCTCCACGACCGGCCGACGCGTGTCTGACGTCACGCTATCACACCGCTATGCTCGGGTGTGTATGAGCAGATCGCCGACACCATCCGACGTCATAATGTAAACATTATAAATGCCGTGAATGGTTTGAGTAGTGTTACCAATAAACATACATGATAATAATAATGTGTTTGTGTTTATGTTTGTGTTTAGTTATGTTGTCGTGTGAGTTTATAATAAATATAAATAAACTTATGTGGTAGGGGTGAACCCTACATCACCCCCCTCCAGAGACCGTCAAGGGCGATAAAAATCAGGAAACCTGACATGACGACCAGAGCGAGTGGTATACTCCTTGCTACTGCTAGGTGGAGTGACTTCTTCTGGGTCAGCTTTGTCTGCCAAAGTGTAGGCTGGCTTTAGGCGGTCAATTGAGACCGTGACCTCTCTGCCCTTAAATAAGATTCGGAAGACTTTGTCTCCCCGTTGCAGTACTTTGTGAGGACCTGTGTACGCTGGTTGTAGTGAGCCACGTAATGCGTCTTCACGAAGGAACACGTGATCAGTGGTCTGCAGATCCTTAAAAACAAAAATGCTGGTCTTGCTGTGACGGGATGCTGGTGTTGGTTGCAGGTTCTGGGCGAACTTGCGTATGCGCGCAGTGAAATCTGTGACGTCGGTCGTTCCTTCGTCACTAGGTGCGAAAAATTCACCTGGGAGCCTTAGCGGTTCGCCGTAAACAAGTTCGGCTGACGACGCTTGGACATCCTTTTTGAATGCGCTCCGTATACCAAGCAATACCCACGGCAATGATTCTGTCCACTTGTCGTTAGCATGGCACGTAATGGACGCCTTGAGTTGCCGGTGAAAGCGCTCCACCATGCCGTTACATGCCGGATGGTATGCCGTTGTCCGCTTGTGCTGAAAACCAGCCAATTTGGACAATTGTTCGAACAGGGCCGACTCGAACTGTCGACCCCTGTCCGTGACAATGTCAGTGGGACAGCCAAACCGGGCAATCCATCCGGAAAGCAGCGCTTTAGCTACTGTCTCGGCAGTTATGTCGACAATAGGTACGACCTCTGGCCACCTAGTAAAACGGTCGACTGCCGTCAGACAGTACCTAAAGCCTTGCGAAATTGGAAGCGGGCCCACAAGATCGATGTGGACAGTGGTGAACCTTGCACGTGGGAGGTGATACGACCCTAATGGCGCAGAAACGTGTCGGCTCACTTTGGCCCGCTGGCACTCGAGACAAGCTCGTGCCCACTCCCTACAGTCCTTCCTGATGCCTGGCCAAACGAAGCGCTCTGCGACCAATTTGGCAGACGCTGAGACACCTGGGTGGCTGAGGGAGTGCAAGCTGTCAAAGACTTGCTTGCGCAGCATTACAGGCACAAATGGTCTGGGTGGCGTTGTACTGACGTCACAGTACACAGAAGTACGCTCCCCTGCAACCTGCACCTTCTCCAAGACCAGCGATGAGCCTTCCTGGAGCAGCTTGGACAGCTCTGGGTCCGAAGTTTGCGCTTCCGCGAGAGTCTCGTAGCTGACCGGTACATGTAGCGCATCCACGCGAGATAAGGGGTCGGCTACGACATTGTCCTTGCCGGATATGTGCCTTATGTCGGTGGTAAACTGGGCAATGAAGTCTAGGTACCGGAATTGCCTGGGCGAGCAGTTTTTCTTCCTCTCGTGGAATGCGAAACTGATCGGCTTGTGGTCCGTGTAGACGACGAAGTGTCGGGCCTCCAGCATGTGGCGGAAGTATTTGATGGCCTCGTAAATGGCCAGCAGTTCCCTGTCATAGGGAGAATACTTCGTTTGCGAAGGGCTGAGCTTCCTAGAGAAGAAAGCTAATGGCTGCCAGCCATCATCGCTAAGCTGCTGTAACACCGCGCCGATTGCTGTATCCGACGCGTCAGTAACCAACGCGAGATTGGCATTGCAATCGGGGTGAGCTAATAGAGCAGCATTAGCTAAGCTTTCCTTGCAGTCCTCAAATGCTTGCAAAGTATTCTCCGCAAGACATATAGGCTGCGAGCCCTTTACGTTGCCGGTCAAAAGCATATGAAGTGGCGCCTGGATCTGAGCTGCGTGGGGTATAAATCTCCTGTAAAAGTTAATCATACCCAGGAATCGGCGCAACTGACGGACGTCCTTGGGCGGCGGGAAACTGTTGATCGCCTCGACCTTGGAGTCAAGCGGTTTGGTGCCCTTCTCGGAGATATGGTAGCCTAGGAAGGTTACTTCCGGAACACCGAAAACACACTTGGCTGTGTTGACCAGCATGCCAAATTCCTTCATCCTGCCGAAGATAATGCGAAGGTGCTCCTCGTGCTCTGCCTGTGACCTTGAGAAGATTAAGAAGTCGTCCAAGTAACAATAGCAAAAGTCCAAACCTCTGGTCATCTCGTCCACAAAACGTTGAAATGTTTGGCCTGCGTTACGCAAACCAAACGTCATGTACGGAAATTCGTACAGGCCGAACGGTGTGGTGATCGCCGTCTTCGGAATGTCGTCCGGACTGACAGGTATCTGATTATAGGCCTTCACTAGGTCTATGGTGCTGAAGACCTTGCAGCCAGAGATGCTGTGGGCAAAGTCGTGGATGTGCCTAATCGGGTACCTGTCGGGGACGGTCCGGGCGTTGAGCATCCGGTAATCACCACAAGGTCGCCAACCGTTGTCCTTTTTGGGAGCGAGATGTAGTGGAGATGCCCATGGACTCTCCGATGGCCTAGCAGTTCCATTGGACAGCATCAGCTGGAACTCCTGCTGGGCAATTTTTAATTTGTCTGGCGCTAGTCGCCGAAAAGGTGATGAGACTGGCGGTCCTGGGGTCGTGCGGATGTGGTGTACGGTGTTGTGTGGTGTAGTGCGTAGTGTGCCGGCAGGTCGGGTGATGTCGGGAAACCCGTCCAAGATTTTGTGGTACCTCGAATCACCAGAAGAAATTTTTACAGAAAATAAAGATGAGTCTGAGTGATTCGAGGCTACGGTGGAGACATTGGTGCTACTGTCGACTAGTCGTTGATTACGACAGTCAACGACTAGCGAGTAAAAACATAAAAAATCTACGCCGATTATAGGCTTTGTTACCTCGGCAACCACAAAACGCCACTTAAAGTCTCTACGGAGTCCTAAATTTAAACTTAATTCTACGAAACCAAATGTTTTAATGGGCGTACCATTCGCGGCCACAAGTTCGTAGTTCGTACACGCACGACGTTCACTGAGTAGACGGCGGGGGTAGACGCAGAGGTCGCTTCCGGTGTCGACCAGAAACTGCGTCTTGGTGCTCCTATCCGTCACAAATAGACGACCAGACGAGCGAGGGCAATCGTCTGTCGCCATCACCGACTGCCCGCGGCGTTTCCCTGCTGGTAGTCGCAGGGCTTGACGCAGCGCTTCGCCTTCTCGCCGTGCATCGCGTGGTACCAGCACACTGGATGCTGCCGGTAGCTGGACGCCGAGCGGGTTGTGGAGCGGTGGCGTGAGTGCCGTCGCGCGTCTCGACCACGGCTGTGGGAGCGGTCGCGCGAACGACTGTCACGCAGCTGCAGCGTCAGGTCCTTCATGGCACGCTTCAGCTCTGCGATCTCGGCTGCCATCTCGCTTATGGAGGGTCCTGCTGCCGAAGTTGCTGCGACGTGGCTGGCCGGTGCGACGATGTCCTGGACGCGGTCAGCCAGCTCGGCTAGCGCCTCCAGGGTGCTGTTGGGCTGCGATGCCAGGAGGGGCTGGATGCTGGTGGGGAGTCGGCTGCACCAGATGGTGCGCACGAAGTCCTCGGGCACGGTGGGTCCTGCCAACCCCTGCAGGTGGCGGAGGAACTGCGACGGCTTCCGGTCACCGAGCTCTTCATGCATCAGCAGCTGCTTGACCTTCCGCTCCTGGGATGCCGACAGCCTTCGCACCAACTCCGTCTTCAGCTTCTCGTAACGGTTAACGGCGGGAGGGGACATGATAATGTCCTTGACCTCCTTGGAATACTGGGGGTCGAGGTGTCCAACGACATAATTATATTTAGTGACGTCATTCGTCACCCCAGCATTCTCGAACTGCGCTTCGATTTGCGCAAACCAGATATCTGGTTCCTCCGGCCAGAACGGCGGTAGGCGCAAAGCGACGCGGTACACTTCGGCCGGCTCGACCTTTGGACCCGACAGGCGCTTGGCCTTGCGCGCACGGTGTGTAACGTGGTCGCCGGGCTGCGACGACGCGGTGTGTTCGGTCTCACTGTCACTCATTGTTATTTAATAATGTGTTCGTTCGGGGTCACCAGTTTAGTAAACGTATAGTTAATACGCGAAGTAAGTGGACGGTGGACGAATAAAAAGTCAATGTTCACACTTACGGTTTAATAAACGTTCACAGAAGGAGTAGATACGGACAGTAGAACACACACAATAGACACAACACTTAAGAGTCATGAGCTCACATAAAACAATGTCTAATCACAAAGTAATTGTTAGAAAATAAATTTCGTAAACAATGCGCGGGCGCAGGCAGGTAGCGGCGCAGTCCTTGACCGACTGACCTCCAAAGTGAATGTCGTCCACGCGCGGCCCTCCACGACCGGCCGACGCGTGTCTGACGTCACGCTATCACACCGCTATGCTCGGGTGTGTATGAGCAGATCGCCGACACCATCCGACGTCATAATGTAAACATTATAAATGCCGTGAATGGTTTGAGTAGTGTTACCAATAAACATACATGATAATAATAATGTGTTTGTGTTTATGTTTGTGTTTAGTTATGTTGTCGTGTGAGTTTATAATAAATATAAATAAACTTATGTGGTAGGGGTGAACCCTACATATCCATTTATTTCACTATTACAGCATGTATCGATTTAATTTTTGGATATATGTTTATTGACTATTTGGTTAATACTTAGACTGAAGGAAAACACAATTGGGTTAATTTTCCTCGATAGAATTTAATTCCGAAAATACCTCTGATTTTTTATTATTTTCTCTGTAATTCTAAAATCGGAACTAATTTAGTTGTAAAATTACATTCAAAATGCGCGTATTAGGTATTTGAAAATACTGACTGAAGAAATATTTGATAGACAGCATACTTTATTTTTAATCAATTTTTATTTGGTTTGGCGCTTACGTCGTTTTATGTTGCCCCCAGCTGACTATTGCGCTCTCTTTTTTCAAATGTGGAAGTAATTGACTCTGTCACTTTCTTATCCCGCCCAGTGCCGCCCAGATCGCCTGCGGCCTTTGTCAGTAACAGACCTGTGTCAGATCCTCCCGCAACCGTGATTTTTATTTATTTATAGGTACCAATAGTTTTTGGTTAGTGTATTTTATGACTTTCTTTATCTATATTTTTCAAGTGAACAAGATATAAATAATATTATATAGCCGTTATGGGGAATAAATATAAACAACGAAAGGTAAACAAAACACAAAAGTTGAAACGCCTCAGGGAACATGCTCGTAAAATGACGGAAAATAAAAAGTAAGTTTGTCTTTATAATAATTACCTATTGAGTAAGTATACTGGAATGACCCGATTGATGATTGTGGAAGACGCGAAAGAGGCATGTCAGGATCGTGAGCAATGGCGATCTGAGGCTCTGTCTATCGGTTTGTATAATGTATTTTTGCGTTTTGAGACAAGCGTGAGTATATGTATGTATAATGTATTTTACATACCTACATATTTTTTCAAGATGTATTATGGTTACATGTAGGTATAAAACTATACGACACCTTGTAAAGATTACTCCGGCTAAGGGTGCAAGCCGACGTTAGCGGGATGTTTTCGTGCACTGGATTTACAACGCACTGCTTAGCGCTGAGAGTTGAAAATCCAACAGTTTTTTCGACGCGACGCGATGGACTTTGTTCGATTCGCCTGTTATTATATTATTTCCATTCTTATTAGATATGTTTTCTTTTTATATTTAGGTACTTACTAGTTTTATTTTACAGAGCAAACCGATCCTCAACACACAATAAAAGCGACAAAATAACAGCGCCGGAGCAGACTCCGGACCAATGTGATTTGGAAAGTAAAATGATGGAGTCGCCAGTATCATTTTTAAATTTGGACGATCAATGTCTAACTAATAACTTTTTGGAAAAAAATGGGTAAGCAAATTGTTTATTTTTAGATGATTTTCTTTTATTATGGATAAGTGCGTGTCAGTCACGCACAATGAAGGGTTCCGTAGCTAGGATGAATCCATCCCAAGAACAAACATAACTTTGCAGTTGAAAAAATGTTCTCCCATACATCGATGTACGTCACGGTCAATTCTTCAACTAAAATAAATGCGATGAAACTACTAATTAACGATTTTAGTATCTTTCCCTTACTTGAGCTGTGAGATTTTACTTCCTGCCAAAATTCATGATTCTAGGTCATCGGGAAATACTCTAGACTCCTAGAGGCTTTGATTTATTTGTGAGTATACAGGAGAAGTATAAAGGAAATTTTCCTTCAATTTGCTTTGAACATAACTGAGATGACGTTGTTAGTAGCGTAAAACACGTTATAAATGTAATAATATACCTAATAATTAATTGACCATACAAAAATTATGTAAAACTAGCGGTACTCAGGGATAATGTAGCATTCCTTCAAATGGTGAAAAAAGTTCTGAAATCGTTCCAGTAGTTTTTTAGTTTACTTAGAACTCAAACTGGTCACAGTATTAAACAAACAAAACAGTTTTTAATTAGGTTTACATTATTATGGGCAACTACGGAACCCTATATTGCGCTTATCCCGACACGCAGTTGTTTTTTTTACTGCGTTGCCTCTCCCTCTATCAGTTTAATTAGATTGATAGACATTATTACATTAGATTGTAGAATGTGCATGCGTTGCCACTGTTCATAAGCAGACGTACTGCACAATTAAATATTTATGTCCTTTATATTTATTTTTAGATCAAGAAATATTTCAAGGAAGAGACAGAATGACGATCATTTGGAGCATTCACCGGAGATCAGCCAAGACGATGAGCCTTTACCATATGAAATAGAGATTGACAATCATGATGTGAGTTAGCTTTTCAAAAGGCTCCAACAAAACCCACTTCCTCTCGAAGAGAGGAGGCCTATGTAGTACATTGTAGGCTGATTATAAGCAAATTTGTAATATAAATGAGCTGAAATTGTAATAGTTTTCAGTGACTACTGAATTAAATTGTTATTATTTATCTTGTTTCAGAATATAATAAACAACAATGTAAGCGGCCATAGAATAATCGACATAAATATGTTTTTTAATAGACTGCTTGAAATATCACAACACAAATCATTGTTTGAGTGTGGCTTGCATACTATACAACTAGTATCAGAAAAACAGTCTGGCCTAACATCAGTATTTTCATTTTCTTGCTTACTATGTAAGAAAGATTTCACTGTAAAGAATTCAACAGAGAATTTAAATAAAATGGCAGTTTCGGGGATGCTAACGGCTGGCTGTGGTAACGCTCAAGACGAGGTTTTTGATGAATGGGAAGCGACAGCTTGGGAGGAGATGAAAAAGGCTGGTGAGCGTGAAAAAGAAGCAGCTTTGAAAGAAGGAAGGGTGACCAAAGATGGAATACCTATTATTGACGTCATCTTAGATGGTTGCTGGTGTAAACGTTCGTACAAGACCAATTATGCAGCTTTATCCGGTGCTGCAGCCATCTTTGGGAGGCGGTTTGGTCAATTATTATATATGGCTGTTAAAAATAAATATTGCTGTATCTGTGCCAGAGCAGAAAAAAGGAAAGTGGAGGCTAAAAACAACACGAGTGCTTTAAAAATTTTTGCGGAGCTTCCACGTCTATGGAGTCTACGATAATTGCTGAGGGATTTAAATCATCAATAGAGATGCATGGACTTATCTATGGGAGATATATCGCAGATGGCGATAGTAGTACTTACGCAAAAATTTTGGACACAAGACCGTATACTTCCATTACAGTGGAAAAGATAGGCTGCAGAAACCATATTCTAAGAAATGTTTGTAACAAATTACAAATGTTAAAAACAGAAACAGCATATAACTTAGCAGAACGTAAATTGTTAACAACTGAAAAAATTATGAGCATGCGTAAGTACATCTCTGATGCCATCGATTACCAGGGTTCTCAAGCTAACAAATCTGAGGGTATAACAAACTTGCACAAAGATGTGAAAATATCTGTTTGTCATGCATTTGGATCCCATGACGAATGTAATAAAAACATATGCAGCGATCAAACAGTGAATAATGTTAAAATATATTTAACAGTCAACTTTGGCAACGAATTAGACACTAGGTAGGGAATGTTGCGTCACAGGCAAGAAGTCTAATTGAAAATGTGGACAGCAATGTTGTGGAGAGATTTAATGGCGTGGTGGCGAAATTTGTTGGTGGAAAGAGGGTGAATTATGCTCTCAAGCGATCTTACCAAGCAAGAGTTGCCGGAGCAGTCGTGTCATTTAACTCTGGCAAAGTATCGACCACGGTCCATAAAACTATTCACAATCGAAGTCCGTTAGCAAAGATAAAGAAGTACGAAGAAGCAGTGGAGAGTAAAAGACCGAGAGAAGAGAAAGATATAACCTGACCTTAAAAAGAAAAAAGAATCGTAATTTGGTATGTAGGAAGGTAAATTTCGATTACGGAGAAAATGTCAATAAGCCAGATATGGATAATGAAACGTATGAGCTTGCGAAATCAAACTTTTTAAGAAATTTAGAAAAAACGGAGGAAGAACGCAAAGAAATAGAAAAAAGGACAATATTGCAAAGTGACTGTGGCGAATGGCTTGAACTACGGCGAAATCTCTTAACTGCTTCAAATTTCGGCAAGGTAGTTAAGAGAATAAAAACGAATAGTTATGCCAGCATAGTAAAAAACATGCTGTACAGGCCAAATATTGACCACGTGGCCTCCATAAAGCATGGAAAGAAAAATGAAAAAGCTGCATTAGAACAATTATCAAGGCTTATAAATAAAGAAATACAGGGATGTGGGCTTTTCATCGATGAAACCTACTCATTTCTTGGTGCAACGCCAGATGGCATCACAGATGACATGGTTATAGAAATTAAATGTCCAATAGCACCTTTCAAAATTGGAATCGAAGCTGCCATTCAACAAGGAAAAATGCATTTTTGGCGCTGTGATAAGAAAACAGGACAGGTTCAAGTAAATAAAAAATCTGACTGGTATTTCCAAGCCCAAGGCCAAATGCACGTATGTAAAAAAGAAAAATGCTTGGTGGCAGTTTGGTATGGCGACGACAAAATAAAAACGCAAATGATTTAAAAGGATGAAAAGTTTTGGAAAGAAAAAATGGAGCCAAAGTTGTAGTCTTTTTATTTTGACTGCCTCTTACCTGAACTGGTAGATCCTCGGTATACAAGAAATCGGACGATCCGAGATCCAGAATATGTTAAAAATAAAAATAAGGATTCAAACAAAGAAAATAATTCATGCGGCGGAAATATCCCTAATGAAATATTAAATGAAAGTGATACATGTGAAATAGTAATAGATATGAATAATTTTTGAATATTAATACAAAATTGTTTGATCGGCCAAGTGCGCCAATTTAATTTTCATTACTTTATTTTACCACTTACAAATTACAGCTTTCTATTAATAATAATATATCATTTATTTCGGGTAACAAAGACCCATAACATATATACCTTACAGACTATCATACATATATATATAAATATATTTTATTTTCTATTGCTAACAGTCTCTGAGTCAAGCTGTGGACAGACAGACTGATATGGCTAAACAATAACCGTTCCTTGTTGAATACGGAACCCTAAAAATCTAGGTTTAAATTATTCGCTATATTTTCACCTGTGTGCCGACCCTCTAATTGTTCACACTTAAGTATTATAGAAACTTTCATATTTTTTTACTCCTTCAATGGTGGAAATTGGAATGCACTTTTGGAACACTGTGTAATAAATGGGGAATTCTTCACAGAACTATCGATGTTGACATAGAATTTTGTGATAAGATTGTAATGGCTAGCTGTATATTACATAACTATGTACGCGTTACATATGAAATTCAATTCGCATATACCGCGTACGAATGTACGCTCAGCAATACTGTCCTGTGAAGAAATTATTTTACTTCTTATTTTATTTCACCCCAAGGATCCGCACCGTGTGCAATATGAAAAAATACAACTAAGCATGTAATAATAGTCTCACTCACTCACTATGATAATAATAGTCACAATTCACAAGTGCATACGCAATAATTAATTTAAATTTTAATATTTTTATGTCAATGTGGGTAAATAATAATTCCGCAACGCTCTAGTGATACCTATACGTACCTAACCGATGCTTGAACTATAATTGCCTATCGCCCTAATTTCATCTAATAATTATAAAGTATAATAAACGTTAATACAATTACCTGCATTTTCTTTTTGTTCCTGTGATAAACTTCTTGTTAGAAACAAGTGTAATACTATTTCATCCCATAATTTTCTTTTTAAAATTATATCGGAATATTGCTTTAAATGTTTTGCACACAATGCGTACCTCTTCTCTACCTCCTCTAATGATAATTCATTATCATTGTCTTATCTGTAGGGTTCACCCCTACCACATAGTTTATTTATATTTATTATAAACTCACATACGGCAACATAAGAAAACACAAACATAGACACAACCACATTATTATTATCATGCACATATGTTTATTGGTAAAACTACTCATATGCATGCACGGCATTTATAATGTTTACATATGACGTCGGATGGTGTCGGCGATTTGGTCATGCACACCCGGGCATAGCGGTGTGATAGCGTGACGTCGTACACGCGTCGGCCGGACGTGGATGGCCGCGCGTGGACGACATTCATTTTAGAGGTCAGTCGGTCAAGGACTATGCCGCTATTCGCCTGCGCCCGCGCATTATTTACCAATTTTGTTTCTAATAATTCTTTTGTAATTGGACATTGTTATATGTGAACTTCTGACTGTTTAGTGTTGTGACTTTTCGTGTGTGTTCCACTGTCCATACCCTTCTGTGCTGTTTCCGTGTACGTATTAAAACGTAAGTACGAATATTGACTTTTATTCGTCCACCTTCCGCTTACTACCACACGTATTAACACATACGTTTACCATATATCTTTCTCGTCGTCTCGTCCATTATAATACTAAATGGAGTTTTCTTTAATTTATCTACGAGTTCTTGGGTTAAAAGCAACAAATACTATAAAAACTGCCCTGCCTGCCCCAGCCAAGGACAGTTTTTATAGTATTTGTTGCTTTCGTCCTGCTTTTAAATTGGTGGATTTTATTGTGTTAGAATCGGTAAAAGTATTTTTTTTTAATGGGATTAAATCATCCATCAAAGAAAATGATAAATTGAAAAGCGCATATTCTAAGTTCTGCTCTTTTTTAATTCATCTTCTGGTTTGGGTTTCAGCATTTGTTGAATAGGCGTTGTTTGGCTTTTTGAGCTAATATTTTGAAGATGTTTCGTCGTATTCATGTTGCTGGACAGGTACTGGTTTAGGATTCAGAACAGTAAAATTGCACACTTAGCATTAAGCGGTAATCATGCCACATTCTTGCTCTCTCTTAGAAATCAAATTTTTAAATGTAATGTCTGCTAGCCACTTTTCATTGAAGTCGCGGTGTTGTTTTCGTTTCTTTGGCAAAGGTTCCTCATGCATCGTACTACTACTATCGCAAACATTGTTAATATCTCTCCTCTCCTCTTGCCTTGATGTCGACGACTTGGAAGAAATCAAGAATTTGTCCATTTTGCTTAGCTTAGACTGAATTTATATTTTTAGTAGATTAAGTTAAAACCATTGGTGAAGCGTCAATGCCTTTTATTATTACATTTTAAAATTAAATAAAAACAATATCTAATTTGATGATTCCTCACGCTGATGCAAATGGCAGCGCCCTCACTTACTAATGTCCTGGTGGAGTTAATTCGCTGCCGGTCGACTAGATGGCGCTTGCGACCATAAAAATCGAGTTCGTTTCGCTCGCCGCCGCGCACGCCGAATATCTGGTGCCTCCCGCTAAAATCTTTTTTTGGTGATCTCCGGTAATTACTAGTGAATTGATGGACCTGAAGTTGTGTCATATGCTGAACTAATAGTGCAGTGCTGAATTTGAATGTTTGGAGCAACTATCCGCTGGATGTCATCATTTTTGGTACGCCGGCCGGCTACCCTTACCTACAAGTCGGAACACGTGCACACTGAAAATCCACTTCACCTGGCCAGGAGTCTCAGTGGGTGCTCTGGATGACTAGGTGAGTGAGGCTTTAATTGGTGTCATAAATCTTATATGTGAAGATTCATCAATTAGGGAAGTAATTACATTTTTCTTGAACCGCTATTCGATCCGCCATTTTTCCATAATAACGTGGAGCAGGCTATTTACACGCCTCTCCAACCATGCTAAGCATAAGCACCAACGCCAAAGTCATGAAAAGAAATCAAATAAAATGAATAAACCAACCACGTTATTATTATGAAAGTAAGATACCTAATGCAATACGTGTAAATAATTCCTGTCAACGTGTTCACGTTTGCGATGAACCTCAAATTCGACTCGGGAGCGTTCTCCATCTTACTCTTGGAGAGACGAAGACGAGACAAGAGAACGTTTCCGATTCGAAAAAGACTTTTCTCGGAAACGCAAATACGGCTGCTAAACCCGATACACCTAAATGATAGACTTAAATCTGACTGATAGAAAGCGATACATTTTATTAAGTAACTGGGTCGGTGGGTATTCATTACAAAAATTCATCCACATTTTGTGGATAAAACTTTAGATGAGGTGACACTACTATAATAATGGAGGAGAAGATACTCGAGGAGAAGATTTATTCAAGGTCATTGATGAATGTATTACTAAATCTAACATTAGTTATAATAAAATGGTGTCGCCTTCAATGATAGGGCCACATAACCAAAACTAAGTGAATCAAGGATAAAAGTGCAGGTCTAATATCGTTTCAGTGCATAATTCCGTCAGTTCCGTCACTATCAGTTCAAAATCAGTTCCGTCGTAGGCCTAATGGCTTGCGGTCGTATTATCGGAAACTTATCGACTTAAATAAGTATTTGTCCAGTTTGCCTCAAACTTTGTGCGACTATACATTAATTGCAAGATGGAATCACAGAAGTGCGGTTCCTGCGACGAGCAGCTGACGGAGGGTGCAAAATGCACAGTCTGCAACCAGTCACTATACTACCACTGTGCCGGTATTACCGAGGGTGGCTATCGTAAGCTGGGTGACAGAAAGCTCTCGTGGCGTTGTCACAAGTGCAGACGGCTAAGTGTTGATGCTGCGCAACTGCCTAGCTCACCGATATCCGAATCTTACTCTGCTGTTCTTTTTTTTTTTTTTTTTTACTTGATATAAACTAGTGCTTGACTGCGATCCCACCTGATGGTAAGCAGCGATGCAATCTCTGATGGTAAGGCGCACTAGTTTATGAGCCTATTCACTCTTGCCTTGAAGACATTCAGATTATAATCGGACGGATGTTCTAATGGAGATTCAAGCCTTGGCAGCAAAATTGACCCCTCGGGTTGAAGAATGAAATGTCAACTCTGAGAATTGAATTTGCCCATATGAAAAGCACGTTTCAGACGCAGTTCGATGATATGATAAAAACATTCGGTGCTAAAATTGAAAACATGGAACAACGAATTGTGCAGTTGGAGGAGGCGAAGGTTCAAGTTGATGAGCTCCGGGCTAGATTGGATAAACTAGACGATGAGACAGAGACTAAGGATCAGTGGTTGCGTTTAAATAACGTTAAGGTCAAGGGGATATAATAATAATAAAGCCTTTTATTTCATGCAGATTACAAAAGAAATAATTAAAGTTAAGTTCTATGTTAGTGGTTAGTATAATTTGTTAGCTTTAAATAATATATTATAAATCTATATTTCGTCTGCAAGAACCCCTCTATAGGTCAAGGGGATACCGCAGTCAAGAGTGGAGAGCAAGACGCAACATCTAGTTTATAAACATAGAGGTAGTGTGGTCCAACAACCAAATTTCGATGCTCATAGCTTTATCACCAACGTAGTATTCTTTGGGACGCCTCAAATAAAGACTATAAAGATAAATAAATTAATAATTATTCTATTCTGAGCATAGTAAGGAAAATACCATACCGAATGTTACTATAACAAATAATTAATAAGTTAAAAACATAAAATACAGTCATAACATACATTTGTAAAATAAGCCAAACATACCTGCTAGATATCCCATGTTTGGTGCTTCAGTTCAGCTGAATATTTGTGAGGCGAATTTTACTTTCATTTTCATCAATCTATGGCCATTGTAACCTGGGTTTTCGGTATAGTTTTTTTTTTAATGAGAACATTTTGCGGTTTTTGTGGTGTAATCCATTTTTTTATTTAAAAGGTTCTTTCTAATCCCGTAGATCAACCCTTCTTGCAAGCCTTTTATCATTTGTTTGATTTGTTTTGCTAGCTCAGTTCCCTTCGTTGCGCTTGATGAAAATGTGTATGCATATTATGCGTGATCTGCAAACTCACATTTTCTTTCTTGCCTATTGTCAACGAGAACTGTTACTTTATTTTTCCGCTCCTGGTACGAGTATGTCTTACTGTATCCCAATGGCTTCATTGAGACTTCGTCAAACATTAGTACACACAGCTTTTGTTCTGTTTTCATAAACTGAGCTTTGACTTTTAATTGAGAGAGAATATTTTTGTGAATGCCAGGCTTTAGATTACTCATTCGTGTTAATTTAATAAGAGTAGAGTTTGCTTAGTAGGTGTTAGATCTGGTCACGCGGCACTGAATCTACACTATTGATACTTCAGGGTGCTAAATTAAAGTCCTGAGTATCTAGAATAGGTATAATTCTGAACTCGAACTACGGAGCAGAACTGAACTACAAATCACGTCATTAGCACGGAGGGTCATTAGAGCCCGGAAAATCTTAACATCGAGATTCAGGATGATGACGTAATTACAAACCGCCATCTGTTGATCGGATTTCAAATTAATTATTTATTTTGATATTAGAACTTCAACATTCCGCCCACCAAGGACATTATTGCAGAATGTCCTTAAAATGTAAACTTGAATATTGTATTTCTACAGTTGAACTTGAATTTCTATCTACTACTATTCTGATCTACATACTTCTTGAACTTAAGTAATGTCATTGGTAAGCAGTAGTCTTTTATCAATTAAAACTATAATAAAAACAGTAATAAAAAAAATTCTAAACCAACTATATAAGAACTTTTGAGTTTAGTACGAGGTATACGTTTTATTAGATATTCTAATAAAACGTATACCTCGTACTAAACTCCCTTAACAACAAATATAAACTTTAATAGCGTTAACATTTTAACAAGAATTAGCGTTAACAATAACCAAATATGAACTTAAATCAAATTAATTGGTAAATTAAAGTAACAATATTTCATTCGTTTATTGGCAGTACACATAGTTTTGACGTCGGACGCTTCAAAAGACCCTTACTAGTGCGTAATGTTACCACTCTCGTTATATCATCCCGACCAGGATGTTTTTCGACTATACGACCAAGCAACCAACAAGCAGGTGGTAGGTCCGACTCTTTAACCAGCACTATATCCCCGATTTTAGGCTCTGGAGTTTGAAGAGACCATTTGTATCTATGAACTAACCCACTTAAATATTCCGAGGACCAGCGCTGCCAAAAAGATACTAACATTTTTTGTATGTGTTGCCACCGAGACAGAGAACTTACATTAGAATTTGTATAGTCAGGACTAGGGACGTTAATTAATGGTTCCCCGACTAAGAAATGACCAGGTTAAATTTGGCCTGAACTATCTACGTACCGCGTATAGACAACCGCAGCGTAGGCTGCCTTGGACGCATCGCTAAACCCGTGCAACTCTGCGAGGGATCTATTTGATGTGCCTAACCATCTCGGGACACGCACTTTATGAATTTGTATTAAATCATTGCGGTAAGTATCCCACTCAGTTCTTTAGGTACTTCATCATCCCAACCTATTCCTGATAACCACAACTTCTGGATGAGTATTTTAGCCAGTATTATACTGGGCGCTATCCAACCTAACGGGTCGAATAGGCGCGCAATGTCCCAAATAATATTGCGTTTAGTTCCTTTTTCAGATCTTCATGGAAGCTGCACCGTATACTTGAATTCGTCAGTACTTCGTCACCAGGTAAGTCCCAATATTTTAGTATGATCTATTAGTTCTTTCTCTTCTTTACTCTCACATGACTCTATTTCCTTTGATAATTCCTTGCTGTTGCTATTCCATTTTTGTAGCTGGAACGCTGCCTTTCTTAACAATGCTTTCATTTCTAGGTACAGTTTCCTTCCTTCATCTACCGTTGAACATCTTGTCATCAAATCATCCATATAATAACTAGTCTGAACCTTTTCCGATGCCTTCGGGAACTCTGTGTGGTGGTCCAATGCGACTTGATGTAGAACCTTTACAGCCAGGTATGGGGCAGAAGCGGTACCAAAGGTTACAGTAAGTAATTCGTAATCTTGTACCTCTTCATCGGGACTGCTGCGCCATAATATGCGTTGATATGCCACATCTTCCTCAGCAACTCATCTGTCGGTACATCTTAACTATATCCCCTGTAAGAGCTATGCGATGAAGTCAATATGCCGCAGATCTGACTGTAAGATAGGCCCTATCATTAGTGTGTCATTAAGTGATACACCCTTATTGTTTTTACAGGAAGCATCGAAAACTACGCGGACCTTAGTGGTGGACTTATCTTCTCTTATAACCGCATGGTGAGGCAAGTAAACAGCTTCATTTAACATACTGTCTGGATTCTGGACCTTCCTCATATGATTTAATTGTATATATTCTTCCATAACTCTTTTATATTCTTTTTTCAGATCTGGATCTCTCGCGAACTTCCTCTCCAATGCTATGAATCGTCGCATTGCTATTTCTCTTATATAACCACCCACACAATCCGGATTTGATTCTTTAAATGTCAGGCGAACTATATAACGACCATCCGTAGACCTCCTCGTTGTATAAGCAAACAGCTCTTCACATCGCTGCTCCTGTTCTGTAAATACCCTTTTAGTGTGGGGCAATTGATCTTCAATCTCCCAGAACTGCTTTAAGAAATCGTTTTGCTCTATATGTGCGTGCATAGAAGTAATTTTAGGTAATATATTTTCCTTCGACGCTTGTGTAGCACCTGACAGAATCCAACCTAATTTGGTAGACTGTGCTACCACCGACCCTGTGGGTGCTCTTATTAAACCTTGTTCAATTATTTTACTATAAATATCTGCGCCTAACAAGATGTCGATCTTGTTGGGCTTACTGTACTGAGGATCTGCCAACGTTATGTGTTCTAACTCGGACCACATAAAAGTCGGCAGTTGTCTCTCAGGAAGGTACGACGTGATGTTTTTTAACACATACGCCCTCACCTCGCACTCGAACTGAGGATCTGTCATCGATCTCAAAACCAACGTTACCATGTGATTGGCTATTATAGTTTTAGTACTACCGAGTCCTGACACGATACCCCTAACCGGATCTCTTTTTAACCGTAAGAACTGTACTGCAGCTTCAGTGATAAATGAAGCTTGGGACCCCTGATCTAACGCGAAGTTGTTTGAGCCTTAACTAACGCTGTAGCTAATAATACGTGATTAACATGGATTATCTCTTTGGTGGACATATAGGATACTACTGGTGTTGGATCAACTGAGGTACTAATATCAGGTGACCCAGAACCTTTTTTGTTTATGTTGCTCTTATTAAGATTATGACCATCAATATGTAAAAGCGTATGATGCCTTTTCTTACAAACGTGGCAACTCGTGGTCCGTTTGCATTGGTAGACCAAATGATTACCGTCTAGACAATTAAAACAAATCTTTTTGCCTTGCACAAACTGCCTTCTTTGGGATACATCCATCTTGATGAAGGGCTCACAAAAACATAGTTTGTGGCCTTCACCACAATTTTCACAACTTAAATTTTTCTGCCCTGAAGGGGTATTGTTTGTGACAAGCATGACCTTCCGATTTGATCCTTCCATTCGTGAATAACTACATCGCCCCTGTCCAGTTGCCCTTTTTGGTTCAATAAATTCAAGCGCCCTAAACCTACTTTCAAGGAATGTCTTGAATTGGCCTAAAGATGGTAAGTCTCAAACGACTTACCATCTTTAGGCCAATTCAAGACACAAAGCGGCAATGTTTTTTTGCAATGTAAAACGTCGTCCTTTTCCCTTTTTCGGGTCCTCCCGTCATTGCATTCGCATTCATAATTTAGCAGTACTTGTGCAATTTTCAAGGGTTTCTGAGACTGCTGGACTAGAGGCAAATTTCTTTATGGCATTAAAAAAAAAATCTGCAAAAATATAAATCAGAAATAATAAAGACTTACCAATTCTTTCATTTTGCACTATGTCTATTCCAATATTCAGTGCAGTATGCAGCAAGTATTCAATGGAAGCGTGATCTGGAAGAAAAATACACAAAGATTCATCTTACTAACATTATAAATACGAAAGTAACTCTGTTTAACCTACTTACAAAATAAATATCATTTATCAGATATGGATTACATTGCGCATACGGGTAGGGTAGACAATGCTGCCCTCGTAATAGCAAATGCAGTAATCGACATTTTTACGATTGACCGTTTTTGACATAAATGATCTATGGAGACTTTCAGCTACACGAGGTTTTTTTTTCTACGACTGGAACATGGTGAAATAATAAGGAAAAATGCAGTATTTCTGCGTTTTAATTTTGTTCATTCGTACATTTGTTTATTACTATGTTACCTAAGGTAAATGCAGTAATGGTTCATACTACATTTGACCCTAATATCATAAACAAAATTATGTAAATACGGTATTTTTTATAGCGCATACTGCGTTTTACTTTCGTGCCTCAGTCTTTGACCGTCACTCGTTGCGGTCGTATTTCGGCCGCGCATTCGGATCGTGTTTTGTTGTATTAACATGTGAGCTATTCTGTAAGTTGACATTTTATTAAAGGACATTGCTCTGCGCCCATACATTGTTCGCCCTGGAAACAAAAGCATCGGAAAATTATGTGTTGTATTGTCGATCATAAGAAAACTCCTATAGGATCTTATTTTTATAGCGGACTGCAGAATAACTTTATTTTAAAAAAAGTATCAAATTATGAGGTTAAAATCGAACCTTATCAAATTAAAAACGAATATTAGCTAGGTATAGTTTTTCATTGCTCGGAGTGATTTACTTATATGAAACGGAAAAACATCATAATAATATATTTAGTTATTTTTGCACCTACCTAGATAATTAGGTAAGTACCTGTGCAGTTTATTCTAGTCTAAGTGTATGTACCCAGTAACCAGTCACCTCAAATATAAGGAACGCAAGGATATAGTGAGCCTCTCTGTTGAGCGAATAATTGAAATAGCCTATATTGAATTGGAGCAGTTTATTATATTAAGTGTGTACAGACCACCTTCAGGATTGTATGATTGTTTTGAGAAAGTAATGAATGAAGCTTTGCACAAGTCTGTCATTATCTGTGGAGACTTTAATGTTAATTTGTTAGAACATTCTGGCTTAAGTACAAAAATTGTTAGTTTGTTTCAATCATACAATCTTGTACACCTATTTATGGAGCCTACTCGAATAACGCCCACTAGTGCCACATGCCTAGATAATATTTACACAGATATTGTACCTACCCACAAAAAAAATATAAATTTAATGGATTCTGATCATTGCGGACATTAATTACAATCCCAAACGTAAACAAAATAAAACCAAAAAAAGATATCACTGTAAACCCAAAATCTAAATATCGCCTGGAAACATTTAAAAATAAACTATTAAATAAAATGCCATGTTTGTCAACCAATTTTTTCAAAATGTATTGCACACAATTTGACACTACATTTATTCCTAAAACTATTTCTGTCAATAATAATACTTCTTTCAGTGACTGGTACTGGTACCATTGGTATTTATAAGAGCAGAGAACGGCTTTATGAGTTGTATGAAGAACGGGCTTATATTAATACAGCCGAGTTTAATGCATACGTTAAAAAGTATTCTAAATTATACCAAAAAGTTTGTTATATGGCCAAGTCTCGGTACTTGAGTTCAAAAATTAAAAATAGCGGTAATGTAATTAAAATGACATGGCATATTATTAATAGCGAAACGGGAAGGTCTTGCAATCGAACCAATGATACAGTCTTGCTATTAATGACAGTGTAATTAATTTAGATTCCGAAGTCACCGCGGCTTTTGAAAATTTCTTTGCAGAGATTCCCGTATCAACAACTAAGTTTCTAAATTCGTCACCCACCGCTGCAGAAACTTTACTTAAAGAAAACGTTCCACTATGTGATGCTGAGTTTAAATTCCAACATGTCACTTATAGTGATATAATAAAAACTTTTAATTCTTTGAATTAAAAAAAAAACGGCAGACCTATGGGGTAATTCTGTTGATCTGGCAAAGTCAATTATACATATTGTGGCACCTACCTTAGCTGTTATTTTTAATAAATATATCGATCGTGGTGAGTTTCCTGATCTAATGAAATATAGTAAAATAATACCTTTATTTAAATCAGGTAGTACGTCAGACCCTAGTAATTATAGATCAATATCAGTATCAATATCAATATAAAAAAATAATAATAATAATAAACAGTTTAGTTTTACACGGGGTCGTTCAATAGCCGATGCTGGAATTGAACTGTTAAGACATATTTATGATGCATGAAAAGACAAATGCGATTCTTTGGGCATCTTTTGCGATTTATCCAAGGCATTCGATTGTGTTCTCCATGAGACATTAATCAGGAAGCTGCACTATTACGGAGTCCGGGACGCATCTCTGGATCTTCTTATTTCTTACCTGAGTGATAGGATTCAAAGAGTTGACGTCAACGGTAAAAGATCTCCTGGATCTGTAGTGAGGATGGGGGTCCCTCAGGGCTCGATTTTAGGTCCCTTTTTGTTTCTCATTTATATTAATGACTTGTCGTTCCTCGTAAAGGATAAACATGATATAGTGTTGTTCGCAGACGACACGTCGCTTTTATTCTAACCAGGGTTGGCATGATTAAATCACTTTGATTTAAATCATGATTTAAATCACAATTTAAATCAAGTGATTTTTTTCAATAACAATCATTGATTAAATCATATTGTTTTATTTCTTTCTTATTTATAATACAAATTGACATTCTTGATTTTCGATAACAGAAAGATTCAGATTTCGATTCAGAACAATTAAAAATTACTTCGTGTTAGAATATTACAGTAGGTACTTAAACAAAAACACCAACTATCCACCTTTTCAGTTCCTAATCTATTCCTGATTTTATTTATTTATTTTTAAAAGTACTGCCACATCACAAACATTTAACATTGAATATTACTTAAACTATTTAATTAATGGCCTGATACATGTGACAATAATGGCGTACCTACATAACATTGGCAATTCATCGGCTCGAAGATGAAATACAATAATTAATGAAAAGAAAAAAAGAATACCTAATGAAAATATACTTTGAAATTCAAATTTAACAAATAATACAGTAATAATCAATGACGTATAGTTTATATATCATTGGTAATAATTGTTGAAATAGTCTGATAAATGACATGCCATATAAAAAAAATAAGAAATGTCAATATAATATCAAGTAACAACAAGTCAGTGATTTGATTTTAGAATGGACAAATCCAAAAGTCGAAAAGACTCTTTCCACTGATGCCGATGACGCGATGGCCCCTTTCGCGCGCTTTTCATAAAAATTATCGAAAAAATCGTGATCTTTTGGATTTTTTGTAATAAATCAATGATTTTTGATTTTTTGCAAATAATCGTGATTTTTTCCAACCCTGATTCTAACTCAAACGTTAGTAGTATGCTGCTGAATCGTAAGGACACTATTTACAGCGTCTATATTATGATATAGACGCTGTAAATAGTGCCCTTACGATTGTAGTTAACAACCAGTTAACTACAATTGTGCCCTTACGATTGTAGTTAACAACCAGTTAACTACAATTGGTTCAATATTAATAATCTTCTACTTAATGAGAAAAAAACGAAATGTATAAAGTTCACGTTACCTCATGTTAGACAGGTGAACACTAGTGTGTTAATAAAGGGGGTAGAGTTAAACCCGAAGATAGCACACTGTTCTTAGGCATAATTTTGGATGCGAAGCTACAGTGGGGCTCCCATATAGATAAATTGTCCAAAAAACTTAGCTCTGCAGCATTTGCCGCTAGAAAAATTCGTGGCTTAACAAAGGGGAATGCCAATTTTAGGCCTTGCAATGTCCAAGAAATTTAATTTACTGAAAAAAAAAAATGTAAATTTTACGTAATTAACTCTTCTATTTACGACGCGATACAAGTTAGCAACATTTTTTAATAAAAAATAAGTATTGAAACGATACAACGAAATAAACAGACATTTGCTAGGTTGCCAATTTAAAAACTACAAAATTAAGATTTGTTGCAAAACATTTACACGTATTTGTAATTTATTTATTCGTTCTTTTGTTTATAGAAGTCCCAGTGCTTTTTATGTTAATATATTTAGATTTGTAATCAACTTACAAAATATAATATAATGAATGATCTACATAATGCACCGATCGATACTTTGTGCAATGGCAACACTAAAATTTATCAGTTGACAATATTAGAAATGTCATTGTCATTGTCAAATCAAATGTAATATTAGAATTGTCACTTTTTTTGCATTTGCGTCATAGTGATTCGCTGCGTGTATTTTGCTATTAAAATCGACGTTTTTGACCATGAATACTGACTCTGGCGATTCTCCTATTCTGATAATGACAACCAACAACAATTAAGCTTTAATATGTTATGTAGGAAGAGTTTTCAATAACTTTTTAATACTTGTGTAGGGCACATTAAAAAATCCTTATAATTTGGAAACACCAAGTTTTTTTCAATAATTTTCTTTTATCAATATATTATTTGTGGGGCATACTAATATTAACATCCGATGTTACTTGTGGGCACTCGGGGCCTAAATCACTATGGCGGCTTGGCATACCCCTTTAGAGACAGCACGTTTAGTATACTTCGGTTATTTTCATAGTGTGATGTCATACGGCATTTTGTTGTGGGGAAATGCCGCTGATATTAGACAGTATTTGTGTTACAAAAAAGAGCTATCCGTGCAATTTACAAATTAAGTCCTAGACAGTCCCTGAGAGAAAAATTTAAAGAGATTAATATAATGACTGTGCCTTCTCAGTATATTTATGAGAATCTTTTGTATGCACATAAAATATTAATCTATTTAAAAGATACAGTGATATTCATAACGTGAATACTAGGAACAAACATAATTTTGTCATTCCTAAAACTAGGCTCAAGAAAATAGGTGGTAATAAAATAATAATAAAACTCTCTTTATTACGAGAAATAGTTTTACAGATTATCTCCTTACATATCTTTGAACTTTTTAGGTTTAAATATACACTAAATATGTCGTGTCCAAGGAGTGCTTTGGCATTCGTACTAGGATTACCCTGTATGACAAATGCCGTCACCTCCCTCCACGCCCAGTAGCACCAGATGTATATTTAGCTATTATTTTATTTTATATATACTACACTACTACGTTACTCAATATATATGTAGAAGATAAGACAAGACGGAACTAAATAAAAATTAATCTAGTAAAACTAAACTTACATAGCAAAACTAATTGGGCATAGAAAAATAAAACACAAAATAATAACAATAATTAAAATACTTACATTAAAAACAAAGCAAAACTAAAATACTTTGCAATAATCAATAAAACAAAGCAAAGACCAAAAAATAATAAGAAAAACAAAAAATCTAAGCAACACTACAAAACAAACTATGCAACACTAAACAAAACAAAAATATATTATTCAAACTTAATTATTTAAGATGTGGTGTCATGTGTGTGTAAAGGTGAGAAGTTACCCTGGTTCTATAAGTCTCTCAGACTCTTCGTAGGTAAGACTTTTAAGCCAGTCACTTACAACGGTCTTACATTGTGGTCGCGTAAGCAAACAGATATTTAACACAGCGTTAATTTTATTGTAAACCTGTGCACCCTGAATCCAGTAATGACGTTGAGCAAGAGCAGTTCTGTATCTCTCCGTGCTGCACACTCTCATTCTTTTGCGTTTTTCTTCTCGCAACTGCAGTGAATGTGGTACAGTAGCATGTTTCCGCAGTATTATTTGAAGCACAAAGAGTTGTCTGGCTGTTAGGACATCGCAGTCTTTATAAAGTAGTGCAGTAGAATACCTGAAGGGTTTTCTGCACATTACCTTTAGGACCGCTCTTTGCGCTCGTTCCAGACGTAACATACTGACTGCAAAGGTGCCCCCCCAAACAGAGATACATTAGCCCAGCAGGGATTGGGCAAGTGCAAAGTAAACTATTTTCAATGTTTGATAATTTGTTACTGATCTGAGTTTCTTAAATACAAAAATGAGCTTACGGATACGGGGAACGAGCTTATCGATATGAATTTTCCAATTCAGGAAACTATCAATGTGAATTCCAAGGTACTTAACATTTGTGGTCCTGTTAATGTGGAGACAGTTAGAAACCACGTTGGAAGGTCCACAGCGGTGCGCCCGGACTGAGTACGTGTCTGGTTGGGGTTGACCCTTTTGAGATGCGGAGAAAGTTATGAATGAGGTCTTATCAAGGTTAAACGTCAGAAGATTGTTAGACAACCAGTCCGTAACGATTCTAAAGCTGTCTTCCGCATGTGTTTTGGCTACTTCCCAGTTAGAACCTTCAATGAGCAGTGCAGTATCATCAGCGTATGACAAAATTTTAGTGTAGGGGAGGTTTAGCATAGCATAGGGGTGGTTCATTTAGATGTCAATGTATACGTTTTTATAATAAACTCCCTTCCTACATCCAAGACCTTAGTATAAATAAATTCAAATTGATAGTAAAACGTAAGCTATGCCAAAAAGCTTTTTACACAGTTAAAGACTATATTGAAGACCAAAAGGCTTGGGATTGAGCTGCTTCAACGATGTACATGGCTTAGTATTACTTTTATCTATTGATACTTTTCTCAATTTTAGATTTGACATTTTATATTTTCCTGTTTTTGCAATTTTGACATGAATGTTTACTTTATGAAGTATTATTTTATTATTGTGACATGAATATTTACTTGTTAAAGTAATATATTATTATTTTATTTATTATGTTTAACATGTATACTTTTTAAAGTATTATATTTTTACTTAATTTATTTTTGTGAATATGAGGACTATATGGGTATTATTTTCTTTTTTCTTTCCTTCTTTAAAGTATATGTAACGACGACGTCTGGCAGTTTAAGTACTTTTGTGGCCTACCCAAATGTCCGTTCTTTGGTATTGTTCGTCGGGTCGTTGAGCTCCTTATTGTTTTCTAAGTTGAGCTACTCGTCTACTGACAAAGGCTTGCACTGAATGGACAGGCCCACTTAAATCTGTGTGGTTCTTTCCTCAAAAGACCATTTCAGACACTGATCTGCATGGTTCTCATATAACATATTGTGAATGTGAGGACTATTTATATCGCCATATTAGGGTCTTATTTCTGTTTGTTTGGCAGTTTGAGTAATTCTTGCGGCCTACCCAAATGTCCTTACTTTGGTATTATTCGTCAAATCGTTGAGCTCCTTGAAGTTCTAAGTTTGAGCTACACGGTATCTGACAAATGCTTGCTCTGTCTGGACAGGTCCACTCAAATCTGTGTGGCACTTTCCTCAAAAGGCTACCTCAGACATTAACCTACATGGTTCTCATATGACTTGACCAGTACGGATCGTATGGACTTTAAAAGAGACTTTGACCTCTGAGTTTGTTTCGGTGTTTCTTCTCAGGGTAGTCGGCTAGGAAACACCGGCTTCATCTAGCTTAAAATTACCAGAAATATTTGACGTGTAAAAGTGTTATGTTTAACATACTTACAAAATAAATATCATTTATCATTTAGTACCCACAACGTTTATAATAATATGCATAGGATCTAATTAACATAATTATGTAAGTACCTGTATTCTGAGCTTTACTTTTGGAATGAGATAAAATGTTTGTAATAATGTAAAAATAGAAACAACGCGATTAAACGGTGTCTTAGATTAAAAATGTAGGTCTGCCTATAATATAAAATGCGACTACTATCTAGTGCATTTGTTAACGAGTGCGTCTGCATGGCGCGAACTAAAACGCCTGAAAATGAGACCAGCCTTACAATAAGTTAGAAAGGTGCTTTTGACCCTAGTCCAACATTAACTTGTGTTTGAATAAGAAATAAAACACAGATTTTAATTACAATGTTTAATGTTCATCTTCTACATTGGAAATTAAAATATTGTCTAAAAACTGTGCAGGAGGGTCGATATTATTTTAGTGTCTCGCATAGCTCAAATATCAAATAATGTTCGTAACATGGGTGCAGCAACCGATAGTTCTGCGCCCAACGATACAATTACAGCAATATTGCACGATTACTTGTCGACCTATTTGTGCTGAATCTATTAGAATATTAACAAAATATGTTATGCTGCTGATATGACGGCTGTGAATTTTGCCTCGTAATAACCAAATGGTTTCAGAATTCATTAATTCTAATTCATTAATCAAATCCTGATCGACCTCCCTGCACACCTCAATAACATAGGTACCATCACGTCTCACATGTTCACCGTAGTATGAACGGGCTTTTTTATTATTAAAATCATATCATTAAATCCATTTGTGGAAAATCTAGGAGAATTTCATTATTAACGGTAATGCTTTTAAACTAGGCCCTTCTTCTATTTAAATTATTTAGTTCTACAAAATCAGCCAATGAATTGGAGGTAAACATTCTTTCTTGTATAATAGCAATTTAACTGTCCAATGAGTCACATATGACTCACGGAGAACTTTCGGAATAAGTTCAAGAGTCACAGGTGACTCATTTCTTTATACAAATTTGGCACATAATTTTGATATGAGCGTGGAGTAATATTATAATTATAATTACGTGAACGTATAGCAAAAAACCTAACCTATGAGAAAACAAAATAAAATTTCGCAATTTTTTTTTTATATCAATGGTATCAGGCCTTGTATTTAGTACGAAATAAAACAGAAATAACAATAAAATAAAAATGTTTATTGACAAAATTTCTTATGTTTATTACAGAAACCAATCAGTCACACATGTTTTTCGTTGTAGCAATCCAAACAATATGCTTTTTTACATGCTTTGCACTCTGTGTGCACTTGCTTGGCTTTTCGAGCCAACTTCCCTTGAATTTTTAATTTTGCATAGCAACCAGTACATCTCTTCCGTACTAACTTATTGTTCGTAGTATTTCGCGGAATTTCTTGAAGACAATGGTCAGATGAAGAAGTGGTAGCTGAAGATCTGGGAGTTAGAGAAAGCGAAGGCATTTGAGGCACGTTAGGTATTGTAGTCCACGCTGCTGGCCCGAGAAAATACCGAACTAAATGTTCCTGAACACTCAAAACAGACAATTCTGGTGCCAGTTCGTTATAAATACACCTAGCATTTATAACAGCAACGTGGAATAAAATATCAACGGCGATTTTTTTACCCGGTTAGGCTTTTGCGTAAAGGAGAGTGAAAAGATGCTAGTTGGTCAGATATGTCTATACCTTTTTTTGCTTTATTATAGTCAATTATAACGTCGGGTTTTATAACATCTCCTCTCCTCGTTTTAACCTTTGATGTACAGTCGGTGATAGCAATTACCTGACCCCCTAAAAATTAAACGAATTTGAAACTTTTGCTTGTAGTAAGACAACTGGTTCAACGTCTACGATCAATAAAATAGTTATTCGAATTTGATCTTTAACACGCAGTGTTAAGGTAGGTATCATCTTGAATATTATTTTAACTTGTAATATAATACGTAATTTCGCTCACATTAAATATGTTTCGAGTGGTCTGGTGGTGACTGTAGTGAGCTGACAAATCAAGGTTGTGAGTTCGTAACCAGCGTGATTGATGTGTTTGTTTCTGTTTTGTAAATTTATTTTAAGTTATAAATAATAAATTATAACTTTAGCAACAAAAGAAAAAAAAAAACGAGCAGGAATAAAAAACCAAAATGATGGTAAAAACGATTATATTTTATAAAAAAAAATTATAAGAATAACAAATGATATTGATGACGACACGAAGATGATAATATTTACCTACTTACTAATAACGTTGTTAACTGCACTGAGTTTAATGTAGTGAATCAGCATGTTATAATATTTAGAAATATAGGTATGTATTTCTATTTCAGAACAATAACATCACCACATTAAATATCATTTAACTAAATAAAACGGCATTATACGTTGAAGTTCTACCTACTATATATCAATTTGTTTTGTGAGTAGTTATTTTAGTTATAAGGTTTTGACAAAAAACTAGGTATTCGAAATACTTCGTTAGAAATTATAACAATAGTTAATTTAACACACACACACTGACATACGTTAGTATTGTTTGTGACCAACACTGGTTACTCAAGTCATTTATAATATGCTTTTAATAGCGAAGTGGAGCACCATTTTTTTCTATTACTTGTTGCAAGCGGTCCCGCATACCGCGCACCATATCCAACAACAATCACTTCCTCTCATGAATGGTTTTGGTCCAGGACGATCTTTTTGAATATTAAAACCACACGTCAAACGTTTTAGCCACAATCTGACTGTATTTCTCTGAAACAACACAATAAGCATAATTTTAGTAACGAATAGGTAAACATAATTTATCGATTAAGTTTGCAAAAATACGTTTATCAATTTAGATAATATAAATCAAATTAGACCTATAAATGATCTCAAATTAGACTCATAATGAAACATAGTTAATTTTCTATTATTCTACATTCACCGGCTTTTAAGCCAACTAACGAATTAAGGAATAACTATAATAAAATTATAAATGAAGCATAAAAAATAATACACTTACCGCTATATTAAGTTTCGTAGCAATCGCTTTAATACCAACATTCTCCTCATGCAAATAGATTATTTTGTATTTTAAATAATCACTCAACTCAACTTGGACATGACGATTAAACTATCAAAACTAACAATTAATCTATACTAATATTATAAAGCTGAAGAGTTTGTTTGTTTGAACGCGCTAATCTCAGGAACTAGTGGTCCGATTTGAAAAAATCTTTCAGTGTTAGATAGCCCATTTATCGAGGAAGGCTATAGGCTATATATCATTACGCTAAGACCAATAGGAGCGGAGCAGTCATGAAAAATGTGACACAAACGAAGTTGTGCGGACAGCTAGTAAAAAGTAAAAGTGGATTTTTTACAATATAGTAAGGCAAAGTAAAAATGTTCGCGCGTATTCACTGCTATTTGTGCATAGAATATCTTGTTCAATTTATTCTTCTACCCCATATTCCTAATGTCATATCTGTAGCAGTTTTGGTTGAATACGCATATTGACGTCTAACTACCCACTTATTAAAATAGGTGAACAGTTTTAAATAAATGACCTAATACCAACCTCTCAAAGCTCAAGTTTGCGTATCAAAATTATTTATTGTTTCTGTTCAACGAGTAGTGTTAGTCTGATAGACTCATACATATTGAATAACGTTTAATGTTATGAGCATAGGGTGTAAAATCGAGTAATTTTTAGGGGGGTCAGCTAATTGCTATCACCGACTGTACTATCACCATGACAGGTCGAGATCATCAGAACTTCTCGCTTATCACGCCATTTTAGAACAGTATATTGGTTGTCTTTCTGCCTTGCCACTTGCTCTCCCCGTTTCAGTTTTTTCTGAATCACGTCTTTAGGAAGATATCTTTTGTTTTTACATAAGGTACCGCAAAGGTCAGTTTTTTGTTCTTTGAGGTACGTTGCCAGCGGAACGCTGGTATAGTAATTATCGGCGACAATAAGACGGCCGTCATTCAGAAGTGGTTCGGTTAGTTGGATTACAGTAGAACCAGGCTTATCAAGACCTTCTAATTGTTCCGACACGCCGGAATAAATCTGATAAGACCATGTATAGCTATTTACAGTACAAGCTTTGTATATCTTCATGCCGTAGCGGTCGGTTTTGGCAGGATTGTAAGTTCGAATAATCAGTTTACCATGAAATTTTACCACGGATTCATCCACAACGATAACGTCACCAGGTACATAGAGGCTACGGAAATTATCCACAACTTTGTGTATTAGTGGATCAATTTTATGCGTCCTTTGTGCTCCTATAGCACCTATATCAACTTCAGTGAAGTGCCAGCACCTGAATATTGTAGTGAATCTGTTGTAAGACATATTGATTCTGTGCATGAGCGGGTTATAATACAGTACATCTAATTTCCAATAATGCTCAATAGAAGGTTTTGGATTGAGACCCATGTACATTATAACACCAAAAAAAGTCTTCATCTCTTCTCTAGTTACGTCTTTCCACCTTTTCATCTTGCTAAACTGAGCTGTACGTATCTGCTTCAATAAATGAGCATAATTATTGGTATGAATTAGCATATCGTCAATCAAGGTATCGGGTACAAAATATTCATATATTTTTGTCAACGAAACCTGTCCATCATCAAGTATTGCGTCCATGTTTTGTACCCCTTGACTGCCTGTGAAGGTTTCCCTGCCTATCGGCGAAACATGAGATTTCCATTCTGATTCAGGCTCAGGTTCAAATGACGATCCTGGAGTTGGCGGTTGTGGTGATACTGCACTTGAAGTACTCGCTATGAAATACGCGATTACCTCTGTATCCTCACTGTCTACATCGGCTTCGTCAGGCTGGTATTCTTCATCGCTGCCTCCACTGAATGGGTCTTCGTCGTTATCAGAATTTTCTAAGTAACGCACTAATTCTTCCGTAGTGAAATTTTTTCGTCCGAAGTGCATCGGACACGATTAGGTTTAAACTATGGCCATAGCAGCCATAGTGCTTCCACCCTAAATCGTCTATCGCCTTTATGACATTTGCGGCGTTGTCACTAATTACAAAATTTACTTTATTTTGAATGTTCCATTCTTGGACAGTTTTTTCTAGAAATTTTCTAATATTCGCGCTTGTGTGTCTGTCAGTAAAAAAATCACACGCCAACAGAACGGTTTTCATTAAAGTCCGGCGTTATAAAGTGCCCTGTTACGGCAATATAACTTTCACACGCTCGAGATGTCCATAAGTCGAAGGTCAGGCACATCGTTGTGATATTATCATCATTACTTATAAGGGTTAAAACTTTTTCTCTGACCCTCTCGTTCTCATTCGGAATTAAAATAGAAGACAACTGCTTCCTTGAAAGGAGTTCATAACCCGGAATCCACCTAGCGAAAGCTTTAAAACACTTCTCCTCAACTAAGCTAAAAGGCTGGTATCCTTCAATAAAAAGGTTAAGCAAGTCGGCATCTACGCGGGCTTTTTGGTCTTTTGATATTTTTTTAGGGATATATCCATCCAACCTATTTTGATAAGACCTTTTTTGAGCGACTGCAACCGCTGGCGTAGCTGTGTTAGAAACTGGTGGAAGATCTGGCGTAGGCGTCGCCGCCGGTACTATGGTTGAGGAAGTTGAAGAAAATTCACGAGGAGCTTGAGAAGCAGCATCATTTTGGATGTTTGCTACTTGCCGATACGCCTCGATGTGTTTATTTTTGAGATGAGTCTTCAAATTTCCGATGGTGGTTTTATAACTTATAAGTAAATGGCATATATTGCATTTAGCCTTTTTTAATATACTGTCTTGTTTTTGTAAATATTCCCAAAGTACACTGCTATTCGCACGAGACATTTTTATTTAAAGTTTTATGTAGGTACAATTAAAATTAATTAAAACTGAACTAATACCTAACTAAAATGAACTAAACTAAATAATATACACAATATTTACACTCTTACATAGGAAAGTACTCAGAAAAAGTAAAAACCTAAACAAAACGAAAACTGGACACACTTTATAGATCGCGACCTATTGACACGGAGGCAAATAATAAGTGACAAAAAAAAATTTTTACGCATTTATTGCTTCCTTTTTTAAAATCAATTTAATTTAAGGTCATAGAAAGAAATTATGCAATTAATTTAACCACACAAAAAACGGCCCTACAGTAACACAATAAGGTTTACTATCTTTCCTAAATTCCCAAAGCTAAGCCTACAATATGTCATAGAGAGAATTATTGCTATTTCTTTAAAAATCGCGCGCAAACATTGGGTGCGAAAGAGATGTCTATATTTTTAAATCATTATGCAATCCTTTTCACGACGCATCCCGTTCCTAGAATCACAGGTGTCAGGTGTACTGTACACCTGACACCTGTGATTCGATGATTTGTGAGACGATTCCCGAATAATGGCGAGCGTTTTTTTCCTAGAATCATAGATTCACTCTATGCACCTCTTCCTAGAATCAGCGCGCGCGATAGTGGTGAGATACATAGACTGACAAAGACCACTAGGTACATGGTTAGAATGCGTATTAGACTAAGTCTTAGTTCCACGAGTATTTTAGTGTCTCGAGTTTTTTAACGTTTCCTTACCTAGCGACTTTTTTTACGTCACGAGTATTATTAAATGCATCTCGCGTATTTCGAAGTTCCCGCCGCGAGTCTTCGTACAATTAATATCGACACGACCAAGTAATGGAGTATTTTCGGTTTAACTACACACACACACACACACAGTCCACTATAGCCACCCGGGACCCAGTCGCCTGAAGTCGCCTCCACCAATCGTTGATGATGTGACGTCGTCGACAACGACAACGATTGGACGCCGTTGCCGCGCCACGTAGTGGAGGCGAGTGGGCCACGGATGGTTAAAGTGAGAGAGACTAGGTAGTCCATCAAGTAATACGTACATGATACTTGATGGACTTCGATAGTCGATAAATATGTGGGTATGTAAACACCATAAGTACGCCATAAGCCTAAATACTCGAAAGCGTTATTATGTGGTGCGCACGGAATAAGTCTTGACGTACAGACCTATTCCAAATAACTGTTCCAGTATAATTGTACGTTTCATCTCTAGCGTGCGCTACGGCGAAAAGTCGACGACGGCGACGTTGTGTTGTGTGAGCTGTGAGTGTGTGAAAAATTAAAAAAAAAATAGATCGTTTTGAGAAATAGATGGTTGTCAAAATTGCTCGTAACGTTTGCGTTGTGGCACATAGACAACGTTTGGAAAACAATCTGTGGTACATAACGCCCACTACTATTTTTCGAGCCATTTTAGTAAATATCCAATGAAAACAAAATTACGAGTATAACCTCAAATAGCAATGCACTTTTTCTAGAGCAGTGACAGCTCGTAATTTGTCAATTTATTGTCAATAGTTGGTGTGTGCACATATGACTCATAGAACGTGGGAAACGGGAATATTTTATCCCACGTATATATGAGGCAAATAAATAAAATAAAAAAAAACACCAATTATTTTTATGAATTATATTTACATACGAGAATGTGAACGTTATTAACCTATCAAAAAAAAAACACGATGGACTTGGGGTAGTTGTAAATTGCATTGTATAGTGTTACAATTTAAAAAAATATCCTCTAGTGGTTTGGTGGTGAAAAAGAAATTACACAACAACTGTGGTAAACAATGTATATTGATAATCAATAAAAAATAATTTTACTCAAATACACTCAAACATACTATTGCCAGCCAGCTAAAACTTCAGTAGGAGGAGCTACGGTCGTGGGGAGCTAGAGATAAGCACAGGTACTGTTCCGTTTGAAAGTGGTAATTGAATTCTACAAGTTCAGTATTAAGATAGAATAAGAACCTTCCTTTCAGTTATTATACTAGATTCTAACTAAAGATAAATGGGCGTCAGGGACTTGAAGAGTCCCGGATCCCGGAGCCGACGGAGGTGTCCAATATACTTCTAGATGAACGCGGAATGTCGAATCAAAGATCCTCAATTTAAATAGGATAAGGGCCGGTTTCCACTGTTGAAAACCAGACTAAGGTGGTTACCTTAGTCTGGTTTTCAACAGTTAAATCACATACAATATCATTCCGTCTCTTATTAGTAATATCGGTGTTGTAAGAAAGCATGGTGTGCTGTTTTAATATCAAGTGCATAATGAAAAGCTGACGAACAGTCAGTACGTTGCACGATTTGTACAGGAGCTCTGTGGGATAGAGGAAGGGATGGAAATAAGCTACTTTTAAAATGGCTCTCTGAGCTCTTTCAAGCGGGAGTAAGTGAGTTTTGGACGTTCCACCCCATGAAGTGATACAGTACTGGATTACAGATTGACCAAGGGCCAAATAAATTTGTTTGATTAATTTTGAATCCGCAAGAGCTCGCAGTTTCTTAAAAACATAGATTAACTTGCGCACTCTTTTAACCAGAATTTCAATATGTGGTTTAAAAGAGTGTTTCGTCTATGATTACTCCCAGATATTTAATGTTGGATGTTTGAAGGATAAAAGGGCAATCACATATACTGATTGGGTAGAGTTCACATTTATGGGCAAACAGTTGAGGATTAGCTATGTTAAATTGAGGTTTGCGCATGGAGAAGTGAATATATTTTGTCTTGTCAGCATTTAAAGTTAGTAAATTGCTTTGAAGCCAATTAGTCACAGTATTGAAACCTGATTGAGCGTATTCGTACAATTCTTTACTGGTTTTAGCGGTAAATAGTAAGACTGTGTCATCAGCATATGTAACAACTTTGCATTGTTTAATATTTAAATTGCACAGATCATTAATATAAATCAGGAATAGGGTTGGGCCTAGAATGCTTCCCTGAGGAACACCAAATCCAGTATTTTTTTGTTCATCGCTCGTGATATTGCCTATTCTAACTGTTCGCGTTTAAGTGTGTAACACAAATATGTTTAGTGAAAATTAGTTTCACTTTTGTAACTAGATGGCGTTGTTCATTCAGACCTCAATCCTGAATCGCGGTGTTAAGATTCTCCGTCGATTATATATAGGTTTTGCGAATTAATGTTTTTTTTGAGTTTGAGTATTGAGATCACGCCGAGATCTGATACGAATTATATACCACACTAAAGTATCCGGTGTTTTATTTATCCGAGTTCCGCGAAGTAAAGTTCATGGTCCTCATCGAGTCGGATAAGTGAGATCCAGATAGTGTTTTGTGATTCTTGGCGTAGAAACCAGGGTGGATCGCCCTGAAGCGCCGCACACCCAAGCTGGTGTGCACAGTGAAGTGAAGTGGCCGGTGCTGCTGCAGCAAGATTGGCGTGGACCAGCATCAGGAGTTGGCGCAGGGCGGACATCAGCAGACTGACGGAGGAGTTGGCGCAGGGCGGACATCAGCAGACTGACGGAGGAGCAGGGCGCAGGGCGGACTGGACATCTTCAGCACCAGCTCAGTGAGGCGCAGAGTGGAGTTGGACTCCAGCAGAGTGACGGTGGAGCAGGGCGCAGGGAGGACTGGACGTCATCAGCACCAGCTCAGTGGAGCGCAAGGCGAGAACACGTGTGTTCGCCGGCGCACATCCAGGTGGCTCAGTCAACAGGAGGAGTGATTACGGAGTCGGTGTCAGTGAAGTGCGGTTTGTTGAAGGCAAAATCGTGAGTACTTTATGTTTCTTAGTCTGTTGCAAGTCGGATTTTCTGAAGATAGAAAATTTCGTCTGGAAAGGTTTTATTGGACTTTAGTAGATTTATTTGGACGTGTACTTTATTCATAAGTTTTAAAAGTGAACTTGTGATATATTTATTGTGTCAATTTGCGCATTGCTGCACAGTGTTGACTCAATTTTATACAGTTGAATTTTGCTTTGGTAAAGTTAAAACTAATGTTAAAATAATTGAATTCATCTGTGCTATAGTATCTTGTGGTAATTATTTAAAAGTTGTGAATTTAAGACTCAAAGAATTTTGTGAATGTGGTTAACATTTGTTTTGTTAGTAGAAAAATATTTTCCATATTAGTAAATTCGTACTTTTATAAAAAATCGTAAATATGGAGGCTATGTATAAATTACAAAACAATAACAGGCTTCTCATTGAAAAGGCTCAGATTAACTTTAAAAAGGCACCTAAAGATAGAATAACTAAAACTTATATTGAGACAAGATTAGAAGCACTTGAAGTTTTGTGGAAGGAATTTTCGTCAACTCACAAAGGTATAATACAAAATGTAACAGACGCTCAGCGAGAATCTGACAAATATTTTATAAATGATGTTTATGATACCACAGAGGAGACTTATATTCTCCACAAAACTCAGTTAAGAGAAACTTTAAATATATATAGCGATTGCAATTTAGATGGAAATTCAAAGACAAATGTCGACCACGCAACATCAAATAGTGTCAGATTACCGAAGATAAACATACCAAAATTTTCCGGCAACTATGCAGAGTGGACAACATTCAAAGATTTATTTACGTCTTTGATACACAATAATAATAGTTTAGAGGACGTGCAGAAATTGCATTACTTAAAAGGCTTATTGTCAGGAGAAGCAGATCAACTAGTCAGACATATTGCGGTTACTTCAGATAATTACAGAGAATGTTGGTCATTGCTTCATAATAGATATAACAATAAGCGATTTCTGTCTAATTGTTTATTAAAGCGCTTATTGAGTCAGACGAATGTAACAGAATGCTCAAATAGCCTTAAAAGTTTATTAGATACTACAATGGAATGTCTAAATGGTCTGAAAAATCTTGGAGTTGACGTTAGCACGTGGGACATTATAATCGTTTTCATAATTAGTTCTAAACTTGATTCCGAATCGCGAAAGCAATGGGAGACTAAAATTAGCTCCAAAGACGAATTACCCGTGCTCTCGGAATTCAAAGAGTTTTTAGAAGCCAGATTTCGTGCGCTTGAGTTTTTAGACACGAAGTCAAGTAGACCGAAACCTAAAGTTCACCATATAGTTAGTGTCGACAGTAAAGTCGTTACAACAACTTGTCCATTCTGCAAAGAAAACCACAAAATTTATAATTGTAAGAAATTTGCTCAGGAGAGTTACGAATCTCGTCATGACTTTGCACAAACCAGGCGCTTATGTTATAATTGTTTAAACGCGAATCACTCCATTAAGTCATGTCGTCAAACTACGTCGTGTCGTATATGTAAGCGAAGACATCATTCACTACTGCATCCAATCTCGGTCTCAAACTCCACAGTAGTTAATGAAAGTTCTAACACAGCAGCTGAAGTTAAATCAGCGGTGTCTACTGTTCAGGCATCGTTATCAGAGAGCGAACCAACAACTTCAAATATAGTTTCACATTTTTCTAAGGGATCAGTGCCTACTCAAGTTCTTTTGGCTACTGCTCTTGTCGAAGCACAGACAAGAAGTGGCTCTACTCAACTGCTAAGAGTGTTATTAGATCAAGGATCTCAGGCATCATTCATAGCAGAATCAGCAGTGCAGCTACTCGGACTAAAGAAGCAGCCGGCTAGGTCGGTTATATCTGGAATAGGCGGTGAGAGAAGCGCTTTTGCTTCCAAGTTTACAGTCACGTTGACTATTCACTCACGCTTAGATCCAAATTTCAGAGTACAAGTACATGCTTTTGTATTAGGCACCATTACGTCGCTTTTACCCTCAGAAAAACTAGAGAAATCCTATTGGCCCGAGCTAAAGGGCATAACTTTAGCAGATCCAGAGTTCCATACGCCAAGCAAGATAGACATCTTACTTGGTGCGGAAATATATAGTCAAGTTCTTAGAGATGGCTTAATTCAAGGCCCACCAAACTTACCAGTTGCTCAGAATACTGCCCTGGGATGGATCCTATCGGGACAGATCCCTTCAAGCCACGACTCTATTCATTGTCATCACGTCATTCACAGCAGCTCAGATCAGGCTGATGGCAACGCACTTTTGCGACAGTTCTGGGAAATAGAGTCTACAATCCCTGATAAGAAGATCCTTTCAGAGGAAGAGCAACGATGTGAAGATGTATATGCACAGTCTACGTACCGTGATAAGGAAGGTCGTCACGTGGTTCATCTTCCCTTTCGCAATCAAGATCCACAGTGTCAATATGGGGGTTCGAGAGACCTTGCCATAAAAAGATTTCATCTCCTTGAAAATAAATTCAAGAAGAATCCGACACTTAAAGCCCGATACTCAGATGTATTCCAAGAATACATCGATCTTGGGCATATGGAGCCTGTAAACAGTGATGAGCGAAATATGAGTACAGCTGTTTATCTGCCACATCACGCCGTGGTACGTGAAGACAAAACCACAACCAAGGTCAGAATAGTGTTTGACGCTTCAATGAAAGGGTTAAATGGTGTGTCTCTAAACGACGACCTCATGGTTGGTCCCATGTTACAACCTCCATTACGTCACATCATTATGAGATGGAGAATACATCCCATAAGTCTCTGTGCTGACATCATAAAGATGTACAGACAGGTGAAGATTTCTCCTGAACATGCAGATTTTCAGCGAGTAGTGTGGCGCGATGATCCAGAATCTGAAATAAAAGAATACAAATTAGTAAGAGTTACGTTTGGTACAGCAGCGGCTCCTTACCTGGCAGTGAAATCCTTACAGCAGGTGGCACTTGATGAAGGCGGGAGCCAACCTGAAATATCTGAAATCATAAAGAATGAGTTTTATGTCGATGATTTAATGACAGGATGTCAGACAGTTGAAGAAGGTTTTCACATATATAAAAAATTAACAGAGTTACTTATCAAAGGTCAATTTCAACTACAGAAATGGGTTAGCAGCTGCGATGAATTAAACAAGAGAATTCAAGGAAGCACGGTAACAAACGTAAAACGGAATGAAGAAGAGAATCAGGGAAAGGATATAAAGCTGGACTCGGTTATAAAAATTTTGGGAATTTCGTGGGATCGGGAGACGGATGAATTTAAATATTCTGTGCAACTTGATCCACAGCAGACTCCAATTACCAAAAGAACGGTAATATCTGATATCGCACGCCTGTTCGATCCGCTTGGCTGGGTGGCACCTTGCATTGTTACTTCCAAGATATTCATTCAAAAGCTTTGGCTTGCTGGCCTGGAATGGGATCAAGAATTAACTTCGGAACTTTTATCCGAATGGGAAACTTACCGTTCAAGTCTTACAGAGATAAACAAATTCAGTATCCCCAGATGGGTTATCATGAAAACCAACGATCTTTTGGTAGAATTACATGGATTTTGCGACGCGTCGATTGCTGCTTATGCCGCTGTAGTGTATGTTAGAGTTGTCGATGCCCAGAAAGCCATTCATGTCAGTTTAATCACCTCTCGAACCAAGGTTGCACCAGTCAAGCAACAGTCAATTCCACGTTTAGAGCTGATGGGGGCAGTGTTGCTTTCCGAACTCATTTCTGAAGTTGCTGAAGTAATGAGAATCGCACCCCCTCAAATACACGCCTGGACTGACTCGTCAGTGGTTTTGGCATGGCTCAGTAAACATCCTAGTAACTGGACTACTTTCGTTGGAAATAGAGTGGCTTCTATTCTCTCTCACGTTGAGAACTCACATTGGGCTCATGTCCAATCTACGCATAACCCAGCAGATTTGGCATCCAGAGGTGTAACACCAAAGGAACTTGTATGCAACTCATTGTGGAGTCAAGGACCCTCATGGCTTCATGATGAAACTGTAGCATACACAAGACCAACATCAATTAGCACCAACACAGAGAAAAGGTCAATCAAGGTTCATGTTGTTACTGAACCTCTTCAGGAGGATCTTTTCACAAAGTTTTCAACATTCCAAAGGTTAGTTCGAGTTATAGCGTACTGCAGAAGAGTTTTGAGTTGGAAGAAGCAATCACGTGGCGTAAAGATATTTGAAACGTATCTTACCAAGCAAGAAATACAGGAAGCAACAAAAACTTGTATAAAACTTGCTCAGAATCAAGGGTTTCCTGAAGAAATTAAGGACATAAGAAAAACAGGAAGTGTAAAAGCGAAGAGCAAGCTTAAAAGTCTCTGTCCAGTCATCGACAGTGAAGGCATTCTCCGCGTCAGTGGACGCATTCACAACGCAAACTTGGATGAGGCTGTCAAACATCCCATCATCCTACCACCAAATAGTCATTTTACCAATTTAGTAATTGATGAAGCCCATAAGAAGACTTTACATGGAGGACCAACACTAATGGTAAGCCAGTTGCGCACTAAGTATTGGATTCCTTCCGCTAAAACAAAGGTAAAAGCTTATGTACACAAATGTGTAAGGTGCAGGCGGTACTCGGCATCTATTAAAACCCCAATCATGGGTCAGTTACCGTCTAGTAGAGTCATACCAGCAAGACCATTTATAAAAAGTGGCGTGGATTTTGCTGGTCCTATAAGCATCCGAACGTCTAAGGGTCGAGGCCACCAATCATACAAAGGGTACATTTGTGTCTTTGTATGCATGGTGACCAAAGCCATTCATTTAGAAGCCATCAGCGATTTAACGTCACAAGGTTTCATCGCGGGCTTTAAAAGATTTGTAGCTCGGCGAGGTTTTGTTAGTGACATTTGGAGCGACAATGGTACTAATTTTGTTGGCGCTTCCAAAGAGCTTAAACACTTAGTCGCTGCGGAAAGGTCTTCCGTAGCTGTAGAGATTAAAGAGTGGTTAGGCAACAACGGCACTTCTTGGCATTTCATTCCGCCTCATTCCCCTAATTTCGGTGGTTTGTGGGAGGCCGGGGTGAAATCAACCAAATTCCATCTAAAACGCGTAATAGGTAATTCTACACTCACTTTCGAAGAGATTTCAACACTGTTGTCCCAGGTAGAAGCATGCCTTAATTCAAGACCGTTATCAATATTACCTGACAACTCCATAGATTCTGCTCCTTTAACACCAGGTCATTTCCTGATAGGTGAACCTCTGATAACGGTGCCTGAACGTAATTACGAGACTTCTAACATTAGCAATCTGAGACGTTGGCAGGTTACACAACGCATGTTGCAAGACTTTTGGAGGCGATGGTCAGATGAGTACTTGGTTCATTTGCTACAGCGTTATAAATGGACTAAAAACATTCCAGAACCAAGTATCGGCGATGTAGTTTTAGTCAAGGAGGATAACTTACCTCCTGCCCGTTGGTTGTTGGGCAAGGTCGAAGCCAAGCACCCTGGTTTGGATAAGGTTACACGAGTGGTGACCCTCAAGTGTAATGGATCTTCGATCAAACGACCTACTTCTAAATTATGCATTTTGCCAATTGCAAAATAATGTAAATCTTATGTTATACACGTTTAAGTTTTCTAGTTAAGGTATTTATGTAAGTAAATTGTCATTGATCTCGATAAGTTCATATAGTCTACAAGCATTGTAAGTTAGAAAGTTTTATACAGTCCACAAAGTATTGTAAGTTAGATTAGTTATGTTTAATCAGAATAATATTTTATAAAGAATTGTAATTTTTGTATTAAGAGGTTTCTCACGTCATCATGTGTACACACATAATAATTGTTGTTCTAGTTTGAGCCCCTGACCTCATGGTGGGCGGTTTTTTTTGTAATGAAGGACATATCATAATGTCCTTGGTGGGCGGTATGTTCGCGTTTAAGTGTGTAACACAAATATGTTTAGTGAAAATTAGTTTCACTTTTGTAACTAGATGGCGTTGTTCATTCAGACCTCAATCCTGAATCGCGGTGTTAAGATTCTCCGTCGATTATATATAGGTTTTGCGAATTAATGTTTTTTTTGAGTTTGAGTATTGAGATCACGCCGAGATCTGATACGAATTATATACCACACTAAAGTATCCGGTGTTTTATTTATCCGAGTTCCGCGAAGTAAAGTTCACTAACACATTGATATCTGTCGTCTAGGTAGTCAGCAAAGAGTTTCAGCGGCGTTCCTCTTATTCCCATGGTCTCTAATTTATTAAGGATCAGTGAAACTGATACTGTGTCAAACGCCTTCGCAAGGTCAAGGAAGACCCCCAGGGTCTGGTTTCCTTTGCCAAGTTCCTCCGAGACATAACCGGTAAGGTGGTGCACTGCATCGGCTGTGGATAATTTGGCTCTAAAACCAAATTGCGCAGGTGATAATAGACAATTTTTTTCTAAATAGTCAACTAGCCTATTGTTTATAAGTTTCTCTAGTATTTTAGATATGGAGGATAGTAACGATGTCGGCCTATAATTATTAACTACATCTTTCTTTCCGGATTTATAGATTGGGATTACAACTGCTTTTTTTAAGCATCTAGGAAAAATGCCTTCGGAAAAACACATACGAAATATATGTGTTAAGGGAGGTACCAGGATATGCTTGTATTTTTTCAGGATATTACTGCTAATATTATCCACTCCCACTGCACAGCCATCTTTTAGTCCACTGATGATTCGGGTTATTTCGTCTTCGTCAGTGTCCAGTAAGCCAAAAGACTGTAGTGCCCGCTGACTATTTAAGTCTGGGGTAACACAGTAATGATTAGGAATTTGTTCGGCAAGAGTTTTCCCAACATTCACGAAAAAGTTATTGACAAGGTTGGCTGATACTAGAGATGAACGATTAGTTGGCAATAAACTCGAATTTGATTCACGTTGTTTTGACATATAAGTGACATTTTTAATATGTTTCCAAAGTTGCTTGCTATTGTTTCCTGCTCTATGTAATTCATTTTTATCGTAATTATTTTTTAAGCTCTTTAAGAGATTGTTACAAAAAATCCTGTATCTTTTATATGTGTTTTTAAGGTTAATGTTACCTGGGTTTCTCCTAGATGCCTGATGAAGTTTATCTCTGTGTCTTATACATCGAACCAGGCCAGGAGTAATCCAAGGTTTAATATTATAAAGTTTCTTATTTGCTGTTATAACAGTCGTGTTATGTAATATTGCTAATTGAACATGTTTTATTACGTACGATAAAGCAAAATTTGCGTCAGCAGTATTGTAAACTGGGCTAAAGTCAAGTTTGCATAAATCATACTCGAGTTTGTTTGTGTTTAGTTGCGTTTTTGTCTGGAGACGATTTTGCTTAGGCAGCATTAAGTTTAGGGTTAGTAGAACAGCGTGATGGTCAGTAATTGTTGAGTTAGTAACAAGCGTAACATACGATAAACTGGATTTGATGATCATATGATCGAGGCAGGAACCGCTATGATGTGTAGGCAAAGAGTGTGCAGGTAGGAAACCATGGAAAGAGCAGATATTAAGATACTCTTGGGTCCCTGCATCGCAGTTTACAGAGTTTATATTTATATTGATGTCACCTGTTAGTATAACATTATTGAATGTGCTTAAGTCTTGGAAAATCTGGTTTAGAGAAGCATTAAAACAGTCCAAGTTTCTAGAGGAAGGGGATCTGTACATAGCGATTATTGCTGTAGTAGTACCAATTTTGATGATTAAACAATTACAGTCTTTTAGGGTAGGTTCTTCCACTGTGACCATGAATGATTCTTTAGAAAAGACCACAACACCATCATTTTGGTTGTTGTTTTGTTTGGTATAAAATAAGTTGTACCCTGGCATTACTGGGAGGTTATCCTGGCGTTTAGATAGCCAGCACTCGGTCAGTACCATTACATCACAGTTAAAATTAAGTCTATGAAGAAAAATGTTGAAGCTATCCATATTCTTATAAATACTGCGAATGTTTTGGGTTAGTATGGTTAATGGTTTTTTTATAATCGGAAAGATATTGTATGCAGTCCTCAACCTGGCATGACTTAGGAGAGACTGTGAATCGGCAACCACCAGATGTCGCCTCTAACTGTCAGACAGTGACGTTCGACGGAATGACATTTGGAATGTAAACAATTATAACTTGATTACAATATTATTTTATCTAATTTATTATGCAAACCTGTTTAATTGGATTTATTGTAAGAAAGTGTTAACCGAAGAGTCTAGTGACAAAATACAGTTGAAGGAACGAGTCCTCCTATCAAGTGCAGGCCAAAGTCAACTGTACAAACTACAATGAAATAAATTACTTACTGATAATGTACTACTAATGTTTTCAGGTAAATGCCACTTTACTTACAAGAAACGAAGCTGTTTTATACCAACCCGTGGTAGGTACAAAAAATACAACGTAACAATAGGGACAGTTAAGTTGATAGAGATTATTACCCTAGCATCCTCTCTGTCTTCTAGAACCGGGTGAAAGTTGTTTATTAATGCTGCTGCCACCTTAAAATCTTGCATCAAATGATTAGATGCCCTATTAAAATATTCCTGGCGCAGCAGCTTGAAATCTCGCTTATAACGTCCATTGACCACTTCGACTACCCATGTTCTATTAACACACCTTGTTAAATACACCTTGTTCTATTGAGAGAGGATAATGAACAGAGTAGTTCAAACTTTGTAAAAGAGAAATGCTATCACGACAGCCTCGGGCTAAAATCATTACATCACCTTCTCTAAAATATTGTCGCATAGGTTTTGAAGAGTCATAAAATTCATCTTTTAATATTGACATATTGCAGCATCTGATTTTGTGGCTGCATGAGGGCCCAGTACATCAATTATATAACCATTACAACATACTACTAAGAATGGTTTGACAAGGCCTATATTTATGAAGGGAATGTGTTTTTTTTTATATGCATAGTGGCTACTCTTCTGAACATAAATATATGTACCATCCATTATTATAATTGCTTTTCTATCCTCCATATCAGTCCCAGGGTTTCCAAACAAGGAAGGAATATAAAGGTTTCTTCCTGAAACTTCTTGTCTACTTATATGTTGAAACCCTAAATGTGCTGGCACAAAGCTTTCCATCATAACCTCTGGTGCTTTATTAGCGACAAGTCTTGAGAGAGTACTTCTTCCAATTTTTAATAATGAAGACATTCTTGCGTCCGGATCTCCTGTTCTGAGCTCATTAAATAAGCGGCAAGCCCGTTTTTTGAAAATCAGGGAGTTCTGCTTCGAGTTCTCTGAATTGCTCTTTAGTGCATCCCAGCCAATACCACACTAGATGATCATCCATTTGCTCAATATTTTCAAAACCTAAAGTATTGTTATCATTTTTTAATAACCCACAAAAGTCTTCTATATGAGTTGCCGTGAAACTTCGGTCAACAATTTCAACATCAAAGAGTTCTGACCATGACTGCCTCGCCAAATGCAATTCACATATACGACAACCCGCTGGTATATAGTACTTGTGATCTTTAAAGAGCCTCACCCTTGTAAGTCGTAACACGCAATATAGTCCCGAAAGTCACCAAAACACACCGATACAACTACAAAGAGTAAGCGACGCTAATGTAATTACAATGAGAGCATAGGCAACTGACGGGACAGTGACAAGTTACCATTTAGTGACGTATAATAGGGATGACAAAAACGATACGTTTTATCAATGATTTACGCCATACGTTACAAACTATAACGTCAACTTTTTTCAAACCATAATATAAAATAATACCATTATGACAATTTAACAGCACTCGCCGATGAATTTAATGTCTCGATAAACTTGCCGCTAGCAGTTGAATTTAAGGAACCAATTAATTTTTTAAATTATTACTATTTTTTGTAATGAAGGAATCTCAAGCTCACTTGTGGTCAATTTAAAGGCTGTTGAAAACTCGCCAACTACAGATAAAGAACCAGACCAGAGAAGAAGTTATGCAAGCAAATATGATTGAAGACAATAATAAAATAGACTATACCAGAGCTGAAGAAGAGAATAGAGTTCCTAAAAGATATTTTTTTAAGTCAATTCCTGATCCCGTCAAAAACATTCTTCCACGGGGTATAACAGAAGCAAGGAAATCTGCTATTCTTTCTACGCTCTCCAAAATTATACCACAAAATAGGTTACCGTTTTGGCAAAACCTCCACATCAATGATTCTTCGACTGATCTTGTGACTACTTTAGAAATAGAAGATTTTGATGAAACATGAAACAAAGGCTGTGAGATTTTATTATAATAACTAGGAAAAGACTGTTACAGTACCGATATTATTATTATTTTTTTTAGCTATCTACGGAAGCCATGTTCCGTTTAAATAATATAAGGGGAAAGCGAATGAAAATTGATCTCATATATTTTATTACTTTTAGTTAAGCACCGTACCTAATATTTTTCTTTTTCAAAGAGACTGTTTAGATAATAAAATAAAAAAATATGCTTAGTCATGCTTTTTTATTTTTTTCTATTTAAATGTTTAATCAACTCGGTTTTACACTGCATTATGCCTATGATTCTTTATTTATTCAGTAACTAACTTTGCCAGTGCTTAACACTTTCATTACCACTACGATTTTCACGATGTTTTCTCGGGTGCCGCCTACATTTTACGTTGGACTCGCTAGGCGAGGCGCCGGCGCTGCAACACGAATTGAGTCGACTCGCCACGCGAGTTCAGTGGCATTGCATTAAGGTAAAAACAATGTTTTGTTATTTTTGTGGCCGTGACAGTGTACGTTACGTGTTTAACGCAATTAAAAAGTGTTTAACTGTATACATTGTAATTTAACATACAAAAATGGCAAGAAACACTATAAATAAAAGAAAAGGTAAGTTTGTTTCGCAATTTATGCAGTGGCTCTCAATCTTATAAATAGTGGTTATTGTTGAGATTATATATTGAATATCTAATATTGTTTTTATAAACAGGAGGAGGTTTTCAATTCGACTGAATAAAAAACAATTTTACCCGGAAATATTTTGATATGGGCTTTTTAGAATATATGTACTTTAAAAAACAGTACAGTTTTAAAATGTTTATTGTGAAGTTTTGAATAACGTTTAAATATGTAATGATTATTCAATTTGTTTTTTAGACAAGCCTGTTAATCGAGTGGTTAGTGGCCCTGACTGCTAAGCCGGAGGTCGTGGGTTCGATTCCCACCCAGGACAAACTTTGTTTGATGAGCATGATTGTTTGTTCTGTCTGGGTGTGATTTATCTATAATATGTAGGTATGTATTTATAAATGAAAAACTATATATTAACAAAATACAACTAAAGAAGATATAATATAGAATATATATATGTACAAGCGGAGTAAAAAGGAGAAAAGACTCATAGGGCATCGAAAAATTCGTCCACATCGCTGTCAACGGGAAAAGTGCCCAGAACACTGGCCGCATTGCCACGTTGAATGGCAATGCTGATTCGTTGACCAAAGAAAAGGCCAGCCCTCTGGTCACGTGAAGAGTTGACTAACTGCTTACTGATTTCACGGGAAAGTCGATGAGCACTCGGACCCCACGGCCCTAGTGTTTCAACCCCAAACGGCTCAAATACATAATTCCCAATAAGATTGTTGTATTTGCGCCGTTTGAGATTTTCTGCACCTGCCGCAGCCGCCCCAGCACAACCCGCCGTGCTAAGAAGCTGGGATGGCGCAAGGGTATCGACACATGTTGCATCCCACACCAAAGGCCTACCCACCTTCCAAGGCATTATGGTCACCCCATCTGGCCTCTTCCCATCGTCTCGCGCCAAACCAATTGGTTCTAATACAGCTGGCATCCCGGCGGTGACAAGAGCCCGCCTGATGATGTCATTAATGCTGGCGTGCCGAGCTATCCGACCTGCACTTCTAATGCAGGACAGGCAATGGTGTCCGAGGGAGTCAACTTTATAAATTATTTATTTATATATATCAGTTGTCTGGTTACCATAACACAAGCTCTGCTTAGCTTGGGATCAGATGAGCCGTGTGTGAGTTGTCCCAAGATATTTATTTATTTAGTTTACGATTTATGACGTATTAAAAAAACTACTCACTACATCTCACTCAAACTAATTATCAGTGGAAGTTTGCATAGTAATGTACATCATATATTTTTTTCAGTTTTCTGTTATTTTAGAAGTTACAGGACACATTTTTCAACTTTGGAAGTGTCTCTCGTGCAAACTGTTCACTGTTTTGATATTAGAAACCTCAATATCATTTTTAAAGACCTACCTATCCATTGATACCCTACACGGGTAAACAGGTATGGGTTAGATGATAAAAAAAATTGAGTTTCAGTTCTAAGTATAGGGAATCCTACAAACTTTTTTTTCTATTTTTATGTGAAAATCTTAATCCGGTTCACAGAATACATCTACATACCAAATTTCATCAGCTCTTATAGTTTCATGAAAAAGTGGCTGTGACATACACCCGGACAGACAGACAGACAGACATGAGGAATCTATAAGATCGAACGAATTTTCAATCACAATAATTTTAATAGACAGACTCACAGATAGTCAGATCTACTTTCGCATTAATATTATATGTATGTATTAATATTATACTTTCGTATTAATATTATAAGTACGGATAAATACAAGGATTATTAGGAATATATTTAATTGAAGGAGATTATTTCCAATGAGAATCTAACATTCAAATAAACTTTTCATATAATAAATAAACAAAATAGAGAGTACTTACAGATTTTTAGAAGTCAAGCTGCGGCAACTTTTGACCCTTTTTTCTTTTTTTTTTTTGGATGGGAAATCATCAAATGACCCCTCCCGCCCTGGGTGGCTCCACCCAGGGCGGGAGGGGTCATTTGATGATCAGACTCTTACTGACTAAAACCCACCCGTGTTCCTCTTGTGCCCTTTGCGTTCCAGGGCCGCGGTAACTCTTTCGAACAAATTCCGCAAAACTTTTGACCCTTATAGTCGTCCAGGCCACCACAAAACACAATAACATAGAACACAAGAATCTCAAAGTCCAGTAAACGTTTGCCAGGGGTTAAAACAGTAGGTACTCCAACAGGTCCAGTAATCGAAAGCCAGGTCACAAAGATAGAAAACAGGTCCAGTAATCGAAAGCCAGGTCACAAAGATAGAAAACAGATAAACGCGTGCGATAAGGAAAGGTGTCGTGCATAACACTAATATTTAAATAAAATTTATAACGCTCGCTCACACTTAAAGACATATCGGAACTCTCGCTCGCACTCTTAGGATTGTGTGTACCAATAAGAAAGGAATTTGTTGAAAGTATTGCTTATAGAAAATAGGCTTATGATTTCACAAAATGAAACCCAATAGGTTCAATGAAATGTTTATTTGCACGTGCATTCCTGGAAGATTGGCCAATGAGACCTTGGCAAAAAACAATGTTATCAGTGCTTTTATTGCTTACTAACCAGCGCGTTCATGTTAAAAAATACCGGTTCCTTTTGTTTTGCCGGCTATTTTTTAACAATGCGAAGGGATCCTCTTTCAATTGAAGGGTACAGGAAAAGAAGGGGCTCATTGCCAATTTTTAAATTTTGAATTAACTATGCCGTTCGGTGCGTTTTTATACGGCCAATCAGACCACATTATTCAAAAAATGGTAAAAGGAGCTGATTTCACGTAAAGCCCATGTAAAAAAATCTGAGTTTAGAATAAAACGCGCTCATTACATACCAAACCAAGTAAAAAGGCGCCCATTGTCTATTGAACAGTGTTAAAACGCGCCCATTGCAGCGGTTGTATTAGAGAACGCGCTCATTATCGGCCATTTTGAATTTGTTGTCATATAAGTGACAGCTGTCAGATAAGCTTACTTGCAGAAATTTTACGACTCGTACGTTGTTATTTCAAAAATTTTGAAATAACAACGTACGAGTCGTAAAATTTCTGCAAGAAAGCTTATCATGGATATTAATAGTAGTGATAATGAAGAAAACTGTGTTTATAAGACTACAAAAAAAAGGAAATCACATGGTCGAATGGCTGAAGTATTGAAAAAGTTAAGATTATCAAGTCATGAAGCCGGTCCAGCATGTAGCTGCAGATTGGGATGTTTCGATAAAGTTACTAAGCAAGCAAGAACACAAATTCTCCAGAATTTTAATTTACTGTCGTCACATGATGCCCAAAATAGCTATTTAAGTGGATTAATCTCTGTTCTTCCAGTCAAAAGGCCTTCAAAGAATGAAAGTGCATTACATTACGACGCTGTGTACAAGTACAGAGTACTTGCTATGATTGATTCGGAAATAAAAGAAATAACTATATGCAAAAAGGCATTTATGTCCATACATGGAATTACTAGAAAAAAAATTCAATACTTAGTAGCAAGTTTGAAAAAAAATGGATGTGCTCCGATTGATAAGAGAGGAAAGCATAATTCTCATAAACAGCTCAATGATGAAGTTAAAAGTTTGATTAGAGGGCATATTAATTCATTTAAAGGTAGTGTATCTTTTTATAAACTATTTACTGTGATAGTCTTCTACATATTTTTTTATAAATTAATATTATTATGATAACACACAACATTTATATTGTCTGTTCTAGGTCGTTCCAGTCATTACAGTCTTCATGATTCAAGCAAAACATATTTGTCAGAAGATTTAAATGTTAAAAAAATGCATAAAATGTTCCTTCAAGATAATGAAAGTGTATCGGTATCCTATGAGACTTATAGAAATATTTTATGCAATGATTTTAACATTGCTTTCGGCTACCCCCGGACGGATACATGTAGCATTTGTGACGAGTTTATTGCAAAAACAAAAGCATTGGAGGCTGAGAAGAATACATGCACTGAAACTCTTGCCAGATCCACATTGGATCGGCAAATTATGAATCTGTTTAATCAAAACAAGTTACATAAGCTACAAGCAGGCACTTTTTATAGCCGAAAACGGATGGCTAGGTTGCAAAGTAGAGAAGCCAGCAGCTCAATGGAGGCAATATGCTTTGACTACGGCAAAAATCTTTGTGCACCTAACATACAAACAAACGATACTTACTATAAGCGACAGCTGTCAGTGTATGCTTTCAATGTGCATGTGTTATCTTCATCAGAAAGCATATTTTATCTCTATCCAGAAACAGAAGGTAAAAAAGGGAGTGATGATGTATGCTCACTTGTCCATAACTTTGTCTATAACTACATGAAGCCTACTACGACTCACCTTCAAATATTTTGTGACTCGTGCGGAGGGCAAAACAAGAATTTCACAATGTTTCGCTTTTTACATCACCTAGTACACATTGAAAAAAAACTTGAAAAAGTTACTGTGACATTTCCAGTCAGGGGCCATTCATACATGGAGTGTGATAAAAACATGGGTTTGGTGAAATCTAAAACACGAGCAGAACTTCCACAAGAATGGACAGAAATTTTTAAAAATGCCCGCTCCAAGCCCAGTCCGTTTAAAGTCGTAGAGGTGGATACAACTTATTTTAGATCATGGACTCAGCATTTGGACTCAATTTATGCTAAAAAGTCGTCTTTTCCGTCAAGGCCAATAAAAGTTCTGAAAATTGAAAAGTCTACTCCTAAAATAGGCTTCCGCTCGACTTATAATGGTCCTTGGGAATCTGCATGCATTAGCGGAAGGAAGAAGAAAACCAGTGCGGGCAACATTGTACAAAATAATGAATTCGTTTTGCCTGGGAGTTCGTACACAGAGAAGTTACCAATTTCTCAAGAAAAATACAGTGATCTTCAGCACTTGAAAAAATTTTGTTCTCCTGAAAGCATCTTGTTTTATACAAATTTACCCCATAATTAAAATGTCATGCTAAAATTAAAATCTGTTTTATTTCATTACTCAAACAATACAGTAAACAGGAAAAACAGAAATACATCAGACACTGTTTATCATCACCATTTCAGTTGCAATATGCAAAAAGGAGCTCATTGCGACAATGAGCACCTTCTTTCCAGTTACATTTGGGACTTTGACAATAAAATATCAAACTGTTATTTGTTTACTAAATTAATGTTAAAAAACATTAACCTATGGTGTTAAATGTACACTGTCCCTTGTATAAATAGGTAAATATGAAATTCTAAGTAATTTGTAATTGTTAATTAAGAGATTTTAGGTTTAATTACTTGATTACTCAAAACAATGAGAATGTTAATGAGCCCCTTCTTTTTCTGTGCCCTTCATTATTATAACTCTTAAGCCCGGTTTCCACTGCGAAAGGGTAATGTGCGGATAATGGTTAGGCGGAACGGATTCCTTTTTAATGAAATAGGTTTGCGTTTCCACCAACGAAGAGTTGGTCATTTGATTTCCACTGCAAAATGAAACTACACTTCTGGACACATCTATTAGCCCACCTTAGAGTTTAGGTTTCGATGGCCCCTACCGAAATATGATTGCTAGATTGAACAAAAACTGTTGATGCAGTTTTAAACCTGATACATTTTACCATCTTTTTCGATCGTATTGTTTTAAATTTGAATTCAGAATACCATACGACATGGAGCTACGCCTAACAAGTCGGATATGCGCCTTGTTAAAGGCAATTTATTTTTGAATAAAAAACATGTTTTATCAAATAAAGGTTTAATTTAATAACGCGTGTTGCCTCCATGGGCATCTACCACAGCTCTCATACGATTAGACATAGAGTTTATCAACAGCTCTATGAAATTTTGAGGGATCATCTCCCATTCCTCTTCTATGGCAGTTTTCAACTCCTGCATCGTCTGGGCAACTGGCTGACGAGCCCTAACACGTATTTTTAGCTCGTCCCACATGTGCTCAATGGGGTTCATGTCTGGGCTTCTGGCTGGCCAGTCCATAACTGTGATGTTCACATCCCGAAGATATTCCCTGACAATGCCGGCCGCATGGGCTCTTGAATTATCATGCATAAAAAGGAAATTTGGGCCCACATAGTCCGCGTTGGTATCACGTGAGGTTCTAAGCACTCACGAATGTACCTTTCAGCATTTAATGTTGGCAGCCGTGGTCCTGTAACAACCTCAAGTTGAGTTTTGCCGCTCGCGGATATACCGCCCCAGACAGTCCATGAGCCACCGCCATAAGCAACCCTCTCTTCAAAGCAGCATTGTGCGAAACGCTCTCCCTTCCGTCGGTAGACCTGCTTCCTTCCATCATTGCCATGTAACACAATTTTAGACTCATCAGAAAAGAGTACACGGCTCCAATCTTGCTGTGTCCAATTTAAATGACTGCGTGTGAAATGAAGGCGCGCTGTTCGGTGGGCTCGCGTTAGTTTGGGCCCATTAGCTAGCTTGTGTGGTACCATATCGCGTTCTTTTAACCTTCTCCGAACAGTTCGAGCGCTCACAGATACTCCGTGGAAGTCGCGAAGTTGGTTTTGTGTCTCAATGGAGGTAAGGTGACGATTTCTCAAGCTGGTCGTCACGATGAATCGATCCTGCCTTTCAGTTGTGACCCGAGATCGTGGCCTTCCTTGGCGACGAACAAAGCCGCCAGTCTCTAGGTACCTCCGATAAACATTTCGGACCGCAGATCGACTTAAATTAAGTTGAGCACTCACGTTTCTTTGGCTGTGTCCGGCCTGAATAAGTGCCACAGCTTGGGCGGCGACTTCAGGTCAAGTATCCATAGATTATTGATAGAACCTCAACTTAATGTTAAGAATAAGTAATGTTTGTTGCAAAACCAAAGATATCAATCACTTTTTCAAGAATTAAATCCAAGTAAACCAATAAAACCAAGTTTTCTTAGTATTCGATTGTTTGATATCAACAAACAGGCTCCAAATTGTCTTTTGTTTCTTTAAATTCTGTGTTCGAAATTCAAAAAAAGACTATTGAATGAAATTGTGAATGTGCCAAGTTCAAAACTGCATAAAAACTTTTTGCTCGACCTAATATAAAATTTTAGCTAGGACCAAACGAAACTGAAAATACAAGGTGGGCCAATAGATGTGTCCAGAAGTGTAGATAGAGAAATGAGCGGACTGAGCTGAACGGAAAATGAGAAATGAAAAACGAATTGATCATTTCCACAGAGAACGAGTTCAGTTGAAGTTTTGAGCTGGTTGCGTGTGGTCGTGTTGTTGCGATGTTATCGAGTGACACGGAATCGAGTGATGACAGTGATTATGTATACAGAAAAAAGAAACACGTATTGTTGTATCTGATGCAAAGAAAAAAAACGCGCTAAACGAAGATTTTGGCTGTGCCAGCATATTCAAGAACGTAAATTAAACGGGGAATTTAGGCTGTTTTATGATTTAGACAACGAAAAATTTAAAAATTATTACAGGGTTAATAGAGAACAATTTCAAGAACTTTTGTCATTTGTGGAGGTCGATATTTTGAAACAAAACACCAACTTCAGGAAAGCTATTTCACCTCAAGAAAAGCTAGCTGTGTGCCTCAGGTAAGAAATAAAATATTGTTAATAAAATTGATTGAGTCAGGCGTTACTTTGCGGAAATCCATTTTAAATTTGAAAATGAAAATAATATATCTAGTTTTAATTTCCGCGAAAATTAGTGGGTTGCAGGTATGCACCTCTCTCCCGCCCGCTATATTATGCACATGCAAGATTACAAGGCAAATGCAAGGACCCACAAACAAAAACTAACCCACCCACTAATTTTCGCGGAAATTAAAACTAGATATATTATTTTCATTTTCAAATTTTATATCGTTAATAGGTAAATATTTTAGACTTTACTCAGAAATAAAACAAATTAGTAAAATAATGAAAAAGAATATTATGCTTAGTTATCATAATCATGTAACGAGGATGGCTCAAATCTTCCCGAGCTACTGTATCCGTGGTATGTCGTATTATTAGAACGTGAAGCTGCTGCTTCCGGTAGTGTGTATACGTAATTGGCAGAACGTGACGATCCTGCTACTGCTGCCGGCAAGTTATTGTTTACAGGGTCTCTCGACGTAGTGTATCCGTAATTAGCAGAACGTGACGATGCTGCTGCTGCCGGCAAGGTATTGTTTACTGAGTCTGGTGTAACACAAGTACTATAATTTTCTAGTTCTTCCTCGGCGTCACCACAGTAGAAATATGGAACAGTACAGAAACTACGAACAAACGGTCGAAACGGCACACTCACACAGACGCGCACATCTACGAGGCCCCTAAGGGACTTTCGCGGTGCGCTCAGTGGCGGGTGCCGTGTTCATAGATAATACCTACGCTATTATAATCGCTATAGGTGGACCACTCAAGTTTTCGTTTTGCAAAAATTGTGTACCCAAGCACAGATTTTTAATACTAGTATTAAATCCTTATACCGAAGACTAATTTAAATTTATATTGTATTATAATTTATATAACATATGGAATAAATTAATCCTTATGAGTATGAAAAAATAAATGACCATAATTTTACGACAACATTATATTCTTGTCTAGTCAAAGGAAATTTAGCCTTCGAAACATACACATAGAAACGTACTTACTTCACAAAATAAGTAACAATAATTTTTCAACATACAGAAATCCTTCATCAAAATTTTAGGGCAGATATTAGGTATAATTGAAATGGAATAAAATGGCATAGAAATGATAAACAATATTCAGTTTGTATTTTTTTTTTACAATGGCATTATTTACATTTTGACCAAAGAAGAAAGTCGCATGGAATAACATGCACTAACGCATTTTCGCGTGACTATTTCTCTCAGTCAACTTTTACCGCAAGTCGTGTTAAAGAACTTCGTTCCAATAAAACACTTATTGCAAACATTAAAAGTGACAACCCTAAAGGTATAGATACACATGCTAGAAAGTAGCGCACTACTAAGCATGCTTGAAAGCATGCTAATATTGAGTATGCTATCGTAATGTTTACATATGCTACGTATTGGCATGCTAGTTTTGAGTATACTGTTGTATTAGCATGCTCAAAGCAAACAACCCAGTCACACTTGCTAACTCGTGCTAGTAGTACAAGCGCTGCACTGAAATGGATAATCAACTATCTATTCGTACTGAAATCAATAAAATTGTGTTATTGCTCGCGGTGAACTGTACTAAGCAAATTTTGCTGAAAAACACCAAAAAAACTAGAAATAGAACGATTTGGGTTCGTGATTGGATAGCAAGAAGAGCCAATCTTGGAGCGAGTACTCGTTTGTTAGCAGAAATGCGAGACGAAGATACCGAGGGCTATAAAAACCATTTACGCATGTTGCCTCATCAATTTGATACGCTACTTTCAAAAGTTGAAGCCTCTATACAAAAGCGTGACACACATCTGCGAGATGCTATTCCTGCTAGAGTTAAATTAGAAATTACTTTAAGATTTCTAGCTGTTGGAGATTCTTTGCACACATTAGAGGCACTTCACCGAGTAGCAAGATCTACTATATCTCAATTTATACCCGAAGTTTGTGCCGCGATAACCATGGCTTTAAAGGAATATAATAAGGTGAGAAACAGTTTTTTTAATGTTTATTTATTTAAAAAATCAACATTTATAGCAACAATCATAATTAAATTGGGAAATATTTAACTCAAGACATATCCCAAGCTCTGTTTAGGACATCAGCTGTTCCTTCTGAAGTTCTTTGCATAGATGTCCGTCCAAGTAATGAAAAAGAGTCTTCATTTTGTGTGTTTGACGAATATTGTGTGCTTTCTGAAGTCCCTTGAATAGATGCTTGTCCAAATGGCGGCAACGATTGGACACTTTGTAAGTTAGCTGGATTATCTTGAATCACAATTGGTTGAATTGGAATGGATATGCTTCCAATATTTGGATACAACTGTCGACGCCTAGCTGATAGTAAACTGGCTTGGATTTCAGCTTGCACATCCAGTGCAACATTTAATGGTAATGCGCGTAGTTGCGAAGCTACATTTAGTCCAAAATAATGAAATTCATCAAAATGTGGTGGATTATTTATATCAGAGGATATATGTTCTAGGCGCTCTAAAGCAGCAGTTACTGAATTATATGTTGACGTAGGCACTGCGTTTTTTCCTCTGCGAGTGAATCTCTGATATGTCAAATTTCGACGTGAATGAATCGAAGTAGACGATTCTCCTTCAGTGGGTGATATAGGCCCAATCCCTACTTGTGACCGAGGTCTAATTTCCATTTCCGATTGTGTAGTGCTTCGAGAATCAGGGCTATCTTCACTCATTAATGACTGCAAAGCACTTCTAGGCCGCTGGGTGTCGTCATTATTTGGTGATCCCGGGTGATCCTGAAAAATAAAAAAATACTGATAAGACACAATTAATATTATATTAATTTGCGTAATGTGTGTTTTGCAGATGCCATCCTATGATGAATGGAAGCTAATTGAAACTGGATTTCGAACTAAATGGAATTTTCCTAACTGTATTGGGGCTTTGGATGGAAAACATGTAAATATTTTTGCTCCGGACAATACTTCAGATTATTTCAATTACAAAGGTGACCACAGCATTGTAATGCTGGCTTTAGTTGATGATAAGTACTGTTTTTCATATGTGGACATTGGAACAAATGGAAGAGCTTCTGATGGAGGTATTTTCGCAAGATCATCTTTGGGACAAGCATTAGAAAGCCATTCTTTAAGTATACCAGAGCAATCTGTCATCGTTGGAGACGCTGCATTTCCCTTAAAGCCGTATCTCATGAAGCCGTATGCAACAACACCTACCCAGAGAGAAAAGATATTTAATTATCGCTTATCCAGAGCCAGAAGGATTGCCGAAAACGCTTTTGGGATTTTAGTAACTAGATTTCGAATATTTCTAAAAACAATACAAATGACACCAAGTAAAGTTGACAGTATTACATGGGCAGCTATATCCTTACACAATTGGCTAATTAAAACTTCTGATATGTATATCACACAACGGTGTGTCGATTTTGAAGATTTACAACGGCGCCGTGTAGTACCAGGAACATGGCGGCAGCAGATGCGCTCAGCTTTGGAAAATATGCCACCGACACGTAATAATCACGCTTCTCGACAAGCAGTTGCCGTTAGAAATGCATATGCACAACTTTTTGAAACAACAGAAGCCGTACCCTGGCAAAATGATATGATCAACATTTAAATATCTACTTACGCTTCATCTCTGAGCGCGGCGCTTCTCTTTCTTTCACAAGTTTAGATTGTAATTTCATATGGCATAAAAAGACTGGTCGCGTGCCATCATTAATGGTGTTGGATAGAACTATTTAATTTAAATATAAGAAGAAGCTAATAATACTTACATGAGAAACTTCAGTACTTGTAGTTGGACGATACTCATTCGAGTCTTTCAAAAATGAGTGTATTTCTTCAAACCAACAAATAGTGGGCTTGTATACATTTGACGCACCAGAACCGGACCTCTTTGAACTTTCTAATTTTTTCAGCTCTGTATGATATATCGATCTTAAATTTTTTATTTTACTTTTCAACATTTTTAATGTAAACTTTGGCTCTTCAATAGTACTTAATAAATCTTCGTAAGCATTATTTCGTGCAATGTTGTTTTTATAAAGAGGTGAACGTGGATTCCACAAACACTCATGGTTACGGTAATTAATAACAAAATTTAGCGTCTTATCGTCTCCCCAACGCGCCATTTTGCACTACACTGACTGCTTGCTACAGAGCAAACACGTTCAGACCTGCTTTAAACGCAGCCCCCACTACCCCGCTCCTCAGGTAGCGTGCTCAAAAATCAACAGTTGATCGATTTACTAGCAAACTACGAGCTAGCATGCTATTTTCAAGCAAGGCCCAATACACACGTGCTACTTGATAGCATTTGGTTAAAAATAGCATGCTTTCGTGCTACTTACAAGCATGTGTATCAGCAGCTTAACTCTCTACTGGAGCGTAGGTAATTATTTCAACAAATGGGCTTAGTTTCCATACTGTTCTATATTTTTACTGTGGCGTCACTAACGATTAGAAATATTTTTTTCTTAACGCGATTTTGCATCCACATAGGCATCGTTTTTATGGTGATCGCCATACTTTCTAAAAACAAATCAATGGCACCTTTTTCTTGTGTATTTGTCATTGCGCGTCTTAAATCTCTTTCTTCTTGTCTTTTTTGGTGATTTTCCTCCATTTCTTTCAGTAATTCTATAAAATCTCCATCTGCGGTCCGCTTCCTTGTCTGAGTTTTACCTCCTTGTGGTGCACTAGCCTCCGTATTATTGTTTGTATCGTTTGTTGGAACTACACATATTTCTGAATTATTAGTATCTTCGTCATCTTGCGCTATGGAGGTTTCAGGTATTGCCGATGATCGTATATCTGTAGAATTTAAATTGGTAGACCTACTACGATTTTTCATATATGGAAGTAAAAATTCCATCAATTCCGCATATCTCCAAGTATTGAGGTTTGTAGCTGCCTGCCCAGATCTGGTGGCTTTCATTCTCTTTTAACTGTCTCTATGGTTATCCCTTAACTTTTTCCACTCGGATTTCGCATCCTGGACTGAAACACTAAAGATAATTAGGTTCCGGTACTTAGTTTCGAATGACGCTGTAGCGACTGACTTTTTCTTAACTTGCTATCGTTAAGCAAGTTAAAAAAGCGATTTTCGACCTTTTTGGCATTTATGCAAACACCGGATTTTAATGAAGGAGCAATGTTAGCCAACGAGAATGTGAGAAAAAACAAACTAAATTTTAAATGTCGATAAGGTCTAAAATAGCTTGAACCTGTTTTTTTTTACTTGCTTAACGATAGCAAGTTAAAAAAAAGGTTCAAGCAATTTTCGACCCTCCACCCCACTCCATTCCAGTCCAGTTGTCCATTCCATTCCATTCCATGGTAATAAACACATTACCCTCCTTTGCGTCGCGCAGTCGGGTAAAAAGTGTCGTGACAACTTTTGGTCTTAATTTTTTCCGTCTAGCTTCCTTTCGCAACGCGCGATAAGGAACTTCGTTCCAAAAAGTTTATTATTTATTAATATTATTATATTTTGTTTCAGATTTCTAGCAACAGGCGACGCATTCGAAACAATAGCCTACAATTATCGCATGAGGACACCAACTGTTTCAAGGATAGTACACGATACTTTTATTGGAAAAAAATACAGCCTATTTATTTGAAAGAACCCAAAAGGCAAGATTCGGAAAATATAGCAGAAGCTTTTGAAAATATATGGCACTTTAAAAATCGCCTTGGTGCCATTGATGGTAAACACGTAGCGATTAAATGTTAAAAGTTAAAAGTTGTTGATGCACACAAACGTGTCATAATCATTGATGTTAGATCGACGGGGCGTTTCAGTGACGGTGGTATTTTTAATGACAGCGCGTTTGGAAAAAAAAAAAAATAACCAATTCAATTTACCGGACAACCGTCATTTGGATGAAAGTAGTTCAGTCAGAGTACCTTATGTATTTATAGGTGACAAGGCCTTTGCTTTATGTAAAAAGGGTATTGCTCGTTATTGGCTTAACGTGGACAAGTTGCTATGCGAAAAGTATTTTTACGAAAAAATATAATTAAAACTAAAATGAATAATTTTTTTATTCTCGTTGCAGGAAGTTAAATATAAAAACAAGTCGTTTAATAAGTATTTAAGCCGATTGAGTTTAAAAAGCGTCGCCATTTTATGGTTGGCGACCGATTCGGTGTGGCCACATTAATAACAATTGTGATTTCAATCGATTATTAAAGATAATAATCGATTGCTAAAACTGAGTAAAAAGTATGTATTTTCTTAAAAATCTGTAATCAAGTTTTTTATTCAAAAGGTTTTATACTTATGTTCCTTTAATTACATTAAAATCAAACAAAACACTCGTCGTTTTAGGCCATCAAATCATTTTACATCCGATTATAGTATTAGTTTGATCGTTGTCAAATCGATTTTTTTTATTACCTGGCAACATTACTAACTGTCAATAATGACAAATCTAGACAACGAAATGAAAATATTATTTATGAAGTGTATTGTGAATGTTGTTTCAGTTATTTTTGCGAAGTTTTTGGTTTTTGTTATAGTTATAATGGACTCTGATACCACTTCAATTGACGACCCGGCTTTACCCTTGGACACTGAATCTGCTCATGACGATAACCCTGGTGCTGTTTTGTTAAACGTGAAACCTTGAAGGTTTACCCTTATCTGGCAATTGCACTCTATTACGAGGAAAAATTCAAAGCAGGCACATAAGCCGAAAAATATATTTCGTATAGGTATATTATAATTAATATAATCTGCAAGGCAGAGAAGCAATTACTCAATATTGTTGCAATTGCCTTGTAGGGCGAAGAACGGTGGGTTGCTGTGCTCACGTTATGACCACAATATGGTACTTAAGCTGGGCAAGGCATGAAAATAATATTACGCCGCCTGCCCATTTTTTAGATGATATTTTATTAATTTACCATTCCGATTAAAAATATTAGTTTTATTTTTTTCCATTTAAATGATCTTAGGATATGTTACAACCGGATTCAAAATAAAATAATATCATGATTAAAAAGGCAAATGATTTATTTTGGAAAATAAACACTCATAATTGTAACTTTTTCAGCGACAAGTTTTAGCAATATACATGCTAAATATGAACTATTTTTACACTCTCCTGCAACCTTATTACTATAATTCATTTCTTTTAGGTACAAACTATTAAAAAACCTTGTCATTAAATATTATACTTAATGTTCATGTTGAGCCAAATTGCCCTAACAAACTGAGCAAGCCCTTTACTGAGACCATATTCAAACGTAATAAATGATAGACCGAAAAGAATATTTAATTTATCGACTCAGGAGAGCTCGAAATGTCGTACAGAATGCATTCGGTATTTTATCCGCTAGATGGCGTGTTTATCGGCGACCACTGGAATGCATATAAAAGCAACTAGCATGTTGCATAATTATTTCCCTGTCTACACCCGACAGGGAGGGTACACATCCCCGGGATATCCCACCCGGGGAGTTAGGTAGTAGGACGCACAGGGAGTTGCAACCACACTTCTCCTTGATGCCCATTAGGAACTAGAATCCCCCCCCTGACCCCCCCCCGTACTTTCCACCATGACGGAAGCTAGCATACTAGCGTTCGTCACGGAAACAGTACTGAAGGACCCCGAACTCACTGCCAAATATGGCAAACTGATAGCAGAGGTGCTCTGCAGGGATCAGGACCTTGTTGCCAAATTTGGCAGCGAACTTGCCCGCATACGGCAAGAAGGTCAGGTCCCTGAGAGCCCTCTCTCCCCGCCGCCTACTGAAAAGCAGGCTTCTAAGAACTGGGTACCCAAACAGGTACCCAGCACCAAAAACCCTGCCCCAGCCCCCACGACTTCCGCGAAACCGGCTGTTGTTCTTAAAACAACAGTCGGCGCCGCCGCCACCCAACCCGCTACCGGGAACCCAAGCCCCACTGAATCCCGTGCATCCTCCCCGGAGGAAATGGACATTGCCGCTCCCTCTGAAACATCTGACTCCTCTTCCTCTGAAGACGACTTCCAGGTCGTAGCCGGAGGGAAGAGGAAGACGAAAAAGTCCCCACCCTCTGAGCAGGCCCTCAAAAAGGCCGCCCCCACCCACCCTTCCCCCCCGTCTTCAGCCCCCCAATCCCGCCCCTCCTTGGCAGCTGGGTCCTCCCAGCAGGCAAGCCGTTCCGCCAGCCCGATGGCAGTCGAGGCCTCAGCCCCAAAAGCCTCAGCCCCAAAGGTCCAACCTCCGCCACCCGTGTTCATACACGACAAGGCCAAATGGACTGAGGTGTCCACTGCCTGCAAGGCCAGGCAAATCAACTACACCAATGCCCGAGCTGTTCAGCTGGGCATCAAAGTCACTGTCCCGACCGCGAAGGATTACCGAGAGTTGCACAAACTCCTCTCGGGCCGGAAAATCCCCTTCCACTCCTTCACTCTCCCCGAAGACCGTCAGACACGCGTGGTTGTCAAAAACGTCCCACGCGAAATCCCCACGGCAGAAATACTCAGTCCAATACTCATCCCCGTAGCAGAGGTGCACCGAATGCACCGCCGAGGTGGGGAATCATACAATATGATTCTGGTCGTCTGCGATCCGACAGACGGTCATCACCCAATTTTCAACATTTCCCACATCTGTGGCCTCTCGGGCCTATCCATCGAAAAGCCCCGCAGGAGTGGCATCATTGGCCAGTGTCACAACTGCCAACTGTACGGCCACTCTCAGCGGAATTGCTTTGCAAAAGCACGATGTGTGAAATGCCTGGGTGACCACGGCACTTCAGACTGCACCCGCCCCAAAGACCCGTCCCAATGCGCTGAGCCGCCCAGCTGCGTCTTATGCGGCAAGTCTGGCCACACGGCCAACTACCGCGGCTGCTCAAAAGCGCCCAAACCCACCGCCCCCAAGCTAGCCAAGCGCGCAAGCGATCGCCAGCAGAGGGAATGTCCTCAACTGGTAGAGAAAACTACCGTAGCCCTCAGGCCACAACGCCCCAGCCCATGGAGCGCTCTCAATCACCAGGCCCACTTTCCGGCCTTGAGGACCAGCGCTCCTGCCCCCAAAACCACAGAGGCCCCTAAGGCCTCCCCTACCACCCAGCCCACCAAGACCATCCCGGCCCTCATGGACGTAGCGCTCCCACGCCCCCCCTTGACAGTGGCAACCCGGGCCACAGCCCCAGCCCCTGCCCCTGCCCCAGCGCAAGCCGCCACTATTCCAGCTGGTGATTTGTCCCAGAACATTATTCTGGTCACATACCAAGCCTTTTACTCCCCCCGCGCCCTAGCCTGAGGCGCTTCAAAACTGCAGAGGTGACCACTCAGCAGTTTTCCGCGAGTACGGTGACGTAGTTCACCACGTCCAAATCTACACAACTCTCACCCACCCATAATGGATAAGTCCAGAGTAACGTGTAGGTTCAAACCGACAGCCCTCCGGATAGGGTTTTTCAATGCCAATGGCCTTAGAGCCCAACGTGATGAGATCGCCTTGTTCCTCCGCGACTATCACCTAGACATCTTATTAATACAAGAGACCTTCCTAAAGCCTACCCATCGGGACCCCAAAATTGCCAACTATCGCATGGTTCGCAATAATAGGACCCGCTGCCACTTAGGAGGTACCCTTATTTACTATAAAGCGTCCCTATACTGCATTCCTATGGATCCTCCCTCCCTTGAAAAGTTTGAGGTCTCAGTCTGTCGGCTAGGTATGACAGGACACCAACCCGTCACGATCATCTCAGCCTATGTCCCACCCAACAACTCCGTGGACACTCCCGCTATGAAAGATGACCTGACTAAACTTCTTGGCCTGAGCGACTCCGTCATACTGGCGGGGGACCTCAACGCCAAACATCCTTCCTGGAACAGTCACACGACCAACCCGAGAGGCAAGGTAGTGTTCGAACTGTGCAGCGTCCTGAATTTCGATGTCATCGCTCCGATGCATCCCACCCACTACCCGCATTCACCCTCCCACTCCCCCGATGTACTCGACATCGCCCTCCTCAAAAATGTCAACCTTCGGTTACATTCTGTGGAGACGCTTGACGAGTTGAACTCGGACCATAGACCCGTGATCCTGGAGCTTGCTCCTAGATCAGGGCCGATGGATCCTACCCAGCCTCCTCCCACCAGAATGACCACCGACTGGCGCCAAGTAAGCGAAAAGCTGAAGGTCACCACGTCGCCCCATCTGGACCAGATCCCCGACCTAATCGAGTCTGTCGCAGACACGACAGCCGCGATCAATTCACTCACGGATCACGTGCAATCTGTCCTGAACGAATGTTCTAAGGAGTCTCCGGTGGTGAGCGATCACCACTGGAAACTCCCGGACGAGGTACGTGAGCTCGTGACTGAAAAGAACGTGGCAGTCCGTGCCTACAGCGCCTTTCCCTGCGAAGCCAACAAGGTTCACATGCGCTACTTACAGCGTAAAGTAAGTAACAGCATCGCTGAACTGCGCGAAAGTCGCTGGGATAAGTTTTGGGCGACCTCGAACCTACCCATCAGGCATTCTGGGAACTACAGAGGAAACTACGCGCCTCTGAGGTTGCCTCAATGCCTCCGCTCACGCGTCCCGACAACACCGTCGCCTTCGATGACGAGGACAAAGCCGAATGCCTGGCCGACAGTCTAGAGTCCCAATGCTCCCCCAGCTCCCAACCAGTAGACAAGGCTCATCTCGATATGGTGAATGCCGAAGTCGAACGTAGAGCCTCCCTCCCACCAGTAGAGGACCCCGATGATCCCCTCCCCCCCGTCACTCCCGATGAGGTGAAGGAGATCATCGGCCGTCTCAAACCCAGAAAAGCCCCGGGCTCCGATGGAATCACCAACAAAGTGGTTCGTCTCTTCCCGGCTACTCTGATCATGTTAATGACCGCAATCTTCAATGGCGCTCTGTCCAATAACATGTTCCCACAGACGTGGAAAGAGGCTACCGTCATCGGTATCCCCAAACCTGGAAAACCCAAGTCCTCCCCGTCCAGCTATCGTCCCATCAGTCTGCTCAAAGTCCTAGGTAAGATCTACGAGAGGCTTATCCATAAGCGTCTCAAGGATTTTGTCGAAGCTAAGAGCCTCCTCCCCAACGAGCAGTTTGGTTTTAGATCAAACCACTCTTGCGTCCAACAGGTCTACCGTATCGTTGAACATATCAGCGCCAAATACCAGCGCGGTCTCGTTACGGGAGCCCTGTTCTTCGATATAGCGAAAGCATTCGACAAGGTCTGGCACAACGGGCTGATATACAAACTATACCAGCTCGGTGTGCCGGATCGTCTCGTGCTCATCTTACGAGATTATCTGTCGAACCGTACCTTTCAGTACCGAATCGAAGGTGCGCTTTCGTCCCCTCATCCCATTCGCGCCGGAGTACCCCAAGGCGGTGTTCTCTCCCCCCTAGTGTTCTCGCTATTTACTAGCGATATTCCCACTAGCTCTAAGACACAGCTAGCTCTGTTCGCTGACGACACGGCGATATATTGCTCCGGCAATAGCGAGAAGGCAATAGCCGGCCACCTCCAGAGATCCGCAAACGCTCTAGGCGCTTGGTTCCGGAAATGGAGAGTGGAAGTCAACCCAGAGAAGGGTCGGGCGATCTTGTTTTACAAGCCCAAGACTCGTCTCTTCCCCCCCGTCCCAGTCCGATCACGTTATTTGGCAAGCCGATCCCCTGGGTTGAGAAAGCTAAATATCTAGGCGTGATCCTCGATCGAAAGCTTACCTTCAGAGAACACATTAAGACGGTGCGCAATCGTGCCGCATTCGCTCTCAGTAGGCTTCATTACATGCTGAACGCACGCAGCAAGTTATCCCTGAAAGGCAAACTACGCATTTTCACCACGTGCATACGTCCAATAATGACTTACGCGTGTGTAGCCTTCGCACACGCTAAGCCCCGCCAAATCCATAGGTCATCCAAAACCGTTTTCTCCGAAAGGCTACGGGAGCCCCGTGGTACGTTAGAAATGAGCGTCTCCATGTCGACCTCCGTATCCCCACCATCAAACAATTCATGAAACAAAAAAAAAAAAAAAAAAAAAAAAAAATATTCACGGAAATTAAAACTAGATATTTTGTTTTCATTTTCAAATTCATGAAACGTATTTCCAAGCGTTTCATAGAGTCCGCTGAAAAGCACAAAACCCCCTTATCGTATCGGCCACCCGATACACCCCCTCCCAGATCAGCAAGATCCGCCGACCGCGGCATACTCTTGTTGAGCCCGATGACCCCATCACCCTGACCCAAGAGAGTAGTAGGGAAACCAGCACTCTTAGGAAAAATAAACCCAGAACGCGTTCCGTATTCCGACCTCGCCGACGAGGTCCATCGCGACGCCCCCGTCAAAACCCTCCCCGACTTTTGCCTAACGAGCCAGCCCGCGCTGCTGAGCCATTAGCGTCAAATCCCCTAAATAATATCAATCAGACCCAGCCTGTCCCTTGCTGCCCCCCCTCAATGACCCCGCTAAGCCGAGGCCCGTGTCCCACAGGGGATGCCCTAAGCGAGCGGCCATTTAGTTTTTTTTAAGTAGTTTTAAGCCCCTAAGGCAACCACAGGATTACCCGGTTGAGCAGTAACCAGCCTTAATGTGCTGAACTGCGAGTAGTACCTACAATCAAAAAAAAAAAAAAAAAAAAGCATAATTATTTATCTGTACAGTTATCGTCACTACTACATCGGCTGCAGATTATCAAAATGACAATTATAATAATCCACAACCCAACAACATGAACTTTGATAGACTGCGAGCTACACGAGAAGCTTTTAATGTACGTAACATATATTGCGATTATTTTAACAATTCCGGTAGAATAGCCAGTCAAGATTGACTTGTTTCATAAAATAAATTCAATTTAAAAGACACTTACTGTTTTTTTTTATTTCAGCCAAATTTTCATCATCAACTATAGATTTCCATGTCGCTTCTTTTATATCTATGTCTCGGTATTCTTTAATTGATACATTCCACAAACATGGGTATTGTCGTACAGCTTCTATAAATCGCTCCATTTCAAACCAAAACAACACGTGTTACTCGACTGCCATAACAAACAACAATGCGGTGATGCGAGCGCCAGCCGGCGCGTAGCTGCAGGAGGCGAGAAGCGCGGGGGGCAGACAGCGAGCGAGTCCGTTCGGAACTAGTCGGTGCAGGCCTTGCGCAGCGGACTCTTTCCAATTTCTTTTTACTCGCTCAATCCGCCCCGCTCACCACTTTCTGTGTGGAAACGCTACTATGTAAATTGTAATTGCGAATTGAGCGGAGTCCGTAAGTACTCCGCTCCGTTCCCTAGAACTGAGCGAGCTCATTTTTACTCTTTCTACACGCTCGGCTCTTTCCGTCCGACTATTTGTTGGTGGAAATACAAGTTTGCGTTTGCGAGTTTAACGAAGTCATTAATGGGTCCGTTCCGCTCGCAAAACAAAAAACAAAATACAAGATTTAGGGAATGCGTGAGTGCTGAAGAAAGGTTGTTACAAAGTGCTAAATTAAACCAACTCTTCATAAGTACATTCGGGGTTCTTAAAATTAACACTTAAATCATAAGGCACGTGGACCGCTGTAGGTGTATTGATTGGTTGAATTTGTTTTGAAAAATTGTTAGGAGCATTGCATTTTTATTAGTAGTCAGCTTGGGTCCCTCATTTTTTTCTTTAGGAATGCCAACATTACAGTATCAACATCATTTTTATTGGATCGTTTTCTTGATGTCTGAATTTTACTTGGCGAGGCTACTGGTTCTTCTAGAGTACATTTTTTTTATTGTATTGCGCCTTGTGAATGTTCATCAGCGGAAGTTGTTGCTTGTTCTTCAACATCTCTTGATTGTTGTTCCTCAGCTTCTGTATCAACTGAGCTTGTTCTTCAATAGGTGGAATGTTGCCACGGTACGGCGATTCGTTGATTGGTTTGACAAACGGTAAAATGAAAGATAAATATTCTTTCGAGATAGTATGGCTTTTTCGCTTTAGAACCACTGGATGGCGTTTTCAGACTTCGTAAGAAAGTTGATCTTATATTGCGCCATTTGTCTTTGCATTCGTTAACTTAAAAAAAATAGATTACACTTTAGTTCGTAACATATTATTTCATCTGTTATATTGAAAATTAAATTATATTAATGTTGTTAATTGTTGTTTAAAGAATCTAGCCAGTGGAAGTACTTTCAGCGCTTTGGCACTTTATTTTGCTAGAGGTACTAGCACGGTATCCGACATAATAGCTGAAACTACTGAAGCGATTTGGACAATATTACAAAAAGATTCCATAGATATACCTTCAACAGAAAAATGGGAACATATATCAAATCGTTTCTATGAAATTTGGAATAAATGCTAAATTATTTGGGCGCAATGGATGGCAAGCATATAAGGATTCAACAACTACCTAACTCTGGATCGACGAACGATAATTATAAAAACTATCATTCAATCATATTATTTGCCGTTTGTGATGCCGATGGTTTATTCACAATGATTGAGACAGGTTATGCTGGCAAGAATAGCGATGGCGGAGTATTTAGAGCTTCTTCTTTAAACTACTGGCTGGAGCGAATGGCATTAATATACCTACTGCGGCGTTATTACCTCACGACAATACGCTACAAGAAGTGCCATACTTTTTCGTCGCGGATAATGCTTTCCTCCTTTGACACGCAAGGTATTGCGCCCTTACCCGATATCAAGAGTCACGAATGAAAAAAGAATTTACAAGTATCGACATTCTAGAGCACGAAAAACCATCGAATTTGTATTTTGGTATGATGACTCAAAAGTTTCAAGTATTTTTGACATCCATTCGTAGTTCGAACTACACAACAATAAACAATGTAGTTAAATCTGCGTGTGTCCTACACAATTTTATACGGCTGAAAGATGGAGAGCACGTGTGAATCAAATGGACCGGTTCTCGAAAACAGCGGCGTGGCAGCGGCGCCGGGGTGGGCAACGAGCGGTGCACTCCAGTCAAGTGGTGACCGCCCGCGTTGCGCGTCTGCATTGTAGTATAGTGTTGTACATTTTTTTTGTGACGTATCAAAATGTTCTCGGATGAGCAAGAGCAAATTATTTCGGCAATCTTTGAGAGGACACCCATATGGAACAGCAAAGATGCGAACCATAAAAATAGAAGAATAATTAACCAATTATGGGAAGAAATAAAAAACAAACTGAATATTGAAGGTAAATATAAAAATGATTTATTATGTCAAATACAATATTTATTATGTTTTAAAAATTAATTAGTAACTAATGCGATTATTTACAAAATATTCTTAAAATTTTTTATGTATATATTGTGCTTGATAAGACGTCCGGGCGTTTGTTTGTAATCGCGGTGTGGCAGGTTGCACCGTCCTGCTGAAACCACATGTTGTCCAGATTCATGCCGTCCAGTTGAGGCCACAAAAGTCTGTTATAATATTCCTGTAACGGATGAGTTCACAGTCACTGTAATTTCGGCCTCATTTTCAAAAAAGTAAGGTCCAATCACGCCGCTTGACCAAAATCCGCACCAGACAGTTACTCGTTGGGTGCATTTGTATCTCATTGATTGCATGAGGATTTTCTGTAATTCAGCATAAGTTGGCTCAAGTAGTACACAAAGTTTTTTCATCGTCGGGAGCTAAGGAAATGGCTATCTTTTCTTGTTCAACTATAACCTCAGGAGTTTGCTGACAATCTCCCAGACCCTGAGACACACTTTCTCTGTTGGTATGTGGACACTTAGATTTCGGCAGATGTTGAGATGAAGTTGTCGCGGTGTTATACGGAAATGTATATTCTGGTGAAGCATCGGGTGAAATCGTCCTGGCACCAGGTAGCGTAGGTGAAAGCTGGGAAGGACCAAAAACAGCATTGTCCAGATGTGTCGGTGTCTGCAAAAACTGGGATGTGCTGGCCACAGGTTCTGGTGTGTCGTGTGCTCTGGTGTGTCGTGTGCTGGTGGACGCTGAGACATAGGTGAAAGTTGGGAATGACCAGAAACAGCATTGTCCAGATGTACCGGTGTCTGCAAAAATTGGGATGTGCTGGCCACAGGTTCTGGTGTGTCGTGTGCTGGTGGACGCTAAGACAAGCAATATCTGCATGTGCATATTAAAGTAGGTAGTGTGCGCTTTGGTGAACACTTGGATGAAGCTTCTGTGTCGCCCTGTGATGGACCTAGCATTGCATCAGCAAGTGAAGATTTCGATAAAAGATGTGATTTATATTTCTTGTCGACATGCAGAACCTCCCGGTCTGAATTTGACAAATAATGGTAATTTTCGTGTAACAATTGTGCTTGTGCAGGACTACCCTAAAGTATATGCAACAAATCGTCATTCGAAATACCTTACATGTTGTCCGAAGCAGTGTCCATAACTTGAGAATAGTAATCTTTAAGACTCGCCTCGCAATCGTCATCCTCGCTACTCTCTTCCGACGACTGCCAATATTGGAGGATGTTCTCAATTTCGTTGTCTTTAACGGTTTACTAAACTTAAAAATACTTTTACAATCAGTGCTTTTTACGCCACGATGTCGCTGCAGTATGCGCCCATTTTTTATTATTTTTGCTTTATTTTCACTTTTTTTTTAATAATTAATTAATTTTAATAACTTTTCGATTTGAGTTTTGCTTTATAGATTTTTATTTTCCATGTGGGTGTTTTAACATTCACAGCCGTTTTAAAACTAATAAGGGAATACTGCCACCTGTTGGTTGTAGTTGCCTCTAGCTCGGGACAGCTTGAGATGCGTACTTCTATGTAATACTCACCTTGCTTGATAGGATCACTCTGATAAGTATTATCGGAAGCAACGCGACGGGACAGAAAATTCTTCAATGTTGCAGCTCGAACGGGTGTAGCCTCTTCATCGTGTAATTATTAATAGTAAAATTGTAAGTTATAGTTCATACTGCATTAGGAATGAACGTTATCGTTAGACAAGTAATTTATATAAATCAGAGTGATTTAAGGAGTAACTTAAAAATCTATCATGGAATTGAAAATTATTAGTATTTATTTTTTTATTAACTGACTTTCCTGCTTACATACACACATAATAATGTACATGAAATACGTAGCATCATACCTATTTCTCAAAGAGTTTGGCAGAGCTAATAGACCAGCGACTCTCAATGAGTGACGAGTCTGGTGATTTCGGATGGGTATACACCAATTTCAGATTCGAGTTATTAGTGAGAGTTTCTAATAACACTTTACTCACTGCTTGATATATTTTTATTTTTTTTATTTATTTATTTCACCAATACTCTACAACAAATGGATATGAAACCAAATGCTGACATCAGCAGCACTAACTTATGTCGCTGAACTAGCAAAACAATAAAAATATAGTAACCAACAATGCGCAAATATTATTTAATTCGGACTCACCTCAGAATCAGAGAAGATATTTAATTTTCTTTTCTTGCTGGTAGTTGGCCCTGCGTCAGTCTCCGATTCTGTCTTACTTTCTATTACCGGCACTGCTTTTTTCTTCGATTTTGCAGGCGGCTGTTTCTTCGAGGTGCGGGGCTTGACCTTCTTGTTTTTTGATGTAGAAGGTCCTTCTTCATCAGATACGAATGGGTTAATTGAATACCTGTAACAAAAATAAGTTAGTAAAGTTAAACAGAAATATTATTATTATGCATGAATCAAATATTTTACGTACATACTTAGCACCAAAGCAGTATCTATGGATGACAAATGGTATCTATAATGTGTTTCAAAACACATCAAGCGCCTATATTTATAACCTAAGATAATAAAGCAGCGATCAGAGTATTACTTCTTACATTGATTTTAATTTTCAAGCTGTAATTTATTTATTTAAAATTAGGCCCTATAGCCATCTAGTGCAGGGCTTAGTTTAAATTATCGTTTAGTAAAATTAGACACTACAATGTAAACACAGTCTTAGCAGCCAAATTTGGGAGCAATACTATCTCGGCGACGTTCTGTCGCTACAATTCGAGACGAAATTTTTATAAGGCAATGATATGTACTCACAAGTAAGACTAAATGCTTGAAAAGGCTTAATTTAAAATGGTTTGTAGTACTAACTTATTTAAGTGTCCATTATAAATTGACTTTTATATTCATAATTAATCAGCCTTTTAACGTTCCCACTGCTGGGACACAGGCCTCCTCTCTAGGAGAGGGAATGGGCCGTAATCCACCACGCGGACCCAGTGCGGGTTGCTGAATGTCACATGTCATCGAATTGTTGGTTCTAGGACATGCCGGATTCCTCACGATGTTTTCCTTCACCGTTTTGAGAGCAGTGATGAAGAAGTTAATTACACAAAGTACTGCGCCTGGCTGGGTTTGAACCCGCGACCATCATCAATTCGTAAGTCGGGGCCGTTACCACTCGGACACCACTGCTCACTAAATAGTTTGTAATAATAAACAATTTTTTACAGGAGGTGTACTTCATGTATTTCCAAATCCCGACAAGTTTCCCGAGCAGTTCAATGCTTGGGTTCGAGTTGTTTGTGGCCAAGATGAATGTCTACAAAAGTACTAGTGTCTGAACTACAAAAGTATGAGAATTTGTGACAGACATTTCACAGAAAAGGATCGGAACCGATATAACCGCTTGAATGCACTAGCAGTTCCATCGCTGTATTTACCTGGTATGTAAATTTTCATGTTGAATAGTATTTCAATAATGAAGTGAGTTTTTTAAAATCTAATAATAATTATTTGTTTTTCAGAACAACCAAGGGTAAAGGTTTAGTATCGTTTGGCAGGATTTGCGGGGGGAGAGGGGGAGGGGAGGGGAGAGGGGGGTGACCCTTCCCCCATGGCACCACTCCCGTAAAAAGGCAACGCACCGTTTCCGAGAAAATCGAATTTTAGTAACCTAACCTCAAAACACTTAAAGTGGCTTAAAAAGCGTGTCGGAGCCCCGCTTCGCGGGGCTCAAGGGTTTAAAAAAAAATAACCACGAAGGAGTGGCGGAGTCTGCTCGCTCGCTTCGCTCGCTCACTAGACTCCGCCACTCCTTCTAACCTAACCTGTCCGAGTCGGGGTGCCCCATGTCCCGACCTCGCTTCGGTCGCTCTTGCATCCTAAATTCTTCTTGTAACACTAGTAAACTGCCTTTTGCACATACATACAATTTGGTATAAACACATCACATTAATTAAAGTTATTTATTTTATCCAAAATTTATCACTTTGATTAATTCTTCAAAAGGATCACTTTTATTTCTTTCTACAAAGTTTGAAAAAGGTCACAATAATACTTCAAAACAAACAGAGAACATTCACGCAACTCTGGAAGAAACAGAACATAAACGGAATGTTGACATAGACACATGATTGAAATGTCTTTTTTTACGTTCCGTTTTACCGATTTTGCACGATATTTACACCACAGACACTATATTGTGACAGATTTGGTTGTCAAACACCCATTTTAACGTTCCGTATTCCGCGTATTCAATTTGAGGTTAGTAACTTATTTTGTTAATTTCTCGATAAATATGCGTTACCTTTTAATAAGAGTGTAGCGTTATAATCAGGGACTCCAGCTCTTCCAGATTCAATCGATTTTACACCCCAACTCCTGCCAAACGATACTAGACCCGACCCCAACCAAGTCTTTCTAGCATTTCAAACTCCAAATCAGAACAGACTTTGAATCAACCTGAAATATCTGATGATTATCATCAATCATCATCAGGTATGTTTGGTAATTTATGCTTTTAAAATTAGCGTTTGACTTTAAGTAAGTACTGTAAAAGTGTAATAGACCGTGAAAAAGTACTCCTTCATATGATAGCTGCAATCATTTACAGAACAAAAAATATTATTTCATAATATCACAATAAATAGATAGTATCAAGATTACTCTACTTATCTCTTATTTAGGTACCCAATGATTTAATATGTTTTTAAAATAAAGTAATTTTACCATTATGTATTTCAGGTAAAATGAATGAAAAAGCAATGAAGAAGAGTTCTTTGGATGTTTCTGAAGTGTCAGACATCCAACAGTCTACACCTGGTAAGTCACAACAAAACTTGCACTTTCAAATATTCTATTTAAGAGACTTGTCACATCTATTAACCTTTACCGGACTCGCATCGTAGATTACAGCCCAATATGTCTCGCAGACAGGAGGCCTGTGTCCCAGTTAACACTATTGGCTGTTAATATTATGTATAGTTACAAACTGGAATTATAAATAACTAGCTGCTGCCCGCGACTTCGTCCCCGTGGAATCCCAGATTTTAAAACATTATTTATCGCTGCTCCGCTCCTATTGGCTTAAGCGTGATGATATATAGCCTAAAGCCTTCCTCGATAAATGGTCTATTCAACCCAAAAATATTTTTTTAATTCAAACCAGAAGTTCCTGAGATTAGCGCGTTCAAACAAACAAACAAACTCTTCAGCTTTATAATATTATAGTATAGATTAAACCTAAGATATACAAAATTTATATTGACAAAAGTAACATTCAGCTATGTAGTTGTAATATTAAAAATAAATGTAGAGGAGTGGAATAAACAACAGTTTTTTTTTATAACCTATGTTCATATTTACCCTTTGCAGTATGAATTTAGTGGTTGTTGTGGGTTCGATTCTTGTATGGAACTAATGTATGACCTACACTACAGATAGTTGTTCTGGCTCTGGCTGTTTGTCAATTTGTGATTAACGTTTGTAAATGCAACCACAATACAGGAGAAATTCCTTGTGGCTTTGTTTTTGTGAAATAAAAAAATAATAATTTATACCTAATTTTTCAGGTGCATCGCAAGAAGCACCTCACAATCCACTGTTGGAGCATAATTATCACAAACCGTTGGGGACAACTTCCAGTGTAAGAAGTAAGTATTCATTAGAAACTTTGAAATTACTATATAATGAACCAAACTTATCTTTTTAATCCTATTGTTGGCATTTAAGAATTAAAGTTCACGGTATGGTTCTTATTTGCATTTCTAGTTAATATTTTTTTTTTGTAATTAAAATGAAATGCTGAATTCATGCCAAAATGTCACTTGTAAATTTTTATACATTAGTTTTTACATTATTGACAGAACAATGATGATTGATACGATTATTGTATTTTACAGATTGGAATAAGAATAAGCTTTCTTCAGTGAATTCGAAGAAGTGTATTATTTACCAAAGAAATATAAAAAATTTGAGAAGACAGATATATCGTCTTAAGAAGCAGGGAAAAGGTTTGAAGTCGCGACTGGAAAATGCCGAAAAGCTATTTAAGAAATCAGATTTCATAAAAGTTGTCAAGGATATGACACCTGCTGCAAAAATTTTCACCAACATGCAGTACTTTCAAGTTAGAAAAAAACCAAATGGTCGGCGTTTTTCTATGGAAGAAAAGGTTCTTTCACTTTCATTATACAAAAGGAGTCCGAAATGTTATGGTCTAATGTCGAAATATTTTGTTTTACCTTCGACAAAATCTTTAAAGCGGTTGTTAGCTCAAATTAAATTAAGCCCTGGCATTAACAAAATCATTTGACAAGCTCAAAAAGACAGTGTCTAACTTGAATACTGAAGACAGACTGTGTTCCCTCATATTTGATGAGATGTCAATAATGCCACAAATAAATTATGACTCATCAAGTGATGAATTAAAGGGATTTGTCAGTAATGGAAAAAATCAGATTGCAAACCATGCTCTAGTTTTTATGGTTAAGGGCTTAAAAAAGCAATTTAAACAACCAGTTGCTTATTTCTTTACCAATTCTTTGAACAAAATTGATTTAATATCAATTATACTCGTGCATCGTCCTCGAGATTAGTAACCTGAAAACGTTAAGTATATGTAGTAACACGTTAGTGACACCACTCTTACACTGAATGTTTAGAGTCTCCTGTGCTCCATATTTTTTTTTTTTTTCGTTTTTTTAGTTTTTTGCTGGCTACCCCGACTTCCCCGGTCTTTCATTCACGTCACAGTGCGTGCGCCACCACTCGAAACTCATTATCTCATTTCCAGGGAAATAACAATCTTTTCAATCAGTTTTAAAGTGGAAAAATGCCGAAAAGGAAAATAGAAGTAGAATACATAAATTGGAAAATAAAAAAGCTAAAAAAGAAACTGAAACGGTCACGCCGTGACCAATCACCTGCTATAAGGACGGATTCGGAGGAGGAAAACGATCCAGATCAAGGTACATTACCAGTTCACGTAGTAATGATAGTGCTATCATAATAACTAATTAGGCCTACATCAAATTGGTGAAGATAACCTATAAAATACCGCTGTTTTTTGCACACCGCGAGCTTTCGTGCAAACGAGAATTTTGCACAAAATTTCGTGCAAACTCACGCCTACTTTTACGTAAGTTGATTAATGCTGATAAAGCACATTACATGGCATTTCTACCAATATTGCGGATTAACAATAACAAACCAAAGGTAGTTTACCTATGTACGTCAGGCTGGCCCGGCCCCATGGAATTTAATAATGAGATTGTTATCAATCCAATGTACCCGGGTATACTAATATATGTAACACCTTCATTTTCAATGTAACTCTTTTTAAAAGAAATTACGTGCACTTCTTAGTGGCCGGGCCAGCCTGACGTTTTCAGCCCGGCCACCTTGTTTCCCACTAATCTACAAAAAATACTGGCAATATTGTGCTACAGATGAAATGTACCCTATAATTTATGCATATGTAACACAAAATCGAATCCTAAAATGCAATAGCATACGAAATATTAGCGGTTGCAGGTGGCCGGGCTGAAATTATTTCGTTACTATAAAACAGTAAAACTGCAACACCTACCAAAAAATAATACCAGTACATAATGAGATATAGAGATATAAAATACATGTAACGCTTTCATTTTAAATTATAATACATATTTAGAAAGAATAATCACTTGAAATTATATTTCAGCCCGGCCACCTAAAAGCGGTAATATTCCCTAAAATCTTATGCCAATTTGTACAGTAAAACCTGATACAGCTATGAAATGAAAGTTACATTCGTTTCGTTTTAGTCGTATACCTTTAAGCCTTCTGTTTGACTAGATTATCAAAATCTGAGAAACTTGCCGAAGAGTGACCATCATTTATTAACTAATTTCAAGACATTTGGTTTTTTGAGTGAAACAAAATGCGTTACTATGATATTTTTATTAATAAACTAAGTAGTATAAATCACACATAATAATTGTTGGATACATAATACCTAAACCTATATATATTTTCTCCGTTTTTGGCTTCACAACATAACCATACAAAGATAATAGTTCACAGACGCTACCACCGATTTTTAGACGGCGCCTGTGTCGCGTCCCAACCTAAGTCGTAAGATATTTTCCCCGAGTAGACAGAATAGATGCGCAAGAGCCGTGTAGTTATCAACACTTCTGACATAATATTTTACGTTTTAATATTACTGTGAGTGTAAAATTTGATCAGTTGTTGCAGTGTAGTTGTTTGTGATGTGATGTTTTTAAGGTAAGTCATAGTTTTGATAAATTAAAATATATCGACAAACAATGTTAATGGGTAGCTAAGTAATTATTTAAAAAAATATACAGGTAAAGTAAAGTAAATCTAAACACTCATTTACTTAATAATAAAACTCCATACAATGCCATCAACTAAATATATTTTATCCTTTCGTTTATAGTCAATAGGTAATAATTTTGGTGATTTACTAACAGTAAGTGTTTAGTTTTTGTGAATCTTATTGTTGTGTACCTACCCTATGTATTTACTTATTATTATTGTGTACTTATTTATTTCGTGAAATCAATAATTAATCAGTTTCTTATTAATTACTGTAAGATTTATATATTGGATTTTAGTGAATTATTCATTGTAATCAGGCAACCGTCGACGGTGTTCGTCTGTACCCGCGCTTCTTGTAACTCCCCCTTGTACGGCCTGCCACAGCGATCCACGTCCCTCGCTCACCGCATTCTTTTCCTCGTCCCGCGACACGCGCCCCTCTTCCCATCTCTATTCTATCTTATATATTTCTAATGTCCCAAAAGTTATAAGTTTTGTGAAAGTAAATTTGATTCTTATGAACATTCTTTGCTTTCTTTCTTTCTTTCTTTCCTTAGGTGCTAAAATATTTTTTAATAGATTTATGTATATACTTGATAATGCATGCAAATGTTACTGCATACACTTATCTTTTTAGGGAATTTGTATTTAAATAAATATTAATGTAGTTATTTAGCCTACATGAATACCTATTACGAAAACCATAGTTAAAATGAATATATTTTATTTCAGTTGAGCGTGCCTACACCATGGGAAAACGTAGTGCGTTAGATATTGTGGCTCAAAAACAAATATTTGAGAAACATAAACGCTTGATCACCACGACAAGATATAGTTCTATTATATACAATACCATAGCAAAAGATATAAACTATGTGATGTCACCAAAAGCACTATATCTCAGCTTTAGAAGAAACTTTTTAAACAACCAGAACTCACCTCGGGCAAAAGATGAGTGCTTCATTAAAAGAAATGAAGATAATACCAATAGTATTATAATTTCGTCAACATCATCATCAGGGTCTTCTCCAGTTATTCAACAAGCAAGCTTACTTCATCAAATTAGTTTTAAATTTCCAATTGATGTTCATGAATGGAAGAAAATTGAACCCTTAAGTTATACGTATAAACGACACGATAAAAATAAACCTAGTGCAAGATATCAGACGTACAGAGCTATTCCCAAATTTAAGTGGTCCGGTCTTTTAAGAAAAAAACTCTGGGAGTTTTATAAGTTACCTTGTACTGTAGCATTTAAAAGACATGTTATTCAAGGCGCTAACATTACATTCTACGGACGTTGCACTCAGTGTCAAGCAACAGTGAAAATTCAAAATAAAGATAAGACTGATCATATTATTGATTTTTTATGTGAAATTGATCAACTTCAACCAAATTTTAAGCATAATCCTTTAAAAAAAATACGACTCACTCCGTACTCAAGACGAACATTATCTAAGAAATTAAAATTTGATTCAGCAACAATAGTTAGAAAACAAATAGCGAGTCATGATATGATATTTCAAGATAAGGAACCACCTGTATTGCCATCAGTCGGAGCATTACGCCAAATACGTCATGAAACAAGGAAGCAGAAATGGTACCATACCAATCAAATATTATCTGTTGTCATTATGGCAAATACTTCAACATACTCTTCCGTAATTCAGGAAATTTTAATGAAACCAACTTTTCATATTTACTACTGGTTAGAAGAACAAATAAAATATTACAAACAATATGTTCAAGAGTATGGTCGACCAACCATATCATTAGATGCCACAGGCTCTATAATTAAACCAATTGTGTTACCTAATGGGACTAAATTTACTAAAAGATTATTCTTATATGTTATATTAATAACTGCTGATAGCTTTTTAAAATCTATTCCAATTTCACAAATGCTTAGTGATTCTCACACTAAAAATAGCATTGCGGATTGGTTGGGTAAATGGGCCAGTAATGGAATTATCCCTCCTGCAGAAATAATCACGGACGATTCCTCAGCTTTGATTGCTGCTACAATCCAATGCTTTACTTCATATAAATCTACAAAAGATTACTTAGAAGCTTCTTACAGTGCATTGGAGGGACATACAAATAGTTTGCCTGTAGTATATATGCGAATAGATACAAGTCACTTTGTCAAAACTATTCATAATCTTTCGTGCTTCAATAATACAACAGAAAATGTAAAATTTTTCTTTGTTCGTTGTATTCTTTACATTAAAACAGCAGAGTGTATCGTAGTCATAAGAGAGATAATTGAAAATATGTTAACTGTTATTTTAACTAAATTTTATTCAAAAATTTGCTTTGATGCCCACTGTAATTTGAAAAGAAGAATTCAAGGTATTACAATTGATAAAAAAGATTCTAACAACGCACACAATTACGTAGATGAAGAAAGATTCCTAAATGAGGAGAATGTTTTAGATGTAAGCAATTTTATGGTATGGTTTGATAATATTGTTGCTTGTAAAAATAAACAAGAAGAGGAATCTTGTGAACGCCCCAACAAATTATATTATCCGCCTCTAATATCTACTCTAAAACGTTTATTGGGAAAATTGCCCATGTGGTCAAACGTTATGGCTCCATTATACAATTCAAAAAACAAAAATCCATCGTCTAGTGCATCAGAGGATTATTTTAAAACAATAAAACATTTATTACTCAAAACTAAAGTAAGAAAATACAGGATTGACGAATTTCTAAACATACATATTAATCATTTAAATGGAGAGCTTAATATCGCTGCTAGTGAACTACAAAATAATGAGGCACCGCCCCTTCAAGAGCGAAAGATTAAAATCAAAAAGAATCGTCAAAAAAGAACACACCAAAAACGGTTATTTCCTCAAGATTCTATTTTCAGTGATATGCCAAGTTTTGTAGAAAATTGGAAAGGACAAGCTGAAGAGCCAGTTACCGTACCGATTTATAAAATGTTAAAATTTATAAAAAATGGAAATATTGTAACTGGTTCCACTTTAACAAATACATGTGGTTTTGATGCTGTTACATATTTAATAGCTTATGGTTATATTGCATTTAATAACTTTAAATTAGAAATAGATCAGACTGAAAATAATAATAATATGTTATGTAATTATATACAATTTATAGGTAACAAAAACATATCTGAAGCCGCAGTATACGAACTAAGAAATACCATATGTAAAAAGTACTACAAACTATCCTCGAAAAATACAATAGATATAAATTGTGAATGCAATGTCGCAAATTTGTTTGAACAAATGATTTTAGAATTATTTTATAGCGCTCTATTTACAAAAACATGTACCGAAGAAAAATGTGCATTTCAACTTCAAAGAACAGTACCATTTTTACCCATTAATATGAACGTAATTAAAACATTTGGAATATCAGCCCTAGAAGACTCAATTTGTATAGACGTTATTTCGAAGGATTGTGAACACGATTGCCCGGGCACTGTTTTGTCCAGCTATAATGTAAAGAATATTATATCTTTTGATTTAAATGGAACAGATCAAATAATATTGAACGATATACCTTTATCTATCAAAGTTAGAACTAATATTTATGTGATTGTAGGTGCTATTGAATATGTAGTATTGGGGGAAAATCTAGGACATTATAAATGCCATTTATTTAATCAAGATCTGTGGATGTGTTATGACGATTTACAGTCTAGTGTTAAAAAAAGTAATTTGGATTTAATATTTTTACATTCCTTGACGTACATTTTAGCTTGATTAAATAACATAATCAAGTGATTAGTACGTTTTTATCGATTCTAATAAGCAATATATTTAAATTTGAATTAGTCAAAATACTTATAGTACAAATGCCAGATATAGGCTAGCAATGATTATTATATTAGCATACGTTTAATTATACAAGTTAACATTGTGATTTTTAGCTGTGATTTTAATATTATGTTAAATTATATATACTACATAGCTATATTTCCATTAGCTGCCACTGAAAGAACTATGGTTCTCTCTTTATTTAAGAATTGTTGTAATAATTATATTAGCATAATTTTAATTGAAAGTTTTCAAAACTTTAAATTCAAAGTTGATGTAAAAATCATTATGAAAATCTGTGATTTTTTACCAAGGTATAATAAGTATTTAACCAAAAATTATCTTCTAATATTCTGAATGAATGAATGTTCGATGTTAAGGTAATATTGATATTACTATAATTTTTTGATAACTGTGTTATTATCAATGTGTAACCTTTTTTTACATTATTTATAATTAACAATTGTTATAGTACCTAATTAATATAAGTACAAATGTTGTCTAACTAATTTCAAAAATGATTATTAAAAAAATATGACAATTACCAATTTTGTTTCACTCAACAAACCAAATGTCCTGAAATTAGTTAATAAATGATAGTCACTCTTTGGAAAGTTTCTCAGATTTTGATAATCTAGTCAAACAGAAGGCTTAAAGGTATACGACTAAAACAAAACGAATGTAACTTTCATTTCATAGCTGTATCAGGTTTTACTGTACAAATTAGCATAAGATTTTAGGGAATATTACCGCTTTTAGGTGGCCGGGCTGAAATATAATTTCAAGTGATTATTCTTTCTAAATATGTATTATAATTTAAAATGAAAGCATTACATGTATTTTATATCTCTATATCTCATTATGTACTGGTATTATTTTTTGGTAGGTTTTGCAGTTTTACTGTTTTATAGTAACGAAATAATTTCAGCCCGGCCACCTGCAACCGCTAATATTTCGTATGCTATTGCATTTTAGGATTCGATTTTGTGTTACATATGCATAAATTATAGGGTACATTTCATCTGTAGCACAATATTGCCAGTATTTTTTGTAGATTAGTGGGAAAAAAGGTGGCCGGGCTGAAAACGTCAGGCTGGCCCGGCCACTAAGAAGTGCACGTAATTTCTTTTAAAAAGAGTTACATTGAAAATGAAGGTTTTACATATATTAGTATACCCGGGTACATTGGATTGATAACAATCTCATTATTAAATTCCATGGGGCCGGGCCAGCCTGACGTACATGTTTACCTGGCTTATTTACAATTTGCACCGCGTGCTTTCGTGCAAACGAAAATTTTGCACAATATTTCGTGCAATCTGTCAAATCGCCATCGATAGAATCGTGCAAATGCAACACGCGCCTACTTTTACGTAAGTTGATTATTGATTAATGCTAATAAAAGCACTTTACATGGCATTTCTATCAATATTGCGGATTAACAAAAGTACTCAATACCTATCAGAGCGGCTTCTGGGGCCGTATCGCCAGGTATCTCAAAATAAGTTCACTGAAGTACCCAACACCTATCAGAGCGGCTTTTGGGGCCGTATCGACAGGTCGATTCAGGGTTACTTACACAGCTGTGGACACTGATTTTAACCAGCCAATCAGATCAGTTTTTGGGACTGTTTCGTCGGCTCAATTTTACTACCAACATTGTACAACTGTACTAGACTACCAACATTGTGTTACCTGTCCACAGACATGCAATCATACTACAAAACATCAATCAGAGCAACTTTGAATGACCGAAGGGCTGGGTTGCCTTATGGTGCTAAACAACACTAATACATAGGCAATCAGTCCAGCTTTTTGGGACTGCATTAACATAAAGCATAAAAATCCTTACTAAAAGAACTGTCTGGTTTCAGTCAGGGCGTTGTTGGACAGTCCACGGCCAACAGAACTAGAAGCTTTACCACCAAATGGGTACATCGAACCTGTTGAAGAAATCTCACAACCATCCATCCCAGATGACCTACCTCAGCAGACTTTGGCCTTGGAAGTAGATCCTGTCATGAGGACTGATGAAGGAGTAGCTGACCCAAAAGACCTCTCGGCGGAGGACCTGGACCCGGAAGTGTTGGATATTCTTGGATCAGATCCTTCTGCAGTTGTAAACTATGGCACGGAGATACACAAGGAACTAGCTACGAGGCTACAACATATAGCAACTGTGGGACTTACCAAAGAAACACGTAAAGAACTTACTGAACGGTACCTCATCCCTGCAAACAGCGTCCTAATTGGTGCACCGCTACTAAACCCAGAGATTAAAGCAGCTGTAACAGAAACCGTATTGAAGCGAGACAGGGGCATTGAAGGGCGTCAAAGTCAGCTCGCTACAGCAATTTCAGGATTAGCAAGAATCCTAACAGTAGAACTCGAAGACAAAAATAAAGACAAAGAGCGCCTCAAACAACTAATGGATGTATGCCGAATTTTGTGTAACATACAATATGCAGAGTCAGTTACCAGGCGAAACTTCGCCATATTTTCTATTAAAAAAGATCTGAAAGATCACCTAACAGACACAAAAATCGACAAATACCTATTCGGTGAAAACCTAGCAGACACAATTAGATCAGCAAAAGCTGTAACGAAGTCAGGCACCGAAATGAAAACTAAGATACAGTCCAAACCCAAAACATTCCCTCCAGCTAATAATTTAAACTGGAGAAGCCCGGCCCCAGCGCGCAAACAACAAGGAGTACAGCGAGGTCGCGTAGCAGCTCACCCGCCGGTGCCGGGCCCCTCAGCGCGCCACAATCGCAACACGATGCAAGGCAACTCGTCGAAAACTTTGCGACATCCGTCCAGGTTCAACCGCCGCCAATAAACCCGGTAAAGTACGCTGGACAATTATCCTCTTTTTATGCTCAATGGTCTCTAATCACTGAAGACCAAACCGTACTGTCTTGGATTAATGGTTATAAAATTATATTTAATAAACCAGTCGTCCAAACATGTTATCCAAAAGCCATACAACACTCGCAAATTGAGAAGTCTCATTTCAATGAAGCAATAAATAACTTGCTTAAAATCGGTGCAATATCTGAGTGTGAACCGTGTAATGAACAATTCATCTCAAGCATTTTCCTATGCCCCAAACCAAATGGCAAAATGAGATTCATATTGAATATAAAACAGTTGAACAAATTTATAGATACAGATCATTTTAAAATAGAAGATTTAAGAACAGCGGTAAAGTTGGTATCTAGAGATTGTTTCATGGCCAATCTGGATCTAAAAGATGCATATCTCTTAATTAAAATCAATCCTGTATCTCGTAAGTACCTTAGGTTTGAGTTTGATCCCCACCGAATGTGTCTCCACGTTGTCGTCGTGGTGGGGCTTGAGCGTCCCAATGATCTTGCGAGCTTTCCCGGTAGAGCCACTCATGCCGGAAGGTCGCAAGTGAGGGATCAGACCAAGAGAGACACACACGCGAGGAATCCCGTTCACTGCCTTCTGGTACGCGTCTGCTCATCAGACGTGGCTGTGAAGGCAGTGAGCGGGTGGGAGGAGAGGCCCTGTGATGGAGAAAGGGCGGAGGAGTAAGGGACCGCACCCTCAAAAAGGAACAAGATGAAAAAAGGTTTTTGCAAAATGAGTCCCCAGGTGGGTCCCGACTGCTCAGCAGTCGGGGAATCCCACCCCGCTTCGGCGGGCTGCCCTCCGTACTCTGGGGTGGGCAACAAACACCTTCCACTTGCCAGTGGCAACAGGAGCCGAGGAGGCTCAGAATCGTCGTCATCCGGATCCGCTTCCTATAAGGAGCTGATGGCGTACGATTTCGTAGAGGAGGGTTCGCCTGAGCGCCGGGGTGGTGCGGAGTCGGATTCCGGCTCCGCGCCAGACCTAGTAACGGTCAGCTCGGCGGGCTCTGGAAACGGAGGAGAGGGGGCTGCTGCGGAGAACGTCAAGTTCTTCCGCAAGCGGCCCAGACGAGAGGATACCGGGGGGTCGTCCTCCGAGGGCGAATTTGCCTCCGCCCGCAAAATCCCCACCGCTAGGCGGGGCAGGGGCAGTGAGGCAGGGAGGGGGCTGGCTCCCTCTACCCGGGAGGCGGGCCGTCGGGCCGAGAGGTCGGTGGAGGAGGGGCGTCGCCCTGGAGGGAGCGGTCGTGGGGCTCCCTCTACTCTTCCGCCCCCTCTCGACTCTGACGACGAAGAGTCCCCGAGAGAGGAACCGCCCGCTGCCGAGGAGCAGAGGGCCCGGTTCGAAGAGGTAGTGGAGGCCGCGATCCGCGCTGTGGCCTTTAAGAGGAAGCAGTCCTCTAAGCGGGAGGCCATTAGCGCGGCCAAAGCCTCCATTATGGCGGCGGCGGCGGCCAACGTTGGCAGGTCCGAAGAGGCGACAGAGTTGCGGGCGGAGGTCGCCCGCCTCGCGGCCGTAACGGAGAGACTCATAGCGGAGAATGAGTCGCTCCGGAGGGACCTGGCTGACATGGCCAGAGCGGCCTCTGAGGGGCCGCAGGGGGGGCTGAGTCCGGCGGCGCTGGAGGGGGGCCGGGTGCTGAGCCAGGTGCGGAGCCTGGTGCGGCAGGAGCTGGCTCCCTTCCGGAAGCAGTTCTCCGTTTTGGAGGACATGGTCCGGCGTCCCCCGTTAGCGGCGGCACAGAGGCCCCCGGGACAGCAGAAGGCGGCTTCGTACGCAGCCGCGGTGGCTGCTGGCCCGGGAACGTCCGGCCAGGCGCAGGCCAAGGCGGGAGCCGCGCCAGCGCCTGTGGCGCCGGTGCCTGCGACGCCGGCGACGACCAAGTCGGCCCCGGCGAAGAGGGGAAGGAGGAGGGCTGGAGGGGGAGCGGCTAAAGCTGCTGCGTCAGTGGCGCCGCAGCCGCCCCCACCCCCAGCCTCGGACCCTCCTGCGACCGGGGCCGGGTGGCAGGTTGCTGGAGAAAAGCGGCAGGCCAAAAAGGCGGCCAGGAGCAAGGCCAAGAGGCAGCGGCGGAAGGCCAACGCCATCGCGGCGAGGCTTCGCGCCCCGAAGTCCGCGGCTGTGGTTTTAACACTGCAGCCGGAAGCGGAACAGAGGGGTGTGACGTACCTCGCCCTGATGAAGCGGGCGAAGGAGGCGGTGAACCTCCGGGAGCTGGGCATCACTGGGGGCCTCGGGATCAGGAGAACCCTGACCGGTGCCCGGAAGCTCGAGCTCGCCGGAGCGGAGAGTGGCCCGTTCGCGGACGCCCTGGCCGAAAGGCTGAAGGAGGTCCTCCCCGCGGACGAGGTTCGAGTGTCCAGGCCGACTAAGTGCATTGACATGCGCGTGGTGGGCCTGGACGACTCCGTCACGGAGGAGGAGGTTGTGGCCGCCGTCGCCAGGACTGGGGGGTGCTCTGCCGAGCTCGTCAAGGCGGGCACCCTCCGGCCTGACAACACGGGCATGCAAACCCTTGTGGTGAGCTGCCCCGTGACGGCGGCCAGAACAGTGTCGGAGGGTCGAAGGCTCTTGGTGGGGTGGGTTTCTGCGCGGGTAAAACTGCTGGAACCCAGACCTCTGAGGTGCTACCGCTGCCATGTGGGCAACCACACGGGAGCTATGTGCCCCTCGGAGGTGGACCGCAGTGGACTTTGTTTCCGCTGTGGTCAGCCCGGTCATCGGGCCGGCTCGTGCGAGGCCACGCCGCACTGCAGTGCATGTGCGGCTGTTGGCAAGCCGGCCGAGCACTGGGCTGGGGGAAGGGCCTGCGCGCCATCCGCCCCGACCAAGGGCAAGAGGTCCGCCGCCGCCGCCGCCTCTGCCGCCGCCGCGGCTTCCGTCGCCGCTTCTGCCGCTTCTGCTGTGGGTGCTGCGACTCCCGGTACTCGGGAGGGGGCTGAAATGGAGTGCCAGTAATGGTCCCATTTCGGCCTCCTCCAGAGACAAGTCGGCCGCTGTGCTATTGCGCAGTGGCTGATGCCTGTGGACGGTGAGCGTGGGTGGCTCGCCGTCCGATACCAGGCTGAGTCGACGACGCGTTGTGCTTCACGCGCGCCTCAAGGAGCCGTCAGCACCAGAGACGGGGCCCCATAGGGTCGGTGCCTGCTAGGGTTGCGGAATTTGTTCGAGAGAGTTGCCGCGGCCCTGGAACGCAAAGGGCACATGGAGGAGCACGGGTGGGTTTTAGTCAGTAAAAGTCTGACACTCCCTACCGCTCCACCCAGGGCGGGAGGGGTCATTTGATGATTTCCCATCCAAAAAAAAAAAAAAAAAAGGTTTGAGTTTGATAAAAAACTTTATGAGTTCAACGTTTTACCATTCGGGTTGAACAAAGCCCCATACATTTTCACAAAGATAATGAAACCAGTTATAAAACTACTTAGGATATGCGGATATCTCTCAACAATCTATTTGGATGACATATTTTTGATGGGTCAGACTCAGCTAGAATGCCTAGAAAATGTTAGGGTCACCAAACAATTATTAACATGTCTGGGCTTCGTTATTAATGAGGAAAAGAGCGATCTCATTCCTTCAAAATCATGCAAGTTTCTTGGCTACATAATAGATTCAAAAAAAATTCCAAATCAGACTACCTAACGAAAAGAGATCAAACATTAAGGCTGAACTAATAAAGATGATGCATCGTAAAAGATGCAAAATTAGGAAATTTGCACAATTGTTAGGACTACTTGTATCGGCATGCCCAGCGATCGAATATGGGATACTTTACACCAAAGAATTAGAACGGTGTAAATACCTGTACTTAAAAGGCCATGAAGATTACAACAAATACATGAATATACCTGATTCCTTACAAGCTTCTTTTAAATGGTGGATAAAATCGATTGAGTCATCTGTCCGACAAATAAGAATCGACGAATACTGCAAAGAAATCTATACTGACGCCTCAACTACGGGGTGGGGAGCCGCGTGTGGAAGTGAAAGAGCCAGTGGAGTATGGTCGCGAGATGAGAGAAAAATCCATATAAATCAGTTGGAGCTGCTGGCAGCTTACTTTGGCCTTAAAATATTCGCCAAAAATCTCAACAACTGTCAAATTCTTCTTCGCATAGACAACTCCACGGCCATCGCTTACATAAACCGCATGGGGGGCGTCCAATACCCACATCTCACACAGATTACTAAGGAGATATGGCAATGGTGTGAATCTCGCAATATCTTCATATACGCTTCATATATTAAATCAGCAGACAACAAAATTGCAGATGCAGAGTCTCGTCGAGTACACCCAGACATAGAATGGGAACTAGCAGACTCTGCATTTCAAAGAATAGTCGACAGATTCGGCTGTCCTCAAGTAGATATTTTCGCCAGTAGGGTCAACGCTAAGTGTGCTCATTACGTATCCTGGCATCGCGATCCAGACGCCTTAGCAGTTAATGCATTCACAATCAAATGGACAACGCTTAATTTTTACGCCTTCCCTCCCTTCGCTATAATACTTAAAACCCTGAGGAAAATAATTTCCGACAGGGCATCCGGAATTATGGTGGTCCCCAAATGGCCTACACAACCATGGTTTCCCATATTTCAACGGCTTCTGGTGTCTGAAATGCTGGTATTTCAACCTAACAACGGTATTATTTTACATTCCAGCAACCGGAATATACAAGGCAACCTTACCTTGGTTGCCGGAGCATTGTGCGGACGGCGCTACAGCGACGCAGCATACCGCCATCCACAGTGGACATCATGATAGCCTCGTTGTCGAAAAATTCCTACCAGCAATATGACGTAGTACTTAAAAAATGGTTTAAATTCTGTTGCGAGAACGACCTTGAACTATATGAAGCGTCAATCCCCACAATTCTATATTTCCTCACAGAGCTGTTTAATCAGGGAAACCAGTATGGCACCTTGAATTCATGCAGATCCGCCTTGGCCCTCATACTAGGACCCCGCATGGCAAAAGATGATCGCATTACAAGGTTCTTCAAGGGAGTTTACCGGCTCCGACCACCACGGCCTAAATACCATACCACATGGGACACTTCGCTTGTACTAGAGTTTCTAAGCCAACACTTTCCAAATGAAAATTTGACATTAGAAACATTAACCAAAAAATGCGTTAGCCTTCTTGCTCTTACGTCGGCACAACGCATGCAGACATTAGCGAAAATCAACATCAACAATATAGAAATTCTCCCTACTAAAATTAATATAAAGATACCTGACCACATTAAAACTTCCAGGCCAGGCTGAAAACAACCAACCTTGAGCTTACCATTCTTTAATACAAAACCCGAGATATGCCCTTGCAAAACCTTAGTAACCTACATAAACAAAACTAAGCCAATACGTGGGAAAAACGAAAACCTATTCATTAGTTTTAGGAAACCGCACAAACCGGTAACAACACAGTCCTTAAGCCGCTGGATTAAAACAGTCCTTAAGAATAGCGGGATTGACACCTCTGTATTCTCGGCACACAGCACGAGGCACGCTGCCACCTCAAAAGCTAATCAATGCGGCGTGTCCATCGATCTCATCCGCAATACGGCAAGCTGGAGCGGAAGCTCTAACGTTTTTGGAAAATTCTATAACCGAGCAATTATTAATTCTTCCGAAACAGCATTCGCCACGGCAGTACTATCTGAAATCACATAAAAAGGGGTTTAAAATTAATAAAAACAAAAATTAATGAAAACTTGCGACTTAGAATTAATGAAACATTGTGATTTATAATTAAGAAATAAAAATGTTTGATATAATTAAGTAATGCTAGCAATAAAGCAATTGGTTCATACACTAGTCTTTTTTAGAAGTTGACGTTTCTTCAGCTAACTCTCAAGGTCTACATATACTTAACGTTTTCAGGTTACTAATCTCGAGGACGATGCACGAGTATAATTAATGATTAAACGAACTTACCTGTACGTGAAGTTCTATCATAATTATACAAAGTGCATCGTCCGAAGAGATTAGTAACACCCACCCAACCCAAAATGTCTCCCGGGCTGCTGCATAAACGTCAAAAAGGATCATGGTGGCTTCAAACTCCAAACTTAATGAAAGACCGGGGAAGTCGGGGTAGCCAGCAAAAAACTAAAAAAAAAAAAAAAAAAAAAATATGGAGCACAGGAGACTCTAAACATTCAGTGTAAGAGTGGTGTCACTAACGTGTTACTACATATACTTAACGTTTTCAGGTTACTAATCTCTTCGGACGATGCACTTTGTATAATTATGATAGAACTTCACGTACAGGTAAGTTCGTTTAATCATTAATTATAAAAGATGTCATTGACAACGTTCAAAAAACTGGTCTAATAATATTATGTACAGTGTGTGACCAAAGTACAGTCAATGTAAGCGCCATAGAAGGCTTAATAAACAGAACAAAAGAAAATTATTTGAGAAAAGGGAAAGTAATGCCTGTTGACATGTTTCAAATAAATGGAAAGAAAATTATTCCATTATATGATGTTCCTCATTTATTGAAAGGTTTGCGAAACAATCTTCTGAATAAAACCATGACGTATGTCGATTATGACGATGGAAAAAAAATTAAGTCAGTTAAATGGGAATATAGTTAATAATATTTCCAGCAGTTATATGCTGCAGATAAATCTTGTGGAGAACTGAGCTGCCTCCAAAAGTTGACAGAAGAACACGTTGTTCCGGACAAAATTAAAAAAATGCGAGTGAAGACTGCAGCGCAAATTTTTAGCCATAGCGTTGCGGTTACCACAGACCATTTGACAGCTAGAGGAAAGTTACCTGAAGAGTGTCGCTCCCTTATTCCTCTTACTTTATTAGTGGATAATTTATTTGATAGTCTCAATTGTAATACGTTTGAAATTCCAAATGGTAAAATTTATAAAGGGCCTGTAAGAAGGAATTCACCTCACCATCAGTTGTGGCTAAGAGCAAAAAAATATCTAAAAAGTATAAAATTTCAATCAAGCAAAAAGGTAGGGAATAAAATCCAAAAAATTGAAACTGTTGTTCCATCTGTAAAAAATTTTGTAAAAACTATTGAAGGCATTCAAGAATTGTGGAAAGTTTTGTCACAAAAATATTCTTTTGACTCAATGTTGACGAGAAATTTCAATCAAGATCCCGTTGAGAATTTCTTCGGAAGTATTAGAAATTGCGGGGCAAGAAACGTTGCACCCAATGTAATGGCATTTGAAGGCGCATTCAAAACGATTTTATTAAATAATTTAAACAATCATTCAGCTCAGGCCAATTGCGAAGCAGATAACAATAGCTTTTTACAGTCGCTACATTTTTTTACGAAAAATACGGATACTGCTCCCATAATCGACGCTTCTGAAGTAAAAGAAATAACTCTTAGAGAGGAAGTACTAAAGGATGTAAAACTTCCGAATGATTTAGGGCAGAGAAATTATGTATGTGGGTGGATCTTGAGGAAATGTCTCAAAAATATAATAAAAAAATGTCAACCATGCAGAAAAACTGTTTTATGCAGAAAAAATGATAAAAATTCTTACATTGCAGCAAAAGAATATTTTGCTGACAAAATGTCGTTATGTTATCCCTCTGAAGAATTGGAAGAATGTTTTCTTAGTATACAAAGTATATGTGTTTCACATTTGAAAACTGATGTGCTGAAAAATGGAATAAAAAGAGAAATAAAAGCAGTAATAGATATATTTGTGCAGTTTCCATTCAAATGTGAAATACATAAAGAAAAGTTAAAAGAATATTTTACAGATGTTACAATAAATGTCTTAATTTATAGTTGGTGCAAGTCTATTAACCGCATTTTAGCAGGAAAAGTTACATTTGATGGCGAGGATGAAATTAAAATGTATGCCCAAGACTATTATAATAAACATCGCCACAATAAAACTAATAAATGACTTAAATATCAACATAATCATATTTTATTTTGTGCTGGCTTTATAAAACATTCAATTTTGTAAACATTAACTGTATTTGTTTTTTTTTAATTTCACAAATTCTTATTTCATAAGTTAATCAAGAACTAAGCGCAAATCGCTCTAGAACAAATACATAATGTTTATAAAACTGGTTTTTATATGGCCTACATTTCAAATTACCCGCCTACCCATAGAACACCTATCTAGTATAGGTATAGATACCTATGTATGCACCTATAGTTTTTGGGATTAGTTCAGCGGGTATAGTATCAGATGGCGACACCGTTCAATATAGGCACAGTAGAAATATGGAACAGTATAGAAACTACGAACAAACGGTCGAAACGGTCACACTCACACAGACGCGCACATCTACGAGGCCCCTAAGGGACTTTCGCGGTGCGCTCAGTGGCGGGTGCCGTGTTCATAGATAATAGGTACCTACGCTATTATAATGGCTATAGATGGACCGCTCAGGTTTTTGTTTTGCAAAAACTGTGTACCCAAGCACAGATTTTTAATACTAGTATTAAATCCTTATACCGAAGACTAATTGTAATTTATATTGGATTATAATTTATATAACATATGAAATAAATTAATCCTTATGAGTATGAAAAAATAAATGACCATAATTTTACGACTACTTTATATTCTAGTCAAAGGAAATTTAGCCTTCGAAACATACACATAGAAACGTACTTACTTCACAAAATAAGTAACAATAATTTTTCAACATACAGAAATCCTTCATCAAAATTTTAGGGCAGATATTAGGTATAATTGAAATGGAATAAAATGGCATAGAAATGATAAACAATATTCAGTTTGTATTTTTTTTTTACAATGGCATTATTTACATTTTGACCAAAGAAGAAAGTCGCATGGAATAACATGCATTAACGCATTTTCGCGTGACTATTTCTCCCAGTCAACTCCTACCGCAAGCCGTGTTAAAGAACTTCGTTCCAATAAAACACTTATTGCAAACATTAAAAGTGACAACCCTGACTCTCTACTGGAGCGTAGGTAATTATTTCAACAAATGGGCTTAGTTTCCATACTGTTCCATATTTTTACTGTGATATAGGTGTCAAAAATTCTCGAGAGCGGGCTCTCTATTCCATATATATTACTATACTCTTTGCGCGCCGCGCGCGGCGCGCGCCCGACTGCCACGAGTCGTGCGTGCAGGCAATGGCGGTACGGGGTGCGGTAAGAGGGGAGATGCTCCCCGGAAAAATGTTTCCGCCGAATATTTCGCCCGAATAATTCAATGGGAACAAACGTGACTGTTTGTTTGTGGTGCGGTGGATATGTTGATTATTGTTCGGTGGCACATACGTAAGTAAAATATGAATGTTTATTTTATTATAAATGGGATTGATTAAGTATATTATGTTGATATTTTTATAGGTAGATATGTTAGCCTGCGATTAACAGGATTTTTATTCTTTTGTTTTTAGGTAGGTACTTACTTATTTCGAAATCGAATGCTATATTTATAAATGTCATTTGTGGAATAAAAAACCAGGCCTAGCATAATTGATTTGTTTTTTGAAAAAGGGTTACCTACCTGCCTATTTTTTTGGTTAGTTTGTATGTAGCTCTGTACGCATCGCGAGTATTCGCGAGTCGGATAGGTAGGTATTAATCATTACCTACCAGTCAATAAAAACAAATATAGGCAAACCTTGCAAGCAAACAGGTTTTGATGCGGTTTTCAGAAAAGTATTTGTTATACTTAGTAGGTTTTGGAATATTAACCGACTTCAAAAAAAGGGGGTTATGAGTTTGAACCGTATGTATGTTTGTCCACGATCATCTCGCGTTTGGCTGAACCGATTTTGATGCAGTTTTCAGAACAGTATTATTAGTCACTATTATGTATACGTGACATAAAAAATGTTGAAATAAAAATGTTTTAAGTAATAGATAGAACCGACTTCAATGAAGCCGGCGCACCTCCAACCACCACCAAGCCTTAAAACATAGAACCGACTTCAATAAAGTCGGAACTTTATTGAAGTCGGTTCTATGTTTTTATTACTGTTAAGTAAATCTGTATTTTAAAATTTATTTTAAATTTAACTTTCCATTAATTTCATTTTTTCAGATATTATTATAATTTGATGTGAAGGTAAAATAACAAAGAAAAATGCCTCGACAAAAATCTAATGTATGGGAATATTTCGAAAGGAGCGGTGTGGTTGAAGGAACATAAAATATCTTGTGCAATTATTGCCACCACAAATTTAAAAGACCAAATGCTACCAAAATGAAAGAGCACTTGCTGAAATGCATCAGGGTACCATCAGATATCAGAACTTTATTTTCTACTAGTGGCAGTACTCATTCCTCATTGAATGCACGATCTGCCGCATCTCCTTCAACACAAATATCTACTATAACTCCGGTAGAATTACACACTACAAACTCAAGCGCGGCAATATCATCACTTGACACCTTATCCCCGTCTTATGCTGATCCTTCCAATTCAAACGCTACATCATCCGAGATACGTGAGCCCTCTCAGAGATCCGATGAAAACTTAGATGCTGTTTTTGCACGTGCGATTTATGCATCCGGAATGCCTTTGTCCATATTTGAGTCAAAGTATTGGCAGGAGGCTTTTAGGATTGCTTGCCCACATTACAGATTGCCTTCCCGAGCTTCTATATCAGGAAACTTACTTGAAGCTGAGTATATCCGGGTTAAAGAAACTATGAGCAAAAAAGTTGCCGGTGCGAAAGCCTTGGGCTTAGTACTTGATGGCTGGACCAATATCAAAGGAAAATTTGTTGTGAACTTCTTACTGACAACACCAGATCCAGTTTTTATTAAAAGTATAACCCCTGGGACTCGAATGGAAACGGCACAATTCATAGCTGAAGAAATCAAATCGGTGATTGAGGAAGTTCGGAGCAGGCGCTTTATATGTGTTATTACCGATAATGCTTCCAACATGCGAGCTGCCTGGCGGATAATAATAATATTCGCTTTTAAGTTTCGAAATTGTAATATACTTACTGCTGCACTGCCGTGCCAATCCAAAAGACTGTAAGTCGACTTACAGTGTTTTAGCTTAACAACGCCCAATCAGTTTTTTGAAGTCTGTTTGATACCCCTGACCAATACTTTTTTCATTAAAATGTATATTTGGCAAGATCAGGCAACCAAAAAAACACTGTATTACGTTCAAGTTATGGTTTAAACATGGTAAAAAACTGTAACAAAGCTTACAGTATTTTGCCGTAACAAACTACGAGTGTTCTTGAAGATACAGTGTTTTGAACCAACAACGCGTAACTCGCACGTTGATACCTACCCACCAGCTTGTTATGATCTGACAACATTATTGCTATCTCGCTTTTTCTATCGTCATTCTAGGCCCCGGCAATGTTGAAGACAGTTCAGTTTACGTTTGACGCGCAGTGACAGCGGTAATAAGTTTGATTTATAGTGTACCTGTTGTGATCGCCTGTCGTGTTTTGTTTAATAAGTATCGTGATTTCATGTTAACTTAAAAATGAATACAAATCGTAGTAAAATGTTGGTTAGGTTATCGAAACAAAATATTAAACATTATAATAATACAGGCTCAGTTACTGTCGTGTCTAGTGTAATAAATGATTGTCTAGAAAAAGAAAACATAAATTGCAATATTGACAATGATTGTGAAAATTACCATCAAGATGATTTGGGGTCAAGAAACTTTTTAAGTCCTATTATTCCCTTGAGTGAGTCTCAGCTTAATGAATGCGTTTCAGAAGAATTAGGAGAAGGAGTTTACGCCCAACTGATTCCTGCATTAATTAGTGATAACACTTTAAACGTCTCAAATATGTCCTCAAAAGAATTTCACCAATTTAATAGTGTTCAATCTAAATCATATTGTGATCTTACTTCCAAAACAAATGAGGATGGATCGATACATAATTTAGATGAAAATGCCGAACCTTTCGATACGTTGAAAGATATTTCGTATGATCTTTCAACTTGTTGTAATAATACTGGCTTTATACAGTTCCTTTGTATTCAAAAATTCTTCATATTCTAATGTTACTAGGTAACTACTTACAACAAATCGTTATCAGCACGAAGATAGCTCTAGTATTTGTTTATTCAAGAAAAGTAATGAGTGTTATCGTAATAATTTGTTGAAGTGATATTTGTGTGATATTTCTTTTGGGTACGAAACAAAATAGTTCTTCGTTTACTCGTTTTGAGATGGCGAACCCAAATGGAGACACAAATGAGCGAGGTATGCGTAGTTCCTCAATTCCAACGTTCACCCTATATAATAGAGAAGGGTATAGTACGTGGAAGTTTAAAATGCGTAATTATCTTATGCATGAAGAGTTGTGGGAAGCGATCAATGGCTACCCAACAGGGATGAACGTTTCCAATGTCACAAAGATGAGAAACGATCAGAAGGCACTAACAAAAATTTGTCTTACCCTTGAATCATCTGCAATTACGCATGTGCGAAGTGCAACCACGGCAGCTGAAGCATGGATAGCTCTACAAAATGCTTATGTAGATAAAGGTATGGGTCGGCGTTTACATTTAGAACGGAAGTTATACAGATTGAGACTTGAAGATTTTGATAATAATATTGAGTCGTATATCAATGCTGTTATTTCCACTGCTCAAGATTTGGCAGATATAAACAAAGTAATAGATGATGCGTCCATTGCTGCTATTCTATTGGGTGGTCTAACGTCGAGATATGACCCATTGATTATGACTTTCGAAAATAGTAATGTTAACGTTACCACCGAACTGGTGAAGTCCAAATTACTGAACGAAATGTCCAAAGAAAGCTCGATAAAACTGGAGACGGCTATGAAGTCAAAGGTTGATACCTCTTCTGTTGAGTCAAAGGCAAAGAAAATTGTGTGTTTTGGCTGTGGAGAACCTGGTCACAAGAGACCAAACTGTCCTCTAAAGAAAAAGAAGGTCATAAGAAGGAAGAATCCCACTAATAAGGACTCGACCTCTGTATCTGCTTTAGGAGGAACGAGTAATTATGACATGGACAAATGGTATATTGATTCAGGCGCTACCAAACATATGACTTCAAGACGAGATTGGTTTGTAGACTTAAATCCTATTGATAACAAGGTAACAGTTGCAAACGGGACTAAGATTAACGCTGATGGCATTGGTAGAATATCTATAAATACCAAAAACAACGTCAATGCAATTAACGATGTGATGTATGTACCTAACTTGCAAACAAATCTTCTATCTGTGAAGACATTAGTAGAAAAAGGGTTTACTGTAATGTTTGATAAGTCTGGTTGTAATTTATTTAATTCAAAAACCTTCTCCTATACAGGTGATGCGGTTCTGCATGGCTCGCCCTAATTGAAACACGGTAGCATTTGTGACAAGACTGGCGTATATTGTTGAAAAAAAAGTTGAGGAGCTGGGGAACAAAAGCGGACTTGTCCAATTAATCAAATTTTACACTAGAGCAAAAAAACTGAAATAGGTATATGCATATGGGCTGTAATTTTGTGCATTTCAGTATATAATTGATTGAGTCAGGCGTTACTTTGCGGAAATCCATTTTAAATTTGAAAATGAAAACAATATATCTAGTTTTGATTTCCGCGAATATTGGTGCTGGGTTACTGGGCAGTAATCTTGCATGTGCATAATATAGCGGGCGGGAGGGAGGTGCATACCTGCAACCCACTAATATTCGCGGAAATCAAAACTAGATATATTGTTTTCATTTTCATTTCAGTATAATTAGTATTTAATACAACATAACTAATAGCCTGCTTGTTGGTCATAAAACTATGCGTTTTCAATTTTTTTTTTTTTTTTTTTGTAATGGACAAGTCCGGTTTTGATTACAAAAGGTGGACAACTCCGGTTATGATTGAAAGAGTTATGGACATGTCCGGTTATGAAAGAAAACTAGATTCTATTATTGTATTTTTTTATTTAAAAATTATATGAACTCTCCCACATCTGGTTCGCAACAGTCACAATCGTCACTGTGGTCGTCGTCTTCGTCATTTATTTGACTTGTTTCAGCAATTGCCACTGGTGAGGTATGGAATATATTGTTTTTAAACCAATCAAGCTCTTGATTATCCATCCAATTATCTCCGAATTGTTTCTTTAAGAGTGTTTCAACATCTTTTTTCTTGTTTGGTTTTAGTTCATTAACCATTGAAAATCTTTGTAGTAAACTCGGATGGTTTTTTGTCATTTTTAACAATGATACAGCATTTTCTGATGATTCATCTCCATAATAGGTGTTTAAGACTTTCACACCAAAGTTTACGTGATTTAAACGTGCAGTAGGATCTCTTCGTATGTTTGCAGTGCCTCGGCCACGTGCTCTGCCACGACTACGGCCCTGACTTCTTCGTGTTGATTGTTGAGATTGACTAGGAGTTTCTGTTTGGATGATGGTTGACTTTCTTTCTATTATTATTCTCTTTGCATCACGAATACTTTCCACTTTCTTGTAATAGTCTTCAAGGTTTTTGACGTTGTAAAGGTTCCAGTTTTCAGCTAAAATATGAACTTTGCCATGCTTTGCGTAAACCTCATGATATTTTTTTGGATCCAAAATGAAAGGCATCTTCCGCAAATCCTTTTCGACCCTCCCGAACACTCGATCCGCCGGCAAGAAGCTGTGACCGCGTACAGGAAAGGTTAGTACGATTTTGGCGACATTTTGAGGGGCGTAGTTTTTCAACCAGAAAATCAAAGTGTGGACGACATGTGCATTTTTATTTTGACCTCCACACCCGTCCGAAAAAAGGCGTAAAACTTCCACTTCAGAAAAATCAGTAAACATCAGGTATGTTAAAAGGGCAGACGCAATTTCGGTGGCGCCTTTTTTAGCTTGGTTTTCTGTCCATATGAAGAAATGTGGCTCCTTTGTAGGCATATCAGTAATGCAGAAAGAATAAAGTCCAACTTGTCGTAAATAAAAACATTCCTGGATTGGCGTTTTAGGAAGGGATTGAATTTGTTGGAGATCAAAACATATTGTCATAGAATTTTCAGGTTTTTCTTTGGTAAGGGAAAAGAACGCTTTGGCTCTAGCTTTATGAACTCGGAGTTGAAGTTTCAATGATTGAAGTTCTTCAGGATTATTTTCAGTCTTCTGCCTATTTTTCAGCAGTTCGCAGGTACTACATATGTCGGAAGATGGTGACGCAAACCCAATATTAAAATCGTTCTCAAAAACATTTCGGAACATCGTTTGTGAGACTTTCAAATCATCAGTCGCTGAATTATTGTACAACTCCCACAACTTTTTTACGTTTAGCTCGTATGACAGGTACACTCTTTTTGATTTATTTCGATTGTAATGTGACTCCTTTGCTGGCAAACCACCGAGAAATTTTCTTACAGATTCCTTTTTATCAATACTTTTGAAACTTTTCCTGTCTCCTCCTCTGCCGTCAAGTGGCGTTTTGCCTTCATATAATTTGCTCGCAATTAAGTTTACCCTGTGCTTACTGAGCCCAAGAGCAGCCAAAAAAAAAGATTTGCATACTTTTACTAACCTTTTTGAATCACGGAAGAGAAAGTATGTCACAAAGTACTTATTCCTCTGCGGTTTGCGAGATTCCTCTCTCGATCTTTCTCTTTCTATGGGGCATGGTGATATGAGCCGTGACAAGTAAATATCCTGTAATTTTTTGCCAATTTTTTCATATAGTAGTTTGCGGTTGTAAACAATTTCGTTTAATGTCAAAGTCTGGCACTTAAATTTTCCCTTGTTATGTTCACACGCAGACACGAAATTCAAAGCAAGGGGGTCTTTATCTGCGTACCTAAAACAAAATAATAGCAATTTTAAATTCATCATAGGTTAGAATAATAACAAACACGCACCGGTAGGTATAATTTTACACTCACTTCGATTCCCTGTTGTTTTGCGCTTGCCGTCCTGTTTTTTTTCGTTTACGTGAGCCGTCATTTATATTGGCCACTATTTCTTCGATTCCGTCCATAATTTTGTCGGTTTTCTAGGAAAATTCTTCTCAAAATTACGAAAGCAATGACCGTCACACAGCTGATTATCTTTTTTTTAATTTAGCAGTGTTGCCACAACTGATTTAGGGATATCATAACAAAAAAACAATGATTTTTTTTAGACTTGTCCGGTTTTGTTTGACATTTTTCGTACTAACGGCAATTCTCCTTACGTTTTTGTCCGGTTTTGATTGGAGAAAAAATCCCTTAGAATTTTAATAAATTTCTAACAGGACAAGTCCGCTTTTGAACGAAATCATCATTTTTAACATTTTTTTTCTCTAAGATCGGACCGCTTTTGATACACAATACTCCGGGGTTCGATAGATATGAGCTTAAAGAGTGCAAAAAAATAAAAATAAAAAATTCGAGTACAGTGGACAAGTCCGCTTTTGTTCCCCAGCTCCTCAGTTACAAGTCATATAACATTACCACAGAGTAAACACGAGCATTGCCATATCGCACCTAATAAAGCAAGTAGTACACATGTTGTTATTTTGATAACTCATAACACCTCCACTTATCGAAATAATCCAAACATGGTAAAAAAAAAAAAATAATATAGAACTTGTATATTATATTAAACTAAGTAGTTACACAACTCTATCTACTATTTAATGTACATAAAAAAAAAAGGTAAACATCAAACAATGTTTTGCATGCCTAATTGTTTAACAAATTGGTTGTGTTTATTACTACTTAAACCTTTGGTTAAAAGGTCTGCTGGCATTTCAGAAGTTGACAGATAAACTATTTTAACAATATTATCAGCAACAGCCTCTCTTACAAAATGGTGACGAATGTCAATATGTTTTGTTCTCCTGTGGAACAAAGGGTTCTCTGTCAATTTCTGAGCACCTTGATTGTCGTTGTACAGGATAATTGTATAATTACAGCCAGCAATTTCATACATTAAGCTTTTTAAATAAATTGCCTCCTTACAGGCTTCTGATATTGCCATGTATTCAATTTCTGTGCTTGACAGTGCCACAGTTTGCTGTTTTTTGCACTCATATGATATTACAGCTCCAGAAAATTTAAAACAGAAACCTGTATAAGACTTTCTATCAATATTATTAGAGCCCCAGTCAGCATCTACAAAACCTTCCAAATTTTTATCATCTTTAGTATACATTAAACCATATGATTTAGTTTTCTTTACATATTTTAATATTCGCTTTGCATGTCTCCAATGGACTGCTGTAAAACAATTATTAAATTGGCTTAAATAACTGATACTAAAACTAATATCTGGGCATGTTAGGATAGACAGATACATTAAGCTCCCAATTAGCTGCTGATAAGGATATTGTGAGCTAACATTACTGGACTTTTCTAACTTCAAGTTAATTTCAATTGGGGTATCCACACCATTGCAATCTGACATATCAAATTTCTTTAGAATATTATCGACAAAATGCTCTTGATCCAATGATATGCTGCCATCTTTATACATCCTAACCCTCATACCCAAACAATTTTTTACTTGCCCTAAATCTTTAATTTTGAAATTTATCATTAAATCTTTTTTTAATCTATCTGTCATAGTGTTACTATTTGAAAATATGAAAAAATCATCAACAAATACAGTTACAAAAATCTGCTCCTTGTTTTCCTTTTTACTATACAAGCATGGTTCTAGTTTTGACTTTACATAACCTAATGCTAGTAAACAATCATTAAGTCGTTGATTCCAGGCTCTGGCAGATTGTTTCAACCCATATATTGCACGTTTCAATTTCAAAACAGTATTACTTTTAAATTTCAAGTTAGGAGGAACTAAGCCATTTAAGAATGCAGTTGTTACATCTAGATGGGTGACTTTGAAATTTAATTTAACACTTATTGCAAATAACAACCGCAGAGTTGAGTATCTAATCACAGGAGAGTAGGTATCACTATAGTCTATACCAAAAGTTTGGGTGAAGCCCTTTGCAACTAAACGAGCTCTGAATCGCACTTTATTGTCACTTTCATGTTTTACTTTAAACACCCACCTGCACTGAACCACTTTGTCTGCCTCTTTTTCATCCACCAGTTCCCAAGCCTGATTTTCTTCAAAAGCTTTGAGTTCTTGCTCCATTGCTTGTTTCCACATTTCTTTATCTGGCTCTTTCATCGCCTCCTCATATGTCAAATCATCATTCCAAGATTTCTGCTTGTCAGCTATGCTAAGATTTGAGAAACCATACCTCTCTACTGGTTTTCTTATGCGTTTGCAAGGTAACTCTTCTTTTGCACTCAACTCACAATCTTCTTCCTCACATAACGTATGGTATGAGTCTTCTGATGTTAAGGACGAACTGGAAGACTCAGGAACATAGGTGGGATCATTCAAGTCTGATGCACTACTTTCCTCTTGTGTTTCTTCCTCCACTAATCGAGAATCCTGCACTATTATCTGAGCATTATCTGGGGTTTCTTCTATTTCCATAATAGTCACATCCCTACTCATAGTAACTTGTTTAGTTTCTAAGTTGTATAATCTGTACCCTTTTACATTGTCTGGGTAACCAACTAAGATATACTTGACAGCCTTTTTGTCCCATTTAAGTCTCTTATTCTTTGGTATATGTACCATTACAGGACTACTAAACACTCTGACGTGACTTACATCAGGTTTTCTGCATGTCCATTTCTCAAATGGTGTAATATCTCCTAGACCTGAGGCCGGCGTCCTATTTTTAAGGTAAACTGCCGAGTTCACTGCCTCGGCCCAAAACTTTTTTTCTAATTTAGCCTCAAAGAGTAAGCATTTAGCACGTTCAACTATTGTCCTGTTGAAGCGCTCACAGAGGCCATTTTGCTCCGGAGTGTACGGGTTGGTCTTTTGATGAACTATCCCTTCAGTTTTCAAATAATTTTCCATCTCTTGGGAGCAAAATTCTCCTCCATTATCTGTTCTGAGCACTTTAATTTTATTTCCCGTTTGGTTCTCCACCAAACTTTTGTATTCCTTAAAGCACTTCAATGCTTGATTCTTTTCTCTTAAAAAATATACAAACGACATTCGACTGGCATCATCAACAAAAATAAGAAAATATCTAGCCCCGCCAAGAGATTTTGACTCCATAGGCCCACATAAATCTGAGTGCACCACCTCTAACAGGGATTCACTCCTATGATTGGCTGATGGGAAAGGCAAGCGAGACTGCTTACCCTCACAACACACAACACAGTTGGATTTCTGGATGTTTGCTTTATCTTTATATGATACACCCTCCACTGCACCATTTTTCATTTTTTCTAAATCACTACTGTTGATGTGCCCGAGTCGCCTATGCCACAGTCTTGCTTCTGATGTGTGTACTGCCCAAGCTGCTAACCCTACTGACTTCACTGTGTTTAGTTTGTACACCCCATTTTTTAAACTTGCTACTCCAATCAGCTTATTCTGCTTATTACGTATATTACAACAATTCTTCTCAAATGAAACTGTATTTCCATTTGCTATAAGCTGGCTAACAGATAAGAGGTTAGTTGTGAGGTTAGGTAAGTACAACACATTTTTCACTCGAATGTCAAACTGATCGTTATTCACACATGTAGTTAATAGAGTATCGCCGGCACACATAACTGGCATAGATGTTTTATTCGCCACAACTATTTCATTTATCTCGTGTTTCCGCATATCCCGTAAACTGTCGCGGTTCGCCGTCATATGGACACTGGCACCAGAGTCAATATACCAATCTTCAGTACTGAATTCACCATTAAGAAATGCTACACTAAAAGCACTTGCTTCCTTAAGCTTCAATTCAGGACATTGGTTTTTATAGTGTCCAATTTTCTTGCATTTATAACACTTTATTTGTTTGCTTTCTGATGACATTTGACTTGACTTTGACGTTTGTCTTTGCTTGGAATGAACAGAGCTGCCACCTTTCGTTCGACGATTTGTCCAAAACGCTGTCTCTGGTCCACTGTTGCCAACATCACAAGACATATCGAGAAGCTTCGTTTTGATGACGTCTGCACTAAGGCTTAGCACGCACTGCGATTAAACGCCCGCGTTTACCCGCAGGTCTAAAACCGCAAAAAAATGTAACACAGCTTTCTATACAAGCGCACGCTTTAGTGACTTTTTTCAGTGACTGATTTTAAAAACGCAACTTGTTACGTTTTTACCGCGGTTTGAAAACGCGCGGTTTTTTTGTGTCCCATAGTAACAGTACTGTGGCGCACGCACGGCGGTTAATCGCATTCGGTTTTTATTCAGTCTCGACTGTGCGAGTACGGAGGATAGACGTTTTTGCAGAGGTTAAGTCATGTCGTCCGACTCAGAAACATCGAATGTAGACTACGCCAATTTTTTTTACGAAAATTTATCAAAAGTGCCAATCGACATTCTGTAGTAATTAAAAAACTTATCGGGATGTTGACGCACGTTGTTGTACATTTTGCAAAAGTATCCTTTCAAATGTCTTTGATCAGTTAGTGGATGTACCCAGTACCTATGGCGGCGGCGTTGTTTACGTTTTCTATTTTTTAATTTCAATATCAAAGCTACAACACATGCTGCTCGCCAGAAATCAATGATGTAATGAAATAAATTTAAGCAAAACGCTAGCCGCAGTGCGTGTTGATGCGCGTTTTTGCGTTTTCAGCTATTCCTAAACCGCGCGAGTTTAATCGCAGTGCGTGCTAAGCCTAACGGCCAAACCGGAGTGCTCAATCGCCATTATCATTGGCTCGAACCTTTCTGGTAGCCCGGCTAAAAGCAATGATGCAATCCACTCTTCATTGATTTCAAACCCTGTTCCCTTCAAACGCTGTGCCGTTTCAACCACTTGAGACACGTAGCTTGTCATGGATTCACTATTTTCTAAGCGGATGGATATCAATGTTCGCAGTAGACTGATTTTTCTAGTGAATCCGGTGTCATCGAATAGCTGTCGTAACTTTTTCCACAACGCGTTTACAGTTTTCTCCGTCTTAATATGAACGTACAACGAAGGGTCGATGGTCATAACCAGCTTTGCTTTGGCCTTCACTTGCTCACTGTCACTCAAATCCGGTGAAATATCGTCCAAATCAACGCCTTCTAACACCATAAAGTTTTTTACGGCAAACGCCCAGTCATCGTAATTTTCACGTCCTTTCAACTTTGGAACACTTAATAAATAACTGGATGACGACATGGTTTTCAAAAAATACTTATTGTCTTGGAAAATGCGGGACTGGGCTCATAACCAATTGAAACACGGTAGTATTTGTGACAAGACTGGCGTATATTGTTGAAAAAAAAAGTTTCAAGTCATATAACATTACCACAGAGTAAACACGAGCATTGCCATATCGCACCTAATAAAGCAAGTAGTACACATGTTGTTATTTTGATAACTCATAACAGCCCTGTGGTGGATTGTACACACTTGACTGTGTGGTGGATATTCCCCAATTTAGAGCCTATGACGTGCACTCTGATTCTATCTATAAGTATCAGGTATGGCATAAACGTTTAGGTCATTTATGTCGCGTTGGTATGAATCTGCTGAAAAATAGTCATAAGGTTATTGATTATAAGGATGTGGATAAAAATCCATGTGTTGCTTGTGTTCAAGCGAAACAAGCTCGAAAACCGTTTAAGGCCATTACTTATAAAAGAGCAACTTCAATATTAGAACTGGTCCACTCTGATATTTGTGGACCAATGTCGATTAGCTCTTTTCAGGGTAATAAATACTTTTTAATTTTTATAAACGATTTTTCGAGAACTATATTTGTATATTTTATTTCTTCTAAGACAGAGGTAAAGGATAGATTTTGTCACTTCCAGTCTATGGTTGAAAGACAAACTGGGGCTCAAATTAAAACAATACGGACGGATAATGGGAAGGAATACATCAATAGTGATTTCTCAAGTTATCTTAAATCTTGTGGTATTCAGCATTAAACTACGGTACCATATAGCCCTCAGCAGAATGGTGTTGCCGAGCGCACTAATCGCTCAATTGTAGAAAAGGCACGCTCTCTTATGGCTGAAAGCCATCTTTCTAAGGCCTTTTGGGAAGATGCGTTTCGAACGGCTGTGTACCTGAAAAATAGATGTCCACACCGTGCCTTAAATAATAAAACTCCCTACGAGTTGTAGAATGGTTGCAAACCAGATCTAAGCAATCTCAGAGTTTTTGGGTGTAGAGCTCTTATACATATACCTTCTTGTCACCGTAAGAAATTGGATCTTAAAGTTGATGAAGCTATATTTGTAGGTTATACAGAAGATTCTAATAGTTATCTTTTTAGAAATTCATCTTCTCCTCGAACCTTACAAAAGTCTAGAGACGTTCCTTTTTTTGAAGACCGTTTTTCTTTTTTGAATAATAGAAATGTCAATAATACTAAACCTTTAGTACTTTCTAATAGTCTGCCTATACAGGAAGATACCAGTACAGTTCAAGAATCTGAACTTATTCCAGTGGTCCAGCTCCAGGCCATACTGTTGTCACTGAAGATCAGACTGCTGAAACTGATCAATTTTTTGAAGCAATTGAGGAAGCAGTAGTTTCTACTAGTCAAACTGATGGAGATCGTAGATATCCTTCAAGAGACCGGAAACCTCCTAATTACTTCTCATACCAAGTTTCTAGTCAAGAGTCTGATGAGCCTAAAACTTATAATGAGGCTACATTGGCTGATGATGTTGAGAAGTGGCAGATGGCAATGACAAATGAATATAATTCATTGATGAAGCTGAAGACATGGAAATTGGTTGACAGAGAAAACAAGAAAGTTATACCATGTAAATGGGTTTATAAGTTAAAGAAAGATCCAGCAGGAAATGTTGTGAAGTACAAAGCAAGATTAGTAGCCAAGGGATTCACCCAGACGCCAGGTGTAGATTATTTTGAGACATTTGCTCCTGTCGTGCGGCACTCCTCTTTGCGTACTCTACTGGCTCTCGCAGTCGAATTGGGTTTAAAGATGCGTCACTTGGACGTTGACACTGCATTTTTAAATGGAGATCTGCAAGAGATGGTCTACATGGAGCAACCTCAAGGTTTTAAAGTAAAAGGTATGGAGAACAAAGTGTGTCTCTTACAAAAATCCTTGTATGGACTTAAACAAGCTCCACGTGCCTGGAATATAAAGTTAGATAAAACTTTATCATCTTTTGGTTTTGTGAAAACTCCTTCAGAACCATGTGTGTATACCAAACTTTTTGGCAAAGAGTTGGTTATCATTGATAAATGATAAATGATATTTATTTTGTAAGTAGGTTGTAAATAACACTTTTACACGTCAATATTTTTGGTCGTTATAAACTAGATGAGGCCGCCATTGCAGTCTTTGTCGATGACATAATTTCTTTTTATAGTAATGACAAGACATTTGACATCGTCAAAAATGACTTGCAAAAATGTTTTTCGATAAAAGATTTGGGCTATTTAAGCTATTACCTTGGTTTAAATATAACCAGGAAAAATGATGAAATAAAAGTACATCAGAAAAATTACATAAATAATCTTTTACGAAAGTTTGGAATGGAGAATTGTAAAACTTGTACAACTCCACTATCTGGACAACTGGAGGTCAGTACCAGCATTGCTAGTGATCATAATCTAGAAGCGTATCCCTATCAAGAATTAATTGGCTGCCTCATGTTCCTGAGTGTTAATACTCGTCCAGACATCGCATACGCGACTAGTTACCTGAGTCAGTTTAATACTAGGTACAACAAGAGTCACTGGTTAGCCGCGAAAAGAGTTTTACAATATTTAAAAGGTACTTTAGATTACTCGATTTGTTATAAAAAATCAAGTATGCCCCTTGTAGGATTTTGCGATGCCGATTGGGCAAACTGTAACATAGATCGCCGTTCTTATACTGGTTACTGTTTCAAATTAGCAGGCAGTCCTGTTTCATGGGCCTCGCGGAAGCAGCAAACCGTAGCTTTGTCTTCAGCGGAAGCCGAGTATATGGCAATAACGGAAGCTACGAAGGAAGCTATTTATTTAAAGAGGTTTATCACTGAATTAATTTCAGATCCTATGGTAAGGCAAAAGTTATTACCTAATACCGTAACTATTTGTACCGATAGTCAGAGTGCACAGTGTTTGGCCATGAATCCGGTACACCACCATAGGACGAAACTTATAGATACCAGATATCATTTTATTAGAGAAAAGATTAATGATAATTCGGTAAACTTAAAATATACCAAATCAAGTGATATGCCCGCTGTCATCTTAACTAAACGATTGCAGCGTGTGGCACATGTTAAATGTGTACTGGGTTTAGGTTTAATGTAAATATATTTTTACATGTTTACTTCAGTACTTAGTATACAGTTTTTAAACTGTTTTCCTATTAATTGGTATATTTTGAGTCCTTTAATTTTATTTATTTGATGGAATTTTGATTAAGGGGGCGTGTTGTAATAATACTGGCTTTATACAGTTCCTTTGTATTCAAAATTCTTCATATTCTAATGTTACTAGGTAACTACTTACAACACAACTGTGACACAAAATATAACATCTACTGCATTATCGACTGAAATCCAACCATCAACTTGTTTAGCACATTCTTCACCATCTTCAGTTTCGCCAAAGCCTTCAACTTCCATCGCTCCCATAAGTCCTATTGCAAATATTGAAACAGAAGTACAGACAAGAAAAAGAAAACGTAGGTCCCTTGAAGAATCCACCGCCATTGATGATCCTCCTGTCGAAGATAACTGTAAAGCACCAAAGAAACCTAAGCGAACTAGAAACCCAGTAACTATATTAGAGGATCAAAGATTGAAACATCCATTGTTGCCACCTTGTTCATGTAAAAAACAGTGCATTCAAAAGATTTCTGAGTCTGAAAGACAGTCTATATGGACACAATTTTGGAACTTAGACCGGCAACGGCGCCGCGACTTTTTATCAAGAAGTGTCGATAAGCTGTCTACTGCATGCTCAAAAAAAAAAGGTGACTCTCGAAGGCATAATACTCTCACGTGGTCGCTAAACGATGTCAAAGTATGCAAAGTATTTTTTCTTAGGACCTTAGGATATACAAACGATGAAGCTGTACAATCAGTATTGAAAAATAACTATCTAGAGAGTAACAAAAATCCAAAAATATGCGCCACACGATCTTCGAGGACGTCGATATGCACCACCTAACAAGTTTCCACAGGAATATGAGAAACTATTAGAAGAATTTATAATGAAATATAACCCTGTTCCATCACATTACAACAGTAACCATGCACCGAACCGAAAATATTTGCCAGTAGGTATAAACTTTTCCATTATATATAAAGATTTTAAACAGTATTGCCAAGAAAATAATACAAAAACTTGTGGTTGGACTCATTTTCATAGTATTATAAAAAAATTAAACCTATCAACGGCAGAATTACCTCAAGACATATGCACTAAATGTAAAAATCATAAAATAGCTCATGACACACTACCACTTCCTTGCAACTGTGAAGGTTGTCATATTATAGGCCAGCATTTAGAAAATAAACGCAGTTCACGAAGAGATTTAAATTTAGCAGAAAAACGAAGTAATAATAGCTCTGGAAAAGAAGCTGTGTTCACCGTGGACATGCAAAAAGCCATATGCATGCCACTTCTAACAACAAAAGACTATTATTTCTCAAGGAAACTCGTTTTATTTAACGAGTCCTTTGTACCACCAGGAAAAAATAAAAATGCTGCATGCATCCTGTGGCATGAAGGCGAAAGCGGCAGAAAAGCATATAACATAGCCACCACATATGTTTATTTTATTAGAAAATATTGTAGGGACCTACACCATGTTAACTTATTTTTAGACAATTGCAATGCTCAAAATAAAAATAAAGTTCTTCTGTCTGCATTAGTCCGAGTTGTAAATGATACCAAAACGGATATTCAAACGTTAAAATTAGAGTATTTTGAACCAGGCCATACATTCATGGCAGCGGATGCAGTACACGCTGCTATAACAAAGAAACTAAAAGCAGCAGGTGAAGTTTATGACCTAGAAGATTTCGTCACAAAGATCAAGCAGTCAAGAAAAAATCTGGACGTCGACGTACTCAAACACAAAGACATGGTAATGTTTACAAATGACTGTAAATTAATGTTTCCCAAAGACTGGAACATACAAAATTTAAAAATAATTGAATTCAGAAGAGGAAAATTCTAATCTATATAATAATCTATTTTTGCCAAAAATGATTACAATGGGGAGTTTTAAAGAACTCCATATTTTAAAGAAAAAGGTTGAAGGAGATTTACGAAAGAAAATGGACGATGGACTAGATCTTATAAATATGATAGAAAGAGAAAGTAAGCCAAGAGGTGTGAATGAAGTTAAAAAAAAGGAATTACTAACACTTGCAAAATCTATGCCTGCATCACGGCGAATTTTTTATGAAGCCCTTGAAGAGTCAGATGCGGCTGATCTCGATACACATATTGATTCTGAATTGTAACTCAGTTAATCATAATTCAGATTCTACATATTATTTGATTTACTTAATAATGGATCTCATAGAAGTCAGAAGTTATTTTGGTTTATTATGTATAAGTTCGTAAAATATTAGAAAGTTACGTTATGTTTCGCTAGTTTTTTTTAACTAAAATGTCTATTTTAAAAATATTAGAAGATATTGTTATGTTTTAAAAAAATGTTTATGATTATTAAATGATAAAAATGATTATTATGCTCAATTTCCTAAAAAAAAGTATTAAGTGTTAATTTTGGGTTCCCTCTATCTGGCAGAATCTTGTTGCTCCGAATTTTACTTGGCATAACACACTTGGCATAATTTTTTTTAAACGAATATTTGTAACGCATAAAAAATATTTAGTATGACTATTGTTTGACCGAATGTTTATATGTCCGAATTTGCAATGGCATACTATTAAGATGGCAGAATTTTATTTGGCATAATCACCTTTAGCATAGTTAACATTTCGCATATTTTCGTTTAGCACAATGTTTACTTGGAACAATCATCATTTTGTATAATGTCACTTGGCATACTATGAAGATGGCAGAATTTGATGATGAATGAATCTATTTAACCATTTCCATAAAAAAGCATTTCTCTAATCTTAGGTATATTAAAATTTAAACATAGTCTTAACAGTAAACGCTTTTTACTACAAATTTACTGACAGAAACGAGTCGCTGCAAAAACGACTCCACGTAGTCTTGTCTGCCCTACCCCTAGAGTGTAATTTAAAACCGCGAAGGCGCGGAGGGGCGAGGCGGCCCGCGAGTTGAGGAGCAGGTGGTTGTAACACTCGCCGCCGCGGCTGAGGCTGGCCGGCGAAGCCGGGCAGCAAGCCGAAGCTGCGGTGGTGAGCGTTAAACCCATCTGCGACGAAAAACTCGCGTGGGACCGCCGGAGCCCCGCAGCGCCGTAGCCGTGACAGAAACCATGCGTGCTGCATGTTGCTTGCTTGCTTACACGCTGCATGCTTGCTTGCATGCTGCATGCTTGCTTGCATGCTGCATGCTTGCATTCATGCTGCATGCTTGCTTGCATGTTGCTTGCTTGCATGCTGCATGCTTGCTTGCATGCTGCATGCTTGCACAAATTTTATTATTCTGGTAAGAAATGCAAAATTATTGTAACTTTGAATTTTCTGTAATATAACAGATGTGTCTTTCAATTTATGGATGTCAAATGTATGCCAAAAGATGATTCTAACTGTTAACTTTCTGAAATATGACAGTTCTGCCTTTTAATGACTACCGATATGAAATATATGCTAAAAGACGATTCTGACTGTGAACTTTCTGCGATATGATGTTTCTACTTTTTAATTATTATGGATATAAAATTTATGCCTAAAAATGATTCTGACTTACAAAATTATGACTTTTTAATGTATGATAAATGAGGGTATACCAAACAATTTTCTGCGAAGTGAAGATTATGCCATCCGTTGTTATGCAAAATAATATTATGACATTAAAAGTTCTGCTATAAAGGGTAGACCCGTTAATTTTTTGTAACGTTTCGTCAAATGCTTTTCATTATTATGAATAACTTCATACAATTATTAAGATAATTATTATGCTATTATTCGTCATAAAAATCAAAAATTCTCATTAAATTTCATCTTATCAAATTGTATTTGATTTTATTTACCTAGATCTTACCATTAACGTTACACACATATCAGCCTGCAGCCCGCCAGCATATTTAATATAATTATTGATCTTTTTAAAATACTGTATCATTGGATACAGTGTTATGGCGTAATAAGTTGCTCCCGTTTGTACAAAATAAAACACTGTAATCGGTTTTACAGTGTTTTGCATTGTTATAGTTGTGCTTAACTTGGCAACTCTGTGTTAACAATACAAGTTAGTGGCAATATCTTTTATTTTTACTAAATTTATTTAAAAAAAACTACTTGGCTATGTAGTTAGAGATATACACCTACTATAGAATGCATAAAATAATATAATACTGAACAGTAATCATTCAAAAAAGCAATTATTTGTCAAAACCATATATCGTCGATTATCTCACATGTGGTTTTCAAAAGTTACAGTGTATTGGATTGGCAGGGCAGTGCTGAGAATCGATAACACAACGGCGATCAGTTACATAAATAAGATGGGGGGTATACAACATACCCATTTAAATGAAATAGCCCGGCATATTTGGCAGTGGTGTGAAGTTAGGAATATTCATATATTTGCTTCGTATGTAAAATCTTCGGATAATATTATTGCTGATCGAGAATCACGAAAAATTAATGTGGACACGGAATGGGAGCTAGCTGAGTATGCATTCTCGGAAATCTATACTAATATTATAAAGCTGAAGAGTTTGTTTGTTTGTTTGTTTGTTTGTTTGAACGCGCTAATCTCAGGAACTACTGGTCCGATTTGAAAAAATCTTTCAGTGTTAGATAGCCCATTTATCGAGAAAGGCTATAGGCTATATTTTATCCCCATATTCCCACGGGAACGGGAACTACGCGGGTGAAACCGCGAGGCGCTGCTAGTCACAAATAAATTAGGGGTCCCCAACTTTGATCTGTTTGCTAGCTCACAAAACTACAAATGTCCAAGATACGCCTCATGGAAGCTCGATCCCTATTCTGAAATAGTAGATGCCTTCACGTTTAACTGCAAAAACCTTTATTTCTATGGGTTTCCCCCGTTCAGCATTATAACCAAAGTTTTACAAAAAATAATTAGAGATAAGGCAGAAGGTATACTAATTGTACCATATTGGCGTTCACAACCTTGGTAGCCACTATGGACCAATTTAATAAAATCAGAAAAAATATTTTTTGGGCCTGATCAAAACTTATTGTATTCTCCTTTCAGAACACACCACCCACTACACGCGGACCTTATTCTAGTGGCAGCGAGATTATCAGGCAATCGATGATATCTCGAGGTGCTCCGGACACATCTTTGGGTATCGTTATGGCTTCCTTTGCACCAAAAACTTTAAATCAATATAACTGTACCCTTAAATCTTGGGTAACTTATTGTCAAGATAATAATTATGACATTTTTAAATCAACTAGTACGCAAGTGATTTCCTTCTTAACCGTAAAATTTAATGAAGGGGCTAGTTACATATAATACCCTAAATACACACGCTTTGTCAATTATTTTAGGTACAGAAATCACATTACATAGTTGCGTTAATAGGTTCCTGAAGGGTGTATACAGGTTACGTCCTTCTAATCCTAAATACACAGCCACTTGGGACACTAATAAGGTATTGAGCTATGTGTCTGCTTGGTATCCTTATACGGATATAACACTTGAATGTTTGTCAAGAAAAACAATTGCCTTATTAGCAATAGCTTCAGCGCAAAGAATGCAGACACTGAGTTTAATCAAACTAAAAAATATTAGAATAGAAAATGATATGATTGTAATTAAAATATCTGACTTGATTAAAACCTCGAGACTTGGGACCTTCCAACCATTAATCAGGTTACCCTTCATTCGCGAAAATTTAGCCATATGCCCAGCTACCGTTGTTCTAGCTTATATAGATAAAACTTCATCCTTGCGTCGCAATCAATTAAGACGACTATCTGTTCATTAGCTTTCGAAAACCTCATAAAAAGGTATGTTCCCAAACACTAGCGCACTGGGTCAAGAAAGTTTTAGAGGATAGCGGAATTGACATATCAATATTCGGAGCCCACAGCACTCGTCACGCCTCCACATCAGCCGCCCATAGGTAGGTAAACCTGGAAGTGCTGCGGAAGGCCGCAGGTTGGAGTAATACTTCTAACGTCTTCTTAAAGTACTATAACAGAGATATCATTGATCCTGTTAACAACGATTTCGCTAATGCTATATTTAATAATCTTTAATTATATATATATATATATATATAAGACTTAACATAAGTACATCTATCGAATTAACTATTTTGGTTAAGATTAGGATAGATGTATCTGGATGTAGCAAACAATAAAAATCTGATTAATAAGTAGAATACTTCGATATTTAATTATTTTTAAAACCTGAATGATTATTGGAGGGAATCATAACGTTACTATATTAGCTTTCCCTTTTTGTCATGATACTCTAAACATCTGCAAGTAAATTTGTAATCGTCTTCGGTTGAGACCCGAAGTATAATTAAGAATCAAACGAACTTATCTTGTGAAGTTTGATTCCAATTATGCGAGGGTCTCAACCGAAGACGATTACATTCCCACCCATCCCCTATGAGAACCCTTACAGACAAAAATGAAAACTAATAAATATGTAAACAGCTAGAATCTGTTTAGAACATTTCTCTAAAATTAATGAATAAAGAGCGGGAGCGACAGAGCAGCATGGCGGGGGTGGGAGCGAGACAGGACACTACGTCATGGTTTAGTTTATTTTTTTTTAAATTAAGCTATGGGTATCTAAAAGTGTGGCAAAGACAGCACCTACTCATGTACTGCTGCAAGTAAATTTGTAATCGTCTTCGGTTGAGACCCTCGCATAATTGGAATCAAACTTCACAAGGTAAGTTCGTTTGATTCTTAATTGTAAAAAGTATAAATCTGAACCCATCCCTGAAAACCGCATGACAATCGGACTAGTAGTTCTGGAGATAAATGGGAACATTGGTTTGCACCAACAAACAAACATCCTCTCACCGCATACACTGTTTCCGTTCCGTCGTGGATAAAAAGCAATAACTGCAACAAAACACTGCAAACATTTAGTCACTTACACAAATGGTAAATTAAAAAATATTCGAACGTTGAACAACTTCCAAATTTTATGGGTCACACGCAATCGGTACATAGGCAGAACTATAGGTTACTAGATGACGTTTGCCAGACTCGACCGCTAAAATATCAAAACTACTATTCCTAATGGAGGGTGATAATGCTGATGTTCACAAAGGTAAAGCTTTGGATGAAATTGAAATGAATTGAGACCACAGATGAGAACAGTGATTATGATAATCTAGAGAACGATGATGTAATTTCAAATGAACAGCTCACATTCGCTGACATTACTTCTGAAATGTCTCATCTTAGAGATACTACTAATATGGAAAAAATAATGTCGACGAAAAAATAACTGGCCATAACAGCAAAAAGATTTTTTGGCTACGAGCCGAAAAATTTCAAAACATACAATCAAAACGACTACTGAAACGACACGAGTGCGAGGAACTGCGCAGTACACATCCTAATATTCTTCACAACGAAGACTGGCTGAAAATAAGTCTTTATTCAGCAGAGTAGATAGACAAAATATTTGAGGGGATTTTCTAATAACGGGTTTCGGCAATTCAATTTACATTTCTTTTGCATCATCAATCTTACTAATCTACACTTGACTCACCTTATCGTCTCGACTATTCAGAGTTTTTTAATTTAAAATTCTGTCAAATAAATCTTGGACATTTGATAAAATAACTAAGGAAAACCGACAAAATATAAAGGTAGTTTAAATTAAAAAATAACTAAATATTTCATTTATCGTCGAAAATAAGGTTCCCTATCCATTAGCATAAAATTTTAAGACCTAATATAACTTAGCATAATGTTGTTTGGCATAATTATTTTTTCGCATAATATAATTACGCATAACAGCTCATGCATAATTTTTTTAAGCATTATGTCTGTAACCATAATAATGATTAGGCATAATATTTTAAAGCATAAACTTATTAAGCATAAAGTTCTAAAGCATAACTTTTTTAAGCATAAAGTTCTAAAGCATAACTTTTTTAACAATTTTGTGAGTATTTTTTCGCTGTAGGAAGCAAGCATTGCTAGCATACAGCATGCAAGCAAGTATGCAGCATGCAAGCAAGCATGCGGCATGCAAGCAAGCATGCAGCATGCAAGCAAGCATGCAGCATGCAAGCAAGCATGCAACATGCAAGCAAGCATGCAAGCAAGCAAGCAAGCAGCATGCAGCAGGCAGGGTTTCTGTGACGGCTCCGGCGCTGCGGCCCTCCGGCGGCCCCACGCGTGCTAATCGTCGCAGACGGCTTTCGCTCACCACCACAGCTTCGGCTTGTTGGCCGGCTTCGCCGGCCAGCCTCAGCCGCGGCGGCTCGCTCGCAGCCGCCTGCTCCTCAGCCCGCGGGCCGCCTCGCCCCTACGCGCCTACGCGATTTTAAATAACACTCTAGGGGTAGGACAAACAAGACTACGTGAAGTCGGTTTTGCAGCAATTCGGTTCTGTGACTAACTTTTGTTGCACAGCATATTAATTTTTTAACCAACAATATTATTTGATTGTTACAGGTACTAATTGGTTTGCTCAGAATTATGTATGGGGCCTACTAACGTTATGCTACAAGTCTTTAGGCCTAATAACGTTATGCTAATAGTCATTAGGCCTACTAACGTTATGCGAATCAAATTTATGCCAAAACAAATTAATCTTTAACATGATTATGCCAACATAAAATGTATGCCTAAAAAAATTATGCCAAAGTATTATTATGCCAAAACAAATTGTGCCAAAATCGTTATGCCGAAGTATATTAGGACAAAAAACATTATGCGAAAAGAAGGGATCCCCGAAAATAATCCTCAACTAATTAGAGAACCTTAACCACTCTGCTCGACAAGATTTTGACATTTGACACACTAGCTGAGTCGACGGGGTGTTGCATGTTACGTCATGAATTTCAGAAATTATCTCAACTTTCGGCATCTTAATTATTTATGATAAATTTGTTTCTGCAGCAATTTTATAAGGTAAGTTATTGAGAAATATCTTAAATTACAACTTAAGATCGTTGATATCACGTCAGTCAACTTAAAATGCATCTAAAATACGTATTACTACACCCTTCCAAAAGATAGACGTCTTAGATTTGCTAAAATTATATATGTAAATAACCTTCTCGCTTGCTGAAAAGAGGCAAAACCGCAAAATCAAGACATATTCATTATATTTGCGGTCTTTCTTTGTCATTTTATATACGCAAGTTAATTTAAAATAGGGGTTCAATATTGACAAAAAAATATTACTTTTCAACTTTGATGGCAGTGGTGTTCGACGCTAAAAAACATGAAAATTATGAATTCCATAAACCCAAACTCCACTTGAGGAGTAGTGGTTTGTTCATCATTTGATTATTTGACGAATTCATCCATATTTCTATGAAAATATGTAGCGGTAATGAAGTTTTTTGGTATCCAAAGTCAAAGTTTCGCGCCAACTGTGTTTGTTTACGTTTTTATTTCACACAAAAATCACACACTCACATGTAAAAAATACTATTACAAATACACATGTTATGATTCTAAATATCGTGAAGAACAAGAAAATACCCAGATCTAAACGCAATTAACGAACACAGATCCAATAACACGTAATATTCATTACCGCTAATTTATTTTTGTTAAAAATCGTCAGCCATATTGATTTTTGTAATGACGAAATAAAACGAAATAAAAAACCATCGATTATAATAATATTATAATATAATCGATGGTTTTTTATTTCGTTCGACTCGATAAATATAAATGAGCAATTATGATAAATCGATTACCTATTAAAAATTAGCGCAATATATTTTATTTATCATAAAATCCAATAAGCATTTATAAAAACCATATTTGCGCTTTGTTAAGTAATTTAAATAGTTCTTTTTTTGGAAATCAACGAATAAAATCAACTGAACAAATTAATCGGACCCGTGCTGATTTCGCGCCCAAATGTCTATTTTATTCAAAATTTAAATGCAGAACCAGAATGCGCTCGTGATTCAGAAATATTTATTATTTTCACATTTTTTTTTTTATCTCTATATTGACTATGGTATGGTTAGGTAGTGGATCGGTTTGAACTTTGATATAATGCTATTTGAATTCGATATTTATAATGTGATAAGTTGTTTTATCCAAAAATTAAATATTATAGAATGTTTGATGAAAGTATGTACCTATGTATGTAAGTAGGTACATATGTATATATGTATGTATTTTTGTAGTTACGTCTATTTATTTGGAACGTCCGGTAGCCTAAACGGCTGCATAGGTTTTTCAAATCAGGTATCATTCGATTAGTCATAAATGCCGAACTGTCATAGGCTATTCGAATTTTGAAAAAAGACAAGTTATTTTTTTTTCGAGACACACTCACGTCATTCTGCCTAGCCTTTTCCTTTTCTATGTTGGGTTCAGCATATAGCCTAACCGGATGTAGATAAATACCATTTTTTTAACATAGAGCTATTGCTTATAAGACCTCCACTATCTAGTAATTAAGTAGAACACACCTCTTGGCAATGTTGAGGTTACAGTTTGTGGCCTATCGACTGTCAAAGATGTTCGAATGACAGCCGGCACCAACGACATGCTTTCCAAGCCATGGCGGAAACTCAATTTGTATTAGATGGTCACCCATCCACTAGCCGATCTCGGCAAGCGTAGCTTAAATTCGAAGTTCGATTTGTGTGGACATTATTATTTATTTATTAAATATGTGCATTAAAAAAGCTCTATAAAGCAAAGGACCTCTCATGTCACGCATACTAAATGCATTTGAAACGATTCAGATGAAATTCGGTGGGTAATAATTATGAATTCCCGCAACCCAAACAAGATTCCGGCTCGCAATTTACCCAATTTTTTTCATGGATGTTGATCGCAGATTCGTGATTATGAACCCCATAAACCATGAAAATAACACCCATAACAAAAAACTAGAAAAATCTAGTCGGTGCCATTTTCACTTATAATACTTATTCAAATTTATTGAGATAGGTCATGAAGAATTTGGCCTAACCTTTTTTAGAAGAGTTTTAGAACCTTAATTAGAAAATATATTTTGTAGGTAAGTATGTGTAATTTGAATCGCCCAAAATGTATTTTTCCCTGCATGGACATATTAGATACTGGGTTTCAGCAGCAGGGTCACAAAATTGAAAAGTATTTTATAAAGCAATATTCTATTTTCATAACATTGTAAAAAAAAAATCTGATAACATAAATACCCGTGTAAATTTGACTAGGCCTACTTAACATACATAAACTATAAGCTTGGTATTTCGTACGCAACCAGCTAAAAGTATCTAACTTAAAACTCTCAGTAATTTAAAAAGAATAAAATATTTTTCATTCTTATTTTGAATAAAATAGACAATTCTGCGCAAATTAACCTTGGGTCCGATAATCTGTTGAGTAGATTTCTTTCTTTATTGTAGAAAATCTTATTTGAATTACATAAGAAAGCATAACTAATAATTAAGATTAATGCTTATTGTATTTTATGTCTTAAACGTATTTTTTTCCTAATATTTTAATAACGAATTTAAATAAAACGATTAGGTTGAAATAAAAAATAAATCGATTCGCATAATCGTTTTGGTACACCCTAACAATAAAAATGATGGTTGATGGCGATTATCACATTTATGCACTTCGATTTTATTTATGAAAATTAGTTAACTTGTGGGTTATATATCAAAGAATTAATGGCGCAAAGATATGAGCATTTTATCTAATTGTTTTAATTAACGCCCATACATAAGATTTTTTAAGTGGCTTTATCAAAAATGCAATTATTAATTAGGATGTCGTATGACGTAACTCTGAGGTCCAATTGGTACTACAACCGAGCCGGCGGAGGTTTGCATGTCTAGTACCAATTGGTACTACTACGAACTATACGGTTAAAGCAAGAGCAAACCTTATCGTCTGTCGACCGGCTCCGCCCGGCCACCGCTCAGCAGTCTCAGTCCGGACGCGGAGGTAACGGATTTGGCCTAGGAGACTTTTACTAACGAATCAAAAATAGAAAATTTTGCAGATAAACAAAAGTTTACTGGACCAGTTTTCGAAAAACGGTCTTAAATAAATTGCCTTAAAATGAGGTCTACTTTTATTTAAGATCCCATTTTTCCAATTATGGCAAAATTCTTCATATTGTTAGCGACATGAATGCTTCTGGAAATATTACTCTTTTGCTCGATTGGAGCTCTTGTTGTGAAAACGCTTTATATTCAGATCACTATCCTGAACAGTGTTTCCACTCAAATGACTTTAAATCACTGGTACATGTACTGCAGCGATTTCTAGTGCTTTATAAATTTGTGATAGCACAAAAATTAGATTATATCCAAATGACATTTTTAAATAACAGAAACAACAAAAAAACGTACAATAACAGAGATAAACCCAAGACTTATTTTCTCTCACGGCCCGATAACTGAATTTCGCAAAAATATGTAAAGAAATGATATGACATTTCATAAATTCGAATTTGCCGCGCTTCGCGCTTTTGTAAGTTGTCTGTGGAATTAAGTAGAGGGCGCATGGGAGTGACGCGTTATTCAATGGCGGAATATGTTCAGATTATTTTGTGCATTTTATTGTTATAAAAAACTTGTAGAGAGATAAAATAAAGGATATCATTGAGGAGGCGATATTAGTGAACTTTAAATGTCGTTTCTTTGTATTTTCAGGTGAGATTTTAATAATTGGTGTAATATTGTAAAAGCATGTTAAATAAAACAAAATCTTTGTATTTTCAGAGAAACAATTTGTGGTTTATTTTGAAAATCCTCATTTATGTATCTTATATATATTTCGCAGTCAACGTCAACAAGGAACTGAAAAATATCGTAAAATCGGCGCAGCGCACGCTCTTCGTCTACATGTACATAGGTACTACAAAATGTATGAGGAAAAAGAACGTATCGACACAACGAAAGTGACTTAGTTTGTAGTAAATACGTTTTATTTCTTTATGACGGCAGAGTACTTGGGCGATGTTTCCTTTACTTAATTTGTTCCGACAGGCGTATAACTAGTATAGATCAATCAAAAATAGACTCATCACATGAAGTTGTACGGCTCACATTGTATGTATGTAGTTTTTACAAAACAGTACGTAACATTATTTCATTGCATTACATACTTACTCAAATTTTAATGCTGATAACAAAAAGGAAACTAAAAATAACGTCGTTATTAGTAAACAGCGGAACTATTACTTTCGTTATTTTTTTCGATAAACTTTTAAGAAAATAACGTTCTCTCATAATAATTTTAAATAAATTTGAACTTTTTGAGCAGTAGTCGGCGTCTGTGACACGCAATGCTCACATGCGCATGGGTTATTGTGTGCACTAGGCAAGCGTTGACCTTTCGTTTGAACTTTTGCAAAACAGCTGAACAAATACCTGTTTCTACACCACGCTACACCAAATCTTCACCACTCCACACTTCCTTTTTACACCACGCAAAAATTGTCTCTTATTCTAAAGCTTCTCACCTTGCCAAGTCTCTCTCTTGCAATAATGAGCTTAATGTTGCTTGTTTAGAACGCAAAAGTGCACAATGTTCTAATAAAGAGGTAAATTTTAATATCATTAACGGCGATGATACAATTATTTACGAAAGATGGATTACTAAAAATGTTAAAGTGACTATTAAGGGCCAGGAAAAACAAGTAAAGAAAACTATTAAGGAGAAGGTGAAAACCTCCCAACTATTGCTCACCAATATTTTGAAATCTAACCTACCCAATTATATGCAACACCTTGCCAACCTTTATAATCAGTTCAGAGCTATTGATTTCATCAAGGTAAATCTTAAATCTGTAGATGGTCTAGGTATTACACATAGATTTTTCAGAAAATTATGGTTACAAATATGGGACAGAAATTCAATCCGCTCATTTCGGCGGGTCTAAAGGACAGCTGTCGTTACAAACTTGTGTGTACTATTCCAAAGATTCTCAACTGTCACAAAGTACAATAAAAACTTCATGTATCTGCAGTCTCTGAAAACCTGAGACATGATCCAGTCCTCATAAGGTCTCATTTAAAAAAACTTTTTAACAAAAAAATACAACCGACTTTTACACAAAAAATCAAAAAAGTGCAAAATAACTTTAATTTCGGAACTCGGTGTTTGTGGTTGCTTTTTCGTTTTTTGAACACCGACTTCCGAAATTAAAGTTATTTTGCACTTTTTTGATTTTTTGTGTAAAAGTCGGTTGTATTTTTTTGTTAAAAAGTTTTTTATTTTTCACTTTTTAGTGGTACTTACACCCCCTCCCCTCCCCCACCTAAACGAACCAATCACATTGGTGTAAAAAAAAGCACTGCTCCTTTGCAGAGTACACTAAGAGGTCGTCAATGTAGACAATGTAGATATTTTTTTTAGATTTTTCGAAAACCGCTTGTTCGATTTCGATAAAATTTTCATGGGACCATTTGGGAAGTCTCTTATTAGCTACATCTTGGATCACACTTCGCTTTATCTTGATGAGATAAAGCTTCGTTTAAAAGGGGGAGCTGTTATAACCCTTACTACAAGGCAATAAAGCATACATCAGCTTTTACTTATAAACAATGCACTTTTCTATACCAAATTACTGATGTTGCATTTTTACCTAATGCACAGAAATAATATGTTTAATTAGTTAGAATCTGGACGTTGTTGTGTGAACCAGTGTGCCCAAATTAAGGGAGTAATTAAGAGGGACATTACCAAATTATAAGTTCCTAAGTACTTGTGTGTCTGTTTTGTAATACAGTGTATTAAAGTGGTTCTGTAGAATTATTGTTCTTTTATTTAAAAAGACAACGGGGGCGGCTTGGTAACAGAACGCATCAAGGCCCTTCTCGTATCTGCTCCTATCCTCCGGCAGGCGGACGAGTCAACACCATTCATACTTTGCACTGACAGCAGCGCTTATTGCCTTGGGGCTGTTCTTATGCAGGGGGAGGGACACGACGAGAGGCCCATTGAGTATGCAAGTCGACTACTCATCAGCGCCGAGAGGAACTACTCCACGACCGAGCGGGAGGCACTCGCCGTCGTGGGGGTAAGTTCCGCGGTTACGTAGAAACCGCGAAGGTCACCAATGGTTGATGAGTCAAAGGTTACCTAGCGGCCGACTGGCCAGCTGGGCCCTTACGTTACAAGAGTTCGACCTCTGTATCGAATACACTCCCGGTCGGTCGAACGTGGTCGCAGATACGTTGTCGCGACCCGTTTGCGGAGAGGACCAGAACGAGGGTGACCTTTGCATGACAATTATTGATATGCCAAAGAGAAGCAGCGGTGATATCCGCAGCAATCAAATATTGGACCCAGAAGTTCGGAAAATTATTGAGGACATGGAGTCCGACGAACCCTCTAGGGGGAGAACGTGGTCCGACCGCGGGTACACTATTTCCGACGGAATACTTTACAGGTACAGTTTAGAGTCAGACGATGGAGAGGACTGCTGCTTAGTTGTACCCGAGCATGAACGCAGGCAGGTCATGGCTGACCTCCACGACGCGCCGACGGCCGGCCACTTCGGCGTGGAGCGCACCTTAAGCCGCGTTCGTGCAAGGTATTATTGGCCTGGCATGCGCACGTTCATTGCGAACTACATAAAAGAGTGCGTACTTTGCCAGAGGTATAAAGCTGACAACCGCAAGCCAGCAGGACTGCTGCAAACCCCTGCTGTGTCGAGACGATTCGAGGTAGTCTCCGTAGACTTGTTTGGTCCGCTCGTAGAGACGCCCAGGAAGAACAGGTGGGTATTAATTGTAGAAGACGTTTGCTCGCGCTGGGTGGAATTGTTTCCTTTAGAGATTGCCACCAGCGTAGAATGTGCTCAGACGCTCGTGAATGAGGTATTTCTCAGGTATGGAGTACCACGCTGCCTCGTTAGTGACAACGGCGTGCAATTCGTGAGTGAGGTAATGCAACAAGTCTGCCATGTTCTAGGGATCAGCCAGTCTCTCACGCCTTATTATCATCCTGAGGCCAATCCTATAGAAAGGAAGAACCGGGACCTCAAACCACAATTGGCCATGCTCGTCGGCCACGACCATACCACGTGGGATGTACACCTCGCTGCAATCAGGTTTGCTATGAACTCCGCGATTACCAGTAGCACAGGGTTTTCGCCGGCACATCTCACGTTCGGAAGAGAGTTACGAGCCCCCTCCGATTCCTCTATAGACATGAGGGCTATCGTAGAAAACGATAACTTCGTGCCCAGCATTACGCCTTACTTGAAGAAGATGGCTGCAACACTGGACGAGGCTAGGGACACGCACGAGAAAGCACAGGCCGTCCAGAAGGAAAACGCCGACCAAAAGAGAAGGCCGCCACCTGAATACAAGGTAGGTGACCTAGTTTTGTTAAAAACGCAAGGACCGAATGACGCAAGTCGCGGGCAGACCGCGAAGTTTATTCCACGTCGTGACAGTCCATACCGAATTGGGAAGATTATCAGCCCGACCAAAACTAAAATGGAAGTGGGCGGGTCACATTGCACATATGGACAAAGATAAATGGACACAAAGAGTAACTACTTGGCAAGGACCAACAAATAAAAGGCAAAGAGGTAGACCTAGAGAAAAATGGGTAAATGAGATAGTAAGAAAAGCTGGTGAAAATTGGATCACAAAAGCAAAGGACAGACAGACGTGGAGCAAAATGGAGGAGGCCTTTACTCGATGAGGGGTCCATAATGATACTGAATTATTACTTGATTTATAAATTATTTAAAAATTGTAATTTTATTATTTTGAATTATGTATGTCATGAAATTGTTTAATGTTAATGGAATGTAATACTAATAATCTTATTGTTTCATGCATGTGTGTGTGTGTGTTTGTTTTGTAAATCATTCATTATGGAAATAAAGAGGCTATATTATTATCTCTTCATTTATTTTCCTATACATAGAAATTTTATATTATTAAATATTTCTTAAATAAAACAACCAAAAAAAAAACATTTAAAAATACAAAAAGCAGTAGTCCGCCGGTGTCGGGAGCAGGGTCCAAGCTACCGGTGGTTAGGGCTCCAGAGAAAGGAACCTCCTCACAATACGAGCCGTATCGAGGAGTACTGCCTTCTGTATCAGGCCCTTTAACCAACCGTGTAACGCCAGCTTCGACAGATGGTCGTCGAAGCTTTTGGCCATTGGCCGTAACGACTATCGGCACAATGGTAGCCGAGTCCACATTCATTATTATTATTATTATTATTATCAGCCCGACCACATATGAGCTAGAGAACGTACAAACCGGTAGGAACGTAGGCAAGTACCACGTTTCGCACCTCACGCCCTTTACCGGACAAGTAGAGCCTCCAGTCCGAGCTAAACGTAAACGCGGCAGGCCGCGTAGGTATTTGGACTAGCCCAACTGTGGGGACATTTAGTTAGGCTAGAGGGGGAGGATGTAACGCGGGATTTTAATGTAGGCATCTTTAGGCCACTATGTTGTTGCTACGCGCACCCCGTCCCTCGCCGCCCGCGCACCTCACACGCTAGCGCAGGCGAGACGCCGCAGGCGACAAGGAGAGTGCGCCCCGACCGTCGACGAATGCGGTTGCATGTTACATACGATCCTCCGCGACTCTAAGTCGCGACGAAGTTTCCCTATGTTTCTAAATTGCTAAAGTTATTGTTTACGTGAGTTTTTAATAAACGATTATACCTACAAACAAGTGACTTTAAAGTCTTTCTTTTTATGCTTTTGAAGCCGGTGCCAAGTAAAAATTGTCATTATATTAGCTCGGTAAATAATTTACTTGGTACACTCCAATTCTATCGTTATGACGGCTGTGAAGTGTGCTACTCCAGCCGCAGTACGCAACCCTCACCCCCACTGTCATGTTCCAAGCCGCCATACAGTTTCAATCGAACTGTACCGTCTTTATGTCCACATTTTAGTAATTATTAATAACTGGCACTGATTAATAGTATTAAATTATAGATTCAACCTCCATTTTTATTCCTCGGATAAAAGTAATCGGACTATTGAAGCCCTTATCAATCATAATTATTTGATGAGTAAAATATGGTGATCAACATAACATATTTTTTTAGAATACCCAATAATACTATTACCAGGAATCGATGGATAGATCGCATTAAAAAAACTGTGGAAATGCCATGTGGAAACCAACAAAAACTACTATAGTTTGTTCCGATCACTTCAACTGTCAACAAAACAGGCCGTTGTAGACAAAGGAAGCAGTGCCAAGCAAGGTGAATTTTTGTTTTTTCTTTTAATTATTGTTTGTTTAGTAAATTTCTTTTTCCTTACAGGCTTTATTTTTATTATCAGTAAACTTCAGCGAAAGTAAGGATTCCGATGATATTGAGATAATTTTAAAATTTAATTGAATAAATTGTGTATTAACTTGTGTGGTTTAAAAATATGCTACCTAGAGTTTTTCAGTCTTCATAATATCGATTTTCGCGTTAAAGCTGAAGCCACAAAAACTATGTACATGAATGGTTTTATTTTCGGAAATGTAATTTTAATGAAGCTGGACTTTCCGGTATATACAATGATGTGTGCTCCAGTATAGAACCGTCTGATAATTTAAAGCACAAAAATCTAGTAAAAATGATATACACATAAAACTCAGGTTGAGGAAAAATCCTTTTCAGATCTTGATTCTATTTGCGACACTTCAAAGCAAAGCTTTTTTGTTTATTTAGACGGAAAATAGTGCTCGAAAAGAAGCATCGCTTAAAAATTAAATCTCTTTAAATAATCAACGGCAAATAAAGAAGTTTGTATCCTTTAAACAAATTATCGGAACGCTGAATAAAGAGCATTATAATAATAACGATATTCACAATAATTTAAGAAAGTCTGTTTGCTGCAGACTTGTACTGTGTATGAAAAAAAAAATTAATGGTGCCAAGAAACATAAATATGCTCCAGAATTCAGGAAGTTTTGTTTGACCTTACATTTCTATTCACAAAAGGCACGTAATTATGTTAGGACTAAGTTTGAAAGTTGCCTTCCTCATCCAATCCAATTCATTCCTATCATTAAACAGTAAACTATTATGACTTTGTGTTTAATCATATTGAAATTTATTTATATTTCTAAATAATTCATTATCACTTCGATATTCGTGTTATTTTACATATGGCAACGTCTAAAAACATAACTGCGTTTAGTTTACGATTGAAATTACGTTTATTTCTTAAAATCTTTTTTTATATTATCAATTAATCCGAAGTTCTAAAATTAGTACACAAAGTAGTAACAGAACCACAAAAAAGTATTTTGTGTCGTTCACCTTTCAAGAAAGAGAACTCACAAGGAACAGAAAACTTCAAAGAAAATTATTTTAAAAGTTACGTACCAGCGGGCGTACCATGACGTCTTAAAACGTGAGTCTTCCAAGCGAGAAAAAGGGATGGAGCTATATAGGCTGTATAACTCTATCCCTCTTTCTCGCTCGGAAGACTCACGTTTTAACACCTCATGGTACGCCCGCAGTTCCCAAGTCGCAATCGTTTACGGGATCTTTTGCATAAATAGCTTGAGGACTCTTTATGAAACTTTGGTGGAACCAAAAAATCTAAAATACTTGAAGTTTCGCATTAGCCATAATAAGACCATATTGAATTATTATTTGGATCGATACGCATGCATGGTGGCTATAACGACAATCCGAATGCCCGAGAGCTGAAAGGTATTTTATTTATAAGAAGCTACTTTGCCATATTATGGAGCTTATATCAGTCCAATCGGGAAAATGTGTGCCCCTTGAAACATAAGTGTTCTTGTGTGTTCTTCGTCTCTTAAATGCATAAACTGTACCCTTTTCACGCAGAGATGATGAGGATAAAATTGAAAATGACGAAAAACATTTGTCCTTTGACCAAAATGAGGGTACGTTACAGACGGCGGCGACCTCTCACGTCCGGCCCTGGTTCACTATGGTCCAGAGCGAAGAGGCATGGAAAGCAGTCAACTTCTTCTGCGAAGCAGTAATGCTAGCGAGGGAGGAGGCGGACCGCGTGCGAGAGAGGGAAACCTCACGCCCCAGCCGCCGCAACAGTTAGGGTCAGTGCCTGCTAGGGTTGCGGAATTTGTTCGAAAGAGTCACCGCGGCCCTGGAACGCAAAGGGCACAAGAAGGATCACGGGTGGGTTTTAGTCAGTAAGAGTCTGACACTCCCTTCCGCTCCGCCCAGAGCGGGAGAAGTCATTTGATGATTTCCCATCCAGAAAAAAAAAAGGTCCAAGTTCAAGGTATTTTAATTATTTCATCAGCTGTTATTCTTTTTAATGAAAAAGACACAATATAATAAATTGATTCTATTAAAACTTTTAGTTATATTTTGTAGAAGTTTTGAAGAAGAGCATGCAGCGTTAAAAAATCTTTACTTCTGACTAAGAAAACATTTAAAAAACTGGATCCGTCGGTAAAAGAGGAGCTGATAACCCGCAAGCGGCTCAAGGAAATTTCGCGGACACTCCTTCCAGATGCACCACCACGTAAAAGGGCGCAGAAAGGAAATCGATGTCAATGCAATATTGATAAGGGGTGTGTTGTCTTTTTATTGTTATATGTATTTTAATTAATATATTTTGTTTAAGGAAACAGTCATCCCTGGAGCGAACTGAGTGTCACTTGGTTCCAGGCACACCTACTGTCCCACCATCGCCCAAGTTGCAGCCGTGGCAGATGCGGTAAAATCTTATTGTGCATTTTTTATATTTTTGTGCGTAATTAAATAATGCAAGTACGTTACAGATAATAGACATCTACTTTTTTTTAGAATATCAGATGCAAGGGATACAAGATCGTAAAAACTACATTACGACTTGTTTATTAATGTACTCAAAATGATTTTCCTATAGTTATTACATGACCTATTCTATACTGTGCTACTATATACTATTCTTTCACTAACTCGTTTTTTTAGCACTGTTGTGGATCTGCAAGTTTATTGGACGACGGGACTTTTGAGTAAGATAATATAATTTATATTTATATAACTTAACAACAGCTGCTAATTTATATTGTGATTTACAATTATTGTTCTTTTCTATATATTTAGAAGACCTTGAAGGGAATACAGCTTCAGCTTTGCTGCTAGCAGATGCGCCCCTACGTCACCAAATCATCAGATGACCGATGTTCCGGTCGCTGTGTCGCGCACCATAAAGCCAATGGTTAAACTTATAAATGAGGCAGTAAAAGGAAAAGGTTTGTGTAGCTGTTTTTTTTTCTATAGTGATCATTCATTTTGCAAGTAATGATTATTTTAGTAAAAACTTAATTATAATTATTGTTTTAGATTCCAACGAACTTGACGAGAATTTAGCTAGGTGGCTGGAAGCGCAGTCTGACGAAGAAGAGGATGTGGATTTGGACGTGCAGACAAAATTCGACGATAAATTAACTCCAGCTCACATTTTGGACGAGTGTGATGCGGAGACACGGGCATTAGTGTCAGCCGAGGATAAAAGCTCTGCAGGCCTAGATAAAGTTCATCCTTACGTTTTTCCACACACGCTACAGACTCAACGTTAGCGTTAGTAGAATGGTAGACAAAATAGCGTGCTCACGCCAGACGCTAATTCCGCAGCGTGAGAATGAAAAGTATAAGATTCTCTATGGAAGTTAGCGTGAGAACGAAAATAAAAGTAAGTCAAAGTAGGCAAAGTACATATTTTTTTTAGATTTTTCGAAAACCGCTTGGTTGATTTCGATAAAATTTTCATGGGACCATTTGGGAAGTATACCCTTTCCAACAAAAAAAAAAATTTTTCAAATCGGTTGACAAGCGACGGAGTTATGCGCGAACAAACATAAAAAAAAAAATACAAACATCCGAATTGAGAACCTCCTCCTTTTTTAGAAGTCGGTTAAAAAGTGCAAGAAAAGTTATTGAATTACTTTTGTGCTAATTTAACATTTTAGATGGAGTTTAGACTACGTGCGAGCCCAGAACAATTCGCAATCATGTTAGATTTTATGGAAAAGTAAGTACAAATTCGCTATTAGAAAAAGTCCCCTCTTGTCTATGTTTTACAAGACATGTCAGGCAAAAATTTAGGTTCCTGGCACATAAAAGATTTAAAACTCGTAGGTAAAAATAAATAGCACCAATGAAGCGTAGGGCGTTAGATTTGTAACTAAATAGAATCAAACGACACCAAAAGCTTTCAAAATATTTATTTATGGGTCGTTGGTTCAAAGGCCCGTCATAATATGACCTATGGAGGTAGGCGCGAAATGTACTGCCCTGGCTTAACGCGAAGCTGGTGATGCTGTAGCAGCCAAGGTGTAGTCGCCGGTGGTGGATGACCCGTAGGATGGAGAGTGTTGTGGTTTCGTCGCAGGCCCTGTGATGCAGACCCCCGGTGTAAAGTATGTGTTGGCGGTACTTCGGCAAAAAGTGCCCGTAACCTTGAACCCTGGAATTAACGGTCAGCGGTTAAATATGAAATCATCTGCCAACCCTCTTCTGACGGTGATCACGGCAGCGTAAGCATAAGCGTAAGGCGTGCGTACAGTTGCGCTTAAGGCGAATGTGTGTAGAGGTCACCTTCAGAATCGGAGTTTACAATTTATGTTCCACTAAAAGAAAAGAGTGTGAAGCACTAACACATTTAATATAATGTATATATCGCTGTCCCCATCGAATAATATCGTAACCAAAAACTTAAAATTTTACAGGAAAAATAAAAAACCGTTTTTTGCTTATAACTTCTTAACAGGTTTACATAGCAACAACATTGGTATATCATAAAATGGCTTTTTTTTTTCTTAAATATTTATTTGTCATATAAATAAATATTGGTTTTATTCTCATTAAGTTATAGCTAAAAATGTATATTACCAGAAATGGAACACAATTTTGAACCATAATGCACAATACGATTTTATTCATGTAAATTGTTGACAATGACCTACACAGCAATAGTCCATTGCGATAGTCTTGACTGTAAAGTAGCGATGTTCATTATAATGGTAACTTATTATTGCCATAGTATTCACTGCTCAAAACAATCTATTGTGGTAACAGTAAATTGAGTTACGTTAATATTCCATAGCAAAAAGAACACGTGTCGCTATTGTAAAAATCTATTGCAGTTAATGTCGTATTCCAAACATTAAGTAATAATTACTGGAATTATAAAATAAAACATTTATGGAAAAGGTTAAAAAAGGTATTTAATCAAATTAAGCAGGCATAACCATAACACTTACATATTTTTTATTATTAGCACTTACAGAGACCTTTATTATATTTAACAATTATATTTCGTCATCAGTTTGGTCGGATTCATCGACCTCATCTGAGTTTTGCGGTTCTGGGTTCCCACAGTTTACAAGAGATTTGTAAAAATCATGGTAATGTTTGGGTATAGCTTCGCTAGCACACAACCCTTGTAAATCTTCATAAAGAGGTTTAGGTATAGGAATAGGTTGATGATAAACCTGTTTTAAGCCCTCGTTGACTACAGGATCCACAAGATTTTTCGGTCGTTGTCCACGTTTTGCTCTTCCAATACCCTGATCAGTGTCCAAGTCAAAATAGTCTTCCCCAAAATCATATTTAAATTGCAAGACATGTGGTCTTAAATGAGACACTTTTATTTCCATAATCTTTGACCAAGAAATTTTTCTGCCTTGTGTATGTTTTAGCCAGTTTTTTCCAGAGATGAGACATTTTAAATCAAAGAAGACACTTTGCCCCATTTCTTTCAAATTATATTTCTCACCTTTTACTTTTGCATTTAATATAACACTGTAGACTTGGTCAGGAGTATATAATACCTTATTTTTCATTGCACGTTCAACACAAGAATGCATGCTATCACCCTCGCTCTGGCTATGCCCAGTCTCAAAGAAACGGTGTGTTATACTTTCTAATCCATAAGTTTTTAAGGCGTAAAGATACATGGCAAAAATAAACCTATTTTTGTTCTGTCCGGCGCAGCCATCAGAATAAAATGATATACGTTTAATATTTCTTTGTGCTTCTTGATGTATGAATTGTAATAAGCAGCTTCCAATTTCGTTTGCCCCTCTTTTTGCAATAGAGAGGTGCCAGACATAGCAATACCCCGACTTATTTAGTGTATTAAAGACAGTGAAATTATAAATAGGGTATTTTCTTTTGTAGTGGAAAATACCTACTTCAGATTGAGGTACACTGAGAACTTTTTCTAAATCGAACACTGCTACGGTAGTACTTGTTGAATCAACTGAAGCTTTCTCCTCTCTTTTTATTTTACGCACTCTATTTTTACGCTCAAGGTGTGCTCTATAGTTTTCTTCTAAATCATTTTTTTTTGTATCTTCAGCTTGTTCATATAAGGAACAAATTGCGCATAAATCCTTTTTAGGTTTAAAAAAAGAAAAGTTGAACTCTGTATTGAAAATTGTTTCATACGATATTTTTACGCGAATAATATGGTAATATACTTTACCGAAATCAGTTTTATTTTTTCTACTTGAATAAGTTTGTAATTACGGTTTACTGGGAAAATGAAGTTTTTGATGAGTCAGTATTAATCCATTGTGATGATATTCGTCACAAAAAAATATATATATTTAGAGTAGAATACTATAGGTAAATTCATTACAAAATGTCTAACTCAAAAAGTAATAGCACGAATCACGTGAAAAAAATTCACAGGGTGTAATCGCACCTCTAGAACAATAATTCCCCATAAAAGCACTTCTATCGTAATAATCGATTACGATATTATTCGGTGGGGACAGCGATATAATAATTGTATTAAACATAAAAAGCAAGGTTAAGCAAATATGGTTCAATAAAAAATACAAAATTGGAATGAAAGAAAAAAATTACTAAAATCGTTATCACGCCTTACTAAAGTCATTGTAAGTAATAGTTCCAACCCTACATATCAATTCGCTCCATTGGCGAAATATTTCGTATAAAGTTGAGTTCATTTGTTTACACAAGACATTTTTGTTCAAGTGTAGCTTAAGTGAAGTGGCTTTCTTGTTCTAAAACAGATTATATCGTATTTTGACCTTAAATGTTAAACAACAGAGGCAAGCCGGAATCATGACCTCATTTTTAAGGGCACTTGTGGCCTACGACAAAGGTAAACATTGAGGGCTCTTAAAAATGAGTAAGCATAATGATTTTTTTATGCCTTCAAAGTGGAATACGAATTAACAATAGCATTTTTATAGGAATGGCGATCTTTCAAGGCAGGAGCTCAAGGGCGACTAAGAGCTGAACACCTGTGGAATGAGCTCTCTGAACATTTGAATTCTGTAGGTGGGAGTGGTGTCCAAAAACAAGCCGATAAATGGAAAAGAGTATGAAGTGCAGACATATTTATTTATTTAAGTTGAAAATGACATCTCGCACATAAACTGTGAATTAAAAATATTTTTGTTTTAGGTATGGTCAGATTGGAAAACAAAAACAAAAAAGAAGGCTTCCTTAATTTGGAGGGATACACAAGGCACTGGTGGAGGACCAAGTAGAGCTAGGCCACTAAATCTCTTAGAGGAAAGGTTGCTGAGAATCATTGGCATTCAATCTATTGTAGGGCAACAAGAGATACAGGAAGCAGGCTTTGAAGTAAGTAATGTTGTTATTTTAAATTAAATTATAAAACATAGTGTGGCTTATGAAAACTGAGGTGTATTTTATATGCTTTTCAGGTACAAAGTTCCTCTGAGCCTATCTTGAGGACACCATCTCCTCAGCAGGCATTGTCTCCACCAGTTGCAGAAGAAAGAATAAATGAACAAGTGGAACTTTATACTTTAGAGCCCCAGCCCTCAACTAGTGCAGGGACGAGCGACCCATCAAGCTTCGCGTGTGATCTCTCATACAAGAGAAGGTACAAAATATAATTTTAGAAGCCTATAGATGAACAGCACAATCAATCTATTTTATAATTACATTTTAAACAAATAATTTGTTTTTAGAACTTCAACCTCCCTCAGCTGGCCCGTGTACACCCCGTCGCACGGTGGGCTGAAAATCGGCTTTCATAGACTTAGGGATTTCAATTTGCAAGTGCTTGTTTTTATGTCGGATATCGCTTCTATTAGTCATTACTATGTACAAAAATGACACCCGAGTTAATTCTGCCCAAAAACGAAGGAAATATAATTTTTTTACGAAACATTTGTATGAAGCTAGTATGAAAAATCGAATTATCTCCTAAACGGCATGTTTAACCGTAATATCCTTGGAGGTGGTCTAAGTGCTAATTATTTATGATTTTTTGGTTGGCGATCGGACGAAAAATTTAATGCCGTTTTTTTTTTAAAAATCGTCAAAATATTTTTATTTGTTTTTACGTATGAAACGATTCCTTTTGGTGTTTATGTTGAAGAACACGGACTTTTAACTACACATAACATAAAATAGCATCACTCCTATATTTTCGAAGGAGTTGGCAGAGGTATATAGTACACCCACACGTAGACAACTATGTTTGAGCTAGATAATTATTAACACAAAATGAGTTTTAAAACTTTTCATACAACCAAATGACCAATTGTTTACTGTTCTAATGAGTCCAAAAAGAAGTAATTAAGTAACTACACTGATTAGGTCTTCTAATGAGTCTTAATAAGTGATTTAATGATCTTCAATATCTCACGACAATGCCAACTATGGATTACATTCAACATTTCCTGATAAGTAAGCTAATTTGTTAATTAGCAGTGCTATGAGTTCTAAGAATAGTTAGTGACAATTATAGATTTACATTAGCTAATGAGGAGATAACTAATGAGGGTAGTTAAATAATTATTGGCGTTTTGCAATAAAAGGGCTAAAGTTTTGTTTTATAATTTAATTTTTTCACAACTGTGTAACTGCTAACACTAAATCAGCGACTATAAAATCTTAGAATGGAAAGTTTAATCACCAATTTAGACTTGTTTGTTCTTCTACAAAGTGAGAGTACTTCATTTGATCATGAAGTATTGTTCAGTGCAGTTGTATCCCGCATAGGCGATTGCCTGTCTGACGAAGATCGTGTTGTTCTCAAAGAATTTTGTCGGAGATTTACGCGAGCCGCTTTACAAAGGTGGCAGAAATCCAACCGATTCCTTGATAATTTCAGGAGAAAGTACGAGAATTGGTTGGCAGCAAATATTGATTGGCCGAGTTTTGTGCAAACTTCAGTTAATCAAGAACCAAGTGTTGATAAGGCACCAAGAGCGCCCTCAGTCTCTCCAGAACCGTCGACATCAACGTCCATTGGAACAATGACGAAAAGATCCCGTAAACCATTCGAAGATCTGGGAAGTAAACAAAAAAAGAGAAGATCTGATGAACACACAGGCGAAGATTCCAGTGAATTGGCATATGCAGCTGCAGCACGTTTAAAAGAAGAAGGGCATGGAGATATCGCCTCTGTCATCGAATACATGATGACATCGAAATCCTGAAGTAGCCGCTAAATTAAATGAAACGCTTAAGAAACCAGCGAAAACAATCATATTTACGCCAGAAAAGGCACTTGGATTGCTTCTTTCGCTAAAACTCTCAAAGTGGCAATATATTACGTTGCGTGAGGCTGCCATTTAATAAAACTCGTGTGGCGGTTTTGCAGAGACTGAACGTTTATTATTTCAAACTCAGGTTGACACATACAATGGCAGGTGGCGCTAGTGTAACAAATTATTTTTATACTACCATAGACTATAGTCCGAATTGGAACAATGTTTAATTCAAAATAACACCCCCACTTATAAAAATAATATCTACATTAAAGTTACACAGTTTTAGAACAATACATAAAATTTTATTTTACTATTTTCATAAACATATATTTATACTTATTTTATTTGTGTCAACCCTATACCATTTATGAATTTATAATGTTTTACATGACAAAGACTTTTGGTTAACACCAGCTGGCATATCGTTAGTAGGTAAATAAGATATTTGTACTAAATTATTAGTGACACATTCTCTAATGAAATGATGCCGAACATCAATGTGTTTTGTTCTTCTATGGTATAAAGGATTAGATGCTAACTTTTGTGAACTTTGGTTATCGCTTAATAAAGTAATTGGTACATTTTCAATTTTAGTTTTAATTATTTCACATACAAGATTTTTTAAGTAAATTGCTTCCTTGCACGCTTCTGACAGGGCCATGTACTCAGCCTCGGTGCTGGACAAGGCAACTGTTTTTTGTTTCCTACACTCGTATGATATTGCACATCCAGACATCTTAAAAACAAAACCTGTATATGACCTTCTGTCAATTGAGCATGATGCCCAATCAGCATCAACATACCCTATTATATTACAATTACTTTTGACATATTTTAATCCATAATGTTTAGTTTTATTTAAATATTTCAAGACCCGTTTTAGATGTTTCCAATGAATCTCACTGTAACAATTATTATATTGACTTAGAAAACTAACTGCAAAAGCAATATCTGGTCTTGTGAGTACACATAAGTACATCAAAGCACCTAACAATTGTTGGTAAGGATATTGCTGAGAAATAGTTGTAGCCTTTTCTAACTTTAAATTATTTTCCATCGGAGTGTCTGAACTCTTACTGTTATACATATTAAATCTTTTCAAAATTGTATCAACAAAGTCCTTCTGATCAATAGAAATAGAGTCATTATTCACTGTTACATTCATACCAAGACATTTTTTTATTTGGCCTAGATCTTTTATGTTAAATTTTGCTTTTAATTCACTTTTTAAGTTCTCACAAGTTTCCTTACTGTTATAAAAGACAAAAAAAATCGTCAACAAACAGAGCAATATAAACTTTGATATTTCCATCACATTTCATAAATAAACATGGTTCATACTGAGACTTGGTATACCCTAATTCTAGCAATAGTTCCTCAACTCTTTGGTACCAAGCTCTTGCAGACTGTTTTAGTCCATATATTGCCCTTTTGAGTTTCAAAACTTTATTCTCACAATTTGCAAAGTTTGAACAAGCTGGTATTTCCATGAAAATAGTCTCATTTAACAGACCATTCAAAAATGCAGTCGGGACATCAAGGTGAACAATATCTAAGTTTTGGTCGACACTTAGTGCAAATAATAACCTCAAAGTGGTATACCTGAGAACTGGTGAGAAGGTTTCCTTAAAGTCTGTACCTTTCTTCTGACTGAATGCTTTCGCAACTAGCCTCGCTCTGTACCGCACTTCACTTTCACTATTGAGCTTTCTTTTAAATACCCACTTGTACTTCACAACTGTCTTATTCACTGGTCTGTCCACTAACTCCCACGCCTCTCGGTCACTGAATGATTGCAATTCTTCTCTGATTGCTTTCTGCCACTGCTCCTTTTCTGGTCCATTCATGGCGTCATTCAGGGTTATTTCTTCTTCAGAGAAGTCATCCATAACACACAAGTTTGCATAGCCATAATAATCTGGTTTCTTTCGAGTACGTTTCTGTGACATTTCAGTGTTTTGTTGCTGAGAACTAACCTCTTTGTCTTCTGACGTCAATGTCATTGACTCATAGTAGCTGTCCTCCGAGTCACTCAACTCTTCTACTGGAATATAGGTTTCGTCATGTTCGTCAATCTGCTCATCACTTTCAGCTTCTTGACTTGATAAATCCTGAACATTTTCTGACTGTTTTTCCCCCACTGAATCCTGTATGTCACTCTTGTCTTGTATAGTAATCTGAGATGTCATACTGTCACACTCTTTTTCCATTATTATGACGTCCCTTGCAACTGTCACTGTTTTTTTTATGGGATCATATAGCCTATAGCCTTTAGTGTTGTCAGCATAACCAACAAGAAAAAGTTTCTTTGCCTTCTTATCCCATTTAAGACGTCTTTCCTTCGGGATGTGTGTCATGGCTATGCTGCCGAAGACTCGGATATGGCTCACATCTGGCTTATATCCCATCCATAATTCAAATGGAGTTTTCTGATGAATTCCTGCTGCAGGAGATCTGTTTTTTAAGTATACTGCAGTATGAACTGCCTCTGCCCATAACTTTTTTTCAAATTGGGCATCTGATAGCAGGCATCTGGCTTTTTCTACTACAGATCTATTGTATCTTTCACAAAGCCCATTTTGTTGAGGGGTATATGGGTTTGTTTTCTGATGTACTATGCCACACTGCTTCATATAATTCTCCATAACTGCTGAACAAAATTCACCTCCGTTATCAGTTCTTAAAATCTTTATTTTTGTTGATTTCTGATTTTCCACTAAGTTTTTGTACTGCTTGAAGTAGGTGAATGTCTCATCTTTAGATTTGAGAAAGTACACGTGTGCCATTCGACTGTAATCATCCACGAATAATAGAAAGTATTTGGCCATACCGAGCGACTTAGTTTCCATAGGCCCACACAGGTCTGCATGTACCAGATTCAAAACCTCCTTGCTTCTTGACAAGCTGGTGGGAAAGGGGAGTCTAGTTTGCTTTCCCTCGCAGCAAACTGTGCAATTACTTTTGTCAAATTCTGCCTTATCTTGGAAATTTAAGCCCTCCACAGCACCATTTCTCATGGTGTTCAGGTCACTTTTGTTAATGTGGCCAAGACGCCGATGCCAAGTCTTGCTGGAAGTTACTGCCATTGCTGCGAGAAGCTCTTCCGACTTTACAATGTTTAATTTGTACACACCATTCACTTGGTTTGCTTCTCCAATACAATCATTTTGCTGATTGTAAATGTGACACACATTTTTGTTGAAAATGACTCTGTTGCCACTGGCTATGATCTTGCTCACGGATAGCAGGTTTGTAGTTAGGTTATGTATGCACAAAGCATTGTTTACTTTTATGTTAAACTCTGAATCTCCAACACATGTAGTTATCTGCAGATCTCCAGAACATAAAACCGGCACTCTTTCTTTATTTGCCACTACAATGTCTCGAGTTTCTGTATTGTACGAAATATTTTTCAGCAAACTTTTGTTTGATTCGGATATCAAATGAGTGCTCGCGCCCGAGTCCACATACCAGTCTTTGTCACTAAATTCACCAGTTAAAAACATTGCACTGAATGCGTTCATTTGTTTTTCGTTATGTGTACTCGCATTCGTATTATAAGATCGGCACTGATTTTTATAGTGTCCAGTTCTTTTGCACTTATAACACTTAATATTTTTTCCCGGCTTGTTAGTTTCACTGACATAACCTTGACCGCCGCCATTTGCTTTTTCTTTGCTTTTATGGCGTGCGTTTTGATGATATGCACTTTTGGCAATAAAAGCACCCTCGGACTTTGTATTTTCAGAATCTGCACTCATATCCAATAGTTTCGTCTTTATAGCGTCTGCACTAATGTTCATCCCCGAGTGCTCAATGGCCATAATCATAGGCGCGTACTTTTCTGGCAATCCCGCCAACAGGAGGGACCCTATCCACTCATCGTTGATTTCAAAGCCTGTGCCCTTTAGCTTTTGTGCCGTATCCACTAACTGTGTCACGTACGCGGTCATTGAGTCGCAACTTTCAAGACGAATGGAGATCAAGCTTCTGAGTAGGCTGATGCGGCGGGTGAAGCCAGTATCGTCGAATAACGACTTCAACTTTTGCCATAAGCTATGCACCGTAGTTTCGTTCTTGATGTGTACATATAGTGATGGATCAATGGTCATCACCATCTTAGCTTTAGCCTTCTTGTTATCTTGCGCGCTTAATCCTTCGCTGTTGCTGATGTCAATGCCTTCGAGGATGAGGAAATTTTCCACTGCGAACGCCCAATCATCGTAATTGTCCCTTCCCTTGAGCTTTGGGACATTCGTAGAATAATTTCCTGCCATTATCACTGTGCTGTACAAAGATCACTAACTATTTTTACTTTACGCGGGACTGGGCCCTTAACCTAATAAAACTCGTGTGGCGGTTTTGCAGAGACTGAACGTTTATTATTTCAAACTCAGGTTGACACATACAATGGCAGGTGGCGCTAGTAGTAACAAATTATTTTTATACTACCATAGACTATAGTCCGAATTGGAACAATGTTTAATTCAAAATAACACCATTCGGGAAGGTGCTAAGGATATTTATCCATCTTACTATAAAGTGCAACAAACTAAGCTTGATTGCTACCCTCCGAAGCAATCAGTGACAGTTACTGATTCATCGGCTAGGATTACACTTCAAGCTTTACTTGATATCACGGTTACAAGAATCCTTCAAAGCCTTTCTAACGAAGAGCATAACAAGCAGTTGAAGCTGATATCCAAGTGGGGATTTGATGGTGCTTCTAACCAAAGCCAATACAAGCAGAAAACTGAGGGTGAGGAAGATGACTCGAGCATTTTCATGACCTCCTTGGTGCCACTAAAACTCATAGATGGAGACAACATTTTATGGACGAACCCAAAACTATGCTCAGTTTTGTATTGTCGTCCAGTTCAGTTTACTTTTGTAAAGGAGAGTGAAGCAGTTGTCCTTGAGCTGAAAAAACAAATTGATGAAGAAATTGAGGCCCTTATCCCCACAGAGTGCAATAATAATAATAATAAGGTGACTCATCAACTAGTGATGACGATGATCTACGCTAAAGTCTGCACTTACCTTTCTGAAGCTAGATCAAATGCATCGTGCTACCTGTGCTTAGCAAAGCCTACAGAAATGAACCGCTTAGATGCTGTAACATCAAAAATTGTGTGTTCGGACCTGTATGAGTTTGGCTTGTCATCCCTACACGCCCGTATAAATTGTATGGAATGTCTGTTACACATTGCATACAGGCTCGACTTCAAACGGTGGGCAGCGAGAAGTGATGAGCACAAAGAAATGCTACAGACAAGGAAGAAAATACTTCAAAATAAATTCAAAGATGAGCTCAATCTGTTGATTGATATAGTAAAACAAGGCTCGGGAACCGGTACTCCCTTTCTTCTCATAAAATTGTTTGTCCGAAAATCATTATCCATAACACGTTTGCTATAAACTGCAGTAACCATAATGTTCAAAACGCCGAAATTTTGTTCAGCATAATTATCTTTAGTTCTAAAAGTATTCTGTCATAATATCGAGTACCATAATAATTGAATCTCCTAATTTTACATGCCCTAAAGTCATATGTCCTAAGTATTGTGTTGAATAATGTGTATTATTCCGAATGTTCATTTATAATAAATATTTTAATCCTAAAACATTTGCTAAAAAATAGGTTTTAGTGACAGAAACGAATCGCTGTAAATCCGACTCCACGCAGTCTTGTCTGCCCTACACCTAGAGTGTAATTTAAAACCGCGAAGGCGCGGAGGGGCGAGGCGGCCCGCGAGTTGAGGAGCAGGTGGATGTAACACCCGCCGCCGCGGCTGAGGCTGGCCGGCGAAGCCGGCCAGCAAGCCGAAGCTGCGGTGGAGAGCGTTAAACCCATCTGCGACGATAAACTCGCGTGGGACCGCCGGAGCCCCGCAGCGCCGGAGCCGTGACAGAAACCATGCCTGCTGCATGTTGCATGCTGCAAGCTGCATGCTGCATGCTTGCTTGCATGCTGCATGCTTGCTTGCATGCTGCGTGCTTGCTTGCATGCTGCGTGCTTGCTTACATGCTGCATGCTTGCTTGCATGCTGCGTGCTTGTTTCCATGTTTGCTTGCACGCTGCATGCTTGCTTGCATGCTCCATGCTTGCTTGCATGCTGCATGCTTGCTTGCATACTACATGTTTCCTTGCATGCTGCATGCTTGCTTGCATGCTGCATGCTTGCTTGCTTACAAAAACCACATGATCACAATCAACTGATTTATTAAGTACATGTATAATATATTTATTTACGTATAATAAAAAAATATAATGCATCATCAGATATTTTTAATTATAACAAATGAGAGAAGCTCATAGCAATTGCTTTGTTATAAGATCTAAGAATATTATTGTTATAAATAAACATTATGTAATTTGAATTTAGGACTTATAACTTTTATTGAAAATGGTTTTATATATTTTGTATATTATTGATTGTAATATTTATGACAAACGGATTTAGGACATATTATATTTAGGGATTTCAATTTTATGGCATGAGATATTAGGTGATATTAAGTTCGGGTAAGTTATCATTCGGACAAATGATGATTAGGACAAAAAAAGTTATGGCTCTTTAAATTATGGATAAAAAAGTTAGGCTGACTCAGAATTGGAGTCTGACAACGAGAGTGATAAGGAAAATTTGTAAAAAAAAATATATATGTACATATTTTTAAAACTCAAACTCAAACTCAAAAACGTTTATTTCAATTAGGCCTTAACGGCACTTTTGAACGTCATCAATAAAAAATATCATAAATTAAGTGACTCTAGCGTCCATTCGCAAAGGTAGATTCTTATGGAGAAGAACGGACAAGAAACTCCATAGTTACTCTTTTGAAATCAATGTTTTACAATATTTGGTAATACAATAAATACTTCATATATGTGAGGACGATGCACCAAGTATACTAGTTATAGAACAAAGTATTACCAGCAGAGGTAAACTTCTAAATATCTCATGCCCATGGTACTCACATATTTACAAATATTGAAATAATAAAAAGAAAAAAAAAGTACAAGACACAAAAAAAAATGCATTCATAAATATAATTCACTCATAAATTATCAACCAGTTTGATTTTGTCTACACCCTTGATTGCCCTATGGAGCAAGACCAGCATGTTTCCAAGCATTCTTATCCTGAATGTAATCTTCTAATTTGTAATATGCTTGTTTACAAAGGGTGGTTTTAATAAAAGTTTTAAATTTTCTTTCATTTAATTCTAATATGTTACAAGGTATTTTGTTGTAACATTTAACACAGTACCCCATAAAAGATGTATGTACTTTAGCTAATCTATAAAATGGTTGGTCTGATTTGTCTTTATTTCTAGTATTAAAATTGTGTCTATCACTAATTTTACTAAAAAGATGTCGATTTTTCCGTACATACATAATATTTTCATAGATGAATTGGCAAGGGACTGTCATAATATTGATCTTTTTAAAAATTTCTCTAAGAGAATCGCGGGGACGCAAATTATAAAGGGCCCTGACAGTAATCAGTATAAAATATAGTAAATTTGTATTTGAGTGTGTTTAGGTTTTTTTTTGTAATATTTAATGATATTTTTTATTTATTTTACTTTATTTTACAAATGCGTAGTTAATTCCTTAAATTAAATTATTTTGTATATAATATAACTTTATATGTTACTTTAATAATAATTTGATAATCTTTTTTTTATTTAAATAATATAAATGTGTCAAAAACAGCAGTTTTTTTATTTCATTTTTCTTGATTCGTGTGTTCTTAATATTTGGGTTAATAACATATCGAACTTTTTAACTTGGACACTAAAAGGGATCGTTTTACATGTAAAAATAAATAAAAATATTTTGACGATTTTTAAAAAAAAAACCGCATTAAATTTTTCGTCCGATCGCCAACCAAAAAATCATAAATAATTAACACTATGACCGCCTCCAAGTATATTACGGTTAAACATGCCGTTTAGGAGATAATTCTATTTTTCATACTAGCTTCATACAAATTTTTCGTAAAAAAATTATATTTCCTTCGTTTTTGGGCAGAATTAACTCGGGTGTCATTTTTGTACATAGTAATGACTAATAGAAGCGATATCCGACATAAAAACAAGCACTTGCAAATTGGAATCCCTAAGTCTATGAAAGCCGATTTTCAGCCCACCGTGCGTCGGCGCCGTGTTATTGGCCAACGCAGACGGCGTTATCTCACGCCTTTTGAAGAAGCGGGGGCGGAGTTTGTCCGTGTAAAAGAGGGCAGGCTACGTTTAGAAGAAACCCGAATAAAGCAACAGCACGAGCGAGACATGGAACAGCTGAGAGTGGAATCTCTCAGGATTGCAATGGAAGAAAGGCGAACAAACATCCTACAAGAAATAGCTAATACAGTTAGAGAATTGTTATCACAGTCACGGCTCGTAAGAGACTAAATCTGTTAGATAACAAAAATCTAAGCTTACAGCATTTTTTGTAGATTGTTTTAATTAAAATTTATTTTTGTTTTCTGTTTATAATATTATTTTGTGTTACTTTATCCCTTTTCGTATATTGAATTTTGAGTCTATTAATTTGTTTTTTCAAAGTTACATGTTTTTAAAAGTAGGGTTTGAATTGTTATATTAGTATTTAATTTATCCTCATTAGAAGAGGAAAATGACTGAAAAAAGTTAAGCACTTAACCTGATGGCTGTAGCAGAAACAAAACAGTATTGTATTTTAAATAATACTTAATGACTATTTTAAGATTATTTGATATTATTGATAAGGCTTTTCATATGAAACTTTAATTAGTAAGTAAGTATAAAATCTATAATTTTGTTATTGTATGTAGTTTGTTTCATTTTGTTCTGTTACATTGTTTATTTAGATTATATAATAAATTAGGTAATACTTGAAATAAACTTGTTTCAATTATACACACAGACACACAGATTGAAACACTAAAAGCATAATCTAAACATTATTTATTATTATTTTAATTCTGTCATACATAATGTATTTATCATCTACATCAGTGTTTTGATTAAATTAAAAAACATACATTTTACATAAATTAAGATGCAAGCTGCACCTTAAGTACCCAATCACAAAAGTTTAGTTAGATTTATTATTAAGTAAATGTTTATCATACTTAGGTATCGAAGTACCAAAACAAAAATCACAATAAAAAAAATCAAAATAAAAAAATCTTAACAAAATCATAAAAAAATTAATCAAAAAAAAAAATCTTAACAAAATCATAAAAACAATTATCTACTTATTGTAATCTTAACACTAAATTGTTGCGTGTGGCTCTGCCCCGGATCAACTCATTTTGGTTTCCCACACTGAAATTCTCTGGGACTTCTTCCATTATCTCTAGTTCTACTTCTAAATTTGCTGGAGGAGGCAGTCGTGCTTCTATGGCCATGTTATGCAGAACAGAACATGCAAGCACTATTTTTCCAGCTTTAAGTGGGTGGTAGTGTAGAGTCCGATGCCTTAGTAAACATCTCCAGCGTGATTTGAGTAAACCAAAGCAGCGCTCAATGCAATTTCTTGCTTGAATATGCCGCTGGGTATATGTTTCCTGTGGAGAGCCAGGAGCTGCATCTAAGATAGGTGTGAGTAGCCATGGCCGTAGAGGATACCCTGAGTCACCTTAAACAAATAATGATGTTTAAATTTCACTTCTGTTTATGTCTAGATTAAGGGCATGTGAAACTAATAGCATATTTATAAATATTGATACAAAAATATTGACAACTTCACATTTTTCTTTAAGTTAACATTAAATATTATTAGCAGACTATTAGCTGTAACACATTCAGATTCACTTTAGAATTGACTATAAATAAAGAAAGGCATGTATAATGAATATAACTATTAAGGTACTTGCCTAGTAACCATACTTGCTCTCCATTTTGGTGAAGCTCTCGCAAGAAAGATTCCACTCTACTGGATGCCCAGATAAAGGAATCATGAGTGGCTCCACCAAATGTTGTGTTTACATTGGTGATCTTTAAATCACTATCACAGACCTGAAATAAAAACACATTTTGCTCACTTATTAAGTAATAGCAATGGATTAAAGCATAGAATTATGAGCCAATTTAAGTAAATATTCATTTATGTTTAGATATTACGTGTATTTATTCAAATTACCATTTGAACATTTAGAGAATGATAGCCTTTTCTATTAAAAAATAAATGCTCATCTTGGCTAGGCTTCAATATGGCTACATGAGTGCAATCTATGCAGCCAATATTATCCCTGGCAACCTAAATTTCCTTTGAAACCTGTAATTTTATAAATTAGTAGTTTAGAAACCATAGTTCTTTTATTTCAGGAATTGTGTTGTAGGTATAAGATTTTTAAAATTTTAAGAGTTCCATACATACCAAAGGGTACCTAAAAACAGGACCCTACCACAGTAGAAATATGGAACAGTACAGAAACTACGAACAAACGGTCGAAACGGCACACTCACACAGACGCGCACATCTACGAGGCCCCTAAGGGACTTTCGCGGTGCGCTCAGTGGCGGGTGCCGTGTTCATACATAATACCTACGCTATTATAATGGCTATAGGTGGACCACTCAGGTTTTCGTTTTGCAAAAACTGTGTACCCAAGCACAAATTTTTAATACTAGTATTAAATCCTTATACCGAAGACTAATTTTAATTTATATTGTATTATAATTTATATAACATATGGAATAAATTAATCCTTATGAGTATGAAAAAATAAATGACCATAATTTTACGACAACATTATATTCTAGTCGTTTTAATGTTTGTTCGGGCATAACTCCGTCGCTTGCCAACCGATTTGAAAAATTCTTTTTTTGTTGGAAAGGGTATAACTTCCCAAATGGTCCCATGAAAATTTTATCGACATCGAACAAGCGGGTTTTTGTTAATTTCAATAAATGATAGCAAATCTGTCGTGATAGCGGAAATCGCATGTTTGTTTATTGTTTACACCAATTTATACCACGTACGCTGTGATGGGTATGTTTAGCTGGGAGTGAACCACTAAAAAGTGAAAAATAAAAATACTTTTTACAAAAAATACAACCGACTTCTAAACAAAAAAAAAACAAAAAGTACAAAATAACTTTAATTTCGGAACTCGGTGTTTTTGATTGCTTTTTTGTTTTAAAAAATACAACCGACTTCTAAACAAAAAAAAACAAAAAGTAGGTACAAAATAACTTTAATCTTAAACAAAAAAAAAAACAAAAAGTAGGTACAAAATAACTTTAATTTCGGAAGTCGGTGTGTTCAAAACAAAAAAGCAATCAAAAACACCGAGTTCCGAAATTAAAGTTATTTTGTACTTTTTGGTTTTTTTGTTCAGAAGTCGGTTGTATTTTTTGTAAAAAGTTTTTTTATTCAACATACAGAAATCCTTCATCAAAATTTTAGGGCAGATATTAGGTATAATTGAAATGGAATAAAATGGCATAGAAATGATAAACAATATTCAGTTTGTATTTTTTTTTTTTACAATGGCATTATTTACATTTTGACCAAAGAAGAAAGTCGCATGGAATAACATGCACTAACGCATTTTCGCGTGACTATTTCTCCCAGTCAACTCCTACCGCAAGTCGTGTTAAAGAACTTCGTTCCAATAAAACACTTATAGCAAACATTAAAAGTGACAACCCTAGCTCTCTACTGGAGCGTAGGTAATTATTTCAACAAATGGGCTTAGTTTCCATACTGTTCCATATTTTTACTGTGACCCTACTATGACAATATTAATAAAATGGTAGTATGGAACCTTACTGCCAAGGTTTAGCTTGCAATTGGCCAGTTTTTAGGCAGGTAAGTATTCTCAAACTTACTCAATTCTAAGACGTGCTCTTTCTTGTTGGGACTGAGGAAAAACAATCCATTTTAATAAAATTGCAGGATGATTCAGTGCAGTCACAACTTCGTTTATGCATCTACTAGCTGTCCTCTGCACGATGTGTTGCGTGAGGCCAACAATCCGCTGGTAAGAGCCCGTTGCCAGAAAGCTAAGGGTACAAAGAACCTTAAACAAACAAAAATTCCAAGTTAGGTTAAGTACTTAATGCTTAAGTATTGCATTTTTGCAAAGTAGCAATAGATTTATTGTCCTTACCTTTACTTCCAGTGAAATTTCCCTAGTTCCTTTTAAAGAAGTTAGGATTCTAAGGTCAGTGCAGAGATTCCGAAATGTTTGTTTATCCAACCTAAAACGTTGAATAAAATCCAACTCCGACATTTCGGCGATTACATCTGCACTTCGTCGATTTAATCTTATTCGACGCCTAATCCACGCTTCCTCATTATTAGCCTCCCATAAGAGTCTCAGGCAATGCATTTTAACAAAAATAAATCCTATTTTCTTAATTAAAAATACTTCCAACTAATACTGTTAACAACACTTTAGACTTAGCGGCAGGGTCCGAGTGACCGCCAGCGAGCGTGAACGATACACGCTTAATTTAGCGTTTGCGTCTGTCAAAACCACCACTTGTCTACCACTTGTACGAGTATTACCGCGCTAGCGTTGCCGTAGTCAGCGGTAGCGGTGGCGTTTAGTTACAAGTTTTAATTTGTCTATCAAGTTAGCGTGACGTTTCGATTCCTTTCCACGCCTAATGTCATTCCCATACATTTTGTCGTTAGCGTTTGGCGTATAAAGCTACAGAATGTGTTTTTGTCTAGGCCTACTGAGCAACTATTGGCGGAGTTACAACCAAAGGACCATTTGACGTTTGACTGCAGCCACGACCGACAGACTTTTACCGATACCCGAGAGACGACGTTTACAGGACAAACAGGACCAACTTTTACGGTAACTGCCAAAACAAAACTTGTAGATGTATTTTTTAAATTTTTTGATGACGAGTATTGGACTTAGTTACTAGACAGACTAACAAATATGCCTCAGTACTGATTGACAGACACTTGACTGAACATTCACGATTGAATTTTTTCAAAAATGTTGACAGGGAAGAGATGTACATTTTCCTTGCCATATTATTAATTTTACAGGGCTTGGCATCTATGCCAGTTGAAAAAAAATATCGGGAGGAAAATGGCCATCTTACCTTTAAATACTTTAAAACCATAATGACATACAATAGGTTCATTTTACTTCAAAAAGTTTTACATTTCACTGACTCTTTTGATTCTACAGGAAAAACACAAGACGAAATTAAGCTCAGGAAGATACAGCCTGTGCTTGATTTCTTGAAAAATAAATTTAGCACACTATATCTTCCTGGACAAAATATCGCTATAGACGAATCCCTTCTGAAATGGAAGGGATGGTTGTCATTTGCGCAAAAAATTGCTTCTAAAGCCGCCAAAGTTGGTGTAAAATCGTATGACTTGTGCGAATCGGCTACCGGTTACATGTGGATTGTTTTTTTCCATACCGGAAAACAGACTGACGACACTGACGAGACTGACAAGCTTGATGAAGATGACAATATTGACAAGGCTGATGATAGGATTGACAAAACTGACCAGACAGGTACGATTTCGCCAATACTTCACAATGCCACTGCAAAAATTGTCTATGTCCTGGCAAGACCCTTATTTAATAGGGGCCATACAATTATCATGGACAATTTTTACAATCCTCTGTTACTGGCAACTGGTAAATCAAAAAAGTGCAAAATAACTTTAATTTCGGAAGCCGGTGTTCAAAAAACGAAAAAGCAACCACAAACACAGAGTTCCGAAATTAAAGTTATTTTGCACTTTTTTGATTTTTTGTGTAAAAGTCGGTTGTATTTTTTTGTAAAAAGTTTTTTATAGTTTTTCATCTAAAATAGCCATACACTTAATCTCACACCCCTAATCCCCATGGTAAGGAAATAATGAGGGTGACAACCCTTAACGAATTTTTTTTTCTCAGTACCTATTCAAGGTATCTTCATGAAATTGAAACCATATATGACAATTGATAAACTAATTATATTTTTTTTTAAGAATTTTTGCAATATTAAAAACTGTAAAATATTAGAAGTATATTTTTTGGGGGTGGTTTTTTATATCAACTCCTAAAGTGAAACCTAAAACAATATATATATCTTATTTGTTAAGTAGTTAGCTATTACATATTAAAGTTACAAATAGGTCGAATTGATGGAACATATCTTAAAAAATTAAAATCAATTAAGGTATGTAGTTATATGAAATAATACAAAACATGAACATAATTACGGATAATGTTATTATACTGAACATTCAATCATCGTCACCGTTTTCTTCAATAGAAGTCTTTATACCAGTCGCATCACATATTTAGGTCAATATTTTAGCTGGTTTTATATTTTTTTATTTATAACGAGCATGTGCTAAGTAGTAAAGTGACTACATGACAACAGCCCACTGTTCTATTCCCATTTGCCATTCACAATCACAAACATTTTTTTTTGTTTAATTCGTTTTCAGTCATTATTTCAGCAAAATAACATACTGCTTGTGATAATTGATAAGTTCCAGTTAATAATATTTTAAGGTCAGTTTCACTCAGTTCTGGAAAATCCACTATACTAAGTTGGAGATAATTAATGAATAAACTTGCATGAAAATGAACAGGTCATTACATGTTCTTTGTTACGCAATATAAGATAACATTGTACAGAGTCTACAACGCGGTGTTCAAAATTCGTGCAGTCGAATGCCATCAAATCGAATATTGGGCTTATTGGACGATTCGCACGAATTTAACTCGCACAAAACGTGCGAATCGACTCCTTTAAAACATATTATTTTATCTGTAGTCGATTCGCACGAATTTCATTTATTGGCGTGCGAATCGACACCCTCACAAATATGTAGTAGACTATTCGCACACATTTCATTTTAAGGTTTAAAAAAATTAAAGTAGAGTCGTATTCAGCCATCACTGAAATAAAAACAAAAAATAATCGAAGTTTAAACAGCAGATATTTACTTGAAAGTAAGAAAGATCTGTATGGAATAAGTGATAATAATAATTACTTAAAACGTGGCATATCTACATTTTTACTAAAAATTTCAAAATTCGCCTATTACATGAAAAAATGAAAGAGAAAGCTATATATATGCTATCACGCTCACTCGGGTTGGTCATGGGTCTACATTTGGTTTAGTTTTGTATTGTAACTGTAGAAAGTACACGTGCCGGACGGTAATTTAAGATAATTATTGTGATGTGACACAGTGTTGTGTGCTGGAAGGACATCAAAGTAATATGCAGGCGTTAAGCATGTAAGTGATAGAATTATTAGTATTAACTGTGATATAATTATTAACCCCTTTATTCTGAGTGACTGAGAATTATGAGAAATCTTTCTTAATTTTTAATTTATTGCCTATAAAAATATATTTTATAACGATCTACTATAGTTCAAATATTAATATAAAAAAGCTTTTTATACTCCGGTTTGTATTTAATACTGTTTACGCGATATGGTTTGCAAATTTTGAGAACGGAATAGGTACGCACCGCGTGGAAAAGACGAGAAGAAGCGGTTTGTACAATAAGGAAGGTTGCACAATACCTTATCTGGAAGCCAGCGATCCCTGGAGCGACGACAGGTAGGTTTGAAGAGGTTCCTCAGGGTTTTCCTGATGTTAAAACACACTGAGAGGCACACGCTACACGACACGAATTGCCTGGGACGCCATCTTGTTCTTTTCGAAACGAAGACGATTGAGTGGATCGCCAACCGATGTTGCCGTCTCACTCACACGCGAACGAAAGTAATGTGCGGGAGGGGAATGGAGTTATAGGAAGTTGCAAATCATCCAATTTATCGATATAATATTGCCAACGTACAAAAAAATAGGTGAAATATAGAATTATTGTGATGGTAGTCGAAATCAGCGCAAACAAATACTACATATTAATAATAAATAATTATAAACTGTGGTCGTTGAAGAGCAAGTGACGCCACCTAGTGGAAGCGTCACCAAAACATCGATTACAAAAATGAGTCAACATAAGTTTGCTTTTAGTATTGCATAAATGATGATGGATACTATGCACAACTTTTATTTACTATCTGCTCAGCAAAGAAGTTAATTATCTTAATAATGTTTAATGCGATTAAAATAATTCTGGTAAAAGCTCCTTGATTTAATTAGTATCTCATTGTATACTTATTTTAATTTTCAGACAAAATAGAAAGCTTCTTAAAAATACCTAAGTATGGCGGCAGAACCATCGACAAGTAGAGATGTAAGGGCTGACATTGGTTTTATAAAATCAGATTGGTCAAGAACTTCTATTAAGGCATGGATATAGACATAATAAGCAGCGCAAGAACAAAAATGGTGTTACAGTCTGGAGGTGCGTCAATAGACAACGTTGTAAAGCACTCTTACATACAAATAATGATCTCCTGTTAACAAAAGAAGAACCTCATTCATGTCAACCAAGCGTCATAGAAAATGAAATGAAGTATCAATTGGACGTAGTTTAGCAGTAAGGACTCAACCCACAAAATTTCATTTTTGACTTATCGAGGTTTTAAGTTTAGGTGTGTATTGCTGTAATGATGTTGTATTTAGAATATTTTGAAGTATAATCATATAAGGGTAAAATATACAAAAAAAATATTAGTCAAGTTGTAGAAACATAGACCAACTTATTTTCGAGTTATTGGGAAAAATGTTGGTTTGAGTCGTTTCTGCTAAATTAGTTTTAACATTAGGAAGTATTTCTTTTAATTTCTCAAAAAAGATCCAAATAACAAAAAATTGTGAAAAACGGATATTTAAATAAAAAAACATTTATTATTTAGCAAATTACGTATTTACTAAAAAAATACAATGTTCAAAAAATCTAATTTCTATAATTCCTCATCATCATCCATCTCCGGCTCCACCTCGAAATCTGGTTCCGCTCCGAATCCATCCACATCTTCCTCAGATTCTTTACCTTTTAACGACTCGTAAAAGTCTAGACAGTCTTTAGGGATAAGATGAAACATTGATTTTAAATCGTCCAATTTTGCCTGTGCAATTTCTTTGCCATCAGGCCAAAGAAAACAGAAATCATCCTCAGAAATATCGAAAACTTTTCCTCTAACTTTTTTTTCAATGTTTAGCTCTTTAACTAATCCATCTATTTTCATAAAAATTGATTGTTTAAAATTCTTTTTGATACAAATTTCTTTCGTCTTTAGCCAATTAACTTTTTCCTTCGAAATAAATGTTTTTCTGTTTACTATTTTTTTTTTCAATTTTAGACGTTGGCACAAAATCTTTCATCTGCATTCTGTAAACTTTAAGAGGATTCTTCTTTCTGCAACTTTTCATTACGTTAATGTAATCTTCGGCAGTATATATTCTTTCATAGAATTTTAGCTGGTATTCTATTTTGGAGAAATCGGTATCATTCGGTAAGAATGTGTGGCCAGACTCTAGGTATTTGAATGTGATGGTTTGGAGACTAGGGTGTGAGTTTAATAAAGCCTTAAGCATTAAAACTATTTTAATGTTGCGATTTTGTCCACCGCAACAGTCACTCCATAGTGCTAGCTCTTCTACTCTTGGGTCCATATTATGTTTTATGTATCGTACTAGACACGATCCGACCTCTTGTGCTCCTCGACCGGCTTCACCTTCCAACCATACGTTACAGTGGCCTGTGTCATTGGAGCTAGCATGTATGCCACTATTGTACAGCCATAGTTGGCGTTTATAAAATACAATATTGGTAGGGATGCGCGGCAACGGGAGAGTTTTCTCAAGGTCGAACGTTAGACATTCAAAGGTCTTGTCCGTTTTGGCTCGTGCTAAATCCTCATTCATGTTTTGTCGCAGGTCTTGTGCTCGTTTTAAATGATCTTCCTTTTCTTTCTCCAATTTCAACTTTTCATCGGCTGATGTGCAGTTTTTAATTTTTTGTGTGAAAGTATCACACTTATTGCACGTGTCTTTTTTTAACGTTTTGCAGCGCAAATTAAAACATTTATAAAATATTCTTTTCAAGGTTTCAAACGAAACAGGCTTCTTAGATTCGCCGTGCAGTTTTTTGTGTTCTTCCAGGTAAAAATCGTAAATTTTTTGTACAGTCATCCCCACTTTTAGGTACTGACAGTCACTATTGTTCTCTCTTCTATAATGGGACTTGTACTTAGATAGGGAGTTTATTACATTTTTAATAAATTCCACATCTTCTGGCGTTTTATTCCAGCCACCTTGCTGAATACCTCTTTGGTCTTTTAAACTTTGATTAGATCGCTTTTTTCGCAAACTTACATCAATTTTTTTGGAAGATACTTGAAAGTTATGTAAGAACATGTTTTACAAACTTCTACACCCTTAAATAATATCTTCTTCTGTAATCTCTGGGCTTCTTTTTTCCTGTTTTATTATTTGTGACAGTATATGATCTTGATTTTGGTTCCTCTTTAACGTTGTTTACTATAAATAATAGCTGCGCTTCATATGTCTCCAATTTTATGTAAGTTTCGAACTCATTTTTTCTTTGTTCTTGTGAAACCTTGGTAAAACATTTTTTAGTACATGTACAGGCGTAGTTTTGAAATAATTTCGATGCAACTCGTTTGGATTTTGCATTGTATGATAAATTTTTGTATTTTCGTTCTTTTTTCTGAGCAGGATATTTATGATCAGGATACTTTCTTTTACGACCTCTTTTCGCCCGTCCTATCTGACTTGTGTTTGGTGTTTCCAAGTCCTGCCTAACCGAATCTATATTATAAACTTCTAAATTAGAGAGATCCTGAACAGTTTCTTCATCACAGTATGAATTTCTTGCAGTATCGGTACTTGTTCTTAAAACTACTTCCTGGTTTTCTATACTTTGTACGTTCAGAGCTTCTAACAATGATCTTGAGCTATCATTTTCAGAATCATCTTCACTATTTCGTATATATTTGTTTTTCAATCCTGATACGTTAGCAGTAAATTTACTTTTATTTTTAACAAAACATCGATTTGCGTTGTCCGAATCTTCCTCGCTATCCGGAACATAATCGGAGTCCGTTTCACAACTATAATCGGTCCCCTGGTCATTCTCGATGTTTTTTTTACCGTCGTCAAACACTCTTAATTCCATTACAGTTAATGTTTCTTCTTTTTCCATGTCAAGATCAACGAATTCTTTTGCATTTTCTGAAGGGAATGTTTTACTTAGGGTTTCGAAGAGTTCGAAAGTTTTTGGAGACATTGGAGGTATGGGCGAAGAATTTTTTTCACTTCCTGAAATACCCAAACATGAGTTAAAAAAAAGGTTCTGTTAGTAAAATACAAGAAGAGGTACAAGAAAATTAATAAATTACTTTGACGATTAGTCGCCTCAAATGCCGCTACTAAAGGGGTTAGAGGTGAATATATTATTATTATCGTATCGTATATAGTATTATTGCATAAGCACCGCCACCCTAAGCACATGGAAAGAAATTAAATTGTCAATAGGTAAGTATAAAATATCAATAAATTTTATTATTACTTTCAAGCTGATCTATCACCGGTGCATTCATTCGAGGAGCAAAAGAAGCAGTAGGAAAATCCTTATCATCTGAAATTAGGTACATAAGTATGAGCACAACCACCTTAATCTAATGGCAAGATTGTTAGTAGGTAAATATAAAATATTATAAAATGAAATTATTACTTTCAAGATGATCCATTACAGGTTCATTCATTGGAGGAGCAAAAGAAGCAACAGGAAAATCCTTATTATCTGAAAGTAGGTACATAAGTATAATCACAACCACTTCAAGCTAATGGCAAGATATTGTTAGTTAGTAGGTAAATACAAAATATTATTAAATGAAATTATTACTTTCAAGCTGATCCATCACAGCTGCATTTATTGGAGGAGCAAAAGAAGCAGCAGGAAAATCCTTATTGTCTGAAAGTAGGTACATAAGCATTATCACAACCGCCTTATGCTCATGGCATGATAATAATATCATTTGTTTGTAGGTAAATATATAATATGATTAAATTTAATTATTACTTTCAAGCTGATCCATCACAGGTGCATTCATTGGGGGGGCCAAAGAAGCATTAGGAAAGTCCTTATCATCTGAAAGTAGGTACGTACTTAAGCATAATCATTAAATATTGAGCATAATGTTAGATAAATATTTTAGGTTATGAAAATAACTTACGCTGCAAGAACTCTTCCATCTTATTAGAATTATTATTATTCTTCAAAGCACTAAATATAATTCGATCAATTCGTTTCATTATTCCGGCAACACTTATCACAATCACTAAAAAAGTTTACTCAGAGAAAGTTTTTACGCGCGATACATGAAAGAAAAGAAAAATTACAGCAGCTCAGTATTTTAAGTATAAAAAATTGGGTTTTATGTTGCCAAATTAATGAAAATGTATAAAAAATAATTCTTTTTGAGCTGTGTACTCACTGTCAAACAACAAGTATTGTATGTGTGTACATAAATAATAAAATGAATAAATAAGTAATAAATAAAAAAACTGCGCACGTGCGAGCCGGACTCGCACCCTTAGGGGTCCGTACAAACTTACCTACCTATGTAAAGAGTTCAATTCCCGATTGGAGTCTCGAAGGTTTTTCCAAATCCCAAAAAATAAAATTGGGAGCAGCAGTTTTCAGATTTAAACTTGTGTAATAGAACCTTGCTTCATGCCAAATTTCAGGATTCTAGGTCAATGGGAAGTACCCTTTGAATTTTGAATTCCTTGAGAGTGTCGAAATACATGTTTTTTGCGACATAAACAGTCGTATCTTTGCTCCCGTTAACTTGAGGTTTAATTTTTTCACCGCTTCAAGTGACCGCAGTCTTAAATATATGTTTTAAATTTCAACTCGATACCTCTACGCGTTCTCGAAATAAATGGTCTTGACAGACAGACAGACGGACAACAAAGTGATCCTATATGGGTTCCGTTCTTTCCTTTTGAGGTACAGAACCCTAAAAATAAACTTAATTCATATAAATTTGACTTAGCTGACACGACTCAATAGTTTAGGTCATTTTAGCTGAATACAAAATCGGCTTTTTTCTTAGTAAATCAATTTATCAGAAATGATCCACACAGTATAAGTCGTTTTAGTTAAATAAAAAATATAGTAGTTTCTATGAAGGTAATTTAACTGAAACGACTCACATAGTTTGGGTCATTTCAGCTGAATGCAAAATCGGCTTGTTTCTTCGTAAAACAAATTATCATCCACGATCCAAACAATTTGAGTCATTTTAGTTGAATAAAAAAATGTACTGGTTTCTTTTAAGTTATTTTAACTGAAACGATTCAAGTGTTTTGAGACAATTCTGTTATATTAAATATAGACCTTCTTCTTTCAAGTTGTATTTATTAAAAACGACCCAAGCAGTGTGGGTTATTACAGTGGTTTGTAGAATAATACCCGTCCCTATGTGGGTTGGTTCGCGTCATTAAAAAATCATCCTTACGTTAGTAGTATCATGGATCTTTTTTGCTGAGTGAAAGAACCAACCTTTATGACTTCTTTGACATATATAACTCATTTTTGACCATAGTGTGGGTTGAGTCCTTTCAGCTAAACTACGTCCAATTAGACAAATGCATTAAACGATCGGAGAAAGAGCTCACAACTATACCAAAAATTTATGGTGAAATGGTTTCGGACTTGCATAATGGTGGATATGATCTCATACAAAAAGTTCCTGATTACCACTATTTTTGCAAGTATACACGTTACATATAGATTTGGGAAGTACCCATGAACATACAAATATTTTACCAGCCATATACGCTTTACTACCGGACAAACAAGAAAAAACATACGAATTTTTTTTTTACCTTATAAAAAGTCGAATTCCTCAATTTTCTCCACGTATATTCACCACAGATTTTGAAAAAACTGCGATGGCTGCTATTGAAAAAATATTTCCTGACGCACGTATTCAAGGTTGTTTATTTCATTTCCAAAAGTCTTTATGGAGAAATGCAAAGAAGTATTTGTATTTATAACGTTGCATGGCTCTAGCATATGTACCTCGAGAATATAGATCAGATGGCTGGTTATATATTGAATCAGAAAATGAGCCTGAAAAGAAAATTACTCAATTTAATGATTATTTTGTTCGTACTTGGTTAGATGAAAATGCTTATTTCTCAAACAAATGGTAATTTTTTGATGTGTGTCATAAAACAAATAATGCCATCGAATCATGGAACTCGCGTTTTAACAGATTGGTAAAACCCAAACCAAACATTGCAATGTTTTTGGATACTTTACGTAAAGTATCCAATTATTATTTAACCCTTTATAATAAAAATCAGTATATTTCAATTAAAAGTCCTGAGAGAATAAAACTTCAAAAAAGAATCGAAGACATCGTAAGCCAATTGAATCGTGGCGAAATTAATATACAACTTTGTATTGAAAAATTACGAAATTAATTGCTGGTAATATTGTATAGGTACATAACTGATTATTTTATTCCTAAAAGGTAACGACTGTGATTTTGATTGTAATTAAAGCCAAATATCTATTTTTATAAATCTCGTAACTTTATTTTTTAACCTGTTATTTATAAATTAGAAGTAAGCATTTTTATTATTGTTATGACTTGATTTATTATTGTTGATTTGTTAGTTGTATATAAAAGTTTAGTCACTTTTGTACGTTATTTTAAAGAAAAATCTGTGATTCAAATTGTGATTATAGCCCTAGTTCTAGTTTTATGATTAAAAGTTTTATTGTTATAATTATGAGAACTGTGTATTTTAGGTACACTTCTGAAAAACATTAAAACATGTTTTTGTTGTACCAAATGTTCGTCAATAATAAATATAAGAAAAAGTTGTTAATTATATATATACCTACCTTATTAAAAAAGTAAATGTTAGTGTAATGTAAAAAAAATGTAAATTTTTGGTACTTTATTTTTTATTACGCGGTTAGTGGAGTAGTAGTTTGTTAGTGACACTTATTTATTATTCTGTGATCGATATTTGCTCATTTTTAATCCTCAAACCACGAGCTTAGAAGATGTTTAGTACTTAGTTTTAATTTTAATACAGATATTGTTGATTATAGATTGTGTATTTATTTTCTATCTATTACGAGTAAAACATATTTGACCTTACTACTTCTGTGCTCAAGTGTACTTTATCTTAACTGCATTTCATAAAAAAACAATATGTGTGCGAATAGCCTACTACATATTTGTGAGGGTGTCGATTCGCACGCCAATAAATGAAATTCGTGCGAATCGACTACAGAAAAAATAATATGTTTTAAAGGAGTCGATTCGCACGTTTTGTGCGAGTTAAATTCGTGCGAATCGTCCAATAAGCCGAATATTGTTTATCGGTAATTGTTCATAGTTTATTTGAAGGTATACATATTTGTTGACATTACAAAGTTATGAGAACGTATTTATAATCTATCTTATATATAAAATTCTTGTGTCACGGTGTTTGTGGTTGAACTTCTCCGAAACGGCTCGATCGACTTTCGTGAGTTTTAGCGTGTATATCGGCTAGGGTAGCGAATCGGACATCTATTGCCGGTCCTGCTCCACAGCCTCAACCACTTGGGTAAACAAGTTAGGATTTTTTATTTGGAAGAGATGCTCGCCCTATTTTTTGTCTCATTTATTTATTCTTTTTTTTATAATTTTATTTTGAGAATAAATAATTTCTCTTTTTTACTTGTATTTGCTTGGTCATTGTGAACCATAGTTTTGTATAATGTAGAAGCAGTTTATTTTCAAATATTGTAAATGTGAGTACCATGGAGCCATTTACAGGTTATAGTTTACTTTGTGACTTGAACTAAAATGGCAGTTGAGAGTATGTCATGCTCGCTCAAATGTCTCGCTGATGGTGGCGCGTGTGTCGGATCATTCGGTTCCCTTCAAAATGGTTGAGCTAAATGGTGCCGATACACGCGTCATGTTCGTGAACGGGCGCCGTCGGTTGAGACTGGTCACCTCTTAACTGCCACTGACTTGTTTTAATAATAATAATAATAATAATAATAAGTATTTATTTCCCAAAAAAAAAAAACATAGTACTTTGCACTGTATACATTGTTTGAAAATATTATTTACATCATGATGCAATATTCGACTCTATCTTTTAAACTAGGACTAGCCTGTATCTTAAAAGATAGGGTTCAGCCAAGTGGATTCTGTTAATTTCACTACCAGAAACAAGTGAAGACAGTGTCAATGATTTGTACTAACAGCGATACAGAAATAAAAATGAAATAATATAAAAACTAAACCTAAGTAACACAAGGAGTGAGAATGAGCAGACATGCAATGAGAGTGTGTATGTATGTATGTATGTATATGTGGGGGTGTGTAGGTGTGTGTGGTATGTATGGGTTTGTGTAGTATGAGACTGTGTGGGAGTGTGTGGGGATGTGTGTGGGTGAGAAGTGATTTCGTGAAAGTAATGAAAATATAATAATTCGATGTAAAGTTAGAGGTGTGATCTATGACCCCATATAGATATTATATTACATTATATTATGATCAATCTTTATACTTTGAATCACACACTCATAATTAATCTTTATACTTTGAATTGTTTTATAGTTTCCTTTTTTTTCTCTGCTTTGTCCTCACACATAGAAGCACCAAGGATATAACCAAAGTTATGTAATACAGAACATGATTTAAAAGAGTGTCCGTGGAGTTTCTTGCACGTTCTTCTCCATAGAGATCTACGCTTTGGAACGTGCAGATAGCTTCACCTCTTTCGACTTGACAATTCAAAAGTGCCTGTAAAGGGTTTATTTGAAATTAATGCTCTGAATCTTGAATCTTGAATCTATTTTTAATCCCCCTAAATATTTTTTTATTTTATTTTATGTGGCAAAACGACGTTTGCTGGGTCAGCTAGTCTTATATATCAAATTCTCGTGTCACGGTGTTTGTGGTTGAATTTCTCCGAAACGGCTTGACTGACTTTCGTGAGTCTTAGCGTGCACATCGGCTAGGGTGGCGAATCGGACAACATCTATTTTTCATCCCCCTAACTAATTTTTTATTTTATTTTATGTGGCAAAACGACGTTTGCTGGATCAGCTAGTGATAGATATAAATATAGTGCACAGCTGTTTACATAGTTTGGTAAAAATTGATATACAGTATGTTAACTAACAAAGGGCGTTCCCGTTAACCCGCAATAGTATAGCATCCATATATTATGATGAAAAATATATTACCATTCGAAAACAAAATGTTTTATTTTTATTTTTTTAATATTAAAATATTCACTAAAAATGTTAAATTGATACGTTAAAGAATCACTCTGTGTACACGCGTACTTGCCGACTGCTGATGGGCATTGCTACTATGAGTACTATTTCGGGCTACTATTTTGATTTTAAACAGGATGATTCTAATATATTGTCAATAAATTATTTTTTTGAATTCGGTTTATTTTATGCTTATATTTCTGTGCTGATATTTTTATTTTAATCTATTTATGATATATATTAACGAGTTTAAGGGAACGCCCTCTGTTATATAACATACTGTATATGCATGCACATATCCATAATAGATTTATATTTTTTTAAGCTATGTTCCACCAATTCGACGTATTTGTAACTTTAATATGTAATAGCTAACTACTTAACAAATAAGATATATATATTTTTTTAGGTGTCACTTTAGAAGTTGATATAAAAAACCACCCCCAAAAATATACTTCTAATTAAAAAAAAAAACTATAATTAGTTTATCAATTGTCATATATGGTTTCAATTTCATGAAGATACCTTGAATAGGTACTGAGAAAAAAAATTTCGTTAAGGGTTGTCACCCTCATTATTTCCTTACCATAGTGGTATGAGATTAAGTGTATGGCTATTTTAGATGAAAAACTATAAAAACAAGGTCCCTTAATCAGACGCGAGTGCAGTTTTCATGTGCTTATCCCGCTAGATCCTTTAGTAATCATTATGACAATTTTCTTTTTTCTATAAATTCATAACCTTCATTTTCGAAGTCGATTAAAAACTATTTTAAATGTATGCAAAAATAAATAACATAAATAAAATTTGATTATAAGAAAAAAATCATTGATATATTTACACAATGTAGTTCGCTTAAATTAAGCAGTAAGTCGTAGTAGTTGACAACCCTAGCTAAGAATGGCCGCCATCTTTGCCGTTCGGGCATCAAGTGCTTGATCTCGAGTCCCAGTCAGGTTACGTATGTAGCCGTTTTTATTTAATTTTTTATTAATGTTAATAATACTTTATTTTTGAGATTTATGTCACTTCCGAAACGTTAGGATTTGGCCTATTTTGGGCACGCCACTATTGTGGCGATAAGTCCCCTCTTTGAGGCGTGTCTGGAGTGACGTCACGGCGTCCTCACCTTCCGCCTGACGCAGGTGCTCACCGAACACGGCTGTTTCGGACGAGGATCCGACACAGGTACACAGTGATGACACCCGGACGTGTTCTCCCGCTGCGGAAGGACACGTCCGGGTGTCATCACTGTGTGGATCGCCCGGAGGACACGGTGGAACATACGGTGGAGGTCTGCCCTGCTTGGACGGAGCACCGCCGTGTCCTCGTCGAGGCGATCGGTGGCGGCGACCTCTCGCGTCCGGCCCTGGTTCAAGCCATGGTCCGGAGCGAGGAGGCATGGGATGCGGTAGCCTCCTTCTGCGAAGCAGTAATGCTAGCGAAGGAGGAGGCGGAACGCGTGCGTGAGAGGGAAACCTCACGCCCCAGCCGCCGCACAGTTTTTTGTTCAGGTACCTACTGGCACAGTTACAATATTCCCACAGATACATTTTACACACCCTCAGAAAGCACACCATACTACTTTTTTTGCAAAATTGTTCTTGGAGGTGGAAACTTAATGGTCAGTGCCTGCTAGGGTTGCGGAATTTGTTCGAAAGAGTCACCGCGGCCCTGGAACGCAAAGGGCACAAGAAGGATCACGGATGGGTTTTAGTCAGTAAGTCTGACACTCCCTTCCGCTCCGCCCAGAGCGGGAGAAGTCGTTTGATGATTTCCCATCTAGAAAAAAAAGGATTTGGCATATTTATTGTATGAGTAAATACGATTGCTTGGCGGTCTATATTTACAAATTTAAAGATTTAGGTAGGCAATGCAAATTGGCAAAAAATGTTCCGCTTATTTTAATTTATAAATTTGGTCATTTAAGAAAAACCCATTTAAACTATTAAATTCATCTAAGAGTGAAGAAAACGACCTCTATAGAGGTGGTAATATTTTTGTTCTATGTACTTTAGTTTTAATGTAAAGTGGCCTAAATTATACCTAAAACAAGTTAAAATCTTTTACGCATCCGCGAATTCTGCACCTGGTTTACTACATTCTTATATGTAAGTTATTTTCAAATACTGTTAAATATGTACAGTAATAAACCTAGTTTAAAATTAAAATAAATAACTATATGAGTCATTTTCAAAATATGTGTACGTCACGAAATTGTCAGTAAATTGTTTCGTTAGGAAATGTCAGGAAATTGTAAAAGTAAGGTCGTATTTAGAATTAAGTAATATTGTAGTAGTTACGGTGTTATACTTATAATTATTTTCAGACTATAATTTATGAGAAATATCTTTATAAACTTTAGCACTTAGGGTCCATGTCTAGAAAGAAAAACAAAAATAAATTGAAAATTGTTTTATTTTTTAAAAAGCTGCGTTGCTACATTGACCATCTAAGGATCAACTGTAAATAAAAAACATAAACAAAAAACAAAATATACAATTTAAAAAAATATTGTGTCTTCCTCATTGGCTAATACAAACTCCTGACGTTCTTTCGATATTTGTAACAATTCAACATGTTTAACAATACAATCTTGTGGTACTTTATCAATATCTTTGGTAACTCTTGGCTTTGTAAATTTCAAATTACCTTTTTGACGGATGCTTTTGAAGTAATTAATCTTATAACTTTTATTAGTATTATCAATCTGTTCAATTGTACCGATATAATATTTCCAGGTTTTTTTAACGTAATATCTGATCAATACAGTATTATTTATTTCCCATTTGTTTGTCTCGGTTTTCTCGTCCTGAAAGTCACCTCGATTTCCAATGATAGGTTCAGTTTCAACTGCGTTGACGGGTATAATTTGTATATTGCCTGTTTTTTTCATTTAATGTCCTCTTTACTGCTGCTTCAGTCAATGTTTTCTCCGGTGTTAAATTACTAATGCTTGTGCTTGCACAAGGAGGTGAGTCCTCTTTTTGATTTATTAGTTTTATCATCATCTTAGCACTATCAGTCATTTCCGGTTCTTCGTCGACATTCATCTTCACTTCTCCTTTAGTTTCCTTCATGTCTGTTTCTGTTCTTAGGTTTTCTGAATCACTTGTTTCTACTCTCAGCTCTTTTGCATGACTGTCCATCAATAATTGTGTATTGTAAATTTGCCTTTCATTGGATTTTTGTTTCTCTTTTTTTTGTTTTCTTCAAATCATTATCTTCTTTTACGGGTACTATTTGCATATTGCCTGTTTTTTCATTTAATATCATTTTTACTGCTACTTGAGTCAATATTTTCACTGGGGTTTCAGTTACTTGGCATGACTTACTAATGCAAGTACTTGCACAAGGAGGTGAGTTCTCTTTTTGGTTTAGTAGATCTATCATCGTCTTATCATTGTTAGCATCATCTGCCATTTCCGGTTCTTCGTTGACATTCATCTTCAGTTCACCTTTAGTTTTTATTCTCAGCTCTTTTGCATGACTGTTTATCAATTGGGTATGGTACAGTTGCCCTTCCTTCATTGGCTTTTTGTTTCTCTTCTTTCTTTATTTTATTCAGGTCATTATCTAAAATCTGATCGAATTTATCAATGGTGTTTATTTCCAGGTCATTTTCATCAATGTGCTCAGTTTTCATTTTTTCAATGTTCTCAACACTATCTGCATTTATGTCAAGTTCTTCTACATCGAATATCTCTTCAAGCACAGCATCTTCCTCATAGTAAGTACTATCATCTGAATCTGCATAGGGAATATCGTCACTATCATAATCATCGCTGTCAGATGAGTTGTATCTAGATATTTTATTGTTTATGTGTTTAAAAGTTTTTTTGGGTTTCCCGCTTTTATTTTGAGCTTTGTCTGACTTATGGGTTGATATTAAGTCATGTATTTTTGGTTCATAACATTCACAACAACCCTTTTTTGGGCCACAAAAGCAACTTAAGTCTCGATATAGGACACAATCTTGTTTTGCAGTTGTGATAATCTGATGAATTCTCATTGTATCTGGCAACGCAATCAACTCATCGGGAACTTTTTGTTGCATTTCTCTTATTTCTTCCTCTGATATAAAAAAATATTTCACCTTTTTTTCTGATTCCTTCAACATCTTGAAAGCGATGGTTGCATTAGGAATGTCTGTTCCGCGAGATACAAAATCATCCAAAGTTCTTTTTACTGCTCCACCCACCCCATCTGCCGCTTCTTTCTTATGGGATGCTTCAAAAAAGGACCAGGAAGCATAATCCAAAGTACTCTCTTCAACATTTTTACTAAAAAGATAAAAGTTCTTTTTCTGTTTGTATTGTGTGGCGGGGCCATCAGAATACATGTGTAAAACTTCTAAGGAAGGAATTATTTGTTGTGCATATTCAAAAACTGGTGAAAGGTGAGCCCAAATCGCTCCAGGATCGTGGTCACAACATGGCGATACAGAACAAAACGATGTGGGATTGTTGTTCTTACTATAAATTACTCCCGTATGGAAATTTGATCTCTATTTCCACCAAAATGGACGGATTGTATTTCCTTATGTAATTTGCCCACATAATTTTCTGAGAAGTCACAAATTATGACTACTTCATCCTCAGATAGGTTCAGTATGCAATTTTGTAGAGCCTTATGCTGATGACCAATATTGTAATAGTGTTTCTTAAAAACACTTTTACACACTCAGATTTTTGTTAAATTCTTGAATTAGCTCACCAATCGTACCACTTTTAATATCCTTTCCGACTTTTTTGGTAGTCATGGGTTTTCTTTCGCCAGTTTTTAAAATCTTTATATACTCATGCTTTTTTAACCCCCACTCAAGCCAAGTGATATTGATGTTATTGGTATTATCTTCAAGAGAAACTGGAATGGACTTTGACATACAAGATGGGCATGTATTATACATACATTCTTTAGACTCAGGGTTGCAAGATATTTCCGTGATTAAATCGGTGACTTTACAACTCGGTATTATTTTTAAAGCTTTAAGTTTTTCGGCCTTCAGTATCAAAATTGCTGTGTTTAACACAAGCACAACTTTCGCGATCGTTGAGAGTAGGATTTACTACGTAAAATGGTCTATACCGAGTAAATGTAGTGTAAGAGTCTTTTCCACCTTCCGATATATATTTGGCGTGCAAATTTTTCATGGAATTCAAAAGAAAACGTTTCTGTTGTTTATCTTTTTTAAACGTTTTACATTCTTTTCGGCCTGCTGTAGCACGGCTGACGTCGTCGCGTAAAAAGATCTCCTTGATTTTTTTTAATATTGTCTTTTTCTTTGGCCTCTTTCACTGTATTATTATTTCTAATTCGTCCCTTTAATCCTAAAGTTGTTGTTAGTTTGGTAGTCAAACTATATTTCTTTACAAGATTAACCACATTATTGAGTACCCTTTTTTCATTGTTTGTGTCTGCATTGTTATACTGTTGTTTTAAAGATTCTGAAATAACATTTGATTCGAAAACTTGTCTTTTTACTTTTTCTTTATCCTCTTCTCTTACAACAATCTCTTCGACAAAACTGCTTGCTTTGACATTGGAGTTGCTTCTTCAGGAAAATTGCTTTGTATAGGCTGGTTATCTGTGGCTGTGACTAGATTTCGGTTTTTAACTTTGAGATGTTCAATACATAATTTGCTTCTATAAATGCGTTTTTTCATTACAACCATTCTTTTCATCATTTTGCTCACCTTTTCTTGAAGTTTTTTATTTTCCTGTTAAGTTTTGTATTTTCTGCTTTCAGGTATAGTACTCGTTTAGCTGCATAGATTTCTCTTTTTCGCCTAATATCTTCTTTCTTTTTTAGCTTTTCTGTTTGGTTTTTCTTTTCTTTTCTTCTATCGTTAGCTTCTTTCCATTTTTGTCTTCGAGCTTCTTTTTCACTATCAATAAGATCTGATATTTTTCTTTGTTTTTGTTTCGCTTTCTCCAGGTGCTTTTTCCTTTTTACTTCATATTTTTCAGGGTTTTGCTCTTTAAGTTTTTCAATATATTTTCTTTGCCTTTCGGCACCGCTCAACGGCATTCTGGAACTAAAACAAGCTGTTGGATATATTTTGATTAACACTATAACTAAAAACAAAAGTACGTATGGCTATGCTTGGTTAAATGCCGGTCCTGCTCCACAGCCTCAACCACTTGGGTTAACAAGTTAGGATTATATATTTGGAAGAGATGCTCGCCCTCTTTTTTTTTTTTTTTTTGTCTCATTTATTTATTCTTTTTTTATTATATTATTTTGAGAATAAATAATTTATCTTTTTTTTACTGTATTTGCTTGGTTAATGTAAACCATAGTTTTGTATACTGTAGAAGCATTTCATTTTCAAATATTGTAAATGTGAGTACCATGGAGCCATTTACATGTGATACCTTATAGTTTACTTTGTGACTTGAACTAAAATGGCAGTTGAGAGCATGTCATGCTCGCTCAAATGTCTCGCTGATGGTGGCGTGCGTGTTGGATCGTTCGGTTCCCTTCAAAATGGTTGAGCTAAACGGTGCCGATACACGCGTCAGGTTCGTGAACGGGCGCCGTCGGTTGAGACTGGTCACCTCTTAACTGCCACTGATTTGTTTTAATCTTTATACTTTGAATTGTTTTGTGGTTTCCTTTCTTTTTTTTTCTTTGCATTGTCCTCACATATAGAAGCACCAAAGGATGTATTAAACGTAATGTAATACAGAACATGATTTAAAAGAGTGTCCGTGGAGTTTCTTGCACGTTCTTCTCCATAGAGATCTACGCTTTGGAACGTGCAGATAGCTTCACCTCTTTCGACTTGACAATTCAAAAGTGCCTGTAAAGGGTTTAATTGAAATAAATGCTTTGAGTTTGAGTTTGAGTTTGAGTTTGGTGAAACGATCAACACTAGTGTATTTTTTACTAAGTACACGAAAAGTCTAATAGGGAAAATAAAATCAAAACAAATAAAAATTAGGAAAACTTTAGACTTTGTGTAGCATTAAATGAAAATTGAGCTTTTTGTATCCGTAAAAAGATTTTTTATATATTTTTAATTTTGCGCGCGGTACTCTATAGAAACGATATTCAGTTTTCTTCTAAGATAATCCGTAAATATTTATCGTTTCTCTCTTTTATTTTTATTAATTACATAATAAATAAAAATAAATCACATTTACTAGTAGATTGAAAGCGTAATCTATTATTCTTGTCATAATTTAAGTATTTTACAATTGCGGTGGCTGAATTCTTAAAAAAATACTTACTTTTGTTGAGAAGACCTCGTCGGGAAAAGGTTAGTTATTTTTTTCACAATTGACCTACAGAACTTCTGCCGTGCCACAACGACAAAAAAATGGCGGTGCGTCATTGTGAGGTTACTTTTCGTGACATGATCAGTGTTGCCAGTGATTAAAGCTAGATTCCCACTCTTCGTGACACAAAAAGTTGGTAAATTATGTCAATAAATCAATGTCACGAAATAGGGTAGTTGACTAAAAAAATCTAATTAGTCCGTCAGATAGATTTCCAAAAAATATTGGACACGTATTTTTTCTTTTTTCACGTAAACAAAAAATGAAGCCGATACAGAGCGTTGAAAACTCGTGTGACGTCACTACTCGCTACAATTTTTACCGAGCCGTAACGTCACAAGCCCCCACTCCTGATCTTTGATGCTTTGTATCTTCGTCAGTTTTTATAGATTTGATAAAGGAAAAAATACGTGTCCAATATTTTTCTATAATCTATCTGACGGACTAAACATAATCATTCATGTAGTAAAAATATTCAGGAAACATCCCTATTGTTACGATTATTAAGGACATTTTTTAAACGTTCATTCTTATTTTATTTAACGTGAATTTAAATAGTTTATCTATCCAACATAACACTTAAACATTGTTTTTCTGATTAAAAAATATGTTTCCATTGTCATCCAAATACCCTGGACAATAAAAAATGTATGGTGTTTTTTTGTTACCTTATTTTAACATTCTACTAATGCTAGGATTTGAATCGCAATTCATTGCTTTTTATCAAGATTATTATGCAGAGATGTTTAGATTAGACTGTGAAATTTAAAAAAAAAATATTTATGTTATTCGGAACCATTTTGTTTTCAAAGATTTTTAATGAGGACAAAGATTTTGTAGTAATAGTACACATATTTTGAAAATGACTAAAAGTATATATACTTATTGATCTCATTTTTTTTAAACCCCTATGTTTTACAAAAGTCGCTAAAATGGGTGGTACTCTTAATTTAAACACTTGTAAAATATTATTGTAATCATATTTTTAAAATAAAGCGATCACACATTATTTCTTATCTCATGGACTACTCATAACAGTAAAAACATTTGGAGTACTCCACTCAAGCAAGTTATAAATTAAGTTTTAGTAGCAGCGGGCAGAACGCGCAGTAAGCGGTCCAAAGTAACTGGCAAAGTAATGTACCCATTATTTTCGCGCAAGCGATCGAGCGGGTAACGACATTATAAAGCTGCCGATAAATATTTTCATATGTACGGAAATGCTCCATAATAGTTGTGTGTTTTTTTTTAAATATTTTCCAATATTTCCACTTTGTCTATATTTTGCCGGTAATATGCATGTTGTTAGAATTAGAATAATTTTAAGTCAACCTTGGTATATTCGGGATTTCTGAGTAAATTCTTACTCAGAAATCCCGAATATACCAAGGTAAGAAAATGCTTTTGGTATTTACCAAAAGCATTTTCTACGCGCGACGAGCTAGATCTACGGCCGCTTTCAATATTCGATCGTGAATCTAAGATTTCTATTGATCCAGTAGGCTTACTCTTGAAATCAATCCCAATCTCGATCGCATTCCAATCCGATTCAGTTTCAATTTCAATCTTAAGAAAATTGGCACTCTTGAACGAAGTCGAGATTGAGATTGAGATCGACTGCAAGCTCGACTACAACGATTGACATGGGGTGGCCATACAAATGAAATCGTTAATTACCAAATTTAAAAGTATTGAATATCTCGTTAAATCTATAAATAAATTGGTTGTGATATTTATTTTAACATATATTATAATTTAAGTGTTCTTTTCTTGCATTTATATGTATTTTAAACCTAAATACTAAGGAAGCAATGGCTCTGTCATTGGCGTCATTGCCTACGTTACACACATTAAAAAAAAATACTTCCCGCGCATTTGTCATCCACTTAAACATCTTAAAATTATAAAATACTTGAATAAAAACTGTGAATTATTAGTGTTGTGATAAACAAAAGTATCGCAGCGATGTTATCTAAAAGTTTTCAAGTGTTTAGTTGGGAATGTATTAAAGTACGTTTCTATGCACAAGTTCAAGTTAGTTGTAAATATTCAACCGAGGAGGACGAAAATATCAAGGTAAGGCCACAGTTATTTATTATATTGTAATTCCTTTAAATTTTAATATACCTAAAACACTTTTGGTTAATACAAACATTCATTGTTCTTACAGGATGAGTAGGCCAACACATCAACAGCTGGAGAGTCTTGTAGATTTCTTGGTACAAAACCCCGGAATTGCCAAAGGGCTGTTGCGCACTGCTCATGCTAAGCAGCAAACTAAGAGAAAATGGGACGAGATAGCAGTATCATTAAATGCACTAGGCGGTGCTCAGAAAGATGGTAAAGGCTGGGCTAAGGTACTGTCTACACACTAATAAACAACTTTATGACTTAATGATATGAAAAGAGTTATAATAATCGTTAATTTATTTCCTTTTTAGTATTGGGCTGACAAAAAATGTGCACTAAAGAAGACTTGTGCCCAGCATGCAGAGTCAATGAGGCGTACAGGTGGTGGGCCTGCTGAGAATTTACCTGCATTAACACCTATTGATCAACGCCTACTAGCAGTGATGGGGGGCCTTCAATTTGCTGCAGGAGATACTCATGTTGCTGCCAATCCATTTCCATCCACAGTAAGTCAGTTTGTTTAATTAAAAAATTTAGTACACAATTGTAAATTTGATTAAAATTTACACCTTCATAATGAAGTACTTAGGTACACCATAATTTTTTATATAATTGCGGAGCCAAAGCCAGAATGATGTCCAATCAGAAATAGTCTTTCCAACTCAAGGTTTTATAACAGATGTAAATGAATTGGAGGCTCATGTTTCTCCCGTCCAAAATGTGGAAACTGTGAGAGGTAATTTCTTTCAAACTATGTATGCCATCTTTCATGATGATAAAACTTACTAAATGTTATTTACTTTATTTGTCAGTTACACCACCAAGAGAACGTAGTCCTAGAAGGACAAGCTTGCCCCCACGACAGCGTGTCCGATCAAGGACTATGTTAGATCAAGACCGGGAGAGATTTGCAGAGATAGAGAGGAAGAGGGTTGAAGCAGAAACTGTCACAGCGAGGGCCTTATTGCAAGCTGTAGAACAAATGGAGGGACTCTCAACAGCTGTAAGAGAAAGCTCTCAAACTATGGCAAATGCTCTAAATAACATTGCTGATGCCTTGAGACAGAATAGGCCATAATTAAACTCATATTAATTTAAGATATTATTACTTTAGGGTTTTAAGTAGGTATTAAGTATTAGTGAAGTTATATTGTATTGTTTAATAAATAATAAAAAAGAGTACAAATCTTGCTCACATAATGTATTTATTTATTTACTAATAGGACATATAGTAAAAAAAAGTTTAATAAACAAAATGAATTCAATGAATTTGTCTTTTAATTACATGAATTTACAAAAAATTAATGAAGATTCTGCTGTCCATAGTTCTTGTACAAGCTGTGCACGAGCCTCGCGACCTCTGCGCAGCTCAACGGAGGAAGTCCCTTGATCCACCTCTAACTCACTCTGTGACAATTGAGTTTCTCTGATGGGTGGTACGGCATCCTCAATATCATCCAGACCCAATCGTGCTTGGTTACAAATGTTGTGTAAAACACAGCATGCATTAATAATTTTAGCAGCTGTGTCTGGATGATAATGAAGAACTCTATGGCCCAGAAGACATCTCCATCTATTTTTTAAAACCCCAATTGTGCGCTCAACAGTATTGCGAGCCACACAATGCAGATTTGTGTAGTATTCTTCAGCTGATCCTGGCGGTGCATCCACTATTGGGGTCATCATATATTCCCTTTGAGGGTAACCGGAATCACCTATAATTAAATTAAAATGAAATAGTAGTTATTACATGTATACGACATACATAGCAATAAATTCATTTCCAATTCGAAGTATGAAATGCTTACCAAGTAAAAAAACTCTTTCTCCTGCATTTATTAGATTGAGTAAGTGATTCTTCACAGGATGTTGGTTCCAAACAAAACTATCATGTGAGGCCCCACCGAATGAAGAATCTACACTCAGTATATTGAGATCTGCATCACAAATCTGTAAAAAAAAACTTTTTATAGAAAGTTGCAGTTACTCTAATAGTTAATAACTAGATAAATATCAAACCTTACTCACAATTTTATTAAAACATTTCTTGAATGGTAACCTTTTCTATTATAAAACCGCTCTTCATTTTCTGATGGTCTTACAATAGCCACATGAGTACCATCAATACATCCTGTGACTGCTGGAATTTTAAATGTTTCATAAAACCTGAAATTAATTTTAAAATAGCATATATGAATATTAACAAATAAGTTGAAAATAAACATATCAAAAGTATTGAATGATATAGTGCTATATAAGATGAAAAGAACCTATAGGTACCTTTGTTTAATCAAGTCTCGTTGTCGGCGAGTCTGTGGAAACTTAAGCCATTTATTCAAAATATCATTTGAATTAAGACTATCTGTAACTTCTCTTATTGCTCTCGAAACCGATTGTTGGGACATCATTGTACCCTGCGTCCCACCTATTAATCTTTGGTAGCTGCCTGTGGCGTAAAATGAAAGAGCCACTAAAACCTAGAGAGTAAAATTAGTATTATTTGCCTTTTAAATACCATGTGAAATTGTATTGAAATATACCATGTGAAAATGGATTGTTAGTTTACAAACCTTGTATCTTCTTGGTATGTCACTACGGCGAGTTGGCTGAGGCATCAAAGGTTCTAAATCCTTATAAATCACTTCGAAAAGCTCCTTATCTACTCGGTAATTTTTCCTAAATTCTTCGTCAGTCATGGCAAACGCGTTGTCTGCATATCACGCCATTCGTCTCAAATTCCGCCTTTGTCTCATATCTAACTTATGAGAATTGTCCAAAATATCGCAAATTAGTTCGATACGTGCCATTATTCACAGTAAAAACTTCACAAATCAGTCACAATAATAAACTCGATCCCGAAAAAGTAGACTTTTTGAAATCGTATAACTTTGACACATAAACGATTTCAAATTCGATATGTCAACGTCAAAATCTCGTCAAGAGCTCGGACCAAGAATCTAATGGACAAGACAAGCTAAAAACAATATTGAGAAAAAAAGGATGTATATATACAGAAACATATTAGGATAACAAGGACAGAACTATTTATTGTTGTCTTTGTCGACGTATCACTTTTTTTGTTGGGCACATCTGTGGTATGTGCCCAACACAGTACTAGTGCATTCGTTTTTAATCGTGTTTTGTTGGAAACTCCTATTAAATGTGTAGTTTAAATAGTGGGAACGAAGTTTCTAACTTAAGAGAAAGACGTTCAACATGGTGTATTGCTGTGTTATCGGCTGTAATAGCCGTAGTGAACGAAAATCTGATAACATAACCTTTCATTCGTAAGTATGAGATTTTCGCATTTATATATCATAAAAATTTAAAATGTCACTAAATATTTAGCTCGACATACGTTGATAAAAAGTCTTTTAGAAAACAAGCGTTAAAAATACTTGAAATACGTGATTAAAATTTCATTTTACGTTAGTATTACACGTTCAAATTCTATAGAACTTTATTGTCTTACGAGAATAAATAACTTTCTGTCATTTCAATTTAGTAGAATAATACGTAATTTAGGGATACCAGATGGCATGCATTAAAATTACCCATTATTGAGGGAAAAGGCAACAGTCATGTTGTTGTTTTTGTTTTTTCATTTAGTCTATTTAGTAATTTCATACTCAAAATTATTGGTCATGAAATGAAAAGGCAACTCAACCGGAGTACCTGAAAAATGAAATATTTTAGATTTCCAAAGGACACCAGATTGCCTTCCTGGATTGCATCAACCGGTCGAAATAATTGGAGGCCATTATTCACTAATTTGGACTGACCCACATATTTTCTTCCAGAGTTTCGCTAAGAAACGCAGAACGAAATCTGAGGAAATCTCGATCTCTGATCCATCTGCGACGAAAATCCAATCCAACACACAACAATTCAAGTATTTGTTTATTTTAACAATTTTGAATTTAGTTGAATATAGAACATTGTAAATCACTGCCTTTTTTTAGGTGGCTTCAGGATTATCGCTGGAACCTGAAGTAAATGCAACTATGAAAATTTTTTTTTTTATTTATTTCCGTTTCTCTTTGTGTGGGTTACTAACATCGAATTATTATTTTAGATTAAACCTGGTGAAATATTTACGACTCTGAGTACGTCGCCTCGAAAAAGGAAATTGATTAGAAAATTAAACCAGATAACAATTTTAGCTGAGAGAAGAAAGAAGAAATTAGCTGCATTAAGATCCAAATGTGGGCGAATAGAGAAAAAAAAATGCTGACCTTTCTGCTATTATAGAAAAACTACAAAATAAAAATTTTATCAATCAGGAAGCATTTGATTTATTATCCTCCATCAATTCACATAACACCGGTTTACGTTATATTACAAGTATCGTTACTATAGAATAACGTTATATTGAAGCATAAATAACGTTAAATCACTTTCCGTTATTTTAATAAAAACGGTAAGTCCTGTAGAAGGAAGGGAAGGGAATGTTATTTAAAGCCCTGGTTTATGGTGCTAAAAACTCGTTACTTTCATTTCACGTACTAATCGCACCTCCCAAATCCATATACAAAAATTAAAGAGAATTATGGGGTAATATTTTAAAGTCTGGTATCCCCCAGTTTTGAAGTACTCTATATCCATCCCTTTCGAGTATACGCTTTTGTCTAGTCCATTTGGATTCTTGGTCCGAGGTCAAGAGTACCGAAAAAGTGCATTCGTTCGAGTAAAGTCGGTTTCATTTAGTTAAAAAAAAATCCACCAAATCCGATTCCAATTGAGCGCTAGTGTAGCATTCAAGAGTGCCAAAATGACAAGTTCTCGATCCCAAATTCCAATTCTAATGAGATCGAGTGTCGAGAGTAAGCCCACAGATTTTATCCGATCCCTCGATTGATCTTGAATCTGCATTTCAATAAGCCGATCTCGTCTCCAAATCGATTGAAAAAAAGGGATTGGTCATTTTGCGCCCTCCTTAACGTTTTGTTTTACGCATTTGCAGTAAAAGTACATCAGCGATTATTAATCATTAAAATGGTGGTTATTTCTTAAAACTAATCTATTTTATGATTTATCACAAGAAATTGCATACACAGTAACAATTATAATTGATTCGAAGTCGCAGCGGTAAAGTACTATAACAATTACGTCGAGATTAGTAACACATAAATGTTTTGTTGAAGAGGAACGGAACGCTATTCAATAGAAAAGTACCTAGCGTCAGCCAGTTTTGACATTGACAAAATCTCAAGTTTGTTTTTTGTTTATTTCTTCAAGAAAAGAAGTGAAAATGGAGCCAGAAACAGTAAGTAAATAATTATGACTAAAAAATAGAGCAATAAACATTCACGCCCCCAAATATATTATTTTTGCCGTAAAAGATAAATGCGTGGGGACGAGGTATTTCGCGCCATTTCGTACAAAACTTATTAAGCTTTATTTCATCTGTTTGTAGAGTAAAACCATACCTCTTTCGAAGAAAGAGACGAAAGGGCTGCTCTCTTTAATTGAGGGGAGCAAGATAATACATAATAAGAAGACCAATGGCACCAATAATAAAGTAAAGGTAGAAGAATGGACACGGATTACAGGTGTCTTTAACGCAAATGTGGGGATCTTTCGCCGTACATCACAACAACTGCGTCTTAAGTGGGAAAAATTAAAAAAGAACTCACAAAAGCGCAGCACTTCTATACGGATGGAACGGATCAAGGTAAATTAAGTTTAAATTTAAAAAATAGATAACTAGTCTAGCCTTGCTTGCTCGTTAGTCTAGCAACTAGACGAGCGGTTGTAAGAGTCACTACCGAGCATGAGGTCTTGGGCAGTGTTTTTAAGTTTTTCGATTAGGAATATATGTTGTATGTTCCACTTATAGTACAGTAGGTACTCGTAAATGTAGTCCCGAACATGTTAATTATGTCATATTATGTTCCAGACTGGAGGTGGATCACCCCATCCCGATGACATCCTGAATAGGGTGGCTGCATTACTGGGCAGCACTGGAGAGGGTCTCACATTGAGGTTTGGTGGTGACGCTGAGCCGCAAATTATTGGTGATGGTGATTGGACTGTTGAGACCGCTTATATTGTGCCAGTAGATAATAATATATCTCCAATGCTATTGATTGACAATCCATTGCCTCTGAAAAATTCCCCGTCCATGGATTATACATCCGTGCCCACTGAATATCCCGTGTCCATGGGCAGTGAAATGCCAGCTAATGGCATTGGAGATGAGTTGGTGAAGGTGGGCAATATTGATACTCCAATTGTACCAAACGAAAAAAGGAATTTTGGAACTAGTGGTAATATCCTACTACATAATAATATATCCTACTAATACATAAAGTGAAACTTTGTATGTTTGTTACTCAATAACGCTTGGTTTCATGGTTAAATTCGTATTGAGAATTAGCTGTGGGCAGTCGCGCTGTTGATTTGTTTTATTTACTCGGTGTCGATCCCTTTTGTTTGGATTTCCTACATTATCGGTCCCTCTCGTACTAGCTTGTGTGAAGTGCCATAGACTCCCTGTGCCATCTTGAATCTTGTAGTGCGCTGTCCCTGTTGCTCAAGCCTGCCTGGCGGCCCTGACCTGATTTTTGAAGAAGCCCACAAAGTCGTGCAGATCGTGGGGCCCGAACCTGCGACGCGTCGTGCAGTGACGGCAGCGCCTTGTGCTACTGAGCCAACTGCGAGTGAGGACAGCGCGGCGAAATACGGTATTACTTACTACTTCTACACCTAGAGGCTATACATACAGTGATATCTCTATACGCCATGTCGTTGTTGCGTTCACCGGAGAATAAATGCCTGTCAAATCTGGATTTGACAGGCATTACACCTACACTCTAGTGTCGAACCTGGTCTCAATGTTACCGTGAGACAGCGGAAGCAACCGGATTGTGAGCTCACTTAGGCCATAATCTCGTTATCTGCAGAGTTGAAAAAGGCTATTTTAGATCTTCGAATCAACATGAATAACCAATTTTTAAACGTAAATACACATATTAACAACCTTCGTGAGGATTTAAATACATTATCAGCTTGTGATATATTATAATATGTGGGTACTCGTGTGTAAAAGCAGTTCGAGCAGTGTCGGATCGGCCATTAAATGTGTAACGCACACTCCTTGTTTTTATTCAAGTTTTATCCAAAATACTACAAATTGGCGACGAGGCGATCTTCACGTGAGCAAGAAAGTGTGATTTTGACATAATAGGTGTTGATATTAAAATGGCTCAAGAAAGAATGCTGTTTGGAGGACATATCACGTTTGACCACCGCGTGCAGGAATGGAACATTTTCAAAAGTCGTTTTACTCAGTTTTGTTGGGTGAACGACATCACAGACGACACCGACAAGGCGCAAGTGAAACGGAGATCCCTGATATTAACGAGTTTGGTGGAAGAAACGTACCGCGTCGTTAAGGATTTGGTCTTCCCGGAAGAACTAGAGACGTTAGAATACAAAAGTCTAATATCTAAGCTAGACAGTCATTTCGCGTCTAAAAAGTCTACATTTGCGGAGCGGTACAAGTTTTATAAAGCAGAGCAACGTCCAGGAACGGCTTACGGTACCGGTCGTGGTATAAAAAATTTAAGCTGTGCGTCTGGCTTTATTTTCAACGTAACTTTGTGCTTATTAAACGTACCTAGCTCATCGGTAAACAGTTGAGCGTATTTTCCTTTCAGATAAGTCACAAGGTCTACACCTTTAATGTGATTACATTGAACGCTACATAGCTGTAAACTAAACTTAGAAATGAAATCGCGGCCCAACAGCGAAGGTTGTTTGTTATTATATTGCCCCGTATTTACAACGTAAAACTTTAAATTTTCTGTAGGACCTTCATAAGTCACCGGCAATGTAATGCAACCTAACGGTGAAATTTTACTACCATTATAGCAATTCAACACTGTATTACAGGACTTTAAATTGTATTTATTTCTAAATTTCAAATTGTAAACAACATCTGGCAGAACTGAGACAGCGCTACCGCTATCTATCTCACACATAAGCATTGTACTGCCCACCGACACTAATTGTTGCATCGGTTCGCCATTGACACATTTTATGTTAAACAATTCATAAATACCTTCAAATGGGTCCTCGTCATCCGCTGTTAAGAACTTGCTACCTTTCACCTTAATTCTACACATACGCTTTAAATGGCCCTTTTGATTACACCTTTTAACACGCATAGTTAATAAATCGACACTGTTCCGCACTATGGTTTTTATATCCGCACACACTGCAACACTTCCTGGCGTCCGAGATGTCTGCGGCGGCGGCGGCGTGGCCCGCGGCTTCTGGCCGCTGCGCACTGACTGCGCCGCTCTGTTTTAACGCGAACACGGAATGCGCCGGCTCCGCTGGCAGCGCGGATGGCTCGGCGACAGCGCCATTGCTGTGTGTTTCCCTTAACGCCAACCTTGCACATCTCACACTTGGCGCTATTTCCAATGCACAATTAAATGTCAGCGTGTCCATGCTTTCTGCGAACAGCTTCTCCTTCTCCTTGATATTTTGTAGCTCGAGGACAAACCGATCACGTAAAGCTGACTCGAGTTCTGTTTTAAACCCGCAGTACTGCGCGAGATGACGTACCCGCGACGCCCATTCAGACAAATCTTCTCCTGGACGTTGCTCTGCTTTATAAAACTTGTACCGCTCCATATCATCCGGCGTCAAATGGCCAGGCAGAAAATACTGTCAAAACCACAAAAGAGTGGAGAAATTGTGGCGTCCTTTTGGACCACAGAGGTCACAGAGAGACGAACAAATGATATTATAAAGGCACTTGTTTTTACAACGGTGACCCGAAACCCGAGGGGTTTTCAAGTGCATTAAAAGGCTGAACCCTGTGAGTATTTCGTCCTCCATTTGTTTCCCATTCTGAAAGTCCAAAGGCACATGTATTTGACTACGGAGATTTTGTTCCAGGTCTGGCTGTTTTACTAGCCTGGATATTTGAGGTCCGGGATTGATGAATGCCTGAAGTCATCCGGAGAACGTGCATCGTTCAGGTTTGGCTCGACGAGATTTGAGACAGTGTGGCCGTCCATGGTACAGGAAGGCCTTACCAATCCGAAACCTCGTTGAGGAAACATCGCCGTTCCAGGTAACAGCAATCCTGCTGGACTTCTTCCGTAGGCCGCGTCTGTTCGTGGGTACCTAGGTTTTTAACCTTGGTGCCATGCCAAGGGATTCTGTTCCACTGATTGAGTAGTCTTGCATTGAGTGAGTGAAGTCTTGCACTAATTGAGTAGTAATTGAGCTGCTATTAATTATTATGAGGGAGATGCATTAGACCTGTCTACTGGGTTTATTTTCATACAAAGAGTTAGGCCTTTTGTTAATGTGTTAAGTAACAAGACCAGTAATAACTTCCTTTTGTATTAAGTTGTGTCACGGGTATACTGTACCATAGTGAGTAGGTTTTTTAACGTGCACAGCCCTGGTTGGTCAATACCTTGCGATTGAGCTAGTGGTATTTAGGCGTTCACCTCGCGAATCCTTACAAGCGACCTGAGACGTTGTTTTGTAATATCTCATGTGCTGTACTTCTGTTATACCTTGGTACTGAGACAGGGTCTAACAGGGTTACACATCTTAGTGTGTAAGTCTGGGAGGTATTATTTATGATTAGTTGCCTCATTCACTGTATTTCTATGCAAGGTGATACTTCTTTTTATAGTGAATAAACTTTGTATGTGTATTGAGGTATGTCTTTAATTTCAGTCTTTCCAGATATTTATGTATATATATACCTTTATAAATTTACTTTCACACGGTTGGAAACTTTAGGTTTCATCTACAATCCATAACCCCTATAGTGGGGAACTGTGACGGATGCCGGGTGTGACATTAGTGCGTACCGGCTATCAAAGGGACTTACTACTGACCGCATCGGCCTCTCTGGGACCTCGTGCCGCATCTACCTAAATGAACATTTGACTTTGCGTAATAAAGATTTATTTTGCAAATGTCGCGAAGCAGCGAAACTTAAGAAATTCAAGTTCGTGTGGGTTAGGAATGCGACTGTCCTGGTCAAAGAATCTGAAGACTCTTCTACTATGGCCATTCGCACGGAAGATGAAATATCCAGTAAGATTAAGCCAAATTTTTGCCCCTCAGATCCTAATATTGTTAACTAAGGTTTCTCCGTGCTTGTCGCTACTTGTGGGTAGGGTTAAGATTTTATTTATAAGTGAGTATGTTTCGTTTTACGTTAGGTATTTATGTTCTGGGTATACTTTGTCTTGTGTGGAACACCTAAGTTTTATTTTTGTTTATGATTATTTCTTACTTGCTTACTTAACACAAAATGTTGTTTTCAATTTTTCGTATCTAGTTTGTAAATGTTCATATGCGTATCATACTTTCATGCGTCGGCTGGTTACTGTGTTGTTAATCTTTAAAACCATTATTGTACACAGGAATACCTTTTTGTTTTGTAAACAATCATTTATTTCCCATTCAAAACTTAATGCAATACTTTTTAACTATACTTGCAAATTCAATTCTATTATGGTTCCACCACGTATTTATTATCAGAACTGCCGAGGAATCAGGACCAAACTGAATACACTGTATATTAACATATTGTCTTACTCTTACGATATCATTATCTTAACCGAAACTTGGTTGACGCCGGATATTTCTGAAAATGAATTTATTGATAGCCGCTATTTGGTATACAGATGCGACCGTAATCGTTCCGTCTCTAATAAGAAAGATGGAGGAGGCGTCCTAATAGCGATCTCCAAGGCACTTAATTCGTCATGTGTCACATTATTTCTTCCATTAATTTTACCTGAACATAAAATAATTAAAATCCCCTTTCATGATAATAAATACTTACTACTTTGCGCCACTTACATACCCCCTAATACAACAGAAGATATTTATGTTAACTTTATTGATTCTCTGGCAATTTTAATTGACGATCCCTCCATTGAATACGTTGTTTTAGCTGGTGATTTTAATTTACCTGAGCTTAATTGGATTAGTTCTAAAACTCATATGGCGTGTGCCGCGAGTAGCAGTTATTCCAATATTAGTCGTCACCTATTGAGTTTTTGCTCTCTTTTAGATATGAACCAATATAACAGTACTACTAATGACAACGGGCGCATCCTGGACTTATTCTTCTGTAACACACATGTAGTGACTCATACTCCCAATGTTTCGCTTTTGCCCATTGATTCCCACCATCCAGTCTTCTATGCATTAATTCCATTTAGAAAACCATCATGTATATCACAACGAATAAACCATACTCCACTTAACCCTTAATTTGGCAATGTACTTCACTGATTACTTTAACTTTTAAAAAATGTATTGTCTCAAAATCCACAAAAAATACCATTTTAAAATTTTAATTAGTTGAAATAATTTTCAATTAAAGTAGAAATTTATTTTATATTGTGGTATTATCAAAAATAGTTTGTCAAATTCAAATTGTCTTCGAAACGGTCTGGTGTCTCTCCCCACCGAATGTGTCTCCACGTTGTCGTCGTGGTGGGGCTTGAGCGTCCCAATGATCTTGCGAGCTTTCCCGGTAGAGCCACTCATGCCGGAAGGTCGCAAGTGAGGGATCAGACCAAGAGAGACACACACGCAGGGAATCCCGCTCACTGCCTTCTGGTACGCGTCTGCTCATCAGACGTGGCTGTGAAGGCAGTGAGCGGGTGGGAGGAGAGGCCCTGTGATGGAGAAAGGGCGGAGGAGTAAGGGACCGCACCCTCTAAAAGGACAATATGGAAAAAGGTTTTTGTAAAATGAGTACCCAGGTGCGTCCCGACTGCTCAGCGGTCGGGGAATCCCACCCCGCTTCGGCGGGCTGCCCTCCGTACTCTGGGGTGGGCAACAAACACCTTCCGCTTGCCAGTGGCAACAAGAGCCGAGGAGGCTCAGAATCGACGTCATCCGGATCCGCCTCCTTCAAGGAGCTGATGGCGTTCGGTTGTGATGCGGGGAGTTCGCCTGAGCGCCGGGAAGGTGCAGGGTCAGATTCTGGCTCTGGACTTGACCTAGTAACGGTCAGCTCGGCGGGCTCTGGAGACAGAGGAGGGGGGGCCGCTGCGGAGAAGTTCTTCCGCAAGCGACCCAGACGGGAGGATGACAAGGAGTCGTCCTCCGAGGGCGAGTTTGCCTCCGCCCGAAAAATCCCCACCGCAAGGCGGGGCAGGGGCAGTGAGGCAGGGAGGGGGCTGGCTCCCTCTACCCGGGAGGCGGGCCGTCGGGCCGAGAGGTCGGTGGAGGAGGGGCGTCGCCCTGGAGGGAGCGGTCGTGGGGCTCCCTCTACTCTTCCGCCCCCTCTCGACTCTGACGACGAAGAGTCCCCGAGAGAGGAACCGCCCGCTGCGGAGGAGCAGAGGGCCCGGTTCGAAGAGGTAGTGGAGGCCGCGATCCGCGCTGTGGCCTTCAAGAGGAAGCAGTCCTCTAAGAGGGAAGCCATCAGCGCGGCCAAGGCCTCCATTTTGGCGGCAGCGGCGGCCAGCAACGGCGGGTCCGGAGAGGCGACAGAGTTGCGGGCGGAGGTCGCCCGCCTCGCGGCCGTAACGGAGCGACTCATAGCGGAGAATGAGTCGCTCCGGAGGGACCTGGCTGGCATGGCCAGGGCGGCCTCGGAGGAGCCGCGGGGGGGGCCGAGTCCGGCGGCGCTGGAGGGGAGCCAAGTGCTGAGCCAGGTGCGGAGCCTGGTGCGGCAGGAGCTGGCTCCCTTCCGGAGGCAGGTGTCCGTCTTGGAGGACATGATCCGGCGTCCCCCGTTGGCGGCGGCACAGAGGCCCCCGGGACAGCAGAAGGCGGCTTCGTACGCAGCCGCGGTAGCTGCTGGCCCGGGAACGTCCGGCCGGGCGAAGGCAAAGGCGGGAGCCGCGCCAGCGCCTGTGACGCCGGCGCCCGCGACGCCGGCGACGACCAAGTCGGCCCCGGCGAAGAGGGGTAGGAGGAAGACTGGAGGAGGAGCAGCTAAGGCTGCAGCGCCAGTGGTGCCGCAGCCGCCCCCACCCCCACCCCCACCTCCTGCGGCCGAGGCCGAGTGGCAGGTTGCTGGCCAGAAACGGCGGGCCGCGAAAGCGGCCAAAAACAAGGCAAGGAGGCAGCGGCGGAAGCTAGTTATAGAACAAAGTATTACCAGCAGAGGTAAACTTCTAAATATCTCATGCCCATGGTACTCACATATTTACAAATATTAAAATAATAAAAAGAAAAAAAAGTACAAGACACAAAAAAATGCATTCATAAATATAATTCACTCATAAATCAACCAGTTTGATTTTGTCTACAACCTTGATTGCCCTATGGAGCAAGACCAGCATGTTTCCAAGCATTCTTATCCTGAATGTAATCTTCTAATTTGTAATATGCTTGTTTACAAAGGGTGGTTTTAATAAAAGTTTTAATTTTTTTTTTCATTTAATTCTAATATGTTACAAGGTATTTTGTTGTAACATTTAACACAGTACCCCATAAAAGATGTATGTACTTTAGCTAATCTATAAAATGGTTGTTCTAATTTGTCTTTATTTCTAGTATTAAAATTGTGTCTATCACTAATTTTACTAAAAAGATGTCGATTTTTCCTTACATACATAATATTTTCATAAATGAATTGGCAAGGGACTGTCATATTGATACATATGACATATTGATCTTTTTAAAAATTTCTCTGAGAGAATCGCGGAGACGCAAATTATAAAGGGCCCTGACAGCTCTCTTTTGTAAAATAAATATGGATTCAATGTCAGCAGCCCGACCCCACAACAAAATACCGTATGACATAATGCTGTGAAAGTAACTAAAGTAGACCAAACGTGCGGTTTCTACGTCTGTTAACTGTCTTATCTTTCTAACAGCATAAGCGGCTGAGCTTAGACGACCAGCAAGAGATTTTATATGAGGTCCCCATTGTAATTTCTCATCTAAAGTAATTCCCAGGAAAACCGTCTCATTAATGATCTCCAGTTTTTCTCCATTCAATATAATATCGCATTTGCTACTTTTAACATTTGGTAAAGTGAATTTAATACATTTGGTTTTCTTTTCATTTAGTACTAAGTTGTTTGCCGTAAACCAATTTTGGACCTGACTAACTGCGCTCTTCTTCGTCAAAATTTTGTGACCGTCGGTCTATTTTAAAAATTAATGAAGTGTCATCCGCAAATAATACCATGTTTGGCTGGTTTGGAATTAAATGGGGCAAATCATATAATATAAACTAAAAAAAGGAATGGACCCAATATTGAGCCTTGCGGAACGCCCATCATTACTTTCGACCCTTGTGAGTTTACACCGTTTACCTGAACTTTAACCTGTCTGTCCGCCACGTATGAACTAAGTAAATCAAGGGCTCTATTCCTAATCCCATAGTGCTCTAGTTTCAATAAAAGCGTCTCATGGTTAACGCAGTCGAACGCTTTCGAGAGGTCGCAGAATATTGCAATGGCGTCTTGCGACTCTTCCCAGGCGTTAAAGATGTTCTTTATTAGTGTGACACCGGCGTCTGTTGTACAACGCCCTTTGGTGAAACCATACTGTTGTTCATGAAAGATGGAATTTTCTTTAAAGTGCCGTAACATCTGACTAAGCATTAGCTTTTCAAACACCTTACTGAGAACTGGCAGAATTGACACAAGCCTATAATTGTTAGGTTCTTGACAATCACCCGATTTGAACAACGGGACAACTTTACTGTGTTTCATGAGATCCGGAAATACTCCTTGGTCTACACTAGTATTAAATATGACAGCTAAGTAGGGGGGTAGTTTCAATGACAGGCCTACAAACTTTTACAGATAGACCCCAAAGATCTTCTGTTGGTTTAATTTTAAGATCTTTAAAAGCTTTTATAATGGCCTGGGGGTTTGTGTGTTGAAAGGTAAACTCCGATTGACATACCTTTACAATTTTAAATTGAAAACAATATATCTAGTTTTAATTTCCGCGAATATTAGTGGGTTGCAGGTATGCGCCTCCCTCCCGCCCGCTATATTATGCACATGCAAGATTACAAGGCAAATGCAAGGATTTTATGCACATGCAGGAAGGCAATGCAAAACCCAACACCATTACCGACACGTGTTTCGCCTCTCCACGAGGCATCCTCAGGGGACGTGTTGACTCGCTGACCGTTGAGTTGCGACTGAAGCAGTCAGTCGCAACTCAACGGTCAGCGAGGCCTGGAGTTGCCCAATCACTAAATAAGAACTTAGTGTAAATACTTTTGGACTTCATAGGAAAAGTGTCATTAAATTGCATGTTTAATATTGAAAAAAACTCGGCATAGAACTCATTGGGGTCGTCCATGTTATTTAAGTTATGAGCACCTAGTTTACTAGCCAAAGTAATATTAAGTTTCTCCAAATTTTTACCTGTTATTGGTCTAAATTTTATTTCAATTTTTTGTAAATGTATGTAGGTGCAAAACGTTATTGTTTGTCCGCTGTGATCAGATGGCAACTTATTTATAGTTTCTTTATGTAGGTAATCACAATTACAAAATATGTTGTCAATGCAGGTTGCAGTCGAAGCTGTGACACGGGTTGCTTCATTAAAAACATCCAATAAATTAATATTAACGTCGCCACATATAATTATTGATTTACTGCTAGTACTAACTTTCTTTAACACTTCTTCCATTACAGAATCAAACACAGATAGATTCTGGTAACTTGGAGGTCTGTAGACGCATACCACAACATGCTTATCAAGCTCAACACAGGACAATTCAATGGTGTGTTCAACCGACAGTTTAACAATATCCTTTCTTTCTTTACATTTAATTGAAGTTTTAATTAAAATTAATGACCCACCATGTATCATGCATTGTCGGCTGAAATAGCTCCCTACAAAATAATTTTCATAATTAATGGAACTTACTTGGTGGTCTTTTAACCAATGTTCTGTTAAGCAAACTACATCAAACCTGGTATTTTCTAAAAACATTTCTATTTCTAGTAATTTGGAGGAGCAACCTTGAATGTTCTGATTAAATAATTTTAATGTGTATTGCCCTCCCTTGGGTTTTTTACAATGAACTAAATTGCCAGAAGATACCTTGTCATTATTTACTAATAATAACAGTTCGTTAATTGAAGGGGTAACCTCTGTTGTCTTGCAGTCTAGTTTAAATTAACAATATTATCCAGAGTGACCTCCGCAGCTACAATTGTGGAGTCGTAAAATGCCTGAATGTGTTCTATCAGAAGGAGAATACTCTATTTGACTGGTAGTGGCCTTCACTAATGCTGACATTATAGATGGGTCCTCCTTCGTACAACACAAAGAATCACAATAATTAGTCACTATGTTGTTAGTGCAACTAGACAACACAGGCTTGTCACTTAACCTAATATTTGTTATATTAGCTATAACCTCGTTAATATTATATGCTATCAACATAGCAATCATATGCCTATATTTACCAGACAGGGATATAGTTCCCTGAGTTAATTTAAAACCACTAATAAACTTATTAGTATCAAAATACAATAATTTGTCACGATAACAACATGTCAACAAGTGAATAGTATTATTCAACTTTAAAATGTTATTATTTTGTTCGTCAGAAAAAGTATCAGAGTAAGGAAAAGCACACAACATTAGCTTTCCCAAATTTAACTTTAATAAGGATTCAACACCATCCACTATGTCCTTTTTGGTAATACCAGTACTATTTCCTAGCAGCAGAACCATTGAATAATAATTATCTAGATTTGAATGCATAATTCTATTAATCATTTGTTTAAAACTAATGTTATGATAAGTATTATTGGTAAAACTGTGGCTTACGTAGTTGTGTAGTATTTTTCCAAAGCCAGAACCTAATTCATCACAGAAAAAAATTGTTTTATTTTCCTGAATATTGACATAGGTTTCTGCTGGAAGAGCTAAGACCGGTGGAGACATGTCAAGTTGGGGTTGGGGAGGTAGTGGATGGTTGACACAGCTGCATGAGTGGTTATTAGTCATAGACTCATATCTTTCAGCATTGTGCTTCACCAAGTCCAGTAGCTCCCCTGCCTCAATCAAGCGCTCACTTAGTTGTGTTTGTGATGTCTCATATTTTTCATATAATATGTTCTTGAGTAAATACTCCTTCTACAATAAATCATTTTGGAGACATTCAATTTCTATATTATAATTTTCCCTACATCTATCCAGTTCTTCAGTACAAGTATTTAATGAATTTGAGAGGCTGACTCGGTCTTTTCGCAATGAAATATTTAATTTGAGGAGATTCTGTTTTTTTATTGCTCTCCGAGACCGTTTGACTATTTTCTTAATTTTAATATATTTATTTAATTTATTATGACTCATAACTAAGGGACACAATGGTATGGTATCATCACCTGTCAAATCTATAGTTATGGCTGGCTCACACACTGATTTTGACTGAAAACCTACCAACTCATCAAATAAAGTATTGGTGTTAACAAACTTGCAATGCTTGTACAGTCCCTCATTTTCCCCATAATTGACTATGGTGATGTGTGCTATTACGACCTGAATGCAGATCTCCTCAATAAACTTGACCGCCTTCTAAATAACTGCATCCGATTTGTCTTCAACCTCCGCAAGTATGATCACGTATCCGCGCATCGATCTCTATTAAAATGGTTACCCATTCGTCAACGCAGAGCGCTGAGGGCCTTGACTAGTCTGTTTTCTTTTCTTAATAATCCTTCTTCTCCTTCTTATATAACTTCACAAATTCAATTTCTTGCGCTGCCCATAGTAAAACTCTTCGTTCTACCAATAACCGTCTTTTACGATGTCCCTCACACCGTTCTGGGTTTATTCACTCCTCTTTCTTTGTCCAGGCAATCTTCCTTTAGAATGCGCTCCCTCTGAACATCAGGACGGCAACTAGTCGGTGGTCCTTTTAGGTGAAGGCACGTGAGCACATTCGCAAGAAGTTGGTAGAATCATCACAGCGTTAATTCGTAGGATTCGTTTTTCTCAATGCCGTTGTTAATTTTATTTGTATGTATGTATTGTTAAAATATAATTATTTAAACATGAAAATCCATTAAAGCTCCAAATATTTAATAATTCACAAAATGTCACTTTCACCATGAAAAAACAAAAGCCCCGCCACTCGCCGCATTCTGACTTTTCTAGGGGTGTGTCACGCTGCGTAGCGTTGGGATTCCAATTACGGTGCATATACCGAACACCGTTTATCAGTTCGGCCTTCCTGACCCTCCGGCGTCCTCGATGGAATTGCACTCTGAATTAGCAATCAGAGCCGTGAAACCTGCAAAATAGTCGTACAAAACCCGCAGGCAGTGCACAAGCCCCGTAGGCGATTAGTAAGCCCCGTAGGCAATGAGTAAGCCCCGTAGGCAATGAGTAAGCCCCGTAGGCAATGTACCAAAGCTCGCAAACAGTGTACCCAGCCCCGTAGGCAACAGGTAAGCCCCTTAGGCAACAAGTAAGCCCTGTAGGTAACAGTAAGCCCCGAAGGCAACAGGTAAGCCCCGTAGGCAACAAGTAAGCCCCGTAAGCAACAGGTAAGCCCCGTAAACAATATATCAAACCCCGCAGGCAATTTACTAAGCCCCGCAGGCAATTTAACAAGCCCCACAGGCAATTTACCAAGCTCCACAGGCAATTTACTAAGCCCCGCAGGCGATTTACCAAGCCCCACAGGCAATTTACTAAGCCCCACAGGCCATGCATTTGGCTTCATAGCCAGCGTATCAGGTTTAGAAGGTAAGTGTTATTTAGATAAGCCCCGCAGGCATTAGAGACATTATGGTAATCTTACTCAAAAGTATAATTTCAGATAAAATTCAGAGACATCAAACGTTACGACAGTCTCACAGGTAAGTATAATTTTAGCTAAGCCCCTGAGGCAACAATTTAATTTTTAAAATTGATTGAGCCACCTGCAACCCACTAATATTCGCGGAAATTAAAACTAGATATATTGTTTTCATTTTCAAATTTAATTTTTACTCTCTCCTCATCTGAGGAACTCATCTCTCTTGAGTGCCATACCTTCATTCTGTCGCGAGCAATAATATTTGGATAACCTTTCTTGCCTATATAGCAGATGTTACCTCGTATCTGTCACTAGGCAATACTGATGTGACCTTGTATAGTCCTGTAAATCGCGGCACGAGTTTGCCACTTGTCAAACCCGGCCTCACAATTCGGCGCTCCACCATAACTAGAGCTCCAAGTTTAATCGGTTGTGACTTCCTGCGTTTATTGTCAAAACGCAATTTCATATGTGAAACAATCCTCTCAATTTTATTAGCAACTCCTTGACGCAATTCTGTCACATCTTGCTCTACACATACTGGACCCTGTAAGTCACCAGCTAACCGTGGACGCAAACCACACAACACTTCAAAAGGAGTCTTCCCTGTCCCTTGACAGATAGTACTTTTAATACCCCGTCGAATTTTTGGAAGATAGGCATCCCATCCTTTTTGTTCTTCTCCCATGTGAGCTGTCAGCGACGCTAGTATGGTCCGATTTAAACGTTCCACTTGGCCATTGGCTCTTCGAGATGCCACAATATTCTGAACATGCTTAATATTCAACCCTTTACAATAATGTCACTGACAATTCTTACCGGATAGCCAAATACTTGACTCAATTTATCTAATGATGTTATAGCCCCTTTTGCATTGGTGTGTGGAAAGGAATAAGAATACGTTGAATTGGATGCGACATACCAGGTTGTTTTCCTGTTGGTTTCTTGGTGAATTGACACCCAATACAGCTCTTGACATACTTCTCAACAAATTTCCTTATTTTAGGAAACCAATACTTAGCTTTAACCCTTTAACCGCGCGTGTCGCATATATGCGACAAATATTTCCGTGTCCCTACCGCGCGTGTCGTATTTCTGCGACAGAGAACATGCATGATTTTTTCGTTCTATTTTCGTCCTATTAATTGCGTGGTACAACTAAAACTATTATTAAATAGAGCTATTATTTACAACAATTACTTAAAATTATGTGTCATAACTCTAAGCATTCAAAAAACTTAAACAAAAATAAGTAATTGGCAGCTTGAAATTTTCTTCGGCGTCTATCGCGCGCGTCGCATAAATATGACCATAGGGATGGGATACAATGCAATGCGCATTTTAAAAACGAAATAACAAACAGTTAAATAATCAGGTATAATGCATCATTCAGCATAAAATAAACGGTGTCATACCAAATAAAGTTAAATTTAACATATTGCCTTGTGTTATTAATTCTTTTCCTTATTATTCATAAGAAAAATATCCCTCACGATCTTTGTATAATGCCAACATTTGACGTTAGTTCCCATCCCTTGACTCCTATGCTTGCAACATATTTCTCTAGTTAGTCTAGCGCGGCTGTCACATTAATACGACCACTGCCTACGTCACAAGCGGATCAAACGAATGGAAAGTTCCATTAATGTTGTTCGTTGGTATTTGTGCATTGTCGATAAAATAGTCACATTTCAATTTTCAATAATGACGACTACTGAGGAATTATTAAGAATATTAGAAGGTGACGACGACGAGTGTGACGACGAATTGGAATTATCCGATTCGATAGAATTTAGAAGTGATGGAGAGGTAAGTACCTATTTCAATTTCTTCTTAGGTTATTTGCACATTATTCAGTAGGTATAGGTATAAATAAGACTTTCGTTGGGTTTAGGTAACTCCTTGATGAATCGAAATAGTATTTTAAATATTGTGATGTAATTCTGTTATTACCTATATTACCTACTTAACTACCTACATATCCTATTGATTGTTCAAATTTGGAACCGTGTTGTATGTTGTCCTTACCATTATTAAGGTACTGTGACAGTACCTACCAAGCCGGACAGGCACTCGCACTCGCGTTTGTCTCTTTTTCTCTCTCTCTCTCTCTCTTTCATAAATCATTATTCGAGTTTGGGTGTAGCTGTTTTGTGTCCGTGACTTGTGTGTTTGTGAAGTCCCAAGCTACACAGGAATTATTCCTAGTGCATGAGTTATCTTTAAAAAAAAGATAACTTTAATAAGCGTTCTGCACACGATGCCGTCACCGCGCCGTCGCCGCGCCGACGCCCGCCGCACAGTTACACTGTAGAATACGAGTCGCGCGAAGCCCGCCACCGCGCCGCCACCGCGCCGCCACCGCGCGCGTTCCCGTCCCTGTCTGTTTGATTCATTCCATTAGGTACCGGCTGCGTGCGATCTCGCGGCGTGCACGTTCGTACGCGGTCGGTAATGGAATCAATGGAATGAATCAAACGAGACAGGGACGGGAACGCGCGCGGTGGCGGCGCGGTGGCGGGCTTCGCGCGACTCGTATTCTACAGTGTAACTGTGCGGCGGGCGTCGGCGCGGCGACGGCGCGGTGACGGCATCGTGTGCAGGAACGCTAACTAGGTTCCTTTTTGTTAAAGTTATATACCTACCTAATGAATATAAAAAATAATATACTTACGTAATAAATTTTAATTTGTCATTTCAGGATCATGACGACAATGAAGGCATTAATTGGACGTTAGACATAACAGTACCTGATAAAGAAAACTTTGACGAATTTATTTCGGGGGTATCACCTTCAGTACCTTTGAGCAGCGACTCCTCGGAACTGGATATTTTTGAACATTTTTGTGGCAATGATTTAGTAGAAAAAATATGTTATTTTACTAACAAATATCACCAATTCTATGTCAGGCATACGGATCTAAGGGTGTACGCTCGTTTAAAAAGGTGGCAAGATGTGACTGTTCATGACATTTATATCTTTTTAGCCCTTACGATGCTCTTTACAAGGAATAAAAGGCTCACTATTGAAGAACATTGGTCTGTAGACCCCCTTTTAAATAGTCCCATATTTCATAGTATTATGTGTAGAGATAGATATTGCGCAATACTGGCAATGCTTTCATTTTCTGAAGTACACGATGTAAGTAATTTATCAAGATTATATAAAATTGAAATGATGATTGACCACGCACGACAAAAATTTCGACACACATTGGTCCCCGGAGGCAAACTATGCATTGATGAAAGCATTGTGCCTTTCAAAGGTCGTCTGGTAATCAAACAATATTTGCCAAAAAAGCGAAACAGATTTGGAATAAAACTTTTTGTTTTGTGTGATGTCGAATCAGGGTTTATAATTGATTTCATTGTTTACTGTGGTTCACAAACACAAATAGAGCATGTACCAAATTTAGGTATTACAGGATCAGTAGTCACTGAACTGGTACAAGGTTATTATCATAGTAATCGAGAGCTATATGTCGACAATTGGTATTCTAGTCCGCGACTTTTTCTTTATTTAAAACAAAGAGGCATTTATGCATGCGGTACGGTCAAAAGTAATAGGAAACATATGCCAAAATTCAAAAAACTTAAGCGTGGAGAAATAGAAGCATTTTCATCTCCTCCTCTTTTAGCGTTAAAATGGCAAGACAAAAAAGCTGTTACCATGCTGTCTACCATACATGATGACATAATTGTTCCGTCAGACAATTTGGATCATTTTTCTGGTCTGCCTAAATTAAAGCCGCAATGTGTAATAGATTACAATAAAAATATGGGTTCGGTGGACATCACCGACATGATGATGAGTAGCATAGGTTGTATAAGGAAAACTAGGAAGTGGTATAAAAAATTAGGCTTCCACATCATCGATTTGTTTATGCTTAATGCTTTTTATTTGTTCAGAGTCTTAAAAAATAACAAAAAACATAGTTTTGCAGATTTTCAATTAAATGTGATACGGCAACTTTTAGAAAAAAATAAAAGATTAATTGCAAATACTAGCCCAGCGTTCACTTCTGGTACTCAGTCCAATCCTCCTCGCAGTCTACATATCGATGCTTTGGCACATTTTCCTGTACGAATTCCCAGTGGCAAAAGTCAGCGTTGTAAAGTATGCGCGACTAAGAATAAAAGATCACACACACGGTATATGTGTAAAACGTGTAATGTTTATCTTTGCGTTGACACATGTGCTGCGGAATACCATAGATAGAAGCTATCGACTAAATATCGATAGTTTAAGTAAGTAGGTAGATCATCCTGTCACTAATTTCTTTTCTTGCGTTGCTCTATTTAGTCTGTGTTCAACTTCACTTTGTCCATGTCAAACACACCGAGCCCACGTCTTTTTTTACGGTTCAGTGCAAGTGTTATGCGAATTGAACCCTAGTTATATTATACACCTTGAACGTCACAGTTTTGTTGAGCATTAAATTTAAATTTGATAGAAAACGAAATGACATCGAAAAGTAAGTAAATTGTGCCAAATTGATACTTGTAGCCTTTGATTATACACATCCTGTAGCCATTTTTATAGGTACTTATTTATATTTAATTGCTTTTAAGGAAAGTATGACGAGTCTCAGGAATGTAGTCAATCAATTTTGGATCCAACTAGCGATAGTCAAGACGAAATGAATCTTGAAGATGTAGAAGATGTATGTTTGCCTTCGTCGGTAGCACAATCCCAGTTATGTTACTATGTACCACATGACGGTGACTTACGAAGTACAGATAGTACGCCTGATTTATTTGTATCAAGAGGAACACAAACTCTAACAAAAATATCAAGTGTAGGCACACAATACGAAGCGATCAGCACTGACCTAATTTCAAAAACGGCAAAAATATTAGCCGAAAAACATTTCGGTACTAATGTGACTCGCACGAATAAATTTATAGAAACGTACACACATTTTGTGACATCTATAATACGTCTGATAAAAACAGACAACGAATAATTTTATGAATCATGTACCTACTACTTGTTACCTACTGTTTGACTGATTAATTGTCCTTTTTTTGTTTTTAGCTTATGACTGCGTAATTCTAATTATAGTTGTTGCAATTCACGAGCGCACTCAAGCCTTTGCGTGTAGGTTTCGTGTACGTACACGTCACGTAGGTACACATTGCACTTGTGTGTGTGCCCGACGAAGCGAACAGTTGCGCGCGGACGTCATTCATAGGTAGTTACAAATAGGTAACAGTTCAACACACATCTAAATGAAAAGTGCGCTCGTGAATTGTAACAACTATAACCTACTTATTATAAATGCGTAAATCATTGCATTTGATCTAATAGGTAATCAAAACTTATTAGGTATTTTATAGTATACTGAGGAATATGTGTAAATGAATGTGATGTAAAGTATTATACTCCATTTGTTTAGGTAATTAAATAAAGGTAAACAAAAAAACCACGTGCCGTGGTTATCCAACTAAACGTAATACCAGTCTATTCAGTTGTCATGCTACGTCACAGTTGTACTCTTCAATTTAGCAACGTTATAATTCGTTAATAATGTTGCTAAATTGAAGAGTACAACTGTGACATAGCATGACAAGTGAAGTGAGTGATATTACGTTTAGTCGGCTAACTAAGTCACGTGGTTTTTTTGTTTACCTTTATTTAATTACCTAAACAAATGGAGTATAGTAACTGGTAAGCAAAAACAAAAAAAACAATTGTGATTCAAAGATTTATTATACTTAGTTTGATTTGAAAAGGAAAAAGTCGAATAATAAGAGATTATTTTGATGTAAGTAATTAAAATTTAGATAATAAGATTAAACAATTGTGATACAAAGATTTAGCCATTGCTGTTGTAGGTAGATTTATAAGAAAAGAAAAAAAGTACCTAGTCGATTAATAAGAGATTATTGTGATGTAAACAATTCGAATTTAGTAAGGTTAAACAATTAGTAACTGTTAAAAACATTTACTTATTAGCTTAAAGATGAACGATTGTGATACGAAGAAAGTGATTAGGGTGGTTAATTTAAAGGTCCTACAAACAGGCGCGACACGCGACACAAAAACATGAGCGGTTTCTTTGTGTCGCGCCTATTTGTAGAAGCCATAAGGCTGATTTAAAATAAAAACATAAAAAATTCTTTGACTTTTTTTTATCGATACAACGATTGCCCCTCCTTATTTATTGTAGGTATTATTTTGTCGATTTGTAGCCTCGCGCTAGGGGCACGACAATTGATATTTAGCCAAGCGGTTAAAGGGTTAATAGCCTCCACGCACTTCTCTACACCAAGATGACCATTACCGTCGTGATAAACTTTCATTATATGCCACCTAGCCGCTTTAGGTAAGATAAGTTTGATCCCCTCGTCCATAATTCTATACAAACGGTCATTTATCACCTTATAATCTTTATTCAGCCCATCCTTTTTATTCTTATTAGCTTCAATTTCCAACTTCATATTTTACATCAAGGCCTAAATTTCTTCATCACCCTCTTGCAAAGTATCAATAAACTCCTTCTCCTCAATATGCTTTACTTCGATAGGATTTCGACTGAGGGCATCTACATGTTGCATTAATGTACCTGGTCTATGTTGCACTACGAAATCATACTCCTGTAGGTCGAGCCACCACCTAGTTATGCGAGGAGACAAATCACTCTTGGACCAAGCTAAACGTAGTGCAGAACAGTCTGTTACCACAGTGAATTTAATTCCTGTCACATAAACTTTAAACTTTTGAATACTGAAAGCCACAGCCAATGCTTCCAACTCAAACTATGGTATTTTTCTTCTGTAGCACTATGTAGTTTGTCTACTCGCATATGCAACAACTTTTAAAAGACCATCTGGTTGACGTTGCAATAACATTCCACCAAGACCAGTCAGTATCCCGGTTTGGACTATATATAGCGAGGACTGGATCCGACGTTAACAGGGTCTTCAAAGTCTGCACTGCATCATCCTGTTTCTGACCCCATTTCCACTCTACAGTCTTTTTAGTTAGTTGAGTTAAGGGACGAGTTATTTCAGCAAACCCCTTAATAAATTTCCTAAAGTAGCTCGCCAAACCAAGAAATTGGCGAAGTTGATGTACATTACACGGTGTCGCAAACTCTTTCACAGCGGAAACTTGTGAAGAGACGGACGTAATTCACCGGCAGAAATCTCATGGCCCAAATATTCAACACAATCAGTGAGGAATGTACATTTACTCTTTCGTAACTTAATACCAGCATGAGCAATTAACCTAAGGATTTTCCTTAGGTTGTTTAGACATTTCTGGACGTTCTTGCCCCACAAAATCACGTCATCAATATAAACTTCTGCGCAATCATGAAGGACTGATGCTAATATTTCATTCATGGCTCTCTGAAACACCGCTGGAGCATTACAAAGACCAAAGCTCATCATTCGAAACTGAAAATGTCCATCAGGTGTGACAAAAGCCGTGTATGGTCTGCAGTGCTCAGATATTCTAATTTGATGATAACCGTTAGCTACGTCCAAGCAACAGTACACAGATTTGTCCACAAGTCGGTCTAATAAATCCTGAATCACTGGTAGTGGATAGCGTTCCTTTTTTAGTTATTTTATTTAGGGCCCTGTAGTCAATACACATACGATATCCACCTTCTTTCTTTTTAACTAGCAACACCGGACTTGCATAAGGGGAAGTTGACTTTTCCACTATTCCTGCATGCATTAATTCTTCAACTCTATTCCTTACTCTCTTTCGTGATATGACATTCTATATGGTTTGTAGTTTATAACTTTATCATCTATGAGTTTGATGGTCATCTCAATACTGCAATTTCCCAATTCCATTCCTTCTACAGAAAAACATTGTTCGAACTCTTCAAGGTAATGTGTGTATTTTCCTACACCATCAATCAACCTTTAAATGTGCATTAACTACACCTATTGGCAAAGTCAATGAATCACCATAACCTTTAATGACCAATGGTTCCTCAGTTGCAATATGTAAGTTCAATTGTTTACTAAAAGTTTCCCTCCTAATATTGCATGAACTTCCAAAATCAATAAAGACTTCAGTATCAATTCCATTAATTTCCACCATTTTATAGTATTTCTTGTCCGAAAAATCAGAGCAGACAGTATGTACCTTTTTAACGGTTTTATTACCAGAGTCCTTCTACTACACAGTTTATTCTGATTTTTCTTCTTATAGCATTCTGCTTCCTTGTGTCCCATATGTCCACAGAATCGACACTTTATATTATTTATTTTTGGTGTCTTGCCACACATTTTAGCTTTATGACCAATCTTTCCACATGTGAAACACTTAGGTTTGTCTGGCCTTTCTTTATTATTCTCATATTGCTGCACTACAGCTGAAGATGTCTTAACACTAGCCAGGTATTTTAGTAAAGAGACAGAATCATGACAGCCTGCAGATATTGCACCTACTTCTAAAAATGTATCACCCAAAGTACCAATAATGGCTTCTGTGGTCAATTCATCGGACATCCCGCAAGACATCCCTATACCCAGCTTTTCATAATAAAATTTTATTGGATCCTCCTTCTGTTCTTTTACTTTATTTGCAAGTTCTCTAATTTGACTTAATTTATTTTTTGTTAATGGAAATGCTTTTATGAGACGTTCCTTCCATTCTGCCCAGCTCACATCATATGAAAGTTGTCTCTCGTACCATCCTTTAGCATAACCCCGAAGTTTAGATGTACAGTTACAAATTATAGTTCTTTCGTCCCATCCATACATTAGAGCTATACTTTCACAATTTCTTATCCAGTGTTCAATTGATACAGAAGTTATCTGCGGATCAAACTCTGGCAAGATGTCATTACGCCCCACATAACGTACTGTGGTGGTTCCACTGGTACTGGCTTCAAATAAAGATGTTGAATTTGGAGCTACAGTTGGTAAGGTTGTCAGCGGTGAAGACTCAGCGGCATAATAATTTTTTGTTCGTCTCAACTCTCTAACAAGCCCCTCTAAAGCTTCTCTTGTACAATCCTTTCTCTCCAGTCGTTTCCTGTATTTCTTTCTTCTACCACTTTTTTCTTTTACTGATTCCTCAGTGGCAGAACTACTGCTTGAGTAATACCTCTTTTTCTTATGACGCCCCATTTTCTATAATAGTTAAGCAATAAGCAGTATCCTGAACAACAATAACTAGGTACACTAACAATATTATAAATCAACAGTCACTTAAACTTAATTAGCCAATAAGATCAACAACAGTCCACAATCCTTAATCCAGCACCAGACACCAGATTAATTATAGTTCTTAGCTGACTCACTTATTCAGCGGCTTTTAAAATGAATGAATGTAACTTTGTCAATCATAAGTTTAACTTTTACAGTAACATAAAGTAAGCAGTACACATGAGAACAAACACATTATAGTTATTTACATCAATAAACTAATTATTTACACCAGCACCGCTCATAACTATGTTTTTTATATTCAAGTTCAAATAAATCAGAACAAGCTCACCAAGTCAAAGTTTCCATGATATATTTACCATGTGCCTTTCCCACAAACTAAATATCACCAACACCATCTAAAACACACCAAACCACAACCACAAAACTGATATTCTATTGTTTTTTTCCTTTTTACACGGTAATAAAACTTTTCATATTGCAGTCAAAGTTTTAACACAATCTTACACTAAAATAGCACGCAAGTGTTTATCCCACTTCTGAACTGTTAAAATATAATTATTTAAACATGAAAATCCGTTAAAGCTCCAAATATTTAATAATTCACAAAATGTCACTTTCACCATGAAAAAACAAAAGCCCCGCCACTCGCTGTCATTCTGACTTTTCTAGGGATGTGTCACGCTGCGTAGCGTTGGGATTCTAATTACGGTGCGTATACCGAACACCGTTTATCAGTATATATGTATATATGATTGTATTTTTCCCTCTCTGTTTGTCTTTATTTTACGTTGCACCTGCCATGTTGTCTCTGCACTACCCTAAGGTCGACTGGTAGAAAATGCCTATGCCATTAGGTCCGCCTTTGTACAGTTTTTTTACTAGTGCATAAAGTTTTAATAAATAAATATATTTTATGAAAGTATGTAACTAAAGTATGTAACTAAAAGTATGTAAATTTTGAAAAATTAATATTTTATTTCCTAAAATGATCATTGTTTAATAATTTGAAGCTAATAGTAAGTATTATATTATAGACAAAATGGTCAGACTAAAAATCTAATCAAACCAATTTACAAATTATCTCAAGACAGTTTATTTATTTAACAATTTATGTACACGCATTTAATAAAAAGATAAGACGAAGGAAACAAAAATAGGTACAAATGTGATGCTTATATCTATAGAAAATCTCTTCCAGCATACCTGCAAAAGGAGTCAAGTAAAAGGAGATGTAGACATTGTGTGTAAAACAAATAGGTAATAAGTATTAAAAATAATTTAAAATTAATCCTTGTCTATGACTGATATCATTTTGAATACTGTCCGTATTCTCTGATGTCATAGTAACTTCACTTTCTTCTGGCATTTCTACTTCCTTCTTCAATATTATAATTTCTGCAGATATTGTAAAGAACAGCTGAAGCAATTATAACAGTCTGTATGTTATATAATGACAACCGCATGGTCAATGATATCACTGGGAAGCGACGATTCTAGACTCCAAATGTCCTAAACAAACAAATACATTTTTTCATGAACTTGGTTAACAAAGAAAAAATTGGTCCCATGAATAAGTACTTAATTTTAATAATCCCTAGTAAAAGCTAAATAAAATGGTGATTTTACCTTTCAACTGTGTTTCTAGTTTTTATGTGGGCCTCATTGTATCTAATTTCCTGGCCAGTTGATGGGTTCAACAAAGGTGTAAGCAAGTAAGGCCGGTTTGGATAGGCACTGTCCCCGAGTAACCAGTGATTTCCTAGAATACCACCATCACACTGGGCTGTAACAATTGTTAGATACATCAGAAATTTATATTATTTTAAACAATAGGTATTAGAAAGGGCAGTAGACCGAATATTACCTCTTAATATTGAATTATTAAAAATAGTAGCATCATGAGCAGAACCAGGCCACCGAGCAACAATATTCAATAATTTAAGGTCTGCATCACAAGCAGCTTGAACATTGATTGAAAAGTATCCTTTCCTGTTTCTATATTCCTCTCCTATTGTTGAACCTGAAATATTTTATTTGTTGTAGCAAATGTATGGCATTTTCTAAACAATTAGGCAGGTAAGTAAATTGCAAATTATAACAAATCAATGCTTGTATACCTACATGGAGACTGAATGTGTACATGTGTACAGTCAATAGCACCAAATACTCTAGGAAATTGAGCTATGTTATATAATTTATCTGTAGTTCTAGAATGCAGTAAAATGTATTTATTATATAATCTAGCGATAGCAGCAGATATGTCTGCCACTATTCTACAAGCTGACGATAAGAATACTCCAGCAAAGTAAGACACTGAATTAAGCATTAGCATTAATAAATTACTAAAAAAAAACTCAAAAGACAATTTGAGAAAAACTTACTTCAAGATGCAAAAAATAATTCAAAGGCTCACTGCGACGCTATTAAAACTAAAACTATTAATAACTTCAATGCAAAATCTTCATCAGCTGTTGCGCTTCTTAATATTATGGAAAACCCGTCATTATCTGTAAATGCAGTAAACCACTTCTTCACTAATATAGGCAGGGAGCTAGCTACTCAAATTCAGCAGAAACCATCTTCTTCCACATCATCCTCAATTGACTTACCAGTCGCTTCTCAGTGTGACTCTCTGGTTCTGTTCCAAACCGACGCTGAAGAAGTTGAGCTTCTCATTAGAAATCTACGTAGGAATTGTGCTGTCGGTTTTGATAATATTTCTACATTTATTTTACAGTCTTCACTTGAAGTATTTGTCCCTATTTTGATGCACATCTGCCAACTATCTCTTTCTACAGGAGTCTTTCCGGATGTCTTTAAGAAAGCCATTGTTCATCCCATTCATAAGGGTGGGGATAGAGATGTTATCAACAATTACAGGGCTATATCGATAATGCCAGCTGTGTCCAAAATCCTTGAAAAACTCCTAAATAATCGACTCACGAGTTATCTTGAAGCCAAGGGTATTATCTCACCTAACCAATTTGGATTTCGGAAGAATAAATCGACAGAAGATGCTGTTTTACTATTGGTAAATAGAATAGTGGAATGTCTGGACAAAAAGGAAAAGTGCCTGGGATTGTTTTTGGACCTCACAAAGGCGCCCGATACCGTCTCTATCCCGATTCTGATTTCTAAGTTGGAGAGGATTGGCGTAAGAGGAATGGCTCTCAAATTATTTAAGGACTACCTGACTAACACAACACAAGCGGTGAAGATTGGGGATTGCATCAGTGACAACGAGCCATTGGATTTCGGAGTTCCTCAAGGGAGCATTTTGGAACCTCCGTTGTTCACAACATATATAAATGACCTCTGTGAACTAAAATCTCCCAATTGCCAAGTATTTGCTTACGCGGATGACACTGCACTTTTTATTCACGGTCCCTCATGGACCGAAGTGAAAGCTGATGCAGAAACTGCTTTGAGTAAAGCTATGAGGTGGTTGTCACACAACCTACTAACACTCAACATTAATAAAACCAAGTACATAACTTTCGCATTAAAAACCGCTTCTCTCCCACCTCTGAATACTTTCTTTATTAAATCTCATACTTGTCATGATCCATCTTTTAACTGTGACTGTGTAGCAATATCCCGAGCCACCACTATTAAATACCTTGGAATCAATATTGATCAATCTTTAGCATGGAAATGTCACATTGTTGCCCTGACCTCACGTGTTAGAAAGTTAATCTACGTGTTCATATTGCTCCGTAATGCCGCTGATCTGAAAACTCTTATGTTGGCCTACCTTGCGCTATGCCAATCAATATTGTCTTACTGCATCACGACATGGGGTGGGGCAGCAAAGATGTTACCTTTAGAAAGGGCACAAAGAGCTGTTCTCAAGGTTATGACTAAAAAGGCTTTTCGGTACCCAACCGCTCAACTTTATGATGACACAGCTGCTCTGACCGTGAGACAGCTCTTTATACAGCAAACAATAATTAGGAAACATACAACGCTAACTTTTGACCCAACCTACAAATGCAAACGACGGTCAGATATAGTCTGTCCCCCAATCAGACACAGAACTACAATGGCTAAACGACATTACAACGTTATTAGTGGTTTAATACACAATAAAATTAACAAAATCTTAAACCTATACCCCTTAAGTAAATTGGAGTCAAAAAGAAAATTAAAATGTTGGCTTCTAAAACTAAATTACGCAGCTACTGAGAACGTACTTAATCAACTCATATAAAAATAATAATCGAGTAATCAAATCGTTAATAAATCCCTAATAAGATATCAATAAGTATAAAAAAGCGCACCCTCTACCTTAAATAATAAGCCTAATTTAATTAATCGTCATCCGTCATACATAAAGTAACACGAACACACTCATATCACCACACTCTCACCTTCTCACACATTGTACATAAAAACAACACACCCCCTGTGCAGGTCGTGAATATGGCACTTTCATATTTTTGTATTTTGTATTTTATTACCTAATTTAATTTGGATTTCCTATACACAGGCATGCCTAAATTTGGGAATCCAGTAACTCAATATTTTTTTTTTACTACGGACGTTTGAAGTAATGTTTCTGGTGAGGTGATTGAGCGGTGCCTGGTGTCCGTAACACAGGTTAATTCCTAGCGCGGAACTGGGTTCTGCTCCGCCACCCGCTATGATGTCTTTATCCGTCTCCGTACTCAAAGTTTTTGAAATAAAGAGATTATTATTATTATCCCCAATGCATAAAATCGAAGTGCCAATAAAAGTTGATGCAATGGTGGTATACCATTATTCCTGAAAATTATATTAAAGTTAGATATTCGTTCTTCTATGTTATGTTTTTTATATTGAAGTAATTTGAGCAAACAAACAAATTACTTACCTTCTTGATTTCACTTTGATAAGGGGCATTATTTCATTTAAAACAGATTCAACTGACGCTTTGTTCATTCTGAATCTCAATGTGAACTCTGCGTCAGTTAAACTTGCCATGAAGTTTATTCGTCGTAAAGTTTTTGAGGACAAAGCTCTCTCTTGTTCGCTGTCGCTACTATCCCAATCCGATAGCTGAGCTAATACTTCAAGATCACTTTCACTATCACCTGAAAATATTTCCATTTTCACGCCTTTATCCCGATTTTATGAGTGCAATCGGTCAAAATTTGAGGATCGCAAATAAAGATCAATAACGTTAAAAAATCGCTCTGTCAAAATTTGAGATCAAATATAGAAAACGCATAACTGTCACTTTCATACAAATACCAATCTAAAAATCCGATCCTCCCTCCCAAAGATGGATTGAAAAAAAAGATCGGGATTACGATCTGTAGGGTATATGGGTACGTGTGAATGAAACGACAGGTCGCTTAGCACTGGTTTATTAAGATGCAGGCGAGCGTGGGGTCGCAGCCCGCACGTACTTACTTATACCTTGTGGCTGCTCAGCTCGACGAAAATAAAAACAACGCGAGATGCTTTTAGCGTTCGTATATTTTTTTACCCAAACTGACATTAAAAACTCAGAACGAAAGAAAAAACAAAATATCAAAAATAAATTTCTTCTAAAAACCGCGTGTTCGATAAAGGTTTAATATGAATAGGAAACAGGTGCGTCATCATCGGGGGTGGCGCCACAGCACTCCCCCGCTTAGACCGCTACTGCGGGCGATAATAATCTGGGAAGTGCACCCGGCGCCCGGACCTCGTCCTCCTCTCTTCATCAGGAACACGGAGTGCGACCGGCGGTCCAGGAACCGATGGCGGCTGAGTATCTGCTTCTTGCATGATGTAGGCTGGCTTCAACCGATCAACACTGACTGTCACTTCCTTGCCACATACGTCAAGCTTGTAATACTTGGGTTGACGCGCAATGACTTTGAACGGTCCAGCATACGGTGGTTCTAGCGGTCTTCGGACGAAGTCCTGCCGCAAGAACACATGCGATGATTCGCTGAGACCGTGTGGTAAGTAAAATGGACCTTTTCTGTGGCTGGATGCAGGCCTTGGTGTAAGATTGGCCATGCAACTTCGTAGACGCGATGCAAGGTCAGTGATGTCGGGTGCCTTGTAGTCATCAGATGGTGCGATGAACTGTCCTGGTAGTCGAAGTTGTTCGCCGTAGACCAACTCTGCAGGTGATGCTTTAATATCTGGTTTCCATGCACTTCGTATACCCAGAAGTACTAATGGAAGGGCTTCGGTCCATCGTGGAGTAGAGTGGCACATAATGGCTGCCTTCATTTGTCGGTGCAGACGCTCTACCATGCCATTCGCAGCAGGGTGGTAGGCGGTCGTACTGTAGTGATGCGCACCAACCATGGCAGCTACAGCTCGGAAGAGATGTGACTGGAACTGAGTGCCACGATCAGTTGTTATCTTGAGCGGACAACCGAATCTGGCGATCCAGCCGGACACTAGCGCTGCGGCGCAGGTCTCAGCCGTGATGTCTTTGATGGGGTACGCCTCAGGCCATCTGGTGAATCTGTCGATGGCAGTGAGGCAATACCTGTAATCAGAAGAAATTGGCAAAGGGCCTACGATATCAAGGTGGATATGAGTAAACCTTGAAGTTGTGACAGGAAATTGGGAAAGAGGAGCAAAGGTGTGTCGTGCCACTTTACTGCCTTGACACTTGAGACATGTACGGGACCACTCTCTACACTGTTTGCGCATCCCTGGCCAAACAAATCTCTGTGCAACCAGCCGCACTGTAGCTTCGTTTCCAGGGTGACTCAGGCTATGTAGCGAATCGAACGCTTGTCGACGGAATTCCGGCGTAATATATGGTCGTGGCGGTACAATCGTGACGTCACAGTAGACCTCGATGTCCATATCAGGTATTTTAACCTTTTCGAGTCTAAGCGAGGATCCACTTTTGAGAAGGCTTTGTAGCTGCGGGTCAGTGCTCTGACATCGTGCAAGTGCCTGATAATCAATTCCTTTAGGAACTCTCACCTCTTCTATTCGGGACAATGTATCCGCAACCACATTCTCAGGACCAGGTATGTAGCGTATGTCCGTTGTGTATTGAGCTATATAATCGAAATACCTGTACTGTCGTGGCGAACAGTTCTCCCGTGGTGTTGTAAAGGCGTACGTGAGTGGTCGATGGTCTGTGAAAACGACAAAGTTCCGTGCTTCCACCATGTGACGAAAGTATCTGATGGCTTCGTACACTGCGAGCAGCTCGCGGTCGTAGGGGCTGTATTTGGTTTGCGCTGGACTCAACTTTTTGGAAAAGAAACCTAGTGGTACCCATCGCTCACCGTTTCGTTGCTGTAGCACTGCTCCTATTGCAACATCTGAAGCATCTGTTGTCAAAGAAAGATCGGCATAGATAAGCGGGTGAACTAAAAGAGTAGCATTGCAAAGCGCTTTCTTGCATTCAGAAAAAGCTTCTAGCTGTGTCTGCGTCATTTTAACAGGTTGGTTCTTCGTGACTTTGCCTCCAGTCAGAATAGCGTTGAGCGGCGCTTGTTTCTTAGCCGCGCCTGGTATAAAGCGTCTATAAAAATTAAGCATACCCAGAAATCTTCGTAGCTCTTTAACAGTTTGAGGCACTGGAAATTCCTGGATGGCATGCACCTTAGTGTCGAGTGGGCGGGTACCGGTAGCAGAAACATTGAAACCGAGAAACGTCACCTCCGGCTGGCCCCAAACACACTTCGCCGCGTTCACCAACACACCGAACTCACGTCGGGGTCACCAATTGTGGCTGCTCAGCTCGACGAAAATAAAAACAACGCGAGATGCTTTTAGCGTTCGTATATTTTTTTCACCAACTGACATTGACTCACGTAGGCGAGTCAGCAGTCGTCGCAGGTGCATTTTGTGTAGCTCTGGAGTTGGAGAAAAGCACAAAACGTCATCCAAATAACAAAAGCAAAACTCATCTAACCCAGTAAGTACTTCATCCATAAACCTTTGGAACGTCTGTGCTGCATTCCTAAGACCAAAGGTCATATACGGAAATTCGAATAATCCAAATGGTGTAGTTATCGCTGTCTTTGGAATATGCGGTCCATATACGGGAACTTGATTATATGCTTTAACCATGTCAATTTTTGAAAATATAGTGCTACCAGCAAGCTGTTGCGAGAAATCCTGAATGTGTCTCACCGGGTATCTGTCAGGAATTGTGCGTGCGTTGAGTGCACGGTAGTCGCCGCACGGCCTCCAACCATCATCCTTCTTCTTGACCAAATGCAGGGCTGAAGACCATGGACTATCTGATCGCCTGGCTGTACCGTTGGCCAACATGTCCTCGAATTCCTTTTTGGCTATTTTTAAACGGTCTGGATCTAGCCGCCTAGGCTTGCTTGAGACGGGTGGTCCGGGAACAGTATTAATATAATGCACCGTATTGTGTTTAGGCTCACGCACAGTACCTGCAGGTCTGGTTACCTCCGGAAATTCGCGAAGCAACTGGTGGAATTCTGACTCGCCGGCGACAGTCTTGACAGACGCCACGTCGTCTGGTATCCTCTGATGCGATGCAGGTACGGAGAGAGAAGTGGTGCCATCTATCAGCCTATGATTGCGGCAATCTATAACCAGATTATAAAATTTTAAGAAATCAATTCCTATAATAGGTTTGGCTACATCCGCTATCGTAAATTGCCATGTAAATGCTCGACGTAGGCCTAAATCTAAATTCAATTGTATCGGGCCGTACGTATTAATGACTGAACCATTTGCTGCTGTAAGTCCGTATTTCGTGCTCGTGCAGGGCATTCTCACCGCTGAGCGTGGAAAAACGCATAAATCAGACCCAGTGTCTATCAAAAACATTACCTTAGAATGTCGATCAGTAACAAAAATACGGCCTCGATTAGTTTCGCAGTGGACGGCCGCTACTTCCGACTGCTCACGGAGTTTTCCGATGGCCACTGACAGGGTTGCCGGCATTTCTTTGCCTGTGAACCAAAGGTATAATGATACCAGCAATGAGGGTGGTTTTCAGGAGGCAGACGTGACCGCGATACGGATCTATGCCTATTACTCCTACTCCGAGATCGCTGGCGGGGACGTTCATGATGCTGCTTATGTACTGCACTCACCTGCTGACCGAGTAAAGCTACTTGCTTAGTTAGCTCACTGATTTGCGTTACCATTCCTTCCATGAGGGAAGATGTCACGGGAGCCATCGCACTTGCCACGTGTTGGACACCACTCGGCGCGATTTCATGGACCTTATCCGCCAAGTCTACAATCTTATCTATGGGTAAATCTGCTTGGGAGGCCACGATAGTCTGGACATTGTTCGGTAGCCTGCTAGACCACAGCGTTTTGAGAAACTCTTCGGGAACAGCCGGTCCAGCCAAATCTTGCAGGTGCCTAAAAAACTGAGACGGCTTCCGGTCCCCTAACTCTTCATGCGTTAGCAGTTGTTTCACTCGCCGCTCCTGCGAGGCTGATAAGCGCTTGATCAGCTCCGCCTTAAGTTTTTCGTATTTATTCGTCGCTGGCGGGTTGGTGATAATGTCCTTTACCTCTGCCACGAAACGGTGTTCCAACGCGGCGATGACATGATAAAATTTCGTCGCATCGGTGGTTACATTGGCGAGCATGAACTGACCTTCCATCTGAGCAAACCACACTCCGGGATCTTCGGGCCAGAAAGGGGGTGCGCGTACTCCCACACGCAGGGCTTCAGGGCCACACCCGTCGCCTTTCGAGTCCGGCATCACGTCGGGGTCACCAATTGTGGCTGCTCAGCTCGACGAAAATAAAAACAACGCGAGATGCTTTTAGCGTTCGTATATTTTTTTACCCAAACTGACATTAAAAACTCAGAACGAAAGAAAAAACAAAATATCAAAAATAAATTTCTTCTAAAAACCGCGTGTTCGATAAAGGTTTAATATGAATAGGAAACAGGTGCGTCATCATCGGGGGTGGCGCCACAACCTATATATATATAACATCCCTCCCTCTATAGTTACAATATACATAAAAAACTAACTTGCTAATAAAACTTCTTATAATTAACCCTAGGACGGTTGCGTTTGCTTATTATTGGAGACGCAGAAGATGAGTCTTGTGGTGCCGGGTCATTCCTGTCAACCGTGTTACTCGCGGTCTCCTCCTCCCCGACATTAGTCTCTTGTTCTTGGTCCCTTGACGATGATGAAGAGCACACTGTACCTTGCGGTTGTGCGCTTACTGATGCCGCCTCTGGTTCAGAAGTATCGGGTAAACTCTCTATGTCCCATGTTGTTGCTGCGATGCTGTGGTGATATTTCCTTATTTGGTTTTTGTGGCGAGTTACATGGGTGTTCAGCTCTGGCACAAAAACTTTATATAAAACATTACCAATTTTTTCTACTATTGTTCCTCTAATCCAATAGTACTTCTTTGCATTTTCAAATCTTTTTACTAAAACTTTTTCATTCGTAGCAAAGTCGTTACTCTTCTTTCCCCCGTAATATTTACTCTGTAACGATTGTTTGTGTTCTATCGTTGATGAAAGTTCTGATGAAGAAGGCGTCGGCGTTGGCTTTAGCAAATCTAACCTACTTCTAAGCTGTCGGCCATATACGAGTTCAGCCGGTGTGCGTTCTGTCGCGCTGTGAGTTGAGTTACGATAGTCAAATAAGAATTTGTTAATTTTACTGTCCAAATTTTTCCTATCGGGGCTTGTCAGTGTTATACTTTTAATTCCCTTTTTTACTATTTTTACGGCGCTCTCGACTTGACCGTTACTGCTTGGATGGTACACGGGTGAAAATACTTGACGTATGCCGTTTAATTTGCAAAACTCAGCGAATTTTTGTGAATTAAACGACGTACCGTTATCACTAACAATGGTCGCTGGTACCCCTACCCTAGACATTAACTCGTATAAGCGCTCGATTACTGCGTCTGAAGAAATCGTGGATTTCATAGTATAACATTCGACCCATTTCGAGTAAGCATCGACAACTATCAGGTACATTTTTTCATGCAGCGGCCCTAAGAAATCAATATGTATCCTATAGAACGCGTGTGGTGGATGTGGCCAAGGAGCGAGCGGGGCGCGCGGCGGCGCCGGGCGTAGCTGTGCGCAGACGGCGCACGAGCGCGCCGCGCTCTCGAGTGCCGCGTCGACGCCCGGGAACCAAAGTCGAGAGCGCGCTTCGTTTTTCATTTTAACTATACCTAGATGCGAGCTATGCAGTTCCGCTATAATTTTTCCCCATAACTCTTCTGGGATTACAATTTTATGCCCACACATTAGAATACCGTTTTCCAGAGATAACTGAGTCCTACATTGGTAATACGATTTTAAGTTAATATCCTTATTTTTGGGTGGCCAACCGTTCTGGACGAATTCCCTAACCTTTTTTAAGTTTATATCCCTATCAGTGGCGTCGCGTAACTGGGCTAGTGTGACTGGTAAATCACCTTCTACGATAAAGTTAACATACGCGGCGCGGTCCTCGTGTTCTTCCCCTTCTTCAGGCAGGGACGTATTTGGGTATGCAATAGAACGCGACAGAAAATCTGCTACATTATCTGCACTTCGGACATATATTATTTTGTAATTATAAGCCGCCAAAAACATTGCATACCGTTGCAATCGGTTTGCTGTCACTTCTGGTATGCCCTTTTTAGAGCCAAAAATTGATAAAAGTGGTTTATGGTCAGTTCGTAGTATAAACGGGTTCTCCCTCCCATATAAATACTGATGAAACCGTTTGACCCCAAAAATAATCGCGGAGGCTTCTTTCTGAATTTGAGAATACTTTTTTTCTGGTGAGGTTAATGATCGCGACGCGAACGATACTGGTTTCTCGAGTCCATCCCTGTCTATCTGCGATAACACCGCGCCGAGACCATACGGTGACGCATCGACTGTGAGGATAATAGTTGCGTTTTGATTAAAATGTGCTAGCACGTTATCTGATATTAAATGTTCTTTAATTTTATTGAATGCCTGTTGCTGACTGTCGGACCAAACCCACTTAGTATTTTTGTTTAGTAATTGATACAAGGGGCTTAAGATTGTTGACGCTCTTGGTACAAAATTTCTATAATAGTTCATTAACCCTAAAAACGATTGCAACTCGTTTACGTTCTTAGGGCATGGTGCCTCGCGAATAGCTTTTACTTTGTCCGGTGATTTACGCACTCCATTTTCATCGATAACATGACCTAAATAATTAACTTCCCTTTGGAAAAAAACGCACTTGTCCTTCCTTAACGTCAACCCAGCTTCTTCTAATCTTCTCAGTACCGTTCTTAATCTTCCTAAATGTTCTGATCTGTTGGTACCTGTCACTAAAATGTCATCCATTAGACAAAGAACCCCATCTATACCTGAGACTATGCCTTGCATTGCCTTTTGAAAAATGGCGGGCGAGCTTGACAAGCCGAATACTAACCGCGTATATTTAAAAAGTCCTCTATGCGTATTTATACACGTATACAACTGTGTGTCATCCTTTTCCTCTAAAACAAATTGATTGTATGCGCTTGACAAATCTAATTTTGAGAACTGTTTACCCCCGTATAACTTAACAAATAAATCGTCAACGGTGGGCAATGGATATTTTTCGATAACAAGCTGTTTATTTATTGTTGCCGAGTAATCTGCACAAATTCTGATTTATCCATTCTTTTTTAAAACCGGCATTATGGGGGATGCGTAATCGGAATACTGTACCGGCGTTATGATTCCTAATGAGATAAGACGGTCTAGCTCATTATCTATTTTACTCCGGAGCGCGTATGCCACTGGTCGTGCTTTGCGGAAAATCGGTTTAGCGTCGGGTTTTAATGCTAACTTAACTTTATATTTCGTGAACCGTCCTAGTTCCTCTGAAAATACTGATGGAAATTCGCTCGTTAAGTTATTTATTATATTATTATTATCTGCAGCACAATATTTGATTTGGGATATTTCTAAACTGAAAGTTTTATAAAATCTCTTCCTAATAACGGCGGTCCACCATCGCGCACTACATATATTGTGAGGGTGTGTTCCTGTCTTAAATAGACTACCGGCACTCGTATTACACCTATTACTATGATCCTTCCCCCACCGTAACCTCTTAGCGTCTTTGTCGCATGTGATAAAGGTACGTCAGCGAACTGATTGTAATATGTTTTTTCTGAAATAGCTGAAACGGCCGCTCCCGTATCGATTTCAAACTTTAGACTTACCCCGTTAATTTGAACGCGTACGTACATTGGCATCGTATCTGACTCACAACGAATATGACTAATAACCATACCTTCAGTCTCGGAACTTTCTTCAACGTGTTTCACACACTTAGTTTTGTTTGAGCACATGCGTCGTAAATGGCCCTTCTGACCACATTTCCGGCAGCTAAAATTTTTGAACCTACACTCAACCGATTTATGATTTTTAAACCCGCACATTGCACATTTTAGACCTTTTTTTTTTTTTGGATGGGAAATCATCAAATGACCCCTCCCGCCCTGGGTGGAGCGGTAGGGAGTGTCAGACTTTTACTGACTAAAACCCACCCGTGCTCCTCCATGTGCCCTTTGCGTTCCAGGGCCGCGGTAACTCTTTCGAACAAATTCCGCAACCCTAGCAGGCACCGACCCTATGGGGCCCCGTCTCTGGTGCTGACGGCTCCTTGAGGCGCGCGTGAAGCACAACACGTCGTCGACTCAGCCTGGTATCGGACGGCGAGCCACCCACGCTCACCGTCCACAGGCATCAGCCACTGCGCAATAGCACAGCGGCCGACTTGTCTCTGGAGGAGGCCGAAATGGGACCATTACTGGCACTCCATTTCAGCCCCCTCCCGAGTATCTGGAGCCGCAGCACCCACAGCAGCAGCGGCAGAAGCGGCGACGGAAGCCGCGGCGGCGGCAGAGGCGGCGGCGGCGGCAGACCTCTTGCCCTTGGTCGGGGCGGATGGCGCGCAGGCCTTTCCCCCAGCCCAGTGCTCGGCCGGCTTGCCAACAGCCGCACATGCACTGCAGTGCGGCGTGGCCTCGCACGAGCCGGCCCGATGACCGGGGTGACCACAGCGGAAACAAAGTCCGCTGCGGTCCACCTCCGAGGGGCACATAGCTCCCGTGTGGTTGCCCACATGGCAGCGGTAGCACCTTAGAGGTCTGGGTTCCAGCAGTTTTACCCGCGCAGACACCCATCCCACCAAGAGCCTTCGGCCCTCCGACACAGTTCTGGCCGCCGTCACGGGGCAGCTCACCACAAGGGTTTGCATGCCCGTGTTGTCAGGCCGGAGGGTGCCCGCCTTGACGAGCTCGGCAGAGCACCCCCCAGTCCTGGCGATGGCGGCCACAACTTCCTCCTCCGTCACGGAGTCATCCAGGCCCACTATGCGCATATCGATGCGCCTGGTCGGCCTGGACACCCGGACCTCGTCCGCGGGTAAGACCGCCCTCAGCCTTTCGGCCAGGGCGTCCGCGAACGGGCCACTCTCCGCTCCGGCGAGCTCGAGCTTCCGGGCACCGGTTAAGGTCCTCCTGACCCCGATGCCCCCGCTGATGCCCAGCTCTTGGAGGCTCACCGCCTCCTTCGCCCGCTTCAGTACGGCGAGATACGTCACGCCCCTCTGTTCCGCTTCCGGCTGCAGTGTGAGCACCACAGCCGCGGATTTCGGGGCGCGAAGCCTCGCCGCAATGGCGTTGGCCTTCCGCCGCTGCTTTTTGGCCGCCTTCTTTTGTCCAGCAACCTGCCACTCGGCCTCTGCCGCAGGAGGGTCCGAGGGTGGGGGTGGGGGCGGCCGCGGCGCCACTGGCGCAGCAGCCTTAGCCGCTCCCCCCCCAGCCTTCCTCCTACCCCTCTTCGCCGGGGCCGACTTGGTCGTCGCCGGCGTCACAGGCGCTAGCGCGGCTCCCGCCTTGGCCTTCGCCTGGCCGGACGTTACCGGGCCGGCAGCCACGGCGGCCGCGTACGAAGCCGCCTTCTGCTGCTGGCCCGGGGCCCTCTGAGTCGCCACTGTTGGGGGACGCCGGACCATGTTCTCCAGTACGGAGAACTGCCTCCGGAAGGGAGCCAGCTCCTGCCGCACCAGGTCCCGCACCTGGCTCAGCACTTGGCCCCCCTCCGGCGCTGCCGGACTCAGTCCCCCTGGCGGCTCCACAGAGGCCGCTCTGGCCATCCCCGCAAGGTCCCTCCGGAGCGACTCATTCTCCCGAACGAGTCGCTCCGCAAGAACCGCGAGGCGGGCGACCTCTGCCCGCAACTCAGACGCCTTTTTGGCTTCTTTTGTCCCGCCGACGACGTTGGCCGCCGCTGCCGCCAGGATGGAGGCTTTGGCCGCGCTGATGGCCTCCCCCTTCGAGGACTGTTTCCTCTTGAAGGCCACAGCGCGGATCGCGGCCTCCACAATCTCCTCAAAGTGAGCCCTCTGCTCCTCGGCGGTGGGGGGTACCTCTCCCGGGGACACTGAGTCGTCGGAGTCGAGAGGAGGTGGAAGGGTAGAGGGAGCCCTGCGACCGCTCCCTCCAGGGCGACGCCCCTCCCCCACCAACCCCTCGGCCCGACGCTCCGCAACCCGGGTAGAGGGAGCCAGCCCCCTCCCTGCCTCACTGCCCCTGCCCCGCCATGCGGTGGGGATCTTGCGGGCGGAGGCAAACTCGCCCTCGGAGGACGACTCCTGGTCATCCTCCCGTCTGGGCCGCTTGCGGAAGAACTTGACGTTCTCCGCAGCAGCCCCCCCTCTTCCGTCTTCAGAGCCCGCCGAGCTGACCGTTACTAGGTCTGGCGCGGAGCCGAAATCCGGCTCCGCACCACCCCGGCGCTCAGGCGAACCCTCCCCTTCAAACTCGTGCGCCATCAGCTCCTTGAAGGAAGCGGATCCGGATGACGACGATGACTCGGAGCCTCCTCGGCTCTTGTTGCCACTGGCAAGCGGAAGGTCTTTGTTGCCCACCCCAGAGTACGGAGGGCAGCCCGCCGAAGCGGGGTGGGATTCCCCGACCGCTGAGCAGTCGGGACCCACCTGGGGACTCATTTTGCAAAGATCTTTGTTCATTGTTTTGTGCCTTTTAAGGGTGCGGTCCCTGTTTGCTCCGCCCCTTCTCAGGGCCCTCTCTCCTCACCTCACCTCTCCACCTGCTCGCTGCTCCCACAGTCACGTCTGATGATCAGACGCGTACCAGAGAGCAGCGAGCAAGCGTGTGTTTCGCTTGGTCTGATCCCTCACTTGCGACCTTCCGGCATGAGTGGCTCTACCGGGAAAGCTCGCAAGATCATTGAGACGCTCAAGCCCCACCACGACGACAACGTGGAGACACATTCGGTGGGGTGCACATTTTAGACCTTCAATCACTTTTTTGTCACTTATCTTGAACACCGCACTGGACGTCGGCGCCGCTGGCAGGTTGGCTGCGGCTGCGCGCGCACCTCGCACGCTGACCGCCAACTCCACCGCCTTCGCCAATGTCAGCTCCTTAATGTCCCTCGTGAATAGCTTGTCTCGCTCGGGTCCGCTTATCATTCCCATGACAAAACGGTCTAGCAAAGACTCCTCCAGATTCCCGAAGCCACAATATGCTAACCCCCTCAACCGGGCCGCCCATTGCGCGTGACCTTCATCTGCTCTCTGTGTCGCCGCATAAAACTCTGCTCGCTCGGCAAATCCATGACGCTTTGGTATGAAATGCTTGTCCAAAGCTTGAAGAATGGCCTCAAATTCTTCTTTTTCTACAGGTTTTGGCAGCAGAAGATCACTTGCGAGCTTGTAAGTGGACTCGCTGAGTGCTGTGAGTAATATCGCTCTGCGTTTTACTCCCGACTTGTCGGCATCCACCAAATCGTTTGCAATGAACCATTGTTGCAGGCGATTTTTAAATGACACCCAATCCTGAGTTAGATGATCGAAACTGTTGAGAATTCCGAAATATAATGCCGCCATTTGCAATTTTAGAATGCGGCTTGGTTCGCTCGTCGCCAGTGTAGGGTATATGGGTACGTGTGAATGAAACGACAGGTCGCTTAGCACTGGTTTATTAAGATGCAGGCAAGCGTAGGGTCGCAGCCCGCACGTACTTACTTATACCTACATATATGTATAACACGATCCATCAATCGGTTATTGAAATACTAAAAGTAGAAAATGGATTAAAATATCAATCTCGATCCGTAAATTAGGGATTAGGATTGAATATAGAAAGCGGCCGCTAGTCGATAGTTGGAAATGTCATATTCGCGGTTTCCACTGTTACGGACGTAATAAATATTTTTTTAGTGGAAAGACAGTCAGCTTTAGTGACACAAGGTGCAGTAATGTTTGTACCGGGTAAAGTTCTGTCTTGTGGTATGTTTAGAATACCATTTGTAATGACCAGGGTTCTAAGTAAACTATTAATGAAAAATAGACAAAGGTAAACACACTTATTTACTTATTAATAAAATTTCGTTTGACAGTACAGACGGGTGAACCTTATACATATGCTAATAACTGTCATTAATAAACAAAAACAGTACAGAGAAATCAATTGCGGTAACAAATAAAATAAAAACTTTATACTATGAGAATAAGCAAAAACAAACAAACTTTACAAAAAATGTATGCAGAACAAATAAATAAAAACACAAAAAGCAAACTCCAAGCCAGGATCGAACTCGCGGCACGAGTTTGGCACGGTGGTAATACCGTTACGCCACTCAGTCACTTGTATACCGTGGCGAATATGTCGTTCAGTAGGTGGTTGGTGACGGTCAACAAATAATGTTAATTTGTTAATCGGAAGCCGGAGCTCGACCCATCAATATTGTTTACGGGCTATAGGGGCGTTTCCGTAGGCTGGGGACAAAATGGAAACAGTCAGCCTTGCAAAGCACCTCCGGTTATCCAAACCACACTTCGTTAAATAGGCGTAAACACTTACCCCGTTACTTCCAATGTCACACACAATTCACAATATTCACCGACAATAAAATGTAATATTTTACCGTTATTTCGACGCAATGGCTTTAATTTCTAGAAATTACAATATAAATTCGGAGCAACCGTTCGTCTCCCGTGTCGTTAACCGATCTTTCTTTTCGGTACCACTTTTTTACTCCCACCGTCATTTGTCGATTCTCAAATTTATCATGATTTCAAACGACACCAATAGCGCCATCTAACTTTGGACTCACGAATTGATTACTCGATCACTACAATATCCCCTCTCCTCTAAAGAATCTGACCAGATTCAAACCAAACGTTTAAGGTCACAGGAATGCCATTTTCCCAGATCTTTGCCTCTGAAGCTTTTTAATTTGTAAACGTCGTCTGATATTTTCTCGGCAATGACTGCTTTCTCGAATTTTGGTGCCAATTTGGACATAAAAGCCTTGTTAGCATTGGATAGGGGTTTAGTGCGTTTCCAGACCAGGTCACCCACTTTATAATTACATATGCGACGTCTCTTATTATACTGTTCGCTATTGACCTGATGTGATTGCCGTATCCTTTCACAAACTTCGTCATAAATTTTACTTCTAAACGCCATATTTGTTTCGAATTTGTCTTTATCGAAGGTTATCGGTTCGTCTAGTTCGAAACTATAGGGTTTCATGCCCAGGATGGCTGTCTCGCGTCCAAAAAACAAGTAGGCTGGTGTTTTTCCCGTCACTTCATGAACCGATGTTCTGATCGCATGTCCTATGTGCGGTATATACTTGTCCCATTCTTTGTGATTATCTTCAACGTAAGAAGCTATAGCCGAGCCAATGACTTTGTTTACCCGCTCAGTAGGGTTAGCCTGTGGATGGTAGTATGGGGTATACCATAGTTTTACACCGTATCCTGAAACTAGGTCTTTAAACTGGTTGGATACAAATTGTTTTCCATTGTCACAAACTATTACACTAGGGGTTCCAAACATTAAAAATATATTTTCCTCCAGTATTTTAGCTATAGTGGAAGATTTTCCATTTCTGAGCGGGTACAGAAAGCAGAACTTGCTGAACCAACATGTTATGACTAGCAGCATAGTATTGCCATGCTTTGATTTCGGAAAAGGGCCCATTAGATCCATGGATATGATTTGAAAGGGTTCTGTTACTTCCCGTTGCTTTCCCATTAAACCAGATGGCTTGTTATGTGAGTGCTTGTATTTTGCACACACTTCACATTTCCGCACGTAGTTTTTCATGTCATGAATTAATGTCGGCCAAAAATAGTGCTGTCTCGCACGATTGACCGATTTTTTAACACCAAAGTGACCAGATGTAGGATCATCATGACATTCCTTTAGAATCCCTTGGCGAAGTTTTTCCGGGATCACAAGTTTCCAACTGTCATTTTCATTAGGAAATTGTTTTAATTTCGTGTATTTCCACAATTGTCCTTGACTGATTTCCCAACTCGGGTAATTTTTTTTAGCTAGCACCAAGTCTTCTTTTGATTTATACCATTCATCTTTATCTTCTGGTGTTATCTCTAATATGTTAATTTCATCTTCAATGGCTCTTGACAAGGCATCCGGTACAGTGTTATATTTTCCTTTGCGATGGACTATCTCGTAATCAAATTGTTGTAAGCGCATAGCCCACCTTGCCAAACGCCCATGAGGGTCTGTTGACGCCATAAACGTCAATCTAATAATTTCCGCAGGCCCGCATTTCGAAATTATAAAAAAAGAAGTCTCGCTAGGCTGACATTTGCCCCACCTTTTCCCCCGCACACCGCATGTCCTACCTTGTATAAAAACCACTGGCACATCCACGCCGGCCCCTTTTTACGACAAGAACCACCGCGGCGACAACTCGCCACAGCACGGGGGCCCCCCCCGGACCGTCATCCTAGCAGAACCGCTGATTCCACGTGGACCATCGCCAGAGCCAGGAGCCGCTGTATTCCGAGGTCAGTCCTATTCCCACTTTTATTCCTTCCCTGGTGATGTCAGCCCGCGAGACGCGTTAAACCGCAACCGCTTTCAAATCCACCCAAATAATTTTTACACTAAATAAAATTCTCCCCATTGTTTGGTTCGCCTTCGGCCGGATATACCTATACCGCTATTTATTACCTAAACCGCATTTTACGTAGGCTAGGTTCTATACCTTAACTACAACCGCTAATTTTATTTTTCCGCTACCGCCTCTTCACTCCCGCTATCTATAGTTTCGTACTGCACGAAAATATAATATACCTAAACCGCTATTTAGTGTAAAAAAACCGCATTTTACGTAGGCTAGGTTCTATACCTTAACTACAACCGCTAATTTTATTACCCGCATCTTCGCTTCCGCTATCTATCGTTTCGTACTGCACGAAAATATAATAATTAGTGAACAATAGGTGTCTCGAAGTGAATCATTTGTGTTTAATCTGGAAATTCGTAATATATTTCGTTAATCAATTACGCTTCACCGCATTTTAACGCCTTTCTGCTAGGTACCGCCATCTTAGGTTTTATAAATTGCAAAAATGGAAAATATCGAAATTAAAATTCTAGAAGCCAAAAACCAAGCAATTTATGAACGTTTAACGTCGCTTTATGACACATAAAAATGTTCCAACGTCAGGTGGACTTCGGTCCACGGAAGCATTCATGGCGGACACTGAAATTTTATCCACAATAAGGCAAGAATTCATGGCTAACCTTGATCAAATAAACATCCTTAACCTAAAACTAGATCCCAAATATAAAATAAATTACAATACTTTAACGGCGTTCGACGGTATCTATACTCGTTTGGAACGATCGAGGTCACTTGTCGCTACAGGTGGTCAGTCCGCGCAAACTGATAACGCCGCTTCTCAAAATAAGGTTTGTTTGAAACTCCCGCCTATACAGATTCCTACGTTTGATGGTAAAATGGAAAACTGGCCCGTATTTTACGAATCATTTAAATCAAATATTCATAACAATAGCAGCCTCACTGATTCTCATAGGATTCAATATTTAATAGGTAAATTGTCGGGTACCGCTTTGCATTTAACCGCAGGAATAATACCGTCAGGCGATAATTATCAAGATATTTGGAACAGTTTAGTTAATAAATACCAGGATGTAAGGGCCCTAGGTTCTCATTATATTTCAAATATGTTTAATATGAAACCAGCCACAAATAATTCTGCATCTTTAAATACATTTATTGAAAGTTTTCACGCATCTGTTTTGGCTTTAGAACAATTACAAATTCCAAATTTAAAAGATTTCATTTTATTAAACTTAGCATTAAAAAAGTTAGATTCCACAACTGTGCATTTATTCGAAATGCATAAGCGCGATGTTGAGATTCCTTCTTATAAGGATCTTGTTGCATTTATTAAATCTCAAGCGAAAATACTAGACCGATCTGCGCCAACCACCTCGGCATCTAACAAAAATAATAATAACCGAACACCGCGTACAGTCCACTCATTCATTACCCGCGATAACAATAATTCTAGGTCCGCTTGTTTATTTTGCAATAAATCAGACCATTCGCAAATCTATTATTGTCCATCATTTAAATCATTAGACGCTAAATCACGTTTAGAATTTGTAAAAAATAAACGCGGTTGTGTAAACTGTCTCAGCACTACGCATACTGTTTCGCAATGTAAGTCTACCCACGTTTGTAAAATATGTAGTAAACATCATCACACTTTCTTACATTTAAATAAAAATGATTCTTCATCCGTTATTTCGTCTAATCCGTCTGATTCTCATCAGAACAGTGTAGTAAAAACGGAGTCGTCTACCGTCAGTAATAATAATACGCTTTGCGCCTTTAATTCATCACGCCATACGGTTCTCTTATCTACTGCTCAGGTTTACGTAAACAACAATAACAATCAACATGTGTTAGTTAGGTGCTTAATTGATAACGCTTCACAAAATAATATTATTACTTCTGCCTGTTGCAAAAAGCTTAATTTAAACATTATTCCGCTTACAAATTCATTTATAAAAGGTGTCGGGTCTGCGTCCCGTCCTATTGATGGTTACGTAAACATGGTCATTAGCTCGAAAGATAAACAACATTCTTATTGCATAACCGCTCTTGTCGTTAATTGTATTACAGATAAACTGCCTAATATAAATGTTGATCCGTCTATAGTAAAACACTTAGTGAATTTGCCGTTAGCAGATCCTACGTGGCATGTGCCCGGGGATATTGACTTGCTTATTGGGGCACAATTGTACCCATTCTTATTATTAGGTAAAACAATAATATCACCTCCCGCTCCGTCAGCCATTGAAACCGTATTCGGGTACATTTTAATGGGTGATATACCCGCTGTTCGATACGATCGTAACCCTGCGTCCTCCGCGTTCAACACCGCTACTTATTTCACAACGTGTGAAAATTACTGTTTCATTTCGTTGGATGACTCGCTTCATAAATTCTGGAGTCTCGAGGAAGTTCCCGAGAAAACTTTTTGTAGTCCATCAGAGATTGAATGTGAACAACAGTACTGTGCTTCAATATCACGTGATTCTACCGGCAGATATTGTACCGCGTTACCTTTTTGTAGGGATCCAGATTCATTAGGAGATTCCCGTTCTGTAGCGTACCGTCGTTTACTTTCGTTGGAATATTCTAGATTACGAGATCCTGCGCTTCGTGCTAGTTATAACGAAATTATTCAAGAATATTTGGATAAAAATTATTTAACGGAAATAAACACATCAAAAGTATCTAGGGATCAACATATATTTTTGCAATAACTTTTCTCCTGATTGATATTAATTAAAATTTTCTTTAAGGATTCATCAAATAAAGTGTTTTCGTTTGTCACAGTAACGATAAACCAAGTCACCTTTGCATTAATAAGGAAATTTGCCATTTTCCTAATAAAGGGATTTTTGACATTTGAACCACTAACATTAAAGTTCGAAAAAAAGACTGAAATAACAGTTTTCTTTAAAATTTTATTGGGTAACTTAAACAATTAATAATCCGTGTTTCTACCGCGAACACTAACAACACAAGAACATCGGTTTGGCATACTCAAAATGAGTTCATCCAAATCACGCTGTGGAATGGCCGCCCATGTTCGTTGCAACAACAAAAAAAGGTCTTCTTGCGACTGGATACCCTCCATATTCGGCAGAGCTCTTCGCTTACCTTGGCTGAGCGCCATGGAGGACGGTATCGCTGCACCACACGGAGACAAGACCGATACATTCAAATCTTAACTCGAAGAGCTCCAACAATAACCGCCATGATGTTAGCCGTGAGGCTTCATCACTCTTCAGGGAACTTAATTAGCGACCAAACAGTCAGAAACCGCTTGCATGAAGTGAACCTTCATTCCCGAAGACCGCTACGGGTACCACCTATAGCAATGCACAATCGTAGGATTCGATATCAATGGGCTCTTGAACACAGAAATTGGGCAGAAGAACAATGGCGTTTCGTGTGCTTTTCTGATGAGTCTCGTTTTGGTATGAGACCGGATACAAGACGTATACGACACTGGAGAACCCCTGGACGCCAACAGCGATTAAAATCCTGCCAGGAAGTCCATCCTTATAGTGGTGGAACCATCATAGTATGGGCGGGTATTTGGATCGGCGGAAGAACTGAGTTGATTTGGATCAGAGGCAACCTCAACGCTCAAATTTATGCTGAGACGATTGTATCAGACGTCATCGTTCCTCTACAAGTGCAAATCGGTCCCTTATTTCAGTTAATGCATGATAATGCACGACCGCACACCGCAAGAGTTGTAAGACAGACTCTCGCCGCAGCTAACATCAATGTCCTGCCCTGGCCTGCTCAGTCGCCAGACTTGAACCCGATTGAGCATGCATGGGATATGCTACAGAGAAGAGCTCTGCCGAATATGGAGGGTATCCAGTCGCAAGAAGACCTTTTTTTGTTGTTGCAACGAACATGGGCGGCCATTCCACAGCGTGATTTGGATGAACTCATTTTGAGTATGCCAAACCGATGTTCTTGTGTTGTTAGTGTTCGCGGTAGAAACACGGATTATTAATTGTTTAAGTTACCCAATAAAATTTTAAAGAAAACTGTTATTTCAGTCTTTTTTTCGAACTTTAATGTTAGTGGTTCAAATGTCAAAAATCCCTTTATTAGGAAAATGGCAAATTTCTTTATTAATGCAAAGGTGACTTGGTTTATCGTTACTGTGACAAACGAAAACACTTTATTTGATGAATCCTTAAAGAAAATTTTAATTAATATCAATCAGGAGGAAAGTTATTGCAAAAATATATGTTGATCCCTAGATACTTTTGATGTGTTTAGTTTTCAATCCGACCGTGGATCGCGATAAGGGATACTACATACCGCATCATCCTGTTGTTAGGCAAGATAAAGTGACTACTAAGGTTCGCATTGTCCTCGACGCTAGTGCAAAATGTCATAATGGCGTGTCACTTAATGACATTCTGCACACAGGGCTGAATTTGCAGGCTGACTTATTTTTATTATTATTAAAATTCCGCTTATTTCCCATCGCGATTACCGCAGATATAAAACAAATGTATCTTCAGATTGCTGTTATTAATGAGCATCAAAAATATCAGAAAATATTATTCCGCTTTAATACCGCTGAGCCTGTTCGCAAATTTCAATTTAATCAGGTCGCACCTGTGAAAGTTGTCTCTTTAGCTCGTCTTGAGTTCTGTGCCGCTTTTCTTTTATCTAAACTTATAAAATTAATTAATGATACTTACCGCGCTCGCGTAGCAATCAATAATATATATGTTTTCTCCGATTCTAAAATTGCCCTCTCGTGGATTCATTCTTCCCCACATAGATGGAACATTTTTGTTAGTAATCGCGTAGCTAAATGTCAAGAAAATCTTGATTCGAAACACTTTTATCATGTTAGTGGTAAAGAAAACTCGAGTGATTGTTTGTCTAGAGGTCTTCTGCCTGAACAGTTACTATCACATGATTTATGGTGGCACGGCCCCAAATGGCTTCAATATCCCATATCAGAATGGCCTGTTACTCCGTTTACCCCTACCTCTTGTGACGAATTACCTGAATTCAAATCGTTAACACATAATACGTCCGCTTCTCTAGAATCAGATTTAATTTATACTATTTCACAGAAATTTTCATCTTGGAATAAAATCTTGCACATTTTAGTTTACATACTGCGATTTTTACGTATTATTATTCCACGCAAAGATTGTAAAAGTGTAATTACCGTTCCGGAGTTGAATAAAGCTGAAATGTACTTAATCCGTTCTGTGCAAAATCATCACTTTAAACAACTGTACACAGACATTCAAAAGGGTAATTTACGCTCGCCACTTAAACGTCTCGATCTGTTTATAGACGAAAACAACATCATTAGGATCGGAGGTAGATTATCTAATGCAAACCTTCCTTATGAAGCTAAGCATCCCGCTTTGTTACCTAAACATGATAACATTACTCATATTTTAATAGATTATTTTCACCGCGTTCATTGTCATACTGGCTCCAACCTTCTGAGTTCGCTGCTGCGCCAGAAGTACTGGATACTCTCATCTAGAAGCGTCATTAGGAAAAGAGTGCACGCTTGTAACTTTTGCTTTAAAACTTCTCCTTCAAATATAAGTCCAAAAATGGCCGACCTGCCTACTTGTCGCGTACAGGAATCGAAAGCTTTCGTACATACTGGTGTCGATTACGCTGGCCCAATTAAAGTAACATTATGTAGGCGGCGCGGTCAAAGAAGTCAAAAGGCTTATATATGTGTTTTTATATGCCTTGTTACCAAAGCAGTTCATATTGAACTGGTAACTGATGTATCTTCTGATACATTCATTTCCGCTTTTAAACGGTTTACATCTCGCCGTGGACCTGTGTCGTGTTTATATTCAGATAACGGAACTAATTTCGTTGGAGCAAAGGCTCAGTTACAGAACCTACTGTCTGATTGTTACCGCATTGAATGGAAAATGATTCCTCCCCGCGCTCCACACTTTGGGGGTTTATGGGAGTCCAACATAAAATCAATTAAAACCCATTTATACCGTATAATTGGTTCTCAACTTCTCACTTGCGAGGAGCTTCTGACTGTCCTCATTCAAATTGAGGCAGTTCTGAATTCGCGACCACTCTGTCTTTTATCTGAGGAGCCGTATCCAGAACCTCTTACACCCGCTCATTTCATTATGGCCTCACCTTTAACTTCACTGCCTGTCGAGAATGTTCCCGATGTGGCGAAGTCCCTTAATTGTCGGAAACAATTATTAGACCAGATGGTGTGTAGCTACTGGAAGAGATGGCGTTCCGAATATCTTCACAATCTTCAGGTTAGACAGAAATGGTTAACTCAAGTAGACAATATAAAGATCGGTACAGTAGTTATTATTCATCGGGACGATATTCCCCCGCTACGTTGGCCAATGGGCATAATTACTGAAGTATATCCCGGCAGAGACGGCAATATTCGCGTCGCGCTAGTTAAAGCTGCTACCGGGCACCTCAAGAGACCTGTTGTGGAATTGTGTCCATTCCCATCCCAATAACTTCTTATACAAACATAACCTCCAATTGCTTCTTTAACTTTAGTTAATAATTTATTTTACTTTAGCATTATATACTCGTTTACTTTCGCTTTGAGAACACTGCGTATTCTCAAGGCGGCGGAGCATGTTGACGCCATAAACGTCAATCTAATAATTTCCGCAGGCCCGCATTTCGAAATTATAAAAAAAGAAGTCTCGCTAGGCTGACATTTGCCCCACCTTTTCCCCCGCACACCGCATGTCCTACCTTGTATAAAAACCACTGGCACATCCACTCCGGCCCCTTTTTACGACAAGAACCACCGCGGCGACAACTCGCCACAGCACGGGGGCCCCCCCCGGACCGTCATCCTAGCAGAACCGCTGATTCCACGTGGACCATCGCCAGAGCCAGGAGCCGCTGTATTCCGAGGTCAGTCCTATTCCCACTTTTATTCCTTCCCTGGTGATGTCAGCCCGCGAGACGCGTTAAACCGCAACCGCTTTCAAATCCACCCAAATAATTTTTACACTAAATATAATTCTCTTCCAGGGTCCTTATTACGGTGTAGCCACTGAAGGGCACTATGGTCCGTAATAACCTTAAAATGATTAAAATTGATTGAGTCAGGCGTTACTTTGCGGAAATCCATTTTAAATTTGAAAATGAAAACAATATATCTAGTTTTAATTTCCGCGAATATTAGTGGGTTGCAGGTATGCACCTCCCTCCCGCCCGCTATATTATGCACATGCGAGATTACTGGGCAAATGCAAGGATTTTAAGCACATGCAGGAAGGCAATGCAAAACCCAACACCATTACCGACACGTGTTTCGCCTCTCCACGAGGCATCCTCAGGGGACGTGTTGACTCGCTGACCGTTGAGTTGCGACTGAGCATTTAGTACAAGGCACCCCCCTTTTATACACTGCCACCGTTGGTTATTTGTGTACAACTACCCACAAACATTCGCAGTAAAGGGGAAGAAACCAAATTCGTCTGGTCATTCAACAGTGCAAAATTATTATTATTACTATGTTTAAAAATCTCTAATTGTTCTAAAACACACAGCCGGAAACCCTTATCACAAATATGTAGTATATTAAAACTATTGTTGTCGCGCAAAGAATGGCCGGTATCAATTAGATGTTTCGCGAAATTCGATTTGTCCGAATGGCCATTTCTATACGCGGCAACATGTTCCCCATACCTTATGTCAAAGTTTCGGCCCGTCTGACCCACATACACCCCGTTGCATTCATCACAGACCAGCCTATACACCCCAGACTTTTTACTATTTTCTAAAATATCTTTTCCGTTACAAATACGGCGTATATTCTGGTCCGTTCTGAACGCTACATAAACGTTGTTTTTTCTAAGTAAATTACTAATTCTATCTGAAATGGGGCCCATATAGGTCAGACTGTCCACATATCTATTAATATTAGTACGCGGACATGCATATAATAGTGAACGAACCCTTTCTTTCTGCTTTCTACTAATTAAACTGTCTACCATTGACTTTGAGTAACCGTTAGAAATTGCGATCTGGTAAATAATATTAAGTTCTTTTACATAATTTTCTGCTGAAAGGGGGAGGGCAAATAATCTATGAATATAGCTGCGGAAGGCGGCTTATTTATGTTGAAGAGGGTGACAAGAAGAGGCTGGTATTGTCGTGTCAGTGTGTGTCGGCTTTCGATAAATTTGGAAATCTAAGTCACTATTGTGTTTTGTGATAGTTAAATCCAAAAAGTTAAGGGAGTTTTGGGACTCTAATTCTAATTTAAATTTAATTTTTGGGTGAGTTTTATTTAGTTTTTTAACAAAAAGGTCTATTTGTCGAACGGTACCATTCCAGCAGATAATTATGTCATCTACATATCTATAATAAAACAGAATATTAGGTTCGTTCACTATATGTTTACATTCAAAGTTATCCATAAAAACCTCCACCATTAGTGGACTTAAAGGCGACCCCATAGCCAACCCTTCCTTTTGAATATAATATTGGTTATTAAATCTAAAATAATTTTGTTTCATGCAAATACTAGTGAGGTTAAGTAAATCCGCAATTTCCCCAGGATGTAACCGTTGCTTCTCAAATTGGATACCCAGAATACGTAGACAATCATCGATTGGAACATTCGTGAATAAGCTGTCAACGTCTAAGGATAACAACTTTGCATTGGAAGGAATTTGGATATTTTTTACTTTTTCAATTAAATCTAAGCTGTTCTTCAAACTATATTTGGGATTAAAAGAAGTTCTACTTCTCAACAAAGTGTTGAGACGTTTAGCTAAATTGTACGCTGGGGCACCAATGTAAGAAACAACTGGTCGTACAGGCATGTTATCTTTATGGGTCTTGGGTAGACCATACAACAAAGGAGCCCTCGGATTCATAGGAACAAGGTTTTTTAATTGGTCTTTTGATATGTATGACGTGTTTTTAATGGCATCCTTTATCTCGAGGGCAAACTTCCTTGTAGGATCCGCACCAAGACGTTCGAAATCCTCCCCCAGGATGATGTCGTTAACTTTTTGAGTATAGGCAGTTTTTTCCAAAATGACGACAGAATTTCCCTTATCAGCCTTTGTTAATATTAAATCATTCTGCCTAATACGGTGCTGAATTGACCGATAAAGGTGAATTTCGGTTAAATTTTGATTGGGAGGGGGCGTGAAATAATAATAATTTTGCACTGTTGAATGACCAGACGAATTTGGTTTCTTCCCCTTTACTGCGAATGTTTGTGGGTAGTTGTACACAAATAACCAACGGTGGCAGTGTATAAAAGGGGGGTGCCTTGTACTAAATGCTCAGTCGCAACTCAACGGTCAGCGAGTCAACACGTCCCCTGAGGATGCCTCGTGGAGAGGCGAAACACGTGTCGGTAATGGTGTTGGGTTTTGCATTGCCTTCCTGCATGTGCTTAAAATCCTTGCATTTGCCCAGTAATCTCGCATGTGCATAATATAGCGGGCGGGAGGGAGGTGCATACCTGCAACCCACTAATATTCGCGGAAATTAAAACTAGATACATTGTTTTCATTTTCAAACTTAAAATGATTGCCTTCAACATATGGACGAAATTGTTCTACTGCATGTAGAACACTTAATAGTTCTCGCTCTGACGCTGAGTACTTGCATTCCCTTTCCGAAAGTTTCTTGCTTGTGTAAGCGATGGGTACTTCCAGACCATCGGCTATTTGTATTAAAACTCCACCAGGTCCTCTGTTAGAAGCGTCACATTGAACAGAAAAGGGTTTTGTGAAGTCTGGCACTCTTAATACCGGTGTCGACGTCAGTGCAGTCTTTAGATTCAAGAAAGAGTCTTCCGCCTCTTTATTCCATATAATACGTTTACTCTTCTTGCCTCCCTTGGTTAGTTCATGAAGTGGAGCTGCAACAATGGCAAAATTTTCCACAAACCGCCGGTACCAACTAGCTAAGCCAATAAAACGCTTTAACTCCGTGTAAGTTGTAGGCCTGGGATAGTCGAGTATAGCTTTTACTTTGTCCGGGTCCGTACGTAACCCTTCCTTGTCTACAATATAGCCTAAGTATTTTAAGGAAAATCTCGCAAATACACATTTCTCCAGGTTAATTGTCAATCCTGCTTTCTTTAGCTGATTTTTTACGTGTCTCCTTTACGTGTCCAATGTAATGACCAGGGTTCTAAGTAAACTATTAATGAAAAATAGACAAAGGTAAACACACTTATTTACTTATTAATAAAATTTCGTTTGACAGTACAGACGGGTGAACCTTATACATATGCTAATAACTGTCATTAATAAACAAAAACAGTACAGAGAAATCAATTGCGGTAACAAATAAAATAAAAACTTTATACTATGAGAATAAGCAAAAACAAACAAACTTTACAAAAAATGTATGCAGAACAAATAAATAAAAACACAAAAAGCAAACTCCAAGCCAGGATTGAACTCGCGGCACGAGTTTGGCACGGTGGTAATACCGTTACGCCACTCAGTCACTTGTATACCGTGGCGAATATGTCGTTCAGTAGGTGGTTGGTGACGGTCAACAAATAATGTTAATTTGTTAATCGGAAGCCGGAGCTCGACCCATCAATATTGTTTACGGGCTATAGGGGCGTTTCCGTAGGCTGGGGACAAAATGGAAACAGTCAGCCTTGCAAAGCACCTCCGGTTATCCAAACCACACTTCGTTAAATAGGCGTAAACACTTACCCCGTTACTTCCAATGTCACACACAATTCACAATATTCACCGACAATAAAATGTAATATTTTACCGTTATTTCGACGCAATGGCTTTAATTTCTAGAAATTACAATATAAATTCGGAGCAACCGTTCGTCTCCCGTGTCGTTAACCGATCTTTCTTTTCGGTACCACTTTTTTACTCCCACCGTCATTTGTCGATTCTCAAATTTATCATGATTTCAAACGACACCAATAGCGCCATCTAACTTTGGACTCACGAATTGATTACTCGATCACTACACATTATTTAAACGCCCTAGTGAAGGAGTTGTCAAAATTCCGGCGTCATGATTTCTTCCCTGAGCTCATTTACGTAAATAAAGTTGCATTTTGCATCTACTAGGGCCAATAAAACAATAGAAAGTGTCGATTTATAATTCAAAATAAATAGCCGCTGTACTTCGATCATTACATGTTTGCCGTTTAGTGCTCGTAAGCAATTAGGAAATTTCCACAGCAGCCAGAAATCTTCAGCAACAGCTTTCCACATTTCCGTAGTCATCTGGGTAATAAATACCTGGCTCATTAATTGCTCAACTATAATTTTTCAAGACTCTTATGACCTAAACCGTAAGTGGCCAAATATCATTTTATTATTGTAAGTTTTAGATTGGGTGATCTGCAAAGAAAGATGGACCAATAAAAGAGACCAGTACAAAAATTGTTTAAAAAATCAAAAAACTAGCACTGGTCAGACGTCAACTGCGAAGAAAATAAAATTGTACAAGTTTTATGAACAACTTCAATTTCTTAAGGGCGTTGAAAAAGACAGGGATTAGATAGAAATTGTAAAAAGCAGCGAAATGATGCCTTCTTCACTATCTGACATAACACAATCCATGAACAACGAGTCAGGCGTTAACAGGGAATCGAATTCGAAGCCCCACAATGAAGTTGTAGCTATTCCATCTCTTATCGACTAGTCATTTGCAATATCACCAGCTGGTTATATTGCAAATGACTAGTCGATAAGAGAAGATGCAGCTGCATCTTCACCTACAAGTGAGCAAGGCGAGCCTCTATCCGAATTGCCTCAGAGGAATCAGCGTCTGAAAAGAAAGAAGATGTCTGCCATCTTCAGACTGTACCTGAATCCGCTTCAGCTACTCTAATGAAACATGTGCTAATCAATAGAAAGAAAAATGCTGAAAAAGAGGAACAACATCTATTGACGCATTTTTCAAGTAATACATATTTTGGAGCTACAGTAATTAACTGAAAATCGAACGTCTTTTTATAACAGTGGCTTTCTTAAGTAAATGAGGACTTAGTTTATTTTCCATTAAAGCAAAACATTCTTTTGTCATACGAAAATACTTATAAAATTGAGTCTCATCATCCAGAAGTTCTTTGTGTTGAATGTGTTGTTCTCCTTCTTGTTATTTATTCTGCCACGTAGGTTGTATTGAAAATTTCCTTTTCCTCTTCACGGCCGTAGTAACTTCGTCATCTCGAGTAATAGCAATTAAAGCCAATTCTTGAAATAAAAAAATCCATATTTCCTTCTTCACAATACTAGCACGTTAGATCCAAGTACGTACAAGAGTGCTTAAACGAATATATATTTTTAAAAACCTACGTCACACGTACGCATCTCTAAAGGGTCAAATGTAAGTATGGCTACGCGCTCATAACGTGGCCTTTGAAGAAAATATGACCAAGGGAACTGTATCAAATTATACTAAGAAGCAAACCACCGAAAAAATTGTTGTCGACGAACGTTGAAAGCACACGGCGACGAAATTTTGCGTCTGTCACCCTATCAATGCGATCTCAATCCAATCGAATATATATGAACTTTGGTGAAATAGAGGGAGGGTGAAAAAGTTATCAGATCTCAAAATTACAGCTATCCCATTTTTTTGTGTATAATATAACGTTGAAAACAATAAATGTAAAATCTAACAAACATTATTTTGTTTACTTTTTTGAAGTCACAGCGAATCCTTTTTTTCTGGCCGTACCTAAGCGGTGTGACGTAATCGAGGCGAGGTGCAAACTCAGCTTGGTCGAGTTGTAGGTGATAATTTTTTATAGCAATTTTTTTGGCAAGATTTAAAACTCTCATACACAAGGACGGCTCGAAGTCGTGCATCTCAAACTACAGACCCATCGCCGTCCTGTCATGCTTCGGCAAGTTGTTGGAGTCTATTTTGAACCGACACATATCCAGACAGATCCGAACGCAACTGAGCGAGTGTCAGCATGGATTCAGAGCGGGTAGGTCAACTGCAACGAACCTAGTCAACTTTGTTGATTATGCGGTCACTGAGTGGACTGCAGCAAACAAGTGGATGCAGCATATTTTAATTTTTTTAAAAGCTTTTGATCGCGTTCATAATGATGTGCTATTGCAAAAGTTTTCAGAGATAGGATTTACACCTAAACTACTAAAATTGTTCTGTAGCTATTTTGATAACCGCAGGCAGTGCGTACGCTAAACGCCTCCTGCCGGAGGCTGTACGCGGGGATCGTGCGGTCCATGGCCCTTTACGGGGCCCCAGTGTGGGCGCTGTCGCTAAGGCGACTGCCAGCGCGCCACCTGGTCTCGGCCCAGAGGGTCATGGCCACTCGGCTTGTCCGTGGATACCGCACGGTCTCTGGCGAGGCGGCGAATCTCCTTGCCGGATTACTGCCGTGGGATCTGGAGGCGAGAGCCCTCGCGCACGTTTACGCGTTGCGCGTGGAGGCGCTAAGCCGGGGTGAAACGCTGCTGCCGCGGCAAATTGCTGCGCAGCGGACGGAGCTCCGGCGGGATCTCACGGACGTTTGGCCCTGGTTTGGGCCATGGTCCGGAGCGACGAGGCATGGGAAGCGGTCGCCTCCTTCTGCGAAGCAGTAATACTAGCGAAGGAGGAGGCGGAGCGCGTGCGAGAGAGGGATGCCCCTCGCTCCAGCCGCCGCAACAGAAAAAGACGCCCCGGGCGTCGGGAAACGCAGGGCGATTCCCGGCCACCGTAGGCGCGGGCCTGCGGATGGCGAGCTATGGGTGGCTCGCCGTCCGATAGCAACCAGGCCCGAGTCGACGGCGCGTCGTGTTCCACGCGCGCCTCAAAGAGCCGTCAGCAAATTAGACGGGGCCCCATAGGGTCAGTGCCTGCTAGGGTTGCGGAATTTGTTCGAAAGAGTCACCGCGGCCCTGGAACGCAAAGGGCACAAGAAGGATCACGGGTGGGTTTTAGTCAGTAAGAGTCTGACACTCCCTTCCGCTCCGCCCAGAGCGGGAGAAGTCATTTGATGATTTCCCATCCAGAAAAAAAAAAAAAAAGGCAGTGCGTACGCTGGTTACCGCTCTGAATATTATGTTACTCAATCTGGTGTGAGTCAGGGAAGCACTTTTGGCCCAACCCAATTTTTAATCATGGTCAATGACTTGCCGAGGGTCATTGAGACGGCCAGGTGCCTCATGTTTGCGGACGATCTGAAGGTTTACATGGGTGTAGGGACTGCGGCAGATTGTGATGCGCTCGCGAAGATTGTTTTGGCGTGCGTATTTAATAAGTGTTTAAATTATTTGTGTTGTCTATTTAATTCGTGTATGTCTGTTAATTCTACTTATTTTTCTTTGTTTAATTCTAATGCTAATTTAATAATAATAATAATAATCGTATATTAATGTAATAATGATAATATATAATTGTAATTATTGGCTCTCTGCAGGTGTTGGTAATAACTGTTAGTGCAAAGAGTAACTGAACTGAATAAATAAATAAATAAAATCTCCCACATCCGTAGAACTCAATTTTTGAAGATTTAGAAAGTATTCAAGACAATGTTTTTTACTATTAGGTTGGACTAACCAAGCAACAATTTCACCAAGTGCTTGATGAAACTCCAGCATTGGCACATATGTCAAGAGGCGTTACAGCTTTAGCTGCATATTTAACAAAGCTGCGTACTGGCGATTCAGACGAAAGATTAGCAAGTTTGTTAAAGATCCCAAGAGCAACTTTGGAGAGGCTAATGAATAAAACGAGAGAATTGCTAATTAATAATTATGTGCCGCAGCATTTAGGCCTTAACCATATCAATGTGCGAAAGAACTCTGACAATTCCCCGAGGGTTATTTGGGATTCAAAATGGTGTTAATAAGCCAGTAATTATTTGTGATGGAACATATACATATGTTTGTATATACGTACAGAAAAACAGTAATTATATGTACCAAAAGGACACATATGTGTAGCCTATATAAGTATAGGAATTTAGTTAAACAATTTTTAATGGTTTGTGCTGATGGGTATATGTATAATCGATGTTTTGGGCCCCTATCCAGCTACAACATCAGATGCAGTCATATTGACACAAGAATTTAAAGATGGAACAGTCACGAGAAATAACTTTGTGGCTGACGATGCTTTCGTGCTGGATAGAGATTTAGGGACACTTTACCCTTACTTAAAACATGTGGTTATTGTACATATGTACCCGCGTCATTAGAACAGGGTGAAACACAGTTGCTTACAATAGATGCAAATAAGTCAAGGGCAGTTACTATTTGCCGTTGGGTAGTAGAAGTTGTGAATGGAAGATTTTAAAGTGGCTGCCGCACTTATAAATTCATTTCATCCTGTTTTAACTGACCGGGATGCCGTTGAGGAAATTCTGGAAATTATTAATCTTAATATGTACATAGAAAATAGATTGGTCAATTATGTAATCGAAAATCAATTAAACAGAAGTATTTTAGGCCACTGATTGTAAATGAAAATATTGTAACAGATTTTCCTCGACTTACATATAATTAACTGATTTTAATTTCTCTAGGTACGTACCAAATAAAGCAGGCACGTTCGAGGAACATGTAAGGGCAGATGGCTCCTATGTGATACAAGTGTGCAGAGAGGTTGATAATGATCTAATAAGAGAGATGTATACTTCTAATACTACATCTTTATATAGAGCAAAAATACAATCAAGACATATTAGCAGAAAGGTTTATTTTAACTTTCTTGATAATATATTAGTTGTTTATGAAGATAAATAAATCACAAAATAAATGAAATATAGAAAAACTGTGTACCTTTTTATCTTCAGTCCTGGTAGACACCTAACTAAGTGTTTTATATATACATTTACTGTACTGTATAGAATTTTAAACTCTTAGCCAGACCATTGCAAACACTATGTCATAAAACTAATTAATAAAAATATTTGCAGGTTTTTAATCTTTATTATTAAAAATTACCAGTAACTGTAATGTTGTAACAAATCAGCTAAATATGAATGATTTCTGATTTAATTGTATAGTTGCTTGTCACTTAATCCAATTTCTAACCTCACTTTAGCCATAAATTCAAAAATCTGAAAACTGTCAATTTTATTGAAATTAAGTGACATTATACTAGGTGTGTTATCTTAAAAAATAACGCCAACTTCATGACTGTAACACGTAGGCCCTGAGATATAGGGAAGATGGGCTATCTCCATTTCTACAATGCCATAAATGCTTTTCTTCTATAAAAAAAAATGTTATATAAAAATATTGTTTTCTATAATTTATTTTTTACTTTTGTTTCAGATTGATTTACCGGATAAGTTGAGTACATTTAAAATACAATAGAAATATAAAGAAACGTAAATCACAAAATATGGTGATTTTCCATGACGTGGATAAGGTGAGGTGCAGTTTGATATTGATGTCGCTAGCTGACCCTGGCCTATAACTCATTTTATTTTAGTTGAAAAGTATTTTGGATGTCAACAAGAGATAAACAATTTAACACGACTTCAAAATTTCACTTTGATTACACTAGTTTACAAAATTTAACTTTTTGTCTGTTGCCGCGAATTTTATGGTTGATAATTGTAGAAATTATAACTATTTAGTTTATCACAACACGGTTTTATTCACAGAAAAATATAAAAGCAAGTTAACATGACACGACAGAAAAAACTATGTGCGCAGCACACGCGGCGCCACCAAGCGGAGTACAGGAGAAGCATTTTTATTTTTTTACTGGTAGGCTGGCTGGCTAGGGTATTGTCTATATTCTTTCAACATCCTCCCTTAGACATACTCCCATCATAGACGAGCAGAATTGTAGCTTAGGTTGCGACGTGGCCTTGGTAAGTACATCTGCCACCATCAAATCTGTCTGCACGTACTTTACTTCAATTGAACCTCCAAGTATCTTGTCACGAACAAAGTGATGTCTGACATCAATGTGTTTAGTTCTGGAGCGGTAACCTTCAGTGCCTGAAAGTTTAATTGAGCTTTGATTATCACTATAAATTAACAAAGGTTTATTCTTCAGTTGTGGCCAAATATCTTCTTGAAAATGTTTAAGCCACAAAGCTTCCTGTACACATGCTGATAGAGACATGTACTCTGCTTCCGTTGTGGACAGAGCAACAGTAGGTTGACGTCTCGAGTTCCAGCTGATTGATCCTCCCTGGAACAAGAATATGTAGCCGGTACATGAGCGCCTGTCGTCTTCTGAATTTGCCCAATCGGCGTCGCAGTAGCCATGAGTCAAAACTTCATCAGGATTTTGCTTATAGGTAAGTCTGTATTCTTGTGTGCCTTTAAGGTACCTCATGACTCTCTTTAGTGCCATCCAGTGCTGCATTTCAGGTTTGTTATTGTATTTGCTTAACATATTTGTACAGACAACTGTACAGGTTTAATTTTGTTTTATATACATACTTATTTTCGCGGCGCGAGTCAGCACTTTTATACGGTATTTAAACTGTAACTTTCGCACTATGTATCACTGCACCTTATCATTGTATCAATAAAAGTATCATATAATTCTCGCCGCAGAAAGTTGTGTTATTTATCATCTAATACGCGATCTTCCTGCCTATATCAACGAGAAGCAGTCATTTATCATCTAAGTGTAGGCGTGAACAACCCCTACATTTTTTGGTCCTTCGAGCCGGATTTCATCACCAGCATCAGAGAATCTTCTCATATCAGCAAGAGCATCAGGATCATTAATATCAACCTCAGGTATTTAACTTTTATTAATTATCATGGAGAGCATACAATCAATGTTCGAACGTCAGAGCTTCCTGACCAATGAAATTGAGAGAATAAATACCAATTTCCGTAAGGACAGTTCAATCAGGAAGACACCTGAATATCGTATCAACCGATTAGCCTCACTGGACAAATGTTGGAAGGAGTTTGAAGACAATCATAGCAGGCTGCTGGAATTTGAAGATGGTCAGTACGAATACTTCTCCAAAGGGATTCATGGGCACATGAAGGAATATTATATCAAAACCAAGGAAATGATATCATCATACAAGGAGACTAAAGTTCCGACCTTTTCCTTACCCGCTTTCGAAGAATACTCCTATCAAGAGGATGACTTACTTGGCCAGCAGGACACCAACTTTAGAGCATTAGAACGACTACTGAATAGAATCAGCGTTCAAGACTTAGAGGAAAAATGGGAGCTGCAGGATGAACTAAAAAATCTTCAACATCTCTGGAAAGTTATCGACACCATTCACCTCCGTCTGGATAATCAACTAAAAGGAAGCAACGATGCATATGAAGCCAAGTTTTTGCAGATTGAAGAGCGCTACCTTGCCACCAAAAGGGAGCTGAATAGAAAATTAAACTCTACTGCTCATCTGGAGCAAGCCACCCCTAAAATAGAAGTCCCTACATTTTCCGGGAAATATACTCAATGGCCGACCTTCTTCGATTTATTCATGGAAACGATTCATAATAACAGATGTATCACGAAGGCGCAGAAAATGCAACATCTGAAAGGAAAGATCAAGGGTGAGGCAGAAGGTCTAATCCAGCATCTCAATATATCAGCAGAAAACTACGAGACAGCATGGGATATACTGACTCATCGTTATAACAATCCACAGATTCTGTTTTCAACGCAGATGGATATCCTCTTAAATCAACCGTTGATCACTAAACAATCATCATACTATGCTTACAAGAAGTTGCATGACACCACGACACAGTGTATCAACAGCATTCGGAACCTAGGCATTGACATCACTACCTGGGACCCAATACTAGTTCATCTACTAACAAAGAAGCTGGATGAGGAAACACGTACTGACTTCATGGAGTCGCGCGTTTCGCCTCGAGATCTAACATCATACACAGAGTTCCTGCATTTCCTTGAAAATAAGTTTATGGCTCGAGAGCCTGTAGGCAAGAAGGAGAAGTCTGCAAATTTAGATTTGGGCAAGTCGAACCAAAGTCATCCCAGGTCTCAAAATCATAACAACTTCTCAAAAAACGCATCGTTTAACAAGAAATATCAATCAAACGCCACAAATAATAAGAAGACTTGTCCAGTATGTAAGGCGCCTCATGATTTGTTTCTATGCAAACGCTTCCTTGCGCAATCATCGGACGCGAAATTGAGGACAATTTCTCAACATAATATTTGTCGTAATTGTTTATACAAGCATTACGACAAAAAATGCATTTCTACAAGAAGGTGCAGAGAATGCAACGGTGATCATAATTCAATAATTCACGACGCATTTTCTACAAGGCAAGGCGACCTACTGGAACAAACTCAACCTCAGCATTCTCAAACGTCATCGGACTCAGCTTCAACGTCCCGTAATAGCCACAATGTTAATTATGTTGCCAGTGAGAATGAAGAAGTCCTTTTGACTACTGTAGCATTGAATATCAGAGCTTCAGACGGTAACATTGTGAGATTCAGAGCCCTACTAGATCAAGGGTCACAAATATCCCTTATATCAGAAAATGCCGCCCAATTATTAGGGCTAAAGAGGCAATATTATCAAGCAGCAATATCAGGAATAGGTTCGACACAAAAACAAAGCAAAGGCTTAGTGTCACTTGAATGCATGTCAATTTATGAAGACTATCATTTTACAACGGAGGCTTTAGTCGTATCACGAGTAATAAATAACTTGCCGAATGCCTCGTTTAGGAAACGAACTTGGCCCCACTTATCGCACACCAGACTGGCAGATCCTGAATATAACATTTCAAAGCCAATTGATTTACTCTTGGATGCCAGTGTCTACTCAGACATTATCATGAATGGTCTTATCAAAGGGCCAGTCCAAGCTCCAATCGCTCAGCAAACAAAACTTGGGTGGATATTATCAGGCAACGTGAAGACGTTTGCATGTCACGTTGTCATCAACGATGTAGACAGCATCTCCAAGTTCTGGGAGGTCGAAGATATACACGAGACCACATCGTCATTATCATCCGCAGATCAACATTGCGAGGAGTTTTATCAATCAACCACTAAGAGATTGGAGTCTGGCCAGTATGAAGTAGCATTACCCATGAAACCTGAATTCGAACAAGAGATGGGTGCATCAAAATCAAAAGCGGTCGCTCAGTTCATTCAACAAGAAAAGAAGATGAGCAAGGATCCAGCATTAGCAGAAGGTTACCGCAAATTCATGCGAGAGTATGAAGAACTAGGTCACATGCGTAAAGTCGAGCAACAAGACCATACAGCATGTTACTTACCACATCACGGCGTGCTGAAATTAGACTCTACAACAACCGCTCTCCGTGTTGTATTCAACGCTTCGTCTAAGATGTCATCTGGACGCAGTTTGAACGACTTGATGTATAGTGGGCCGAACCTTCAACAAGACCTTCAAAATCTCATCCTGAGGTGGCGACAATATAAGTACGTAGTTACAGCTGATGTGGAAAAAATGTTTCGAGCAATCTGCTTGAGACCTCAAGATCAGCATCTTCAATCTATATTGTGGAGAAGTCATCCTCGAGAATTACTCCAAGAATATAATCTTACCACTGTTACATACGGTACAAGAGCGGCTCCTTTCTTGGCAATGAGAACGCTGAAGCAAATTGGCATCGATCATGCTGAACAATATCCATTAGCAGCGTCGGCCTTGGAGTCATGTTTTTACATGGATGATTATATGGGGGGAAGCAATAACATCGAGCACGCCAGACAATTACAACAAGAATTAATATCAGTGTTAAAAGACGCTGGAATGAACCTGAGGAAGTGGTCTAGCAATGAACCTAAGCTTATCGAAAATCTACAGCCAGAGCAAATAAACGCTCCATTCGAGTTCAAGGACACTGAGTCTCGAAAAACATTAGGCCTGCGATGGATTCCTTCCAGTGACATGTTTACCTTCGACACAAAAATTGACCCTCAAGACAGCTATAAACCATACACAAAACGGCAATTATTGTCAGATATTTCTAAAATATTTGACCCCCTTGGCTGGTTATCACCGCTCACAATCAGGGCGAAAATATTATTCCAGAGCACTTGGACGTCGCATCTAGCATGGGATGAAGAATTACCGGCCAACATATCATTAGAATGGCAAAGGTTGCGAAACGACCTAAGAAATATCAACATTCATCAAATACCTAGACATCTAGGTCAAACAGAAAAAAACGTACAAGTCCATGCATTTTGTGATGCCTCAGAAAAGGCTTATGCATGTGCAATTTACACAGTAACAAACAATCATAAGGGCGAGCGCACATCGAAGCTAGTGGTTGCAAAAACAAAGGTGGCACCGATTAATAAATCGGTCACACTACCTAGGCTAGAGCTACTAGGTGCATTACTATTAGCAAAACTGATGGAGAAATTTCTTCAGACACTGTCTTCGGAGCAAATAGAAATCTTCGCCTGGACTGACTCGATGGTAGTACTTGGCTGGCTAAACGGCGACATATCAAAATGGAAGCAATTTGTGGCTAACCGTGTACAAACAATTACGGGGATCATCCCAACATCAAATTGGCGCCACGTAAGGTCTTCGGACAATGCAGCAGACTGTGCTACGCGTGGCTTAAGCAATGAAAATTTATCAAGAGATCGCTTGTGGTGGCAAGGGCCAGAATGGCTTCTTAATTATAATTCATCATATATCACCACAACTGAATATCAAACGCCAACAGAAGAAATGAAAAAAACCACTGTACACACAGCCTTATGCCAAACGAGTTGGACTTTGGTAATTGAATTATTAAATAAATTCAATTCACTAACAAAGACTGTGCGAATAGTGGCATGGGTGTCACGTTACATCAATAGCCTGCGCAATAAAAATTCACGTGCAGCGAGAAGTGCACTGACCGGTGTTGAAATACAAAGCGCACTATATCTTATTATCAGACATTCACAAAGCGTATACTTTGAAGAAGATATACATCATCTCAAGAAAAAGGGCTTCGTCCGCAGCAACAGTAAATTGTCCTGTTTACGACCATTCTTAGACGATCACGGGATACTAAGAGTCGGCGGACGCCTGGAACAAGCAAATATCACTTATGCGGCGAAACATCCCATCATTATATCACCTGGAAGTCGCTTGGCAGAGTTAATTATTCATCAGGCTCATATCACGACGCTTCACGGCGGGCCACGACTTACTTTATCATTCATCCGAGAGAAATATTGGTTGATCAGTGGCACCAGCAGCGTCAAAAAACATCTCAGGTTATGCGTAAAGTGTCGCCGGTATAACCAAGAATCATATCAACAACTCATGGCTGACCTCCCTAAGCCTAGAATTACACCATCTCGGCCCTTCACTAATGTCGGAATAGATTTCACTGGACATGTGGAAATAAAATCCAACAAGGGACGAGGTATCAAGACTACCAAAGGATACATTGCAGTATTCGTGTGCTTAGCAACCAAAGCCGTGCATATGGAATTGGTAGCTGATCTCAGCACAGCATCCTTTCTAGGAGCCTTAAGAAGGATGTGTTCCAGGCGTGGAGTACCCCAGAATATCTATAGTGATAATGGTACAAATTTTGTGGGCGCTTCACGGCTTTTGAAGCAAGAGTACAGAGAGATCATGGCTTCAATTAACCCAAATGCTATCAATGACATCCAAAACATGGAAATACATTGGCACTTCAATGCTCCTGTCTGGCCAAACGCCGGAGGATTATGGGAAGCAGCAGTGAAGAGTTTGAAATATCATTTAAAGCGCGTGCTAGGTAATCAAAAATTAACCTATGAAGAGTTCACCACGTTGCTGTGCCAAATAGAAGCCTGCCTCAATTCGAGGCCTCTCTGCGCACTCACTGAAAATCCAGACGATACCTACCTCACCCCTGGGCATTTTCTTGTTGGCGGATCCTTGTTATCACGACCACAGACAGATCCTGATCATATGAGCCTGACTATACGTTGGCAATTGATTCAGGCAATTAATAAACAGTTCTGGAAAAAGTGGTCCACGGAGTACCTTCAACAGCTTCAGTCAAGAACAAAGTGGCGTACTACTAAAGAAAACCTTAAATTAGATGATGTAGTTCTTATAAAAGAAGATAACATGCCGCCTGGCAAGTGGGCGATGGCACGAGTTCAAGCTCTGCATCCTGGTCAAGATGGCTATGTAAGAGTCGTGACGTTGAAAACTGCCAATAATATTACTAAGCGTCCGGTCAACAAACTTATTCCATTGCCAATACAAGAAACTAGTATCACGAGGGAGCCCACTTCGAATAGTTCCCATCAAGGAAGATCCCACAGGCGTCACGATCGGCCGAAATTCAACATGAAAACATTATTTACATCAGCACTTCTTATGCTAATGATGATAATATCGCCTAGCATGCAACAATCATCAATATCATACAATATCACGCTACTCGACGATCAAAGGAATATGCTTTTCGACAAGGTATCAGAACTACAGCACATCAAGGACGAATGGAAGTTAATAGTCTACTACAACATGTCTACATATTGGTCTGGGTTCACTGACTTAGAAATATATGTTCGGCACTTAAATCAATTATGTCAGCGAGCGGGCCTACCGCAATCAAGAATGCCGTACGGAGCTATCATGTTACAACTGCAACACGAGCTGAACGAACTTCAACATTACAACTCTTTACTGCGGAACCCAAACAAAAGATACAAGAGAGGACTAGTAAATGGAGTTGGCAATCTGGCTAGCGCCTTGTTCGGGGTGTTGGACGACAAGTTTGCAGAGCAATATAAACGAGATATTGAGTTAATATCACGCAATGAGAATCATTTACAGAGCCTCATCAAAAATCAAACTCTTATTATTGAATCAGAGTACAGCATTATTAGAAGAAATGAGGCCATAATGAATCAACAATTTACGTCCATGAACAAACAGATGAAAGCCTTACTGCAAGAAGTAAACAACGTGCAATCGGACACAACGCAAGGCCTTTATTTAACGTCGTCAGCACTATCAGCATACACCGTTTTATCAAACTTACGACGTATACAACTAGGCCTCGTCAATGTAATCACTGATATCTATCATGGGCGCATAGATACTCACCTGTTACCGCCTGAAGAATTAGAGGCTCAAATAAATATCATAACACGCGAGGTACAGGATGATCTCAACGTGCCAATAGACAAATCAAGTATCAGAAGTCTTTATAAATTACTGCGAGTGTCCGCACGAGTATACAATGACTATCTTATTATGGAAATCAAGATCCCTCTGGTTACTATGGAAAAATATGAGCTGGATAAAATCATACCCCTACAAAGAGAAGAGTCAGGAAAAAGCTATCAAGTTACATCAACTTATCCATATTTGGCATTCAATTTGAGAAAGGACTTGGCTCTATTCTTCACAGAAAATGACCTACAAAGGTGCCTTCATGCAAATCCAGAAAAGATATTATGTTCCATTGATAAGCCCATCTATGAAATTCGTGAAAAACAATCCATTTGTGATATTACGATCAATGATATAATCACATCGCCCTGTATTCACAAACAGTCGAAGTGCGAAAATAAGTGGATCAAGTTACAGCGCTCGAACGACTGGCTGTATCAGTGTTGTCTGCAATGCACTGTTCGCATTTTTGGCATACGGACTACGGAAGTGAAAACGCTATCAGGCAATGGCATAATCACCTTATGTCAAGGATGCTCGCTCAAAGGAGACTCTTTCAAGATTTACTCTCATAAGAATTTCATCAATCACGTGGACCACTATGCCGAAGAGATGGAACTTCCACAGATGTCTGTTGTAAATGACATAGTCAACACCAGCATCCCCTCGATTGAGACCTTTGTACCCGAGGATCATCACGCTATGTGGAGCCAGTTGAGATCAGAAATAGATGATCTCAAGCAGCAGTCGACTAAAACACTGAGTGTCCACGACATGCATCAGTACAGCGTGCTATACTCGCTGGTGGCCGGAGCGATCCTGACGGGCTTTATCGTAATTATCATATGGATCCGACGAAGGCGAAGACAGCAGCCGGCATTGGAGTCAAGATTGGAATTAACAGAAGTACAGACTATCCCCAAGCCGCAGCCTACCCCTCGAAGGATCAACGAGAGCACATCAACCCCTAACTTGCACTCAATCAAGTTTGACATTCCTTTATATGAAAGTTAGAGAGATAGATTTTTATAATTACTATTTAAGTTGAGATTTTTAAGTTGACACTTGTTTTAATTTGTTATTAATTTGATGTAGTTTTTCTTTCTTTGCGCCCTCGGCAGTATGTACAGACAACTGTACAGGTTTAATTTTGTTTTATATACATACTTATTTTCGCGGCGCGAGTCAGCACTTTTATACGGTATTTAAACTGTAACTTTCGCACTATGTATCACTGCACCTTATCATTGTATCAATAAAAGTATCATATAATTCTCGCCGCAGAAAGTTGTGTTATTTATCATCTAATACGCGATCTTCCTGCCTATATCAACGAGAAGCAGTCATTTATCATCTAAGTGTAGGCGTGAACAACCCCTACATATTGATAACAAAGCTAATGTCTGGCCTTGTAACCTGTGAAATGTACAATAAGCACCCAATTGCTTCTTGATAAGGAATGTCTTGTAGGATTTTACTCTCATCAGTACTTCTTTGTAATTTTAAATTCATATCTACGGGTGTTTTCACTGGTTTGCATTCAGACATACCAAATTTATTCAATACTTCTTGAATGTAAAGTCTTTGATCTAAACAAATTATTCCCTTTTCTCTGTCTCTTTCTACATGTATTCCAATGCAGTAACATAGCTCTCCTAGATCCTTCATTTTAAATGTTTTATTGAGTTCATTTTTGATGTAATCACTTGACTGTTGTTTGTTTGTAAATAAAATCAAATCATCAACATATGTAGCAATAAACAATATGTTGTTCTCATCAACAATTTTGTGATAAATGCAAGGATCTAAGTTCGATTGCTTCAGACCCAAACCTTTCAATGTAGAGTCCAATTTTTTGTTCCACTGGCGACTTGCCTGCTTGAGGCCATATATTGATTTTCGTAGTAAACATACCTTCTCTCCTTCCTTAAATAGTGGGGGTTGTAACATATATAGCTCCTCCTCTATATCGCCTTGAAGGAAGGCTGAAATGGCATCCATTTGAATTATATCTAAATCCATTTTCGCAGCAAGGGCAAATAAATATCGTAAAGATGAAAATCGTACTACAGGTGAGAAAACTTCATTGTAGTCTATGCCCTGTTTTTGAGAACATCCCTTTATAACCAGTCGTGCTTTAAACTTTGCGACCTCACCTTTTTCATTTACTTTAGTTTTGAAAATCCACTTGCAGGGTATGGCACGCTTGTCAGGTGGTAAGTGGGTCAGCTCCCATGTATCATTATCTATCAATGACTTGTACTCTTCATTCATTGCATCCCTCCATTGCTGAGCTTCAGCACTAGATAATGCTTCTTCCACAGTTTGAGGATCTGTAAACTGTGCCATACACAAAAAATTATTATTTTGAAATTTATCCCTCTGACGGGGCCTCAGTGTGACGTTTCTGGTGAAAAGCTCATTACTATCAAACTCATCGCTAGTATCCGGGTAATAAGTCTCGTCATTGTCATCTGTATTCATAACACAACTGTCGAATGAAGTGTCTGTGCTCGTAGGAGATAAAGTGACATTTTGTGATTGATTTGCCAAATCATTATCTGTATGCATGGTTTCCTCACTCTCCTGGTCCAAATAACCTTCGTTTGAGTTATCATTCTTGGAACTGAGTGGTATCGTAATAGACTGAGGTACAGATTCTGGGGTCTCTGTTTCTATCTTTTCCGGTGTTTTGGAGTTTTCTACAAAAATTACATCTCTACTGATTACAGTTTGTTTAGTTTTAGGGTCATGTAGCCGGTACCCTTTTGTGTTCTCACAGTAACCTATGAAAATCAGTTCTCGTGACTTTCTATCCCATTTCAAACGATTTTGTTTTGGTATGTGTACCATCGCCTTTGACCCGAATATTTTTAAATGTGATATATTTGGTTTCTTACCATACCATTTTTCATATGGTGTTGCTCCATCAAGGACCCTTGTCGGTGAGCGGTTAACTATGTAGGCTGCGGTTGCCACTGCTTCAGCCCAATATTTCTTACCCAAATTTGCATCAAAAAGCATAGCTTTTGCTCGCTCCACCAGTATTCTGTTTCTCCGTTCTGCCAGACCATTTTGCTCCGGAGTATAAGGTGTGGTTGTTTGATGTTTGATGCCTGAATCTGCTAAGAATTTTAGAAATATGTTATTACAGTATTCTTTTCCGTTGTCTGTTCTGAGTATCTTTATTTTCTTATTAGTTTCGTTTTCAACCTCATTTTTAAATCTTTCAAACAATGACTTTATATCCAGCTTATTCTTTAAGAAATATACATATATTTTTCGTGAGAAATCATCTACAAAGATTATGAAGTATTTTGCTCCACCTGCAGATGGAGTCTCCATCGGACCACAGAGATCTGAATGTATAATTTCTAACAAGTCATTAGCTCTTGAGCCAGAGTGTGAAAACGGAAGTCTGGTTTGTTTCCCTTCACAACATGGAATACATACAGTAGTATCACTGCCTTTTGTTATTTTAACACCTTCTGTACAAGTTTCTAACTTTCTAACATCTGTTAAATTTAAATGAGCCATTCTCCTATGCCATGTTCCAATATCAGCCTTGCTCTCATCAGAAAAAACTGCACATGCTTTGCCAGTTGCTGTGTTTAGTTTATACATATTGTTAGTCAGCTTCGCTGTTGCAACAAGATCATTCTTTGCATTGTATATGTGACAGCTTGATTTTGTAAACTGTACATTGCAACCATTTTTAGTTAACTGGCTAACTGATAATAAATTTGCGCTAAGGTCTGGTATAAGTAAAACATTTCTCACCTGAATGTCATGTTCGGCATTGTTTGTAATAGTTTGGATGTTTACTTTACCTATCTGTTGCACAGAGACTGATTCATTGTTGGCCACCATTATCTTTTGGATCGGTGGTGGTTGTAAATCATACATCCAATCAGCACGCCTCGTCATATGCATTGTTGCGCCGGAATCTATATACCAATCATCTTGATTTAATGTGCTATAAGCTGAAAAAATGGCTGAAAAAACATTATTATCGTTAGTATTTTTCTTCGCAGTACATTGTAACTTAATATGCCCATATTTGTTGCAATTAAAGCAACGGGGTCCTTTCCCTTTAGGCTTAGGCTGGCTATTTGAATTGTTTTTATTGTACTTGTGTTTTGCATGAAAAGCTGAAGACTCCGAAACTTGCACTTCTTGCAATAGTTTCGTCTTAATGAAATCGGATGATACTTTTACTCCAGAACTCTCAATTCCCATGATCATTGGTTTATAATTGTCCGGTAAACCTGCTAGCATTAGAGTTCCTAACCACTCATCCTCTACTTTGAAATTAATGTTTCTTAACTTGTGAGCTGTACTCATGATTCTATTCACATATTCTTCGACATTAGTACAGCTATCCAGGGAGGTGTTGATTAGATCTCTCAGTAAACCAACTTTCCTTGACAGGCCGGAGTCCTCAAAAACTTTCTGTAGTCGTTCCCATACCTCTCGAGCCGTCTGGGCACCTTCAATGTGAACATAGTTTATAGGTTCGACTAATAAAATTATTTTCGACTTTGCCTTGACATCTTTCTTGGTATCAACTGAAACAGTACTCGGATCAACGCATTCCCACAGCTCTTCGTGCTCCAAATAAGTCCTTACGGCAAATTTCCAAGTATTATAGTTGTCTCTTCCAGACAATTTTTCAATTTGTAGGTTATTTGAAGCCATGATGGTGCACGCCGGTTCAAATTTTTCCGTAATAAAGATTGCTGCTTTTACTAAATAGGCATGGGACGGCCCATAACCTGTAGAAATTATAACTATTTAGTTTATCACAACACGGTTTTATTCACAGAAAAATATAAAAGCAAGTTAACATGACACGACAGAAAAAACTATGTGCGCAGCACACGCGGCGCCACCAAGCGGAGTACAGGAGAAGCATTTTTATTTTTTTACTGGTAGGCTGGCTGGCTAGGGTATTGTCTATATTCTTTCAACAATAATGTTCACTTATGACTTGTTTTTGTCAAATCTACCCTCAAACATTTTTGAGCAGCTCGAGTTACTTTGTTTTTGATTTTTATCATTTAAGCGTATATATTAATCGATAACAGGCTTATTTTATTGTGTTCAGATTGGTATCTGAAGTCTTTGCGTTATGAGTAGTTCAAGGAGACGTTGTTTAAACAATCCAGATCATTTTTGCTATATATACGGAGAATATGTGTTTAACGATTGTAGAAAAGTTATATCAGAGTTGATGAAAAATACCCATTTTGAGTATCTTGGGATGCTCTTGGATAAAAATGAGAAGTTTTGGGCTCCCAATTGCGTTTGTAAATCGTGTGTGGAATATTTAAGATTATGGAAAAGTGGTAAAAGAAGTGCCTTTAAATTTGGAACACCGACTATTTGGCCAGAACCACGAAATCATCTCGAAGACTGTTATTTTTGTAGCGTGAACGTAAACGGTTCAAACACTAAAAATCGAGCTAAATGGCAGTACCCAAGTACTAGTTGTGTTCAATGTCCAGTATTGTCCAGGGCAGCGTTCACCTGACTCTTAGAACAAGACATTGAAGGACCAAGCTCATCACAAAATGATGCTGATTTTGAAGGTATGTCAAATGAGCCAAAATGCTTTTCCCAAAATGAGTTACATGATCTTGTAAGGGATTTAAATCTTTCTAAACAAGTTTCAGAATTATTAGCATCAAAATTCTATGACTGAGTTAGAATTAAAGGCTTGGACAGCTTTCGTCTCTGTGATGCAGACTTTTCTCGTAAATAAAAAATCTGAAAATTATATTGAACTTGTAGAAGACCTTCTGCTACAATATTAGCATAAAACTCCACTTCCTCCATAGTCACCTGGACAGATTTCCGGAAAATTTAGGAGATATGAGCGAAGAGCAGGGAGACCGTATGCATCAGGACTTACGCGTCATGGAAAAGCGCTCTCAGGGTTTCTGGGATACGAATATGATGTCTGACTATTGTTGGTCTCTGATACGTCATTTTCCAAAGTCTACACATCAGAGAAGAGCTTTAATACGAAGTTCTTTAGAACTCAATGATTAATTTTTTTTTAAAATAAAGTTTTTCTTAGTAAATACATGTTTTTTTCCGTTTTATAGCTACATAGCTGAAACTCAGAAACTAGAGCTGATAAAAATCTTCTAATTATATTTTTGAAAATAGCATATCATATGTAGTCAGCAACAGCTAAAATTTCTTCGGCAACAGATGTACTGTAAACTAGTGTTATGATCAAAATGGACAATTGTAATTTCTTGCAATGTTCGAACATTGCAACAAATTCCAAATGTCCATTTTGGTGTTTTTTTTTTAGTTATTTTGTTTATAACCATTTTACTCCAGATGAATATGATGTTTGTAATTTAAACGGTTAATTTTTTATCAAGTATTGAGAACCTCTTGTTCATACAGGGTGACTGACTAGTAATCAGTGACTGATACGTAAACATGGTCGGTACATTTGGTTCATGTTAGCTTACTGGTCAAAATGTAAACTTGCTTTAGGGTATTTTTAAGTTGTTTGTTATCTTTTACAATCACGTGTTAAATTATCTGTGTAACAAACCCTATTTCATACCACCAGCGCCACCTATTATATTATATTAGAGAAACGCTACAAGACTCCGCTATACGACACTAGATGGCGTTGTCGCATGACGTCACTTTTCTGAATCGCGGTGTTAAGATTCTCCGCGATCTAATGACCTCCCTTTGAACCTATGATTTTTGTGAGACTGAATTAGTGGTGCATTCGTGGGCCACGTCCTACTTGGAATGGTCACATGAGACTCTGCTAATTAAGTAAAATCTACCTAGGCTACGGTCAAGTTTTATTGGATCTGCTAGGACACAACCTCTCCTCCTTCATCCCTTCTGGGAAAAGGTTGAAGGGATCGTCCTACATATTTTAAATCTATATATTCTAAAATAAAAGTGTACAGTGTGAATAATAAACAATAGTTGCCTGGAAAACTGGACTTTTCCTTTGTGCCGGAAGTGCTGACGACCCATCCCTTACAAACTGGCGACCAACGGTGGGCCCGACAAGGATCAACAGAAATACGTCACGCGTTCAGGCAGAATAACGACGTTACCTGTGAACACCTCACCTAAAGAGATGTCAGTCAACCTGTCCGACACTCAATTGTTAAAAACCTTAAACAGCTAGTATCATTTCTGCAAATGTGTCAGTCACTTACTAAGCTTACAACTGCGCCTGTCCTAAAACGAGCAGACGGAACCAAGCCCTACATTCTTAAGACAGATGCTAGTGGTTTTGCACTCGGAGCAGTTCTCGTCCAGGGGGAGAAGGAAGAAGAGCACCCCGTGGAATACGCTTGTACATTACTTAAAGCGAGGGAAGTTCAAGAGATGAAAGAAGAAACTCGCAAAGAGTACTTTGACCAACAGAGACGCGCCCATCCTCAATACCGACCAGGAGATCTGGTACTGGTCAACACACATCCGATCAGCAGAGGAAGACAGGGAGTGACAGCCAAATTTGCACCCCGCAGAGATGGACCTTATATTATTGTGCAGCAGCACGGACCTGCATCCTATAAAGTTGCTTCACCGAGTACCCCTGAAATTCCGATCGGACTATATCATACTTCCGCCCTTACACCTTTCAAAGGTGAAAATTCCACCGCAGTTCCTGAGCCTGTACAACCGCTAAGAAGAAGAGGACGACCTGCGAAGAAGTTGGTTTCCCAGACCACACCTCCAGCCAGTAAACGAGGCCGTGGACGTCCTAAAAAGCAATAAAACTCCAGTTCTCCTCGCCGAGACGTCTTCAGGAACTGAGGGGGAGATTGTAACAAACCCTATTTCATACCACCAGCGCCACCTATTATATTATATTGGAGAAACGCTACAAGACTCCGCTATACGACACTAGATGGCGTTGTCGCATGACGTCACTTTTCTGAATCGCGGTGTTAAGATTCTCCGCGATCTAATGACCTCCCTTTGAACCTATGATTTTTGTGAGACTGAATTAGTGGTGCATTCGTGGGCCACGTCCTACTTGGAATGGTCACATGCAGTGTTGCCAACTTAGTGGATTTTCCACTAAAACTGGTGGTTTTAATCCCCTATTTAGTGGCGAAATATTGGTTTTAGTGGCTAGTGGTTTTTCTAGTGGTTTAGTAAAATTCAATTTTAATTACAAAAAATGCGATCACTCAACCACTTACACATTTCCATATATTATTTTTTAAATTCTTTGTTCTACGTGTTATTTTTTAAGGATATTTAATTTTATTATGCAGGCAATACTGATCCGCCAGAACGATGCTGTTTATTTATACGCAGGGATTCCCCGTACAATATTTTTCAATCAACTCGTTCTTAAAACTACGCAGTGCAACTCAATCTGCTCAAAGTGTTCTGTATTATCGCATCGCATTTTATTCAAGCATAATTATGCCGAAACCACAATATACGCAAAAATTTCGGGATTCTTGGCTTCAAGACCCACATTTCAAAGATTGGCTACAGGTTATTGAAAGTACTGCGGGTCAAGTAGCGAAATGTAAGTTTTGTGGTACAACTTTAAGGAGTCACTATGGAGATTTGAAGTCTCATGGAATGTCAAAAAAGCATCTACAAAACAAAAAGGTAAACGACTGCTATATAATTATTATTACTCATTCTTTGGTCAAATGTGTAACGAAACAAATTGTGAAACGACTACGCCACGGTAATCTAATCTAACAGTATTCCAACTTCATACAAACGGACGAAGCGCGAGCTATACCTACGCGCCACGATCTCGGGGTGATCTCCTTACCATGCTCCGGGGGCAGACAGTCGCGATTGTATGATTATATTACCGTGACTACGCCGAATGTAATTTGTGAAGGGTTCGGATCTGATCGGATGAATTGCTAAACAGCTTTAATGATTTGTCTGTTTATTTTCTATCGCTGCCGAGTTATGTTATATCTTTGGATAATTAAATTGTTACAGGTTATAATTGCGCAGCCTAAGATTCAGTTCAAGCCAGAGCCCATTGGAAGCAAACAAAAAGAAGAAGCTAGGCTTGCACTATTCACAGCCATGCACACTAGCATACGTGTAGTTGACCATTTAGGAGAGGTAATTAATAACAGTCATGAAAAAAATATTGAAAAAGTTCAAATGCATCGAACTAAATGCACCTCGGTTATAAAAAATGTGTTAGCATTGCATTTTACTGAGATTCTAAAACAAGATTTCAAAGATCAACCATTCAGCCTACTAATTGATGAATCTACAGATATTGCTGTGCATAAATACTTGGGTTTGATAATAATTTATTATAGTAAATTACACCAAAAAATAGTATCCACATATCTAGACCTTGCTGAACTGGATGAGTTTAATGCTGAAGGTATAGTTTTTGCCATAAAGAAGACGCTCAAAAGATTCGATCTAAGACTTGAAAATTTAATGGGGATTGGTACAGATAACGCTTCTGTAATGGTTGGAGTGAATAACGGTGTACATGTCAAATTAAAAGAAGAGTTACCACATCTGATTTTGGTGCGTTGCTTATGTCATTCCTTACAATTGGCTGTTTCAGCTGCTGCAAAAGAATTTTTACCAAAAAATTTGGAGTTTTTAATTAGGGAGACATATGACTGGTTTAGTCGCTCGTCTTCCAGACAATCTCTTTATAGACAATTATACAAAACCATCAACGATGGACAAAAACCTCTAAAAATAGTTCAAGTATGCCAGACCAGGTGGTTGTCTATAGAGTCCGCTGTTTCAAGAATATACACGCAGTGGTTGGAGTTAAAAACACATTTTTCCGTAGCTAAGGTGCACGAAAGGTGTCATACAGCTGAATTATTGCACTCCATGTATGCGAATGACATGAATTACGCATATATTTCATTTCTATATCCTATATTAATTGAAATAAATAGAGTTAATAAAATGTTCGAGTCAAAAGACACAGACCACACTAAGTTGTGTGAAGAGTTGACCCATCTTATAGATATGCTTGTCAGCAAGGTTACGTTACCTACGAATAAAGTTGATATATTTTCTCAAAATATTCGTGATTTCTTGGATCAAAAATGTTATCTCGGTTTCCGATTTGAAAAACAAATACTTGAAATGAGAGAAAAGGGCTTACCAAGGGAAGATGAAAAAAATATGCGGCATCGGTGCATAACATTTATAGTAAGTCTGGTCGAAGAAATAAAAAATAGACTGCCAGAAAATTTGACACTGATGAAAAAAATTTCCCGAATAAGTGTAGAACAAGCACTTAATCACAATAAAGAACCATTAGTTGAAATAATGGCTCAGTTCGGTAAAAGTGCAGAATATATAGCGAGAGTCGATGATCAGTGGCATCAAATTCATTTATTGAAATGGAATGAGACTAAAAACACAAAAAAAATTTGGAATGAAGTATTACATTTCAAAGATGCTCAAGGAGAATCGAGGTTTGAGGAATTAGCGACTTTTGCTATTACTCTTCTAATACTGCCCCATTCCAATGCCGATGTTGAGAGACTATTTAGCAGTATGAATATTATAAAAAACAAGCAGCGAAATCGAATTAATTTAAAACTCTTAACTGCTATATTAAGAATACGTTGTGGTTTGAGGTTGGAAGGAAAATGTTGCAATAATTATGAAATACCATTAAGCGTTGTAAAACAAATCGGCACTAAAGAATCCTACAAATCAGATCTCGTAGATGATGATGCAGACAGCAATGATTCTTCCGAAGACGAATTAATTTAAAGTGCTGTTATCATTTTATAATTTAGATGTGATTTACCTACGAACGGTATGTTGTTAAGTGATTTATTCATTTTTATTGCTATTAAAGGAAACTAATGACACTAACTTATTTTATTTCGTAAAACAACATTGTTTTAGTGGAAAATTCGGTGATTTTAAGTGGGGATAATTTTTTGTTAGTGGTTTTCTGGTGGTTTTAAAAGTTGAATCTGGTGGTAAGCTACTTCAACTGTTGGCAACACTGGTCACATGAGACTCTGCTAATTAAGTAAAATCTACCTAGGCTACGGTCAAGTTTTTTTTGGATCTGCTAGGACACAACCTCTCCTCCTTCATCCCTTCTGGGAAAAGGTTGAAGGGATCGTCCTACCTATTTTAAATCTATATATTCTAAAATCAAAGTGTACAGCAGTTATATAAAATGTACTCTGTGGTGTACAGTGTGAATAATAAACAATAGTTGCCTGGAAAACTGGACTTTTCCTTTGTGCCGGAAGTGCTGACGACCCATCCCTTACATCTGTTAATAATTACTCGTCACCTACATGCATTCATGCATAAATATCGTTGATATAACATGGCTAGGTTGATTAACAATGAGTGGGACTTAAATCATATGAATACAGTAAGTTCTACAGCGAAACTGATTAAATTATGTGCCAAGATTACTTTTCTTAAGGAAAAAAACAGTTATTTAGGTTACTTTCTATTTACTCTAGTTATATTAAAGATTACATAACAAGAGACTGATTAAATTATTTTTTTATTAACGTTATTAAAAAACCTACTGTAGGTAATTTTGCATTTATATTTAAAATTTAATTTATAATTTAATGGAATAATTTTAATTAAATATTTTAAATAATTAAACCTTATTTAATCTAAGTTAATGATTTTATCTATTTCTAATTTGTTTCTGTGTATTATGTATTATTATATTATGTAAACCTAGTTATATGTGCATGCTGTGGTCTCCTTTAACTGAAGGAGCACACGTAAAGTAACTAATTGTATAACTGAAACTGATGTTACAACTGTGTATCCTTTGTTGGAGATAGAAATATATATTTAGGGAGGTTGCCCCTTTAGCATTTATGATTAATAGTAAAATTATGTTCCTTTGTTGTCGATAGAAAGTCTAAGATAAAAATATAATATTAGCTTAAAATACTTTGAATAAAAAATGTGAAACAATAAAGATTACTATTTCTTACGCTGTTTTATTTTGCGTCATGTAACCTCAGCTTAAGTTAGTTAAAAAAGCAACTTAAACATATATTCACATTTTTATCAGGTTACACTTTTAAGTGAAAATTCCCACATGTAATTTTAACTCTATTAATTAAATTTATCAGTGTTAAGTGTATTAGTGGTCATGTGGTTATGTGTGTGACCATGCATTGTTATTAACAGGTCTTATACTTTGATTAATATTAACGAAGGTCTTATAGGGAACGTGCAGAAACTATAGATGGCAGCACAGACACGTCAATGTCAAGTATGTTTTACTTATAAGTTTCACATTTGCAACGCTAGATGGCACAGTCTACTTCGTGCACGTTCCCCTAAACGGAGGGTGCAGGAAGATAGGTGGCAGCACAGGTCAAATATTTACAACGTAATAGTTTCAGATCTGGAACACTAGATGGCATAGTCTACGCCGTGCACGTTCCCTATAGGTTTGTAGGTCACTATAGACAGTGAGTTTATATATTCGATTTTCTTGCAGTAAACTAGTAGTATAGCGTGATAGGAACCTAATGTTTAGTATCAAGAATTAATTGGATGATAATATTGTTACTATACATATGAATCTTTGTAAGTTGACATGCTTTACAAAATCCTATAATTTAGTTTTTTTTTCAGGTTTTCTAATCCATTTGACTGTGTCACTGAAACTTCTTTTGTGAAACCAAGTAAGCCTCTGACACCTAAACCCTCGAAGACGAAAAGAAAAACACAAACACCAGTCCAAGAGCAGCCGATTGGTAGCGGGTCTGACTCAGAGGCCGGCCCTTCAACCGCTCCTGCCGCTAAACAGAAATGAAATCGATGCATCTTCCCTGATTCCGAGGTAACTTTATTATATTTTGATGGCATGGTTGGCGCAGGGCTGAGCGATTGGAAGCTGCACTGTGTGTCGTGGTTCGATTCCCGCACGGAACAAATATTTGTATGACACACAGTTTTTCAGGTTTAGTGGTGGTGTAAGCATATTTAGTTACCGATAGTAGGGATGTTTCCTGAGTAAATAATATATGATTATTTTTAATCCGTCAGTTAGATTATAGAAAAATATTGGACATGTATTTTTTCCTTTATCAAATCTATAAAAACTGACGAAGATAAAAAGCATCAAAGATCAGGAGTGGGAGCGTGTGACGTCACGGCTCGGTAAAAATTGTAGCGAGTAGTGACTTCACACGAGTTTTTTACGCACTGTACCGTCTTCAGTTTTTGTTTATGTGAAAAAAGAAAAAATACGTGTCCAATATATTTTGGAAATGTATCAGACGGACTAATTAGATTTTTTTAGTCAACTATCCTATTATGAAGTTCCTGAGTTCGATTCTCAGTTCTGAAGTGTAGATAATATTGTGTTAACTTTGAAATTTTTCATCGAAGCAGCATGGAGTGTAATCTTTTTATTTGATTACAAATAAAAATTAACGTTGCTTATGAAGTAAACGTTTAGTCGTGATTTGTTAAAGGGATTCAAAATAAATGAAAAATACGTATGTACAGTGTGGTCAGTAAGAACTTGATCGCTGTTATACAGATTAAATACAACACAGGCTTAGCTTAATTTCTAATCTTTGACTCGTGCGCTGATACGCAACATAGCTTCTGTTGGTGTTTAGCATTATTAATTGTAGTGAATTGTTAATTGTGACGATGAGTGAAAAATACTTGAAACGGTACGAGCAGTATTTCTTGTTCATCATTCTGAAGGACCGAAACTATCATACAAATCGGCTGCCAAATACATGAAGAGGTATGAAAAGTTTCTCGAAACTATATTTAGAGGTCGGCGACGTGGATGACTTACCTGAAAGGGGATCAAGTCGACTGACAACTAAAAAAGTTCAGCGAGATTGTTCGTCTTTTTCAAGATAATCCAGAACTTTCATTGCGTTCTGCTCAATCAAAACTACAACAGAAAGTAATACATATGTATGTATATCCCTAAATACAATTCGTAGTCGTCTGGGAGAAAACGTAGACTTCAGATGCGAATCCTATAGAAAACGTGTGGTCCTACATGAAAATACGACTCAAAGTGAAAAGCCAGTGTACACCGAAACAACTTTCTTATCGAATTAAGATGATGACGAATGACGATCTTTACCATTGGAGTACGCCGAAAACCTTGTTGAAAGCATGGAAAAAAGGTGTCAAGCTATTATCAATAATGACGGCCATTGGACAAAGTATTCAGTAAATGCGTAATCTATACTAATATTATAAAGCTGAAGAGTTTGTTTGTTTGTTTGTTTGTTTGTTTGAACGCGCTAATCTCAGGAACTACTGGTTCGAATTGAAAAATTCTTTTTGTGTTGAATAGACCATTTATCGAGGAAGGCTTTAGGCTATATATCATCACGCTTAAGCCAATAGGAGCGGAGCAGCGATAAATAATGTTTTAAAATCGGGGATTCCACGGGGACGAAGTCGCGGGCAGCAGCTAGTTACCAATAACACGTACTTTAATAATAAAAAAAAATATTAAAAATAAATTGTGTTATTCTTTTTATATAATACCGGTCACTTTCTTGTTGAACACACTTGTGATAGTGTCGATAGTAATAGTAGGGTGCGGATAGTCGGATTGCTGCCGTGGGATCTAGAGGCGAGAGCCCTCGCGCACGTCTACGCGTTGCGCGTGGAGGCGCTACGCCGGGGCGAAACTCTGCTGCCGCGGCAGATTGCTGCGCAGAGGACGGAGCTCCGGCGGGATCTCACGGAGGTATGGAGGCAGCGACTGCTGCAACCCAGCGCTGGGCACGCCGCTATTGCGGCGATAAGTCCCCTCTTTGAGGAGTGGTTAGAGAGACGCCACGGCGTCCTCACCTTCCGCCTGACACAGGTGCTCACCGGACACGGCTGTTTCGGGAGGTACCTGTGTCGGATCCAGCGGGAGGACACGTCCGGGTGTCATCACTGTGTGGATCGCCCGGAGGACACGGTGGAGCACACGGTGGAGGTCTGCCCTGCCTGGGCGGAGCACCGCCGTGTCCTCATCGAGGCGATCGGCGGCGGCGACCTCTCGCGTCCGGCCCTGGTTCAAGCCATGGTCGGGAGCGAGGAGGCATGGGAGGCGGCCGCCTCCTTCTGCGAAGCAGTAATGCTAGCGAAGGAGGAGGCGGAGCGCGTGCGAGAGAGGGAAGCCCCTCTCGCCAGCCGCCGCAACAGGAGGAGACGCCCCGGGCGTCGGGAAACGCAGGGCGATTCCCGGCCACCGTAGGCGCGGGCCTGCGGATGGCGAGCTATGGGTGGCTCGCCGTCCGATAGCAACCAGGCCCGAGTCGACGGCGCGTCGTGTTCCACGCGCACCTCAAAGAGCTGTCAGCAAAGAAGACGGGGCCCCATAGGGTCAGTGCCTGCTAGGGTTGCGGAATTTGTTCGAAAGAGTCACCGCGGCCCTGGAACGCAAAGGGCACAAGCAGGAACACGGGTGGGTTTTAGTCAGTAAGAGTCTGACACTCCCTTCCGCTCCGCCCAGAGCGGGAGAAGTCATTTGATGATTTCCCATCCAAAAAAAAAAGGGTGCGGATAGTCATTATGAAACATCAGATTGTAATGATGATATAATAAAGAATCAATATACTTTTTTATTGTATGTTTCAAGGATGAAGAGCAACGTGAATCAATTCAGGCATCAAAACTGAGGAGCTTATAACGCGTCGAGTTGGTTCTGGATACAGGTGTGGAGAATATTATGTTGAGCTTTGCATATCGAATAGTCAAGAGTTTGGAGGCCATAAGAACCGACCATTGGAAACATTCATTGGTAAGTTCAGTTCAGAACAGCAGTTAAAGAGGATTAATTCTCTATCCAACCAATTTTGTACCAAAATCAAAAACCTCTTTTTATAAATATGTATTCAAAAGTAAACTTGCACTTGTTGTAATCCTTTTTATTATTGGGGCATAATATAGTACATATAATTGCTATTAGTACCTAAGTTTTAAAAATATTAACCATGTAACTTATATTTTTGCATTATTCTCTTACAGATCCTACTTCATCATCATCTGCCTAGCCTTTTCCCAACTATATTGGGGTTGGCTCCCAGTCATACCGGATTCAGCTGAATACCAGTATTTTACGTGAAGCGGCTACCTACCAGACCTCCACAACCCATTAACTGGGTAACACTGTACTTCTTGGCAAGACTGGTGTCAGATTTACTGGCTTCTGACAATCCGTAACGACTGCCAAAGATCTACAAATGTCAGCCAGGACCAACGGCTTAACGTGCTTAGCACGGAGGAAACTCGGTATGTTAAGATGGTCACCCATCCACAGACTAACCTTGGTAAGCGTTGCTTAACCTTGAAGATTGAACCGTGCGACCGTTAGTCTTTAGCCACGAGCTCCTTACAGAACCTACTTAGTAGAACAAATTCCGCAACCCTAGCAGGCCACCTGTAGCTCGCCGTCCGCAGACCCGCGCCTACGGCCCGGAGCGTCTTCTTCTGTTGCGTCGGCTGGAGCGTGAGGTTTCTCTCTCCCGCACGCGTTCCGCCTCCTCCTTTGCCACCATTATTGCTTCTCAGAAGGAGATGACCGCGTCCCATGCCTGTTCGCTCCGGACCATGGATTGAACCAGGGAAAATGCCTACCCTGCTAGTAATGTCTAAAGTGCTTTACAGCGTTTACCACACCTAAAGTCTCTAACTCATAAAAGTGATATTTAGGGTTCGCCTTCGCATACATTCTCATAAAGTACTGCACTACTCTGTAATGTGTCGCAAAACTTATACAATGTGGATCTGAACTTACGACATTAAATTAAAACGAGCACAGTACTAGTCCATTGAAACATTTTAAAACACGAAAATTAGTAGTTAATGGAAAATTTAACAATTGCAACTTTCAAACAAAATACATATCAAAATCAACTGCATAAAAGTAAACACGCTTTATCTACGAAAAGTGACTGACCTATTACGCGGCGTGGTGCGGGGTGCAGCGGGCAGTTGCGGTGCGGGACGTAGGTAGGTACTTCAGTCGGAGAACAACAATTCACCAAGTTGCGTGTTCGCAACAAATCGTACCTATTGTACCTACCGTTTTGCACAGGTCTTTGACCTTACAATGTTTACCTATTATTACGGACACAAATCTACAGATCTATTCGTTGGATTTGATTGATTTTTTGTATACGGGTACAGAACATGATACTCTTTAGGTGGCTTAAGGGAATGTCAATCGTCCTGTTCCATTTTGTATAAATTATGTTTACTCATCAAGTCGATATTAAAACATAAGTTTCGATACAGGTTTCTATTTGGGGGCAGACTCGTCTTATTTATCCCCAACGCTACGTATTTTTTTATAATTATTCATACATACGAGGGGCGTTCAATGTATTCTCGGTATCAGGGTGATTTGATATGCTCGTGCGAGGCCACGCCGCACTGCGTTGCATGTGCGGCTGTTGGCAAGCCGGCCGAGCACTGGGCTGGGGGAAGGGCCTGCGCGCCATCCGCCCCGACCAGGGGCAAGAGGTCCGCCGCCGCCGCCGCCGCCGCCGCCTCTGCCGCCGCCGCGGCTTCTGTCGCCGCCACTGCCGCTTCTGCTGCGGGTGCTGCGACTCCCAACACTCGGGAGGGTGCTGAGATGGAGTGCCAGTGGTCCCATTTCGGCCCCCTCCAGAGACAAGTCGGCCGCTGTGCTATTGCGCAGTGGCTGATGCCTGGGGACGGTGAGCGTGGGTGGCTCGCCGTCCGATACCGGGTTGAGTCGACGACGCGTTGTGTTCCGCGCGCATCACAAGGAGCCGTCAGCACCGAGGACGGGGCCCCATAGGGTCGGTGCCTGCTAGGGTTGCGAAATTTGTTCGAAAGAGTTACCGCGGCCCTGGAACGCATAGGGCACAAGAAGGATCACGGGTGGGTTTTAGTCAGTAAAAGTCTGACACTCCCTACCGCTCCACCCAGGGCGGGAGGGGTCATTTGATGATTTCCCATCCAAAAAAAAAAAGGGTGATTTGATATTAATATGGGTAATTAAAATATGTCATTAGCTAACGACATTATCTGAGAGTATTTATAAAATTTCAGCGACGACGAGAATGACTGACGCGACAATGTTGAAGAAAGTCGTGCATCGTGCGGTGATTAAATTCCTCACTAAACAAGGAAAACCTCAAAAAATTATCCATAAAGAAATTGTAGTCGTTTACCAAGACTCTGCTCTTTCATTAACGACCGTACAGAAGTGGTCAAGTGAATTCAAAAGAGGCAGGGAAAGTATCGAGGATGATCCCCGCCCAGGTGGCCCAATCACGGCGGCTACCGAAGAAAATGTGAAAATTATCGAAAAACTTGTATTAGAAGATGCCCGTGTAAAAATCAAGATGTTGGCAGAAATAACTAAGCTATCCGTTGGTACTATACATATTATACTACATGATTGTCTCAACCTTACAAAAGTTAATGCAAGATGGGTACCGCACATGCTCACTGCGTTTCAAAAACACGCGTGGATTGACACTTGTAAGGACTTTTTAGAGCTGTGTGGCGACGATCCAGCAAGTGTTTTCGAAAGGTTAGTTACAGGTGATGAAACGTGGGTTCATCAGTATGACCCCGAGAGTAAATAGAAGTCTATGCAGTGGCACAAAAAGGGATCAGACCCTCCGAAGAAATTCAAAGTCACTCCATCCGCTGGCAAAATCATGGCCACAGTTTTCTGGGATTCTACAGGAATACTATTGATCGAATACACAAAAAAAGGTGAAACTATCAATGCAGAAAAATACTCAACCACTTTACGCCGTTTGAGAGAAGCAATCAAAGAAAAAAGAAGAGGAAAGCTGGCAAAGAGTGTGTTGCTTCTTCACGACAATGCACCGGTTCACACTGCGCGGCTCTCCAAGGCTGCTGTACGAGAGTGCGGGTTTGAAAAAACTAACCACCCACCCTACAGCCCGGACCTGGCCCCCAGTGACTACTTTTTAGTCCCAAATTTTAAAAAAGACCTCCGGGGAAAGCGATTTGCTGACGATAATGAGCTTAAGTCCGCTGTAAATGAGCATTTTTCGGGCCAAGAAGAAATTATTTTTTTAAGGGAATAGAAAAATTTATTTCGCGATCAAACAAATGTATTGAAATCATGGGAAACTATATTGAAAATTTTTTTTTTCAAGGTTTTATCTTTTTTTTAACATACCCACACCGAGAATACATTGAACGCCCCTCGTACTTAGGTACTTTAAGATTGAGTTTCTAAGACTTAGATTTTAGTGTCGCACTGTGGGCTGGATTTCCGGTTTCATAGACGTCCGATCAGTAATCTCGAAAGTGATGACTTCCATACCTGAATATCTTTCGGAAGACCACATATATACTTTAAAATTGTATCATTATAGAATAGACTTATAAACAGCTCATTGAGAATTTTTTATTCAAAAATTTGTATGAAGCTGACAGAATAAAAAGACATATCTCCGGTCTCGCACAATTGGCCCTAATTATTTTTCAGGGAGTCAATCTTTGAATTATTTGAATTTTTTTGATACATTGCATGACAAGACCAGAGGTGTGAAACCTTTTTTTATAATTATTAAACATTTTTTTTGTACTTTATCAAAAGTTTAAGTTTAGTCCAGCTTGGCGTCTATAGCTAGCGCAATAAAAATAATTAGCTTTAGCTAATTATATCGAGATTATGTCGAGAAATAATTCTAACATTAATCATTAACGACCTAAATCTATACTGTGAAATTTGAAAATAATTAACTAATTCCATAATAATCTTTAATCAGTAATATTAGTGTCTCAAAGAAACTATTTATTAATAACGTTTCATCAGTAAACCCTTATGACCCCATTGTTATTTCAATATTATTTACTGATTACGTTGAGGATAGTTCGAAAATTACTTACAATTAGAGTGTATAAGCTATCCCAATTCTTATCCACTCAGTTCGCATTGACGATTGCAATTGAATACATTCGTCTAAATAAAATGGAGAATATTGCGATCGTTACTAACTTAGATTTATTCGTGATAGTAAAAAGTGCGAATAAAATAACAGACTACCAATTTTTGCTCGAATCAGTGTTATCACGACTGGACTGCAATTTATCTGAAGAAGATCGTGTGACATTTCGGGAATTTTGCCGAAAATTTGCTAGAGCTGTCGACAAACGTTGGCGTTCAGTAAGTCGGAAAGCGGACATATTCCGAAAGAAATATGAAAGTTGGCTGCAAACGAATATTGACTGGCCTAGCTGCATACTAAGCCAAGTGCAAGGTACATCAATAGCTTCGGTTTATGAAGCAGAGCCATCTAAATCAACATCTTCTGTTAGGACCATAACCAAAAGGAAGCATACTCGGAAAGCTTTTGAGGATTTGGGAACGAAGCAAAAAAAGAGAAGAAGTGGCGACTTGGATGGTGAATGTAGTGAAATGGTTTTTGCAGCTGTATCAAAATTAAAGGCGGATGGAAGGGAAAACATGGCTTCTCTTATTGAACACATGCGGAAAAATTCTGAGTCAATTGGCAAATTTCGAGACGTCATGGTGAAACAACCATTTACCAAGAAAATATTTACGCCTCAGAAGGCTGTTAAAGGTTTATTTCTATCTCTGAAGCTGTCAAAATGGCAATACATCACATTGAGAGAAACAGCAATACGAGAAGGCTTTCGTAACTTTTACCCTTCGTATTACCAAGTTCAAAAAGAGAAGAAAGAGTGTTACCCACCAGAGAACTCTATCACAGTTACTGATTCTTCGGCTAAAAGTACTCTGCAAAGTCTGCTTGACGTTACAGCCAAAAGGATATTAAAATCTTTACCTGATAACATACAAGGAAAAGAAATGATTCTGGTATCGAAATGGGGTTGTGACGGTGCATCGAGTCAAAGTAGTAATATAATAATAAGCAAAAGTTGGATTCTGCAGACGATGATTCCAGCATTTTTATGACATCCTTAATGCCTTTAAAAATTATGTGTGAAGAGAAAACAGTTTGGGAAAACCCAAAACCTTGTTCACCAGCTTTTTGTCGTCCTGTGCAGTTTCAATTTGTAAAAGAAAGTGAGGCTGTGGTGAAGGCCGAAGTAACGAAAATGAAAAAGGAAATTTCAGATCTTCGACCAACCGAATATGAAACTAACAAAGTAACCCATGACCTCATGATGACGATGGTTGATGCCAAGATTTGCACTTATCTTTCAGAGGCTAAGTCCAATGCTGCATGCTACATTTGTTTAGCGAAACCGACCGAAATGAACAACTTGGAAGCTGTAGAAAAAAGAGTGACATCACCGGAAATGTTGAAGTTTGGACTATCTTCGCTGCATGCACGCATAAATGTGATGGGATGCCTTTTAAATATATCATACAGACTTGATATCAAAAAATCATCTGTAAGAGGAAAAGAAGAACAAAATGTAAGAGTTGCAAAAAAGAAGATAGTTCAAGATCGCTTTAAAAATGAACTCGGCTTACTGATTGATGTAGTGAAGCAAGGCCATGGTACGACCAATGACGGTAACACAGCGAGAAAATTCTTTGAAGATCCAGTGAAAACTGCCGATATAACAGGACTAGATGCGGAACTGATTCACAGGTTTGCTGTTATTTTGCAAGCGATAACTTCCGGTGAGTGCTTGTATAATTGGTACTACATGTCTGCAACCGTGCACAAAATGCTACTTCATGGAGCTGACATCATTACTTGTAATGCGATCGTACCAATTGGAAACCTCTCTGAAGAGGCTTTGGAAGCCCGCAACAAGGATTTCCGAAGATTCAAGGAACACAACTCCCGTAAGAAAAGAAGAGTGAGTTCCAATGAAGACATTTTAAATTTTCTTCTTTCTTCGGATCCACTTATTTCATCGATAAATGCGAAGAAAAATAAAATTTTCTTTAGTGAAACCCTTGATCTACTTAAGCTTCAAGAACCTGACTTTGAATTCACAGACATTTCATAAATGATAAATGATATTTATTTTGTAAGTAGGTTAAACATAACACTTTTACACGTCCAATATTTCTTGTCATTTTAAGCTAGATGAAGCCGGTGTTTCCTAGCTGACTACCCTGAGAAGAAACACCGAAACAAACTCAGAGGTCAAAGTCTCTTTTAAAGTCCATACAATCCGTACTGGTCAAATCATATGAGAACCATGTAGGTTAATGTCTGAGGTAGCCTTTTGAGGAAAGTGCCACACAGATTTGAGTGGACCTGTCCAGACAGTGCAAGCATTTGTCAGATACCGTGTAGCTCAAACTTAAAACTTTAAGGAGCTCAACGGCTTTTTCTCATTTAGACTCTGAAATAGACTCTGACTCTGATTCGGACTCTGAATGATCGTGATGATTTGGAGTGTGATTGTTATTATGACATTAATTTTAGTTATATTTATACTTGTTTTAGAACTTTTGAATTTATGTTTTTTAAGATTTAAGATTGCCATTTCATAATATTGTTTCTAAATTAATTATGACTTAACTTTGATTATGTTTATTTTTCGTGTTTATTATTTTAAATAATCGTATATTTCTTGATTGAGTCATAGTTTACAAATGGTTATGTAAATCAAGTTAAATAATTGTCACTTAAATATGTATTTATTATAATTATATTCACATATTTTCATGGTCCTATTATTTTTATTGCGCTAGATATAGACGCTAAGCTGGAATAAAGTTAAACTTTTGATAATTATATTAAATATATTTTTTATAATTAAAAAAAATGTTTCGTACCCTTGGCCTTATAATGCAATATATAAAAAAAAATTCCAATGATTCAAAGAATGACTCCCTAAAAATAATTAGGGCAAATTGTGCGAGACCGGAGATACGTCTTTTTATTCTGTCAGCTTCATACAAATTTTTGAATAAAAATTTCTCAATGAGCCGTTTATGAGTCTACACTATAATGATACAATGTTAAAGTATGTATGTGGTCTTCCGAAAGATATTCAGGCATAAAAGTCATCACTTTCGAGATTCCTGATCGGATTTCTATGAAACCCGAAATCCAGCCCACAGTGTGTCGGGGGTTTTTTAATTTTTTTTTTGTTTTATCCTTTTTATAGGCTAGGTACTTATGAGTAAGTCTCTCTTTAGTTTTTCAGTATTCTCTTTCCGTGCGCTTTCATTTGAGACCCCACTCGAGTATATTTGCAGATATTCGGTTATTCTTCCCCACTTTCACCCCCACATCTTTTAAACGACTCAACCGATTTTCATCAAACATGTCCAAAAACCCTCGCCCGTAACTTATCTTTCGTACAAAAAAGAAATTAAACTGAAATCGCTTCATCCGTTCGCAAGCTACGGAGCCACAGACAGACAAACAGATAGACAGACACGTTTCACGTCAGAAACTTATAACACCCCTGTAACGCGCATTTTAGGATTTAGTAGCGACACCTTGCACGTCAAACGGTTAGACAGCCGTTGTACGATCACCGCGCATGCGCGAAATCCTGCGCCGCCTGCGGCGGCCCCGCGCGCTCGCGAGACAGTCGCGTACACCAGCTTAGATCAGCGAGTATACGTCACGTAACCGTTTATTCCGCGTCTCTCGCTTCCTCCCTCCAAAAGTGTTTTATTAAATTTTATGGTGTTAACATTATAGACTATCCTCGTGTGGTACGTCTTTCAATTAAATCCACGCTGCACCCGTTATACCCCTCCTTCTGCGTCGGGGAATAAAAAGCAACACAGCAGTGGTTACATTGAGCAAGTCCGACCCTTTTTACAGCGACGCGTTCACCATTAAACCCATTGAATCCTTCAAAGAATTAGCGAACCTGGATTCAGTTTTATCGGACAATGAGCAAAAATTTAAACTTCTCAAACAATATTCTTTTGTGTATAACCAATCTGAAGGAAAAAGAGTTACGTGTGCTTACAAAATATTAGTCATGATTTTTTCCCGGGACTTCTTATTCGAATGTTCTTGGACAGGCGGCAGCAGAAACAGTGAAGAAATCAAAATTTGATTTAAAAAATACAAGAACATCCTTAATTTTAATTTGAGTTGATTCACTGCTGGGATAAACATAAAACCTATACCCTAGATGAAAATGAAACTTTTTTCAAAGCTACGAGTATTCTGAAAAATTCACATAAGAGAAAACTAAGCAAAAATGAGCGAGCTTCAACTAAGCGAAGAAAAAACAACAAAAAGATAAGGATACTGAAAGTACTAAATATTTCCACATTACATTTAAGGAAAACAATCAAAGTGAAATGGTTGCAGACAATAATGAAATCAGTGCTATATATGCACAGTTTTCAAGCACAAAGAAACCATTCTTTTTTCGCTATCGTGTGTTTTTAAGAATGCAGATTTTTCTCACTTAATCTTTATGCAACTTGAACCAGAGGTTGATTACCTGTCCTGAGCATCCTTTTTATTAACACGCTTTTATTAGCTTCATATGTAACTATGTATGTAAGAAAATCTTGGCATCTTAATTTGATCAACTTCCCGGTCTTCGATTAGGATGAAATTTTGCATAGGTAAGCTCTAAGTTCTGATGACAATACATGACTAGTAAACGTCATTACAAATTGTTCTTTATTAAGTTCTGTATTTAAGGATTATTTCGATAAAACACAGGAAATCACATAGAATCGTGTAATGGCTCACAACCAACTGACTCACAAGCCTACCCACATCTATGATTATTATCAGATACTAGCTGCTGCACGCGACTTCGTCCCCGTGGAATCCCCGATTTTAAAACATTCTTTATCGCTGCTCCGCTCCTATTGGCTTAAGCGTGATGATATATAGCCTAAAGCCTTCCTCGATAAATGGTCTATTCAACCCAAAAATAATGTTTCAATTCGAACCAGTAGTTCCTGAGATTAGCGCGTTCAAACAAACAACCAAACAAACAAACTCTTCAGCTTTATAATATTAGTATAGATACATTCCACCACCACTATTTAAAAAAATACTTATTATTATAACTTATAATTTAACGTTTTCTAGTTTTTCTTATCGGATACCGACGGGTATCTTGGGGCTCCTTTTTTTTTTTTTTTTTTCTGGTTGGGAAATCATCAAATGACCCCTCCCGCCCTGGGTGGAGCGGTAGGGAGTGTCAGACTTTTACTGACTAAAACCCACCCGTGATCCTTCTTGTGCCCTATGCGTTCCAGGGCCGCGGTAACTCTTTCGAACAAATTCCGCAACCCTAGCAGGCACCGACCCTATGGGGCCCCGTCCTCGGTGCTGACGGCTCCTTGTGACGCGCGTGGAACACAGCGCGTCGTCGACTCAATCTGGTATCGGACGGCGAGCCACCCACGCTCACCGTCCCCAGGCATCAGCCACTGCGCGATAGCACAGCGGCTGACTTGTCTCTGGAGGGGGCCGAAATGGGACCATTACTGGCACTCCATTTCAGCACCCTCCTGAGTGTTAGGAGTCGCAGCACCCGCAGCAGAAGCGGCAGTGGCGGCGACGGAAGCCGCGGCGGCGGCAGAGGCGGCGGCGGCGGCGGACCTCTTGCCCTTGGTCGGGGCGGATGGCGCGCAGGCCCTTCCCCCAGCCCAGTGCTCGGCCGGCTTGCCAACAGCCGCACATGCAACGCAGTGCGCCGTGGCCTCGCACGAGCCGGCCTTATGACCGGGCTGACCACAGCGGAAACAGAGTCCACTGCGGTCGACCTCCGAGGGGCACATAGCTCCCGTGTGGTTACCCACATGGCAGCGGTAGCACCTCAGAGGTCTGGGTTCCAGCAGTTTTACTGCAGACACCCACCCCACTAAGAGCCGTCGTCCCTCCGACACAGTTCTGGCCACCGTCACGGGGCAGCTCACCACAAGTGTTTGCATGCCCGTGTTGTCAGGACGGATGGTGCCCGCCTTGACTAGCTTGGCAGAGCACCCCCAGTCCTGGCGACAGCGGCCACAACCTCCTCCTCTGTCACGGAGTCATCCAGGCCCACTATGTGCATGTCAATGCACTTAGTCGGCCTGACCACTCGGACCTCGTCCGCGGGGAGGACCGCCTTCAGCCTTTCGGCCAGGGCGTCCGCGAACGGGCCACTCTCCGCTCTGGCGAGCTCGAGCTTCCGGGCACAGGTCAGGGTCCTCCTGATCTTGATGCCCCCGCTGATGCCCAGCTCCCGGAGGTTCACCGCCTCCTTCGCCCGCTTCATAAGGGCGAGGTACGTCACGCCCCTCTGTTCCGCTTCCGGCTTGGTCGTCGCCGGCGTCGCCGGCGCCGGCGTCACAGGCGCTGGCGCGGCTCCCGCCTTGGCCTTCGCCTGGCCGGACGTTCCCGGGCCAGCAGCCACCGCGGCTGCGTACGAAGCCGCCTTCTGCTGTCCCGGGGGCCTCTGTGCCGCCGCCAACGGGGGACGCCGGATCATGTCCTCCAAGACGGAGACCTGCCTCCGGAAGGGAGCCAGCTCCTGCCGCACCAGGCTCCGCACCTGGCTCAGCCCTTGGCTCCCCTCCAGCGCCGCCGGACTCGGCCCCCCCTGCGGCTCCTCCGAGGCCGCTCTGGCCATGCCAGCCAGGTCCCTCCGGAGCGAATCATTCTCCGCTATGAGTCGCTCCGTAACGGCCGCGAGGCGGGCGATCTCCGCCCGCAACTCTGTCGCCTCCCCGGACCCGCCGACGTTGGCCGCCGCCGCCGCCATAATGGAGGCTTTGGCCGCGCTAATGGCCTCCCGCTTGGAGGACTGCTTCCTCTTGAAGGCCACAGCGCGGATCGCGGCCTCCACGACCTCCGCAAACTGGGCCTTCTTCGCCTCGGCCGGGGACTCCGAGTCGTCAGAGTCGAGAGGAGGCGGAAGAGTAGAGGGAGCCCCACGACCGCTCCCTCCAGGGCGACGCCCCTCCACCAACCTCTCGGCCCGACGCCCCGCTTCCCGGGTAGAGGGAGCCAACCTCCTCCCTGCCTCACTTGCCCCTGCCCCGCCTTGCGGTGGGGATTTTTCGGGCGGAGGCGAACTCACCCTCGGAGGACGACTCCTTGTCATCCTCCCGTCTGGGCCGCTTGCGGAAGAACTTTATGTTCTCAGCAGCCCTCCCCCCCCTCCTGTCTCCAGAGCCCGCCGAGCTGACCGTTACTAGGTCAAGTGCAGAGCCAGAATCTGACCCTGCACCCCCCCGGCGCTCAGGCGAACTCCCCGCATCACAATCGAACGCCATCAGCTCCTTGAAAGAAGCGGATCCGGATGACGTCGATTCTGAGCCTCCTCGGCCCTTGTTGCCACTGGCAAGTGGAAGGCGTATGTTGCCCACCCCAGAGTACGGAGGGCAGCCCGCCGAAGCGGGGTGGGATTCCCGACCGCTGAGCAGTCGGGACCCACCTGGGGACTCATTTTGCAAAAGCCTTTTTTCATCATTTTCCTTTGGGGTAGTGAGGGTGCGGTCCCTTACTCCTCCGCCCTTTCTCCATCACAGGGCCTCTCCTCCCACCCGCTCACTGCCTTCACAGCCACGTCTGATGAGCAGACGCGTACCAGAAGGCAGCGAGCGGGATTCCTCGCGTGTGTGTCTCTCTTGGTCTGATCCCTCACTTGCGACCTTCCGGCATGAGTGGCTCTACCGGGAAAGCTCGCAAGATCATTGAGATGCTCAAGCCCCACCACGACGACAACGTGGAGGACACATTCGGTGGGGATATTTAAGTATCCTCAAAGTTCACTTTGAATCTATTATTTTAAATAACAATAAAAAATATTTTATGCAGAATATATCCAAACATCATGAATATGTGAAATAAAGGCAAAGGTTACATTTGATATGATGCAAAATAGATCCAAAGCACTTAAGTTTTTGAAATAAAGTGAGGTATCTGTAATGCAAAAAGAACCAAACCGCATGGTATAAAAATTATACAACAATTATTGAGACTATTAAAAGTTTTAAAAAGATCCACGCAACATGAATCTTTATTGGTGATTAGGAGAGATCTTTGACACAGTATAACTTTTGTTAGGTTAATGTGATCAAAATACCTGGATCTTTTGTGCATATATGAATATATTGTTGAGTACTTTATGGGTATGTCGATAGCTCGATTTTAGAAAAAGTGTTGATTGGATCTTTTCTGCTTAACAGGGTCCAATTAGATGTCATGTAATGCTACCATCTATTATGTTGTTGACCGAGTGTCTGTATTTGATTGGAAAGAAGCATGCAAAAATGTGCTTAAAACAAACAGAGCCTGCACTTCCAAATAAGTAAATGCAAGCGTATAATTATTGAAAAGGTGACGAGAAAAATTCTGGTACGTGGTGAAGTGTCATACAGAAATGATATAAGTCAACTTTTACCCATTACAAAAAGAGGTAAAAAATATGACAAAGAAGAACGGCAGATTCAGTGTCACTCTATTTAAGAAACGAACTTAAACTAAATTATTTGCATTTTATAGATTGAGTATAGTAATTTATTTTAGTACTTAAAGTTTTTTTTTGTGGGAAAAGAGAAAAAAATGTTAAATAAATATTTTGTTAATTCAAAAAAGGTAGCAATAACTAAACGGCAAAAGCGGTGTTGAAGTAGTCGTTGCCATTTTCAGTAGAATATTACTCATTAGTAGAATATGGATTTTGGCTGGATGGTTAAAAACTAACGAATCATTTTACTAAACATTATGAACACATTTTATGATTAAACGAACTTACCTGTATGTGAAGTTCGATCATAATTATACGATGGCTTCGTCCGAAGAGATTAGCATAAACACAATGTAGTAACACGTACGGTGTTGCCTTTGCGCACTGAAAGTAAAAAGCCCTATACCTAAACCTTAAAAAAAAAGTAAGCTTTTTAACATTTTTAGGTGAGGGTAGACACATTTCCTCTGCGCGGTACCGTGTTCTATTGCTCATTTAGTTCAGATCTTAGATCATTAATTTGATATTTCAGGGAATGCCATGGGATATTTCATTTTTGGGGAAAAATAAATATGGGAGGGTGGGTTGCTAATCTCTTCGGACGAAGCCATCGTATAATTATGATCGAACTTCACATACAGGTAAGTTCGTTTAATCATAAATTATACTCAGCTTCGTCCTCGAGATTAGCATAAACGCAATGTAGAATTTGAGAGCTACTGAAATATCAATGAAACACTTTTGTGTAACCAGGCAATTACTTTTAATCAGTAAGTATTCAGTTTTAAATCATAATATTGATGATTATTTAAATTTAATTTAAGTTAATCACATCTCTAAGGCATAAATGATTAATTCATTAATAATTCTGCTTCTAATATAATTTCCATTAGGTAACTCAGTTGAATTAAACTTAACTAACATAAACAGGTAACATATGGATGTACGAGTATTTTGGCTGAAGTGACGAGTATCTTACGTAGTATATTATTGGTTCCCTCTATCTGGCAGAAATTTGTTGCTCCGAATTTTACTTGGCATAACACACTTGGCATAATCTTTTTTAAACGAATATTTGTAAGGCATAAAAATTATTTAGTATAACTATTATTTGGCCGAATGTTTATATACCCGAATATACAATGGCATACTATTAAGATAGCAGAATTTTATTTGGCATAATTACCTTTAGCATAGTTAAAATTTCGCATAATTTCGCTTAGCACAATGTTTACTTGGAACAATGATCATTTTGTATAATTTCACTTGGCATACTATGAAGATGGCAGAATTTCATTTGGGATGAATTTATTTAACCATTTCCATAAAAAGCATTTGTATCCAATCTTGTATTAACATTTAAACATTGTCTTAAAAGTAAACGCTTTTCACTATAAAGAAGGATGCCCAGATATGGCCCACCTCAGACACGTTTAGAAAGATAACACAAAAATATAAGTATTTTAAATAGGAATTATCCATCAAAGCTTTATCTCAAACTAAGACGCCGTGATCATAACAAATAAATAAGTCATTTTACTTATTATTACGCAACTTTTATTTTCACGTGAAGTTTGGGGTCAATTTAATTTAAATTCACATATTATTTAATAAATCTAATCGATTACGGAAAAACTAAACGTTAGTCAGGTTTCAGTTTTTTAATCTGAGAAAACTGGCAGCCATTTTAGTTTTTTTTAATGAAACCCACTCGACTTTTAGACCAATATGTTCATAAATACCTCAGACCAGAGATACTATACTTTATAATGATAAAACCACTGTTTGGCTTTGCCGTAGTTAGATATAAATTAAATTGATAAAGACCAAAATCAGATGCAACTAATCGATATCTCTTTTTAAATAGGGCCATATTAGCCTTTGACAAATGATAGATTTGACATTATCTCTACTACCTACTCAAGCTTGCTCCCAGCCTGCCAAAGTGTCAAACAAGTATAAAGGGGGCTATAGCAGTTTACACTTAAAGAAAATTCCTTTTATTCATAAGGTTAAAATGAGTAAATAACGTTGAAATTAATAATTATTGTGTTCAAATGATATACTTTCCATTCGAAAGTGGTTGAAAGTGTGTACAATGAGTTTGTGACTGTGAAAAAATGGATGTTTTGAAAAAATAAAAACTATTTTATTTCCAAATGGCGACTTATTTTCTTAACTGGTATGTACTAGAAGGTGTTCATAATAACTTAAACTATAATTCCATAAACTATTTATCAGTGTTCACTTTAGGCCAAGGTTGTTCTAATATGTGGGCATTGTTCTTTAGTGTCAGAAACGAATCGCTGCAAAACCGACTCCACGTAGTCTTGTCTGCCCTACCCCTAGAGAGTAATTTAAAATCGCGAAGGCGCGGAGGGGCGCGTGGGTCCGCCAGAGCTCCGCAGCGCCGGAGCCGTGACAGAAACCCTGCCTGCTGCATGTGCCTGCATGCTGCATGCTTGCTTGCATGCTGCATGCCTGCTTGCATGCTGCATGCTTGCTTGCATGCTTCATGCTTGCTTGCATGCTTCATGCTTGCTTGCACAAATTTTATTATTCTGGTAAGAAATGCAAAATTTAAAATTATTGTAAACATGCATTTTCTGTAATATGATAGATATGTCTTTCAATTCATGGATGTCAAAATGTATGCCAAAAGATGATTCTAGCTGTTGACTTTCTGAAATATGACAGTTCTGCCTTATAATGACTACCGATATGAAATGTATGCCAAAAGACGGTTCTGCCTGTGAACTTTCTGCGATATGATGATTCTGGTCCGTTCTGAACGCTACATAAACGTTGTTTTTTCTAAGTAAATTACTAATTCTATCTGAAATAATAATAATAATAATCTTTATTAAATCTTGTACACAATATAGTTTCAGATTAATAGCCACAAGTAATCTTAAATAAAATAATTATGGTAGTATCCAACAAATAACATATGTGTTTAACTAAATTATCAATATTTCTGGACTTATGATAAATTTATTTTAAACCTACAATTATGTATAATTAGCGACATTACTGAGCTAGGTTTATACAACCTGTGTTTCAGGTCATCACTTAGCAAGACTAATCATTTATGGTGCATGAATACAAAAATTAAAGAATAACAACTTACGAATTAAACCTTACAATCATACTAGAACTTCCAATAGCTTCTCTGTGTCTGTGTAATTGAGTCTAAATAGATACTCTGATATCAATTTTCTACATTTAATGTAATTTACGCTATATATATCTAACAATTTGTTTAGTTTATTATATAAAAAAGGTCCTAAAAATACGTAAAATCTATGGGAAAATGCATGTCTTGTCTGTGGTTTTATGCAAACCAAATCTTTCCTCCTCCTGGTTGAAGATACTGGGTCAAAACGAAGCTCAGAGTGCTGATGAAGTATGATGTGCATTATAAATAGTTGACGTACTGTTAGTATTTTGCATGCTGTATGTAACTCGTGTGTGGGAAATCTAAAAGGTCGAAAGGTTGCAACTTTTAGTATTGCTCTTTGAGCACGTTCTAGAGGAAGTAAGATAGTCTTTGCAGCACCACCCCATGAAGTAATACAGTAGGTAAGTACAGATTGACACAGAGCCAAATACACTTGTTTAATTAAGTTAAAGTCGGTTATGTGACGTAGGTGTTTAAAAATATATATTAATTTACGCACTCTTGAGCACAGCAGCTCGATATGTTTACGGAAATTTAGATTTGTGTCAATCGTAACACCTAGGTATTTTATGTAGTCAGCTTTACCTAAACTAGGGCAAGTACAAGCAATGTCAGCATGATTGCAATTGTGTGCGAATATATTAAGGTTAGTAAGCGGTAAATTAATGTTTCTCATTGAGAATAAAATGTATTTAGTTTTATCTATATTTAATGTTAGAAGATTTTGATGAAGCCAATTAGACACAATATTAAATCCGTTTTGGGCATGTTCATACGCTTCACCTCGAGACTCAGCAGAAAACAACAGAGCCATGTCATCCGCATATGATAATATTAGCCCATTACGAAGGTCTAAACTACATAGGTCATTAATGTAAATTAAAAATAATGTGGGCCCTAAAATACTTCCTTGAGGTATTCCGAAACAACCATTTTCCATGTCAGAACTTGTGTGTTGCCCTATTTTAACACATTGTTGACGGTCTCTAAGATAATCAGAGAATAATAGAAGTTGCTCTCCTCTTATCCCAAGTGTTTCAAGCTTGTGCAGTAAAATAGAACAAGAAATTGTGTCGAAGGCTTTGGCGAGGTCCAGAAAGATCCCAATAGTGTGCATGCCCTTATCTAGTTTTGTACTAATGTACTCAGACAGCTTGTGAACTGCTTGGTTAGTTGATCTTTTAGGTCTAAACCCAAATTGATTATTGGAAAGCAATTTGTTATTTTCAAGATAGTCTATTAATCTGCTATTAATAATTTTTTCTAAGATTTTTGAGAGTCCTGTTAGTACTGAAATGGGTCTATAATTATTAACACAGTTCCTATCTCCCGCTTTGAACACTGGCGTAACTACTGCTTTTTTAAGCAGTTTAGGGAATATACCGTTAGATAAACATGACTGAAAAATATGGGTTAATGGAGGAGCAAGAAGGTGTTTAAACATTTTCAGTATATTATTAGAAATGTTATCCCATCCCACAGCGCAGTTATCCTTTAACCCTGTTATTATTCTTAAAATTTCATTGGCATCAGTGTCTAATAAAACAAAAGATTTTGATGTTTTCGTAAGGGTATTCGCAGCCGATATTTGGTGGGGGGGATTATTATGGTTCAAGGATTTATCAGCCAAGTTTTTGCCAACGTTAACAAAAAAACTGTTTACTTTATTCGCGGCTTCTACTGGGTTTAAGTCTGTTGACAGTAATTCGAGTGGGGGTTCAGGATTTTTTGAGCGAAAAGTATTTGTTTTAATAAATTTCCAAATAAGTTTACTGTTTTTGCCTGCCTTCTGTAATTCGTTCTTCTCATATTTATTTTTAATTTTCTTTAAAAGATTATTGCAAAAATTTCTATACCTTTTGTATGACACAGAAAGTATTTCATTATCAGGAGCAAGTTTCGACTTTTGGTGTAGTTTATCCCGATGTCGTATACACCGAACGAGACCAGGAGTGATCCACGGTTTAATAGAGTTATACCGGCTGGACATCATTTTGGTAATTGTGTTTTTGCTTATTGCATGTTGCATCGAATGTATGAAATACTGTAATGAAATATTTGCATCGTTAGTTTTGTAAACAGGGTCAAAGTCGATACCGCGAATGTCACGTTCAAGATTAGTCATATTAATTTTTGTACAGCTTCGCATGCAGTTTAATCTAGGTGAAGATTTTTGTATTGTTAGTAAAATAGCTTGATGATCCGTAAGCGAAGAATTAGTAACCAATGTTTTGTTAGGGTGTTTTGTTTTTATGATGAAATGATCTAAACATGACCCGCTTTGGTGCGTGGGATAGTAATGAGTTGGTAAGAGACCGTGAAATGAACAAATATTTAAGTAATTATGTACATGTGTATCAGATCTCCCGGACACTATATTAATATTTATGTCACCCATTACTACAATATTCTTAAAAGCTGAGAGATGTTTTAGATTTATATCAAGAAAATCCAAGAAGCTGTCAATGTTTTGAGACGGTGGCCTGTAAATGGCCATAATTACAGTATCCGGACAAATTTTAATGATTAAACAGTTACTGTCTTGAACTTTGGGCTCTTCCACAAGTGCTTTTAAGTTGTTTTTGAGGTAAACCACTACACCATCGTTTTGGTTAATGTTTGAATTTGTTTTATGAGTGCAGTAGCCGTCCAGGGATGGTAAATTGGCTGTCTGAGCAGACAGCCAACATTCAGTTAAGACAATAACATCGCAGCTAATGGCAAGACTTTGTAGTAGAACTTCAAACCCATCCATGTTGCGATTAATACTGCGAATATTTTGTGAAAGCAGCGTAAGCGTATTTTCCCCAGAAGGAAGAAGGAATTTACAGTCCCGTACATTACAAGTATTGGCTTCGGACACAGAGAATCCATCCAAATCAGCGATTAGCTGACTGGTCATTACTACTAGTAACTAAAGTAATAAAATATAAACTAACTCTAAGTACCTGTAACTAAGTGCTACTAAATAAACTTATCGTGGGCGCTCTTAGGCGCCTTCATAGTCTATTGAATTTATGTAAGTAACCTCGGCGTATTTACGTGCCGGACAGTCAACGGCACCGGTCTGATGGTCACACTTCCTCTTGAAACGCTTGCACGTTGCACACTGAGCTGGAGAAGAAATGGGGCCCATATAGGTCAGACTGGCCACATATCTATTAATATTAGTACGCGGACATGCATATAATAGTGAACGAACCCTTTCTTTCTGCTTTTTACTAATTAAACTGTCTACCATTGACTTTGAGTAACCGTTAGAAATAGCGATTTGGTAAATAATATTAAGTTCTTTCACATAATTATCTGCTGAAAGGGGGAGGGCAAATAATCTATGAATATAGCTGCGGAAGGCGGCTAATTTATGTTGAAGAGGGTGACAAGAAGAGGCTGGTATTGTTGTGTCAGTGTGCGTCGGCTTTCGATAAATTTGGAAATCTAAGTTACTATTGTGTTTTGTGATAGTCAAATCTAAAAAGTTAAGGGAGTTCTGGGACTCTAGTTCTAATTTAAATTTAATTTTAGGGTGAGTTTTATTAAGTTTTTTTACAAAAAGGTCATTTGTCGAACGGTACCATTCCAGCAGATAACTATGTCATCTACATATCTATACTTATAATAAATCTGTAGAGAGGTCAATTCTGTACAAGGAATATATTTTCAAAATAACTATCAGGGGGTGATTAGTGATCGATACTGGTGCCAAAAATGCAATCAGTAAAATTTTTGTCTGTCTGTCTGTCTTTCTGTCTGTCTGTCTGTCTGTCTGTATGTTCTTTATAGAAACAAAAACTACTCGACCGATTTTAACGAAACTTGGTGCAATTATTCTTCATACTCCTGGGCAGGTTATAGTATACTTTTCATCACGCTACAATCAATAGGAGCAGAGCAGTGAAGGAAAATGTTAGGAAAACGGAAGAAGTTACTCCCTTTTTTAAGCTACCGTCGCGTGTGTAGCCTTAATGGTTAAAGTTACATAGAAATCATGTATTACGGAAATGTTCTACATAAAATTATCTAAAAAATATCCCGAAACAGCATGTCTATCTTTTGTCAATTTTAAACCGATCGGGCTGAGAGTTTCAAAATCGGGGGTAAAGTAACTATTCCACGCGGACGAAGTCGCTGGCAGAAGCTAGTCTATAATAAAACAGAATATTAGGTTCGTTCACTATATGTTTACATTCAACAGTGGCCAGTCTGACCTATATGGGCCCCATTTCAGATAGAATTAGTAATTTACTTAGAAAAATAACGTTTATGTAGCGTTCAGAACGGACCAGAATATACGCCGTGTTTGTAACGGAAAAGATATTTTAGAAAATAGTAAAAAGTCTGGGGTGTATAGGCTGGTCTGTGATGAATGCAACGGGGTATATGTGGGTCAGACGGGCCGTAACTTTGACATAAGGTATGGGGAACATGTTGCCGCGTATAGAAATGGCCATTCAGACAAATCGAATTTCGCGAAACATCTAATTGATACCGCCCATTCTTTGCGCGACAGCAATAGTTTTAATATACTACATGTTTGTGATAAGGGTTTCCGGCTGTGTGTTTTGGAACAATTAGAGATCTTGAAACATAGTAATAATAATAATTTTGCACTGTTGAATGACCAGACGAATTTAGTTTCTTCCCCTTTACTGCGTATGTTTGTGGGTAGTTGTACACAAATAACCAACGGTGGCAGTGTATAAAAGGGGGGTAGCCTTGTACTAATTTCTCAGTCGCAACTCAACGGTCAGCGAGTCAACACGTCCCCTGAGGATGCCTCGTGGAGAGGCGAAACACGTGTCGGTAATGGTGTTGGGTTTTGCATTGCCTTCCTGCATGTGCTTAAAATCCTTGCATTTGCCCAGTAATCTTGCATGTGCATAATATAGCGGGCGGGAGGGAGGTGCATACCTGCAACCCACTAATATTCGCGGAAATTAAAACTAGATATATTGTTTTCATTTTCAAATTTAAAAATTATACCATTTCTTTAGACAGGTGTCGTATTGTTTAATCGATGTACTGGAGAGGGAAGCCAAAATTATATCAATTGCGGGTGATGGAACCTTTCTTCTCAGCAACGATCCCGGACAAGAGACCGGCAGCCAGGGTAAACCGAGGGTGTGGTTGGTTGTTGCTGGAAGGTGATAAAATTGTTTCTTTACTTGGATCAAAATATAAGGCAGATGATACCTGAAGAGAAGAAATTTCCTGAATAGAGGGTACCACGGTTGGGTGGGCCTTAAGGGGACCACTACAATACCAGTAGCTTTGTTTTTAACGATTTTCCGTAATGTTTTTAGGATCATTGAAATGCGTAAAAGTACATTTGTGTAAATGCATTTATGGCCATAGCGTCTGGATCTCTGAACCAGGATATATAGTAGTGACATTTTTTGTTAACTCGACTTGCCAAAATGTCTACATCAGGAAAACCAAACGCCAAACCAAAACCAAAAGTTTTTCATTTTTATTTCGGTTTCTGATTCATATGTAACAAATTCTGATTCATCTGGGCACAAAATATTCGAAGTTCGATATCTTGAAAACTACTTTTTAAAAACGAGTCCCTCATTCAAATATACGTTATTTAGTATACCTATTTTCATATGAGCATGTGTTACAGAGCTGAAAATGAAATTTAATTTTTGACATATGAATCAGTCGAAGAATCAAATTTTGAAGAACTACCCATATACAATAATACTTCTAGATTGACACCATTCCCATAATTCTTTTGTTATGCGTGTTAGATGTGGATATTGTATGCCTCCCATCCGATTTATGTAGGATATGGCACTAGTGTTGTCAATGCGAAGTAGTATTTGACAACTTTTCATTGTAACCGCAAAAACTTTTAAGCCAAAAAACGCAGCAACGATTTCTAAATAATTAATATGATGTGATCGTTCTTCATCCGTCCATGCCCCACTAGCTGTCTCTTTCCCACACGCCGCGCCCCACCCCGTAGTCGAAGCATCACTAAAAATTTCCAGACAGTATTCATCATATTTAATTTTACTATTAGGGTTATCTAATGCATTAAACCACCAATCAATATCTGATGATAAGTATGACGGTATGTTCATATAATTGTCGTAATTTAATGGGTCATTTTTTAGATTTAGAAATTTGCATCTTTCAAATTCTTTTGTGTATAGCTATCCATATTCGACGGCAGGGCAAGCAGAACACAATAACCCCACTAAACTTGCAAATTCTCTGATTTTACAACGTGATATATTTCGCAAGGTTTGTAGTTTATTTTTAATTTTATTAGATTTTTCTGTAGGTAAACTAATTTGATTTTTTTTTGTATCAGTTATGTAGCCTAGATATTTACATGATTTCGTAGGCGTTAAGTTGCATTTATCTTTATTTATAATAAAGCCTAAGGCTGATAATAATTGTTGAGTTACTGCTATGTTTTGTAAACAAACATCGTAAGAATTGCCAATTAGCAACAGATCGTCTAAATATATACTAGACATATAACCGCAGGATCTGAGCAGCCCGACAACCGGTTTCATTATCTTATGTTAGCGTCTCCAACCTACACCCCGCCAGCCAGCCCGAAGCATGTGTTCGAGCCTATATAAACCAACGCGTAGCGTGGCCAGGGGCCCGGAAATGGAGAGTGGAAGTCAACCCAGAGAAGAGTCAGGCGATCTTGTTTTACAAGCCCAAGACTCGTCTCTTCCCCCCCCGTCCCAGTCCGATCACGTTATTTGGCAAGCCGATCCCCTGGGTTGAGAAAGCTAAATATCTAGGCGTGATCCTCGATCGAAAGCTTACCTTCAGAGAGCACATTAAGACGGTGCGCAATCGTGCCGCATTCGCTCTCAGTAGGCTTCATTACATGCTGAACGCACGCAGCAAGTTATCCCTGAAAGGCAAACTACGCATTTTCACCACGTGCATACGTCCAATAATGACTTACGCGTGTGTAGCCTTCGCACACGCTAAGCCCCGCCAAATCCATAGGTTGCAGGTCATCCAAAACCGTTTTCTCCGAAAGGCTACGGGAGCCCCGTGGTACGTTAGAAATGAGCGTCTCCATGTCGACCTCCGTATCCCCACCATCAAACAATTCATGAAACGTATTTCCAAGCGTTTCATAGAGTCCGCTGAAAAGCACCAAAACCCCCTTATCGCATCGGCCACCCGATACACCCCCTCCCAGATCAGCAAGATCCGCCGACCGCGGCATACCCTTGTCGAGCCCGATGACCCCATCACCCTGACCCAAGAGAGTAGTAGGGAAACCAGCACTCTTAGGAAAAACAAACCCAGAACGCGTTCCGTATTCCGACCTCGCCGACGAGGTCCATCGCGACGCCCCCGTCAAAACCCTCCCCGACTTTTGCCTAACGAGCCAGCCCGCGCTGCTGAGCCATTAGCGTTAAATCCCCTAAATAATATCAATCAGACCCAGCCTGTCCCTTGCTGCCCCTCCTCAATGACCCCGCTAAGCCGAGGCCCGTGTCCCACAGGGGATGCCCTTAGCGAGCGGCCATTTAGTTTTAAGTAGTTTTAAGCCCCGGCTGGGGGCCTTAGAATCTAAGGCAACCACGGGATTGCCCGGTTGAGCAGTAACCAGCCTTAATGTGCTGAACTGCGAGTAGTCCACTCAAAAAAAAAAAAAAAAAAAAAAAAAGTGGCCAGGGGCTCATTGCCCGGTTGAGCAGTAACCAGCCTCAATGTGCTGAACTGCGAGTAGTCCATTCAAAAAAAAAAAAAAAAAAGTGGCCAGGGGCTCATTCCCGTATCCGGCGCGCACTCAACCTACTAAATCCTTTTGATATCTGTTCAGTTTATTAAATTTATTACTTTTGTGGTTTAAATTATTTAACTCCAATTTCTAAAATCAGAAGCGGGACATCTCTCGTTTTCCCACATAGTGAAAATAAAAAATGGCGAATAATATTGGCACCTCGCCTTCAACGTCGGCTGCTGGGGACGTCGCAGAGCATCTCATCGATGTGCTAAGGAGCTTAAACCCGGTGAGATCAAACCATTATTATGTCTCTGACTTCGACCCTAATGTTCATGACGTCATAGCATGGTGTGAAGAAGTCGATCGCGCTAAAACACAAAATAGGTGAAATAGGTGGACGACAAAGAATGTCTGGCCCGTATCGGTTTGTGTCTGAAGTGTGAATCTCACTCTTAGTTATGCAATTGAACCGAAACGGATCGTACTTGGTCTACCTTTAAATTACAGTTAAAATCACTCTGTCCACCACGTGTCGATGTCACTAATATCCTCTTGACGTCATGTGCACTGAGTCTGATAAATATTCCACATACGCAGAATACGCCCGCTAATCCTTGTTGCGTTTGCTTATCCTTAAAGGACTAAGTAATGACCTTTTGTGTGCAATCATTTTGCGCGGAATTAAGGATCCGCAGATTCATGCTGCAGCTAAGAATGCAAAATTAACCACCGAAACCATTGTGGAAGTTTTATCAATATATGCCATGCCAAGTAAAACCACAGCAAATATAAACAAAAACAATGTTGATGCCCATTCTACTCGAACTACTATTTGTCGCGATAACGGTAGTATTAGGAGCCGTAGTGTTTGATAAAAAACCATGAAGTGTTTTTCTTGCGGCGCTCACGGGCATACCTGTAAGAGCAGCGCGTGTCCTAAACGATCTAAAAAAAGTAATAGCAGTTCGAATTCTAAAATCGTAAGCGATATTCAGAACACTGATTCCAATTCCATTTCCCCGAACATGAAAACCTCTAAATGTAACTTTTGTAAAAAAATAGGACATATGAAAGAAAAGTGTTTTGCTAAACAGCGATCGGAGTGGCGCAATAAATTCAATGTAAATTTTTGTCGTGAAATTAAGTGTGATATGGCAAACCGTGACGTGACACCCGCAGTGCTGTGTGGTGTACCTACGGACGTCTTAATTGACAGCGGCTCGTCTGTGTTCCAGTCCCTCATATCAAACGAACTTCTCAAACATTTTTCATGCCGCCTAAACCCTGATGCTCAGATGTTGCGCGGAATAGGTGGTAATTAGTTAAGATCGGATAGCTACGTCACTTTGCCTATTGAGTTCGACAACTTGACCTTAGAGGTAGACTTCCATGTAGTTTCTGGCAGTTGTTTGAGTTCATCTGTGGTAATAGATACCACTGGCAGTTGTTTGAGTTCATCTGTGGTAATAGATACCAATGTTTTAGTCATAGTGGTAATGCATGTATTTGTACCTTTGATTGCCAGCGTATCTGTGCCAACCGTGTGTGTGTAAACAATATTACCGTGTTAAGTACCAAAGAACTTTCAAGTTTTGAATTTATTAATACGTCCTTACAATTCTTCAAGTGAAAAAGAAAGACTGCACCAATAGGATGGTAGGTAGTTGACTACCGCGGCTTTAACAGTATTACAGTAAAAGAATGGTACTCGTTGCCCCTTACAGAGGACCACATAAATAGGTTTAGGAAATGCAAATATTCACAGCTCTTGATATGATAACAGACTTCCATCAAATTAAAATTAGTGACGATTCTATTGACAAAACAACGAAGGGTCACTTTAAGTATCTCAAGACGTCCTTTAACTTATAAATGTACCCGTAGTGTAACAACTCATTATTTCTGAAGCCCTCAAATCCTTTATTGAGTCGGAAAAAGTTCTTGTTTACATAGATGTCGTGTTAAGTGTTACTATTGAAGACGGGCGTACTCGATTACTCAATTCTGTATTAAAAACTTTAATGGGCATGCTTTTTCCTGACAACAGAGGTATAACAGAGGAGTTGGAGTACCATGGAAGGAGCGTAAGCAACGGTCAGGTTAGGCCGAGCTCTCATAAAAAGGAAGCCTTAACTAAATCGCTGACGCTAAAGTTTGAACAAGTGCGTCAATGAGTTGGTCCTGCCAGGTATTTTGGAATAAATGCTGCTAAGTAAGTTTTAATGTTTTAAAATTTATTGTTCGTGTGTTGATCTTTTCATCCACTTTTGTCGTAGAGACTGTTACTGTACTCTTTGTTGACATTCATTTGAGTTGACGTAAACATTAATTGATTATTTTTGTATTTATGCTGACGCGACTTTTGCTGGATTGAAGTGTTACAGCTTATAGCGTAATACGACGACGCACGAGGGCACACATAGTGATAAGCGCTATGCGGCAAGCGTTAAAGTGAACTTGAGTCTAAAGTATGCTTTGCAAGTGTTAATATATTCAAAAATGTTTTAAGTAAACAAATCTCACGTGTGTTATGTTTTTGTTGAGATTATAAACAGAGCTATTGTTATTGTTATTTGATCCAAGATAACATTTCTAAGAACTTTGCTTGAGTGTATTATGATTTTTGTTTTGTTTCTGAGATGAGACGTGAATGTAATCAATCACCTACATATTGAGTCCTTACTGTAAGCTGAACGTTAACAACGCCTGTAGCTTTGTTCCTACCAGTTGGTAACAGTCGTGACCCAGAAAGTACCCGTGTCCCTGTGACATCGGGGCGTGACTGGCAAAGTACTGTGTAAAGCCCGAGGACAAGCTTTGTCATTTGCCATGTAAGCCCATTGCAGCTGCATAAGGTTTTGGTTGGTATTATGGCAAGTGAGCTCATGGTGGCCTTTATGAGGTTTTGAGTTCGTGTGGCATATGTGTTTCGTGAAGCGTGTTTGTGAGCTTTATCATGGTGAATTTTCCCTTATCTAAATTAGTATTGAGTAGCGATTCATGTCTCATTAACATATGCTCGAGTAAACTTTACCATCCAGAAAAGAAAAATCTGCTGTCACATCTAACATTTAGATGCTCACTCTTGATTTATCATATGCAGGTGATGATGAGGAGAATGAAGCAGATGAACAGTCGAGCACCACGTCGGCGATACCCAGAAATGCTGAGACGGAGGTAGCTCCGGCTGAAGACGCTCCGGTGGTTGCCGAGGCCTGCGAGGACGCCGGCATGTCAGGAGAGGCCGTGTTAGCTTCTCCAAGCTACACCCCGCCAGCCAGCCCGAAGCATGTGTTCGAGCCTATATAAACCAACGCGTAGCGTGGCCAGGGGCTCATTCCCGTATCCGGCGCGCACTCAACCTACTAAATCCTTTTGATATCTGTTCAGTTTATTAAATTTATTACTTTTGTGGTTTAAATTATTTAACTCCAATTTCTAAAACTTAGTAAATACATAAGGTGCCGTGTTTAGGCCGAACGGTAAAACATTAAATTCATACAAGACATTGTCAAATTCGAATCTAAGATATTTTTTATGATCATCATGGATTTTTATTAAAAGATATGCGTCTTTTAAATCTACCGTGCCCATAAAATCATTTTCTGATATAAGTTTAATTGCTGTGCGTAAATCTTCGAGCTTAAAATGTTGAGTTTTTATAAAATGATTAAGATTTTTTAAGTTAAGTATGAATCTATGTTTACCGTTGAGCTTACGTATCAAGAATATGCTTGATAGAAACTGTCCTTCGCAAGGGTTGCAATAAGAGACAGCACCAGTGCATATCAGTTCATCAATACACCTTTTGAATTTTTGTTTTTCTGATGTCGAGTGGATTTTTTTATTGGGGATAGCATACTGTATAACACGAGCTGAAAACGGTATTTTATATCCAGAAATCCATGAAAGAACAGTCGGATCAGAAGTAAGTTCTGACCAACTGTCATAAAAAAATGCCAGTCTACCAGCATAATTGCTTACCCCAATAGCATCTAGCGATGACTGCGGTAGCTCCCCCGTGTTGCGGGCATTGTCTGCTGCCGACCTCGATAAGACGCGCGCGAGGTGGTCGCGGGCGGATTTCTCTGTGCAGGCTCCCTCGTCCTCTGAGTCCCCGTTTGCCGGCGACTCGGGGGAGGAGCCCGCCAGTTTAAATTGTTCCGTTGTTGGATAAGCATGAAATAGCACAACCTAACTGTTTCTGCTTCATTTCAATACCCTTATCATTTTTTAAGACAACTTCCGATATGGCTGCCTTTGTTTCTAAATTAAGTTCCGGCGAATCTATAAGCTTGCAATTACTAGGAGGTAAGTATTTTTGTGTCAATTCTTTACGAAGTTCGCTAGATAACCCTTTCGTAGCCAGATGCTGTAGTCGAACAGCCAGGTCGGTCTGAATTTCTTTGCCGTAGATCTTTTCCACAGACGGATCTTCACCAAATATTTCTAAAATTTTTGAGTCGAGCTCTATTCTCGGAGGTGTGTCAGTTACAATTGGGACTTCAGTTTCCGAGGAAAGAACCTGTGGCTGTGAAGTACTTGTAGATAGAATTGGGTCTGTCGCGGCAGCGCTAGTTGAAGCAACTGGATCCAAGGCACTAATTGAGGGAATTGGATCATCAACGCCCACGGATGGCTCACGATAATCCGATTCCAATTCCACTACTTCCTCAAAAGGTTCTTCGTTGTAGTATCGACATCGAGGAGAGGGTGTGTCCTCTGTAAAGTGCAGACGCCTTTTGTTATTTAGGATTCACAATGAATTCTCGTCGTTATTAGCGTCAAACGGTATAATAGATAATTAATGCACAACAACAAGATAAGCGCGCGCCGGTTGGCCTGTGCATCTATCTATGGCTATAGATATGTACCGCGTGCGGCTTGCTACGGTGAAGTGACAATCCCAAAGAATGCCCGCCTCACACGTATAGCTTCACGTATACTAACAAGGTAACAGTTCTTATAACTGTTCGCAATATGAGTCTTGCACGTGATAAAGGACAAAGGAAGTTATTTATTACGTTTATGAGTCTGGAGTGTTAACCCCGAAAGTTAACCGCAGCAGCTAATGAAAACGTTATGCGTTTACATAAATCATTATGCAACGTTATTAATATAACGATTTAACGCAACATTAATATGTGACACTTGACTAACCTCTGGAATGCGACGTCGATCTTGTCTCGCGTTGAAGTTTCTGCTCCCATTTCCTTAATTTTTTTGTGATATATTCATAATCGTGTTTACTTTTTCGTTTTCCCATGACACTTTTTAAGTTTTAACACTGATATTATTTTAAAGAGAATTATGTGCGCTCCGGCAGAGCACTGAACTGTGAATGAGCAATAGAACACGGTACCGAGCAGAGGAAACGTGTCTACCCTCACCTAAAAATGTTAAAAAGCTTACTTTTTTTTTAAGGTTTAGGTATAGGGCTTTTTACTTTCGTGTTACTACATTGTGTTTATGCTAATCTCGAGGACGAAGCTGAGTATAATTACTCGTTTTATATGTTAGACGTTAATGCGATTCCAATATTAAAATCTTAACTATAAACTACCTTCTAAAGTAATTAAAGAATACATAAAATAATCGTTAGTTTTACAGTTTTTACTTGGCAACATTAAACAATGTGCGTTTTTGAAAAATGTCCTTTGTGATCTGTCACAGTCACAGTCGTTGTACGTGTCTGTGTGGCGTCTGTTATTTGTTTGCTTTCTTACTCATTAGTGTTTACTTGCATCGTTTATTCCGCGTTCAGTTGAGCTTTCGAGTTCCTGCGTTTTGAGTACTTGTGAGTGAACATTTTTTTGGGACATGGGAAATGTTTCGTTCTAACGTTCGGTGTGTTAACTGCGAACTTCGGTTGACGAGGGCTCGTCATCGTCTTTCAGACGAAAACGAAGACCTTCTTAATATTATAAAGTCATGGACTTATCCCAGGGAGGTGAGTTAAAATATTCAGATTATTTTTAAAATAATGCCTACAGTTACTAAAGATTTATAATAGTTGATAAGGCAAAATGCAAATAAAAAAATGTAAACTGGTCATACTACTTGGTAATGGTGTGATTAAACCCTTGTGTGCCATGGGGTCCTAAGATTTCCTCAAGATGTTTTCCTACCCTATTAGAAAATGATAATTGAAATAAAAATCTATTTATTAATTTGCTTATATTGACAAGCCATGTTTATGATCTATTTTTTTAGGACAAGATTTTCTCTACTATACTAATTATATGCCTTACATACTTAAATGTGTAATTGTTTATTTTATAAAAAGATACAAAGCATCTTTTGATTTATGACTTTCACTTAATATGAGGAATATGTTTTCTTTTTGATATTTCTTTGTCATTATAACATTACTATAATTAAAAATACAAAGACAGCTGTGCATTATCTGTGCGTGTGATTCACAAGGTTATTCAGAGTGCTGCTGATAATTTTTATTTTTATGTTACTCGCAGACAACTGACGCCGACTTCATATGCCAGGCTTGTTGGGAATTAGCAAGTCGTGCAACTAACCAAGTTGCACCTGAAAGACAAGTTGTATATCTAAATGTTTGCTTTGGATGTGGACGTTCCATATTGAGAAGTAGAAGTCATTTAGTACTGAGAGAAAACTGTACTGATGAAGAACGTCAACTTGCTGTAATCATTTCACAGTGGATACAGCACCGTCAAGTAAATATGTATATTTTCTTGTCTTTATAAAAATATTTTCTTATTATTTAGGTTGCTATAAATTATTGATTGGATTAATTATTGTTTTAGCTTGTTCCTACTGATGTAGCATGCGGGCCATATTGGCTACGAGCTCAAAGAATATTACGTCGTAGCACTAACACGCAAAATGCTCAATTTAACAGAGTTGCTTCAGAAGATATTGTTGTATCCCCACACCAAGCCCTCAACATGAGGAAATTGAAGATTGCTGTGTGAACTGTGTCATACAGCTGCTGTCTGCAGAAAATAGGCATCGCCTGTCTGCAGAGAGTGAACATTTTATGAGAGTTATAAAGCTGTGGACGTATCCTAAATACGTTAGTTACACGCTATTATTTTTAATAATTTTTTTTTACTGTTTTAGTAAGTTAAAGTCAAAAATTCAATGAGTAATAAATTGTAATTACTTTCTTTTTATATTAAGAACACATAGTGCCACGCAAGCTGGGAGCTTGTGAAACACCAGGTTTTATCTGAAATTGAAGTTCCAGAAGAAAATCATGTGCAACAATTATGAAATCCTATACCACACCAGCAATACATTACACTGCCAAATATTCGACGCACTGCTTACACGAGAAGGCACTGCTTGTTCCATGACTGCAGGAATCCTGAGCGATACCATATTCCGGACATAATTCGTAGAAGGGTGCTAAGTGACTGCAACTTTTACATTGCTCGAGGTGCAAGGATATGCGGTTACCACATGGGTAGAAACATATTTGGTGAATTATACACATCTGAAAATGCACTAGATCATTTTAATAGTTTTCATATCGAAGATATGATCGTCATATTATCAGAACCAGTGAGCGTTTTTAATTTTGAAGACGTCCAGAGTCTGCTCGAATATTTGGCAAATTATTTTCTGGGAATTTCCTCATCCCAACACGAACAAATAATGAACGAAACAAGAGGACTTCGTGAAATGCACAGAGGAAGTTTTGCATTAACTGCACTATTATGCAAGTTAAGAACAGGAGACTCTGGAGACAGGCTATCGAGCTTATTTCAAACGCCAAGGCGCACAATGGAAACCCTGATGAACAAGTCTAGGGACATATTAGCACAGGAGTATGTGCCTCAACATTTGGGGCTGCACCATATAAGCCGGAGTAATGTCATTGCTAAAAACTCATATATAGCTAATAGTTTATATGGCAAACCTGATCTACCACTGGAAAGACAATATGCAATTGTTATCTGTGATGGCACCTACGTTTATGCCCAAAAAAGCTCTAATTATTTATTTCAAAAGGAGACTTATTCCCTCAATAAGTATCGCAATCTTATAAAGCCATTCATGATAGTATGTTGCAATCGATACATCCTGGATGTTGTAGGGCCATATCCTGCCACTACCAACGACGCGTCTATTATGATAGATTTATTAAATAAAGAGAGTTTCTTTGATTTTTTTTTAGAGGAGACGATGTATTTATCCTCGATAGAGGATTTAGAGATAGTGTAGACAATATACATTAGCGTGGCTTCCTCGCCCATCTACCAGAAACCCTGTCACTAGGACAACTTCTGTTAACCTCTCTAGAAGGGAACAGATCTCGCTGAGTTACAATAAATAGATGGGTTGTGGAAGCCGTTAATGGCAGGATCAAAAGAGACTTCAAAATATTCAGGCATGAATATTTTAATCGTGCATGCCCTCACATGATAAAGGATTTTACCATTGCATGATGCTTTTGCCACAATGTTTGTGGATCCAAATAATGCGGAACAAATAGTAAATATTATAAATAGTAAACATAGCCGCGAAATTAAAATTACAGCTTTGTTATGCTCATAACTTATAATAACGTTGTTTTCAAAATTGTTTTTACGCCTGTGACGATGATAGATATATTTTTTTACTCAAATTGATGCTCTTTTACGGAATTAATCCTTTCGTGCATCGTAAACTTGTCCATGACCATGTCCTCCAGGGCGGAGAACTGCTTCCGGAAGGGAGCCAGCTCCTGCCGCACCAGGCTCCTCACCTGGCTCAGCACTAGACTCCCCTCCAGCGCCGCCGGACTCAGCCCCCCCTGCGGCTCTTCAGATGCCGCTCTGGCCATGCCAGCCAGGTCCCTCCGGAGCGACTCATTCTCCGCTATGAGTCGCTCCGTAACGGCCGCGAGGCGGGCGACCTCCGCCCGCAACTCTGTCGCCTCTCCGGACCCGCCGACATTGGCCGCCGCCGCCGCCAAAATGGAGGCCATGGCCGCACTAATGGTCTCCCGCTTGGAGGACTGCTTCCTCTTGAAGGCCACAGCGCGGATCGCGGCCTCCACGACCTCCGCAAACTGGGCCTTCTTCTCCTCGGCCGTGGGTGGTACCTCCCCCGGGGACTCCGAGTCGTCAGAGTCGAGAGGAGGCGGAAGAGTAGAGGGAGCCCCACGACCGCTCCCTCCAGGGCGACGCCACTCCTCCACCAACCTCTCGGCCCGACGCCCCGCCTCCAGGGTAGAGGGAGCCAGCCCCCTCCCTGCCTCACTGCCCCTGCCCCGCCTTGCGGTGGGGATTTTCCGGGCGGAGGCAAATTCGCCCTCGGAGGACGACCCGCTGTCATCCTTCCGTCTGGGCCGCTTGCGGAAGAGCTTGACGCCCTCCACAGCAGCCCCCCCTCCTTTGTCTCCAGAGCCCGCCGAGCTGACCGTTACCAGGTCAAGTGCAGAGCCAGAATCTGACCCTACACCTCCCCGGCGCTCAGGCGAACTCCCCACATCACAACCGAACGCCATCAGCTCCTTGAAGGACGCGGATCCGGATGACGTCGATTCTGAGCCTCCTCGGCTCTTGTTGCCACTGGCAAGCGCAAGGCGTTTGGTGCCCACCCCAAAGTACGGAGGGCAGCCCGCCGAAGCGGGGTGGGATTCCCCGACCGCTGAGCAGTCGGGACCCACCTGGGGACTCATTTTGCAAAAGCCTTTTTCTTCCATCTTATTCCTTTTAGAGGGTGCGGTCCCTTACTCATCCGCCCTTTCTCCATCACAGGGCCTCTCCTCCCACCCGCTCACTGCCTTCACGGCCACGTCTGATGAGCAGACGCGTACCAAAAGGCAGTGAGCGGGATTCCTCGCGTGTGTGTCTCTCTTGGTCTGATCCCTCACTTGCGACCTTCCGGCATGAGTGGCTCTACCGGGAAAGCTCGCAAGATCATTGAGACGCTCAAGCCCCACCACGACGACAACGTGGAGACACATTCGGTGGGGAAAGATAAGTACCTAAGTAAGTAAATGAAACAAGTAAAATATAAAAGTATATTTTTATATTGAACAATAATTTAAACACAACTTTAATGCTGAAATAATACGTATTTATTAAGTAATATACTAGACTTTTTTATTACGTTCATTTTCTGTATAATGTAGTGAACAAATTTTGCTACATTTAGTAGATACCCATTAATTTCTACCAGTTGCTTTTATCCTCATCAGTTTTCTTGTATTTGGGTCTGTTGGAAACCTAAAAATAAAATTTAAAATGCATATTTCCAGTATAAATTACTAACCTCAAAATTTGAGATGAAAAACCCGCTCAGAAACTAAATCAAAAAATAATAAACAATAATTGATGGTTATAATTAATAAACAAAGTTATTCAAATTATATTATTATAGAATCATTTGTATACATCTTATCGACATTGTTTACATCTTGGTACAACACTATCGATATGCTTGGACTTCTCAGAATTTAAGCTTTGGCGCGGCACACGCGACGTTCGCAGTGAACACAATACATTGCGCAGACGCCTACAATATACAAGATGGTACCCACGTAATACAAGCAATGTATAATTTTGCATCTAATCGCGATTGTATGGTTTTCGATTACAAACTACATAATACTATTGAAATATTTACAAATACCAGTTGTATTTTAAGGTTTTTGGACTTACCGGTGAAAAGAAATTCCTTCTCGGGCTACACTACACACCTGGCTCCTTTTCCGACACGTTATAAAAGCGTAACACGACATTGTAAGCATTTTTCCGCGGAGACTTGTACGTTGTCACAATAAGAGCGCGACTGTTGACCGGTGAAGCCAATTTTGACAGTCATATGACCGTTTACTCAAATGCGCGGCGCGCCTGCCCCGCCCACAAGGCCCTTCTAATCTCTTTTTATCTGTTCAGTGGTTTGTAATAACTATCAACATCAAACCGTCCTACTGCTTAACTCAATTGCTGGACTTAGGCTACAGGCAAAGTATACAGGGATGGCAAACAAGCATAAGTACGGTTCGCCTGATGTTCCATCAACATCCAAATAATCTTTTTGTGTAGGTACCTGTAGGTAGATCACACGTAGGTACATCCCATTAGTTTCACCTCAAAAGAAAAGCGCTTTTATAGTACTATTAAATACTTTAGATTGTAGTTAAATACATTGTATTCTAAAATGAATTCATATTCTCAATGAATACAACGTGTTGCTTAACGTGAACATTAAATATAAAATTTAATGACTAGGGTTTTTAATAGTTTATACCTAAAAGAAATGAATTATAGTAATAAGGTTGCAGGAGAGTGTAAAAATAGTTCATATTTAGCATGTCTATTGCTAAAACTTGTCGCTGGAAAAGTTACAATTATGAGTGTTTATTTTCCAAAATAAATCTTTTGCCTTTTTAATCATGATATTATCTTATTTTGAATCCGGTAGTAACATATCCTAAGGTCATTTCAATGGAAAAAATTAAACTAATATTTTTAATCCGAATGGTAAATTCATAAAATATCATCTAAAAAATGGGCAGGCGGTCTAATATTATTTTCATGCCTTGCCCAGCTTAAGTACTATATTGTGGTCATAACGTGAACACAGCAACCCACCGTTCTTCGTCCTACAAGGCAATTACAACAATATTGAGTAATTGCTTCTCTGCCTTGCAGATTATATTAATTATAATATATACGAAATATATTTTCGGCTTATGTGCCTGCTTTGTATTTTTCCTCGTAATAGAGTGCAAGATAAGGGTAAACCAAGGTTTCACGTTTAACAAAACAGCACCAGGGTCATCGTCATGAGCAGATTCAGTGTCCAAGGGTAAAGCCGGGTCGTCAATTGAAGTGGTATCAGAGTCCATTATAACTATAATAAAAACCAAAAACTTCACAATACACTTCATAAATAATATTTTCATTTCGTTGTCTAGATTTGTCATTATTGACAGTCAGTAGTGTTGCCAGGTAATAAAAAAAATCGATTTGACAATCTAATACTATAATCGGATGTAAAATGATTTGATGGCCTAAAACGACGAGTATTCTATTTGTTTTTAATGTAATTAAAGGAACATAAGTATAAAACCTTTTGAAAAAAAAAACTTGATTACAGATTTTTAAGAAAATACATACTTTTTACTCAGTTTTAGCAATCGATTATCATCTTTAATAATCGATTGAAATCACAATAAAATTATTATTAATGTGGCCACACAGAATCGGTCGCCAACCATAAAATGGCGACGCTTTTTGAACTCAATCGGCTTAAATACTTATTAAACGACTTGTTTTTATATTTAACTTCCTGCAACGAGAATCAAAAAAATATTCATTTTAGTTTTAATTATTTCGTAAAAATCGTTTTCGCATAGCAACTTATCCACGTTAAGCCAATAATGAGCAATTCCCTTTCAGGAGGTTGTCTTAAAATACATAAATAATCAATTGAAAGTACGGTACCGGTCAATAACCAATAAGCGCTGCTTTTTTTTGTTATTGAAAATTAACAGTATTTCAGAATAAAATCCTTGATTCAATACGAATACCACAGAATCAGGCGACTACGCACACAGCGACAATGCAGCTGTGTGCATGAGTGTCGACGTCTTACCTACGAAATGCTGAAATGCTAGCGCGTAGCTACGCGTGCGACCGTGCGATGACCTACGGCGACCAGTAGCAATAATTTTATTTCGGAAATGATCTACTTTATTGTCATAAATTTCGCTTGATAATTAACTCATTTTTAAGCATCATTGGAATACGGAAATCTTACTAATGACAGTAATACTAGTGCGCCAAAGAAAAGTTCAATGACCTGTTATCAGATGATTATTAAAATGTTAGTTTTGCTTTATTGCTATCCGTCAACTTAAAGTTTTCGTAATGATTTTGTTTTTATTTGTGGATTAAATTGGTTGATTTGAAATTTTCCTTCTTACTTAACGGGTTTAGGACCGGCAATAATACCTACCTTAGTTAGTATACCGATCTAGGTACCTACTAAGTCAAAAAATGTTTTCTACGTTTGATGGAAATGGAAGGATGTGCTAGTTAAGTGTAAGTATGTGGTGATACTTTCGAATCTTAGGTATTATTGATTCACTTAAAAATCTGAAATCGACTTATTTACAGTAGGTAATAAAATTGATTAAGCTAACAACGTATTTACAAAATGAACAAATTAATAAATTACCTACCTACTTATGTTACCCGGAGGTATTGATCAGTTTCCATCACCACACTCTTGGCACAGTCGACCACGATGTAGCTGGTTTTCTTTCAGCCTACGTAAAACTAACACCTTCGTTTTTAAAGAGTCGATAGCACTAATTATCCTTGCACGTAATTTTGTTACACTTGTCACTTTTTACGTCTAAATCTAAACTTTTTAACGTCTCCTCACAAAATAAAAGTTAAGAGGCCACAGGTCCTCCGCGACCGATCCAGTAGTCAAGAAACCTTTCACGCTTCAGTAGGCGCCACAATGTGGTGTGGTGCACAGGGTGCAGTCCAACCCCACCGAATGTGTCTACACGTTGTCGTCGTGGTGGGGCTTGAGCGTCTCAATGATCTTGCGAGCTTTCCCGGTAGAGCTACTCATGCCGGAAGGTCGCAAGTGAGGGATCAGACTAAGAGAGACACGTGAAGGGCACACCGTCCGGAGATCTGAGCCATGTTCGGGTTTGCGGACGGTGTGCGATTTAGTTGGAGGAAACTCGCTCGCTGCTCTCTGGTACGCGTCTGATCATCAGACGCGACTGTGAGGGCAGCGAGCGAGCAAGTAGAGAGGCGAGGAGAGGGGCCCTGAGAAGGGGCGGAGAGACAGGGACCGCACCCTTTAAAAGGAAAAAGACAATGGAATCAGGTTTTTGCAAAATAAGTCCCCAGGTGGGTCCCGGCTGCTCAGCGGTCGGGGAATACCACCCCGCTTCGGCGGGCTGCTCTCCGTACTCTGGGGTGGGTAACAAACACCTTCCATCTGTCCCTTCGGACAGAAACGACGACCTTATGCACGACAAACGGACAACGACGATTGATGCAACTAATGAAGACAATGGACCCTCCAGCTCCTAGCCCATGGAAGAGATGCTGGTGCAGGGCGCACCACCCTCCAAACTTTGGAGGAAGCCAACGCTCGAGCGCGGGAAGGGTGCGGTGTCGGATTCCGACTCCGCATCGGCCGGAAGCGCAAGTAGCGAGGAGAATGCTGGTGGGGAGCTTGCGGGGCCTGCGAACAGCAAGTTCCTCCGAAAGCGTCCGAGACCGGAGGATGACCAGGGGCCGCCTTAAGGAGGGCTCAAGAAGGGGCAAATCCAGCCCGTGCCGGCCGAGAACCAGGTGCTGGCACTGGTGCGGCAGGAGCTGGCCGCCTTCCGGGAACGGTTTTCCGTCCTGGAGGGCATCGTCTTGCGCCCTCCGCTAGCGGCGAACCAGAAGGCCTCGGGCCTGAAGGCAGCCTCGTACGCGGCTGCCGTGGCTGCCAAGCCGGCTTCGCCCGGTCAACCTAAGGGAGGGGCCGGGCCGTCGAAGTCGGCACCTGCGAAGCCGGCACCGGGAAAACCGGTTCCGGCCAAGCAGAAGAAGGGTGGAGCGGCTGCGCAGGCGGCGCAAGCTCCAGCGCGGGTGGTGCAGCAGCCCACACCTTCTAACCCGCCTTCTAACCCCCCTGCCGAAGCCGGATGGCAAGTGGCCGGGGAGAAAAAGAAGGCGGGCAAGGCAGCCAGGGCGGCCAAAAGGAGGGAGAGAAGGCGGCGCCAGAAGGAGCGACGCGTCGCGAATATGCTTCGCGCCCCGAAGACCGCAGCTGTAGTGCTCACACTACAGCCGGACGCGGTCAAGAGGGGCGTGACGTATAGCGACGTGCTTGCGAAGGCGAAGGAGACGGTAAGCCTCCAGGAGCTCGGCATCGTCGGGGGCCTCCGGCTTAGGGTCACCATGACTGGTGCCCGGATGTTGGAGGTCCCTGGGGCAACCAGCGGCCCGACCGCTGACGCTCTGGCCGAAAGGCTCAGGGCGTCCTTGAATGCGGACGATGCCCGAGTGTCCAGGCCCACCAAGTGGATATGCGCATTTTGGGCCTGGACGACTCCGTCACGGAGGAGGAGGTTGTGGCCGCCGTGGTCAGGACGGGAGGGTGCTCTGCCGAGCAAGTCAAGGCAGGCACCATACGTCCTGTTTCGTTCGCTAGCCCTGCTGTCGCGAGCCGTGTCCGCGACTGGCGTGTCGCCGTGGAGGTGGAGACGTTGTCGGATCATCGCTACATCCGTTTCGACGTCTCCACCCAGGCCGCGGGCGGCCGCGGTCCATCGGCCCCGAGAACGGACGGTCCGCGTTGGGCGCGCAAGCGCCTCGACAGGGAGCTACTCGAGGAGGCCGCTATTGTGCAGGCCTGGATCCGGGAGTCGGCGACGACCGGACCCGTCGACGTCGAAGAGGAGGCGCAGTGGTTCCACGGGGCGATGACGCAAATTTGTGACGCGTCCATGCCCCGGGTCCACATACAACCCAGAAGGCGCCAGGTGTACTGGTGGTCCGCCGAGATCTCGCAGTTGCGCATCTCGTGCGTGGAGGTGAGACGCCAGTACACCCGATACCGAAGAAGACGTCGTCGGGTCCCTGACGAAGAAGCCGCGCTGTATGAGGTGTACCGCGCGGCTAAGGAGGCTCTGTGGCTGGCCATCGGCGAGGCGAGGACGCGAGCTAGGGAGGAGATGTTGGAGACTCTAAACGGGGATCCATGGGGGCGTCCCTATCGCTCGGTCCGGGGGAAACTCGGACCATGGGCGCCCCCGCTTACGGAGAGTCTCCAACCAGAGCTGCTGGAGGACGTGGTCGCAGCCCTCTTCCCGGCTCGAGCGGAGCACCTTCCGCCGCCGATGGCTCTGCCCACAGCCGCAGAGCCCGAGGAGAACGCCAGCGTCCCAGAGGTGACACAAGCAGAGCTGAGGGCGGCCGTGATGCGGCTCCGGGCAAAGAATACTGCCCCGGGGCCGGATGGGATTCACGGCTGCGTATTGGCCCTCGCTCTGAAGGAGCTTGAGCCCCAACTGAGAGGACTCTACACAGCGTGCCTAGAGCAGGGCCAGTTTCCCACTAAGTGGAAATCTGGACGTCTGGTCCTGCTCAGGAAGGCGGGGCGCCCTGCGGACTCGCCGTCTGCGTACCGGCCCATAGTGCTGCTGGACGAGGTGGGAAAGCTGTTCGAGCGGATAGTCGCAGCCCGCCTCGTCAGCCACTTGTGCGGAGAGGGGCCGGACCTGGCGGAATGCCAGTTCGGGTTTCGGCATGGGCGCTCCACTATCACGGCGATATCGCGAGTGAGAGTCCTGGCGGAGGAAGCGGTGTCCCGGGGTGGGGTGATGTTGGCGGTGTCCTTGGACATATCTAACGCTTTCAACACCCTGCCCTGGAGTTGTATTCGGGAGGCACTGCGTTATCATCGAGTGCCTCCCTACCTCCGCCGCGTAGTTGGGGCTTATTTAGCGGAGAGGTGTGTCACCTATCTGGGACGTGATGGCAGACACCAGCGCCCCATGTCGTGCGGCGTTCCACAGGGTTCGGTCTTGGGCCCGCCCTTGTGGAACATCGGGTACGACTGGGTGCTGAGGGGCGAGCTCCAGCCGGGAGTGGACCTGACGTGTTACGCTGACGACACGCTGGTCACTGCCCGGGGGAGCTCGTACAGGGAGGCAGCGTTGCTGGCGACGGCTGCGGTCTCACAGGTGGTGAGCCGCATACGCCGCCTCGGCCTGGAGGTGGCCCTCAACAAGTCGGAGGCCATAGCTTTTCATGGCCCCCGGCGGGCACCGCCGCCGGGATCACACATCGTGGTCGGGGGGGTCCGTATAGCTGTCGAGTCCACCATGAAGTACCTAGGATTGGTGCTCGACAGCCGGTGGGATTTCGGCCCCCACTTCCGGCGGCTGGCGCCCAAGTTGATGGGCGCGGCTGGGGCGCTGTCAACGCTGCTTCCCAATCTGGGGGACCCGAGCACCGCCTGCAGGCGGTTATACGTGGGGATCGTGCGATCGATGGCCCTTTACGGGGCCCCGATCTGGGCGGCTGACCTGACGGCCAGCACCATCACAGTTCTGCGGAAGCCGCAGAGGGTTATGGCCGTCAGAGTCATCAGGGGTTATCGCACGATCTCCTACGAGGCGGCTTGCACACTGGCCGGATCTCCGCCGTGGGACCTGGAGGCGAAGGTTCTCGCGTCACTGTATCGGTGGCGTGAGGACGCGCGGGCGCGCGGCGGGCAACTGATGCAGCGTCACATTGAGCTGCGTCGGTCGCAGCTGCGCGAGGTCCTGGTGGCGGAATGGCGGGACAGGCTTTCACGCCCTACCGCCGGCCTCGCCACTGTCGAGGCCATCCGGCCAGTGCTCGACCTTTGGCTCGGGAGAAGGCACGGCTCCCTGACGTTTCGTGCGACACAGGTCCTTTCGGGGCATGGCTGCTTCGGGAAGTTCCTGTGTCGCATAGGCAGGGAGCCGGACGCTCGGTGTCACCACTGCGTCGACTGTCGGGAGGACACGGCGCGGCATACGCTGGCAGAGTGTGCCGCTTGGGAGGAGCCGCGCCGTGACCTCATCTCTGTGGTGGGCAGTGACCTCTCGCTACCGGCCGTAGTCCAATCTATGGTCGGCGGCGAGGAGTCCTGGGACGCGGTGGTCTCCTTCTGCGAAACAGTTATCTCGCAGAAGGAGGCTGCGGAAAGGGAAAGAGAGATCTTGACCTCTGACCCCGCCCGCAGCAGGCGCACCGGGCGTCGGAGGAGGGCGTATGCTGCCCTCTTCCGGCCCCCCTAACTGGGTCCAGGGGCGGCGGACTTGGGGACGTCTGTCGCCCCCCATTCATCAGGACCCGAGGTGGCGGCGCGAGGTGTTCCCGTGCGCCCCTCTCTGAAGTCACGGAGGGTGTTTAACACCTCACTCCCTCCGTAGACGCGAGGTGGCCCGCAGAGGCGGGCCGGCACCAGCCGGGGATTACGGATGTCGCATATGTTCCCGCGATCCCCGGCGTAGGTGAGAGATGGAACACCGGGGTGGTTTTAGTCAGTAAGAGTCTGACAGACCCCTCCGCCCGCCCCAGGGTGGAGGACATCCATGAGGATTTCCCCCCGTAAAAAAAAAAAAAAAAAAAAGGCACCATACGTCCTGACTTCACGGGCCGTAGTGGTAAGCTGCCCGGTGACGGCGGCCAAAAAGATCTCGGAGGGCCGAAGGCTTCTGGTGGGATGGGTGTCTGCGCAGGTCAAACTGCTGGAACCCAGACCTCTGAGGTGCTTCCGTTGCCAAGTCGGCAACCATACGGGAGCTCTCTGCACCTCAGAGGTTGACCGCAGCGAACTATGTTTCCGCTGTGGTCAACCAGGTCACAAGGCCGGCTCGTGTAGCGTCACGCCGCACTGCGTTGCATGTGCGGCAGCTGGCAAGCCGGCCGAACACTGGGCTGGGGGCAAAGCCTGCGCTCCACCCGCCAAAGCCGGGGGCTAGAAGCCCTCCACCGCCGTCTCCGTTGCCGCCTCTGTCGCCGCCGCTGCAAGTGCCGCGGCCCCACAGGAGGCCCGGGAGGAGGCCGTAATGGAATGCCAATAACGGCTCCATTACGCCTCCTCCAGGCGAACATCAATCACTGCGCCACTGCTCAGGACCTGTTGCTCCAGAGCATGGCGCAGTGGTTGATTAATGTCGCCGTAGTCGCTGAGCCGTACTTCGTCCCACCCAGGGAGGACTGGGTGAAGGACCTAGACGGCTCAGTGGCCCTAATTTCGTCGGCCACCGCCGCCGGTACCCCGTCCCTCGAGTGGGTTAGGAGAGGACAGGGGTGTGTAGCAGCACGGTTCGGGGAGATTGTAGTGGTGGGAGTCTACTTCTCCCCGAATCGAAATCTCGCCGAGTTCCACAACTCCCTTCGAGAGTTGCGTAACGTCGTCGTCGGGTATCGTCCCCTCCCCGTGTTTGTTCTCGGGGACTTCAATGCCAAGAATTTGGCTTGGGGTTTCCGTTATACGAACGTACGGGGTAGGATGGTGGAGGACTGGGCCCTGGAGACAGGCCTAGTCGTCCTTAATCGGGGTTCTGTCCCCACGTGTGTGCGGATGCGGGGTGACTCCGTGGTGGACATCTCGTTCGGTCTCTGGAGGGGGGTGATGTAGGGTTCACCCCTACCACATAGTTTATTTATATTTATTATAAACTCACACACGACAACATAACTAAACACATACATAAACACAAACACATTATTATTATCATGTATGTTTATTGGTAACACTACTCAAACCATTCACGGCATTTATAATGTTTACATTATGACGTCGGATCGTGTCGGCGATCTGCTCATGCACACCCGGGCATAGCGGTGTGATAGCGTGACGTAGTACACGCGTCGGCCGGTCGTCGAGGGCCGCTATATATAAAAGTATTCTGTGAGGGCCGCGCGTGGAGGACATCGTTTTAGAGGTCAGTCGGTCAAGGACTGCGCCGCTACCTGCCTGTGCCCGCGCATTGTTTACCAAATTGTTTTTTAATAATTATTTTGTGTCTGAACATTGTTGTATGTGCACTTCTAACTGTTAATGCTGTGTCTATTGTGTGTTCCACTGTCTATACCCCTTCTGTGTTGTTTTCGTGTGCATATTAAAACGTAAGTACGAATATTGACTTTTTATTCGTCCACCTTGCGTCAACTTACATCGCGCATCAACAATACCCTAACTAAACATTTATTTCCACTGTTTATGTTCTTTGACGATTATGAAAGTGGTTGATTATGAAAATGTTCTGGGAAGTCATTCCGGTATTCATAAACTAAGAGCAATTTACGTTTCAGTTGGTTGCATTCCACCACACAGAGCTTCTTCACTGAGAAGAAAGAAGAAAAACAATGTCACGAAAGTGTGGATCTCCTGCGTAATTAGGCTCAGTATGACATTTAGTTGGCCGAAGATAACAGTTCCAATACTGGTATATAAAAGAGAAATGTGTGTGGCTTAATGTTAAAGGATTTAGCTTATTTGAACAGGTTGGGGTTGATGTAATGCACGATATACTTGAAGGTGTTGCCAAATATGTAATGTGTTTTCTGATATCAAAGTATGTAACAGAGTTTTATTTACTAATTTAATATTCATTCTAATATTCCTTCGCTTATTTTTAATTAAAATAAATTAAATAAAGCTCCGTCTAAAGGGGTGAGATGTTATAAACGGACTTTGTAATGCATCAAATGCTGACATGATTAAAACCCCGCCGCTTCCATATTGTTACCAATAGTATAAAGGGCATTTCCATGTGCTCAGACAGATGTAGCCATTTTCGCAGTAACAGTGTAACCAGTGTGTTCTAGTGTAACCTCTTATAATAAAATATTTTTTAGCAGTAACAAAGTGCTTTTTTAAAAGGTATTAGCAAGATGGCTGCTTAGCTCACTATGTCCGCTCCGTGACACAATATCTCAATGAAGACCAGACCAGGCAATGGCCAGCCCGTTCCCCGGATCTAAATCCGTTAGATTTCTTTTTACTAGGGAGCAGTGAAAGATAAATATTATTTAAAGCCAGTTGAAAATCTAGCCGAGCTTTGGCAAAAAATTACGGAAGCAGCTGAATTTGTCAACAACGGAAGGTTTGCCCTCGGATAACTCGTTCTTTTTAAGAAGATGTCGAGCTTGTATTGCCTCTGAAGGAAAGCAATTTGAACACCTTTTGTAATAAATCTCAGCATATAGCCAAATAATTGTTGATTAATTTTAAACTTATTTATCCTAAATTTAAGAAAAAGTATGACTCGAAAGCGCCATTGTCTATCTCACTCAAACTTCATAGAATGATTCTTCCTCTCCCTAAAACTAGAATCTTTGTTACGTACTTGTATATAATTAACCTATTGAAAATTAACAATCCTTACATAACAAACCTTCACATATATTTTTGAAATTCTTATTTGTTTATGATGGCGTCCAGTACTTCTGGTATAAATAATGATATCGCAGGTCGACATATTATAAAATGCTTGGAAATATCGAAAGCTAATCCCAGCTGCTAAATAAGTTAATGTTACTTGCAGTTTAACCTTTGCTGGTATTGCTTCTCTCGGATTTGTGTCTTGTTGTTGTATATATGTATGTTATGTTCTCCAGTTATGTCTCAAAACATTCTAAAGTCATTCTCAAAATTGCCTTGAATTATTAGGGATCTTCTGACTGCAATTCTTAAAGGCTATTTGGTGCTTCAAGTGCAGTTCGCCTTAAAATCCATGTTCTGCAGTGCTATTCTGTAAGAACTCACGTGCGAATTCGATTCATATCTCATTTTCGATTACACTTCGTAACTCAACTGAAGTAATAATAATAATAATTAATAATAATTGTTTATTTATAAAACAGGGAAGTGAAAAGTAATTGATATTCTGACTGTCAAGTTAAGTTCGCTTCACCTATGTTCTCACTTAGTGGCGCTAGTGTAGTTTTCATCAAGTTACAGAATACCAAATACAGTTTTCACCGCAGAATAAGTGAGAACTGGAGTGAGTTCTTACAGAATAGCATTGCTGGTCTTAATTCTTCGGTCTACATCTCCTAATAAATTCCATAATTCGTTAATAACGTCGGTTAAAAACTCGTCTAAATTCCTTTTTTTCCGATCCATTGCAGATGTAAAGGGTGTCTCAGTAAGAGTGCAATTTTTCATTTTAAAATAAAAACAAGTATTTTATGACAGAGTTGTGATATTTTTATTGTATTGTAAAGAAGACATGTTCCGATTAAGTATGGAATAAAATATCCGGCAAATGACCCCCACGGCTCCGATGACAGGACATTACTCTTTTTATGCAATTTTCCATGACTTTTGCACAGAGATGTGGCTGTATCTCACCGATGACGCGTTGGATTTCCGATTTGAGCTCAGAAATTGTTTTGGGTTTATTCGCATGAATCCGAGATTTCACGAAATCCCAAAGAAAAGCGTAGTGCTTCGTAAAATTTGAAGTTGTTGAGAACGATGTCGAATTGATGTTTTCGGGTTTTCGGTGACACTCTCGTTTACAGCAGCACTGTTTTCAAGAGACCGGCCGGTACGTTGACGCAAAGGATTTTTATTATCCATAATTGACCCAGTTCAGATTTTTTGACCACTTTTCGAATGTTTGACACATTAGGTGCACTTTCTCGGCTGAAAAAAGGCTCGGCGAAGTTTGCGGTTCCAGCGCAACTTCCTCATTTTTGTAATGAGTTTTCACAATTATAACGCGTTGTTCTTTCGAAAAGCGCTCAAATTTTAATAATCTGAATAAAAAGAGGTGTCAACTGTCAAATTTCAGAGTTGCAACTTGCAAGAAAAAAAAATATTCCAATTTTAAAAAGTGCACTCTTACTTGGACACCCTTTACAAACGACGATCAAGCGTAATCATAACTGCACTGACTCGCCACTACGTTTGACCACCCACTCTGTTCGGCGACTCTCTCGGCCGAGAGCTCATTAAAATTAATTGACTCGCCGCTGTACTCGTTAGGTGTAATCAACCCATTACATTCGTCTATTAAAAATCAACAGGATGGGGCTAGAGAGCGCTTCTATTTTTTAAGTGATAGCAAAAAATATTTTAGTGGTGGCCAGGCAGAAGTGTCCGTGAACCTTAATTCAACATATTTCCCGTCAAAACCTCAATGTGAACTTCGCTAATAACAGATTTGCTTTATTATATGAGCAACACATTACATTTCAGCAGTGTATTATGGACGTTGTCCGGAGGCTTTACTAAGCGAGAAACAATTTAAAGGGCACCGGCGTTTGTTGTTGATTGCTCTAAACAGATCGATAATCTAAAGACTGGACCCGGAAAGGTAAAAATTGAGAGTCATTCAGAAAGTGGTTACATTCTCTATGGAAATACCAGACCAAACTTCAGCGTGCTTGCCACATTCACGATTGCATTGTTGAACACAAACCATTAAGCAACACAGTGAACAAGTTATGAAGAACGCAGATATCATCATTGTTGAATTCCAAGGATTTAAATATTTAGACAATAATTTTAAAGAAGTGGCTATCGTAAGTAATAGCAGACATAGACGTTCTTGATTAAACCACTGCATTCGTTTTATTAGTTAATTTTAAGAAGAAAAAACGCAGGTGCGATGGTTGAAAGAAATCGTGGATTTTTCACGTACAACACGACATCATATCGTTTCATTAGAAAAAAAAAATATTACGAAGGGTTTGGAAAAGATTCAGTGGATTAAAGAGTTATGTACAAACTGTGAGGCGATTGACATCTACACTAATATTATGAAGGGGAAACAGTTGATTGTTTTTTGTTTGTTTGCATTGAATAGGCTTCGAAACTACTTCACCGATTTGAAAAATTCTTCCACTGTTAGGAAGGTACACTATCCCCGGATGACAAAGGCTATATTTTATCCCCATATTCCCACGGGATCAGGAACTATGCGGGTGAAACCGCGGAGAGCTGCTAGTAGGTGATAAAGGATGTCCTAACACTGAGACATAAAAAAAAAGTTCTGTAAAATTAAAACTGATTTCAATTGTGTGAACCATAAAATGAATTGTGCATTAAATAATGCGGTGTGTATTAGAAAATGGTATGTTGATAACTTAGACTCTCACTTAAACTCACTGAAGAAGGTCTATCCGCTCGTACCCGCACGTAAACATTGGCTCTGTGTTTAAATATTAAAAAAAAATAGTTTATCACGTTCAATTTCAAATAACAAAGTTGCGTCTAAATAAAATTAAAAACTAAGTGTTCGTGTAACTGATAATACATCAAGTGTAAATAGCAAAAACCAGTCAATTGTAATCAACGGACACTATTTTTGAATTACATATGTTGAAAAAGTTCATTCACGAAATAAAAAACAAAAATCATGTCACAGAACCGGAATCGAAAAAAACTATACGAGCTCAAAATGTAAATAGCTATTTTTGAACAGACACTCCTCATTTGTCTGTGCTAAGTGCTCTTTTATTCTCATAACCTTTTGTTCGTGAATCCAAGATTCATAAACTTTATGAAGTTCGCAGTAGCTTCAACATCGGCAAAATACGAATTGTTGCATGGTTTTTGTAAAATTATAGTAATTCGGCAACACTTGCGCTAAATAATTGAGTCACTAGCTTAACTTTCATTTTATTTTTATAATATACTAGCTGATCCGCACAACTTCGTTTGTGTCACATTTTTCATGACTGCTCCGCTCCTATTGGTCTTAGCGTGATGATATATAGCCTACAGCCTTCCTCCATAAATGGGCTATCTAACACTGAAAGATTTTTCAAATCGGACCAGTAGTTCCTGAGATTAGCGCGTTCAAACAAACAAACTCTTCAGCTTTATAATATTAAGTATAGATTGTATATGATAAGCTCCGATTTTTTTTTTTGGTAAGGTTAAGGTTCTTTTTCTTGTAGATCATGCAATCTTTTAATATATTCCAATTTTATTTGGTTCTTCAATTCGGTTAGGAAATGATCATAATCTGAAAATATATTTTTAATTAGTTTCAGCATGTTACAGGTATCAGCGTCCTGAAGAAGCAAATTATCCGGGTCTTGGAAACAATATCCGAACTCTTTTGCCATGGCGACATTAGCTTTTACACCATCTCATGTCAGGGATTTGAATTCAACTTCAGTTTCGTGGACAAGTGTCAAAGATCTGAGACTAGTGGCTGTTTACCAAAAAAAATATCCAATAGAATCGAATCATGGGATTTCGCGGAATCCGCGTAAGGGGGCGCGGCGGCGGGCGTAGGCTTGGCCTTTAATCCCGCACGGCTTTGGGTTGCCGGTATAGGCAAGGCGTTTGATGCGCGCGAAGTGGACCGCAGCGCGACTAGGTGTATAGCTGTCCTTTGGTGTGTCAGCAGGAGCGCCCGGCACTGTCTCTCAGTGCCGTTTCTTCACGGCGCCCCGGCGGTCAGTCCCCGGCGGTCAGTCCCCGCCAGGTGAGACCCCCGGTTACCCGGGGGAGGCCCAGCGAGAGACGACCAGCGACGTAGGCACCGGCTTATGGCGCTCACTGCTGAGGATATCCAATCGGCCCTCTGAAGTGTGAGTATATTATTATGTAGTACGATACCTATTTGTGCGCGCACTTAGCTATGTAAGCGACTTTTATTCATATTCCTTTTTATTGTACTTAAGAGTCTAGTCTAATAAAAGACACCAAACTGTAAACAGTGTTTCTTTTAATACAAGCCAAGGTTCCAACATCACATGGCGACCCTGCCAGGGCTCTGCCAAGGAACTTTGTTTCCTTTTGTTTCAAATTTTAGGTGCTAGTTACACAAGTAAAAATTTTAAGCTGGTTTTCAATTCGTTCTTAAGATGTGCCAGTCAAAAGTTGAAAAGGAAGACGTGTTTCTAACCCAGAATGCTGCGGGTGATAATGCGGCTCAGTTCAAAAGATTTCGGAAACCACATTCAAAGTATCGACTCACTTAATTCGGAGATACAACGTTTGGACTCTTTCACAGCGTTATAGTAGTAAAATCGCAAAAATAAAAATACAAAATATAATTAAACAACCCTGACATCCGCAATTGAAAGTATTCTGCAGTCAAAAATGAGTCTATACAGGTCATCAAAAGAATATAAAGTACCGTGGAGTACTTTAAAGGTCAATGTTGAAAGGGTAAAAGAAGAACGCAAGCAGACCATTTTCTTTGTCAGCAAATTTCGAACAAAGTTTATTGTCATACACTATACAAATGCAAGAACTTGGATTTGGTCTTACTGTCAACCAAATCTGGCTAATCGCTTATTCGCTCGCTGAAACAGCCAAATTCAAGCATAACTTCAACACAAACAAAAAATGTGCAGGATGGAATTGGTCGGTAGGTTTCAAAGAACGTTATGGGTTAAGTTTAAGAACTCCCAAAAACCTTTCATCTGGCCGTACTATTTGTTCAAATCCTGCAGTAATAGCTGACTTTTATAAAAAAAAAATTAGAAGCAACATTAGTTGCACATAACTTGATAAATTTTCCAGAGAGTATAATTATGGAATTGTGACGAAACAGGTCTTATGTATGTCAACAAAGCTTCTAAGATTGTAATTAAATAGGCAAAAATACGTTTACAATATAACGTATGTTGAAAAAGGCACTACGACCACCGTGCTAGCTTGTGTTAATGCAGCTGGGTTATGTGTGATGTGCTGGGTTATGTATGTGTGATGGTTGTAGTATTGACGAGTCCAGAGGTGAAGAGTAAAAATCAATTATAAACCCAATATTGTTTTTTATTCTTCCTCACTTTTGATAGTTTCTCTTTGATATAAATAAATATATAATTATTACTTTCAATATGTTAATATTTTTATTAACTTTATTTTTTTGTTACTTTTATGTTAAAAAATAAATAAATAATTAATTCGGTTATAACAGAATTAGAGAAGTACTATCACCGAATTATTGTGTTTGTCGCAGATATGTTTGTCGCAGAATTAGACAAGTCATCGCGGTTTGATTAAGCTCATTTTACGCTGAGATAATTCATATGTGTTAAGATTACACTTGCTCATATGATAAATAGAAGACTGATTAATGTTCCTATTAAAAATAAAATTTATAAAGTTTAACCTGTTTTTTTCCCACATTCTGTTTTGTCACAGGTTGACCCTACGGATTAAGCCGTGTGAGTATCCAAGTGTTAATTTGATCAAAGCTTGGGTCGATAAGTTCGAGCAAACTGGATCGACAATTAATATTAAACAAACAGGGCGGCCACGTTCAAGAAGAAGCGATGAGAATATTCGAGAGGTCGAAATATCCGTGCGGAAATCGTTCCGCACGGATATTTCGACCTCTCGAATATTCTCATCGGATATTCCGAACGCTTACGCGTAGATGATTCTGTATCGACAGAATCATCTACGCGTAAGCGTTCGGCGGCTTTGGCAATACCAACAACTAGTTTACGGCGGATTTTGAATCTGAAACTCAAATTCAACGATTATCTATCCTTGAGAACATTTTGTTAACGGACGAGGGCCATTTTCACATCAATAGGCACGTGAATAAGCACAATTGTCGATATTGAAGCAGGGATAATCTTCGCTTTAAAAACGACAGTATGGGCTGCCATATCAGCAAATAATTAATAGGTCCGTATTTCTTTGAAAATAATCAAGGAAATAATGTAACTGTGAATTCAGCGGAATACGTCAAGATGTTGCAAGACTTTTTGACACCGCAGTTGCTTGAATTTCAAGGGTACAACAACAGGACTTGGAAGCAACAAGGTGGAGCAACATGCTATACATCAAAAATGTGAGTTTACTGGTAGTCAAAGAAATGTGTCCAAACAAATTGATTTCTCGCAGAGGTGATATCCCATGGCCTCCGAGAAGCCCGGACCTTACACCATGCGATTTTTCTTGTGAGGTTACCTGTAAAGTCGAGTGTGCTTTAATAAACCGACGGCAATATCACAATTAAAAAAAAAACACATCCACAAGGAGATAGCCGCGATCCCCCGCAGCATGTGTCAGCGAGTTTTCCAAAGTCATTCATAAATAATAAATATTAAATGATTATTACGTTAAATAAATTATCAACTTAAATATAAAACTACAAATGTTATTTACAGTTGTAGTTTTATATCAATTCATGTTTCAAAAGTGCAAACATTATTGACCCACCCTGTAGTAGTTTAGTAGTATCGAGATCAAGATACGATTACGTTAGTGACGTCATAATAAGGATGTACAAAATTGACCAATGATCTTAATATTGATTGAACGTATCGTTCAAAAACTGTATACGTACATATTTAGTTGTTAGTGATTTCAGGGCTTTTAAAATTGTTCGATGTTATACGAAAAACTGCAGCAAATGTTAATAATATTTAGTTTAGATACATATATATATATAAACACATCAAAAGTATCTAGGGATCAACATATATTTTTGCAATAACTTTCCTCCTGATTGATATTAATTAAAATTTTCTTTAAGGATTCATCAAATAAAGTGTTTTCGTTTGTCACAGTAACGATAAACCAAGTCACCTTTGCATTAATAAAGAAATTTGCCATTTTCCTAATAAAGGGATTTTTGACATTTGAACCACTCAAACTCAAACTCAAACTCAAACTCAAACCGTTTATTTCAATTAGGCCATTAACGGCACTTTTGAACGTCATCAATAAAAATTATCATAAATTAAGTGACTCTAGCGTCCATTCGCAAAGGTAGATTCTTATGGAGAAGAACGGACAAGAAACTCCATAGTTACTCTTTTCAAATCAATGTTTTACAATATTTGGTAATACAATAAATACTTCATATATGTGAGGACGATGCACCAAGTATACTAGTTATAGAACAAAGTATTACCAGCAGAGGTAAACTTCTTAATAACTCATGCCCATGGTACTCACATATTTACAAACATTGAAATAATAAAAAGAAAAGAAAAAAAAAGTACAAGACACAAAAAATGTACCTATTCATAAATATAATTCACTCATAAATCAACCAGTTTGATTTTGTCTACACCCTTGATTGCCCTATGGAGCAAGACCAGCATGTTTCCAAGCATTCTTATCCTGAATGTAATCTTCTAATTTGTAATATGCTTGTTTACAAAGGGTGGTTTTAATAAAAGTTTTAAATTTTCTTTCATTTAATTCTAATATGTTACAAGGTATTTTGTTGTAACATTTAACACAGTACCCCATAAAAGATGTATGTACTTTAGCTAATCTATAAAATGGTTGGTCTAATTTGTCTTTATTTCTAGTATTAAAATTGTGTCTATCACTAATTTTACTAAAAAGATGTCGATTTTTCCTTACATACATAATATTTTCATAAATGAATTGGCAAGGGACTGTCATAATATTGATCTTTTTAAAAATTTCTCTAAGAGAATCGCGGGGACGCAAATTATAAAGGGCCCTGACAGCTCTCTTTTGTAAAATAAATATGGATTCAATGTCAGCAGCCCGACCCCACAACAAAATACCGTATGACATAATGCTGTGAAAATAACTAAAGTAGACCAAACGTGCGGTTTCTACGTCTGTTAACTGTCTTATCTTTCTAACAGCATAAGCGGCTGAGCTTAGACGACCAGCAAGAGATTTTATATGAGGTCCCCATTGTAATTTATCATCTAAAGTAATTCCCAGGAAAACCGTCTCATTAATGATCTCCAGTTTTTCTCCATTCAATATAATGTCGCATTTTCTACTTTTAACATTTGGTAAAGTGAATTTAATACATTTGGTTTTCTTTTCATTTAGTACTAAGTTGTTTGCCGTAAACCAATTTTGGACCTGACTAACTGCGCTATTGACTTCGTCCAAATTTTGTGACCGTCGGTCTATTTTAAAAATTAATGAAGTGTCATCCGCAAATAATACCATGTTTGGCTGGTTTGGAATTAAATGGGGCAAATCATTAATATAAACTAAAAAAAGGAATGGACCCAATATTGAGCCTTGCGGAACGCCCATCGTCACTTTCGACCCTTGTGAGTTTACACCGTTTACCTGAACTTTAACCTGTCTGTCCGCCAAGTATGAACTAAGTAAATCAAGGGCTCTATTCCTAATCCCATAGTGCTCAAGTTTCAATAAAAGTGTCTCATGGTTAACGCAGTCGAACGCTTTCGAGAGGTCGCAGAATATTCCAATGGCGTCTTGCGACTCTTCCCAGGCGTTAAAGATGTTCTTTATTAGTGTGACACCGGCGTCTGTTGTACAACGCCCTTTGGTGAAACCATACTGTTGTTCATGAAAGATGGAATTTTCTTTAAAGTGACGTAACATCTGACTAAGCATTAGCTTTTCAAACACCTTACTGAGAACTGGCAGAATTGACACAGGCCTATAATTGTTAGGTTCTTGACAATCACCCGATTTGAACAACGGGACAACTTTACTGTGTTTCATGAGATCCGGAAATACTCCTTGGTCTACACTAGTATTAAATGTGACAGCTAAGTAGGGGGCAATGGTTTCAATGACAGACCTACAAACTTTTACAGATATACCCCAAAGATCTTCTGTTGGTTTAATTTTAAGATCTTTAAAAGCTTTTATAATGGCCTGGGGGTTTGTGTGTTGAAAGTTAAACTCCGATTGACATACCTTTACATTCTTTCGAAGTAAGGAAGCAGAGAGCGCGGGTGACGAGTTGAGAACTTCTGTTGTTTTAAGAGGTATATTAGCAAAGAAGTTTTCAAATTCTTGTGCTACCTCTTCATCCGAGTTTATTGGGCCATGTACAGTATTTAAATTAAATTTAGTTTCCCGCTGTTTTTTTCTACCTGTTTCATTATTTATTATTTTCCAAGTAGTTTTTATTTTGTCGTCTGCTGATTTTATTTTATTGCTAATATGTAGCGCTTTTGCAATTTTGCATACGCTTTTATATGTTTTTGAATATTTCGCAACATACTTATGAAAGCTTGTATTATTCATATGTTGCTTTAGGCCATACAGTTCATATAGCTTTTCCCTGCTTATCCGAATGCCTGGGGTTGCCCAATCGCTAAATAAGAACTTAGTGTAAATACTTTTGGACTTCATAGGAAAAGTGTCATTAAATTGCATGTTTAATATTGAAAAAAACTCGGCATAGAACTCATTGGGGTCGTCCATGTTATTAAAGTTATGAGCACCTAGTTTACTAGCCAAAGTAATATTAAGTTTCTCCAAATTTTTATCTGTTATTGGTCTAAATTTTATTTCAATTTTTTGTAAAGGTATGTAGGTGCAAAACGTTATTGTTTGTCCACTGTGATCAGATGGCAACTTATTTATAGTTTCTTTATGTAGGTAATCACAATTACAAAATATATTGTCAATACAGGTTGCAGTCGAAGCTGTCACACGGGATGCTTCATTAAAAACATTAGATAGATTAAATGATTTAAAAAGACCTAATAACCTGATACTGTTTGTATTTGTTTCCAATAAATTAATATTAAAGTCGCCACATATAATTATTGATTTACTGGTAGTACTAACTTTCTTTAACACTTCTTCCATTACAGAATCAAACACAGATAGATTCTGGTTACTTGGAGGTCTGTAGACGCATACCACAACATGCTTATCAAGCTCAACACAGGACAATTCAATGGTGTGTTCAACCGACAGTTTAACAATATCCTTTCTTTCTTTACATTTAATTGAAGTTTTAATTAAAATTAATGACCCACCATGTATCATGCGTTGTCGGCTGAAATAGCTACCTATCAAATAATTTTCATAATTAATGGAACTTACTTGGTGGTCTTTTAACCAATGTTCTGTTAAGCAAACTACATCAAACCTGGTATTTTCTAAAAACATTTCTATTTCTAGTAATTTGGAGGAGCAACCTTGAATGTTCTGATTAAATAATTTTAATGTGTATTGCCCTCCCTTAGGTTTTTTACAATGAACTAATTTGCCAGAAGATACCTTGTTATTATTTACTAATAATAACAGTTCGTTAATTGAAGGGGTAACCTCTGTTGTCTTGCAGTCTAGTTTAAATTAACAATATTATCCAGAGTGACCTCCTCAGCTACAATTGTGGAGTCTAAAATGCCTGAATGCGTTCTATCAGAAGGAGAATACTCTATCTGACTGGTAGTGGCCTCCACTAATGCTGACATTATAGATGGGTCCTCCTTCGTACAACACAAAGAATCACAATAATTAGTCACTATGTTGTTAGTGCAACTAGACAACACAGGCTTGTCACTTAACCTAATATTTGTTATATTAGCTATAACCTCGTTAATATTATATGCTATCAACATAGCAATCATATGCCTATATTTACCAGACAGGGATATAGTTCCCTGAGTTAATTTAAAACCACTAATAAACTTATTAGTATCAAAATACAATAATTTGTCACTATGACAACATGTCAACAAGTGAATAGTATTATTCAACTTTAAAATGTTATTATTTTGTTCGTCAGAAAAAGTATCAGAGTAAGGAAAAGCACACAACATTAGCTTTCCCAAATTTAACTTTAATAAGGATTCAACACCATCCATTATGTCCTTTTTGGTAATACCAGTACTATTTCCTAGCAGCAGAACCATTGAATAATAATTATCTAGATTTGAATGTATAATTCTATTAATCATTTGTTTAAAACTAATGTTATGATAAGTATTATTGGTAAAACTGTGGCTTAGGTAGTTGTGTAGTATTTTTCCAAAGCCGGAACCTAATTCATCACAAAAAAAAATGGTTTTATTTTCCTGAATATTGACATCTGTTTCTTCTGGAAGAGCTAAGACCGGTGCAGACATGTCAAGTTGGGGTTGGGGAGGCAGTGGATGGTTGACACAGCTGCATGAGTAGTTATTAGTCATAGACTCATATCTTTCAGCATTGTGCTTCACCAAGTCCAGTAGCTCCCCTGCCTCAAACAAGCGCTCACTTAGTTGTGTTTGTGATGTCTCATATTTTTCATATATGTTCTTGAGTAAATACTCCTTGTACAATAAATCATTTTGGAGACATTCAATTTCTATATTATAATTTTCCCTACATCTATCCAGTTCTTCAGTACAAGTATTTAATGAATTTGAGAGGCTGACTCGGTCTTTTCGCAATGAAATATTTAATTTGAGGAGATTCTGTTTTTTTATTGCTCTCCGAGACCGTTTGACTATTTTCTTAATTTTAATATATTTCTTTAATTTATTATGACTCATAACTAAGGGACACAATGGTATGGTATCATCACCTGTCAAATCTATAGTAATGGCTGGCTCACACACTGATTTTGACTGAAAACCTACCAACTCATCAAATAAAGTATTAGTGTTAACAAACTGTTCACTGACTGTGTTGGCTTCCACATTAGACAGTGCCTTATGGGCATTATATAATTCATTTTCCAGTTCAGAAACACGGTTTAAAGTGAGTTCAAATGTGTCACTGCACTTTTGAAAACTTGATACTTGCTGTTGGAGTTGAGTGTGTTGGTCGGCCAAGTCCATGTGCTGAATGTGTAACTCAGCCAGCTCATTCTTGAGGCATGTGTTTTCCACCACTAACATTAAAGTTCGAAAAAAAGACTGAAATAACAGTTTTCTTTAAAATTTTATTGGGTAACTTAAACAATTAATAATCCGTGTTTCTACCGCGAACACTAACAACACAAGAACATCGGTTTGGCATACTCAAAATGAGTTCATCCAAATCACGCTGTGGAATGGCCGCCCATGTTCGTTGCAACAACAAAAAAAGGTCTTCTTGCGACTGGATACCCTCCATATTCGGCAGAGCTCTTCTCTGTAGCATATCCCATGCATGCTCAATCGGGTTCAAGTCTGGCGACTGAGCAGGCCAGGGCAGGACATTGATGTTAGCTGCGGCGAGAGTCTGTCTTACAACTCTTGCGGTGTGCGGTCGTGCATTATCATGCATTAACTGAAATAAGGGACCGATTTGCACTTGTAGAGGAACGATGACGTCTGATACAATCGTCTCAGCATAAATTTGAGCGTTGAGGTTGCCTCTGATCCAAATCAACTCAGTTCTTCCGCCGATCCAAATACCCGCCCATACTATGATGGTTCCACCACTATAAGGATGGACTTCCTGGCAGGATTTTAATCGCTGTTGGCGTCCAGGGGTTCTCCAGTGTCGTATACGTCTTGTATCCGGTCTCATACCAAAACGAGACTCATCAGAAAAGCACACGAAACGCCATTGTTCTTCTGCCCAATTTCTGTGTTCAAGAGCCCATTGATATCGAATCCTACGATTGTGCATTGCTATAGGTGGTACCCGTAGCGGTCTTCGGGAATGAAGGTTCACTTCATGCAAGCGGTTTCTGACTGTTTGGTCGCTAATTAAGTTCCCTGAAGAGTGATGAAGCCTCACGGCTAACATCATGGCGGTTATTGTTGGAGCTCTTCGAGTTAAGATTTGAATGTATCGGTCTTGTCTCCGTGTGGTGCAGCGATACCGTCCTCCATGGCGCTCAGCCAAGGTAAGCGAAGAGCTCTGCCGAATATGGAGGGTATCCAGTCGCAAGAAGACCTTTTTTTGTTGTTGCAACGAACATGGGCGGCCATTCCACAGCGTGATTTGGATGAACTCATTTTGAGTATGCCAAACCGATGTTCTTGTGTTGTTAGTGTTCGCGGTAGAAACACGGATTATTAATTGTTTAAGTTACCCAATAAAATTTTAAAGAAAACTGTTATTTCAGTCTTTTTTTCGAACTTTAATGTTAGTGGTTCAAATGTCAAAAATCCCTTTATTAGGAAAATGGCAAATTTCTTTATTAATGCAAAGGTGACTTGGTTTATCGTTACTGTGACAAACGAAAACACTTTATTTGATGAATCCTTAAAGAAAATTTTAATTAATATCAATCAGGAGAAAAGTTATTGCAAAAATATATGTTGATCCCTAGATACTTTTGATGTGTTTATATTTAATTTAGATCTTCTCGCCTGAAATACAGGATTTCCTAGTTCAGGCTCGTAATATTAAGATACATATTTAAAACTGTAAAATTGGTAATAACATAATTAAAAATAAAAATAATAAATAAAAATGTATTATTAAAACTTTGTGTTTAGTGAGACTGTTCCTGAACGAACGACGAGAGAGTAGACACTTGAATTTTTTTGACGCGAAGTTCATTCAAGGTCAACTTTTTAAGTGAACTTTCTTTACATCCAAAAGTTCTAAATTTAACTCTCGCAGCAATAAAACCAATAAAACGTTTCCTAAACGATATATATTGAAACAAACAGTCCTTTAAATGTTGAAATTATTATAGGTATGGAGACTTGTCCAAACCCAGCGGGGGCTCTCGTGGTAGACACTATATCCAGCAAAAATGGAAGTAGTTGACGAATATGCTCAATAGTGATGGCACAGGGGACTCTCAAACAGAGGAAAAGTGGCGAAAGGTATGTCTATTAAGCCTTGTATCCACTTGAGCATGCTCAGGCGAATGAGCAGCTCATTTGGCCGAGCCGCTCAAGTGGAGACGCCTGAGCACGCTCGGCCCGAGCAAATCCGAGCGCGCTCAGGGCGAGCCGGCATCTGTCGGTTTTTGTCCGTGCTCAAAGGTGCTCAGCATTCGCTCGGCGCTCAGTATTCGCTCGGCGCTCAGTGTGGACGGTTGTTTTTGTGTTTGAGGCGAGCGCGTCGAATTCCCCGAGTTTAACATAGTTTAATTACGTTTACTTTTTCTGTTATTTGAAAAATGAGTGGCTTGTGGGATAACGAGACTTGTTTAACATTAATTGATGCATATGAATCAAAGAGGGTGTTATGGGATAGTACATACGAAGAAAAACTATAATCGCATAAAAAAGAAGATGCTTGGCGTGATATCGGTGATACATTAAACATGAGTGTAGAAGATGTAAAAAAAAAATTGTAAGTTTGACAGGTTCAGTTAGACGAGAACGATCAAAGCAAAAACGAAGTTCTAAAACGGGAAGTGGTAAGTGTTATTAGTGTTTATTTGATCCGTCAACATGTTATATTTATTTACATACCATACACATATATATGAATTACATAATTCAATATTTTTGTTTCAGGTCAAGATCAAGCGTATGTGTCAAAATGGTTTGCATTTGATCGGATGAAAATTTTAATGGATAAAAGTGAACCAAATGAAACTCGAGATAGTTCCAATGTAAATTTATTTATTTTCATAATCTATACTGATATTATAAAGAGGTAATGTTTGCGAGTTTGGAACTCACAAACACAACAATCTCGCAAACATTACCGGAGATTACTCTGGTGATTCTGGTCCAATATGGATAATTCTTTCACTAATATAAAGGTACACTATTCCTGGTGGTTATATATTTTGTGAAAATTAGCCGAACTGTAATGAACTGCGTCAACCAACTCAGAAAATATTATGGCACTTTTGAGCTCAGCTAATTTTCAGAAAATTCTTCTAAGTAAACTAATTTAATTAATATTGTATTGCCAAGGTAATTCTGCATTTGTTATAAAATGCCGTGCGATATGCAAACGAATTTCTTTGATTTGGTTGGTAGATCTCCTGGGTACGTGTGGCAAAGAAGAGAAGGATTGTAATGGCTCATCGGTCCTAAATATACCTGGAATTATCTCGCCATTTTCTTCCCTATCAAAAATCCCAATGGGACAGTAGTATTCTCTAGTATAGTTTTTTTGACGCATGAAGTTATGCAAATGCGTAATAGCCATTACAACTGAAACCGCATTATTAGTGTCCATTGCAATCGGTTTACGTAATACTCTGAAAACGGATGCGATAATACCAAATATATTAGTATATAATTATTACCAGCAAATGGTTTCATTGTATATTCATTAAGAGCAAAAGCGTTGTCTCCTACAATATAATAAGGTACTTTTACATTATAAGGAATTTGCAATATCTTTGGTGGCGGAATATTCAAAGTTTTATTTTCAAGTTCTCTATATAAATTGGTATGTTTAAATACACCTCCATCAGAAATTCTACCCTTACATCCAACATCAACATATATAAAATTATAGTCAGCTTCTACTACCGCAAATAATACAATACTAAAGAAATCTTTATAGTTTCGATATTCAGCTCCACTATGAGGCGGTGCTATGATTTGAATATGCTTGCCATCCATTGCCCCAACACAATGAGGGTAGTTCCACTTTTTTTCGAAGTTTCGTGATATATCTAGCCATTCACTTTCTGTTCGAGGAACCTGAAGCAGAATAACAAACCATTAACAAATTACACTGCATCAATTCCTTATTAATTTTTTTACAGGACAACCGAACCAAAGACGTTTTGGATGTTGAAAATGCTGATAGTCAAGGAATTAATGACAATGAAGCAAGCAGTGAAATGCGCCCTCCAAAACAAAAAAGTGCTAAGAAAAAGAAAATAGAATATGACAATCCAATGGTAAAGAGTGCATATGAACTTTTGAAGAAAACAGCGGACAATGATGACCCGTACACAAGTTATGGATTGCATATTGCCAACGAACTAAAAAATACGATAAAGTTACCTTGATCTGTGTCAAACATGCCATTAATAATATAATATTCCAGGCAGATATGGGAAATTATTCACCAAATGTCTATTGTCCACGTGAATATTACAATCAGCCACAGCAATATGGGTATACTACAAGTACATCAACTGTTTCATCGCCACCTGCGCCACCGTCGCACAGACGAGTATTTGATCTAAAAAGCCGATCAAAAGTCGAAAACTCAATTTTTTTTACATTGCTTTACAACTATTGGGTCGTGAGAGTCAAATAGCTATTACGTCACTAAACGGTAAACTTGGCCACGCACCGCCTCCCCACCAACCGTACCAACAGTCGGAACCCAGTCGTTGCGTGAATCGAATGTCTTTGTTCTCGGCACTACAGTTAAAACGTGATCTTTAAATTGGATTTAGTCTGTGTTTGGTGAAATTGTGTGATAACCATTATGGATATTTTGGAAGAAGGTATGTAGTTACTTATAAAAGCATGTTTATTTTGGTATTACACTTGATTTATGTGACATTTTGAACCTTAAATGTACTCCATAAAAAATGCAACTATTTTTTAGTAAACTCTGTAGTTAAAGGTATTTTTGTTTATGAGTTAAACCCAGTTAACTTATAATTTTAGATGTAACATTTAGTTTCATTATTCCTGATAAGATTTTTAAGAAGAAAATGTCCCGCATGTACACGCCATTTCTTTATTTTATTTTTTTACGGAATGAGTCGAAATCAGCTTTTATAAAAAAATGATTTATTTTTTGTTTTCTATTCCAGGATCTCCAATGACGTCGATGGAGATGACCAGAAAATCACTCTATGAAGTCATAAAACAATGTTCAGACAGAAAAATAGACCAAAAGTTTGAATTTTTAGAAAATCGTCTGGAAATAATCACGAAATGCCCTGAAAATCAACAAGATTCATTAAAAAGTGCCTTAAAATCGTTTAAGTACCAATTTAAACAAAAATGGACAGCCGCCAGTAACAAGGAAGAACGCTTCTTAACAAAAAATGAACAATGGCTCAATAATTTTATTACACTGCCTGCGTGGACAACAAACAAAGCCGGTCGACCAAAAAAAGAATTCAAGGAATTGAGCGATCAAGCAAAGAGGCGCAAAACAAAGCATTTGAGGGAACAAATACCCTATGAAGAGTTGACCTATGCAGCTCAAATGAGTCAACGTGCTGCAGGACATGGTGACGCGGCTAAAGTTATGAAAGATATGACTTTAACGCCAACTAGAGCCAAAAAGTACAGAACACGGTATAGCTCAACACAAAACGTGGTAGTCAAAAAGCATACACCATCACAAGCATTAGCTATATTCGTGGAAGCTGATTTGACAAGAAAACAATACGAAGTTATTCATGCTGCAAACAAGAACATTTATCCGTGTTATTCAATTGTTAAAAAGGCTAAGAAAGACTGTTATCCGCGTGAAGAGTCGATGAGAGTTACAGAAACATGTGCTGAAATAAACTTGCAGGATCTTTTAGATCATACATCTGCACGGTTATGTATGTACTTAGAGGAAGTACTCGAAAATATAAGTGAAGAAGAAATAAGCTCTTTAGAGCTATTATCAAAATGGGGTTGTGATGGTTCCCAACAACAACAATTTAAGCAAAAATTTAGTAACAGTACAGACAGTGATTCATCTATATTTCAGAGTTCATTTGTGCCCTTACGACTGACTTGCAATATTGGTGACCAAAATAAGATTATTTGGCAAAATCCAGTACCTTCTTCTGCAAGATACTGCCGACCCATACGAATTCGTTTTGTTCACGAAACAAAAGACATCACAAATGAAGAAATCTCCTACATAGAGAATCAAATAAAAAAAAAGCTGAAACCAAGTGAAGTACCGAGGACAAATGGTGATATATTAAAAATAAAGCATACGTTAGCCTTTACCATGATCGATGCAAAGGTGTGCAATGCTGCGACCAACACGTTATCTACCATGAGGTGCTATATATGTGGGCAAACATCAAAGGACTTCAACAACCTGATTAAAAAAAACATAGAGAATCCGGATACTCTTAAATTTGGGCTGTCGACACTACATGCCCGAATTCGATTTTTTGAATCACTTCTTCATTTATCATATAAAATACCTTTAAAAAAGTGGCAGGCAAGGACTCAAGAACATAAAAATATAGTGGCAGAAAGAAAGAAGAAAATTCAAGAGGCTTTTAAAGAGGAAATGGGGTTGCTAGTGGATATTCCGAAGGCAGGGTTTGGGAACACTAATGACGGCAACACCTCAAGGAGATTTTTCTCAAATCCCGAAACTTCTTCCCACATTACTGGGATTGACATTAATTTAATAAAAACATGCAGTGTCATATTAGAGACTTTGTCAAGCGGGCTAAAAATTGATACACAAAAATTTGAAAACTTTGCTGAACAAACTGCAAAGCTATATGTGGATTTGTATGAGTGGCACCCCATGTCGCCTACAATGCACAAAATTTTAAGACATGGGGCCACAGTAATTGATCACGCTATTCTGCCTATTGGCCAATTGTCAGAAGAGGCGGCTGAGGCCAATAAACACTTCCGCATGTATAGGCAGAATTTTTCAAGAAAATTTTCGCGCGAAAACTGTAACAAAGATGTGCTAAACCGACTTCTGCTAACTTCGGATCCTTTTTTGAGCAGTACCAGGCAAAGGCAACAGAAAAAAAGGAAGCCATTTTCCGTTGAGGCATTAGAACTCTTGCTCCCGGAGACATCGTACGTCTCGTCTACAGAGTTTGACAATGAGGAGGACGATAGATCTAGTGAAGGTGATTCTGACTAGATGATTTTTGAGTAAAAACTTTTTTATGTAAAATTATACGTGTGTATGGTGTTTTAAATACAAAATTACCACCTAAAACTACTTTTTATTTTATATCCAATCGATAATTATCACAAAATAATTTTGATCGACTTTTTAAGTCAAATACTCCACTGTGCGTCGCCAACTTTGGAATCGACTAATCGACCATCACCAGCAGAAACAGCAAATGCTGATAACCAATTCACTGAATCGGAATCGCTGTTAACCTCTCAGAATTTTTTTAACATTTAAAAACTACATAATTATTCTATGATAATTTTTAAATTTAATAAAAAATATTTCAACCGCATTTTGCATTTATTTGATAAACTAACCTACCTACTTAGTTAAAAAAAACATAATAACTATAAATAACCGAATTAGCTTACCTTAACCCTTAATTTGGCAATGTATGTACTGTCATACATGATCTTCAAAAAATAGATTTGTTAAAAAAAAACAATTTCAGTGTGATAAATTAACATTTTCGTATTGCAACACTAACTATATTTGGTAGAAAAAATAAAACACAGGTCTAGCAACATCCATTTTGACATTACTGCAAAAAAATGGCTACCCGGCGAACATCAATTGCGTTGTCTAAGGTATTTATACTATTACTAGCAGCGCCTCGCGGTTTCACGCGGGAATATGGGGATAAAATATAGACTATAGCCTTCCTCGATAAATGGGCTATCTAACACTTAAAGATTTTTTCAAATCGGACCAGTAGTTCCTGAGATTAGCGCGTTCAAACAAACAAACAAACAAACTCTTCAGCTTTATAATATTAGTATAGATTATGAATATTACATAGTCTAAGATAGGTGTAATGACTAAAATGCATGCTTTATTGTGTAATGGGATGCATGTGATAATAATTGTGAAGTTTTTATTGCATAAAATGGTTCAATTTTGATCACTAACATAATGTATGCTGTGACATACACTGCCAAGTTTGTAACGAAACATCTTCCATTTTGTTTGTATATCACGGCATACATTGCCAGTTTGAGATTGCTTTTTGGGTTTACATGGTTTTATAGCGCGCTTTTTTTTTTATTTGTTGGCAGCAAAAGATTCAAACTCGTGGTGGTAGAATTTTAGCGCTTGTGCCTGCTGAAAATGCACCCTCTGACGGTAGTGAATATTCTGACCTTGAAGATGAATGTGTGCACTCCCCACTTTCTACGTCAACTTCTTCTGCACCTTCTGTTGATAGTTCTTTGGAAAGGCTTAATATTTTGGACGATGACGAAGACCCCGCCACCAGCCAGAACGTTCGACTCACACCAATTTTTCAAAGTGTCTATTCAAGCCCTTCTCTAGAACCAAACTGTAAGAAAGTGCCGATACTGAGTGATATTCCGTCACTCCCAGAAACTCCCGCTACTCCTGCAACTCCACCAACCCCTGCACCCTCTGCACCGCCTGTACCGCTTGTACCAACAGCAAGTGGCTTTATGACTCTTGGCTTAGCTGCAGCTCGCATGAGGGCAACTGCTTCTTCCTACTCGCGTCCCAGAAAGACCAGATCGCACCTTCCCACTGTTTCTGCAACTAAACGACCTAGACGAATGACAAAGTTCACTCTGAGCTATCAATGGAAAAAAGCAGTTTTTCGGCACGGAGCAACTACAGAAGAAGACTCAGAACACACCGACATTCTAAACCTAACTGCACTGGGTTATTTCTACAAGTTCTTTTCCCCAGACGTTTTCGCAGATATCGTTGAGCAAACAAACGCATACACAATATCCAACACTGGACGTTCTCTCGGATTGACTGAAGATGAATTGCGGGATTTTATAGCCATTCATATTATCATGGGTGTTGTGAGCATGCCATCTTATACAGATTATTGGAGTTTGCGGTACAGATACCATCTCGTAGCCGATTTGATGCCTCTAAAACGATATCAACAAATCCGCCGTAATTTGCATTTTGTTGATAATAATATACAAGACTCGGACAGATATTACAAAGTCAGGCCTTTATTACAAAAAATTCGAGAAAATTGCTCAAGATAATGAAAGGAAATTCAGCATTGACGAAATGATGATTCCCTATAAAGGAACCAAAGCGGGTAAGCGACGTCAATATATGAAGGATAAACCCAACAAGTGGGGCTTCAAAAACTATGTTCGTTCTGGAGTGTCTGGGATGATTTATGATTTTATTTTGTATGGTGGCGAAGACACATTTAGGTTTCATACTTTTACAGATAAGGAAGCTTCTATCGGATTTGGTGCTCAAATTGTTATTGCTTTGTGTAAAAGTATTAAAAATAAACCGGCTTTCGTTTTCTGCGACAATTTCTTTACTTGTCCGGAGCTACTTTATATACTGAGAGAAGACTATGGCATATTTGGTTTGGGAACAGTCAGGAACAACAGGCTGAGAGGAGCTGAGGCAGTTTTGCCCTCAGAAAAAAATATGAAAAAGAAACCCCGCGGTAGTTATGCGCAAGTAGTCTGCAATAAAAACCGATTAGCAATAGTACGGTGGAACGACAACAAAGCCGTAACATTGATAAGTTCGTACGTAGGTGCGGAGCCAGTAGAAAAAATTAAAAGGTACTGCAAGGACTCTAAAAACAAAGTTGATGTAGATTGTCCTCAAATTGTCAAAGAGTATAATAAACATATGGGTGGAGTTGATTTGGCCGATATGCTTATTTCACTCTACAAAACCCCATTCAAGACCCGGCGTTGGTACATCGGCATATTTGCGCAACTTCTTGACATATGTATCAATAATGCGTGGCTTTTATACCGACAAGATTGCTCAAAATTGCAAAAACAATGGATGCCCCTCAAGGATTTTAGATTTGAGCTTTACGAGGGGTTAAAAAAGTCTGGCCGCAGTCGTGAAAAGACTGAAAAACATACAAAGCGTGTTCCACAAGCCAACCCAGTGGAATCATCACGGTACGATAATGTTGGCCATTTTATGATTATGACCACTCAAGGTCGATGTAGGCTATGCTCCAAGCTAACTTCTGTATCATGTATAAAATGCCAAGTCCGTTTGTGCTTCGTAATTGGTAAAAGTCCTAGGAATTGTCAACTAGACTACCATATGCGTTCTTAGCAAAGCTGGCAATTTCTAGGCGTTATGGCTAGGCTAATTTATTACGTGAGATAATTATTATCTATCAGCATAGATAGATAATAATTATATTATTATGTTACCATTACTGTTTTTACCATATACCATTTATCTATGGCTTGTGGGCTATAAACCTAGTTTGGGAGCCAGGAGATAATACTCAAAGCACTTTATGTTTTACTATATTACTCTAGTTGTAACCATTGTGAACATTTTACTGGAAATAAACACCATTGTTATTATGATCACCTTGTTTTTTTTTTAAGTTCTTTGTATTGTGATTGGCAATGTATACCCCGGCATACAACACATTTACTCAAAGTTTTTTATGTGTATTTGGCAATGTATGCTGTGGCATACATAGTTTTTCAGGAAATCTGAAGCTCCAATATTTTTTTAATTATTTTTTTGTTACACCTATAATCGTCTACACTAAAATTTTATTACAAAAAAAATAATTTTATTGCATTTTATTCTTTGCCAAATTAAGGGTTAATGTAATCTTTGAGTGCCTGTATAATAGCTTCACACACTACCGGAACAAAACGGCTTATACTTTGTTTAGATACTTTGAACATGTATTGCAAGCTAGTATAGGAATCTCCTGTAGCTAAAAATCTTAAAGTTATCAGTAACTTATCCTTCGGCGATATGGCCTCACGCATATGTGTATCTTCTTTTTTAATTTGCGGTCCGATCAATGACAGTAAATATTCAAAATCAATCCTTGACATTCTTGTAAAGTTGTTAAATGGTTCGTTATCTCCTTCGAAAGTCAATTCACGAATTATATTAGCCGAGTTGTTTCTTCGATGACGATACATTTCTCTCATCCACCACCTTGGTGGTTTTTTCTTCTTCTTTATGGCACAGTGAATGATTATAAAGGCAGCAGCAGCTACACAGACACGTGAAGACATGACGGAGCCGAGCATATACTGAGCAGCCTGAGCACAGCTTTTTCAATGTTGAGGCTCGTTCGATCAAAACATTCATTTTGTTCCTCTGAGCATGCTCGGGCGAATGAGCGGCTCATTCGCCCGAGCATGCTCAAGTGGATACAAGGCTTTAAATCTTTAAGCACGTTTAAGGAAATAGTCTTTCACTTCACACAAGACGTAGAAATTACATGCATGCATTCTATGTTGGTGCTCGGCATCCTTCTCTTTTTAATGGTGTGGTGTTTGTTTATGTTTATTAAGGTTTGGAGTGATTTCAAATATAATGTCAAGAAAAAGTGGGCCAAAATAAATCGGTCAGCTCAGGGTTCAGGCGGACCAGCGCTTCAAATAACATTAACAGACCTAGAAAACAGGGTTATGAATATAATTGGGATATAGGCTGCTACTGGAATGCCCATACATAGCTGGATTCATACTCGTAAAGGTGTGATAATGCATTTTGCTTGGTTTTTTTTAAATTTTATTTAATGTTAACAGTAATATGTATATTTTCAGGGAAATATAATAAAGAGCTTAGTAATCATTTTAAAATTATCTGAATAAGTATTTAAATCCATGGGACAGACTATGGTCAAAAGGTTTCTTTGTCTACAACTCAGGTGAGTTGACCACTAGCACCTACAGCAGCTCCAGTGGACACACATTTGAAACCGCCGAAAAAAAAAAAGAAAAACCGAAGACCACATTTTATAAATATTTAAGGAGTGTGAGGGGACTGTCTATCTGATATTCCCTTGTGAAAGAGAGCGTGGCCGAATTGCAAAAGAATTGGAAAGAGAAAGGATTCGAAGCGTGATATAGAACTGCAGTTGCAAACTCAATGGTTAGTTTTCATGAAAGAGGCTTTAAAAGTATTAGTTGCATATTTGGGGAAAAAAAATAAATGGTGTCTGACTTTTTGTTTTTAAGGATACGCAATGGCGTTTTCTTAAAAAAAAAAACAGCATATAATACAGGCGTCGAAGATGCCCCGGCTTAATAGGATAGCCCACTTTTAAAAAAAATACAGTTATGATTATTCGAGACATTTGCTACAATCAAGTTTCGACGTGGATAAACCCGGACCTAGTAAAAAACATAAGGTTCAAGATCAAAAAAAAGCAAAAGCAAAAGCGACAGTTTCAAGACATTTAGACTGAGTTTTTTTTTTTGTGTATTCACACAACAAAGTCGTTTGTTTGGTTTGCAAGAATTCTATTGCGATTCCAAAGGAATATAACGTGAAAAGGCACTATGAAACTCAGCATCCCAGTTTTACCAAATTTACGGGCGAATTGAGAACGCAAAAGATTTCGGCCTTAAAGTGGGAATTAATTGGTCAGCAAGCTATGTTTACGAAACCCATTCAAGACTCGGAAACTGCTTCAGAAGTCAGTTTTGAAATTTCTCGTTTCATAGCAAAACGGTGTCGTCCTTTTAATGATAGTGATTTTGTGAAAGATTGCATAGAAATTGTCGCTAAGAAAATGTGTGCTGGAATGACTAAAAAATCAACTTAACCGAATGACTGTTCAAGAATTACCGCTTTGTCAGCTGATATAACAAAACAATTAACTGAAAAATCTAAACAATTTGTTTTTTTTTCATTAGCACTCGACGAATCTAGTGACATACGTTCCACAGCTCAACTCCTCATATTCATACGAGGTATTACACAAAACTTGAAGTCAGCGAAGAGTTGCTCGGAATGTCTTTGACTTCTCACAATTATCGGGGGTAACAACTGACGGTGCTCCTCGATGATTGGGGTCAACTCTGGCCTGCTAACTCTGTTAAAACACAGACAAAAAATATCAGTACTGAAGACCTGCTGCAATTTCACTGCATAATACAACAGGAAGCCTTCTGTTAAAAAAAATGGTTTCGAAAATGTTATGAGAGTGGTGGATCGCGGGATTTTATAATGTTTACAGTCGAAACTGTAAACTTTATAAAATCTGAATCATAGACAATTCAAACAATTTCTCGAAGAAATCGAAAGCGAGTATAGAGATTTACTATATTATATAGAAGCGAGGTGGATTGACACTGGAACGATTTTTAAGCTTAATAGACGAAATTGAAATATTTCTGGTGGAAAAACAAAGGGATGTGCCGGAACTTAACAATCCACTTATCATTTTTCAAAGGAATTTTGCCTTCTTTGGAGGGATTTACGGAATTAAAAACTTTGACATTCCAAAGCAAAGTCATAAATATCATTACCGAAATGCGGTTCGGGGAACAGAATCAATCAACAGCAATGCAGTCACGCGGATATCAAACTGGACAATAGTATCAAGCAATATCTTTGCCGTCACGCGGATACCAAACTGGACAACAGTATCAAGCAATATCATTGCAGTCACGCGGATACCAAACTGGACAACAGTATCAAGCAATATCATTGCAGTCACGCGGATACCAAATTGGACAACAGTATCAAGTAACACCATTGCAGTCACACGGATATCAAACTGGAAAACGTGCCCAGTCACCATCGCCATCGTCGTATCGAACAGATGAATTAGAAGCTACCTACTCAGCCAACACTAAAATTAATAATTTTACTGATATAGTCAAGAAGAAGAATATAACTTTGCTTTGTCGCGTAATCTATACTTATAATAAATCTGTAGAGAGGTCAATTCTGTACAAGGAATATATTTTCAAAATAACTATCAGGGGGTGATTAGTGATCGATACTGGTGCCAAAAATGCAATCAGTAAAATTTTTGTCTGTCTGTCTGTCTTTCTGTCCGTCTGTCAAAGTCAAAGTCAAAGTCAAAGTCAATTCATTTATTTCAACTAGACCATTAACGGCACTTTTGAACGTCAAAACATTTGCAAATAAAAATATAGTGACTCTAGTTGTCCATTCGCAAAAAGTAGATTCTTATGGAGAAGAACGGACAAGAAACTCCATAGTTACTCTTTTCAAATATGTATAAGTTTTACAATATTTTGTATACATTAGCCAATTGGTTATATGTGAGGACGATGCACCCGAATAAAACTAAGTACTATACTATTAACAGGTACAACAAAGTAACGACAGCAGAGGTAAAATTAATAAATTTGCTAGTCAGGGATATAGTACTCACATATTTACAATTTTTTAATTCTTGTTTTATATAATTACCAACAATGAATCAGTGTGTGTTAAATTAACTATAAAAGATCAGTAACTACACCTGTCTTTGTCTACTACACCCAATATTGTCCTATGGAGCAGGACCAGCATGTTTCCAAGCATTCTTATCTTGAATATAATCTTCTAGCTTGTAGTATGCTTGTTTACAAAGTGTGCTTTTAACATAGGTTTTAAATTTCCTTTCATTTAATTCTAATATGTCACAAGGTATTTTGTTGTAACATTTAACACTGTACCCCATGAAAGATGTACGTACTTTAGCTAATCTATATAATGGCTGATCTAATTTATTTCTATTTCTAGTATTAAAATTATGTCTATCACTAATTTTGCTAAAAAGATGTCGATTTTTCCTCACATACATAATATTTTCATATATGAATTGACAAGGGACTGTAATAATATTAATCTTTTTAAAAAGTTCCCTAAGAGAATCGCGGCGACAAAGATTATAAATGGCTCTGATAGCACGCTTTTGCAAAATAAATATGGATTCCATATCAGCAGCCCGACCCCACAGCAGAATACCGTACGACATTATGCTATGAAAATAACTAAAATAGACCAAACGCGCGGTTTCTACATCTGTTAACTCTCTTATCTTTCTAATAGCATAAGCGGCTGAGCTAAGCCGCCCCGCAAGAGATATAATGTGAGGTCCCCATTGCAATTACTCGTCTAAAGTGATTCCTAGGAAAACCGTCTGATCAATATATTCCAGTTTTTGTCCATTCAATACGATGTCACATTCGTTGCTTCTAACATTAGGTAAAGTAAATTTAATACATTTAGTCTTTTTTTCATTTAGTACCAAATTGTTTGCCGTAAACCAATGTTGGACCTGATGAATAGAGTTATTCACGTCATCAAGATTTAGTGATCGTCGGTCTATCTTAAATATTAATGATGTGTCATCAGCAAATAACACCATCTTTGGTTGATTTTGAAGCAATTGGGGCAAATCGTTTATGTAGACTAAGAAAAGGAATGGACCCAATATTGAACCTTGCGGAACGCCCATTGTCATTTTAGACCCTAGTGAGTTTACACCGTTTACCTGTACTTTAACCTGCCTGTCTTTCAAGTATGATCTAAGCAGATCAAGGGAAGTATTCCTAATCCCATAATGCTCGAGTTTCAACAAAAGCGTCTCATGGTTGACACAATCGAACGCCTTCGAGAGATCGCAAAAAATTCCAATAGCATCTTGTGAATCTTCCCAGGCATTAAAGATGTTCTTTATTAGGGTGACACCGGCGTCAGTTGTACAGCGCCCTTTGGTGAAACCATACTGTTGTTCATGGAAGATGGAATTTTTATTAAAATGTTGTAGCATCTGATTAAGCATTAATTTTTCAAATACCTTACTAAGAACGGGCAGGATTGCCACTGGCCTGTAATTATTGGGTTCTTGATTATCACCCGATTTAAAAAGTGGAACGACTTTACTGTGTTTCATGAGATCAGGAAACACTCCCTGGTCTACACTAGAGTTAAATATGACAGCTAAGTAAGGGGCAATAGTTTCAATAATAGATCTACAGACTTTTACAGACATTCCCCAAAGATCTTCTGTTGATTTAATTTTAAGTTCTTTAAAGGCTTTTATAACAGCCAGGGGGTCTGTATGTCGAAACTTGAATTCTGATGGGCACACCTTGACATTCTTTCTGAGTAAGGCAGCAGAGAGTGCGGGTGACGAGTTAAGAGCATCTGTAGTTTTACGAGGAATATCAGCAAAGAAGTTTTCAAATTCCTGAGCTACCTCTGCATTTGAGTTTATGGGGCCATGTACAGTATTTAAATTAAATTCAATATCACGCTTTTTCTTCCTACCTGTTTCATTATTTATTATTTTCCAGGTAGTTTTTATTTTGTCATCCGCTGATTTTATTTTATTGCTAATAAATAAAGCTTTAGCAGTTTTGCATACACTTTTAAATGTTTTAGAATATTTCGCAACGTAATTATGAAAGCTTGTATTATTCACATGTTGCTTTAGGCCATATAGTTCGTATAACTTTTCTCTACTTATACGAATGCCTTGTGTCGCCCAATCACTAAATATAAACTTAGTGTAAATACTTTTTGACTTTATTGGAAAGGTCTCTTCAAATTGAGTGTTAATTATAGAAAAAAACTCGGTGTAAAACTCATTTACATCATTTAGGTTATTAAAGCTTTGAACGCATAATTGACTGGCCAAAGTATTATTATATTTCTCTAATTTTATATCTGTTATTGGTCTAAAATTAATTTGAATTTTTTGTAATGGTATATAGGTGCAGAATGTTATTGTTTGACCACTGTGATCAGATGGCAACTTGTTTATAATATCTTTATGTAAGTAATCACAATTACAAAATATGTTGTCTATGCAAGTTGCAGAAGAATCTGTTACTCGGGTAGGTTCAATAAAAACATTTGACAAATTGAATGATTTAAATAGGCTCAATAATCCGATGCTATTCGAGTTAGTTTCTAACAAGTTAATATTAAAGTCCCCACATATAATTATTGATTTATTACTAGTACTGACTTTTTTTAACACATCTGTCTGTCTGTCTGTCTGTCTGTATGTTCTTTATAGAAACAAAAACTACTCGACCGATTTTAACGAAACTTGGTGCAATTATTCTTCATACTCCTGGGCAGGTTATAGTATACTTTTCATCACGCTACAATCAATAGGAGCAGAGCAGTGAAGGAAAATGTTGGGAAAACGGAAGAAGTTACTCCATTTTTTAGGCTTCCGTCGCGTGTGTAGCCTTAATGCTTAAAGTTACATAGAAATCATGTATTACGGAAATGTTCTACATAAAATTATCTAAAAAATATCCCGAAACAGCATGTCTATCTTTTGTCAATTTAACCGATTGGGCTGAGAGTTTCAAAATCGGGGGTAAAGTAACTATTCCACGCGGACGAAGTCGCTGGCAGAAGCTAGTACTTAAATAAATGAATAACTGATTAACATGATTATGATATTTGAATTACTTACCTTAATGTAATACCAATTATTTCAATTGGTTCTAAAGGGTTCCTGATTTTGGTATAATGCATCTTTAAATGTGGTTCTAAGGTTTTAACCAAATTATTAAAGCCAAGTTTGGCCAACTCATCCTAATAAAATGAAAAAAAAAAAAAAACATTTTCATCTAACAACAACTCCCTATATTCGTGCTTAAAAAACTAACCGTCACTATTTTTTAGTGCTATCAAAGGGATATCCAGAATCTTCTATGGTTTCTACGTTTTTTTTTTTCAAATAAAATAATTTTAAATTAAAGTCATCAAATCTATTTTAATTTCAATATTTCATGATCCTAATATTGGTGTTAATCTGTTTTATTTTTAGACCAGCAGCCTTATTGTCCAAACTGGCAAAACGGACAAGAATAGGACGGTGATGCTCCTTGCTGGGGAGTCCAAGTCTGTGACACGCTATAATTGAAGATGCTGTGACATTCTTGAGGGCAAGCTTTGTCTGTATCACATCTAAAACTAATGCTGCACAAACTTCATTCTCCACTTCTGCAAGTCCCTGAAAAACCATTGTCTTCCGGCGGTGCCTGGTCTCCAGTCCATCTATTTGTTTGGCACACTCATTAATTTGACTTCGCAACAGGCCAAGCATAGAGAATATGTGCTCACGGAAGGCACGAAACTCATCAGCGATCTTTGCCACAGTGTTCGCTTTAGCAGGCGTGGTGCATTTTATTTGAGCTTCCAGCTCGCCCATCTTCCTTAGAAAGTTTTCTTCAAGCGTTTTCTGAGCAGCAAGGACTTCGGCGTACTGAGACATCATGTGGTGTGAAGTGCTGATTAACTATTGTGAGTGAAGTGAATAGCTGGCAGGTGGTATTAGTGAAGTGGTACAGTGTCACATAAATGAGCCACAAACGTGAGTACTTCAAATAAAATAGTTGTAGACTAAGTACTACGTAAACTTAATCAAAATGATTGCTGATTATTATTTTAATAAAAATTTTCAATCCAAAAGCCAATCAATGGTAGCACAAGAATCCCAGGCTCCCACACTTTGTAAGTATTTGGTATTTTGTAAGTACGTATTACTTATTTAACACAGTAAAATGTGCCCATTTATTGAACCCTTTCAAGTGTCTTAGGCAATTTTTAAAATTATAAGTACCTGTTTCAATTGGAATTTGTTTTACAGCCTCACAACGTACACGCCCCAGAAGAAGACATTCTGCTGTTGGCTCGGATTTTAATTTTAGAAGCAGACTAGTACAACATGAAGAGGGGCGTGTAGAGAGAGAAATAGTGAGGAACACCGAGCTTGCAGGCATCAGGGCTGTCCTTTTACAGCTGTATACCCTTTTACAGGAATATTTAGAACATAGAAATTAAGATTATTCTTTATTTAGTAGATTATTTGTTGCATTTCTGTTTTGTGTTTTGAAATAATGTAATATTTTAATGTTCTTAGTTTAATATTTTCTAATTTGGTTGTAAGTGTATGGTTTAGGTTTAGTTTGAGTTCTTAGCTGTTGCATTAGGGTAAACCCTGTAATGATAGTTTAAGGTGTTATAAATAAATAATTATTTTGTTAAGTAAATAAGACAATATTTTAAGTAAAACAGTAATTTTAATCTTTTACTATAGTCAAAAAGATAAAGTACAATCAAAATGATAAAAATGTATAGGTATTAAGGAATAGGCAGGATAAAGTTCTACCTTCATCCTATCTATTCCTTTCTAAAAGTTGCACTAGATTAGCTCTTGCCCTTCGACCTGCCTCAAGAGCTCGAGCTGAGGAAGTGGCTGGCTGAGAGGGAACCTGCCTACTTCTTTCAGCTTGGAGTTCATCTTCTGTCAACTCGGGAACATCAACACCACCCCTTATACTTTTTTTCTTATAATTTTACCTGCTGTTTCAGGGCAGTAATGCAGTTCCCGAGCTGCCAAAAGACATCTCCATCTACCTTTTAATGCGCGTTCTATGGTGGAGCGTGCACGCTTATGGACAAAGTTGTATCTTCCTTCAGGAGAATCTTCAACAGCATTATCTATTGGTGTCATCATATGCTGAGCATAATCAGAATCACCTAAAATAAAAATATTACAAATGTGAAAGTTTGTAAGGATGTATAGATTTTTGTTACATACTTGCAAATATGGCTGAACAGACTGGGTTGAAACTTATAGGATACCAGTGACGAGGGTGATATGTTGAGAAAGGTAAGCCGTAGCAAAAAAAAAACATTATTAGGTATATGCTTACTTCCAGGCCGGGCGCGGCAATTCCCTAATACGATTTACTTTTTTTCTGTTATGTTCCCATCTGAGAATAGTAGACATGGCCAGCAATACATTTTATTTAATTTACTACATTTTATATAATTTACAAAGTCGCTATCCGCCGTCTGTCCCTATGTATGCTTAGATCTTTAAAACTACGCAAGGGATTTAGATGCGGTTTTTTTTAATAGATAGACTGATTCTTATGGAAGGTTTATATGTATAATACATGCATAATATAGTAGAGAAAAACTGATAAATTTAGAGGTTTCTAATGTGATGTCGAAAATAAGCACTTTTTTTTGCGCTTATATTGCAAACGCTGGCTGAACCCTACGAGATAGACCAAAATAATGTACTACAGTATTGTCCACCTTAAAAAGTTCAACAAAAAAGTCCGCGATGGTATATGTCTATCTCTTAGGGATAACCCACCATAACCATTTTTTATCCTTTACTAAAAAATGGTTATTAACGAAGTGATTTTAAACAATACAGCATTAATCCTTATCCAATTAAGTACAAAAAAAAAATTGTGCATTTATTACAGATCAATATGCTTTTTACAGCATGTAATTTAAGTGAATGTTTCCAAAGATACGTAGGTCACTAGGAAAGTTTTGAGATGTCGTAAAACTACTTAATGCTTAAACGTCAAACTATTACCAATGATAGCACATCTCATATAGTAATGGGTTGCAAGTAAAAAAAGTCCACCTACCACCAGTATTTTTTTTTGTGAATTTTTAATTGCAACAAAATGTCGGAACTAACGCGTCGCGATTTTCGAGCAATTATGTTCTATAATTTCAAGCGTGCTTTGAGTGCTGATGACTGTGTCAGTGAATTAAAATTTGTGTTTAATGAGAAAGCACCATCCCGTAGCTCAGTGTATCGATGGTACAAACAGTTCCAAAGAGGAGATTTCAACTTATCTGACGTTTCTCGATCCGGGCGGCCTGTTGAAGCAGTGTCCTCAGAGAACGTGGCTGCAGTTAAGAAACTACTTGAGATAGATAGACATGTAACCTATAGACAGATAGAGCAACTCCTAAAGATTAGTGCACCATCAATCCATAATATTTTACGTGACCATCTTCAAGTAAGAAAAGTTTGCACGTTGTGGGTACCCCACTTGTTAACAGCAGCCCAAATGGAGTGTCGCAAGAAATGGTGTAAAAAAATGCTTACTATGTTCGATGGAGGAAAATCACCAAACGTGAATTCAATAGTAACAGGTGACGAATCTTGGTTGTATTATTACGACGTAAAATCTAAATCTAAAAACAAGATATGGATCTTTGAAGATGAAGAACAGCCAACAACAGTCAAACAGTCTCGATCCGTAAAAAAGAAAATGGTCGTGGTCTTCTTTGGCAAAAGGGGTATAATAAAGCGAATAACGCTTGATTAACAGAAGACTGTTACCGCAAAATGGTATACCGAGATTTGTTTGCCTCAACTGATTGAATCTCTAAAAAACCTTCGGCCAAACTCACGCATTGACACTTGGCGGCTTCATCACGATAACGCACCTGCACATCGCGCTCAATTAACTCAAGATTTTTTAAGTCAATCCGGTCTAATTCTACTACAGCACCCTCCCTACAGCCCTGACCTCGCACCCTGTGACTTTGGACTCTTCCCAATGATCAAGGATAAACTAAAAGGTCACCGGTATTCTAATAATGAGCAGCTAATTCGAGCATGGGACTTAGCGTGTGAGGAAGTCTCTGAAGAAACATGGAAGAAGATATTTGATGACTGGTTTCGTCGTATGGAGAAGTGTATTGTAGCCGACGGAAATTATTTTGAAAAAATTTAAAGTTTAGTTATCAAATCTCAAAACTTTCCTAGTGACCTACGTATTACAAATTTAAAATTCAGGGAAGTAGGCCGGCCGGGGGTCGGGCGGTGCGTGCCTATAAATTCTAATGACAATGAGTTGTCACCGTAACACCTATATAAGAACATGCACCAATCAAATCCGAATCCATCACTGAAAACCGCATGAAAATCGGACTAGTAGTACTGGAGGTAAATGGGAATATTGGTTTGCACAAACAAACAAACATGCTCTCACCCCAAACGCATACACTGTCTCCGTTCCGTCGTGGGTTAAAAAGCTGTGAACGTTGTGTAAGGAGTAGGACATTGTCGCTAGTTTATAATAAAGTGAAACACTAAAATGTTTGAAAAAACCATCACGTCTTTTGTAATTCATATCTGGACGAGCACTGCCTAACTGAATTACATGTTTTTTTTTATTTTCAAAACATAACCTTGAAAAGCATGTTTCCTCAGAGAATTAATAATCTGTCAAACAACAATCTAACCCTTTTTAATGCCACCATCTAATTGATTCTACTAATTACTTTGAAAATCTAGTCTTAGTTACTAATTTCAACTTGTAAACAAATATACTTAGACTTACCTACCGCAAAACCTACGAACTAATACAACGTACACGGTCAGCGTAAATTACTTTCACTACACAACCAATCACTTTTTTGCACCAAGAAATAGATTCTAATAGGTGAAACTATTACAATAAATATTAACATCAAATAAATAATACTGTAATAAGCAAATTGTAATGGTCAAAATGCAATTACGATTTACGTCAATGTCAAATGTCAATCAAAATTGAACGACGTCCGAACAAACGAATGTACGAAATACAATAAGGATATTCCTCCATCTCGCTCACGCGCACGCATTTTGTATTACTGTCTCGTATGATAACTCGACCCAGAGCGGCTTACTCGTAGCATAGAATCGCGGTAATCGCGGGCTGGTCATTGTGACGTCATGACGACTATTTTGCCTTATGAATTGAACTGTCAATAAGCCGATAGCGCCTGCGAGTTAAATAATGTTGTTGAAGAGCAAATTTTCTCGGAATTGATGTTTCTCTACTTTTAACAGTACTGATTGTGCGATTTTTCAATTACGATAGCGTAGTTGTGTTCCAAACTTCTAAAGGGAAGCCGGTGGGAATCGGCTTATGACCACGCTTCGCCACTGTAGGATACTTTTCATCTCAGTAATGCAGACAGCTAGTAATATATTATTTTAAAGACAAACAATAAATTCAAATGTACCTAATAAATAAACCGTTTCATTCTGGAGACCCTCCATGTGGCTGCATATGTCACAGTCTCTCCAAATATAAGCATCATGTGATGCACCACCAAATGAAGCATCCACATTTGTTATATAGCAATCACTGTCGCATATCTAGAAAATAATTTCATTCAATGAAACGTAGAAGTAAGTTATGATTAATGAAAATCAACAACATTAATGTCACAAGGAAGTCTCGTTAATATCTGGTTCAAATACTTACAACTTGGGTGTTAAGCGAATGAAAATGTTTTCTATTAAAGTATCGTTCCTCGTACTTAGAAGGTCTGATAATTGCTATATGAGTGCAATCGATGCACCCAATCACACCAGGAAGCCGATATTTCTCATAAAATCTGCAACATTTATTGAAATCTAAATATTCATTCAAAATACAGTAAGTTGATAAAAATAATAAAACATAGATACATACTGCCGCTTAATAAAATTCCTTTCATTTATATTTTGCGGGAATTTTATGTATTTCTTTAAAATATGTGATGCATTGAGGGCAGTTGTGACCTCCTGCAAACAACGAGAAACTGTCTGTTGTGCCATGGGCCCGTCCATGTTTTGCCCCACAGACCCTTGGTAACTACCTCGGGCATAAAAAGTCAAGGCCGTAAGGATCTGTAAAAAGATGAGGATTATGAACAGTTAAATGCCTCATTCCAATGAAGAGAATGATCATAAAAAATACACAACCTTAACTGTAGGTTCGATTCCATGACTCCTTGCTTTTGTAGGTAATAAAGGCACTATTTCTTGACACAACTCCTCGAATAATTGCCGATTGAGTCTGTAATTTCTTACAAACTCTAAGTCGGGAATTTCGCAAATATTAAATCTATTGCGCAGGCGACGCCGGTTCTTTATACGCTGTAAACGTTCTTCACGTAGAGCAGCCTCGATTAAAACCATTCTTGTAGCCATTTGAAGTAAATATAAAACAAAATTCACACTACACTTTTAGTTTCGTCAATTTGAGGTTAAAATTCCGAACAATCATCTGTCAAACTGAAATTTTCGTTCGCAACATTTATGAATTAGAGTAAGTTTAGAAAATCTAAATGTCAAACAGTGTTCGTTCGAACGAAACTTCGTTGAAACTTCGGAACGAACAGAACCGTGGTAGGAAACACGCGAACATTCAATCGAAACTTCGTTTTTCGTTGAAAGAGAGTAGACCTCAAGGTAATATATAATTTTATTATTTTAAGTATTTCATAAGCATTTATTACTATGGTACAATAAGCTCTTTATTAATTATTATTACTACCTATTGTTTTAGAAGTAGTTTTACCTAACGAGATCCATTCCGTTTTAGATCGACCTACTCGCAGGAATTAAAAAAAATAAATGACTCCAAAAGTTCAGGCGCTGGGACTGACACGATTTATATTCCTTCAGTAAATTTGGTTCAGTTTATTGGATGCATTCCTGCGAAACTTAACCTCACTATTGACTCAAAGTGAAAGTAATTTGGTAAGAACCTAACTATCTGCTTATACACATTATTAAATACAATAAGTATATGATTAATATACTGTAGAGTTGGTGGGCCGATAGGTTTCAATGTTCTTGTCTGCCAAGGGACAGATCCGCTCCCGACAAAATAATTTGCATATCTCTCCCGACGATCTGTAGACCTTTGGGATGAACGGTTACTTAACGAAATTGGTAGCGGTTGCATTCCAAGAGACTGTGGTTCATTTCTCCTATAACCAGGAACAATAGTACCTGCTTCAAAATGTTCTGAGTCTACTGTGTATTCATACTGCCTGTTCCTGAGAAAGTTGTTAAGATAGTAAAGACCTGTTTTGCTTTACTATCTTAACAACTTTCTCAGGACTATAGTGCATCGGTTTCTCAAACAGTCTGAATCTGGCTGCTAGTATACTGAAGGCATTTTCGACTATTCTTCTAGCCCGAGGCAAACGATAATTTTTTTTTTTTGCTGTAGTGTTAATCGGTTTCCTGGAAAAGGTTTTAATAAATATTCTTTTTAACCGACTTCTAAAAAAAGAGGAGTTTCTCAATTAGGATGTTTGTAAAGGAAACGCATTGTAGCTAACTAGGACCCTCTGGTAGAACACCGTTTTCTAATACTTGGTACAAACTACAGTTATGAAATACGCCTCCATCAGAAACCCTTCCATTACAACCAACGTCTATATAACTAAAGCAATATTTATAATCTACAACAGCCATTAAGACAATGCTGTTTGTCTCTATGTCTATAATTACAAAGAGACAAACAGCATTTTCTAATATATAAATTTCCCGATTTAGGGGGTGCTTTAATTCGCCTCCTTCTGCGAAGCAGTAATGCTAGCGAAGGAGGAGGCGGAGCGCGTGCGAGAGAGGGAAGCCCCTCGCTCCAGCCGCCGCAACAGAAGAAGACGCCCCGGGCGTCGGGAAACGCAGGGCGATTCCCGGCCACCGTAGGCGCGGGCCTGCGGATGGCGAGCTATGGGTGGCTCGCCGTCCGATAGCAACCAGGCACGAGTCGATGGCGCGTCGTGTTCCACGCACGCCTCAAAGAGCCGTCAGCAAAGAAGACGGGGCCCCATAGGGTCAGTGCCTGCTAGGGTTGCGGAATTTGTTCGAAAGAGTCACCGCAGCCCTGGAACGCAAAGGGCACAAGAAGGATCACGGGTGGGTTTTAGTCAGTAAGAGTTTGACACTCCCTTCCGCTCCGCCCAGAGCGGGAGAAGTCATTTGATGATTTCCCATCCAGAAAAAAAAAGGGGTGCTTTAATGACGATATGTTTACCGTCGATTGGTCCACAGCACCCTGGAAAGTTCCACTGTTCTCGAAAACCATTTTAAATTATTTTCCAGTCTGTAGTAGTAGGAATCTGAAAAAAAAAAATGTTCATGAATACTCTTTGATACTACTCACTTATAACATTTTGTTTGTTTCAGGCTTCCAATAGTTCACACACTGATGATACAGATGCAGAACAAAATAGTACTTTAGTGGATACTTTTTGTGAACCTACACCTCTTCCACGTCCGACATAAAAGAGGAAAACCACCCAGCTCTCAAGCCTGGTTGAGCAATTAAAAGAAAGAACTGATGCTACTAACTCTACAGTCGAAGAAAATGAGTTTGAGGTCTTCGGTAAACACGTCGGTCTTCAACTGAAATCTTTGACTTTGCTATTGGCATTAGAAGCACAAGAGCATATTCAACTTTACATAAATAGAATTCGACGTCAGCCAATTCCAAACACGTCTGAACAAAACAGAATCACCAGAACGCCACAGTCGCCATATGCTACTGAATCACCATATAGTGATTCTTCAATATATTATAATGACACCAATTTGGAAGAGCAAGCAACTGAATGTATTTCTTCGTCTATTTTACCTACACATAATTCTGAACACGTTGTGGATCAGCTTTCCGCAGATATGTTTCCATCTGGCCATAATAAACAATATTGAAACACAGAATAACGTTATTACAATTACATCAAATGACCTTTGATTATATAATGTCTAGATAGAGCATCAAATGCGAGGAAACGTGTCAAAAAATATCAGCCAACTGTTGGCCTATAAGGTCTTACCCGCCGATTAGTGCCGATCGTGCCGCTTTGGTGTCACCACGTATTACGCGCGCTGAGTAATAAACAAAAATCAGCGATAAAATGACGGTATGTGTTATTAAACTGCGACGGAATTATAAATTAAGGGTAAAAAGTACCAAACACATCACCTATCATCGCTAAGTAACCAGAAAACTACGTATTTATTTATTGTTTTTATGATTACCAAATTACGCCATATTTTGTCAAGTTGCCAGTTTCTTTTTTTATTCTCCCAACTTAACATTTTTTTTTGTGGGTATATTCGTTGTTATGGTAACGTTTATATAATTTAGTTGATGTAGTTTATTATTCGATTTATGAAAACTTGGAGTTTTTTTTAATTCATCTATACTTTTACTTTTTTATAATAATATAATTTTCGCGAATAACTATTTTGTTTATGAGCCAATTTTAATGATTATTTTTGCATTAGGTTCAATAAACAGATTTAAAAAATGCCAAGAGTAATTTTAAAATGATTAATTTATTAAGTCTTTTTTTATATGCTTTTGAAGCCAATGCCAAATAAAAATTGTTATTAGCTCGGTAAATAATTTACTTGGTACACTCCAATTCAATCTTTATGACGGCTCTGAAGTCCCGCTGACACTCGAATTTGTTACTGCGCAGCAACTCGCCTCATGTTCCGAGCCGCCATAAAGTTTGAATACTGTACCGTCTTTTTGTCCTCATTATGGTAATGATTAATATCTGGTACTGATAAATAGAATTAAATCATAGATTCAATCTATATAAACTGCCTAAAAAGTTTATTATTCTAATTTGATTAACTTAGCTGATTTAATAAAACATTCACACACACAACTCTAATTAAATTGTATAGGTATTTTATTTATTTAAAAAAGTATCTTCAGACACTACTAAAACTGAATAATACTACATAAATACAACTAAAACTTATCTTATTTTTTTTAAATATGTGATCTATGGGAGAATTCTAGTAGCTGGTATCATTATTCACGCACACAGAGACATAGACGCATAGTGTAAAACACCGTCCGCACGCACACATGTTTGCAATTGTTGCCTCGTTTTCTTTGGTTTGACAGTAGGGCGACGCTCCATCTAGACATTATATAATCAAAGCAAATGACTTAATTTTCACAGCAATTCAGAACGCTAATGTTGATAATCAAAAGTGATGGGAGAAACGAGTGTCCTTAAACTACATCCAGTAGCCAGAAATCATAGAACTGCTTGTAATTTTGTAATTGCAGGAATCGCAGTTCTCAAAAGGGTATCTTTACGCTGAATTTGAGAGTGTATTTTCGTTAACTAATTCACACAACTTTCGGACTATCGGTCGGTTTTTTGTTCCGCGTCAAAGGGAGCGCGAACGTGCATGACTCCACACTCGCAGTCCGCGACGGTCAGTATTGTTTAATACATAATCTGTGGTATTGGTATTGTCATTGGATTGGTCGATCCGTTGTCTGAGCTATTGTATATAAAAAAATGAAGTAACGTAGACGAAAGAGATGGAGTTTTTATTACCAAGCGGAACCTATTTTGTGGGATCCTAAGCATAAGGATCATAAAAACAAATTAAAAAATCACGACGCATGGATGCGCATCAGCGTAATTATGGAGATAACAGTTCCTGATGTAAAAAAGAAGAGGGATTCGTTACTTTCAAGCTACAGAAGCTATAAAACTAGATCACTAAGTTCTGGTGCCGGTGCGGATGACGTGTACAAGCCCGTTTGGTTCTCCTATGAATTGATGGATGCCTTCCTGAGTGACACCACAAACTGTAATAAAACTATAAATACGGTAAATAACACTTTATTAATGCCAGTTATTACGCCCCCCCCCCCCTCTCTCGCACGCGTTTCGCCTCCTCCTTCGCTAGCATTACTGCTTCGCAGAAGGCGGCGACCGCTTCCCATGCCTCCTCGCTCCGGACAATGGCTTGAACCAGGGCCGGACGCGAGAGGTCGCCGCCGCCGATCGCCTCGACGAGCACACGACGGTGTTCCGCCCAAGCAGGGCAGACATCCACCGTATGCTCCACCGTGTCTAGTTATGTGTACCTGCAACACATTTTAGCGACAAAAATAGTTACAAAATTTGTTCCTTATCTCCGTGGCAGTAGTAGGCATGTTATGCTCTCTTATAACATTGAAACATTGCAGCCTGTCCTAAGCTATTGTATGGAAACTAGCTCCATCTATCCCCCGTGGTGAAAACTATTTGCTATTTCGGGTTACCACTTTATAGCAGTGATATTATTTAACCGAAAATAACAATATAGATAACTTAGGTAAACTTAGAAATGCGTTATTTTGATTTCTTTCGATATTTCGGATTTCGGCTGAGATTGTTAGTTTGAAAAACGTTTTGCCCTGGATTTTCTTCTCCTGCCTCTTCCTAATACGTCGAGTTGAGCCGCTGCTCCCCCGTATTGGCGTGACGATGCGACGAGTTCATTTGTTGTGACATTGGACTCGGTGAGAAATTGGATCTCGGAGTTATTGTTAAGTGTGAGAAATTGACTCTACTGTTGTTAAAAATTTTGTGGTTTTTAAGGTGAGAGGAGTAGTGAAGAAATTTAAACAACCAGTAGCATAGAGCTTTTGCACCGAGTCCACAAAAACATTTAATTTAAAAAGATTAATAAAATCTATAGTTCAAGCTGTGGAGGAAACAACCCTAAAAGTTGTGGCAACGGTATGCGACCAAGACGCTACAAACGTGGCCGCAATAGCTTGTTAAATGAAACAAAAGAGAATTATGTTAGCAGAAATTAAGAATGGAGTGGGGGATTTTTTGAAATAAATTATAGAAAATTATTCCGCTCTATGCCACTTACCACATCTAACGAAAGGTGTAAGGAATAATTTACTTACAAAAAATCTTCATTACAAATATGAAGACAAGCAGTGTGTAGCGAAATGGGACGATATATTAAATTTGTGTCACCGCGCTTCAGGCTTCATGGGGGTGACATTAGTTCCCAAATTAACGAACCAACATGTGGTGCCAAGCATGATACCTAAAATGAGGGTGAAACATTGCACCCAAGTTTTTAAGAGCACTGTGTCTGTTGCAATGGGAGTGATGGCAGGTAATTTTGACAATAATAGTTTATTATCAACATATTTCTCCTTTGAACAGATTCAACTTGATTAAGAAAGGTACATTACTCAGTAGGTATATTATGTAGAGACTTAACAGAGATCTTCTGAAAAATTAATTAGCTTCACACAATGCTAGGGTCACTTGTCAGTCATAACTGACATGAATGAATTTCACATATCAAACTTAATTTTGTATTTATGTCAGGTCTGCAACAATTATAATGATTTTTGATAGATTATTTGACTCTGTGAATGGAAGTTTTAGTAAGGTTACAACCAGGGAAGGTGTATAGAGCAGCAGTAATGTAAAAATCGCCACATCATACACTATGGATTGATAGCCTGCCAATTCTTAGATCTATGAAATTTGTTACAAATGACGGAAAACGGCAAAAGTTCGCTCACTCTCCAGTTGGGTAAAACAATTGAAGGTTTTCAAAATATTACGAAAACAATGCGCAATAGGGGTGTAAATTTGTTTTTGTTGAGGAATTTCAATCAAAACCCCTTGGAAAACTTTTTTGGTGCAGTTCGAGCTCATGGCTCTAGCAATATAATGCCAACCGCTGTAGGCTTTCAAACAGCCTATAAAATGTTATTCGTTAATAATATGACGTCGGCTCACTCAGTTCGGTCCAATTGTGAAAAAGATGAAAATAAATGTCTGAAATCTCTTAAAAAATATTTAAAAGAGACCTGACTGAGGAGCCGCAACATGATACCATAGAAATTGCCGAGGAACATTTATTTATGGAACTCAAAGATTTAAATAAACTGATGAACAGTGAATCTCCAGTGGATCGGGAGAAATGTGCCGCTATTGGCTATTGCAGCAGCTTAAAAGTTATATGTTTTTATTTCTGTTTTAGGTACGAATGTTAGATATTGAGCATTAGACCGAATAATTTTTAAACCTTTGCCTAAAATATCAATGTCTTATTATATTTGTGCCGGTATTGGCAACACTGTAAAAAAAAATAATCTTGTACAATGTCGGTGTCTCTGTGGATTTACATTAAAATACATAAAACTAAATAATTTGGTAGTTTCCATCCATAAAAATCATTAAAATGGTAGCAGAGCGTGGTTAGTTTCAATATCGGATCGATCGGAGAATTGCGAGACTAAGCGGACGTGTGTTCTGTATTTAATTATCATGAAATAAACAGTTACAGCAAATAAATATAAATATTGCTCCGTCAGCTTAAAATTAAAGTGTGTCGCGTGTGTTTTGTGGGTTTTCACCACTTTTAATAAGCAAAATGAACTAAATAGTTTTAAAATTAATAAATAAACTTTTTCTGGTAGAATGTCCAACCTACGATCGAGCCTTTTTGGTCGTAGCCAATTACCACGGCGAAGTACTCCACCGACGTCTACAGAACCGTTAACCCCGAAAGACCCAAACCCACCAGCACCCGCTGAGAATGAATTGCCGAAGGAAGTCATCAGTATACCGGAGATCCAGAAGTGGATTGGATCTATAGATACCATATTAAACGAAATTTGCACTATTGTCGGTGATGGGAAAATGAACGCTGACCAGAAACTGCGTGTTTCCACTCTTTGCCGGAAGGTCTCAAGTGGAACAGCTCAGATGGCTGTTTTATATCAATCGTTAAATTAAAAAACGATCCAGGCCCATACTACAATCCAGCACCTTCAGGTTCACCAGAACGTTGTGAACTCTCTCCAACAATTTAAAGAGGTCGTAGAGACGAAGTTAAATCCATCGGTTAATACCTCTTATGCTAGCATGGTGAAGAAAGGTACCGATAACTTCGTCCGTCCTGCAAATTTAAGATCAGTAAAATAGACCACGGAAGATGCTGAAATCCCCGTGATTTCAAAGAAAAAAGGTCGACCCCAAAAACAAAAACGTGGAGTTAAACGTACTAAAGTTAACGCACATCTGGATGCGGTAAAAAAATACAATGAGCAAAACCCCCAAATCCATCGAGCAGCGGTAGACCGTTATAACGAACAAAACACCCAAATGCATCGTGCAGCGGTAGACCGCTATAACGAACAAAACCCCCAAATCCATCGTGCAGCGGTAGACCGTTATAACAAGCAAAACCCCCAAATCAATCGTGCAGCGGTAGCCCGCTATAGTAAAGAAAACCCAGAAACAAATGAAAAAGCCTCAGTTAAATATAACAAAAATAGTCGCAATATAGACGTACCCTTACGTCAGTCGTCAAGTTTACTACCTCAAAAAAAGGACAATGAGCTTAATACGATCTCATAAATCTTGGTGGTCCAAATTGTAAAACTTTCCAGGAAGCTGCTATAATAGTAGGTCTTGCTGATGATGAGGTCGAATACGAAAGAGCCATGTTGGAAGCTTCAGCTTTTTTCACAGGACCACGCCTTCGTAGCTTTTTCGTACTTTTGGCTGTAAACGGTGTCCCAGTCGCGTCTCTGTGCGACACTTTTAAAAAACAATTAAGTGAAGATATTTCACACAGGCTAGGTACTGAAGACGATGATAGGGTGCACACTTTGTGTCTTATACAAATAAATAGAATGCTTCGCAAACACGGATCGTCCCTACCCAAGTAGCACATGACAGCCGCATAGTGACTTGATTATAGAATTTTGTGACACTCAAGGCTGCTTTAGTTACCTGCTTAAGGGCCGTGTAGCTAACTACACAGCCCTTGTAATTCTAATTTGGGCCCCAAATTAACCAGCCTTGAGCATTACAGTGACTGGGTAACGGCAGTATAATCATTGAAACAGCTGTACGAGGCCTGTACAATGGCTTATACAGCTATACAACAGCCATTGCAGCCTAAGATTCAGCTACTTTAATTCTCTTCAACAGCTTTTAGATGTTTTGAGGCTTGGCAACAGCTTTTATTAAAGTATAAATAACCAAACAAAAATACTTTTTTATTTAATTTTCTTTTGTGTATTTTGTGACAGATGACATTTATTGTTTGTTAAAGTGCGCGGGCGGACATTATTTAAGGTAAGATATTTTAATAGTTTTCACGTTGGTTTTGAGTGTCCTGTATGTAAATTGAGTTGCGAGTACCACTTTACTGTTAATGTGTATAGGTAATTACATCAAATATTTCACGCGCCATCAGAATAATATCGCTTTAACAAAAATATTTCACAAGATTAAATGGTGTACGAATACATAATAGATTTATCACTCAATTTATTGATTTCGAACTTTATGTATTCTATTAGGAAATAAGTGGAAAATATATTGTTTGAATTAAAAGCTATCAAAAATCCTTAAAAACTATAAGAAATCATTTGGATATTTAATAACAAATCGTTTCTGTAATGCTAAAATGGCGTTAATTTGTTATCCAGTACAAATTCTCCAGAAATGCTTCTGAAAAGTTATTTACTGTACAGTGGTGTTACCAATTCAATGTACCAGCTTCTAGCATTATAATGGCTGGAGAAAGGCTTTTAATAATACTTCTTACTGTGTACTGGTATAAAGATAGAGCATACAGTAGCTTTTCAGGGATAAATAAATCTCGACAGAAAACCATTTCAATATTTTTTATATTTGGCTTTCGAAATACCCTTGCAAGCCCAGTAGTTAGGTAATTTTGCGCATGCTTCTCTTTTTTTAATTTAGTTTAGTCAGCGCTATCCATGTCATTTCGTCAAAACAACCGAAAAATATTTTGCTTTTCCCTTTTCGTATTACATTATGATTGCTAATTAATTTATTATTGTTTTCAGGAATAATAATGCCGTTTAAAATAATCAAAACCGTTGAAAAAGGAAACGAAAGATAATAGAGAAGGAGAAGAAAAGTGGTTGGGAGCATTTAATTTCTCATAATGGCATTCGTAATTATGTTGTATTTTCACAAATTATGTTTCATATTGATTACAAAACAGTATGTACAAATTTATAAAATGATTTTTTATTTTTCTTATCATCCTTAATAAGATTGTATCTTTGCTCACCAGAAGTACATACACTTTACTTGAAATAATAGTATTTAAAAAAATCTATTTCCATAATTAATTACAAAGTATGTAAAAGGGGTATGAAATAGAATTAGTTTTTATGCTCAATGCATACTAAACTTCACTTCCAGAAAGTGTATTTTCACATCAATACGTTCTGCGTTAGGCCGTTATGCTTTAAATATGTTAAAAGTAGACTGTTGTGTAGTTACTGGGTAATCAAAAATGTCTATTAAACCTGTCATTTTGTAACCTATAATTAAATTTTCTGTATCAATTGACTTGAATTCAATGATTTCACGATTACTTGTCATAAAATATTTATGTTTAGATTTTGCTGTAAGTAGGTATGAAATTTTGAAAATAAATTTTGGGGAAACTTTTATTATCCTTGGTCATGAAAGGCACCTCCTTTCGATCAGTACCTAGCACAACGTTCACTGGGTCTTTTTGCTACCTGCGAAAGTGGTGTGCTACCTCTTCGCAACATCATTTTAATCAAATGCAATTTATTTTCAAAAGGATAGGCACACAAATCTATTTGTGCGGAACCCTATGCGTAAATGACACTGGCTTGTAAACATCAACTGCATCAGTACCTACTGCTCCTTTGCAATTCGTTCATAGAAGCTTCAGCGTATTCTTTTAACAGCTTTCTTTTTACTCCACTTTTCATTTATTATTTAAAGTGTATTATTAAAACATAGTAAGTATAACTCTTGAAATCGCTTCGCACGTTATGCAAAAATAAATCAAATTTGACGTAATTTAAACACCAATAATCTAGATTTACTCTTAAATAACGCTGAAAGCTGTATAATAACTGTCAGCTACACTTTATGCATTGGCATTAGGATGGAGTACTCCTATTCCAATTTACAACTCCGGGTGTTCAATAATTCTCTTATAAATCTAACAGCATTTGTAGAAATTCCTTATACACTTTTAATCAGCCATTAACAAGCTCGTTGAAGTAGAATTATAATAGAATTAGTGTATACCAATTAAAAGCCAGTGGCATTATTCGATGCTTTAATGCAGCTCGCAGCATTACAAGAGAGGTGAATTTTACGTATTAACCAGCCTGGTGAAGCGTCAATGCCTTTTTTTCAATATAAAAAAATAAAATAATAATATTTTAGGATTTGTCATATAATACGCATAATATGTTAGTATCTCAAATTAAATATTTTAGTTTCTCAATTGATGAATCCTCGCACCAATTTTTGTTGCCGCAGCGCCCATATGTATATCTAAACTTTCTTGAGTTTTCTCGCCATGTGGCCGACAGAAGGCGTTAGCGGACAGTCCTCTTCGTGTGACCGCGCGCAACGCTGTATGTGCGGTCGCTCCGCCTTTTGGAAATTCCTTTTTGGTGACACCTTGATGATACTCGTAAAATAATTGGACCTGCATCTGTGCTTCATTGAGAACTTATAGTGCAGTGTTGATTTTTGGAGTTTTAACCATTGCACCGGTGGATTCAACAAGATTTTGCTCGCCGGCCGGCAGCCTATACTTACAAGACCATCAAGCGCGCATGAACGTGGTATCTTCCCGTTACCCTGGGTCTGAGTGGATTCTCTGGATTGCCAAGGTACGTGGGCATGTTTTGCTGCTAATAAGTCTTTTGGTATTGGTTTCTCGCGGATTCATCAAAGGGGAAATTAATTTATTTGAGGTCCGCCATTACACTTTTTAACATAGGTTCGTAATTCAAATTCTCTCAGAACCTACACAAAGGTGCAGGCTATTTACACGCCTCACCACAGCCGTTAACAAGCTTTGGGCTTCTAGACCAGCTAGTAGTATCTCAAACAGCCAAAAGCTGGACTAGATCATTATAAAATTCTACTTAAATGCTTTTAGTATACTTTTTCGCCACTATCAAGTCATTAGTCAGCTATGCTGTTTAATAGTGTATAATCTTTCCTTAATACAGTCTAAAGACTCACCCTATCCTTTAGTACAGCTGTATAAAAGCTGTAGACTGTAATGTAGCTTATTTATGACCTAATTCATCGCTAATGTGCTACCCAAGTAGCACATTAGCGAGTTTACCAGAAGTGGTCGATAACACGACTGAGTTAGGCCAGGAACGCGAAGAATATAATTGCGAAACGTTAATTGAGTATGTGATGACCTGGGATCGTTGCTTATCACCGGATCAAAGAAAAATATACGATTACGTTTGTAAACTTTGTACCGACAATAATTTCCGCGCCACAAATAATACTGCAATTTTCGTTGATGGTCCCGCAGGTACTGGTAAAACTTTGCTTTTAAAAGTAATAGCAGCATATGTATGCGGTAATTTAAAAGAAGTCGTTTTATGTACTGCCAGCTCTGCGATTGCTGCTCAAAACTACGAAGGAGGAACTACAGCGCATAGCATGTTTAAATTCGCTTTAGATATCGTAGACGACCTTGGCTACTGGAACATAACAAATGGTACTCAAAGAGCCGAGTTGATATACCACTCTACCATCATAATATACGACGAAGCACCCATGGCCCATAAATATTTGATTCATTTGCTCGATAGGTCGTTGCGTGATCTCATGCGTAATGACAAAATCTTTGGAGGGAAAATTATTTTTTTTTTGTAGGAGATTTTAGGCAAATCCCTCCAGTAGTTACAGATGCAAAAACTATTTCTGACATCTTAAATGCATCAGTAAAAACATCTCAATCTTACGTAAGTTAAAATCATTTGCGTTGACTACATCCCAGAGGTGTAGCAAAGATGTAGAGTTTGCAGATTTTTTGTTAAATTTAGGTTCAAATAAATTACCCACCCATGCCTTAAAAATTGGAAACACAATCCAAAATTTCGTTGATTTAAGTGGTATCGAAGTAGTATCTGATATAGATGAACTCATCGATTTTGTATTTCCGTTTCTATCTGAGAGCTGTGCTTGCATACATAGAGCAATTTTATGCACACGCAATGACGCCGTTAAAGAAATAAATGACATCATATTAGAAAGATTGGAAGGTGAAACTTTGCACTTTTACTCCATCGATAAAGTTGAAAGCGATACTGCTGATGAATTATTTTGTGGGGCAGATTCACTAAATAGGATGCAACCAAAAGGTATGCCACCAGAGCACGATTTAAAACTTAACTAACTTAACACTATGTTGCCGACGTTGCCGCGCTTTTTCGTTTTAGAACTTTCAACGTTCATTGTGGATTTGCGAAGCGAAAATTAAAATGAAGAGAAGTAGCTTGACTAATTGCCCTGTTGTTAAACGTCTTTTGCGACAAGAAGATCGAGCCGTGTGTATTCTTTCGGGTAAGTTACTATACTAACACCATTTGAAAAAAAAAGTAAGTTCGTATGAGCATGACGGCCAACTCTGGGGGTCTACTCTCTAAGCCCGAAGTCCGTAGTTATCGTATTGGTAGAAATGTTAGACGTGCCTCTAACGAGTCGCATTCCATAATATCAAATCCATTACGGCATCAAATATCTGAAGTCTGGAATTATATTGGTATTATTCTTTGTGTGAGACATCCTTATAAAATGTATCCCTTTTTTAAGGCGGCTATATAATACCTATCTATGTTTAAAATACTGGTATTATACTTAAGATTTTGCGAATAGATACCATGATGTATAATGAAACCTTATTATGTTTTTTTAAGGAATGACACACCAAGCATATCGGAAATTTAGAGGTAACAACGCACAATGTGTAACCATGTCAGCATGTGCAACGATTTTATCAGTTTTAAAAAATCGGGAACTCATTTGTAGTGATATTGACGTCATTTTTTAGAGTGGAGACGATTTATATATGTCTAGGAAACATCTTTTACCAAGTGGCGAATTATTTCTTATGCCTGAAGATTTGCCTAAGGAGATTTGCGTCGGACACTATTTGGCTCAAATTCAAAGATTGAACGACAGCTGGATTCAAAATGGCTTATTCCCTAATAATCGATTCGAGAACGAATGCAAATTGACATTAGAAAATATTCTAAAAAAATATGGTTTTACCGAATTTCACAATGACAGCACAGATAGTGTTATGTTTACCGGGCAACAGTATACAGTTTCAATAGTCATTCGGTAGATGAAAAAAATAAACCAATTAAAGTAAATGGAGTAGCACGCTTATTTAAATGTGAATCATTAGGCGAATTAGTAGAATTACTTTTTGCGCGTAATATTTATGATGATTCTCAATATGCATTACACCGGATACGCGTTATTAATAACAACTCGGAAGAACACTTAATTTCTGAACTTTTATCACAATTGATACCCGATGGATTGTAGTTACCATCAGGATTGCTGTCACCAGTGACTTCTGACTACTCTACACAATGGCTGTCAATACTTGATGGCCTTCAATTAACACCAAAATTGACATCATCCGTAATTTCAATAAATGGCGCCACACAATCGCCATCAATACTTTATGGACTCGAAATACCTGTTCTGTCCGCGCTTGTAAAGGAAATCGGCGATTCATGGCCCTGATAGACAAAGTATTACACCGTTTGAAAAAATATTTAAATAATTATAAGCCCTACTTTATTTTATAATTTCCTGGATAAACATAGGAAAAAGGAATTTAAAAAAAAGGAAAAGTAAGTTGATGTTTTTCTCACGTTGCAGTTGTTAATAACAATTAATGTTGCCATATTATGCCATTTTTAAAGAAAAATGTTTTTCCCATTAAAAGATTTTGTATTATAATGTTCGATTTATATTTCTTTTCACTTAAAAAATATTTTATGAGTTTATTGCGAAACAATGATTAAGGATAAAGTATTTTTTTTTGTTGTTCTTATGTTATTTTTTTGATTTTATAGAAAAATCAATTTGCATTTTTGCGAACTGCAACACTCGATACGGCTGTCACTTGTCAATCGGTTGCACAGATCGGTTGCCGGATAGCGTCATAACGTTTTCGCTCGTGTAACGTGTTGCGGACTTACGTTATATGTTTATTTTGTGTGCTACCTTTCATTACCGACCCTTGCTGTGTTTTTGGATAATTGTAACTGCTTTTGTGACCGACCCTATTTCGTTCTTGGACTCCGTTCTTCCAGAAATACCTATTGACCTTTGCACGCATTTTGGACTCCGATTTTGCCTTTTGACATTGTTACCTGTTGTTTACGATGGATCATCTCCGCTGCATTAATTGTGGCATATCAACTGCTCGCATGAGAAGAAACCCGCTGAACTCAATCGACATACAATCAGTGATTAGAGAATGGATATCTCCACGGCAAGTGAGTGTTATTTTATTGTTATTTTAATTATTAGAACACACTCATTGCAAGATTGGGTAAAATGACATACTAGTTTGTTTAACCTTTTAAACACCGTAATTAGAGACACAATAGAAAGTCTAGGTCTACGGACACCGGTGGGCGTGTGCGACCCGATAGTTTAATCGTAAAACAAGCTTGCATTCTTAACAAATAAACGCAAGTAAAAAACAGACCACCTTACTTACATTCTTTGTGGTGCTTATTAAACAGTAAACAACACAAATAATGCACCTGTGCTTATCATTTTGGAACCAAAGATATGTGGTAATTAAGTATTTGTATCTTTATATTTAATCTATATTTCAGGTCACTTCATCGGACCATGTGTGCGACTCTTGCTGGATGGTCGCTACACAATCATTGCCAGGAACCAGTGCTGATTCGAGTATTGGATTTAACTTGAATGTTGGCCATCGTCATGTTTGCATTAATTGTGGAAGATCTCTATTGCGCATTAGATCCCATACACTGACACAACATTCAACACAGCGTGAAAGCCATATTTTTGATGTTATAACAGAATGGATTCACCCTCGACAAGTAAGTACTTAATAATCTGGCCACACGTAGCTATTATGTTTAGGCACATACCAAATAAAACAGGCACGTTCGTATTACGGCGAGCATATAAGAGCCAATGGATCTTTTACGATTGAGGTATGCAGAGAGGTTGACAGCAGTTTACTGAGAGAGCTGTCGACTGAAAATAGTGTTTGGCTGCTGAGAGGCAAAATTCAATCGCGCCATATAGGCCGTAAAATATATTTTGTTTATATTTTGGTCGACGGCTCTCTTAACGGTAGGGACGCAATACTGCAACACTATTGCAATTGCAATGTGGGCAAAAGAACAGTAGGCTGCTGTGCACATATTTTATGTATAATATGGTACTTAGGGTGGGCTAGGTACCAAGACAATGTGGTACCTCCCGCCCAGCATCTCGATAATATATTAATCACCTATGATGATGTGGAAAATAATTAATAAAATATGTTCAGTTAACTTGAATTCGTTTTTTTTTTCTTTAAAATCCCCGGTCATGTGCAGCTAAGAAATATAAATTCAACATTTTGTAAGTAAGTTTCACCACATATTAAAATCAATAAAACTCAGAACCTAATGAAAGAGCGGGAACAAATGTTAATGTGATTTATTGACTAATGTCTGAAATAAAGTTTTTTTTTTATTTCTAAATACATCCCATATTATATCAAAAAACTAATTACAGGGCTCTAGACTAATCTAATAGACTAATCTCTTTGAAAACCCAAATTATTTCATTTTTGTCTATTGAGCCCTAATTTATTAGGACTATTTGCGGATTTCCTTTCAAGATGGTGCCAGCTGTAGTTCAACGCATCTGGATTACAGTTAACACCTATGTACATTGCGGTCATCCACGGAAACCATGAATGCGTTAGTCTTAAAAAAAAAAACAAATTCAATACATTCTTTTATTTCATTAATGATGGAGTCGGCAACAAGTTTGTTTAGAGTTCCTCATGAAACTCTCGATGTCACTCAAAGATACATTTATTATACATTGACAACACAGGAACTTGGTATTTCGAAAGAAGATGGAGGAGGAAAATACATTCTCCCCAACAAAACATCTGACACAATCAAAGAAACAGTAAAATCCTTCATCAGAAGGTTACCTGCCGAAAGGATAGCACAAAGCTATGTGTTGATTTTAAAAATTTATACCACTGTTATAAGAAGACCTAATAAAAAAATTAAAAAAATGATTGAGTCAGGCGTTACTTTGCGGAAATCCATTTTATATTTGAAAATGAAAATAATATATCTAGTTTTAATTTCCGCGAATATAAGTGGGTTGCAGGTATGCACCTCTCTCCTGCCCGCTATATTATGCACATGCAAGATTACAAGGCAAATGCAAGGCAAAGCAAAACCCAACACCATTACCGACACGTGTTTCGCCACTCCACGAGGCATCCTCAGGGGACGTGTTGACTCGCTGACAGTTGAGTTGCGACTGAGAATTCTCAGTCGCAACTGCAACCTGCCACCCACTAATATTCGTGGAAATTAAAACTAGATATATTATTTTCATTTTCAAGACCTAATTAGTAAAGCAGTCGATGTTGTAAGTGAAAAAGTATTCCGTCAAATATTTACTACCTACGGATTTTAACATTGGGTTTAATGTGCCTAAAAGGACAAATGCATAAAATGCATTGCTTGCATTTTGAAGGACAGAAACCAGAGGATTGTGCCGAATTAAAAGATCATTTAGATGAAAAGGAGTCATTAAAGAAGCGGTTGGAATGTCATCGACAACTAGGTAAAGAAAATTCTTCCATTCTTTGCAAATCTTTTGACCTCCAGTAGGTTTTGAATACGCCTCATGGCAATAAAATGTTACGGTTTTATTCAAGAAAGTTTGCCGTTTTTAACTTATGATTCTACGAAAGCATCACAAGGAATGGTTTTTGTTTCATCTGAGGGGAATCTGAAGCAAAGAGGGGTGCAAATGAAATTGCTAAAATTGTACAGAAACACATAGAGAATGTGGATTCTCGAGGTACCATTACGACTTTGATCTTGTATTCAGATTCTTGTCCTGGACAAAACAAGAATAAAATAGTCCTTGCAGCAATACATAATGCTTTGTTGAAATCAACCAATTTACACGCAATTCAAATTAATTACTTTCTCCCTGGCCACACGGAAATATCGGTAGACAGCATACACTCTACAATCGAATACCTGTTACAATTGTACAATTTTGTACACATAATGGCGCACCCACACATGCCCGGCGGCACGGCCGGCGGCATGGCCGGCGGCATGGCCGGCGGCCGTGCCGCCGGCATTTGCCGCATCTCAGCCGCGGCACGCGCGGCTTATGGTTGCCGGCGGCAGTTTGCTTGCGGCTTCGATACGGAGTGGTAGTGTTGTCGTATAATTTCATAGAAGTAAATAACGAAATGACAGAATTTAACTGGGATGATAGTGCAGTACTTTTATTAATAGAAAAGTATCAAGAAAATAAACCATTGTGGAACCCAAGGCATATAGATTTCAAGAATCGCAACAAAAGAAATGATGCTATTAGGGATATTGCTTCTGTGTTCAACATAGCATCATCAGAAATTGAGAGAAAACTGAAGAATTTATCCAGCCATTATTTTCGAGAAAAACGCAAATATGAAGAATCTAAAAGGAGTGGATCTGGACGGGAAGATGTTCAATTGCCGAAATGGTTTGCTTATAAGGCGTTATCATTTCTTAGTGACAAGAATGCAACGGTACCGACTCTGAACAGCCACGCACCTATTGTAAGTACCCATCAAATTTTTATAATAAAGTAGACTAGTTGGTCGCCCATTGATCGAAATTCGACCAAAATTAATTTAAAATACATATTTCATTAAGTAATATTTTCGTAAATAGGGGTACAAAGATTTTTTCTCGCGTATTAATATTAGATACCTACTACCTATAACCCGGTAACAATATATAATACCACGGAGAGCGGACGAGTATACTCTCGTATTTGAACCTTATGCAGTCGGCAAAACGCTCACCGAAAGCGAAGTATTCAGGAATAAGCGCTCATCAAGAGTGTAGGTATAGGCGTCATCAATGGTGACTGTATACATGTAATGTTTATAAGCTTGGTTTTTAGGGTTCCGTACCCAAAGGGTAAAACGGGACCCTATTACTAAGCCTCCACTGTCTGTCTGTCTGTCTGTCCGTCTGTCTGTCTCCAGGCTGTATCTCATAAACCGTGATAGCTAGAAAGCTGAAATTTTCACAAATGATGTATTTCCGTTGCCGCTATAACAACAAATACTAAAAATAAAAATGAAAAAATATTAAGGGGGTCCCCATACAATAAACGTGTGAAATCGCAAATTATAACTTTGTTATTTTATTATTATATATTTGTATGAAAAACAAAGTTATTTTTTGTTGCCGAAAAATGTTTGTATTTTGGCTAGTTGTAGGTAATAGATGCGTTCATTTTTCATAGATAATGGTACGGAACCCTTCGTGGGCGAGTCCAACTCGCACTTGGCCGGTTTTTATTAAATATTTACATACTGATTGGATATTTCAAAACATAATGTTAAAGCTTGTTTGCAATTATTTATAAGATTTCCTTTTTATTTTCAGTCTTCTCAAGTTAATATCACTCCCCAGACTACGCTACCTTCGACAAGGAGGTCACGAAAGCGAAACATAGAGGGAGATCCTGAAGTTGATGAAGCTTTGCAATTATTGAGGGAGATAACATCTAATGCAAGGCATCGCGATGATGCTGCTATATTTGCAGACTATATAAGTAGCAAGTTGAGGAAGATGGATCATTACACGATGTGTACAGTACAACATCAAATCCAGAATATTGTCTATGAAGCAGAAATGAGAATGGGATGAATTTTGATACCAATAATACTACTCAGCCTCTTCGTTATCAAAATGTTCGTCCAGGATACTTCACAGGCCAACCTACAACGTCAACAATGTCACCATCGCCCTCAACTTCGCGCTCTTACTCTGTTCAATCAGACTATGAAATGCAAAATAGCCCAGATGTCAACACAAGTGACAGTCTGTTAAAAGTCTTGGAAAATAATTTAACCGAAAATAGTGCTAAAGAAGTGTTAAGAAATGTTTCTGATTCCTAAATAAAACAATTATTTGAATAATCTTATTTTATTTCTTTAAAACATTATAATTGATATTGCCAAGGAAGCTGACCTTGTTCCGATAGAAAATAACATTTTAGCTCATTTCTAATTACACTTGGTTCTACATTTAGAGTGATCTGCGGAATATTTTGTTGCTCTTCGTTCAAAACTCCATCAGTAGTTCTTTCATTTCTCTTCATAAAATTATGCAGATGCACACAAGCCATCACGACAAGTTTTGCTTTCTCATTTTGTAAGCCAATGCGTGAATGTAAAATTCTGAATTTATTAGATAAAATGCCAAACGCGTCTTCTACAACCATGCGCCCGCGACTAATTCTATAATTAAAAACCCTCTCAGGTGATCCTTTTGCATGATATCCAGAAAATGGTTTTATTATATTCTGTGAGATGGGGAAAGCATCATCACCGATGAAATAAAAAGGTACAGGTGTATTTCTCCCTTGTAATGGAATCGCTTGTGGCAGACTTAAAGTTCCATCTCGTATCATATCAAATAAAGTTGAATTGCGTAGAACTCCACCATCAGATATTCTGCCCTGACATCCAATGTCCACGTATAAAAAGTTATAAGCTCCGTTCCGCTCAGTTAAAGCTAGCAAAACAATACTGAAATATGACTTATAATTAAAAAACTCAGAACCGCTATTAATTGGACATGAAATACGTATATGTTTCCCATCGAGGGCACCTACGCAATTAGGTACATTCCATTTCTGCATGAAACTCCGAGCCACTGATAGCCATTCTTCCTGTGTATTCGGCATCTGTAAAATAAAATTGTTTGTGATATTTGTGTGTGTAGTTCTAGTTATATGTATGTAAAATGTGTGTGAAGTTCCAGGTACAGTATAAAATCATAGATATTATAATTCGACCAGGAATAGATATGTTACTTAGGAAGGTTCAGTTTCTAACTACCTAATGTGTTACGGATATTTGTACTTACCTTTAAATAATTGGATAATGTAGATACCAACGCTTGACAAACATCTGGAATTATTAAAGAAATAACTTGTGGAGACACTTTAAACAGCGTACCGAGTGAAAAATAAGAGTCTCCTGTGGCCAGGTATCTCAAAGTAATTGCTAGTCGATCGGAAGCTGACACAGCATTTCTCCAGCGGGTGTCATTTGTTGATATCATGGGTCCAGTTAAATTCAGTAATATTTCAAATTCTTCACTAGAGATCCTTAGAAAAGTGTTAAATTTCGAACGAATATTTCTTCGGTTTATGTCATCCTTTCTAAAATCTTCAAGTATCAGGGACACATTAGGCCTATTTCGTAGACTTGGTCTGACCCAATATCTTCGTTTGATTTTGCAGTTCTTTTTACGAATAATAACATACAACACTACACTTGCGATACACGCAACTTTATCATAGTCCAACATCTTTCAATCCTACGTACACGACTAACTTCGACGAAAGTCACAACACTACTGCGAAAATTGCAACCGCCTCTGCAGGCCGCCGGCAACCGCCGGTAAAGCCGGCGGCCTGCATTCAGCGGCAAGGCGGTCTGAAACCCGGCGGCATAAGCCGGCGGCATGTGTGGATGCGCCATTAGTGTATATTAAGGCTCCTACACACAGTGCCGGCGGCAGGGCCGCCGGGTAAGCCGCCGTGCACCCGGCGGCATACAAAGCCGCCGGCTTTGCCGCACAAAGGAGCCGCCGGAATGGCCGCCGGGGTGCGCCGGCGGGTTAAGGAGTCTACACACCAAACCCACCGACCCGCCGACACAGCCCGGCGGCTTGGTGTCGGCGACTTTGCTTCAAGAATCATGTCGGCGACTCGTACCCGCGCGTGCATGTCGGCGGCATGGCCGGCGACTTGCGTACGCGCACGCTCAATTGCCCGCCGACACTCCAGCGATAGTGACGTGCTTGTGTTTTTTTTTGCGATTTTCTGCAATAATGGAATGGGACGAAGAAACCACTCTAAAGTTAATAAATTTGTATCATATAAAGGAATTATTATGGAATCCAAAACACTTGGATCACAAATGCAGACCTAAACGTTTTGATGCACTAAATGAGATGGCAAACGAATTAAATACAAATGTCACAGAAATAGAACGGAAGATAAAAAATTTGACGAGCCAATATTATAGAGAAAGAAAAAAGACGATTGAATCAAAAAAGTCTGGAACCAGCGCAGATTCTGTTCATGAGAGCAAGTGGTTTGCCTTTAAATCTTTGAATTTCTTGCTCAATAAAAATAAACCTACTGGAACAATCGATACGGTATGTAACATTTCAGTGATGTTGTATTATTTTATTTCTAACCTAATTATTAGAGCACACAAGAATAATATGTAAGTTTGGCCCGAGTGAAGAGAGGCGCGCGGTAAATAAAGACATAGGTACTTATTTTATCTGCCTTTGTTGTTGCGCTGCCGCTATTGTTATTGCACCGAAATATTTCCTAAAAAAATTATTTCTTAGAATGGCATGTGCACAGATATAATAGTCATTGCAAATGTATTTTTTAAAAACTAACAACTCTTTTCTCAACAATCTTTTAATTTCGCCGAATTTCTATTATAAACCGAGAGATTCCGTACCATTTTCTTTTTTTTTTCTTTTTAGGTTGTTTTAGAAATATTATTATTAATTATTATTTACATTGATAATAATTATCAATGTAAATAATAATTAATAATAATATTTCTAAAACAATTAGTATTAGGTATGATTTATGACCATTGTCTTTTTTTTCATATATTCCGTGCGGTGTACCTACTCGCGGGTAAAAGCTAGTGTATAATACATTTCATAAGTAAACTGTTGGTGATTCAAATAAAATATTATTTCAGGAGATAACAGCAACTGACAATAATGCCCAACATGCGGACAATGATGCTCAACATGGGGAAAACGATTCACCTCAAACGTCAAACATCATTCCCCAAGCGAATAAACGTTATAAACCCAATCCAAGTAATGAGATGGTGTCGGAAGCATTAAATTTAATGAGAACAGTCAGTCAACGGACAAATCAAAAAATAAAAGATGAGGACGATTTGTTTGGCGAATATATTGCGACACAACTTAGAAAATTTGATAAAACAACAAAGGCAATAATAAAACATCGGATTAACAATATCTTTTTTGAAACCGAAACTGGATATCGTTCAGACATGTTCGAAGCTTCGCCAAGACCTTCTACTTCCCATAGTCATCCAGGATATTATACAATGGATCAATGTGATGTAAATTCCTACTACTCATCATCCAACTCTGCCGTAACAAACCCTGTTTCACCGCCTCTTGGTGAACCTTCAACATCTTCAATTGAACCTTCGTTACGTGTGTCGCTTCAAGAGAGTGGTGATATTGAGAACATATTATCATCTATTGAGTCAGATAAATAGGTTTATTCCACAAATCCCCACCGTATGCACTCTGAGAATAACCCTATCACCTGATGCGAGATAACGTTATGTAGGCACAAGTATTTCGTCTTAATGTTGTTGTCATAGAATCGTCATAGTATACTCAAAATGCATAAAAACATCAGGGGGGTTTCGCGGTGGAGATTTATAGAATAACTCGGTAAATAAAACCACTTATAAATGAACAAAAACAAGTGATTTACGAAGTTTTTAATACAAATTATAATAAAAATACAAGTACTAATACAAGTATGAGTTTCATTAAAACTTACGAGTTAGTCATTGATCATTCTGCCATGGTAATCTCCCGACATCGGAAAGAAAATATTGAACCAATTCTGTCCTTATAACCTCAGGAGATTGTGTCCTTGTAACCTCAAGGGAATGTGTATTGTCTTGTCTAGGCAAGTCAGCAAACAAATTATTTTCACGTGGTTCCCTGCGCCAATCTCCTGGATTGATTTCTCCCCTACTATTTTCAGTATCATATTCATTTTGTTGTATTATACCATGTCGTTTTACATAATTGAACAAATGAACACATGCCAATGTTACAATAGTAACTTTTTGTGGATTTAGCTGGATGGGTTTGTTAAATATCTTAAATTGTTTTGTTAACTGTCCAAATACGTTTTCAACTACTCTTCGACCTCGACACATGCGATAGTTGTTCACTCTCTTGGGAGACCCTTTCGCATGATTACCATCATAAGGTTTTAAAATATTGGTTTGTAAAGGAAACGCATCGTCGCCCAAAAAAAAAATAGGGTACTGGCATAATTCTTCCAGGTAGAGGTTTTTTATCTGGCAAATTTAAATCATTATTATATAACATTCTGCATAATGAAGAGTTAGCAAATACACCACCATCGGAAATGCGACCCTGGCACCCCACATTAGCGTATAAAAACTTATAATTTGCATCCACTAATGCAAACAGTACAATACTGAAATACATTTTATAATTAAAATAATCGCTTCCACTTCGTGCTGGACATTGAATTCTAATGTGCTTTCCATCCATAGATCCAACACAATTAGGTACATTCCATCTACTCAGATATCCATCTGCAACTTTTGTCCATTCGTTTGATGTTCGTGGAATCTGAAATCGGAAATGTGCTCGGTGATAGGATAGCCATTTGCCTACTTATATAGTAATTTTTCGGAACATAGTTTTTCTGGAAGATTAAAGAAAGTTAAACGCCCATATAATTTACATACCTTCACATAATCCGAAAGTCCATCTACGATAGCTTGGCACACTTCTGGAATAATGTAGGAAATAAGTTGAGGAGATAAAAGGAGATTAAAGGTGTCACAAAGACTGTTGAATGAATCTTCCGTAGTCAGGTATTTTAATGTTAATGATAATCTGTCCGTTGGTGAAATTGCACTTCTGTAATTTGTATTTTTTTTAACTATTGTGGGTCCAACAATGCTTAGTAAATTTTCAAAGTCGGTACACGTTAACGACATAAATGTATTAAAATGTAAGGGTCTTTCTACAATCAAATCGTCTGTTCTTAAATCTTTTATTCTATCACTGTTACTGTAACGACTGCGACTCATTAAGCTTGGTCTAACCCAACACTGTCGTTTTCTCTTCAGGGACCCAGCTAAAATTATTCCACATGCTGTTATTATTAGGATTATTGTTATTGCCTTGTTAGGATTTTCAGATTATATTAATGACTGTTTAGATTCGGGGAAACAAATAATAGCACTATTCATTGATTATAAAAAAGCGTTTGACACTTTGGACCATGAGATCTTATTACAGGCAATGGACGAATGCGGCATACGAGGTCCCACAAATGAATGGTTTAAAAACTACCTCACTAATAGAAAAATAAGCACAATTATCTCCCGTGTGGTAGGGAAAGAGGCGGATGTCGATTTGGGTGTGCCTACTGGTTCGGTGTTCGGTCCTGTAGGATATATAATGCATGTGAATAGTGTGTCAAATGTCATACATAAATGTAAAATGTTCATGTACGCTGATGATATGTGTCTTGTTTACGCCTCCAAAGATATAGTTGAGGCACAAAAATGTATCCAAGGTGATTTCGAAAATATTAGCAAATGGGCACACGACAATGGAATAATATTAAATCTCTCTAAAACTAAATGTATGCATATATACTCGCCATATAATCGAAATGCTAAATCTGTAAATAATGAATATCTCACAGTAATAGGACATACTTACGAATGTTTGCATGGAAATAAATGTAATTGCAATTGCACAAAATTGGAGTATGTAGATAAATTTAAATATTTAGGCCTAACAATAGATAAGAATTTTAACTGGAGATTACATGTTAATGACATTTGTAATAGACTAAGACCTGTGCTAAGTAAGTTTTACCATTTAAAAAGTGTATTGAACAAACAAACGTTAAGAATGGTTTATTTCGCACTTGCCGACTCACTAATGAGTTATGGACTCCTTGTGTACGGGCGAACCTTTAATACATATTTGAGAGATATTAAAGACATACAAATAAGACTGATTAAGTTTCTTGTTAGCAAAAATGTTAAAGATAAGTGCAACAAAGAGTATGATAAATTATTCCCTATCTGTAAAATTATACCCATTGATAAAAAAGTAGATTACTTGGTAGGTCTGGAATATTATTATAATGATGTTTTTAAAAATAATGTTACAAACAAGTACAATACACGTAGGGTTAGAGAGAACAAACTGGTTCAACCGCAGACAACGAATTATTATGGTAAGAGAACATCTAAGTATCTGGTACCCAAAGTGTTCAACAAAATAGATTTGTTAAGAGAAAAAGTAAAAATTAGTAAAGAATCACTAAAGATGAAATTAAAAAACATTGTACAGGATTGCAAGCAAAACTAAATACATATAAATAAATATATAAGTTTAAATATAAGATATAAGCAGTAGGTATGTACATAAGGTGGATCACTATTATGTAAAAGAGCGCTTCTCGCCATCAAACGTAAAAGTTTGGCGAGTTTTTTAGTTTAAGTAACACCTCTGTATCATAACTTCAGTAAATAAATAAAAAAAATAAAAAAATAAATAAAAAAATTTAGATCAGCATCAGTATCCATGTTTATTGTAGGCTGCAATATTCGAGAAAAACAACACGTCACGTTCGTTCACACTGCAATCACTAACTAAAAAAGTTGTACTGATTTCTTGCCGCCGACTAACTCACCGACACAGCCCCATGACACATGTTGGCGGGTTGGCGGGTTTGGGTCGCCGACACCAAGCCGCCGGGCTGTGTCGGCGGGTCGGCGAGTTTGGTGTGTAGACTCCTTAACACAATCACACAATCTTTATCAACACGCGGCAATCACTGACTGCCAAATAAATTTCTCATCTCAAGCCGCCGACATGCCGCCGACCAAATTTTCCGACTTGTATTAGAGTAGAGTGAAGCCGCCAACTAGACCGCCGACAAAAAGTTGCCGAAATATGTCGGCGGCCCGGCGGGCTCAATGTGTATTGCGCTTAAGTTCGTGCCTGGCATTCGAGCGGTAGTGGTGTGCGGTTTGTGTGTATTCAACAAATTAAAATGTCGTTTCATTGGGACGACGAAACTGTGTTGCTATTAATTGAAAAATTTCATGAAAATGATATATTATGGAATCCCAGAAATGCAGACTATAAGAATAGGAACAAACGAATGGACGCCTTGAATATAATTGCAAGTGTATTTGACATTGATAAAGGCGAAGTAGAGAGAAAGTTAAAAAATGTAACCTCTCATTATTTTCGGGAAAAAAAGAAGGTTGAACAGTTGTACAAATCTGGTGCAAGCACAGACGATGTACAGGAACCAAAGTGGTTTGCTTACAAGGCATTGAACTTTTTGCGAGACAAAAATAAACCACTACCCACAGTAAATAGTGAGAATGATGTAAGTATTCATGTTTCCTATTTTTCTTTATTTTATCACAGACTAACTACTCGCGGTCACAGAACATATACTAAAGTGAAGACGCGACACTTCTATTTACAGACGCATTCGCAGTACAGTCATCAAGATAATGCAACAGCGACTAGTTCCCGGAAAAGGAGATGCGGTACTGATAGAGACAGTGATATTGCCGAAGCTCTACAAGTTTTAAAAAATATGTCAGCTTCGTCATCTGCTCGCGACGATGCCTCGGTATTCGGAGAACACATAGCAAATAAACTGCGAAAAATGGATCCCATAACAATATCTACAGTACAACATCATATTAATAATATAATTTATCAGGCTAAAATGGGCGTTTACTCAAGACCTTCCACGGTAGCGGCAGCTCAAGGATATTTTACCACTTCGACACCTGAAAGTGTACGTCCTTCCACTAGCCATTCTAATTATACCGACAATTCTGATACTCAGGACAGCCATTTTTCATATTTGGAAAATAATTAAAACTCTTTTAGATTTATGATGCTACATTAAGAATTAAAACTATGATTGTACTGGTACATTGTGATTGATAGTGAGATTAATGAGGCAAACACAGATTAACAAAATGTTACCTAGTTAAAATTTTACTTAAAATATCATTATATAGATACTTATGTATATGCTAAATAAACGTTGTTCCCAGTAAAAATATGTTTGATTTATGAAATGTAATTTTGCCATGGAAGTTGTCCTTGCTCTGAAAAAAAATAGTTCATCAACTCATTTCTGACCATTGAAGGTTCCAAATTTCGATTTTTTCTTCTCTGGCTGTAAATTAGCTATTGAATGAAATATTCTGAATTTTTCCGATAATATGCCAAAAGCATTTTCCACGACTCTCCTTCCCCTACAAAATCTGTAATTGCATATTCTTTTCGCAGATCCTCGCTCATGTTGTCCAGGAAATGGTTTCATTAAGTTAGGAGAAATCGGAAAAGCATCATCACCAAGGAAATAAAATGGTACATTCATAGTCCGTCCAGGTAAAGGTCTTGGTGTCGGTAGATTTATAGATTCATTTCGTAATGCTTCGTAAAGCGAGCTATTTCTAAAAACACCCCCATCCGAAACTCGTCCTTGACAACCAATATCGACGTTTAAAAAATTATAATTTGCATCGACTAATGCCAACAACACAATACTGAAATACGATTAAAATTGAAAAATTCTGAGACACTATTATTGGGGCATTGTATACGTACATATGTGTTTCCCATCAATGGATCCACAACAATTGGGAACATTCCATTTCTTGAAAAACAAACGTGACACCGAAAGCCATTCTTCTTCTGTGGTTGGCATCTAGAAGAGAAAAAGGAAATAAAAATTAATTTAAAATAAACATTTAAAAATAATATATATACTTAAACGTTTAGCATATGTGCTTGTAAGCCTAAATGTAATGCTATACTCAAATATTATCCAATTCCAGCAATATCAAATATATTCAGGCCATATCGTAAATAAAAATTAAATAAAAAAATATTTATTTGGCCAATAGAGTACAAATATCATATTAGGTTATGGTGTTCTCTAGCTTCCCCTCTAGGATTCCCTGTGAGTGAGCTTCCCTGTGAATATCAAGAGTGAGTCATAAAAAAATGATTACCTTAATTTGAAGTTTTGATATTATTGCTTGACAGACTTCGGGAATCAGTGAGGAAAGAAGTTGTGGTGAAATTTTAAACAGTTCTCCAAGGCTGAAATAACTTTCTCCTGTAGCTAAAAACCGCAACGTTACTGCCAACCTCTCTTTAGCGCAGGGGCGTGCGCTCCATATAGGCAATTAGGCTAAGCCTACCCTACCATAGCAACGGATAAATAAAACAAATGTATTTATTGTAACTATGCAATAAAATAAAACAAAAATATTTAATAACTCATAACGCCTAGTATAATGCTTATAGCAACTTCTCGCCCGCGCGTGTGACGTATTTCAAACTACGCTGTCAACTACGAAACGGTTCACATAGGCCACAATACGGAGAGCCTTATTTCAATTGATAAATTTATGCATGTGTGCAAATGTTCTTGTGTATGTACGCCCATAATTTACACACACATGTATAAATTATGGGCGTTTTTAGGCTCGCTGGAGCCCACTACACGGGTCCTGATTGGTTCACCACACAATTCAAGGACAAGTAGTAAAATTTTATGAATGGAAATCGCTTAACAGGGTTGCCAATTTGAGAATAATAATTTCCTTAATAACTTATAAATATAGTTTAAAAAAACTGGTTAGTATTATCAAAAGTATAAAATGTACAAAATAAATGTTAAATTGTAATTAATAACCCTCTAAATATAATTAAAAACCGCAAGAATTTAACTTTTCTCCCCAAATTTTCCAAACTTAATTTGAGAATTTGGTTTAAGGGAATTAGAAAAATAAAATTGGCAACTCTGTTGACATAGAATTGTCAATTTTGGCGGGTTATGATGTATAACCCGGCAAAATGTCATTACATGTCATTCATAAAGATTACGATAGGACCATGTAGCAATTTTTTTTGGAAGTGTATTGATTGTCTTTTTAAATGATATTTTTGCAAGAAAAAGAGAAGCCATATTGTTGATATTGTTTCATGTGACAAGCAATAGTCGTTCGAATATTTTGTTGTTGAGTGTTATAAATCATAGTGCATTGATTTATAAGTAATTCGTTTTGAGTCATAAAGTAGTGTAAATATTAAAGTTTAGTTATTTGTTTACATACTTAAAAATGGTCCTAAATTGTGAAGTTTGTGCTGACAATGTTTGTTAGAGATTAAAAACAGTAAGTTTTCACAGCTATCGTATAATGATAAGATTCAAGTTGTTTCTAAAGGTAGATGTATGTATACCCGAGTTACGAGAATTAACGGTCAGTGTGTCATCTTAGGGGCGGAACTCAAAAATAATTCATCTCGTACTCGTCATTTCAATCCTCAGAGTTATGAAACATATAACTGGCTATGTGTGTACACACAAATTATTTTGTTTTCTGTGCATTTTGAATCACATACCGTGTATCGTCAGAATACCGTGATTTGAATTTGGTGAGTTTTTAAAATTATATGATATGTTTCTCATCGTTCCGTATCGTGATTTCAACCCAGTAGAATGTGGTGAGCTTTTTTTTTGGACATTATGTCTGGCCTACCCTTACTCTAGAACCACTGCACGCCCCTGCTTTAGCGGGTATATCCTTTCTCCAGCCAGTATTTTTTTTTGCTAATGTACACTTCAGTACTCTCTAGCAAAAATTCAAAATCTTCATATGTCATTCTCAGAAACCCAAAAAACATACTATTGCGCAAACGTTGACATCCCACATCATCTTTTTTATACTCTTCTATCAATACAGTACTGTTCTGCCATTTTCTATTTTGTAAACTTGGGCGCACCCAAAACCTTCTCGTTCTTTTGTATTTTTTTCTTACTAAAATAAAAACCAACCAACCAAAAAAAAAATTCACTTCACTAGCGTTCTATGTGACTGTCACAACCGGAATGATGCTTGACGGCTTGTGACGGCGGCTCGTATTGCCGGCGGCATAGCCGCTCGGCATGAACCCGGCGGCATTGCCGCCGGCATGTGTGTAGTAGTCTTTATGTGCACAGAAATCTTAAAGCATAAATGATTTAAATTTTTAATCATTTATTATATTTTTTTTAGCTTTTTTTAACAATCTTTTTGATTCGGTAAATGGCAGTTTTGTCAAAAATAGGTTTTCAAAAACCTGGGACCCATTTTTGCCAAATTCAAGACACCACGAATTTTGGAGAGAAGTAAAAAAAGTTTTAAAGTCCATGAAATTTATCACAGATAAAAAGAAAATTGCTAGTGTACCTACCATTAATAATTGAGTACTCACTGGAAGGCATAGAAACATTAGTTAAAATGTTAGCCATTGACCACAATGTTACTTCTATATGGATGCGCCACCTAAGCATGGGTGCCGCACAAATCCAAAACCAGAAAGATTTGATTCAGCCTTAACAACGTTCTTGGTCAATAACCTATCCAGTGTCCATGCCCCTGGGGCAAATTTTGAAGATCAATGCAATGCACTACATGCCCTCATCGTTACAAAAAATAGGGAACCTACGACGACTGGTAATACATAATATGTTTTTAGACATTGTTAATGAGTACCCTTACACCTTTAGACTAAAAAAAGTATAAAATAAAATAGTATAAAAGAAGGGCACTGCAATGTTTTTACTGTAGTTAATATTGATTTTTAACAACGATAACGAATTAATATACTACTCAAAACAAAATAAGGGCCACTAGGTTTTCTTTTTCATTTTAGTATAATTTATTAAACATTTACTTATTGAAAGTAGTAAAATATTGAGTGTACACAGTCTTTGATATCTTAACTTTTTAAAATTGTAGTATTCATCTAATGCTGGCAACAATTTTAAATAAAATTTGATTTAAAATCCTTTTTGAAAATTTTGATTCCATTTTCTTTGACGTTTTGCTTTCATTAGCTTCTTGGTTTATTAGAAATTATCAGAGTTCATTGATATCTCGAGTCAGAAACATCTTTTGCAATATGCCACAAGCACGCAGGCGTCATATGGACTCGCTGACAGCAACCAGAGCCGTTACGATGATTGAAGAAGGTTATTCGCAGCGATCTGTGGGTTTGCAATTGGGATTTTCTTGAAGAGCTATTATTCAAAATCTATGCAATCGTTTCCAAGAGACCAGCAGTGTTAGAAGAAGACCTGGTTCGGGCAGAGTTCGCATTACAACAGCTCAAGAGGATCGTTACATTCGATTAAGTGCGCGCCGAGATCGCACAACGATGGCCCGCAAGCTGCAAAATCGTTTACTGCTGACAACGGGTACTCGTGTCAGTGACCAAACTATTCGTAATCGATTGCATGACGACCAGCAGGCATCAAGAAGGCGAGTTGTCCGTGTTCCATTAACCAGGAATCATCGTGCAAATCGTTTAAGATTTTCCCGTCAACATTTGGACTGGGACATAAACCAATGGGGCATGGTGCTCTTCACAGACGAATGCAAAATTAAATTTTTTAACGACGATCGGCGTATTAGAGTATGGAGAAGACGCGGCGAGAGATTTTCATAAGCCTGCATCCATGAAGTCGATCGTTTTGGTGGTCCAAATGTAATGATTTGGGGCGGGATAAACTTACACGGCAAAACTGAGCTCGCTATTTTAAATAAGGGTACTGTTACTGCTCAGCGATATATTGAGGAAGTTGTCAGACCACATGTGATCCCATTTGCACAGCGAGCGGGTCCTGGATTCATCTTGATGCAAGACAATGCTCGTGCACACACGGCTCAAGCGACTCGGTTTGTACTGGAAGACTCTCAAATTCAAGTCTTGCCGTGGCCGGCGAACATTCCGGACTTAAATCCAATAGAGCACATGAGCGGGATCAGTTGAAACGAAAAGTTAGAGACGGTAATCAGGAAATCCACAACCAACAGCAACTCATCAACACTGTGAATAGGGCCTGGGAAGAGATTCCAATGGAAAATGTCAGGCATTTGATTGAGAGAACGCACTCCAGGCTTCAGGAGTGCGTAGCTAAACGAGGACCCATTATTAAAAGATGGGCATGGAGTATTTTCTTTTGTTTTCAGTAACTTAACATTGTTTTTATTTTTAACCTAAAATGTGATTTTTCTTTCAAAAGCAAATAAACTTTTTAATAATTATTATTTGAATTATTTTTTTGGTCTACATGGTAAAAACAACATTAGTTTTCGTTATGGACACAAAAAATGTATATTGGTTTTATTGTTTTCATGGTACAGACAAAATACCTTGTGGCCCTTATTTTGTTTTGAGTAGTATATAACGTGAAACGGAACGTAAACAATCAGCGTCTAGTAACGTCATTGGTGTTATGACACCGAAAAGACGAACTTAAATTTTAATACAAGACAGTTCATGATCTTTGTGCAGACGGGAGCGACTTCATCGTTCGTTTTCGCGGGAAAATAAAAACAGCCAGTCTATTATCGCAATTTTGGCAATACATTAAACCGTATTAATGTTTTTACTTGTATGGTCTATTTTACACGGAATTCTTTTATATGAAAGCAAGATGATAATATTGTATCATGTTCCCTATTGGTGAGCTAAGTGCATTGTATTGCACCAATTGATACACTTTTAATTATTGTCAAATAAATCGAATAAAACGATTTTTTCCAACATTTGCTAGGATCAATAATATGTATGCTTACCAATTTTGACATTTTGTTGTCCTTCGCTAGTGTGTAAACGGCCAGTGTATGTAATAAAAAATATAATATAATTAATGTATTACCTTTCAAGCAAACGCATTCCCATCTGTTCGCATCCCATCAGTTGCTTTAATTTCCGTATCACCGACCGAGTCCACTTGGAGTCAATTCGGTCGATACGAGGGGTATTTGTACAAGATCCTCTCTATGGTCTATATTACCACTCGCCATCCGGTGGCCTCTTCGACATACATAATATTAAGTGCTATGGCTTTGAACATTTGAGAATAACACCGATGGGTCGCCAGCGCTGAGCCATACATACTGGCTTGTCACCGTGGACCTTCAGCGTGACTCTAAAACTAGCCTAAAAGTCCAATCAACGGGGCTTATGTTACCCAAAATTCTCCCGCCTATGAAATTTGACATTGATAAAAATTGGTGATATTATTATCATTTTTTACGAGTAGTTAGTTATTTTTTAAGTTGTTTGCTACCTACACTTTGTGAAAAAATCCTCAGACTGAAATACTTTCTGTATACTTACATACGAATATACTACTTAGTATAGATAAATATGAATCCAACAATTTATCAATTAAAGAGAATGAAACTCTAAATTTCACTTTTACTCTATAACTTCTAATGAATTATCAGTTTGATTTTTATATAAAAGAGATTTATCAAGAATGCATTAATAATAAACAAAGCTATGCAATCAGGATATTAAAATACTATAAATATCAGTTAGCAGACCCAATTGTTCAGTAAAAGTAATAACGCAAAAATGAAATTTGGGAGTTTCTCTGAAATCGTAAAATTGTGAAATTCCTATCTAAATGTAATCTATTCTAAATGATACATTCGTACATAATATATTATACAGAAAGTGTGTCAGTATCAGATTTTTTAACCGAATTCTAAAAAAGGAGGAGGTTCTCAATTCGGATGTTTGTATGTTTTTTTTTAATTGTTTGTTCGCATAACTCCGTCGCTTGCCAACCGATTTGAAAAGTTCTTTTTTTGTTGGAAAGGGTATACTTCCCAAATGGTCCCATGAAAATTGTATCGAAATCGAACAAGCGGTTTTTGAAAAGTCAACAAAAATCTAAAAAAATATCTACATTGTCTACATGGACGACCTTTTAGTTTACTCTGCATTGGAGCAGTGCGTTTTTTTTTACACTATGTAATACTATGTAATTGGTTCGTTTAGGTGGGGGGAGGGGAGGGGTTTAGGTACCACTAAAAAGTGAAAAATAAAAAACTTTTTACAAAAAAATACAACCGACTTTTCCACAAAAAATCAAAAAAGGGAAGTCGGTGTTCAAAAAATGAAAAAGGAACCACAAACACCGAGTTCCGAAATTAAAGTTATTTTGTACATTTTTGATTTTTTGTGGAAAAGTCGGTTGTATTTTTTTGTAAAAAGTTTTTTCTTCTAACTTCTTGTAAAAAAGTTACCTGCACCTAATTTCATCACATGCCAAATTACAAAGGTGAGAAAAATACACTCGTTGATTACTAGAATTAAATATTCTATGACGAGTTGACATAAGACGACTACTAAATAGTAAGCAAAATGCAAAAAAAAAAAAACATAATAAAAAGTAAAACGTGTTTTTATGTTATGGTAAGATAAAATATACCTAAGGTTAGTACGACCGAAATTATTGTATCTTAGAAAATAGTTTAAAACATGTAACTGCTTTGTGGTGAGAAATAAACTATTAACTATTTTGATTATCATAATTATGGTTTTTATTTTCTGCAGCCTGATTTGAATACAGTTGAGTTTTGTTAATTTATTTAATAATCCGGCAGATAATTTACTCAGTCAATTTAGTAAACGTATTTTTACATTAACTATGAGTAAATTACGGGATTAATAAATAAATTAAGAAAACTTAGTAAAAACAAGGCTCAAAGCAGAAATGACTGTAATCTATTGTTATATACAATACATCGCAGGAAAGTTGTATGTTTATAGTTACAGACGGAGGTGCCAATCACTTTCCTCCTGAACCCGCCGAGTAAAGCCTATACCTATATATAAAAGTAATCTGTGGTGTCACGCGTTGTTGTAAGTTTTTGAGGTGATTGATTTTTTATTATTATGTCTTCTGATTGGAAATTCTTTACAAAAGATGTAATGTTTAGAACCAATATAACATCAGACAACTGTGGAGTGGTACCTATATGTAGTAGTTATATATTATAATATAAGGCATTACTGTAATGTTAGAGAGTTAGTATTAAAAGGAACGTTGCACTGAACACTCGTTTTGTTATTTGACGCCTCCGGAAACCCCCACACCTCATGGCGACCCTGCCAGCCGTGTCGTGTCGGGCGCGGGTACTTTTACGTGTCAGCACTAGCGTTGCCAACCGTCCCGTATTTCACGGGACGTCCCGTATTTCATGCATAAATTTCTATGTCCCGCCGGGACAGCCAATGTCCCGTATTGTATGAAAATCTGCAATTCTGCAGACCACGGGCGGCCGCGCGCATACATCGGGTAACATCGGGGTACATCGGGTGCGTCCGTAACACGCGCGTGCTAGCCGCGACGCGGGCTGAGAGAGAATGAGTCGAGACGAACGAACGAAGCGCGTGAGTGAGTGAGATCGCGTGTCGTGTCGAGGCCTCCCACTCGTTCCCCTTTTCTCTTCCCCCGCTGTTGAAGACGCGTACTCTCTCATTCCGGACGTTAGTTAAAGTACTCTGTGCGTTAGTTCATTGTGTTGTGTAGTGACTTGCGTGCGTTTACGTAAATAAGTTACAAATTGCAATTATATCTCATAAAATGGGTGACGAAAACAATAGTGATAGTGAAAGTGTTAGCCCCGCCAAAAAATCTAAAAGGCTGACCAAATACAGTTCAAATTGGGAAAGCAACTTTGCCTGGTTACGCCAAGTAAAAGATAATTCTTTCAAAGCATTTTGTCAGCTGTGCCAAAAAGAATTCTCATGTGCGCATGGTGGAATTGCTGACATAAAACAACATGCATCAACAAAGGTTCACAAATCGATTGTAAGCAACAGAGCATCCAGTACGCTTTTGAATTTTTTATCAAAACCAGGAACGTCGACATCTGGATCCGAAAATATAACTGCTGCCGGAGAGATTGCATCTGTTTACCACACGGTTAAACACTCTCTAAGTTACAATAGCATGGACTGCTCGCACAAGTTGCTACCTTACATCTGCAATGATTCAAATATAGCCAAAAAGTTCAACTGTGGAAGAACAAAAGCAGAGAGTATTGTATGCGAAATATTAGCCAAAGAATCAGTGAAGAATGTGATACAGACTATCCAAGACAAAAACCTATATTTTTCAATTGCTACTGATGCAAGTAATAAAAAAAATAGGAAAATGTTTCCCATTTGCATTCGGTTTTTTGACTACGATACTGGGGTAGAAAATCGTCTTCTTGATTTTGTAGAATGTAACGATGAATCTGCTAATCAAGTAGCAAAGCTATTGATGGATAGACATCATTCGATTTACACAATTTTGTGTGCGGAAAATGACAAAATTCTTAAAGCTGGTTGCCCCGTTCACATCTTGCACAATGCTGCCAAATTCAGTACTGATAGATTGGCGATAGATATCGAAAGTTTGATTTTAAAAATATGTAATCATTTCTGTCGATCAGCAAAGCGAAGGGCTAATTTGCAAGACCAATTTGAAGCCAATGAAATGCAGTGGCAAGAACTTCTTAAACACGTTTGCACCAGATTTTTATCTCTTGGACCAGCTGTCGAAAGAATTTTAAAAATATGGCCTGCCCTAAAGTCGCATTTTCTGGAAATCGGAAACGAGTGTCCCCGAATGATAGAAAATATTATTGCTTCTGATGAAGAAGAAAAAAAAACTCTGAGCTACTTGTCATTTGTACAAAATGTTATGTTTTCAGTAGAGACTATTATGAAAAAGATCGAGTCAGATTCACTGACAATATTTGAAATGCATGCTGAAATTTTCAAAATTCGGAACAACGATTAAAAGACAATTTTTTCGGTAGTCAAGCCCGCCAAATACTCGGCGGCTTAAACACAGCCGAGAAAGAATCTATAATGACTGACTTCCGACAATTTTATACCAACTTTTTGGAGTATTTGTCGAAAAGGTACGATTTTTCCGAAGATAATATTTTTTCGAAATTGGTTTTTCTTAATCTTCAATCAAATATCAACTACAATGATTTTGTATCAGCGGCTGAACTGCTAAAAATTGAAGTAAATAAAGACGTGCTTTATGAGGAATTCCAACTGCTTAGGGAAAGCCTGGAAATCGTATGTTCTCATGGAGACGAAAAATCCATGAATACTGTCGAAAAATGGAAGAAAATTTTACAACAGTTTTCAAAAACCGAAATAAGCAATGTTTACACAATAATTTCTTTTGTTTTCAGTATTCCTAGCTCAAATTGTTTTGTCGAACGAGTATTTTCGCAAATGACAATTAAATGGACTGACGTTCGTAATAAATGCACACCGAATTTAATTAAAGCCGAACTGATGACTATGTTTAACTATGATTATGACTGCGTTTCTTTTTATAATTATGTCAAAACACAAAATTATATGTTAAGTGCAGTAAAATCTGTAACAAAATATAGTTTTAAGTAATAAAACAAATTTTGACTAAAAACTCCATGATTTTTATTTGTCCCGTTTGAACACGGAGGAGGACGAAGGAGACATCCCGTATTTTTTAAGATTTATGATCTTTTGTCCCTTTAGGCCGAAAAAAAAAGTTGGCAACCCTAGTCAGCACATTCCTACACGTAGGTGCTGAGGCCCTATGGGTGAGCGAATTACAAATTGCATCGATTGGAGGACAATAACGCGCGCGAACAAGTGAATAAGTGATAATAAGTGATAATAAGTGAGCACTAGCGATACTAAAAAAAAAACTTAATAACTTAATAAACTCGCAATGGGAAAAGCTATTCCAAACAGGAAGAAAAGGAAATAATAATTGCACAGAGCGGGCAAAATAATGCGAGAACTCAAGAAACGGAACAGCACACGCAAATTAATACCATACTTTTGGGTATTCTTTTGGGCGCTGTAGCTGTGGGCGTGCTATACCTACTATGGCGCAGGTACAGGAGTAGCCAGCAAAAATGGATGCAACGGCAAATTAATATTGAATTTATGAGGCGAATGGTGTCCAGACTCTCTGCACGGAGGAATGCAGCCGGGGGAACCATGTTTGCAGGAGGCGTAGAAGCTGACATCGGACTACAAAAGTGAGTACAGTGAAAGTGCCAGTGAGAGAAAAGTGAAGTGCAAGCGTTTACTCTAGAAATTAGAAAATAAATGTGAGTGGAAAAAAGAAAAAAAAGTAATGTTAAGCACTAATAGATATTAGTTACATATCTTTATCTTACCAATTTTAGCATATAGATATTTTTAAGTGTCTTTGCCTTCGTATTGTTTTTATTATAACTTTGTTATGTCTTTTCTATTAGAATCATATGGAATCGCATTTAGAAGATATTTGTACGAAATTAGAAAAAATACAAGTAGACTTACGGAAGTTGGGAAGTGAAAGGAGAGAAAAATATAGGGAAAACACGTTAAGTAAAATAAAGCAAGCAGAACAGTACTATGAGGAGTTCAAACAAATCATAAGACTCGCAAGTGAGCAAGAAAACAGTCCTAATTTTTTATCAGTACGTATTAAGGAAAGCCTTAACAGATAAAATATTTACAACGAATTGGTAAGTTAATTGTTACTTAAAAAAATGTAAGTGATAAATATGTACATAAAGTGCCTAATATTTTTTTAGAAAAAGAAAGAAAGTTCAGTTACTAAATAATTCTAATACTTTTAATAATCCTTCACAGGCATAGAGAATGTAACCACTAGAGAGCGTATAGGCTGATTTCTTCTAAGCACACACCTCACTACTGCGGGCCGGGGGACGGGGAAGAATGCGCGACTGCAATTGGTCAATTCAAGGTCAAGTTGCGTAGGTATGCCTATCGTTAGGGTTGCACTACTTCATTAGGGGAAAATAATCGATATCGATAAAATGGATTTTAACATTATGAAAAATACTCAATTAAAATCATAGAAACAATATTTAATTAAAATCAATCAATTACAAAAATAAACAGACGTATCCTGTTACTATTGATTTTTAAAATGAATTATTTTGGTATATGTTTTTTGAATCAAAGTTTTAGGGTCCTTGTTCTTTGTAAAAAAGATAAACGAGCGTCTACATATTTCTAAATTATGCATAATTCAGAAATATGTAGACGCTCGTTTGTCTTGTTTTTAATAAGCAAAATGCATCTTGCTTATTATACATTATATATAATTATATTATTAAATTATATCCAATCAGAGATTATAAAACCGATCTAAAAAAATAATAAAATAACCGATTGGTCCCGGTCGAGGACAGAGAGAAACAAATAAATCGAAAAACAAAGAAACTTGCATAAAAAATACTGACGAACTGAAACTCCTCCTTTTTTGAAATCGGTTAAAAGTAGGCAGGTATTTTATCACAGTATGTGAATAGAATAAAAACAAATAGTTTTTTCGATATCGACTTTCAGCTAGCTATTATTGACACCACTATTTTTCTCGATAAAAATACAAAGAGAAAAAAAAGGCATTAGAATTGTCTAATGAAAGAACGAGACGTTTCCAAAAAACATCAGCGCGGAACTCAACAGTGTACTCGTTTACCCCAAACACCATTTTAAATGCGGTGCGGTGACTCATAATCCGATTAAATCAAACATGATTTTCGTTCGCTTTACTTATCGATGAAAAGTTATGCCATCCTTTTTGTATCTAGATGTCTTGGAATGCTTCCCGCACCATTTTACCGCGCATGAAGGCATTTACTCGTAGATACGATAAACATCGAATGATGTACCCTAATCTTATTACAATCTAGCCTTGTACATAGACTAATAAGTAATTTAATTAAAACTTAAACTGCTATATTGTCTTTACTAAGAATGTGTCCAATGGCACTTTTCTTATTGTCTCTATTAAGACGAATACACATCGTTCATGGGTTTATTTGGTAACACTTGTGCTACATTACACTATTCACTTTCACGAACACTAAACACTAACTCGAACGGTTTTGTTCTCTTAAGTCTTCTCATTATGTCCGTGTGGTCGAGAAGCTGGATCGCATCGACATTCACATGCTGATGAAGTCTCTTTTCGTATAACTTTTTCGATGAACTCAACTTTTAGGTCCCGATGGAGGTCAAGATTTCGTATGTACAAGGGTGCATTTACAATTTCCCGTAATACTTTGTTCTGGAATCGTTGGATAATTAGTACATTGGTCTGTTTGGTGCAACCCCACAGCTGATTACCATAAGTCCAAACTGGCATCAGGACTTGTCTGTATAGCAACAATTTGTTTTGTTCGGATAGCATGGAGTTTCTTCCAAGCAGCCAATACATTCTTTTGAACCGTAGGTTGAGTTCATATTTTTTCTTCTTGACGTGGGCTTTCCAGCGTAGCTTTGCATCAAGGGTCATACCGAGATACCTGGCTGTATTCTCGTAAGGGATTTGTTTGTTATTAATATAAACAGGAAAATGTTGTGGCTTTTTATTTGTAAAATCTATGATATTTCGGGCAATGATTCGATTCTGCCAGTAGTTTCAACTTCACGTTCTACAGCTAATTCACCTCCAACTTCTTTGGAACTTACTTCTGATACCAATTCTACACATCTTGGTTGTAAAGATAATATCAGCTCAAATAAAGGACGGAAAAGAAAATTTACACCCAATAGCTGGTTGCGTAAACAAGGCAAAAATCCTAAGATACTCTGGTAAGTCATATATACCCAATTCAAAAAAGGGAAAAACCGTTGTGCCTGCAAAGTCTCTAAAAACACCGTGTACTGATAAATGCAAACAAAAATGCACACAAAATATTACAGAATCACAACGCGAAGAAATTTTTTAAAGCTTTTGGGGAATGTGAGATCTGCAAAGGCAACGGGAGTTTATTTTACGCCATCTTTCCGTCATTGAACCACGATACCTACTCATACAAGATGCATAACGGTAACCAGGGGAAAAACAATGCTTTTTATTTGACCATTGAAAATGAGAGAATTCGAGTGTGTAAAGTATTTTTAAAGCTACGCTAGATATAACTGATGCCTCTATCCGAACTGTTATTCAAAAGAAGAATTCATGTGGCATGTTAGATTTGGATAATCGTGGCAAACACAACCAACATTTTCATTTAGATCCGGCTATTAAAGAAGATGTTATTCAACACATCCACTTTAATTCCAAAAATTGAAAGTCACTACTGTCGTGCAGACACAAAAAGGCTTTAAATTGATGGTGGGAAAACTGTAACAGACGTACTAGGGGTTACGAACTCGACTGTCAGTCAAAAAGTCTATCAAGAGCCAATTACCTTATGTATTACAGGACCTTTAACAATGAATTCAACATTAGCTTTTTCTAACAAAAAAAAGATCAGTGTGAGGATTGTACATCATACAGTAATGCCAGAGATAACGATAAGGTACAACTGAAAGAAAAGTTTGATAGGCATTTAAAAGAGAAGGATTTGTCACGGCAAAATTAAAGAAGATGACAAAAAATTTACTGCTGATAACTGTATTGTAGCGGTTTATGATCTTCAGGCTGCAATGCCTTATTCTAGAGCAGGGTTTTTCAACCTTATTCGTACCACGGCCCTTTTAGTATGAAGAAATATGTCGCGACCCCCCCCCCCTACCCGTTTTTTTTTGTAACTAATATTGAATCCAATACATTTACTTATTTTAAGAATTACGGTTCGATAAATACATAATTATTTTTTTTTTTACATCGAATGCGTTTTCGATGCCGGCCGCCCCGGCGTCGTCGCCGTTTGAAATCGGCTTTTCTTTCTGACTTATTTGAGCATTTAAATTTATTGAACAAAAGTCTTCAAGAGCGGGATGTAAATGTCATCACTGCCAAACACAAAACTCATGGCTTTGTAAAAAAAAATAGACTTGTGTCACAGTCTTTCATTGAAGAAGTCGGGTGTGAGATAAACTTCAAGGAATTTATACCTGGTATGATAATGGTGTTGGAAAAGTTAAAAGAAGAACTGTGTCGTTATTTCTCACTGCAAGAGATATCGAGGAATACTGGGCAAAGGTGGATCTTAAATCCGTTTTTAGTTGCATGTCTAAATGAGGCAAATTTGACAACTAAGCTCAAAGAAAAATTGCTTGATTTATCTGCCGATGGGATGCTGGAGTTGGAATTTAAATCGATCAATTTGGATACCTTTTGGTTAAGAAGGAAATCCGAGCACCCAGAATTAACAACAGAAGCTTTGAAGTGTTTAATTCCATTTGCCACCTCGTACGTGCGAGTTGACATTTTCGTCAATGGCCGGAATAAAAAGCAAGGATAGAAATCGTTTAATTTTGGAAAACGATTTAATTCTGAGTGTAGCAAAAACGGATCCATGATGGGAAAAATTGGTGAATGAAAAACAAGCGCAACCTTCGCATTAACGGTCCTCATACGTTTATTTCAATTTTTTGTTTAATGATAGATAAATGATTATGATGGAAAAGATCTCAGAAGTTATTATTATTTTTTGTTTGTATACAAATAATTAAGTATGTCTTTTAGTTAACATTTTACTTAATAAATCTTTATAAATGTTATTGTTTCTTTTTTACTGCCGTAGCTTTCCCAACCTTTAGCAACTCCACTATAAAAGCTTCGCGACCCCCCTGGAGAGGCTTCGCGACCCCCCGGGGGGTCGCGACCCACAGGTTGAAAAACCCTGTTCTAGAGGAAATGCATCGAACTTTTATTACGTATCAAAATTAAATACGTATAACTTCACAATATGCGATATCAAATCTAAAGATACTGCATGTTATGTTTGGCATGAAGGTGAAGCTAAAAGCGGTGCTATAGAAATAGGATCTTGTTTGCTTAAATATATACAGAATTAAAAGCTTAAAGCTGAAGAACTAGATTCAAAATTAGATATAGTTTTTTATTCTGACAATTGCTGTGGCCAGCAAAAGAACCAGTACATAATAGCTCTTTATGTTAATGTAAAATGTGTGTTTTTGGATTGTGCGGTTGTTCGTGCAAAGCAGCGACATATCTTTTTTTAACCCTAGAGTACTAATATAAATTTATTACTGCTTAATTTTATTACTAAACTTTTATTAAAATGTAACAAACTTTAGAACAAAATAACGGGCATACCTCTGCCTTTATGGAATGCAAAAAAATATATGTCTGAGAAACTCTTTGTTTACGCGATTTGATTTGCGAATTTTGAGAACGGAATGGGTACGAACCGTGGGAAAAATTCGAGAAAAGAACGGAGCACAATACCTTATCTGGAAGCCGGTGATCCCTGGAGCGACGGCTTGAAGAGGTTCCTCAGGTTTTTCTGATTTTAAACACACTGAGAGGCACGCGCGACACGACTCGAATTTGCCCGGGACGCCGTCTTGTTCTTTTTCGAAGCGAAGACGCTTGAGTGGATCGCCATCCGATGTTGCCGTCTCACTCACACGCGGACGAAAGTAATGTGCGGGAGGGGAATGGAGATATAGGAAGTTGCAAATCATTCAATTTATCGATATAATATTGCCAACGTACAGAAAAAAAAGGTGAATTATAAAATTATCGTGATTGTAGTCGAAATCAGCGCAAACACTCTTATTAGTCTTAAAATCAGCCTTACACATAATACTTAACTTTCTAACACAGCCTTAAGGGATATTTTTATTTAAAAAAATGTTGTCATTGGACCACTGTTTTGGTATAAAATTTACAATATAATATATATATTACAAGTATGAAAAACAACAAAAAACTATTCTAATCATCACATAGCTTACTGCAGACTAAGTCGAACTCAGACTTCTATTTTTTATCACACGAATAGCAGTTAGGAGATCGATGTTCCAAACAACTTTTTTTTTTACATTTAGCACAGTAATAAACACTCATGCGTCTTTTTTTAGCGGGGCAATAACTGCACATACTGCGCTTGCCTTTTTTATACTTGGTTCTTCATTATTTTCTGTAGTTTCAGTGTTTATCACCTCATGTATAGCATCTCTAACGCGTTTCCTCAGTTTTGGTCTTTCTTCAGCTTGTTTTGCACACCACGGTCGACACAATTCATCGCTTAGTTCTTTCATGAAATCTCTTCTATTCATTGGTTTAGCGGTTAGCCCCGCAAGATTTCGAATTCGATATATGCAATACAGTAAAACTTGGATAACTGGGACCTTAAGGGACCTGCAAATTTGTCTCACTTAAAGAGGTGTTCCACTTACCCAGTGTCTCAGATATCCAGGTATAAATAGATATCTGTCTCATTTACGGAGAGTTCCATCCACATAATGTAGGTACACAAAATATAGTCCCAATAAAAGAGGTAAATTACACTCGCTATCTCAATTATAGAGGTGCTTGTGACGAATAAAATTGTAAGAACTAATCCCTAAAATATAGTCTCAGTAAAATAGGTAAAATATACTCACTGTTTCAATAATAGAGGTAATTATGACTATAAAATGGAAAGAACCAATCCCAGAAATAGAGGTTTATATTTTCCCACTAACAGAGGTAATTCATTGCTGAAGTGTCGGGACCCGAGCAAGAGTTCCAGCTATGGAGGTTTCTCACTTATCCAGGTCCCACTTAACCAAGTTTTACTGTATATAGCTATTCAGTACACCCATGTTTATCATTCCATAAAAGAAGCAAAGCGGCCAACGTCTAGTTTTGCGATTACAACTCAAGTGACCACACATTTGGTCAAATGTACATATCTATAGCACCTTTAGTTTTATTGTAAGACAATATGATTGCAGGTTTTTTCGTTACAGGATCAACAGTTGGCTCATCATGCATCGTAGATAACAAAAGTACTGTTTTTTGAGGTTTAGGTTTATGACTAACTAGTGTCAATTTATCGTGAAACCAAACATAGATGTGCCTACACGGCGCATAGTATCCGGCGTAGAACAAGCCAGGTGGACAAAAGTCATTATCAAATTCCCAGAAATTTGTACTTTCTACCTGTAAACAACACCCCTAAACCTCTGATTCCAAGAATTGTTTACGTCTAACATTCCATATGGGTGAGTCATCGTTTATCAAAGTAAGGCAATTAGGTAAGTGCAGTTAAATAAATAGGTCAGTTGCATTTTAGCGACACTTACACTAACATCTCATGGTGGTAGTTCTAATTTTGTGAAAAGATTTAGTGATGGATTTTACTTCTGAAGGTATGTTAAATATTATTTTCTTATTAGAATCTTTTAATGTGTTATAAACATTCATAAAGTAGACTATCTCTGAATACTTAAAAAATTACCATGTTTTTCTTTGTTTTCGAACTTATCAGGCTTAGAAAAGCCATTTATCCTCTTGTATCCTCTCTGAATTTTTGATATATTTTAACTACATGCCTATAGACTATTATGTGACTGACCTATTTTATGTAGCACACTTGAGTACAACATTTTTTTTTCTTTTTTTTGTAGAAATGACTAACTCTATTAGTAAAATAGAGTTTTTCGAAGAGTGGCTTAAGCACGAAAAAGACGAAAGAAATGATCGTCTATTTCAATTTATTTTGTCTAAGTGTGATTTCTCTGATATCACTGAAGAATTTCAAAGGGAAATTAAGATGAAATTAGCCAGCATTTCTTCGAAAATTGCAACCAAGTGGGTGTCTTCAGCAAAATCAAAAGAGCGTTTCCTGAATAAGAATAAGTTGTGGCTGAAAGGCGAAAATATAGAATTCTGCTTACGATCGACTCAACCACAACTTCTACTTCATTTGCTGATTTTTGTCGACCCGGAAGACCTAAAAAAGTTTTCGAAGATTCGTCTTTTAAAACTAAGAAACGTCAAGTTGCTGATCTAGTTGAATCGCGGAGTGTTGGAGAATTAATGCTGCAGAGGTAGCTGCACGGTCCACTGGATATAAAAACGTTGCCAGAGTAATAAAGGACATTGGCGAATATCCATCTTCTGCCAGTACATGCTTTCAACAACCAAGTGCTGTGCAAACTGATAGACCGCTAAGTAGTGACGAGGCATTAGCGTATTATGTTGATTCAAAATCAACAACCCACTCATATAAACAAACTAGGAAGTGGACTATGGAAGTTGGGCATCACGTTTTTCCATCATATGATTGCATTGTAAAATCAAAAAAACTGTGTTATCCTTTAGAGGAGCACATTGATGTTACACAATCTCGAGCAGATATTGAGCTACAAGCCATTTTGAATAAAACAGTAGAGCGTTTGGTCGAAGCTCAGAGAGAAGTTATCACAAGTGCGCTTCCCAATACATCGTTTACTCTTATAAGTAAGGGTCATAGTGCTTACAAAAAGAGATTTAAGAACAGCGAAGACACTGATGAGTTCCTTTTTGTTTATTCGTTCGTTCCTTTAAGATGAATTGACGAGGGTAACAACATTATCTGGCAAAATCCTCGTCCATCATCGGCAATGTATTGTCGTCCAATTAAATTTATTTTTGCCAAAGAAACCCCGGAATTGACGAAAATCGAGACAAATAAGGTTTTGGAACAAATACACAACTAGGAGGCTACATCTTGTGATCTTGGTGGTTCTAAAATTTCTATTAAACACAAGCTTCTTCTTACTATGACTGATGGAAAATGTGCAACGCTTTGACTGAGACACATTCATCGCAGAAATGCTATATTTGTGGGGCTACTCCCAGAATGATGAATGATGAAGGACAGCATTTTGATAGCAATCAGGATAATTTTGGCTTTGGTTTGTCAACATAACATGCTTGGATTCGTTCGTTTGAGTGCTTATTACACATTAGTTATAAGTTAGACATTAAGACATGGCAAGCTAGGTCTTCAGAGGAAAAAGCAAGTGTAAAACAAAGATCAGACGAAATCAAACAACGATTCAAGCATGAAGTGGGACTAATTGTGGACAAGCCAAAGCTAGGATTTGGTTCCACAAATGATGGAAACACAGCTCGACGTTTTTTCGGGAATCCCGAACTGAGTGCTCAGATCACAGGATTGGATGTTACAATCATCAAACACTTTGATGTATTGTTAAGGACATTATCTTGTGGCTTCGAGATAAATCTTGTTGAATTTAAAAAGCTTTGTGACGAGACCAAAAGACTTTATTTAAGCCTTTACTCGTAGTACTATATGCCTGCTACTGTGCATAAATTGCTTATTCACAGTACAGAAGTGATTAAGGCGGCAATAGTTCCAATAGTGCAACTTTCAGAGGAAGCCCAAGAATCAAGAAACAAAGATTGCCGGAGGTTTAGAGAGCACAACACCAGAAAGTGCTCTCGTCTCGCCACGAATAGAGACTTGCTCAATATGTTGATTTTAACGTCTGATCCTCTGATCAATAGCCTTCGGGAAATACCGAAAAAAAAGAGCAATAAATTGTGCGCGCAGGTCTTATAGGTCATCGTAGCTCCCACTATAGAGCCTCGACTCCAGTTGCAACCAAGACCTCCACAAACTCAGGAAGACTATTTTCAATTGGATTCATTGGATTCTGAATCTGATGATTCTGATATTTAGAATTAGTTTTATTGTAAATATATTAGTCTAGTGTTAGATTTCGATTTTTTGTATTTAATATGTTAGTCTAAGGTTGTATATTTATATAGAATTAGCGTAGATATTTGCAGCGATTGAGATAATTTTATTCTTTTTTTTTCTGTATTGTAATCGTGTCATCATGAAATAATATATTTATACACCATCTCTATGCATTTTCTTTAAATAAAATATTATGGTACTACTAGCTGTCCCCCGCATCTTTGGTTACTGCTCCACTCTCGTGGGTCGCAGCGTGATGATATATAGCCTATAGCCTTCCACCATAAATAGCCTATCTAACATTGAAATATTTTTTTAAATCGGCAAAGTACTTCCTGAGATTAGTGCGTTCAAACGAACAAACAAACAGAGTTTTTAGTTTTATAATAGTGGTAAAGGCCCCGACTTACGAATCGTAGGTCGCGGGTTCAAACCCAGCCAGGCGCATTACTTTGTGTAATTCATTACTTCACCACTGCTCTCAAAACGGTGAAGGAAAACATCGTGAGGAAACCGGCATGTCCTAGAACCAAAAATTCGAAGACATGTGACATTCACCAACCCGCACTGGGCCCGCGTGGTGGATTACGGCCCATTCCCTCTCCTAGAGAGGAGGCCTGTGTCCCAGCAGTGGGAACGTTAAAAGGCTGATTATGAATGAATGAATATAGGTATATAAATACTTAATTTATAGATATAGTTTCAAAACCATGAAAAAATATTTTAGTCCACTTGGCTTGTTCTACGCCGGACACTGTGCGGCGTCATGCTTGAACTCGGCTGGTATTTCTTTTTTATTGGCATTGTTAGTTACCAGAAATGTTAATTTGTATGGATCTTCGAGAAGTTTTTCTGCTAGAAGCACAGACGTAAACCAATTATCTGCAGTGATGTTACGATTACTCCCATAAATTGTCTTTGTAAGCAGTTTGCAATAATGAGTACCTAGAGGTTCGGTAGGGGTGATTTCTCCGGTTTTTCTAAGTATGGACAAGCATCAAACATGTATATACTGTTGACATCACAAGCTAAAATTATCTTCAATCCATACTTGGCGGGTTTATTTTGTATGTACATTCGAAATGGACATCGCCCTCTGAACGCCAGTAACTGTTCATCAATCGTTACATACGAGCCTGGTTTATAAAGGTCTCGACATCTCTGTGTTAAAATCTCCCAGATGTTTCGAATTGGTGCAAATTTTTCATGTTTTTTTCTATCTTCACGAGTCCTACGATCATCAAAATGGAGACAACGCAAAAAGATCTAAACTCATTGCAGCTTTATATTTTGATCCGCAAAGTACAGGATTAAAAAGTTCCTTACAGTCTTGTGAAACTCCGAATAAATTAATTTTTCTATGGAATTTGTAACCTTCCTTAGCCAACATTCAAGAAAACGTCAATTTGACCAACATTACACAACGAACTTACTAGGTGTTTTAATCCATTGTAATTATTCTGTTTGTTTTTTCTGTTTTCTATATGATTTCGGAATACAACTTATCAGAATAATTTCTGTGAATGTGTATAACGTTGAGTCGAGCACCTGCTCCTCCGTTTCATACTCATGTAGTTTTATCGAGATATTGACTCTGTTAGGTTAGTAAGTGACTTTTGTGAGATATTTGACTCTTTCACTGGTGCTACTGTGACTTCGTTCTCAAGTTTGTGAACCATCATGGGCAAAGGTCTCAGAAGATGTGAAGTTTGCGGTATCAAGGAGGCTTGGCATACTGGAAACAAGTTGCTTTTTTCAAAGTTTCCACTTGATCCAAACCGGTGAATACTCAAAGCTATATGTTTCAAAACTTTTAATTTGATGTGTAACTCGATTCAGTTCTTAATCAGTGCTATCCCCTAAGACCCATATATGATTTTAATATAAATAAATATTTATTATGGTTACTTGTGTCTTTAGGTCAATAATTCTCGAATTCAAATTGTAATCTAATTACATATGTAAGTCTTAGTAGGTTGACTGTTATATACAGAAGTCAGAGAGGACTCTCTTACCCATGTATTTAACAAACCATAGTGGCCCAGCAGGATCAAAGCCTACTAGGGCCATGGGTTTGCTTCTGAAAGGAAAATCCAGGGCCCTGGAATACAAGGCTATGAATGAATATAGAAGTGGGTTTGAGTCAGTAAAAGTTTAATATGCCCTCTTGCTCCGCCCAAGCGCGAGAAGTCAGTGGAAGATTTCTAACCTAAAATTGAAAACAATATATCTAGTTTTAATTTCCGCGAATATTAGTGGGTTGCAGGTATGCACCTCCCTCCCGCCCGCTATATTATGCACATGCAAGATTACAAGGCAAATGCAAGGATTTTATGCACATGCAGGAAGGCAAAGCAATACCCAACACCATTACCAATGGAAAAATGGTAATGGTGTTGTGCTTTGCCAAAACAAAACCAATTCGTTTTTTTGAAAGCTTTTTCAGTGACACAGTTTTCGAGCTCATTGTTCTGCAAACCAATTTGTATGCTGAGCAGCGAAATATTGAAACATGGACTCCACTGACTTTTCAGACTGGATGAGGTGGCTAATGTGCCCATAAAAAGATTCAAAAAAATTTTACGCTGCCTACATTAGAATGATAATGAACATGTAACACAATGAACAGTAAGCTCTCGTACACCGAAGCGGACAGACGTGTGACGCATCGCGCTGTGATTTTTAAATAGTGTGTGACTTTTTGAACTGTGATTGGCTGTTGCACTTATTTGCGATTCCTTGTCGCACCTGTAGTGTTTTTACCTATGGTCTACGCCCAGTGGGCGGAGCTGAAGAGGGATAGAAGATTTCTGTGAGCACACACCTCATAGTAAAAGTTGTCTTTGAAAACCTCTAAAAATTTTGGGGCTGCCGAGGTTCGAACCTGCGCCGTGTCGCACCCGACCAACCATTCATCTGTCCACAGCTTCGAAATAGTTGATGTATATCAACCGTCAAGCCTAAAAGATTCTGTTTTGCCCTGCTTGTTGCTGTATTACGAACTATTAACTATCTCATATTGCTTACCATGCCTCGCACGATTCGCTCACCCCCACAGGGTTCTCCTAATGCTTGTGTGCTACCGCAGACACGGTCAGAACCCGACCTTTCTCCTGCTACCTCGGCATCCGATGGCAACTTCTTAGGTTCGGTCAATGTTACAACAAGGCCGAGCAATAAACGTTTTCGTGGCGATGACAGCAGCTCGGAACCGGATGGATTCGAGGAACTGAAGAACATGTTGCATTCTTGGAGGGCTGATCAGGATAAAATCCTCAATAAATTAGTTACAGACGTTTCGGAATTAAGGCAGCAGAATTACTCCATTCAAAAATCCTACTCGGAGATTGAAAAGTCCATTAAATTCTTCAACGCAGAATATGAGGTCATGAAGACTCGCTTAGACGTCGTGGAAGCTGAACATAAGGAATATGTGAAGCGCTTCGATGAATTGGCCAGCAATAGCAGCGAACATACGGTAGCCCAACTACAAGCAAAAATAGACTCCATGGAACAACAGGCACGCCAGTTTAACATAGAGGTTTGTAACCTACCCGAAAAACGCAATGAAAATTTGGTAACCATTATGGAGTCGATATGTAGTACGATCAATTCTCCGGTGTCGCAAAATGACATTGTTGCCATCCATAGAGTCCCACATGCACGCCAGCAGGATTCCAAACCTAAAAATCTAATTGTTAAACTCAGGTCGCGGATCATTCGAGATAATATACTCAGCGCCTATCGAAATACGAAGAGCCTCAAGTCAGATCAAGTAGGAATATCAGGCGCACCTGTTCCAGTTTACTTAAATGAACATCTGACACTCAAAAATAAGACTTTATTTCGTGAGGCCAAAATACTTGCTAACAAAAACAGATTTAAATATGTTTGGGTCAGGAACGCGACGATACTTGTGCGTGAGCGAGATGGTTGCCGGTCATTCGCGATACGCTCTACTGATGATCTCAAAAGGATCGTCACTAGTGCGAAGACTGCTACTGGTGGCACAAACTAATCAACTTTATTGCACTATTGTATTGCATATTGCCTTTTGCATTTGTTTATTACTTTCATATGGTGTATTATTTGCCCTAATTTACACTTTCTCTGTGCTTAGTATATATTGCTGTTCTTTTTCTATATTATCTGGTAACTTGCTTATTGTCTGTTTGCTGTTAATTATAAAAACTATTTTATGTCTTGTTCAATTAGGAACACTATTTCACGTGTGCCGCTCCATAGTTATAAATTACGAAAACTACATATTTTTTATATTTAAAAAAAATTCAAAAACAATATTTGTACACAAAAGTGCTTTAATTTTTTATGGGGTAGTAATGCTTTGGACCACAAACTTAGAATTACTGTCTCGATTCGATGTTCAAAATACTTTTGCATATCTTATTAATAAACATTTATTCATCTCATGTGGGTAGGCTTGACAAGTAAACAATCTTTTATAGCTCCTTATTAAATATTAATTTAAAAATAATTAACTATTGTTATCAAAAGTTTAAATGTTCTAAATAACTAATAAACCCACCTTTTCTTCATATTCTCCTTTCAAACTCACTGTAATACAATACTTGAACAACTTTTTCCTAATCATGGACAGCAAGCTTGTACATAGTATGGAGGCACTTGAAAAGTTGTTTTGCTCCCGCATGGGTGAGTATGAAGACAAGTTGCAGAAAGCAACAGCTGGCACTGACACCACTCACTTGGACCTTGCTTCACTATCTAAGGATTTCACCAATTTCAAGTCCTTTGTGTGTAAAACACTTGGTCACCTCAAAACACAAATTGAGCTCTTGTCACTGAGTCTGGACAGTCATGAGACCGCAATGCGAAGAAAGATCTTACTGATTCATGGTATCGCTGAAAAGCCCGGTGAAAAGTTGAATGACTCAATTGTGCGAATCATCACAAAACAATTGCTGATCGAGGACTTCAAATTAGAATATTTAAATGTGTGTCACAGACTCGGAGCTCCTAAGGGTAAAACTAGACCTGTATTGGTACGTTTTAAGGAGTTGGAACATCGTCGGTTGGTGTGGGATTCAAAAACAGCACTCAAAGGCAGCGGAATCACCATATCTGAGTTTCTGACCCAAACACGGCATCAAGTATTTATGGCTGCCCGCAAGCACTTTAGCATCAACAGTTGCTGGTCTGCGGAGGGAAAGGTTGTTGTCATGACGCCTGACAAATCTCGCCGGAAGATAGCGTCTATGGGTGAGCTTCAGAAGCTAATCGTGCTATTTCCAACTGCCTCCAATGCTGCTGCGTCTAACGATCCCGTGCCTGCTACATCAACCTCGTCAGCAGCCGCTACAGCTGCAGTGCCCAATGCTGCAACCCCTAAAGCGAAAGGTGTGCGGAAGGGTCGTCGCTGAGTTTGTTGAACCAACTTGATCATGCATGTTTTATAACAACCTTATTGTTTGGTGCAGGAAGTATTGTCGATTTACTTTTAACTTTTTTTTTCTTTTCTTGTAAATCTACCCATAGTTTGCTTTGGTCTTTTATATTTTATTTTAACACTACGAACGTTCTAGCGTTGGGTAGATGTTTAATTATTTTTATTATGACATTTGACGTTTGTCAGTTTAAAATAATTGCGTTTCGTTACACTTTGTGTTTGTATTAGTTGGCATCCGTTTATTGGAAATAGATATTCTCGCTTGCTCACTTTTATATCCTCACTTTTGCGTTTGTATTTTTCAAGTTTTATTTTTTATTAGTATTACGTTGTTAAAATCTCTCCCATCTACAGCGTTTCTGGTGGTTTTATTAGCTAAAGATTTATAGTTGTTTTTTTATTTTTATTTTTTTAACTTTTGTTTTTAATTACCTATTTATTGTGTAATTATTTATATAATTATAATTATATCTATTTTTATTTAAGTATTATTTTTTGCAAATATGTTGGATGGTAATTTTGATGATAACTTTTTCTCCTGTTCTTCCTCCTCTAGCAGCTTTCACAGTGCAGGAAGTGGCTCTTCCTCTCCTGTTACACTTGGTGATCAGATTTCCTCTTTGCTTTCCCACTACCCCAGTAACCTCAAAATAGCCCACATCAATGCCCAGAGTGTTCCTTGCCATTTCTCAGATCTTCTGGCGTCCATTAACTGTGCACATTTAGATGCTTTACTGAACTCTGAGTCCTTTCTGAAACCTTCTCTCTTATCTGCTCATTATGCCCTCCCAGGCTTTGTTCTTATTCGCAACGATAGAACGGGGAAGGGTGGCGGTGGTGTGGCCATGTATTTGCGTGCTGGTATACCCTTTAAGACTATCAGTGCATCACCATCTTCCTACTCGGGGTCAGCTGAGCATCTATTTATAGAAATATCATTACATCACGTTAAAATGCTTCTTGGAGTAATGTATAGTCCCAACCTTAGTATCGATTACTTTGATTCTTTTGAATCGCTTTTAAGCGATTTCTGTCCTACTTATGACCACGTAGTCTTGATGGGTGATCTTAACACATGCCTTCTTAAAAATGACTTTCGTACTCACAAACTTCAATCTCTCTTATCTTCTTTTAACCTAAGTATTCTGCCTCTTTCCGCTACTCATCATTTCCCAAATTGCACTCCTTCTCTTTTGGATGTTATGATTGTTTCAAAACCTAGTAATGTATCTCTACACGGTCAGCTTACTGCGTGTTTCTCCTATCACGATTTAATCTTCATGTCATATAAAATTCGCCCTCCTAAGCGCAAACCGCAATATATTTTCCTTCGGAACTACAAGGCCATAGACCTGGAGGCATTGCTGCGTGATGCTGGTAGCATTGTTTGGACAGCAGTTTTTGAGAGTTCCTCCATCAACGATATGGTTAGTATTTTTAACAGTAAAATACTAAGTCTATATGACCTACATGCCCCGTTGCGTCGAGTTAAAGTTAAATATGTTCCGGCTCCCTGGCTCACTCCAGCCATTAAGGATGCAATGGCCAGTAGAGATCGAGCCAAAAGGCGGCTAAAGCGTTGTCCTTCCGAGCGCAACTTGTGTTTTTACCGAGAGCTGCGTAATCGCTGTAGTCGCATGTGTAGAGATGCGAAAAGACGCTACTTCCATAATTCTCTTGACAACCGGAACTCCTCTGAAGTCTGGAAGTTTCTGAAAACTGTTGGCATTGGTAAATCTCCAGTTGTTTCTATCAAGGATACTGATGTGTGTGCTCTGAATCGTTTTTTCTCACTCCCTCCAATTACTTTAGACCCACAAGTCAAATCAGCAACACTAAATCAACTTTCCAGTATGCCAATGCCCCAGTGCTCCCCATTCGATTTCAGTCCTGTGAGTGAAGATGATGTCAAGAAAGCTATTTCTGCAATCTCCTCTTCCGCTGCTGGCAATGATAACCTTTGCTCTAGAATGATTTCTCCTATTCTCCCCACTATCCTCCCTGTTTTGACCCACATTTTTAACTTTTCCTTGTTTTCTGGCTCTGTTCCCGATGCTTGGAAACAAGCCCATATCATACCGTTACCAAAAATCCCTAACCCCGTTTATCCGACTGATTTTAGACCAATTTCCATCCTCCCTTATCTATCTAAAGTTCTTGAGCACATTGTCCATCAGCAACTTTCTTTGTTTCTATCTAGCAATGATCTTCTCAGTTCTTTTCAATCCGGCTTTCGACCTGGTCACAGCACTGTCACAGCTCTTTTAAAGGTTACTGATGACATCCGCTGGGCTATGGACCATAAATCTCTGACAATGCTTGTTCTTCTGGATTTCAGCAGCGCCTTCAACTCTGTTGACTTCGATATCCTCCTTGGGATCCTCAAAACTCTAAATTTCTCTTCTTCCATTATTCGATGGTTTGACTCCTATCTTCGAGGCCGCTCTCAGCGGGTACGCCTTGATGAATCCTCTTCAGATTGGTGCTCCCTTACTGCGGGCGTGCCTCAAGGTGGTGTTCTCTCTCCTCTTCTTTTTTCTATTTTTATTAACTCTGTCACTAAAGTCATCTCTTCTAACTTCCATCTCTATGCCGACGATCTGCAGATTTACTATCACTTTTCAAAGGAAGATGCGGAAGCTGCTGTACTCGCCGTGAATCGTGATCTGAGGGCTATTGAGGAGTGGTCGCGGTCCTTTGGGTTGCAAATCAATCCCAAGAAGTCTCAGGCGTTGATTATCGGTGGTAGATACATGCGGAACAGGCTGGATATTACGACACTGTCTCCACTCTGGCTGAATGGGGTACAGATTGAATACGCTAAAACAGCTAAAAACCTGGGGGTGATCATGGACTCCTATTTATCGTGGACTAACCATGTCGCTGAAGTCAGCCGCAAGGTCCACTACACATTCCATTCGCTGAAGTGCCTCCAGAGCTTTTTGCCTATGAAGACCAAAATTTCTCTAGCCCAAACTCTCATTCAACCCATCATAGACTATGCTGATGCCTGTTATTTGGATGCCACTGAGGACCTTCTTAATAAACTTGAGCGTTTGCAAAATATTTGTATTCGTTTTGTGTTTAACCTTAAAAAATATGATCATGTTTCAGAATTTCGCAAGGTTCTCAAGTGGCTCCCTATCCGACTTCGCAGGAACTCTCGGATATTGTGTTTATTGTTTAACGTCCTTCACAACCCTAAAATGCCATCCTACCTGCGGGAACGTTTCTCCTATTCCCGTCCCTCTGATGCGCTTTGCAGGTCGCATCTTAAAAATCTCCTTAAATCCCCTCCCCACTCTACCGATTTTTACTCCTACTCTTTTACTGTGCATGCGGTTCGGTTGTGGAATTCGCTACCGCCTGACATTAGGGACTGCCAAACCCTTGCAGTTTTTAAAAGAAGAGTGAAAGAACACTATCTTTCCTTCCCATCGTAGTTGCGTATATGTATGTATTATTATTTACCTTTTAATATTATTTAGTATATATTGGTATAATAATTATGTATTGTATGTTATATTTAAACTTTATTGTTTTTCATTTTTTTCTACTCAATACTTTTACACACAATGTCTACATCTCTTTTTACTCAACTCTCCTATCGCAGGTATGCTGGAAGAGATTTCTATAGAAATAAGCATCACCTTTGTACCTATTTTCTGTTTCCTTCTTCTTATATTTTTATTAAATGTGTGTACATAAATTGTTAAATAAAAAAATAAAAAAAATAAATAAAAAATAAACATGTATCAATCAATGGCTACTAACAACATTTTGATTTACTACCAGAATTGTAGAGGGATCCGTACAAAGTTGCATACACTTTACATGAACATAATGGCTTGCTCCTATGACGTAATCATATTGACCGAAACCTGGCTGATTCCCAGTATTCAGGATGGAGAATTTGTTGACGATCGGTATTTAGTGTTCAGATGCGACCGCGATCGTTCTGCTACTAAGAAACGCGACGGCGGGGGAGTTCTGGTGGCAGTGTTACGTGAACTGCGTCCTACTAAGTTAACAATAAAATTTGTACACCCTGAAATCGAACACGTTGTTGTCCAACTGCCTGCTTCCCAACACAATAAACGACACATTATAAGTGCCACGTACATGCCACCACGAACACGCGAAGAACTAATTGCGCAATACTTGGACATGCTACAAGGCTTAGCTAACGCCTCTACCACTGACTCGTACTTTATTATTGGTGATTTTAACCTACCGGACATCGCTTGGATGGACCAAGGGAACCATGCAATTGCGCAGATTTCAAACTCGATAGGACGAATACTTTTAAACTTTATCAATTTAATTAATGGCTTACAATTTAATGTTATAAAAAACAAGTTAGGTCGAATACTAGATTTACTCATATCAAATGTAGACTGCCAAACGGTATCGTGCAATGCTTTTCTTGATCCCGATAGTCACCATCCACCTTTTTCCGCTCTAACTTGCCTGAGTATGCAATACACTCCATTGAAATGTCGTACGGTTCATAGACATAACTTTCATAAAGCCGATTACGATGCCATAAAACTTGAACTAAATAAAATTGATTGGGACTTGGCACTTTCTCATCTGAAGTCTGAACAGGCCGTCAGCGTTTTTTATGAGACATTGTACAGAATAGTTAAATTGCATGTTCCGCTAACTAGAACCAAAAGTTCAAACTTTCCGACATGGTTTTCGCCTTCTCTTATACGTATCTTTAAAACTAAAGAACGCATCTGGATTAAATGGAAGAAGTACAGGAATCAGTCTGATTATTTTAACTTCTCTAACTATCGGAAGCTTTTCCACGTGGAGTCCATTAAATGTTACAAGAATCACATTGAAACGGTAGAGGACAACATACCTAAAAATGTAAAGTACTTCTGGGCTTACATCTCATCTAGAAAGGGAAAAGCTAACTATCCATCTAGTATGTACTTCAAAAATGTTTCTTCTGATGACCCCACGGAAATATGTAATTTGTTCTCATCCTATTTTTCTTCTGTCTACGTACCTTCTACTTTTGACCCTGATAAATGGCAACCTTCTGGCAACTTTTCAGATAACTCATCTTGCATAACCGATATTTACCTATCAATGGAAGTAATACTACTGAAGTTGAAAACTTTGGATCCTTTTAAGGGTGCAGGTCCTGATGGTTTGCCACCCAACTTCTTCGTGAAGACATGCGATGACCTGACTTCTGCATTGCACATTGTTTTTAATAAATGCCTGCGTGAGGGTGTCTTTCCCGCAATTTGGAAACGTGCCTATATTACTCCTGTTCATAAAGCTGGTGACAGGAGTGATGTAGATAATTACCGCCCCATATCAATCCTGTCCACCTTGTCCAAGGTTTTTGAGAGTCTTGTCCATGGCGCTTTGTATCCTCATATCCATCCACTAATTATACCTGAACAACACGGTTTTATCAAGCGTCGTTCAACCACGACAAATCTGTTGAAGTTTACCAATTTTCTTTTTGGAAAAATGGATCAACGAGTTCAAGTGGACGCTGTATACACGGACTTTCAGAAGGCCTTTGACAAGGTGGATCATTCACTGCTTTTGGAAAAAATAGCCTTCAATGGTATTCGTGGCAATTTGCTGAGATGGTTCGCTTCATACATTTTTAATAGAACCCAAAGAACCGTTGTTAATGGTTTTGAGTCTGAACCTGTTGTTGTCAAGTCTGGGGTTCCACAGGGATCCATTTTAGGTCCTCTTCTTTTCGTCATATTTATTAACGACATTAAAACCTGCTTCATAAATTCAAACTTTTTGATGTATGCAGATGACATTAAGGTCTATAGATCTTGCAAGAGTATACATGACTGTAAACTCTTGCAAGACGACATAGATAGGCTTTACGCGTACTGCACCATAAATAAACTTTATCTCAGCCTACCAAAATGCCATATCATTTCATTTACTAAGAATAAAAACATTTTAAATTTCAATTACAGTATAAATAACACACGCTTAAACAGTGTTTCATCTGTCCGGGACTTAGGTGTCACTCTGGATTCACGCTTGCATTTTGACATACACGTGGACAATATAGTGAACAAAGCGTTTCGCATGTATGGCTTCGTCATGAGATCTTCGAGTGACTTTGTGCGGCCCTCTACGTTCTTATTATTATATAAAACTTTGATACGAACCCAGTTAGAGTACGCCATTCAGATCTGGTGCCCATTCTATGACAAATACTGTTCTAGATTGGAAATGGTACAAAAGAAGTTCTTACGGTCTATGAACTATAAGTGTTGTCATTCAAAGGTTCCTTACGTGCAGTTATTGAAGCGATACGGCGTTCTGAGTTTGGAGTCTAGGCGACTACTTCTGGGTGTGATGACATTACACGGTTTGTGTAACAATAAGTTCGACTGTATCGAGCTTACAAATCAGTTGTGCTATACAGTACCCAGAACTGTTCTCCAAAGAGGGGTGCGCGTTCCTCGACTGTTCCACACAGACATGTGCAATACCAACGCTGGAGTACGCGCACCCCTTCGCCGCCTTGTGGAGACATACAACACCCACTTTATGGAGCTTGACATATTTACTCTATCCAAACAGTTATTTAAAAGGAGAGCGATAGATATTTTGTCCAAAAAATAGGATAACAAGGAGTTAGCATTTAAGTTGAATGACCTATATTGAATTGAACTAAGTATTAAATAATACTAAATTATTAATCAAATTTAATGTAATTATAATGAATTAAATTGGAATTAATTGAAAATACTTATACTATTGATAATATTATATTAATGAAGCTATCACAGAGATCTATAATCTGTAAACTCTTGCCACAGTCCTTCACTTCTATTATTTTTTTGTGAATACGTGGACATTGGTGTGGGTTACATGTTTGTGAATTTAATTTTAAGTATTTCTTGTTTTCTTTTAAGCATGTAACTGTTTTTTGTCCCTAATAAATAAAATAAAAAAAAATAAAATAAAACATCAACCAGCAAAAAATATGCCCGGATATGACAAATTATATAAACTTCGTCCTTTGATTGATCTCATAAACGAAAGTTGCCAAAATAATTGCACGGATTCAGGTTCTCAGAGCATAGATGAGTCTATGATTTTATTCAAGGGGAGGTCATCATTGAAACAGTACATGGCGATGAAGCCGATCAAGCGTGGGTACAAAGTCTGGTGTCGGTGTGATAGCCAAAGTGGGACCGATAATACTGTTGAAGGGTTAGGCGCAAAAGTTGTCAAAAGCCTAACAGAAAAACTCATAGCAGCAAAAATGCAGAATTTTCATGTAACCTTTGACAACTTTTTTTGCGACTACAAGATTTTGGCGTACTTGTACGACAATAGTATACACGCGACCGGCACGGTACGAAGGCTAAGAGCAGACCTGCCTAAACTCATAAAAGGGCCTGGTGGAAAGAATCTGAAGTTACCCAAAGGAAGTTTCAAGTGGAGAAAGAGAACGTAGCATTCGTTGTTTGGCAAGACAACAAGGAAGTGTTATTAATGTCAAATGTCTTACATCCTACGGTCGGGATAACCACGGTGGCAAGGACACAAAAAGATGGGTCCAAAGTAGATATTCGGTGCCCCCTTATCATCAAGGAATACACAAAGAGAATGGGTGGAGTAGATCGGTTTGATCGTCTAAAATCTACTTACACAGTTAGACGAAGGAGCTGTGACGTTGCAAAACAAGAAATGTAACTCGCAGCGACATCTTTAGCGGACAAATGGAATCACATTTGACAGAGCCCATAGTTTAAACAACAGATGGCGCTAGAGTTCGAACGTCTCTTTAAAACTTAATATATATCAAATAAGTAGATGGTAAATTCATTAAAACACACAAAAATTGCATAAAAGCATAAAGTTTAATAAATAAAAATAATTAGGAACATGTTGGAATCGAGAGTATTTAGTCTGTGGCATGGAAGCTTCTCGCAAAGGACTTTTGAAGGACAGAGTGGAGAAATTGTGGTGCCTTTTGGACCACAGAGGTCACACAGAGACGAACAAATGATATTATAAAGGCACTTGTTTTTTACAATGGTGACCCGAAACCCGAGGGGTTTTCAAGTGCATTAAAAGACTGAACCCTGTGAGTATTTCGTCCTCCATTTGTTTCCCATTCTGAAAGTCCAAAGGCACATGTATTTGACTACGGAGATTTTGTTCCAGGTCTGGCTGTTTTACTAGCCTGGATATTTGAGGTCCGGGATTGATGAATGCCTGAAGCCATCCGGAGAACGTGCATCGTTCAGGTTTGGCTCGACGAGATTTGAGACAGTGTGGCCGTCCATGGTACAGAAAGGCCTTACCAATCCGAAACCTCGTTGAGGAAACATCGCCGTTCCAGGTAACAGCAATCCTGCTGGACTTCTCCCGTAGGCCGCGTCTGTTCGTGGGAAACAAGGTTTTTAACCTTGGTGCCATGCCAAGGGATTCTGTTCCACTAATTGAGTAGACTAATTGAGTAGAGAGACTTGAGCATTAAGTAAGTGCTACTTGAGCACTAATTGAGTAGTAATTGAGCTGCTATTAATTATTATGAGGGAGATGCATTAGACCTGTCTACTGGGTTTATTTTCATACAAAGAGTTAGGCCTTTTGTTAATTTGTTAAGTAACAAGACCAGTAATAACTTCCTTTTGTATTAAGTTGTGTCACGGGTATACTGTACCATAGTGAGTAGGTTTCTTAACGTGCACAGCCCTGGTTGGTCAATACCTTGCGATTGAGCTAGTGGTATTTAGGCGTTCACCTCGCGAATCCTTACAAGCGACCTGAGACGTTGTTTTGTAATATCTCATGTGGTGTATTTCTGTTATACCTTGGTACGGAGACAGGGTCTAACAGGGTTACACATCTTAGTGTGTAAGTCTGGGAGGTATTATTTATGATTAGTTGCCTCATTCACTGTATTTCTATGCAAGGTGATACTTCTTTTTATAGTGAATAAACTTTGTATGTGTATTGAGGTATGTCTTTAATTTCAGTCTTTCCAGATATTTATGTATTTGGAAACTTTAGGTTTCATCGACAATCCATAACCCCTATAGTGGGGAACTGTGACGGAGGCCGGGTGTGACAAGCAAGAGATGGTGGCTACGAATTTTTTACTTCTTGCTAGATGCCAGCATTGCCAGCATTACTAACGCTTTTGTTTGAGTCAGAGTTGCAAAGTTAATCTCACGCACTTTGAATTTCGCGTTGCTCTAGCTAGAGGACTGATAAGTGGATTTACGAGTCGTAAAGGCGTTCAGCCATGGCAAACTACATAATACGCAAAAAAGTTGCACAGGCTGATACTCGCCAAAAAGTTGTCGGTAATATTGCCGACGAGGTACGTTATACCAATGTTGGTGATCATATGCCTTGCTCATTACCAAACTATAAACGTTGCCGTCTCTGCAGCACTAAAACCCACGACAAGAGGTCGAAGATAATGTGCGAGAAATGTGAAGTGCCTCTATGTATAGTGCCATGTTTTTATGCTTATCATAGGAAGTAATATTATTTCTTATAGTTTTTTTGTACTTTTTAAATGAAACGTTTAATTATATATTTGTTTTTTCTTATATTATGTCCTATTAGTACATACCTTATCATATTTTACATGAACAACTAGTTCTAACAACCATCCCTTAGCAAACATACAGGTGTCGCCATAGGCAGAGGGGAAAAAATTCCTACCATCAAAATAATAATATTTTTTTCTTTACATATTTTGATTTTTGACACATAATGATAGGTAAACCCACTGATAGAATTACTTTAACTCTGCCAGTTCCCTATGCCCCATAAAGGGTTAAGAGTAAACTTTTTTTTTCAGCTGTCGAGAGTGGCTAAAAGTCGTTGGTAATGAAGAATTAGTTCATCTACCAATAGAAAAGCTGCATGAGCAGCGAAATGTTTGTGGTAACCACTTTGAAAAAAGAGATTTCAACAAAAAAAGCAATCGTCTGAAAAGACATGTAATACCAACATTGAATTTGAATGCCTCACCTCTCACTGATGCACAATTGGCAGAATTTCCAAAATATATGCATAAGCATACAGAGTCAAAAGGTAACTTTTCTAAACACTATGATTCATCTCTAATATAATCTATATCTATACTCTATATACTATAATATAAAGCTGAAGAGTTTGTTTGTTTGTTTGTTTGAACGCGCTAATCTCAGGAACTACTGGTTCGAATTGAAAAATTCTTTTTGGGTTGAATAGATCATTTATCGAGGAAGGCTTTAGGCTATATATCATCACGCTTAAGCCAATAGGAGCGGAGCAGCGATAAAGAATGTTTTAAAATCGGGGATTCCACGGGGACGAAGTCGCGGGCAGCAGCTAGTCTATACTAATATTATAAAGCTGAAGAGATTGTTTGTTTGTTTGAACGCGCTAATCTCAGGAACTACTGGTCCGATTTGAAAAAATCTTTCAGTGTTAGATAGCCCATTTATCGAGGAAGGCTATAGGCATATATATCATCACGCTAAGACCAATAGGAGCGGAGCAGTCATGAAAAATGTCACACAAACGAAGTTGTGCGGACAGCTAATAATATATATTACTAGCTGTCCGCACAACTTCGTTATACTTGCAGTAAAGTCAGTTTATCTATCAAAATATTATTATGACTACATCTTTAGTGTAGTGTTTGCAAGTAACTGCTGAGTATAACATCCTGGGTTCAATTCTTAGGTCTGTCTGGAGCCTGGATTTGCAACTGATTAATGGCACTAAGCCCAACTTGCTCTTTATTCTATGGGATTTGAATAAAACTGTTGAAATGCTGGTGTATCTGCCAAACGAGTTATCTGTGCATAGAGTAGAGCATACTATGCTTTTCTATAAGTCATGATGTCAAGTATACATTTTAATATAGTAGCATACTTATTGTTGAAAAGCATAATAAATTATCAAATTATAAAAAAAACAGGTGCAACCTTTTATTTAGGATTCATAATAAGTTTTAACTGTCAATTAAGGTTATTGAGAAAATAAGCAGACTGACAAACTGTATATTCTCTGCAGCAATTAATTTGTTGGAAGCACACTCAAAACTTTGTATATGATAATGTTATATATAACACCAAAACTGTCTTATTTTTGTTCTGGAACTTCCATCAGCTTCCGAACAGAAAGAAAATAACCAGGAAATGCAATCTGGTATGTGATTAATACCTAAATTCATCATTTAAAGCATCATTCAACATTTAAAGCAAATATTATTTATATTATATTATTAATATATATATACATAGATATAATTAGCTAGGCAAATATATGTTTAAACTCTTGAGATGATCTGAGGAGAAATATTAAATGGGGTGCATAAAATGTGGGATCATTTGGAACCACCACTTGAGTGAAGTATCATTAAAAATATTGATCAAATTGTATTTTAATGAATAAAAAATTAAGATACTTCACGTTATTTAAAGTAAAACTAACTTAAGTTCTAAACAGTTTCAAATCATAATTTATCTTACAGATCTTTTGCCTTAAATACTGCGAGTGCCATCCACAAGCCAACAATCGAGACATATCCTTATGGAACTGACTCAAAATGGTAATTTATGCTACCAAATTCTATTAATATATGTTCATGTGAAAGTCTAGGTATGTAGGTGTGTGATTTTTTATGTCTGTTAATCAATCATGCCTTGATATTTGGTGCAGGGGTAGACCACGCATGACCTAAGCAATTCTTTTTTCCTGGTAGTACATTTACATGGGATTATTTGAGACCAGCATGCAGGCAAAGGCTGTTGTTTAAAATAAATATCTAATTTGTTTCTAAAGAATCATAATCTTCATGCCCTTATCCCATGTTGTTTAGTTCAATCTTATTTAAATAATAAAAAATAAGCTAGATGAGAGTTGCTGTGAACTGAGCTGAATGGCATGCAATTGCAGAGGTATTTGCTACAGGATAATAATGAAAAAGAAATTAAATAAAACAGTTCTATTAATTAAAATTTAACAATTTGGACATATCATGTGGCATACCAAACTACCGGTGGTTACCAAACTAGTTTCAAACCATAATGTATAGTTTCAGATCTTTTGCCTGAAGCAGTGCCATCCACAAGTCAGCAATCGAGATATATCCCTATGGAGCTGTCTCAAAATGGTTAGTATCTATATAAATAAAAAACAATTCCCCAAAATCTTTGTCCATGCTTCACTTCAAAACATGTAGTTGAAAAATAGATGGCTACCAAATTCTTTTTAATGACAAATTTATTTATTTTTTTGAAAATCATTCAGTAGGGTAGGTAGGTAGGTACACCTTAGATAAGTAAGTACCCGTGAGAAGCCGGGCCAGGTAAAGCTTCTTTTAAATAAAGTACTAGATTCTTTGTATAAGACATTATATTGTCAATATAATTTTAAAGAAATGTAGTAACACATTTTTTTTAAATTATATTGACTATGTAAACAGAGAGATGTATTAAGATTATTTGAGATGTAGTGAGAGTATTTGTCTCTGAAGTTTCGATTGTATTGAGTGCCAGTATCGTTATAATTCACATAGGATTTAATTATTTTTTTTACTAACTGCTCTTTACATTTACTTTTCAGAAGGAATACATACCCAGGTTGAAAAGAGTTGTGGAGAAATTTCAAAAAAATATGTGAGAAAAAACCAAGTTACTACTTTATCATGCAAATATTTCACCACACAAACAACTAAGTGTTAAAAATTATCTTCTAGTCACCATTCCACTATTAAACGATTGTTATTTACAAAAATGATTGCAGCTGATTTGCTATATAACTATATCTAGTTTTCTAAGTTGGCTTTAATAATATGTATAAATAAAATATCCACTAAACTTTTTCAATGTGATGATATTATTGTTTGAGTTAATTTGCTCTACTGCTAATTTCAAATCGTTTGTCAACAATTCTCTTAAAATATTTTACTTGTATTTACAGATTGAACACCAAGAGAAATGCAGTTGATGGAGCAATTGAAAAAAACTAAATCCAGTTTGAAATCACTTAGACGCCGTGCCAATCTCTTAGAAAAATTGGAGTCAGATGTTCTAAAAGAAATTGTGACGTCGGCGCTCAAAAATCAAAATAGAAAGCCTAAAAGTCGCCGTTGGACTACTAAAAATAAAATATCAGCCCTGGCTATATTTAAGAGATCTCCAAAAGCCAATAGATATATATCTACAGCGACTCATGCCACTGCCAAGTACAAAAACACTATACAATGTTTAAAAAAAAATCCAGTTACCACTGGTATTAATAAAGCGGTGATAGACCATTTAAAAAATTGCTGTAAGAAAAGATATCAAAGACAAATACGGTGGCTTGATATTTGACGAAATTGCTCTAAAGCGGCGTCTTTTTTTTTTATATTAGCACTGATAAAGTTGAGGGCTACGAAGACTGGCATAGAAGCAGGACGTGGGTCTCAACTGGCTGACCATGCATTAGTATTTATGTTGCAAGGTATAAGAGCCAAGTTCAAACAACCAATTGCTTTTTATTTTGTTAAGGGAAGAGTGTCGTCCCAAAGGCTTCATTTATAAAAGAAATTATCATGGTTATTGAAGATACTGGGTTTAATATTATAACCACTATTTGTGACCAGGGCCCCACAAACATGGGAGCCTTGAAATTATTAAAATCTTTGTCCCGTCCACACAATCAAAATGAAAATTATTTTACGGATAGTAATGGTAAAAAAATATATCGACTCATCCGTAGAACAGAGTCCGATGTGATCATGGAGCAAAAACGAGTTAAATAGCTAGATGAGTTAGGGAATACGAACTCTACAAACGTACGTTTTTAGAATTTTTATATCTTCTTTAGTTTCTGAAATATAGAATCGAATAACGTTCAATCTGACATTAGCTCCGCGTAAAAACGCATGGAGTGATCAAGCGACGGCGCGCGGGCAGCGGAGGCGGCGCGGGCGCTCCGTCCGATCGTTAGTCCGGCCGCTGTTTGTCGGATCCCAGGGTCTGTTTGTGTCATGCGCTTAGCTTTTTTTCGGTTTGATGAAAAATATAATTTATTAAGTGTTTTGCATGAAATAACATATTTTTTGAGATGTCACGATCACAGAAAATGTTGGCTATGCTTTAAGAAGATGCAGAAAGGCCTGAGCTTAGTTTTCAATGATAATCATTTTCAAATGTTCCTGCTGTTTATATAAAGAAAAGTGTAAATGCTGGTAAGTTGACGAATTTAGTTGTATTATTTCGTAATACACACTATTAAGTACCTAAATTAATTAACCATTAATGTCTAATTGCTTTTTTGTTTCAGTAAACAGTTGTGGGCGACCTATTTTTGTATAGGACGTTTTTTGACGGAGAGGTATAGAAACGCATTTTTAGTGCGAAAATACGATTGGCGTAATGCATATTCATAGTGTAATCATTTAGTCTATAATATTAAACAGTAAAAAGTAGAAGTCTTATGAAATATTAGTACGATTTTATAAGAACATTATTGAACTTTTAAGCGTGCCATGTGAATATAGGACGTTTTTCTACGAAACCTGAGATACAATTTGTACGTTCGTTATTAAGATAGGACGTTGTTACTGGGATAATGAAATCAGTTAAGACGTTATTCATTTAAAAATATCGTAAAATATGAAGATTTTTTATGTAATATTTTAAAAATTAATTGTTCACATTTGCAATTTACATTAATATATATAGTATTTTATGAATACCTATTATACAATTATTATTTTCAGTTATGAATGTTGACGACGACATGAAACAAAAAGCGTCACCTTTGCCTCCTGATACAGAAGAAATCAGTCAGGAACTAGCTGATATATGGGAAGAAGTTATACATGAAGACGGTGGGACCACAGAAATTATCTGCGACAGCTCAATACCAAATTTCATATCTGATCGGTCTGCTGAAGATATGTTTACATCAATCAACCTAGTACATTTTCTTTGGAAGTGCCTTCTAGTTTCGAAAATTTCCCTGTATAATCGCAATATACATACGCAAGAATAGCCAAAAGCTCTACCTACAAGGTGACCTAAGCATTGCCAAAATGTAAAAAAGCCAATATAAAAAAGATGCTGAGGAGTCAAATGGAATCATGATTACTGCTGGTTTTTGAAAAAGTATTGCAACGAAAGCTATCTTCTTTTAATTTCATGGTTTTTGACATGGGTAAAAGGAAGGCCGTTTACTATATGTGGAATTAATGTAGCAAAACGTGGTGCAAATGATGTTAGCAGTTGCCTCTTAGATTTTATCGAGGCAAATGTTAACCAAGGGGGCAAAGAGTTTCGCTTTTGGATAATAGATAATTGTGCTGGCCTAAATCGTATCCGCTTTGTATTTGCAAAATAGTTTAACATATGCATAACACATCGGTTTTTACAGAAGGGACGCTCTATCATTGAGAGAGCTTCCCAAACTAGAACTATCTATACCCCTCATGAATGTCGTTTATTAGTAAGGTGGGCCAAGAATGAAGGAAGTTCAAGAATGAAAGAAACACGTCATTCTGGGTTACGTTGCGGACAACATAGGTCCGCAACGTAACCCAGAATGACGTGTTTGACTTAAAATGTCTTGTTAATAATAAGGTTTGAATGAAAGACATTATGGGCAAGAAGATTAGCTGGAATAACATTCGAGAAGTTCATGCAGACGGCATTTGTTATCCCAACTTATTGTTTTTTAAATATGACCTGACTCAACCTGATTATAATATTTTAGTGATGGTAACACGAGGAACTCTGTACAATCTGAACTAAAAACTGCATATTCTGAACCCATTATGGTTCCTGCTGCTAAATATAAAAAACTTAATGGATATGTGCCGCTCAGAAGTAATTCCCATAGAGTATCATCCATATTTTAACTCTTTGCCACATCACACCACTGTTGATGTTTCTGATGAATCGGATGAGGACTTATCTGATTAAGTAATATTTTAGATATTTTTTTTTCTTTTTTGTTGCTACTTCTTTTTATAAGAGCTGAAGTCTTCCTGCTAATTCAGCGAAACGATGTTAATATTAATAAGTACTCAACTAAGTAATTTAATGTTTGTCTATGTACAATTGATTGTTGCTGCATGTGCTTAAAATCCTTGCATTTGCCTAGTAATCTTGCATGTGCATAATATAGCGGGCGGGAGGGAGGTGCATACCTGCAACCCACTAATATTCGCGGAAATTAAAACTAGATATTTTGTTTTCATTTTCAAATTTATGTACAATTTCATGGTTATTAAGTATGTGCACGCACGTTTAGGTCACATGTAAACCTGATTGATAATATTATAAAGACTGATTGTATAAGATTTATTTTGAAATAAGTTACTAACGCGAAGTTTATATTTATCTACAAATATGTATTTTCCGTTATAATGATAAATATTTAGTTTAAGTTTCAGACTGCTAATTTAAGTCCGTGCTGTAGTCGTGTAGGTTACCCAGTTACCATGCTGTGATACGATATGCCATTTAATTACTATTTTCATCATCATCATCAGCCTTTTTTAACGTTCCCACTGCTGGGACACAGGCCTCCTCTCTAGGAGAGGGAATGGGCCGTAATCCAGCACGCGGGCCAGTATTAGCTATTAAATACTATTTTAGGTACTAACTGTACGTATAAGTACCTCAAACTGCCTTCCTGGCGACCAAGGAAGTTTTACGTACTGATTAATTATGGTTAAGTATAGAACTTCGTTCAGGTCACGATACTTCTGATTGGTAAAATTATAAAAACTGAATGTTATTTTGAAATATTATGTTATTTTTTATTTTATAACTAAGGCAATGATTAAAATTCTTCATATGCGTCTCCTGTATTGTTCAATTGTTCTAGTGGCTGATAGACTGTAAGTTTTAGATTAAGCTTATTTTAAGTCCATACCTAACTGTGATGTGACTGCTGTTCAAAGTGATGCCATCTAATGGTTTTTCTACCTATTTTGAGATTTTTTAAATAAATATTCGATTTTAAATAAAAAAAAGCTTTTTATTTAGTTATTTAGGAGGGTAGTCAAAATATGGTTGTCATAATGTTTAAATATTTTAAGGTGGTTATTCACAAAGGACTGCTAAGGGATGGATAATTCCCACAAAAAATGACCCACGGTAATATAGAACGTCACTTAATCCAGATGACTCCGTAAAACAACGTATAATGTTCGCTTCGGACCCCCGTTCTTCCGCCATAAAATGTCCTATGTAGATATGGAACTCACTATCTTGTGAAATAAAAGGATAAGAAATATACACTACATAGCATTTAACTGAGTTGGGGCGTTGTTACAACATACCAAAAAATCAAAATGTCAAGTCTTACCGTTTAAGAGTTACACAAATCAACAACTTCTCTAAGCTCTACTGAAAACTAGCAATCCTACAGATCGGACTTTATTCTACGGATGAGTCGATATATTATTTATGATGTACCCCATCTATTTAAATCAATAAGAAACAATTTCCATAACTATGGGGAAATGTCTGTGTGGGATAATGGCCAAATGGGAGCATTTGGCAAAAGCAGAGGAAAAAAATAGAAACCTCCTATACCTAAGTAAAATAACACAAATGCATGTGGAGCCAAAATATAGGGCCAAAATGAAAGTTAAGTATGCTGCTCAAATTTTGAGTAACACAGTAGCAGCAGTTGTAAAATTGATGGCACAGTCACAAAATGATATGTTAAAGTCAGAAGAGATGATGCAGACTGGCACAATAATCAATGACCTTGACCGCCTTTTTGATAAAACCAATGGTCCATCATGCCCAGATGAAGTCAAAAGAGGGCGCCGGGAAACGTATCTAGTAAGACAGATCATATGGATGCTTGGGTTGAATACCGGGCTAAATTAGAAACTGTAGTTTTCAAAAACTCCAATGGGATTAGAGCCAAAAATGTACGCTGTATTGAGGGTTATATAACCACTCTAAAATCATTACGCGATATTTGGACGGAACTGAGCGCTTGCGGTTTCCAATATTTAAATTTAAGGCAATTAAACCAAGATGCTCTCGAAAATTTATTCGGAGTAATAAGACAGCACAGCCCTACAAACAGAAACCCGACTTGCTATTCTTTTATAGCAGCCCTTAAAACGACAATAATTTCTGGAATGACAGCTCCTCACAATAGGGGGTCCAATTATGAGAAAGATTTTAAAAATCTGCTGACAGATATTCACAATGAAGTCTTTAAAGACTCAGAAAATAAAGAGGAGCTGTCGTGAAAAAGAGAAAATGAGACAATCATGAAGCAAGTCGGGTTTGGTGAATCATTTGCTGCAAGCGCCATTCCAGAAATTCCTGTTTTAAACATCCCAGAGGAGTTTCAAACAATAGAAACGAATTTAGCCGAAATAGAGCAACAACCCATTGTCTATGTCAGTGGAAACCTATCATCAATAATTTAAAAAAAATATAAATGCGACATTTGTCTAAAATGTTTACAGAATCTTGAATCTTGAATCATCATCGGGATCGTCTAGATCCCGATGATGATTCAAGATTCAAGATTCAAAGCATTTATTTCAATTAAACCTTTTACAGGCACTTTTGAATTGTCAAGTCGAAAGAGGTGAAGCTATCTGCACGTTCCAAAGCGTAGATCTCTATGGAGAAGAACGTGCAAGAAACTCCACGGACACTCTTTTAAATCATGTTCTGTATTACATAACCTTGATTACATCCTTGCTCGCTTCTATATGTGAGGGCAATGCAAAGAAACAAAAAGGAAACTATAAAAACAATTCAAAGTATAAAGACTAAAACAAGTCAGTGGCAGTTAAGAGGTGACCAGTCTCAACCGACGGCGCCCGTTCACGAACATGACACGTGTATTGGCACCATTTAGCTCAACCATTTTGAAGGGAACCGAATGATCCAACACACACGCCACCATCAGCGAAACATTTGAGCGAGCATGACATACTCTCAACTGCCATTTTAGTTTAAGTCACAAAGTAAACTATAACTTATCACATGTAAATGGCTCCATGGTACTCACATGTACAATATTTGAAAATAAAATGCTTCTACATTATACAAAACTATGGTTTACAAAAACCAAGTAACTACAAGTAAAAAAAAGAGAAATTATTTATTATCAAACTAATATTATATAAAAAAAAGAATAAATAAATGAGACAGAAAAAAAAGGGCGAGCATCTCTTCCAAATATAAAATCCTAACTTGTTTATCCAAGTGGTTGAGGCTGTGGAGCAGGACCAGTATTTAGCCAAGCATTATTATCTTCAATGTAATCCTCCAACTTATAATATGCCTGCCTGCATAATGTGCGTTTAATACAAGTTTTAAATTTCGTTTCATTCAGTTCTAATATATGGGGAGGAATTTTATTGTAACATTTTAAACAATACCCCATGAAAGATGTGGCTACTTTACCTAGTCTGAAACCTGGTTGAACTAATTGATCCCTATTTCTAGTAGCATAATTATGTCTGTCGCCTCGCTTACTAAAGAGATGTAAATTTTTTCTAACGTACATAATGTTTTCATAGATATATTGACAAGGTACCGTCATGATGTTAATTTCGTTAAACAGTTCCCTTAGAGAATCACGCCGGCGGAGATTGTAAATGGCTGTGATGGCTCTTTTCTGCAGAAAAAAAATTGACTCGATGTCTGCAGCCCGGCCCCATAACAAGATACCGTATGACATTATACTATGAAAGTAACTGAAATAGTCTCGCGGTATCAACATCAGTAAATTGGCGGATTTTCCTAACAGCATATTCTGTTGAGCTTAGTCGTCCTGCAAGAGGACTAAATGAGGACCCCATTGTAGCCTTGAGTCAAGCGTAATCCCCAGGAAAACCGTTTTATCGACGAATTCTAGTTTTTCCCTGTTCAACACTATATCACAATCACTACTTTTGACATTTGGTAAAGCAAATCTTATGCACTTCGTTTTCTTCCCATTTAAAACCAAATTATTAGCAGTGAACCAATTTTGGACCTGCAAAAGGGCGTTATTTACGATGTCAAGATTATTACTACGTCTATTTATTTTTAAAAGTGTCGTCAGCAAACAAGACCATGTTTAGCTTGTTTTGCCATAAATGGGGTAAATCATTTATATAAACTATAAATAAAAAAGGACCCAAAATTGAGCCCTGTGGAACGCCCATTTTCACGTTTAAGCCCGATGAATTAACACCGTTAATTTGCACTACTTGCTGTCTAACATTCAAAAAAGATTTAACAAGGCTTAGATCTGTTTTGCCCAGTCCGTAGTGCCCAAGTTTCAGGAGTAATGTTTCGTGATCCACACAATCAAACGCCTTAGATAGGTCGCAGAAGATGCCTATGGCATCTTGTGCTTCTTCCCACGCATTAAATATATGCTTCAGTAAGGTGACACCAGCGTCAGTAGTGCAACGTCCTCTGGTGAACCCATACTGTTTATCATGCCTTGCTGAAGACTGGCAACACGGATACTGGTCTATAATTATTTGTGTCTTTACTGTCCCCGTTTTTAAAAAGTGGTATTACTTTACTGAATTTCATTAGGTCCGGAAAGACTCCTTGATCCACACACAAATTAAATATTAAAACTAAGAAAGGGGCTAGAGTCTCAATAATTGAGGTACAAACTTTGATAGACAATCCCCATAAATCTTCCGTCAGTTTAATTTTGATTTGTTTGAAAGCTTTCATTACTGTTAAGGGGTTTATATGCTTAAAATTAAATTCAGTCGGGCAGGCTGACACATTCGACTGTAATAAATCAAAAGCAAGCGAAGGCGAAGAATTTAAAGCTTCAGTAGTTTTAATAGGGATACTGGTAAAGAAATTTACAAATTCTTGAGCAACTTTTAGGTTATCACCAATAAGACCCTGAGTAGTTTCCAATATGAAATCCGTATTATGTCTTTTATTCCTTTTCGTTTCATTATTTATAATTTTCCAAACCGTCTTTACTTTGTTGTCTGCTGTTTTTACCTTTTTGCTTATGTATAAAGCTTTAGCTACCTTACAAGTATTTTTATAATTTTTTGAGTAAGTAGCTACATACTTATTAAAAGCTTCAGTATTAATAAAAGGCTTAAGGCCGTATAGCTCGTATAGTCTTTCCCTACTTTTTCTGAGTCCTTTACGTCGCCCAGTCACTAAATAAAAACTTAGGGCAGATAGTTTTAGCTTTGTGAATTTTAAACCGATCGGGCTGAGAGTTTCAAAATCGGGGGTAAAGTAACTATTCCACGCGGACGAAGTCGCGGGCAGAAGCTAGTTATTATTAAATTTAAATAAAAACTTAATGTTATATGAAGAAGAGACCCAAAGTTGATTATTAGACATTATAAAGTGGCATTATCTTCGACAATATGACAGGGTTTTGGAGATTTGATTTATAAAAAATCCGGGTTTCAAATGAAATGGAAGGAACTCACATATAAATTAATTAGTGAAGGCACAGGCGAATCTAGGTCTGAGGAGAAATTTTTTTGCCCAGATTCTTATTGTGTGGAAGCAGTTTGGCTTCGAAAGCAGCAACTTAGTTTTAATTAAATTTAGTTTATCGCCTTGCAGTTGGAGATTCATGTCGTTGAACAATTTATACAGGTCTGTCATGTAAGCTATATCATTCTTTGATGTTATGAGCTTGTCGTGAAATTCTGTATCTTTAGTTTCCAAGAACTCAGCCAATAACAGAATTAAACAGGTTGTAAAATCGAGTCAGACAATTGCCTCTTGATAGGCAACAAACTTCAGTATGAAACAACAAACGGTTGAAATCCTCGTCATTAGTAACACAAAGCTGATGAAATAATCTATCATTCAAAGAGCTGTTGCGGATTTTATTGACTGCTTTGATGACATATTGCAGTGATTGAAATAGTTTTTTACGCAACTAAATGTTGTCTATGAATAACGCAATGTACACCAAGGACATCTAGAATTTTATTTTTTAAGTACGCTATGAAGCCTTTATGGCACCCTGTCATAGCCGGAGCGCCATTCGTAGCAACTGAAATAATATTTTCCAAAGGAATCTCTTTCTCATCGCAAAACTTTTCCAACATATTGAATATGGTTTCGCGTTCATAGTTCGTTGTTGTTCGTTGTGCGTTAATAGTTCTTCACATATTTTCTCATCTTTAATAAACCTCACGTAAGACAACAACAATGCTTCATTAGTTGGTAAAGTGGACTCATCTAGCTGAATTGAGAATTGACTTGTCCTCAGGTGATTGCACAATGATTCTTCAATGTTTTCAGCCATTTCATCGATTCGTCTTTGCACAGAATTATTACTCAAAGGAATTTTTCGGATAATATCTGCGGCCGGTTTATGAAGCACAGTAGTTATTACTTCATTTATTGCTAGCAATATTAACTCTTCTCCGATGTTATGTGGTTTGCCTTTTTGAGCAATTAATTAACAAAAAAATATTGTACGAAGCTCGAAGTCCGTCGTCATCTTGCTTAGCAGCCGCCGAAAATAGTTTTGCTACACTTGGCTGAGTATTATGCTTCTTCTCTAAGTCTTGAAAATAAGCTCCATTCTCGTCTTTCTTATCTATCTTTTATTCAATGATCTTGCAGTCTTGAAGGCTTCATTGCTTCATTCGAAAATGTTTTTAGACATAGAAGACATAAAGGCGACGATGGGTTTGTGGGATTTTCAATGAATCCGAATTTAATATATTCCGCACAGTATTGCCGTCTCTTCTTTTTTACTTCCGACATTGTTTTGCTTTGAGAAATACGTTCAACTTCGCGAGTAGTGTAGAGGAGGCGTAAGTACTGCTCATCTATTGCGCGCGAAACCACAAATGAAAATAAACGGCGAACTCGAGAATTTCGCGGCGCCCCCGCAAGGGGGCGCGGCGGCGGGCGCAGGCGTTGCCTTTGATCCAGCGGCGTCGGGGCGTTGGGTTGCCATATAGGCGCGGCCTGTGACGCGCGCGGCTGTTGTGCCGCAGCGTGCCTATGAGTGTAGCTGTCATGGGTGTTTCAGCAGAAGCGCCCGGCACTGCCTCGCAGTGCCGTGTTTCACGGCCCTACGGCGGTCAGTTCCCGCCAGGTGAGACCCCCGGTTACCCGGGAGAGGCCCAGCGAGAGACGACCAGCGACGTAGGGACCGACTTTGGTGCGCCCTCTGCTGAGAAGGTTGACCCCCGCTCGTTTCGCTCCCAGATCGAGCCGGTCACGCTCCGAGCTAAGGGGCCGATGGGTGAGTTGGGCCGGTATTGTACTGTGTGACACCGTACCCTGTAAGCGAACGAGACGCGCATCCGCGCCGCACGGTCGCCGCGTGAGTTCGTCTGTTGTAGAGTCATGAGTGTGTGAGGTTCGCTGCGCTCCATGCCTGTATTAACTTAACACACAGAGCGCTGCGAGTGCGTGTTATGCATGTAGAGTCTTTTTGTTTGAGTGAGTCGCGTGTCGGTGTCTGCAACTCACTCGGCGTCAAGTCCGGTGGGTGGGCGCGTCAACGTTAAGAATCAAGTCGCGTGGTAGGCACCTCGCATCCGGTGGCCGCGCGTGCCAGGGCGCTAGGTGCTTGACGTGAGGCCAAGCAGAAGCGTCGGCACGCACGAACATAGTGGACGCTAGGCGGGCACAGAAGTCATCCAGACTCTCGACTTTTAGGTCGCGCTGGATAACGCTGTTCCTCACGAAGCGAGGGGCAGCAACGATTTTCCGCAGCGCTAGGTTCTGCTGCGCGCGGAGCTTCTTCTTGTGAAAATAAAATAAATATTGCATTGTTTATATAGGAATGCTTAAGCAGCACGCACCGACAGGAATAAGACAAACATGCATAAACTTGTTTATCTCATTCGACGCTCAATCGTACTCAACAAGTCCGAACAAGTTTCAATGAACCAGCCGACTGATACAGGAATGCACAATTCGGGTTATTTAACAAAAACTTGTTAAAACATGATAGATATCTACGAGTACTAATAACTATTAAAATGCGAAAGTGTGTCCGTTGCCTTTTTATTTTTTTGTTTGTGTCTGCTTTCATTACCAAACGGAGCGACCGATTGACATTGAAGATTTTAATTTTTTCTATATTCAATAAAATAGGACAGATATATGAACTACGCGGAGAGAAATATAGAACAGAGTTTGAGCAATCTTTTAATTCATATTAGTTGATGTTCACAAGTTGTTGTTGAGAGTCGAGAGCTCATGCAGTCGTTGTCTAAGAGGCCTCCTAGCTAAATATAATTACAAATCACCCCCCAGGCCTCTACACAGCGCCCCCATTTTCTTTCTGGGTCTCTTACCGCCCCCCTTGATACCTGCAGCGCCCACAAGGGGGCGTTATCGCCCACTTTGGGAAAGACTGGTCTAAATAGTCATTAACAGAACAGTACAAACGAACAAAGGTTAGATTTAACTTTATCTTTAAATGAGTTAAAAGGCAGGTCAAGAAAAGAAAGTGGAAGTTTATTGTAAAAACGGATACCGAGCCCCACAAATGAGTCATGGACCTTACGAAGTCGGTGGGAAGGAGCATGTAGCTTGTGCTTGTTTCTGCTGTTAAAGTTGTGGATGTCGCTCGTTTAACAGTATAAATGTAGATTTTGCCTAATATATAAAATGTTTGCAAACATGAATTGAGATGCTACTGTAAGAATTCCAATGTTTTTAAAAAGTTCTCTTAATGAAACTCTAGGCTCTAGCTGATATATTGCTCGCACAGCACGTTTTTGTAGGACAAATATATTTTGTATATCAGCAGCTTTTCCCCACAATAGAATACCGTAGGACATAACGCTATGGAAATAACTAAAATAGACTAACCGAGCTGTCTCAACGTCAGTATAATGTCTCACTTTCCTGACAGCGTATGTGGCAGAGCTGAGCCTTCCCGATAAACTTGATATATGTGGGCCCCATTGCAGTTTGGAATCAACAGTTATTCCCAAAAAAACTGCCGAATCCACAGTTTCAAGTACCTCGCCACGTAAGGTGACATTGGGTCCTAGATTTCTAACATTTGGTAAAGCAAACTTTATACATTTCGTTTTCTTGGCATTTAAAACTAGGATATTGGTCGTAAACCAATCCGTAACCATTGAGAGAGGTAATTTATTTATTTGTTCATTTTGTAAATAAGTTGTTAGCTTAATCAATTTTATTACCTAGGTACTGTAAATAACTCGATTTCAGATTTTTAAGTGAATCAATAATACCTAAGAGTCGAAAGTATCACCATATACTTACGCTTAACTAGCACATCTTTCCATTTCCATCAAACGTAGAAAACATTTTTTGACTTAGTAGGTACCTAGATCGGTATACCAACTAAGGTAGGCATTATTGCCGGTCCTAAGCCCGTTAAGTAAGAAGGAAATAAAGACAAAATCATTGCGAAAACTAAGCTGACGAAAGCAAAACTTACAGTTTATTAATCATTTGATAACAAGTCATTGAACTTTTCTTTGGCGCACTAGTATTACAATCATTCATTAGTAAGATTTCCATATTCCAATTATGCTTAAAAATGAGTTAGTTATCAAGCGAAATTTATGACAATAATGGAGGTGTTTTTCAAAATAAAATTAGGTAAAATTACTGCTTCTGGTCGCCGCGCGCCGTAGGTCATCGCACGGTCTGTAGTACGCGCTAGCATTTCGTAGGTAAGACGTCGACACTCACGCACACAGCTGCATTGTCGCTGTGTGCGTAGTTGGTGATTCTGTTGTTAGGATTTAATTTTAAAGCTATTAATTCTGAAATACTGTTAAATTTCAATAACAAAAAAAAAAGCAGCGCTTATTAGTTATTGACAGGTACCGTACCGTACTTTCAACTGATTATTTATGTCTTTTAGGACAACTTCCTGAAATTTGACGAGGATGCAAAACAACACGTTGTAGTTTACTTTGTGACTTGAACTAAAATGGCAGTTGAGAGCATGTCATGCTCGCTCAAATGTTTCGCTGATGGAGGCGTGTGTGTTGTATCATTCGGTTCCCTTTAAAATGGTTGAGCTAAATGGTGCCAATACACGCGTCATGTTCGTGAACGGGTGCCGTAGGTTGAGACTGGTCACCTCTTAACTGCCACTGACTTGTTTTAATCTTTATACTTTGAATTGTTTTTATAGTTTCCTTTTTTTCTTTGCATTGTCCTCACATATAGAAGCGAGCAAGGATGTAACCAAGGTTATGTAATACAGAACATGATTTAAAAGAGTGTCCGTGGAGTTTTTTGCACGTTCTTCTCCATAGAGATCTACGCTTTGGAACGTGCAGATAGCTTCACCTCTTTCGACATGACAATTCAAAAGTGCCTGTAAAAATTGAAATAAATGCTTTGAATTATTGAATTATTGACTAAAAAGGAATGATATACAAATAAGAAATTGCCGATGTAGGCCCACTCGTTCCCGCCGTCGCGGTCGCCGATAATGTACGAAGCTTGGCCGACATGGCCTGGTACTGCATATGCACAGTGTAGCCCTATACGCGTCTAAATATTGAAAGTGCACGCCAAAGTCACGAGGCGAAATAGCAGTTAAAACTAAAAAGTAGGAAATTAAATAATATCTCGTCACTCCACCTATAACCGCCCCGTGCTAGCAGCAGCCTAACACGAATTTAAGGACAAATACCGGTGTTTTTTTTTCACCTTGTATTGTAGTAAAAAGTTGTTTTTTTTTTTCGAAGTTTTTGTTAATTTTTTTACATGACCCATGGCTTTTGAGTAGAACAACAATTTCTTTCCCGAACACAATCTCAGCCGAGCTACCATTTTGGAAATATAAACCGTTTTATATAAAATAAAAAGTATAAGGCTCATAACTTTGAAACAGTGCGTCGTAGGGACATGCTTCTCAGATCCTAAATGGTTGCTACAGACAAGGTCAACCCGATACTGCAAAAAAATCATGTACGTTTGCCCAGCACGGCTCCTCAGAATTTGCATTTATGGTGTACACCATTGCAATGTACTCGCCTCTAGCAGTATATGTACCGATTTCTTTTTCAATGTACCTCTATACTTTTGAAGAAATATGCAAAAAAAGGTGGCCGTGCCAGCCAAACGCTTTCAGCACGGCCCCCCATGTAACTTGAATAATACATACCGTATTAACAAATGTCTATAACTCAAGAAATGTACTCTATTAATACGTTATATGTGCCGCAACAGTTATTGTGAATTCATAATAACAAATAATATATAGATGTGGATAAGGGGCCGTGCTGGAAAAAATCATTTTAAGAAATATCTAAAAAAGACAAAACATACTTAGCCAAAAACTATTAAAAAATAATTGATGTTTAGCAAGTAACATATGTACCGCATTGATTTCTCATACAACTTGTTATATTGTGAAAAATAAATCTATTTTAGTTCATTCAGCACGGCCCTCTATAGTTGCCTATATCTTTTTAAATAAGCCGTGTATGTTTACAAAATTCGACTTCCTGAATAATATATAGGAGTACATTCCTTTCAACTAAATTGCAATTCTGCTGTATCAATACTTTAGAAGATAAATTCAATCTAAAATATACATACATTAAAACTGATGGGGTGACCATGATTTCATATATTTGGTAGGTAGGTACATAAATGTTCTATATTTATGTACTTATATTAATTAAATTATGTGACTACATTGAAATAAACATTCTTTTTACCCGACTGTACCAGAAGGACGGTAAGGTTTTTCGAGTGAATGAATGTAGATATGTAGCAACCTTCATTTCTTTGGCACGCTTTGTAGTCTAAACGGCTTTATTAATTTCAACTTGAGAGATGTCGTTAGATTCGTCTTAATTGTGAGAATGACACAGGGTAGGTATATAAAAATAAAAATAACTGATTCTTGGCGTCAAGTAGGTAATTAATCGTTTTCTTTTCCTCAAAGCCTATCTAGTGGGATAATATATTAAATAAACGAATTTCTAAGTGGACTAGCTTTAACTTACGGTTCGGCTCGCGTGGTAGAAATAAAAAATACACACATCAAAAGTGTCTAGGGATCAAGCATTTTTATGCGGATTTCTTGAGATTGAGATGTGGCTTTGTAATAAATTTATGATTTTATAAATTTATATGGATCCTTTTTGGTGCATTTCATAATTTGAATCAGGAACTCTCAATCAAATTCGAGTAAAAGATGAAAATAAGCTGTCAATATTTTCCCTATAAAAACATACAACGCATTGAAGACATTATTAGTGCTACTGTTTCCCTACTACTGATTAAAACCAACGTTATTATGGAGCGGCGACGTCATTTTAGCAGGGAAGAAATGCTCAGAGCCGTGGGAATGATAGAAGCTGGTTCCCGGCAACGTACTGTGGCTTTAGCTCTGAATACAAGTCAGAGTGTTATCAGTCGACTTTAGACACGTTACCGAAGCACTGGTACCTTGGCTGAGCGCCATGGAGGACGGTATCGCTGCACCACACGGAGACAAGACCGATACATTCAAATCTTAACTCGAAGAGCTCCAACAATAACCGCCATGATGTTAGCCGTGAGGCTTCATCACTCTTCAGGGAACTTAATTAGCGACCAAACAGTCAGAAACCGCTTGCATGAAGTGAACCTTCATTCCCGAAGACCGCTACGGGTACCACCTATAGCCCCCACCGAATGTGTCTCCACGTTGTCGTCGTGGTGGGGCTTGAGCGTCCCAATGATCTTGCGAGCTTTCCCGGTAGAGCCACTCATGCCGGAAGGTCGCAAGTGAGGGATCAGACCAAGAGAGACACACACGCGAGGAATCCCGCTCGCTGCCTTCTGGTACGCGTCTGTTCATCAGACGTGGCTGTGAAGGCAGTGAGCGGGTGGGAGGAGAGGCCCTGTGAGGGAGAAAGGGCGGAGGAGCAAGGGACCATACCCTCAAAAAGGAACAATATGAAGGCACAAAAGGAAAGAGATTTACCCCAGGGCGGTTCCAGCGGCTCAGCCGTTGGGGAATCCGCCACGCTCGCAAGAGCGTCTGCCCCACCGTATTCTGGGGGGGGCACCAATTGTGTTCCGATTGCCAGTGGCAACATGAGCCGAGGAGGCTCCGAATCGTCATCCGAATCCGCATCCTTCAAGGAGCTGATGGCATTCGAGTATGTAGCGGAGGGCTCGCCTGAGCGCCGGGGAGGTGCGGAGTCGGATTCCGGCTCTGCGCCTGACCTGTTAACGGTCGGCTCGGCGGGCTCTGGACACGGAGGAGAAAGGGCTGCTGCGGAGAACGAAAAGTTCTTCCGCAAGCGGCCCAGGCGGGAGGAAGATGGAGACTCGACCTCCGAGGGCGAGTTTGCCTCCGCCCGCAAAATCCCCACCGCTAGGCGGGGCAGGGGCTGTGAGGCGGGGAGGGGGCTGGCTCCCTCTACCCGGGAGGTGGAGCGCCGGGCCGGGAGGTTGGTGGAGGAGGGGCGTCGCCCTGGAGGGAGCGGTCGCAGGGCTCCCTCTACCCTTCCGCCTCCTCTCGACTCCGACGACTCGGAGCCCCCGGTGGAGGTACCTCCCTCTTCAGAGCAGCAGAGGGCCAAGTTTGCAGAGGTCGTGGAGGCCGCGATCCGCGCTGTGGCCTTCAAGAGGAAGCAGTCCTCTAAGAAGGAAGCCATCAGCGCGGCCAAAGCCTCCATCCTGGCGGCAGCGGCGGCCAACGTTGGCGCGTCTCCCTCAAGGGAGACGACAGAGCTTCGGGCGGAGGTCGCCCGCCTCGCGGCCGTTACGGAGCGACTCGTTCGGGAGAATGAGTCGCTCCGGAAGGACCTGGCGGGGATGGCCAGAGCGGCCTCCGAGGAGCCGCAGGGGGTGCTGAGTCCGGCGCCGCTGGAGGGGAGCCTAGTGCTGAGCCAGGTGCGGAACCTGGTGCGGCAGGAGCTGGCTCCCTTCCGGAGGCAGTTCTCCACCCTGGAGGACATGGTCCGGCGGCCCCCAACGGCGGCGACTCAGAGGGCCCCGGGTCAGCAGAAGGCGGCCTCTTACGCAGCCGCGGTGGCTGCCGGCCCTGCAACGTCCGGCCAGGCGGCGAAGGCCAAGGGAGCAGCCGCGCCAGCGCCTGTGACGCCGGCGACTGCGACGCCGGCGAAGACCAAGGCGGCCCCGGCGAAGAGGGGGAGGAGGAAGGCTGGAGGAGCGGCTAAGGCTGCGGCGCCAGTGGTGCCGCAGCCGCCCCCACCCCAACCCTCGGACCCTCCTGCGGCCGAGGCCGAGTGGCAGGTTGCTGGCCAGAAACGGCGGGCCGCGAAAGCGGCCATAAACAAGGCGAGGAGGCAGCGGCGGAAAGCCAACGCCATTGCGGCGAGGCTTCGCGCCCCGAAATCCGCGGCTGTAGTGCTCACACTGCAGCCGGAAGCGGAACAGAGGGGCGTGACGTATCTCGCCGTACTGAAGCGGGCGAAGGAGGCGGTGAGCCTCCAAGAGCTGGGCATCAGCGGGGGCATCGGGGTCAGGAGGACCTTAACCGGTGCCCGCAAGCTCGAGCTCGCCGGAGCGGAGAGTGGCCCGTTCGCGGACGCCCTGGCCGAAAGGCTGAGGGCGGTCCTACCCGCGGACGAGGTCCGGGTGTCCAGGCCGACTAAGCGCATCGACATGCGCATAGTGGGCCTGGATGACTCCGTGACGGAGGAGGAAGTTGTGGCCGCCGTCGCCAGGACTGGGGGGTGCTCTGCCGAGCTCGTCAAGGCGGGCACCCTCCGGCCTGACAACACGGGCATGCAAACCCTTGTGGTGAGCTGCCCCGTGACGGCGGCCAGAACTGTGTCGGAGGGCCGAAGGCTCTTGGTGGGATGGGTGTCTGCGCGGGTAAAACTGCTGGAACCCAGACCTCTGAGGTGCTACCGCTGCCATGTGGGTAACCACACGGGAGCTATGTGCCCCTCGGAGGTCGACCGCAGCGGACTCTGTTTCCGCTGTGGTCAGCCCGGTCATAAGGCCGGCTCGTGCGAGGCCACGCCGCACTGCAGTGCATGTGCGGCTGCTGGCAAGCCGGCCGAGCACTGGGCTGGGGGAAGGGCCTGCGCGCCATCCGCCCCGACCAGGGGCAAGAGGTCCACCGCCACCGCCGCCTCTGCCGCCGCCGCGGCTTCTGTCGCCGCCACTGCCGCTTCTGCTGCGGGTGCTGCGGCTCCCAACACTCGGGAGGGTGCTGAGATGGAGTGCCAGTAATGGTCCCATTTCGGCCCCCTCCAGAGACAAGGCGGCCGCTGTGCTATCGCGCAGTGGCTGATGCCTGGGGACGGTGAGCGTGGGTGGCTCGCCGTCCGATACCAGGTTGAGTCGACGACGCATTGTGTTCCACGCGCGCCTCAAGGAGCCGTCAGCACCGAGGACGGGGCCCCATAGGGTCGGTGCCTGCTAGGGTTGCGGAATGTGTTCGAAAGAGTTACCGCGGCCCTGGAACGCATAGGGCACAAGAAGGATCACGGGTGGGTTTTAGTCAGTAAAAGTCTGACACTCCCTACCGCTCCACCCAGGGCGGGAGGGGTCATTTGATGATTTCCCATCCAAAAAAAAAAAAAAAAAAAAAGGGTAAAGCCGGGTCGTCAATTGAAGTGGTATCAGAGTCCATTATAGAATAGAATAGAATAGAACTATAACAAAAACCAAAAACTTCGCAAAAATAACTGAAACAACATTCACAATACACTTCATAAATTATTTTTTTTTTTTTTGGCAACTGAGCCGGTTCCGACTATTCTGCCAGTGTCACGTGGTGACGGCAGCCATGACCCAAGACAGACTGACAAACTTAGCCATTATAGAATCCAAATTGATACAAAAATAAATGATTTAATTAAAATCTCTGCCAACTCAAAAGCAAGAAAAATTGAGTTTGTTTCATGTATGTATGTGTATGTACATGTAATAAATAGATATTTAGTAATCGAAGTTTTAAGTTTAATTTTGTTTTTTAGAGTAATAAATAAATAAATTATCAAAATTCCGTGTATTGTGTTTCCTTGGTTGACTAGGACCCCTTTCATACTGCAGTGTGTTGTCCGTCGCGTGCCACGCTGCAGTGTAAAAAAAAACGAGGGCGCAGGCTGAGTCCCGCACTCCGGCGCAGAATAGAATTAAAGCCCGCCCTGGATATACAGGGCGGGCCAGAATAAAGTTCACTTTCCCTTGTCAAAAAAAACCGTTGCTCGCGGCAGGTAGAGGGGTGCGCGGGGTATGATCGGTTGCCGCGTCTCTCGCATTTTTAGTCGCCATGAGTCCGTTCACGGGTGAGCATCGCGCGTTCGCTATTCAAGCGTTTTACGAAAATGATCGTTCTTATATTGTTGCGCGGCGTAAGTTCAGAGTTAAGTTTAATTTACGAAGTATCCGCCAGTGTCCTAGCACTCAGTTACTTAAGCAATGGCTAAAGAGGTTCCAAGAAACTGGTTCGACGCTTCCTAAGAAACGTCGAGGTCGTTCCCGCACAGTACGCACAGTGCAAGCGATTGAAGAGGTTAATCAATCTGTTGAGCAAAATGCGGAACTCTCTACATGGCGATGTTCGGCAGCTATGGGAATTTCAAGAAGCAGTTTACGACGAATTTTACACGATTTAAAGCTTCATCCGTATAAAATCCAATTAGTCCAGCAACTCAACCCTGATGACCATACAAAAAGAGAGAGATTTTCTTCCATCATGTTAGAGCGGTTTTCCAACTTCGGGAACATCCTTTTCTCGGACGAAGCCCATTTTCACCTGAGAGGATTTATAAAATAAACAAAATTGCCGTTATTGGAGCGCTGAACAGCCTTCACGCAAACATCAAAAGCCTCTTCATTGCCAGAAAGTGACGGTTTGGGCAGCGGTTTCAGCTAGAGGGCTCATTGGGCCTTATTTCTTCGAAAATTCTAGCGGCCAAGCATTGACGGTAAATACGGAGCGATATGTCAAAATGCTAAAAGATTTTTTAAGACCAACTCTTGCTAGGCTGCAGGAGTACAACTCCCTGACTTGGTTCCAGCAGGATGGCGCCACCTGCCACACGTCTAATGCCAGTATGGAGGTCGTAAAGGAGATGTTCCCCGGTAAAGTGATCTCTAAGAGGGGTGATATCGAGTGGCCACCACGAAGCCCCGACTTGTCTCCACCGGATTTTTTTTTGTGGGGATACCTCAAAAATAAGGTTTACTCCAATAAACCAGAGACAATTACCGCCTTGAAAGAAAACGAACGGAAATGGCGGCTATGTATATCAACAGCAACGTGCCAGCGCGTTTTTGAAAATTTTAAACACCGCTTGGAAGAGTGCTCCCGGCGAGAGGGAGCACATCTAGATGATGTTATTTTCAAAAAATAAATTATAATAATGTTACATTAAGTTACTTTTTAAATAAATTGTTTTAGTACTATCAGTCTTTTTTTATAAAGGTTTCAAAAGTGAACTTTACTCTGGCCCACCCTGTATATCAACATTTTTCCTTCAGTCCTGTGAGAATGTTATCAGAAGAGGCATCTGAAGCCCGAAATAAAGATTTTAGACACATAAGAGAAGAGTATTCCCGGAAAATATCTCGCAAGAAGACAAATGAAGATGTAATTCATAATTTTTTAGTAAGATCTGATCCGTAATGTACGTTTGCCCAACACGGCCCCTCAGAATTTGCATTTATGGTGTACACCATTGCAATGTACTCGCCTCTAGCAGTATATGTACCGATTTCTTTTTCAATGTACCTCTATACTTTTGAAGAAATATGCAAAAAAAGGTGGCCGTGCCAGCCAAACGCTTTCAGCACGGCCCCCCATGTATGTAACTTGAATAATACATACCGTATTAACAAATGTCTATAACTCAAGAAATGTACTCTATTAATACGTTATATGTGCCGCAACAGTTATTGTGAATTCATAATAACAAATAATATATAGATGTGGATAAGGGGCCGTGCTGGAAAAAATCATTTTAAGAAATATCTAAAAAAGACAAAACATACTTAGCCAAAAACTATTAAAAAATAATTGATGTTTAGCAAGTAACATATGTACCGCATTGATTTCTCATACAACTTGTTATATTGTGAAAAATAAATCTATTTTAGTTCATTCAGCACGGCCCTCTATAGTTGCCTATATCTTTTTAAATAAGCCGTGTATGTTTACAAAATTCGACTTCCTGAATAATATATAGGAGTACATTCCTTTCAACTAAATTGCAATTCTGCTGTATCAATACTTTAGAAGATAAATTCAATCTAAAATATACATACATTAAAACTGATGGGGTGACCATGATTTTATATATTTGGTAGGTAGGTACATAAATGTTCTATATTTATGTACTTACATTAATTAAATTATGTGACTACATTGAAATAAACATTCTTTTTACCCGACTGTACCAGAAGGACGGTAAGGTTTTTCGAGTGAATGAATGTAGATATGTAGCAACCTTCATTTCTTTGGCACGCTTTGTAGTCTAAACGGCTTTATTAATTTCAACTTGAGAGATGTCGTTAGATTCGTCTTAATTGTGAGAATGACACAGGGTAGGTATATAAAAATAAAAATAACTGATTCTTGGCGTCAAGTAGGTAATTAATCGTTTTCTTTTCCTCAAAGCCTATCTAGTGGGATAATATATTAAATAAACGAATTTCTAAGTGGACTAGCTTTAACTTACGGTTCGGCTCGCGTGGTAGAAATAAAAAATACACACATCAAAAGTGTCTAGGGATCAAGCATTTTTATGCGGATTTCTTGAGATTGAGATGTGGCTTTGTAATAAATTTATGATTTTATAAATTTATATGGATCCTTTTTGGTGCATTTCATAATTTGAATCAGGAACTCTCAATCAAATTCGAGTAAAAGATGAAAATAAGCTGTCAATATTTTCCCTATAAAAACATACAACGCATTGAAGACATTATTAGTGCTACTGTTTCCCTACTACTGATTAAAACCAACGTTATTATGGAGCGGCGACGTCATTTTAGCAGGGAAGAAATGCTCAGAGCCGTGGGAATGATAGAAGCTGGTTCCCGGCAACGTACTGTGGCTTTAGCTCTGAATACAAGTCAGAGTGTTATCAGTCGACTTTGGACACGTTACCGAAGCACTGGTACCTTGGCTGAGCGCCATGGAGGACGGTATCGCTGCACCACACGGAGACAAGACCGATACATTCAAATCTTAACTCGAAGAGCTCCAACAATAACCGCCATGATGTTAGCCGTGAGGCTTCATCACTCTTCAGGGAACTTAATTAGCGACCAAACAGTCAGAAACCGCTTGCATGAAGTGAACCTTCATTCCCGAAGACCGCTACGGGTACCACCTATAGCAATGCACAATCGTAGGATTCGATATCAATGGGCTCTTGAACACAGAAATTGGGCAGAAGAACAATGGCGTTTCGTGTGCTTTTCTGATGAGTCTCGTTTTGGTATGAGACCGGATACAAGACGTATACGACACTGGAACCCCTGGACGCCAACAGCGATTAAAATCCTGCCAGGAAGTCCATCCTTATAGTGGTGGAACCATCATAGTATGGGCGGGTATTTGGATCGGCGGAAGAACTGAGTTGATTTGGATCAGAGGCAACCTCAACGCTCAAATTTATGCTGAGACGATTGTATCAGACGTCATCGTTCCTCTACAAGTGCAAATCGGTCCCTTATTTCAGTTAATGCATGATAATGCACGACCGCACACCGCAAGAGTTGTAAGACAGACTCTCGCCGCAGCTAACATCAATGTCCTGCCCTGGCCTGCTCAGTCGCCAGACTTGAACCCGATTGAGCATGCATGGGATATGCTACAGAGAAGAGCTCTGCCGAATATGGAGGGTATCCAGTCGCAAGAAGACCTTTTTTTGTTGTTGCAACGAACATGGGCGGCCATTCCACAGCGTGATTTGGATGAACTCATTTTGAGTATGCCAAACCGATGTTCTTGTGTTGTTAGTGTTCGCGGTAGAAACACGGATTATCAGTTAATTTTGTCGTGTGCGATCGCTATTAGTTCACTGACGCTACCGTAATTTTTAATGTGGCGCTGGTGTCGCGGTTACTTCATGTTGCGCTTGAGTGTTTATTGACAGTCACATCTCTACGCGCATAACAGACAGTAGTAAATATAAATACTGCTCAAATAATATGAATATTCATGGGTCGTGTGTTTGTGCAGTGAATTCTATTTCAAGGACGAAAATGGATTGTTAAAATAAACGGGTAAGTAAGTTTTAAGTTATAATATAATTTATTTGTATTTAAAAAATAGATTTGATGTAAGTATATCTAGGTAAGTGCATGTAGGAATTGAACTTGACCCTAAAGAAGATTGCGTAAATATTAAAGTTACACGTTGTATGCACATAAGATAATGCAAAGCACATTAAATCAGTATGCTAGATTTATTTAATGTTATTTAAAAATACCAAAATGTATGAAGCACCAGCTTACGACACAAATCTTTGCAAATTTTCTTTTTTTACAAATCTTTGCATGAGTAGTAGACATGCGCATAACAGTGCATCGAAAGTCAATGCCATATGATATGCACCGGTTCCAAAGTACATCAACTTTTGATATGCACTTTAGTACATATCAACTGGCCATGAGGGCGGTCGATAAATACGATTTATACACTATGCACTGCGGTTGATAATAGCAACCGCAGTATATAATATATACTGCGATTAATAGTACATAGGGCATACCCATGTCACTTACAGACATGTGTATACACTATGCAGAACATCACTTCTTGAGATATAAACTGTAACGCAATGGAATAGGGTTCATTTTAACTTGTTGTGGCTAAGCTATGCTTCGGTCTCATTCACTCTCATTATAATTTGTATTAGCTGTCGCGGGTAATGCGTTTCACGTCAGAGTTGGCGAGCCATACATATTACATGCACTCTTTCTCTCACTCATTGCCCGTGTGATACGAATGAATGCGATGCCATAGTCAATGCGGTGTATAGTACATATCTCGATATCTCGGGCAATGCGAGTGAATGTATACACTGCTCAGTGAATATGTACTTTGTGATATCAACCGCAGTGCATATCCATGTCTAATGAGTAGTTCTATTATTAATTATTTCTTACATTAAATTTATTTTGCTAACCATAATATATGATAGCAAACTGTGTAATGAGCCTACGATTATTATGTTACCTTACATAATTAATCATAGTTTTTGTTTAATTGTGTTCTGTTCATTTACAAGCAAAACCCAAGAGTGCTTCGTAGTTATATAAAATAAAATACTTGTGTATCTAGTAGTATTAAGCCTTTACAATTATTAGGAGTTACATTTCTGTTGATTTTACGCCCAGAGTCCATAGAAATTTACCTACCATCTTTTAAAATTTTAAGGAACTCTTCAATATAGTGGAAATATACCTACTTTACCCACTATACATATCGAGCCGTTACCGCCAAATTATCGTAAGCGACATTTTTGTCGAAAATGCTTTTTTTATCGTAAGTAGTATTTTAAACCATAACGGATCTATCCCTGTTGACATTTCGCGCCAAAATTTAACCGTTATAAAGTTGTAGCAAGTGCTAAAATTATCGTAAATACATATATTTTTAAAGCCATAACGTAAGCGACAACAAGCATTTTTATCGCAAGCGCCTTGCGATCAATTTTTTGTAGCGCAAGTGACACTACTTGTTATCGCAACCGACATTGCTGACAGACTATGAGGCGTTTACTATAAACAAACCTGTCGTGACCTGTTTATTTCCGTGCAAGTTATGCGACAAAAACATCGTTCTCGTTGAATTGTAGCAAAAAAAAACAGTTTCAGCCATAGTATCGTTTTAAATTGTATTTATTATTGTTTCCTTATTGTGTTTTAAATAAAGTACAGATAGTTAACTCGAAAACAGCAAATAAAACAGCAATGTCGACTCCTGCAGCTAAGGTACGTATTGTGTTTTAATTTTGGTAATTGAATTGGGGAAAACTTAAACACCAGTACGATTTTGTTCCATGTACTATTCTTCTGTGTACCATTTAACCATTAGAATACTACATTATCCCTGGGTTCATCAGGGATAATGTGGATAGGTACTTTTTATCCCGAAATTCCCATGCGAAATCTTATTAACCAACGCAAAGCGAGGGCACCACTGGTATAAAATAAGCAGTCGTAGTAGTAGGTCACTGCCTACGTCTGTCCATTAATGCTTTATTTATTATTAAGTGATTATTTTTAAGTTATTATTTGTTTTTTATAGTCACGAATGAAGAAAATTATGGAGTTAATATCACCACTTCCCATATCAGAAGAGAGTAATCCTGGAACTGCTTTTCCCGAGAACATACAGCAAGATAAGGCCCCAGCTCTAGATCAATTCTTACTAACAGACAGCTACAACGATATTGACATGGACCCAATATTAACTGATACGACATCACCTTTGTTGATCGATTATATTTGTGATACCGATTTAAATTCTGAGCTCAATACTAACGCATTATTAACACCATTACCTCAAACTAAACTTGTCGAATACAGTGATTCAGATACTGAGAATACTTACACTTTAATGGATTTAGATAACCAGAACATAAAAGACTTAACAACTTATGATCCTACTATGCCAGCTTTCATTAATCAATTAATACATCCGAGCACCACTATTAGCAAAAAAAAATCGTAAGGCTGCTGTAGGGAAATCTATACAACCAAACCCTTGTATAAATAAAAAATGTGGTAACTCATGTGCAAATAAATTTACGGAAGATGATCGCAATAATATTTTTGAAAACTATTGGGGATTAGGTTGTGATAAAAGACAAAAAGATTTCCTGCTGTCTTGTGCTAAAGAAAAACCGATTGGAAGAAAAAGATCCAGTAGTAATGTTCGCAAAATATCATACGATTATTTTATCAGCTACAATGGACAGAATATTAAAGTATGTCAACAATTTTTGCTTAAGACCCTAAACATATCCCAAATGTCTATGAGATACACCATCGAAAATGCTAATAAAGCTCTGAATACCATTCGAGATGGCAGAAGAACTAGTCGTCCTCATAATAAATCTGATGAGGTAGAAGTCGCACAGTTAAAATCATTTATTGAGATGTTGCCTGCTGTTCCATCCCATTATTGTCGCAATAAAAGCACTAAAGTATATTTACCTCAAGAATTTCAAAATATATGGTTTTTGTATTTACAGTATGTTAATCACGTGAAAGAAAATAATCCAGAATCATCAGTATTATCAAAAAGAGTATTTCGTAACATTTTCAAAAGGGATTTTAATATCGGATTCCATCTGCCTAAAAAAGATAAATGTGCTTTTGTGAGAAGTGCAAAAATTTATCACCTGAGAACAAAATTATTTTTGAGCAAACCCCTGAATATAAAAATCACATTCTAGATAAAGAAAAATGTAAGCAACTGTTTTTAGAAGACCAAAAAATTAGCAAATTAACTGATTCTAACTCCTTATGCGTAAGCTTTGATTTAGAAAAAGTCCTGAATACACCACACGGTAAAAGTGTTACCCTATACTATTCCAGGAAGTATGCATACTATAATGAAAGTATATACGAAAGTGGTACAAGGGATGGTTACTGTTACCTGTGGGGTGAATGCGACGGAAAAAGGGGCTGTAATGAAATTGTTACAGTCCTTTTTAAATACTTGATTATGGTAGACCAAAGAGGTACCCATACAGAGATAAATTTATACTCCGATAGCTGTGCCGGGCAAAATAGGAATCGAGCAATGATGTCAATGTTAATTCATTTCTTGAAAACCGCAATTACTATTACACAAATAAAGGTAATTTATCTTTTACCGGGACACACCATGATGCCTGTTGATTCTATTCATAGCACTATTGAAAGTTTTGTGCGTAATAAAACAGTATGGGCTCCTTCTGAGTGGCCAACTATGATTACTAATGCTAGAAATAAGCCTAGAAACTACAATATAAATGTTTTAAAATATGGAGACTTCATGGATTGGAAGAATTTTTCACAAGCTTTATTACCGGCAAAATTTAAGATTAATTTTAATTCATTAAGGGTGGTGCAATTTCATAAAAATAGTCCTATTGTTAAATTTCAATACGGTTTTTTTGAAAATAGTGACAAATACGAAATAAACATGGATTTTATCATCAGATCGAGAGCAAACAAAGCTATTGTGGAAAAGGGACCTACACCTTTATACGTCGAAGAGCTCAAACTTTCTTCAGCTAAATACAAAGATTTAAAGGATCTGTGTAACAAAAACGTGATTCCAAACAGATACCATCAAGAATATTTAAGTATGAAGCATGATGGAAACGTACGTGATGCTTTAGCTGAAACAGATGAGGATGAGGAGAATTAAATATATTTAATTTAATTTTATATTAATACCATATTGATCTCACTAATCCAAATGATTGCTGTAATTATTTAATTAATGTTTTGTGTAAAAACCATGATGACCCTGGTGTTCAGTGAAAACGGGCTAAGATCATTCGTACGAGAAGAAATACTTTATTTCATTTTAAATAACTAGTTAAGTTTATAATTATGCTGATTGATCTCATTACTCCAATTGTTTAATAGAAATAAATTTTTATTTTCAATATTTTATAACTATTTAATTTAAACGCCTTTTAAAATATCTATTTATCTATCAAAATATAGTTTATTGTAATATTAATATTAATAGATATTTTTATCGTAAATGCCAAAACAACCTTAGATTATGACAGCAAAAATAAATTAAGCGACATAAATAGCTTAAATACTAAATATTTTTGTATTTTTTTCCATTATATATGTAAATGTCTCAAAATCATTAATGTATGTAAAATTTCAATTTTCTAGCACATTTCTTTTAAAAAATATTTAAAAAAAACCTTCTCCTGTAAAATTTGTTTTTTGTCGGTTGCGCTAAAACGGCGGTAAAGGCTCGATATATAGAGTACGTAAATGTGACACGCAAAAGTTGAGATATACAATTTTCGGACGCTATTTTAAACTTAAAGCGGTCCGTTGGCAGCATCGTTCATTCATTCAGCATTTTTCACTTAAGAATTGGTGTAATCATACTGAGCAGTAATTATAAAAAATGTTGAATAATTAGGGTATCAAAAATAATTATCACTTTATATTAACCGTTATTTATTAATATATTTAGTAAATAAATAGGTAGCAAAATTATATATAAATCTAAAAAGAAGTTACGTAATTCACTATAAATATTTGTACAGATTTTTTTTTCTTCAGATTGATACAATTAATGGTGAGGATGGGCAAGAAAAGTGATGTAGCATTAGATGTACAGAAACAACTATTTATGAAAAATCGACATCAGCTCAAAGGACCGAAATATGATAGAAATGTGTACCAGAAACTAGCTGAAGAGCTTAATTATGCTATGTCTCCGAAAGCATTGTACCTAAGTTATAAAAGAAATTTTCTGGGCACTAATGACCTCACACCGGAGCCAACAAAAATTGATGACAAACTAGGAAACATTAGTGTTGGAACGACACCTTTGAATTCGTCTAAGAAATCGACACCTTTGCCTGAATCATCCGAACATAGTAAAAACGAAGATAGAAATAGAGTTATTTTTAAATTTCCTGTGGATATTCACGAGTGGAAAAAAATACAGCCAATACGCAGCACTTTTCGACGAAACGATAAAAAGAAGCCATACCTGAGATATGAAACATACAAAACCATTCCTAAGTATAAATGGTCCTGCCTTTTGAGGCAAAAGCTTTGGAAACATTTTAAATTGCCATGTACAATATCTTTTAAAAATTATAACATTAATAGCAATGGAATTACCTTCCACGGAAAATGTACTCAGTGCAACGCAAAAGTGCGTATTCATGACACCGAGAAGACAGACAAGGTCGTCGAATTTCTTTGTGAAATTATCAACTTAGATAATAACTTTAAGCATGACCCACGAAAGAAAGTTCGTTGTACTCCGTACTTGAGACGAAAATTATCAGATAATTTAAAAGAAAAGCCAGCAGCCATTGTTCATAAAGATCTGGCACGTCGCACAATGACATTCGGAGATACAGAACCACCTACATTGCCATCTCTTGGAGCACTCAGGATAATCCGTTATGAATCTAATAGTCAACATTGGTATCACAAAAATGAATTAATGTCTTTGATAATTTTAGCTGAGAGCGTCGAGTTCTCTAATATAATTCAAGAAATACTTATAAAACCAACATTTCATGTACACTATTGGTTAGAAGAACAACTCAATTATTATAGACACTATTCTAAAGTAGTTGACAGAATAACTATTTCCCTAGATGCTACTGGTTCTATTTATAAAACTAACAACCTAACCAAGAAATTATTTTTATACGTAGTAATGTTAACTGCTAATAATAGCTTGAAATCTGTACCCGTCGCCCAAATGGTTAGCAATTCCCATACCAAAGAAACTATTGCGGATTGGTTATCTAAATGGGCAAAGAATATCACTTCGCCCGCAGAAGTTATAACTGACGACTCATCGGCTTTGATTGCGGCTGTAATTAATTGTTTTACAAAATTTAACTCAACCAAGGATTATTTAGAGGCTTCTTTTAAAGCATTAGAAGGCAACTTCATTGTACCTAATTTATATATGAGAATTGATACGAGCCATTTTATTAAATCTATTCGTAAAATTTCTTTAGAAAACGCACCAAAAAAGTGAATTTCTTATTTGTTCAGTGTATTCTTTACATTAAAAAAGCAGAAAATATTAATGTCATCAAAAACATCATCGATAAACTGCTAGCTATAATCCTGTCTAAATATCATTCCAAGGATTGTACTGAAGCCCAATATTACCTGAGAAGTGTACTTCAAAATGTAAATATTAAGGAAATACATGATAATATAACTTAAGATGACTCTTTATCAAGTGATGACCGTTACTGTTTACATGATGACGTTCATGTTGATACAACGTTTAATGAGCTGAATTTCGCGAAGTGGTTTGAGGAAACTGTTACACATCATAAAGAAGAAGTTTGTGTAACTGGCCCTCTAAATGATTTTTACTATCCGCCCTTATTAACGACAATAAAACGACTACTGCGAAAATTGCCCCTGTGGTCGAATGTCATGATGCCATTATATAAATCAGATAATAAAAATCCTTCGTCGAGTGCATCAGAGGATCATTTTAAAACTTTAAAACACTTGCTGCTGAAATCTAAAATAACAAAACATAGAATTGACGTTTTCCTGCAAAGACATATTAATTATTTAAAAGAGTTAAATATTGCAGCGAGTAAATTTCATATAGAACCTAGCACTGTAAAAAAAAACAAATCGCAGGACGACAAAACCCATAAGTAAAAAACAACAAAAACCGAAACGACAATTTGTTCAAGACTCAATATTTAGCGATCAACCAACATTTGTAGAAAATTGGGGAGGTCAAGCAGACAAGGCCGTTAATGTAAAGCCACATACCGGTATAAAATTTATAAAAAATGGTAACATGATTAACCTTCATAAGGTCTTCGGGTCAATTTTGACCCATTTTGGTATAAAAACGTAATTTTCTCAGAAAATAAGTGTTCAAGGAGTTTGATATTCTATGACTTTTAATTATTCGCTTCAATTTACTCATTATTGGAATAAGTTAATCAAAAACGATTAAAATATTCCACCTATGATTTTTTTTACTCTAACGGTCTTCGGGTCAGAATTGACCTCAACTAATAACAAATGCACAGTGCATCTGTTATCGTTCGAATTGTTTATGTTTTGCATAACTTTTTGAATAGAAGCAGTATTATTAGATTATATTTCGGATAGTCATGAATGTTGTTCTGAAACAGAAGATTATATCGAAGAAGCTGAACCATCTCATAGCTCGGATAGTGACAGTGAATCAGTGATTGTGCTTTCAATGACGTCAAAGAATTGGCAGATTCCAGAAACCATTTTTTTTTTGGATGGGAAATCATCAAATAACCCCTCCCACCCTGGGCGGAGCGGTAGGGAGTGTCAGACTTTTACTGACTAAAACCCACCCGTGTTCCTTCTTGTGCCCTTTGCGTTCCAGGGCCGCGGTAACTCTTTCGAACAAATTCCGCAACAGATTCCAAAAACCCTGTCACACAGTCTTGTGGCTGAGCTTCCAGAGAAAACATAATAAACTTTACACCAGGATTGACATGCTATTCTTGCTCAAGGATCCCTTCAGAAGAAAAAATCAGTTTTGATTTATTTTTCACTCCACCCTTGATACACATTATAATGAAATATACGAATTTGGCAAGTAAGCGTATTTTCGCTGATGATTGGAATGACATACATGATATTGATCTGCTTGCATACATTGGGCTACTATTACTATCTGGTGTATTTCGTTCAAATAATGAAGGCACCGAAAATTTGTGGGATCGTGACAAAGTTAGGCTTATTTTTAGGGCAGTCATGCCACTGAAATATTTCAAAAAAATATCAGCATTGATTAGGTTTGGCAATAGAGAAACTCGATCCAAACGGCGACTGGACTGGACTGGATAAGTTTACTCCAATTCGAAATCTGTGGAATCAGTGGATTGACCTTTTACCAAAATGTTATAATCCTTCTGAAAACGTTACTGTAGATGAGCAGCTTGTGGCATTCAGAGGGAGATGTCCATTTCGACAATACATGCCATCGAAACCAGCTAAATATGGAATCAAATTTTGGGTTCTATGCGATCTAGCCACAAGATATGTTTGGAATAGCCAACCCTGTAGGGTTGGATATTCCGTCGGGCAAATAAATAGGAGCTGTGCCTGAAAACAACCAAGGTATGCGAGTAGTCCTTGATTTGACTCGCGACCTGAAAGGGCATAATCTTACGGTCGATAACTTTTTTTTATACAAAAATGAATAGTAATTCTGTAAAAATAAATATAATATGTCAAATAAATCCATTACACAAAAATGAACAAAAAAAAAGATACAAAATCTTTGTTTTTTGTTCATTTTACAGTTTAATTCTACTACTGGGTCAAATCTGACCCGAAGCACGGCAACGTTTGTAAAATTAAAGACCTTATGAAGGTTAAAAATTCAACAGTCGTTAACACATGCGGTTTTGATGCAATAATGTTTTTGATTGCATTTGGCTTTCAGTCGTTTTCTAATTTCAAAATGGAAATTGAGTCAAAAGATAATAAACTTCGAGACTATATAAATCTCATGTTAAATGAAAATGTTGACAAAGGTACTGTGTATGAAATGAGAAATTACGTTTGTCATGAATATTTTGACCGGCCAGCGCATGTAAAGATAATAACAGATTGTGAATGCAATGTCGCTAATTTGTATGAGCAAATGTTTACCAATTTATTTTACAGTGCTCAGTTTATAAAAGTTTGCACAAAAGAAGAATGTCAATATTATGTAGAAATCATAAGACCTTTTATAGCTTTGAATATTAACATAATTAACACGTTTGGTATTTTGGCATTAGAAGAATCACTTGCTATCGAAACTACTTCTCAAATTTGTAAAAATAATTGCGGTGGAACTGTCATTTCAAGTTATAAATTACAAAGGATTATAACCTTTGATTTAAATGGAACAGATGCAATAGTTTTGTGTAATATCCCGGTCACTATTAATATTCAAAATCAAATTTATGGTGTCGTTGGTGCCATTGAATATGTAGGGAATTCAGAGGGAACTCTGGGCCATTATAAGTGCCATACGCTTAGCCATGATCTGTGGCTATGTTATGATGATTTGGCCTTGAAAATTAACAACAGTACAGTGGAGTCGATATTTTTACACACTCTTACTTACGTTTTAGTGAGTGATATGTGATATTTTATACAACTAAAAATAATAACTTTTACGAATATTCCGCTTTCACGTCGGAGCGGAGCTCAGGGTTTGCTGAATATGATCCTATGAGTGACGGCTCTGGTAATTACAGTGAAACCAGAATACGTTTTTGAGCCATGGTTTTTAAATACATGTATTTTGTAATAATTTAAAGTTAATTTTACACTATTTAAGAATCTGGTAAAGACTAGTTGCTAAAAATATGCATATGAAACTGTGAACTGTTTAATAAGAAGTCAATACTGTTGTAATGTCATCTGTGATTACTTTTAATAAGTTAATTTATGTACTAGTTTTTCTATGATTATTCCATAGGTAACATAATATTAGTAACATAAACGAACAATATTCTAATTGTTATAGTCGTTGAAAAACATCTGTGATTACGTGGATTTAATTAATTGCCTGTGATTATACCAAATAATTAAAGCGATTCATGCAAATAAATATTAGTGTAATGTAAGGTTCAATCAATATGATTTATTGTAGTGTAGTGTTATTGAGACATAGGTTGTTATTCCATGTAAACGAACTAATCTGTGAAATGTAATGAATCTGTGATTTTATTGTAATGTATGATTTTTAAGACTTTGAGCTATGTAGTCTTAGCGACACTAACTTGACACTTGTACGATTATCGACCTATTATGTATAAGTACCTAGTTATCGTTTATATAGTTTACCATATTGTTGATTTGTTTATTTTATTAAAGATTTACTCAATTTAAGCAGTATTTTTTATCCTATTTTCATGTAGAATCATGGTCACCCCATCAGTTTTAATGTATGTATATTTTAGATTGAATTTATCTTCTAAAGTATTGATACAGCAGAATTGCAATTTAGTTGAAAGGAATGTACTCCTATATATTATTCAGGAAGTCGAATTTTGTAAACATACACGGCTTATTTAAAAAGATATAGGCAACTATAGAGGGCCGTGCTGAATGAACTAAAATAGATTTATTTTTCACAATATAACAAGTTGTATGAGAAATCAATGCGGTACATATGTTACTTGCTAAACATCAATTATTTTTTAATAGTTTTTGGCTAAGTATGTTTTGTCTTTTTTAGATATTTCTTAAAATGATTTTTTCCAGCACGGCCCCTTATCCACATCTATATATTATTTGTTATTATGAATTCACAATAACTGTTGCGGCACATATAACGTATTAATAATAGAGTACATTTCTTGAGTTATAGACATTTGTTAATACGGTATGTATTATTCAAGTTACATGGGGGGCCGTGCTGAAAGCGTTTGGCTGGCACGGCCACCTTTTTTTGCATATTTCTTCAAAAGTATAGAGGTACATTGAAAAAGAAATCGGTACATATACTGCTAGAGGCGAGTACATTGCAATGGTGTACACCATAAATGCAAATTCTGAGGGGCCGTGCTGGGCAAACGTACATAAAAAACGGAATGTTTCCGAAAAAAAAAACACGAAAATTTTTCTGTACTTGCTCCAGAGCCCCAGAGGCTAAACTCCAACCGCAATTTGGCCACGAGAGCATCAATGTCGTGGTCGATGAGCTCATGCACATAGAGCTCATAGATACGACATCAATTATAAATAATAAAGATAAAAGTAACATAGAAAAATGCGCAGCAATAGGATATTGCAGTGGGTGTTTAGCACGCCAAGCCAAAGGCAAAGTATGTATACAAAAAAACGACAAATATGCCTCAAATCTATGGGAACTGAATATACAAAAGATTTCCATGGATTTATAAATATAAAATAATATGATGTCATATTTTGTGGACCTTGATTTAGTTTGCACATTGACTTAGATAGCACAAGTGGCAAACATAACTTTTAGAATTTAAAAAGCATCGCCCTTAAAAAAATTATATAGCTGAATATATAAAATTGGCAGTAACAATAAATACAGATATTGATTTTGTAACGTGAGAGACACATCAATATCATTTAAAGAAATATTTGATTAATAAAAACATTGATTTTTTTTATCCGTATTTGGTGCGAAGAAGTCAGCCACCTCCTCACTGGCAAAGCTTTAGGCTAGCCACATACACACGTTTTTCGTATTCGGACATCCGAACGCATGGAATCAGTAGAAAATACATTTAGTGACTGCATGTTCGCTTTTTTTCCGAACGAAAATACGTACGTTTCGAATGCAAGCCGGAACGCAGCGCTTGCATACATTTTGTTTGTGCCGATGCCAGCGCACACATTCGGATTTTTTAATTTAATATCACGCCCGCGCCGCGCGCGTCTGACGTATTCTTTGTATTTTTTACGCGTAGAATCGGAACACGATAATGTGTGAGGCAGAAACATTAATATTGGCCGTTGAAAAATACCCCTTCCTGTGGAATATTCATGATAATGACTATCACAAATTCACAACAGAGATGTCAAAGGTTTGGCCTGGGAGGATGTATTTAAAGAGAATCTATTAAAAAAAGAGATAAAAACTAACCAAAAAAAGATTATCATTATTATTATAGATTATTATTATAATCTTGAGGTAAGTTCTCTTTATTTTTACATCTATATTTATATAAAAATAAAAAAAAATCAAATCAACTATCTAATTTAATGGTTAAAGTTTAGGTATTTGCCAATATTATCTTCCTGTTCTTGTCCTTGAGATTGTAGAACTAAAAAAGTTGCAGCTTTGGTATCCTCAGCATGTTGAAGATTATATCATGTAGAGATGTAGAAGGTGATGTGTACTGATGACGTAGTGGTTGAAGCGGTGGCAGATGTGTAATAGAGTTAATAACCGCTCTGGAATTGTTTGGGGCAGATTGATAAAATTAATGTTTTTTTTTTGCGAAGAAGATAAACTAAAGGTTGGCAGCGGAGATTGCGTTTTATACAGGGTGGGCCAGAATAAAGTTCACTTTCCCTTGTCAAAAAAAACCGGTGCTCGCGGCAGGTAGCGGGGTGCGCGGGGTATGATCGGTTGCCGCGTCTCTCGCATTTTTAGTCGCCATGAGTCCGTTCGCGGGTGAGCATCGCGCGTTCGCTATTCAAGCGTTTTACGAAAATGGTCGTTCTTATATTGTTGCGGGTTAAGTTCAGAGTTAAATTTAATTTACGAAGTATCCGCCAGTGTCCTAGCACTCAGTTACTTAGGCAATGGCTAAAGAGGTTCCAAGAAACTGGTTCGACGCTTCCTAAGAAACGTCGAGGTCGTTCCCGCACAGTACGCACAGTGCAAGCGATTGAAGAGGTTAATCAATCTGTTGAGCAAAATGCGGAACTCTCTACACGGCGACGTTCGGCAGCTATGGGAATTTCAAGAAGCAGTTTACGACGAATTTTACACGATTTAAAGCTTCATCCGTATAAAATCCAATTAGTCCAGCAACTCAACCCTGATGACCATACAAAAAGAGAGAGATTTTCTTCCATCATGTTAGAGCGGTTTTCCAACTTCGGGAACATCCTTTTCTCAGACGAAGCCCATTTTCACCTGAGCGGATTTGTAAATAAACAAAATTGCCGTTATTGGAGCGCTGAACAGCCTTCACGCAAACATCAAAAGCCTCTTCATTGCCAGAAAGTGACGGTTTGGGCAGCGGTTTCAGCTAGAGGGCTCATTGGGCCTTATTTCTTCGAAAATTCTAGCCAAGCATTGACGGTAAATACGGAGCGATATGTCAAAATGCTAAAAGATTTTATAAGACCAACTCTTGCTGGGCTGCAGGAGTACAACTCCCTGACTTGGTTCCAGCAGGATGGCGCCACCTGCCACACGTCTAATGGACGTCATATGATACGTCAGTATGGAGGTCGTAAAGGAGATGTTCCCCGGTAAAGTGATCTCTAAGAGGGGTGATATCGAGTGGCCACCACGAAGCCCCGACTTGTCTCCACCGGATTTTTTTTTTTGTGGGGATACCTCAAAAATAAGGTTTACTCCAATAAACCAGAGACAATTACCGCCTTGAAAGAAAACATTCGAACGGAAATGGCGGCTATATCAACAGCAACGTGCCAGCGCGTTTTTGAAAATTTTAAACACCGCTTGGAAGAGTGCTCCCGGCGAGAGGGAGCACATCTAGATGATATTATTTTCAAAAAATAAATTATAATAATGTTACATTAAGTTACTTTTTAAATAAATTGTTTTAGTACTATCAGTCTTTTTTTATAAAGGTTTCAAAAGTGAACTTTACTCTGGCCCACCCTGTATAAAATATCAGGTGAAATTACTGGTACAGGAATATATGAAAAAGAGGGGGAATAACGACGGCTTGATGCTGGCGTTACTGAACGGTGACTGAAATTATCGTAACTCAGTGAAGAAGATGGAGATGAATTGTACTCAGTATGAATTTTTTTTACCAACTGCAGCATTTCCAATTTAAAATATTTTTTTTAATTTTCATTCATATGTGTTCTTAAGCTCAATAAAAAATTCACGTCATCGTCTTCTACTATCAAAACCAACAGAAACGACAAGTGTTTCTGATTCGCTTTCCGTAGATTTTGATGTAGGATATTGAGTATTTGGGAGGGGATATCTTTCTAGCGCTAGTCTCACGGAATTCTAAATCCAAATTCCGCATTAGGAAATCGAATACGGAAAACGTGTGTATGCGGCCAGCCTTAGGCTGTTTGTCCACCACCGCCATCACCGGGACGTCACCGAGAACGACATGTCGGCACCGATTTATGCCCGGTTCCTATATTCAACGGATCGGTCATTGTATAACATCTACCACCCGTTTCCAACTTACTGATAACGAGGCGTAACTTGGTGTTCCACTAAGTTTTTATCTAACCTACCGGCTACGAACATTCGTCGGTTACTAGGTAAACGATGGTCCTCAATGCTCCTCTTTGCGTTTCGCTATACTATTTATGCTAAGAAAAACAAATTGACTTTTACAACTAACATTTTAAACATAACAGGGATGTTTCCTGAGTAAAAAATATATGATTATGTTTAGTCCGTTAGTTAGATTATAGAAAAATATTGGACACGTATTTTTTCATTTATCAAATCTATAAAAACTGACGAAGATACAAAGCATCAAAGATCAGGAGTGGGGGCTTGTGACGTCACGGCTCGGTAAAAATTGTAGCGAGTAGTGACGTCACACGAGTTTTCAACGCACTGTATCGTCTTCATTTTTTGTTTACGTGAAAAAAATACGTGTCCAATATTTTTTGGAAATCTATCCGACGGACTAATTAGATTTTTTAGTTAACTACCCTATCGCTACTGTTGATCAAGTGCGAACAAAACGTGAAAATGACGCGGTTCGTCGGTTTTGTTCTTTCCAATTCTATTAACTACACTTCTGGACACATCTATTGGCCCACCTTGTATTTTCAGTTTCGTTTGGTCCTAGCTAAAATTTTATATTAGGTCGAGCAAAATTTTTATGCAGTTTTGAACCTGGCACATTCACAATTTCATTCAATAGTCTTTTTTTGAATTTCGAACACAGAATTTAAAGAAACAAAAGACAATTTGGAGCCTGTTTGTTGATATCAAACAATCGAATACTAAGAAAACTTGGTTTTATTGGTTTACTTCTTGAAAAAGTAATTGATATCTTTGGTTTTGCAACAAACATTACTTATTCTTAACATTAAGGAGGTTCTAGCAATAATCTATGGATACTTCACCTGAAGTCGCCGCCCAAGCTGTGGCACTTATTCAGGCCGGACACAGCCAAAGAAACGTGAGTGCTCAACTTAATTTAAGTCGATCTGCGGTCCGAAATGTTTATCGGAGGTACCTAGAGACTGGCGGCTTTGTTCGTCGCCAAGGAAGGCCAAGAACTCGAGTCACAACTGAAAGGCAGGATCGATTCATCGTGACGACCAGCTTGAGAAATCGTCACCTTACCTCCATTGAGATACAAAACCAACTTCGCGACTTCCACGGAGTATCTGTGAGAGCTCGAACTGTTCGGAGAAGGTTAAAAGAACGCGGTATGGTACCACACAAGCCAGCTAATGGGCCCAAACTAACGCGAGCCCACCGAACAGCGCGCCTTCATTTCGCACGCAGTCATTTAAATTGGACACAGCAAGATTGGAGCCGTGTACTCTTTTCTGATGAGTCTAAAATTGTGTTACATGGCAATGATGGAAGGAAGAAGGTCTACTGACGTAAGGGAGAGCGTTTCGCACAATGCTGCTTTGAATGGCGCATCCACATATGCCCGGCGGCCGTGCCGCCGGCATTTGCCGCATCTCAGCCGCGGCACGGGCGGCTTTTGGTTGCCGGCGGCAGTTTGCTTGCGGCTTCGATACGGAGTGGTAGTGTTGTCGTATAATTTCATAGAAGTAAATAACGAAATGACAGAATTTAACTGGGATGATAGTGCAGTACTTTTATTAATAGAAAAGTATCAAGAAAATGAACCATTGTGGAACCCAAGGCATATGGATTTCAAGAATCGCAACAAAAGAAATGATGCTATTAGGGATATTGCTTCTGTTCAAAATAGCATCATCAGAAATTGAGAGAAAACTGAAGAATTTATCCAGCCATTATTTTCGAGAATAACGCAAATATGAAGAATCTAAAAGGAGTGGATCTGGACGGGAAGATGTTCAATTGCCGAAATGGTTTGCTTATAAGGCGTTATCATTTCTTAGTGACAAGAATGCACCGGTACCGACTCTGAACAGCCACGCACCTATTGTAAGTACCCATCAAATTTTTATAATCAAGTAGTCTAGTTGGTCGCCCATTGATCGAAATTCGACCAAAATTAATTTAAAATACATATTTCATTAAGTAATATTTTCGTAAATAGGGGTACAAAGATTTTTTCTCGCGTATTAATATTAGATACCTACTACCTACAACCCGGTAACAATATATAATACCACGGAGAGCGGACGAGCATACTCTCGTATTTGAACCTTATGCAGTCGGCAAAACGCTCACCGAAAGCGAAGTATTCGGGAATAAGCGCTCATCAAGAGTGTAGGTATAGGCGTCATCAATGGTGACTGTATACATGTAATGTTTATAAGCTTGGTTTTTAGGGTTCCGTACCCAAAGGGTAAAACGGGACCCTATTACTAAGCCTCCCCTGTCTGTCTGTCTGTCCGTCTGTCTGTCTCCAGGCTGTATCTCATAAACCGTGATAGCTAGAAAGCTGAAATTTTCACAAATGATGTATTTCCGTTGCCGCTATAACAACAAATACTAAAAACAAAAATGAAAAAATATTAAGGGGGTCCCCATACAATAAACGTGTGAAATCGCAAATTATAACTTTGTTATTTTATTATTTTATATTTGTATTAAAAACAAAGTTATTTTTTGTTGCCGAAAAATGTTTGTATTTTGGCTAGTTGTAGGTAATAGATACGTTCATTTTTCATAGATAATGGTACGGAACCCTTCGTGGGCGAGTCCAACTCGCACTTGGCCGGTTTTTATTAAATATTTACATACTGATTGGATATTTCAAAACATAATGTTAAAGCTTGTTTGCAATTATTTATAAGATTTCCTTTTTATTTTCAGTCTTCTCAAGTTAATATCACTCCCCAGACTACGCTACCTTCGACAAGAAGGTCACGAAAGCGAAACATAGAGGGAGATCCTGAAGTTGATGAAGCTTTGCAATTACTGAGGGAGATTACATCTAATGCAAGGCATCGCGATGATGCTGCTATATTTGCAGACTATATAAGTAGCAAGTTGAGGAAGATGGATCATTACACGATGTGTACAGTACAACATCAAATCCAGAATATTGTCTATGAAGCAGAAATGAGAATGGGATGAATTTTGATACCAATAATACTACTCAGCCTCTTCGTTATCAAAATGTTCGTCCAGGATACTTCACAGGCCAACCTACAACGTCAACAATGTCACCATCGCCCTCAACTTCGCGCTCTTACTCTGTTCAATCAGACTATGAAATGCAAAATAGCCCAGATGTCAACACAAGTGACAGTCTGTTACAAGTCTTGGAAAATAATTTAACCGAAAATAGTGTTATAGAAGTGTTAAGAAATGTTTCTGATTCCTAAATAAAACAATTATTTGAATAATCATATTTTATTTCTTTAAAACATTATAATTGATATTGCCAAGGAAGCTGACCTTGTTCCGATAGAAAATAACATTTTAGCTCATTTCTAATTACACTTGGTTCTACATTTAGAGTGATCTGCGGAATATTTTGTTGCTCTTCGTTCAAAACTCCATCAGTAGTTCTTTCATTTCTCTTCATAAAATTATGCAGATGCACACAAGCCATCACGACAAGTTTTGCTTTCTCATTTTGTAAGCCAATGCGTGAATGTAAAATTCTGAATTTATTAGATAAAATGCCAAACGCGTCTTCTACAATCATGCGCCCGCGACTAATTCTATAATTAAAAACCCTCTCAGGATCCTTTTGCATGATATCCAGAAAATGGTTTTATTATATTCTGTGAGATGGGGAAAGCATCATCACCGATGAAATAAAAAGGTACAGGTGTATTTCTCCCTTGTAATGGAATCGCTTGTGGCAGACTTGTGGCAGTTCCATCTCGTATCATATCAAATAAAGTTGAATTGCGTAGAACTCCACCATCAGATATTCTGCCCTGACATCCAATGTCCACGTATAAAAAGTTATAATTGGCATCGATTAAAGCTAGCAAAACAATACTGAAATATGACTTATAATTAAAAAAACTCAGAACCGCTATTAATTGGACATGAAATACGTTTATGTTTCCCATCGAGGGCACCTACGCAATTAGGTACATTCCATTTCTGCATGAAACTCCGAGCCACTGATAGCCATTCTTCCTGTGTATTCGGCATCTGTAAAATAAAATTGTTTGTGATATTTGTGTGTGTAGTTCTAGTTATATGTATGTAAAATGTGTGTGAAGTTCCAGGTACAGTATAAAATCATAGATATTATAATTCGACTAGGAATAGATATGTTACTTAGGAAGGTTCAGTTTCTAACTACCTAATGTGTTACGGATATTTGTACTTACCCTTAAATAATTGGATAATGTAGATACCAACGCTTGACAAACATCTGGAATTATTAAAGAAATAACTTGTGGAGACACTTTAAACAGCGAACCGAGTGAAAAATAAGAGTCTCCTGTAGCCAGGTATCTCAAAGTAATTGCTAGTCGATCGGAAGCTGACACAGCATTTCTCCAGCGGGTGTCATTTGTTGATATCATGGGTCCAGTTAAATTCAGTAATATTTCAAATTCTTCACTAGAGATCCTTAGAAAAGTGTTAAATTTCGAACGAATATTTCTTCGGTTTATGTCATCCTTTCTAAAATCTTCAAGTATCAGGGACACATTAGGCCTATTTCGTAGACTTGGTCTGACCCAATATCTTCGTTTGATTTTGCGGTTCTTTTTACGAATAATAACATACAACACTACACTTGCGATACACGCAACTATATCATAGTCCAACATCTTTCAATCCTACGTACACGACTAACTTCGACGAAAGTCACAACACTACTGCGAAAATTGCAACCGCATCTGCAGGCCGCCGGCAAGCCGGCGGCCTGCATTCAGCGGCAAGGCGGTCTGAAACCCGGCGGCATAAGCCGGCGGCATGTGTGGATGCGCCAGAAGAGAGGGTTGCTTATGGCGGTGGCTCATGGACTGTCTGGGGTGGTATATCCGCGAGCGGCAAAACTCAACTTGAGGTTGTAACAGGACCACGGGTGCCAACATTAAATGCTGAAAGGTACATTCGTGATTGCTTAGAACCTCACGTGATACCATACGCGGACTATGTGGGCCCAAATTTCCTTTTTATGCATGATAATGCAAGAGCCCATGCGGCCGGCATCGTCAGGGAATATCTTCGGGATGTGAACATCACAGTTATGGACTGGCCAGCCAGAAGCCCAGACATGAACCCCATTGAGCACATGTGGGACGAGCTAAAAAGACGTATTAGGGCTCGTCAGTCGGTTGCCCAGACGATGCAGGAGTTGAAAACTGCCATAGAAGAGGAATGGGAGATGATCCCTCAAAATTTCATAGAGCGGTTGATAAACTCTATGCCTAATCGTATGAGAGCTGTGGTAGATGCCCATGGAGGCAACACACGTTATTAAATTAAACCTTTATTTGATAAAACATGTTTTTTATTCAAAAATAAATTGCCTTTAACAAGGCGCATATCCGACTTGTTAGGCGTAGCTCCATGTCGTATGGTATTCTGAATTCAAATTTAAAACAATACGATCGAAAAAGATGGTAAAATGTATCAAGTTTAAAACTGCATTAACAGTTTTTGTTCAATCTAGCAATCATATTTCGGTAGGGGCCATCGGTATTAGGTGGGCTAATAGATGTGTCCAGAAGTGTACATAATACTTTAAATAAAAACTAGTAGTTACTGAATAGTTATTACAAAAATCACAAAATATGGATACTACACCGGTAAGTAATCTTGTTCTTTGTTACGTTTTAATTAAGCGATGGTGAAATTGTAGTGAATTGTAATAATTTGTGATTTCTTTTACCTATTTACAGAAGAGCAAAGAACCTATGACGAGAGATGAAGTCTCTTACTTTGTGGAGTTAATCCAAAACTGTCCTATTTTAACAAGTAAGGAAACAAACGCTTCGTCAAACAAGTTGAAAGACGAAGCGTGGGCGTCCTTGGCGGCAGCGATCAACGCAAAATGCTTCCCAAAACAAAAAAGCAGTTGAAACTCAAATGGGACAATTTAAAAAAGGCAGCCAGGAAAAGAACGCAATAAAATTTGCATGAATAGGTTGAAGGTAGTGTAGTTGATGATATTCATAGCAAGATTAATCCAATGCCTAGGTCTTAATAACTATGATAATTTGTATGTAATCAATAGTCCTTTTGTATAGTTTACATGTTCTTATTAATGAAGAGGTATAACTTTGTAAATACACAATGTAGTCTAATTAAATTTAAAAAAAAATTGAATACTATCATTAATTCAATTATATTGCAGACTGGTGGTGGAAAAGCGGATTTCATTCCAGCGGATGAAATCCTTGATAAAGTAGCAAGTTTGATGAGGTCTACGTGTATGGTTTTTGAAGTTACCTATGGTGGTGATGGGTACGGTGGTGGTAGTGTACTTCTTGAGTTGGAGGTGGGCACTGAATCACTGATTTAGAACAGGTTGGAGATAATAGTGCAACAGTGCAAATGCCCATGAAAGATTTACTTCCACATACAAATTAAGGTATTATTATGTCTAATTACATCAACTTTTGTATATTGACATCCATCCATCTAAAATTTGGATTATTCCACTACCCTCCAAGAATTTCCTTCAGCGCATTAGAATTACCTCTACATTTGGTTTTAGCGTAGCAATGATGCCAAGTCTTTTACTTCTGTAAAAAGTGTCAGTAAACTTCTGCTTCTATTACCTATTTTGTTTGAATATTTGTTACAATACTAGTCAGCTGATAGTGCTGGGTGTGGTTGAGTCAAAGTTTCAAACAAACATTACATTACTCAGTTACAGTTATAATAATTATATGATTTGTGCTCATACAATATACTGTTCACTGTTCTTTACATGTGTTAAGAAGTAAGTGGTATAGCGCAGATTGAATAGTCATTCTTAGTACAATAATTTAAAAAAGAGAAAGTTGAACATTTTGACCCCAAAAGAAGGAATTGTAGAGGGCAACAATCTAGGAGGAAGATTTTTATATGGAATGCCTACAATGTCAAAAACACTTCAAAACAAGGGTACTTATTTTGAAATATTTTATAACTTATACTTTGTCTAAGGTTTTATACCAAGGACAGCTATTATTGTAGGAGTAATGTAGTAACACATATATATTTTTTATTACAGGCAAAAAGAAAAAAATTGAAGATGCCTGGAAAAAACTTTAGCTACTTATAGCAGAATATTTTAAAAAGAAGACAGAAAAATTGGATTTAGAGATAAGACTGTTAAAGTTAGCTAATAAAGAAAATCTTACTGATATTTAGTTTTTTATTTGTATAGTTACACATAAAATTTGTAATTTGATAAGTAGGTATGTAAGAAAAATAAATGACAAATAAAACAGTAATTTGAAAATGAAAATAATATATCTAGTTTTAATTTCCGCGAATATAAGTGCGTTCAGTCGCAACTCAACGGTCGGCGAGTCAACACGTCCCCTGAGGATGCCTCGTGGAGAGGCGAAACACGTGTCGGTATTGGTGTTGGGTTTTGCTTTGCCTTCCTGCATGTGCATAAAATTCTTGCATTTGCCTTGTAATCACAATGCACATGCAAGCATAATATAGCGGGCGGGAGGGAGGTGCATACCTGCAACCCACTAATAATCGCGGAAATTAAAACTAGATTGATTATTTTCATTTTCAAATTTAAAATGGATTTCCGCAAAGTAACGCCTGACTCAATCAATTTTAAAACATTAATTACCTGATCAAAATTTATTTCATTTTATACAAACAATTTGGGAATACAGAAATTATTTTTAAATAAAGCCAAGTTGATGACGACCGTGCATTCATGATATCTCCTACCTGAACTACATGAAAAATTCAAACACCTTGTGGCACAGAATAAAGTTTGTATTAACACATATAGCTGCTCATTCAAGAAGCCTTATTGAAGACGTTGACAGCAATATTGTAGAGAGATACCACAGTATTGTTGCAAAGTTTGTAGGGGGTAAACGTGTAATTTTTTCCCAGAAGTACCAGTGTCATATGCGTTATAATGCAGCAGCTTTATCTTTCAATACCCATAAACCTCTGCCATTACTGCAAAAAGCAATAATAGGCAGGAGTCCGAAGGGTGAAATAAAAAAGTTGGAAGTACGCAAACTAAAACGCTTGCAACTAGCAAAGAAATATCATAGAATACAGACAAGATTGTATGACCACAATACAGAAAGTTCAGAAAATTATGGAGATCAGTGTTCAAAACCGGATATGAGTGATAAGATGATGATGTGAAGAATAAAAAAAAATATTCCTAAATAATTTGGTGGAAACAACAAAAAATCGAAATCAAATAGAAAGGAACACTATACTGCAAGGTGGTTCTAGTGAGTGGTTAGAATTAAGGAGACAAATATTGACCGCTTCCAACTTTGGGCATGTTATAAAAAGACGCAATGACGTAAGTTGCTGCAATTTAGTTAAAGATCTTTTATATAAACAATCGATATGACACGTCCAATCTATAAAACATGGACAAGATAGCGAAAATATCGCAAAAGAACAGCAAAACAAGAAATTTTTAAAATAGAACCATTGTTACGTTGTATTTTTTGTACCTACCACGGGTTGGTATAAAACAGCTGCGTTTCTTGTAAGTAAAGTAGCATTTACCTGAAAACATTAGTAGTACATTATCAGGTTTCGGAGTAATTTATTTCATTGTAGTTTGTACAGTTGACTTTGGCCTGCACTTGATAGTAGGACTCGTTCCTTCAACTGTATTTTGTCACTGGACTCTTTGGTTAACACTTTCTTACAATAAATCCAATTAAACAGGTTTGCATAATAAATTAGATAAAATATTGTAATTAAGTTATGATTGTTTACATTCCAAATGTCATTCAGTCGAACGTCACTTTCTGACAGTTAGAGGCGACATCTGGTGGTTGCCGATTCACAGTTGAAGTTTTAATCGATATTTTAACATGACATTGCTAACCCTCGAAATAATATCGTACGGAACAATCCTTAATAATTTTCAGCTTTCGGTAATAAAAATCATAATAAACTAAGTAACCGTAAACGGAAATTATATCCATTTTTCAGTATAGACTTCTATCTGGAAAGTTCGCTATCAAATAAATCTATTTTTAATCTGTGAATTGTCTTTGGCATACTGTAGCAAGGTCGTAGATTCTTAATTTCCCCAGTTAATATTCTGGGTTGATTACCCCAATCAAGACAAGTTTTGGTATTGGAAATTACAAATAATTTGTTTTTATTGTTTACATTTATTTATTATTTACAAATAAATGATCCAGAGATCATGAAGATTCTTATTGTTTCAGCGTTTAACCCTTTAACCGCGCGTGTCGCATATATGCGACAAATATTTCCGTGTCCCTACCGCGCGTGTCGTATTTCTGCGACAGAGAACATGCATGATTTTTTCGTTCTATTTTCGTCCTATTAATTGCGTGGTACAACTAAAACTATTATTAAATAGAGCTATTATTTACAACAATTACTTAAAATTATGTGTCATAACTCTAAGCATTCAAAAAACTTAAACAAAAATAAGTAATTGGCAGCTTGAAATTTTCTTCGGCGTCTATCGCGCGCGTCGCATAAATATGACCATAGGGATGGGATACAATGCAATGCGCATTTTAAAAACGAAATAACAAACAGTTAAATAATCAGGTATAATGCATCATTCAGCATAAAATAAACGGTGTCATACCAAATAAAGTTAAATTTAACATATTGCCTTGTGTTATTAATTCTTTTCCTTATTATTCATAAGAAAAATATCCCTCACGATCTTTGTATAATGCCAACATTTGACGTTAGTTCCCATCCCTTGACTCCTATGCTTGCAACATATTTCTCTAGTTAGTCTAGCGCGGCTGTCACATTAATACGACCACTGCCTACGTCACAAGCGGATCAAACGAATGGAAAGTTCCATTAATGTTGTTCGTTGGTATTTGTGCATTGTCGATAAAATAGTCACATTTCAATTTTCAATAATGACGACTACTGAGGAATTATTAAGAATATTAGAAGGTGACGACGACGAGTGTGACGACGAATTGGAATTCTCCGATTCGATAGAATTTAGAAGTGATGGACAGGTAAGTACCTATTTCAATTTCTTCTTAGGTTATTTGCACATTATTCAGTAGGTATAGGTATAAATAAGACTTTCGTTGGGTTTAGGTAACTCCTTGATGAATCGAAATAGTATTTTAAATATTGTGATGTAATTCTGTTATTACCTATATTACCTACTTAACTACCTACATATCCTATTGATTGTTCAAATTTGGAACCGTGTTGTATGTTGTCCTTACCATTATTAAGGTACTGTGACAGTACCTACCAAGCCGGACAGGCACTCGCACTCGCGTTTGTCTCTTTTTCTCTCTCTCTCTCTCTTTCATAAATCATTATTCGAGTTTGGGTGTAGCTGTTTTGTGTCCGTGACTTGTGTGTTTGTGAAGTCCCAAGCTACACAGGAATTATTCCTAGTGCATGAGTTATCTTTAAAAAAAAGATAACTTTAATAAGCGTTCTGCACACGATGCCGTCACCGCGCCGTCGCCGCGCCGACGCCCGCCGCACAGTTACACTGTAGAATACGAGTCGCGCGAAGCCCGCCACCGCGCCGCCACCGCGCGCGTTCCCGTCCCTGTCTGTTTGATTCATTCCATTAGGTACCGGCTGCGTGCGATCTCGCGGCGTGCACGTTCGTACGCGGTCGGTAATGGAATCAATGGTGAGAGAAACGGTGGCGGCGCGGTGGCGGGCTTCGCGCGACTCGTATTCTACAGTTAACTGTGCGGCGGGCGTCGGCGCGGCGACGGCGCGGTGACGGCATCGTGTGCAGGAACGCTAACTAGGTTCCTTTTTGTTAAAGTTATATACCTACCTAATGAATATAAAAAATAATATACTTACGTAATAAATTTTAATTTGTCATTTCAGGATCATGACGACAATGAAGGCATTAATTGGACGTTAGACATAACTGTACCTGATAAAGAAAACTTTGACGAATTTATTTCGGGGGTATCACCTTCAGTACCTTTGAGCAGCGACTCCTCGGAACTGGATATTTTTGAACATTTTTGTGGCAATGATTTAGTAGAAAAAATATGTTATTTTACTAACAAATATCACCAATTCTATGTCAGGCATACGGATCTAAGGGTGTACGCTCGTTTAAAAAGGTGGCAAGATGTGACTGTTCATGACATTTATATCTTTTTAGCCCTTACGATGCTCTTTACAAGGAATAAAAGGCTCACTATTGAAGAACATTGGTCTGTAGACCCCCTTTTAAATAGTCCCATATTTCATAGTATTATGTGTAGAGATATTGCGCAATACTGGCAATGCTTTCATTTTCTGAAGTACACGATGTAAGTAATTTATCAAGATTATATAAAATTGAAATGATGATTGACCACGCACGACAAAAATTTCGACACACATTGGTCCCCGGATGCAAACTATGCATTGATGAAAGCATTGTGCCTTTCAAAGGTCGTCTGGTAATCAAACAATATTTGCCAAAAAAGCGAAACTGATTTGGAATAAAACTTTTTGTTTTGTGTGATGTCGAATCAGGGTTTATAATTGATTTCATTGTTTACTGTGGTTCACAAACACAAATAGAGCATGTACCAAATTTAGGTATTACAAGATCAGTAGTCACTGAACTGGTACAAGGTTATTATCATAGTAATCGAGAGCTATATGTCGACAATTGGTATTCTAGTCCGCGACTTTTTCTTTATTTAAAACAAAGAGGCATTTATGCATGCGGTACGGTCAAAAGTAATAGGAAACATATGCCAAAATTCAAAAAACTTAAGCGTGGAGAAATAGAAGCATTTTCATCTCCTCCTCTTTTAGCGTTAAAATGGCAAGACAAAAAAGCTGTTACCATGCTGTCTACCATACATGATGACAAAATTGTTCCGTCAGACAATTTGGATCATTTTTCTGGTCTGCCTAAATTAAAGCCGCAATGTGTAATAGATTACAATAAAAATATGGGTTCGGTGGACATCACCGACATGATGATGAGTAGCATAGGTTGTATAAGGAAAACTAGGAAGTGGTATAAAAAATTAGGCTTCCACATCATCGATTTGTTTATGCTTAATGCTTTTTATTTGTTCAGAGTCTTAAAAAATAACAAAAAACATAGTTTTGCAGATTTTCAATTAAATGTGATACGGCAACTTTTAGAAAAAAATAAAAGATTAATTGCAAATACTAGCCCAGCGTTCACTTCTGGTACTCAGTCCAATCCTCCTCGCAGTCTACATATCGATGCTTTGGCACATTTTCCTGTACGAATTCCCAGTGGCAAAAGTCAGCGTTGTAAAGTATGCGCGACTAAGAATAAAAGATCACACACACGGTATATGTGTAAAACGTGTAATGTTTATCTTTGCGTTGACACATGTGCTGCGGAATACCATAGATAGAAGCTATCGACTAAATATCGATAGTTTAAGTAAGTAGGTAGATCATCCTGTCACTAATTTCTTTTCTTGCGTTGCTCTATTTAGTCTGTGTTCAACTTCACTTTGTCCATGTCAAACACACCGAGCCCACGTCTTTTTTTACGGTTCAGTGCAAGTGTTATGCGAATTGAACCCTAGTTATATTATACACCTTGAACGTCACAGTTTTGTTGAGCATTAAATTTAAATTTGATAGAAAACGAAATGACATCGAAAAGTAAGTAAATTGTGCCAAATTGATACTTGTAGCCTTTGATTATACACATCCTGTAGCCATTTTTATAGGTACTTATTTATATTTAATTGCTTTTAAGGAAAGTATGACGAGTCTCAGGAATGTAGTCAATCAATTTTGGATACAACTAGCGATAGTCAAGACGAAATGAATCTTGAAGATGTAGAAGATGTATGTTTGCCTTCGTCGGTAGCACAATCCCAGTTATGTTACTATGTACCACATGACGGTGACTTACGAAGTACAGATAGTACGCCTGATTTATTTGTATCAAGAGGAACACAAACTCTAACAAAAATATCAAGTGTAGGCACACAATACGAAGCGATCAGCACTGACCTAATTTCAAAAACGGCAAAAATATTAGCCGAAAAACATTTCGGTACTAATGTGACTCGCACGAATAAATTTATAGAAACGTACACACATTTTGTGACATCTATAATACGTCTGATAAAAACAGACAACGAATAATTTTATGAATCATGTACCTACTACTTGTTACCTACTGTTTGACTGATTAATTGTCCTTTTTTTTGTTTTTAGCTTATGACTGCGTAATTCTAATTATAGTTGTTGCAATTCACGAGCGCACTCAAGCCTTTGCGTGTAGGTTTCGTGTACGTACACGTCACGTAGGTACACATTGCACTTGTGTGTGTGCCCGACGAAGCGAACAGTTGCGCGCGGACGTCATTCATAGGTAGTTACAAATAGGTAACAGTTCAACACACATCTAAATGAAAAGTGCGCTCGTGAATTGTAACAACTATAACCTACTTATTATAAATGCGTAAATCATTGCATTTGATCTAATAGGTAATCAAAACTTATTAGGTATTTTATAGTATACTGAGGAATATGTGTAAATGAATGTGATGTAAAGTATTATACTCCATTTGTTTAGGTAATTAAATAAAGGTAAACAAAAAAACCACGTGCCGTGGTTATCCAACTAAACGTAATACCAGTCTATTCAGTTGTCATGCTACGTCACAGTTGTACTCTTCAATTTAGCAACGTTATAATTCGTTAATAATGTTGCTAAATTGAAGAGTACAACTGTGACATAGCATGACAAGTGAAGTGAGTGATATTACGTTTAGTCGGCTAACTAAGTCACGTGGTTTTTTTGTTTACCTTTATTTAATTACCTAAACAAATGGAGTATAGTAACTGGTAAGCAAAAACAAAAAAAACAATTGTGATTCAAAGATTTATTATACTTAGTTTGATTTGAAAAGGAAAAAGTCGAATATTATGAGATTATTTTGATGTAAGTAATTAAAATTTAGATAATAAGATTAAACAATTGTGATACAAAGATTTAGCCATTGCTGTTGTAGGTAGATTTATAAGAAAAGAAAAAAAGTACCTAGTCGATTAATAAGAGATTATTGTGATGTAAACAATTCGAATTTAGTAAGGTTAAACAATTAGTAACTGTTAAAAACATTTACTTATTAGCTTAAAGATGAACGATTGTGATACGAAGAAAGTGATTAGGGTGGTTAATTTAAAGGTCCTACAAACAGGCGCGACACGCGACACAAAAACATGAGCGGTTTCTTTGTGTCGCGCCTGTTTGTAGAAGCCATAAGGCTGATTTAAAATAAAAACATAAAAAATTCTTTGACTTTTTTTATCGATACAACGATTGCCCCTCCTTATTTATTGTAGGTATTATTTTGTCGATTTGTAGCCTCGCGCTAGGGGCACGACAATTGATATTTAGCCAAGCGGTTAAAGGGTTAAACGTCACTTTGAACAGCTGTTAGTGATTTTCAAAAGTTAAGTGTCTTGGTGTAATATTTATCTTCATTGATCTTCTAGTCATTTTACACTAGAAAAGGGGAGATTTTAGAAATGCTCCGTCTAGTTCCGGTTGACCTTCGACTGCCATGTTATGGAAGGGCGTTGGTGTCAATTGGCGTCCATTTACCCTTGAACCCGCTTAAATGAAACTACATATCTTATTTCATGAAGGTAAGGATTTGTTCGTAATAGCGCTTGGAGGTGGTCTGTAGGCCCTCCCCTGGTTGTTAAAAGGATATTGTCGTGATCCCTGGATATTTATTACAGGATTCCTAGTTGCGCAAGCTCAGACAGCTTTCCAGCCAGCCGAGGATCTCGCAGTCAAGTGTTCTCTTCCTAAGCCAACCGTGAGTATTTCCCCGCTGACTATTTATCAGAGATGTGCCATTGGAAATTCACCATGTTATTCACAGTATTAAATTATTGCTTAGGGAACGCAAAGAGCACCTGTTGTGGAGTTGATGGATGCCACGTGGGTAATCCCTATTCCTATTCTCACCACTCAGGCCAATGTTTGACCTTCTAGTTGTCCAAGCTCCGTCACCTCATGGTGGTAAACTTGTTTTCCCTCTTATATTATTAGGCCTCCGTATTGTCGATTCCAGGAGAGGTACCTCGGGAGATTCGTCTCGCCGCCAGGATCTAGAGGAGCACCTGGGGCCTGGACGCGAGACCCGTTCCTCGAGTCCACTGGAAGCCTCTCACGGAGACGACTGTGCGGCTGGCGGACCCGTCAAGCGATAGCGCAGGCGGGACGGTTTTTTTTTATTCCTGAGTCTACTTTTGATATTTATTTTCATACGGTTCCTGTAAGAACCAATTGGTTACCTTAGTCCGGTTTTCAACAGTGGAAACCAGCCCTTATCCAATTTAAATTGTGGATCTTGGATTCGACATTCCGCGATCATCTAGAAGTATATTGGACACCTCCGTCGGCTCCGGGATCCGGGACTCTTCAAGTCCCTGGCGCCCATTTATCTTTAGTTAGTATCTAGTATAATAACTGGAAGGAAGGTTCTTATTCTAACTTAATACTGAACTTGTAGAATTTAATTACCACCTTCAAACGGAACAGTACCTGTGCTTATCTCTAGCTCCCCACGACCATAGCTCCTCCTACTGAAGTTTTAGCTGGCTGGCAATAGTAGGTTTGAGTGTATTTGAGTAACATTATTTGATTATCAATATAAATTGTTTGCCACAGTTGTTGTGTAATTTCATTTTCACCACCAAACCACAAGAGGGTTATTTGGAATTGTAACACCAAGTGGACTTTTTCTTGATCAAGAAATACCATTTCTAGGCGCATCACCAGACGGTATTATTGATGAAAATACCATTGCTAAAATAAAATGTCCAATTACACCTAAAAATTACCGTTCTATAAAAAGCTGCCAAATGGTGATTATATAATAAATAGGGAATATAATTGGTGGTATCAAATACAGGGCCAACTACACATAACAGGCAAATCTTGGTATTGGTCTGGGGAAACTTTCCTGTGAAAACAGAATTAATTTATAAGGATAACAAATTTATAAGGATAACAACTTTTGGGACGCAAAAATGAAAAATAAGTTGCTCAAATTTTACACAGACTGCAGAGCATGCTTCCAGAACTGGTTGATCCAAGACATACAAGGAACATGACAATAAGGGACCCCTCTTATATAGCAAAAGAAAAAAGGAAGAGGAAAAAGAGAATAAAAAGAAACAAAGGAAAAACGAGCAATGACGATGGAAGAAACTATACAAGACACTACAAACAACCAAAAGGCACTTTATGATACAAACAATCACACACATGAAAATGATTCTGTGAAAGTACTAAGTTTTGAGGAATTTTAAATAAAAAACTCACGTTTCGTCATCAGCAACGCGACTTTTCACTATATTATCTGAGTTTTGGGTATAAAGTAAAAAAAAACTAAAAATAAAAATAATAGTAATGATGAATTATTGAAACAGTTACACTTCAGGAGAAAAAATATGATGAGGATGTTTCATATTGTGAGTGCTCATTCCAATGCTCAAAAATCTCTCAACAGACCAGAAACATTACGCTAAAGTTGAAATCCTGAATGCACTTAATAGAGCAAGCAAATATTCACCACAAGATGTTATGCCATCTAGAGCCAGCTCCGCTTCGCGTCGGTATCAATCATCATCATCGAACTCACCTTAGAACCCAAATACGCCATCACCCTACCCAAATACTGTCCGTTAATCTCCTCTGCCTGATCCATCTCCTCAAACTCAACACACGCCATTTCGTATATCATTCCTCAATCTCCACTTGATCCGTCACCTCAAACTCAATATACGCCTTCTCGTAATCCATATCTCATGTCATTCTTCAATCTCTCATTGCATTAGCTTGCTTTTTTTATTCCACCATATCTCTGTAATCTGAAATTTAAATAAATTGCCTTTCCGATGATACTTTATAGCCATATGTCTACCGTTGATTAATAGGGTGAAAATGAGTTTGAAGGTTTGTATACACGCACTAACGCCGCTTTATCTCAATGTCAGTCAGAGAAACCACGGCATGCGACCTTGAAAACACAATGCTTGCAGTCGGCGCAATAATTCTTTGAAGCGTTTATGACCCGACCGGAAGGGCTGTTCTAACATGAAGATTTGTTTACCAAATATTTATAGTATTTTTTTTTTCACTTTCTTCTTGGAGGCTACAGAATTCATTTGCCGTCCGTGTTGGTAAAGAACTGAACGTACTCACCGACGACGGCGAGTCGATGAGAATCAAGAAGATGACACAGGCTTAAATCCGAATCGAAGACCTATTTCGTTGGAACTGCCTGATCTTCTTCGCGTACCGAATACCGAACTGCATTTTTCAACATTATTTGAATTAGTCTCTTCGTCGGATACTCGAAAACTAAGGTTTTGCATTTTGTGCTGGTACAGTTAGTATATGCCAGAAAGCACACGTGTGTGCAATGAGCACGTGGAGCTAATTATGTGGCATTTACTCCCTCTACAAGACTGCTGTTCAAATAACTGACAGTGTCAACGTTACAGAGACATATTACTGAGGACCATATTAACCTCGAACAATATAAAAATATAGCACCAGACGACTTCCATACCTGGACCGGAATATCAAAAGACCAGTTTGCCGAACTTGAGGTCAGTTAGTAAAAAAAATATTGTTGCGCGCCACAATTAAGTAAGGAAGAAAGCAGCATTCGGTACCACTAGCGCCATCTAGTATCGAGTATTAGAACTGGTAAAGTCAAGAACCTTCGAGACTTTTCTAAGCGGTCCAGGTCAGGGAGTTGTAGAATGTTCTACATTCTACAACTCCCTGACCTGGACCCTAGTCAGTCGCGACCGATATTTACGCGAACTTTTTGGAACTTTCTACAATGGAAGCGCCCTAACGCACTAGCGGTTCACCGCGGGGGTGGCTAACCGCGCGGTTAGCCGCATTTCCAGATTAATATGCAACCGCTTGTGATTGTACGCACTTAACCGCCACAAAATTTCAACCGCGGCGGTTGAATGGATAGCTGCGGCCCGCTTCGCAGCTGGCCGCCATTTTGTTTATACGCACCTGGCAGTTCGGTTCGCGGCGAGCCAACGATGAGTTTGTACGTTTTTACTTTACGATTTATTAGTCAGCCATGAACTTCGACACAGAGAAATTCATTGTTGATTCATCTTCTCAGGAAACTAGTGACAAACCTAAGTCTGCTGCTGCTACTTTGCTGAAGTATGTATTAAAGAAAAATCAATATAACAGTACAGAGGAACATCCTATTGACAAGTTTCTGCATGGCATTGCTCCCACTCTTAAAAATCTTACACCGTATTACCAAAACTTAGCGAAGACTGACATATTTAATATTGTACAAAAATATGAAATGATCATGTTTGAGCGACATATGGAAGTACAAAATGTTGAAAATGATGTACAAATAATTTTTGAGACAAGACCCCATCTGCCGGAACAGGATGTAATTTACAAGTACATGAAGAATTACCAGAAATTACACAACCAAGTCCATATACATCTACAAGTACTCCAACGAGTATGCAAGGAAAATCAGCAGAGCCTGAAACTTTATCCGAGAGTATTCTGAATCCTACAAATAATCAAAATTCTTCTAAGGATACAGAAAACAAAAATGTACATAAAGATTAAATGTACATAAAGGTTAAGCTCGCCCTTGTACATGCAATTTATTATGTATAATATATTATTAGTTATTTTGGTGTACAATAAAGAATTAAAGAGTTAAAGACTCCACCTTATCACAGTACATTTCGGAATTTCAAGCCTAAATAAGTAATTACATATAATTTTTAAAAATAATTTGATGTGTAAAACCCTTCTGATCAGCAACTAAAAATAAACACTTAAAAAATGAAATTAATTATTTTATTTTTACTTTATTTATTGTTACTTTATTTCGATCGTGGTATCGAAATAAAGTAACATGAATTCTAAATTTATATTATGCCGCGAAATGACGCGACACGCCGTTTCATTCCAAGGGTTGGAGCGGCCCGAAACGTCGTCGTGTTTGGGCTCATCGGATTTGCCTTGACAAGAACTTTAATTTTACGTGATAGCCAGGGTCTGATGATGAGCTGGAAGGCGGCCATAGGTACACAGTACACTCCTCAAATACACAACATAACCTCGTAAGTCGTCATGTATAGTTTCGTTGAATTTATCTTGACAAAATCTTTAGTCATAAGTAGGTGATGTTGAGAGTCTCATGATGTAGCCGGAAGATGGCCACAGGAACTCCTCAAATACACAGCATAACCTCGTCGTGTTTGGGCTCGTCGGATTTGTCTTGGCAAGATCTTTAGTCCTACGTGATGTTCAGGGTCTCATAATAAGCCGGAAGGTAGCCATAGGTACATATACTCCTCATACACAACATAACCTCGTCGTATATGGGTTCTTTAAAAATGTTTTGACAAGGTCTTTAGTCATTATGTGATATCCAGTGACTCATGGTGGAGCCGGTGGTCATATGAACTCCTCAAATACACAACATAACCTACCCTACCTTTTTCCGTTCTCGAGTTTCAGCGAGACAAACGAACAACAATTCATTTTTATACCTAATATAAAAATGCATTGTTGTTCGTTTGTCTCGCTGAAACTAGCTTCTGCCAGCGACTTCGTCCGCGTGGAATAGTTACTTTACCCCCGATTTTGAAACTCTCAGCCCGATCGGTTTAATATTGACAAAGTTTCATACAAACGTTCATCCCCTATTTTATCCCCTTGGGGGTAGAATTAATCAAAATCCTTTCTTAGCGGATACCTACGTCATAACATCTACCTGCATGCCAAATTTCAGCCCGATCCGTTCAGTGGTTGGGCTGTGCATTGATAGATCACTATGTGTGTGTGAAATATGTACAACTTACAACAAAAAATTAATGAAAGTAAAGCTGAAATGCCTGTGCAAAATTATATTATAATAACCTATACCTACTTCACTTAAAAATAAATACCTATAACTACGTATAACTAATTAATAAAATAACTACTAATTAATAAAACTATTCACGCTTTTACCTATTAAAATACTAAAAAAAACAGAACATAAATTAGCCAAAACTAACCTATCGGTATCTAAAAATCTATGCTCCTACTTCTACTACTACTTCACCTAAAAAAAAAATGAAACTATTAATAATTTGTAATTTGAACGAATATTTAAACATTACCAAAATAACTAATAAGTACCTATTTTATAAAATAGCAACAAAAGTTACACAAAAATAATCACAATAATATCTTACAGCATGATTCAGTATTACAGCGCGATGGCTTATTATTGTATTCATGTATAAGTTTGGTGTTTTTATACCGATTTCTATAATTCTTTTTTTATTGAATAGGTAATAATGTTAACTTTTTTTAATTAGGGATGAGTGAGAGTATTATAAACGTAAGAGTAAACAAATATAATCACAAAGCTCCGATCTGCTAAGCTATCGGGAGTTACACGTGTTATTGTGAGTCAACCATAAAAGATAGACGCATGCTGTTGTGGGATATTTTTTAGATAATTTTATGTAAATCATTTCCGTAATACATGATTTCTATGTAACTTTAACCATTAAGGCTACACACGCGACGGAAGCTTAAAAAATGGAGTAACTTCTCCCGTTTTCCCAACATTTTCCTTCACTGCTCTGCTCCTATTGATTGTAGCGTGATGAAAAGTATACTATAACCTGCCCAGGAGTATGAAGAATAATTGCACCAAGTTTCGTTAAAATCGGTCGAGTAGTTTTTGTTTCTATAAAGAACATACAGACAGACAGACAGACAGACAGACAAAAATTTTACTGATTGCATTTTTGGCACCAGTATCGATCACTTATCACCCCCTGATAGTTATTTTGAAAATATATTCCTTGTACAGAATTGACCTCTCTACAGATTTATCATAAGTATAGATATACTCGTAGATAGATAGATAATTATATTTTTTTGTTTCATGTACTTTAAAGAGTTGCAAAAGTCAAGAAAAAGCTTTTTGAAGATGATGAAATTTCTGAAATGGACAACATTGAAGACAGTCCAAATAAAAACATTGTTAAGATAAACAAGAAACTTTTTAAGCGTCAAAGAGAGACCAAGAAAATACTCGTCTCTTCAAAAGAAAATGATTGTTTGCTCATTCCTTTAAATATGCCTGGTGATGAAATTTTAATACCATCAGGTGAACTTCCCATTTTAAAAGAACGTCCTGATGTCAATGAAAATTTATTTATAGATCCAGCAGAGAAAAATAAAAAGCTAAGTCGAAAGAGAAAACGACAGCCAGAAACTTGGAAAAGAAATGTTAATAAAATAAAAAGAGAAAAAGGAGAAGAGTACACAGGGGCAAAAGGAAAATGCATACAGGCTAAAATTGTGAAACCTGGGTGTTAAAGTATTTGTAAGCTCATGTGTTCTACAAACTTTCCTTTAGCCATGAGAGAAAAAATTAAATCTGAATTTTACAGCTTGACTGATGCCCAAAAATACTAATTTTACGGAAAATACACTACAAGAACCAAAAAAAGTAGAACGCGAGCTAAAAAAGAAAAAAAGAGTAAGAGACCGTTTACATTTCACTATTATTTTCGTAAAGAAAACGAAATTATTAAAGTCTGCAAGACATGTTTTTGTTCTACGTTGAGTATTTCTGTTCGCTGGATTCACTATTTTCATTTAAAAATGGAAAAAAGTGACACCCTCTTGCCTCCTACGCCGAGAAAGGGGAAATATATCAAAAAACAAACACCGCCTGAAAAAGTAAGTGAAGTGATTAATCACATTGAATCGTTCCCAACAGTAGATTCACATTACTGTCGATCATCTAGCTCCCGCCAATATCTACAACCAGGATTGAGTGTGTCGAAAATGTACTCCTTATATGTTGAAAAACATAAAGACCCCGTCAAAGAAAACATATATCGAAAAATATTTTTCGAACAGTTTAATCTTAGTTTTCATCGTCCAAAAAAGGATGTCTGCGATTTTTGTTCCGGATATAAAGCTCAAAAAAACCCCAGCAGAGATCTTGTAGAAAATTTTGAGGAACACTTAAAAAGAAAAAATGAGGGTGGCGAAGAAAGAGAAGCAGATCGAAAACTAAAAACCAATGAAAACAACGACACAGCCGTTGTGACTTTTGATCTGGAAAACATTTTTTCTCTGCCTAAGGCTAATGTGTCATGATTTTATTACACAAGCAAATTGACTGTTTATAATTTAACAGCGCACTGCAATTTTAATAAAACTGCAGTAAACGCTTTGTGGACGAGACGAGGAATGGAAGAAGTGGTGATGATTTAGCCAGTGCATTATATAAAATTTTAAAAGAAGTAGTAAGTTCGTTACCAGATTCCATAACAAAATTAATACTATGGTCGGATTCGTGCGTCCCACAGAACAGAAACTCACATATGAGTACTGCTATTATCAAATTTTTACAGTCCGATGATTCTACGTAGACGCAGTCCACAGCTTAATCGAAAAAAATTTAAGACACCAAGAAATATACAGCCCTTTATCTCTACTTCGTGCTCTACTAAAAATTAAATCAAATAGTCTTAAACTATTTTTCATGCAAATGGAGGACGACGATTTCTTGTCATTTCATTCAGAAGCTATAAAATTTGGTTTTTATCAAATACCTTACAAACGAGTTAAGTCATTAACTTATGCGAAACAAGATTGGTATGTTATAAAATATCAAACTTCATTTTCGGGACCAACAGAATTGACATAAGAAAAAAATAAAATTGACGATATTCGAAGCATGTTTAAATACATATATGCCGACAGAAGACAAAGTTTTTATGGATACTCTTATTAAGAAAGCTGAGCGAAGGAAAGGAGATAGTGAAAACTTGATTTGATTAAACCAGGCTGTAAAAAAGAAACTAAAAAAGGTAAAAATGTAACGAGGGCACTCACTGAAAGGAAGGAACCTAAGGGAGGTAAAAATGAGAAAACAATTAATGAAGGAAATGAGAATAACAATGAAAAGAAGACAATAAATAAAGTGAATAAAACTAAAAAACAGCAAAATGTGAAAAAGTCTACAGAAAAAAAGCAAGGTTTAAGGATATATCTTAGTACCTATATACCTATTATAAGTATTTTTTTCTAATTTGTGAATTTATTACAGTGGATGATTAAATCTAAAACTGGAAGATGCCTCCAGTTTTAGATTTAATTATCCACTGAAATAAATCCACAAAATATAAAAATAACTTATAATAGGTATGTACTACAATTAGTGCCCACCTGTGATTCAGGAACTGTCCAAAGATAGCGATTTAAAATATTAAACTCAAAACTACTCATATTAATTTGTCATAATAAGTACCTAGATCTAGAGTCGTTAATAAATATTAAAAAATAAATGTGTTTTATTTCAATGTCTATTACAAGTTAGTTACCGGGGCTAAAATCAATCAGAGGATACTTCTGATGAGAATACGAAAAAATTATGCACCCTGTATATGAGTTTGGCATATCCAACAAATAAGCACGCAAAAATGGAACACTCATTTTGGCCTATCTCTAAAAAGGTAATGTTCTAACTCCAAATAAAAATTGAAAAATAAGGTATAATTAATTACTAGCCGTAAATGATAATTATAAGAATAAGAATCAATTTAAAGGTTACCGATGTATTATCAAAGGCTCTAGACAGACGGACTGCATTTCAACTGCAAATTTGCAGTTGACACGATTGCAATAGAACTGCAAACCAACCGTGCAGTCCGATTGCAGTCGGTGTGCAGTTCACACGACTGCACGCCGACTGCAATTGAATTGCAATGCACTTTACACTGCTAAAACTACTACCGCTGCTACTGCTGCTTTTTGCACTGCTACTTTTACTTCATCGCCGCCGCCGTGCTCGTAAACACAAGAGAAAGAGAAATCGTGAAATATGGATTCAATTTATATTGCAATGTAAACACGAAGGTGATTTTTATACTTTAGTACCAAAAATCAGATCACAAGAGAAATGCTTTTACAAATATTTTCGCATGTCTAGAAGAAGTTTCGAAGAATTAACAGACATCTTAAAAAATAAGATATATACAAGACACCATCCATCATGCGAAAAAGTATATCGGCAGAAGAAAGGATTGCAAATACTTTGAGGTAAGCTTTTAACAATTTTAAACATTATTATTTATATTGCAAAACTCGATCTGTCACCATTGAATTATGAATTAAATTACAAAAATAGTAACTTAAAAATATATACATATGTATATAAACAGAAGAAAATGATTAACCGAATACGTCGTTTATGTATGAGCTATCATCGCTGCAATTATCAGGTGAGACAATATTGCTGTAATGAGATTCTGAAGTTCCTGGCCGATTTAATGTCTCCTGTTGGATAGGAGGTACATTTGAACTCGAAGGTATGTTATAGTTCATATTATTTGAAGTAAAATATCCCCTGAAATCATTAGTTGGCTGATATTGCGGTCCGGACATGTTATATGTGGAAACATATTTTTTTATTGATTTCTGCCTTTGCATCTAGCTTTAAATAATCTGGAATTCTTTTAAAATCTTTACACAAAGATAGAAGGAACAATCGGTCTTCATCTCTTTCATCTTCTTCATCATTTATTTTTTTATTTACTCTTTTGGTTAAATTTTCGATCAAGTCCTCTTCTAATGAATTTTTTTGTTTTACGTTTGTTAACAGCTTTTCTTTTCTTAGTTATTTCTTCTACAGGTTCCTCATTAGTAGAATCTAAATTAGACGATCTTTCTCCTTTTTCTTGTAAATCTTTCAAAAAGAGTAACTGTTGATGGTATGTGCATGGTCGTAAATTAGAGGTCGCTGAACCACTTTTCATAGTGTTTATTCTTTTTTTCATATCGTGAAAAATTGTCGCGTAGTAGTTTCCACTTTTTTTGATATTGAACAGCTGAAAATAATAATTAATGTATTATTTTCCAGATACTTAGCAAGTGGATGTTCTATTGATGATTTACACTGGGCTTATCGACACGGAGTAAGCACAATCAGAGAAATTATTACATAAAAGATATGGTTATGCCAGATCTCACTGAAGAGAAGTGGAAAAACATAGCGCAAGGTTTTAAATATCGAGCAAATTTTCCATACTGTCTTGGTGCAATTGATGGAAAGCACGAAGGTTAAAAAAACCTCGAAATACTGGGTCTTCATATTACAACTATAAAAAATACTTTTCTATGATATTACTAGCCACTTGCGACAGTAACTATATGTTTACATTTGATGACATCGGCTCTTATGGGAGATGTTTAGATTCTACAATATTTGAAGAAAGCGTATTATATGAAAAACTTTAACAAAAAACCTTAAACATTCCGCCACCTGTAAATTCAATGCCATACGTGTTTGTGGGTGATGTGCATTTTCAATTTCTAAAAATGTTATGTGCCCTTACGCGGGGAGACAATTAAGTGTGGAAAAGAAGGTTTTTAATTACCGCCTATTACGGGCTAGATAGTCAAAGTCAAATCTTTATTGCAGAAACACAATACAATAAATTATACATTTCTAGATGTCACGTGAATGCTGAGTTAATTGTGTTTTACCAAATTAGGCATGCAAAATTATAATTAATTCAATATTTTGTAAGTTATAATATATGTATTTATGTCAAAAATATGTCAAAGATTAACCCTACACTGCATTCAGTCCCTTATGTGGAACATCCAATATAATTGAAATTCTTTCTGATTTGAACCAAGTAGCGACATCTATGATTACGTAATGAAAGTGACAACAATCAATGGCACCCATTTAGTGTATTCGTTGAAATTAGATGGCAGCTCTATCTCACTCAGTCAGTCATTCAATTGAAAATTTTGAACTTTAGCCGCGCGCCGTGCATATTCAATTTGAAAATATAATAAATAATAGTTTTTTACGGAATGCGACAGTGGACAAATTGTTTTTATGTCGAAATATCTGTGAACTAAACAAATGTAAGTATACTTTTTTGATTTGGTCGTGTTTTGATAAAAAAAATCACAATTACTGTATGTACCCGATGTGTCACTTCATGCAGTGATGGTCCAATTTTAGGTATGTTTACTAATGGTGTAATGTTGTTTTTTTTTTTAGATAATGGCGAAGAAAACCTTATCTAGCGCTCAAATCCAAAATTATTTGACAATACCATTAGGCAGTGAAGATGAACAAGACTCCTCAGGGGCCGTATTATGACCTCTTAAAACCATCATGTTTTCTGTGTGAGAAAAGGATAGTGCTATTCGTCCTGTATAGCTCCGTCTCTTTTTCACACCGAAAACATGATGGTTTTAAGAGGTCATAATACGGCCCCTGGTGCTGAAAGTGACGATGACATTGCCGTAATTCGATCTACCGTCAACAAACTTTGTGAAACGTTTAGCGATACGGATGACGAAGAGCAATTTGTTTCACCGAACAGGTATGAATCCGCTGCTCCATTATCAGGGTCCTATGTTGGTGATATGCAGCAGCATATATCCAATCCTAGTGGTTCAATTCCTGCTGTTCCAAGTTCATCTAGATCAACTGCTTCACGAACACGTCAATCAACAGTTGTATCTTCCGCGTCTACTGCACAAAAAGATGCTGCTCCTACACCTGCTGCATCCGTCGCCAGAAAAAAGCGAAATATCATATGGAAAAAAAAAGCTTTCCATCCAACAAACCGTGAGTTTTGTGGGCAAACCGATCTAGAGCCACCGATTACTGAACTGGAAACTCCATTGCAATATTTCTTGTACTTCTTTGATAATGATACTCTAAGCCATATCGTAGAAGAAATGCATAAGTTTAGTGTACAAAAAAACCCATCAAAGCCTTTTTCTACAAGCGTTACAGAGCTGAAAAAGTACATAGGTATTTGTCTGCTAATGGGCATCGCCCCACTGCCGCATACTCGAATGTACTGGGAATCTGAATTAGGTTTGCCATTGATAAGAAATACCATGTCAGTAAACCAGTTTGAAAAAATTCGGCAATATCTACACTTCAATGACAATACCATTCAGCCACCAGCAGGTACTGCAGGACACGATCGTCTCCATAAAATCAGACCTCTATTAGAAACCCTCAAAAAAAAATGTCAAGCTATACCCAAACGAGAAGCATTGTCAGTGGATGAGCAGATGTGCGCTACTAAGGCCTCTAACATGCTGCGCCAATATCTACCTAATAAGCCTCATAAATGGGGGTATAAACTGTTGGTGCTGTGTGATGATCGAGGATTTGCGTATGACTTCGAAATATACTCTGGGATGGAAAATAACCCAGAACTGAGGCTTCCTAATGAGCCCGATTTAGGCGCAAGTGCCAACATTGTTATCAGGCTTGCAAGGTCTATTCCCAGGGATAAAAATTACAAGTTATTCTTTGATAACTACTACACATGCCCTGAATTGATTACGCATCTTGCCAATGAAGGAATATATTCTATGGGAACCGTGAACAAAGGACGACTAGGCAAATCTATACAAATACCATCATTGAAAGATCTAAAAAAGAGCAAGAAGGAAAGAGGATATTCAGAGGAATGGGTAGGCAATGTAAATGGCACAGATATCGTCACAGTAATGTGGTATGACAATAAACCAGTGGTGTTGTCTTCATCTTTTGTTGGAAAAGAGCCTACTCAAAAAGTAAGGAGGTTTTGTAAAAAACAAAAGAAATATATAGATATCGACTGCCCTCAAATTGTACGCAACTACAATCAGCATATGGGTGGAGTCGACTTGCTCGACTCATTCCTGGGAAAGTACAAAATAAAGATGAGGACAAAGAAGTGGTATTTGCGATTGTTTTACCATTTCCTCGACATAGCCACCATAAACAGTTGGTTGCTATGCAGAAGAGTTGGGGAGATGCGACAAAGAGCTACACCGTTGAAGTTGAAAGACTTCAAGTTTGAAGTGGCAAAGAGCCTCTGTATGTGTGGTTCATCAATGAATAAGAAAAAAGGCCGGCCGTCTTCTTCAAGTAATGATCTGATAGAGACAAAAAGAATGAGAGCCAATGTAGCGATTCTTCCTACCCGTGACGTCAGGTGTGATGGAGTCGAGCACTTTCCTATATGGGGACACAAGCGCCAGCGATGCAAAAATCCAGGCTGCAAAGGAAAGTCTTTTGTTGTGTGCGAAAAATGCAGAGTCGAACTTTGTTTAAACAAGGACAAAAATTGCTTCCGTCTGTTTCACCTTTAGTTAGATTAGCTTTAGGTAGTTCATTGCATATTGTGCCACATATGGAACTAAATTAAAAAAAAAAAATCTCTATTACTATTTGTTTACCTCATTAATTAAGGTAGAAAGAGCTCAGCGAGCTCTGCTTAAAGTTGCCTATGGACGACCTTTTCGATACCCCACTAACACACTATACACCGAAGTGGGAGTTCTAAGAGTCAGACAGCTTTACATCTTATCTGTCACTCTAAGATTTCACAAAACCTCCCTTAGTACTTGTGTTATGTCAAGTAGAAGGGTATATTGGGAAAAAATTCGTTGCCATAGGTAGAAGGTCTTTCGGTTTTATGGGACCACACATTTATAAAAAACTTAATGATCGACACAATATTCTGCAGCTAACACCAACTAAATGTAAATCTGTGGTCACCAAATGGCTTCTTACGTTTGACTATGACATGACGGAATACTTCATATCCTAAAAATAAAAATGAAAAAACGCACGTAGCTACTAATACACTATGATAGGTACATACACACGTAGGTACACGTAGGTATATACACTCATTTATTTATATTTCATATATGTATTACTATATATATATATATATATTTATTAAAATTTTGTAAACTTATAATATCAGAAACACTCTTTCGTGACCCGCAAGCCTTACTGTTTTTATTTGTGTAATCTTCTTTTCGAGTATGTGCTAAGTTTCTAACATAAACTAATCTAGTTTAAGTAATTTAATGTAACGTAAATTTTTATAATTTTAATAGTAAAACTGTCAACGAAACGAATGAGCCTGGAACTCACGACACAGGGAATCCTAGTGTGAGTTTCAGGAATCAAAGCATTGTATGTAATTTCTTAACAATGAATTATTCTTATTCTTATTCTTATTGTGTTTATATTTCATTTTACCTGTACTTCCCGTGTTCTAGACTACAAATATGATCTCGTAAGATTTTTTTCTAAAAAAAAAGAAAAATCATGCAGTGTAGGGTTAAGAGAATGTCAACATAAAACAAATCAAAAGTACTACATTCAAACAATAATGATCATCCAAAACAATAACAAACTTAACTTAAACAACAGCGATCATTTAACATGGTAACACAATAAATAAATTCATTTAAGTTAAGTAAAGTAAGTCGGACTTAGAAAAAAGCAACCAGTATTATTCATATTACACACAGAGTCCTGTCTGAGAGGTACTCACCCACTGTATAGTATGTCTTAACCAGGACATTATACAATTGTTTTTTAAATAAATTAAAATCGTTGCATTCTATCAACAATTTGGCAGCTTATTGTATATCCGTAGGGCCATTCCTAAGAAGCTTTTATGAAATATGGCTTTTTTGTGTGGTCTACCGCTTATTTTATATCGAAGTCGCGTACTGCTAAGAGTTCCAAATAAATGAATATTATTTTTAACAAATAAAACTACTTCATATATACAAAGGCCGGGTACTGTTAATATACGAAGATTCGCAAAATACGGTTTACAGGTTTCCGTGCTTCGGATGCCGCATATTGACCTAACACACCTTTTTTGAGCCCTAAATACCGTGTCCATATTTGTGGAATTACCCCAATATATGATACTGTAGCGTAACGTAGCTGTAACATGCGCATGATAAGCCGTAAGCAGCGCTTTAAGATTTACTTCCTTAGCAAGATTGCGTAGAGCATACGAATGTTGACTTAGACGTTTACATACCATGTTAGTGTGAGTTTTCCAAGTCATATCTCTATCTAGTTCTAGTCCCAAAATTTTTGTATAATTCGTTTCTGATATCATTTTGTCTCCATGTTTAATTTCAAGTTTTTTATGATTAGTCATCTGTTCAAATGTCATTATTTTGGTCAGGTCAATGTTTATTTTTAAAATTCAAGCCCATCCATTCTATTTAAATCTCTTTTTCAGGATGAACTACAAGAAAATAGTATTACCAAACAAGATGACGACAAACTCTTTTGCTTGTCGTTATATAAAGAACTCAAAAAAGTACCAGAAAATAGGCGTTTGGCGACTAAAATTGATTTACTTCAAGTGATACAAAAAGGACAAATCTTACCGCCCCCTGTTCGCTACAATACTCAGCAGATCACACCTATGTATTGGCAAGGACAACAGTATACAAGACCGCAAGCCCGTCATCGTCACCGTCACCGTCACCATCGCAATTTAGTTCTGGCTCTCAGTCGTCTGCTGTTATAGAGAATATTTATGCTGATTTTGAAGAACAAAAATAAATCTTACCTTAAAGTTATTACGAGTATCTCTTCCGGTGACACGCTTGGCCTCAAATGCGTTTCAGAGCTTGAAATATCTTGCCTGATCAGTTCAATTAGTTCATCAAAAGATTTTATTGACACTCAAATAGTTAAAAAATATGTTATCATACATTCTTAAATTGGGATATAACGTTACGAACTGATGTGTGATGAAATTGGGATATAACGTTATGAACCATGTACTAGTCGGTCACTTAATATTGGATGCACCCAATACCGCCTTCTTTTCTTTTTTTTTAAGGAGCAACACACACTTCTTCGTCGACCTCCATTTTGAAACTGACGGTATACCCCCGCACGAAAATCGCATACTAACCGCGGTGTCTGAATAGCATCACAATTTTGCGGTTTCAAACCGCGCAATTCGTAAACGCACGTTTCCCGCATGTCTGAACGAACGCTTACGTAAGTATTTATGAAATCATTCGGAAGTAATCGCGTGGTTAGACCAATCGCGCGGTTACCGCCACTCAACGGCCAAAAAATATAATCGTGCGGCGACCGCGCGATACTGCGTTCGAGCTAGTTCCGACATGGCGGAATCCGTGCGGATGCGAATCGCGCGTTTCTTATTTCCATTAGCGCCTATAATTCGTTCATACCTGTCCGCGCGGATTGACAATCCGCCACTCAATCGCTATATAATGAATTCGCGTGGTCGCCGCTCGGATCTATTTACTTGACGTACCTAGAGCGCGTTCAGTTGCTCCGCGGAAGCCGCGCATATCGGACGGTGACAATGGATCGCTCCGACACCAAGCTATTCAACGATGAGGTGGAAAAGAGACCTGCTTTGTGGGACATCCAATGCGCGGAACATTCTAATAAAATTATTAGAAACGGAGCTTGGCAGGAGCTGGTGGAGGTTTTTGGAGAAAACGAGGATTCTTTGGAAAAAAAAAGGTTCTTTTTGGTCAGTATTTAATTTTACATTTATTAGGGTAGTTTACATATTTTGTAATTGACATTGTTCTCTAAATATATATATACTATACTCTGGCGAGGGGGGATATGCCACACAGCTCCCATTGGATAACCACCTTCGAAACCCTGCTAGTACGTTCTCCCACTAGTAAACCGGGCCCTGATGCCCTGATGGTGTCGCCCCCACAGACCCGTCTGAGACTTCGGGCTGTGGTTCCGATGACGCCCTCGGGGTTGGGGCCGGGTATTGTGGTAGCGCCGATGGATGCGCTGCTCTTTCGGACACCGCTGTCTTGGTGGTGTTCTTCAGTACTTTCTTGCGGAGGTTTGTGGAAGCGCTCGCTGATGTTTTACGCGATGGTGCTGACGCTGAGCTTGATGTCGACAGGGTTGTGAGGTTAGAAAATGGGTAAGGTTTGGATGGACTGGAGTTTTATGGTTTGGGTGATAAGGGTGAGGTTTTTCTATAAGTATATAGAAAAACCTCACCACAGTGGTGTTAATCAAACTTACGAATATGTTAGTTGTTGTTGTATTAAAGTTTAGTTGTATTTAGGGTTTTTTTTTTTATTAGTCATGAGCTGAACTCACGGAAGTTCTTTTCGCTTCGCCTCACCTCACCTCTCCACCTGCTCGCTGCTCCCACAGTCACGTCTGATGATCAGACGCGTACCAGAGAGCAGCGAGCAAGCGTGTGTGTGTCTCGCTTGGTCTGATCCCTCACTTGCGACCTTGAGTGGCTCTACCGAGAAAGCTCGCAAGATCATTGGGACGCTCAAGCCCCACCACGACGACAACGTGGAGACACATTCGGTGGGGGTGCACGATCCCCCTGAGGGGTCAGGTGTAGGGGGGAGCGAGGAAGCACGAGTTTTTCTATCCTTTGACTGCATCCAAAGAAGATATCGTGTGCCGGCGCAGCGTGCTCGTACCCTTCCCCGCTAACCTCATGCCCCGCCGAGATCACTCCCCTCAAGCCGCCTCATATACTACAGTGGATCGCGCACAAGATTGCAGCATTTCAGCTCATCCAATATTTTATTTGTATATTTATTTCTTTTATTTATCTATTTTTAAGAAGTCCGTTTAACAGACTTTTTTTATCGTATTGCCATGACACTGCACCTCTAGAACTAGTGAAATAGTTTGCGAGATATTCTCGATTACGAATGCTGTTCATAGTAGATCGGTGCCTTGTATGTGATATATTTTGCAAAGTTGACTGAAATAACAAGTCTCTGGATCTTAATCCATCATGTTTACGTACATAGTTATGTAGAATGCAGCAGGCTTTTATAATAACGTCACAAGTTTTAGGATTGACATCCAGTGCCCGATGCAAAATTCTCCATTTATTTGTTAATATTCCGAAAGTGCATTCTACCCTTGCTCTTGATAGGCGATAATTAAAAACCTTTTCTGATAATGTCAAATTTCGCCGCGGGTAAGGTCTCATGATGTGCACTGAGAGTGCAAATGCCTCATCACCAACAAACACATAAGGAAATTCATTTTCGTTATCGTCATGGGGTAAAGTTTGTGGCTCTGGAAGACTTAATTGACCACGTTCAAGCCTTTTGCCAAAATTTGAATTTTGGAACACAGTTGAATCACTGCTGCTTCCATATCCACCAATATCAATTGCAATGAAGGAGTAATTTGCATCAGCCACAGCCATTAGAACAATAGAATGATAGTGCTTGTAATTGAAGTATTTTGAACCTTTTCTGTTTCGCTTTTCACATCTTACGTGTTTGCCATCTATGGCACCCAAACAATGTGGGAAATTTGTTCGTCTTTGAAATAATTTGGCTATTTCTAACCACATATCTTTAGTAGGTTCGGGCATATATGTTGGTTGGAGACACGACCAAAGCAAACTACACACTTCTTCTACTATTTCACGAATTGTCGACGCACCAATAAGATACTCATAATACAATGAGTTGTAGCTGTTTCCTGATGCCAAGTACCTGAAATCAAATATAGTGTATAATTTTTCTACTTTTCTACACACTATGGACACAAACCTTCACTCACCCTCACACATCATTTCTCTCTCTCTCTCTCACACACACACACTTATTCTTTCACACACGGACTTACACTCTCTCTCACACATACCTACAGTCTCTCTCACATACACCTACGCTCTCCCACACACGCACACACCTCCCCTCTCCCTCTCCCACACGGACACTCCTCTTGCATAACTATTTTATTTTTCTTTCTTTTCACAGGCCTAAAAATACAGAAAAAGTGGCGTAATTTAAGAGATACCTTTAAAAGAGAGCTTTCATTACAGAAAAAAAATAAATCAGGTCAGACGGCTCGCAAAAAGAAGAAATATTTGTATTTCGACGCACCATGAATCGCGTTGAATTGTAGTAGTGGCTAAAAAAGATATTTTTAGCCACTACTACAATTCAACGCGAATCTAGTGGGAATATTACAATCGAAGACGATTCTACTCAATCGGAGGCCGATGCAGGTGCTGATATCACTGCTAACCGTTTGTGGCTAACCGTGTTTGGGTGCCATAGATGGCAAACACGTAAGATGTGAAAAGCGAAACAGAAAAGGTTCAAAATACTTCAATTACAAGCACTATCATTCTATTGTTCTAATGGCTGTAACCGACGACTTGCCACTACATTGAGAAAAAAAAAACAAATGCTCGTGAGAACATCGACTGCGAAGAGGAATTATTAAATATTTTACAAAATCAGAACAGAACATACGATAAAGATGTGAGCTTCTCTGAAACGATAATACCAATGTTGAAAAATCTTAACATTGATCAAAAACATTACGCAAAAGTAGAAATATGGAACATTCGTAATAAAGCTCGATATTTTGCTCCTCCACCTATGCAACCAACTACTCAGCCATTGTTACCTATCTCACAAATAAACTATCTTCCATCGCAAGCAGAATTTTCACAACCTCGGCCACAAACAACAAGAGAATCAGCTCAGTCTTCTACAACTATAATTGCACCACCATCGAATATAATCCTAAAAAAAACCTATGGAGCCCCAGCCATCAACCAGTTCTTGCGCTAATTATTTAGAACAGTTAACAATGTATCTGTCGGATTCTAATACATCGGAATCGGAAGAGTTGTATGACCTAGGAGGATATTATGATTCACACGATTAAATGAGTAAAATTGACATGGTTAACTTGCTTTTGTAAAATTATTGGACACTAAGTAAATTGATTGATACAAAACGATTTCATTTACATACTTACCTTAGTGCCACCGACAGCCTCTCTTCAGGAGATATAGCATTTCGACATGACGTGTTGCTGTACTGAAGAAAAGGGCCAACGATATCTAAAAGGTTATCAAAACTTTGAATAGTCATCCGAAAATAACCAAAAAAACTTTTTTTCATACACTCGCAGATCGTTATACCGTACGTAAAAAAATCCCTTCAAAGGTCTTAACGCTGTCAAAGGATGGACACAGTAACGTTTAGTTTTTATCCTCTTCTTCTTCAAATTTCTTTTACGTAAAATTAAGTAGTATACAATGGTTGTTTTCTTTTGTAAGTCCATGTTGCTATGTATAGGTGCACTCCCGTCTTTCGTGGTGGCACAGTACCTATTGACTGTCTCCTCAGTCCGCTATTTCGCAGGCGACAATAAATCGTAGTACGTGTATGAAATATTGTAGTTTGCGATTTTATTTCGCATTAAAAAAATCGCAACGATTTTTTATCGCGGATTAAACATGCTCAAACCGAAAAGCATATGCGTAGTTGTTTAGCATTACATGAGTTTGGGACTAGTAGGAGTAGTAAGATTGAATTATTTTTCGAAAATTCGCATGACGCCCATAACACAAATGTTAATCGTAATAGGGATTTAATGAAGCGGTTTATTGATACCGTTATTTTGTTAGGTAAACAAGAACTAGCTTTTCGTGGCCATGATGAAGGTCCTAATTCCGATAACCGCGGTGACTATATTGAAACTTTGCTTTATCTGAGCAAGTATGATACAGTAATGGATTCGCATTTAGAACTATGTTCTTCAGTTCAGAATCCCGTTTTTTCTGGTCTCTAGTGATATTCAAAATGATTTAATACGTAGTATTGGATCCGCTTTACGCGAACACGTTCTATTTGAGATAAATAAACCCCAATTTCTGTCTGTGATGATTGACGAAACTCCCGATGTCAATCATAGGGAGCAATTAACTGTAATTTTTCGGTATTTAAAAAAACTGAAACTGGAATCGAAGAACAATTTCTAGGTTTTTACGATATAAGCGGAAGTCGAACTGCTGAAGTTTTATCTAATCATCTATTAGAAATCCTTGACCAGTATCATTGTAGGCATAAGTTGGTCAGTCTCCGCAGTTATGTCTGGCGAGCACGGTGGAGTACAAACGAAAATTCACGATGCATGCTCTCACGCTTCATGTTATGCTCATGTTAAATCTAGTACAGAGCCGTTCCCTTGAAAATATTCAGGAACTGAAAACCTTTTTTGGACACGTAAATAGTATTGTTCGGTTTTTCAACAAATCATTAAACGGTCCAACCTATTGAAAGAAATAGCTGACCGCCGTATGCCCGGAGTATCAGAAACCCGTTGGCACTACCACTCCACGCATTATTAATGTTATTTTTAACTGTAGATTAGACATGGTTAATACTTTCAATTCAATATTAGATAACTCGCAATCTTGGGATAGTGAATCTCTTTCCTTGGCAGAATGTTTCCTCAGTAAGTTAGAAAATGTGCAGTTTTGTTTTTTGTTGCATGTATTATCGGAGAATTTTCAAAAAACAACCTTCTTTTTAATTTATTACAGTCAAAGAAGATTGATATCGAAATAGCAAACCGCGAAATAATTAATTTAATAGTTGGCTTGAAAATGATTTCATAAATAATTTTGATTTTATTTATGACAGCGTCCAGGAATTCAATGAACCGCCGCGACAGCGTAGACGTATAAATCCAGAAGTAGACGCTAAAACTATGTATCGGCGTTTTTTATTGAAATAATAGACAATGTTAAGACGCAAATACAATACAGGTACCAATCTCTTTTACAAATGAGATTTCTTAATCTACTTAATAAATCTAAGTATAGTTTTTATACGAGATCATTTCCAGACGAAATAATATCTTCTTTTTATTACAATTTCCGCAAATATTTGAGTTCACTAAACTCGAGCGAGAAAAACGAGTTGAAAGTCTTATACACAACTCCATCTTTGAACAAATTAGATGTTTACGAGCTTTATCTCAATTTTCAAAATTCATTATTAGGTGACACTTTTCCACAAGTCACAACATTATGTGGTCTATTTTTGACACTTCCTGTTACAGAAGCATCCGCGGAAAGGTCATTTTTAAAATATTTTCATTTGAAAACAATTTTGAAAACTTAATTAATGAAATAATTATTGCTCAAAATAATCCAAGTCAACTTTTTTACATTTTGAAGTATAAGTTTATCATTATAGACCGACATTAGTAAGATTCCTATGATTAACGACATTTAATTCCAAATGTGCGTATAAAAAAGTAAAGCAAGTGTCAATTGTTTTGTGTTTAATAGAGTTTGTTTTGAAGTATAATTTTATCATTACAGATCGAAATGAATAAGATTCCTATGATTAATGACATTTAATTCCAAATGTGCGTATAGAAACGAAACGCAAGTGTCAATTGTTTTGTGTTTAATAGTTTGTTTTGGACGCTTTTGTTCGTTTCGAACTGCGATTAAATTCAAGTTCAATGGGTCATCTAAGCGCGAAAGAACTACTAATTTTACTTCAGAAGAAACCAACCTTCTGTTTTCGTTAGCAGAGGCAAAAAAAATACAATCGAAAATAAAAATGTGACGCTACGACTTGGCAAGATAAAGAAAAAGCCTGGAACGACATCGAAAAGGCTTTCAATAGTTCGTCGGGTTCGGTGTTTCGTGATCACAAACACCTGAAGCTAAAGTATGAGTCAATAAAGAGAGAAACTAGGAAGAAAAGTGCCATTGTTCGAGCTGAGCGCTACAAAACTGGTGTAGGAACAAGCATGGCTCCACCGCTTAATCCTGCTGAACAAAAAGTTAAAGAGATGATCCCTCAGTCTGTCGATGGAAATGAAAGTGAATTCGACTCAGATTTGGTTTTACAAAGTAGTAGTTTATCTTAAAAACTTATATTAATATTTGAAGACAAACAACCAACTAATGCAATATTAATAATTCAGGTACTTCAACATCAAGCTCCGTTTTAACCTGGGTGCCCAATGAAGAACTTGGCTATCAAGCAGCTGCTGACCAAATTCCTTTAACAGATGCTTTGAGAAATTTGTAGTATACCACACTGTAATGTAAGTTATTGTTTTATATTTATTTTATTTTTCATTTTCAGACTCAAGTAAAAATATAATAATTGAATTTGAAGACCAGATTACTTACTACTTAGGTCGCATAATACGTTCGAAATATTCATCAAATTCGTCTTCTAAAAATTCAAATAAGTGCATGTTTGAATATTTGTAACACTTGTCACTGCAATCGATTGTGTCCTTCGATCCATTGTATGGTTACTTTGTTGTAACTACCAACCTGGTTCAGACGTTGGTGACACTCAAGGATCAGTCCAGAATTAACTTGTGGCTGTTCAGAGCTTGCAGGACGGCCATGCTGTCCGAAAGTATGCGTATTGAGTGGTCATTAACTTCCCTGTTCAGGATGACTGAGGCCGCCAGGGAAATGCCCATGCATTCAGCTTGAAAAACTGTGTTATGGACCCCCAATGGTGTGGCTATGTGAATGTTGAGATCCTCTGAGAAGACTCCCGCACTTTTGCCAGTACCTTTTTTTGATCCATCGGTGAAGATCCGCAGTTCAGCGGGGCATAGCCCCACGCAGCAGTGGTCTTCATACAATTGGATTTTGTATTTTTTGTCAAAAATAAATTGCTTGGGTACCCGATCATTGATTGCTTTTGTTAAGGGTAGTTCTTTGTTGATCTCCTCGAGTAGAGTGGTGTGTAGTGTTCCTCTCTTACCCCAGAGATTCAATGTTTTAAGGCGGACTGCTGAAGTTGTCGCTTCCTGTTGTATGAATAGGTGTAGCGGGGGGAGTCCCAGTATGGCTTCCAGTGCCGCAGTTGGATGTAAACAGCATGATAAGCCATAGCAAAATGCTAAAGGATGAGGAACATATGAGACGGATGGAAATGGCTGAAGAAGAACATGCAATCAAAATGGAAATACAAAAAGAAAGCTTAAAATCTGAAATATTACAGAGAGAAATATTATAATTACAGAAGGAGCGTGATCTCTTATTAAATAAGCAATAATATAATTTTCATACCACTTGCTCAAAAAAGTGACATTCTATGCCACAAAAAGCGAACATAACAATAGTCATTTTTAATTTGTTAAAAACAGGGAAAGAAAATTATTGTACTGAATTTCATTCATCCTCTAGGGGGAGAATGTGATTTAAATTTGGAATACTTACCGAAAGGAGACGGGCGAAAGTTCATAGAAAGTTGGGCCTGATGTTACAGTAACGAGTAGTGCATTATTTTATTTATATACCAATACCATTAAAAAAAAATCTTAATAACTTACGACTGCTCCAAGGTAGAAAGAAAATATTGGATGTTGATGTTGTATTGGTTTGCACAAAAACAACCTCTAAGGTATTCATCATCAAATTATAACGTGAGAGTCAGGACTCGTCTTAAATCCTCCGCTCCGCTCGTGATTTAAGTTTTTAAAACCCTCGCTGCGCTCGGGAGTAAACCTCGAGTCCTTCATTATGCTCGCGATTTAGATCGTCACCTGCGACAGAAGACACTGCTTTATCCCCTTGGTTAATAATCTACTATTAATATTCATATTATGATTATTTTAAAACAAATATATATATATATATATATATATATATATATATATATATATACATATATATAAACATGCAATGGAAATACACAGGAAAAGCCTGTGTATTTCCATTTCCATTGCATGTTTTTGAACCTTGTATCATACTTAGCCTTTTCTTATCCTATCTCGACTTTACTAAGCACCTACCCATCCATACTTCCTTGTTCTTCAAATGTTATTCTACAAATGAAATTGATGTTTGTAAACATTGATATAATATATTGCTTAGGCGCTTACTATTATAATTATTGTGCATTTTTGTATTGTCCGTTTACTTTTCTTGTATCAAATAAATCTTTTCTATTTTATTCAAAATATTATGTTTTCTTGAAGGATCAAAAAATAAAATCTGATCAAGTAAACTCGTAAGTCCTTTATTCACTTCAAAACTGTGTAAATGTTGTTTTACTATTACTCCATAAAAATAACATACAATATGATGACTCGAGTATCTTCATGACCTCATTGGTACCACTAAAAATGACATCTGAAGAAGAGACAGTATGGGAGAACCCAAAGCCTTGCTCAGTTTCATTATGTCGGCCAGTGCAATTCATATTTGTTAAGGAGAGCGAAGCATTAATGAAAGATGAAAAAAGAAAAATGGACGCCAAAATATTAGCACTTCGACCTACAGAATGTGACAGCAATACTGTTCGACACGAACTTATGCTGACCATGATTGCCCAACTAGCAAAATAGTTACATAATATTAGAATTATACAGCTAACAGTATAGTGCAGTTAGTGTAGTAGTATAGTGTAGTTGTATTCAGTTCGACGCATTAGTTATATCGACGGAAAAAGGAAGCGACATTTTGGTCAAAAATGAGTTATATATGCCATCCTACGTAAAATTTTCCGCTCTTTCGAATGCGCTTACTCTCATGGTTCTACGATGAGTTTTTTGGCGTTTATGCCCTAGCAAAAAAAATCGTATGCCATGACGGGTAGGACGCACTGATTGAAGACTTTCGTCTTTAGGCACTGTGGAATCGACGATGTAAAGACTCGACGTAGCTTTGCAAACGCTGCCCAGCCTAACTGAATTCTTTTATCCACCTCGCCCTCAAAGTTGTTTCTACCTAACTGCAATGTCTGCCTGAGGTACACATATTTTTGAACAACTTCAAGAATTGCACCGTGAATCGCAATCGGTTCCGGTAGAACATTTTCGTTGAACATGACCTTGGTTTTATCCAAAGTCAAAACGTTTACTGCGAACTAAGTGTATAATGTTGATGTTACAGAAAAGTCAGCCAGATCATTCAGCATCTGTTTGTTGTAGGTCCTGCAGCGTTTCTGCCATGATGACGATATCATCTACAAATCGCAAGTAAGAGATGTATTCGCCATTGATGTTAATGCTACGTTCTTTCCAGTTCAGCGTCTTGAACATATCCTCCATTGCATTAGTGAAAAATTTCGGGGAAATAACAGCCCCTTGTCTCACTCCTCGATGGGCTTCAAAGAAACAATTTCTCCACTTGCTGTGGTCAACTTCATCAGGTGGCTTCTTCCAAGAGACTGTACGGACACCTTTGAGCCCCGATTCTGCTCGATTGCTCTATAACCGAAAGAGCATTGAAGCGCCGGAGGTCCTGTCGTACGTGCTTGTTGATCTCTCAGTTTAGAAATCGCTTTGCCGACGAACGAAGTGACGGGTGGGCTTTCACGTCATTCCTTCATTAGCCCTAAAGTCCCTTCTGAAAGCTTGGACTTCTTGCCCTTACGCTGCATATCACAGAATCTCGTACCTTTTCCCTGAGGATCCGAGTCACATTTTAGAGGTTCTGGTTTACGTCTGTTGTGGTTTTCACGGCAGCGAATCAGTTTTCCAGGTTTGCCTGGAACGTTTCAGATCATGCCATGGTTTGGACAAGAGTTGGTCGGAGTCTGGACTTCATCAGACGGACACGTTCGGCCTTGAAGTTAATATTCAGAGAGCCTCGGACAAGTCGGTGATCGCTACAGGTATTGACCCGATTGATCACGGAGACGTCTCTGAATATATGCCTCTTGTCATTCATGATGAACAAACATGAGATCGACATCTCATGTTTGGTCATAGTGTCGGGGCTTTGCCACGCCACTTCCTTTGGGTCTGTTTCTTGAAGAAGGAGTTCATCGAGAATAACCCCTCCCGTTCGAGAAAGTTGACAAGCATTTGCCCCCTATGATTTCTGCTTCCAAATCCATGGTATCCTATTACCTATTCGCAGCAATACTGTACTCCCACTTTGGCATTAAAGTCCCACATGACAACGATGCACTATGTCTTTGTAGTGAAGTGGAGGGCTCTCGATATGTCATCGAACATATTTTCCACTTCGTCGTCCGAGTGTGTCGAGGTCGATGCGTACACTACCTTGAGGTACTATACCTCTCGGTGAGCTTCACAATAAGGTACGCTACCCTGTTCGACACACTTGACATTTCCACAAAGTTGTTAGATAGGGACTTGTTTACCAGAAACCCAACGCCGCCTTGGGATTGTTGGTCTCCCTCTCGGAAGTACATCAGATGACGCGATTCCAGGGATAACCCTCGAATCGGCTCTTCTGTTGTACTGGATTAGATTAGATGGTATTTGCCACCTAATTTTCCCAAGTTCCACCTCGAGTTGCGTCAGATGCGAATCAAGCCGTAACGTGCGTCGTCAGGGTCAGTTTCAGTTTATGGTGGTGGTGGCCTCCTGTAGCCCGGAGATTCTTGGCACCCCCCGCCCCGCCGTTACCGTGGTCGCACCATGACCAGGAAAAGCGGGACCGCCGGGAACTGGAGGCCGTGGCTTTTTGTTGTTTTGCATTGGAGGTATTTGCCCATAATCGCCACGCTGGGCAGGCGGGTTGGCTACCTAACCACTCCTTTTTAAGTAGCTTTGATTTTTCCTTATTGAAAACATAAAAATTCTTTTTTTATTTAAAAAAATCCTACTATCCGCTAGGGATGAGCGTTGAATCAACGAACTAGTTGAATCAACCGTTAATCTCCGTCAACGTATTAAACGTTAACCGTTTATGAATCAACTATTTGAATTCGTCAACGACGTTGATAAATTCAACTCCTGCGTCTCGTTGAATAATCGTCAACGTTTATGAATCAACTAGTTGAATTCGTCAACGACGTTTATAAATTTAACGTGTGTCTCGTTGAATAATCGTCAACGTTTATGAATCAACTAGTTGAATTCGTCAACGACGTTTATAAATTTAACTCGTACGTCTCGTTCAATAATTATTAACGCAAACGCAACTAACTAAGCGAATTAAAAAACTAAAGTTGAAAATAACGTTATAGATTGCGAGCGACGGACATTTCATCCAATTTGAACTCTAAATAACGTGATGCAGAGTTGATTTTAGAAATACTTAAGGATAGTTTTAAGGACCGTTCAACGAATGAACGGTTTACGTTGCAAGTTGACATTAGTAGTAAGTTAACTCGTTGACGAATTTAACTAGTTGATTAACCAGTTGTTAACGTTTCGTTAACGGAAAAACCGTCAACGACCCATCACTACTATCCGCTTGTTAGTAAATAGGTAAGTGGTGACATGAAAATGACTATAATGACGAACTATCATCTTTGAAATCTACTATTTAGTGTAAATTAGAATCACTTGAACGGGTAGGGTATACTGAAACAGGCCCCTAAGACTAAGGATCCTTAGTCTTTTTGTATGAAAATCGACTCCCTAATACTTATAAAATACTTCACCCTATTTTACGAGTTAGGGACAAAATTGCAGTGTAGTGTAATACCCGTTTTAGCTCTTATCCTGATGAAGGATCGTTTTGGTGGCGCTACTTCATTATTTTTGGGGTGTCTTTTCATCCATATTTCCATAGACTCACGCAATGCCAAATGTTGATTATCCTTCTTTTCCTTTGCTTTCAAACGACATTTTGTGTCACTAATGTCTTATATCCTGGTATTGTTTTGAAAGCCGACTGTTTCTTGTGCTCTATTAGCTTCCATACGACCACTGTGAAAAGTACCTTATCGTCCGTGAACTTCTGACACCTCCTAACTAACATTTTCAGCAAAAATTTATTTTTACGCCATCTTTTGACGATGGGTAGAACCAATCGAATGCATTAACCTCCTAAATTAAATAGTCCTTAGGTTTGACGACATTCTTTCGGAGAAATATCTCTTAAATTTGGTCGTGCTATATTTGGCGGCAATTTCTCCGAACTGACAGTTTGCTCTAAGCGCGCGTGCACGGCGTCGTACTCGTGAGGCGTTTGGTGATAAAAAGTAAGTTTTTAAAGTTTTTTATACTGAAATTTGTGATTTGAAATAATGTTGTTACTACCTAAAACGATTTTGTTAGTTATGTTTCCTAGAATGCCTAAAAATAGATGTAGCTGAGATGCATTTAAGTTTATGTAACAGATAGGAGTAATTTCTTCAAACACTTTTTACGTAAATATTGCATTTTTTGTTTTAGATTCATGTCAGATAGAATAAATTTCTATTAGAGTTAATTTGTTTTACCAATTTTTTTTTACTTATTGCAGTTAATATCTCTGCGATAGGTAATTTAATAATTATAACGTTTGATTAATATTAATCTTTTGTATTTGTTTTTTTTTTTTGGCAGCTTCAGCAATAATGGCTTCTAGGAACAGGGCTCATGCACTAGTGAACAAAATTTGTAGCTCAAGTGAAGCAAATAATCTAACACCCGCAACCTCAACTCCTACTCCTATTTCGGAACAGGACGATCTTGCCACATTTACAAACCTACATTGGGATGAAAGGGGCGAACCTCCGGCACAAGAAAATTTGATATTGGGGCCATTTAATACTGAGAATAACGCAGATCTGGTTCAATTAGAAGACTTGTTAGAATCAGATTCACTGCCTTTTTTAGGATGTGCAATACCAACATCATCGCCAACTTCGTCACCACCAGCTAGACCAGATTCTACTACTACATTTTGTGAAGACTTTTCGCCAGATGACGACAGTGATTACGAACCACCCAACCACGAAGCAATAAGCTCTGATTTCGAAAATCCAAATATTCGAATTACGGAAACTATCCAGGAGGTAGTTCACTATGGCGATATGACAGAAGGCCGGCGTCGACTAAAAGAAGCTCAACCAGAAAGATGGAAAAAAAATGTTACCAAGCGATTGCGAATGGAGGGCAAAGAGTACGTAGGGTACAAACGGCCTCGGGGTGAAAAAGTTCAACCCCAATTTCGAAACTCAAGGGTCATAGGACCTAGGTGTCAATCGAATTTCTGCAGAAAGAGTAAGATCAGATGTTGTGATGAAGTAGGTGATGGCGATAGGGATAAGATATTTCATCAATTCTGGAATGACATGGATTGGCATCAACGAAAAGTGTATGTAGCTAACAACGTAACTTTTCAGGGAAAAGGCAGACTAACAGTATCTGAAAGTTCGAGAAGATCAGGTACTTTAATTTATTTTCTTCCTGTTAGCAATCCCAATGATGGCACCACAACTAAGAAGCGAGTATGTCGTGAAATGTTTCTTCAGACCCTTTGTCTCGGATCATTTTCAGTGCAGAGTTGGGCCAAAAAAGGGCAATGTGGCATGCATCCATCTGAAGAAAATATGAACCGTAACCGCCGCCCCAGAGCATTACCTTGTCCGGGACGTGCGGATGCCCTCAATAGCTTTTTGGATGGGTTGCCTAAAATGCCATCGCATTACAATCGTCTTAACACCAACAAAGTCTACCTAGAGCCCATTTATCGGAATATCAATCACTTATACAGCACATACAAACAATTTTGCTCAGAAAAGGAGGTGGATCCCTATGCTAGAAATAAATTTACACAAACACTTAAATTTAAGAATATAGCTATCCATACAATAAAGAAGGACATGTGTGATACCTGTGTGGGTCATCAGACTGGTAATGTATCTGAGGATGATTTCCAAATACATCTGTGCAAGAAAAATCGAGCTCGTGTAGAAAAAAATAAAGACAAAAATGAAGCAATTAATGGTAAATGCATAGTTTTGACGATGGATTTACAATCTGTTAAGGTGTGTCCATTTATCACCGCCAGCGCTGTTTATTATAAGACCAAATTGTGTGTGCACAATTTTTCCATCTACAATTTAGCCTCACATGAATGTACTTGTTACTGGTTTACAGAAACGGAAGGTGATTTATCAGCATCTACCTATGCAACATTTATTACAGATTATTTGACTCGCCATTGCCTGCCCAAACGTTTACCAATTATAATATACTCAGATGGTTGCACAAGCCAAAACAGAAACAATATTTTATCCAATGCCCTATTGAATTTTTCTATGCAATATGAAGTGTCCATTGTTCAAAAGTACCTTGAGGTCGGACACACTCAGATGGAAGGAGACTGTGTGCATAGTGCCATAGAAAGAAAATTGAAAAATAGATTAATCCACCTTCCAAGCGACTTTCTGTCGGTTACTAAAGAAGCCCGTAAAAATCCTTATGAAGCCATTATGGTCGACTACACATTTTTTAAAAACTTTTCATCTCCTGATACATTGCGCTATACCTCAATACGGCCAGGTCGCAAGACTGGAGATCCGAAAGTTACAGATATAAGGGCTATCAGTTACAACAAAGACGGTATCATTAAATATAAACTAGACTTTGATTCTGATTGGGATACTCTCCCTCAACGTGTTAACAAAATTTCAATAGTAAGAGAGTATCCTGCCTTACATAGAAACAGAATACCAATCACAAACCAGAAGTACAAACACCTACAGGAACTGAAGTCAGTAATTCCACTGGACTGCCATTCCTTTTATGACTCATTACCTCATAATGATCATTAACGCTCATTCAATATGATCCTTTGAATTTATTGATTTTATTTTAATAAACATTATTTTTGTTAATTTTTTTTAAAGTTTTTTGAAGACTGTTTAAATCTTAGTTCCTATAATAACTAGAGATTGTTTTTTTTTTTTAAATTAAGATTGAAGTTTATTTTAATTTCAGAAGATTTTGGTTTTTGTTTCATGATTTTTAGGGCAAATAAATACCTAATTTTGTTTTTACGAATTTTCTGGCTTTTTCTAATAAATCCTATCTTCAAGTCCGTAGACTTCATATATAGTTTTGGGGAGTGATTCCTCCTAAGTAACTAATGTAAATATCTCCTATCTGCATTTTGTTGAGAATTTGAAAACTTAAAACTCCTAACTTCCGTCAAATAAAGTAAAACTCAAAATAATAGCTATTTTACACCATGAATAGTAAAAGCACTTAAAAATAGACCAAGTGTTTTTTTCTTTTTTCTATATGCTTCACGGTAACTAAATAAATGAGTTTATAGTTCCTCCTGTAAAATGTGTGTATAGTCAGATAGGAGATCTCAGAAGTTCACGGACGTTATCTTTCTTTTCCTATTACACTTACTGAACTGTCTAGTCCCTTATACCCTTTTACCTTGCTGTGTGAGAAATCAGTATGTCGCCTAGGCTTCTTATCCTTTAATATTTTACTTTGTCATTAGTATCTTATACCATATTTCCTCATTGGAAAATTAAAAGCTATTGTTATAAGCGACAAAAACAAATATTAGCCCAAAGATACGAAGACATGTGATATTCACCAACCCGCACTGGGTCCGCGTGGTGGATTACGGCCCATTCCTCTCCTAGAGAGGAGGCCTGTGTCCTAGCAGTGGGAACATTGAAAGGCTGATTATGCTTATGTTATCCCCAAAGATTCAAAAATGTTTATTACTGTCAATGATATAAAATGTAAATTAGTTAGCAATACTATATTTTTATACCACTACTACATATCAATTGCAAATAAAAATCGCTAATTGTTAAATGGTTTTTATTTGGCATCATTCAGTCTTTTAATATTTTATGTAATCAAAAAGTTGTAAATACTGAACATTATTCTGAAAAAAAAAAGTATAAAATCACGATGATATCCTCACAGATAGCAAAAGGTGTAAGATTGAAATGGCCCGTATAGACTTAGAAGTAGTAACACGGCGAACTGTCGGAGGCGCGATGTACTTTTCAAGGAACACTCTTCGCGGTATACTTTTGTGTGCATGAGATATATTCCTTCAGATAGTATTCGTAGATTATAATTATATTATACTTATAACGTAAACATTAGCCAGGTGATTGAAACACTCCTGAACGGCAATATTTTCAATTGAAGTACGTCCGCGTCGTTTTAAATCTTCTTTCGTTCTTCTTCTGTGTCGCTCATTCTTGCTTTATCTCAGCACTTTCCTCGGGATTTTCCTACTTGCCTCGGGATACGAAAAAGCATTCTATAAAAATCCTCCACTTTTCCTCTTGGCCAATACAGGATACCATTTTGTTCCCATTTTTCAAGCATCGCTGATTAAATTAACTTTCCTCTTTCTTAAGTTTGTACAATTTAGAAGGTCATATCTAAAACAAGTTATTTTATGCTTAAATATTGCTATTTAAACACATTAAAAAAAATCAAATTACACTAACAATAAATACTAAAACAACAACGATTTTTCCATTTTCCACAGAACCCAAATTGCAACCATCATGGTGGCCGCCATAAATCCTATGAAAACCTGTATAAAACCAATAGTTATATAAACGTCTAAATGCAGTCACCCAATGTCCATTGGCAATATGGCGGAAACTATTGATGACAATTAATGAATTTTATTTTTATAAACAATACTGAAACACCAGTTTTATGAAGGCCCATTAAAATATTAACAAATATAACCATACATTTCATCGAAAATTTAAATTCCCAAGTATAAGTCACCGCTCTTCATCGGTCATCACAATAAGCTTTCTTTACATTAAATTAATAAATAATAATGTTCACAGATTAAAAATAGATTTATTTGACAACGAACTTTCCAGATAGAAGTCTATACTGAAAAAATGGATATAATTTCCGTTTACGGTTATTTAGTTTATTATGATTTTAATTACCGAAAGCTGAAAATTATTAAGGATTGTTCCGTACGATATTATTTCGAGGGTTAGCAATGTCATGTTAAAATATCGATTAAAACTTCAACTGTGAATCGGCAACCACCAGATGTCGCCTCTAACTGTCAGAAAGTGACGTTCGACTGAATGACATTTGGAATGTAAACAATCATAACTTAATTACAATATTTTATCTAATTTATTATGCAAACCTGTTTAATTGGATTTATTGTAAGAAAGTGTTAACCAAAGAGTCCAGTGACAAAATACAGTTGAAGGAACGAGTCCTACTATCAAGTGCAGGCCAAAGTCAACTGTACAAACTACAATGAAATAAATTACTTGGAAACCTGATAATTTACTACTAATGTTTTCAGGTAAATGCTACTTTACTTACAAGAAACGCAGCTGTTTTATACCAACCCGTGGTAGGTATAAAAAATACAACGTAACAGTACTTCCCCAACCACCAGAGATTTGATCAACTAGGGCAAATCTCGACGCTGGGCCCTCCAGCGTCAAAGACTCCAAAGTACCAACCACACTTACAAAAATCTACAACGTTCATGCCTGAAAACATGAACAGAGAAAGAAAAAGAAAGAATTATATGTGGAAGCCGGTCGTGCACCGGCTAATACACAACATCCTCCAAGCTGATATAAACTGAATACTTAGTTATGGTAGGTAAATACACAAACCACACAGAATTTTGTCACACTTCAAACATAGAGTAACAAACCGCTCTAATAGGATACATTGTAGTAGGCTTTGGTTGTCGGGTCTACAATTCCGCCCGTGTTTTATGGCTTATTTTTAGTCCATGAGACCTGTGTAATATAATATTTCCCCTGGAGCAAGTCTAATCTATTTACAAACATATAAAAGACGAGCCTCAAAGAGAGTATAAATGTGTAACTAACTCCCAAAGTACCAGTTACCTAGTCTGACCTACTATATTTATATAGGAAAGACCACCCTACACCATCGTATACCACCTTTCACATTCTAAATGAGAATACCGATACCTATGCTGAGCTGGTACCCAAATAATACACAGAAAAAAATTATGGTACGGTTATAGCGTTCCACGGTATTCACGCTTGGGCAATAACGAGGTGTGAAGTGAACTTGAGGAATTTTGTACCTCTCTAGTAGTGAACGAATCTCATTACCCGTGAATTGTGTCCCGTTGTCTGCTATCACCGTACGGGGAATACCGTGTACCAGGAAAACGCAGTCTTCTAGTTTCTGCACTATAGCCTTACCAACGGCTCTACGTAAAGGAAACAGTAAACAGTACTTCGTAAAACAGCACACGACAACTAAAAGATATGTGAATCCTGCTCTAGACCGTGGCAACGGACCTACCAAGTCAATGCTTATAGTTTGAAATGGCTTGGAACACTCTTTCGCATCACCCAAGAGACCGGGAGTAGGTAATTGTGAGTGTTTATATGCGGCGCATGTATCACATTTACCAACGTAGCTAATCACATCCTTGTACATGTTAGGCCAGTAGTATCGGAGTGCAAGTCTCTTATAGGTTTTAAATACACCGAAATGTGGAGACAATTCGCCACTATGGTGACTCTTTAATAATTCTTGCCTATTTCCTTCCGGTACCACGTGCTTCCAATCATAGTCACTAGTCACACCGAATTTATTTTTTGAATAACGGTAAAGTTTACCTTCCTTAATAAAAAAATTTGGGCACGATCTGGGCATACTGACACATTTATCCCACAACCTTTTAAACCACGTGTCAGTGTCGGGCACATTAATTTCCAGCACCGGAATGCCACGAGATAAGGCATCTGGAACCACATTGTCCCTGCTTTTGCGGTGTTCAATGGTAAAGTTATATGGTGATAACCGACAACCCCAACGAGCTAACCGACCAGAGGGATTGGTTAAATTAAAGAACCATTTTAAACTAGAGTGGTCGGTTATTACTTTAAACGCAGGACCGCCTTCCACGTAAGGACGAAAGTGTTCCACGGCGAATACCACAGCGAGGGCCTCACGCTCCGTTGCTGAATAATTGCGTTCCGACGGATTAAGCGAACGACTGCAGTAGGCTATTGGGTAACAGTGGCGCCCAACGTGTGTATTAGTTAGAGATAGAGGTTACGTCTATTGCTGTACCTTACAAGCCAGAGTACTGTTTCTAAAGCCTTCCAGTTATTCTAATTTTGGGAAAAAAAGCCGTCGCGCGGAATCCTATTTTAAACGTGTTCATGTTTATATGTTTGTACTGTTGTGTTGTTGTTGAAGAAAGTTCTAATTTTAAAAAGGACATCATAATACATGCTGCGAAAGTCGAACTGGCAAAATCTGGTAAAAATATGCATCAAATGTCCTAACAGATATCACCACTACTCCAACACGAGCAACTAAATAAAAAGGCATTTTAGTCAAGTAAAGAGCAAACCTCCTTGACACCAATGCAAAACTAAACAATTACAAATATTTGTAGATGCCGATTTAACACAAGTACAGTACGAAATTATAAGAAAAACCAATAAGAAATATTTCCGTGCAAAACCAGTATAGTTCCTTACAAAAAGCTAATATGAATTGTTACCTACCTCCTTTATATTTACATATAAAGGAGCAAGAGTGTGAATGCTTAACTTAAATTTGTAAATGAGGGCTCAACTTTAGACTAACGAATACCGTGTAGTCTTTTTTTTTCTGGGCAAAGTACTTATTATTCTTAACAATCTCACGAAGTTTCAAGTTTAGGAAATAACACTTTCTGAAATAAAAAGTATCAAACTTTGCAAAATTAACCTATCATTTTGTATAATTTTTTCTACCATTTTGGAAGCCCCATCTGCGTAGGGTCTTAGGTGACTTGCAGAAGACCTTGCTACGCCAGGGCCTTCGGGTTCTGTTCCTTTTAAGAGGAAGTTCCTTTATGCGGAGGAGTGCGAGGTCAGTGGAACTTCGAGAAGTTACTGAAGGTTTTTGGCACAGGAGAGTATTCCACACACTGGGTGTGGAATACTCTGAGAGAGTAGGTTAAATACCGAGAACTAAAAGCTGTGGTATACATCGCACTCCTATGAACGTCATAAAAGGTGGACTTTTGGGTATATTTAAATTAAAGGCTTTAAGAAAAATTGTAAAGCTGCAAAAAAATCAAGAGCGCAAAATACTTGGTTTGAGAAAGCCAAAATCCCGCTACGTATTATATTTCGGCTTATGTATTGCTTTGCTGCTGACATGAGCTATAAGCAAACTCTGCTTGATTGCTGTACTGAGGACAGAGAAATAGCGGCTAATGTTTTGCTTTGCTGCTGACATGAGCTATAAGCAAACTCTGCGTGAATCCTGGACAGAGAAGCAGTGGTATCACAGGCCAGTATTTCTGATTGGTTTAATTATTGTAGAGAAGTAATAATAATTGATTTTAAGGAAAACAAATATAGTGAACCAATTGGGGGCCCAGACTGTATTGTTAAAATTTATGAAAGCACATTTGGAAAAAGAAAAATTAATAAAGGGGGACAAGTAGCAGAGCACCGGCTCCTCGGAATGTTTCAGGATAGAAGTGTTGACTTGAGAGTGGTTCTATGTCCCAAAAATGTGCGGGATGCTGAAACCCTCATTCTGATTATAAAAGAGCATGTGAGACAGTGGTCAATAATACACACGGACTGTTGGCGAGCGTACAACACCCTTAAAGATAATGGTTATATTCACAAGACTGTAAACCACAAGGACCTGGAGAATCCGTTTATGGCCCCGATGGGACACCTCAGAGAATTGAAAGCCAGTGGAGAAATTTGAAGAAAATATTTCATACAGCAAATTATAAAAAAAAATAATTGAGGATTGGCTGATTGAATATTTCTGGAGGAAATACATAGAAGACAATAATCTAGATCCTTTTAAAGAACTATTGAAGTGTATAATAGTTTTATAAACCGTATTTTATTGTTTTTTTTTATAATTCCTAGCATTCTTCAACTTAGTAGAAAGGCACAGAGAACTTTAGACGCAAGAGCGAGTGTAGCGAGCTTAGGACCTGAGGGAACCCCGACTTGTATAGATTTAGGTTAGAAGATGGCGGGGTTTAGTGAGCGAGCGAAGCGAGTTGCTGCAGTTTTGTTGCTCCGTGTCTTGTTTGTTGTCTTGGTTGCGATGGGTCCCAATAATCACAATTTAAGCAAAAACTTGAAAGTGATACCGATTCTGATGCGAACATATTTCAAAACTGCTTTGTGCCTGTTCAATTACTCGTAGTTAGTGGAAATAACAATGAAAGTTTTATGGAATAATCCAACGCCATCTTGGCCCCGATTTTGTCAACCTATAAGATTCCGTTTTATCAAAGAAACTACTGATGTCACTCAAGAGGAAATAAGACGCGTTAATAGCACTATTAGCTCTTTAGTCCCAACAGAGGTTGACATAGCAGGGAAAAGGTTCTTAGTTAAACACACTTTTATCGAAAAGGTTCTTAGTTAAACACACTTATCATGTCCATGGTAGACGGACACGGTACATAAACCAAAATAATATTTTTTTAAACCTTTGTTTGTTTGTTTCGGCTAATTTCTGTAAAGGCTGGACCAATTTTGACAGGACTTTCACTGGCAGATAGCTGATGTAATAAGAACTTAGACTACATTTATTTTGGAAATTTGATTTATTTTTTTCCAAAAGTACTTCACTAAGTATACATAATAATTTAATTTGAAGTTTATTTTACTTTTGCAGCTATACGATATCTACAAAATGGACAGATATTCGAGATGTTAGTAATTGTATTTATAATTATAATTTCATATAAATTGACAACCTATTAATTCATTAAGCAAGCTACACACACACTATTACTTTATTATTATTACACTTTGTTTACTTGTCTTTGTAATTGTAATTTCAACTAATCTGACATCATTGGAGGTACAATTTTACTAATCGTTCATGTATTTTTGTAAGCTTATTGGTTATTTACCTTTTCTTACTCCCCTGTGTCGAATTTCTTCGGTCGCTAGTCTTGGGTGCTCATCTCACCGTGTCTGCCATCTGGGTGCATAGCTATTTTTTGCCTCCACACTTTATATACACATAAAACAACACATTTATCACCATCCATTCATCACAAACAAATATTACATCATGTTGCGCAGGTCAGGAACTAAAACTTTGAATTGCGTAATAATTACAATGTCGGTGGCCATTTTGGACGCGGGTTGAATGAGCCACAGATTGCCTAAATATGGGGTTTGAGCGAATGTACCTTATAATCTGTGGCTAGGCGTGCGCATGGAACGGCTTTGAATTATGGTGTGCACAGATAACAAAACTCTGTTTAGAGTTCGGTGCGCCACTTTTTGTCGGCTACGTTCCGTCGCCTACGCAAAAGTCTGTTGCCATTATCTATATTTTTTATTTATGTTTTTTTTTCCTATCCATTAACTGTATTTAATTTTGCACTCTGCCACTGCTGTTCTGTCTAGGCGCACTATAAGTACCGGATAGGCTGCTCCAGCAGACGTCATTTTGTCGGTGCCGGCTGTCGCTGAAAATCAGCGCTTCGACTCTGTCTCGTACAAGAGTCCTAGCATTATGCTGAGCGACAGCCGTTTTGCGCAATGTGACGCATACCTTCCCAACTTTTAACGATTATTTTTGTTTTAGTTTTAAGCTTTATTTTTACATTATTTGGTGTGCGTCATGCTTGGCGCAAATAAACAGTTTTTCTTTCTTTCTTTCTTAGATGCATTTATGAGATCCCGAAAAACGAAAACGAAAAAAAAAGCGATCTGGTGAAGGCGCAAAAACAGCAAGGCCTTATGTTTATAAGAATCAACTTTCTTTTTTATTGAAGGTTACTGAGCCCTGTATGACCTTTGATTCATGATCTGATGAGCCTAATAATTTTTCCTTTGATACATTCAGTAATGCAGCACCTACTCAAAAGAAAATGAAGACTGACACATTAAATGATAAAATGTCACAATTTCTAGAATAAAAATTAAATAATCAAGAACACCCAGAATTTCTAGAGTATAAATTAAATAATCAAGAACACCCACATGTATCCTTTATTAAAGGTATTTTACCATCTTTGGCATCATTCGATGATGATTGATTGATGAATTCCAAACGGGTATTATGCAACTGATCCGTAAAATTAAAAATAAACGCCGTGGTAATCATTTATATGGTACTTATGCAAACTATGGTGGTTATTAAAACCATTTATCACAATCGACAGAATATTTTACACAAGATCCAGGTGCATCAATTTCGACTAGCAATCAAGCTGTGGATACGGCTGCATCACCAACTTCCAACTATACTATTTATATTATTTGTCTGATAACACACAATATTCTTTTAAATAAAGTAAATGTGTCTAAAGGCAAAAGGTAAGTTGTTGCTGAAGCATACATAGGTATTAATAAATCATATCACTATCTATTTTATTAAACTATATATTTTGTTTTCTAGGTACATTATTGTACACGCAGGGAATGAAAATGGCTTTGTGCCGAACGCGTTATTAATATTTAGCGGAAAAAATAATACTAATAAATAAATAATAAAAGACTTTGGATTATGCTTTGAACAAGACGTCGCAGCTATAACTAGTGATGGACATGTCATGGTAAAGTTTGGACGGGAAAGCCCCGCTGAAATGGTTCTATGCTTAAATCACGGTCTCCATTTATCTGTGTTGCCTACATTTTGCAAAAAAAACGATAGAAGCGAAGTTGATGTAACTGAACCAACAAATCAAGCTTTAGAACAAAACATTTCTGGACAAAACAGTGATGATGATGATCAAATTTTTTTTTCGACTACGGCGAGTTAGTATCAGATATAACAAATAATGCACCACAATTTACCCAAAATATCAATAAAGTTTTGGAAGAGACACGAGCCTTGGTCAAATTATTTCGGAAGAGTCCTTTGAAAAACATCACGGTGCATCAGAGGTGCGAAACCTTTTTTTAAATTATTAAACATATTATTTTTTTGTACTTTATCAAAAGTTTAAGTTTAGTCCAGCTTGGCGTCTATAGCTAGCGCAATAAATAATATAATATAAATAATAGGGCCATGAAAATATATGAATATGTGGGAAATGGAACGTAAGTGGGAGAAAGAGAAAGAGTGCTAGGTGTGAGCGAGGGAGCGAGAGGTGACGGAAGGGAGAAGGGTTTGAGACGCCATCTTAAGAAAATATATATTGGATAGGACGTACGACGGAAGGTGTTAAAAAGGAAAAAATATAAAACTAGTTCAAGACTTATTTATTCTTTTAATTTGAAGAACCCTGTATCCCACAATTTTGGGGGCTCGTCCGGGATACAGATTAGAAGACGCTACGACGACGGATCGAGTTTTTCACGCTGCACGTGGTCGAGTGCGCGAGAACAAGACGCCTATTACAAAAAAGGGTATATTTTACGACCTAAGACGAAGACTGAAGACGTAAAGATGCCGAAAACAACTGAAGACGTGTCGCCGAGGGGTGTACAATATGCTGAAGACTTCATAAATCATTTTTCCGGTCAAGACCATACCTACCCAGTGAGCCGTTGGGTTCAAGATATTGAAGATAATACAGAAATATTCGAATGGACGCCGCTCCAACAGCTTGTGATCGCGCGTAGGTCGCTGACGGGAACGGCGGAGCTATGGCTAAGAAGTGAAAGACCGTTCAAATCGTGGGCCGAGTTGAAACAAGCCATCAGCAAAGAATTTCCCGACGCGATTGATCAGAAGACGATTCATGAGATGATGAGTGCACGTACGAAAAAACCTGATGAAAGTTGCATGGATTACGTGTTAATTATGAAAGAACTAGGAAAAAGGGGTAAGATTCCCGATTACGTTGCAATCAAGTACATTGTAGATGGCATCAAAGATCTAGAAACGAATAAAATATTATTGTACGGTGTTACGAGCTACAGTGAACTGAAGGAAAAGCTGAAAATTTATGAAGCCGTGAAAGAAAAAATGAAGGCGCGACGTGAGACGCAACGCAATCAAGGTGGTAACGGCAGTAATCGGAATCCAAAGAAGTATTCAAGTAGTGAGTTACGGTGCTATAATTGTGGAGAACTAAATCATTCATCGCAAAGTTGTCCTCATAAGGAAAAGGGCCTCAAGTGTTTCAAGTGCAATGAGTTCGGCCATATTTCAACAAAGTGCACGGCGTCGACGAAACGCGAAGACGATCGGAAGCCTTCGGAGAATTTCGACAGCCGATCGAGTCGTCCAATCAGCGGCGGAGGCGACCGACAGCGCTGCCAACATGACGGACGTCGTTCGGGCAGAAATCCTAGCAATTCGAAGTCAGCCATGTTCACTATGGATTACGTTGGCACTACTGGTGACAATGAAAATGACAGCTGTCAATGTCATGAAGACAAAGAGGTTATGCAGATAGTCAACAAACCTGGCAAGAAGCCGGGCAAGCCGATTTTGAGTATATTTATTGAAAATACCGAAGGAAAAGCCCTAGTTGACTCGGGAAGCGATGTCAACTTAATGTCAGAAGACTTCTACGACGTGATCGGCCAGCCAAAGACGACTACAGATAGCGTTATATTGTCGGGTCTCGGACTAAAACAAGTGCGTTCATTCGGGAAGTTTATAACTGGTGTTACGATTGACGGACGATGCTACGACGGAGTTACTTTCCATATTGTGCCTAAAGACTGTATGCCTTATTGTATAATATTAGGTCATGAGTTTCTCGCTGGTGTGACAATGATTATGAATGAAGGATGTGTGTCGTTGTTACCTTCTGGTGAAGAGTGGATGAGACGAATAAATTGTTTTACCGTAGGTTCGAATGTTGTTGTAGGTCCCACAGTCAGCCCAACAATCAGAAATGAAGTTTTACAGTGTGTTGATGACTACAAACCAACCCGAGTAAAAGAAGCACATATACAACTAAAAATTATCTTGAAAGACGACATCCCAGTGGCTCAAAAACCTAGAAGATTATCACTAAAGGAACAGCAAATTGTCGAAGACCAAGTAAAGGAATGGTTGGATAATGACATAGTCCGGGTAAGTTTTTCTGAATATGCTAGTCCTTTAGTGTTGGTTAGAAAGAAAGATGGTTCTACACGAGTCTGTGTGGACTATAGACAGCTCAACAAGAAGATGATAAAGGACGAGTATCCACTACCGGTAATTGAAGATTTAATTGATAAACTTAGAGACTCAAGAGTATTTAGTGTTATTGATTTAAAAAATGGTTTTTTTCATTTGAAAGTCAGCAAAGAATCGATACATTTCACCTCATTTGTGACCCATCATGGTCAATTTGAATTTTTGAGAGCACCTTTTGGGTTGTCAAACTGCCCTAAGTATTTTATGCGATTTGTGTCAACAATTTTCAGAAATTTAATAGATAAGGGCATAATGTTAGTTTTTATTGATGATATTATAATTCCAGCCAAGGATGAGGTACAAGGTATGCAAAGATTGAAAGAAGTTTTATCAGTTGCTTCAGAATATGGGTTGCAGATAAATTGGAAGAAGGCAAAGCTTTTATGCAGTGAAATTGAATATCTCGGTCATTGCATACAAAATGGTGAAATCAGCCCGAGTTCAGAAAAGACAGATGCTGTGGTGAGGTACCCAGAACCAAGAACAATGAAACAGGTACACAGTTTTATAGGACTTACCTCTTATTTCAGGAAATATATAGAAAATTACGCTACAATAGCAAAGCCCTTAACAGACTTATTAAAACAGAATGCTGTCTTTATTTTTGAAGAAGATCAACGAAATGCTTTTAACCTTTTGAAGCAGAAGCTGGCGTGTAGTCCAGTGTTGAAGATATACAATCCTAAGCTGCCCACGGAAGTACATACAGATGCATCTAGCACTGCATATTCAGCAATACTGTTACAGCAGCATCCAGATAGTGGTCTACATCCAGTCCAATATATGAGTAGGAAGACAAATGATGCTGAACAAAGGTACTCTAGCTATGAACTGGAAGCTTTAGCAATAATAGAAGCTGTCAAGAAATTTCGTCATTACCTATTTGGCATACATTTTAAGATTGTTACAGATTGTCAAGCATTTGCGCTAACTCTGAAGAAAAAAGACTTATCAGCTAAGATTGCAAGATGGGTCCTGTTTCTAGACCAATATGACTTCGAAGTTGAGCATAGAAAAGGTTCAAAGATGAGACATGTGGATGCGTTGAGCCGACACCCTTATATTTCAGCTGTGGTAGTAAACCTGCATGACCAGATCAAGGAAGCACAGATTCAGGATGAAGGACTGAAAGCTATAATTGAAATTTTAAAAGAAAAACCATACCTAGACTACTGGTTAGAAAACAATATTCTATATAAAGGTGACCAGAAGCAGCTAGTAATTCCTAGAAGTATGGAAAGAGAAGTCATAAGAAGAGTGCATGCCAATGGTCATTTTGGTAAAAGAAAAATGAAGGAACTTCTTGTTAAAGATTTCTACATCAAAGATATAGATAAGAAAATTGATGACTTTATTGTAGGCTGTATACCATGCCTACTTGCATCGAAGAAGCAGGGAAAACAGGAAGGTTTTCTTAACCCTATTCAGAAGGAGGGAAGCCCTCTGCATACCCTTCACATGGATCACATTGGACCGATGACTGAGACCAGAAAGAGGTATAATCACATTCTTACAATAGTTGATGCCTTCACCAAATTCGTGTGGCTTTTCCCTACAAAGAGTACTAGCAGTAGTGAAACTCTGGACAAACTTAAAATCCACCAACAGACGTTTGGGAACCCAGAAAGGATTGTCACTGATCGGGGCACCGCTTTTACAAGCCATGACTTTAAGGAATATTGTGAGAATGAGGATATACAACACATCAAAATAACGACAGGAGTGCCAAGAGGAAATGGACAGGTGGAAAGGATACATGGAATCATTAAACCAACTCTTACAAAACTATGTGCAGAAGATCCATCAGTGTGGTACAAACATGTAAGTCGATTGCAACGAGCAATAAATAGTACATTCCAAAGAAGTATAAATACTAGTCCATTTGAGCTATTAACAGGTGTTAAGATGAAGTCCAAAGAAGATATACCTTTAATTAATCTATTACAGCATGAAAGTATTGAACAATTTAATGAAGAAAGGGAAGAATTAAGAAAAAGAGCTAAAGAACAAATATTGAAAATTCAGGAAGAAAACGCCAGTACTTATAACAAAAAAAGAAAGGAAAGTACTAAGTATGAAGTAGGAGAACGAGTAGCAATACAAAGAACACAATTTGGCGCAGGGCTCAAACTAAAGCCGAAGTACCTAGGCCCATATAGGATTACTAAGGTTAAACGAAAAGACCGCTATGATGTAGAGAAAGATGATGTAACATCTGAAGGTCCCATAAAAACTACATGCTCTGCTGATGGAATAAAGAGATGGCCTGACAATGGTGAGAAGTATGAGTAAGCATTTTCGTGTGTTATTTGTGGTGATGTAAGGACTTAGACTGAATGGAGAATGTTTTTTATTTTTTTTTGTTTGTAGCATGTGTGCAAGAGAAACTCATTTCATTTGTTTTGCATAAATGTAAATTGTAGTTCAATCACATAAGCTGGTCAATAGTATATAAGCTAACTTACTGTTTTGTTTTCCTAAATAGTGTATTTAAGTTGCTTTGATGAATGAGTATGACTGACGACGAAGGATGATGTTTATGTAAGGAGGAAAGAAAGTCTGATAGCATGTCTGAGGACAGACATGAATGTCGGATGGCCGAATGTGGGAAATGGAACGTAAGTGGGAGAAAGAGAAAGAGTGCTAGGTGTGAGCGAGGGAGCGAGAGGTGACGGAAGGGAGAAGGGTTTGAGACGCCATCTTAAGAAAATATATATTGGATAGGACGTACGACGGAAGGTGTTAAAAAGGAAAAAATATAAAACTAGTTCAAGACTTATTTATTCTTTTAATTTGAAGAACCCTGTATCCCACATTTTTTGATATATTGCATGACAAGACCAGAGGTGCGAAACCTTTTTTTAAATTATTAAACATATTATTTTTTTGTACTTTATCAAAAGTTTAAGTTTAGTCCAGCTTGGCGTCTATAGCTAGCGCAATAAATAATATAATATAAATAATAGGGCCATGAAAATATATGAATATATGATAAATATATTATAGTGCCGACACGGTTGGCGCAGTGGTTGAGCGTTCGGCTGCTGCGCAACATCTCGCGGGTTCGATCCCCGCACGGAAAAAAAATCTGTATGGCCTACAGATAATTGTTCCGGGTCTGGGTGTCTTGTATATGTGAGTTTTCATGTTTGTGAACGCACCCACGATACAGGAGTAAATCCTAGTGTGAGGCAACGTCTTTTTTTTAAAATGAATATACATGAATATGAATATACATATATAATTCATGATTGTATCTACTATAAATAGCGAGTTATTGCTATTAATGTAGAAAAGGAGCAAATTTGACTAAATATCAAAATATCTATTACGGGTCAATTTTTTAAATTTAGTAGTACCTGACCATTGGAAATTAATAAAAAACACATCAGACTTTGATAACAAATAAAAATGGCTGATTTAAACGAATTGAAACCAAATGGTGAGAAGTTAACTAATTTAAATTGAATTCTCATAATGTTTAAAATAGTTACTTTACACGCGTGAAATGGGTAGTGCGACCTTCATATTTGCTACCTGCGCGCACGCCATACCCCTGTCTTTTGTGTTATGTTAGACAAAGAGCACGGAAAAAAAGGATTTCTTCTGCGAAGAATATCAATATTCTCAGAAAAATTGTTTCAGTCCAAGTAAATATTTTCTTAACTTAAGTAAATGTACTCAAATTAAGAATAATAAATACTTGGTTTTAATTCTTGACTTGAGCAAATATTTTTGATTCAAGACTATTACAATCTTAATTGAAGAAAATATCTACTTTTTACTGAAGACTTTAAAAACTTTTCAAAACAAGATAATGGAGTTTTCATTCAAGAATATATGATATTTACTTTAAAACAGTTACATTATTTTTGACCTAAGATATACATTTTCTTAATCTAAAAAACTTTTACTCAATATAAGAATATGATACTCTTATTCATTTAAATTATTGTTTCTTGATTCAAGAATAGAAAGGTGGGTAATCTAAACCAATGTTTTTTTATTGTTAGTTTTGGTTGAAGAAGTTCAAATTACTTTCATTATGAGTTTAAAAAATCTAGTTGTAATATACTTAATTTAAAAATATATTATTAATCGAAGAATAAATTAGTCTCATTTCAAGAATACTTTTATTTTAACTGGAAAATATTGACTTACTTGAAACCAACACTTTTTTTCTTGTACCAATAAGGTGTATTTTCTTGATTCAAAGATTTCGCTTATTTTTGACTCAAGAAGCACTTTATTCTTAGTTCAAGAGTTTCTACATCTTCTTCTAAAATGTTATTTGTTTTCTTACAAGAACTCAAAATTCTTCAATACAAAACAATATTGATTTGCATGTCAAGAATAATGTATTTTCGGTTGAAGAAGTTCAGATTCCTTCCATTAAGAATTTAAAAAATGTAGTTAATATATTATTAATTGAAGAATACATTAATCTCATTTCAAGAATACTTTTAACTGGAAAATATTGACTTAGTTTCTGGTTATAGGTACTAATAAGATGTATGTGGGATTGTATGGTAAAATAAGCGACCAGAATCCTTGTAAATACTGCTTGATAAATACTCCAATAAATAAATAATAAATACTTTCTCACTCGCAAATATATTTCTCACATCCTTTCATCCGTTAATTTTATCGAATTCTGTGCAGTTTTGTGAATTTTAAAATCAACCCCTATTCTACCCCTTAGGGGATGAATTTTCAAAAATCCTGAACCGCATATTTCTTTATTTCCTACCAAAAGAATAAATTTGAATTTTCATGTCCCTAACTTAAGAAATGGTATTTTTTTTTTTTTTTTTTTTTTTTTTTTATTTATTTCACCACCAAACATACTACTATTTTACAGGTGTCACCTATTACAATAGCGTAGTTACTTATTTCTAATACCCACTAAATCTTAACATTTACAAAACTTAATACTTATACTTAACAATGAAAAACTAAATAATACAATCAAATTATAGCATGTCAAGTCTACCCAATAGATAACATACAATATACGGCTCTAGTAAGTTCATTCGTAGTGCAGTGAAACAGATCTATCCGTTGCGACAAAGCGTTAAGCGCACGCAGCGCCCGCGTGAGCGGCGCTCGCTGCAGCAGGTTAGTGCGCGCGGGCGCCACGCTCAGCAGCGGCGGCCGGCGCCGGCGCCCCGCGTACCCGTCCGGGACACACAGCGACACCGTGCTCAGAACTCCCGGATTGTGCATTTTGCCACTTATTACCTTCCATAGGTAAACGGCGAGAGCGACCTCCCTTCTAACTTCCAGTTTGTAATACCCTATCATGCCCAGTATAAATAGAGTAGGATATAATAGTGGATATCCTGGGTACACACCGTATTGCTTCAAATACATGAACCTTACAAATTTATTGTGGATCCTTTCCAGCATTAACTTATATTTAGCTTCATGAGGTGCCCAAACTACCGCATTGCATTCCAGGTGACTTTTTACGAGTGCTTCATATAATGCTCTTAGTGCCCTGAAGTTGGTAAATGTGTTTGCTATCCTCAACAGCATTCCTAAATTGCGGTAAGCTTTTTTACAAACCTGAGTCACGTGGTTCCGAAAATGTACATCAGCAGTGAAGCACACCCCTAAGTCCCTCACCTTCGAAACTCGCTGCAGTGGAGAACCTCCCATGTGGTACTGATGGTGACTGGGGCTGCGGGCTCGACTGAACGTACACACCACACATTTGTTCACGTTGAAGTATAATTTATTCTGAACACTCCATTCGACTACCCGATCTATGTCCCGCTGCAAAGTGTGATGATCCGTTCCCTGCTTCACTTTGTAGACCAATTTCAAGTCATCAGCAAACAACAAGGGTGTAGACTCGGTGACTACATTTGGCAAATCATTTACTGTTATAATGAAAAGAAGAGGTCCCAAGTTGCTGCCTTGACTGACACCTGATCTCGTGAAGTAGGGTTCAGAAAGCTGTCCGCCACAGTCGACGTACTGACATCTATCCCTTAGATAGCTGGCTAAGAATGACAAAGTATGTGTTGTGCATCCTACGTCAGCTAACCTGGACAGAAGGATGTCATTATCTACTGTATCGAACGCTTTTCTGAAATCGAAGTAGGCAACATCCACTTGCTGCCCAGCATCCACCGTTGGTACAATGTGTGTCATTAGGTCCAGTAGGTTCCCCGTCGTTCCCCGCCCGGGCCGGAATCCATGCTGTGCATCCGATAGCAGAGCACTTATTTGCGGATACAGACTATTGTGGATCGTCGACTCAAATACCTTAGCCGGGGTGCATAAGACCGCTACAGGCCTGTAATCACAAGCTGCTGTACCCCCACTACCCTTCGGTACCGGCACAACCCGAGTGAGTTTCCAACGGTCGGGGAACCTCGCAGAATCAATACACACATTAAACAAGTGTAACAACGGTTCCACTAGCACTGCCCTACAGTCATTGAAAATAAACGCCGGGATACCATCGGGCCCCGCTGACCGTTTTGGCGGCAAGCGCGCGAGCGCGCGGCTCACGTCAGCGGCGCGCATGTACTCAAGGTGTACCCGTGCACCCTGCAGCGGCGCCGCGCCGCGCCCCGCGCCCGCGCCCGCGCTCGCCGCCGCCACGCTTAGCGCGGGAGCCTCAGGATTGTACACAGACTCGAAATACCTAGCGAACTCCAAGGCACATTCGTACTGGGATAACTCCTGACCCTCTTTAATTATTTTTCGATTATTTGAGTTCCCTTTCCTGGATCTTATATACTCCCAAAATGCTCGTGGATCCCTCGCCATGTGTTCCTGAACGCGGTCACGGTACCTGTCATGTGCTGCAGCCGTATCCGCTTTTACTTTCGCTCTGTATCTTGAAAATTCCTGATAATCAATGGGTGACTTGGTTAATTTATACTTTTTATGTAAATAATATTTGTCTTTAATATTCCTAATAATTTCTTTAGTGTACCACACAGGATAGCTACGAGTACATTTACCGTTATTGTTTATGCAAGGGACACATTCGTCGAAAATGTTATAAAGTTTATCATAAAATAAATTTAAAACTAAGTCCGGTTCTTTTATAAGGTACATATCACTCCAATCAACTTCGCTTAATAAATGATATAGGCGATTGAAGTCAGCTTTGTTAAAATTCCACAACTTAGGAGCTATTGACGAATGTCGCGTACGCGGCGATGCGGCTGTCGCGGACTAATAACTTGTTTTATCGAATAAGCTAATAAAAAGCGGATGTCCGTTTTTCGAGGCAAAAACAATACTGTGGGATGGCAACACTGTTAAAATATTCCGCGCGCCACGCAACCAATCAGAGGCCACAATTCATCGGAAGATAAAAATAAACAGCCAATAATGAGCAAGCGTGGCACAAGTACTTCAACTGCTGCGCCCGACAACGACAATCCCATTTCGTTTCATATCGTTTGTGCCGTTGTGCGTCTACTCATGGTCGACTCCCTTAGCTCAGCTTAAATTAAATATAAAGCACTGGACTGTTAAGACTACTGACTGGGCTGGCCTTAAACCTTTGCTGATTTGCATTATTGTAAAAAAAATGTCAGAATTAGAATTAGAAACGTGTCAATTATTAAAAAGCTGGGGCATCGAAGAACCAATAATTCAAAATTTTACAGGTAAGTACCTCTAGTCTGTACACTAGACACTGCTAAGCTTTTTATTTATTTGATGTATTTGTATGTAGATATTCAGCTAATAGGTACATATCTCGATGGATGTAGGCATAAAGACCTAGTCTTAATTCTAAGTAAGCACCTCTCCGATAATGTTAATTACTGAATTCAACTATTTAATCGCATTTAACCAATTAGAATCATGGTAGAATAGCTCGTGCCTACCCTACATACCTGCGCCTACGTGACTAGGGAAGCTTAGAAAATTATGTTACTATAAGTACCTACCTAATTATGTCCGTGTTTCTAGCTCGCTCACGAATTTATACCTACTATGTATTTATACCTGCCTACCTACTACGACAGGACGCGTTGCGGTGTCTAACCAATTTGTTAATTTGATAATAATGATTGATAGGTAGGTATATTATGTAGTAGGACAAATACCCGAAACAATTTTAATTCTGTTCTCTTGATTCAAGACTAAAATTCTTGGTACTTATTTATTATTTTCAGACAATGGCATTGATTTAAGTCATTTTAAAGACTTAACAAATGAGTTATTAAAAGAGCTGAGCCCAAAAATTTCCACGCGCATATTTCTGAAAAACATAATTGACGAATATTTAACAGCAGAGGTTTGCATAACTTTATTATACCTATGTAGATTTACTAGTAAATAATATTTTGCAGGATGTTACTTAAGTAAAATAACAAAAATAAAGCAGTGCTGACACGGCTTAAATTTTATACAATAACTCGCTGCGCCCTTTTTTTTTTTTTTTTTTCTGGATGGGAAATCATCAAATGACTTCTCCCGCTCTGGGCGGAGCGGAAGGGAGTGTCAGACTCTTACTGACTAAAACCCACCCGTGATCCTTCTTGTGCCCTTTGCGTTCCAGGGCCGCGGTGACTCTTTCGAACAAATTCCGCAACCCTAGCAGGCACTGACCCTATGGGGCCCCGCCTAATTTGCTGACGGCTCTTTGAGGCGCGCGTGGAACACGACGCGCCGTCGACTCGGGCCTGGTTGCTATCGGACGGCGAGCCACCCATAGCTCGCCATCCGCAGGCCAGCGCCTACGGTGGCCGGGAATCGCCCTGCGTTTCCCGACGCCCGGGGCGTCTTCTTCTGTTGCGGCGGCTGGAGCGAGGGGCATCCCTCTCTCGCACGCGCTCCGCCTCCTCCTTCGCTAGCATTACTGCTTCGCAGAAGGAGGCGACCGCTTCCCATGCCTCCTCGCTCCGGACCATGGCCCGAACCAGGGCCGGACGCGAGAGGTCGCCGCCGCCGATCGCCTCGACGAGGACACGGCGGTGCTCCGCCCAAGCAGGGCAGACCTCCACCGTATGCTCCACCGTGTCCTCCGGACGATCCACACAGTGATGACACCCGGACGTGTCCTCCCGCTGGATCCGACACAGGTACCTCCCGAAACAGCCGTGTCCGGTGAGCACCTGCGTCAGGCGGAAGGTGAGAACGCCGTGACGTCTCTCCAGCCACGCCTCAAAGAGGGGACTTATCGCCACAATAGTGGCGTACCCAGCACTGGGTTGCGATAGTCGCTGTCTCCAAACCTCCGTGAGATCCCGCCGGAGCTCCGTCCGCTGCGCAGCAATTTGCCGCGGCAGCAGCGTTTCACCCCGGCTTAGCGCCTCCACGCGCAACGCGTAAACGTGCGCGAGGGCTCTCGCCTCCAGATCCCACGGCAGTAATCCGGCAAGGAGATTCGCCGCCTCGCCAGAGACCGTGCGGTATCCACGGACAAGCCGAGTGGCCATGACCCTCTGGGCCGAGACCAGGTGGCGCGCTGGCAGTCGCCTTAGCGACAGCGCCCACACTGGGGCCCCGTAAAGGGCCATGGACCGCACGATCCCCGCGAACAGCCTCCGGCAGGAGGCGTTTGGTCCCCCCAGATTGGGCAAGAGCCGCTTGAAGGCAGCCCCAGCCCGCCCCAGGTTGGGTGCCAAACGTCGGAAATGCTCCGCGAAGTTCCACCGGCTATCGAGGACGAGGCCCAGGTACCTCATCGTTGACCCGACGCCGATGTGAACCCCTCCTACCGTTACCTGGGTTCCCGGTGGTGGCCGGTTCCGAGGGCCATGAAAACACATGGCCTCGGACTTGTGTAGGGCCACCTCGAGACCCAGTTGCCGGATTCTGTCAACGACTATCGCAACCCCGCGTGTCATCAACTCAGCCGCCGCCTGGTGCGACCCCCCTTGCGCTAAAACCAGCGTGTCGTCAGCGTAGCAGACTACGCTGACGCCGCGAGGGAGGTCGGCGCGCAGCACCCAGTCGTAGCCGATGTTCCACAGGGGCGGCCCCAGAACCGAACCCTGTGGAACACCGCACGACATCTCTCGCCGGTTCCACTCTCCCCGGTGACCGGGGTAGAAACTCGCTGCGCCCTGCGGTTCCATCCATGTGAATAATGATGAAAATTGGTGATGATGATGACGGAAAGTACCCTATGTCCTTCCTCAGGATTCAAGCTATCTTCATTCAAATTTCATTAAAACCCATTGAGCCGTTCAGCCGTAAAAAGCTACAGAGAGACAGAGATACTTTCGCTTTTATAATATTAGTCTGGTTTTCTGATGGCTTTTTCATGGTACAGTTTTAATCCATTAAAGCCATATTATGCTAAAGTAGGTATTGAATTATTTCTCATTTTAGAATAAAACATCAACGGTCACTTCTGTGCCCAGTTGTTCTCAAAACACAGAAACAGAAATCAATTACATCAGTGAACTGGAATCAGATTTCGAAGAAAATAATATTCTTGAAATGATAGGATGTCGGCTAGCATTTCCCGAATTTGACTTGAGAACATTACTTACCACATCACCTTCTGGAAGTAGCATACTCAAATATTATGAAACAAATAAACAACTGACAGTCAAACATAGAAATACACTCACAGACATTATCTGCAGACGTATTTTTACACGTGTTGTAAATCAGTAAGTACCTATTAATTTAGTTTTTACTTTGTATTACCACGTACATTATTAGCTCGAGGAACTGACGTCGGTTGGGGCACAAAGGTTTTCGAGTGGAGTCCACTCATCGAAAAGCGCAGTCTAAAACAGCCCCTCACTAAATGGATTTCAATATGAGTTCATGTTAAAGCCGCTCTAACACTAATTATTATCTGAAACAGAATTAATCTTTCTTAAAAGACTAGTAATTAGAAAAACTAGTTACCTACATGCTTATTGACTTTGTTGCTGACTGTACATGATTTGACAGATGAATTTTCTTTCTTTTCCTAAACTTTACTTTTTTTTCCAGTCGTATCAATCATGAAGAGTATACCATACTGACTTCAAAAATCATCGCTCTTTTTCCCACTGAGAATGCGGGAACATATTTTGTTCCCTCTGTTAAAAAAAGAGATTCAATCTCTGGAAAACCAGGTTTTGCAAAGGGAAAATTAGTTGATAAAATTCGCAATACCCTATATAAATCTGGTGAACGTAAAAGAAAATTGAATGAAACAGAAAATAAAGATTCTATACCCTCTAAAAGATCTAAAAACTTAAACGAACTACAAGGTTTATTTTTAATTTTGTTACAGTACATATTTTACAGTTGTTAGTTTTATTTAGGATCTGTCATTTTACTTGCAGTAAATAGTTTATGATTGTATTTCCTACCTGGTTTATTTTGCGATTGGTTTCTTCTATTTCTGTCCCACTCATTACCTAGGGATGTAATGCTTTCGTAGGTAGAGTAGCCATAGGGCTATTTTTTTGTGATTTAATTTACATTATTCACCATTTTCGCCGTATTTTAGATGTGCACAAAGAAGATGTTATTTGGCTGAAAAACAATTCAGAACCATTGGAATGTGTCATAAACAAATGGAAAACGACCCATGAACTCCGCCAAATTTCTGCTCATGAAACCGTAGGTGAGCTGATTGAAAATTGGCCTATATTAAATGACGTCAGAAGCGATGTCTTGGTAAGAAACATTAATTTCATCATGGAGAGACAAATAAGTTATGTTTTTTCTTTCACTCACATTAACTTATTTTCAGATTCAATTAGACTTTGATGCAATACATCCAGGAAGAGCGAATAAATTCTACATAAATTGGAATGAATTTATCAAAAAGATAATAGAAATAAAAAAAACAAATACTAACGAAGAAGTGGTGGCCTTGATCGAGTATATTAATGCATTAGATGACAATGGTTGGTACAAAATAGTAATTTAGTTTATATGATGCCATTTTTATTTTAGAAATGAGGCTAAATAATATACAAGTTTTTATTGAGGGCCTTGATATGCTTGCTCCTTGATATTTTCTGACAGAATAAATGTGAGAATTATGTACTTACTTATATTATTTATGTTAATGTTAATAGGTAAAGTTTATTTTATTCTAGATAAAAAACTTCCATCACAAATAAAATTGCTTTGCAATTTGGTGCCACCAAAAGGACACCTAAACAGGAGGCAAAAATTTTCAACTACCGAGTGTGTAGAAAGCTTCATTGTAAATGTCAAGGTAATTACACCAACAGGGTACTTTACATTAAATCCATACTTTAATTGACTGACTGAGATTAAAAAAAAAAAAAAATTGATTGAGTCAGGCGTTACTTTGCGGAAATCCATTTTAACTTTGAAAATGAAAACAAAATATCTAGTTTTAATTTCCGCGAATATTAGTGGGTTGCAGGTATGCACCTCCCTCCCGCCCGCTATATTATGCACATGCAAGATTACTAGGCAAATGCAAGGATTTTAAGCACATGCAGGAAGGCAATGCAAAACCCAACACCATTACCGACACGTGTTTCGCCTCTCCACGAGGCATCCTCAGAGGACGTGTTGACTCGCTGACCGTTGAGTTGCGACAACACGTCCCCTGAGGATGCCTCGTGGAGAGGCGAAACACGTGTCGGTAATGGTGTTGGGTTTTGCATTGCCTTCCTGCATGTGCTTAAAATCCTTGCATTTGCCTAGTAATCTTGCATGTGCATAATATAGCGGGCGGGAGGGAGGTGCATACCTGCAACCCACTAATATTCGCGGAAATTAAAACTAGATATTTTGTTTTCATTTTCAAAGTTTGACTGAGATTAGTTCTCATCAACTAAGGTTGCTGAAACTGTGTCTTAAAATGTTTATCCCACGTCACCTGTAACTTGCGAACCCAAAAAATTGCAAAAATTCAAAGTGAGACCATCGAGTCAGGAGTGCAAACCTTTTTTTAGACAGCATTGTTTTTTTTTAGTTTCATTATATATGACTGATTTATAAAAAAAAAATTGAAACTTAACGTTATTTTTCTTTTTTTAGTCACCTGGCGATATACAATCAAAAATGGACGAAGTTTCTACGGATGCATATGGGAAAAAAAAAAACGGTACAGCCGTATATAATAGATGTTGGTGGAACATATTATCTTATTATAGATAAGGTCAGGTATGTTTTCCATTTTGAAATTAATGGGATACAATATAATGACAAAAATGTTATTTTGTACAAATATGATATTAACTATCCATTATTTTATAAAATTGACCAAGTTTTTTTAAAAGAAACTGATCTCAGTATGGTATCATTCTTGTGTACAGTGTTAAAAACGGTAGATTACAGTTCTCATTATATGTCATTTGTTGTGGAAAGTACAACGCAAACTAGACTAGTTCGTTTGGATGATTGTGATAGTACAACACCTACTTTATTAAGAAAATTAAATGAATGTTATTATGTGGATTTGAAGAGCTAAGAATATTCCGCATGTAATGATTTGTATTAAACTTGTTACTTAATTGTAATTTTCAAATATTTCAAAATATTGGGTAAAACAATCATTTTGAACACAAGAGATTTTATTTGGCGTCGTCATGGCAAATACTGTGGACCCTAAAGGGGTGGTAATTTTTTATTATAGCAGAGTAGTTTGCCATGATGCCAACGATTATACTCGTATATATTTCGTAAAAGCATTTTTTTTAACCTAAAGACGGTACCTATATAAGGTGTATCTGTTCAAACACGATATCTCTTAAGGGGTCATTGTACTCATCATTATGAACAACTTTTACAATGGGACCAAATCTGAAATCGCGAAAAAAAAATCAACTCCTCCCTACATTTTGACGAGTTTGTTAAAGATAAATGTACTGAGCAGCTGATTTTTTTTTTCGCAATTTCAAGTTTGGTCCCATAGTAAAAGTTGTTCATATAGATGAGTACAATGACCCCTTAAGAGATTTCGTGTATGAACAGATACACCTTATATAAAGGGGATACCTTTATACTATTGTATCGTTGAAATGTGAAAAAGTCGCATAATAATGTAAGTTGTATAATCTGACTATTTGGTTTATATTTTGCTGCTCGATCGTAGGACAAGCTGCAGAGTTTGCGTTGTTGGTTACAAGCCACAATACAAGAGAGAACAGCAGAATAAAAACTAAATAATTGTAAGGTCAAGGTAGAAATATATAATCTATTAAACTAAAAAGTAATATAATAATATTTAGTAAAGCTACAGGAGAACCCCATCCTTAGTCACTAATCAAAGGCGCAGGACTAATAAAAGTTCGCGTATACATATTTTGTCGGGCCGCAGCTGTCGGGTCGCAGCGCAAAAATTTTATACGAACTATCACAAACTATGCCTGCTGCGCCCCGGCGTGGTGTGCGATAGTTCATATAAAATACATAAGAGCGATTTGAGCGGATTTTTGCGCTGCGAAATCGGCATAATTTCGTGTACGACCTCAATTTTTTTTTTATATTTTCTAAAAAGCTTGAGACGTGAAACGTCATGTTATTTTGCAGTATTTACATACCTATATTAAATTTAATTACAATTCACCTCTTAAAGTTATATTTATAAGTTGTATTACTCCCTGATGATGCGCCTAAGGATTGGGGCTGTTCTGTATCTTTACTATTTAAGTTCATACACTAAATATTATTTTGTTACTTTTTAGTTTAAAAGCTTGCTTTTAAAAATAAATAAGTTAATTTTATTTATTTCTATACTTAACCTTTTCGATAAATTAATTCTAAAGTATATGTATATAATTTATTCGCTCTTCCTGGATGCATTGCATGCAGCTATACTATCGTCCATTCAAATTTAGTTATTGTGTACCTACGTGTAAGAGTGACTAAAAAGTGTATTGTGTTTGTGTCAGTTGTGTGCATGTGATTTTATTTGGCGTCATCATGGCAAATACTGTGGACCCTAAAGGGGTGGTAATTTTTTTTTATAGCAGAGTAGTTTGTCATGATGACTACCCTTAACGATTCAATATATTTCTGTAAAAGTATTGTTTTTGAACCTAAAGACGGACCTTTAAGGTATCCGCACTATTGTATCGTTGAGAAGTGTGTTGTTGGTAACAGGCCACAATGATGCCAAGACCGGACAGCAGAATGAAACTAAATAATAATTGTAAGGTCACACTAGAAATAAGATGTGTTTCTGTCCAGCTGGGCCCCGCGAGCTAGGCTCATAAAACTAGTAGCAATGCTTTGTTTGTTCAATGTACCTCATGAATTTATCAACAAGATCCAATGTACCTCGATCATTTTGATAGATATCACGATAAATCACCTCATCTATCATCTATCCTCAGCTATACTGCACTCGTAATACAAAAATAAAATATTGATCGCATGTACTCATAATGTACCTCTCGATTCATATATTAAATTCTAGGAAATTTTGATAGAACAGGAAAAATTCAGCATGAATGTTTTGTTTGAAAAAGACAAAACTTTCATGCTGAATTTCTCCTGTTCTATCAAAATTTCCTAGAATACTATAGCTGAGGGTCCCGCTGGATAGATGAGGCGATTTATCGTGATTTCTATCAAAATGATCGAGGTACATTGGATCTTGTTGATAAATTCATGAGGTACATTGAACAAACAAAGCATTGCTACTAGTTTTATGAGCCTTTTTTTTTTTTTTGAGGGTGGGAAATCATCAAATAACTTCTCCCGCTCTGGGTGGAGCGGAAGGGCGTGTCAGACTTTTACTGACTAAAACCCACCCGTGTTCCTTCAGTTGCCTATGCCGCCAGGGCCGCGGTAACCCCTTCGGACAATCCGCGACAGTTTTATGAGCCTAGCTCGCGGGGTCCAGCTGGACAGAAACACATAGAAATAAGTAATATTAAAATGTTTCATAATGTTGATCATACACTGCTATTAGTACCCTGTTGAAATAATAGCGTGATAATAGAACTTATAACTTTCATATTTTAACGTAACTTGTAAGTGATTCATTTGATATTGAAATAATATCATTTATGTATGGCAGGCTTCATAGTTTAGTCTAACGGCCAAACCCAATAACCTACTGCCAGTAAAAACAGATCGCTACTGGTGACAGACAATATAATTCTATCTCTCCTTACGTCACTCCGTCCGTTCGTGTTCTTTTGTTTTATGTCTTAGATTATTGGGACGTTACAACCATAGATTGGGTTTAGCCGTAAGATTATTATTGTAGTATTATATAGAGGGTCTTAGGTTAAACGAGTGGCTGATCTACTTTAACGGAGTGCAGTACCCATCATTATGAACATCTTTTACTATGGGACCAATCCCGAAATCGCGAAAAAAAATCAGCTGTTCAGTACATTTATGTTCGCATAAGTCTTTAAAATGTAGGGAACAGCTGATTTTTTTTTCGCGATTTCAGGTTTGGTCCCATACTAAAAGTTGTTAATTTTCATGAGTACTATGCACTCCGTTAAAGTATGTCCCTCATTTAACTTAATATCCTGTATATTTAGGTATATTTTGTTAAAAATTGCCTATTTATGTTTATTTCAGTATTATTAATAAATATCTAAAAATAAATTGTATATTATTAAATCGCACATTAAAACTCTCTCATGAAAACAAATATTTTCAGATAACAATAGTAGAGGCTTCACCTGAGATTACATAATAATAATAATAATAATCTGTGGTCCGGCTGTCAAGTTGACGGACACCAAAATTTTCACCCCGTATTTTTATTACTGATTTTAATAAAAACAAACAATCTACAACATGAATATAATACTAGACACAACCAGAAAAAAATTAAATAAACTACTGCAGATGGAGTAAAATGGAAATGACAAATTGAAAAGCAAAACGGGATGAACCAATTTTGACAACATGCTGACAAGAAGCCGGACACGAGCTCAAACCACACAATCAACATCTTCGGGTTCGTCGCTCAGCTCCGCCTCGCAGCCGCCGGGACCTACGCCAGCCGTGAGTCCAGAGATTCCGGTAGCTGCAGTTGCGTCGAGCTCGAGCGACGAATACTTCTCGCCGCCGACGACACCACCGCCTGCGCGTCGGCGCGGACGAGGCCGACCACCGACCAGCTTAGGACCTCGAGGCCCGCCGGCCTCTGACAGGGTTCCCGCTATCGGTGGAAGTGTGCAGCGCATGCGATGGACGCAATCCATTAATGAAAATGTCATGCGCTCATACTTTGGGGCTACAGAGGGGGGAACTAACCTGACTGCGTACCGTGGTCGGATGCTCTCTCTGTTTCAGGTACTTGAGCCAGCTGTCAACGTTTCAGCCCAACGATTATCGGATCAGGTTCGGGTCATCCAGCGTAACCGTATGTTGGATGACGCCGTGCTTGATAGACTGCGTCTAGAATCACGGAGTAGCCGCGTCTCACCTGCTTCGCCACCGGCCGCGGTTCAAATACAACCCAGTATTTCACCGAGACCCGACCATGTAAGTGAAGATGTTGACGACGGGGCTATTACCGTGAGTACCCAATGCAATGAGCGATTGAGGAGCGCTTTGGAGGATGCTTTCCGAGAGTATCGTTCCACACCGCCTGAGCTTAGACCTCGTTTGCCACGTTTGCCCATGCATAACAAAAATAGGGCGCTGGTGTGTGCTCTAGATTCACAACTAGAAAACTGTTTTAATAGCAGCAAAGACCTCGCCGATACCCACTCGATTTTGTACTGTGCAGCTGCAGCAGCATGTCGTGTAGCTCATGTTAAATTTCCTAACAGTGACAGAGCTACACGACCAGCTGTACCAGCTTGGCAGTGCAGGATCGAGCGTCGTATCGGTGAGGCTAGAGCACTCATTGGCAAACTTATCTGCTTCAGGGAGGGCAACACTCGTCGTAGAGTGATGCGCTTTGTGAGGCGGGCGTTCTCGGGGACTGATATTAGTCCTCGAGACTATCTGACCCGCGTCACAGAGCGTATCGACTTCCTGAAGCAGAAAGTCTATGCATGGGCAAGCCGTATACGTCGGTACAAGCGGCGAGTGGAGCGATATACTCAGAATCGCACGTTCCAAAGCAATGAGAGGTGGGTTTACAGGGCTTGGGAGCGACCGGACCAAGTTGTGACTGATACGCACCTACCGGATGATGACGCCATGTGTTCATTCTGGCGCAGCATCTGGTCGGTGCCTGTCAGTCATACCGAGGGGGATTGGACTCGGGAAGTCGAGCGCACGTGCGATCCAATACCAGAAATGGGGGCAATTACCATCAGCCCCCAAGATGTAGCACGTGCAGTCCGTCCGTTGCCTAACTGGAAATCTCCAGGGCCGGACGGGCTGCACAACTTTTGGATTAAATGGTTTACAAGATCGCACATTCGCTTGGCGTCTCAGTTTCAATCTGCCTTAGAGTCAAGGTCGCTGCCCCAGTTCTTAACTACAGGAATAACCCACCTGCTCCATAAATCAGGTAGTACTGCGGAACCCAAAAATTATAGACCGATCACGTGTTTACCGACGGTCTATAAAGTTCTTACATCCATTTTGAGAGCAAAGATTAACGATCATATTGAAAGTAATTCAATAATGTCTACCTCTCAGAATGGATGTAGGAACGGGGCCCGCGGTACTAAGGAGCTGCTCCTCATCGATGTTGCCATTAGCCAACAGGTTCGTCGTTCCCGAAAGGATCTGTCCACATGTTGGATAGACTATAAGAAGGCCTATGACTCAGTGCCACATACATGGCTCATGAGGGTGCTGGAGCTGTATAAAGTTGATGCAGTTCTACGCGCCTTCCTGATGTCGTGTATGGGGCAGTGGAGGACGGTCCTTCACTATCCAGGATGTCGACAGACCCAGGCGAACAGTGAACCGATAAGGATCGAGCGTGGCATATTTCAGGGCGACAGTCTGAGTCCACTGTGGTTTTGTCTGGCCCTCAACCCTCTTAGTACACTGCTGGAGGGTTCGGGCCAAGGCTACCGGTTGAGAAGAGGTGGTCAGGTCATATCGCACCTCCTTTACATGGATGACTTGAAGCTCTTTGCCCCCAACAACTTGCAACTGATGAAGCTACTGAAGGTAACAGAAACCTTCAGTAGCGACATCAGTATGGAATTTGGTGTGGACAAATGTGCGGTCATGCATGTGAAGCGAGGTGAGATTATGGAATCCGTGGGAACCCAACTCTCGGATTCCATACACCTTAGATCCCTTTGCTCAACCGAAACATACAAGTATTTGGGTATGTCGGAAGCGTTGGGCATCAATGCTACTAGCGTGAAACAATCGTTGAAGGAGCGCTTCTTCGGCCGCCTGAACAAAGTACTAAATAGTCTTTTATCAGGCGGAAACAAGGTGCGCGCCTTTAACGGTTGGGTCATGCCGGTATTGATGTACTCTTTCGGCATACTCAAATGGACTCAGACAGAACTGGACGCCCTGGATAGGACTTCACTGCTGACCGCAAATCGGATGCATCACCCACGATCATCGGTAATGAGGCTGTATATCCCGCGGAAGTGTGGGGGTCGAGGCTTCTTAAATGCTAAGACCCTGCACAACCGCGAGGTATGCAGCCTTAGGGAATACTTCCTTGAAGCCGACGTGGGTATGCACCGGGATGTGGTCGCAGTGGACAAGGGCCTCACCCCGCTCTCCTTGGCTAACGAGAACTGGCGCAAACCTGTGGTATTAGATACTAATGATCGCAGGGAGGTATGGCAGAGCAAGGAGCTTCACGGACGCTTTTATCGGGTCCTACATGGGCCCGATGTAGACTTTCTAGCGTCCGTGGCCTGGCTGCGTTTTGGTGACCTCTTTGGGGAAACCGAAGGTTTTATCTGTGCGATTACAGACGAAGTTATGATGACGAACAACTACCGGAAATACATTGTGAAGGACGGTACCGTTGACATATGTCGGGCATGTCACCGGCCGGGGGAATCCATCCGCCACATTATTTCCGGTTGTTCTAGTCTGGCTAACGGAGACTATTTGCACAGGCACAACCTCGTAGCCAGGATTATCCATCAGCAACTTGCCCTTAAATACAATCTTGTGGAATCGGAAGTACCGTACTATAGGTATGTGCCCGACCCAGTTCTCGAAAATGGCAATTGCACATTGTATTGGGACCGGTCTATCATCACTGACAGGACTATTGTTGCCAATAAGCCTGACATAGTGGTGATAGACCGACTAGAGCGTCGCGCAATGATTGTTGATATAGCAATCCCTCATGACGAGAACCTCGTGAAGGCTGAGAAAGATAAACAATCGAAGTATCTTGACTTGGCTCGCGAGGTTGTCGACATGTGGAATGTGAACACAGCAGTCATTGTGCCGATAGTCGTGACGGCCAATGGCATAATTGCCAAGAGCCTCGACCAACATCTCAAGAGGCTCTCGTTGGGCAGCTGGATCAAGGGCTTGATCCAGAAAGCAGTACTCCTGGACACGGCGCGTATAGTGAGGAGGTTCCTCTCTCGGGAGCCCTGACCACCGGTAGCTTGGACCCTGTTCCCGATACCGGTGGGCTACTATTTTTTATATTTTTAAATGTTTTTTTTAATAGAAATATTTAAAAATTTAATAAATATGTATAGTAAATAAATAAATGGAATAATAATAATAAAAAATAAATTGGCATCTCGATACCAAGCGGCTTTGGAGTCCGGTTCACTACCCGAGTTCTTTATGACAGGAGTTACCCACCTGCTCCACAAGTCTGGTAGTACCGCGGAACCCAAAAATTATAGACCGATCACATGTTTACCGACGGTCTATAAGGTTCTTACATCTATTTTGAGAGATAAAATTAATCAACATATTAACAGCAATAACATCATGTCTGCCTCTCAAAATGGATGTAGGAATGGGTCCCGCGGTACTAAGGAGCTACTCCTCATTGATATGGTCATTAGCCAACAGGTTCGGCGTTCCCGAAAGGATCTGTCGACATGTTGGATAGATTATAAGAAGGCCTATGACTCGGTGCCTCATTCATGGCTCATGAGGGTGCTAGAATTGTATAAAATTGACACAACACTGCGCACCTTCCTGATGTCATGTATGGGGCAATGGAGGACAGTCCTTCGCTATCCAGGATGTCGAAATATCCAGCGGAATAGCGAACCGGTAAGGATCGAGCGAGGTATATTTCAGGGCGATAGTTTGAGACCGCTTTGGTTTTGCCTAGCCTTGAATCCTCTAAGCACACTGCTAGAGAATTCAGGGCTAGGTTATCGGTTGAGGAGAGGGGGTCAGGTTATATCTCACCTCCTTTACATGGATGATCTGAAACTCTTTGCCCCCACTAATCTGCAACTGATGGAGCTACTGAAGGTAACTGAAACCTTCAGTAACGCCATCAGGATGGAGTTTGGTGTAGACAAATGTGCGGTCATGCATGTAAAGCGTGGAGAGATTATGGAATCCGTGGGAACTCAACTCTCGGATTCCATAAACCTGAGATCCCTCTCTTCAACTGAAATCTACAAGTATTTGGGTATGTCGGAAGCGTTAGGTATCAATGTTACCGACATGAAGCAATCGTTGAGGGAGCGCTTCTTTGGCCGCCTGAAGAAGGTACTCAATAGCCTTCTATCGGGCGGAAATAAGGTGCGTGCCTTCAACGGTTGGGTCATGCCGGTATTGATGTACTCTTTCGGCGTACTCAAATGGACTCAAACGGAACTTGACGCCCTGGATAGACGGGTCCGTACACTGCTCACTGCATATCGAATGCATCACCCACGATCGTCGGTAATGAGACTGTATATCCCGCGAAAGTGTGGAGGTCGAGGTTTTTTAAATGCTAAGACTCTCCACAATCGCGAGATATGCAGTCTCAGGGAATATTTCCTAGCTGTCGACGTGGGTATGCATCGAGATGTAGTGGCGGTGGACAAGGGTCTTACCCCGCTCTCCTTGGCAAATGAGAACTGGCGCAAACCTGCAGTGCTTGACACTAACGACCGCAGGGCAGTATGGCAGAGTAAGGAACTACACGGACGCTTTTTCCGGGCCCTACATGGGCCCGACGTAGATCAATTAGCGTCCGTAGCCTGGCTACGCTTCGGTGATACTCACTTGTCGAATCGGCGGTGCCGTACTACAGGTATGTGCCCGACCCAGTTCTCGATAATGGCAATATCACATTGTACTGGGATCGGTCCATCATCACTGACAGGACTATTGTTGCCAATAAGCCTGATATAGTGGTGGTGGACCGAATCGTGAGGCGTGCAATGATTGTAGACATAACTGTTCCACATGACGAGAACCTCGTGAAAGCCGAGAAAGATAAGCAAATTAAATATCTTGACTTGGCTCGCGAGGTTGTCGACATGTGGGATGTGGATTCAGCAATCATTGTACCGATAGTCGTTTCCGTCAATGGCTTAATAGCCAAGAGCCTCGACCAACACCTTAGGAGGCTCACGTTAGGCGGCTGGATCAAGGGCTTGATTCAGAAAGCGGTACTTCTGGACACGGCTCGCATTGTCAGGAGGTTCCTCTCTCTGGAGCCCTGACCGCCGGTACCTTGGACCCTGTTCCCGATACCGGTGGGCTACTATTTTTATATTTTTAAATGTTTTTTTTTTTACTTTAATAGAAATATCTAAAAATGTAAACGATATGTATAGAATATGAATAAAGGGAATAATAATAATAATAATAATGTTTATTTCCAGTAAAAACATTACATATGTTACAAGTACAGTGGTATGGTACAACAAAAATACATATGTACATAGTTTCAGTATGAAACAAACAAGTCTTGTCTTGAAACAAATATGTCTTCAGCTAACAACAGTAGAGGCTTCACCTAAGATTACATAGTTTCAGTATGAAAGAAACAAGTCTTGTCTTAAAACAAATATCTCTTCAGCTAACAACAGTAGAGGCTTCACCCAAGATTACATAGTTTCAGTATGAAACAAACAAGTCTTGTCTTAAAACAAATATCTCTTCAGCTAACAATAGTAGAGGCTTCACCTAAGGTTACATAGTCTCAGTGTGAAGCAAATTAGTCTTGTCTTAAAACAAATGTCTCTTCAGCTAACAACAGTAGAGGCTTCACCTAAGATTACATAGTTTCAGTATGAAACAAACAAGTCTCGTCTTAAAACAAATATCTCTTCAGCTAACAACAGTAGAGGCTTCACCCAAGATTACATAGTTTCAGTATGAAACAAACAAGTCTTGTCTTAAAACAAATATCTCTTCAGCTAACAACAGTAGAGGCTTCACCCAAGATTACATAGTTTCAGTATGAAACAAACGAGTCTTGTCTTAAAACAAATATCTCTTCAGCTAACAACAGTACAGGCTTCACCCAAGATTACATAGTTTCAGTATGAAACAAACAAGTCTTGTCTTAAAACAAATATCTCTTCAGCTAACAACAGTAGAGGCTTCACCTAAGATTACATAGTTTCAGTATGAAACAAACAAGTCTTGTCTTAAAACAAATATCTCTTCAGCTAACAATAGTAGAGGCTTCACCTAAGATTACATAGTTTCAGTATGAAACAAACAAGTCTTGTCTTAAAACAAATATCTCTTCAGCTAACAACAGTAGAGGCTTCACCCAAGATTACATAGTTTCAGTATGAAACAAACAAGTCTTGTCTTAAAACAAATATCTCTTCAGCTAACAACAGTAGAGGCTTCACCTAAGATTACATAGTTTCAGTATGAAACAAACAAGTCTTGTCTTAAAACAAATATCTCTTCAGTTAAGAATAGTAGAATATGTTGTCTTAGTGTGAAACATGATGAGTCTTGCTTCGAAAATAGACAAATCAAATTTTTAATGATTCTAAGAGAGAATACTCTTTTACTAAGACAAATAATATTCTTATAATTAAACATAAAAAATTCTTCATTTAAGTCTAATGTCTTCGAGGAAGACAATAAAACTAAGACAATATTTTACTTCATTCAAAAATATATTGTTTTCCCCATATATGAATCAATATTTGTCTTGACCAATAGGATATTGTCTTAATGTAAGACATCCTTTTTTTCCGTGAGGGTCTCAATTGGCTAAGTGCGAAAGAGAGGAGCTAAATGTAAAATATCAGGTATGAACTCAGAGTTAGTGCGACACTCGACTTGCTCGGCTTCGCATGTGTTTATTTCGTTTTCGTTTGCAATCATCGCGATTTACTTTGAATCAGTGTTAAAATATATTACTAGACTATTTGTTTTTCTTACTGATTTGGACTTGTCTTTTGCGATATTTGCGACGATTTGGCTTGTTTTTGGACTGAACTGCACTGTATTTTTGTGTATCAAAATGCCACGTCATCAGTATACGGCACAAGAATATGCAAACATGCATTTTATTTATGGAGAATGCAGAGGCAACGCAAATGCAGCCGCAGCTCTTTATAGGGAGAGATACCCAAATGCGCGCCACCCAGACTACCGCATATTTATAAGAGTCCACAGTTGTTACTCCGAAGGAAGAATACCTGGTAGCGGTGTTGGTGGTACTAGCAGTGGAAGAATCGGTCGTCCAGATGTAGAAGACGTGGTGCTTGAGGAAATTGGAAATGATCCTTCGACCTCTACGCGAGCAATAGCTCGACGCACAGGCATCGGAAAATCGACCGTGCACAATATTTTAAAAGGAATAATTTCCACCCTTACCATGTCACACGCGTGCAAACTCTCCAACCAAGAGATTATGCAAACAGATTGCGTTTTTGCCGACAAATGCTGGCAAAGAAGACCCGCAATTTTTAAATAAAATTCTGTGGAGTGATGAATCGACATTTGAAAGAGATGGGTATTTAAATCTTCACAATCTACATAGTTGGCAACTAGAAAATCCCCATCTAATGCGTGAAGACAGGTCACAATACCAATTTAAAATAAATTATTGGACTGGGATATTGAATGGAATTATAATTGGCCCATTTGAATTACCGGGGAATCTAACAGGGCAAAGTTATTTAGAATTTCTACAAAACGATCTTCCTAATTTACTAGAAGAAGTGCCCGAGGAGCTGAGAGAGTCTTATTGGTTTCAAAATGACGGCTGTCCTGCGCATTACGCTGTACCTGTTCGTGCATATTTAAATAATACTTACCCTAACAGATGGATCGGGCGTCTAGGACCAATTTTGTGGCCACCACGTTCACCAGACCTAAATCCATTGGATTTTTTTTTTATTGGGGCTGCCTCAAGGAAGAAGTGTACCGTAAGCCTATAAGATCGATAGAAGAATTACGTAGCCGTGTCAGAGCAGCCGCATCAAAAATAAGGGTACTCCCTTTCTTCACATAAAATTGTTTGTCCGAAAATCATTATCCATAACACGTTTGCTATAAACTGCAGTAACCATAATGTTCAAAACCCCGAAATTTTGTTCAGCATAATTATCTTTAGTTCTAAAAGTATTCTGTCATAATATCGAGTACCATAATAATTGAATCTCCTAATTTTAGATGCCCTAAAGTCATATGTCCTAAGTATTGTGTTGAATAATGTGTATTATTCCGAATGTTCATTTATAATAAATAGGTTTTAGTGACAGAAACGAATCGCTGTAAATCCGACTCCACGTAGTCTTGTCTGCCCTACCCCTAGAGTGTAATTTAAAATCGCGTAGGCGCGGAGGGGCGCGGCGGCCCGCGAGTTGAGGAGCAGGTGGTTGTAACACTCGCCGCCGCGGCTGAGGTTGGCCGGCGAAGCCGGCCAGCAAGCCGAAGCTGCGGTGGAGAGCGTTAAATCCATCTGCGACGATAAACTCGCGTGGGACCGCCGGAGCCCCGCAGCGCCGGAGCCGTGACAGAAACCATGCCTGCTGCATGTTGCATGCTTGCTTGCATGCTGCGTGCTTGCTTGCATGCTGCATGCTTGCTTGCATGCTGCGTGCTTGTTTGCATGCTGCGTGCTTGCTTGCATGCTGCGTGCTTGCTTGCATGCTGTTTGCTTGCTTGCGTGCTGCATGCTTGCATGCTGCATGCTTGCTTGCATGCTGCATGCTTGCTTGCTTGCATGCTGCATGCTTGCTTGCCTGCTGCATGCCTGCTTGCATGCTGCATGCTTGCTTGCTTGCATGTTGCATGCTTGCTTGCATGCTGCGTGCTTGCTTGCATGTTGCATGCTTGCTTGCATGCTGCGTGCTTGCTTGCATGCTGCATGCTTGCTTGCATGCTGCGTGCTTGTTTGCATGCTGCGTGCTTGCTTGCATGCTGTATGCTTGCTTGCCTGCTGCATGCTTGCATGCTGCATGCTTGCTTGCATGCTGCGTGCTTGCTTGCATGCTGTATGCTTGCTTGCCTGCTGCATGCTTGCATGCTGCATGCCTGCTTGCATGCTGCATGCTTGCTTGCTTACAAAAACCACATGTTCACAATCATCTGCTTTATTGAGTACATGTATAATATATTTATTTACGTATAATAAAATATTATAGAATATAGAATACTCTTTATTATGTACACCATATAAGTTACAGAAAATATAGATGAAGATTATAATGCATGATCAGATATTTTTAATTATAACAAATGAGAGAAGCTCATAGCAATTGCTTTGTTATAAGATCTAAGAATATTATTATTTTAAATAAACATTAAGTAACTTGAATTTAGGACTTATAACTTTTATTGAAAACGATTTTATAAATTATGTATATTATTGATTGTAATATTTATGACAAACGGATTTAGGACATATTATATTTAGGGATTTCAATTTTATGGCATCAGATATTAGGTGATATTAAGTTCGGTTAAGTTATAATTCGGACAAATGATGATTAGGACAAAAAAAGTTATGGCTCTTTAAATCTATACTAATATTATAAAGCTGAAGAGTTTGTTTGTTTGTTTGTTTGTTTGTTTGTTTGTTTGAACGCGCTAATCTCAGGAACTACTGGTCCGATTTGAAAAAATCTTTCAGTGTTAGATAGCCCATTTATCGAGGAAGGCTATAGGCTATATTTTATCCCCATATTCCCACGGGAACGGGAACTACGCGGGTGAAACCGCGAGGCGCTGCTAGTTATGGATAAAAAAGTTAGGTGACACAATAGAGAACCAAAAATAAGTGATCGACGGTATACGAGACTGCTCAGAAGATCATTTATTTGTAGATGTAGGGCCTGCATAAGAGTAGGGGGCAAACAATTTGAACATTTGCTTTAATGTGAAATAAAGAATTATAAATTTCAAATGTTTTTTATTAATCCCCAATTGTCAGGTACTATTTAATTTAAAAAATGTTACCGTAATAGATATTTTGATATTTAGTCAAATTTGCTCCTTTTCTACATTAATAGCAATAACTCGCTATTTATAGTAGATACAATCATGAATTATACCATTATAAAATCTACATGAAACCGACATTATTTTAAAATGGTTGGTCACTCATGTATTCATACATTTTTTTATACCCAAGATGTTTAAACTTTGTCTAAAATATGAATTTTAATAAATTTTCAAAAAAAAGTTAACTTGTGTATTAAAAAAAAAGTTGTTAGTCACACTATGTATTATGTATCTATCAGCATAGTTAGTGTATAATAATAAAACATCAAAAAACCGATGGAATTCAAACATTTCTGGTCGTGTCAATCAGTGTTCAAGAAAGTAAAATAAGGAAACAAAAATAGATATTTCTTTAAAAAAAACTTATCTTATGTACTACTTATGATATATTTTGTTTCATATTTTTTTCTGAACGGCCATAAGTTCTACTATAAGCCATTTCAAGGTTATCCATTATTTACTAGACACCCTGTATATTTTTTTATAATTAAAAAAAAATGTTTCGCACCTCTGGCCTTATAATGCAATATATAAAAAAAAATCAAATAATTCAAAGAATGACTCCCTAAAAAATAATTAGAGCCAATTGTGCAAGACCGGAGATATGTCTTTTTATTCTGTAAGCTTCATACAAATTTTTGAATAAAAATTTCTCAATGAGCCGTTTATGAGTCTATACTATAATGATACAATTTTAAAGTATGTACGAGGGGCGTTCAATGTATTCTCGGTATCGGGGTGATTTGATATTATTGTGGGTAATAAAAGTATGTCATTAGCTAACACCATTATCTGAGAGTATTTATATAAAATTTCATGTTGATAACTTCATTAGTTTGTTTGCTACCTCCAATCAGCGACGACGAAAATGACTGACGCGACAATGTTGAAGAAAATCGAGCATCGTGCGGTGATTAAATTCCTCACTAAACAAGGAAAATCTCAAAAAACTATCCATAAAGAAATGGTAGCCGTTTATCAAGACTCTGCTCCTTCATTATCGACCGTACAGAAGTGGTCAAGTGAATTCAAAAGAAGCAGGGAGAGTATCGAGGATGATCCCCGCCCAGGAGGGCCAATCACGGCGGCTACCGAAGAAAATGTGAAAATTATCGAAAAACTTGTATTAGAAGATGCACGTGTAAAAATAAAAATGTTGGCAGAAATAACTAAGCTATCCGTTGGTACTATACATATTATACTACATGATTGTCTTAACCTTAAAAAAATAATGCAAGATGGGTGTCGCGCATGCTCACTGCGCTTCAAAAACAAGCGCGGATTGACACTTGTAAGGAGTTTTTAGAGCTGTGTGGCGACGATCCTGCAAGTGTTTTCGAAAGGTTAGTTACAGGTAATGAAACGTGGGTTCATCAGTATGACCCCGAGAGTAAATAGAAGTCTATGCAGTGGCACAAAAAGGGATCAGACCCTCCGAAGAAGTTCAAAGTCACTCCATCCGCTGCCAAAATCATGGCCACAGTTTTCTGGGATTCTACAGGAATACTATTGATCGAGTACACAAAAAAAGGTGAAACTATCGACGCAGAAAAATACTCAACCACTTTACGCCGTTTGAGAGAAGCAATAAAAGAAAAAAGAAGAGGAAAGCTGGCAAAGAGTGTGTTGCTTCTTCACAACAACGCACCGGTTCACACTGCGCGGCTCTCCAAGGCTGCTGTACGAGAGTGCGGGTTTGAGAAAATTAACCACCCACCCTACAGCCCGGACCTGACCCCCAGTGACTACTTTTTATTCCCAAATTTAAAGAAAGACCTCCGGGGAAACCGATTTGCTGACGACAATGAGCTCAAGTCCGCTGTAAATGAGCAGTTTTCGGGCCAAGAAGAAATTATTTTTTTTAAGGGAATAAAAAAATTTATTTCGCGATCTAACAAATGTATTGAAATCATGGGAGACTATATTGAAAAATATTTTTTTTTCAAGGTTTTATCTTTTTTCTAACATACCCATACCGAGAATACATTGAACGCCCCTCGTATGTGGTCTTCCGAAAGATATTCAGGCATAAAAGTCATCACTTTCGAGATTGCTGATCGGATGTCTATGAAACCCGAAATCCAGCCCACAGTGCGTCGACAGAAAATGAACGGGTTTTCTCCTTGTCTGGAAACTTTGTGAGGAAAATACGTAACCGATTGTCACATGATGCTTTAAATGCCCTCGTATTTCTAAAGGCTTATTTCCTTAATAATAACAAGACAGTGGGCTAGCTTTTGAAGCAGTTTGCGCTTTAAATTGTGATTGTAATTAGTCTAAGATTATTAATTATTTATTAGGTTCTTATGTTTAATTACGTAACGAAAAGACTGTCCATTTATAACAAATATTGAAAAGTTGATACAAAGACTAATGTACTACCTGTACCTTACTCGTAATTATTAAGCTAGTCTGATTGTAATTTTTTATACCTTATTGAAAAACGGTCGTTTTATGTTAAATAATTGAAAAGTTTGTAGTACGGACAGAGACTAAAGTAAATTATTGTGACATGATGACATTGTTTTTAGAAGATATTTCATTTGTTTTTTCCAAAGAAAAATACTATTCAGTCCTAATTGTCTGTAGAAATAATGATAAAGAGATCTCGCTAGAGTTTATTTCGCTTAATTAAAGTTTTCTATACTTAAAGTCACATAAAACTAAAAAAAAAAACCGTTGTTGATTGATAAATGAATACTACAGGGTGGCCCATAAGTCATTTAAAATGTAAATTTCGAATAAAATGCATAAGACGCGCGGGAGGGGCGCGGGCGGGGCAAAAACAGTTCGTTCGGTTTCTGGGAAGTCAGTCGCCATGGAGCGTTTCACCGGTGCGGACCGTGCTTTTTGTGTGCGCGAGTTTTATCGGAACAATTTTTCGGCAACCATTGCGCGGCGTAAATTTCGAGAACATCACAATCTACACAACTTTCATGACACTCCAACTGTTCAAACGATGAACAACTGGGTTGCAAAGTTTGAAGAGACTGGTTCGACGTTAGATAAAAAGCGGTCGGGCCGCCCAAGGACATCAAGGACGGAAGAAAACATCGACATAGTGTTACAGTCTGTTCGTGAAAATCCTACCCAGTCTACTCGTAAGCGTTCCAGAATATTAAACGTAACCAGAACATCGTTACAGCGGATTTTAAAGAAAGATTTACGTCTGCACCCCTACAAAATTCAGTTGGTACAGGAATTAAAAGACACTGACGCCATCCAGAGACTAAATTACGCGAATGAAATGTTTAGTCGCTTTTCTTCGTTCAATAACGTGTTATTCTCTGATGAAGCTCATTTCCACATTAATGGGCATGTAAGTAAACAAAATTGCCGCTACTGGAGCCCCGAAAATCCAAAACGTAAACATCAGAAGCCATTACACAGCCCTAAAGTGACGGTATGGGCCGCTATGTCAGCTCGTGGCATCATAGGCCCTTATTTTTTTGAAGACGGCAGAGGTCGCGCGATTACAGTTAATTCAGAGCGATATGTAGCAATGATCGAGGAGTTTTTTACACCAGCGTTGCAGAATTTTCCAGGCTACAATACCCGAATCTACGAAAAATCGAATTATCTCCTAAACGGCATGTTTAACCGTAATATCCTTGGAGGTGGTCATAGTGCTAATTATTTATGATTTTTTGGTTGGCGATCGGACGAAAAACTCAATGCCGTTTTTTTTTTTTTAAATCGTCAAAATATTTTTATTTGTTCTTACGTATGAAACGATTCCTTTTGGTGTTTATGTTGAAGAACACGGACTTTTAACTACAAATAACATAAAATAGTATCACTCCTATATTTTCGAAGGAGTTGGCAGAGGTTTATAGTACACCCACACGTAGACACCTATGTTTGAGCTAGATAATTATCAACACAAAATGAGTTTTAAAACTTTTCGTACAACCAAATGACCAATTGTTTACTCTTCTAATGAGTCCAAAAAGAAGTAATTAAGTAACTACACTGATTAGGTCTTCTAATGAGTCTTAATAGGTGATTTAATGATTTTCAATATCTCACGACAATGCCAACTATGGATTACATTCAACATTTCCTGATAAGTAAGCTAATTTGTTAATTAGCAGTGCTATGAGTTCTAAGAATAGTTAGTGACAATTATAGATTTTCATTAGCTAATGAGGAGATAACTAATGAGGGTAGTTAAATAATTATTGGCGTTTTGCAATAAAAGGGCTAAAGTTTTGTTTTATAATTTAATTTGTTCACAACTGTGTAACTGCTAACACTAAATCAGTGACTATAAAATCTTAGAATGGAAAGTTTAATCACCAATTTAGACTTGTTTGTTCTTCTACGAAGTGAGAGTACTTCATTTGATCATGAAGTATTGTTCAGTGCAGTTGTATCCCGCATAGGCGATTGCCTGTCTGACGAAGATCGTGTTGTTCTCAAAGAATTTTGTCGGAGATTTACGCGAGCCGCTTTACAAAGGTGGCAGAAATCCAACCGATTCCTTGATAATTTCAGGAGAAAGTACGAGAATTGGTTGGGAGCAAATATTGATTGGTCGAGTTTTGTGCAAACTTTAGTTAATCAAGAACCAAGTGTTGATAAGGCACCAAGAGCGCCCTCAGTCTCTCCAGAACCGTCGACATCAACGTCCATTGGAACAATGACGAAAAGATCCTGTAAACCATTCGAAGATCTGATGAACACACAGGCGAAGATTCCAGTGAATTGGCATATGCAGCTGCAGCACGTTTAAAAGAAGAAGGGCATGGAGATATCGCCTCTGTCATCGAATACATGATGAAAAATCCTGAAGTAGCCGCTAAATTAAATGAAACGCTTAAGAAACCAGCGAAGACAATCATATTTACGCCAGAAAAGGCACTTGGATTGCTTCTTTCGCAAAAACTCTCAAAGTGGCAATATATTACGTTGCGTGAGGCTGCCATTCGGGAAGGTGCTAAGGATATTTATCCATCTTACTATAAAGTGCAACAAACTAAGCTTGATTGCTACCCTCCGAAGCAATCAGTGACAGTTACTGATTCATCGGCTAGGATTACACTTCAAGCTTTACTTGATATCACGGTTACAAGAATCCTTAAAAGCCTTTCTAACGAAGAGCATAACAAGCAGTTGAAGCTGATATCCAAGTGGGGATTTGATGGTGCTTCTAACCAAAGCCGATACAAGCAGAAAATTGAGGGTGAGGAAGATGACTCGAGCATTTTCATGACCTCCTTGGTGCCACTAAAACTCATAGATGGAGACAACATTTTATGGATGAACCCAAAACCATGCTCAGTTTTGTATTGTCGTCCAGTTCAGTTTACTTTTGTAAAGGAGAGTGAAGCAGTTGTCCTTGAGCTGAAAAAACAAATTGATGAAGAAATTGAGGCCCTTATCCCCACAGAGTGCAATAATAATAATAAGGTGACTCATCAACTAATGATGACGATGATCGACGCTTAAGTCTGCACTTACCTTTCTGAAGCTAGATCAAATGCATCGTGCTACCTGTGCTTAGCAAAGCCTACAGAAATGAACCGCTTAGATGCTGTAACATCAAAAATTGTGTGTTCGGACCTGTATGAGTTTGGCTTGTCATCCCTACACGCCCGTATAAATTGTATGGAATGTCTGTTACACATTGCATACAGGCTCGACTTCAAACGGTGGGCAGCGAGAAGTGATGAGCACAAAGAAATGCTACAGACAAGGAAGAAAATAATTCAAAATAAATTCAAAGATGAGCTCAATCTGTTGATTGATATAGTAAAACAAGGCTCGGGAACCACCAATGACGGGAATACTGCAAGAAAATTCTTTGAGTTTCCTAATAAAACCGCAGCTATAACCGGTTTGGATGAAGACCTCATCAAAAGATTTGCTGTAATTTTACAAGCAATTACATCTGGAGAGCAGGTCGATATAATAAAATTTAGAGATTATGCTCGCAAAACAGCAGAAAAGTACGTATTATTATACGACTGGTACTACATGTCGTCAACCGTTCATAAGTTATTAATCCATGGGGCTGACATAATCGAGAAAAATAATATTGTGCCGATTGGGACTCTCTCGGAAGAAGCCTCAGAGTCTCGAAACAAAGATTTTAGGAGGTTTCGAGAACATCATTCGCGGAAAAGAAGCAGGCAGAATTCTAATCAAGACATTTTAAATATGCTTGTTGTTTCTTCGGATCCTTTGCTAAGTGCACAAAGGCCTAAGTTAGATACCAAAAAAAAGCAGAGCTTTTTTGCTGAAACTCTCGACTTAATTCAATTTCAGGAAACTGAGTTCGAGTTTTTGGATATATCCAATCTGGATGCTGACTCAGAATTGGAGTCTGACAACGAGAGTGATAAGGAAAATTTGTAAAAAAAATATACAGTGTGAAATTGTAATGGTTGTTTTCCCGCGGCAGGACGATTACCCATCAGTAGTACTATCGAAACAAAAAGTAAAAAAAATAGAATGATTTTTTTTTTTCAAATCATTAAAAAAGTAGTCGTAAACTCGAAAGAGCGAGGATCAATAGTAGTGCACTAGACATAACGTAGGTAAGTACCTACATGAAACGCACGCGCCGCCGCCGCCGCGCCGGCGCCGCCGCGCTTTGTCGGAAAATTACAAAGGGAGAGCGAATAATAAATGCTCAGAGCAAAATAAGCTCTCGTGCATGGTGATACGGCATTAACTAGCCTGCACGTAACAACATAAAGAAATGCCGCGGATGCCGCCAAATATTGCGCTCTACGCGTACGCTTAGTCCTTCCGCGAACGTCATAAGTGTAATACCTTCAAAAATGAATCGTCATTACAAATTTTCAAATTTAGAGTTTGTCGCTATGGTGCAATTATACGCCAGGGCTAATTACGATTCCCATACTGCCCGGCGACTTTAAGCGGAGCCGCAACACTTGCAGTCACTCCGTCGCCGCGGGGTTTTGAATCCGCAAGTCCCACAGGCCCGGACATTTGTAGCGGCAACACAGCGGCTTCTTGACTATGGGCAGTTCAGGACACCAGCGCATGCACAGGGCAGAGGTCGTTCGGCCGTTTATTCACCAGAGCTCGACGAAGAGATAATCGAGTACTTCGAACGGGATCCACGTTGCAGTACGCGTGTGGCTGCGGCTAGATTTGGCGTAAGCCAATACTACACCTGGAAAGTGCTCAACTCAGAAGGACTGCATCCGTATCATTTTCGTCCAGTTCACCTCTGTTGTCAGTTCACGTCAGTCCTCCACGAAAACGACGCGCCGGTCCGAATTGCTTTTTGCCAGTGGTTAATTGATAATCACAATCTGAACATTTTGTGGACGGACGAAGCAACATTTACGCGAGTTGGAATTTTCAACCAACGTAACGAACATTTTTGGGCTTTTAATAACCCACATGTGATTCGCGAGTGTGCGCATCAAGTGCGCTTTAGTGTTAATGTGTGGGCCGGCATAATTAATGGCCATCTCATTGGACCACATTTCGTAACAGGACACTTGACAGGTGCAACTTACCTAGAAATGCTACGTAATGTTATCCCGGACTTATTAGACGACGTTCCGCTAGCGGTGCCGGTAGACAATTTGTATTACCAGCATGATGGGTGCCCGGCTCATTATCAGCGGGCCGTGCGACAACACTTGGACTCGGTGTTTCCTCAGCGCTGGATTGGACGTGGCGGGCCATGCCCTTGGCCACCGAGAAGCCCGGACTTGACTCCGTTGGACTTTTATTTGTGGTCTGAGCTCAAGCGCCTGGTGTATCGTGAGGAACACCAAACACGCGACGCGTTTATAAGTGCGATAGTGGACGCGTTCAATATCGTGAGACGTGACAGAGACACTCTTATCAAACTGAAAGACAATCAATTAAAACGTGCTCGTTTGTGCATTCAACGTAGTGGTTTGCATTTCGAGCAATTACTCCGCTTCCGGGAAGTGTAAGTAGGTACTTACTCGCACCATGTAAATAAACATTATAAAAGTAGGTTAGGTAATCAAAATCGTTGTAAATAAGTTGATTCCATTTTTTAAATACGCCTTAAATACTTAATTATCTAAATCAGACTTTTTTAAAAGATCTTGATTTTTATTAGTTTCTCAGTGATCTGTAAGTTCTAGGCAAAAAAGTATTTATGACGGTCCTAAGCCCGTAAAAGTATGAAGGGAAAATTGGAATTACTTATTGGGTTTTGTGTTTTATTAAGTCAGAAGTAGTGATCAGCTGATTTATACGTTAAGTGCAACGACCGCGAGGCCGTACGGACCAACCGCGCGCCCGCGTACCTACATATCGCGCGATGCAGTGCTGTTGGTTCAAGTCGCTTTCGAGTTTTGTTTATCACAATTGTTAATCTGCCATTTATGGAGTCTAATATTTTTTATATATATAAATCGATTGTATTACCGATACAAACTCATTTCGCTTCGGGAAAACAACCATTAAAATTTCACACTGTATATGTACATATTTGTAAATTTGTATTTGAGTGTGTTTGGGTTTTTTTGTAATATTTAATGATATTTTTTATTTATTTTACTTTATTTTACAAATGCGTAGTGTTAATTCCTTAAATTAAATTATTTTGTATATAATATAACTTTATATGTTACTTTAATAATAATTTGATAATCTCTTTTTTTATTTAAATAAAATAAATGTGTCAAAAACAGCAGTTTTTTTATTTCATTTTTCTTGATTCGTGTGTTCTTAATATTTGGGTTAATAACATATCGAACTTTTTAACTTGGACACTAAAAGGGATCGTTTTACATGTAAAAATAAATAAAAATATTTTGACGATTTTTTTTAAAAAAACGGCATTAAATTTTTCGTCCGATCGCCAACCAAAAAATCATAAATAATTAGCACTATGACCACCTCCAAGGATATTACGGTTAAACATGCCGTTTAGGAGATAATTCGATTTTTCATACTAGCTTCATACAAATTTTTCGTAAAAAAATTGTATTTCCTTCGTTTTTGGGCAGAATCAACTCGGGTGTCATTTTTGTACATAGTAATGACTAATAGAAGCGATATCCGACATAAAAACAAGCACTTGCAAATTGGAATCCCTAAGTCTATGAAAGCCGATTTTCAGCCCACCGTGCGGCCCTCGGAAACAGCGGCGCGGCAGCGGGGCGGGAGCGAGCAGCGAGCGGTGACTTTAGTCAAGCGGTGACCGCCTGCGCGTCTGCGTTGCAGTGTTGTGCAATTTATTTTTGTGACGTATGAAGCGTGTCGAAATGTCCTCGGACGTGCTAGAGCAAATTATTTCACTACGATAAATAGATAATATAAAACACAACACTACGCGGCTATAGTGACGCGCGATCTGCCCGCTAGTTTCGAGAACGGGTCTGCGATGCCCGCGCCGCCGCCGCCGCGCGCCGCGCTGCCCGCAATATTCGAGGCCGAGGCCTTAGGGCGGCGACAGCGGTGGAATGCTGAGTGACGTCACGGGATCGGCATGGAAGTTCAAGTGCTCGGGCTGCGGTACTCAGAGACCCAACAAAAAACATCCGTTAACCATTTGACATAATAGCATGGGAACTGTAGCAAGACCCAGTGCTTCCATCAAATATTAAGATGTTATTCGTTCACTTTTAAAGTAACCTTTGTGTAAGACAGTCATTGTGTTGGCAATTATTTTTAGACATGGAAGAAAGCCGAAGGAGGCCTACCTCTGTGAGACAGTTGGAGCTCCTCATAGAGTTTCTGGAGGAACACACTTATCTCGCATTGGGCCGAATTAGGTCTAAAGAAGGTCGCGCAGTCGCCGACAGGCTGCGGACTAGGATCGCGGACATTTTAAATGCGGAGGGGTCAAGTAGAACCCCTAAGGAGTGGGCCAAAGCAAGTATAAAGTGTATTATTAATGAAATATAGTTGATGTAGTAATGTAGTAATGAAATAGAGTTGACACTATTGATAATGTGTAATCAGTATGTAACAAATTTTTATTTCAGTTTTGGAATGACTATAAGTGCAGAGTTCGGAGTAAGTTGGCCATTATAAGAAGGAGCCAAAGTGGCACAGAGGGCGGACCTAGTGTGGCCCCACAATTGAGCCCTTTGGAATCATGAATGGCATCTCTTATAGGGAGGGATGTGGGCCCTTTACCTGGAGTCCGTAGAGACCCAGTCATTGTTTTGGAAGTATGTAACTATTTTATTAAATGATTACGAAATCTATAATTATAAGCTCATAAGTAACAATCTACTTTTCAATTTTATATCAAGAACCAAGTGGAAGAACCTGTCATAGTGATGCCACAGGATGAAGAACTACCTGAGTTCATGGTACCACAGGATCAGGATTCACCAATAATGTAAGTACAGTACATACAAGACATTGGTGTTATGTTGTATAGCTGTATGACATAAAAAAAAACAGTTAAATAAAAAAAAATGGTTTAATTCATACAACTTCATTTCTTAACAAACAAATATACAAAATAACCTAAATACATTATATTATCTACTATATAAAACAATGTTTACTGCTCTATTTTACTACAAATGTAAATTATAATTTCAGAAACTTATCAAGTTTGCCGCAATAAGGTACTGACCGGAGTCTAGATTCTCTTGCTGTAGAGCAACCAGGCACCAGTAATAGTGGCAATTTGCCTGAGCCACCAAATCTTGGTGACCCACCAAACTTGGTTGGCCAATTGACTACTGAAAATGTGCCGGACCAACCAAGCACGAGCCAAAATGTAGACAACGAGGTTAATATTCATATTTATATTCGTTCATCATACTTCAAGTATTATTAATTTATAATATCTTTAGGACTAATTATGCAGCGAGGTAAATTCAAAATATTTGGTAACAAAGAGATAATAAACGGAGCAATAAAAAGTATTATAGAGAGCCAAGAATATTGATTTTGTCTTTCTTTCAGACCGCACCTCAAGGAGAGAACGGAGGTCCATTAGGCCACGTGCACGTGCTCAAAATCAGAGTAAGTTGTCATTTTGACTAAATTATAGGAGCTTACATAAATAAAAAATTATAAATTGAATACAAAACTACAGCAGGTATTAATTTTAGCTAGAACAAGTGCTCTCAGCGAAGCTCAGGCAGCTGTAGCACGTATAGATGAAATGCGTGCTAGAACAGAGGAGGCAGTAGCCATGGCCAGTCTGAGGCAGGCTGAGAACTTTGCTCAGCTGCTGCCAATTTTATCTAGCATCGCAGACTCTTTACGAGTATTAACAGAGAGATATATTAGAGGTAAGAGAATAATTAAAATAGTTTCATTCAGTAATTTCAGTAGTACTCTTAAACAAGAGAATATTAAATAAAGTTTATAATGGAAGTCTAAATATAAAATTTTATGTTTTCGTTTCAGATTAAAGCATATTTATTTCATTTTATTATTACTTACATACTATTTTATATTGTTACCTTTTATTCTTTTTTATATTTTAGTGTAATAATTGGGAAAACCTTAATATTAAAACAGGTTAACTTTAACATTGTTGTTATTAAACAGTAATTGAAAAAATAAACGAACAAAGTGATCTTGTGTGAGAACATACCTTTTCTTCTTTTTTATATTTTAGTATATAAAACCATAGCCATAACCAAAACCATAACCAATCATTATATAGATTAGCTAAAGTACGTAACATCTTTCATGGGGTACAGTGTTAAATGTTACAACAAAATACCTTGTGACATATTAGAATTAAATGAAAGGAAAGAATGATGCCCAGATATGGCCCACCTCAGACACGTTTAGAAAGATAACACAAAAATATAAGTATTTTAAATAGGAATTATCCATCAAAGCTTTATCTCAAACTAAGACGCCGTGATCTTAACAAATAAATAAGTCATTTTACTTATTATTACGCAACTTTTATTTTCACGTGTCGTTTGGGGTTGCCATTTTATGGTCAATTTAATTTAAATTCATATATTATTTCATCAATCTAATCGATTACGGAAAAACTAAACGTTAGTCAGGTTTCAGTATTTTAATCTGAGAAAACTGGCGGCCATTTTAGTTTTTTTTTGTAATGAAACCCACTCGACTTTTAGACCAATTATGTTCAAAAATACCTCAGACCAGAGATACTATACTTTATATTGACAAAATCACTGTTTGGCTTTGCCGTAGTTAGATAGAAATTAAATTGATAAAGACCAAAATCCGATGCAACTAATCGATTTTTTTTTAAATATGGCCATATTAGCCTTTGACAGATGATAGATTTGACATTAAAATGTACAATCTACCTACTCAAGCTTGCTTTCAGCCTGTCAAACAAGTATAAAGGGATCTTTAGCAGTTTATACTTAAAGAAGATTCCTGTTATTCATAAGGTTAAAATGAGTAAATAACTTTGAAACTCATAATTATTGTGTTCAAATGATATACTTTCCATTCAAATGTGGTTGAAAGTGTGTAGAATGAGTTTGTGACTGTGAAAAAATGAATTTTTTGAAAAAATAAAAACTGTTTTATTTCCAAATGGCGACTTATTTTCTTAACTGGTATGTACTAGAAGGTGTTCATAACAACTTAAACTATAATTCCATAAACTATTTATGAGTGTTCACTGTAGGCCAAGGTTGTTCTAATATGTGGGCATTGTTCTTTAAAACCTATGTTAAAAGCACTCTTTGTAAACAAGCATACTACAAGCTAGATGATTATATTCAAGATAAGAATACTTGGAAATATGCTGGTCCTGCTCCATAGGACAATATTGGGTGTAGTAGACAAAGCCAAACTTATCTGTCTGTACGGTGTTACTGGTCTTTTATAGTTAATTTAACACACACTGATTCATTGTTGGTAATTATATAAAACAAGGATTAAAAAATTGTAAATATGTGAGTACTATGTCCCTGACTAGCAAATTTATTAATTTTACCTCTGCTGTCGTTTCTTTGTTGTACCTGTTAATAGTATAGTACTTAGTTTTATTCGGGTGCATCGTCCTCACATATAACCAATTGGCTAATGTATACAAAATATTGTAAAACTTATACATATTTGAAAAGAGTAACTATGGAGTTTCTTGTCCGTTCTTCTCCATAAGAATCTAATTTTTGCGAATGGACAACTAGAGTCACTATAATATTTTTATTTTCAAATGTTTTGACGTTCAAAAGGGCCGTTAATGGTCTAGTTGAAATAAATGAATTGACTTTGACTTTGACATAGGACATGGTGTACAAAAAAAAAGAATTAACATAGATTAAATCTTCCAATATGTGATAAAACTTACCATTCAGCTGAAAAATGTAAAAAAATAAATTCACAGCACCGAGGTGCTGAAATGTGTGATGGGCCAAGCCCATCACACATTTCCATTTTTAAAGGCTACCTAGCTCTCCATAAACGACGTACTAATGTTTGCTGGTAAGTGCGTCCTTCCTGTAATTGATGGTTTCTACGATCCACTCTTGATATTCGGCGTGCATCTATGTGAGCATCCCTTTCTCATTCATTTTGTTCTTGTTGTAACGCTTCCTGGGGGTCAATTCCACTAATAAATTTACAACGAAATCGCAACAGAACCGTAACTAAACGACAGCTATTGAACGTTTTTCTATTCTGCTAAAATAACAACGATATAAGTTTAGTTCTAGTTAAGTTGAAGTTTAAAACTCGATTCTACTAACACAACCGATCCAGAACGAAACGTAAACTGGTCATAATCGCTATTCTACTAATGTTTTGACGCAAGCGTCACTCGAAACCAAAACGAAACTACGCGTCTCATCTGTCAAAATTAGTCGCTACGAAAAAGTTGGCTTTGTATAACTTATTCTTGACTGTTCCCAGACAGTTCGCATTTATCATTTAATTAAGATGATGTTCTACAATGAATATCTTAGTCTCGCCGATCAAGTAGACGTCGGAAAAGTGAGAAAACGAAATTTGTCGTCAAGGCTACGTAATTTCGCCTTTGACTTAACCGATCGCTCGTTTGTGAAAACCTATAGACTTTCCAAAAACGTCGTTCAGCAGCTAATTGACGATATTAGCCCCCATATGCCAATTAGCCTTCGTTCTGATGGTATTGATACCCTGACAAAGGTATGATTTATCTTGTTGCCTATCTGCATAACCTCTATTAATGTCTTAATTTTTTTTTGCTCTCTCATGAACCAACTATTAACTCCAGTTCAATAAAATTCATTTTAGATCTTGGTAGCACTGGCCTTTTATGCTTGTGGCTCATACCAAACCTTAGTCGGACAATCATCGAGACATTCATTGTCACAACCATCGGTTTCCCGTGCCATTCGTCAGGTTACAGAGGTTCTTAACCTACCTCAAATATTTAATAAATATGTAGTTTCCTGGAACACAGGAAGATCGTGAGGAAATAAAACGGGGGTAGGTACAGTGTTTAATTAACTTTGTTCATTTGTAACTATGTTGTAAGAAACAATGCAATTCATTCGCAATTCATTTTTTGCAGATTCTATCAGAAATTTGGCATGTCAGGTGTCCTTGGATGTATAGATGGCACACATGTTGCTATTGTTACTCCTGCCGATCATGAGGAAAGATATTTCAACAGAAAGGGGTATCATTCATTGAATGTCCTAGTCGTAAGTTAATGGTTGAGACTTGTTTATTCGATAAATTGCTATGGTTAATAAGGTCTAAAATTTTCCTAAACTTTGTTTCAGATTTGTGATTCGGATGCTAGAATTATGTGTGTTGATTCTAGTAACCCTGGTTCAACTCATGATAGTGCAGCATGGAACAATAATCCCCTTAGTAATACCCTTAATGATATTGTAAGGAGGACAAATGAAGATTTTTATTTATTAGGTAATTAAGTAATATTCAAAATTATCTCTATTATTATATGTTTTTGAAAACACAGCAATGATAATGAAGAAATAGTCTTATGATTCTGTAAGAAATCGCAAATACCTTCCCTTTTTAGTAACTAAATTGAGAATATCCCTAGCTATTTGCGATTTCTTACAGAATCATAAGACTGTTTTGCTGTGTTTTCTTCAACATATAATACCTGTTTTGTATTAATGCAAAACAGTCATAATTTTAACAACTGTCATGTTCATCAGTCATCAAGTAAAATATTTTTTAGGAGATGCCGGTTTCCCTTTAAGTAGAACTATGATGACTCCTATATTGAACGCTCAAGAAAATACTCCAGAGGCACTATACACAGAAATGCACATGACTACTAGAAATATTGTGGAAAGGTGCATAGGCATTTTAAAAGCACGTTTCAGGTAAGCTTTTTAATAAAACCATAAAACTGTCAGTAAGATTTGTGATTTAAATTCATGTGAATAACTCAATATTAAACTATAACTCAGAATTCATTAATGTTGTCAAATTCATATGGGTTTCATTTCATTTTAATTTATTTATAATTACTATGCTCTTGACAATAATCTAAAAACTAGGCTAAGATACCTATTACAAACTATTTACATGAAACCTTAAACACACTACTTATTCTTTTTTTAGGTGTTTGTTGGTGGACCGAAAACTTCATTACGAACCACAAGTTGCAGCAAAAATAGTTAACGCTTGCTGTGTTCTTCACAATATTGCTCTTCAATGCAATTTAGAGTTTGAAAGACTTGCCGCGCAGTCGTCGATAGTTTTAGACGTCGCTAACAGGAGTGCCGTGATCGTAACGGGTTACATTTGGATGTTGTTATTTTCAAAAAATAATTCCCATTTTATAAAGGTTAATACGAAATAAAAAGGTATTTCTTATTGTAATTAGTTTGTGTGTGTGTAAGGACTTATGGGCCACCATGTAGAAATGAAAAAGGGTCAAGTGCCAAAATCTTGTTTCGTTTTTATTACTGATTATGGTAGTATGTTCCCTCGCCAATATCCTAAAATAGGGAATAAACGACTAGCGCAGTTATTTACTTGGCACTTATATCTCAAAAGAGCGCAGAGGTGTAAAGGCTCACTATACACAGTGCCGGCGCACTATGGAAAATGGTAGAACAAGCGCATATCAAAAATGCTTTTCACGAATATCATAATTTGGATAATATGGCTGTTTTATTAGGTTCTCTAAATAGTTAAATTATAATATTCATTAGGATTTTTTCACTTAATACGCGAAATTATTATTTTTTTCATAGATAGAAATACATAGAAGACAGAAGTGCCAAACTCAAGTCTGCGTATACATGTTTCAATACCATATTGTGAAAAAATACTTGGTACAGATATGCAGTATTTTACATTTTTAGAAAGGTTATTTTATGCTTTTTGCGATACAGCTTAATGATTTTAAAAGTAAAGAAAAATATTTCAGTGATTACTTAAAAAGTGACATACCTTATTTTTCACTTATATTTTTTTTCGTCGAAGGTTTTCAATGTTACCCACGTTTGCCCAACCGCTACTTTTTGTGTTGACTAGTAGTCTAACTATTCATAAATAGAATGCAAAAAAAATCAGCTGCGGATATTTGCGGTTTTAGAAGATATGAGAAAAAAACTGATAAAAGTCAGTACCCGAAAATTGGCATCTTTTGCGGTTTACCACTGACACCATTCACATGAACAATATGGAACTTTTTGGATATTTTCTTGATTATTTCGTGATAACAAAGGGACCTTATCAAATTTGCACTCGGTTTGCGTGGGAAATTACAAGATAATGATAATGTAGGTACCAATTCGATATTGTAAAATGAGTATATAAAGGGAAGCAAAAACTATTGGAACCATCTACATCAGTGTAACTTCAAGTGAAGCAAATCTCATATACGCCTATTATTTCTGCAGATTGTGAAGTGTTAAAATGTCTTCCTTCAGCTGTACCAAACGAGACTTCATAACCCCCTATATCGAGGGTGGCAAGACCATGGAATCATTATCCAAAGTTTTAGTGTAAAAGCTCAGTGTTTCTGAAAACAACTTGTGTTTTATAATTAGTGACATACAAAGGCACATTCTTCCTATTTTCAACAAGCGCTGGGCCCTGGCATCTCGGAAAAAAGAAACATTTTTACAGAAGAATTGTACTTGGTTGGACTCAACGTATTCGTTAAATTTACCGGATTCTGAACAATATTCTACGCCATCAACATCTGGCCAACGAGGAAGAGCATGCGTGGCTTATGGAGACTCCTCAGAATCTACCAAGAAGAGGAAAAACACTCTTCTACTCCAAGAATATGGCTTCGAGCATATATAAAACGCCTATGTGCAGGGACTACGGCCCTGCACATAGGCGTTTTTTATATGCTCGAAGCCATATTCTGCTTTACATGAGTACACAAAAGCTCATCTTGTCGAAGAATTAAGAACCGCTGACACTCAAAAGAAATTAGATATCTCAAGTAAGTGGAACGACTTAGAGCAGATGAAGATTCTTTCCGATACGGAAGCATTGAGTGCTTTTATAGATTTGGATCTAACAAAAGCACAATATATGTACCTGAGAAACTTAACAAACGAACGAAAGTGTTTTATATTCCCGCCTTACTACAAAATACAAGAAATAAAAAGATCCTGTTATCCACCATCTTCTACAACCGAAATCACGAATACTTATGCTAAAGTGATTAATATCCAAGATTTATTGGATCATACTGCTGCTAGAATTTTAAAAATCGATTCTGTTTTCCAAGAACAATATAGAACATTGATCCTTTATTGTAAATGGGGATGTGATGGTTCATCTGGTCAAAGCCAATACAAGCAAACACTTGCAGAAGAGTCGGAAACAATTTCAGATGCCAAATTGTTCATCACTTCATTAGTCCCCATCAGATTAGTTGATGTGCAATCGGGATCCGTTGTTTGGCAAAATCCGGTACCTTCATCTGTCCGTTTTTGCAGACCCATTTCTATTGAGTTTTGTAAGGAAACTCCAGAAAAAACCAAGGCAGTTGTCGATGATATTAAAAATCAAATTAGGGCTGCACAAGCATCACTTATAAACAAAGATGGTATTGCAGTAAATGTGAAGCATGAACTATTTCTAACGATGATCGATGGAAAGGTGGCTCAGGTCCTTACAGATACTCCATCTGGTTCCACATGCACGATATGTGGGGCTGCTCCACGGCTAATGAATGACCTATCGAAAGTAACTGCCAGACCTGAAAACGAAAACGCACACCAATACGGATTGTCCACCTTACACGCCTGGATTCGCTGCATGGAAATGATATTGCATATTTCCTATAATCTTTCGTTTAAGACTTGGGCTGCTTCAACTGAGGAAAATAAGAGATTAAAAAAAGAAAAGAAAGAACTTGTTCAAAAACGTTTCAGGGAGGAGTTGGGATTAATCGTCGAACCTCGGCAAGTTAGCGGGAATACGAACGATGGCAATACCGCACGAAGATTCTTCTATAATAGCACTTGCTCATCGGAAATAACAGGTGTAGATGAGGCATTGATTAAACGCCTATACATTATCTTGCAAGTTCTTTCTTCTGGAATGATGATCGACCCTGAAAAATTTGGGGAATATGCAATAGAAACTGCAAGAATCTATGTAAGTAGTTACGATTGGTATTATATGCCATCCTCCGTTAATAAAATACTCATACACGGAGAAAACGTTATCAAACATTTTGCGGTGCTTCCTATTGGACAGCTATCAGAAGACGCACAAGAGTCTCGCAACAAAGACTACAGAAACATACGACTTCATCATGCCACAAAATGTTCCCGATCTGCTACAAATGAAGATGTCTTTAAGACGCTTTTATACACGTCAGATCCATATATAACAAATTTGAGAAAACCGTACGTAAGAAATGTGAAGAAAGAACTTGAAGAAGAGGTCTTTTCTTGTAGAGAAGTCTTTTAAACGTGGCACCCACATTTACTGACCCTGATCCTGAAGTGGTATAAGTTAAAAATAATATTTATATTTAGTTATTACTTATATTTGTACCTAGCTACATCATTTCCTGAAGCCAGAGTATAGGATGTACTAGCTACATCATTTCCTGAAGCCAGAGTATAGGATGTAGGATGTAATATGATTTTAATTTAGTAAATTGTTTTCATATATTTTTTTTTTTACTTTGCTTGTTGTAATTAAACATGGTTTAATCTTTTTAGTCATTATAAACTTGTATTCTACTTTAAATAAATTTTTAACTATTTTTTTTCGTGTTTTTTTCCCATTTCTTTGATTCTATGCAAAAAATCATACATCGATATACAAGAAAACACTATAAACTACACATCATTCGAATCTCCAAACCTTACTGCATATTTGTGCCAAATTTCATCACGATACGACAAAAATTCATGAAGTCACAGATTTTTGATCCGATACCGACCTATATTTTCCATAGTGCGACGTTCGGCAGCTATGGGAATTTCAAGAAGCAGTTTACGACGAATTTTACACGATTTAAAGCTTCATCCGTATAAAATCCAATTAGTCCAGCACTCTCACTCAACCCTGATGACCATACAAAAAGAGAGAGATTTTCTTCCATCATGTTAGAGCGGTTTTCCAACTTCGGGAACATCCTTTTCTCAGACGAAGCCCATTTTCACCTGAGCGGATTTGTAAATAAACAAAATTGCCGTTATTGGAGCGCTGAACAGCCTTCACGCAAACATCAAAAGCCTCTTCATTGCCAGAAAGTGACGGTTTGGGCAGCGGTTTCAGCTAGAGGGCTCATTGGGCCTTATTTCTTCGAAAATTCTAGCGGCCAAGCATTGACGGTAAATACGGAGCGATATGTCAAAATGCTAAAAGATTTTTTAAGACCAACTCTTGCTGGGCTGCAGGAGTACAACTCCCTGACTTGGTTCCAGCAGGATGGCGCCACCTGCCACACGTCTAATGCCAGTATGGAGGTCGTAAAGGAGATGTTCCCCGGTAAAGTGATCTCTAAGAGGGGTGATATCGAGTGGCCACCACGAAGCCCCGACTTGTCTCCACCGGATTTTTTTTTGTGGGGATACCTCGAAAATAAGGTTTACTCCAATAAACCAGAGACAATTACCGCCTTGAAAGAAAACATTCGAACGGAAATGGCGGCTATATCAACAGCAACGTGCCAGCGCGTTTTTGAAAATTTTAAACACCGCTTGGAAGAGTGCTCTCGGCGAGAGGGCACATCTAGATGATGTTATTTTCAAAAAAATAAATTATTATAATGTTACATTAAGTTACTTTTTAAATAAATTGTTTTAGTACTATCAGTCTTTTTTTATAAAGGTTTCAAAAGTGAACTTTACTCTGGCCCACCCTGTATAATGTTTTTGAAATCATTGAGTCTACAACAACTACAACTGTGTGGTAAAAATATAGAAGGAAGATAAAAAAAATTGCATTGTTACATCAAAATTACATGTGAGATCTGCAATGCAGGACATGCTTGGCCAAGAACTAAGGCTTTCGATTCTTTCTGGATCTATAATTTCAATAAGTCAGGCTAGATGAGATTCTACAGGGCGTGTTGCAGTCGTTCGAAGTTGCTATATATGCAGAAAACTCAAACGCAAGCAAAGAAAAACACGAAAAACTTGCACTAACTGCAGAAAACCAGTTTGTGATGAACATGCAGTAAAAGCTGTCCTAATTCTGCATAAACAAAGATTTTATAATTTTTATTGTAATAAAACATCATATCAAATTGTATGTTATTTAATTTTTGTACGAAATTATAAATATTTATTTCATTTTCATACAAGACATAGAGGTACCTGGGTACCTTGTCACTCTATTGTGAGTTTAAAATATGTTTTTATTTCCACAAAACATTGTACATAGTTGGCTGGGTCAAAACATTAAAAAATACGTAATTTTTAAATAGTTAGGGGCTCTCAGGAAATCACAGCTACCTGGAGAGCGTAAAACATATTTTTCCTTAAATTTGAAAATGCTAAATGTACCCGGGTACCTCGTCACTCACATAAGGGTTAAGACGCGGGGGCGTAATTCTTTAAAAGGGCCTAAGTCCGTTGTCGCGTGATACCAGTCTTATGAAAATGGCGGACCTTACACCTGTTGTTGCTGCCAGCTCGGGACGAAAAAGGCGTAAAAATGGTGAAAAAAGGAAAAGAAAGACTGTCCCTCATGCACGATTTTTAACTCCTATGGCTGACAAAAACCTTAACGACGCTACTGTTGCCGGTACATCAGCGACTAAGCGACCTAAAACAGCTAATAAGAACCTTAAAGATGCTGCTGTTACCGTCAATTCTGGAACTCAGCGATTTGAGAAGAACCTGGATATCGCTGCTATTCCTAGCACGTCAAAATCTGAAACAGGAGTGAAACGAAATAATAGAGAACGAATAATTTAAGAAAAAAATAGAACCGAAGATGAAGATTGGCTATGTTAAATATGTAACAGATGATACTCAGAAGATACAGCTTCTAAAAATGGAGCAAACTGAATTTCTTTTTCCTACTGCTTCAAAACATATCACGTACATTGCCAAAGTCAAGAATTTGAGGCTGTGACGATTTTTAAGTGTGACATGTGTTACGCCGAAGAAGAATTCTAGAAGATTTACTAAATGTTTGTCTTGTTTTTTTATGTTTGTTTTGTTTGGTTTTTCCTATGTCAATTTTATGATATTAATTTCATACAACTTACTTTTTGAAGTTAACTTGCCTAATTTCGTTATATCAGAATTAAAGTAGTAGCTATCACGGACTTAAAGAGCCACCACGGAATTAGCCAAGATGACTTGTTTTAGTAAATTAAGTATAAGTCTTAGAATCCCAGAAAAAAATTGATTAATTGTGCCTGTATTCCTCATAGAAGACTGATTAAAACTCATGCCAAGTCTGAATTAAAGTAATTCATAATTTATTTGTGTTTTATTACTCCAATGCCTGCCTTTGTCACGAAATTAGATGACTTCACCCTAGTGAGTTTAGTTTAGACTAGCGATATTCTAAATACTTAAATATAAACTATTTTAAAGTAAAATGAGACTCTAGGCTTGGTTCCAATATACTTCCCCGCTACGTGGCAGCCATTTTGTTTTTTTTTGTTATCGTTTTCGACGGGTTCAAGACGTGATCGAACCAGATCTTCCTGCGAGATCTGTGTTTTGTTCGTGGATAAATCGAAATTTGAGACAGAACCGTATTTTTTTACAAAGATTACTGTGGACTGATGAAGCCAAATTTACAAGAGCTGGGATTACAAACCATAGAAACGACCCTCTCTGGTGCTCCGCAAATCCAAGGGCGCTGCGCCCAAGCTCATTTCAACATGAATTCTCAGTAAATGTGTGGGCTGGCATAATCAACGATAGACTGATAGGGCCATTAGAATTGCCACCTACATTAAACGGCGCTAGATTTTTAGAATTTTTAGAGACACAGTTTGCGGACAGCCTCATGGACCTCTATCATACCGTCGGCGTATGTGGTTCCAGCTCGATGATGCACCCGCGCATTTTTCTCGAGCAGTGAGAGAATATTTAAATAATAATCTATCGCCGTGGATCGGTCGTGGTGGTGTAGTAGCGTGGCCGCCTCGCTCAGCCGATTTGACTCCCTTAGATTATTTTTTGTGGGGTCATATGAAACAAAAAGTAAACGCTACAGTTCCAAACTCCAGGGAATAACTCGTCGCAAAAATTATGGCAGCCGCCGAAGAAATATAAATCCGATTTAAATTTAATTAGGCCCTCATCAACCCAGATGGCACAGAGAGCCGTAGTGTTACAAGCTGGAGGTAGCTACTTTGAGCAAGCTTTAGATATTTTAATCGAAGTTTAATATTGGAAAAAACTTTAAATACAATTCAATATGAATCTTATGTGTTTTTAATGATTTCCTGATTAGGTTTCCCAGATCTGGTGTAACTTAGGCCAAGTTACACCAGATCTGGGAAAAAAAATCCATATTTTTCATTTCCAAGTTGTGTGTACGAGTATGAAATTTGTTGATATAGTTCCGAAACTATGAAAATATATTTTTGTCCAGGTGGACAAAAATATATTTTCACAAGCCAGGTGGCTTGTTCTACGCCGGAAACTGTGTATCGGTGTTATACGCCAGAATTAGAATACTTGAAAGTATCCTTCATTTAGCGTACAAACCTAAAGTAAAAAAATACAGGGAAAGAACATCAAAATATGAGAAAGATCTAGAAGATGAAACCAAAAGAGAAATACAAACAAGATTTCGCCCTGAAACAGGTCGAATAATAGATATGAAACCAATTTCGGAAATACAAATGATGGCAATACCAGCAGAAGGTTCTTCGAGAACCCGAAATAAGTCTCAGAAATAACTAGCATCAATTATGAGGTAATTTACACACTTTCACACACTGAAGCAATTTCAAGCAGCGGAGGCTCGCAATTAACATTTTAGATCTTTGCGCCAAGATTTTGCGATAAATTTTTCCAAGGAAATTTGTAATCAGGATATTTTTAACCGCCTTCTGCTTAGTTCTGAACTAAGCAGAAGGCGAACTGTAAAAAAAGGAACACGAAGAAAAAAAGAACAAGAAGAAACCTTGGCCATGTTTGTCTCTGCGGAATCCAATATATCAGAACATTCATCAGAGAGCGACGAAGATAGTGAATATATAACTTAGCGTTATTCTGGTTTTCCTTTTATCGAAAATTTTTTTTCGTATTTTCTTTTTGAAAATATATTTTTTTATAAAATATAGTTTTTTACACTTATTTACGTAGTTAAAAATAATTTTGGCCGCGTAGATCGTAAATACCTGTATGTGCGTCGTCCTCAGCTAGCGAGAGTAAAAGTGGAACCTCTTAATAGACATGGGTACTTCGCGAACGATTGAAGGAATTTTCAATCGTTCAAGAAGGTTATTGAAGGAACTACTTCATTTCGCAAAATAAACTTATCATTCATGGGCGTAGCGAGGGGGAGGCAGGCAGGCGGGCGAGCTGGCGAACTGAGCGAATTTTATTTCACCTTTTTATAGAAATTTACTGAGCTAAGCTATGTCATACTCATAATTATGGTAATATTGTTATCTTTCGCCTCGCTAGCACAGTTTAGTGTTATTCTATAGTTTAGTTTAGTTTAGTAGCTCGGTAGACAGACGTTCGTTCCTGCCGTGCCACGCCATCGCCGGCCGCACGCGCCGCGCCGTCGAGCCGGAGCGGGGTGCGGGTACGGGGTGAGAGGGGAGGCAGCTGATGCACAGTGCGCGTGCGCGTAACAACAAACAATATTTTGTACACAGATTTTGTATTCAATCTTGTCTCGGTGGTCCTCTTATAACGTCTGTTCGTAATTATCGTGCAATTCGAAGTCGTGAATCGAGATTTTTGTTGTAATTTAATTTGTTTTTTCGCTGTCGCTTCGCTGGTGTTTGGGTGGGTGTGTTGGACGACTGGTGTTTGTTTTAAAAAATGGATATAAGAAAGTTTTTCAAAGGTAAGGTATTTTTTATTATCACAGTTAATTTTAGATTAATAACGATATGATATTTATATTTATTTAAAAACGCGTGAATTTTTGTTTAAGGGACTTTAAAAAGAAAAAAAGCAGAAACTAGTAGTGAAAGTAGTGATGACGAGAAAAAGGAAGAAAGTTCGCTGGCGCTGGCTCAAGCTGGATCTTTTAGAGTTCAAAATACACCTGAAGTGGCTGCAGATGAATTCGTTTGTGATAACGATTTAGGCAAATGGGTAAATGGGTAGGGCGAACTTCTTTGATGACCACAAGTCAAAAATTGGATATGCTTAAACGTTGTTGGGTGCCCCCTGAAAATTATCGGTTATTCCCGTTCGCCACCGCCAGTATTGCCCCCTCCGGTGGCGACTGGGAATTATTCTAAAAAAATATCCCAGTCGCCACCTCCGGGTGGCAAACGGGAATGTTGGTCAGTAAAAATCCCAGTGGCCACCCCTAATAATAGTTAAAATAAATGCTATATCTTTATATTTTTTTGGAATGATTTTAAAATAATTACCGACGTCACAGAATGTTTAAAGTAAATGAATTGTTTAGTTAGGTACCTTTATGTATCTAGATATATATATGCATTGAAATTTAGGCAATAGGTACGGTTCACTATAATATTTTTCCTGAAATGACCGTAAAATATAATTTTGTATGAAATAATAATAATAATAAGTTTATTGTTCTTCTCTCACATAGAATTTTACAGACAATATAAAAAAAAAACAAACAAAACATTAGCGAAAACTCTTGTGATCTATGTGAGAGACTGGTTTCTGTACTAGGAGACCTGTATGACAGATTACCAGCCTCTCCAGACTCCGGACAATAGATGACAGTTGTATACAACATCAGTAAGAAGTAATAGTTAATAGGGATTAAGCTAGGTGAGTGAGGTTGTTGCTGTTATGGTGGTACAAAGTGGGTGAGAGGAACTAAATTGAGTGAGTGTGTAATTGAGTATGTGTGCGTGAGTATGTGTGCGTATGTATTTTTTGGGATAACGTAACAAAATATGTACTAATAATCTATTGTGCTTTATCTTCATGCCGATGTCCTTTGTTAATATTTCACGTCTTTAAAACCATAAAATAGGAAACGGCGCGAGCGCCTTGCGCAGCGGCGACCCGCCGATGACACGAGCGCCGAAAAGCCAAAACTATCGTGAGAAAGGATTACTAATCCTTTTGTTTTGCTACTTAAACTCTAGTAGCTCAATTGAAGATGCCGATGTCCTTTGTTTACATTTCACGTCTCGGAATAAACCATAAAATAGGCCGTGTGCTTTGTTTTACCTATAACAAACATGCCGAAAAGCCAAAACAGACACAATAGACAGAAGGTCATAAATCTTTAAAAACACAAAACAGCTTTTTATTGGGCTTGATGGGGATGGTTTTATGAGTGATTCTTGCAAAACTAAACTTTAAGTACAATGCATTTAGATCTAAAATGTAAAACAAGTATCGGCTGGCAATGCGTTGTGGCATTTCTAATCATAACATTATTAGTGCATTCCTAACCATGTCAGGGTCAAGTACATCGTGTACTACCTCGGGTGAAGTGTCATTAATTTATATTAAAAGAAAACATGGTGTTGTTTTGCTTCACGGTGGCCACCAATATTATGTGAAAAAAAAAATACCCAAGTGGACTAAGTGTGTGGGAATGCAGCCAGCGAAAAAAGAAATGCAAAGGAGTTATAAAGATTCGTGTAAGTTTGTCTACTTGTATGCCTATTAATCGTAAGCAATATCTTTTGCTTTGTATTATAAAGAGATTTTTTGTAACGCATAGGATCCGAAACTACTGGATCGATTATAATTTCGTACCCTGATTCCTATACTCTTATTTAATAATCAAATTAAATGTTTAATAAAATCTTTTTTTCTTCGCAGAATAATAATATCGTAAATGAAACGCCGCATTTATGTACTCCAGATTTCCTAAAAAATGAAATTGATGAGCGGCTTTATTCCTGCAAACAAGAAATTATCAAAGGGAATTACCCGGCAGTTCCTCAGTCTTATAATAATATGATTGCAACATTAGAAAACAGCGGATTAGATTTGGTGTGCAAGATACCAACATTCAATAGCGTGAAATCATCCTTGTACAGATTTAGGAATGTACAAGCTGGAGTACAGTGTCTACAGCCGCAGCTAGTAAGAAACGTTGAAGTCCCGAACCAATTCACAAATTTTTTACTAGCTGATTATGCTGATGGTGACAGCCGAATTCTAATTTTCTGCACAGAAAAAGCTAAACTTTCAATTTGCAAAGCGACTGATTTTTACAGTGACGGAACTTTTAAAAGTTGTCCGAAACCTTTTTCGCAGCTATATGTTATACATGCAGATATGGGAAGTACATCAAATAGTACGAATTTAATGCCTATTGTTTACGCTCTTATGAGTGAAAGAAACGTGAAATCGTACTTCATTCTGTTTTCCATGATAAAAGCTCAAATCCCCGGCTGGAATCCGGTTAAATACAAAACTGACTTCGAAAAAGCGGCAATGACTGCTATAAAGAATTTATTTCCGCAAGTTAACACAAAAGGATGCTATTATCACTATAATAAAGCGGTTTGGGAGAAGGCCCGTAAACTTCAAATTACAAAATCAAAAGATGTGAAGAAAATAAGAGAGGTTGCACTAAGTGCAGTTCTACCGTTATTGCCTGCACACGAAATTTCAAACGGCTGGAAGTATATTACTCGCTACAGTACACAAGAGGAGGATTTAAAAAAATTCAGAAAATACTTTGAAGAACAATGGCTGAAGGAAGAATTTATTCCAATTTGGTGTGCTTACGGAGAGCAGCATAGGACCACTAACTTCTTGGAAGCTTGGAATCACAAATTAAACCAAGAAATTGGAAAAAAGAACCCTAATATTATTCATTTATTAAATGTATTGGTTAAAGATTCTGCATATTTCAGTGTTTGTGATAACATTAATAAAACCAAAATGACACCTTTTAAAAAAAGAAAGAAAAATAATGTCCTTACTGATCAATTTATTTTGGAAATTCAGTTAGAGCTGTTACATGGCAATATATCAGTAGGTCATTTTTTAGAAACTGTAAGGCATTAAGGCTTCTTGGCAATGAAAATAAATAAAAAAAGGTAAAAAAAAGCATAAGAGGTATGGTAAATTAAACAAATTATTCATTACTTGATGACGATCAATGAATAACGTAGTCAATTATGGGTACCTAAATAATGATGTTGATTTGTGCCAGTCATAACAAATTACCTAAGTATTTTTTTAAAGTAGCAAAATATCTAGTTCTAAGTTTTTTTTTTACATATAAAACCCAATTACTGTAAATACTCTGTGATACGAGTACATTAATGACGAATTTAATTGAGAGGACGCATCTGTGATTTTTTCTAATACTGATTAGGGTAGGGTAGAGTCTCGTTATGTCTGTGATTATTTGAAAATACTCATTATGCTTAGTGCATACTTTTAATTTTGTTAAAAATATTTTTTTATTAGGGCAGAGTAATACTTTATTTGTTTTGTATATTTTCTAATAATATTTTTTTTTCCTATAGAAATGATTGTTGACTTGTTGATGTGATTGTTTAGAATTTGTATAAAACTTGTTGATTTTGGAAATGAAAATGTAGATTTAAGAAGGCGGAGAATTGTTTTTTCAAGTATATTTTAAGAAATATTTTATATTCTATTGAAAGTACCTAATTATCTGTGATTTTGGATTTGTGTTTAAAATAGTTGATTTTGAAAATAAAAATAGTAAAAAATAATGTTTGTTTAATTTTCTACCAATTTATAAATATTGTAACTCTCTCGTTTGATTAACCCTACGTACTTCTATTTTTTAATCAGAAATTTAATAAAATTAACATTCTTTGTCATTCCAAAAAAAAAAATTAAGATAATAGGTAGCATACCTAGTTTTTATGTTAACTATATTTAGGGGTGGCCACTGGGATTTTTACTACCAACAATCCCGCTTGCCCCCGGAGGTGGCGACTGGGATATTTTTTTAGAATAATTCCCAGTCGCCACCGGAGGGGGCAATACTGGCGGTGGCGAACGGGAATAACCGAAAATTATGACTTTTCTAAGGATGCCAAAGCTGCTGATCTGCAGCGAAAATTCAATCATAGTTGGTTGCAAACTTATTCGCCCTGGCTTGTTTATTCGAAACATCTTAAAGGTGCGCTGTGTTTATATTGCGTACTATTCCCTCCAAAGACAGTTGTTGGAGTTTTGGGCTCATTCGTAATTCGACCTTTTTGCCGTTTCAAATATATTCATGAATACTGCGTTAAGCACGTCTCATCACAATATCATAAATCAGCAGTTACCGATGCAAAACATTTGTCGGAGAAAATGCCTGTGGATATAATGATGAATACTGCTCACCAGAAAGAAATTGAGACAAATAAAAAGATACTGGCATCTATAATTTATTCAGTAATTTTTTGTGGCACTCACGATTTACCTTTGAGGGGTAAACAGAATCATGAAGGCATTCTTGAAGACCTTCTAAATCTAAAAATTGAATCTGGTGATCAAGATTTAAAGCAGCATTTAGAACATGGCAAAAAAAATGCTATGTATACTTCCCCACAGATACAAAACGAAATTATTGAATTGTGCGGTTTGGTCGTAAAGAATGAAATTATACAGGAAGCAAAGAAAGCTTATGCGTATAGTGTCATGTCAGATGAGTCATGTGATATAGCGGGTAAAGAACAACTATCTATCGGAATCCGTTTTTTTGACGAAGATCAAAATATAATACGTGAAGAATTTCTAGGATTTGTAGAATTAGAGGCCATGGATGCTAATACAATTGCGACAGAAATTGATAAATTCTTAGAAAGCGCCGGACTAGAATCCAATAAGTGCGTAGGCCAAGGCTACGATGGCTGTTCGACTATGGCGGGGACTTTGATTATATAATGTCTAGATGGAGCGTCGCCCTACTGTCAAAGCAAAGAAAACGAGGCAACAATTTCAAACATGTGTGCGTGCGGACGGTGTTTTACACTATGCGTCTTTGTCTCTGTGTGCGTGAATAATGATACCAGCTACTAGAATTCTCCCATAGATCACATATTTAAAAAAATAAGATAAGTTTAGTTGTATGTATGTAGTATTATTCAGTTTTAGTAGTGTCTGTTTTTCCTCTTTTTTTAAATAAATAAAATATACAATTTAATTAGAGTTGTGTGTGAATGTTGTATTAAATCAGCTAAGTTAATCAAATTAGAATAATAAACTTTTTAGGCAGTTTATATAGATTGAATCTATGATTTAATACTATTAATCAGTACCAGATATTAATCATTACCAAAATGAGGACAAAAAGACGGTACAGCATTAAAACTTTATGGCGGCTCGGAACATGGGGCGAGTTGCTGCGCAGTAACAAATTCGAGTGTCAGCGGGGGTGAGGGATGCGGTACTGCGCAGGGAGCAGCGCACTTCAGAGCCGTCATAAAGATTGAATTGGAGTGTACCAAGTAAATTATTTACCGAGCTAATAACAATTTTTACTTGGCATCGGCTTCAAAAGCATAATTATAAAGAAAGACTTAATAAATTAATCTTATTAGAATTACTCTTAGCATTTTTTAAACGGATCATATCGATCGGTTTATTGAACCCAATGCAAAAATAATCATTAAAATTGGCTCATAAACAAAAAAGTTATTCGCCAAAATTATATTATTATAAAAAAGTAAAAGTATAGACGAATTAAAAAAACTCCACCTTTTTATAAATCGAATAATAAACTACGTCTAAATTATATAAACGTTACCATAAACCAACGAATATACCCACAAAAATATATGTTAAGTTGGGAGAATAAAAAAAGAAACTGGCAACACTGACAAAAAATGGCGTAATTTGGTAATCATAAAAACAATAAATAAATACGTAGTTTTCTAGTTACTTAGCGATGATAGGTGATGTATTTGGTACTTTTTACCCTTTATTTATAATTCCGTCGCAGTTTAATAACACATACCGTCATTTTATCGCTGTTTTTTGTTTATTACTCAGCGTGCGTAATACGTAGTGACACCAAGGCGGCTCGATCGGCACTAATCGGTGGGTAAGACCTTATAGGCCAACAGTTGGCTGATATTTTTTGACACGTTTCCGCGCATTTGATGCTCTATCTAGACATTATATAATCAAAGGGCGGGGAGTATTAGCGGCGTACAAAAAAAAATTAGAGATAAATATAAAAAAGCCTTATACTTTCATTGCGCTAGCCATAGGCTTAATTTGGTAATAAATGACTTGAACCAAGTTCCAGAAATTCGTAACACCATCGGAACAATTAAAGACATAATAAATTTTTTTCGAGAATCTGCTTTACGTAGAAAATACGTACCTAATATTCCGGCGTTATGCGAGACCCGCTGGTCTCACAAATATAAAAGTGTGGCCATGTTTTACAAGCATTTTGAGGAGATCATTCATGGACTCGAGAACATATCTAAAGACGGAAATGCTGCAGCCAGAAAAAATGCTTATCAATTACATTGTGCTGCAACGAAATCAGTATTCATCATATGTGTGACACTGATAGCCAAATATTCTGCAATACTGGAACCTGTTGCTAACGCACTTCAGTCGAAATCTATTGATATGCATACATGTACGAACCATATTAAGAGAATTATTTCTCTAGTAAAAGATCACCGTCAAAACGTAGACACAGAAAGTGAAAATATAATTGAAACTTCTCAAGGAACTGCATCTGCCCTTTTTTTTTTTTTTTTTTTTTTTTTTATTTATTTGGATCACCAACAGAGGCTACACATTACATGCACGTTAACATATACAGAGACGGTACAAATGTGCACTTCCAATTATAGGCGACCACATCATTCACTTAATAACTAGGCTGGTACAAAAAGTTTGATAAGCATAAACAAGATAAAGAAATTAAGTACAAATTAAATTAAAACAATAATCAAGTAATAATCAACAATAATAATCAATAAAAATCAAAACTCAAAATCAAACATAAAAATCAAAAATAAAGTAAAAATCAAATAATCAAATAGAAATTAAATATCAAATAAAAATCAAATAATAATCAAAGCATATAAAATAAGTAAGTAAAAGAAAGAGAAAAAAAATACAACATATTATGACTTGGATATAAAAACTTTTAGATCTTTTTTAAACTTTCCCAATTTGCATGATATATCCAAGTCATTTTTCTTCGAAAGATCGTTGAACTGCCTACAGAGCCTTGGCAAAACGGCAAAGTGTCCGAGGTTGGTTTTGGATCCCGGCACATAGAAGAGGTTATAGGTACCTTTCCGCGGCAAGCGAGATGGTGCGCTTATCTGCAGCTTTCCAAGAAGCTCGCTACAGTCAACCGCCCCATTGAACAGTTTGTGAAGAAATGTGAGATCTAGGAATTTTCTTCTATCTACCAACGAAGTTACTTTATAATGTTGTAGTCTCAGTTCGTAGCTCCTAATTTTTTTTGCCAAGTGGTCTTTGTAGCAAAGATGGTATAGGAATCGTCTTTGTACACTTTCCAAGCGTTTAATGTAGATATCATAGTGCGGATTCCATATGATGCTGTTATATTCAAGAAGTGGGCGAACCAATGTGTTATATAATTTAATTCTAGTTGAGGTTTGCGAAAACTCTTTGCTATTGCGCAAGACAAATCCGAGGACCTTGAACCCTTTAGAGGTTATATTTAATATATGTTTGTCAAATTTGAGTTTTTTGTCAAACACAATTCCCAGGTCACGAACTTCCTTTACTTCCTGCAGTGTTTGCTGGTGCAATGTGTATTTGTTGGGTTGCACTGTTTTATTACGAGTGAATTGCATACAGTGACATTTAGATACATTGAGCGACATTTTGTTTACTCTACACCAATCCGCCATCCTATCAAGGTCAGCCTGTAAAAGTGCGCAATCGGAGTTAGTCAATATTGGTTTCATGATTTTAACGTCATCTGCGAACATGTAGAAACTTGAGTGCTTAAAACATGACGCAATGTCGTTAATGAAAATATTGAAGAGGATAGGTCCTAAGTGCGATCCTTGCGGGACTCCCGATGTAGCTGGAAAGGTGTCAGACTGGTGACCATTAATTACAACTTTTGAGTACCTGCCAACGAGATAAGAATGGAACCACTTAAATAATGACCCTCCTATTCCCATTTGGCTTAGTTTTTTCAGAAGTATATTATGGTCCACCTTGTCAAATGCCTTGCTGAAGTCTGTGTATATCGTGTCTACCGGTACTCTCTTATCAAGAGACTCAGATATGGCTGTTACATAACACATAAGGTTAGTGGAGGTTGATCTTGCATTAATAAAACCATGTTGTTGGGGAGTGATGTATTGTTTAACATGTGCATTTAGGCGTTTGGTAACTAATTTTTCGAGTATTTTGCCGAATATGTTTAAAATAGAGATGGGCCGATAGTTTGCTACTTGTTGTTTTTCTCCTGATTTGAAAATAGGGACTACTAAAGCTTCCTTCCACCTCTCGGGAAACACGCCGTCTGACATGGACATGTTGAAAATAAATTTGAGAGGTCTGGTTAGTGCCTTTGCACATCTTTTTATAAATACAGGTGGAATACCGTCACTTCCAGCACCTTTTCGCTCATCTAAGGCTTTTAGTGATTGAAATATTTCCTCATCGTCAAATTTCAGTTTACTGAATCCGGGAGGGCCAAGGCAGCCATAAACGTGATCTGACATATTAAGAGTCGACGAGGTATTGTAAACTTGTGCAAAGTTCTCGGCAAACAAATTACAGACCTCACGTCCACTTGATGCAGACCTGTTCATGTGACACATTTCTGCTGGGTAAGTACTATTATTTTTCCTCTTATTTTTAATAAATGACCAAAACATTTTTGGATCCTTAGTGAGCGCTTCCTCCATTCTAAATATATAATTTTTGTAACAGACTTCCATAAGCCCACTACATCTAGCACGCAGTGACTCAAATGATACGACATCCAACGGGTTTTTGTATTTTTTTACTTTTACGCGAGATTTATGTTTTTCTTTTAGGAGACGTATAAGTTCGCGAGAATACCACTGTGGATATTTATTGCCCATTATTTTTTTCATCGGTACATTTTCTTTGATGATGTCATGCAGTATCTTGTAAAACGCATCAGTCATTTTGTCAATTGTGGGGTGACCTTCCAACTCTTTTTCCCAGTCTACAGAATTTAATGCTGTCGTGATTATATCGTAATCAGCTTTGAAGAAGTCTGGTTTTGTTGTTGGTTTAGCTGGGAGGTTGTTTGATTTAATGCTTAAGGTTATGGAGAATTCAAATGATGGGTGCAAGGGATCCTCTGAAATCAATTGAAAGGCACACCGGCTAAGGTTATATAACGTAGTATTACAAAGGGCCAGATCCAATGTTTTAGATTTAACATTTGGCAAGTAATTAAATTGTTCTAAGGCATTTAAAGATACAAAATCCAGGAAACATTCAATCACCTCGCTATTATTATTAGGATATGGTTGTGCTTGTCCTGTACTTTGCTCATCAATTTTCCAGATTATATTACTAAGGTTAAAATCCCCTAAAATAAGAGTGTGATCGCCGTTGTGAAAGGCTCTCTGAGCGGAATTTAAAAATACTTGCATAACATCAGAAGTCACTGGCGGGGGTAGGTAAACGCCACATATACGGAATTTATGTGATCCTGTGCCATGCAGGGTGGTTTCAATATTGATCCACAGATCCTCACATGAACTCTCCAAGTGGGGCAATCGACACGACTTAAACCTCCTGGAAACTGCTATCAAGACGCCACCACCATCCCTGCGTGCACTGTAACGACTAGATTCGCGATCTCGTCTGTAAATTTCATACCTATCATCAAATAATTCGGCGTCGTAGACACCACCGTTCAGCCAAGTCTCCGTAAGTACAATTATGTCATAGTCTTGTAAGGACATATTATGATAGAAAATATTAAGTTTCGTTTTAAGGCCGCGTACATTCTGATAATAAATCCGAAGTGAACTATTGAATGTGGCTAACCAAATTACAAGAAACGTTCAGCAGAGTTAATATTTATCCTAAGTAATCCTAATCTATTTTTACGTAACAGACTTAAGTTGCTCCTCGTTTGTAATAACAATGCGTTCAGATTGTTCATTTTTCTTCATAAATATTCTTCCATTTCGCACCCAAACAAACTTATACCCGAGTGATTTGCCACGAATTCGGCACGCTGCATGTAATGCCTTGTTATCTGCCGACAAATGTTCTGCCACGTAAATCGGAACTGGGTTCTCCGAGGCAATACCAAGGTGACTCGAATTCAGCTTATTGTTTTTGTTGTTCTTGTTGTAGTTGATAGTTGCAGCGAAGAATGTATCTCGTAGGCGCGGGTTGTTAAACTTAACAAGAATAGATCTAGGTCGAGCTGTCTGGGTATCCTTTTTAGCGATCCTGGTACAGTGAGCTATGTCGGCTTCCACGATTCCACTTTTAGTGATGTTGCCGAGTTGTAGCACCGTGGTAAGTAAGTTTTCGGATCGGTTTTCGGGCACATTCTGAATTTCGAGGTTGGTCGCTCTTAAGTTCTGTTCCATAAGGTTTAGTCGTCGACTTATATCGTGGATTGATGTTTGTAACTGTGAGTTATCTTTCTCTAGGGTCTGAATTCGGGAAGACTTTTCTTCTAATGCCAATTTTGTTTCTTCATATTTTTCATTAAAGAAATCCAGTGAAGTCCGAAAGCCGGCTATAAGTTCGTTTATTTGTTTAAACTGGTTAGCTACAACATCTTTAAGCGCGCTGGCGATTTCTTGCTTTATGATTTCTCTAAGGGAATCCTTTGAAATTTCTAAAATGGTATCGACATCCTCAGAGGGGCTGCTAGCTTGTTTCATCTGTTTATTGCGAACAGTTACTTTGCTAGGAGATGGTTGATGATCTTTATCATTTTTGGAACAATCACCTCGTGCCGCTGGCCGGACTGGTGTATCGGTATTGTTTGTCTTCGGTAGTTTACTCTGACAGTCAGGACATTTCCAAGTCGCTTTTTTGGCTAGACTCATTACTTTGAATTGCTTTTCGGGTATGTTAGAACACAGCAAGTCGTACCGTAATTTACAAGTACAACATTGAAGGTAATCTTTGCTTTGGATTGTGCTCATACAACCAGCACATTCGTTGGCCATTATCGAAAATAATTTGTTTATTAAAATTTGACAAATTACAAAAACTGTAGTGGAGCGCTGGGGCTCGAACTCGCGGCATAAGCCGAACGCAGTTATTCCCAACCGACGGGCGTACCACTGCACCACATGAACATTGAAATACGGTTCGAAATTAGCAAACCAATTGCTCGGATTATGGATTTCAAATGTTAAAGAACGTTAGAAGTGTGATTCATTTTCAACACATTCCACAAATTTTTTCACTGATCACAATTATATTTTAACTTGCTTTTTTGACACTTTTTATGCAGTATACTCGCAACAAGTAGTTATATTATAATGATTTTAGGGAGTTCTTTATCGTTTTAGCACTTTTACGCGACAATTTCTCGGTTTAACTGCACTTGGTCTTGTGATTATAATTTCTGTGTTTTCTCAGATAATCGTCACAGAGAGTTTGAATAACACTTTCACTTGATATTTGTCCTAGTACCTTCAATTTAATCACAAATTTAGGCGAAAATTCACAGTATTTGTATTTTTAGAGAAATATTTAACACGGAGCTTATCAAACTTAGATGTTCACCTAGTGGCGCCACCTAGCACAGACCTTGGTACCGACTTACAAGTCCCACGCATTGCGTCTCGGCAACAACATCGGTCCGTCGTCGAGGTAACAAACATGCATCCGTCCACACACACTCACAAACTTTCACCTTTATACCTAATGTATGAAAACATAAATTCAGTTTCTCTATGATTTTCTCAACCTGCCCCCCCCCCCCCCCTGTACAAAATCCTGGCTACGCCCTTGTTATCATTCATTCAGTATCATTCAAAATGTGTCTCTACTTAATTTAGTTCAGCCTTTCGTTTCGCTCGCACTGCACTGCGCTACACCACCCACTCACTCGCACACGCTCGTGATTCGTGTCACTTCGCCGGCCGGTCGGCTGTATTCGGCCGGCCGACGACGTGTAGGCGCGGCGCTGCGGCGCCTTGCCTTTGGCCTACACACACGTGCACGAAGGGTCAATTATTATTATGCATCAGTTTAGTTAGTCTAAACACACTAATATGAGCTTTCTTATTATACTGATTAAGTTTAATTTAGCGTACAAAAATGTACGTAAACTGTAAGAAAAAATACATAATTATGTACTTTAATGAATTATTATTTTTATGTTTTTGCTATGGAATGCAGTACTAATAATGCACTTGTTGACTTGTGCGTACGTTAATTGTAGATAGTAGTAAAATTGTGTTACATGTACGTAATTATCATTTATCAGTTTTATAAATACTTAATAATTACTTGAAAAACTAAAAGTGACAATATAAATAGAAAGAAATAAATAGAAGTGTTAACGTGTAAATTATCTACTTATATTTAAAAATGGAGACGAAATAGAAAGAGAAGTGCTGTGTGGAACAATTTTATGGAAAACGGACCTAAAAAGGCAAAAAGTTCTTATTGTACTAGTGAATTATCAGTGGGTGATAATGTAGGAAACCTTAACAGGCACTTAAGAACGAAGCACCCTACAATTAAGTTGGTTGAAGAAAGGCAACAGCAACAGCTTATTGGATCTGCAGTCCCAGAGCGATTCTTTACGGTCGAATATGTCGAATTCAAAAAAATGATTTCTCTGCTTAACCCACAGTACGCACTCCCAACACGAAAAACCATATCAGAAAGTATTTTGCCCAAAATTTATAATAAATGCATAGAAAAGATTAAAAGTGAAGTCCAAGTAGAGGTTGCCCCTCTACTTGGACTTCACTTTTAATCTTTTCTTTCTTATTACTTTCTGTTTAACAACAGATGGTTGGACCTCAATAAACAATGATAGTTTTATAGCCCTGACTGTACATTAAATTAGCACCACGTCGGATGAAACTAAATTGAAGTCCAATTTAATCGGATGTATTGAGTATAATGAACGACACACAAGCGACAATTTAACAGCCTTTCTACGCGATATAATGGCAGAATGGAATATAGCCGACTACACAACAGCTATTGCGAGTGACAATGCAGCTAACATTACTGCTGCAATAAGAGATACCGGTTAATGGCATATACCATGCTTTACGCATTCAATTTACTGATGAGTGCAAGCCGCTCTATCGACTATATCAGAAACGTTGGTAAAAGTTAAAAGTATCGTCGAGTTTTTTAAAAGAAGGTCTCAGTCTCAACATAAACTACGAGAAATGCAAAAAAAGCTGAACCTTGGCCAACTAAAATTAAAGCAAGATGTGCCAACGCGGTGGAATTCCACTTATGACATACTGCAGCAGCTGTTATCAGCCAAGGATGCCGTAATCGCCACGGTAGCTATAATGCGTCAGGAGCTGGCGCTAAATAAAAACGATTGGGAAATTACAGAACGCGCGGCGACAATTTTAAAACTGTTTTACAACATAACCGTCGAAATTAGTGCCGAGAAGAATGTTTCGCTGGCTAAAGTCATCCCCCTGTGTGGGTGGCATCGTGAAGAATCATATCAAAGCGCACTTAAATAACAACACGAGTGCGGTTAATGCTGAATACACTCGATAAGAAGTTAGAAAAGCGTTTCTCCAACATTGAGAAACACACTCTGTATAGAGAGGCGACGATACTAGATCCTCGATTTAAAAATAAAGGATTCAGTCAAATAAATAATTTTGACCAGCCTGTGGCTACATTGAAGAGGAAAGTCGGTACAGTGCAGCAAAGGTAAACTACAAACATACATATTTTATTGCCAACATCAGAGCCATCCACACCCACGTCAGTGTCTACCATGACGTCCATATGGGACCAATTTGACAAAGAAGTCGCAAAGTAGACACCTACAAATCCTTGGGCCGCTAGCATTGTGGAGATGGATAAATATCTCCAGGAACCACTTTTACAACGCTGCAATGATCCTCTGCGCTGGTGGCACGAGCGCCGGTCGTTCTACCCAATTTTATTTAAATACGCCCAAAAAGACTGCACCTAGTGGCGACTTCTGTCCCATGCGAAAGATTTTTTTCTAAAGGAAACGGTTAACAATCAAAAAACTGTCGCAATTATTATTTGTAAGTAGTAATTGCAAATAATTAGCAACATATCTATACTAATATTATAAAGCTGAAGAGTTTGTTTGTTTGTTTGTTTGAACGCGCTAATCTCAGGAACTACTGGTCCGATTTGAAAAAATCTTTCAGTGTTAGATAGCCCATTTATCGAGGAAGGCTATAGGCTATATTTTATCCCCATATTCCCACGGGAACGGGAACTACGCGGGTGAAACCGCGAGGCGCTGCTAGTGTAATATAAATAGATGTATTGTAACGAGTTTTTAATCTCGTCACATGCTTTATGATTTTTAGTCGATTTCAGAACGGCACTTTTTCTAATTTCGAGAGCTGTCATTTTTGACAAGCACTTTACGATCCTGCTCGATCATGACTGTTCGATAAATTGAAATGATTTTCTATATTTTTTTAAATCCCTAGTTATCTCGGATATTTTTGGTTTATATTATGTTATAAAGTTATTTAAAATTACCAAGGATGATGAAATGTTAAGGATAGACCTTAATTTTTGATCTCAATCATTTTCGCTCACGTACTAGAATGGAGTTGCGTGGACCATTTATTTGAAAAAGAAAACGCCCAATTGGCGGTTTTTTCTTTACTACAAGTTTTTTTTTTTCTTTTTCTTCGAGTTTTCTTCTTTAACTCAAGATTTTTTACGTTGTATTTTTATCCTACGTCCTTTTGGAACATTTTTGCTGAGGGAATCATACATGGCTCATCGCTTCCTTTGGTTATATTCTACTATTTTTAAAGCCAGCAAACTGGTAGGAATTTTCCATTACTATAATTAACAGTGCAGGATGCAATAGTATCACCTCTTTATATTAATAACATCAGTAGTTCAAGATTTGCACCATGTAAGGCTAATATATAGTGTACAATTATTTTGAAGCTACGGACCATTAAATAGAGAAAGGACAAAAGAATTTCGATTGTTTTATTTTTTTATTTAGCCTCACACAGATTAAAAGTCTGACTCTTCCGATCAATTCTTTCCGGCAATCTTTATTATACTGTGTGCAATCTCCATGGCGCCCAAATTTCTCATCAAGCTAATTTCTTTTATTTTGTTTTATTTAGAGAACTCACCTTCTTTTAAATATATTATGTTTGTCACTTTAACACAGACAACCACAAAAAATATTACAGTATATAATAAATAGATGTAAATATCCTGCAAATAATTTTAAATCACATTTTTCGATTTTTAAATACGCCAACCTAGACGAAAAGGATGAAGGAGGAGAAAACATACTAAGTAGGTACCTACTCAATAAAAATAGTTTTTCGTGGTTAACAGTCCTAAGCCTGTTTAAAGTATGAAGGAAAATCGAGATTGGTATAAAGGTGAATTAAGTGAAGTGCATCATTCGATGTCATAGGGTTACGGACTTGAAACATCGTTTATGAGTAAAAACACATGATGTGATTTGCTACAAATGTAAGAAAAAGGGACACAAATCAAATGAGTGTCGAATGTCGAGTAGAGGTCGTGGACGAGGCTTCAGAAGTCCCAGAGGCCGAGATGGAGCAGCTCATTTTGCAAAAAAAGGTAAACATGTTTATAGCATCTGAGCAGGCACTAACAGCCAAAATATGGACAACACCATTTCTTTTATAGTCGACGCCGCGCGCCGGTGCCACTCAACATTTTATACAAGAGCAGTAAACAAAATACATGACAGATGTAGAGAGGTTACCACCAAGGTTAAATATAAGGATAGCAAATGGACAGACCTTATTAGCTACACAAAAAGGAATTTTAGAAGCATACTATAATATTAATATAATGATAAAAATAGAAGCTGTTATAGTACCTGGTCTGAGTACTAACTTGCTATCAGTCAATAAATTAGTAGAACGAGGAAAGCAAGTAATTTTCAAAAAGGATAAGTTAATAATAACTAAAAATAAAAAGAAATATTTTGGAGAAAAGAAGAACATGTTGTACACATTCACAATAAAAATTAAAAATAATGAAGCATGTAATTTGACTCAAGAAAATAAAGACATTTGGAATAAAAAAATGGGTCACATGTGCAGAAAAAAATTAGCTATATTAGGATTGCCATATAGCAAAGAAATATGTGAGGCATCAAAGTCAACCAGATTGCCATTCAAAAGGTTACGACCAAGGTCCAGCAAAGTAGGAGATTTGATACTCATGGGTATATCAGGACCAGCAAGACAGGCAACTAAAGAAGGTTATAAATATTTTCAGACAATAACCGATGATTATTCCCACTTCACCCAGACATATTTGATAACCAAGAACATGATAACCAAGAACCAGCAGTTGAGAAAGTACTACCAAGAAAATTACTTATTACCCATAGGTACTACAGAGCCAACGCAGCCCGCGAAGAAGTCCCTTTTTTTTGGACTGGATTAAGTGATCTGCAAACTGTACTAACCTGGCATTATTTTGAACTGGACTATGTTTTGTGACTTGGACTTTTGGCGTATTTTGGACTGTTTAGCGTTTATCATGCCGCTACCATACACACCGTTGGAATACGCTAATATGCACCTCATTTATGGAGAGTGCCGATGCAATGGTAGCGCTGCTAGCAGATTATATCGAGAAAGGTACCCAAATGCTCAAAGATACCCGAATTATCGAGTATTTATTAATGTGCATCAAGCGTTTTCGGAGGGCCGTTTACCATCAGACAGGAGAAATGCTGGAAGACCTAGATCGGAATGCGACGAAGAAGTTCTCAATGAAATTGAAAATGATTCAACTGGTACTCCCTTACTTCTTATAAAATTGTTTGTCCGAAAATCATTATCCATAACACGTTTGCTTTAAACTACAATAACCATAATGTTCAAAACCCCATAATTTTGGTTAGCATAATTATCTTTAGTTCTAAAAGTATTCTGTCATAATATCGAGTACTATAATAATTCAATCTCCTAATTTTAGATGCCCTAAAGTCATATGTCCTAAGTATTGTGTTGAATAATGTGTATTATTCCGAATGTTCATTTATAATAAATAGGTTTTAGTGACAGAAACGAATCGCTGTAAATCCGACTCCACGTAGTCTTGTCTGCCCTACCCCTAGAGTGTAATTTAAAATCGCGTAGGCGCGGAGGGGCGCGGCGGCCCGCGAGTTGAGGAGCAGGTGGTTGTAACACTCGCCGCCGCGGCTGAGGTTGGCCGGCGAAGCCGGCCAGCAAGCCGAAGCTGCGGTGGTGAGCGTTAAACCCATCTGCGACGATAAACTCGCGTGGGACCGCCGGAGCCCCGCAGCGCCGGAGCCGTGACAGAACTCCTTGCATGCTGCATGCTTGCTTGCATGCTGCATGACTCCTTGCATGCTGCATGCTTGCTTGCATGCTGCATGACTCCTTGCATGCTGCATGCTTGCTTGCATGCTGCATGACTCCTTGCATGCTGCATGCTTGCTTGCATGCTGCATGACTCCTTGCATGCTGCATGCTTGCTTGCATGCTGCATGACTCCTTGCATGCTGCATGACTCCTTGCATGCTGCATGCTTGCCTGCATGCTGCATGACTCCTTGCATGCTGCATGCTTGCTTGCTTATAAAAACCACAAATGTTCACAATCAACTGCTTTATTATGTACATGTAATATATTTATTTACGTAATATATAATAAAAAAATATAATGCATCATCAAATATTTTTAATTATAACAAATGAGAGAAGCTCATAGCAATTGCTTTGTTATACGTTCTAAGAATATGATTTGTTTATTTGTAATTTGAATTTAGGACTATAACTTTTATTGAAAACGGTTTTATATATTTTGTATATTATTGATTGTAATATTTATGACAAACGGGTTTAGGACATATTATATTTAGAGATTTTAATTTTATGGCATGAGATATTAGGTGATATTAAGTTCGGGTAAGTGATCATTCGGACAAATGATGATTAGGACTAAAAAAGTTATGGCTCTTTAAATTATGGATAAAAAAGTTAGGTAATACAATAGAGAACCGATTCAACTACCTCGGTACGTGCCATAGAAATAGCTACGGGAATCCCAAAAAGTACTGCACATCGAATCCTAAAACGTCACAGACTTCACCCATATCACTACAGGCGTGTGCAGACGTTATTGCCGCGGGACTATTCACTACGAGTCGCATTTTGCCGTGTGATGCTGCAAAAGCACAGAGAAGATCCCCAATTCTTGGATAATATTCTATGGTCGGATGAATCAACCTGCAAGAGAGATGGCTATTTAAATCTTCACAACCTACATAGCTGGAGCAATGAAAATCCGCACCTGATGAGACAAGACAAATCCCAATATCAATTCAAGGTTAACCTATGCACGGGTATATTAAACGGAAAAGTGATTGGGCCTTTTGAATTACAAAGAAACTTGGATGTCAATAGTTATTTGAACTTTTTACAAAATGACTTGCCAGTATTATTAGAAGACATGCCCATTAGTGATTCACAAAACATATGGTTTCAAAATGATGGTTGCCCAGCTCACTAAGCCCGTCCTGTGCGAGAATACTTAAACCAAGAGTAACCAGGGCGTTGGATAGGGCGACTTGGTCCTATTTTATGGCCACCCCGTTCACCCGATCTAAACCCCCTGGACTTCTTCTATTGGGGTTGTCTCAAGGACCGAGTCTACTCGAAACCCATTGCAACACTGAACGACCTTCGCCAAAAAATCACTCAGGCTGCGGATCATATCAATAGTAGAAGATATGCACGACGAATAAAACGATCTTTTTTAAGGCGATGTCGTGCCTGTATTAATGCCGGTGGTAAACAGTTCGAACATTTATTGTAATACAGGGTGGGCCAAGAATTCGTTAACATTTAAATGTAACTTACCGCGCAAACTATTGCCGCGCGGGGCGCGGGCGCGGGCGGGGGCACTAGCTCGCTTCTTGGAAATTTAGTCGCAATGGATCGCTTCACGGGGCCGCAACGCGCTTACTGCGTGAAACAGTTTTATTTAAGCAACTTTTCGCTCATTACTGTGAGACGCTTATTTCGCGTTGAATATGGTTTACACGACTTAATTCAGTGTCCAAGTGCTCCTTTAATAAAGAAATGGGTGAAGAAGTTCGAAGAGACGGGATCTACACTAAATGTGAAACAAACCGGCGGCCCGCGGACTTCTCGGAGCGAAGAGAACGTGCAGCAAGTTTCCGCTTCTGTTCGACGTGATCCAGATTTATCGACACGCAAACGTTCGGCTGAATTAGGATTATCCCGCACATCATTACGCCGTATTTTAAAATTAGATTTGAAATTACATCCATATAAGATCCAGCTAGTGCAAAAACTAAACCCTAATGATTTAAATTTGCGTAAGTCATATGCCGAAACAATGTTAACTCGATTCAGTAATTTTCACAACATCTTATTCTCTGACGAAGCCCATTTCCACCTAAATGGACATGTAAACAAACAGAATTGCAGGTATTGGAGCAGCGAAAATCCTAAAGCTAAACATGAGAGGCCACTTCACTCTCCCAAGGTAACTGTATGGGCTGCAATTTCAGCAAAAGGAATCATCGGACCTTACTTTTTTGAAGATTCTCGAGGCCGTTCAGTTACTGTTAATTCTGCCGAGTATGTGAAAATGTTACGGGAGTTCTTAGCACCGATGCTACTGGAATTTGCTGGTTATAATCGTAACACATGGTTTCAAATAGATGGAGCCACGTGTCACACATCGAACGAGTCCTTGCCGGTGGTCAAAGACATGTTTCCGGAAAAGCTGATATCCAGACGGGGTGACATCCCATGGCCACCCAGAAGTCCAGATCTATCACCAGCAGACTTCTTTTTATGGGGTTATTTAAAGAGTCGATAAACCGAATACACTGCGTCAACTTAAAGAAAAAATCATCGAAGAGATGTCGGCGATCTCGCGGCCTCTTTGCAGAAGAGTATTCGAAAACTTTAGGACTCGCTTAGATGAGTGCAAAAACCGAAACGGTGGTCATTTATACGAAATAATTTTTAAAAAATAAATTACAACTAATTAGCTTTCTCGTAAATAAACGATTTCTAAAATATGTTAAATGGTTTTTTTATACGATTTTTACAGATGTTAACTAATTCATGGCCCACCCTGTATTATTAACAATGCAATAAATTTACATTTATTGACACCATTTGTTTCATTCATTCAACATTTTCCAACAACAAAAATCTATTTTGGGCACATAGTAGAAGTGATTACTATTAACAACAACTTATGAAATTTGGTTCTTGATTAGAAAAAGTGTCATTATTTTTTTTTGTGGCTAGTTTTCCTAAAGGTTTATACCATTTTAAAATCTAGGTTAGTTGCGCTAATTTTTAAAAAAACTTGCCATAGTAGTGTCCATATTTTTTTTTACACTATGATGAGTTAAATTGTACTGAACGTAAAAATCTTTCAAAATTTTAGGGAAATAATTTTTTTTGGTTGTTTTTTTTTGTATAAGACTACGAAAATTCTGTAATTTTCTAAGATTATGGTGAATAGTAGTACTACTTAGGTTGCCGATACAAACAAAAAAACTGAAATATTTGAAAAATTGTGGTCATGGTAGTTAAAAGTGTCATAAGGGGTATACATTTTCGAAGAATTTCCTTTTTTTAAGTAATTTTAAAAAAAGTAGAGGTAATTTTTTTTTCTTTTTTTTTCTCAGGTGGTCATTAGTAGGTCCATCCTCTGGTGCCGGATTGAATTTTGGGACATGTTGTATATGTATAAAAAAAAACAAGTACCACAACAAGATGAAATACAAAAATACCTATCATTACCATTATAATCCGAAGATACTGACGCGCCTGACGTGCTATTATGGTGGACGCTACATAGCAAACATTTTCCTCGATTATCTAAAATGGCTTCAGACATTCTAAGTATTCCTGCGACAAGTGTCCCAAGCGAGCAGGCCTTTTCTAAATCAGGAAAAATTACCAAACGACGAAACCGATTGGGGAATAAACTGACGTGCTATTATGGTGGACGCTACATACCAAACATTTTCCTCGATTATCTAAAATGGCTTCAGACATTCTAAGTATTCCAGCGACAAGTGTCCCAAGCGAGCAGGCCTTTTCTAAATCAGGAAAAATTACCCGACGAAACCGATTTGGAAATAACACTATAAGGGCTTCGATGTGTCTGTCTTCGTGGCTCAATATACTAAAATAATTTAATATATAAATATGTTATATACAAATAATATACATATATTACGAACTTAATAAATCAATAATTTGTTAATTGCTATTTTATTGAAGTACTTCAAATTAAAGGTATAGATTTAGAGGACTCAGTCATGAGTTCTTTTAAAAGACTCAGTCTTTGAGTTATTTTTGGTAGGACTCAAGTTTTTTTATAAGAGACTTCAAATTCTGAAGAACTTGAGCTCCGAGTTTTATTTAGAAAACTCGATTCTTCAAAAATAGCTCAAGTCTTATTAAATAAGACTTACAAGACTCGAGTCTCTTACAACACTACGTGCCACGCTGCAGTGCAAAACGAGAGCGCAGGCTGAGTCCCGCACCCCGGCGCAAAATAAACTTAAGACGGCCCTGCTGAGGCAACCAACTTGCTGAGGAAACAGGCATTTCTTCAGTACCAACCAACCCCCCGAAAGTTATTTCCACTAAAGGCAAACCAAACGTGTAGTATAAAAGATCTCTAGCGGCGAAAGAGGCACCAATGCCACTGTGGTATCTACAATGAGTGCTACCGGTCATTTTGTCCCACCGAATTTGATGTTTGGAAGAAAGAGGATGGAAGCTGAATTGCTTGTTGGCTCATAACCTGGTTCTATAGCCATGGTATCAGATTCAAGTTTTATTAACACGGATTTGTTCAAATTGTGGTTGTCGCACTTTAAAGTCCATGCAAAACCAACAAAAGAAAAACCCGTGCACACAACCATTGGGACCATAGACTTTTTCCACGATAACAATATAATTGCACAAGCTGCAACCGTTGGACAGAGGATTTCACGTTGCTTTAAAGAGATACTACTCCATCGAGTGCGAAAAATGACTTCGAAACAACCCTGGACGAACTATCACGGTTTTTCAGATATGTAAAATTTTTACACCAGCGTTCCTTAAAGCTGTTCAAAACTACGGAATATGGCCATTTAATCCTGACGTTTTCACTGAAGCAGATTTTTTTACCAGTTCTGTGACCAAACGAGAAAACGAGACTGATTTTACTGCAGCAGATGAGATACGCCAAATACAAGCTTTGTCGCAAGAAACAGCAAATGTTGTAAATAATGATGCCGTCATTGTGAATCAAGATGAAATTGTGCCCGATTCATCAGTTGAAATAGCAGAAATCTTATCTAAAACTACTGTTTCTACATGTTCTCAGCAAGTACCAGTTGAAATATCTGACATATCTCCGCTATCATAATCTCAGGTTTAACGTTCATTCACAAGAAAACATAAAAGACCCGAGGTGATTAGTAAGTAGTTCGCCCTACAAAAATTAATTACAATGTCAAATAGGAGAAAAAAAAAGCCTACAGTAAAAAAATAAGCTTGAGGCAACTGCAAAAATATTGAAAAGTCTAGACTGCAGCAAAACCAAACAAGTAAAAAAAAACATTGATAAACTTAGTTCTAATAAAACTTGGGTATGCCCAGGCTATGGTGAAATTTACAAAGAACCAATCATTTAAGACTGGATTGTATGAGTAGTTTGCAATGATTAGTAGCATTAAGAATGCACAGCACATGTAGGTGCTGCAGATTTTGTATGTGATCTGTGTCAAGAATAGAATCTCACTCTTGCGCATTCTTATCGAACTCACTGCGCAATCTTATACGACTGGGACTGTAAGAATGCGCATTTCCCATTTTTTGATTTTGCTTTAATTGCTCTAAAACTGTTCATCTCACGTCAAAGGGTCTTTAATATAATGTTACTTAATTACTAAGACATACCAATAAATAAAGTCGATTTTCGTAATGCTATTCGTTTTGGTTCTATATCTTCTAATAAGTTAAGTGCGCAGTCTTAGACCACCGTACTCTACCTTGAGGATGTGGTTTCATCGTGGGGCACATGTCATACGGCTAGAGCATACATAGAGCTGCTGAAAAATGTTTTTCCCGGAAAACTCATTTCGAAAAGAGGGGATATTGAATGGCCACCACCACCATGGAGAGAGATCGGGACCACGTAGCCCCGATCTCTCTCCATGTGATTATTACCTCAAATCAGTAGTCTACGAGAATAATCCGAGCAATTTATAGCAGCTGAAAAGTAATATTATTCAGGAAAGTAATAAAATACCGAGAACTACTTTTCAACGAGTTTTCCAAAATTTGCGACTTCGGTTCCAAGAGTGCCAAGCAGCCGGGGGAAGTCACTTGGACAACATTATTTTTAGGTCTTAAAAATACCTGTTTCTACTTTTTTTAATAAAAATATATTTTTGTTATGTTTCGTAGTTCTTTTTTAATTGAATATTGAAACCGCCAACACCCTTATGGCCCACCCTGTACATTAAGGAACAAACCAACTTATATTCGGAAGTACCCGTCACGAGAAGCTATAAATTATGTAAACAAACATCTTTTACTAAGTAAACATTTTATACTGCGAGATAATAATAAATTGACAATATTCAATCGACATGAAATATAGACGGGTTATATGAAAGTAACAACCTATTTAATTTAGTCGGATCATATTGTAACGACGCAAAGCGCTATCGTTTGTGTTTCTTGGTACCGGAACGCGTCCGTCGCAGGGATTGTAAACTATCGGGACGCCATTTTTAAATAAACGCGTCATTCGAGTTTCGAATGCGTACGAGTTTGTTTCATTGCTTTGCATATATCGCGGATCTGGTTGTTATTGTTAATTTTGTTATTGTTTCGTTATCACTTTTTTATTGTTGTTACTTTGATTGTTGCGTTAATTTTATTTGTTATTACGTATAATGGAGCCAGTAGCCAGTACATCTAAGGAAATAAATTCGCCACGGAAAAAACGTCAAAAGGTGCGTAATACAATTTATCTAAAATATATAATAAATAAAAAGAAAGAGTTGTTTGTTCAAACGCGCTAATCTTTGGAAACTTAAGGTTAATATTAGAAGTAGGTTTTAAATTGTGAAGAAATTGTGAAGAAAGCTTCGTGTGACAAGTGACTACAGGTGATTTTTACAGGTGACGAGCTTTACGGCTAATGAGAAAAATATGGTGATCAACGTATATAAGGACGTGAAAGAAAATTGGCCATCGAATGAATATCCCTACAAAACCGAAATAAATAAAAAAACAGCATCGATTTTGGGAATTGGCATAGCATCTGTGTATAATACATTAAAAGAAAATAAAAAAAAAAAAATTTGGTAAAAAAAATTTTTTTGGGACTTGCAAAATTTTTCGATAACAAGTGGCTCTCGTAACGGTAACCCTACCTCAACTATGCTAAAAATACGCGAATTATTGGGAATTCTCAATACTCGGGCGATCCAAAGTTTTGCTGTCGTTAGATAATTCGTTGTAGTTTGTTGTAATTTGATATTATTTAGTGTTTGTTTCTTTTTATTTTCATTTTGTTAGTTTTTAATTTTAGTTTGTTTTAGTGATTTTTTATTTGATTTTTTTCGTGTTTTTTTAGTTAGTAAGATTTGTTTTATTTTTTAGTCTTAGTTTTTTTTTTCTTATTAGTTTTCAGTTAGTTTTTCTTAGTTTATTAGTTAGTTTATTATATTTGTTTATTTACAAAAACTATGGATCCTTTCCAGCTTATTTTGGACAGGAATTTTAGTTTGTGGAATTATGCAGCCAATATTTCCACAGAGGAAAGAGCTATTGAAGCGGCGAAAAATTGGCTGCTTATACCAGCGCAAACGCCGCGCTGCCCGTCGTGCAGGCGGCCGATGAATGCGGAACGTAATACTAATTACAAATTGGGGTTCAGATGGCGTTGTAGAAGGGCAGGCTGCAATGTCATTACGTCTCCATTAAAAGGGACTTTTTTTGAACGTAGCAATGTGTCAATTTTGAACACGTTGAGACTTTTGCTGCACTTTTTTAGAAAAGACCAAGTGTCACAGGCTGCTAGAGACGTAGGAGTAACCCGCAAAACAGCCATTCAGGTATACCATTACCTACGTGAGGTGTGCGAAGTGGCCAAAGCTCATGACCGCGAAATGATCGGCGGGGACGACGACATTGTAGAGATCGACGAAACCCACCTTTATACCAACAAATACCACAGGGGCCGATTATCGCAGCGACAAACGTGGTCTTTCGGATGCATAAGTCGGTTAACAAAAAAAATTCACGTGGAGCTTATACAAAATAAAAATAGGACCACATTAGATCCAATTATCCAAGCAAATGTTAGACCTGACTCTTATATTATGTCTGACCAGCACCGATCATACATGGGCGTGCACTTGAGACTGGGTATGCGTGGACATTCCAGTGTCAACCACAGCCGACAATTTACGGCAGGGACTGTCAGTATCCCTGTGGATCCCAGCCTTGGGATCCCAGTACCAGGCACAAATAACGTTCGGTGCGTGGTCCACACAAATACCATACGAGCGGCAATGGCTAGAATTAAAATGCCAATGTCGCACGTGTAGGGGTCAGCGGCGGTTAAAGTGGTACATGGGCGAATATATGTACCGGCAAAATATTTTAAGAAGCCTACCCACGGACGCTGCTAGGTTCCGCCGTTTGCTGCGTGACATACACCGATTATACCCAGGACTAGGAAGGAATGGTATTAGAATAAGAAATTGCCGATGTCGGCATACTTGTCCCCGTCGGTTTATTTTATTATAAATATATTATATATTTATTTTATTATTATATATATATTTTATTATATTTCTACTGATTTTAAGAATATTAAGACACTGAAAATTCTTTACTGTGCGTTTGTCCGTAGCCACCTTAAATATGCTTCTCAAATTTGGAATCCCAGTTATAATATATATATCAATCGCCTTGAAAGTATTCAAAAGAAATTTTTAAGATACATTGAATATCGCTCAAATACCTTTCTCCCGAACTATATGAGCCGGTGTAAAAAGTTTCATATTCTGCCTCTACATGAGTGAAGGAAAATCGCAGATCTTGCTTTCTTATTTAGCGTCATGAACGGATCTACTGACGTCCCTGAGCTGGTGAGTAGGATTGGACTTCGTGTACCGTGTGCGTTACTTCGTAGTTCGCGGCTACTTCATGTGCCTCAAGTTCGAACTAACTACAGAAAGAACTCATACATGATAAGAGCTTGTCGCACATTCAATACGGTGTGTCAGGAGGTCGAGCTTGATTTGTTTACCAGCAGCATTAGAAAAGTCAAGAAAACTTTGACTGATTGCTTTTTTGGTGTAAATGTAGGTTGCTAACTTGAACGCGCAGCAAAAAAGTATGGTATAAGGATAGTCCATAGGTTTTTAGAGCGAGTGCATACACAAAATCAAGCTGATTCAGTCCATACTCTCATTGAGAGAAATGCAAAAAATAAGCTTATATATACCCCTGCACAATGGTTTGGCTTAGTCAGATGGTCAAAAGTAAACCCTCCAAATTATAATGTCATCGAGATGAATGTTACAGATTTTTATAACTACAAAGTTTTACTACACGGTAGAAACTGGGCTAAAAATACTAAAAAATAAAAAAAAAATCATGGACCAAAATTAAAGAAGTTCAAGTAGTATCAAGCGAACCTTATATTTTGAACTATCGTTATAATTTTGAAGAAGAAAATGTCATGAGTTTGGTAACAAAAAAACTTACCATTGGTATCACAGCTGTTAGACATATGTATAACAAATAGTTGGATATTGTACTGAAGAAATATTGGTAATGGAAAAATAATAAATTTGAAGATAACCTATCAAAACTAATAAAGGAACCGGTTGCTGCAAGGCCAACAACAGAAATTTGCAGTGACCAACTTGGCCATTTTGCGACTTTTGGGACAAAAGGCAGGTGCAAACTATGTATCAAAGGTCAATCCACTGTGTCATGTAAGTGTGGAGTCAGATTATGCTTAGTACCCGACAGTAACTTTATTTATAGTTTTCACCACCACTAAAGTCTTCTTTAGTACAAAAATGTGATCTCATTAATCAAAAATAATTATTTTATATATCATTTGTATTATTACCTCTTTTCGTGCTGTGAGTCGTGGGTTACATTCGCCTGAGCTGGCAATTTCATACAAACATGGCAATGTATCTCACTGGATATGGAAGGTATCTCCAGAACAAAACTTTATAATTTTATAAATAAGAATAAATAACAAATCTAACACAACATACCTAGAGTTTTCACAGACATTTGTTTAAGTTTCATAAATATTCTTTATGATGCTTTTTTTGCACATCGTACCCATGCGTATTTTAGTAAACGAGTTGTACGTAATCACAATTCCAAATCTTTTCATTGCACTACACACTTTTGTAAAAGATACGTAGATTTTCTATAAAATTTAGATTTTATAGTGTGCATTCAAACAACACACGAACGTTGGTATGCGATCAAATTTCGAACGACTCGATTCTTAGAAACAGACAAACAACACTTTTGATTGCCACATATCATTATATTTGCGTCAGTTGCAATTCAAAATATGTGACACAAATAGTTAGAAAAATACGCCATAACAAATACCCCACCACACAAATGCCGATGCAGAAATTGACCACGCGATGCAAAACGTCTCAAAACGACAGTGGAATCATGGAATGTTATTTTAAAGAACGTTCCGCCACTAAGACGACTCTGATTAAAGATCATAGAAAGATTAATATAAGATGAAATATCAACTCTTTTTCAATACTCTCGACGCCGTTATGATGAGACTTGATTTTTTTTTTTGTTCGGTAAAAACATCGAACAGTCACAAACTTGAAGTAGCGATGTGATACATAGTTAGACTTGAAGAGTACCACCACATTATAGTTATGTTGCACAAACTACAAGAAACACAAAAAGAAGCTAAATATACATGCAACCAAATATAACACGTGGAATATGTGAAACCAATGAAATAAAAATGTCTATGCTAATGAATGACGACACAAGACAACACTGAACAGTACTGAACACTGACTGAACACAACACAACCACAAGCAGTGCTGCCAATAAAAATTTCTCGATTCCCCGCGTCAGTGTTATCAATTCCCCGAAATTCCCCGCTTGTTTTTGATTGATTCCTCACTTAAACAATAAACACTGTTTTATTCAAAATTTATTTAAATTTTATTATATTTAAATTTTGAAATACTGAACTGGATTAAAATAAGCATAAGTATACATAAATACCATATTTTAATGCTGAACATGCTACTTACCTCTTTTTTAACAGGGTAGCTGCGCTTTTTAACCACTTTTCCATTTTATTGGAAATTTCAACCATAGGCACCAATTTAAAAATCGACAACCATAAACAATGAATTAATGTTGAAGAAATACATGCGTTCATAAATACAAAATCATGTTCAAATGACAGTTGAGCAGGTATTTTTTAGTCGTAATGAATTAATACCCGACATAAAATTGTTTGGAGGATTCCCCGATTTATGTCATTCCCCGGGCTCTCCCCGCGCTAACCCTCAATTCCCCGCAAATCGAGGATTTTCCCCGCGATTGGCACCGCTGACTCGCTGAGTCCACAAGACACAAACACAATGACAATTTGACAAACGAGTGGTCAGTGTTGCCACAATTAGGCATAGGCAAAAAATATCGATATATCAAAATATCGATATTTTTCCATACAATTATCGATATATATCATCGATATTTTTAATCTCGATATTCAATTTTTATTTTAGAGTATCGAATTCGCACCAATTCCGATTTTTTTTAATGCAATTTTGGTTTCGTGTTTTTAATGTTAATAGATACTCCTTGCACGCTCCTCGCATATTCGTTATCATATTCGTTAACTTTAAAAAATGCCGCCGCTATCTTTATGAAATGCAATTTAGCAGTAAGACTATTGGTAGCGTGCACACAAAATAATAATAATATTAAACCATCAGTGTGAGACGAATATGACCCTGAAGTTAACAGACAATTAACAATTTTCGTTTTTTTTTTTTCATTATATTGAATTATTTACGAAGTTTAAAGCTTTGGGAATATGTACGAATAATCATGCGAAACCTAGCGATATATCAATATATCGATATTTTTACTATTTAATAATATCGATACGATAAATATCGATATATTTTTTTCACTTGCCACAATGAATTGGCGTAGGTTTTTTTTTTTTAAATATTCATTCATAGATACAAGTCTTTCACTCGGATTAGAGATGGATATTATTACAATATAGCGTAGGTCTCTAGACAGAAGATTGTCATTCAAAAGTTCCCCAGATAAAACTGTCAAAAGTATCTTGAAAAAGTATTCTGTCGTGGCCTTGACTATTATTGTTCTAAATTCTCGAAGAAAGCCAATCTCTAATCAGGGTTGACAATCTTATAAGTGGCAAACGGGACATCATTTTACCATCTAAGTAAATACAAAATAGGCTTCGACAGAAAAAGTATTGCCGACCTATAGATCACACTGTCACTTTAATTTAGTTCAATAATTATAAGTTTTATGAACTCCATAAGAGATGGCAGAATTCATAGATTGTGACCACGTAGTTTTACTACGATACGCAAAATGGCGAGACAACAGTCATTCATTTGTTTTTCAGTGTAACCTGTATGTATTTGATATAGGTACCAAATAAAATTAAATATTATTTCGCATTTTCCGTGAGTCAAAAGATAGGTACGAGCAAATTTATCTTCCTTTGAACTAAACAGAGTGAGGGATTAGCGCGTTAGCAACAGTCAGCGTAAAAACAATCGAATAATTAAAGAATTCTATACGGGCCTTAGAGTACTGTAAGGTCTTTGATACGGGCACAGTTACTGAATGTGATTAAAGTCAAATTCGATTATACGAGGTGCTGAACAATTGTTACCAGGTCATTAAATTAAAAAAAAAAAAGGTGCTGAACAACTCAGTGATTTAATTTTGGTCTGTTATTACCATTGCTTGTTAATGAATGTGATTCTCTGGCGGGAAATCAAATTGCGCGGGTGTTTAAATTTTTTTCCTAGATATAAAATTGTATTTTTTTTGTATATATTTGTTAAATAGTTCTTTTAAATACTAGTGATAGAGTAAAATGGGGACGGAAAGCGATGGGGGCGATGCCCCCATCGATAAAGAGCCAAAAAAGCGGAAATTGGCTCCCACGGACTCTGCACAGTCTTCTTCATTTTACAAAATGTTTGTGAAACCAAATTATAAAAGACAATTTCCTGAATGCCACAGTGGTGATTGTGTAGTTTTTGTTGAATCGATTGACAATGAAAAACTGGGGAATAAAAACCCAATTGGACTAACCAAATTATTTACAGAAAATGTTAAAGGCATTGTAGGTGTGCACCGCGTCAATGCCTACAAAGTCGGGATAACGTTTAAAAAACCTGCACCCGCGAACAGTTTCTTAAAAATGGACCATTTCTTGGGAAAGAATAAATTAAAAGCGTTCGTTCCTGCGTACATGACGGAAACAACAGGCGTTATCCGCTATGTGCCAAAAACTATGTCAAATGAAGAAATATACAAAAACATTCAAAGTGATGTTGAAGTAATCTCAATTAAAAGATTTATGCGAAAAGTAGATGGCAAACTCACGCCATTGGGCACTATAGCGGTAACGTTTGCCGCAACATCACTGCCCCAACATGCATACATTGAAATGTTTAGATAGGTACCCTGTACATATTTATATACCACCTCTGCTACAGTGTTATAAGTGTCTGAAATTCAATCACTCGGCGAGAGCTTGCCGTGGGGAACAAATGTGTTCTTCCTGCGCTGGTCAGCACTCATACAAAGAATGTGAAATTGATGAAATTATTTGCATAAACTGTAGTGGCAACCATCTCGCAATTTCCAGGGATTGCCCAATAAAGAAACAAAAGATGGAGGAAAAAAAGAAGAAATTCCTCAACCAAAACCGTTCATATGCCAGTGTGGTGAGTACACCTCCCCCAACTATGTCCAACAATGTTTTCCCAGCTCTTAAAAAGTCAAATGAAAGGACTTTGGGTGAGAACTCAAAGTCATTTGCTGAAGAAATTGTAAATAATGATATAATTATAAATGCCATTGTTAAATCATTAATTGGTCTTGGTAATAATAAAGATAATGTTCCAATCACAAATAAAAGAATAAAAGAAATGTTATTAGCTAATTTAATTATTAAATGATGGATACATTTTTAAATATAGCACAATTTAATGTACAAAGCTTACAGAGTAAGAAGGCCTTATTAAAAACATTTCTCTCAGAACAAAAAATAGATATATGTCTGTTGAATGAGACTGGGCTTAAAAATAATTCTGTAATTCCTCGATTTACGTCATACAACTTTATATATAAAAATTCTGTTAATGCACACAATGGAGTAGGTATCTTGATAAATCAAAATTTAGCTTATAATGTTATAGATACAACTTTTTATGAGTCAGTCCAAAATATATGTATTTCAATAGAGACTTCCATAGGTAGATTGCATATCTTATGTGTTTATTGTCCTCCCAATAGCAACAGATTTGATAGTAATAAAATGAGAAAGGTGCTTCTTGAAATTCCCAAGCCATGTCTTATCGGTTTAGTCTAAGAATGACTGATTCGCGAAATGACTACATGGTCTATAATTGACCAATTCTTGAAATGTACAATTCTTTAAATGACTGATTCTACAAATGACTGATTCTATAAAAGACCGATTCTTTTAAAGACCGATTCTATAAATGACCGATTCTTCAAATGACTGATTTTTCAATTCTATGAATGTGTGTGAATATCGTAAATAAAATGCTATGTAAGGGTTTGCAAATCATATATTTCAACTAGTTTAAAAAAATAACTTGTATAATGCCACGTACTACATTTTGTAGCGCAAAAGTAAACATTTATTCGGTTTCTTTTCAAAAAATCAACAGTTATCAAAAAGTCATGAAAACAATTATCAAAAAATCAACAATTATAAAAATTAAGAAATAAATCGCTTAGGAATATGAAGTTGAATATAAAATATTTTTTTAAAAAAAGACTAGATATCATTATCAAAAACTGTTGATTTTTTGAAAAGAAACCGAATAAATGTTTACTTTTGCGCTACAAAATGTAGTACGTGGCATTATACAAGTTATTTTTTGAAACTAGTTGAAATATATGATTTGCAAACCCTTACATAGCATTTTATTTACGATATTCACACACATTCATAGAATTGAAAAATCAGTCATTTGAAGAATCGGTCATTTATAGAATCGGTCTTTAAAAGAATCGGTCTTTTATAGAATCAGTCATTTGTAGAATCAGTCATTTAAAGAATTGTACATTTCAAGAATTGGTCAATTATAGACCATGTAGTCATTTCGCGAATCAGTCATTCTTAGACTAAACCGTCTTATCATGGGCGATTTTAATGCACACCATATATTGTTTGGATGTCATACAAACAATAATAGGGGTAATAGTTTATATAATCTTATTGATGAATTTGACATGTGTGTTTTAAATGATGGCAAGGCCACTACTGTTCAATATCCAAACAGGAATCCATCAGCTATTGATCTAGCCCTGGTTAGTTCAGCATTAGCTCCTCTTTGTGAATGGCAGGTTCATGACGATCCTATGGGAAGTTATCACTACCCAACCCAGGTAGTTTTAAATGTAAAGCCATCAACATATGAAGTCAGACCTGTGGAAGAAAAATTTATTTATAGTAAAGCAGATTGGTCTAAATATTATGAATTATCAGAAACATGTTTCTCTCATTTAAACATAGAAAACATAGAACCTCTTGATCTGTATGATAATTTCGTAAATATTTTAAATGATATACGAATAAAAACAGTCCCTAAACAAAAATCTAACCATACTATGCAAATTTTAAGAAAACCAGCTCCTTGGTGGAACCAAACCTGTAATGAGGCCGTTCAAAAATCTAAGAAAGCTCTGTTAGAATATAGAACTTCACCAAGTATACCAAACTTCATAAAATACACAAAGCTTGATGCTCAAAAGAAAAGAACATTAAAAGAGGAGAATATCAATTCATGGCATGACTTAAGCAGTAGTTTTAATAGAATGACACCTGTTGCAAGAATATGGGGTTATATTAAAAAGTTTAAAAGGATAGGCTCCTCTTCTAACAAATATTTAAATGATGATTGGGTACCTCAGTTCTTAGAAAACTTATCAGACATATCAGTATTAAATGCAAATAATATAAATGACATTTTAACAGAGTCTGTTGAATCCGAGTCTAACTGCTTCCTTAATAATCAATTAACAATAAATGAATTGCATATAGCACTTAAGAGTAGAAAAGATACAACCCCAGGTCTAGATAACATACCATACATCTTAATAAAAAAGTTACATCCTAATGCCTTACAAATTTTATTAAATGTTTATAATAAACTTTGGAACAGTCTTCTTATACCAGAATCATGGAAAACTCAATGCGTCATTCCAATTTTAAAGCCCAATAAATCTGTATATAGTCCTTCATCCTATAGACCTATATCTTTATCATCTTGCTTAGGTAAGCTCTTTGAAAACATTCTTAAGTTACGCTTGGATTATTTTGCTGAAACTCAAGATAAGTTACCAAATATACAGTATGGATTCAGAAAGGGCAGAAGTTGTTCTGAAAGCTTTGTATCATTCATATCAGACCTTAAAAAGGCTAAACTCAGTCACTCTAACGTCATATGTGCTTTTTTAGATGTCAAAGGTGCTTTTGATAATGTTAATATTGAATGCCTAATTCGTGTTTTACATGAATTGGGTTTACCAAGTAAGATCTTAAACTGGATTTTTAAATTTTTGTACCAAAGAACATTGTATGTTAAATTTAATAATAAGCTACATGGCCCTAGGTTGGTTAGTAAAGGCACAATGCAGGGTGCAACACTTTCTCCCCTGTTGTATAACTTGTATACATCTCAGATTCTTAGATATGTGAATACTTCCCAAGTCAAAATATTACAATTTGCTGATGACTTGCTTTTATACACAACAAACCAAAATTTAAATATGGCTGTTAACAATATGAATAGAGCCTTGGCTCAATTACAACATTATTATAGTAATATTTTAAAATTAGATATAAGTCCAGAAAAAAGTTCAGTGTTATTATTTAGTAAAGAATTATTGGCACAGTCCAATGTAAATATTGTATATAATAACAACTTGATTCCTATTGTTAATCAGCATAAATTTTTAGGTGTTATCATAGATGATAAACTGAAATTTGATAAACACATTGACTACATCTGCCAAAATGCCATGAAAAGTATTAATGTCCTTAGGAGTTTATCAGGAACTTTTTGGGGTTCTGACCCAAAAACTCTTAATATGTTATATAAAAGCATAGTCAGGAGTCATTTTGATTATAGTTGCATAGCTTATATGAATGCAAGTACCACTTTGCTACGAAAACTTGATGTTATACAAAATATGGCTCTAAGAATAATTAGTGGAGCAATGCGCACCACCCCTATAAATTCTATGGAAATTGAAAATGTTATACCTCCTTTATCCCTGAGACGTTTACAGCTGGCTGAGAGATTTTGTCTCAAAGAGTTATCCTGCAGTAATGGTACGGTTCTTGATAATATTGACTATCCTCTAGAGGTCACACAGTCAGCTGTAACATCCATATCAGCAAATACTGTTATGTCTGGTTCACTGCCTGAAATTTCAACCATTTTAGTTAAAGTAAAAAACTTGACAAGAGACATGTATATAAAAAATCAATGGCCAGTGTATGAATTCCCATATAGTAATTTATTAGCTTATTTTGATATCAAGTGCTTGTTAGATACTGTTAAAAATAAATATGATTTTTTTGAAGTTTTGAGTGACAAATCAAATTTCTATATCATTTACACAGATGGGTCTAAAACCAATGATTATGTTAAAGCAGCATATTATGACCCACAAAAGAAAGTAACCAAATGTTTTAAAATGCCAAACAATTGTAGCATTTTTACTGCAGAAGGTTGGGCTATAATAGCTGCTCTAACATATGTAAATAGTATTGTAAATACCAATGAACATAGTATAAGCAGATATGTAAATAGTGTAAGTAATATATTAATAGTAAGTGATTCTAAGAGTGTGTTATCTAGTTTAAGTAATTGTAACTTGAGTTATAAACAAAATTACATAGTACATAGAATTAAGTACACTGTACAAAAGTTGGGAAAACACGTAGAATTTTTGTGGGTTCCATCTCACAGTGGCATAGCTGGTAATGAGGTTGTAGATCTGGCGACTCGTCAGGATCACGACGAGGATCTTACGGAATCTTTCAAGGTCCCTTTCACGGATTATTATCAACTACTTAAAAGTTTATTTAAGAAGATATGGACAGATTATTGGAACGCAACGCTGGAAACAAAAGGAAAATGGTATGCAGAATTACAGAAAGACTTACCAACAACGCCATGGTACAGCAAATTCAAATATTCCAGCAGAAAGTTCATAACTGTCATTAATCGCTTGCGCTTTGGTCATTGTTTAGTCCCAGCACATCTCAACAGGATGAGAATCATTGGAAACAGCAAGTGTACTTTTTGCTCTGAAGAAAATGCGGATATAAAACACGTTATATTTGACTGTGGATCGCACAGAGTATAATAATAATACGGAAAGTGGATCGTTTGCCATGCAAAGACTAATACTTGTCAGTGAAATCCACAGAACATATATACCCCAGGGGAAGAATAACGACTCCATACAAATTTTATGAGGAAAATTTTCCTTACCAACCAGCGCCATCTATGTTTTGCCCACCAAAACATTGCAGTAGAATCCAGGGCGCGAATTTCAAAGCACCACTGTACTATACAGATTCTTTGTACCTATTGCATTTTATGCACAAGTACAGTGCGCTTCTCGATAGTTTCTTTCAAGATGAGAATTATTGCTCAGCAGTAATTGACATCTGAACAAAACTACTATCGAGAAACACAATGTACTTGTGCATAAAATGTTAAAAAATAATATCTAAGGAGCAGTTTAGTAAAACAAACGTTTTTATTTAAATTATTTATTATTTTATGCTAATATGACTCATTTTACATGAACATATGTGTCATTTGGGACAAAACAAGTTCACAAATCACAATTATGTTTAGGTACTAATAGTTCAACTAAGAACGAGAGTTGCTGACATCATACACCTCTTATTAACACTAGCAAGCTTTAAAAAAAACTATTACCATATGAAAATAACTATAGGAAGATCATAAAGTTAATATACACTATTTAAAAAATGCACAAAGTATTTTATTGATAAACATAAGTGATAATTGACAGATGGAGATCATTGGCACTCGCTTCTCTAAAACACAAATATAACATAATATTCTAAAACAAATAAAATGAAAATACAGAAAGCATCTTTCACTATAATATCGAGTATGGATTGGACAGGTCTATTTCACATCAAAAACTATACAAAATCAAGAAATTTTACACTGTATAAATGTATCATATTATTTTAAACACATATCTTCAGTTATATGAAATAATAATGTAATAAAAGAAACGGTTAGGAAGATAGATAGGTACTTATTTCATTAGTTGAAGGGATACAGATCTAACAATTTAGCTTCACTATCGTCCGATAGTAAAACAAGGTGTAAAATAAAAAATAAATCCTTATCAGCCTATTATCTTCCTACTGCTGAGAGGAGGCATGAGTGAGCGTGATCCACGCCTCCCCTCTCAGTTAGAGATGGTCTGTAAACCAACAAGCGGGCCCATTGCCGGTAAATCTGCACTAAAAAGTGAACATAACCAATTCATATTATAATCACTTATTGTCTTGACTTACCACCTGACGAATAAATAAATGCATAATGGTTCCTTTTATGACGTAGAAATCCACTAAGATTTTTGGAAATTCACATGCATTCATCACACTCTTGTAAAGGATTAAGGAAGGATGGACCAGCAACAGGTTCAAATATGGCAGGTTGATCGGGCAGCTTAGAAATTGTTGTATCCTGAAAATAAAAGTTAAACTTATTTTAAATTCAAATCCTTCTGATCCTACTTCCTACTAATACATATTACAAACATTGAGTTTGTTTGGATGTATGGATGTTTGTTACTCTTTCATGCAAAAAGCACTGGAATTGGAATTTTGTATGTACACAAATAGTTCATAACCTGGATTAACAAATGGGATAATTTTTATCAAAATTCATTTGCAGAAGTACTGCTCTGGTATTGTATTATAGTAAAAAAGGACTTGTTGATATGATTAATAACATGTGATACAGAGCAAAAGTGAGTTCAAGGTATAACCTTGACCTAAAGCCATGTCATGCCAGAGGGTGGCCAGATCTTCACACAGAAAAAAATGAAAGAAATCAATATCGCTCTCCAATGTAAGGCAATTTTTTTATTATCTTTCATATGTTAATTATTGTATGTACTTACCTTGTAGGATTGAACACCAGGTATCGCTGTTCTGAACAACTTCTTCTCATTAAAGCAAGTGCTTTCAAAATGTTTACTGCAAAGCATCTTATGCTTTGCATGGAGTTCATCTTGGAATTTCGGTGAAGACCAGGCTTCATTTGGGAAGCAATACTTTGCCCATAATTCACAACTGAAAATGAAAAAAATATTAAAATGACTAATCCAGATGGTCAGACCAATACAAACGAATATTAGGAGTATATAATAATAATTTAATTATGAACATACCGCAGAGCATTTTTTGAGCCAGGCTTCGGAAACCGATGTAAAGTGATGCTGGGATCTTTAGAAGGTGAAGATCCACACATAGCACAGATTCTAGTGTTTTCTTTCTGCGAACTCATCGCGAAATTAGACACAAAATCATACAAGAGTCATTGTCAACACCGAGTCTATATCTCACAAATACGCACTTAATTTCACCAAAACACAGACACGGAGGAGCAAGCTCGACTCACGTTAACAATGTATGTAGAATTAAATGCAACTCGTTTATTTATTACAAATAAACACAAGAACAAGATAAAATGGTGCGCAATCGATGGCAGGCAGACATTTTTCTTGTGACGTCAAATGTCAACGTCTTATCTCTTTTACTCTGATGTTGCTGTCTCTTTCGTGTTTTCTAGCCCACCTACATCTTGTTCGTAGAACAAAGTTGACGGACCCTGGTGAAATCAGTGACATAATGACATTGCAGAACAAAACTCTCAAAGTGTTCCCCGCCACGTTCAGGAATTACTTTCCAAAACGGTTTATTTTAATCCACTATTTCGATACATATTGAACACCGTAGAAAAAATTTAGTCGTTATTGAATTGTAATTTTTTGTTTTCTCTTTGTTTATTACCTACTTAATTTTTATTTACTTAAATAATTATTGTTTTTTGTTTTGTTTAGACAATTTCATTGTCACTCAGATGTACCTAGCTCATATGTATGAGCGGTAGAACCCATTATGAACTTGTAGTATGTTTATATGATTACGGCTGAAGGACATGTATCCATGGTCATGAATAAAGATTAAAAAAAAAAAATTAATGAATGTCACTTGCTTGTCAGCCTGACAAGCAAGTGACATTCAGGCATATTGTCATTTATCGTTCGGTTTTGGTTTTGTCATATTTTCTGCCATAAAAAACAAACTTCAATCCGCTATGATCTAGGTTTCATAATAAATAACACATAAAATTAAATAAATACTTCAAAATTTACCCACACTTCATTTGTCTTTGGACTCAGAAGCACGAAAACAGTACATTCTAACTTGTCAAGTTAAATTGCTCTCGTGATATTCTTATAGTGTTACATTTGTTTAAATATTATCAAAATGTCCCAAGCTCGCTTTGCTTCTTGTATTCCGTTGCCGATAGAGCATAAAAACTTGGTGAACGTAATAGAGAAGGCTAGAGACTGGGCCTTAATGCACGGAGTTGCCATGAGAGACAAGAAGCATTTCAACAAAGATGTTATTCAGGTAATGGTTATTTCAATATTTTAACATGGTCAGAGTTCCGTGGGAGTTTTAATGGTAGAAGCATGGCCGTACCCAGATTTTTTAGGTCAGATCATTTTTTTATAAACACTACACAAAAACACCTATATGAAACGTTAGGTATGTAGTGTGTAGGGCAAAAAGCCGCGAATGATCCTGCTTTATAGGTAGTTAGATAAACTAAATAGGTAAAAGTAAATTTGACTACATTTTTATTTAATCATGGAAATTGCATTGTGCATTTTGCCAATGTCTACTGTGCGGTTTGTTGAAAAGTTAGCACATAAGGCCCCGTTTACCCTTTCATTAGTGATTAGGCGAATTCTTACATTTACTGGGAGATTTCCAGGGGGAGGGGTAGCTGCCCTCCTCGGCCCCTGAATGCAGACCAATAATTCATATTGTTTCTCTAAATTCAAGTTCTGCTTGAAAATCAAGGATTAATAAATTTTAATTGCTTTATGATTAAAATACTATTGTTGTGTTTGTTTAGATGCTTACTAATCATGAAAATATCATGCATGTGTCTTGAATTCTAATAAATTTTATTAAGTTGTAAACTTTCAGACTTAATTGCAATTTTTATGAAAAACATTTCAAGACTACATTTTAAGTTTTACTCGTTAATCACCTTTCATATTTCTCCATTCCAATTATAAAGAAAGAAGCGCTATTCCTAAACAAACTTTGTCTGTCACCATGAAATATGAAATGTGTTGAAAAACTTTTTAATTATAAATTTTTTTCATGTTAATAGTTCAAAATATAATAGGAACTCAGATATTTTAAAATGTTTTAAACTGATTGACAATAGCAAAAAAGAAGAGGTTATCTTGTGTGTGTAAAGGAAATCTCTGTTAGTACTAAACCAGAATCTAAAACATATTTCCCTGGTAGTTACAATATCATTAAATTGCCATTTGTGAATTAGCCTCAGGAGGGAAGCTGCTGGATAAATTGTACATATTGTATCTCCGATGCAACACTTTCACATTTGCCATAATTTGGAAAACTAAATATAACATAAATCACTGATATCTTACTTAAAGTTTCAATGTGAGGGAGTATGTGTTACAGTTTGTAGTGTCTTAAGCAACACCAAATTTTTAAATGTTTCTCATGGAAAAATGTTTTTGCTACATACATATATTTAACAATCATTTGTTTGCAGGTCGCGCCTTTTGTGCTGTTGCCCTCGCCATTTCCAAGGACTGAATTTGAGAAAGCTGTAGAACTTCAACCGGTGTTAAATGAACTGATGCACAAGGTAAGTCTCATTTTTATGCTCCTGCACAAATGGAAAGTGAAAAATATTGATAAAATATATTTCTACAAAGTTTGCCACTACCTTTGGGAATGGGTTTCCAAATATCCTTGTATTTTTCTCTTTATATTAGAACATAAATTGAAACTCTGCAATGTATTATTTATTTAATAATACATTAATATTTTAAATATAACATACAAACACTTTTGGAGTGATTTCTTGCTCACATGACATAGAAATGTAAAAAAAAAACAATAATTTTTGAAACCATTGGTGTCATATGCCACCATCATAAAGAATAAAGTAGAAGACTTTATTTGTATGAAATGTAGGTAATACAGTTGAGGTGTTACGTAAGTCTTGGAATAAGGATTCCAAGACAGGCAGGCATAATGTACAAGGGTACATTATGCCTTTTGCCATACCAAATTAGTAGTTATGAAAACAATTACACTTATACAACAATTATACTATACTACAGAAATAAATTTGTCATGATTTATTTGGATTACATCCTCATAATAATGAAATCTTAATTTTTTTATATTTTTACACAGGTGGCCCATAATGATGAATTCTTGGAGCTTACCCTGCAAAATGCATTGCAAGTGGACGAGTTTACAAAAAGTCTATACGACATATGGGTGAAAGTTCGAAACGAGGGGATCACTCAGGTATTCAATATAATCAATATTGATAGGAACAGAATGTGAGTGCTGTTAACCATACATTCGTTTGAAAAATGCTTCAAAGAGGAATTAAACCACATGTGCAATTTATTAATGTAGGCTCCAAAATCTTTCAGTTCAAGCAAATATAGATTTTTTTGTATATTTTAAATAAAAAAACTATTTCCTAATTCAATACGATTCTGCCCCGAAGACTTCTGTTTTTATTTTTATCATTTGAACACAACAAAGCTCAAGCATTACTATGTGTACCACACCCACATTCTGTTCTTTGTTTTTTTTTCCATATGCACAAACGATTATCAACCCTAAGAAATTGAAAGTAAAAATCAAAATGAATAAATATTGAAAATCGTATTTGCATGTGACGTAAGTGTAGCACATCTCATTCTCATACTAACTGACGGTGATCGAATATCGTGTAAAATGTGCTATGTGGCATAGCCAATATCACTAGGAATGCTGCGTTCGGACATCATGTTGGAATCTCGCTGCCCCCATACCGAGAACCAGTGTACTAAACACTCGCCTTACTGCTCGTGGAAGCAAGTGGAGATCAACAGCATCGCGTCAGGATTCGGACACCTCGGACCGGTTTCCAGAGAAATTCAGAGGTAGAGGATTGTAGAGGTCGTTCTTATAAAGCCGCATTCACACATTTATTAACTGATTTCAAAAAAAGGATGTTCTGTATTCGACTGCTTTTCTTTTTCTTTTATATACTCTCCGATCTGTCCTTAAATTGAAGACTGATCTCCGAAATATTTTTTCTATTCAAAACAGTATTGCAGTGAAAAATATGGAATTAACGTCGCGTTAATTTACTCATTTTTGAATTTCAAGACAGATTATATTGTACAGGACAAATAGCGCTCTTTCTTTTTCACAATGGCGCCGGACATTTCTTACCCACATTGGGGTTGCTTTAGCCCATGATCCGTTCGTACGGTTTATGTCTTTTAAAAACACAAAAAAGAAAGTTCAAGTGCATCTTGAATTTTTTGTTATGACTATTGGTACATTGCACCCGTTTAGGTCAGGAGGGATTGCCAGACTCTTACTGACTAACCCACCCGTGATCCTTCAAACGCCCTTTGCATTCCAGGGCCGCGGTTACTCTTTCAAACGATTCCCTAGGCCTGGCTGACTAAGCAAATGCTAATCAGTAAGAGTCTGACACTCCCTTCCGCTTCGCCCAGAGCAGAAGTGATAGTGAGAAGCGCAGGCATATAAATTGCTTTTATTTGATTTGGCGGAGAAATGAGCTATTCTATTTTTTTAAATTTCATGTTCCAGTTTCATGCATATTTCTAGTAAATCATCATAGCTATACTAAACGTACTTATACAATAAATTTGAATTTTTTGTCTTCTCTTCATCTGAATGCTTTTCCTTTCTTCCCGTTCGATCTTCGTCGGACATTATTAACATATTCTGTATAAATGCGTCGCAATAAGCTTGAAAGTTATTGAAAACAATTCGATTTGGTGATACAGCTGTTTGTATACGCATACACATACTTAGGCCACACAAGTCCATTCAAAACACCCACCTTTTTTCAATGAATAAAATAAAATGTGTAGCTCATATACGACTTTAATAAATGTGTGAGTGGGGCCACTGAACTATCTCTGCTTGAATAACATAGCGGGCGATTCGTTCAATTGTACCTGTCATATAATGTTTAATGCATACTTTACTAGAAATTGTTATTTAAAGACGGTTCGTGCACAAAGTTTTGGATACATTATCAATACGAGTGTTGATTTCATGTTTTATTAGAAGAGAACATTGAGAGATAACTCTACAGGGAGAGAGGAATGGAAAATGGATTTTCTATATACCTAGAAAAGCCATTTTCCACTCCTCACCTCATTTACGAAAGAAAGATACTTTTCCTTAACTCGTAGTACTTCCTTACGCGTTATTTTAAACAATATTTAATACTGAAATTTCAAACAGTATTTTCTTAGTATTGAAATATTAGTTAGCTGTGCGTTCATAGTCAGACAGGGCAACCGATTTTAAAGTACAAATTCATTATAAAAATTATACCATTGCACGGACGAGTTTTCCGTTGTAAAACCTATTGCCGCTGGCTCAAAGGGAGAGTTAATAAAATGATCAATGCTATTTAAAGTTTTTTAGAAAAGTATTAACAATTTCTAGTAAAGTATTTTTTGTGACTAACAGACTAACTGCCTCTCACAAGTTCTGTTTGAAAACTTAAATATTTTAAGCTATTAGAACTTGGATGAATATAGGTTTATGCACCCAATTTTCACGTTTTATTCTATCTCATTTAACAAAATTAAAGTACATATTGTTAAAACGTGAAACATTTGGTGCTAGCCTATATCGAAAATGAATGGAAACATCTTTGACTTTGTTTATGTCAGTTAACATTGTGCTAATCTATAACTTGAGTTTATTTGCTACTGTTTTTTGAAGATGACAACACTGAAAAGAAAAAGTATTAGTACTAGAACCAAAAATAGAATGTACCTAACCATTTTTTTTTCAAGTTTGTCATAAAACAATACAGCATAACTTTTTTTTATGTCTAATAAACGTGTATCATAATCGCATGTAAGTATCTCTGTAATTTACGGACAACTGAACGTGTTGCCCGCATAAATAAAACGAACAGTGCAATTTCCGTTAATAGAAATACTGAACTCTAATTGCCCGAACTTGAGGTTACATGTCCTAATAAAGCTATATCATATTGTTTTACGACTTGCACTGTTCGTTGCCGTATAATAGAATAGTTAGCAACCAGAAGGCCGGTTATTTGAAAAAAAAATAGTTGCTCTTTAAATCAAGCTCATAATATATTTATTTTAATAAAAAACTATGTTCTATCAAGAGGGCAAAGAACAGTATTAACAATAATACAATCATGATAATAATCTTTTCACACAGAGTAAGCAATGCGTTAATAAAAAATAAGACATTTTAATACCCTGGCAATTATATTATATCGTGTTACATATTTTCCTCGTCAACGCTTCCTGCTTTGAAAAGGTTAGGGATACTGATATATGTATGGAATGTATTTGGCGCTTCAAAAGAAAAACGGAATTAAATGAGCTAACAGTATGCCAACCAAGTTTTATTCCGAGTTTTTTGTTTTTAATTGTAAACCGTGTTCTTTTTTTTTCAAATAACCGCCCGTAGTTAGAGTACTTATAGATAGTTGAAACCTACTTTGTATTTGTAACTCTAGCTGTACATAATGCTACATTGCGAAGCCACCTGCTGTATATTATATGTATTTGACATAGATCAACAGTACTTTACGTCAATATTTCTGCTTTCTATACCAACATTCGACTATTGTTTTCGAATCGAAAGATTTACAAACAACGGAAACAATTGAAGTTAAAATATTGGCTTAGCCGCTAAACATGAATTATGCCGCAATCAAAATTTGGCGGGAAAATAGCTGACGATAGCGTAAAACTAAAATTATCCTTTTCTGATATAACGCGTATGCTTCTTACACGATTAAAATGCGATAGTTTTATAAGTTATTAAAAAATGTATTACGTTATTGAAATATCGATTGGAATTTTCTGGCACATTTTTTTTGTAAAACATTAGCAACAGAAGGTGAAATACAACGTTGAGAACTTCATAGTATTAAGATAAATGTACATAATAATATATAATAATGATACATTTGTTTTCCACAACTGAATATGAACTAGGACAATAGCATTAAAATGATTAAAGGAATTTACTCGCGTTCATCAACTGATTCACGATGAAATAAAACCCATAATATGTTACCGTTGAATCATGCCATTGTATTATTTCTTTATAACTTTAATAAGGAAGAATATTATAGGTAACAATACTTAGTGTAGTTTTTTGTTTCACAAACACAAGTATAGTCATAAAAAAAAACAGGACGTTTTACCGGAAATATGTGCATAAATATTATGATGATGAATATTATGAATGTCGTGTGTTGTGGTTTCCCCGATGGAAAGTACCGCTGTTTTCCTCCCCGTTTAGTAAACGAAATTTTCATTGATGATTTCTCGGCTTTGAGTGAAACTAGCGATGAGTAGGGTATAGTAGAAATACAGTATGTTAACTAACAGAGGGCGTTCCAGTTAACCCGCAATAGTATAGCATCCATATATGATTAAAAAAATATAACCATTCGAAAACAAGTAGTTTTTTTTTAATATTAAAATATTTACTGAAAATGTTAAATTAATACGTTAAAGAAACACTCTGTACACGCGTACTTGCTGGTTTGGGGTTGGGCATTGCTACTACGAGTACTATTCCGCGCTACTATTTTGATGTTAAACAGGATGTTTCGATTTTATTGGTCAATTAATTATTATTTTTTAATTTGGATTATTTTATGCTTACTTTTCTTTGCTGATATTTTTATTTTAATCTAATAATGATATAGATTAACGAGTTTAAGGGAACGCCCTCTGTTATTTAAGATACTGTATATTGATGTAAAAGCAGAAATTGGAGGGAAAAGATAGTATAGGTAGGTATTGGGTTTATCGTTTTTGTCAACAAGGATAGTGATTGTTTAACTTCGAATTTTAATTTTTAAGGGTCATATTTTGAATTGAGTATTTGGAGTTCAGAACGTGCCAAACTCTACTAGAATGTTTTTTTGTATTTTTATATTAGGCAAGTCTATGTATTGCCAAACGAGATAATCCAATGAACGGAAAAACATTGCTCAATCCCTTGAACGGAATTCGGTAGACCGTATCTTATTATTTATGCTTAGTAACAGCAGTATAAAATAGCTTTCTAACTAGGCTTTTGTGGAAATATCTATTGATTTTCGTTTCTAGCATAACAGGAATTTTACATGAAACCATTTGTGTAATATGTAGTTTAAAAAAAAAGTTAAAACTAAATAATGTTCATTACTAATTACGAAGTTTCACTGTAGCTAAACGGGTTTAAGTAACTTAAAAATGTGACGTGATCGGTCTCGATATTATAGAAAAACCAATCTACTTAACCTTTCCGAACTTACAATTAGTTCGGGTTATATAGCTTCCAGTCTATGCATGATGCAGCTGAATACCCGTATTTTGCATGGGGCGTATGCCTGTCTAACCTACTCAAGACCTAAACCCCATAACACGTCACCCTTTTACAAGAACTCAGAGTTACAGTCTTCTGACTAGTCGTAACGACTGTCAAAGATCTACAAATAACAACCGGGACCAACGCTTAATCTATGGACGCCTTAGTCACAAATATGTGACAAAAAAAGAATATAGTGATGAGGTATTTATATAATACCTCATCACTATATTCTTTTTTTCGTTTCGTCGTTTTCGTTTATGTTCTGACGTTAAAATAGTTAAAGGTAAAATAGTTAAACTATATATGGTCAAGAAATATTAAATTATTTCTAAACAAAAAACCAAAAAGTACCTAATGACTTTAATTTCGGAAGTCGGTTGTATTTTTTGGTGTTCAAAAACTTATGAACAAACGAGGTATTTTTATATACTTTCTTGTACCAAAGTTGTAAAAAATATATTGTATTTTTAATATGACATAGTTATCGTGTTGTTCTTTGTAAAGGTTTTCGCTTTTAATGCCAGTAATTGAGATTTCCATAGTAGCCGGTGAATTCAACGTGTAATTTTTTTTTTTGCTTTTTCCAATACAAAAACAATGACCCTCCTGGGGCAGTCGGCTAATTAAAATAATACCAATCGTATGGGCCTTTTAAAAATTAAGAAACAAAAGTGTAAATTGTAAAAACTTTGAAATATACATTATACGTAAGTTAAAAAAAAATTAACTCTATTAAATCTACTTTAATGTGTTTTTAGTATAAAATTCAACCCATTGTGTGTAAAATGACGTGGGTACCTGCCTACTTCAAAGTTGTTAGGATAACAAACTTATGTTGACTATCGCAGTAAGTTTCCGTAAATACTAGCACAAGAACGTTTGTAAACTATGTGTGTCAAAAAAGAACTAACATTTTTAACTGACAATGAAGAAAATGTTTGTATTTTTTATGTACATAATAGCTAGAAGGTGGCGGTGAAACGGCAAGCCGAAGATATCAATATCACCTATTCATTATACACATCCACAGATTGGACAGAATTTCACAGAATTAAATTTTACAGTCGGTCAGCCTCGGGCTCTTCCGCTCCGATTACCTGATGCACAACGAGGAGAAAAATAAAATCAAGCAAGTGGAGTTTAACACGGTAGCCTCAAGTTTTGGAGCCATCACGTCGTATCTACCTACAATGTCTCGGTACCGACAACGCTGGACCGTTGTGAATACGATGCTTCGATACTTCTGATCGGAAAATGAAAGCCAATATGTTATTTTTTCCTTATCAAAGCTTTCGAGACCGTTGACGAAGCCTCCAGGCATCTATGCGCACCGATCAGCTCAACATCTCTCATGTGGCTGCTCTTCTTCCAATCTGTTTGCACGATACATTTTCTCCTATTCTCATCGACTAGCTTCGTGTATTTCAGTATTTCTTCGTAATTTTTCGTTGTTTGTTGCACTATTTCGCTTTGCTTCACACTACACTGGTGGCAGTTCAGGCATGGTATATGGACATTTCTGCTTCCTAGTTAAGTTCTGTATGACGCATTACAATTGGTTTCCAGATTTTGTATCGTAGCCTTAGATTTAGGTAAGCAGTATTTTATTTTAGTTTATTATGATCGCCGTGCATGTATTTATTTGGATCATAAGATTTAGATTGCTTTGTCCTGGCACGATCGCTTGAGAGATGTTACCTGTCCACGCCTGCATTGTCGGTTCAATAACAGTTCCGTTTATATTCCAAATTTGGTACGGAAAACTGAAAGATAACGGTGTTTTTATTTTGATTTTATGAAATGTGTATTTCTGTCCAATCTTTGCTGGGTATGGCTTAGGGTACACATCTTTCAAAAGTTATTTGGCGCTTGTGTTTCATTCATACACACATGCACAGATTTTCACTCAGTACATTTTGTGATTCAAAAACGTTTACCAAGATTCTTTGGAAATGTGTGATCTAATATATTCTATAGCCAATGTCAACCCTAGAGTGTAACATTATAAGGTATTTTGTCCATTGTCATCACATTGTCATGCTTAGCTTTGATGTTGCAATAATCATGTCATCACGCAACGATTGTTCATCTTTAAGGGTTAACTGAAATCTCACACACACGATGGGACCTGTAATAGAATAGACAAACATCTAAAAATAGCTGAATACGCTTGAAATAATCTAAGTGTGTCGTAACTAAGTTGTTAAATTGGGTATGTGGATGAGGGTTTCCAAATTTTCGCGACCAGCTGGCAACACTTGCGAGAAGCGAGATGCCTTCGTCTTGAAAACGAAACTTTGATGTTAAATTAACAAATGTCAGTAAATATTAGTTTTTTTGACAGTTGCTTGGACCTGTCGTCTCAGTGCTGCTCGTCATTTCAGGAAACCATTACAGGAAGGAAAAAGACTGGCAATGTAATTTCATAAAGTGGCCAACCATCTTGTGAAATAGCAGACCACTTCATGAAATCGCCACGTCAAACCTAAGCTCCGCCGTACCATAAAGTGGCGAATTTAATTATTTTAATGTAGGGAAAAGCAGTTTTTGAAAGATTGAGACTATAATTGTAATATTTATTAAATTTTCGTGCTTGCTTAGAAAACCTTCGAATTCAAGTCGCAGATACATCTCGGCAACAATCATTATCAACATTTAGGGATATCAGAGGTTCTTTGGCAAATTGCGATGAGTTCCTGAACGCTCCTTATATTTAGGTCAGTTGGCAGTCATTAGAAACCACGGACTTCTCAACATTGTTAAATATCTTGAAGTTATCTGTTCCGCAAAGTATAATCACACAAATAAATACAAAATCTGACGTTGATTACATTTTATTTCCAAGACTCTTAGATAGTTAGGAACGTATTATTTGCACATTATAAGATAAGAATAGTTTTTAATGCTGAATTTTCGTTACGATTCCGCTTACAATGTTGAGAATCATTCGAGCATAGGGACACATGCTCAATAGTGCTCAAGAGAATAGGGTTTTCACTTCGAGCATACTTCAGCACGCCTTATACTACCGAAGTCTGTTCGAGGCTTAAGAACGTTCTTGGTGGCTTAATATGTACATATGTATTATGTATAGAAATAATACAGATTTAGGTATAATGGAACGCTTGTATTTGTTGGTGATTACCTCTACTCTATTCGTGATCGGGAACGGAACTGAGCTTTCAAGTAGTGGGGCGCCATGCCATCCCCTGCAGTTACCGTGCAGTGCATACATATGTACATATATTATGAGTCAACAACCGTTACACTTGGCTGAAAGTCAATTCAATAACTATTCATATTATTCAATACTAAGTAAATACAATACGTTACATTCCTAAAAATATACATTTAGTTAAAAATATTCATAATATTAAGTTGAAAAAACAGCTGTTATTTCTGTTCATAGTTTAGTTTTGTTCGCGTAACTGGACAACATGTAGGGAACAGTTGTTTTTGTTCTGGGGTCAGATTTTCTGGCGTCTGATTATCCGTAACGACTGTCAAAAATTTTCAATTGACAGCCGACTTAACGTACTTTTCAAGGCATGGAGGAATCTTGGTATGTTAAGATGGTCCCATCACCGGGATGACTGCGACAAATTTGAAGATCGACCCTTGTGGCTGATATTATTGACCCAACCAGCAAAACAGTCTCAGAACTCGCACTTTTTAAGAGTAGTAGGCTTAAAGCGCTCTTATATTTGTTTTAGAACATACCATGGATCCTATATTACTTTTAGACAAGCCGGTATGGCCTCAAGAATGGTCAGTCTCATAACCAAGTCTCATATATGTATATAAGAGCATTTACTAAGACTAGTTGCACTTGAGAAAAACTTGCTCTTTTATGGGTATTTTCTAAGCTCGTTTGATTTTATATTAGACTTGCTAAATGCTATTGTAAGATGTCAGACTAATATCAGCATAGCTTAAGAGTACTGTGAGTACGTGCATTTCTGATCTTATTTGAAACTAATATAAGATCAATACCACTGGTTAAGTATGATATTAGAGTGATTTGGGTTCAACATATTTACAATATAAAAGACAAGACCCATATAAGAGCGTTTGACCTTAGATCGATTTTGGGAATAACTAATTTAAATAGTTTTAAGAGTAATTTTGCTGGCCATATTTTATTTTAAGTTTTTAAATTTAATTGTTATAATGGATTACAAAAACTGGAAAAGGTTGAAGAAAACTGGTGGCTACAGGAGGAAAATTGTAAAGAAGTACAATGAAATGTTAAAAACACAAACAAATATACCGCTGCCAGGACAAAGTAGTGTTGAGAAAAATATCAGTGAGGGTTCTGCAGGTTTTACTTTCTTAGAAGAGGTCGATAATAACGACGAGAATTTTATGATAAACGATTTCAGTGAAGATGAATCTCCGAGCGAGGACGAAACCAAGTATGAAAAAACTTTCGTGTCTAAAAATGATGTCAAGAAATGGGCGTTGAAATTTAACATATCACATGCAGCACTAAATGAATTATTATTTATTTTAAACAAGAATCTAAATGATGTTCTACCCAAAGACGCGCGAACACTACTTGAAACAAACAAAGAGATAGTACACATTAGTAATTCGGCTCCAGGAATGTATTGGCACAGTGGCTTGATTACAAGACTCATTGATATTTTAGGACGTTTATCGTGCAATCCAGATATTATTCATTTGAATATCAATATAGACGGACTGCCAGTATCTAATAGTTCAAGACAACAACTATGGCCCATATTGTGTAATATATTTGAATTGCCTAACGTATCGCCCTCGCTACCCGCGCCGACTTCGTGTCTTGTTTTTCTCTCTGTCGATTTAAGGTTTTAAGTAAAATTGCGAGGAACCCTAATTTATTCCAATATGGAGTTATCTTTAGTATACCGAATGCTAATATTAGAGTAAACAATCTTACATTAGTTTAATAGTGCGCTTGTAAAATGCAGCTATACTAATGGCGACACTATCAATACAAATTAACAAATAAAATAATTAAACGAGAACAGGAAATACCTTATTTAACAAGGCGCATGAATTTTGAAGCGTAAAACGAGGTCTATTTAACAGTAAATAATAAATTCCAATACGATTACTTACCGTATAACTACTTTTATAGGTACTAAAGTGCCGTACCACACAGTATAAACATTAACTTCACACAATATTAACTTTAATTTGTTTCATTTAATTTCAAGCCAACACTCACACAAACTTTTAAGTTGGATCTGACGAAAAATTCTCAAAATATTCTAACCTTAGACCAATATAAGCCTATGCAGGCTTACATGATACTTACGTACAAGCAATATTAGCCTAAGTCGGCTTAAATTAACTTTGGCTAGATTTCAGTAAGTGCAAACAGCATTCAATTAGACTGATATTAGAACGATATTAAACTAAATAAGCTTAAAATTGGTGCCCAAATCCGGGCTTATATCATTATATAGGAGTGATTTAAGAGCAACAAAACAGTAGTCTAGAGATTGTTTTAAGCCTAGTTTTTGCTAGTTGGGGAGTCATGGGCTATGTTACTTAACGTGCTTCTACTTCCTATTTCTAAGACAAGAAGTGGTTTCTCAAAGCTAAATAAGTCGGCTGATAAAGTCGTTTTGATTAAAAGAAGGCATAGAAAATTAAAAAATTATTTAAAATAGCTTGTCACCTTCTTTTCTGGGTGGGAAATCATCAAATGACTTCTTCTGCTCTGGGCGGAGCGGAAGGGAGTCTCAGACTCTTACTGACTAAATCCACCCGTGTTCCAAGGTCGCGGTGACTCTTTGGAACAAATTCCACAACCCTAGCAGGTACTGACCCTATGGGGTACCGTCTTCTTTGCTGACAACTCTTTGAGGCGCGCGTGGAACACGACGTGCCGTCAACCCCGGCCTGGTTGTTATCGGCGAGCCAGCCATAACTCGCCATCCGCAGGCCCGTGCCGAGCGAGTCACTTGAAGGCCAATACTACGATTTTTTAGCAATATTCCCATCCGTATCTCAGTTCCAATATCCAGTCAAATTCAAATGCAAACGTAACGTAAAAATAGTACCTACAATTAGCCCTCTGGAGAGGAAAAAGAACGAACCGATTCCCCGACTGTCGTAAGAATACCGTTTTCGATCTTACCAAAACATCCTCAACGTCCATGTGTTCAGTGCATGATGCTCCATTGTCGACCACATCTTCGCTTTCCCAGGTGTGATTGTGGTCAAACGCGAAACTATGAATTAAAACAATTAACATTGTATCGTATCAACGAGTTCATTCACAAATATCATTTTTTGCTGACTTTTCAAATCAAGACTTTGCTACTTATAATAAGTTGTCTCCTGATTACAAGAATAGTCAATCGGCACATAAGTGACTGACTGATGCGGGAACAACTAAGTTATTTCGTCTCCCATGGAACCATTTTTATGGAACATCATTGATTTTTCCGGAAATGGCACAATACAAACCTAATATATGTTACTCACACATATACTTAGCTACATAGAAAATTGCATGCTAAAAACAAAGCTTCATTTTCACTTTTTTGGCTATGTAAAGTGTAAAAGTGATTTAATCTACAATGCCACAAAAATATGTAACATGTTTACATATATTATTTACCATTGTACATTACACTACACCTGTATCAATTTTATCCATATTTTCAAAATAAAATAAGAAATAGTTCGTACATTGTATGTCTCACAACAACAAAAACAAACCACTAGAAATCGTTTGCATCTACTGTTTCAACTGTTTGTCATTTAGGTTAAAGTTAATTCTTAAGCAATATTTTTTGCTTCAAGTTTGTGAAATCGTCTCTTGCTCTGGTATTCCAGTGTTTTTTTTTTGTAGATTAAACAACTTTTTCTTTTCATAGCATTTTTGTAATCACTTCTTATCTAAAGCTGTTTGCAATATACCGCATATTGCAAACAGCTTTAGATAAAAAAAAGTATACAAGTTTGTTTGAGCCTTTATTTAGAAATAGTTGCCTGTATGTGATTGTTTATGTATGTGTATTAGTTATGTATTTAGCTTATTTAGAGCGTAATTGGTCTGTAGCTTTTAAATTAAAAAATAACGAACAACATTTTACAAGCAAACGAGTCATAATGCCTTTTACCCCCAAAAAACCTTTTGTCAGTAAAGCCTTCAGTTTTCAGACAGCTTTAAAAAATGCTTGTAAAATATAGTTCGTTGTAAGGCGTCCAATACACGAACAATGTATTCAGCTACTTCTAGCACATTAATTCGAACCAACAATTTAGAAATTGTTCGTCTGTACCTCGCCTTGTACATCTTTGACGTACCTAATCAAATAATTTCAAATAATTTTGGCTCTTAAATTAAGTAGTCAAAAATTCGTAATTTTTCTATTACGTATTGTTGAAATTCTCCGTCTACGTCAAATATGACTAATTTAGATTTATCAGCATGACTTTTAGATTTCAATTTTTTTTTCCATCACTTTACAAACATGTGTAATTATGTTACCTGCCATGATGATGTCATTTTTGTTTTAATGTTTTGACAAAGGTCACAAACAGTAGTATGGTTTGAATACTATACTCTGTTTATTTTTCGATGATGTTTATGACTTATGATAACTGCAGCTGCTATATTATAACAGAACTATTTAAGTATATTGCAGAGTTTTTCAGAAGTGCGTGATCAGTATTAGGGATGATTTTATGTACATAATTATCTGATATCTAGCTTTAAAAAACGTGGACTAAAACGAATTAAAAGTCGCAAACAAATCACTTTTCAAGCAGTTTGATGCAGTTGGTGACGTCAAATCTGTGATTGAACAACATCTGTTAATTGACCACGTATTTCTTAAAACCCTAATTAGCTATTAACTGCATACATATTTATTCAATTCTGTCATAAATGTTGACCTAAAATGCACAGTGTATACTGAAATCAATCGATCTAAAAAAAGGAATAGAAAATGACGTCATCATGCAGTGTTTTCTTGAACTAAAATTTAATATTTATTTTATTTTTCAGTTACATTCTGCGGCAGCTAGGACATCCCGATTTGATAAAAAATGTGAGTATACTATTAGAGCCTTCTTCTGTATCACAATATTCTAAAATCAACTCGCACGAAGAAGGGTTCCGTACCATCATATTTTTTATTGACGAAAGGAAAGTGGGAAAGGTTAAAATGTTCTGCTATACATACATACATTTACGTCACGGTCAGTTCACCCACGATACCTACAGGAGAAATTCCTAGTACGGGGCAACGCTTTTCTTAAGAAAAGAAAACTCAAAATCATATTAACATTATTCTGACACAATAAATACGACACGTACACGACATAAGTGTGTGGGACTGCTCGATCACCACATGATCTACCTAAACTCGGCTTCGGTCGAGAACGACGTACTAGACTCTGTCGAACGCCACCAGATGGCGCTGACGTCCCGATTACTTTATCACTGATGTATTTCCGACGAATAAAAGTATTTTTTATTGAAATCCTGTGTTTCCATTTACTCAGATGCCTGAAAACAAGGCTCTGTCAGGTTTATGTTCGGGCATCACTGACGCTTACGATCTGTTTGGCGTACCGTGCGCCGTGGTTCTATTCGTCGTCGAAGAGGTTTCCTACAACATCTGCGACCAGAGGTTCCATGAGTTTGAAATAGCTGAAAAGAGGCCCGATATTATGGTGAGTTTGTTTTTTTTTTAAACACTTATTCTTCTTAAATTCAAAATCTCAAAATTAGCATTTAAATAAAGACAGACCCCTAAAACGCAGCCCGTCACCACTTCCAATTGTAAATATGATTTAAAACAGTTTAAAAGACGTTTGCTCCATAGTAATGTATGTGCCAATATAATAATATGTACATATACTCATACTCGTACAAGTTCGTAGGGATTATACTTACATATTCATCGTTGAGATTTCCATTTTTTTTTTCAGATTCACAGAAAAACATTGAACGAGATTTTTGAAGAGACCATACTTAATGACAAGAAGCAGTTAATACTGTAAGTTAAAATACAACTAATTAAAAAAAAAAAAAACTTACTAACATTTATACATGGAAAAGTGGTTATGTTTTCATGCCTAAATCGCCGAACGGATTTTGGTATTGGTACAGATATTTGCACTCTCAGAATTAAAGGGTAAGCCCCTCAAAATTCCTGTTACTTTCAATTTAGCTATATAATGAACGTAAAAAACATACTCTAAAAGCCAGTGATGAAAAAAAATCCGCAATATGACTGGGAAAGGGGTAGTTTATACATAGGTCTTGGGAGATATTTGTTTTTTTACCCAACACTTTTTAAAGAATTGAATTCTTGCTAATTTGCCAAAAATGTCAATTTTCGAGTTAGGTCCCTTTAATTCTAGGGGTGCATATGTAGATGGGATGGTGGATACGCGTATACTTTTCGAAAATCTATAGTAACGCGAGCGAGCGAAGACGGGGGCAAAAGCATTTTCATAAATAGTGAAATAATTTGGCTTTAATCTTTCAAAATCATAATGCTTCTACCTTTATTGTTACAGCGACGATCGTCCAGTGGCAGTCGTGTACTACCGCTCCGGGTACGAACCGGCGCAGTACCCCTCCCAGAGAGAGTGGGACGCCAGACTGAGGGTCGAGAGGTCCACGTGAGTACCTTGTATAGTTATATTTCTTATATTTTATTTAAATATCGCAGTATATGCTGAGATAGGAACCTTTTTGACCTCGCACATTTACATTTAGGTACAATTGACATCTACAGCTTTTGTTAATTTATTTTTCTAGTACCTTTATTTTATTTTTTTGTTTACTATTTTGTTTGTTTTATGCGAGACCCAAATAAACATTTTTTTTTCTTTCTTCTTTATATATTTTGTGGAATTTTACAAACTTAAAATATGTTTATATACATTTTTAAAACGTCGGTGACGTGACTTGTTGGTAAAAATTTAACTATAGATTGAAGCATGATACATAATATTATATGCATTTTCTTTTTCAGTGCCATAAAATGCCCGTCGATCCACTACCAGCTGGCTGGTACAAAGAAGGTGCAGCAAGCGTTAGCTGGACCAGGTGTCTTGGAGAAGTTCATGGGTTCGGGAGCCACCACCAACCGCGTCAGGGACATCTTCACTGGCCTGTACTCCTTGGACTTCGATGAGAACGGCGAGAGGGCGGTTGAGATGGGCTTGAAGGATGCTGAGAGGTGAGTTGCCTGAGCCTAAACCTAGACCTAAGAAGTTTTCGTCTGCATAACTGGACTTGCTTGATATAAAATAAAAGTCAGGGCTTATTAAAAAACAAACACACTACACTAAGGGCATCCCCTGCGGGGTACGGATCTGGGCTTAGGGCGTCGTTGCTGGTGAGGAAAGATTGGTGAAAACAATTTATGTTCTAGTATGGTATTGTATGTTTTTGCTTTATCCGACTACAGTAAAGCCAAAAGGAAGGGTTATGATTTCTTAACAACACAATTTACCAGGAGCAGTGGTGGCCGAGTGGTAACGGCCCCGACTTAGGAATCGGTCGGGTTTAAACCCAGCCAGGCGCGTTACTTTGTGTAATTCATTTCGTCACCACTGCACACAAAACCGGCATGTCCTAGAACCAGGAATTCGAAGACATGTGACATTCACCAACCCGCACTGGGCCCGCGTGGTGGATTACGGCCCATTTCCTCTCTTAGAGAGGAGGCCTGAGTCCCAGCACTGGGAACATTAAAAGGCTGATTATGCTTATGCTTATATACAATTTACCAATTTAGAAACCAACGGATATTTGTCACCCGATAACTGCAAAATCCGTTAGATTGTAATAAATATTAACTAGAATATAATTGAAACTTGATTTGACCTTGTATAAAGAATATTAATAAACAAAAATAAAGTTAATAAATACTAAGAATATGTTTAAAAATTGTTATAAAAATATCTATTCATTTTATTTCGGCCATTAATTTTATACTTTTTGCTGTGCCCTACAGGATCCATAATTGTACTTAGCGTTAAGCCCATTGTAAGATCTACAGACATTATGGAAATAAAGATATGAATATGAATATTGCAGGTTCGTGCTGAAGCCACAACGCGAGGGTGGTGGAAACAACGTGTACGGCGCCGACATCCGCGAGGCTCTGCAGCGCATGCGCCACAGCCGCGAGCGCGCCGCCTACATCCTCATGGAGAGGATCGTGCCGCCGCTCGTGAGTAGCTGTCGTGTGGCTGCACGTAGCCCGCCAACTGTGTACAGCGGCCGCTCGCGCCGTCCCATACAAAAGTGAAAGAAAGAAAAATGTTTATTTGGGTCTCGCACAAAACAAACAAAAAATAAAATAAAATTCCTAGAAAAATAAATTAACAAATGCTTTTTTTTCTGGATGGGAAATCATCAAATGACTTCTCCCGCTCTGGGCGGAGCGGAAGGGAGTGTCAGACTCTTACTGACTAAAACCCACCCGTGATCCTTCTTGTGCCCTTTGCGTTCCAGGGCTGCGGTGACTCTTTCGAACAAATTCCGCAACCCTAGCAGGCACTAACCCTATGGGGCCCCGTCTTCTTCGCTGGCGGCTCTTTGAGGCGCGCCACGCTTTGAGGTGGAACACGACGCGCCGTCGATTCGGGCCTGGGTGCTATCGGACGGCGAGCCACCCATAGCTCGCCGTCCGTAGGCCCGCACAGTAGGTGGCCGGGAATCGCCCTGTTTTTCCCGACGTCCGGGGAGTCTTCTTCTGTTGCGGTTGGGGCGTGAGCTTTCCGTCTCTCGCACGCGTTCTGCCTCCTCGCTCCGGACCATGGTTTGAACCAGGGCCGGATCATTCCCCTTTTTTTTTTTTTTTTTTTTCTGGATGGGAAATCATCAAATGACTTCTCCCGCTCTGGGCGGAGCGGAAGGGAGTGTCAGACTCTTACTGACTAAAACCCACCCGTGATCCTTCTTGTGCCCTTTGCGTTCCAGGGCTGCGGTGACTCTTTCGAACAAAATCCGCAACCCTAGCAGGCACTGACCCTATGGGGCCCCGTCTACATTGCTGACGGCTCTTTGAGGCGCGCGTGGAACACGACGCGCCGTCGACTCGGGCCTGGTTGCTATCGGACGGCGAGCCACCCATAGCTCGCCATCCGCAGGCCCGCGCCTACGGTGGCCGGGAATCGCCCTGCGTTTCCCGACGCCCGGGGCGTCTTCTTCTGTTGCGGCGGCTTGGGCGTGAGGTTTCCCTCTCACGCACGCGTTCCGCCTCCTCCTTCGCTAGCATTACTGCTTCGCAGAAGGAGGCGACCGCTTCCCATGCCTCCTCGCTCCGGACCATGGCTTGAACCAGGGCCGGACGCGAGAGGTCGCCGCCGCCGATCGCCTCGACGAGGACACGGCGGTGCTCCGCCCAAGCAGGGCAGACCTCCACCGTATGCTCCACCGTGTCCTCCGGGCGATCTACACAGTGATGACACCCGGACGTATCCTCCCGCTGGATCCGACACAGGTATCTCCCGAAACAGCCGTGTCCGGTGAGCACCTGCGTCAGGCGGAAGGTGAGGACGCCGTGACGTCTCTCCAGCCACGCCTCAAAGAGGGGACTTATCGCCAAAATAGTGGCGTGCCCAGCACTGGGTTGCGATAGTCGCTGTCTCCAAACCTCCGTGAGATCCCGCCGGAGCTCCGTCCGCTGCGCAGCAATTTGCCGTGGCAGCAGAGTTTCACCCCGGCTTAGCGCCTCCACGCGCAACGCGTAAACGTGCGCGAGGGCTCTCGCCTCCAGATCCCACGGCAGCAATCCGGCAAGGAGATTCGCCGCCTCGCCAGAGACCGTGCGGTATCCCCGGACTAGCCGAATGGCCATGACCCTCTGGGCCGAGACCAGGTGGCGCGCTGGCAGTCGCCTCAGCGACAGCGCCCACACTGGGGCCCCGTAAAGGGCCATGGACCGCACGATCCCCGCGTACAGCCTCCGGCAGGAGGCGCTTGGACCCCCTAGATTGGGCAAGAGCCGCTTGAAGGCTGCCCCGGCCCGCCCTAGTTTGGGGGCCAAACGTCGGAAATGCTCCGCGAAGTTCCACCGGCTGTCGAGGACGAGGCCCAGGTACCTCATCGTTGACCCGACGCCGATGTGAACCCCTCCTACCGTTAGCTGGGGTCCCGGTGGTGGCCGGTTCCGAGAGCCATGAAAGCACATGGCCTCGGACTTGTGCAGGGCCACCTCGAGACCCAGTTGCCGGATTCTGTCAACGACTATCGCAACCCCGCGTGTCATCAACTCAGCCGCCGCCTGGTGCGACCCCCCTTGCGCCAGAACCAGCGTGTCGTCAGCGTAGCAGACTACGCTGACGCCGCGTGGGAGGTCGGCGCGCAGCACCCAGTCGTAGCCGATGTTCCACAGGGGCGGCCCCAGAACCGAACCCTGTGGAACACCGCACGACATCTCTCGCCGGTTCCACTCTCCCCGGTGACCGGGGTAGATGACGGCTCTATCCGTCAGGTAGTCCTCGACCACGCGACGGAGGTAGGTTGGCACCCGGTGATACCGGAGTGCCTCCCTGATGCAACTCCAGGGCAGGGAATTAAAGGCGTTGGCGATGTCAAGGGACATCGCCACGACCACCCCACCCCGGGAAATCGCCTCCCCCGTCGTGAGGGCTCTCACGCGCATGATGGCGTCCACCGTCGAGCGCCCTGTGCGGAAACCAAACTGGTTCTCCGCCAGATCCGGCCCAACTCTAATCAAGTGCTTGACGAGGCGGTTTGCAATTACTCTTTCAAAGAGCTTGCCCACCTCGTCAAGCAGCACGATGGGCCGGTATGCGGACGGAGAGTCCGCAGGGCGCCCTGGCTTCCCAATGAGGACCAGTTTCCCAGTCTTCCAGCGACGTGGGAACTGGCCCCTCTCCATGCACGCGCTTAGGAGCCCACGTAGTCGAGGCCCGAGAGCCTCCGAGGCCAGGACCCAGGCTTTCCCAGGTAAGCCATCGGGTCCTGGGGCGGTGTTTCTGGCCTTGAGCCTATTAACCGCCGCTCTCAGGTCTACCTCGGTCACCTCCGGAGTATCGTCGTCGTCAGTGTGGTCCGCATCGGGCACCGCGGATGGCGGAGCCATAGGTGGGGGAGCATGGTCCCCTCGCAACGGGAACAGAGCGCTCACCACGTCCTCCACTAGCTGGGGCCGGAGACTCTGCGTCAACGGGGGGGCCCAGGTGCGGAGTTTGTTCCGCACCATTTTGTAGGGCCTTCCCCACGGGTCCCCGTCCAGAGACTCCAGCAGCTCTCTGCGAGCCAGATCCCTGGCCCGCAAGATCCCCGCTTGGAGGGCGGTCTTCGCCACTCTGTACTCCTCGTACAGCTCCGCCTCCCTGGCCTGCGCATTCGGAGGGCGAATGCGGAGCCGGCGATGCCTGGTGTACGGGCGACGCGCGGCAACACACGCTTCTCTCAGCGTCGTCAGCTCGCGCGACCACCAGTACACCTGACGGCGGGCGCGTCCTGGTCGGACCCGGGGCATTGCCACGTCGCATATATCCGACATGGTCTCCCGGAACCACTCCGCCTCATCGTTGATGTCAGCAGGCCTGTCCGGTGATGACACCCAGGCCTGCACGATCGAGGCTTCCAGGAGAAGCTCCCGGTCCAGCTGCTTCAGCGCCCACCGCGGACCACTCGGGGTCTGTCGGACTGGCGCGCTTGAGGTCTGGGCGGAGACGTCGAACCGGATATACCGGTGGTCGAAATAGGTCTCCACCTCCTCCACAACACGCCAGTCGACGACACGCGGCGACAGAGCGGGGCTGGCGAACGAGATGTCCACCACAGAGTCACCCCGCATCCGCACACACGTGGGGACAGATCCCCGATTAAGGACGACCAGGCCTGTCTCCAGGGCCCAGTCCTCCACCATCCTACCCCGTACGTTCGTATAACGGGAACCCCAAGCCAAATTCTTGGCATTGAAGTCCCCGAGAACAAACACGGGGAGGGGACGATACCCGACGACGACGTTACGCAACTCTCCAAGGGAGTTGTGGAACTCGGCGAGAGTTCGATTCGGGGAGAAGTAGACTCCCACCACTACAATCTCCCCGAACCGTGCTGCTACGCACCCCCGTCCTCTCCTAACACGCTCGAGGGACGGGGTACCGGCGGCGGCCGACGAAATTAGGGCCACTGAGCCGTCTAGGTCCTTCACCCAGTCCTCCCTGGGTGGGACGTAGTACGGCTCAGCGACTACGGCGACATTAATCAACCACTGCGCCATGCTCTGGAGCAACAGGTCCTGAGCAGCGGCGCAGTGGTTGATGTTCGCCTGGAGGAGGCGTAATGGAGCCGTTATTGGCATTCCATTACAGCCTCCTCCCGGGCCTCCTGTGGGGCCGCGGCACTCGCAGCGGCGGCAACAGAGGCGGCGACGGAGACGGCGGTGGAGGGCTTCTTGCCCCCGGCTTTGACGGGTGGAGTGCAGGCTTTGCCCCCAGCCCAGTGTTCGGCCGGCTTGCCAGCTGCCGCACATGCAACGCAGTGCGGCGTGGCGCTACACGAGCCGGCCTTGTGACCTGGTTGACCACAGCGGAAGCACAGTTCGCTGCGGTCAACCTCTGAGGTGCAGAGAGCTCCCGTATGGTTGCCGACTTGGCAACGGAAGCACCTCAGAGGTCTGGGTTCCAGCAGTTTGACCTGCGCAGACACCCATCCTACCAGAAGCCTTCGGCCCTCCGAGATCTTCTTGGCCGCCGTCACCGGGCAGCTTACCACTACGGTTCGCATGCCCGAGAAGTCAGGACGTATGGTGCCTGCCTTGACTTGCTCGGCAGAGCACCCTCCCGTCCTGACCACGGCGGCCACAACCTCCTCCTCCGTGACGGAGTCGTCCAGGCCCAAAATGCGCATATCCACACACTTGGTGGGCCTGGACACTCGGGCATCGTCTGCATTTAAGGACGCCCTGAGCCTTTCGGCTAGAGCGTCAGCGGTCGGGCCACTGGCTGCCCCAGGGACCTCCAGCATCCGGGCACCAGTCATGGTGACCCTTAGCCGGAGGCCCCCGACGATGCCGAGCTCCCGGAGGTCCACCGCCTCCTTTGCCTTAGCGAGCACGTCGCCGTATGACACGCCCCTCTTGACCGCGTCCGGCTGTAGTGTGAGCACTACAGCCGCAGTCTTCGGGGCGCGGAGCATATTCGCGACGCGTCGCTCCTTCTGTCGCCGCCTCCTTGCCCTCCTTTTGGCCGCTCTGGCTGCCTTGCCCGCCTTCTTTTTCTCCCCGGCCACTTGCCATCCGGCTTCGGCAAGGGAGTTAGAAGGCGGGTTTTGAGGAACCTGCTGCGCCGCCAGCGCTGGAGCTTGCGCCGCCTGCGCAGCGGCTCCGCCCTTCTTCTGTTTGGCCGACGCCGGTTTTCCCGGTGCCGGCTTCGCAGGCGCCGATTTTGCCGGCCTGGCCCCACGGTTGGCCTGATCAGGCGCACCCGGCTTGGCAGCCACGACCCCCGCGTACGAGGTCGCATTTTGGCCCGAGGCCTTCTGACTCGCCGCTAGTGGGGGGCGCAGGACAATACCCTCCAGGACGGAGAACCGTTCCCGGAAGGCAGCCATCTCCTGCCGCACCAATTCCAGGACCTGGTTCTCCACCGTCGCGGGCTGGCCCTGCCCTGGATTGTCCTTGCGTCCCCCAGATCCCTCTCGGTTGCCGGCTCCCCGGAGCTCAGCCAGGTCTGCACGGAGCTTCGTGTTCTCCTTTTGGAGAAGCTTCGTGGCGGCCGCCAAGCGGGCAACCTCCGCCCGCAGCTTGGACGTTGAGTCCGTCAGAGGCTTGCGGTAGTTGGCCTCCGCTGCCGCTAGAATTGAGGCCGCCGCTGCGCTTACGGCCCTGTTTTTGGACGCATGCGTCCTCTTCAGGGCCACGTCACGGACCGCGGCCTCCACGGCCGCCACAAACCCGGCCTGGCGCTCTTTATCTGGGCCGCCAGGGGCGTCTGACTCTTCGTCAGAAGAAGACCCGGATAGAGCAGCTCTGGGACTACTCGCTCCGGGGTGTCGCCCCTCCTCAGCGATCTTCGCAGCCTGCTGAGTGGCGAGCCGCCTCCCCTCACCTCCTCGGCCCTTACCCCGCCTACTGGTGGGGACCTTTCTGGCTGACGCCAGCTCGGCCTCGGAAGACGACCCCTGGTCATCCTCCGGTCTGGGGCGCTTGCGGAAGAACTTAGAGTTCTCTGCAACCCCTACGGCCTCGCTGCGCCCTTCCGACACCTTGTCGGGCTTTTTAAAGTCGTAGCGGATCAGGTCCTCAAAGGACGCTGACCCGCTGGAGCCTCCTCGGCTCAAGTTGCCACTGGCCGGATCATTCCCCTGCGATATCCATTCTTCTATGATCGTCTTTTGTACTCAAAGCTCAACTGTTAGAGAATACCTTATTGCATTGAGTCCATGTATGTACCACAGTATATACATAAGTAATAATATGTCTGCACAGGTGCCCGGGTACGTGATCCGGCCGGGCGCCGCGGTGCCGCCGCCTATCGTGGACCTGGTGTCGGAGCTCGGCATCTTCGGCGTCATCATCGGGTGAGTCAACTAACCAAACATCTTAACAAACAACATGTGGCTTTAGAAATAAACACCTTAGTACCCACACATAAAGTTCAGTTTGAACTATAAAAAAAATGTTTTTGCTTCAACTTTTAAGAAAATAGTTTGCTTGTGTTAGGATGCCCTGCCTTTCACCAATTTCTATTAAGTTTATGAGCTATTGAACTACACTTTACGCACGGTTTCTTGTGACTTTCAAACAGTAGTAGATTCTGATCATTTGCCTAGACTTTTCCCAACTTTGTTGGGGTCGGCTTCTAGTCTAACCGTATGCAGGCGCCTCCACAACCCAGTTACTGGGTAGCACGGTTCTCTTGGCAAGACTGCAGTCACTTTTACTGACTTCGTACTCAACTTCGTTTGTGTCACATTTTTCATGACTGTTTCGCTCCTATTAGTTTTAGCGTGATGATATAGCGTAGCCTATAGCCTACCTTGATAAATGGGCTATCGAACACTAAAATAATTTTTAAAGTCCGACCAATAGTTCCTGAGATTAGCGCGTTCAAGCAAACAAAGAAACTGTTCAGCTTTATATAAGTATTAGATTAGATTACTCGCGTCTAAACACACAAAAAAAAATGTCTAAGACACATCCACACAGCTCTATAACTACACATTTGTTTTCATTTTCAGAACGAAAGAAAAAGTGTACCACAATCGCCAGGTGGGCCACATGCTTCGCACTAAGCTCGCCGACGCCAACGAAGGCGGGGTCGCCGCAGGCCTGGGCGCCTTGGACTCGCCCTACTTAGTAGACATGTAAGGGACCATCCATAAATTACGTCACACATTAAGGGGGAGGGAGGAAGTCGACGAAGTGTGACAAGGGGGTGGGAGGGGTCTTAAATTTCGTGACGTGACATTTCAAAATCTATTTTAATCTAAGTGTTAAGTAAAACACGAAAAAATACACGAATAAAATTGTATACTAGGGTCTCACAAAAATGTGACTAGGAGGGGGGGAGGGGTTCAAAAATCATTAAATTCGTGCGACGTAATTTATGGAAGGCCCCTAATCAACAGTTAGTACTATCCGTTGACTTATATACAACGTGTAACAGAGTGAACGCAAAACCTGAAAAGTGGTCATTATGCTCATCAATATGAACAACTTTGATCATGGGGCCAAACCTAAAATCGCGAATCGTCGAGTTTATTGGAGTTCTGGCTTCCAGTAAAATACACATACATCTGAATACTAGTATTTTACGTGGAGTGACTGCCTGTATGAGCTTCACGACCCTGTAACTGGGTAACACGGTACTTCTTGTTAAGATTGGTATCAAATTTTCTTGTTTCTGTCAACTCGTGACACAAAATAAATGTCATGGGCAGTCAATTTTTGTGGCGTTTTCGTGGTTTATCCCTTTTCAGGCTTTATGATCATTCTGTTACACGTTGTATAGTAAAAGCAGGGTCGGCCGAGCGTTTTTCTAAAGCCACAAACTGGTCCTACTAGACCGAAGCGAGCTCGGCCCGCGGTCGGCAATCATCGGGAGCGGTCGTGTGCGCGAGACATTCAATTTCAAAATGCCGTCGTGTGGTGAATGCGTACAAGAAGACGTTCGGTCGGCCTTCTTTTTACTATTTAATCTATGGGACTATTTTAATAAATAATAATATTTAAATGAAAATAGTAGGAAACAGATAATCGTGGCAAAACATACATATGTTTCTATCGATGAATTTATCAATATTACAGGGCAATTATTTTATAACCGGCAAAGTTCAAATTCCGTTGCAAACAATTTTTAAGTACCTACGATTGTTTAGAGATGTTCAAGCTGCTTTGTAAAAAAAATGATAACCTACAAAATAATTTTGTTTGAAATTTAGGCACAAAAATATTAAGTAATAATTTGTTAACTTATGCACCACACTACAAAGTTGGGTTCAACAATCATAGGAATAAATTTTTAAGTGTATAAATAAGAATACTTGTGATATCTTGTACTTAGGATACGTATTTTTTTACTGTAATAAAATAACATTAAGAAAAAAACAACTGCCACTCTTAAAATCAATAATTAATACTTACCGCAAAAGTTTTCAGCTGGTCTCACTTCATCCAAGTTTATACGGTGAGTTGTTTACAGAATAGCTCCATTTGTATAAGAAGTCAACTGTAGCAGCAATATCTTGATAACAGTTTCTTGATCCACTTGGCAAGCCTTCTCATGTTAAATGATTTTCATATCTTGGTTAAACTTATACGTCTAAATTTTTTGTCTATTTTGGCTAGACCGACCGTTTTTTCATAGCATCATATGTTCGTTTAACGTATTATGCATGTGAGGACCATGTAGATCGTCATATTAGGGTCTCATTTCAATAGTCTCTTAGTTTATTTATGCGGCCTACCCAAATGTCCTTATTTTGGTATTGTTCGTCAAATCATTGAGCTCCTTTTAGTTCGAAGTTTGAGCTACACGGTAACTGACAAATGCTTACACTGTTTGGACAGGTCCACTCAAATCTGTGTGGCACTTTCCTCAAAAGGCCACCTCAGATATTAACCTACATGGTTCTCATATGATTAGACCAGTACGGATTACATGGACTTTAAAAGAGACTTTGACCTCTGAGTTTGTTTCGGTGTATCTTCTCAGGGTAGTCGGCTGGGAAACACAATCAACAATCGTCTAGATTAAAATGACCAAAAATATTGGTCGCGTAAAAGTGTTATGTTTAATCTATTTACAAAATCATAATCAGCCTTTTAACGTTCCCACTGCTGGGACACAGGCCTCCTCTCTAGGAGAGGGAATGGGCCGTAATCCACCACGCGGGCCCAGTGCGGGTTGGTGAATGTCACATGTCTTCGAATTTTTGGTTCTAGGACATGCCGGTTTCCTCACGATGTTTTCCTTAACCCAGCCAGGCGCATTACTGTGTGTAATTCATTTACAAAATAAATATAATTTATCATTTAGCTGTTTTGAAAAGTAACCGATATTAACTCTGAGATCAAAGTCTCTTTTACAGTTCATAAATTTAATGTTATGGTGAAGACTTGCTTCTGTGCTGTCTAGTCTACTTTAAAGTGGCAAACTTACAAGCACATGTTTACACAGCACTGTTGATACCACATACCTAGTATTTAACAACGAAAAATATAAATATCTGTACTGAGAAGTTGTTTTGTATTGCGAAATAATAATTCAACGAATCGACGACAGTTGATAATAACAGTCGTATTATTTCGCGTCATTCATGTATTTCAATAGGTACTTCAATATTATTGTAAATAAAAATCAACGTAATAATTAACTAATGTCTACTTACATTGAACAATCACCGATTTATTATTGTTTACACTTATACAAGGTGTTCCAGAATTGCACTTCTGCAACAATCTGAATAAATGTAAAACGTAATTGAATTATTAATTTATGGTTTTCAAAGGCGAGAGCGAAAATAATTTTGAACTCCTTTTTTGCCATATTTTTGTTGAATTATTGAATATTATGACATTCCGTTTATTTTTTTATTACTGGGGTCGTGTTTTTGTAATGCGAATAAAATCGTCTTTTGTAATTACTGAACTAGGGAAGTATTATACCGGAAAAGTACATCACTTCGCATATGTTTTACATAAAATGGTGCACGCGATTTTATTCAAAGCAAGGCAATAAAAATCAATTCATAGGGTAAGACTGAAAGACGATACTTGCAACAAACATGAAAACTTTAAATGATGAACATTAAATCATTCCTAAACTATCTAGTATATAAAGCATCAAGACACCAAGTTACGCATGTTCAGTATAAGTTGACCTGGTGTTGTATTGAAAACGTATACAATGTAAGGTCGTCTTTTATTGGATGTGTATTGCTTGGACTGCGCCTGCGCCAGTCGTGAGTGATCGAGCTAGAACGTACCAAGGTTCCAAATCCATTGACACGTAGTTGGATAACAAATAAACCAAAGATTATATATTTTCGATTTTGAGACTCATTGCAAGTATCTGTCGATCTGTGGTGCTGAGATAAATGCATAGTTGTAATACTTTATATGTTTATAGTAACTTACATGGAATATAAGCAGTTGATTTTATTTATTGGAGTTTTATTATTATTATTATTATATATATTATATTATATACAATTAAATAACCACTGACTGATTGACATAATTGTTCTCCCACTTGCCGTGCTAGGAGGCGAAAACTTTTTATGGGGTTGTATAGAAGGTGTCGGGGTGAGTATGGGAAAAATCTGAAACTACCCCTTTTCAACCCCCTTCTTTCAACCCCATTGCTTATCTCGGAAACCTGACGTCGAAGAGAAAAATGGTTTTCGGGGTTGTATAGAGGGTGTTTGGATGAGTATAAAACGAAAAAAAAATTACCCCTTTTCAACCCCTTTGCGTATCTCAGAAAACTGACATTGTAGAGAAAAATGGTTTTCGGGGTTGTATAGAGGGTATCTGGGTGAGTATTTGGCCAATAAAAAAATCAACCCTATTCAACCCTTTTCAACCCCCTTGTTTCAACCCCTTTGCGTATCTCAGAAACCTGACATTCTAGAGAATAATGGTTTTCGGGGTTGTATAGAGGGTGTCTGGATGAGTATATAGCCAGTAAAAAATTCAACCCTATTCAACCCTTTTCAACCCCCTTCTTTCAACCCCATTGCTTATCTCGGAAACCTGACGTCGAAGAGAAAAATGGTTTTCGGGGTTGTATAGAGGGTGTTTGGATGAGTATAAAACGAAAAAAAAAAATTAACCCTTTTCAACCCCTTTTTACAACCCCTTTGCGTATTTCAGAAATCTGACATTTTAGAGAAAAATGGTTTTCAGTGTTGTATAGAAGGTATCTGGGTGAGTATATGGCCAATAAAAAAATCAACCCTATTCAACCCCCTTGTTTCAACCCCTTTGCGTATCTCAGAAACCTGACATTCTAGAGAAAAATGGTTTTCGGGGTTGTATAGAGGGTAACTGGTTGAGTATAAGGCCAATAAAAAAATCAACCCTTTTGATCCCCCTACTTTCAACCCCTTTGCGTATCTCAGAAATCTGACATCGTAGAGAAAAATGGTTTTCGGGGTTGTATAGAGGGTGTCCGGATGAGTATATGGCCACTAAAAATTCAACCCATTTCAACCCCCTTCTTTCAACCCCTTTGCGTATCTCAGAAATCTGACATTGTAGAGAAAAATTGTTTTCGAGGTTGTATAAAGGGTATTTAGATGAGTATAATGGCCAATAAAAATTCAACCCTTTTCAACCCCCTACTTTCAACCCCTTTGTTGTTAGTCAAAAATACTAAAAAGACACCGCGAGTTGCTCGCAACTCGCGCCCCCAAGCGAAATACTAGTATATTATATTATATATAATTAAAAAACCACTCACTGATTGACTGATTGACATAATTGTTCTCCCACTTGCCGTGCTAGGAGGGGAAAACTTTTTATGGGGTTGTATACAAGGTGTCGGGGTGAGTATGGGAAAAATCTGAAACTACCCCTTTTCAACCCCCTTCTTTCAACCCCATTGCGTATCTCAGAAACCTGACGTCGAAGAGAAAAATGGTTTTCAGGGTTGTATAGAGGGTGTCTGGATGAGTATAAAACGAAAAAAAAAAATTACCCCTTTTCAACCCCCTTCTTTCAACCCCTTTGCGTATCTCAGAAACCTGACATTGTAGAGAAAAATGGTCTTCGGGGTTATATAGAGGGTATCTGGGTGAGTGTATGGCCAATAAAAAAATCAACCCTTTTCAACCCCCTTCTTTCAACCCCTTTGCGTATCTCTGAAATCTGACATTTTAGAGAAAAATGGTCTTCGGGGTTGCATAGAGGGTGTTTGGATGAGAAAATGACGATTAAAAAAATTAACCCTTTTCAACCCCCTTCTTTCAACCCCATTGCTTATCTCAGAAACCTGACGTCGAAGAGAAAAATGGTTTTCGGAGTTGTATAGAAGGTGTCTGGGTGAGTATAAAACGAAAAAAAAAATTACCCCTTTTCAACCCCCTTTTTACAACCCCTTTGCGTATCTCAGAAATCTGACATTTTAGAGAAAAATGGTTTTCGGTCTTGTATAGAGGGCATCTGGATGAGTATATGGCCAATAAAAAATTCAACCCTTTTCAACCCCTTTGCGTATCTCAGAAACCTGACATTGTAGAGAAAAATGGTCTTCGGGGTTGTATAGAGGGTATCTGGGTGAGTAAAAATATTGAAAAGAAAACGCGAGTTGCTCGCAACTCGCGCCCCCAAGCGAAATACTAGTTATATTATATATAATTAAAAAACCACTCACTGATTGACTGATTGACATAATTGTTCTCCCACTTGCCGTGCTAGGAGGGGAAAACTTTTTATGGGGTTGTATAGAAGATGTCGGGGTGAGTATGGGAAAAATCTGAAACTACCCCTTTTCAACCCCCTTCTTTCAACCCCATTGCTTATCTCAGAAACCTGACGTCGAAGAGAAAAATGGTTTTCGGAGTTGTATAGAGGGTGTCTGGGTGAGTATAAAACGAAAAAAAAAATACCCCTTTTCAACCCCCTTCTTTCAACCCCTTTGCGTATCTCAGAAATCTGACATTTTAGAGCAAAATGGTTTTCGGGGTTGTATAGAGGGTATCTGGATGAGTATATGGCCAATAAAAAATTCAACCCTTTTCAACCCCCTACTTTCAACCCCTTTGCGTATCTTAGAAACTTGACATTGAAGAGTAAAATGGTTTTCGGGGTTATATAGAGGGTATCTGGATGAGTATATGGCCAATAAAAAATTCAACCCTATTCAACCCTTTTCAACCCCCTTCTTTCAACCCCTTTGCGTATCTCAGAAATCTGACATTTTAGAGCAAAATGGTTTTCGGGGTTGTATAGAGGGTATCTGGATGAGTATATGGCCAATAAAAAATTCAACCCTTTTCAACCCCCTACTTTCAACCCCTTTGCGTATCTTAGAAACTTGACATTGAAGAGAAAAATGGTTTTCGGGGTTATATAGAGGGTATCTGGATGAGTATATGGCCAATAAAAAATTCAACCCTATTCAACCCTTTTCAACCCCCTTGTTTCAACCACTTGGCATATCTCAGAAACCTGACATAGTAGAGAAAAATGATTTTCGGGGTTGTATAGAGGGTATCTGGGTGAGTATATGCCCAATAAAAAATCAACCCTTTTCAACCCCTTTCTTTCAACCCCATTGCGTATCTCAGAAACCTGACACAAATTATTATTTTCACAGGGAAATAATAATTGTTAGTAAAAAAATACTAAAAAGACACCGCGGGTTGCTTGCAACTCGCGCCCCCAAGCGAAATACTAGTATATATTATATATAATTAAAAAACCACTGACTGACTGACTGATTGACATAATTGTTCTCCCACTTGCCGTGCTAGGAGGGGAAAACTTTTTATGGGGTTGTATAGAAGGTGTCGGGGTGAGTATGGGAAAAATCTGAAACTACCCCTTTTCAACCCCCTTCTTTCAACCCCATTGCTTATCTCAGAAACCTGACGGTGAAGAGAAAAATGGTTTTCGGGGTCGTATAGAGGGTGTTTGGATGAGCATAAAACGAAAAAAAAAATTACCCCTTTTCAACCCCCTTTTTACAACCCCTTTGCGTATCTCAGAAATCTGACATTTTGGAGCAAAATGGTTTTCGGGTTTGTATAGAGGGTATCTGGATGAGTATATGGCCAATAAAAAATTCAACCCTATTCAACCCTTTTCAACCCCCTACTTTCAACCCCTTTGCGTATCTCAGAAACCTGACATTGTAGAGAAAAATGGTTTTCGGGGTTGTGTAAAGGGCATCTGAATGAGTTTATGACGAATAAAAAAATCAACCCTAATCCACCCTTTTCAACCCCCTTGTTTCAACCCCTTGGCATATCTCGGAAACCTGACATAGTAGAGAAAAATGGTTTTCGGGGTTGTATAGAGGGTGTTTGGATGAGTATATGGCCAATAAAATATTCAACCCTATTCAACCCTTTTCAACCCCCTACTTTCAACCCCTTTGTTGTTAGTAAAAAAATACTAAAAAGACACCGCGAGTTGCTCGCAACTCGCGCCCCCAAGCGAAATACTAGTTATATTATATACAATTATTATATTATATATAATTAAAAAACCACTGACTGATTGACTGATTGATTGACTGATTGACATAATTGTTCTCCCACTTGCCGTGCTAGGAGGGGAAAACTTTTTATGGGGTTGTATAGAAGGTGTCGGGGTGAGTATGGGAAAAATCTGAAACTACCCCTTTTCAACCCCCTTCTTTCAACCCCATTGCTTATCTCAGAAACCTGACGTCAAAGAGAAAAATGGTTTTCGGGGTTCTATAGAGGGTGTCTGGCTGAGTATAAAACGAAAAAAAAATTACCCCTTTTCAACCCCCTTTTTACAACCCTTTTGCGTATCTCGGAAATCTGACATTTTAGAGAAAAATGGTTTTCGGGGTTGTATAGAGGGTGTTTGGATGAGTATATGGCCGATAAAAAATTCAACCCTTTTCAACCCTTTTCAACCCCCTACTTTCAACCCCTTTGCGTATCTCAGAAACTTGACATTGTAGAGAAAAATGGTTTTCGGGGTTGTATAGAGGGCATCTGGATGAAAATATGGCTAAAAAAAATTCAACCCTTTTCAACCCCCTTCTTTCAACCCCTGTGCGTAACTCAGAAACCTGACATTGTAGAGAAAAATGGTCTTCGGGGTTGTATAGAGGACATCTGGATGAATATATGGCCAAAAAAAATTCAACCCTTTTCAACCCCCTTCTTTCAACCCCTTTGCGTAACTCAGAAATCTGACATTGTAGAGATAATAATTGTTACTAAAAATACTAAAAAGACACCGCGGGTTGCTTGCAACTCGCGCCCCCAAGCGAAATACTAGTTATATTATATATAATTAAATAACCACTCACTCACTCACTGATTGACATAATTGTTCTCCCACTTCCCGTGCCAGGAGGGCAAAACTTTTTATGGGGTTGTATAGAAGGTGTCGGGGTGAGTATGGAAAAATCTGAAACTACCCCTTTTCAACCCCCTTCTTTCAACCCCATTGCTTATCTCGGAAACCTGACGTCGATGAGAAAAATGGTTTTCGGAGTTGTATAGAGGGTGTCTGGGTGAGTATAAAACGAAAAAAAAACTACCCCTTTTCAACCCCCTTTTTACAACCCCTTTGCGTATCTCAGAAATCTGACATTTTAGAGAAAAATGGTTTTCGGGGTTGTATAGAGGGTGTTTGGATGAGTATATGGCCAATAAAAAATTCAACCCTATTCAACCCTTTTCAACCCCCTACTTTCAACCCCTTTGCGTATCTCAGAAACTTGACATTGTAGAGAAAAATAGTCTTCGGGGTTGTATAGAGGGTGTGTGGATGAAAATATGGCCGAAAAAAAATCAACCCTTTTCAACCCCCTTCTTTCAACCCCTTTGCGTAACTCAGAAACCTGACATTGTAGAGAAAAATGGTTTTCGGAGTTATATAGAGGGCATCTGAATGAAAATATGGCCAAAAAAAAATCAAACCTTTTCAACCCCCTTTTTTCAACCCCTTTGCGTATCGCAGAAACCTGACATTGTAGAGAAAAATGGTCTTCGGGGTTGTATAGAGGGTATCTGGGTGAGTAAAAATACTAAAAAGACAACGCGAGTTGCTCGCAACTCGCGCCCCCAAGCGAAATACTAGTTTTTATTCTACAATTCTGTCAAACATCTTGTTTCATTATAGGTAACTACCCCAACTAACAAATTGTGGAAAAACAACAAGATAAAGAGAGATGGACTAGCCCCCCCCCCCCCCCCAAATAGGAAAATAGGTCGCTCCCTGGACAGATGGGAAGACGAACTTAAAAAAATTGCAACCAACGACTGGATGCGAACAGCCCAAGATATGACAAAATGCAGTCAGATACAGGCCTATACTCGTCGAGAGGTCCTTAGTTAAAATTATGTAAAAAAAAAACTGTTTATTACTAGGGAATTAAAGGAGGCTTATTATTATTTTCAACCTGAGAAATAGGGTATTTTACTGTAAAAATCTAATTAGTCCGTCTGATAGATTTCCAAAAAATATTGGACACGTATTTTTTCTTTTTCCACGTAAACAAAAAATGAAGACGATACAGTGCGTTGAAAACTCACGTGACGTCACGTCGCTGGTAAAAATTGTAGCAACGTAGTGACGTCACGTGAGTTTTCTCACGCTTAAAAACTTTTTGCTTAAAAATAATAGAATGGGTGAATTCAAAGTTAAATTAGTAATTATTACATAAAGAAATGATTTGGTAACAAATTGTTCCAGCTACACCTAACTCTATACTTCGTAAGTAAAAATTAAACAACATCATTTTTTAATAAATGTTATATTAATTTAAATAATCAATCTACAGTATCTGGCAACATTTAAAGATATTCGGTGTATTTGGACATCTTGTTCTTGAAAAGAGTGTTGCCATCTGTGTATCCCTCCATGTGAGTGAATTTGGGATGCGACTCAATGACCTGAAACAGACCAAAGACTTTCATTGTGAAACAATATTGTTACAGTAACATAGTTTTGTGTTGCGGAGAATATGTTGCTAGCAACATGAGATGAAGGTGGACTGATGACCTGGGCCACAAGTTTGCTATTTTTTATAGATTCGTTATTCCAATAATAATAATGACAATACGACGATGTCATTCTACCACGATTCTATTACGAGACCATTGACCGATCAACGATCGACCATTATGAATTTAGCAGATTTCAAACTTTTAGCAAAATGACAATGGGATTGTGTTGGAATAATGAATTTATAAAAATAGCAGACTTGGGCCCTGGTGAGGTGCGCAGGTAGCCGATGTATACAAGACGCACAAGACCGGTTGTCGCCACTTGGGGGAGGCCTATGTCCAGCAGTAGATGTGTTTCGGCTTATATGATGATGAACATGAGATCGCAAAACGGCCTGCCCGGAATTTATGGCAATCAAAGTAACATCCTCCAAAATCCAAATAAACTAATTCAGTAATAAAATAAAATGATACTAATTGGTTCAGTTTAAGCTGTAGTGGAACTTTTTCAGTGACTTGATAATTATGTCATATTGATCCTGTAAATGTATACAACCGCGGTCACCTATTCCTTTTGCCAGTTCCGTTTACCCTTATACTCCCTGATTTGCATGCTTCTATACACATATTGTTCCTGAATGCTCCATATGCTTCATAGTGAAATTAGCACATAAATAATGAATAATCACGATTAATCAGTCACCTTTATGCGTTCATAAGCATCATCGGCACTAGTGATAAGTTCTGGCACGTCCAGCTTGGGGATCCCGAACAGGTTCATGAGGAAGAACTTCTGGTTGGTGTAAAGCGTGCGCTGGTCAGCCCACTCCACCTCACGGGGAAGGCGCCAGTCCTTCATCTTAGGGTTCTCGCGCTCCGTGTACTGTTCGAAGTTCAGACGTTCGATGTCTTCCACGACCTGAAAGGAAAAGATAGATAGAATATACTTTATTGAACACTAAAAGCAGTTTGTAACTGTTTTACACTAACTTAATTCTGTGGGACAAGGGCGTTCCGAAAGCCATGGAAAACTCATGGCCTCGTACAGTCTGTTGTCAACATTATCTGACCCACCCTAAAAACAAACGAATTTGGACTTTCTATCTATAACATTAAGGTTTATTCAATGCAATGAGCTTATCAGACAAGTGCTCGAGGAATCGATGAACAAATACAATAATAATACAAACACGCAAATTTAATCTTTATACCATTGTCATTAGGTTATATTTTATAACTACTTGTTATAACATAATTAGTCTAATAGCTTATTTTATAAGAAATAGTTATCTTATTCTGGTCTCGTGGTCTATGCATATGACTTTGAGAAACAAGTTGTAAGATCAAATCCCGCGGCAAAGACGTCGTTTTGCTTTTCAATTTAAAATTTATGCCAAAACTATTTCTTATAATAATGTAAAGAACTATAGACGGATATAAACTTTCTGGAATGTAATATTTTCGCGTAATTTGTAATATGTGGGTAGTTCAACAATAAATACTCGGATTCATTTTAAAACTGGTATTCAATACTATGCTACTGAGGGTATGCAATGACTTCGCGTAAACATATTTTACCTTGCTTTAAAATTGCAAAAACAACGGCTCTTTACAATCTGTTATTTTCTATTGTATAGCTAGTTTTTTATTATCATGTCTTAATGGAGTGGTTACTTATTTAAAATACAAAATAATCTATTTGCACGAGGAGAAGGATGGTTGCTTGTGCAGTGCAAGAATAAACTTTATGAAAGTATACCATATGGGTCAAATTCTTCAGAATATTGTGTCTAGCATTACAACAACGTTCTAATTTCAATACGACATATAAGAGTTGAGTTGGTCTTGTGGTCACTAGGATAGTGCTGAGTTCATTGTTGTAATACGTTCGAAACCAAGTTTGACCTAGACGTGGCTTATTGCTCAGCTGTTTTTATTTTATTTTATTACACTTGTTTAATGGACGACGTAGGGTCTTGTCATTTTAAAAGGGTAGTTTGTATAGAAATAAAACTAAAGACAATTGCAAGTTAAAAATGTTTATCATTTCATTAAAAGACTTAGGTAAGATAAAGTAAGTAAATGCTCATATATTTCCAAATTAATATACATTTTATATTAGTATGCCATAATGAAATCTAACAATTTATAAATATTAAAAAAGGCATGCTTATGCTTAAAATTTTGTTTTCGAGAAAATGAATTCATCCGTGAAATGCTTTAACTACAGATTTATAGCTGCCTATATGTAGTGAATAAACATGTTATTTAAATAGAAACAAGCTATTGATAACAATAACATCACCACATAATCTGCAACATTTTAATTGTTTAACAGTCAATCCATTGAGCATTTACTTACATGGTGTGTTTAAAATCCCTACTAGATTAATTAGTAGCGGAGTGGCGCACCGTCCCCTGCTATAACTTGCTGTAAGCGGCTACGCATACCGCGCACCATATTCCAACACAAATCTTTGCCTCTCATGTGCTCCCAAGTCGACGTCACGATCTCAACCAAGTTGTGTTTGTTTCGCACTTCAGTTGTGTCCCAATTTAAAACCATTTGACCCCATAGATTTTCTATATGGTTCAAATCAGGACTTTTAGATGGCCAATTAATAACTGTCACACCTTCTTGAGCAGCTAACCAATCCTGCACAATGCCTGCACGGTGGATGGAGCAGTTATCGTGCACGAAATAAATGTGCGATGTTGGATAGGCAATTCGCACAGTCGGCAGCATGACATCACGCAGAATCTCCAAATACAAATTACTATTAAACCTTCCACCTACTTCCACCAATTCACCAGGGCCCATAGACGACATCCAGCCCCAGTAGCCCAAGGTTATTCTACCACTGGTTCTACAAGGTAGCAAGCACTTCTCATTGTAGCGTTCTCCTTTCCGTCTCCATAAGATTTTACGTCCATCTTTATCTGATTTAAATGATTTTCATCAGTGAAGATCACAACATTTTCTTCCCAATTAAAATTTAAATATTCCTGGGCAAAACGGACCCTTTCTTCGCGATGAGCAGGTGTCAATGCAATTTTCTGTGCCGGCTTATAATTCTTTATCCCAGCAGCGTGTAAATGCCTTCTCACTGTTTCGACTGAAATATTGTGATTTATTGCGGATACACGAACGGGCAAAAATGGATTTTCAATATGGCTAGAAACAATGGCCCGGTGGCGTTCGAATTCGGGACTATACTTGATGGCTTTTGCTCCTGGACGAATCCGTTGAATATTTCCATTGTCTCCATAACGTCTTAGCCATAGTCTGACCGTATTTCTCTAAAACAAAAAATAAACATGTTTGGAACCGTGTATGTAACTTGTAAGGAATGAAAAAAATAAAATATAATGGTAAAATAACCAATTACACGTTCATTAATAATACAAAACACTTACTGCAATATTAAGTCGACGACTAATTTCTCTAATTCCAACATGCTGCTCATGTAAAAATATGATTTTGTGTTTGGTATAGTCATTAAGTTGCGACATGATGCTTTTTACACCGAATTGCTTAAAAATACTTAACGAGTTATGAGAAACGATTTACAAATGTGTGTGCGCGGTCACTGCTAATAGGCGTAGTGTAACTTTTGTCACTTGATGAATTTACTATCTACCTCACGAAGCAAATATGTTTTACTTAGTATCCAACCAAATTCTTGTATAAATTCTGTGAACTTGAAAGTTTTTTATTATACCCACCTGTTTACAAGATAAGTTATTGAGCGTAAATTATATTGGTCGTTCTTTAATAATGCAAGCAATAGTGTAGAAATGATAACAAATTAAAAAAGATACTTATAACAGGTGAAACGCGTTTTCGAACCAATTTGGTTTTGGTCGCCAATCCAGCGTCAAACCGCTAAGCCACGAGAACTTATTGTTAATGTGCGAAATAAAAGATTCTGTTGTAATTATATATTGTGACTTGGAAGATTTTCAACTTTAATGTCAACGAGATAATGATTAAAATAGCTTAACGCTTACCTTATCGTTACGTGTTAAAGATCAAATTTGCGTCCTCGCGCACTCGTCTAATAAGCTCATATAAATTGAATAAACTTTAATGTCACAGGCAGAGGGTCCAAATTCGTTTGTTTTTAGGGTGGGTCAGATAATGTTGACAACAGACTGTACTTGTGCACGGCCACCTCGCGACCCAGTAGCTGAATCCTCTCAACAACTGTCGCAACCCCGCGCGTCATTTATTCAGCCGACGCCTGGCACCCTTGCGCTAGGACCAGCGTGTCTTCAGCGTAACCAACTACCGTACCGTCTACGATGTCCCACACTTTAACTCAAGCAAAGCCGCGGGCTCAAGCTGGTTTGGTTTAAACGCGGCACTTTCGGCAACGCGACGGTCTAGGGCGTATATTTCAAAATATTTTCATTTCATAACATATTTGTCTATCCAAGTATCTTATCAACTTATTGATCTAGTTGAACAATTTAAATATGCTAATGACTGATACTGACCACTTCGACCTCACCACCACCGCTCCAGTCGTACACTAGCAGTTCAGCATGGGTAGAAATGTCACGAAGATACTTGTTCTTGTACTGGCTCTCCATCTCAGTGAGGAACTTGTCTGTCAGGGCTTTGCCACTGATCTCATGGTCCAACTTACGCTCCTTAATGGCAACTTGGACCTGTAAATTAGAGAAGGTATAATATTTACAGGAGGGGACATTTGAATTCGGAATCTTGTGTGCAAGTTTGATGCTAGAGTCCCAACTCCTCCAGGTGCCTTATTCAAACTTTCAAGTCTTTATTCTCGGAAATAGTTAAACCAATTACAAATAAGCTGGGTATGCATACGCAAGACACCTCGGTCTAAAAAAGTAAACTTTTTCGAAAAAGAGTCTGGTACCTATAATATACCCACATACCTAACATGTGGTATGTTTAAGTCTCATTTAATTGGGAGCAAGCCGATTTCTATAAACTAGGGACTCATCCAGAATTCAGAAATGGGTAAGTATGTTATGTTATATTGTTCAAATATTCAAATTTACTAGGACAAGAGAATGTTGACGAAAAACAGCAACAAACGTCTTTCTGGTCACCTGCTGGGGCGAAACCATTACATTAAATAGTTACCATCAACCTTAAAAATAGAAACCAGTAGCATTACTTGTCATCAGTGACATTAATTGGTAAATTAGTAAGTAGAATCATGGAAACCACCAATTAACAACATAAAGGAATTTCATAATTCATATGAATTATTTGCACTCACTAAACTATAAGCAAAATAGGAAGTAGTAAAGAACTCATTATAAATACCTTGTTCACTGGCAGATCCAAATAGATGACAAGATGGGGACGCATCAGCTCTTCAATTGTATTAGCTCTCAGTTCATAGTACACGGACCTGACTGCCTTGCTGATGTGCTTCTGGGAGTACATAGCCTCCAGGAACACGAAGTCCGAGTATGGAGACCTCTCCAACACAACTCCTTGGCCAGTGTTCAACAAATGGGCCAACGCATCAATGTACTGGCTGTATCTAGCAATGTACATCATAATCTGGAAGTTACCCGCTAAACGGTGTTTCGGGTTTTGATTGAAGTTAACATGGTCAAAGGTCCTGGTGTCCTCAGGAATCTGTTCGTCGAACATGCGGAGATCGCAACCATTTGGCCTGATATAGTGGATATCCATGTTCGCTTCAGGAAAATGCTTCATACCCAAGTCCTCAGCGAGGGCGGCCGCGAATTTGGTCTTGCCAGCAGCCACTGGGCCTTCAACTACCACGACTTTGGTGTTCTCGTCGAACCTATGAGTGGTGCGGTCGCGAAGACTCCTAAACCACGTATAGTCCTTATTCACATAGTCGAAGGGCGCTGGCTTCTCAGGAGGGCAGGGCAAAGAGCTCCTAAGCGCCTTGCCAGCGATATTACGGTTCTGCACAAACGTACAGGCTGCTATTTTACATCCCTGGCCAGGACTGAGCACTTTTACAACACCAAGTTTTAGCAGCGACATTTTGACTCGAGGTATCTTCTATTGTACGATACCTAAAATAAAATTCTCTATTAGTTCTTGAAAGTCTTAAATTGATTATATCAGATGTTTAATGTGTAGAATCCTTACCCCAAATCAATTCATAACAAAAATCAACCCTGTGACATAACCATTCACATTGGGAACGTTCAAAATGTTTCGAGCGAGATACAGCTGCGTTTTCGATTCGAGTTTTTCAGAGTTCACAAATAATGTGAACGTATCGTTGATAGTGATGTGCCGATAGTAACTATTTTTTCATTGTCTCTTATTTTTTGTCTTAATTTTACTAAAAACATTTAACAACCTATATGTATATTTTAAGCACTCAGATTCCACGGTCCAATAGTTTCAACCCCAATCAGCTCAAAAATATAATTGCCGGCTCCCCGCAGAAGTGTAAATAAATATATATTTATTATATATTCTGTATAGTATTTTTAAGTTACTTTAGTTTAGGGGTGGGCATTGTAATATTGGTCTATGGGGTGGGCTTGCATGCCGTCGCGCTTCTGGCAATTAAATTTCTGAGCTGCTTGGGGTTGAAACTATTGGAACGATAGTCTGATCCCTTTATATACTTACTATACTCTATGGTCTGATCCACCTTGAGCAAAGGTCGCAAAGCAAAAAAAATGTTTGTTTCAGTTTGACATTTGACGTTGACATAATATAAATTACTCTTTTTAATCTGTGCTTCCTAGAAGCCATGTGTTTTGGATTTATTTTGCAACAAAATATCTTGAATTATTCGTGATAAATAAACTTATTACCATGACTGACAAAACCGAGCTAAAGATGGACACAGCAAATATAAGTGTGGACGAGTTCTTGCCTGCCAAGAACCCGGTTAAGCTAAGAAATATAAAGCGAAGGGCTGTCTCTGAATCTGGTGATGGAATGGAAATTGAAGAACACAATGGTATTCAAGGGAAAGCTAAACACAGTCGGTCTAAGGCGAAGAAGAAGAAAAGCACTGAGCCAAACGAATCTAAAGAGAATATGAGGAAAATTGCAGTCCCAGCTCACAGGTAGATAACCTCAAAATGAAAATAATCTCTAGCTAGTATACAAAAGTCGCTTCCCGCTGTCTGTTCGCTTGAATGTTTTAAACTACGCAATGGATTTTAATGCGGTTTTGTCAATAGACAGATTCAAGAGGATGGTTTATATGTATAATTCATTCTAAACACAATCTTTTATCTCAAATAAGCCATTTACTAGTACTTTTGAATTTGTTAAGACGCTAGAGAGAATTTTCCAAACAATGCACGCACACTATCTCCGGTGTGAGAGCAGCAGGTGTACATTTCATAGAATAGATCCTACAACTTTACAAAATATCACTACATATTTTAAATAAACTCCCCCGCTGTGTTTGCCTGTATGTGATAAACTCGAAACCAATGTTTGTCTGCATTGCTTGTTTGTACAAGAAAAATTCTAGAACCCCATTGGTTTCAGTGGTTTCAATATTTGTACCTTTGTGCATGTATGTGGAGTAAATATGCCATTGCTAGTAAATAAATAAATGATTCTTTGCAAGAAACTATAAATACTTGGGGATTGGTGATCTTGCCCCATTAATAAATTTCAGAAGTTGTAAATTTCTTGGCTATATATCTTGCATCTTTATTTATATTGTACTAGCAGCGCCCCGCGGTTTTACCCGCGTAGTTCCCGTTCCCGTGGGAATATGGGGATAAAATATAACCTACTAGCTGCTGCCCGCGGCTTCACCCGCGTGAATTTTGGAAATCATCTCGAGGGAACATAAACCCTGTTATGTATAAAAAGTATCCTATGTTACTTCTAGTTCCTCCCAGAATATGTGTACAAAGTTTCATGATGATTCATCAAGTAGTTTTTGCGTGAAAGCGTAACAAACATCCACACTTTCACATTTATAATATTAGTAAGGATTCAAAGATAATTTTTTTATTTATTTCAGATACACACCTCTGAAAGAGAATTGGTTAAAGATCTTCACTCCAATAGTGGAACATTTATTGCTTCAAGTCAGATTCAACACCAAGACCAGAAATGTAGAGATCAAGGTTGGACCAGAGACTAAAGACATTGCTAACTTACAGAAAGCTGCTGATTTTGTTAAGGTAAATAACAAAAATATGATTATTTACTTTCTCTTACACAAAGTTGCCTCACAAACTAAAATAATTCCTTAATATCATTCTTCTCTTACTTAGTTCATTTAACTTGTTATAGTTTGAGATCTTTGGTAAAATAAATGAAGTCTTTTTGAGTTAACTGTTTAGATTATAATCTCAGTGACAGTGGCGTGCAGTGGTTCGAGTTAGGGTAGGCCAGAGAAAATGTCCAAAAAAAAAAACTCACCATATTATTCAGGGTTGAAATGTGGTGTTATTTTTTTAATAGGCTATTTAAAATACAGAAAAAAAACTCACTTAATTAAAAATCAACCCTGAATAATGTGGTTATTTTTTAAAATTTATTTGGACATTTTCTCTGGCCTACCCTAACTCGAACCACTGCACGCCACTGTCATGGGCAGCATGAAGAAGTTCATAAAGTTTTCAAAAGTGTAGATTAATGCTCACTTGAGGGTCTCAAGCTTGTTGGTCATGTTTTGTATAGCATCCATATTTTATGTATCATACACATAATATTATCTAAAGACATGTTTATAATCCTGAAGTAGCAACTTACATATTTACTTACTTTCAACTACACACCCTCACTTCCATGTATTCCCATTCGTCCCTTTTATCCCATATATTTTTGTGTCTCCACTAAATCAAAGTAATCTGTGCTACTAACCCACCGAATTACCTAAGGATACTAGAGGGAGAGAATGTCAGATAAACCAATAGGGTTCACGCAAATGGTAGCGGCGTCTCCAGCGCATCTCGCCCGAGCAATGTTAAATATTTAGAACAATTTATTTTATAAAATAATTTTTAAATCTAACAAAGTAACTAATTTTCAAAGTAAACTGAAAAACAGCAAGTCACACTTCATGCACAATAGGGTAGTTAACTAAAAAAATCTGATTAGTCTGTCAGATAGATTTCCAAAAAATATTGGAGACATATTTTTTCTTCTTTCACATAAATAAAAAATGAAGACGATACAGTGCGTTGAAAACTCGTGTGACGTCACTACTTGCTACAATTTTTACCGGGCCGTGACGTCACACGCTCCCACTCCTGATCTTTGATGCTTTTTATCTTCATCAGTTTTTATAGATTTGATAAAGGAAAAAATACGTGATCAATATTTTTCTATAATCTTTTATGTAATGCCATTCTGTCAAAACCTCACTGTGAAAACTGGTGAAGTGAATGAATAGAGCTGTCAATACATTCAATCAATGGGGAATGACAGGTCTCTTCAAGCTCATTCCACTTGCGTTTTCACAGTGAATTGTTTTTTGAATAGACCAGCTGCTCTGTTCTAATCCCCGTAAAGTGCAAAAAATCTTTTCTTGTATTAAATGATATTTTCGACTTCCAGGCCTTCATCTACGGCTTCGAAGTGGACGACGCCCTCGCCCTCCTTCGGCTAGACGACTTGTTTGTTGAATCTTTCGAAGTTAAAGACGTTAAAACTCTGAACGGTGACCATTTGAGCCGCGCCATTGGTCGTCTTGCTGGGAAAGCTGGCCGGACAAAGTTCACCATAGAAAATGTCACGAAAACCAGAATAGTGTTGGCAGACTCAAAAATTCACATCCTTGGCAGTTACCAGAATATAGCGTTGGCTAGAAGAGCAATATGCAACCTCATTATGGGTTCTCCTCCTTCAAAAGTGTATGGAAACCTCAGAAATGTTGCCAACAGAGTTGCTGAGAGATTTTAGTTGTAAATAAAAGTTATATTTATAAATAATCCTTTTTGTTATAATTCATGTTTTTCTTATATATCATCATCATCATCTTACAGCAAATACTTATCTCATAGCAAAATATAAACAAGAATATGGAATGTGAACTAACTAAAACTAATTAAATATTGAATAATATCATACACAAAAAAAAAAAAAACAAAGATTCTGTAAAAGTAAAATGATACAAGAGAATCCTAAAATTTTGGTAAACTAGGATTCTCTTGTATCAGTCTTGTATCTTGGGCCAGTGCTTATGCCCTAGTAAATAAAGGTTTACGCGTGCAACATTACGCTATTGTAATAACTCGCACAATGCCGAGTTATTATATTATACTTTTAATTTTGAATTCAGAAGTCAATATAATTGTATTTTTTTTTTTGACAGCAGACTTATGTAATACATGTTAAAGTTTAAATTCCATTGCAGGAATGTGACTTGAACTAAGTCCAGAGTTAGGACCTTTTTTTATTGAAACAAAATGGTCACCTAAATAAAATACAAAAAGCTAAAAACTTGGTGGCAATGCATATATGAAATTAACTATCTCAAATTATGAAATCAAATATCATAAACTTACAGTCGCTTCAGTTCCGTGACGGACAGTATTTTCCGCAATGAATGTTAAAAAAAGGTAAATTACAGTAATATCTTGTATTTAAAGTGCCTAGGCACACGAGATAGCACCAGCCTCGCGTCGTAGCTGAGCGAGGCGAAGGTCCAGGGCTCCGAGGCGCTCCATTCCGCGCAGTACACGGAGTCTTCGTGCTGCTCGTACGATTGAAGGACGCCGTCTTCCAAACTGGAAAGTAGACATATACAGTATGTTAAATAACAGAGGGCGTTCCCTTAAATTCGTTAATCAATATCATGAATAGAATCAAATAAAAATATCAGAATAGAAAAATAAGCATAAAATAATCCGAATTACAAAAAAAAATTGACCATAAATTCAAAAAATCCTGTTTAAAATCAAAATAGTAGCGCGGAATAGTACCTGCTCGTAGTAGCAATGTCCAAACCGGCAAGTACGCGTGTACAGAGTGTTTCTTTAACGTATCAATTTAACATATTTAGTGAATATTTTAATATTAACAAAAAAAAAAAACATTTTGTTTTCGAATGGTAATATTTTTTTCATCATAAATACATATATATGAATGTCTGTTGTCTGTTAGTTAACATCATCATCATCATCATCATCAACAGCCTGTTGCAGTCCATACTTAACATACTGTATATCAATTAAACTGCCTAGCCTTTTCTCAAATATTTAATCATCAATCAATCATGTAAAAGACTCAGTATTTTACATGAAGCTACTGTTACAGTGAAGTAACAGTTATTAGGTAAGACAGTTAAATAGCCCTTGGTAAATCTGCAGTCAGATTTTCTGGCTTCTGATAATCTGTAACGACTGCCAAACATCTACAAATGACAGCCGGGGCTTAAAGTGCTTTGAGAGGCCCGAAGGAGTCTCGGTATGTAATTTATAATCGCCCATCCCCGGACCGACCTTGGAAAGGGCTGGTTAACATTGATGATCTCGAACCTAAATTTAGCCTCAAGCAAAGTGGACATAAATAAGGGCCGCAGAAACCTTTATAAGTACCGTACAGACAAGTAAATAAAAGAAAAATGCGTCACTTGAAAACAAAGTTGGAAATCGCTTATCCCTGCGCTGCTCTTATTTTAAAAGTTACGCCAACTTTAAGCTTTAAAATTGATTTTAAATAATTCTTCTCCCTTCGTTTTATTGTTGTCCTCTACTAATAACCACATTCGTACTCAATGGGGTGATGGTATTTTTCAACTTCCATATGTCAACTGCTACAAGGTTGATATTAGTTTGTCAGATGTTGAACTATAGGAATCCGTGCAAGCCGTAAACTGCGGAAATGTTCGAAAGAGTTACCGCGGCCCTGGAACGTAGACGTTATTTGGAGGAACACGGGTAGGTTTTAGTCAGTAAAAGTCTGACACTCCCATCCACTCCGCCCAGAATGGGAAGAGTTATTGATGGTTTCACATCGAAAAAAGGGGTGCGGATTGCCATCTCGAGTTGCAAAGTCAAAGTCAAAACGTTTATTTCAATTAGGCCATTAACGGCACTTTTGGACGTCATCAATATAATGTATCATAATTAAATGACTCTAGCGTCCATTCGCAAAGGTAGATTCTTATGGAGAAGAACGGACAGGAAACTCCATTGCGAATTCGAAACTTTAGATGTTTGATATTGACACGTCTGGTGCTGCCACTTGATGGTTCCTGCTGCTATAAAGGTGTACTCACACTTGCGTGACGCGCTTGCCGTCGTCGTCGAGGTCGCAGCACACACTGGCGGCGGCCGTGAGGAGAGCGCGTGCGTCTGAACTGCCCGTTAACAGCAGCTGTTCGTGGTACGTGTTGTAGCGGACGGTCCATACCCTGAAACAAGCGATACACAGATAAAATACCCCCCAACTAACGGAATATGTTTCTCTAAAGGTCACACATCGCTTGACATGGTTGTCAAAATATTCGCGTTATGTTGCGGCCAACTACTAGTGGACTAGCCTCTTCATTGAGCGGTGCCGTTTAATCAGTGGCCTAATTACATCCAATTTCAGTGAACAGTTAGGCAAATAAGTTGGTTAAATATAATTAAAGGAGTAATTTAACACCCCTCTGATAAAACGGCGCCATTAAATGAAAAGGCTAGGCAGCCAATTAAACCGCTGATTAAGCCAGTTGGCTACTATACGGATGAAATTCGTGTATAATATCCAAATCGTCGTTTATTATCCAAAGCAGCAATATCACTATATTTTATAAAACAGTCCCCTGTCGTCACTGCATACCTATACGCGACGATCGCGTATTCGTGTTATGATCGCTTTGTATTAAAACTAGCGACCCGCCCCGGCTTCGCACGGGTGCAATGTAGATACTAATGTTTCCTCTACTATAATTTAAAAGAGTGTCCGTGGAGTTTCTTGCACGTTCTTCTCCATAGAGATCTACGCTTTGGAACGTGCAGATAGCTTCACCTCTTTCGACTTGACAATTCAAAAGTGCCTATAAAAGGTTTAATTGAAATAAATGCTTTGAGTCCCATTGAGTCCTCTACTATAATATGCATGTATTATACATATAAACCTTCCTTAGGAATCAGTCTATCTATTAAAAAACACCGCATCAAAATCCGTTGCGTAGTTTTAAAGATCTAAGCATACATAGGGACAGACGGCGGATAGCGACTTTGTTTTATACTATGTAGTGATAACACCAAAGAGTGTAAGAAATAGTTACTGACCAATGAGAATGATCCGTTCTGCTAAATATGGGCTCCTTCCCATTCCTGTAGTCCCAAATGTTGAGTGCGGCGTCGTCGCCCGCGCTTGCCAAGTGAAACTGCCTGCAATCAAATAATTTATATGACAACAAGTTTTTTTTTAATTTATTTAGGGACATTTATAATCGAAATGCGTGTCGATCCCATCGTACCCTAAATACACATTGCTCATATCTGGGCCATAAAAATAACTCTTTGCTTCATCGCCACTAGGTTGAGCCTACTTCAAGTTTGTTCCACCTCAAGACTAATCAAATTTCTCGGTTCGATTCCCGGAGGAGGGTCGGGTTCGATTCCCGGGAATTCTTTATAATCAGACCCAGCCTGTCCCTTGCTGCCCTCCCCCAATGACGCTAAGCCGAAGCCCATATCCCATAGGGTAGTTTAGTATGTAACTTAGTTTTAGCTCTGGCTTAAATTAATTTGAGGTCACCACAGAAAAGTCCGGTTAAGCAGTAGCTAGCCTTAGTGTGCTGAACTGCGAGTGGCCATATACAAAAAAAACAAATACAATCGATTTGTGGTGTAAGTCATCAATAACTCAACACATAGTTAGGCGAGTTCGTTTTTCTCATCATAAACTGGAATGTGTCGAGATTCGAGTCTACGGGCCGTAACAACAAATTTTTGACTGAAATTATTATTTACAAATTAGGGCACGCGAAAAGACTAACCCTGCGACATTAGAAGTTGACAAATCATTTTTCTGCTAATAAGTAAGATCTTTTGTATATTTATTTGGAAAAAAAACAAACAATTGTACAAATGATTTTACAAAAAATAAAATAAAAAATGTTAGGGGTGGACAACCCTTATCATTTAGGGGTATGAAAAATAGATGTTGGCCGATTCGTCGTCGTATGTCGTATTTAATCACCTGTTGGGATTGAAGTCCAAGTCTCTGGTCAGTTGTGTGTGCGCGTTGTCTATGCTCCACGACGGCTTGGTGCAGGTTCGTGTATAGTCACCTGTTGGGATTGAAGTCCAAGTCTCTGGCCAGTTGTGTGTGCGCGTCGTCTATGCTCCAGGGGCCGTATTATGACATCTTAAAACCATCATGTTTTCTGTGTGAGAAAAGGATAGTGCTATTCGTCCTGTATAGCTCCGTCTCTTTTTCACACCGAAAACATGATGGTTTTAAGAGGTCGTAATACGGCCCCAGGACGGCTTAGTGCAGGTTCGTGTATAGTCACCTGTTGGGATTGAAGTCCAAGTCTCTGGCCAGTTGTGTGTGCGCGTCGTCTATGCTCCAGGACGGCTTAGTGCAGGTTCGTGTATAGTCACCTGTTGGGATTGAAGTCCAAGTCTCTGGCCAGTTGTGTGTGCGCGTTGTCTATGCTCCACGACGGCTTGGTGCAATCGGAGCGCGTGTCGTAGCATTTGATGTGCATGTCTTGGAGCACTGCGAACTGTCAACAAAATATATATCGTTTATTTATAAATTTAGCGGCAAGATTTATTCCATTGGCTCATTTATTGTAGATGCATTAACACCCAACAGTCAACGGAAAAAACTTACTCATATATGCACTGCTAACTGCGAATTCGCGGTTTCTAATACCCGCACAAATTCCTTTGCGCCGCTCGTGACGTCACGCACGCTCGATGTTTAGAGCATACCTGCGTATGACCCTGGTGCGGGTTCCACTTGCCGCCGGTGAACTTGAGGCGCGGCGAGGCAGCGGCGCGGGCGAGCTCGGCGCCGCTCAAATGTTGTAAATGTGAGTACCATGGAGCCATTTACATGTGATAAGTTATAGTTTACTTTGTGACTTGAACTAAAATGGCAGTTGAGAGCATGTCATGCTCGCTCAAATGTTTCGCTGATGGTGGCGTGTGTGTTGGATCATTCGGTTCCCTTCAAAATGGTTGAGCTAAATGGTGCCAATACACGCGTCATGTTCGTGAACGGGCGCCGTCGGTTGAGACTGGTCACCTCTTAACTGCCACTGACTTGTTTTAATCTTTATACTTTGAATTGTTTTTATAGTTTCCTTTTTTTTTTTGCATTGTCCTCACATATAGAAGCGACCAAGGATGTAAACAAGGTTATGTAATACAGAACATAATTTAAAAGAGTGTCCGTGGAGTTTCTTGCACGTTCTTCTCCATAGAGATCTACGCTTTGGAACGTGTAGATAGCTTCACCTCTTTCGACTTGACAATTCAAAAGTGCCTGTGGTTTAATTGAAATAAATGCTTTGAATCTTGAATCTTGCTCGTGACGTCACGCACGCCCGATGTTCAGCAGTGTATACCTGCGTATGACCCTGGGTGCGGGTTCCACTTGCCGCCGGTGAACTTGAGGCGCGGCGAGGCAGCGGCGAGGGCAAGCTCGGCGCCGCTCGTGACGTCACGCACGCTCCATGTTCAGTGTATACCTGCGCAGGGCCGCCGCTAGCTGTTTGATCGCCCGCGTGCAATACCGATTATACCGCCCTTTTTTTTAATACCGCCCTACGACTACATATCTGAGTTTTGCTAAAAAAAAGGCATGTTTTTTTCATTATGGTGGAAAAAAACATTAACGCAAAAAAACCGCTTATTTTGATTAGGTAGATACTTAGTTATTTTTTGAAGAGTAAAACTGCTGGAGCATTGTTGATAGTTTTTGATATTTTTTTATTTTGAAAAGAATCTTAGAGCTATAATATTGCTGTGTTGAAATTAAGTCATTGGTAAAAATATATTGAAATAAGGATTGTGGATCATTAGACTGGTTTTCTGAAAAATGCAACTTGAATGCAATGATTTCATTAAACAAATCAAAACCGTCAATGTCTGATTCACTCCTTGAATAAAATTATATTTAAGCTTCAGATTTAAATCTTTACAATGTTTCATTAACTCATCATTGGAGTAATGGATAACTTGGCGCTAAAACAGACAAATAGGTACGTCGGTATATGTTTACAACTCATCCTTTAAATAAGTTATTGTCTGATCTAGGATTTTATAATAAAACTCCACTCTATATTTGATTTTGGGGTCTACTAAAATTCATTGTTGTGTTCATATTGAAATTGTATTGGTTTTCGTCTTGGGTGAATTGTATTTATTGGTGGGAAATTTGTTTCTGCGTTGAGTTCGTGGGTCACTTTGGAAGCTTCTACTCACACCATTTCAAAGTGTTCAGCCGTGCGATACTCTGGGAACTTATCAATTAACTTGTTTAGTAAATGTATGCACATTTGATCATTTGTGGACATTGTGGGGCTATTTTTTTTGTTGTCCGTTTAGTTATCCACACATGTTAGAACCGATATCATAAGCTTGTTGTGTATATCAACGTTACTGGTTACATTATTTTAAAAGGATATGCCTGATTACAACTGTAATTTGTTCCGTGTGACTTACATCTGGTGTGCAATCCAATATATTGCATAAATATTTTGATTCTCTGACATTGTTCAGTATAAAGCCTGGTTGTTATCGGACGGCGAGCCATCATCCACAGGTCCACGACTCCACGCCTACGGTGGCCGGGAATCGCTCTGCGTTTCCCAACGCCCGGGGCGTCTTCTTCTTTTGCGGCGGCTGGAGCGTGAGGTTTCCCTCTCACTCACGGTCCGTCTCCTCTTTCGCTAGCATTACTGCTTCGCAGAAAGAGGTGACCGCCTTCCATGCCTCCTCGCTCCGGACCATGGATTGAAACTGAGCCGGAGGCGAGAGGTCGCCTATTCGCCTTGACGAGGACTCAGCGTTGCTCCGTCCAAGCAGGGCAGACCTCCACCGTATGTTCCCTTATGTCCAACCACTCCTCAAAGAGGGGACTTATCGCCAAAACGGTGGCGTGCTCAACAAGTACCTACCTAACCTACCAACTGAGAAATAAGCTTAGAGTCAATCCCCAAAACTTTGCGAATAATGTTTTTCATAGAATACGACTATGGATACTTGTATTAAATTTGAGTCCAAACGGGGGCGGGCGTTTCCTGCGGTACTTGCTGACGGATAAAATATAAGCGCCTTCGGTTTTTTTTTCGATGCAGTACTATTTCTTATACTGTAGGTGGGGTGGCTAAATATTATGACTATGACTTTGAATATTACGTAATGAGTAGCTCGATTTGCCGCCCCCTTGGACGTGCCGCCCGCGTGCTGTGCACGCCTTGCACGCCCGCTTACGGCGGCCCTGTACCTGCGTATGACCCTGGTGCGGGTTCCACTTGCCGCCGGTGAACTTGAGGCGCGGCGAGGCAGCGGCGAGGGCGAGCTCGGCGCCGCTCGTGACGTCACGCACGCCCGATGTTCAGTGTATACCTGCGTATGACCCTGGTGCGGGTTCCACTTGCCGCCGGTGAACTTGAGGCGCGGCGAGGCAGCGGCGAGGGCGAGCTGGCGCCGCTCGTGACGTCACGCACGCTCCATGTTCAGTGTATACCTGCGTATGACCCTGGTGCGGGTTCCACTTGCCGCCGGTGCACTTGAGGCATGGGGAGGCAGAGGCGCGGGCGAGCTCGGCGCCGCTCGTGACGTCACGCACGCTCCATGTTCAGTGTATACCTGCGTATGACCCTGGTGCGGGTTCCACTTGCCGCCGGTGAACTTGAGGCGCGGCGAGGCAGCGGCGAGGGCGAGCTCGGCGCCGCTCGTGACGTCACGCACGCTCCATGTTCAGTGTATACCTGCGTATGACCCTGGTGCGGGTTCCACTTGCCGCCGGTGCACTTGAGGCATGGGGAGGCAGAGGCGCGGGCGAGCTCGGCGCCGCTCGTGACGTCACGCACGCTCGATGTTCAGTGTATACCTGCGTATGACCCTGGTGCGGGTTCCACTTGCCGCCGGTGAACTTGAGGCGCGGCGAGGCAGCGGCGCGGGCGAGCTCGGCGCCGCTCGTGACGTCACGCACGCTCACGCCGCCCTCGCAGACCACGCCCACACGCGATCGATCCGTGGGGTGCCACTCAGCGCAACGGATCTCTTCTTCGGGTTTCTGGTTATAGTATAGTTTAGTTTAAGAAGTAAATTAGAAAGAATGAAACAAAAAGAAATAAATGAAAGAACATTAATTTTACCTAGCCCGTTCCATTTTCCACCATCGGACTACAATACATAGGCTGATGTGCTACCATTACCTACTTTCATTGCGCATACCTCTAAGGAGCAGAATTCCCTGCCGGAGTCTGTATTTCGTCATAGCAACAAACATCAAGCGTGAATAGGGTTATAGGTAACTTCTTTACAAGCTTGCTCCATCATCAACCATAAAGTCACTTTCCAACGGATGAGGTTGTGGTGAAACATATCAATGTTTTCAGTGAGCTGAGAATTATTAGACATTACACTAACCTCTGGTTTGATAGTCAGAAGAAGTTCCATATCCTCTGCATTTCTACTTTGTATTGCACTCAAATCGTCCAGATCTTTCGGTATTACCTGTAAAGTGGATTAAAGCAGTAAGTATAAGTAGCACTAGAATGTATTAACTTTATTTAATTCCACTTATGTTTCATTGATTATTTATAATTGTAATTGTTGACTCTCTGCATGTGTTGGTAATAATGGTTAGTGCAAGGAGTAGCTGAATTACCTAAATATATAAATAATAATAAATAAATCTCAAATTCACTCAACCCTGGCATCATTTTCTAATATGCTAAGAATAGGCACAGACACGTAGTCTTAAAGATGGACATACATGGAGCAGTGCGACGTGGTGGAGTTGTGCATAACTGCATACCAAGCAACAATAGCAAATTCAGTAGTTCCCCTTGCCACTAGCTCAAGTGCTCACCTCCACGGTGGGCAGCTTGAAGATGGAAACGCCCATGGAGCACTGCGACGTGGCGGGGTCGTAGGAGTTGTGCGTGGTCAGTAGAGTGGCGGCGTCGTGCGGGGAGCAGCGCAGGTGCCACACTTCGCCAATGTCGTGCTTGAACACCTGGAGTCGGTGAACAAATATAATAATAATCAATATATTTTTAATAATATTTTTTTTTTTCTCATCCACAAATAAAACAAATGAAAAAACTTAATACAAACAAAATAAAGGACCTCTTATGATGACAGGTAGGTACATGGTATTATTATTTAATGTAATACTTACATTGTGGGAGACTGGTGCCTAAACTCAGCCGAAGCCTGTATTTTAGTAAATAGTTGCAAGGCACATTTTTTGACATTTTATATACCAATGTGTATTAGTTTGGATCACAGTTAGGATGTTGGTGTATTGTGTGATGTATTTCCACAATGCTATGAATTGTTCAATTAAGTGTGCTCCTTCAGTTGTATGAGACCATATTATTATACTATAGTATTTACTTATTTAGACTATTCTAACAATAAGTAGCTGGACTCTTACTTATTTGGGTTATTAATCTTTAAATTGTGAACTCTGAATATTATTTTTTGCTGCAATTGGTTTCATTCATAGGTCTCTTTTTACATACAATCTTTAGAATATCACCAAATTAATATTGTGAGATGCCATGCCATTTTATAGATTAGCTAAAGTACACATATCTTTCATGGGGTACTGTGTTAAATGCTACAACAAAATACCTTGCAACATATTAGAATTAATTAAAAGTAAATTTAAAACTTGTGTTAAAAGCACACTTTGTAAACAAGCATAAGTATTCTAAATTAGAAGATTACATTCAGGATAAGAATGCTTGGACACATGTTGGTCTTGCTCCATAGGGCAATCAAGGGAGTAGACAAAATAAAATTTGTTGATATAATGTATCCGTTTCTTATTCTTCTGTTAACTCACACTGTTTCATTATTAATTTGTAAATATGTGAGTACCATTGAGAAAATGTATAAGTTTACCTCTGCTGGTATTACTTGGTTCCATAATGAGTATACTCTAGCCAGGTGCATCATCATCATATGTATATACAGTGATGGTCATATTATTAAAACCAATTTGTAGTACCAGATAATTATATTTTAAAAAACAATGTCATATGTACGTTTATGTTCCTTCTCAAAAGTAATTAATTATGTTATGAAGTAGCCACATGGATAGAGTAAACGGGATTAAGAGTAAATATTATAATCACTTACAATAATAAATTTATTTACTGACAATTTCAAATAGTAATAAAGCTGGACAAATAATTAAGAACTATTCTTAAACTGCTCGGGAGTTGTTTCAGTAGTTACATAGATTTTAAAAATTATTTGAAAAGAGTAACTATGGAGTTTCTTGTCCATTCTTCTCCATAAGAACCTACCTTTGCAAATGGACACTAGAATCACTTTAACTGAAAATGGATGATGTTTGATGATGAGTGCCGTTTAATGGCCTAATTGAAATAAACATTTTGACTTTGACATGATAATAATGTTTATTTAAAAGAAACGATACCAAAACTTTGGTACTAGCTGAAAGATCCAGTTAAAAATATAATTACTTACTTTAGTATGTAAAGCACCAGTATCCTCCTCAAGCTCAACAACATGTATCTGATTGGAGTTGGGTTTCAGGCTTTGAGTTCCTATCAGGAACCTGATGGCATCACTCTCACCATATTGGGGCGAAAGAGCTCTGGTCTAGAAAAAAAAAAAAAAAACTTCTAAAACTTGTTTTTGTTGTTATTGGTCGACAACTCAGACTAACTTACACTTAGTCTGAGGTCGACAAGCAATATTGTACACTTATGGGGTATCCTCACAGCCAATGATAGCAATCCACCATGGGAATTGGCTTAGTGGCTGCAATACCATCTCGTAATAGAATGATTAACTATAAAATATCTAATGTGCGGGCACCTTTTTCCTTCAAACCACTTTGGACAGTGATTTTGCCAGAAGGCGCCACCGTAAATTATACCAACGTGCCAACTTATTAACGGACAAAGGCATGTAGCTGAATGCATCTTTTCTTTAGTCAGTGTACTATTGATAAAATAGGTTAGACTTTGATTTAGTCTCGAGGTTAAAAGACACCTGGCGCTTAGGATTTTCCTAAGGAATTTTTAGCTATGGGGAGATAATTTAAGGATAACATGCAAGCTGGTACATGATGATGACAAAATCGTCGGTATAAGTCAGTTAACACAGTACCTGGTGCTCTAAGCCATATATTATTGAGTTTCCTTCTTCCATTTCAGCTCTGTATACAGGGTTTTCTTAAATAAAATGTTTATTTACACCACCACATTTCCATTTTCCTATTCCAATCAAATCAAATTATTTTACAATGACAGCGTCGTCATCATGTTTTATCTCTTTTCATCTTAAATGAATTATAATCTAAACAAAAGGAGAGACAAGACGTTACGCTTAGTATCCTAAAAAGAGTGAAGTGCTTTTATGTTTACATGTCACTTTTGACAAGTCTGCAAAGGTTTACGTTTACGTTAACGTTTAGTAGTAACATTACTTATTTTATGGTCTAGAAAAAAAAAATACGATTAAAATAAGCAGCAACCTTACTAAAAAAATGAGTAATTGTGAAAGCCCTAGGTTAGAAGGCATATTTGCGCCGCACCACGGTGCTTTTCGTTTAATTTGTAAAACTATAGTGCATAGGTAGTGTAGGAAAAGTTAATAAAATTAACAAATTTACCATAATTAAGCAAACTCAAAGGGTATTAAGAGCATAAACCGCATGGGTTAGCCAAATATATTGGGGTCGGCTTCCAGTCAAACCGCATTCAGTTGAATACCTAGGTATCTGTATTTCAATTTGTTGTAAGTACTTACTACAAGAAATTGAAATATCATCATCATCATCATATCAGCCGAAAGACATCCACTGCTGGACATAGGCCTTCACCAAGTGTAGCAACAACCACCGGTCCTGTGCGTCTGGCAATCCATCGGCTACCCGCGACCCTCCCTAGGTCATCGGTCCACTTTGTAGGAGGCCTTCCAACGCTGCGTCTTCCGATACGCGGTTGCCACTCCAGAACTTTTCGGCTCCATTGACCATCTGTTCTGCGAGCAATGTGCCCTGCCCCCTGTCACTTCAGTTTGGCGATCCTTCGGGCTATTTTGGTAACCTTCGTTCTCTTGCGGATATCATAATTCCTGATTCGGTCACACGAGTAAACTCCGAATATTGCCCTTTGGGTGACTTTAAGCCTTCTATAGAGACCCGTAGTGAACGATCACGTTTCAAGTCCGTAAGTCATCACTGGCAACAAGCTGTAGTCATAGACTTGAGTCTTGAGACACTGAGAGACGAGAATATACCACACAACTTCCCGAACGCCGCCCTGCCGAGTCGGCGTTTACCATGACCTTGGTTTTGTCCATATTAATTTTAATACACACTCTTTCGGAAGCTCTACTGAGGTCATTGAGCATTGTAATGAGGTAATCCATAATTTCAGCTAATTAAATTAATGCTTAGCCTTCTCCAGTGCAAAACCTTGAAGACATCTTCCATTGCGGACGGAATCAGTTTCGGAGAAATGACGTATACCTGCCTCACACCCCGTAGCAGGAGGATAGGTTTCGAGGTCTGATCCTGAAGTCGGACTGAAATGGTGGTGTTTTCGTCCAAACACTTCAGCACCTCGATGTGCCTACCGATAGTAAATCTGGCAACTATGGAGAGAGAGCTTCAGCACCGAGACGTAATACATGGTACGCTGCAGCAAATTATACAGAAGACCGCAGAGTATAATCTGCCCCTCTGCTTAGCGTTTGCAGACTACGAGAAAGCCCTCGATTCGAACGAGACTTGGGCTGTGCTGCAGCTGCAGTCTCTCCTATTTAAAATATAGTATAAAAAAATTCACCGTAAACGCTGTCGATGATAATGTGCCCGAGACACTCAGCATTACCATGTTGAATGGCAATACAATCTCTGTTTAAAGTAAAAGCGAGCTCTTGGGTCATGGGAAGTGTCAATCGGCCGATTAGAAACTTCTATGAGTAGGCTAGGTAGGTAACCATAATTTCCCGCGATTACCTATATCGATTCGATGTTGGGAAATGTTTTGCATAGAGTATCATAGCCGTTTCCGGTGAGCACCTGCGTCAGGCAGAGGATAAGGACGCCGTAGCGTCTCTCCAACCACTCCTCAAAGAGGGGATTATCGCCGCAATGGCAGCGTGCCCAACGCTACTGACCCCTTAGAATTTGAACACAGTCAAAATACTTTTTTTTTATTCTGGGATGTGGTGGTCATATGGACAGTTGCTCCATGTAAATGATTGGTATTCGGTTGATTCTGGTTTGACTGGAAGCCAACCCCAATATAGTTGGGACGAGGTTAGGCAGATCATGATAACTTAGGTACTAAAGGTATATGTTACTTACCCGATGAGATTTATTATTTCCGTGTAAGCATGCAAGTGTATAACCACTTAATAGCTACAGTAAAATAAGAAAATTGTCTATAACAATCCACTTTGTAGGAAAACAATGGAAAAGTTACTAAATAATTATTTAATTGCAATCCTTAGATGGGTGTGCACTGTGGACTTAAATAATAGTAATTTGATTATAATTGACATTTGCAAACATCTTAATAATATAATCTTATCAGGGTCGTCTTAACCCATGTGGGTTCACCTGAGACCAGGGCCCTTTTGGAAAGCTGAAAACCGGATGAAAGTATCGGAGCACAGGTACTTAGTTGAGTTCCGTAGGTACAAACACGAAGGTGTACAACCTACACAATAGTGGTAGGTATTTAAATATCTTCATAATCAATAACAATAATAAACGCAAAATCTACTTCGTTGTTGAACTGTTATGTAGGTACCTACTTAATGGTAATTTTCCAAAAAAGAAAAGCAGCGAGCGAAGCAGGCTTGAATTTTTTTATTCCTCAGATAGCCAATGGTGTCGAAACAAAGTAACCAAGAGCGAGTGAAGAAGCGTGTTCGGATTTTTTGCAGCCAGTCTGAGATAGTGTAAATTTCTTTTGACCATTCAAATAAATAGGAAGTTACATTGTTGAATTATGCAAAAAAAACTTTCTTTATCTAGCGAGCGCAGCAAGGTTCAAATTTTTCGAAGATTTAATTTAGAAGCCAGTCTCGGGTAGGTTAAATTTTCTTTGGACCATTCAAATTATGTACCTATAAATAGCATTTTTTTATGTAAAATGAAGCGGGCCCTAGGCACGTACCCCATGTGCCGTTGTGGTAAAGACGGAATTCAATCCTATGGATTTATCACATTGCCATTTATGTTTTTGCAATGTCTTCCTCATGTGCCACTAACACGTACTAAAACCTACCAGTCTTACCAAGGAGTATCGTATCGCCTAGTTACTTGGCACGCTAAGGTCAGATAGGCCTGCAGCTAGGATTACCTACAGGTCCATGTAAAATAGAGGAACTTAGTTGCACACGATTAGACCGCAAGCAGACTCCGATTTGAAAAGGCTTGGCTGATTGAAGGCCGCTATCACACATACCAACTACTACCTAGTTTTTTTTAGATAGTTACAGTTTCGGGTGCCGGTCATGCGCGCAGCGTGTTTGTACCCGTAGCACATGAGTAGCTTTACTCACGTGCCCGTAGTTTGTGCGATATATGGTATGCGCGAGCCCTATACAAATAACTAGCAGCACCCCGCGGTTCCACTCGCGCTGTTCCTGATCCCGTGGGAACACAGGGATAAAAATAATGTGACTTATGTGCTGATAAGCTTTGCATTGGAGAAAAAATAGTTGAAATCGGTCCAGTCGTTACGGAGCCTATTCAATGCAAATAAAAAAACAATCAAATCCTCCTGACCGATTTCGGCCATGACAGTCAATCTCAACAAAGACTTGCCATTGCCGTGGAACATATTATAGTACTCAAGTGTGTGCACAATCTCATGTTCTGACGGGATGCCAATCTAATACGACCGGAGAGATCTGGCGCAAATCGGCTTAACGTGCTTTCCGAGGCACTGAGATGTCGCGCAACCAACTTCCAAACTCCAGGTAGGAAAAACCCAATAACACTTTACCTGAGCAGGAAAATAACCCAGGACCCCACGCTCAGCAATCGCGTTTGCCGTATAAAGAGGTGGCAATGTAGGTAAGTGTAAATTAATTGGTCCGATATGCGCGCATACAAACAAATGTACCTACTACTACTACTACAATGGTCATGTAAGCCCAGAATTAGTCTCCTAAAAACCCTCTCACTTCCCCTTGCCTTACAAAATGTCCCTTACGGTATAAACGCAATACCCGAAACCTGGGGTTTTTGTACTGCACCACAAATAACTTTTACTATAGCACTTACACTGAAATCGCGATCAAAAGTCGACTGTCCCGTATATTTTATATACACATAACTCGAAAAATGAATTAGAAACTTAGTAATAGTGTCGTTGGCACGTTTCGGGTACGGAACCGGGAAAATCGTAAAAGAAGCCCCTTTGAACAATAAACTAGACTAGACAGGGCTATTGCCGGTAGTGGGGTCGGCCGGAGCCAGTACCTGCCATGTTTGGGGAATTGTTCGATGGTACGAAAAAGGCATTTGCAGGAACATGGGTACGGTTTAGTCAGTAAGAATTTGACACTTCCTTCCGCTCCAGCCAGAGCAGGAGGAGCCACTTAATGATTCCCCATCCAAAATGAAAAGGCCTATGTCGCCAATTAGCAAAGAAGGTGACTCATTAGTCATCGGGGCGTCACTGGGCAGACATGTCGGAAGGCGGATATGGTGCGCACACTGACCGGAACTCGCGGCCGATAAACGTGGGAACATCCTCGCTCTCGCTCGCGTGGAGATTAGAACAGTATCTAACTCGCTGCTCATTAGGTGTCGAGGTTCTAATGTAAAATAGTGTCACACCAATGAGTAATGACCACCCTATTTTATGTCCAGGCAACCTGTTGTCCATTCAAGAGGCCTAATTTGTAACGTGTTTCGGCAAAGGAACTGCACAAACTTTGACTGTAATTGTTTGACACATTAGGTGTATTATACAATTCGGAAATCGTCATTTTAAGCGAATTGTAGGCAAACGATTTATGTCGCACTGCGAATCGTACCTTACACCTTTCTGTGAACAAATCACCATGTAAACTTAGGTGAAGTGAACATGAAGAATGACAGTTCACTTCATGGTCTCACCGCTAAGCTCATGCGGTGAGGTGTCGACAGAAAGCTCTACCATCCAATCAACAATACCAAGTACTTAAGGACATTTGGGTAGGCCACATAAAGTACCTTCTCAAACTGCCACACAGTCATGTAATCTATGTCCCTGAACGGTATTATGAGGATCATGAAATGAGTTTCTGATAATGTTAATGAGAGGAGCTCGTGGCTAAATTATAACAGCCGCACGGGTCGATCGTCTAGGTTAAGCAACGCTTGCCGAGGTAGGTCTGTGGATGGTTGACCATCTTAACATAACGAGACTTCTCCGTGCCTCGGAAAGCACGTAAAGCCGTTGGTCCCGGCTGTCATTTGGAGATCTTTGGCAGCCGTTACGTATTGTCAGAAGCCAGAAAATCTGACACCAGTCTTGCCAAGAAGTACCGTGTTCCCCAGTTATTGGGTTGTGGAGGTCTGGTAGGCAGCCGCTTCATGTAAAATATTGGTATTCAGCTGAATCCAGCATGACCGGGAGCCGACCCCAATATAGTTGGGAAAAAGCTAGGCAGATGATGAAATGAGTTTCATCATGGGCTGGAAGTCGGCTATTAACACTGGGCAAACACTGCCAAGTCTCAATTCAAAATAATCCCGGAAAAATGCACGGGTCCTGGAGAATAAGCCATGGGAGCGAAACTGCAGGAAAAATCTGGTGGAGTACATAGGTAATAAATTAATTTAAATACGGTAGCTCTAGCTTCATAGTCCTAGTAAAAATACTCGTACCTCGTGCTAAATATATCATAGGTAATCATAATTTTGTTACGATTCTGTTTGTTCTCCAATATAAAAATGTGTTTGTTTTAAGTTTAGCGCAAGAATTTGAAGAATGTAACGTGTGTGTGATGCGATGATGATAAATGGGTTCTTTTTTACATGTTATTTAGTATTTTAGCCATCGAGGAGCTCGTGGCTAAATAATAACAGTCGATCTTCAACTTCAAGCAACGTTCGGTGTGGTTGAGTGGGTTGGGTAACCAGCAGCCCTACCATGACGTCTTAAATCCATCATGATTCCTGTGTCAGAGAGACGGAGTTACACAAGACGAATAGCACTATCCCTTTTTCTCACACTGAATCATTATAGCACTGGCACTTTGTAGTACGGCCACAGCTCAACATATCGAGACTCCCACGTTAAGCTTTCGGTCCCGGCTGTCTTTTATAGTTTTTTTTTTTTAATAGTCGTTGCAAGCATGACCTACGGATGTCAGACATGGAGCTAAGAAAAAATCAAATCACTAGAAACCTGCCACTTGCCAGCACAGAATGGAAGGGAGCATACCTACTAATTATAAGATTGAAATAAAAAAAAGGTTCAAAACAATCAGAAAACAAACCAAGGTTATAAATATAAAATACCAAATTAAACAACTGAAATGGAAATGAGCAGGACACCTAACAAGAAGTAGGACAGAAAAGTGGACGAAAGAAGTGACGGAACGCCAACGGTGTCCAAGATATAAAAAGAGAAGTCAAGGCAGGCAGTGTCGAAGATGGGAGGATGATATCAAGGAGGTCAGCACCATGTTGGATGAGGATAGCAGGGGTCAGGTTGTTATGGAGAATACTTGGGGAGTCCTATGCCGAATGGGAAATCATCAAATGACTTTTCCGGCTCTGGGCGGAGCGGAAGGAAGCGTCAGACTCTTATTGACTAAAACCCATCCGTGTACCTCCTAATGCCCTTTGCGTGCCAGCGCCGCGGTTACTCTTTGGAACAAATTCCACAAGATAGATCTATCTATAGATCTATGATAAAAAATAAGAGCAAGCTACTATTACTCATACATATTTTAGCATAGTAGCAGTAATAGCAGTTAGTGCTTTAAAATCTATATTAGAGAAAGAAATCTAGACATAGAGTGAAATAAACATATTTTTATTTTTGTTCCGAAAATACGTAAGAAGAAGAACCCTTATAGGATCTGTCCGTGTGTCACAGCTTATTTTCTTCGAATCTACTGGCCCGATTCTATTGAAATTAGTGTGCACACATGAACTTTTTTGACTCAAACACCGAGTGCCCAGTGCAAAGGGTGGTCTGGCCCCGTTTATGGTTGCAAGCATAGCTGCCACGCGTGAGCTCCTGGCTTCGACTCCCAGATCTTAGATTTTCTGTAACTTGTATGGTGTACATAATAAAGAGTATTCTATTCTATCACTTTTGGGGGACAAAGTAGAAGGTAACAAAATAAGTTTTTCAAACTATTCCAGTTACATAACAAATGAAAGGGCTTTTTGAGACGGAGTTAATTATATTTTTAAATACATACCTAGTCTTAAAATTATTCAAGAAATTAGAGGAAAAAATATCAACCGGTTATCTCCTGAGTATATAATTTGAAAACTAAATGCTAGGGCCAATACTGTTAAAATAACATTTTATAAGCATTTGTTCGGAACCCTTTGTACGCGAGCCTGACTCGCACTTACACAGTTTTTTTTTTTATAAATATGTTATGTTTTTTATCCAGCCATCGGTAGGTGTTAGCGAAGTCCCTATCGATGGGACACTTGCACGGACACGGGGCACTTGCACTGAGTGCCCTGTGAAAACGGTGGCCTGGGCCACCGGTTTGTCTTATGGTTGCAAGCGCGGCTGTCGCGCGTGGACTCTTAGCTCCGATTCCCAGGTCAGGTAAAAAGTGTTATCCTAGTCCTTTCGGAATTTCACCGTAGCAGCCCGGAGTTTGGAAGTTGGCGGTGGGATACCTCCGTGCCTCAGAGAATACAGCTAAAACACTAAAAAGTGGTGACGGGTGGGTGTTTTGGGGGACTGTCTTATTAATCTAAAATTCGACGTTCAAAAAGTGCTGGCTCTCAGCCTAGTTTGAATAAATGACTTTTTTTCTTAATGCACCCGTGTTAGGTTGCATACATTTTTGCACTTTAGCTTTGTATTACCTCCTGCCTAATGGGTTAGTCCCCGTTAAGATTGGCTACCGTTACCGTAGTTAGTTCGGGAGCATTATTATTATCCGTTTGCAGAATACAGGAACCCGGTACTAAAAACCAACTCATCGCCTAGTCACGTGTTCGAAAGCGCAGTTATTGTCTATTATCGCTTTACTAGAAATGCGATAAAACTGATAAACATTAGTCACAGCTCTTTGTTACGACATGCTGTTATTATTGGTCAGAGGTCGCGCCGTTCGCGCGTAATTATATTAATTACTTATTCGTTTATAATGCACTTTGTTATTGGACTCATTAGGCGGGATATCGCTGCTTTTAAAGGGTAGGGCTCCCCCGTGCCTTTATTGCAAAATATGGTAATGACAGTCGCTTTTATTTTGCCAGTTAACAGCATCGAATGCGTTGATTGGGTATCGTGTAGGTATGGTTAACTAATGTTATCATTTGAGGCGGCAATTCTGGTATGCTAACTGCCGCTGGACAACCTTCGATACATAACCGTATTCCTGTCACGCGGTCGAGTGCATATGGCGCATACGGCCACAGAAACTGCAATCTTCGGTTATTTTCAGGGAACACATCTCTTACAGGCTTATTGTGCTAGAGTACCTACGTGAAAAGGTGGTACCTACCTATCTTGGATGAACTTCTGAACGGCATCTTCTGAGGTTATAATCTATCAATTAGCGAATGCGAGTTACAAATTTTAAGGCATTAATCACGTGACATTTCGACAGCGTTTGTCAATCCCATAAATTTTAATTTCGCCACTCGACTACTGCCTTAACGTCACTTGTCTAAAGTCTTTGGTTGCCAGATTTAGGTGAGACCTGTCTCTGCTAGCGGTAATGAAAGCCCTCAGTCCCACTAAAAAGAAAAAAAGATCAATTGTAAACATGTTTATTTGGCACACACAGATTATACAAACCAGTCCAGAAGGAAGCAGCTCAGCGGGATTGTGATAGTGCCGATCCCAATCGTATAAGGCTTTGCCGCTTGCATAATTTAGGGCTATTTATTCGGTTCTAAAAATCCACTTTCAGCAAAACACCTATTTGTAGGATTTTTTACGTAGCCTTACAAAGTTTAGACTTATATGACGACACGGTTGGCGCAGTGGTTGAGCGATCGGCTACTGCGCTGCATGTTGCGGGTTCAATCCCCCCGCACGGAACAAATGTTTGTATGGTTTGTATTTCTATGGTTTGTATTTGTATTATGGGTCTAGGTGTCTTGTGTATGTAAGTTTTCATGTTAGTGAACGCACCCACGATATAGGAGTAAATCCTAGTGTGGGGCAATTTAAAAAAAAAGAAAAAAAAAAGGCTAGACTTGTGCTAGTAGCAATAGACTCGTTGCCTATTACATGGGCGAATTCCTTGTTATTCCGACAGGTTCAGCAGATAGTACACCCTACTATTTGCCTCGCCCGTCGGGAATAATATCTACAGGTGTGATGTTGATGTCACTGGAAAATGGAAAACTTCGTAAGAATGTAACATAATTATTGTAACACCAAGGGGCTCTGGGCCTCTGGTCTACAGTGTTACTTAAAATTCTTAAGAGTTAGGGGAAAGTACTGCAATTGGTCGATGGAAACTAAGTAGTAGTATGTAGAGCTAATTATAGTTTTAAGGGTAGGTACTAATCCCTCTACCCGGGAGGTGGAGCGTCGTGCCGAGAGGTTGGTGGAGGAGGGGCGTCGCCCTGGAGGGAGCGGTCGCGGGGCTCCCTCTATCCGTCCGCCTCCTCTCGACTCTGACGACTCGGAGTCCCCGGGAGAGGTACCTCCCGCTATTGAGGAGCAGAGGGCCCAGTTTGCGGAGGTCGTGGAGGCCGCGATCCGCGCTGTGGCCTTCAAGAGGAAGCAGTCCTCGAAGCGGGAGGCCATTAGGGCGGCCAAAGCCTCCATCCTGGCGGCAGCGGCGGCCAACGTTGGCGGGCCTGCCTCAGAGGAGGCGTCGGAGTTGCGGGCGGAGGTCGCCCGCCTCGCGGTACTTACGGAGCGGCTCGTTCGGGAGAATGAGTCGCTCCGGAGGGACCTGGCAGGGATGGCCAGAGCGGCCTCCGAGGAGCCGCAGGGGAGGCCGAGTCCGGCGGCGCTGGAGGGGAGCCAAGTGCTGAGCCAGGTGCGGAGCCTGGTGCGGCAGGAGCTGGCTCCCTTCCGGAAGCAATTCTCCGTGTTGGAGGGCATGGTCCGGCGTCCCCCGTTGGCGGCGACACAGAGGCCCCCGGGCCAGCAGAAGGCGGCTTCGTATGCAGCCGCCGTGGCTGCCAGCCCGGGAACGTCCAGCCAGGCGAAGGCCAAGGCGGGAGCCGCGCCAGCGCCTGCGACGCCGGCGACAACCAAGTTGGCCCCGGCGAAAAGGGGCAGGAGGAAGGCTGGAGGGGGAGCGGCTGAGGCTGCTGCGCCAGTGGCGCCGCGGCCGCCCCCACCCCCACCCTCGGACCCTCCTGCGGCCGAGGCCGAGTGGCAGGTTGCCGGAGAGAAGCGGCGAAAAAAGAAGGCGGCCAAAAACAAGGCCAAGAAGCAGCGGCGGAAGGCCAACGCCATTGCGGCGAGGCTTCGCGCCCCGAAATCCGCGGCTGTAGTTCTCACACTGCAGCCGGAAGCGGAACAGAGGGGCGTGACGTATCTCGCCGTAATGAAGCGGGCGAAGGAGGCGGTGAGCCTCCAAGAGCTGGGCATCAGCGGGGGCATCGGGGTCAGGAGGACCTTGACCGGTGCCCGGAAGCTCGAGCTCGCCGGAGCGGAGAGTGGCCCGTTCGCGGACGCCCTGGCTGAAAGGCTGAGGGCGGTCTTACCTGCGGACGAGGTCCGGGTGTCCAGGCCGACTAAGCGCATCGACATGCGCATAGTGGGCCTGGATGACTCCGTGACGGAGGAGGAAGTTGTGGCCGCCGTCGCCAGGACTGGGGGGTGCTCTGCCGAGCTCGTCAAGGCGGGCACCCTCCGGCCTGACAACACGGGCATGCAAACCCTTGTGGTGAGCTGCCCCGTGACGGCGGCCAGAACTGTGTCGGAGGGCCGAAGGCTCTTGGTGGGATGGGTGTCTGCGCGGGTAAAACTGCTGGAACCCAGACCTCTGAGGTGCTACCGCTGCCATGTGGGCAACCACACGGGAGCTATGTGCCCCTCGGAGGTCGACCGCAGCGGACTTTGTTTCCGCTGTGGTCAGCCCGGTCATCGGGCCGGCTCATGTAAGGCCACGCCGCACTGCAGTGCATGTGCGGCTGCTGGCAAGCCGGCCGAGCACTGGGCTGGGGGAAGGGCCTGCCTGCCATCCGCCCCGACCAGGGGCAAGAGGTCCGCCGCCGCCGCCGCCTCTGCCGCCGCCGCGGCTTCCGTCGCCGCTTCTGCCGCTACTGCTGTGGGTGCTGCGACTCCTGGTTCTCGGGAGGGGGCCGAAATGGAGTGCCAGTAATGGTCCCATCGTGGCCTCCTCCAGAGACAAGTCGGCCGCTGTGCTATTGCGCAGTGTCTGATGCCTGGGGACGGTGAGCGAGGGTGGCTCGCCGTCCGATATCAGGCTGAGTCGACGACGCGTTGTGCTTCACGCGCGCCTCAAGGAGCCGTCAGCACCAGAGACGGGGCCCCATAGGGTCGGTGCCTGCTAGGGTTGCGGAATTTGTTCGAAAGAGTTACCGCGGCCCTGGAACGCAAAGGGCACATGGAGGAGCACGGGTGGGTTTTAGTCAGTAAAAGTCTGACACTCCCTACCGCTCCACCCAGGGCGGGAGGGGTCATTTGATGATTTCCCATCCAAAAAAAAAAAAAAAAAAAAAAGGGTAGGTACTAATACTGGTATGGTTATTTATAATGTTGTGATGGATATGTGATGTGGGGTGTCAGCACTAAGAAGTGAAAAATAAAAATAAATCTTTTTTGCAAAAAATTAAAACCAACTTCTAAACAAAAAACACACAAAAGTAAAAAGTAGTTTAGTGTAGTAAAAGTAGTATAAAATAACTTTAATTTCGGAAGTCGGTGTTCAAAAAACGAAGAAACAACCAAAAACTTCGACTTCCGAAGTTAAATTTTTTTTATACTTGTGTTTTTTAGAAGTCGGTTTTATTTTTTTTGTAAATAAGTTTTTTCTTATTCCCATTTCAAAAGTATTCTTTATTTTTTAGCCTGACACTTTCAAAGTTCTATCGACAAACTTGACTGCCTGTGACTATTGCAGCCAAGGAGGCTACATCGTCACAATATATTGAGACATATTAAACTTTTTATATACATTCTCAACTGAACATAAGGAACACATTTGTACGCATCAAACTTTGAAAGTTTATAATGTCTCGAAGTCATTCCGAGAAATTGGGAACAGACATAAATTGACGGCATGTTGACGAACATTCAGTGTACGGTTCTACAATTTATCGGATTTTCTGGCTTAGCCAAGTAGCGGAACATAGGGCATAGACTATTAAATTCTGATGCGTAAAAAAGTATTCCTAATGTTCAGTTCGTTCAGACAATTTATTGAGAGTTTACAATCTCTGCCACTGCAACTTACGCACATTGTTAGAACAATATTTTAGCTCTATTTTAATATTCATATTTAGCAATATTTATTGTACCAGGCTTATGTAGGTTACGCACGTTCACCCACGAACGAATACCGATAAAATCCAAGATTGTTATAAAATGCTATTATTAAATCTATACACGGATAGCTCCAGAATTTAAAGCCCCGCAAATCAATCAAATTCTATTTAAAATCGGGAAAAAATATTTTTCACGTACTATTTTTGCGTAGGAGGACGCACTTTTCATAGTTCCGTTAAAAAGCAACAACGGGCCTTGTAAAAGACCTAAATATGTTTCTAAGTTTTGACGCAGGACCTATAAAAAACCTTATAGTATTTTTGTCAACAGATTATATAAAGCAGGCACCAAAGACTCGACATCAAAGAGTTTATGCAGTAAAAAATTAAAACAAAACTGGAGTTAGCAACAGACTGGCCACTCGGATCATTAAAAAAACGAGATTAAGGTTGAACGTACACTGGTCACGAAAAATAAATAAATAATTAACAAAAGAAAATGCGAAACCAGAGAATTCTTTTGCACTCAGAGTTAATTGTTTATGCTAACCCGGGTTAAATGACAAATAATCCATGCATATCGACACCGAATGAAAAATGATCGGTGTTCGAATGAAAAATCTTTTTCATCCCCCCATCTCGGAAAGACTATTTTTTCTCTTCGATATCTGAGCGTAAAAGCCGTTTTTATCCTCTAGTGGATAAAGTAAATTGAATTTAGAACATCGTGTGCACGAAGTTTGTGAATTCGAAACATTATTAAACCTTTTTACTTCTACCTCTATGGTGCTCTATTGTTTGGAATTTGATTCGGAAATTAAAAAAGTATCTTGTGATTGTAAATGTGCTTTTTTTGCATTTAGTCATTTCCTCGCTGAGGTGCACAGAGTACTTTTATATATGTATATGGCTGAGGTGGGATGAAAAGTTACGTGTTGCACTCGAGTGCAAAGATTTTTCACCTTGTGCTCTTTTGATTCCGTCGCTAACGCTCAGGATTCTAATTTTTGAATCACTCGTTGCACTCGTGATTCAATTCTAGAATCCTTCGCTTGCTCGGTCATCAAAATTGAGCACGCGGTTAAAAAGCAACTTTGCACTCTTGTATAACAAATAACTATTATTTGTGCGAATGGGCCTTAGCAGAGTTAAAGAAAAGTCTAGTATGCGTGAGTGAGCCTTATTTTTCGGGATGGGAAATCATTAAATTACTTCTTCCACTGTGCGACGAGCGGAAGGGAGTGTCAGAATTAATTATAAATAAATTAATGACTTAAACCCACCCGTGTCTCTCCTAGTGCCCTTTGCAGGGTCGCGGTAACTGTTTCGAACATATTCATTGAGATCAGATGGAATTTATTCTATAAAAAACAATTTTATCATAAAAAACATATCGAGAAATTATAATCTAATAAACGATTACATACATACGGAGTATGCAATTTTCCGGTGATATATATGTAGGTTAGAGTTTGTTCCCTTAAAATAATTTCTGACATTCACAGGCACGAAGCCGCTTGCAGGAAAAGCAAGTTATGAATATGTATAGTAAATACTTAGTTCTAGAGAAAACAACTTGTAAGAGAAACAGCTTATCTCAATGCTTGGTAAACAGTGATCTGAATATTAAAAATGTCGTGTCTTTCAAGCAAATAACAACCAAGTAAATATATAATGTGAGTGTACATCCTGTCAATTAGTGAGACATCCGCTTGCAACTGTGCTAAAGGAAAGCTTACGTTCTACAAACATTTAGAAATATACTATCCACTAGATAAGATATACTAAACTACACATAACACAGCACTATCCTGCAAAATGCTAATTCTTCTAAACATTTTCGCGTGTTTTGAGTACTTCATCCCGAGGCAGGGGTAGACCCTGTCGCACTGCCACTTCTCTTCTCCTTCGTACTCCGCGTCACACTTCCAGCCGCTATAATGGCTTCTTCTCAGTTACTGCAGTGCGTCTCTGGAACTCTCTTGCACACTCAGTATGCGCAGTGCAGCCCTTCTCTTGATGTCTTGAAGAGGAAAATTAAAGAGTATTTCCTTCCACAATGACGTAATATTAGTAGACATATACGTGTATATATACATATATTTGTATTTATGTATGTATGTAAATATATTTATCTATATTATTTAGTACATTGGATCCTACCCTCTATGCTGATCTCTCTCTTTCACTCAAAGGTTTGCTGGGAGAAAAGTCGACTTCTTTGTACATGCACTTTATTACGACTAATAAGACTATACATAGTATATAATGCTTTATATATCTTCGTCAATTTTTATAGATTTGAAAAAGCAAAAAATACGTGTCCAATATTTTTCGTTAATCTAACCGACGGACTTAATAGAATATTTTTTTAACTCAGGAAACATCAATATTATTTAAAAGGAGTTGTTTTGCTTCTTCTTCAAGTGCCTCTCCAATTATTAAAGGTTGACCAGCAACTCCATTTGGGAAACATTTATCGCAGTTGATTACTAGGTAGGGACGTAAAGTGGAACTTAATAATAATAATTTATTTTCAGACCAGAGTCCATAGCTTAAAATTTTAAAACACACACATAAATACAAACAATCAGAAATATAATATGACAGTCCACACCGCTACTCCTCAAATAGGAAAGCAATAATTATCTTCTAAAGTTCAACTTGACATTATTCAAATATACTTAAAAGCTTTCGCCATTGGAATCTGTAAAATATATAGAAAATGTCTTGCAGATAAGTATTGAAGTCTAATTTCCTCGTATTTCATACGGGTATCTCGTTTTGCGTGGTATCCGACCGCCTTAAAAGCATCGGAAAATGCGAACTCTAAATTTAAACGCAACGTACCAAAGAGAACAAGAATTTTTAGTCGTAAAAAGCGCATAAAGTTATAGAGCGGAGCCTTTGACACGGTCTGGTTGGTATGCGAACGACCAGATTTTGTGATAGGCTCGCGAAGGCACTTCGCCGATTCCTTTGCCTTTTATTCTAATGTTTTAAAAAGCTTTTACTCCAAATCCAATATGGTGGGCATTCGGAATTTAGATGTAAGATTTATGTTAATGTTTATTTTGTCATTCAGTTTAACCTTTAACCGTTTATTTTTCATCTGAAGTCTCTGAGTGCTGGTATATTTTTAAATGGTGCATTTATGAAATTTATAATGAGCCACGGCCATCCAACCGATTACATACTTAAAAAAATAAAACAGTATACCTAAAAAATATTTTTACACAGATTTGACATCAAGCATTGGAAACCTATGGACACTCGCTGGAACTTTTTCATTAGAGCTTTTGCCCACTTAAATTAGTTGAAATGGATGGAAGCTAGGTGTGAACATTCGATACTGAATAGCACGGGTCTTCTACTTGGTATATTATATTTGAAGTGGTAAAAGGTTGTGGCATGACGACTAAGAGGCAAAAAAGTGATGGTTATAGGCAACACACTGGGCAAAGTAGCTGGCTGTGGGGGGTAGTTTTGCCCAGCAGAAGGAAAATGGGTACAGGTTGGTTTAAAAAGTGTTTTTTGCACCCTTCAGCCATCATAATCTTTATTCTATCAGTTTCTAAGTATCCATCTTCTTTGTAGCCTTAGGATGATCTGATATCCTCAATCCAGATTATCCAATGTATTAAAATGCACTTTTTTCCCGGCTGAGTCTACAACTGTAGCCTTTTTTTTCTGGATGGGAAGTCATCAAAATGACTTCTCACGCTCTGGGCGGAAGGGAGTGTCAGATTCTGACTAAAACCCACCCGTGATTCTTCGAGTATCCTTTGCGTTCCAGGGCCACGGTGACTCTATCGAACAAATTCTGCAACTTTCGGACAAATTCCGCATCTTTCGTTCAAATATAACTGTAGCATTCTATGGCTTTTATGTGCAAATTGTTGATACTTTTGTATTCGAAAGCTGTATACATATAGTACACACACACACATAGTAATAATATTATAAATATAAAATAATAAATAACTTTGATATCAGAAGTCGGTTTTCAAAAAACGAAGAAACATCCAAACACCGACTTCCGAAATCAAATATATTTAATATTATTTGTTTTTATACTTTTTGTGAAATTAAAGTTTTTGTGTTTTTTTTTTGTTAAAAAGTTGGTTGTACTTTTTTATACTATGTAGTGATGTGATATTTTGTTTTTTTTTTGTAATGGTTTTTCGCAGTTCAGCACTAATTGTAAGGCTGGTTACTGCTTAACTGGACTATTTTGTAAATATTGTAGGACCTACACTTTGGCACGTGCAAATGCCGCGCTGGAGATAGGGTCAGTGAGTGCATTTTACTGAGCTTACGCTTATTGCTTGAAGGTAATTCTTCCGCGCTAGCGAGAAGAGTGTCGCTAACACGGAAGAATTAGCTTCATATTTCGGACTGACAGACCTTGACAATTCAAAAGCGCTTCTAAATTAATTATTTGCAAAAAAGAAGGAATTAAGCACTACTAGTATGACATAAAGATTTTATCAAACTTAATAGATCTATAGTACAAATAACCAGCTGTCTCAAACTCAGTAAACAACACTGATTAACAAGAAAATAATAACAGAAATACTTATGATGTAATAACAAAATACGTAACTCTGTAATCAACAACAAACGTATCGGACTCTCGATCCAACGAATCAATAATGTTTACCACAGGAGAGCCGGAGCCCACACGTGATCAAACTGCAACTAATCACAATATTCTGATGAACACAAAAACTATAACTTTATCAGACGCGACTATTTGCCAAGAGGTCAGAGGAGCGTGCCCGCACCCGCCGGTCAAACAACGGACCACTTCAATTCACAAACTCTACCGTATTTAGAACCTATTAAAAATAATCACTATTATAGATAATAAACAGCAAAGCTAACTTTGCTAATGATGACGATATCCACGCTACAGTATCGCCCTTATACTGGAAGAACAACGAAGGGTGGGGCGAAAAAATTCATATATCGAACGGTAAATTTAATGTTGCGCAGGAGTATATCATTTGAATTGTACGCGAAGGAATATCAGTTGTGTCTTGGAGACGGCGGGCGGCGGTCGTGTGTCCGGCGGACAATTACCTACATTTAGTGTTGTGTCTAATAGTGCGATGAAGTGGTCGATATTTGTTTGTTTCGTCGTGTGCATGGCGAGGTTCTGCGACGGCTTGGGTAAGTGCAACCCTCAGATTATCAAAAATTGAAAAGCTCTTCTTCAATTTATCAAATTAACTTTTTAGGTCCCCTTTTGTAGTGTTTATCTTTCTTTATTAGAATAGAAATAGTTTTAATTGTTGTTTGTGCCATAGATCGTGTCAAAGGGTATGAAATCGCTATTTCTAATTAACTTTGAGCCTGAACACTCCTTTAATTTCCGTGCTAAACTTGAAACATTTCGGCCTTCATGATAGTTTATTGGCAATCAATATTCTCAATAAGTATTCTTTAGCATATATAGAGCAACGATGCTATAGTTAATATCTTCAATCAATAATCGGGTCACTTCAGGAACAGAAGTTTCGGTGTTTTAGTATAATTAATCATTGATATAAAGTGACCGTTAAATAAACAGTCGTGTAAATAAATCATCCCATTCAACTCTATCCAATGTCGATAGGAGCGGTAGGTTCCGATAAAAACTGCGATATCGCAGTGTCAGTGGAATTCCGGGCTTATTCATTGTTTTTAAAAGTATTGTGTAAAAGGAAGCGGCTTATTAAATAAACATAACATGATGCCTGATATCTCCGAAAGGTTTCGTAGAGGCGTAGGTATTGTTAGGAACTGCCAGGGTTACGGATTTTTTCATAGAGTTAGCGCGGTACTGCAACGCAAAGGGCATCTGAAGGAACACGGGGTGAGTTTTCGTCAATAAGAGTCTGACACTCCTTCCCTCCACTCTCGCTTCGCCCAGAGCGGGAGAACTCATTTGATCATTTCGCATCCAAATGATAAATGATATTTATTTTGTAAGTAGGTTAAGCATAAGACTTTTAAACGTCCAATATTTCTTGTCAATTTAAGCTAGATGAAGCCGGTGTTTCCTAGCCGACTACCCTGAGAAGAAACACCAAAACAAACTCAAGAGGTTAAAAAAAATATTATTACGTTCTGTATGAGACACTTTCAGGGTAGATAGAATCAGGTCGATAGATCTCCAATAATAAAGAAAAGCTAGATGGACTTCATGAATGCTTATTCAAATCACGTCTTTACTTTGGCAAGCTTGAATCAAATTTTCCACGAACTCCACAACCGACAGGTTTTCATTTTTGAAACAGATTTTATTATGAGTCAAAAGAGTTTTCGATACCAGCCAGTACGTTTAAGTCAGTTTTGGTTTAAACGCTGTAAGGTTCCCTTCAGCAGGCAGTTTTTAAAATATGAATAAAAGTATAACAAAATGTCAGTACATTTATTAAATTCTTTATTCAAACTAAAATACAGAGGCCAGAATGAACCTTTGAGAAGTGCAGAGACAAATAGTGGTAGGGGCAATAGTAATAGAAAAAAAATAAGCCTATAAGATTAGCATTAATAAGTAGTAAAATAAACTATAATTATTATAAAATTAGATGGACTTAAATGTATAAACTATAAATACACTAACTACTAATCCAAGTAGGCCTTTTGCTATCAACCGGGCAAGAAATTTTCGGTGTCACCGAAAATTTCTTAAAGGGAAAATAATAATGTAAATCATAATATTGTTTAATACATAAAAAAAAAATAAGTATAAAAAATAACTTTTGCACAGAAGCATACAAAAAAATAATGAAGAGACAGTGATCGGCCAAAATGTATAACTGAAGTTCACAAGCGTGAAAGTGTGACAATTTACCATTATAGGTGCATATTATTATAGTAGTAAACAAATATTTGTGAGTGTTGAGGACTGAGGTATGTGCAAGTGCGTGTGTGTGAGTAAACCGATGTATATATGTGTGTAAACCCATAGGACAGTGTAATGGGCTTTCCCTTCAGAAATTTCTGAGTTGAAATTAGAACTTGAAATGATGTTTGGATGATAGAGGCCTGCACTAATAATACTTACTAATATAGCACTTTCAACAAATATACCAAAGGGGACATATTTTCTTAAAACTGCAAACAATGATGCTTCGTCGTTAGAAGCCCAAAATTTTGAATATTATCACATCACATTATGAAGGATTGAGAGACATGTCGTTAATTTGAGAGCGGAAATAATAACAAGAAGATAGTAAGAATAGAGATAGATCAACAAAATGATGGATGGGTTGTATGAAAAATTATATGGGTAGCTTTTGCAAGGGGATGGGTACAGAGATGAAGACAGGATGCACCAACCCCAAGTATATGGGGATCAGGGAAAGATGGTGAAGATTACAGGAAACTGAGAAAATAAGGTTTAAAAATATAAACAACTACACAGCCTTCGCCTTTATTTTGAGTCGGTTAAAAAGAGATTCACTCTTCGGTCACACAAATAGGTCTGCAAATTCGAAGGCTGTCTATAATAATGTTTAGGGTTTTCTTTACTTAAGGTATAAAATATTGATAGGATAACATAGTTGCAGTTAGCTGAATCTTGTCGTCTATAAGTGTTATTTTTAACCAATTTGCGTGATGAATATCACTTATAATTTCGAGAAGCTTTCAGTTAATATTCATATAGTTGATTATAGGTAAGATTTAAGACGTTGATCTTGGTACTCGTTATATTACCATGTAAATATTGGCATTTGAGTAACATAAGTTTTATTGTATCCTACTAATACCGGTGGTGGCGACCTCTCGCTCCCGGCCCTGGTTCAATCAGAGGATCGGGCACAAGGAGACATGGGAAGCACACAGACGAAACCTCACGCCCCAGCCGCCGCAACAGAAGAAGACGCCCCGAGCGTCGGGAGTCGCAGGGTGATTCCCGTCCACTTTAGGCGCGGGTCTGCGGATGGCGAGCTGTGGGTGTGCGATTACAACCAGGCCCGGGTCGATGTTGCGTCGTGTTTCACGCGCGCCTCAAAGAGATTCCTACAAAGAAGACGTTGTGAAACTACAAAGAAGAGTGCTTGCTAGGGTTGCAGAATTTGTTCGAAATAGTCACCGCAGCTCTCGAACGCAAAGGGATTTTAGTCAGTAAGAGTCTGAGAAGTCATTTGATGATTTCCCATCCAGAAAAAAAACCTACTAATATTATGTAAATGAGTATTTTTTTTAAAGTTTAAATCCTGCATCGACTCAAATTGATTTTATTTATAAAGAAAAACAAACGATTACACACTATACATGGATAACAATAGGTTATAAATCTAGGTATATCAGTGCGTAACTTACTACGTTATCCACATGTTACATATTCGAAATGAATAAAATCTCATTCTTATACTCGTAGAACTAAACTTTATCTACATATATAAAGCTGAAGAGTTTGTTTGTTTGCTTGAACGCGCTAATTTCAGGAACTACTCGTACAGGTCCGATTTGAAAAAAATCTCTCAGTATTAAAAAACCCATTTATCAAGGAAGGCTATAATCATCACGCTAAGACCAATAAGAGCGGATCAGTCATGAAAAATGTGACAAAAACGAAAATAAATCTAATTTTGTAAAAGTGTATGCTCAACGTCGTACAGGTGCGCGGACACCGCGCGTTGGTGCATATTATAAGTATTTTCTCCCAGGAGTGTGTTTCCTTGGGATGATTTGCGACTTTCACGCGGACGGAGCCACGGGTGACAGCTAGTACACCATTCTTCTCTATATCATCTATGCATTTACATAATTATGAAATTGCCATTTTATATGAGAAGTGTTGTTGTGTTGTATTTTTTTTTAGTATAATAAATTAATCAAAATTGGTATGTTACATTGCTATCTCAAAGGTAGTTCATTGAACCCTTTACTAAAAAAAACATTTGGACGGGAATCAATAAAATCTTTGAAGGCGGTTTGGAATGCCCCATCCGAGTTGAATATTTTACCTTTTTTTTCGAAATTTAGAAAAAAATGGTAATCTATTCAGGCTTTTTCACCTTCCTAATTTGATTCAAGTGGATTAAAACAGTTTTATCAGTAACACCGCAGCCTGCAGCTAACTCGGACGTATGTACAATAGCCTTGCCTTCAATTCTTCATTATCAACTTTGGTCTCCGGTCGTCCACGGAGCTTGTTCTGCAGGTCGAAATTTCCAGAACGAAAGCGTTGGAACTAAAACCGCACTGTGTTTTCTTTTGCGACAAAATTGCCATACACACCGATAATCCTTCGAGCCGTTTCTGCAGTACCAGTGCCATGGTGAAACTAGTACTCGTAAATAACGCGATATTTCAAGTTTTCCATTTTGTAAACTTGTAAACCCAAAGACAAAATACAAAGGAGGAAAAAAAATGAATTATTGTTTACGAAACAAAAATGCATGAGTTAATAGCTGTATAAATTTGAATTTGGAATTCATAACCAAAGAGGAGTTATTTGAGATCAAAATGGCCAGTGCGACAAAACGCCAATTTCATATGTAAGGACCTAATATAACTTTACTTAATATTATATCAAAACCAGTTTACGTGTACAAGCATGTTCAATTTTAGGGACTGGCCAGAGATAAATTCAAGTCCATTAAAGCATATTATTAAAAGCGGTTCGAAGTAGTCGTAGTAATATTTGTGCTGAGGCGTTGCTAACTATATTCGAATTTTATCCGTCCGTTTGTAACATTTTACTCCCATATGCCTCGGAAAGCATACGATAGTTGTAGCTGTAATTTATATACCTTCGACAGTCGTTACTACAAATAGATTACATGATGGTAACTAACGACCATGATGTAGCCAGGAACCAGATAATCTGACACCACTTTTGCCAAGGAAACCTTGCCAAAAGTGGTGTCAATCCAGCCGCTGGACTGGGTTCTCGACGCCAAATTACCGTCACCCCATGTCAATTGGGAGAATGGAGGGATTCCAATTACATACCTATACAGGCCATGGAAGGATTTCCTCGAGGGAAAAGGAAGCATGGACTTGTCAAATATAGTGACGCACTGTGTTAGTTGAAGCGATGAGCATCGGATTACTCTGGAGTGAGGTGACCCGTTAGAGAAGCAAGGTCATCGATATAGCCCACCGGATTAGTAAGCTGAAGTGGCAGTGGGTTGGCCATATTAGTCGTAGAACCGACAACCGTTGGGGTAAAAGAATTCTAGGGTGGAGACTGCGTCTCGAAAAACGTAGAGTAGACGTCGTCAGGCACTGTGAAGTGACGATATGCGTGGGATGGCTGGCAGAAACTGGTTGCGAGGAACCGAAAATAGATCTAACTAGCGTGCAATTGGAGATACCTATGTCCAGCAGTGGACTGCAACAGGCTGTTGATGATGATGAGGTGAAGCGTGGAGCTCAAGACCGCTCGCGATGGAAGACTACCATGGATGACCTCTGCCCAGATACAGGACATAGGATATTAAGTCAAGTCATGAGAAATAGTGTTATCCAGCTGCAACCGGTTAGTCGGAAAGCCGACCCCAACAATGTTAGGTAGTCAGGGCAGACGACGATAAATTTTCTATAGACAAAGTCTTTGACATTCGCGTCTGGCGCCAGCCAATTCCATTCCAATCCAAAGTCCGTAACAATTTAGTTGTAGACGTTAAAAAAACCAGTTCTCAGTAAAACTATTGATATTCAGAAGTGATTGGTGGTCGTTTGACGCAAATCGAAGCTCCATTGGATCCAATTGGGCGTGATTGGGCTGATTAGTGAGGCGCCAAACTTGTACTGCTTTCGACATTGGTTTTATTTTTAGCCTTATCAGTAATGCGTTTAGCTTTTCACAATCTTAATAAGAACTTTCAACTATTTTTGCAACGTTGCGGATAGAAGGGAATGGCAGCTGAGGGCAGACATAGCTGAAGGAGGAGGGAGGAGGATAACCATTGTAGTCCCATCATTAAAATTATAATAACAGTGTTCTTAAAATACGGTAATTTATCTCAGCTATGCTCTGGAATGGTAACTCATCTGCGATGCCTCTGCAGGAATCAATGGCCGAGCAAAAATCTAGGCTTAAACTAATGAAAAGACGAGTGACGATCAAAAGGCACAATATCATAGTTTTTACATTTAACCAACGGTTGCCAGTGGCACTGTATATGATGGCACCTGTGACAGCTTATAAATAATAAAATAATAGGCTTATCGGCTCAATAAATTATAATTCCTGCAGTAAGTGATTATAAAAGTCATTACTTATAGCAGGCCGTGCAATACCGTTCAAGGCATTTATTTCCTCATATTTAGATGACTTCTGGGAACGAATACTGGAACTGAAATTGCGGAACTTAATTAGTCTTCCTTCCGGATGCAAGTGGGTTACAGTATTTTATATAGAGCGAATCCCTATATTGCATCCAAAAAAAACCCGGTCGCAGGGAAATGGAAATGATTCTTCTTGGCGTAACAAGAAGTAAGAAGAGCGTTCACAAAACATACTAGTAGTTAGTCAGAAATCAGAACTCCTGAGAATGCTATCATAGGTCTGACACCATTAGCGGATTATTTCAATGCAGCTCATATCAATGCACGATAATATGCTAGCACATCTTACCTCGACCTTCGCAAGCTACAGCATCATCAACATGCAATAAAACGATGTCGAATAATATAATTAGTGTCACAATGGCGTGATTGCGTTGTGTGGGAACGGTTTTCCTTGAGACCACACAAGATGCTGCTATTCTAGTACCCGGATAGAAATTATAGTACACGCTATTTTTTTTACTTGAAAAGATTTTACTGTCACAGCTAAATGCGATATATTCAAATAAAGACGTGCTTGTGGGCTCTAAAATGAATATTTTTCAAGAATGTAAATGGTACAGGGTAGAAAAAAAACAGAAAAAAGGATCATCGATGATGGAGAGCTGCGGCTTGGGAACTAGGGGTTGCTGTGTCAGAAATAATAATGATTGTAAAAAGGTCCTAAATTTATGGAATAGGGTAGTTAACTAAAAAAATCTAATTAGTCCGTCGGATAAATTTCCAAAAAATATTGGACACGTATTTTTTCTTTTTTCACGTAAACAAAAAATGAAGACGATACAGTGCGTTGAAAATTTGTGTGACGTCACTACTCGCTACAATTTTTACCGAGTCGTGACGTCACAAACCTCCACTCCTGATCTTTGATGCTTTGTATCTTCGTCAGTTTTTATAGATTTGATAAAGCAAAAAATACGTGTCCAATATTTTTCTATGATCTAACTGACGTACTAAACATAATCATATATTTTTTACTCAGGAATCATCCCTATTGAAGTGTACTAGTGAAACGTCACTTGATCAATCCATAATATTCTGCAATTGACAATCGACACATAACAATCAACATCGCCGATAGAATTTCGCTTTTTCTGGATAGAGACCACTTTTTTGGTATTGATAGGCTTGTTTGACCATAATCTCATCTGATGGAAAGCGATGATGTGGTTAACGAAGTAACAGGCTTGCCTAGAAGTAACCTATGCGCTCTTGAACAAAGACCCCTAAGTATAGCTATCATGGAACACTGACTACGGCAGGGAATTCCACTCCTTAGCTGTACGCATACATAATGATGAAGATTATAATGGAATTTTGATTCTATCCAATTTATCATCTCCACACACTCAATCATTACTTTGTTCTGCCTCTGTCTAGCAAAACATTCATTACTTACTAGTCAAATTAGCATCCAGAAGTCTTCAGCTTTCCCAATTCAATTTTAAACTTAGTCCAAGGAAATTCATATAAAATCATCCAAGCTTCTTTACGCAGGAAATTTTCTTTGCATGCGACATAGAAAATAAAGTTGTTATACTAACAAGATATTGCAAAAACCATCCATTGTCTAGTTTTATGATGTAATCTTATTGAAGGTTAAGGTTTTATGCTAGTAACATCAGTAGGCATGTCTTTATCTACATTTTACCGTTGTATCCTAGGCCTTTATTAGCGTTGAAGATCCTAATATTCTTTGTTATTCCATCCATGCATAAGTTCTGCTTTCTATGGACCAGAGCGTCGATCTTCTATCTTTCCGTTTTTATAGATTAAAAACCTTTGCCAATATTTTTCTATCCTGGCTTTCAAGAATAATTATGACAAAAACCTATTTAAAAAAATGCCGCATTTTTCTACATTTGGAATAGATCTGAAACAACGGTGGTTGCGGAGTAAATGTGAATAAAACGTTTGAAAGTCCTAATATCGGAATATGAACTTCGCAAGATCCTTTCTATTATATGTATATAGCTGGAAGTTCAATGGTTGGATCATTGGGAACATAAATTATATAGTCTAATATATAATACACATAATGGAAATAGAAGATAAATACGTAGTGTTGTTCAATTTTAATGTCATCAGCCGTTGAAGTTCAGTGCTGGCTGGCGTATACAGCAATCTTTGCAACGCACAGCGGCAGCGGTATCCTCTCTACAAGCCCGGCCACTATTACCGACCTACAAATTAAAAACTCTCCGATTCGTCTCCCAAGCTCACAAGTGTACATAATCAATAAGCGAAGTCTACGGAGGCGACGTCACAGTCTTATCTAAGGTCAGGGGTCGCATCCGACGCGTTCATTCATAATGTGGACGGCGGCGCGGCGCTATCTAATGGTGACGTCTTCAACCACGCGCTGACCGCAATGCCGGATTTTGTCAAGTTTAATACGTTAGTGGCAACATTTACTATTATTATAAGAGAAATTATATTGCCTGTGAGATACGATAGTGAGGTTACCTTGCGAGATTGTTGGTCTTAATGCAAAGTAACATTCTATCTATGGGCGTCGGCAAGACTATTTCCAGGGGGGGTCTTCAAATCCCCGCTTCGAATAGGTTTTCTTTTGCTCATTCAGTATAAAATACGGGTGCAGGTGTAAGGCCAAGCGAAGAGAGCTCGTAGTAGTACCTACCGCGTCTTGCATTTGCTAGGTTCTCTTTTACTATATTCCGCTTGTCTATCCGCGTGGTGGATTACGGCCCATTCCCTCTCCCAGAGAGGAGGCCTGTGTCCCAACAGTGGGAACATTAAAAGGCTAATTATGCTATTATATGCACTGTGCTACCGATAAGTCACATGGTTATTAAATTATGATTTTCGACCATCGCTATCTACATATGCCACCGGAGCACTGGAAAATATCAGAATCCATATAACGCTGAAGAGTTGGTTGAACGCGCTAATCTTATGAACTTTTGGTTAGTATCGAAAAATTATTTAAGTGTTGGATAGCCTGTTTATCGAGGAACATTGTGTTGGGCTTCTGGAACTTTGTGTGAGATATCTTAGCATTCATAATTATGAAATAGTTGGTCCTTTTGTATGTATGGGAAACCATCAAATGACTTCTTCCACTATGGGCGGAGCAGAAAGGAGTGTCAGACTCTTTCTGAAAAACCCTTCTGTGTTTCAGCTAATGCCCTTTGCGTTCCAGGGCCGTGGTGACTCTTTCAAACAAGTTTCACAACCCTGGCAGAAATAGTTGGTTCTGGACTTCTAGTTGTCTTGTTGATAATCTGATGTCTAAAATGTTCCTAGGTTGTTGTAGAGGATGGCGTTGCTATTACGGGTATAACCTAGATGAGGTTTGGCCATTGCCTAGCAGTGGTCGAAGTGGGTTTGTGAAGACTAGCACAAGAAAGCATGCCACAAAAGGGAGACCCATGACCAAGCATTTGGTGGACATTGTTTTTCTTAAAATACCAGTAGAGGTCAGATAGGAAAAAAAAATATTCTATTGTAATTCTGCCGCATCTGGTTGGACTGAAAGCTTACTCCAATATGGTAGGGAAAAGGCTAGGCTTACCTACCTAAGATAGAATGCGGTTGTTGGCTTTTATTACCCAGCTATGGTGTCAAATTCTGATGGCTTAGAGCAATCTTAAAGCTAAAATCCAGAAAAACTGCTCTATAATTTTAGTCATTATGGCCATTTCACCAGCAATGATGCTATAGCAGGTTTTGACTAAGATTTCTCCTTAAACTTTAGAGGGATTCTGTTTCTGCAAAAATGCTTTCGACTTGAGTTTTGATCATAATTCAGATAGTAGTTGTTGCTCCGTGGGTAAGAATTCGATTTTTTGTCATTTAGTCTATATTTCTAAGGGGCATAACGTTTTACGTTTTATAAAACACTAGCAGCACCCTGCGGTTTCACCCGCGTAGTTCCCGTTCCCGTGGGAACACGGGGATAAAATATAGCCTATGTCACCCGGGGATAGTGTAGTTTCCAAACAATGAAAGAATTTTTCAAATCTGTTCAGTAGTTTCGGAGCCTATTCAATACAAACCAGCAATCAAATCCTTCCTCTTTATAATATTAGTAAGATATTTTCGATTCTTCCGTTGTTCGATATTTTATAATTTCGAGATTATTATTTTCTTCCCCAGTGCGATTATTATTAGCAGGAGCATATCACCCAGAGATATTATTTCAAGGAAAGGCAATTATTACAAAGGCAGCTATTGCGAAGCCAGTCCGACTGGATTAATATTTGAATATAAATTGCAATGTTGCATAATTTAGCTGGACATCCTTTATTTTCCTGTACATTTTATCTTATAACTAAAAGATGGTTTGGTGTAAGCTGTGAATAGGGAAACCTATTGGATTGAAGAAAATATTAGACCTCCGCCAAATATTGTTGTATTCTAGAAATGCATGTGACGTAAAAGAGAGTCGAATATCTATTGAGAGTGAGAGGAAGGTTAAGAAAAATATGGATAGATTGCATGCAAACTGAAATTTTAATGAGGGAGTGAGTGTGATGGTGGTGGAATATGGAAGAATCAAAAGGGGGTAATACAAAGGGTGTGGTAGCCGAGTGGTAACGGCCCCGACTTACGAATTGTAAGTCACGGGTTCAAATCCAGCCAGGCGCATTACTTTGTGTAATTAATTTCATCACCACTGCTCTCAAAACGGTGAAGGAAAAACATAATGAGGAAACCGGCATGTCCTAGAACCAAAAAATCGAAGACATGTGACATTCACTGACCCGCACTGGGCCTGCGTGGTGGATTGCGGCTCATTCCCTCTCCTAGAGAGGCGACCTGTTTCCGAACAGTGGGAATATTAAAAGGATGATTACGATAGCGTACACTCTTTTAGCATAAGCATAGGCTTATGCTAAAAGAGTGTACCACCATGAAGAAAGGGATGTACACCATCAGCGAGTGACATAGGCTTTATGTTATAGCCGTATTCCCACGGGGACGGAATCTACGCGGGTGAAATTGCGGGGTGCTACTAATTAGGAATGTTTTTTTTTAAATCTGTCTTTGTTTAGGGACTTTTATCAAAGATATGTCAGCCCCATCAATTAGGGATGCTATAGGCTGTAATAATCGCAGTGGAGGAAAACATTCTCAGTATTAGTATGCTCATGAACTCTATTGATTGGTAGGTACTATGTACATATATAACTCGTAACGTTCACAACATCTTGGTCATCCGAGCATTTTATTTCAAGATTCTCTACATAAAATGGCATTTTATGAGCGATAACGACTGTCAAATTTTTAACCCCCGACAAAAAAAAGAGGGGTGTTATAAGTTTGACGTGTCTGTCTGTCTGTGGCTCCGGAACTCGCGAACGGATGAAGCGATTTCAATTTAGTTTTTTTGTATGAAAGATGAGTTACGGTCGAGTGTTCTTAGACATGTTTGATGAAAATCGGTTGAGCTGTTTTAAAGTTGTGGGGGGTGAAAGTGGGAAAGAATAATTGAATGACTACAAATAATTATACTCGAGTGGGGTCACAAATGAAAGCGCACTGAAATAGAATATAGATGATGACTTAATCGAGAGTGTTCTTATAAGTATTTACCTACCCATAATATACCGTGCTGCTTAGTTAGGTAAAGGATTATTTGTAATTCAATTGTTATGTTTGGAGCGGTCCCCAACGCGACGTATTTTTTTTAGAATTATTAATACATACTTAGTACTTTAAGGATGATTTCTTTTTGATTATTTTTTACTTTTTAAAGGGAACTAGGGTTTTTGTGTCGGGGTTTTTTTTATATACGATTGTCATACGCCACCTAAGTGTTCCGAGTTCAATAGCAAACAATTTCAGATTTTTGTCGTCATTGTCTATACAGCGTGTTCCAGGAGTGCGTAGTCATATTTAAGGGTGACGTTGGGTAGTTGACACACATTAAGGGAAATATAGCAAAACAAAACAGAAGTGACTTTAAAAAAGGAGACCACAAAGATCGACTACAATGTTTCGAACGAACGACTTTACAAGTAGTTTGTTACAGTTGGTGGCATTTAGGTCAATCACGGATTTGATGACACCGATGCATCAAGCTGTTTGAAAAGTGATTTATTTGGAACTTTTAACGTCTTTATCGTCATATTAGGTTAAGGAATTGATTTATGGAATAGATATTATATTAACTATTCTGATAACTGTTTTAAAGAAATGTCAATCTGCCTAGCTTTATCACAACTATGGTGGGGTCAGCTTCTAGTCTGACTAGATGCAGCTGTGTACCAGAATTTAAAGACATGTTCGAAAAAAAGACACTGAGCCGCCTCTTAATAAATTGGGATAAGGGCAATAGGTCATGATGATTTAAGAGTCAAATCTATGTGCATATTCGACGTTATTTATCCAAATCCAAAACAGTCGCCGCCAATTTACATAATTATCCGACCAAAAACGGTACAAATATTAGTGAAGAGAAAATTAAATACAAAATGTAAACAACGATATATGTTATTCGAAGTAAACAAATGTACAACCGGACTTTGTATAAATTTGCAATCATTAGGACGTTTTATAACCCGATGGCAGTGTACCGTTAAGTTGCTCGGCGGCTTGTTGCTTAGCGCATGTCCCGCATAATGTTCTCCTGGCTACACTGCAGGCAAGATTTAATAGCCCAGCTTTGCAAAGCATGTTTGATTTTTGTTCATTGAAATTCTAACTGAAAATCTTGTGTACACAATCTAAATTTTACCTAATAGGTTTTAGCACCACAAAAATGGAAGAAATACCCGACCTGACATGTACATACGTCATTAATTTGTTTTCTTTTTCATGATATGCGTCATACTTAGCGCACTTTTCTGAATAAATATTCTAATTATGTTTTGAAACCAAAGAATCGAAAAAGATATAATTTTTTGCAACGAATTGATTGATAAACATTTTTTTTCCACGGACAAAATTTCCCATATTACTTCTTGAATTAGAATCAATGGGAAAATTCACCTTTGCAGTTTAAATACATAGATAGAAAATAATAGTCAAAAGTAAAAAAATGTTACTGGTTGAATTTGTAAAATGGCAAGCAGAAAATATACCCGCTAATCTCAGAATAAAATATATTAAAAGCAAGTTTTCTTATCCGTACTTACTCATTGGTTAAAATTTGTGGCCACCTAAACGTAAACGTTAAAAAGAAAGAATTGGTTAAAAAACGCATAAAGACGAAAATTTCATCACAACTGTACACAACCTAATTCATCATAACCTTAAATTTAACAATTACACCAAATTAATATAAACTTCTCTTTACCGTACTAGTCTAGATAACTTCCTCTGAATTTATTGTCTCCGTTGTGCAGTTACGAGTTTAAGTTCACAAATGTCATTAACAGAGGCCTAAAAATAGATAGCAAGTCTGATATTATGGTCTATATTTGCGGAGTTTCCTTGCGGCTGACTATAAATACACGAACAGATAACAATACCTTACGAGTTTATAGAAAACTGTCTTTTACCAGTGGCTCCGTTCGCGTAAAATGTTTTTCATGAGTTTTAATTTTCTTTGTGTTGTCCCTGATCTTTCTTCTAAAACCAAAATAAAGTAAATGAAGATACACCTTCTAACATAAGCTGTTATGCCATCAAAATCATTCCAGCCCTTTTGGAGATTAGACGGAACAAACAGACAAAAAAAATAATGTTTATCTGCTACACGTATCATATACTTATAACAAATATCACATGCATTTACTAAATAGCTGTTATTTTAATATTACAAAGAGACACTTCAATTTTATTTATTTTGTATAGAAGATTCTATTTTGAGCTTACTTAGATAATAGTGATTTATGTACTGTGATTTAATATAGAGATAGATTCGTGCCGTTGTTTATTTTATTTTTAGCTCAAGTTTGAATAATTATGTTAATGTTGGTTGTGTAGACTCTACGTAAAATACGTATATATGTTTTTTGTTTTTCTGAGAATTCACAATTACTTGAAACAATCGCAAATGATATATAATTATAACGCAGTATAAAAAATTGATTTAATAATTTTGAAGTCGACCCCTAATAATTGGCCAAAAGGCTAGAAAGATAATGATTTACCTTTTAAAATAATTATCAATTTATAGCTATTCTTATTTCATGAATATTAATTGCCTACTTTTCTCTTAGTATTGCAACTACCACTATTTTTCTCTGTACCATTGCAACGTTGATTGGTAGAAAATGCCAAAGACATTAAGTCCTCCACTGTATTTTTTGTGCATAAAGCGATAAATAAAATCAAAAGAAATCCTTCAGAAAATAAATATGCCTAAGGCCTTTAGCCCACCTTTGTGCACTTAACTCGTTCATAAAGTTTTAACAAATAAATGATTTAATAAACCATTTAATCCGTGTACTATTCGCAGTGTACCGTTATCTCCGTCCTCCAGTGTATCAGGTGATACCTGTAAGTGGGCGGGCCAGCCGAGGGCATTAGCCGGCGATGCCCCATAGAATTATAACACCATATAATATACATAATGCGACCGCTCCCATACTAAACTCTGTACGTCAATGATTCCCAACCTGTGGTCCACGAAAGGTGTAAAACGGCTATGCCCAAAAACGGTACACTTTTTTTTATGGCACAGACATTTATCGTCACCTTGTTAGATGTGTAGAGTACTTTCATACAAATAAAAGTAGTTTGCCTAATTAATAATACGCGTTGTAGATAGGGCGCATTTAGACGGATGTAATTTAGAGCTGCTATAGTAACAATTTTTTGTATGGAACTACTCTCACAAGTTAGCATTAGAGTGCCATAAATAAGTTACCAGTTGGGCAACTGGTAACTTATTTATGGCACTCTATGTATATCAGACAAAGCCCTTAACTCTTCACTTTTACCTCAAAGAGGTTATTGTTTTAACTGATTCAAAGTTTCTATCAGAACTGTTGTTCTCTACGGCAGTGATATTTTGCTTTTGATTTCAAACAATAGTTATGCTACAAGTTTCGAATATCTAAATTGTATATGTTTATTTTTAGATTAAGATTCTTTTATTTTTTTCTTAATGTTTGGTCCCTGCTAGCAACAAAGAAATTAAAGTGGTCCCGTTTGAAATAAAGATTGGGAACCACTGCCCTACGTGTTATAGGTACAGGTTTCCTTACTAATGTATTGACTTTGAACTTGAGCCGTCGGGTCGGTAAATGTGCAATGTTGTGCATTTTTTGGATCTCTGGGCTTCTTCGTAGCATTTTTGTGTTTTAACAGAAACGGTTTAATACAAATTATTTTCAAATTTTGCCCACGGCGTACTCGTGTTGAAATAGCCTATAACTGTTTCTAGAGCCCCATCTGTCCGTCAAAAGTCAAAGTAAAAGCAAGAAAATCTGACAGCAATTTTGCCAGTTTTTGGATATCAAATAGGCAGGTCGCTTCATTTTTAACACTGGTATTCAGTTTCATCCAATTAGACTAGAAATCGACCCCATATTTAGGAAACGGCTAAATAGTTTTTTTTTCTTTTTCAAAACGAATGGTCAAATCGATACCTGTTGAAAATAGCATCAAGAAAAACGATTTCAATGTTTATTCATATGCTTGCCTATTCAGCGATCATCAATGGGTAGCAGGTAAAAGAGAGATGGCGAATTTTGGCATCTCTAATATAACTGATGAATGGTCTGCAATTCGCAGGGGCGTGCAGTGGTTCGAGTTAGGGTAGGCCAGAGAAAATGTCCAAATAAATTTTAAAAAATAACCACATTATTCAGGGTTGATTTTTAATGAAATGAGTTTAAAAAAAATTGCCTATTAAAAAAAAAAACAACTTTTTTTGACATTTTCTCTGGCCTACCCTAACTCGAACCACTGCACGCCACTGGCAATTCGTCTATGCATGCGCAGCCGCAGCTAAATTAAAGAAGGCCATAAAGAGACTTACTAAAATGACGCCCGGGATAGGACCTCGACCTTTGCGTTCATGCAGGGTGAAATTTGGAGAACCTTGGATAGGTTACGTTGGTGATAAATAGGGACCGGATTATATGCTTTTGCATATGCATATGCATTTGCATATTTAAGCAATTGTCAGCGATAATAGCATATTTTACCTAAGATCTTGTTTTGATGCATATTATCGGTGCATTTACAATATTTTTCCGAGTGTATTGCACTCAACCTGCGTTCCGAGATGCGATAAAAATAATATCGCTAATGCAACCAAAAAGTCACAGTATAAGGGCTTTTGAGCAATGATTGTGACTTTGGTCAGATTCGTGATATTACCCCGGTTTTGAAATTTTGTGTCAAATTGATAGTTTCATTAATGAGACGGCAGAAATTTTACCAGAAACTATAAGTACTAACATAACACCCAAGCTCAAATTCTGCCCAGTTAGGTATCTCCGCGGATGTGGAGCGAACCTTTTCTACTCACATAAATATTCTAAATGATCGAAAACACAATCTTACCACTGAAAATTTGGAACAATACTTGATTGTTTACGTTTACATGTCAATGTTACTGTGCCTAGTATCGTTTATCAAAGGATTTTTAATTGTATGCTGATTTTAACATAACATAATGAGAACTTATTTTCTTTTTTTTTTGGGTTCTTAAATTTATCATTTAAATTTGCATATTCTGCCAATTTTCGTGCATATTTCATAATTATGTTAGTCGCAATCTGTCAATAAACCTCATTTTTCAAAACATTTTCTAACAGGCACTCCTGTCTCGGAAAATAGATCTTCTTTTATCACAAAGGTATAAAGTTGTCAATGCGTAACTTTGAGAACTAAGGATACTCGAAAAAGATACTCGAAAGGATTGATTCTTTATGTATCATGCATCAACTGAGAAATGCTTGCACTCCACAGGACAGATCCACTCAAATCTGTGTGGTACTTTCCTCAAACGACCACCTCAGACAATAAGTTCCTCGAAACCGTGGCATCTTGTGTATATGAGTATTTGTCGTGGTGTTCAGTCATTGCGGTTTGTTCATCCAAAGCAAAAGTTTCAGGGTAATTCTAGATAATAGGGATGTTTCCTGAGTAAAAATAATATGATTCTAATTAGTCCGGCAATTAGATTATCGAAAAATATTGGACACGTATTTTTTGGTTTATGAAATCTCTAAAAATTGACGAAGATAAAAAGCTTCAAAGATCATGGAGTGGGGGCTTGTGACATCAGGGCGTGGTAAAAATCGTCGCACGGAGTGACGTCACACGATTTTTCAATGCACTATATCGTCTTCGTTTTTTGTTTACGTGAAAAAAGAAAAAATACGTGTCCAATATTTTTGGGAAGTCTATCTTACGGACTAATTAGTTTTTTTTAGGCAACTACCCTGTTATAAATAAACTCAATATCTTTTATTCGGAGAACAGCCTCCAACTCCATCCTGACGAATGCCTGTGTCTGCATGGCGCTTCAATATTTAAGCTGCAATGCTGTATGACTATTTGACCAGGACCGCTGTACCGCGTGCTAGCCCGGTTAAGCAAGAACCAGCCGAGTGCTGAACTGCAAATGGTTCCGTACAAAAAAAAAAGGCGTACCGCACCTTAGGTACGTGCGCGGCGAGGCGGAGAGACAGTGCAGGCCGATTGCTCAGTCAGGCTGCCCTCAACGATCACGGCTGCAGGTAGTGCTTTAGTTACCGGATTGTTTATATCAGACGCACATGGGGTAATTATCCAGAAATCGATCGTGCGTCATTTCATGATATCATGACCGACGTACCATCCAGATTTTAAACTCATGTTAGAGTTATTAAATATAGCTATTTTAGTTCATTTATTTTCTATTCAACATGATCTACAAAACAACTTTAAATAATATGAACATTTTAATGAAGGGGTCCCGTTGGACCACGCCTGGGCCTATGTGTAACTGCTTTGGGCTGATGATTATGAAGTCTCGGGCTTTTTAATATCATAATTATATTTTCTGCTGATATAAAGTTTAATATAAAGCTATTATACCTGTCGATCTCCATATGATTAAATTTTATCTTTTTTTTATTGATATATTACAATAGTAGGGTTGGCCCAAAAATTAGAAGAATTTTTGTTTTAAATTAGCGGCAATCTTATAATCAAAATCGCTAATGATGACCGGTGTCGCCAAAGGCATAATTTCGTGACTAGGAACTAATTAGTCTGTGCCGCTGACATACGATAACTTATTGCTAATTAATTCACTTGAATTCGGGAAATTCGGCTTATCAAGGCGATACACAAATATTATTAACAAAAAAGAGACGTTATTTTATGGATTTCAAGCTTTAGTTAGGTCCCAAGAGATTCCTATAGGCATGTAACAAACAAAGATACATATTTACCTAGGACTAGCCTTGCCCGAAAAATATATGTCACCTAGATAAAATGTACATACAGTGAATACCCTGCATTATCTGACCCCTCTTAGAAATAAGAAAAATACAGTCGACTTGAGAACCTCCTCCGTTTTTGGAAGATAAAAAGGTTACACAGTAGATATCTCCTGGTACCTTTAATCCAGCTGATTATTAATTTCGCACTTTACTTGTTAAATACTACCGGGAGTACTGGCTAAATAATACAGGGATCAATTTTCTAGGTTAAGCAACGCTTGCCCTGGTCGGTCTATGGATGGGTGACCGTCTGAACATACTCCTCCGTGCCTCGGAAAGGACGTTAAACCGTTAATCCCTTTTTTTAATTATATTTCTGCCAGGCTTTTTTTCTGTATGGGAAATCATCAAATGACTTCTCCCGCTCCGAGCGGAGCGGAAGGAAGTGTCTTACTGATTAAAACCCACCCGCGTTTCTCCAAGTGCCCTTTGTGTTCCAGGGCCGCGGTGAATCTTTCGAACAAAATCCGCAACCCTAGCAGGCACTGACCCTATGGGGTAGTAAGTAGGCTTTACAGGTTAACGAGTAATTGTCGATTAACCTATAAAATGTACTTGGAGATGGAAAATTTCGCAATAATTCCACTGGAAATTAGTTAGACAACGTCGTTAGGTAGTTACTAGAATCAAATAGAAAGTACCTACCATTCTAAGTCGGCAAATTATGACTTGCATCTAAATAACCTACACTGCACGTAGCCCGATACGCACTTGGCCGGTTTTATTAGGTCCTTACATATGAAATTGGCGTTTTGTACGAGAGGAAAATAAAGCCGTTTTTATTTTAATACTAGCTGCTGCCTGCGACTTCGTCCCCGTGGAATCCCCGATTTTAAAACATTATTTATCGCTGCTCCGCTCCTATTGGCTTAAGCGTGATGATATATAGCCTAAAGCCTTCCTCGATAAATGGTCTATTCAACCCAAAAAGAATTTTTCAATTCGAACCAGTAGTTCCTGAGATTAGCGCGTTCAAACAAACAAACAAACAAACTCTTCAGCTTTATAATATTAGTATAGATAATGAATTTAATTAATCAAAGTATGTACCATTGCTATCTATGCACTTTTGCCATCTCATAGGTAGTTCATTGATCCCTTTACTAAAAAAACCATTTGGACGGGAATCAATAAAATCTTTGAAGGTGGTTTGGACTGCTCCATCATTTTCCCTTGCAAGAAGTTATCCAAATTTCGAAAAAAATGGTAATCTTTTGGAGCAAGTTCCGGAGAGTACACTGGATGTCTAAGACATTCCAATTGAAGCTCCTCTAATTTGGTAGCCATCTGTTGTGCAGTATGTGGTCTAGCGTTGTCCTGAAGCAGCAGTGGACTAGAGCGATTGACCAGCCTCGGTTGTTTAGCAGCTAGCTTTTCCATCATGGTTTGCAGTTGCTGATAATAGACATCTGCCGGCTTGACGATTAGTCAAGCCAGATTAAAGAAAGCTGTAGTGATGGATACCGGCACTGGTCCACTAAACGCCTGCAAGTAACTTTTTTTTAGTAAATTTTCGCTGAACTTTGGCGAACCAGCCAAATCATGCCCGATTTGGCTGGTTCGTCAAAGTTCAGCCATTGCAATGAGCGCTTCCGATTATTGTAGCAGAAACTTCCGACTATTGTACTAGAAATTAAAACTGCTGTTGTGCTTCAGTGTTTATATCAGCAGCCGCGTCTTGCGTAACAGTAGTCAAAGGATACTCGTGAATGGTTGCGGAATTTGTTCGAAAGAGTCACCGCGGGCCTGGAACGCAAAGGGTGGGATTTAGTCAGTAAGAGTCTGACACTCCCTTCCGCTCCGCCCAGAGTGGGAGAAGACATGATTTTCCATTCAGAAAAAAAAGGATAATCGTGAATTTTACGGTATTTATAACATTATGCTAAGCTCACACACAATGGTCCAACACTAGGACTAAGTGCGGAAATCAAATCCAAATAGATAGAACATTATGCTGTTTTTTGTTTGTAAATCATTGGTGCTGCTTTCAATTTTAAATTGACTTACTGGATTTAATAACGTGATATGTGTATTACCATGACTCTCTTTATTTTCTTCTTCATATGGTACAATTGCTTTTTTAATGGTGTAACTCTTCTAATATTTCCTCTATTTCAATGTCTATGGCCATTTCTCATCTTTCTCTTTCATCTCGTATTGCCTGTTGCTCGCGGTAATAGATAATACAGCTATCGTCGATTGAGTGTAAATATCACCTCGGTAAACTATTGCAAAGTCAAAGACAAAATCAAATAATTTATTTCAATTAGACCATTAACGCACTTTTGAACGTCAAAACATTTGAAAATAAAAATATTATAGTGACTCTAGTTGTCCATTCGCAAAAAGTAGATTCTTATGGAGAAGAACGGACAAGAAACTCCATAGTTACTCTTTTCAAATATGTATAAGTTTTACAATATTTTGTATACGTTAGCCAATTGGTTATACGTGAGGACGATGCACCCGAATAAAACTAAAGTAATTGCTATTATTGCAAAAGTAATTGCTATTATTTTTATTATCATTAAATGTTAACCAGCATTACCATATTTTTCAAATAAAATGTTTACAGGAATAGTATCGTTAGAAAACTTTAAAATAAAACGAGTTTGCTGCTCTTAATCGAATAATATCGTTATCGTAACATATTGAAATTCTTATTTACTGTGCTACCCGTAATCATTAGTAGCGATGTTATTCACGTAAATAAGTACAATACATTTGTACTTTAGAAATAGTCTCCGACCAGTAAATTTCTAGAATAAGACGAAGAAATCTGTTGTCGAAGGCTTTTTAAATTATTTTAGTACTTAATATCTTTTTTTTTATCTTTATTTGTTTTTATTTAGGGGTTTTTGGCCAATAAGGATATGTCAACCCCATCATACCTTATAACAAAGTAAATTCACTTAATAATATAATACATAAGACAATTGCTGCTCACTGCTGAACGACTAACACTAAACAACATAATTTTTTCGCTACCTCCGATTTAGGGTTTGATAAAATGCTTTGAATCAGACCTACATCCAGCCTATTTAACTTAAATTCGTTCAGCAGAGAATCGCGTTCATCTTTATTCCGGACACATTCCATCAGCAAATGCTGAACATCATCGATTTTATTGCAAATTATGCAATTGGGAGAATTCGCTTTTTTCATTAAGAAGGCAAACTTTGCTGATGGATAGTGTCCGGATCTAAGTCTAAGAGCTATTTTTATATAATTTCTACTCAGCCTAGTTCCGTCAAACCAAGGAATACGAGGAAGCTCACCCTGTATGGTTTTATACCATATACCTTTATCTATTGATTTACTTTCAAATACTTGTTTCCAGTCGTCGAAACATACCGCTTTAAATCTAGGCATTAATTCCCAATAATCCGGTAAGAAGTCAATTACCCTACCACCCTCTACTGCCGCCAATTTAGCTATACGGTCAGCTTCCTTAGTCATATCTGTAGTCAGAACACAAATATTTATTACACACGGGTTTTCCCTCTATCGCAGAAAGCTATGAATGTTAACAAATATGGTACGTCTAACAAAAAACATTTCCATGTTTTCATCAAACTGAACTTGTTGCACAAAGGCTTAAAAGATGTTTTCATGTTTTGAGTTTATAGGACTGATATGTCCTTCTCTAATCCTTGATGTTAAAACAGCTAGGTAACGTTTTGCTAGACCTGGAAATTGAACCCAGTGGGGTAATTGCATTAATTCGTTTTGACATTACCTAATTGACTAAAAAAATCTAATTAGTCCGTCAGATATGTAGATTTACAAAAAAATTGGACACGTATTTTTTGCTTTATCTATAAAATTGACGAAGATAAGAAGCATCAAATATCAGGAGTGACGTCACGTCCTGGTAAAATTTGTAGCAATTAATGACTTCACACGAGTACTCAACACAACGACTTTACACTTACCTAAATAAAAAACTAAGGCGATCATATCGTCATCGTTTTTAATTTACGTGAAAACTGAAAAAAAAAATTTTGTTGTCTGTAACTCGGTTTACGGACGATAGTTGTACGTGACAACGTCATGATAAAACATTGATAAAACGATCGAGCTTTCTCACTTCCGCGTTACAATGAGCGTAACGTTACAATGAGTCATCCTTTTTCCAGCATGCAGCCAGCGTTCATCGATTTATTAGACGTTGTCACGTTAAAAATACGTGTCCAAATTTTTTGGAAATCTATTTGAAGGATTAATAAGATTTTTTTAGTCAAATACCTTCTATCCCATCCTAACCTACGGTGCTTAGATCTGGTCGCTTACTTTGTGGCAAAAGTTTCGCCTTGGAGTTTGCTAAAGAGCAAAGGAACGCAGCATTCTGGGTGTAAAAAGCCAGGACATAATTCGAAACACCATGCTGCTTTCCAAAACGGTAATAATGGCGAGATGACCTGGACGGTTACCGTGAGGGCTGGTACGCTGAAAAAGAATTCCTGGAAGGACTTGGGGGTGACCTTTGCCCAGCAGCCAGACAGTATGGGCTATTAAGAAAAATACCCTGTTCACCTACTACTATATATGTATTGCATACCTTTCTTCGATAAAATAAGGAACCACGCTCACCAAGAAGTAACCATTCATACTTGGCTTTAACCTCCAGGTTATAGACATAACTTAAACAAATGGATTAGGAATTTTCTTAAAGTTTAGGGTGTTGAGTCTGGTGGGCAACTGCCCGATGATAGATGTAGAGTTGTTGTATATCTTCAAATCGCGAGGAGAACTTTGATAACACGATGCTGGATTTCTGTGACGTCAGATCTATTTTTGTAGTTTATTTATTTATTTATTTTATTGAGGTCAACCAACAATTCATAACTATGTGGGAGTATAGATTTCGCTACACAGGGCTCTAACCAGCCCGTTCAGCTGCCGATTTGCGACCTAGACCAACAAGGCAGTCAGTTCAAAGAAAGTCAGGGTTATCACAGTTCTCGGTAAACGATATCGCGTACTACGAAGTCTTGACTACATTATTGTACTATGTCTGTTATCAATGTAGAGGAAATATGTCATCTATGTAATTAATATTGATTCCGAGAACTACTCGAGTTGTAAGGAAAATGATAGGTATTTAGGTAACGGATGTCATAAAGGTCAAAGGGAGAGATTAGAGAAATGATAAATAGAGACAGAAATATTAATCCCACCAAAAACATCGATGTCAAAGAATGCTAAGTTCTTTATAATATCAACGCTTATAAAATAAGTTATGATTAATATCAACTTGAATCTTTGCGTTTAAATACAATTTGGATTGATTGTGTGAAAGATGATATTGGATAAATGGTGTGACTATTGAAATGACGGCTAGTAGACATACATATGCATGTAGGACTGTAAGTGTCGACGAAGATGTGGATAAAGATGAAAAAGTGAATGACTTGCTGCATCAACCCGAAATCAATCGAGATAATGTTACACGACCGGTTAAACGCCATTATTAATCTTCAGATGAGTTCAAGTTTTCTCTAATAACTGTTTATAAGCTCGAATCATGTCACAAAACTTATCACAAACTGCAGAAAGATTTTTACGACACGATATTATAAATTAAGAGAAGAGGGCCTAGGCGCCCAGTAAATTCAAACTGGCAGTGCATCAGCGATAAAGATTGTCAAGAAATCCAAAATTTTCTCGATACATTCATCATATAGTATCGAAATGTGGCGTAACTTTTAGAAAGAAATACCTTTGTTCTTCTCTCACTTTAACTAAACCCTACAATATCTTTTGTACATATAGAAAGCTTTAAGACATGTCTACTATAATTGCACTTTAATGTAACTATGAAAGATGATTTAGAGGATATTGTAATAGTTTAGTCTAGCTAGTGTTTTGATGATTATGATCACTGCAATGACGAAAGACTCGTCAACGTCGTTTAGCAAGAACTAGACAAAATTAACAGCGTAGTTGGGATAACGCCTAGTGGGTACCAATTATCAACGAAAACTCTTTTTCAACCGGAACTCACCTAACGCTGAAAGTTAAGAGTTCTTCATTGCTCACCATTCTCTACAGTCTTGGTAAGACGATGGATATAAGCATTTAATAAGGAACTTTTTTGCTATTAAGACCAGGGTAAAAATCGGATTGGGCAACTTCGACTGACCTTATAAAGGAATTAATAGGATCTGAGATATCCGTCTTGTTCAGTGATATTGAGAACGTGATATTGTTTCTTTTGTATTTCTGACTGGAAACTAATCCAAATTATAATTGGTATATATAAAATACTTATTTTTAGAGCAGGGATCCAAATATAAGGCCTGGGGAACACTGCCTTGCGATAAATGCAAGTCTTTAGTTAAAACTTCCGAGCAAAACCCTTTATTATCATGAAAAACGTACATTATGTACTTTTAAAAGAAAATAAATACTTAATAAGAAGAAAGTTTGGTGGATACCGTTGTGGTTTTTAATTTCATACGCAAGAAATACTTCTCTATGGATTATAGGCTGCTGCGGGATGTCTTGTGTTAAATAATGCAGTCTATGCACAAGAGGAGAAAATTTGAAAATCTTCGTGAGAAAACATGTTACCAAAATTAAATCAGATTCTTTCTAATCTGACAAACTTTAATTTCAGCTGATAATTTCTTTATATCCGAGCATCAAAGATGATCGTCGGCAAGTAATTATTGAAACCAATTGTTGTCGCTATTAATAGAACTGCAATAATTGTGAAGGTTAAAGGGCAACTTGAGGACCGACCGGGCGCGCTCCGGCCGAAACATGTCACGTGACATTTCGCCGCCATTTTTAAGAATTTATAGCGCCAAACGAAATGTCAAATAATTCTTTACATTCATCATGGCGAGCGCGAAGTCAAAAAAGTTATTGTACCCTTAAACCGACGAAAAATTCCGATTGATATATGATATTTATTTTACCTATCGGTTGTATTATAGATAATACTTTTACACGTCCATTTCTGTCGTCCATTGTGGATTCAAACTTATGTTGTTTACCCCGAGAAAAAAACAACGAACTAAATTCTAAAGCAGCAGCAGCAGCAATCTCGAAGAAGGTCTAAGTCCATTTTAAAATGCATACAAATGTAAACATGTAATGGTCAAATGAGAATCGTGTAGGTTACTTAATCTCTGAGGTGGTCTTTTGAGGAAAGAACCTCGCAAAATTGAGTGGACCTTTCACGGGTGTCCTGTAATGAATGCTCTTGTATTTAAGATCATATCTTTCATTCAAAAAAATGTACCCGTCAAACAAGCGTTGAATTAGTATACCAAATAATGAAGAATGACTATCTTACAATGTGACATTCGCCAATTAAGTAATTATAAATTCACTCCGTCTCGACTCAGATGTTTTGACGCATGTACAGCTAGACGCACTTGCAAGTCCTTATATATATTTTTTTTATATTACGTCATGGGTTTTCTATGAATTAAAACGTTTCACTACTATTTTCTTCATAAATAAGACTATGATTTTATTTAGAATTCAATCAAAGTTCACTATTTTTCATCATCAAGTCACCGTAATTACACGCTTAATACGTCTGGTATTGAGCTGTAGTTGATCACCAAAACAATGTAGGTGCTTATTTAATTGCTCATGGTCAAGGTCCGTCATTTCTATCTCAGATTCAGCAATAACCGCAATTAAAATACAGTTCTGTATTACAGAAATTCATTCAGTTCTTTGTAGGAATTATTGAAATATTCTTGGGTGCATCTTTGGCTATATATTACATTCTTTCTGTAATTTAAATTGGGAATTTTTAGACTCAAAAAACTCATTTCAGATAGTTTGTATGTTGATTTTGTTCTTTTCTATTTCAGCGATAAAATGTCTGCCTGGTTCGACAGACCTTTCATGCACAGCAGAAAGAAAACAATTCAATATACCTGGTGAGTTTCTCTCGCTTTATTATATTTTTATCTTTCTATGCTCAATTCCTTAAGTCATATTTATGAAGAAGAATCCACTTCCTCATGAATAAATTTATTTGTTGTCATCACTTGCAATACAACCCTAATTATATAATTCATTAAGAAAATATTGAAGAAGGTATTTATGTTTTTGGAATCTCTTATATCTGGAATATCTTATAGGTTACTGTTGTGTATCTTTAATGTAGGTATTTGAAAATCTTCTTGATTAATAAGATTTGTACAAGTACCCCACATGTGTAAAAAACAACACAATAGTTTAAGGCTACCTAGTGCTTATACTATCCACTCAATAAAACAGTGAATTACCTAATTAGTGTTTTATTGGACATAATAGTGGCGACGAGGAATAAACTTTAAAGAATGGAGTGCAGGGCAGTGAAGTTTACGGAATTTGATTCTCAAACAGACAATTGGAACAATTACATAGAAAGGCTAACATTTTGCTTTGAAGCAAATGTCGTTGTGTTGGACATAAGTAAAAGAGCAAACTTTTACACAGTGTGTGGATCGAAAGTGTTTGATACCCTTCTTGCGTTAATTACACCTAAAAAAGCTAGTGATGTCACATTTAAGGAAATCGTGGACGTGTTAACGAAACATTATAGCCCTAAACCTAACGAAATATCAGTGTCATATAAGTTCTATAAACGTGACCAACAACAAAGCGAATCAGCAGCGGACTATATTGCTCAACTGAGGAAGATTAGCTCCGACTGTAATTTTTTGGATTTAGAACGTGTATTACGTGACAGACTCGTGTGTGGAATGAAAGATCAAAGACTGCAATATGAGTTATTGAAAAGAGATAAACTTAGTTATGACAGTGTTGTAGAGGCTATGTTGTCTTCCGAGAGTGCGGTAAGAGATGTTCGCATGATACAAAATATAAATGGGAGCACCAGCAACGGCGCAAGCGGATTTGATTCGACGGCGAGTACATCGACGACCATGCCAGCAGCTCCTGAGCCCATGGACATCAATGCAGTGCAAACAAACATGAAACGTTGCTACCGTTGTGGTGATCGCCATGCTGGAGAATGTCGTTTTGCCAAGGTTACTTGTCGGTACTGTAAGAAGGTAGGACATATAGAAAAGGTTTGCATCGCAAAGAAGAAAGCCTCGAACAGTAAAGTCAATTTCACAGAAGAGGATGGGTCACATGCTCAGTTGAACGGTATATACAACTTCGATAGTAGTCAACTGCGGGTGCCAGCTTATGAGGTTAAGGTTCATCTAAATGGGACGTCAGTGATTATGCAGGTGGACTCTGGCGCTGGTTTTTCACTCGTGAACGAGCGCACGTGGCAGGGCCTACGTGAAGCAAACCCGCGCCCCGAGCTGCGTGCCGTACACAACAATCTACGTACCTGGACGGCGACACCGGTTAATGTGCTCGGTCAGACAGTAGTGCACGTAAACTTTAGAGACATTAAATGTGTTTTACCGGTTATTGTAGCTAGAGGCTCGGGCCCCAATTTAATTGGTCGTGATTGGTTTTCTGCTCTTAATATAAAAGTTAGTGTTAATGTTGTGTCTGGTACTGGCATATCATTGACTAATGAAATGTTACAGAAACACTCTGAAGTTTTCAAAGAGGGTCTTGGTACTTACCGAGGCGAACCGGTGGCCATACATTTAAAACCAGACGCTACTCCTAGGTTTCTTAAAGCTCGCCCAGTTCCGTTTGCTATTAAGGACAGAGTGGAAAGGGAAATAGATCGATTGATGACCGAGGGAGTACTACGCCCTGTTTCTTACTCACAGTGGGCAACACCGGTGGTACCCATTGTTAAGAAATCCGGTGAAATTCGCCTGTGCGGAGATTATCGCAGCACCGTGAATCAGGCTACCGAGTCTGATACTTACCCTATGCCGACTGCTAATGAGGTATTTGCTATAATTGCGGGAGGAAGGTATTTTACTACGCTAGATTTAGAGCGTGCATATACACAAGTCGTTGTGGACGAAGAAACGGCTAAACTGCTGACATTGAACACATGTAAAGGTCTTTACACTGTTCACAGGCTGGCGTTCGGAGTAAAAGCATGTCCAGGCATTTTTCAAAGGTTGATGACATCTTTACTGGCAGGAATTTCAGGCGTTGCAGTACTAATTGATGATATTATTATAAGCGGGCATACCTTGACAGATATGAGTCAACGACTGGATGCTGTACTAGAACGCATACAAAAAGCCGGCCTACGACTGAATGCAGGTAAGTGTAAGGTTGCTAAAGAATGTGTAGAATTTCTGGGTTTTGTTATTGACGCCGATGGCATTCATCCAGCTCCTAGCAAAGTGGAATCGATTGTCAAAACTCCAGAACCACAGAGTGTTCAGCAGCTACAGGCCTTTTTAGGTTTGTACAATTTTTATGAGAGGTTCGTTCCTCACAAAGCTACTGTCCTCGAACCGCTCCATAGGTTGCTTGACAAGACTCGCAAATGGCAGTGGACAGAACGTGAACGAGAAAGCTTCGATGCAGCGAAACGGTTATTATCGTCAGACATTACTTTAGTTCACTATTTAAATAAGCCCTTAGTACTCACTTGCGATAGCTCTGAGTATGGTGTAGGCGCAGTTTTGTCTCATGTGATGCAAGATGAGCAAGAACGACCAATCGCTATGAGTTCTAGGACATTACATTCACACGAACGTAAATACTCCCAGCTTGACAAAGAAGCTACAGCAATCATGTTCGGAATTCAAAAATTTCATAACTATCTCATGGGAAGAACTTTTACAATAGTAACGGATCATAAGCCACTAGTCAGTATTTTTGATCCTAAGAAGCCAATACCAAATATAATATCGCCCCGCTTAACTAGAATCGCTATTCTATTGACTTCACACAGTTATAATATAGCGTATAAGCCTGGTAAACAAATAGGAAATGCAGATGGTCTCAGTCGTTGGCCACAACCGGTGCCAGAAGAACCTGAACAGCAGCTTTGTGATATTTTATTGATGGCTGAGGCTCCGGAAGACTTTCCAGTTGATGTTAATCAGATCGAGCTGCTCACAAAAACAGATAAGATTTTATCAAGAGTCAAGTATTACGTGTTATCTGGTTGGCCAGCTAAAGTGACAGAGGATGCTTTGCACAGTTATTGGTTACATCGCACTGAACTTTCTTTACATGAAGGTTGCATCTTGCTGGGTTGTCGCGTGGTGGTACCACCACCGCTACGTAAAGATATTTTACGTACATAGGGCACACAGTGGTATAGTTCAAACCAAAGCTTTGGCCAGAAGCTATGTTTGGTGGCCGGAATTAAACAACGACATTGAGGCATTGGTGAACAATTGCACCAAGTGTCTGGAAAATAGACACATGCCTCCCAAGACAAGTTGCGACTGGGTAGTCCCTACAAGACCGTGGTCTCGCATAAATATTGATTTTGCTGGTCCATACCAAAGTAAAGTCTTTTTGATAATTGTTGACTCATATTCACGTTGGCCGGAAGTATTTGTAGTAAGTAACATGACTACGGAAACTGTGATTCGGCATCTAAGAATGCTATTTGCTACACACGGATTATGCGAGACATTGGTTTCAGACAATGGAACAGCATTTGTTTCAGCTGAAATGAAACAATTTCTGGATTCGAATAAAATTAAGCATATCACTACAGCACCATACCATCCTGCTACAAATGGATTGGCTGAACGAATGGTGCAGACGGTTAAGGACAAGTTACGCAAAATGGATGATGTATCATGGGACGTGAAGGTACCTAATATGTTACTGGGACTGCGTGTAACGCCATGTTCAGGAACAGGCAAGAGCCCTTCAGAACTGTTAATGAACAGACGGTTAAGGACTTTATTGGACAGTATTCATCCAGTCAATAAACAGCATATGAGAGTCGAGCAACAAATAACCAATAACGCACAGAAGAAACACAGAGAAACAGACATTGGTCAATGCGTGATGTACAGAAATTATGGAAGAGGGCCACGTTGGTTACCAGGCACTGTAACAAGTAAGGATGACCCATCTAGCTATCAGGTGATATCAGACAATGGAGATGTTGTAAGCAGACATATTGACCAACTGATACAGAAGAAGACATCAAGCTCAATCATAGGAGAGGAGGAGAAGAAGGATAAGGAGCCTGGAGAGGAAAAGGAAGACAGTATACAGGAGCAGGGGGAACAGTCAAGTCAAGAAAATGAACAAATAATCCAAATTCCTAGCTCAGAAGAATGGGCCGAGATGCTTGGGATACCTAGTGGGGCAGACACCACTTATCGGGGTGGGAAACTGAAAAACAAAGTTTCTTCTTATGTAAAGTCACCATATGCCAGGCCTAGCCACAGCAACTATTTGGTGTAAAGTTATGTGTTTAAGATTGCTTTTGCTCATGTGTACTTAATTGTTATGTTTGTGGAATTAAGAAGATTATGATGTTTTATGTTTATGTTTTGTTTCTATTTCAATTATATTTTGAAGATGTTCATGCATACTTGGGGGAAAGGTATGTTGTGTATCTTTAATGTAGGTATTTGAAAATCTTCTTGATTAATAAGATTTGTACAAGTACCCCACATGTGTAAAAAACAACACAATAGTTTAAGGCTACCTAGTGCTTATACTATCCACTCAATAAAACAGTGAATTACCTAATTAGTGTTTTATTGGACATAATAGTTACATAGATAATCACATTCAAAATAGGATATATTCTTTAGATTCAAGAGCCAAGTCTTCCATTATTTTATTGTAAAAACAGCTGATCTGTCTCTATGAAGAAGTCGATCCTTCATATCAAAAATGAAAATGTGACTGCTGAAAATTTACAGAACCTAATCAACCACTGAGTGAGGCATCAGAAGTACAGTGCTTGGCGGGCAGCGAGTGGGTGAGCAACTGCCATTACTGCCGCTGCTCGTACCAGGGACGCGCCGAATGTTTGAAACAGTCCACCGACTGCGATAAAGGGGGGGTTCTCGGTAAGTGATATGCACTTTGTTACAGGATTACTGAATCTTACTCAAAGGAAGGAGAGTGAGGCTTAGTTAGACCTCGCTGTTAGTAGGTCCTGGTTGTCATTCGCAAATCTTTGACACTAAAAAGAAGCAAAAAAGAAAGCATGACAACCACTCTTGCACATGAATAACATGTGAACCAGTTATTGGATTGTGGGGATCCAATATGCCGTAGCTCCATGTAAAGTACTGATCGATTCAGCTTTACCTATGAATCTAAGTTATAGACGGTAAAAGGGTAAGCAGTTCATAAAATAAAACTGCAATATTTATCTACCTTTACTAATACGGTACTGTCGGTACTTATATTTTTAACTAATTTCAGCGGAGCCATCACTATGCAAGCCAAACACGACGTTCCAGAGGGATTGCAACTCCTGCATCTGCCTCGAGAATGGGCTTGGAATGTGCACCTTGCAGTTTTGTAGACGATCAGGTACGCATCATAAAAACGACTCTCTAACTAACTTGCTTCTTGCAAAGACTACATTTAATATGGTTTGTTGAGAGATTCAAACCTCAGTTAGACTGGAAGCCGAGCTGAACGTAATTGTAAGAGGCTACGAAAATTGATTGAATAGAAAAAGGACATATTGAAAGCAATAAATAAAAAATGAAATGACGGCGCTGGGTGACCAAAACACTGTATGCCTTTAATTTAAATTTATTCACCATTCTATTGGGTACTAGGGTGCTGAGTGGTACCTAGTAATATTCTAGTACGGTAGTTAGCTCTTCTTCTGGGTGGTCTTAATAGATGACCGAGGGTTAGATTAATAGATGTCTTAATAGACACCAAGATACTTTGTGGTAGTTATGTTTAATCAAAATGCTTAACTTGAGGGTGGAGGCCTATTCTCAGCAGTGGGTTAATTGTGGCAACCAATATTGTGACAAAGATCTTAGATCGAAAGACAAAATTGAGGACTTTAGACTCAACATATGCATTTTTACTTCCAGATGTCCTTGTTAGTGCTCCAGAAATACTGCAAGCCAGTGTTCAAAGTGAATCAGACAGTAAAGATGCTCAAGCAACGGCACCGGTAAATATTTCTCAATACTCTCTTATATTAAACATTATACAGTATGTGATTCAAAGAAATTCGAAATCGTAAATAATATTGGAGTAAAATAACATTATATTGCAATTACATTAAAAAAAAAACAGCACACATAACATTGTTGGTTGGCACAACGTTCAGTTTTACGTGATCATGAAGCGTATCATGAAAACAAATAAAACAGTAATCAGTCAGTTTTCCTGCATCGTGGGTGCGTATACAAATACAGTAAAACTTGGTTAAGTGGGACCTGGATAAGTGAGAAACCTCCATAGCTGGAACTCTTGCTTAGGTCCCGACACTTTAGCAATGAATTACCTCTGTTAGTGGGACAACACAAACCTCTATATCTGGGATTGGTTCTTTCCATTTAATCGTCATAATTATCTCTGTTATTGAAACAGTGAGTATATTTTCCCTATTTTACTGAGACTATATTTTAGGGATTAGTTCTTTCGATTTTATTCGTCACAAGCACCTCTATAATTGAGACAGCGAGTGTAATTCACCTCTTTTATTGGGACTATATTTTGTGTACCTACATTATGTGGATGGAACTCTTCGTAAATGAGACAGATATCTATTTATACCTGGATATCTGAGACACTGGGTAAGTGGAACACCTCTTTAAGTGAGACAAATTTGCAGGTCCCTTAAGGTCCCAGTTATCCAAGTTTTACTGTATATAAACCCACACACACAAACAGACAGACCCGGAACAACTATCTGCAGGCCATATAAAAATTTCTGTTTGGATGTCGACACACAGCTCAACAGCCAATCGCTCAAACAGTGCGACAGCCGTATCATCGAAATTATTTTCTAAACGATATATATTTTATATATGTATGATTTAAACTCTTAATACTAGATACGATTAAAAAAGATGAAATACTCAAATCTATTTCACAAATCGATGTTCGATACTGACATCGAGATCATAGTGCACATTATGGTGAATGGGATGCACAATTCATTTTTGTTGAGGTAAGTACATTTTTTGGAAGATGTTATCATTGACATATTATTGTTAGCCGGTTTACTGTCGTATGAACCACATATCTTTGCTGATTGTTTATTTATTGTATCTGTTGTGCGGTCAGTGAACCTGTTAACAATCAAGTGGTAGTAACTTAACACAGAATAGTAAGTAATCAGCCATGTCCTTTCAACTCCAGAATCAAGATTATTACGACGTAGAAAATATACTGAATTTGGATCACAATTTAATCATCCTAAAGAGGTCAATCATTTGCAAACCTCTCCAAGAGTTTATGAGGGACTGCAATCCTTGCAAGTGTGCCAGTGATGGTCTGAGCTACTCCTGCACACACAATGAATGCTTGGAGACAGAAACGGACAAAGATAAGGAAGTTGAGGTCTTCATGCAAAACGAGGTTAGTACAGAAACTGTTATAATGGTAAAATTTGAGATATGTAGTAACGAAAGTTTAAAGAGAGAGAAAGGTTAAAGAGGAATACACACACTCACACACACCACACAGACTAATGATAATATACAAAATATTAATTTATATACTTTTGCTATTGTCTAAACATGTTACTGTAATTTTAAGATATAAAAGAGCGGCGTCTCCTGGCACAGGCATCTTTATGCTTAAAAAGAGTCGCCACCAACTGTATAATGTACAACGTGTAACAATGAAATATAACATTTATGATTTTGATTTTTTTGAATAGAAAAAGACCAAAGAAACGATTAATGGGTTGTTTGAAAGATGATATAGCTAGAAGAGATGAGGGCATAAAAATGAGATGATGATAATTAAGCTGCGAAGGTTTGAAAAATTCCTTTGCTCGAAAACATCACAGTGAATTCACGTTTTCACGTTTCATTCGTGTTGGTTCACATTATAAAAATGAAATTGATTTTGTTTCTTGAATTTATTGATCATTGACAGTTCATACTGGGCACATTAATTTTTAGTGCAAATAACGTTCAACTTAAAATACTGCTGTACCATTCATCACCACTTTGTCAATCTGTAGGGTCAAGATCACATAGAGCGCCACTCCGTCTGTCGCGCAAGCAACATATTCTATATCGGTTGCAACACCTGTCGTTGTAACGCTCTTGGTACTGACTACACGTGTACCAACAAGCCTTGTCCTTTGCCCGCTGACGTCGAATTGTTCCATGAACTGAAGGTATCAAGCAATATTTTATGATTCTTTATAATTTTGGACTCACGTACTGATAAAACTTTTCAAGCGTATATTTTTTTAAATTTTCAATTGTATGTTATGAAGCTAGATTCTCGGCTTTCGAATGTTAAATGATGTGTGTTTAATGAATGTACTTACAATTATTTCAGGACATTAGACCAGCAATACCATACTCAGGAGAGTCGGAACATAAATTGAGAGTGACCAAACTGTAAACAGAGGATGTGTCATAGCTGCTTTCGCTCTATACATATAAATTAGTGTTTTGTTTTTTATACATGTTATAAAAGATGGCATCGAAAAATTCGGAAGGAATTTTTCCATACAGCCAGCCTTTTGGATACTTTTATCCTAAAAGCATTGCTTTGCTACGCTGTATGGTATTTTTCGATGCTATCTTTTGACTATTTTTAGTTTGTAAAGAGTTTTTTATTTAAGTTAATATATAGTAAAAAAAAATAACGCTTAGTATTTTTTTTTATTAAAACAAAGTTGATATTTCTAGTAGGTATTTTATTTACTAATTATGACAGATATTTCTTATTTCCCTTCTATGTTATTTAGTTAAGAATAAGGTTGTCTAAACTCTTTCTATGACTCGGACTCACGATCCTGTGCACTATTATGTCGTGACTTACAAGATAATAGTGCACAAGATCATAAGAATGCATAAATATACTTAGTCGAATATGCAAACTAGATCGGTGTTAAACTTTTTATGACATTGTCCCGTATTTATTACAAATGATTGTTAGAATAGGTATCAATCACTCTAACTACGCACAGTTAACTATTGCAATAAACACTAACCCTCCACATATTTAATCCCAACCTAGACAACGAAATCATCTAAAAACTCGACGAAATCTCAAGTCTGCGAAGCCAACCGCATGTTTATCAAAGACTGCAACACTTGCTGGTGCAACGAAGATGGAACTGGTTACTACTGTACCAGGAGAGTCTGTGTGCCCCTCCTGCCCGAAGACCAACCTGATCTTGGAGGGATCCCCGCTGAAGTATGATTTGATAGAAGCTTGCACTTGTATCCATGTTCCGTGTTGTCAATTTTCCTTCCTTGTTTCAAGGACTTGTGATCTTTCCTGCCTTGGGTTTATTTTCGCATGCATATTGCTTCGATATAATTGCTGTATCTTAGAAGTCAAACTGGCGAATTTTAGGGTACGGTTTTTATGTTCGCCAGTTATAATTGATTTCATATGATTGTTTTATCTTTAATCAATCTCTTTACAAGCAGAATCTTCGCGTGATAAAAAAACAATGTCGCCCTAATGAAGTATTTGAGCTGGACTGCAATATGTGTCGGTGCAATCCTGATGGGAAGTCCTACGCCTGTACTCGAAGAGCTTGTGAGGAACAACTTGAAGACACCAAGGTCTCTCTCTATATACATTTTGATCTACAGGCTTAAGGCTTAATTTAGATGGTGCCTGAGGTATGGTGACTTGAAGATGGTACTTACGGAATGAAGGGTATGATTAAGTGGTGCAAGAATTCAGTCATCCGCCCACCAATAGGTTTCAACACCGCATGTTCACACACTATTGCTGCCTCAGTCACCGTCTCAGTTAAAGAAATGTGATACCTTTACTCGTAAATGGCCAATTCTTCTAATTTTTAAGCAAAGTTAAACGCAAAAGCACTTAGTTACCCTACATTTTTGAATGATTGCGACTGCGAAGGGAATGCGAACGTTGATTAAAAATAAGTAGAACTGGCCCAATTCTACTTATTTTCTAGTAGTTTAATTTGGTGATGGTATTTCGGGTATTATCTTTTCGGCAAAAAAGATTTTTTAATAGAATATGTAAACTTTTCTTTAATACCAGTTTCAGAAATAAGGTGGTTTGGTCTTTCTTTGAAAATTTCAGAATTTTCATGTGGTGGAGGTTATTTTAAATAAAGACTGGCTGCACTAATCTGTGTTTAGTTTTATTTTTATATTTATTCTGGATTTTCAGAACTTCTTTCTAACTTGTGGTTTTATAATGTTTTTTTTTTTTTTAATGTTACTGCAATGTTTTCCGGCCAGAGTGCAGCACTAGCGCAAACTGTAAAACGTTTTTTGAGTTCAAATTGCGATTAAAATTGCAACAATTTGATAATAATGAATCATTTGAGTTTAAACTAGGGTAGAAAATATAAAATATTTAATACAATAATGCATCAGTGCTGCGTATTTGAATGTAAGATTGAATTTTGTTCTTTTTGAAATGATTGATTCCCTTCAGGGAATCAATCATTTCAAAAAGACGAAAATGTACGAAAACTATGAGAAGCGGCAAAATGTTGTAAGGACTTCATAGCAAAAATTATATTTCTAAATGTATCATTCAGTAGAGTCAATAAATATTTGAGTGTATTATTGCATTCAGTATAACCACTTTTTATCATATTAAAGAAAACTTTTCAATTCAATTTTTTTTTTTTATTGAATTGAATAGTTTTCGATTTGCTTAAGTAAGTTAACAAACTATATTTTATATCTTACCTTTCCACAAAATCCTGTTCCACAATTCCACTTTTTTTCTTTTAAACTCGCATCACGTTCTCGAAGCAGTTTTTTCAGACCCACTTTTAACTGTCCATACTATGCTATAATATCCTACTCAGAACATTTTTTAAATGCATGAATAATAATAAATCTTTTACAATTGAATACGTTTTCAGAGATTATTTGTTATGAATAAATATGACCTGATGCATTATTGCGGTTTGTTTACTGTTTGTGCTAGGGGCGCCCCTATACAGAGTTTCGCGTAATGTTCCCTATTACTATCTCTTTGCTTCAATTGTTTTTTTTTCTCATCTGCCTGATTTCTCTTTTGTAACCTTTCTTATTTTCTTTTAAACTATATTGACTCAGAAATACCTATTCTAATAAGTAACAGAATGCGTACCTTGTACAGTTTCTTATAGTAATTAAGAAGTATTGTTGTAAATATTACTGCAGTATTAAAATTAATTAATTGTTTTTTTTTTTCAGAATATCACCTTGTCCAGAAAAGTACGAGCTTTGACTACGGTAATATTTCTCCCTTTTTATTTTTTCCTCCCAAGTTAAAATGTTCTAATTAGTGGTCTTATGAATATTAATCATAACGAAAAAAATGCCTTATTTTTTTTGAACATCTTCATTTTACTGCTCTGACCGCATATAAGTTCGGGTCGGTACAACACATTGTCATCCTCGATTCTGTCCTATCACCGTCGCGCGTCATCCTATTCGTCTCGTTTAAAATGTATTTGCAAAGTAACAAATAACAACGCACTCCGTGTATCTAGTAGGAGCCGCCGAAGGCCTGCCAGCCAGGACAGGAGTTCCGCATGGATTGCAACAAGTGCCTTTGCGACAACAAGGGCCAAGACTTCTCTTGCACACGAATTGACTGCAATGCCTTGAATAACAACCACCATGCTAGTGCGTTAAGGAGTAAAAGAGGTATGCATTTTATGAATTCAGTAAGTTTTTAATGAATTGCAATTTATATCGTCGCTAAGCCTATAATATCGAAACACTTCATACATACAGTTGGACCTATAGTAAATCCTTGGCGAACGCCTGTGTTTTAAACACGAACACAATAATATTATTTATTTAAGCCGATCTTGCAATATTTAAGCTTTTCTCACTACACCTTAAAACTTACTCAACTACAAATATTTGTATAAAATATTCAAATTTTAACTATTGGTTAATGTTTCATACAGTCGATGGCCTGCAATAGATCAAAAAAGTAGTTTTATGCAAAAAGGGCATTTTTTACTTATTTGACATAGATATTGATTTGATTTTTATTTTAACATTGTATTAATGTAATAAATAATTTAATATAGATTATATTCATTTCGTAACTTGTGATTGTAATATGGCAGAAACTGAAATAAAGTAATTTGATTTGATATTGTTTGTTTTTTCAGACACGTCTGAGAAGATATCACAGCAGTGCGTTCCTGGCAGTGTTTTCAATCGTGAGTGCAACGTCTGCCTATGTTCTAAAGACGGGCAGACTGCGACCTGTACCCTCAAAAGGTGCAAGGATATTCAAACTATAACCGAAAAAGCACCTGGTAGGTAAGAGTTGTTAGAATTAGTATAGATTAACTTAGCAATTAGCATCATAATTGGTCGTCGTTTGATGTTGCTACTGCTGAACATCGTCAATATATCATTAGTCATTCGAGTAAACGTTGATTTCTGGCAATTGAATTGGAGACCTTCAAGTATGCACACATCAAGCTACACACACAAAGTTTTTAATGCAGTCTGTTTATGTAAAGAATAATCAGAGTTTATTGGTGTAGTATGACTGGCCTTTTAGTTTTTAGTGTCTTGTTATTTTTAAAACAACGTAAACTAACGAAGACCTTTTATTTTGATTGTTTCAACTGTCTCTTCATCAGCTGTTTATTTATTTTTATACCTATTTGCGTTTTGCGAATGCAGATGATTGGTTTGCGACTTTTCTTTTCTCCCTTCTCACTTTTGTACGTCAGCATGTTCGGAAATGGAAATTTAAAAAGAAATCTGATAGTTAATAGTAATCATTATCTTTTTCAGAATCGGATCAGGGGTTCCGCTGCACTCCCGGCGAACAGTTTAGGCGTGACTGCAACGACTGCACCTGCTCTGCAGATGGAAGGAGCATCTTCTGCACACTGCGTTTGTGTGACCTAGACCTTACATCCGACATTTAATCGCACATCTTTACTTATCTTGTCATGCACACGAAAACCTTTGCCATTTAGTTTTTAACGAGGCGTTTTTAATAATTTTGTCAGATGATTTTAGTTAGTCATAGCTGGTCCCATGCTTTATGGAAAGTCAAATCCATAAAACCACCGTAAGGCACTGAGCGTCATTGCTTGGTGTTTTCAGTGTAAACAACATTCTCAACACTGAAAAAATTACAAGCCATACTGATGGTACCTACACCAGTGAATCCACGATAGCATTATGTTTAAATATCTAGATTATTTTCTGTTTTGTTTTTGTGAGGATGTGCGCTCAAAGTATTACAAAGGGGAGGCACAGCCGTTTACTCGCACAAACGTAAAGCCAACATGTTTATCATTGGAATCCATCTCTTTCATTCTCTCTTCCCTTCGTGGCATCTCAAGATAAGATCCTTTCACTAGCAGCTGCGCAGTCGATCAGATTGTCGATTTTACTCGATTTGACGATCGAATAATTGTGTGCATTAGTATCATTTTAATGACCTGTTTTTTTAGATATTTGTGACTAATTTTACTTAGTTTATAATACAAATGAACGTGTAGTTACTATTTTACTTTATTGTACAATTGCAGAAAACTTAAGTTAAAACTAACATGTTAGAGATTTATCGACTTATTCGCTTCAGAGACATATGTTGTTGACTCAATTAAAACCTGAGGCTCTAGACAAGTAAAATTTTGTCAAAGGTAGAGTGGCAAATGGGATATTCAAAACGAAAAAGTACGGGATTGAGAAATCGTATATTTTGCCATTTCGACAATCGCCCATCGTACTCTCTAATAGAATGGAACTTTGTCTAAAGCTTCTGATGTCACTACTCACTGACTTCATGTTATGACGATTATAGAAAAATGGCTTAAAGTGAACGTTGACGAGTCGATGAATCTTATTTTGTTAAATACTGAAAGTATAACAACTGATTGTTTCCGGTGCATAGTATTTAGTTTGCGTATTTTGTGAACTAACTTATTATATTAGTAGTTTTGTATGATGAGCCTACTTTCATTTTGATGTGTGTGCGTTTCGTTCTCATCGGCATTTTCAACTTAGTTGGCTAACATGCGATTTTCGTGTGTAAGTGCTTTATTTTTCATTTCATTTCTCATGTGGTTAAGTGTTATGTTGTATGGGCTGAGCCTGTAGCCTGCTCTTTTTCCTCTGTCTTTATATTATTTTAATTATATTCGGCAGTTTTTCAGACAATAATTGAAACCTTTCTGCTTTAGATATTATTATGGCATTTACTTAATTAGTCTCGTTTTTTACTTGCCTTTGTTAGCTTATGGCATCTAGTAATTTAGTTGAAGAACTAAGGACCAATCATTTTAGTTTTTTGACGATTTTTTTTACCCTCTTTGGCTACTGGCTCGGTGACGAATAGTATCGTTCGAATGTTTAGTAGTTAGTGAATCATTAGAAAAGTGGCTTAACTTAGAAAGTACGTACCATCATGTATTAGACGATACGTAATTAAAACTTAAGTAATTTTGAGTTAAAGATAATCATGAAACGAATAAACGAGTTAATTTTACTTTTGTGTTTTATTTTATCGTTTTTCAGCTTTTATTTTCATTATAAAACTAAGATATTTTTTATAATCTTAGTTATACAGTTTGACTTTTTCAGTCGATAAAAGAATACCGTGAATGAATTACTTTACAATATTACTCTAATGTATAATAAAAAGTATTGCATTCTTCCAATTAAAAAACAATAAATTGCGTTTTCAATAAATTAGTGCGGTAATTAGTGAAAAATACTTAGTTACTTACTTGTATGAAACAGCAAAAAAGTTTCGATATTTTAAAAACACAAGTGATATTTCACTCCTAGACAGTTTACAGGGAATGTATAATATGGAATGGCTAATCGTTGATAGCTCACACTAAAAACATTCTAAGTGCTTAATTGAAAAATAAAAAAAATCTTGAGAAAGTAATATCTTGAGTTCTTTTTATAATGTCTAGAAGTAAGAAAAATATGACATTTGATTTTTTATTTTATTTAAATTCAATTTAATTGTATTACGAAATGCAGAGAAAAAAAAACTTGAAGCACTTCATAATTCTTCAACTGTTACTGTAGTTAATCAATCTTTATATTGATAATGTTTATCTATATTAATTATACTATGTTGGACTTCGAATCTCCGGTGTATTTTTTGTATTTTTGCATGACCTCTGGTAAAATTTGGCTGTTGCTATTTATATTTCAAGTCACCGTGATTTGTAGGTACGCATATTTGCAAAACAAGTATCTTGTCTTTAAGTTTTTCCTGAAATGTGCAACTTTCCTGGGTTTTATAATTTCCCGAAAGTTCTTATTATGATAAAAAAGAATCCTCTGGTTACATGTATTTTCAGAGCGTAATTTTTTATAGATACCGGTTATCTTAATAAATTTAGATTACTGATTTATTAAAAAATTACAAATACTATTGTATAATCAGCCATTTAACGTTCCCACTGCTGGGACACAGGCCTCCTCTCTAGGAGAGGGAATGGGCCGTAATTCACCACGCGGGCCCAGTGCGCGTTGGTGAATGTCACACGTCTTCGAATTTCCGGTTCTAGGACTTTTTGTTTCCTCACGATGTTTTCCTTCACCGTTTTGAGAGCAGTGGTGATGAAATTAATCACACAAAAGAATGCGCCTGGCTGGGTTAGAACCCGCGACCTACAATTCGTAAGTCGGGGCCGTACTATTGTAAATTAATTTATTTGTTAATTCATTTATTTATTGAAACAGAACGTCAGTCGTCGCCACTCGACGTTAGTCCGTCAGATAAATTTCCAAAAAATTTTAAAGACGTACATAGTTATTCTTTTTTCATGTAAACAAAAAACGAAGACGATACAGTGCGATGAAATGTAGAAACGTACACTGATAGGTCACCAAAATATCGTCAATTTATGTCGGTTTACAATTTTTCAAAATTACATCGAGGAATTATTGACTATCAAATTCGGATTCGTCAAAAAGTATTCCAAATGTTCAGTTGACCATTTATCGAGAGTTTACAACCTCTCAAAATATTTTATAATCTTACAATTATCCGGTGACACCATGACACATACATTTGTCACCAGAAAATTGAAGACTCATTTCTTGCAGTCGATTTATTGAACCCACCACTAGTAGGTACATTACACAGCCACGTCAATTAGTTACAGCCCTGAAAAATTCAGAAAGTGACCAATAATAAAAGACTATCACTTAAACGGTCTAATGAGAGAAGTTTTGGTCAGTTCCGATTTTTTTTCAGATTGAGCTGCATTTAGTGGTCGATAGAAATAACTAAATGGGCAGTCTTAAAATTAATGTCATAGAAAATGAGCAGGACATATCAGCAATATTATTAATCAAATTCAGCAATCAATAGACTCCTATGAATGACGGGGTCTTCGTTCTCTCGATTTGCTCGTTGATTCTAGCCCCCGTTATCCCCTTCGGCTAGGTAGTGACCAGATATTCATACTTAGTAGTTATTTCTACGACCGACAACGACATAGGTAAATGCAGTGAAAATAACATTTTAGCGGATATTTCTTACTGACCAAATTTAATAAAAAAATACTTCTCATAAAAATAACAATTAATTGCTTTTAATTAACTACTAATTTATTAATCTCTTTGGTTTTTATAGCTAGTAAAAGTGGTAATATTTACCGAGCGTGCTCTAATAGGCACTTTCAGTCAAACTTTCATTAAACATTAATTGAAACAGAAAATTGAAGCATGTTGATCAGCTTGGTCACCGTAATATCAACTTTAGTATTGTTAACGGGAGCACAAACAACCTTATGTGAGTATTTCTCTTACATATTTTATCTTCAACATATTATTTATACTAAATATTTTTTATTAATAAAAAAAATCTGGATTAAGAAATAAATTCCAAAAAAAATATGCCAGTATTTAAATAAAAAACAACTTCGTCACGCTTGTTGATCTCGATAAAATACAATAAACAATTTATTATGTACTATATACGACTGGGTATACGAAGATACGATAAGTATCGAACAACAATTAGCTTTGTATGGCACCGGATAAGGCAAAGACTGAAAAATTAACATTGTCTTTAGAGATTATCTTGATAAACTCTCCATAAATAGTGACAATGATGACGAATGATTTGTGTTTACTTAAGTTCATGTAATATACGTGCCGGATATGTTCTTACAAATAAAAAAATATATTTATGATAAATGATGAAAGTTCGATGGTTTATAATATATGTGTGTTGTGACAGGAAATTGTGAAATTATATAAGTTAGCGATCAATCGCTGAATTACCCGTTTTGGTGTGGTATTAAAACGAGACCTCTTACAAGACAAAGTGTCGCCATTGACTTTCATTGATGGCTCTTGACTACTGTGACTGTGGCAGGTGGGCAACTTGTGCTCACCGTATTTGCACGAATGTTATATAATCCCGGATCGCTGCCGCGACCAAAATTCCGTGATCTATGAATCTAGTCAACGTAGCGTAAAGTCGTTAGACACAGACAGCGTTCACCTTATTCCCATCTTTATCGTTAAGTTGATACAGTTAAAGTTGGTTTATGCCCGGCCTAGTGGCGCCAGTGAAGGGTTGCGTGCCAACCGACACGGTGCGAGGACCATGCCACGTGTGCGTTTGTTCCCATGATGGCGTGTTCTACTGCCGGCCGAGAAAGTGCCAGAATGAAAACGCGGGTAAGTGACTCGGAAATGTATGACTAATAAACTAAAGAGTGCCACCAATGGTTTAGGAAGACCACTGAAAATAAAGCATCGGAGCCCTGGGAATTGTCACTGAAATAGAAGGTATACGTTTGTCATTGAGTTCACTGATCTGGCATTTCTCAGTAGCAGTCCAGAATCTTGACTTGTGCACAGTTGTTGCTAAAAGGCTCGTCTCTAATCATATGGGTCTTAAATATGTCTGATAATGATTTGGTTTGTACGGCACCATTGGTGCCTCTGCGACCTCTGCTAAAGCCCTCGATTCTTCTATTAGATAAACGTGTTAAAGGTTTACTTTTGCATTAAGATTGTAGTTACCAAGGTTGGAAATGTTTTTAAAACTAGATAGGAAATTGAAGCAGATTTAAGCTTGCATATAACGTTCAACCGCATACTAAGACAGTTGTTTCAAAACAATTAATAAAGACGAGATTTTTCGAACTAGTCAAACTGCAAACTTAATCAGTTATAATTTTCAGGGAGAAGCAGACCTTCAATTGATTGTATTGCAAACCAACTATACAGACAAGATAACACATTCTGCAGATGTAGCGATGAGGGCTTCTGGATGTCAGACAACTGCGAAGCAACATTCAAACATCTTTATCCAAGAACCAACTTTCCTATTGAAAACTTTAAGACCAATATCACGTGTACTGCTAACAACTATTCCCTTATTGACTGCAACATTTGTCGTTGTCCAGAGAGAGGCATTATCGACGTTACACTTTGTACCAGTAGGACGTGTAATAAAGGACACAAAGCTGAACCGTGTTCTTACGGGGACATCCTTCGCGTTGAAAACCAACTGTGCTCTTGTAGCGATATAGACTTCTACATCGATCGTCTTTGCATCAAAATCCTCGATGAAGACATTCAACCTCTTGATGCAAATGAAATTTTAAAATTAGAGAACATTGGCAAGATCAAAAGACGCGTGACCTTTCGAGCATCAGACCTCTGTGATCCAAACGTGGTTTACACCGTCGATTGTAACAAATGCATCTGCTTAGACGGCCGCCTTGTCTGCACAATGAACGTTTGTGACGGCAAAACACAGAAATCTTTAAGACTAAGAATAAATGAGAGAGACTCTCTTCCTGAGTTGGAAAGTTATGCTGTTAAGTGTGAACCCGGCAAGAAGTATCGATACCAATGTAATGTTTGCACCTGTTCTATGAATGGGTCGCCAAGTTGTACTACTATGGTATGCTTGGACAATCATGTATTAGACATAAAAGCTCTAAGAGGAGTATTGTCTTCTGGTTGAGATTGTTTGAAATATAACTGGATTCAATTTATTTGTTCTTCTTTTTTGTAAAAATCATTCATTTTAGACTTAATTTACTGACTTGTAGTCTGGTCTGTATTGATAAGTATAGGTTTAATGTTATCTTTTAAAAAATCCCATGGGACATCGCAATTTTTATTAATTTAACAATTATGTTTTAATACGTAAACAAAATCGAAACTGATAAGCAACAGATTATCAGCAATGCTATTCTGTAAGAACTCACTCCAGTGCTCACTTCTGATTCTGCGGTGAAAACTGTATTTGGTATTCTGTAACTTGATGAAAACTACGCTAGCGCCACTAAATGAGAACATAGGTGAAGCGAACTACTTTTAAGTGAAAAGTTATTTAACTTGACAGTCAGAATATCAACTACTTTTCACTTCATGTGAGTTACAAAGTGTAATCGAAAATGAGATATGAATCGTATTCGCACGTGAGTTCTTACAGAATAGCACTGATTCCTAAAAAGAGTAAAGGAGATGGGAAGTAGGGGATACGGGGAAGTTCAATATCTCATGTTTTTAATCATTTATATTTTTTTCTTTAAACCACCAATTGCAGCTACCCCAGAGAAAGCCAAGCTCCCAGAAATCAAATATGGAGACAAATGCACTTACGGGAAGAAATACAGGATGGACTGCAACACTTGCCATTGTGGACACCAAAATAATTTGCTATGTACCAAAGCAGCGTGCTTTAACCCAATGGAATTAGAAATAAACGAAAATGCGCCAAAAGTAAATAAAAGGTCGAAAGTTGATGACGGAAAAGTTACAAAAAAGAAAAAGAAATCAAGAAAGCCTGTGAAAAGACAGAACACCAATCCTCTAAATACGGCTTCGTCAGGCTTCCCAGCTTTGCCAAAAAATCAAACTTGTAATCCTGGCAGAATTTATCAAGAGGGGTGCCACAGGTGTTTTTGTAACACTGAAAGAAAGTCAGAGTGTTCTACTATAAATGCGTGCAAGCAACCAAAAGGTAAGACAAATACACGAACATGTCTGTGATGTGGAAGACGATAATATTATTGTAGCATAATACAATGACACATTTGTCACGGTATAAATTGAAACATTTGTTTGATTTGATACTATGCTCTGCCTTCGTTTAGTACTTTGTTTTCTCTTGCCTTTATTCTAATTTATTTGGGCTTGTTTTAGCATGTCTACTTCTCCAACATTTGATCCACAATCATACTTCAAACTTTGCCTACAACATAATTTTCTTCCACATCATATACCCAAGTCATGATGATCGATTTCCACATAACTTTTCAATCTCTACTGACATTTCCAAACTTCCTCCTACATACTCGTTTCTAATCTATTTTAAACCGAATTCCAAAAAGGAGGAGGTTTCAATTCGACTGTATTTTATTTTTGGGTTTGTTACCTCATAATTTTTTATTGGGTATAGCGATTTTATTGATTCTTTTTTTTTGTAATCGAAAGCTGGTACTTCTCATGTGGTCCCATTTATAATGCGCATTTAATTGGATTCGACTAAATTGATGATGTTCTCATCTTTAACCGACTTCTAAAAAAAGAGGTGGTACTCAACTCTCGACTGTATTTTTTTTTGTGTTGGTCATAATCATAACTTTTTACTGGGTGTACCGTTACCGTTTGATGATTCGAAGTCAAATTCAAAACGTTATTATTATTTTAATGTAAATGATAACGTTTAAACGTACCGTGACTCTAGTGTCCTTTCGCAAAGGTAGATTCTTACAGAGAAGAACGGACAAGACACTCCATATTTACTCTTTTCCAATAAATGTTTTACAATATTTGGTACACAAAAAATAATATTTCGTACATACATATATGTGAAGACGCTGCACCAAGTATACTAGTTATAGAACCGTATTACCAGCAGAGGTAAACTTATTCTTTTTGTAAATTAGCACAAGGTACTCAAATATTTACAATATTGAAACAATGTGTGAGTTAACAGAAAAAATGGTATAAACAACACAAAAAAGTACATTCACAAAGTTAATCCATACATAAATCAACCAGTTTGAATTTTGTCTACACCCTTGATTGTCCGCCCTGGTCTAATTTGTTTTTGTTTTTTTTTTTATTTTGCATTAAGTTGTGTCTAACAATAATTTTACTGAAAAGATGTAGATTTTTCCTTACATAAATGATATTTTAATAATTTAAAAAACTTATCTAGTAGATTATAAAGGGCGTTGACAGCTCTCTTTAAAAAATAAATAAGGATTCAATGTCAGCAGCCCGACCCCACAGCATAATACCGTATGACATAATGCTGCGCATGCTGCTGTGATGCTGTGTTATTAATGCTGTGAAAGTAACTAAAGTCGACCAAACGTGCAGTTTCTATGTCTATTAACTGCCTTATCCTTCTAACAGCATAAGTGGCTGAGCTTGCTGAGACGACCAGCAATAGATTTTATATGAGGTCCCCATTGTAATTCCATTCAATAGTCTAAAGTAACTCCTAGGGAAACCGTCTGATTAATGAACTCCAGTTTTTCTCCATTCAACATGTCACATACGCTACTTTTAACTTTTGGCAAAGTAAATTTAATAAATTTGTTTTTTTTTTTTCATTTAGTACTAAGTGGTTTGCCGTAAACCAATTTTGGACCTGACGAACGATCGACGTCGATTCTTTTTATATTTGAAAGCTAGTGATTGTCATGTGGTCGCATTTAAATGAAAGTGAGTAAGATCTGACGGCTAGTATTCGACTACATTGACGAGGTTCTCATTTTCAGTCGTCGATGTAAAATTTAAAAATGAAATATTGTATGTGGTTTGGAGGAGCATATTTCGAAGTGGTCCCTTTCTCGTTTGGGGAAGATCGGATATAGGAAACGGATCTCTTTAAAAAATGGTAACAAATCTTCCGGGATTGTTGATATCGCATTTCTGTTTATTGTTTACATTAGTTTATGACAAGCCGGTACGCTGTGAGGTACGTTTAGCTGTGGGATATCACCATATTATTATTTTTTTTACAAAAAAACAACTGACTTCTGAATAAAGACACTTCAAAGTATATACTTTAATTTGATTTTTTTACTATTACCAAAAATACCTCTTAGTATTCTTATTTCGGCCCTATACTATCGTATACATAATTATGTATAGGATGGATTATAATCTAAGCTTAATTGTTTTTATTCCTTGTTTTTTCAACCATTAAGTACAAATATATCTTCCAGTGAAGCGAGATTTGGAACCAGTGGACGTACGACCTAAGATAACGGACCTGGAATTTAAGCAACTTCCGGAACTGCCCCACGCCGCAACGCCATGCACACCAGGCACAACTTACAAGGTGGACTGCAATGGCTGCGTCTGCGACGAGTCCCAGAACCTACTATGTGACAAGTTGTTGTGCATCAGTTTTGGTGATATGCATAGGGCAGAGGCGTTGAAAAAATCTGGTAAGATCGCTTAAAAGGCCCTAAGAATGCGATTGTCAAAATGACAAAATGTAAGGTAGTGATCACGTGATATTTTGACAACGTTTTTCAATCTCTCAAATTTTTAATTTTTGATGGACAGTCGCTTTTGCCACTCTCCCTTTGAATGAATGTCACTTATCTAGAGTCTCAAGTTAACGTTAGCCAAATTTCTAAGAGACGAGACGAATATAAATATAAAATATGGTAAAAAAATATCTTAAATATTCACACATTAGTCTAGCAACCGATGGACCATTTTTTACTTAAAATGATAATCATTAGATATCTATTCGATACCCATCGACCTCGTCAAGTTTCTGAAGTATATTTGGACGTTTAAAACCAATTCACAGAATCACTACATAGTATAAAACAAAGTCGCTTCCCGCTGTTTGTCCCTATGTATGCTTAGATCTTTAAAACTACGCAACGGATTTTGATGCGGTTTTTTTAATACATAGAGTGATTCAAGAGGAAGGTTTATATGTTACATGCATAATATAGCAGAGACTTAATATCAACATTGCACCCGTGCGAAGCCGGGACGGGTCGCTAGTTAATAATATTTCATCAACGAAATTTGACCACAATCTCACTTAAGGGAAAGCGACGATGTGGTCGACGCTGGAGCACGCTCGCCTAGGCGTAACCTTTTAGGTAAAGACCCCAAGGTTGTAGCGTTCAGACAACATAGGATAATTAAATAAGAAGACTCGGCTGCATGCAGCTTTCTCTTTATCCCCATAATGTCTTCGTGTGCAGGTTTACCATGCAACAGCGATAATTTTGTGGAGAACGACGTGATTCAGTCGGAGTGTGTTGAGTGTATCTGCAATGGCACCACCTACTGCCAAGCCAAGGACGACTGCATGGCGGACACTGAGAAGATGTTGAGGAGCAGGAGAAATGGTTCCAGCTTGGCCTTTGACTACACGGAAGAGAAATGTGTACCTGAACATATTTACAAGTAAGAACTAATTCGTTTGTGCTGTCCCACTGCTAGGGGAATGCCTTCCGCTCCTTCCTTTGAGGAACTCTTCTCCAATTCCATTTAGAACCAAGCTTTAGCAGTACACACGCTTCCTCGATTCCCCTCGATCCTCGATTGTATTGACTTCTTTGAGCTGAACTGATCTCGGTGGCACCTTCCAATCTTCAGACATCCAGCTTTCAAAGAAGTCCGCTGTAGCTTACTCAATCCCATTCAACGGCGTACTCTATTTGCCTGCTTGTATAAAGAATACTGGGTTTGTATGTAATTTATCAGTAGCAATCAAGAAACTAAAGTTGACATTACCCTTGCATTCTTATAGATCCAAGCGACTTAAACATAAGTTTTCAATGGGAAATTTTCATTTTTTTTTATTTGGCTAAAGCTTTTTGTCAGATTATATTTAGGAACCCTTTTAGCATAAGCATAGCATAATCAGCCTTTTAATGATCCCCAGTGGCGTAGCTTGCCTTAGATGGGCCCTGTATCAAGATGTGTTGAGGGGCCCCCCTCAACACATCATCCCCGTGGGGGGGGGGGAGCAGTGGTGGCCGAGTGGTAACGGCTCTGACTTACGAATAGTAAGCGCGGGTTCAAAACCAGCCAGGCGCATTACTTTGTGTAATTAATTTCATCACCACTGCTTTCAAAACGGTGAAGGAAAACATCGTGAGGAAACCGGCATGTCCTAGAACCAAAAATTCGAACACATGTGACATTCACCAACCCGCACTGGGCCCGCGTGGTGAATTATGGCCCATTCCCTCTCCTAGAGAGGAGGCCTGTGTCCTAGCAGTGGGAACATTAAAAGGCTGATTATGAAGTAGTTTTTTTGAACTAATCTGAATTATATATTATTAAAATTCTGTGTGTTTATTTATATTTTTAAACTAAATTTTTGCACAGCACACAGCAGTTATATTAAAAAATGTTAATAATATATAAAACATTATGGCTTTAGGAATTTTTGCATACACACATTCGGGGCCCCAGTAGCCTGGGGGCCCCGTATAATTGATACGGCTGATACGGCGGTAGCTACGCCCCTGATGATCCCACTGCCGGGACAGAGGCCTCGTCTCTAGGAAAGGGAGTGGGCCGTAATCCACTACGCGGGCCCAGTGCGGGTTGGTGAATGTCACATGTCTTCGATTTTTAGTACTAGGACATGCCGGTTTCCTCACGATGTTTTACTTCACGATTTTGAGAGCAGTGGTGATGAAATTAATTCCACAAAGTAATGCGCCTGGCTGGGTTTGAACCCGCGATCTACAGTTCGTAAGTCGGGGCCGTTACCACTGGGCCACCACTGCTCTCTCTCCCCGTTTGGTACGCCTATTTCAATCTATAACTAAAATTACTGTCGCTTCTGTGTAGAAGCTAGTTCTTTATAGTAGTACATAGTCTTATACTATGTCTAAGACAATAGCCCTTTCAAGGTTCAAGAATAGCTTCACCGACATTCAAGTTACGCAATGACGATTGATCATTCACAACAACCTTTTAACCTCAGGGACAATTGCAACAAATGCTACTGTCAGGACGACCAGACCTTGCGCTGTACTCAGAAGACGTGCCTCAATTACAACCAGGCAGTTATACTAGAGAAGCAACAGAAGTACTTACAAGAACACGGACTGTAATGGTAATACAAGACTGCAGCTAATGCACTGGCAAAACACAGATTTCTACGACACTAGCTAGTTCAAAGGGATCGATTTTATTACTATTAGATATATTATTTAAAGGGTTTGTTGAGCAATGAATAAACGTATTCACTAAAGTGTTGTGGTATGATATTTATCGATTTATATATCTATTTACTTGTATACAAAACTGATTTACACCCGTATAATTCAACGTAAAATTCAATTGAAAACAGGCAGCTCCTAGTTGTCTGACATTTTGCTGAACTGGATCTATTTGGCACGGCCGCGGGACACACAATGTTATTGTTACACGACTGCCCAAAAAAAGGAGTATTATGTTTTCAGGGTTCATGTATGTATGTGAGTTTCTTTATTCCACCATTACTTCTAAACGGCTTAACCGATATCAATTAATGAGGTATCGTAAGAAGCGTTGAGTTGTCCCGGGTAACGTAGGCTAGTGAAAATTATAAAAATACAAAGGGGGAGCCATAGCTCATAAATAAAAACGAAAATATTCTGTTTTCATGATAATTACGTCTACGTGTACCTACTATCATCGTCTCCAGCTTGCTTAGTACACTGTCATAGCAAAAAAGGTACGAAATAAAAACAAAATAATTAAATTAAAAACACGCCTGCCATGTCAATAAGTGAACTTAAAAAATAAAAACAAGATAAAATAGATAAAAATAATCTTTTCATTGCAGTTGGGGGACCTGTAAAGAACTATTCAAAGGAATCGTCCCCCGACTACGATGAAAAGATTATTATCTAAGAAATAAATAGTTACTTAGTAGCATATTGTCGTTCTCGCAGTTTATTTAAAATTCTGTTGCTATTTACTACGGATAATCAAGCTATTAGGTATCCACTGCTAGGAGACGCACCTGAAATGTCTACAAATATTCTGGACATGATTTCTGCCGTTTTCCTAGAATGATTTGAGATCAATGGTGGTTAAATTAGCGAAATCTCATAAAGCACTAGTCAGTGCAGTGATAAAATGTACCTACAACTTTTAAATCGTAGAAAGTACCTAGTTTGCATTGTGTGACTATTTATTTCACTGGCCTTTGTGCAAGTTTTTTGAACGTACTAAATCGCGTTAGCGTAAACTTCAACTTGTTTTGAAACTGGATACTGGAAGCGTAGTCCGGTGACCATAATAGAAAACTCATGTTTTATACTTACAAACTTTGCTGTGTGGGAGCCCCTTAAATATTTCTTTTGTTTCTTTTGGGAGGATGTAAATCAAAAACCTACATATGTATGTGTCAAAAGGGCAAAAAATTAATCTTAAAAACTTTCCGAAAGTAAAGCAGACTCTTTAGAGCGGTTAGGTATTGTATCCGATCCGAATCCGTGAAAATACGTTCTCGACTCTCCAATGAGAAAGAAATATTCAATACTAGCAGCACCCCGCGGTATCACCCGCATAAGTTTTGATCCCGTGGGAATATCGGGGTAAAAATTATCATCAAATTTCACCCAAATCTGTTCAGTAGTTTTTGCGTGAAAGAGTAACAAACATCCATCCATCCATACTTACAAACTTTCGCGTTTATAACAGTTATTACATAGCAGGATTGATGGATCGAAGGAGCTGTAGTACATACTGTTTGCATAAAGACATCACAGTCGGAATCAAATCGGATATACACCCCTAGTTTTTAATTAGTACAAATACTTTAAGGGCTTATTAGAAAAGGTCTTGTTATTATTTAAGAAAAGTCTCAAAAAATTACGTTCATAAACAGCAAAGTTATTAGCGTTTTTTATATCCTAAAATGCCACTCAAAAATGGAAAAACACTGCTGTAACGCACGCGTCTTCTTAAAAGTAGGTAACAAAAATAAAATAAAACGCGCGGACTCCTCGGCGTGCTGCAAGTCGATTAGCTGTGTGGAGGTCTTGCGACGCACGCACGCATACGCCGCTCGCGCGATGCCCGGAGGCCAATCAGGCGCTCGCGGCAGGAGGGGGCTCAATACGCGCGCGCCGAAGAGCGGGCGACGCGGGGCAGTGTTCAGTAAGTCGGAGCAGCGGTGGGTGTCGTCGCATGATCTCGCGCGGTCGCATGTATACCTAACTGTATGATTGTTGTATCGTGTTTGACTGTGACCTGTACGACCCTATATTAAAGAAAACAAGTTTAGTGGAACGTGTGTTCGTTTAATTGACCACAATCCCTTACAATGGCGCTCAACTAGTGGCCACGAGAAACTGACGCGACACCGCCGCCATTTTCTTGGACTCGCGAAGAAAAGTCCGTTAACAACGACGATCGCCGAGGGTCTGCTTGTGAAAAACGCAACACTGTCACTCTTGCATCATGCCAGTCGTCCCACGACGCGCGCCAGGCCGACGCCTCGCCGAGGACCGGGAGCAGAGCGACTCAGACGACGAAGTCCGTGCAAGCGTCGAAGCGCCTGGAGCGGCGCCGACGCAGCAGCGACCATCGCCGGAGGCGGCACCTTCACAGCAGATCGCTGATCTGTCGTCACTCATGGAAGCTTTCGCCAGGTCACAGGCGGAAGCCAATAGGAAGCTCATCGAGACGTTGCTGTCTACGTCGATTGCGCATGCGCGGTCGCCTACTCCGACCACTGCCGACGGATGCGCGTCGACGAGTTTGGGAGGCGTAAACTCACACGGAGGGGGCAACTTCAGCAAATGTTCGGCCCGCTTCGACGGCGAGAAGAAGGACGTCGAAGTGTTGGAGGCGTTTATAGACGCGGTGCAAGTGTATAAGGACTGCGCCGGCGTCAGCGACGAGCACGCACTGCGGGGGCTACCCATCCTCCTCGTCGGCGACGCAGCGGTATGGTGGCAGGGCATCAAAAGGAGCGTACGCGACTGGAACGATGCGATCAACCATCTACGTGCGATGTACGGCAACATTAAACCCGCGTACAAAGTTTTGCGCGAAATATTTGCAGTGGAGCATACGGCTCCCCAACGTAGTGAAGTGTTCGCGTGTAAAATACGTGCTCTCATGAGTACGTTACCATATGAGTTGTGTGAAGAAGCTAAAGTGGACATTGTGTACGGTCTCTTGGATCGCAAGATCCGCAAACGGTTACCGCGGGAATTGTTAAACTCGCTTGACGATACCATATGTAAGTTACGGCACGTCGAGGAGTCGATGGCAGAGGTACAGGTACCTAAAACCCCGGTGAGTAAGCCTAAGCATTTTATTAAGAGCGACGTTACGGATACTACGTACGTAAGTGGTAATCCAACACAACAAACCCCCGCTAGTTCGAACACCGCTACATATTTAGGTAAAAACCGTAAATCTGGTAATAATAACAATAAAGGCCTATTTTGCTATGGTTGTGGGCAACAAGGCGTTATTAGGTCAACGTGTAATAATTGTATGCAAGTAGATAAAAAGGTTCCAACTAAAAGTAGTTCGTCCACTTCATCCTTTAACTCGATCGACCTGAAACCAATTTATGCGCCACACTACAATAGTTCTTTGCCCACCCGCGATCGAGACTGTGAGTCGCGATATTATTATTATCATGATGACGAACAAACATCGACGGAACATTATTCCGCAAAGTCCGTAGATTGTTTACATTTCGATAAACAGGACTATTCTGTAGAAAGTCCTTATTCTGGTAAACAACCGTATTCTGAAAGGAATCGATATTCGAAAAGTGATTTCGATCGTTCGTCTGATCGCGTTTATTTTGAAAATTTTGAATGTTTAAGTGATGAGTCGTGCGTTAATTACAGTACTTTAGAGGGTCAGCAGTACTCTGAAGACAACGCGAATATGCACAGTGCCAACGTCGACCACGACCCGTCCTATACTTTAGTAAATATATCTATCGGAGATCGCGAGGGCACTGCTTTTATTGACACGGGAGCTTCGCATTGCCTCGCTAGCCCTTCGCTTTATCGTGTATTATTGGATGCTGGTATCGTGTTTATAGAAACTCAGCGCGTTGTCAGTCTGGGCGATGGGACAAGCACGACCCGTACGATTCTCATGTGCAGGAGCAACGTAACGTTGCAGGGCCGTAATGTACTAACCACGTTCTTGGTGATACCTGGTGCTGACGCAAAGACACTTCTAGGACGCGACTTCATCACTGAAGCAGGCATCGTGCTGAACTTACCTCAGTGGTCATGGAGCTTTGCCGACGACCCCGAGACCAAGTATGATTTTGTCAAGTCTTATGGTTATGTGTCATCGACCAACGCGGATGCCTTATGTGTAGAAACTTCGCAGCTACATTTGAGAGAAGACGAGACGGACTGCGATTTACGTCAAGCTGTTATAGATGTTCCAGCTAGGGACGCTCGCGATTATCGCGAGATTCAATTGCAAGATCCTGAAGTCCGGAAAATACTGGAAGATCTGGAGGCTATAGACGAACCGTTTAGGGGGAGACCGTGGGCGGACCGTGGTTATGTCATCTCCGATGGAGTACTCTATAGATATGGACCGGAGCAGAGTGAAAACGATGACGCTTGCTTGGTCGTACCATCGAGTGAGAGACACAAGGTACTCGCCGACTACCATGACGCGCCTACTGCCGGTCACCTAGGTATCGAAAGAACCCTTCAGCGTATCGCTTCACGGTACTATTGGCCAGGTATGAGGGCATTCATAGCCAAATATATAAAGGAATGTGTCCCTTGTCAACGATATAAAGTGGACACGCGGAAACCTGCAGGGCTTTTGCAGTCCCCGGCCGTGGCGCAGCGATTTGAGGTGATTGCTGTTGACCTTTTCGGGCCACTCCCAGAGACGAAGTCAGGCAACAAGTGGATTTTAATAATTGAAGATGTCTGCTCACGTTGGGTAGAGTTGTTCCCCTTGAAAACCGCAACTAGCCTCGATTGTGCCGAGGTGATGGTTAATGAAGTTTTCTTGCGATACGGTGTTCCCCGTCGTATGATTAGCGACAACGGGGTGCAATTCATCAGCGAAATCATGCAGCAGGTGTGCTTTGTCTTCGGCGTTGACCAAGCGCTGACACCATACTACCACCCAGAAGCAAACCCCGTTGAGCGCAAGAATCGCGATCTCAAACCCCAGCTCGCCATACACGTAGGCAAGGATCACTCGACGTGGGATTCACATTTGGCAGCTGTCAGGTTCGCAATGAATTCTGCCGTGACTCATAGCACAGGTTATTCACCTGCGATGATGACATTTGGGCGTGATTTGCGCGCGCCCGCAGATGTCGCCAATGACATGCGTTCTATTGTGGATAGCGATAAATTTGTAGCGAATGTGACACCCTATTTGAAACGACTGGCGACTATCCTTCTGGACGCTAGGGATGTCCATGAAAAGGCTCAAGACAATCAAAAAAGGTACGCGGACGAGCATCGGCGCCCGGCGCCGGATTACAAGATAGGCGACCTAGTCTTGCTCAAGACCCAGGGTTTGAATGATGCTGGTCGAGGGCAGACTTCTAAATTTATACCCAGGCGCGATGGCCCCTATCGAAAACGCGATGTTTTGAGTAATACGACTTACAGTCTCGAGCGTGTCGGTGGAGAGATTTTAGGTAAATATCATGTCTCACAACTCACGCCGTTTATTGGGGAAGTGCAACCTCCTTTGCAGGAGAAAAGGAAAAGAGGTCGCCCGCGTAAACATTAGACTCTTAAGACCCGGTGTTCATTGTTTCTATTTGTTATAATTGCATATCTACTAGCTTAGCTATCATAATTATGGTTTATGATTCTGTCCTGTCCTATTCCAAACGCGAGGTCGTGGTGTTTGGACTAGAGGGGGAGGCTGTAACGCACGCGTCTTCTTAAAAGTAGGTAACAAAAATAAAATAAAACGCGCGGACTCCTCGGCGTGCTGCAAGTCGATTAGCTGTGTGGAGGTCTTGCGACGCACACACGCATACGCCGCTCGCGCGATGCCCGGAGGCCAATCAGGCGCTCGCGGCAGGAGGGGGCTCAATACGCGCGCGCCGAAGAGCGGGCGACGCGGGGCAGTGTTCAGTAAGTCGGAGCAGCGGTGGGTGTCGTCGCATGATCTCGCGCGGTCGCATGTATACCTAACTGTATGATTGTTGTATCGTGTTTGACTGTGACCTGTACGACCCTATATTAAAGAAAACAAGTTTAGTGGAACGTGTGTTCGTTTAATTGACCACAATCCCTTACACTGCTTAGTATTTTCTAGTAGCAATTGTTATGAATGTTGATTCTATTATGAATTTACCAGTTATTAAAAAAACTCCGTGGACAATTTTAAGTTTTTATTTTTTTACTTTTGACTACACAAATATGATCAGTAACGGGTACGGACAGAGCCCTGTTTTTTTTGTACTAATTAAAAACTAGGGGTGTATAATCCAAAGATGGCCCCTGAATAGCTTGGATTTGCAACAGAGATTGGATGAATGTTTAAGAAATATCCGAATTCGGTTACTCGAACCGAATTCGGATATTGCTTTTAAAACTCCAAATCCGTATTTTCACGAATTTGAATTCGTAGATGTAGTGCGATATCCAAATTGATCCGAGGTTTTTAGACTCTAGATACGTATTTTTACGAATTTGAAGCGAATGCAATGCAAAAAGTAATATCCGAATTCGTTCCTAAATTTTTTACATCCGTAAATTTACGGATTCGGATCGAATACAGTGCGTAACCGCTCTTATAATTTTAAGGTTTTATTTCTTCTTTTCGAGAATCCTAATAATCGCAACAGGTTGTGTTCAAGTGCCCATATGCCAAAACAAAAATTGGACAGTAGCATGATTTCAGACACAGCTCGAACTAAAAGGACTATGAATGTTAGCATTTCAAAATACTTCGTAAAAACAAGCCTCTGGAAAAATCCGCGATTACATAATCATTTAAAGTCAAAACCTAATTAACTTTCGATCAACTAAAAATCATAAAACAAGCCAGTCGTAAGATTTTACGACTTTGAAATGAAATAATTTACTAGAAATAACAAAATTAATTACCCTGAAAGATAAACCAATTAAATTAAAAATTTGTAATTTTATTTTATACCTGTGCAGGGATCAAAAATACTCATTTTCTTTATAATATGTTTATGGCTGTAACTTTTGTAACCTTGTTAACGAGAATTCCCTTCGGGGATTCTATATTCCGTAAGTTTTTACATATTTTACTCGTACTACATTATATTTACTTTATAAGTTTAGGTCCACGATGCCGCACTCTTGAGTATCTAAAACCAAGCTAGAATATAAGTGTATGAATCTGTTTGAAATGAGCTCCTCTACGTCGATATTCGACAATATAAAATGCATACCGAGTGTAAAATTTTGATGATGTGTCCTTTCTTTCTTTCATTGTCATTAATTTTCCAATTATATATGAAACAGCAAAACGGTCTGAAAAATATAAACGTTTTATTTATTTTTGGAGCAATCTTTAACTGAGTAATATTTTTACTTACTTTACTTTTGTTGAAGTCGAATTTTCAAAATTGAGTTATATTTTTATTAATTTTCAAAGGTACGTGCGTTCCAAACACCCAATTCTTACTGAATGGACGACTATGCTACTGCAACAGTATGGGCCGATGGAGCGAGGCTACGTGTCAAATGATAGGGCGCCGACAAACTTGCCTGCCTGGTCAGATTATATGGGAGGAGTGCAGTCAATGTATATGCCAAGAAAATGGAAAACTTATGTGCACAAATACAGAATGCGCTGAAGAGGGCACGAAGAAAAACATTACCAACCAAGAAGTTGGAGCCGAACTTTGGTGTACTCCGTTCAGGTCGTATTACATCAACTGCAGTCTTTGCGTATGTCCCGCGTCTGGGAAGATGTCTGAAGCTCGCTGCGCCACCGACTCCTCATGTTCTTTGAAAGGTCCTAACTTATCCTTGGATACGATCGCGCAGAACGTGTGCATTCCAAAGGTCATGTACTTATTTAATTGTCTCCATTGCTTATGTTCTGATGACGGATTTTTCGTCCAAAATAAATGCGTGGAAACTTGTCATAAAGTTCCTGAATCAGCAAGGAGATGTATTCCCAGGACATTTTACAGAGTAGATTGTAACGTCTATCGTTGCCCTGAAAACGGTGTACCTGACGACAATTTGAGGTCCAGATCAAATTGTGATAAGCATCCGAATCCTCTCAGTTCCTTAGTTAGTCTGAGGAATGCGACAACTGCATGTACACCCAATAAATACACGAAGCCAAAATGTATCTATTGCGAATGTAGTTCTCAAGGAGTGGTGAACGAAAGCAGTTGTTTAGAACAGGAATGTTTAAAGATTCATAATTTCAACTATGATTCTGTTAAAAGCACTTGCACTCCAGGAGAGTTGGTACCCACATGCATGGAATGTTTCTGTCTTCGAAATGGCTTCACTTTGGAAAAATATTGCACCCGAGTTTGTTCGTTACAGAATAAGCTTATTATGTTAGAACGCGTGCTGAAAGAAACTATCAGTCAGATAGAAAGAGGTGTTATCAAAGACATACTCGGCAGGGAATCGTGCGATCCCAGCTCAGTTTTCATCGACCAAGGAAGATACTGTTTATGTCCGGATAACGGGAATACAAACTTCAAGCTTTGTACATCTGTTACAGATGATTCCGGCCCAAAGAAAACTCAGAGATTCATAGTTGACAAAGCCAACGCTATAGACTATAACATAACATGCGAGCCAAATACTTTTGTAGAATTCGGTTGCAATACTTGTTATTGCACGAAAGCCGCAAAAGTTGAAGAGAAATGGTGCACTTTCGATGACTGTGATGCAAAAAAAACGATTCAGGAATCTCATATAGATCGTATTGTGCCTAAGCATACTACCCCAGAAGCGATAGCTACATGTGTACCTGGTTCGATTGCAAAAGTTGACTGCAATTTTTGTATATGTGGAACCAGTGGATTGGTAAAAGACAGGGCATGTACAAACAACACCTGCAGCGGGCAATACAAGCCAATTGGCAATGAGTTTGCTTGCGAACCTTCCGCCTACTATGCTGTTGACTGCAACATTTGCTTCTGTGCTACAGATGGTATCAAAAACGTGGATAAATGTACTAAAAATCAATGCGAAGGTAATTTCCTGCGATCCGATTCATGTAATGCCGGCGAGTTGTTCAGCGATGACTGTAATATCTGCGTATGTCCTCCAAACGGAGATAAGAAAGACAAAGCTTGCACGAACCGAACGTGTGCTGAAATAGACACACCATGGAAGAAAATATTTAAATTATCCCAGACATTGTTAGGTAACCAAGTCGAGGAAGATGCTACTAGGAATTTGGAGCTTTGCTTCCCTGGAGAGGAGTTTGAAGCTGGTTGCAAGCTTTGTGTATGTCCAGAAATGGGGCTCAAAGAGTATGCATCGTGTACCCCTATGATGTGTGACACAGAGAAGCTTGTGAGTACTGTAAGTATGAAAAACCCAAATAATTGAAAACAGAATGGCTTGTGGTGGGTATTAGGATTGGGTTTCATATTATTTTGTATTATTAGCTGGCAGGCTTATGAAGTATATAATTACATAATTCTTAGATTCAATTAAATATAATGTTAAAGCAGTCTTTCAAATAAACATTGAAATCAACTTTATTTTTTCAAGATTTACGCGGATCTAGATTTAGATATACTTCCATATATATATATATACAGACCTAGATTAGATAGACTGATGGAGTCGGGATCCTTCAGCATAGCCATGTTATTGTATTTCATTTATGGCAGCAAATGCATTTGACGATCGTTGGTCAATTTACCAATTCGAAGATTGATTAAAACCGCGTCTCTACAACTGCATAGAAATCTCGATAGCTTGATTTTCACTCAGCAGATTTATTTTCTCTTGTTTTCAGCCCTGCTGATTATGACATCTAATTTCAACAAGTTTGAATTGATCAATCGACACTCGATCGTGAAATGCTAAATTTATAACATCGTCCATATAAACAATGTATTTTTTTATAACTAAGCATAAATTATGTTGTAATATGTATATGTATAATTATAACTATTAAAACTAGTTTCTGGTAGAATTTAATTAAATAACATTGCAAAGGATTGGTTGTTTGTTTTGATATGTACGTAGTATGATAAACATGGAAACCCATATTTCAATCGTATGCTGTATTATAATGGCTCAAGCATAGACTAATCCAGCTATACTTCAGTAGTATCTCAGCGGACGTACCATGACGTCTTAAAACGTGAGTCTTCCGGGCGATAAAAAGGGATGGAGCTATACAGGGTGTATAACTGAATCCCTCTTTCTCGCTCGGAAGACTCACGTTTTAACACCTCATGGTACGCCCGCAGGTCTTTTGAGGAGAACTTATCAGCACCAATCTGTATGATTGGACAGACAGGCTTTCTGTTATTTTTGGCCACCTTGTTTAATTTCAAATCATATAGTTTTAAACTAAAAACCGGGACGATCATCATGAACAGCCTTACCCCTTGTGTATTATGTTGTGCAGGTCAAGTTAAAGTGTCAGTAACACCACACCTAGTTCAAAATCTCTTGAATCATTTTGTCTAATATTAAATACCTGCTAATAGAGAGTTGGGTATTCTCCAAGCTGATCTGATATCGTTGTTGTAGTCAAAAGCTCCGGGTGATATCCGGGGAGACTATAGTGAAGACATATTTGATGAAGACTTTGTTGGTGGCGACGATATTAATGATGAAATGCCAGTAGAACAAGATCTTGCTGGAACGGATAGAGAGGAAGATGAACTAGAGAACCCGAATATCATCGATACGCGGAGAAATTGTGTATCTTATAATCTAACAAATCATCCAGAGCGAGAGATTTGTACTCCTGGATCGCAGTATATTATAAGGTAGATTATAAAATTATTATTGTAATTACCAGTTTTGAATAACTTGGATAAATATCGACTAATATTAACTTTTCTAAAATAGTGGTTTTTAACACAGTATGTTTATTTGTTTCAGATGCCGCCTCTGCATCTGTCCTTACATGGGGAACATTAATAACTTTTGCAAGCCAATGCCAGCCAACCAATATTGCGAACAAGCCTTCCCAAATTTTAACTACGTTCAAATAGGCAGAAGAGTTGATGGTGGTAACTATTCTTGTTAATAGCTACGCTTTCCCAAACGAATATATCTTGTATTTTGTATATTCGTAGTCTAGGTTTTATAAAACCTTTATTTGTACTTGTGGTACAGGGTGTCAACGGTTTCTATAACCAAGCCAGTCTATAAGTATATCAGTCTGTCTATGTGTCTATAGTAGTGGGACAACCGTACTACCGCAATAACTACTCAGTTGATATCATAATATGTCTAAATATGGTTGCTATCATGACACATATTGATAGGAGAGGCATTTAGCTGATTGTATTAAACTTAAATCGTCAATTTTACAAACCTTATAAAAAACGGTGACAATGCTGATATATATTGTCACATGTCCATGATCCATTTATGACCTTAAAAATAATATACGACTGTTTACAGCAAACGGGACGGTTCTGAACGCGACGGAACTTGAATATCCAATCGAAATAAAGATACCCCACAATCACACGATATATAGGTGTGAAAAGCATGGTAATCTGACCGATGAATGTTTTATATGTGAATGTGAACCCGACAGAACCCTGGTTGAGGAACATTGCTACAAAAGTGACAGCGATGCCTGTACTGATGCTACTCCTACTTTTATCAAAGCCGGCGACCATCCATTTGCTTTTAAAAAGTATGTGGATTTGGTATAAGTCGAAACAGTTATAATAATATTAATATTTTTAATGTAGTTTGTTAATAAACCTGATAATTAATGTTTGTATTATGGTTTTTCTCTCGTATATGACATGAGTGCCCGACGACAGTATAAATCCAGAACACCTACACAAAAAATCGAGTTCAGATCTGTCTGAACTCGTTTTTTTGTGTAGGTTTTTTCAATTCTCTGGAATTGGAAGAATGTAAATATGGCCTCTGTCCAGCAGTGGGAAAAAAGAAGCTGATTATAATAACATTCTGACTAGTTTTTCGTGGTTCACATAAGCCATCTGAATACGGTCAATCATTTTGAAATAAAAATAAATCATATTTCAGCTTTTATTTACAATAGCAATAATTCTATTACTAATGCATTGACGAGCATGCGAAAATCTTTTTTTCTAATCTTATCCCAATTTACTTGGAGTGGTCAACGCATATCTTCTTCTCCCATGAATTTCATTACTCTCTCTGTTTGGTCTCATCTCTGTAATCACCTCTTTTTTATATCTCCTACCTTTTAGACACTCTTGGTCTTCCTTTAAGCTTATAACTATCCGTATCTTAAGCTTCTCTTTTCTTAGCTCCATGTCAACCAGTCCAATTATTTAACATTATAAAAGGTCTCAAAAACACCAATAGCGTCAGGTATGACGAAATATCAACTAAAATTATAAAATATGTTGCCGATTTAATTTCTGTACACTTGAGTCATATTCTTAATTTATGTATCAGCCAGGGTGTTTTTCCAGACCATTTAAAGATCTCTATAGTGAAGCCAATATTTAAGAAAGGTAATAAGCAGCTAATGCAGAACTATAGACCTATTGCGCTTTTGTCGATCTTTTCTAAAATTTTTGAGAAATATATTTACAATGAGCTCTATGCATATTTAGAAAAACAAAAGATTCTCTGCACTGAACAAAAAGGTTTCCGAAAGAATATGACAATCAATATGGCTATCTATGACTTTCTAAATAAAATTATGACTAGTATGGATAAAAGAACACCTGTTTGTGCTGTGTACTGTGACATGACGCAAGCTTTTGACTGTGTTGACCACAATATCCTCAGAAAAAAACTTGACTCATATGGTATAAGAGGTAACATCCTGGACTTAATATTCACTTATCTTTCAAATCGAAAACAATTTACTGCTGTAACTAAGTTAAATTTAAAAACTAAGGAAGAAATTACTTATCTATCCAAAGAGCGCACAGTATATTTTGGAGTACCACAGGGCAGTGTACTGGGTCCCTTACTGTTCTTAATCTATATTAATGATCTGCCCAAAGCCTTAGATTTCGCAATAACACTCTTTGCTGATGACAGTACAGTAACAATTCCTTGCAACAAACCTGAACTCTATGAATTTGATGTCAACAACGCGGTCAATTCAATAATCTCTTGGCTTAACGATAATAATTTAAGAATTAATATTGAAAAAACCCAAGTAATGCACTTTGGCCAAAGAAAACCCAGCTCGAAAATGAAAGTTCAATACCAAAGTAATACAATTCATGACGTAGATACTGCAAAATTTTTAGGGCTGATTATTGAAGTAAAAAAATCAGTAGTTCTTCGTACGCTCTATATAAACTTGCTCCGACTGTAAACATAGATACACTACTCTCAGCATATCATGGACTTGTGGCATCTATATTAAGATACGGTATTATTTTCTGGGGTAATTCGACAGACAAGGAAGTCGCTTTCAAAGCCCAAAAGCGATCCATCAGAGCCATGTTTAGACTACAAGTAACGGATAGCTGTAAACCATATTTTAAAAAGCACAAAATTGTAACACTACCGGCCCTGTATATTTATGAAACTGCCTTATTTGTAAAGTTAAACCCACTATTGTTTCCTCACCTATCCGATACTGTAAAACGTAACAGAAGGTATGACATGCTACGCGGACGGAAAGCCAAAACAGCCTTAATGCGGAAAAACATTTTCTCCGTAGCCCCACAAGTGTACAACAAGATTCCAAAGTCAATTAAAGAGTTAAACTTAAATGAATTTAAAAAGAAACTTAAAGAGTTACTAAGTTTTAAATGTTATTATAATTTAAACGATTTTTTGAATGATAATTTGCTATCCTAATCTGAATGATAATTTGACATTCTAATTCTAATTCTAATTTTAATTTGACATTCTAATTTTAATTTGACATCCTTATTCAATTTTAATATTACCTGTGACGTCTATTCTTTAATTTTAATATGTAATTTACGCAATCAATACCTAATTTTAATTTATTCCTTTATTTATTTGTATGTACCAAACATTTGCACGCCACAACGGTAGAATGTGATGATACCACTGACTAATCCTAAGACCTTAATTATGTACCATATTCGGACAAATAAATGATTATTATTATTATTTCATTTATTTATTTTTTGTACATACTTGTTACATTTTTAAATATTTCTATAAAAAAATAAAAAAAACATTTAAAAATATAAAAAAATAGTAGCCCACCGGCATCGGGAACAGGGTCCAAGCTACCGGTGGTCAGGGCTCCCGAGAGAGAAACCTCCTAACTATGCGGGCCGTGTCAAGAAGCACTGCTTTCTGGATCAAGCCCTTGATCCAGCTGCCCAACGAGAGCCTCTTAAGTTGTTATTATTATTATTATTATTCCCTTTATTCATATTGTATACATATTGTTTACATTTTTAAATATTTCTATTAAAGTAAAAAAAAACATTTAAAAATATAAAAAATAGTAGCCCACCGGTATCGGGAACAGGGTCCAAGATACCGGCGGTCAGGGCTCCAGAGAGAGGAACCTCCTGACAATGCGAGCCGTGTCCAGAAGTACCGCTTTCTGAATCAAGCCTTTGATCCAGCCGCCTAACGTGAGCCTCCTAAGGTGTTATTATTATTATTATTAGTGTTTGTTGCTGGTTTAATGTGCTGTGTCTATATTGAATACATGTTTTCAATTCTATTATATATTCAAATTCATTATAATCAAAACTTTCCTTTCATGACATTATCTTCATTTCTTCGCATTACGGAAGTTTTACGACCATGTGCATTGCTGTAAAAATATTAATCTTTTTATCTTGCTCAGTAGTAATGGTCCTATTATCCAAAACCATGTGTTTTCGCATTCTAAATACTGATCTTAACTAGTGCAATAATCATAATAAAATTCCCATAAAAGTCAGTCAACTGTTCCAATTTGAGAGGTGAAGTTGAATAATCATTCAATTTACAGGAATCGCAGGATGTGGCTGCTATCTACTTTCTTATTGTACCTATTTATTATTGGCTTTGTTAAATCGTCAGTTGGTAAGTATTTTTTTTTTTCATGTTCATTGTAATTCCGTAAATCTTAAGTTTGGAGAGTGGAGTCCCTTCAAGTATTATCAGCTGCATACAGCGTCTTGTTATAAATACTTCCGTCAAGATGCTTATTGTGGGAATGAAATTTGATTTCTTGGTGGTACTTACTTCAGATTTAAATTCCCTGAATTACAATAATATACTGTTTTTTTTCTTAGACTTTTTCCAGCACCCCGTTAAATCTTGCCACGTGGGAGATGTGGTCGAAAACGCATGTAACAAATGCTTGTGTACCTCGAAGACCGTGTTTGAATGCACACCTTTGAGCTGTAATAACAAAATATGTAAGTGCTTAAGTATTATGTCTTAGTTTGCTGCCATTTTATTCTCATTCTTGATTTTGATACAACTTTTGTTACAGCTGATAATGAACTCGAAGAATCCGAACCATTGTGTGTCCCTAACCAGCTTTACGTCCAAAACTTAATAACTTGCATTTGTACAAAAGACGGAAGATGGCCACACAAGAGTTGCAAAGATACCTTTCAATCGCTGCCTCCTAGACACGTCATCACACATACATGCGAACCCGATACCTACATCCACATTGACTGCAATGTATGTAGATGTGGCTCCGATGGAAAAATCCTCAACGAACGCTGTACAAGAAACGTTTGTGAAGATGACGTCCACCGCAGGACTAATATGGCAACAAATACCGTCTTTAGCAAGTGCGAAGACAAATACTGGTACTCTCTAGCCCCCTGTCAATTCTGCTTTTGTGTCAATCAAAACAAACTTGTGTGCAATACTGGAAACTACTACACTAGAAATCTCGATCTAGGCTCCTACAAGTTAAACATATGTGGCAAAGACTTGATAAAGGAAGCAATTGAACTCATACCTGACAACCTAAGATCATTAAGAATGACTTCGAATTTAGCCAATAAGACTATAAATCAAATACAAAAATCTTTAATAGATTCGAAACTAAGCAAAGATCATCAAGAAATACCAGCAAACAATAAATTGGCCATCGAGTTTGTTCCAGTAAACAACAAAAAAAAAGTTGAAATTCAATTTAGTAACTCAGGTAACGTAAGCCACAGTAAGGAATTCTATTCTGATGATTTGGAAGCTGAGCCACGGGATCAAGAGAAAAAGCAGGCTCCGTTTAAACCTAGGGTAGCCCCTAACACTATTAGTACTGTAAAAAGTACGAAAGGGATACCAGTCGCACGGATCCAATTACGAGACGACCGTGAAAGAGGCGATGAGGGAGCTGAAGAGGATGAAGATGATGAATCTATAGGAATAGCACTTGACTTTGATCAGACTCTTACAACAGAAGCTACTCCTCGAGCTCATTTCGACGTGAAAGAAGTAAAGGATCGTCCTTATGAGTACGAAGGTGAAACGTTGAAGATTAACATTCCCAAAGCATTGAATAAGGTTTTCCAATTGGCTGTGCGGAAATCCATGGTTACTTTATCAAAAAGGACCGAATGCACGCCTGGAGCAACGACTGTGCATGAGTGCAATATGTGCTTTTGTTTAAAAAATAGTAAAAGGTTGTGCACTAGCCACGAATGTATTGGTGGGAAAAAAGCGTAAAGAAATTCATTTTTGTTTTATTTTCTGACGTGAATTTGGAGATTTGAAGATTTACCTCACTATAAGCAGTTCAAATCACAGAACTAGCAAGTGGGTTAACGGTCTAGATGTAGAGATATGCTATGTGTATTAAATTTTTCGATATTTTACTCTGAAGATCTACGTAGGTGAAGTTTTATGCATTATTGGGTCTTAGGCTCATTTGAATTAGATACATACATATGTATTAAAGATTTTCCCCAAAGATTTTTAGCTTGCATAAAAAAAGGTTATACACCGAAATATTAATCTATGTTTTTTTTTAAACATGTGGAAATAGACTTCTTCGACTACAATTCATTTATTTTATCCTTAGATTTCTTAGATATCACGGAGTTAGCATGTCTACCAGCCGATTTGTGAATATTGTCATTCTTCCCAGCATCGTAGCTAGGATCCTGAGCGCCTCTGGCACGATTTTGGCATTTCCAATTTTTAGCTGATTGTCCCAGAAGTACCCAATGTTTTTCAAGAGTAAGGTTCAGCACTAATTTGAGGTTTAAGGGTGTTAAATAAAAATCTGTAGGGGCGCCTATCTTCATCAGGTGATAGTATTATATTTCTTTGTGTTAGCATATTGCTTAAATTGTGTAACTATGCCGCCTTGCTAACCCCTATCTACGACGCCCTACTTTCCTAGTCGTCGATTTGCGGCCTTTGCTTAAGAAAACCTCTACCACAAAGGTCATTGGTGCTATGGGTAATATAAACGGTCCATTGCTGCCTTGCATAGCTCTTTTATGGGCTATGCCGAAGTTGGAGTAGGTATGTGTACTGTTTATGAATTAAGAACATTGGATTTAGATTGGTTATCTTATATTGCCTTCTATATACTTTTGTCGTGTAAAAATCAATTATAAATACTAACATGAGGCATATCGTAGTCGCCCATAAAATAGAAACCAATTATGGATCACGATATTCATAGAAGATTCGAAAATTATTATTTTGATATGAAATGAGTATGTTCAAAATTGAATTATAGGAATAAATATGACATTGAAAACGTTATTGTTAGTGATTTTTTATGTACCGTTGGTATTGATGTTCCAGTTTGAAAAACGTAAGTATCAGAATAGTCTTTGAACTTATATTTTCCTATCTCTCAAGCTTTTCAAGAATCGCGCCCGTGGCCGTCGACTGGCTAAGTCCGATACCATGTAACGGTATCTATATCGCCTTTTACAAACTGTAAAAATAAGCTTGACATCACACACAATTTGAACAAACTCCACAACCTGACAACAACCAGAGGGAAGTTGCCCACCTGAAACACTTCTCTTGTTTGGTCGGAGGATCTTCCTTTTTGAAAGGTTTGCGGGACTTTGCATCCTTGTACCTGTCGTTCCGTGTACCTTCTTTATGTGTGGGTATGTGGGTAGTTGACTTGCAGCGCCCCGCGGTTTCACCCCGTTCGCGTAGCAATACGGGGATAAAATATAGCCTATGACACTCCACAATAACGTAGCCATCTATTGGAGAAATAATTTTGTAAATCGCTTTAATAGATCCAGAGATTACCCCTTACAATGTCACAAACTCACAAACGTTACCTCTTTATAATACTAGTCTAGATTATACCGTACCTTTGTTAGTCCTCACCATGACACCTATCTTACAAATTTCATATTTTTCAGCGGTCTCCCAGAAAGTATGGAGCGAACGTTGTAACAAAAACATGATTGCTTTGAACGATTGCAATTGGTGCCACTGCAACGCGAAGAGCGCATATACTTGCGAAGCGCGTGCTTGTAATGAAGTTGACATGTTCGGCCACTTTAATGGTAATGAAGTAATGACAGACTTATATTTATTTCCTAAAGGAAGCAGTTATTTACTATGTCATAGTAGAATGGTATTGTTATACCGCTGAGCAGCTCTACTATATTTCTAATATTAACAGTTGGGGGACGAAAATGCTAAGCACTTCACTTTCTAATATCAATAAAAGTTGTGATCAATAGGGTAGTAAAATCTAATTAGTCCGTCAGATAGATTTCCAAAAAATATTGGACACGATTTTTTTCTTTTTTCACGTAAACGAAAAATGAAGACGGTACAGTGCGTTGAAAACTCGTGTGACGTCACTACTCGCTACAATTATTACCGAGCCGTAACGCCACAAGCCCCCACTGCCCATCTTTGATGCTTTTTATCTTCGTCAGTTTTTATAGATTTGATAAAGGAAAAAATACATGTCCAATATTTTTCTATAATCTAACTGACGGACTAAACATAATCATATATTTTTTACTCAGGCAACATCCCTATAATAAAGCACACATTAATACTGAGCTCCATTAGTTTATAAGCAACTAATTATTTTTCAGATGCGATAAGAGAAATGGACGTAGGTATGGAAGGCCATGGCGTGTGGCGTTCTGAAGACAGCGCGTGCGAGGCAGGTGTCCACTACCGAAAGGGCGACCTCCTGTGCGTGTGCAGTGAAGACGGCAAGTGGCCCAACCCGGTCTGTCGCGACATCTTCCAAATCCTACACTCCGTAGAACCAACAAAACACAAAGAACCAGTAGAGAACAAAACCTGTAGCGCAACCAAACTCTACCTCTTCGATTGCAACGTTTGCTTCTGTCCTGCATCCGGACAAATAGACCCAAAACTCTGTACCAAAAGAGAATGTAAAAACGAAACGGTCGCACGAACGGACACAAAAAAAACAATTGAAGAAGTGTATGCTACGTGTATACCCAACAAGACATACAAACTCGGCTGCCAAACATGCATGTGCCTCAGGAACAACCGTCTTCTTTGCGACAATTGCACCGCCCCAAATGACTATCACAGGTTAAACGGACCTAAAACATTGTGCCACTTAAAAAAACATGGCGTTGTTTTTAAAAGAGACTGCAATTTCTGCCACTGTGATAGAAATGGCACAATATACTGTACAGCGAAGAAGTGTTTGAGAAAACACACAGAAATATCGCTGCCAAACCTTCATTACGCTCTAGTGGAACAAACTGAAGATGCGCCAAACTGTGTGCCACAGACTAAGTTTCAGAAGGATTGCAATATGTGTCATTGTTTCATGTTTGAGGGTGTTAAGTACTTCGGGTGTACGCTGACAACCTGTAAGCTCAATCCAGCGCGTAATCCAAAGATTGATGACACCTGCGTGGAAGGAACGACGTATCAAGTCAACTGCTTGATCTGCCACTGTATAGTAGAGCAAGGCATTAAGAAGGAGTTTTGCACTTTGGACGCCACATGTACAAAACATAACAAACATATACTGCCCCGAAAGCTCTCTTCTATGCATGGATACTGTGAGCCAATGCATTTGTACCGGCAAGATTGCAATCAATGTCGATGCTTGGCTGACGGAAAAACCGTAGCCTGTACGTCGAAGATATGCCCCAGAAGGAAATCTAAAAATAAAGTAACGAAAGACGTGTTCACAGATCTAGACTCTCAGATAGAACAGAAATCTCCTATAACAGATAACTCTCTTATAATGGAATTCATCCCGTTTGTACAAAGTGGTGGTTCTTGTCCGAAGGGTCAAACGTATGAGGTCGGCTGCAATATTTGTTACTGTATGAATACTGGCAATGCTGTTTGTACGACGAAGCAATGTTAGTAAAGAAAAAAAGACAAAGAAAGAAAACACGATCCATACCTACCAAAAAAAACGCCATCGCTAATTCGAGTAAAATTTGTTATTTGTAAAAGCTTTATTTGTTATCCACTGTTGTATCAAGTTAGTTACTAGCGCTTTCTTTTCATCTTATCTATCAATAGGTACCTATAGGACGTGTATCGTTGATCTCGTAGTCGCAAACACGACTGCCTTCGATTCCCAGCTCTGGCAAAAGTTGTTGGGTTTTGCTATTAGGAAATTCGCAGTAAGTAACATCCCGGACTTAGGAAGTTGGTGGTGAACATCGTCGTGAATTGGAAAGCATGTCGGATTGCTGACCCGTCGGGTAATGGGAATATATAAAGGAATATAGAGTATACCTATGTTTGCGTACACGTTTGTCTCTATATAGCTCGGCGCCATAGAGAATGTAACCACTAGAGAGCGTATAGGCTGATTTTTTCTAAGCACACGACTCACTACTGCGGGCCGGGGGACGAGGAAGAATGCGCGACTGCAATTGGTCAGTTCAAGGTCAAGTTGCGTAGGTATGCCTAACGTTAGGGTTGCACTAGGTACTTCATTAGGGGAAAATAATCGATATCGATAAAATGGATTTTAACATTATGAAAAATACTCAATTAAAATCATAGAAACAATATTTAATCAAAATCAATCAATTACAAAAATAAACAGACGTATCCTGTTATTATTGATTTTTAAAATGAATTATTTTGGTATATGTTTTTTGAATCAAAGTTTTAGGGTCCTTGTTCTTTGTAAAAAAGATAAACGAGCGTCTACATATTTCTGAATTATGCATCTTGCTTATTATACGTTATATATAATTATATTAGGTATTAAATCCAATCAGAGATTTTAAAGCCGATCTAAAAAAATAATAAAATAACCGATCGGTCCCGGTCGGGGACAGAGAGAAACAAATAAATCGAAAAACAAAGAAACTTGTATAAAAATACTGACGAACCGAAACTCCTCCTTTTTTGAAATCGGTTAAAAGTACAGGTATTTTATCACAGTATGTGAATAGAATAAAAACAAATAGTTTTTTCGATATCGACTTTCAGCTAGCTATTATTGACACCACTATTTTTCGCGATAAAAATACAAAGAGAAAAAAAGGGATAGAAGCATTAGAATTGTCTAATGAAAGAACGAGACGTTTCCAAAAGACATCAACGCGGAACTCAACAGTGTACTCGTTTACCCCAAACACCATTTTAAATAGACCCCTGCGGTGACTCAAAATCTGATTAAATCAAACATAATTTTCGTTCGCTTTACTTATCGATGAAAAGTTATGCCATCCTTTTTGTATCTAGATGTCTTGGAATGCTTCCCGCACCATTTCACCGCGCATGAAGGCATTTGGATACGATAAAATTGCATAAAAAGTTATCAAAATTTGTATTAATCTAGCGTGCACACAGGTCTGACACTTGGGCACAACTAAAATGGTTACTCTTACCGTAGCCTATTTATAGGCGACAAAATACTAATAGTTTTCGAGCGTCGGGGCACTGTATGCGCAGTCAAGTGGTTATATTGTCTTTGCTCGGCGCAAACGGGCCACTGACCACAGCCACCGGTGGCAGTCGCGCGCTACTGCGACATTAGTAACAGTGGTAGAAATTCGCGACTGCCACCTGTGTTTGGAAGGCGCCACATTTTATAACCCGCTCTCCGCTGCGCAGTCTATATTATATCTAAGTGTCGATATTCATTGAGGCGTCGTGCTCCATGGTGACGCGTGCGATGCGTAGGCCACCTAAGCCTAGCTGCGCTGGGATGGAGCAGGGCGAATGGCGGGTTTCGACGTCTGGTGTAGTCGCGGACACTGCTGAGAGCTTGACCGCCACCGGCTACACGTGTGCGGTGCATATGTACAAAATAGGTATATGAAAAAGTGTTCTAAATCGCTGTCGCTGTGCACCGGTGACCTGTTTGCGCCGAGCTTGCGAACTTAATCTCAGTGTAGGATAGGCTATAATCAAAGTGTTTGTGTCTATCTTTGTGAACGCTTAGATCTTCTAAACAGCACAATGCATTTTGATGCAGCTTTGACCATTATTTGGAGATTTTTTTTTTTCAGAAAGCATATACGTGTTCACAATTTAATTTCAATTACAGAAATCTCGATTTTCTGTAAGTAATAAGTAGGCTTGTCACTAGTAGGTAGGTACCTACTTTAATAAAACTCTTGTTCCACTTTGGAATCAGCAAAAATAAAACTTCAAAACATGTACAATAACTATATTGTAGAACAAACAGTTCATCGTCTTTCAACACATAAAATAACAAAATAAAATAAAAATGTAAAAGTAATAACACTCTGCAGAACATTTTTTACGATATCCATCTTTGTGCTTAATGTGTCTTTATATAAACTTGCGACAGACTTTAGGTTCACAACATAAGTAACAGTTTACTAGACAAAATATAGTAGGAACAGTAAGCTTCCAACTTCATGACGGCTGTAAAGTGAGCTTCTGCGCAGTACCCCACCCCTCACCCCCGCTGTCACATGAATTTGATAGGTACTGCGCAGCGACCCGCCTCGTGTTCACCATCTAGTTTGAGCCATACAATAATTTGTAAGAAGATGCATAAAGGATCTTTTGTCAGCCATTAATGTAATGTGTAAATGTGACTTAAAAATTGTGCGAATACCATAAATTGTGCCTCAAAAGGTAGAATATTAGATAGGTAAGCATTTACACGCATTCAAGATTGAAAGTACATTACAATTACTATACGATTTTGAATGTAAGAAATATTACATTAGGGAGACGATATCAATCGATTATTCTAAGCCGCAAAATGTATAATAGGGAATTTTACGGAAAAAGTTTCATTAGTCCATTAGATTTCCAAAAAATATTGGCCACGTATTTTTTAATTTTTCCAGGTAAACAAAAAATTAAGACGATACAGTACGGTAAACTCACGTGACGTCACTACGTGCTATAATTTGTACTAGCGTCATGACGCCCCCACTCTTAGAACTTTAATGCGCTTTATCTTTTTTTTATGAAAAATAAAATACGTACTTATCCCATATTTTTTGAAAATCCAAAGGTCCGTCCGTTGGATTTCCCACATACAATTTTGATTTTTATATCTAGTAAAATACCCAATTTGAAGGCACCATACAAAGTTTATTAATTTGAAGAGCCTTTCTTAATAGTTTATTCTTTCCATTATTGTAACTCAGTTAATTTCAGAATGTCCGGGCAATTAATATCACCTGTTCCGAAAATTGATAGTATCACTGTTTAGTAATTCAATCAATACATTCTTTCAAAACTATTAAATTGTAAATATTGTATAGCTGGACTATCGATGGTCAAACTACGCTCCTTACGACTTTATACGGCCTCAAAAAACGCAACCATTTGAAATATTCTCTAAAAAGCTAATTTTTTTAAACATTAACCCTTGAATGCCTTCGGACCCAAATAGCATTACATTCTGAAAATAACTTCGTTACTATTTTGTTAATCGATCACTCAGTTATTTATTAACCTAACAATAAATTTAAATTAAAAATAAAATGTTCGGTACTTGATAATTTACTTCATTTAAGTGAAATGTGCAATTGGAGAGGCCTATGTCCAGCAGTGGACTGCAACAGGCTGCTGATGATGATGATGATGATGATGAAGTGAAATGAAAAATATAATATTCTTCATAATTCCACAATACCCTTTTGAAAACAACTTATGAAGGTAATTATAGTGTCCAGCAAACATGTGAAGCGCCAAATAGGTAGGTTGGAGGAGGTAATTTGTTTGAAAACGAGCCCATTTTTTTCTCTTCGTCGTATTTTGTTCATATCCAAGTTATTTCCCATTACTTAAACTGTATAACTATCTAAATTGGACTATTGGACTATTACTTCTATTCTCAAGCTTTATATTTTGATCGTGTTTTCTATCTAAGAGATTGATATTAGCACCAGCGAAAATTGGTTTTGATAAAGCTATTTATAGTTTAAGTTTATATGTACTGACTTAGGTATATCGTTGCACGACTACAGCAGAACTATCGACGATATCACACCTTTATATATACAACAGAATTAGCGCAATAACTGAAAAGGGGTCATTGCACTCATCATTATGAACAACTTTTACTATGGGATCAACACTAAAAACCGCGACCAAAAATCAGCTGATTAGTACATTTTGTCGAGATATGTGCGTATGGGGCAGTCGACTTATTTTTCACGATTTCTGTGTTGTTCCCATAATTGCGTGTATTTTTTTATCAACACGATCAATATTTATTCGTGTTAAGTAGATTTATCTCTGTAATCTTTGTTGGAGATCAATCAATCAATCAATCTTTATTTGTGAACACAGGTATTACAATAAAGGTCTTATGTATAGTACATTTTGTCGAGCAATCAGACCCAAATGTAAATAATCGAGATCCAAGTGTAAATAAAATCGTAAGTATTGTCGATAACCGAACTACCTGCAGTCGTATAACAATCTTTAGTAAAAATTTAACTAATGATAAATCATTACAGTCTTGCTAAATACGAAGCTACAGTAAAATATTTTGCTTAAAAGGAAGACAGAAAAAAGCGATATGAGCGATATGACGATGAATTACAAGTTTAAGCTCATTTATGAGGCATCAGAAGTATCCTATCCTTATTAACAATAATTAGTACTTAAAATAAATGAAATTAATGTATCTTCTCAAAAAACTCCTTCACTTTACATATTTCACAAGCAATTTGTTTGATTAACATCCACGCAATATCACATTCAGGCAGATCTTAAGTAAAGCCGCATTGACACGCTCAATCTGCTTTTACAAAATAGCTTTGATTAAAGTTCTCTTTGTTAAATACCGGTTGAAACCTTTTTTTGATGTGTGAACTCGTCAAACTCGCACCAAGGCCACTGACTATCACAATAGGATCTTTCAATGTGATAGCTTAGTAAGATTTCAATACCATATTAATCTGCAGTGCTATTCCGTAAACGTCTGACCGTGAAGTGAGCTTCAAGTGTAATTTTAGGTGAGCTGTCAATCCTTAGCCCCATCCGTATATTCTGTAAATATCTCAGAATGAAAAATAAAGTGAAGTGAGATGTTAACACGTAGCTTTAAGAAGAATGTCAGTTCACTTCACCTTATTTTGTACGATGATTATTTTCTGCAAAATACCACTAAAATATTACAATAAAAACTCAGTTCACCTTAGTATTCACGAAGAGATTTAACAGAATCGACCAGCTGAAGCTCTCACTTTAAGCTCACTTCAAATTACTTTTCACGGTGAGGTGTTTGTACAGAACGAGCTTCTTATTTATGAAATAAGTCTACTTAAGAGAAGGTGTCGTTCACTTGTCTGCAGCATCGGATAAAGGTGGCTCTTCGGGGCAGTTCCCGAAGATGGGCGGCTCCTACGTAGGTGCAGGCGGATCTGAGACCTCCTAGGATATCCTTCACTGTGACGCCTACGTCGCCTCGGTACTCTACTTCTACCGTTTTACCTGTAAAGGAAATTGAAGTTAGATGAATAAATGAAAATTTAAGAATGGAATAGTAACGGCATTGGAGTAACCGCCGCTTTCGCGCGATTCCTTTTCTTGGACCTAACGAAGTTGGTAGAAATTTTTACAAACAATTTCTTTTGAGAAGTCAAAGTAGGTAAAGAATTGTATCGATATGATGAAATATCAAACATTTATTAATATGTTTTTTTTTTCTGAGTTAAGAATTTAATTTGAGAACATGTCAAACATGAGCATGAAAATCCGTTAAAAGTGTACGTTAAACTTCTTAACCTGAAATATTCAATTCAAACGTCAAGTATCATTGGTTTTCTCGGAATAATGCTAGGGTCTTATGACTCAAATTTAACTGGGAGTGGGCAGGGCACATTGCTCGCAGAGTTGATAGTTAATGGGGTCGAAAGGAGTGACGACGGCGTACCGAAAGCCGACATTGGAAGGTCTCCCACAAGATGGACCGATGACTTGGTTAAGGCCGCGGGAATTCGCTGGATGTGCACACAGGACCGTCGACTCTCACGGAGGGCCTCTGTTCAGCAGTGAAATGATGATCAGCACTTACCTTCCGAAGACCTATACTCCGCGATGCCGCCCGAATGCTTCTGCATGGCCGTAGACGAGGACATGCCGTAGAACAGCTTGACTTTGCGGCCATCCGCAGTGGTGACCACGTCGCCGCCACACTGGTCGTGACCGGCGAACATGCCGCCGGCCATCACGAAGTCTGCGCCAGCGCCGAATGCTTTCGCCACATCGCCGGGGCATGTGCAGCCTCCGTCCTTGGAAAGGAATACGGATGAATGATTTTTCTGTAGCTTTTGTATTAGTTAGAGCTTCGGTAACATCGGTAATGATAAAGACCAGGCATCCTATAATGTTGTAAAATGGGAAAAAGAAATGATTTAGATAAATCTAATATCTGTATTAATTTCAGAATTAAAACTTCTATAAATAATCATCATCTTCCTAAATATACCCCAAGTTACTCGAGATCAGCAGAAAAAGGTTTTGACTTCCATTCTTCCTTATCAAACGTCACGTTATCATTGACTTCCGGTTTCTTCCATTGAATTCCTGACACAATTCATTCATCTTTTCTTTGGCCTCGTTCTTCCTCTTCACCCTCCCCAATTATAGTTTCAATTTTTTTATGTGGATACAAACAAGAATTTGAATGTAGTATACTAATAAAAACGGATCAGGGCGTAAAGTCAGCAACCACCATTGAACAGGGTCAGACCAAATGTGTGTTGAGTCTGGTCCATTGCGTGAAAAAATTGTTTTGTGCGATGCAGGTTTTATGTGACGACAGCTCTTTTATGTATGACACAAATGCAGCAGTAAAGGTGCCACTACATACTTACCGATATGATATGTCCCTTGAGACCATGGGCAGCGTCTGCACACTCAATGACAGCGGATAACTGAGGGTAGCCCACACCCGTTTTTATGCGAGTGGTGCATACCGAGCCTGGGCCTATCCCCACCTATAACAAGAGAAACAGCGGTATTTTATACACAAACTAGCTGACCCGGCAAACGTCGTTTTGCCACATAATAAAATAAAATAAAATAAAATAAAATAATTACGGTGAACCACCCTTAAATTTAGGGGGATGAAAAATAGATGTTGTCCAATTCGCCACCCTAGCCGATATGAATCCCGATAAAGATTCACGAAAATCGATCCGTTCGTCCGATCAATCGGTCGAGCCGTTTCGGAGGAGTTCAACCACAAACACTGTGACACGAGAATTTTATATCTATACTAATATTATAAAGCTGAAGAGTTTGTTTGTTTGTTTGTTTGAACGCGCTAATCTCAGGAACTACTGGTTCGAATTGAAAAATTCTTTTTGGGTTGAATAGACCATTTATCGAGGAAGGCTTTAGGCTATATATCATCACGCTTAAGCCAATAGGAGCGGAGCAGCGATAAAGAATGTTTTAAAATCGGGGATTCCACGGGGACGAAGTCGCGGGCAGCAGCTAGTATAAGATAAAATAAAAAAGCTATCGTTAAAAAAAACCAGAACTAATGAAACCAGCAGCGCTAACCTGGAATGAAATTCTTTAAACATTCGTGAAAACTAGGCGAAGTGCACACAGAGTAATCTTTCCACCAAAATTTTTAAAGATGTTTACAGAATTAATCTGCAGTAAATCACTCTTAGGCGAAGTCTACTCTTCTAGGGTAGCGGAATTTGATCGGAAGAGTCACCGCGGCCATATAGCGTAAATGGTATTAGTAGGAACACGGATGGGTTTTAGCCAGTAAGAGTCTGACACTGCCTTCCACTCCCAGAATGAGCTTTACTGTAGAACAGACCGCCAGGTAAAGCAATTACCTACTCATAAAGTGAACAGCTAAGTATTCTCATATCAGGTATTTTTTTACGGCGAGATTGTCTATATTGTAAAATCTCGAGAGCTCTGCAATAGCGAAAGAACAAAAAATCTGGCTGTTTGAATTCGTAATCGAACGTCATAAGATTGAGAAAAGTCTAGCTAGACTATTGTGTATAATTCAGTGGCCTTAGTGTGAATTTTTATACGTCCTCGATCGCGTTAACTTAGGTAAACGTTAATTTTTATTTGATTGAAATTGGGTAAGCAACGTCTGGTGATATAATGGAAAAAGTTTTTATTATAAATTTAACGCGAACGAGTACGTTTAAGAACTCGCACTAAGGCATCTGCCGGCCTATTCTGGAAAAATGTCACGGTGAAGTGAACTTGGTGCGAACTGTTAATCGACCCAGGGTTTTAGAAGTCTACTTGATATTGAACTCACTTCATCTGAGTTTTCAGAGTATGAAGTTTACGGAATCGCAATACTGGTCGGTATCAGTGTTCTCAGAATAAAATACGCACCTTAATTATATCAGCTCCAGACAAAATGAGTTCCTCCACCATCTCCCCGGTAACCACATTGCCTGCCTGAACAGAAAACATTGCAATTTATTAAGAAATTATCTTTTACAACCGCATTCACTCGAGTGAAACTCTAATCTAGAAGAACATGCAATTAAATGATAATAATTTTCCAGATATTCCGTAAAAGCCTCATGTTGACATAATGAGAACGCAACCATAAACATTTTTATGTTGGCAATTCTTTTTTTTTACCGCGCCTCTTCTATCTGTCATCCTGTGTACAAGTTGCAATAAATTTTGGATGATTTTCTATTTTTGGATGATTTCAAACCAAATATCAACACCTCAAAACAGAACAATTCCACTCAAATCAGACTTTGTTTGATTCGAATAGAATTATCTCGTACTTACAATAATGGTATGTGTGGGGAAAGCCGCCCGAACTTTGCGGACATATTCGACAAAATGCTGAGAGTAGCCGTTGGCAACGTCCAGGCATATGAACTTCAAGTCTTTCACGGCGTTCAAGATTTCTGTGAGGCGCTCGAAGTCAGCTACTGCTGTGCCTGAACTGGCCGCTGAAAGAATACCAAAAATTATTCGCATATCTACTAAGCTGGTGGACCTAGGTAGCACAAAATTGGTGACCTAACGGGAGATGTGATTACAATACACAGCTAGATCAATTGAAACATGAAAAAGTAAGTGCAAGCTCGCGAAATGTAGAAATTGTGAAGCCCTTTGCCAAATAGTGGGGCAGACAAAGGTAGAAAAAAATTGAGGCAGATTTAGTTTCTTGTTGGAACTTTCTAATCCAATTTTATAGAAATAAAGCTTTTAATGTGTTCATTAAGGGTTTATAATATGAAGGAAAATAATGCAAATAAAAAATAAAATTAAATACCTACTAACTATACACAAAATACGAACAAATAGATAAAGACATACATAAATAGAGTACTTGACTAGATTTTTTCATTGCATTTCTCAAAACAGAAAAGATGAGACGCAGCCAAAATACAGTTCTAAAATCCGTGTTTAAAAATCTATGATAGCAGCACTAATTAGCGCGAGACGAGATTTGTAGCCTCTTCACGGTCGTGTTTATGGTATAACTTTACTGACCTATTTGTTCTAAACATTCTGGATGGTCCGCGGCGAATTTCTTCCACTCGTCAACGGTGTAGTATTTGTGAATGCATGTGAACAGCCCGTGCTGGAACAAGATAAAAAAATATAGAGTAACAAATTTGTTTTATAAATTGAAGTTAGGTTTGGTTTTATAACTTTTTAGCATATTTTCTTGATAAGCTGTCAAAGTTAATAACACCAATTAAAAATTTATCAACATAAATTTAAACAATGGCAGGCATTTACAAAAAATAAACAAAGCCCCAAATGTTCTGTAATAGTTGCTAATATCGGCCTTTTACTAGCCCTCACTCACTTGGACTTACTTGGTTAATCATAGGTGATCATCTGGATCCGCCTCACAGACAACAGAGGGCTTAGTGCGAGTTTTATACGTTCTAATTGTGTAGGTACGTAAAAAACTCGCACTAAGCGTCAACGTTGACGTTGGCTTATGTCAAATTGTACGGAAAAAAGTTTTCTGTCACCATCAGACGGACACTAGAGTCTAGACGGCGCTTATTCAGTTTCAATACAAATTGACGTTTGCGCTAATAGACCAGTCACTATAGACACTCTTTGCTATAGACAGATTAAATGCGTGAAGCCGCAATAAATTGCACTATCCTGATTTTGGGATATTGTTAGTATAGGTGCAGTAACATACACACAATTATTCAACTTTGAAAGACCTTTGCTAACTGCGTAGTGCTCGGAAAACTTCATAATATTTTCCTATTTCCTATATTCTTTTGGCTTAACAACTGCATGCATAGTGCCTATTCTTGAGTCTCAAGTTACAATCAAAAGTTGACTTTTAAGTCATTGACTCTTGACTTAAAGACTCCCAGGTTGTAGTTATCAGGAAAGATAGGCGCTGGCAGGGAATTCTACTCCTTAGCTGTACGCATAATGTATGTATTCCAAAAACGTTTCGTGCGTGTGGCCACCCACACGCACAAGACGTCTCTAACTTTATACAGATTCCTAGATCTCTCGTATCGTATCTCACCAGAAATTTGCAAACGCCGTAAGATTGTAAAATATCGCGTAAAATTGTAAACTATATTTTTTTGATGAGACACGGCGGATATATTGGAAACTATTGAATTTGGATGGGAGTTGCTCTGTACAAAACGTTTTTTTATATATACTTATATCTAATATATCGAAAGGTTTTAACCTGCAATTTTTCAGTTTCCACATATATGTACATTAGTACATACATACATATAATTGCTTGTTACACTTAGTCTGACACACACACACACACACACACACACACACACACCCACTTAAATAAACGTAACACATTAATATTTAGATTGCTTTGTCATCCATCACTCATCAGCGTCGCATGAGAATCTAAAGGTGAGGGCACAGCGAAGTTGCTGATGCAGGTAGTATGGTTAAGCAGTACCAAGCAATTTTAACAAGCTTTAAACTGACCTCAAAAGTCGGTGTATAAAAACGAAGAAAAAAAAAAACAGAAATACTGACTTCCGAAATAGTTTTTTTTTGTTCTTTTTTTTCTTTTTTTTTGTACAATCTTGTTTTAAAATACTAGGTACAATCTTGTTTTAAAATACTAGGTACAATCTTGTTTTAAAATACTAGGTACAACCTAGTATTTTTATTTGGAATGAAAGGATTTTTAGTATTTTTGTTTTTATTATTTACTTGCTTCGTGCGTATGTCTTTAAATTCATTTATTTTAACTATAACATATCACCAGATAGTATAGTAATTAACTAACAACTTTGTTTTTTAGATAACACGCAATGCGAGCTAAAACTGTAAGTTACGAAAAACCAAAGGGTGCTAGGAGGACTCAACGTCCATCAGAGGTCAAACTTCATACAATGGCGCTGGAATTTACACCTATTTTTACCTGAACTGGATTAAAATATGCATCAATATCAATTAGGCCTCAGAACGCATAATTTTTTGGGGTTCCGTACCTCAAAAGGCGCTTATAGGATCTCTGGACTTTGTTGTCCATCCGTCCGTCTGTTTATCAAAATGTTTTATCTCGGGAACGCGTGGAGGTATCGACTTGAAATTAAAACCATATACATATGTATATGTACATATATACTCAAGTCTGTAGTCCCTTGAAATTCAAACTTCTAAGTTAACATAAAAAATATAAGGCCGTTTATGTCGCAAAAAACGTATATTTCGACAATCTCAAGGGAATCAAAATGTATAGGGTACTTTCGTTGACCTAGAACTATGAAAGTTGGCAAGTAATATCATCTTATACCTTACTAAAAGTACAAGAAAATTCTGATGACTATACATCTGTAATTAAATCATAAAAAATATATAATTCTTTATTTAAAGTACTTAAGTACGTAATCAAGCTTGGAAAACGTGAAAAAAATTAATGGAATCCTCTTTACGCAAGTCTGACTCGCACTTTTCATGGTTGGGAAATCATCATAATTATTATTATGACTTCTTCCGCTCTAGGCCTAGTGAGTATCAGCCTCTTATTGACTAATATCCAGCCGTGCTCCTCCTAATGCTCTTTGCGTTCCAGGGCTGCAGCGGTGATTCTTTCGAACAAATTCCGCAACACTGGCAGTCAGAACGCGTCGTGGATTTTTTTATTATAGGTAGGTACATAAGACATGAAAAACGTGACTTCCAGTCTAACCGAACGGTGCTGACTAGTATTTTACATACATGTCGGAAAATACCTACATACTTTTCGACCTTATCGAATCTGTTTTGCGAGCCATGTGCCTTGTTCATTCATCCCGAAGGATGCGGGAATCATACTAAAATTTTCGCAGCCTCATACCTATTGCGTGATTGTGGCCAGAGCTTTACAGAGTAATCAGACGGCGTCAGTGTTCCTAGAAGTCCGGCTATCTCGGCACGTGTTTGATTCGTCATAATCATAAACGATGTCGTTATACACACTCACTGATATAGAACGATACTACGAATCTAACATGTTTACGATTTTATGACCGCTTATCTTAATCAAACGGAGATTATTGCGAATTCTCTGCCTGCGTCTGTGTTTCCGAAAGCATTAAACCCTATAAATCTCTTCAATGTTAGAGTGAACAGGCTTCTTCTGGGTAAGCTCATTCCATCATCGACTTTGTCTCTGTCACCTCACTACTCAGACTAGAGTCAAGAGCAAATCCATTTCTCAAACAAACAAAAAAACCTAATGTTGCCAATTCGTTTACTACATTGAGACTATTACATTTATGTATATTTTTCTCACCCTATCTTGGTCTACTGCTGGGCAAACAAAGATCTCCCTCATTGCATTCCAAACTTTCCGGTGTGTTGCCTTAACCGGCCAGTCTCTTCTAAACGCCTCAAAGTCGTCACGCCGGTATTTCTTAGGTCTCATTACGGTCTATCAGACCCATTACTCAATTTATACCTAATAAAAATACTTTAATATAAGCCAAAGAGTTTGTAAGCCAAGAGTGCGAGGGCCAAGGGATCAGGCCCCTTATAGGATACCCCGTGCCTCGAAAGCAGTTGCTCATGCCTAAACCTGGAGGTGATCTCTTCTCTGCCAGATGCAGTCCCATTAAGATTAGGAGAGTAAAGAAACATAGGGTACACCTACAAATATGTTAGCTAATCTCGGTTAGACACCGTGACCGAAATTCAGCCGGGTGGTTTATTTTCTGATTACCTTGGACAGTTCCCTGGCCATTTCGAAGGTTCCCACGGTGTCCATGTTGCTGGCCATGACCGGTACGCCCTTGTACGTCTGCCCAGAGTTGCGGAATGTGATCTCCCGGTACAAATCAACCTGAAACAAAGAGATTAATGGTTAGTTGTCTAATTTAGAAATCAATAGAATATTGTTGCTCTTGAGAAATTGCTGGTATATATTGTACTCTAATCTCAACTTCACTTTTTTCTCTAAACTCAACTGTAGGTACACTTTCTACTCTGTTCCACTCTACAATTTTTACTCTGTTTTATATACTCTCTTCCAAACCAGTACTCAGGATTTTATTCTCATCTGAGGGAACCATATGATAGTGAAGGTATCATAGTTATGGCAATGAGCGTCTCCCTTTAAAAATCTCTAGTTTAAATGATTAACTATACAGTGTTTTTCGATTTCACTCACGCTGAAAAATTTTTATCGTACCACAGACCAAAAAGAAAAAAATATTCCAATAAGTTGGTATGCATATTATGCATACCAACTTATTGTGATTTTATTTTCATTTGCATTTCGGGGGTATCTGAACCCCCAAAATCCTACCACTAACTACGATCTTTGTCTCTTCTACAGTTCACTTTATACTTTTTACTCTCTTGTACTCATTACTAGTAGTGGGTCGTTGTCGGTTTTTTCGACGACGAGACGCAACCGTTTTTTCAAGAATGAAAACTAGTCCGCGAAACGGTTCTCGTTCGCAACTGTTTGATGGTTGGAGACGGAAGGCAGACGACGACGACGCGGCGACGCGCGACGTTCGAACGAATCTATACTAAGTTCTTAATCGAAATGTCAGTCATAGACGCCAACGTTCGTTCGTCTCGGCGACGGTTGTAGACTTGCGGTTACTAGTGTTGCAATTATACAACGTATGACCACCGCGTTGTGAACGAGACGAAACATCGAAATAAATTGTAGTCCATACAATAATCGACCGTAATGTTCAAGGAATAGTAGTTTTATTTTGCTATATCAAAGATCGAAACGAACGGAACGAGCTACGAATGGTTTCATTGTATTCTAGCTTGTATTTACATTAAAAGTGAGTAGAAATTCGCGTCAAACATTTCGAGGACTGGTTGTGCGACGAGGACTGCTTTGAAACAAAACGTAAAACGGTTCTATCGTCGCGGAACACAAAGCTGTTTTTTAAAACGGTTCGTCTTTGGAACGACCACCTCTACTCATTACTGTAGATATTCTTTTCTATTGTCAATTTGACTCCCTCACAAATAGTTCACAAGTGATTTTCTCAAAAGTACATATTATGTCTGAGCTAGCTGCTAAATTCTAAATACGCCACCTGACAGTTCATTTAAAGCATTGTAGTCTGCCTAATGTATTGTACATTTCTTAGGAAGAATCCCTAAATCACCATTTAACAAGAATTAAAAAAAAATAAAACAAAATCCAACACAATACAAATTAATTAACTCAAGTTTATCGATCCACCAAAACAGTTATAATAATAATAATAAATTTATTCATTAAGTTAGGACTAGATTACATTGCATGGTTGAGTTACACAGGTATAATGATTCTAGATCTAGTTAGTGGGTGCAGTACTGTTCTTCTAGATAGATTACGCGGTAACCTGTATTTAGAAATAACAGTTCCGATCCCCTGTGATGACATAATAGTTTACTTATACCTAGTACGTGTAGCAGCAGAATGTATTAAAGGAGACTTGAAATAGTTTTTAATAAACAGAAACCAATATAATAACTCAAAAACTGCGGCACCGATTTAGATGAAATTTCAGCCAATTTATAACTTAATTAACCATGCATATTTCCTTGTGACCATAATTTCGCTAATAACTAAGGGCTGTCAGCAGAAGAGTCATTTGTAAAGTGAAATTGAAAGGAATTTTCAATATTTCTCGATGACGTCATTTTAGTATAGGCATAGTGCCAAAATTGTAGACGCGTAACAATATAGCTGAGTGAAGATTCTTGCAGATTTCTGGCAAGGCCGCGCAGTGTTATGTATTCAGTTATTTAATGCTAGTCTGGCGGAATACGATATAAGGCGCTTTGATTGACGTGAATAGAGAATTTCAGTATCTGGGTATGTTTCGCCAGGTGTGTGATCAAAACTTTCGTTGTATGAAATACTTTGTTTTTTTTTTTTTAATTATTCTTTGGATAGTTTGAGAGGTGTTTTAATATAAATAACTTCTTTTTATACTACCTGCTCCCTACATTTTCGTTTATATAAATATTTACGAACTGAACAGCTGCTGTTTTTCACATTTCAGAATTGATCCTACGGTTAATTTATGTTTGAAAATTAATTAAAAGAGTGAGAGAAGAATGTTAAGTATTTTGCGATTTATAAATAATAGTTTTCATAGAGAAATCTCTTCAATATGACGAGTAGAAACACCTCTAAAGCGCCTACAGATGTATAAGTCGCCAGTGTGAAGATGCTTGTAAGTATAATACATAAGAATATGACGTCGCCCTCATAAAAAGAAGGGTCATTAAGGTCACCCGGAATCGGAGGGCCCTTCGAAGTCTCCGGCTTGAAGTGGGCTTCAGTTTAAGTCGTCTGGCACCACTTACATAGACAGGTCACACAGAGGTTCTTATAAGTCTGCAAATATTGAATTATAACTGTACCTATAAATATAGGTAGATAGGTATCTATAATCTATACTTAATATTATAAAGCTGAAGAGTTTGTTTGTTTGAACGCGCTAATCTCAGGATCTACTGGTTCAAATTGAAAAATTATTTTTGGGTTGAATAGACCATTTATCGAGGAAGGCTTTAGGCTATATATCATCACGCTTAAGCCAATAGGAGCGGAGCAGCGATAAATAATGTTTTAAAATCGGGGATTCCACGGGGACGAAGTCGCGGGCAGCAGCTAGTTACACAATAAAAAGGAGTGGAACTCCTGCCTGCGTCTGTGTTTCCGATCACATCAACCCTGATCTCTTCAAAGTTAGAGTGCACAGGCTTCTTCTGGGCAAGCTCATTCCATCTTCGACTTTGTCTCTGTCGCTTGCGACCTAGACTAGAGTCAAGAGCATATCCATCTGACAATAAAAAATAAAAAAAAATTAATGATGTGCAGGACGGAGGAGGAAATTTAAAAATGGGATGCATGATATGATGAAATTTGTATATTTTTCCGTGATTATTACAATATTATTTAGAAGATACGTAGAGATGGCGACGACGGATCGTATCGCCAAAACCAACGCGGCAGTCGTGCGGCTGCATAGAATAAAATAGCTCTTTATTACGTACACCATAATAATATAAGTTACAGAAAATATAGATGAAGAAAACATTACATAGGGTGACACAATGGGCGGCCTTACCACTAAAAGCGATCTTTTCAAGACAACATTTTAAGGGATTTTAAAGAAAAAAGGAAACACAGTACTGAGGTAGTCTTAGGTGTAGGTAGGTACTAATTATATATACAATAAATAAATAATAGATAAATATCATAGAAATCTTGTTTATTATATCTATGATAAATATATACAATAATAACTATGAAACAAAAAGCATAGAACCCAAGTAAAAACTATTAAATAGAGAAGTAAGTAGTGATTGTTGACCATTGTTTTAAAAATGGACAAGATTGAGCATAGGCGTGAAGTCGGCGCATGTTCCGAGCAGTGTTGCCAACTTCGGTCGCCTCGTTCGACCACAGACTTATTTTGAAGAAACACGGATGGGTTTTAGTCAGTAAGCGTCCTTCCCTTCCGCTCCAGAAGTCATTTGATGATTTTTTTAACTGTCGGAGTATATTCCTCTGGAGAGAATAGACGTAAAATACTTTTCAACTTGGGAATATGTTCCCTTCCCAAAAGCTTCTATCACACTTATGAAATTGAATCTACGTAGCGTTTTACATCAGTTTTGCTTTAAGAAGTGCTTAGCCCATGGATAAGATCGATAGTGTTATGACGCCACAGCCGGCACGATTCAATAATAAGCGCTATGGGAGTCAATTACTGCAGACAATGAAACAACCGCTGACAGTATACTTTAGTGCAGTAATGGTTAATCATGATTTATCTTTGTGTTTATCTTGCTTGTTGAACTTACCAATCTATTTGTTTATTATTAAGTACAAGCTTTATTAAATACTAGCTGTCCGCACAACTTCGTTTGTGTACTGAAACACTGAAAGATTTTTTCAAATCGGACCAGTAGTTCCTGAGATTAGCGCGTTCAAACAAACAAACAAACTCTTCAGCTTTATAATATTAGTATAGATTTATTTGCTTCGTAAGCTAAAATATAAATAGATATGGCACCCTTATAATGAAAGGGATCCAAAAAAAAAATTTTTTTTGGCTATGAGGAGGAACTAAAGTGTTTAAAATAAAACAAATATCTCCCGAGACCTATGTATGTATAAGCTGACCCTTTTCCAATTATATTCCGGAATCTTTTTGATTACTTGGTTTTAAAGTATACTTTTTACGTTTAGTTTATAGCAAAATTATAAGTAAGTAACAGTAATTTTGAGTTAAGCCTCTTCATTCTGAGAGTGTGATATGCTCGCCAACCGGGCTACCTTTTAGATACGTCTTTGTCTGGTTGGGTTTCATATTGCCCGGCGCACGTCCCGGTACAGCATCTTCAAAATGAGCTTGTATGTCAGCCCGTAAATTCCGTTAAAACCACCTAGAAAATTGAGTAAAATGAACTGTCATTCTACCTACAGTTACCTGAATTAACTGCTAGCTTCATCTAAGTTTTAACGGCGATATATTTACAGAATAACATTGCAGACAAATTTTGAGTAAACATTGCAAAAATACAAATGCATAAAATAAAGATATATTACGCAATCTTAGAGCATCGTATCAGACATTAGCGAGACGGTTTTACGATGCCCGCAAAAGATAAAAGAAATCGGTGCGAAGCAGATATTTTCGGTAGAGTTCCGGCGATTTATTGAGGCCACGGCGAAGCACTGGCGTAGGAAACCACGGGAGATTATAGTGTGCAGTTGTTAGTAGAAATTGCGGTAACGGAGACAATAGGTACTCTTAAATATATTCACTAGAATTAAAGAGAAAGTATGCAGTGGTGGCCGAGTGGTAACGGCTCCGACTTACGAATTGTAGGTCGCGGGTTCAAACCCAGCCTGGCGCATTACTTTGGTTAATTAATTTCTTCACCACTGCTCTCAAAACGGTGAAGGAAAACATCGTGAGGAAACCGGCATGTCCTAGAACCAAAAATTCGAAGACATGTGACATTCACCAACCCGCACTGGGCCCGCGTGGTGTATTACGGCCCATTCCCTCTCCTGAAGAGGAGGCCTGTGTCCCAGCAGTGGGAACGTTAAAAGGCTGATTATGTTATGTTTTTTATGTAAAGAGAAAGTAACGAGAAAGATTACTTGAATATGCAGCATAAGCACTTCAGTGCTGGATATAGATTTCAAAGACTTACGGCAATGCGACACCGTACACGATGGACACACCCATACCCACTAAACGTTTTGCGAATACTTATTTTGTGCGTAGGTAGGTACAGCTAAGGTGTGGAATTACCTGCCTTTCTGTATATCAAGAATGAATATGGTACGGTCTAACTCCATTGTCGATCACATCATCGCTTACCATAAGGTCAAACACGAGCCGCAAAGTGGTTAAACACGAGCATATCAATAATAGTTAGTAATAAATAAAAAAAACCGGGCAAGTGCGAGACGGACTCGCACATGAAGGGTTCCGTACCATCGTACAAATTTGAATCCTACTTATATTATAAACGCGCAAGTTTGTAAGTATGGATGGATGTTTGTTACCCTTTCACGCAAAAACTACTAAACGGATTTGTATGAAATTTGGCAGACAGGTGGTTTATAACCAGGATTAACATATATAATAATTTTTACCCCGATATTCTCACGGGATCGAAACTAATGCGGGTGAAACCGCGGGGCGCTGCTAGTCCTATATATTTTATAATTTGTTGTTATAGCAGCAACAGAAATACACACAGCAAATTTCAACTGTCTAACTATTACGGTTTATGAGGATCAACCCGCTGACAGACAGTAGGACAAATGGACGGACGGACGAACAGAAAGCGGTGGCTTAATAATAGGGTCCATTTGGGTACGAAACCCTTAAAATGGAGTCTATATGCCAACGACAATAAAATAAATCCATAAATAAATATTATGGTACCGAGTTCGCACGTGCCACGGTTAATAAAAGTTGCCCTTGGCCTCCGTGCAATGGTACCAATCGACAGTAATTGCATCAGCCTTACAAGTTTTTACCAAGTAAACTATGTTTCCATAAACCGGCAACAGTAATATCATCTAAATATATATAACTCAAAAGTGACTGACAGTGATCTATGAACGCACAGCCCAAACTACTGAACGGATCGGGCTGAAATTTGGCATGCAGGTAGATGTTATGACGTAGGCATCCGCTAAGAAAGGATTTTGATTAATTCTAGCACCAAGGGGATAAAATAGGGGATGAAATTTTGTAGGTATGAAACTTTGTCAATTTTAAACCGATCGGGCTGAGAGTTTCAAAATCGGAGGTAACGTAACTATTCCGCGGACGAAGTCGCGGGCAGAAGCTAGTCTAATTATATAATCTGATCATGAGATACAGCCCGATGACAGGCAGACGGACGGACAGCTTAGTAACAGGTCTGTTGGATAACATTCGGGTACGGAACCCTATAAATACTCATACCTAGTACACAGAGTGCAAAGAACTTGGGGTTATTAATTCATATCGATTACTCTGCCATAGAATAGCTTAATCAATAGGCCAACTTAACAGGCTTTAATATAGCGTGTTTGCTATACGGTTTCTTGACGAAACGAACAATGTTCTGGTATAAAACCATTACCACCAGGGATGTACGGCATATTGCAGCTCTGGTGAAAAAGGGCTTAGCGGTCGCATGGTCTCAAGTGACCGTTTGAGTGTAACAAATGTGTGCGAGGAATGTATGTCGACCTCAAGTCGAAACTCAAGTCGCACAGCTGACCACTACACAACTTCGCACCACAATTTTTTCTCGTACAGCTGAGATGAAGAGTCATACTGTATCACAGCTTAGCATCGGCTCCCCGCATCACATGGCGTCCTGTATTTCTAGTGGACTCTGCCATAAGCAAAATGAATACGGGCATTTGCTTGTTTCAAAAACACTATGTGAAAAAACGGCCAAGTGCGTGGTCCGACACGCACTTGGCCGGTTTTTCACATAGTGAAGGGTTCAGTAGTTCACAGTTAAAATCTCATATCTCTAAAAGTATATAAGGGAAGTATCTGTGAAGTTCTATTTGATAAATTTTTTTTTTTTGAATTTTCAACTTCTTAGTTTAAATATTAGAGGGGACACACATTTTTATTACGAATTCGGAAGCACATATCTAAAAACTATCGTCTTAAATAAAAAAACTTTTTTAGAAACCTCTATTTCATTTTAAAAGAGCTATCCAATGACCCACACGATTATGTTTGTTGGAATTTATTTTTTCATCCCTCAGTTACATGTATGGAGTGCCACCCCTAAAATTATTTTTTTTTCCATAATATTACAGCATTATTGAATAGCTGTTAACAGGTTACACCTACGTACCAATTTTCATTTATGTAACTTTAATAGTCTCCGATTAAAACGGCTGTGACATACGGACAGACAAACAGAAATGACGAATAAAAGTTCAGTTTTTTGCCATTTGGCTACGGAACCCTATTTAGCACTCATATTAATATTCCGGTCCTTGTTTTGACCATTTAATTAGCCGTACCAATCAAACAGCTCAGTCAGAGCATACAGTGTCAATTACGATTTGTTTACCAACATGATTCATAGTCTGACCCGAGTTTGGCCACTTGACATATCTGGCATAAACAGGAACGGGAAACATTGGCAGTGGTTCAAATGGGTAATGTTGCATAATGGATATCTAGAGTACAAACAAAATCTTGTACTGAAGTACATAGACGATCATTATAGACCATCATCATAAACCATCACCATAGACCATCATCATAGACCATCATCATAAACCATCACCATAGACCATCATCATAGACCATCATCATAAACCATCACCATAGACCATCATCATAGACCATCATCATAAACCATCGCCATAGACCATCATCATAGACTATCATCATAGACGATCATCATAGACTATCATCATAGACGATCATTATAGACTATTATCATAGACCATCATCATAGACCATCATCATAGACCATCATCATAGACTATTTTCAGAGACCATCATCATAGATCATCATCATAGACCATCATCATAGACCATCATCATAGACCATCACCGTAGACCATCATCATAGACCATGAGCTTATTTAGAAGTTTATCTCTGCTGGTAATACTTGGTTCTATAACTAGAATACAGCAGTAGTGCATCGTCCTCACATAATATGAAGTATATTTTGTATACCAAGTATTGTAAAACATTTATTTGAAAAGAGTAACTATGGAGTTTCTTGTCCGTTCTTCTCCATAAGCCTTTACGAATGGACGCTAGAGTCACGTAATTATGATAACTTTTAATGATGATGTTCAAAAGTGCCGTTTAATGGCCTAATTGAAATAAACGATTTGACTTTGACTTTCATCATAGACAATCATCATCATAGTAAGTGGATCTTATATTTTTCGATTAATTTCGGATCCAAGGCAGTTGAATCGTTTCTCCGTTACTCGTCGAGTTTCAATGACTTGGTGTTTCTGGTGATCGCCACTTTTGATCTGAGTGAATATAGTTCTACTAATGTTGCGGCAAGTTTTGTATCTAAGGACAAGTTTACCTATAGACATCCTCTGCCTCTGTTCTAAGAAAACTGACCGCTAGGAAATTAATTTCCACGCATCCCAGTATATCATTAGCGAAATTAATTGATAATACTGTCTAACCGCTATTTCCTTAAATAAGAACAGGTAGAGAGTACGGTCAAGTTGGTTCGTATTTTTAGTTCTTAGCCATGCTGGTTCCACCCCACAACGATACTTTAAATAAGGCCTATATTACCAAACGTTACCAAAACAATTAGCTCCCCAAAGCATTACTCAAAAACCAATAAAAAGGCAAACAGCGCTCACGTTATAGTACCGTGACAAGCTGTAATAAATTCCCCTTCGCTTTACCCTTGGTTTTGAAACAGACCGAATTAGAAGTCGTTATATTACTGTTTGATGATACACACACTACTTCTTGGGGTGATTTTTAGGGTTCCGTAGCCAAAGGGTAAAACGGGACCATATTACTAAGGCTCCGCTGTCCGTCCGTCCATGTCTGTCCGTCTGTCACTCGGCTGTATCTCATGAAGCGTGATAGTTAGAAATTTTCACAGATGATGTATTATGTTGCCGATGTAACAATAGGGATACTATACTTAAAAAAAATAAAAAAATAAGGGGGGCTCCCATACAACAAATGTGAGTTTTTTGCACGTTATTGCTCGATATTGATAACGGCAACAGGGTAGACACTTGTAATATTCACAAAATGTTTATTTACATATATTCACTTAAAAAATAAATAATTAAATTAAAATAAAACAAATATTTAAGAGGAGCTCCCATACAGCAAACGTGTTTTTTTGTCGTTTTTGTAGATAATGGTCCGAAACCATTCGTGCACGAGTCCTACTCGCACTTGACCGGTTTTGTTTTACTGGACCCGTGCAGCTGTTATTATTTAGGCACGATTTCTTCAAGGTAAATTTAGAGCTTCACCAAGGGCCCCTAAAATCGCTGATATTAGGGGACAGCCTAATTGAGTCTGTCACGATAATAAAGGCAAGGTTAACTACAAACTGTCACGTCATGGTGGCTTGATAAGACGTCACGGTTATTTTCTGAGCAATAGTAGTCTTTATGGATATTTTCGTGTCAATGGAAAGGCAGTTACTGCAACACATATGTAAGTATATTCTTTATGTACTTTTACTGACGTAGTTTGATGTTTGAATACAAACATCGAATACAAATACGCATAAACTTCGTATTCAACCCCTATATAGACTAACTTACTACTTTGGGCTTGAGTTTTGGAGACATGGTCTAAAGCTACGGAAGATAGATTATTGCCCTCGAGGCGCGAATGGTTAATATAGGTACCTACATCCAACATTCCAAACGGTTTTTCCATTTTGCACAGATGTGACGCATATTTTCTCAACCTGTATAAGTCACTTTTTTGTTTCTTTTCATATGGTATGAGTCATTCCGGGCGCAAATAAACACTATTTCTTTTTTGAACTTTTATGATATTAATATTGTTAGGATAGGATAAATAAATAGAACTACATACACACAGTCGATATTACTGCTCGTCTTGAACCTTTAATCATCCTACTATTAGGTACATATCAGCTACCGAAGCGGCTATCAAAGTTGATCACTACCATTTATCAATGTCAATCGTCTGGGTTTAATCAAGTCGTGCGGATGTGCTCTGAACGTGATCTATTTCAGAGTGCTGATGGGGCTGCCGCGGTATTGTAGTGCCTCAGACATGTTTGCCGAGGCCCACGTAGACAGCTTCGCTGCAATCATGCGCAAGCATTGTCTCTGTTATGAAATAACAAGAGCGAATTATAACCAAATGTTGGCTATAATTCGCTCTTATTATTTCATAACAATTTATTCAACTTTAAATTCGTACAGACATTATGACAACTTCAAACCTCTGAAAAGCACAAACTCTTTAAAGAGTCTATACTCTTTAACGAGTTTGTATGCGGCGACTAAGAAGTTCACCACAATCTCTCTGTCTCTTAATACGCATGCGCGCTAGTACCAACAGTGGTCTCGAAACCTACCGATTTTTCGGTAGAACAGAGCCTAATATCGGTAGGTTCGAGACCACTGATATTCCAATAGCATCATGTGTGTATTGTCGGACCGGGGTGGGATTCTCCAATGCTCGAGCGCTGGATAAGACTACACACAATCAAGTAAAAACGCGCACGAGTATCGGAGTATCCAATGCGTCATATTTTTATTTTATATTTGTATCTACTTAGTTTTTAAATGTCTCATGTCTGTCATTACTAACATTAGTTTCAAATAAGTATTTCTGTGATACAATTTTATGGATGTTTTATCTGAAAATAAATTAACAATAATAATCTAATCTGACGCACAATGGTCCAATACTAGGCCTAAGTGCGGAAACCAAAACCCTAATAGATCTAATTTCAAGCCTGACGCTGACGCATGGCTTGTAGACGCGTCGTATTGGTCGAGATCCTCAGTGATGAAACGACGAAGAAGAAGAATGAGATACAAAAATAGTACTAACCCATGTTACAAAGAAGAGTTGAATTGATGTGGCAAAATATTGCACTACAGTTGTTATTTTATGATATTACTAGCCGCCCGCGACTTCGTTCGCGTGGAGTTCCATACAAAATGTTAACCCCTTTTTCACCCCCTTAGGGGACGAATTTTCAAAAATCCTTTCTTAGCGTATGCCTACGTCATAATATCGTCATATATATAATACCTGCATACCAAATTTCAGCCCGATCCGTTCAGTGGTTTGGGCTGTGCGTTGATAGATCACTATGTCAGTCAGTCAGTCCCTTTTGAGTTATATATATTTAGATTGAAGATGGTAAGGATAATTTTGGTACGTCTCTAATCTATGTGAATTGGCGTGCTTAGTTGTCGAACACATCATTGCTTTTCATCAGGTTTGGTCAAAGGCGAGCCTATCAATAAAAAACCCTCGTTTTGGTTTTAATAACAAAAACCGAAACAAAATTAGGTACTTCATAAAAAGGTTTGAAAAATATGCGCCTCATTTGCACGGTACGAGCATCGCTCAGCATAATACCAAATTAAAACCTGTAAAAAATTACGGTCGATTAGTCTTATCTCCGAATAAGCTACTGAGGCACCTGCCCATAGGAACACAAAAATAGACCTGGCTCAGCCTATCAATAAAAAATCCCTCGTTTAGGTTGTTTAAAAAAAAATAGCATGATCATAAGCATAATCAGCCTTTTATTGTTCCCACTGCTGGGACACAGGCCTCCTCTCTAGGAGAGGGAATGGGCCGTAATCCACCACACGGGCACAGTGCGGGTTGGTGAATAAAAAAAAATAGAAAATGCGTTAATTGCGCCATAAAAGAATACAACTAACAAAAACAAAATTTGTAATTTGATAAAAAGGTGTGATTAATATGCGCCTGATCTGCATTAATCGCTCAGCATAATCTACTATATAAAAATAAGTCGGGTTTTCCTTCCTGACGCTATAACTCCAGAACGCATGAACCGATTTCCACGGTTTTGCATTCGTTGGAAAGGTCTTGGGCTCCGTGAGGTTTATAGAAAGGAAAAATTTCAACAGAAAAGCGGGAAAATCTTTTTTCATTTTTTTAGATATGGCAAAACAACGTTTGCTGGGTCAGCTAGTATCAAATAAAATACTGAACACCTGTAAAAAATTACGGTCGATTAGTCTTTTCTATGGTCTTAACTCTGAATAAGCCACTGGTGGGCTTGGGTCTTCCAGGGTTGGAGAATTTGTTCTAAAGAGTCACCGCGGCCCCTGGAACGCAGAGGGCATTTGGAGGACCACAGATGGGTATGAGTCAATAAGAGTCTGACACTCCCGAGGGCGGAAGAAGTCATTTGATGATTTACCATCCATAAAAAAGTAGGTACTACTTGGCCGCAATCATAGTACCTAGTAGGAAATTCAGTACTTCCCCAGAACTTTTTTACAGGAAGTTCTAATATTGTACCTACGCATGTATAGTGACGATAGGTATGACTATGTCCTGATTCTGATTAATATAACTAACTGAATAACAATGTAACTACAGTACCTGCCTACTGTAAACAGTACAAAGTACTGAATTTATTGCTTAGTGGTGGCAACATACATATTAGCCAGTAGCCACCTACTGGTAATTTAAATCAATTACTGTTAACTCGCTAAATAAACGTTACGCTTGCATTCCGTGAAGGTAGAAGTTTCCGGGAAGTAATTAGAAAAAGGTCAGACAAATTGAGAACCTTCTCTTTTTTGGAATTCGGTCAAAAACCACTGTTTTTTTTTTGAGTAATCTGTTAAACAAAATTATCCTGAGTGTGGCGAGTATTTAAGCGAGCAGAATTATAGATAATCTTCGATATATTTTGGGTCCTTACTATTTTCTTTGCAGGCCCGTTTACTCTGATTTCTCAGACTCCTTTTTTGAAGTATAATTGATTAGTTATTTCTTTATCTAGAAAAATAACTCCAGTTTCCCGTATGAGCTGAACGCTTCAGCCTTTGGGGCCTGCGAATATTCTGGTTCCGCGCTTACATCGTACGAGCTTGAAGCGAGAGATCCTGTGTACCTGATTTGAAGGTCTCGAACGTCACTACAGTCTGGACTCTGCTTCAGAATTTGCGGGTATCTTTCTACCTGTAATCCACCATTTGGGCGCTATAGCGGAAGGGCTGCTCTTTTCTGAAGAGTGGCTCACGTACCTTTTTTATTGTGTTCAATTTTAACCTGGCAAAAACGTAGCAACTTTTGTGTCTTACATTTTCATGAATTTAGCTACATGTTACGCTACGAAGGAGATGGCGGGACGACTTGGATGTCTTCTTTGGGAATTGGCAGGATGTGGCACAGGATCGGGAAAAGTGGAAGGAGTGGAGGGGAGAAGAGAAAACTTGTATTTTTCCCTTTTTAGTGTAACGCCTGTTTTAGTAAAACTAAAAAGGGAGAAATGAAAGTAAATAAATATATTATCTTTAAAAAAGTAGTAGGTACTTTTTATGCCAACTAAATTTCCGAGGTCTACATTTTAAATTGTCTTTGTTTTTTTCTTCCGACTGGGGATCCCGAAAACGTGAAATTCTATCGGCGATAACGATTTTTGAAAAGCCAATTTGTTCGTGTTTTGCTCCGTCACATTTCGATAGAGCATTTTTTTTTGGTTCTGTTTGCCTCTCTATTACCAACCACTGATATTCCATACATAATCAACAGTGCCAATGGTGACCACCAGAAAAACGCTTGACAAGTACTGGTTATGATTCAACTGCAGCGAACAGCAGGGTATCAAGAAAAATGTAGTGCATATCAAAACCATACATATCTACATACTGTTTCTTATCGCTGATCTAGAGGCTCTGATTAAACAACGCACCTGCGATGTTAAGTCTTCACCACCTCTGGTTGACTGGTAAAAAATGCCTAGCGCATTATGTCCGCCTTTATACGTACATATATGCATAAAGTCTAAAATAAAAATCTCCGATTATGTTAACACCCAGTTCTTACAAATTACTTTTGACGCATCACGAATCAAGTGAAGCGATTGGCTGCAGAAAATTAATTCCACAAATCAGGAAATATAACGCGTGTTTGACAATTTGACATGAACACTTAATTGTGCGATTCTTTTTGCTACAGATTTGTTACCCATTAACATTAGTCAATTACAAAACGAATAGCTTCATATTTTAGGGTTCCGTACCGTAAAGCCTACGGTACCTTTTGCTGCTTGCGGCTGTTCGTCCGTCTGTCTGTCAGCGGGCTGTATCTCATGAACCGTAATAAGTAGACAGTTTCACGGGACTTGAAAATAAATGCCTTTGTGAAATAATTTAATGTAAGGTTATATTTGTTATTCCGAGTACCAAAAAAAACATCGAACAAAACTCTATCCGACTTGGGAATCGCATCCAAACCCTCGCATTTGCAACCGAAATAAAGCAGGAACAAACAGCATTTCCTCTTTAGCTATCTATCTACTAAACCGACATTATTATAGATAGCTCATTTTATTACTATACTAGTTTCTGTCAGTGGCTTCGCCGTTGTGAAACTCGATAATTATGCCAAGGGAACATACACCCGGGATATACTATCCTATGTGCGATGCGGTAGACCTGTCCCCATGTCCTAGATACGGATCCAGTACCTCATCTACACATGTGACAAGTTTCATCCAAATCCGTCCAGTCGTTAAGTCGTAAAAGGGTAAGTAAACGGACAGAGTTACTTTCGCAATTATTATATTATTAGTATCTTTTTTTTTTTTCAGATAGTTGTATCAGTAGATCTACACAAACCAGATAAGTAATATGATACTGAAAATACTTTCAGCCTTCATTAGAAAGTTTTTCTAATCTAGTTACGTCAATCAGCTGTTAGTTATATAGTCAAGGTTACCTACACAAACATTGTTCTGAAATAGATACCTGAAGTGCTGAATCAACGCGCCTAGGTATCTAAATGTTATTAGCAAATAATATCAACACATCGCAATCATTTGCTTAAAAAACCTATAATAATTATGGAATATTTTTAAGTCTAAATATAAATATCACAACAAAAAATTTTCACGAACAGGCATTTTCCACAAAACCTTGATCATCTAACGTTTCAGAAAATTAAAAAGTTACAAGTGTCACTTACGTCATTTCTGCTGCGCAAAGTGCTTCGTTTTGGTCGCAACAACACATCTTTGAAGTCCAATTTTACTTCGTTTATAATATTAGGCATTTTCACTGAACACTATTTTCTTTTCTGTTCGTAAAATGTATTTACTAAGCGCTGTGTACGGCCGCGCGTCTCTTTCCGCGCGATATATCGACTGCCAGTAACAGGCGGTGTTGCCAGAGTATTAAAGAATTTTTCCTTGTGCGGAAAATGGGGAGTTGTCATAGAAATTGCTGATGTGCTGAAGAATGAAAAGAACTTTAGTAATCCCACGTATTACGCTGTATTAAACGTATCAATAATGAATGAACTACATTGAAGGATCATTCGTCTTTATTAACGGATTTTCAAATAGTCTTATCGGAATAAAATGAGTTAATATTAACGTTCCAAAAATAAAAGTTATTGATAGCAAGTCCTTGAACTGTCGCAAATTAATGTCACGTACTGGTTAGGTACTTACACTATCTTCGTACCTATTTATTTATATTTTTTGCATAAATACCACATTTTCTGATATCCAGACGATTTTGGTAAAAAAATATTGTTAAATATTTGATTTTGAAGTCTCATATTGAGAGCGAGGTTATTGATAATTGATTAAATAAATGTATTATAGCTTCAACACAAAATTCTGAAGAAATCTGCAGTGATGTTTACAACCATCTATTGATATCAGAGGGTCATTTCTAATCATTTTAAAGCAACATTCGCATAATATGTCAAAAAAGCCTTCATTTCCATACATTTTTTGTCCCCAATATTTTTTTTTACAGAAGACGTAAATGTTGCTTAAAATTAGTAGAATGGTCATTCTGATATTTAGATATATGCTCTCCGCGGCATGCTACAGACAAAAAATAAACATAAAAAGTTCAAACGATGCAAATGGAATAATAGATTCTCTCTCTGAATCTCAGCTATTCAATTAAGTTTTCCCAAAGCAGTTTAATGCATCTTTCGAGGGTATATTAGTTCAAAGTAAAATCACGCAGTATTAATACTAACTGCCATCAATACGGGTAATTTTCCTCAACTGGCAATACTACTTCACAAGCGTGACACAAAACGTCACGAGGGCGCCCAGAAATACTCGCTTTCAGCCGCTAGGTGAAGGTTATTTATTGACCGACGTTACCCTATAAAAACCTAACAATTTCTCTTTACAAAATCCCTAGTTCCTATGCATTTTATTGGGTTCTTTTTAATGTCATATTTGTTGTTTGATGTGTGTTAAGTTATTGATATAACAGAGTCAGCTGTTATCCGGGCATGCGCAACGCGGAAGATAATCTTGCCAAATGAAAATGACATTGAGAGTATGGCCGAGGACGAACAGTGTGACCAACTCATTTTACGCGCGTAACCTTAGGTTTTAAATGTCAGATAGGTGGACATAGATATTCTAAAATGCTAACGTAATTTGTAAGCATTAGATAGGACTGCACTACCACTAGTAATGCTTTCTGTAATGTAATAAGTACTATGATAAATACTGAAAAAAAAAAAACTTGAGGTGTCAAGGGACACCCGGACGGAACGAAGTTCTTGTCTTGTCTTGTCTTGAAAAATCATACTTAGGTATGCATCTGAATGATGATTTAAAGTTCTAGGTAATTGATCAGTCTCACTACATTCATCTGATCTCTCTGCAGTTATAGCTAGCTACGCATTGTTACGACAGCATTGCGCCATCATCATCATTTCAATCGAAAGAGGTCCACTGGCGGACAAAGTCCTCCTGCAAGAGTCCTGTCCTGTGCATCTCGTATCCAGCAAATCCCTGCGGCCTTCACCAGGTAATCGTTTCACCTCGCGAGAGACCATCCAACGCTGCGTTTTCGGTACGCGGTCACCAATACAGAACCTTTAGACCCCATCGACTAGTAATACAACTTACATGCGAGTTTCTTGCAGGCGGAAACGCCGCATAAGACTTCCCGTCCCGGGTATCGAACCCGGACTCTCGAGTGGCCTTTAGAACCATACAAATGGCAGTGGCCACCTTAGTTTGAAGATTCTTCGAACTATGTCGGTAATCTTGGCTCTCCTGCACATACCTTCATTTCTGGACATTGCGATTTAGTATAATTGATTATGTGTCCCATTGTATTTCCCTATGAATGTTTTCTTCATCTATATTTTCTGTAAATGAAATGGTGTACATAATAAAGAGCATTTTTATTATATTCTATGTAGGAATTCAAATTAATCGGCAATTTATTTTTGAGACAAGCCTTTTTTTTCTAGATGGGAAATCATCAAATGACTTTTCCCGCTCTGGGTGGAGTGGAAGGGAGTGTCAGACTCTTACTGACTAAAACCCATCCGCAATCCTACTAGTGCCCTTTGCGTTCCAGGGCCGCGGTGACTCTTTCGAACAAATTCCGTAACCCTTACAGGTACTGGCCCTATGGGATCTCGTCTTCTTCGCTGACAGCTCTTTGCAGCCTGCAGATCACGCCACGCCGTCGAACCGGACCTGGTTGCTATTGCCACCCATAGCTCGCCAACCGCAGGCCCGCACTTACGGTGGCCGGGAATCGCCCTGAGTTTCCCGACGCCCGGGGCCTCTTTTTCTGTTGCGGGGGCTGGGGCGTGAGGTTTCCCCCTCCCGCACGCGGTCTGCCTCCTCCTTCGCTTTGAGACAAGCATGGCACATTAATACAAACCACTCGAAAGCAAGAATCAATAGAGGCGACAGCCAGAAAGTCGCCGAGGCAAAAAAGGTTGACGAATCCCGGAGAAAAAATTGAGCTGTGTAATTGAATGCTGTTACGAAAATAATCAGAAAAGAACACCTACATTAGCTAGCATGAATCCGTAACGTGCCTATCCGATCTCCAAAACCCAGTAGGTAGTAGTAGGGTAGGTAGTAGTAGTATCACATTCCTTTGCACCCCCGTAAAGACAACTTCCCGTATATACAGCCTAGCTTAACAAGGCACAAAGGAATCTCGGTATGCTAAGATGGTCAATATTGGTCACCCATCCACGGACCGACCTAGACAACCGGTGGTCAACCTTGAAGATCGATCTGTGCGGCTGTTATTATTTAACCACGAAGTCCTCTGTCTCCCCTTTATAATATGTATATATCGTGGCCATATCGTAGAATTGGGCCATTACATGAAATACGAATACGTCATAAAATGGCAACTTCAATCCTGACATCGAAGACGGATCCCTGCTGCCGCGGCTCCTATTTCTGTCTGCAGAAGGACACGAAGGGAGATAACTACGCTCGCTTCGGTTGCTCAATCTAGATCCCATAATCCCTATCAAACCTAACCAATCCCGAGTTTCTAACTTAAGATCAACCAGCTAATCTCCATCGATATTTACATAAATACTTAAGTGACAGAATGCCTAAAAATCTATACTAATATTATAAAGCTGAAGAGTTTGTTTGTTTGTTTGTTTGAACGCGCTAATCTCAGGAACTACTGGTTCGAATTGAAGAATTATTTTTGGGTTCAATAGAACATTTATCGAGGAAGGCTTTAGGCTATATATCATCACGCTTAAGCCAATAGGAGCGGAGCAGCGATAAATAATGTTTTAAAATCGGGGATTCCACGGGGATGAAGTCGCGGGCAGCAGCTAGTAAAAAATAAAACTAAGACTAAAACCTAAAAATGCCGTCAAAAAATTCGTCTGCATATATTATTCCCATTGCGTTGGCAGAGTTTTATATTGACCAAGTATCTGGTGGTAGTAAAAAAAAACAGCTCGTTATACAAAAGGCGTTTAAATCAGTATTATTCTACATATTTTGAACTTGTATCCGACTCGGCGTCATACAATGTTGTTGTTTTCTTCTTGCTGGAATAAAGCCCAGGAGTGGACCCTGGTTGGCCATCTATTGGAAAGGTAGAAAAGATAGTTATTTATTGAAATTCTTAAGAGTCTTGAGTTGAGTTCTTAAGAGTACTCTTCATTGTATTTCATAGTATCTCACGAGTCCTTATTCTAACACTTAGTACAGCTACGCAAGACATCTTAATCTTAAAAGTTAATTGAAAATACTTTAGTAAAATGTCGCCCTATAGCGCAATTTTGTAAACCTCTCCTCAATTTTGTAAGCTGGTGAACTAACTATCTTGAAACAAGATATAAATGATAGTTCACTTCACACTCGCTCTACCAAGGTTTACTCGGCGAGATTTTGACAGAACTGCGGGCGTACCATTCTTCCGAGCGAGAAAAGGGATGGAGCTATATAGGGTGTATAACTCTATCCCTCTTTCTCGCTCGGAAGACTCACGTTTTAACACCATATGGTACGCCCGCTGAACTTCTGTATTCGTCTGTATGTATTTTTCCTCCATATCTCCCTTGATTGTACTAACCTTCATTTGTCTTCCAGTCATCGCGGTGAGGAGTAAACACAGCCTCCTTATAGTTTCCATAGCCGTCGCACTCAACATCTGAGCCAGTGCGACATTTCTCACGAGCACAATCTGCAACATAAGAAACGAACTTGCTTTGAAAAGGCTCGATCTAGACGAAATGACATTCTATTATCGGTACGGATAGTCAAAATGTAAGAAACGAAAAAAGGAACATAGGCATAAAACCTACTTTTTGACTTTGCTTATCACGTTTGACTTGCAATACCTAAAAGTCACGTGATCAATCCTAATAGTCCAGAGCCCCAAGTCTTTTTGAACAAAACACATTTTGGTGCATTAGGTACTCACTGAGTAATACACCAAAATGTATAGAAAACTGAGAATATGATTTGACAAATTAGGTGCATTACACATTGAAGGGATGCGGAATTTGTTCGAAAGGGTCACCGTGGCCCTGGAACACAATGGGCCGTAAGAGTCTGACACGCCCTTCCACTCCGCCCAGAGCAGAAGAAGTCTTTTGAAGATTTCCCATCCAGAAAAAAAATGGCCCTTAAGTAGCGCCCAAACCCAAAGGTTTCGCCTGCATTTACTAAATACATAGATATATGTATATACTTTATTTTAATTTATTATGTGGGTCGTATATGTTGAAAGTAGTCGGTATTATTAACTATTTTGCGAATTTTCATGCATACTATAAAAATAAACTAGTAACATATGCAGGTTGGGAAAAAATATGTACGTCACATCCGCGCAAAACGGCTATCGCGCAGTATGGTAGGAGGTAGGTAGGGTTGCCAACTATACTTTATAATAACGTATCCTACTTTATTTTTACCCTTTACTGTGATGCGTAAAACAAAGTACTCTTTGTGGGTACTTAACTATTTAACGGTATGTACACCGTACACATAAGTTAAAATGGATGATGGAAACGATTGATATAATTACTAAACGAAACGGTATGTAGATGTCAGATGTGGTGTTGTGTTACATTACAGTCCCGCCACTTCAGCTTTCATTGAAAGAGTTTTTTCAGTAATTAATCTAAAGTAGCGAGAAGATAGAAATAGTGCGTCAATAAATTTAATTAAAAACGAATTGTCTATTTATTTTAATTTAAATTTTGACTGTCAAACAAGCTTTGAAACATTTAAAGATAACAAAAAATTGTTAGCACATGTGCTAAAACACAAAAATAAGTTTTTAAAGCAATAAAAACATGAAATTTTAAAAATACTTTTTTTCTTCCAAATACTTTATTTTTTTCCTATTAAAACCATTTTATACTTTTTTCTGTCAAAAAAAGTTGGCAACCCTAGAGATAGGACTTGCTTGCGGAACAGATCCACGGCTCTGTTTCCCAAGGCTATGACCAAGTTCAAGAGTGGGGCCACCAATGTGGCTAATTCGGCACCGGATTGGGGGGAGGATGACTAAATAAGTGCTAAATAAAAAATACTAACCACAGTTCATATTGGAGACTTCCACTCTTGGGACTTTGATCCCTAAGATGATGCTGCCATCTTCCAGCGCACAATAACACACGAATCGACGGCACTGCAAAAATAACCATAACTATTGGATCGGGCTAGATGTTTGTAATCATAAAAAAACGGCAAAATTCAATTTTTGTATAGGAAAAAAAGCAATGCAGTTGCTAAACATGTACTCAACAATTTAGAGACTTATGAATAAAATGAGAGTAATACGTAAAAGGGAAAAGGAACACGAAAAATTATAGTAGGTACTCCTTCAAGCATTTTGTATCAATGTTTCGCGATGCCTGAAAAAATCCGTTAAGTTCTTTTCCTGAGTGAGACCTGCATTTTGGATGATCATTTGAATGACCTAAGTCTTGATATAAAATGTTCAGATACTCGGGATATATATATTTTTGTATGAAAATTCTTTAATAAATAAAGCAAGACCTGACTGGTGACTGACTAATCGATCAACGCACAGCTAAAACAGTTTAGAAGCATGAAAATTTGCACCAATGATCCTTATAAAATGTAAGTGTGCACTAAGAAGGAATTTTTGGAAATTCATCCCTTAAGGGGTTGAAAGTTTGGATGAAAAATCCTATTCCTTGGTCCATTATTCTTGAAACTGGGCACGGACATCAAGGACATTAAGCAAATAATTAAGTTTGATATCATTATTTTTTCACAACTACCCCCAAAGGATATTAAATTTGTATTGAAGAATCTTACCGCTCGGTTCTATGGGCTATGGGCTAACGTATTTTTAGATTATTCTAAAATCAAACCCTGTAGGGTGATCATGATGTTTTAAGGCGAGGATAGTATTGGGTAATTTATAACTAACATGAAATCTGGAAACGCTAATACTGGAAGATAGGAATTAAATGAGAAAAGCCGATCATTTTGATGAATTTTGATACAGAGACTGGTCACTCCTTTGTTTTAGGGAAAAACTTTAATGACACAAGCGAAGCCGCGGCAAAAAGCTAGTTTAATATAAAATACTTTTCATAACTAAAGGGTGAAGATCACTCCTTCTGCGTGCGATTTTAGACTAGAAAAAGAAAGAACGCCGTACCTGCACAGGAGCGTATAGCCACAACGGTGTGCACTGCGGAGCGTTGTAGTGCAGGTGGCCATCAGGACCGAACTTTTTCTTGAAATACTTCTGCTCTCGCTTGCACGGTTCTGTACGAACAGTAATAAGAATAACGATTCTGTAGGTACTACTGCTGACCCCACCTTTTTTATGAGTAAAATATATAGTATTGTTGCGCGCCATAATTAAGCAAGGAATATAGCGGTATTAGGTACCACTAGCGCCATCTAGTATCGAGTAGCAGAACTAGTAAATTCAAGAACTTTCGAGACTTTACTATACTAGAACATTCTAGAATTCTCGAATCCTAATCAGTCGCGACCGATATGTACGCGAACTTTCTAAATCTTTCTACGATGGAAGGTTCTGGAATTATCCGGCGCCCTATATAAATATACCGACCGGGTCAATGCTGAATGCACGCATCAAGCTATCCCTGAATTATGCAAACTACGCATTTTCACCACGTGCATACGCCCGATAATGACTAAGCCTCACCTATAGGTTGCAGGTTTTCCAAAACCGGTTTCTCCGAAAGGCTACGGGAGCCCCGTGGTACATTAGGAATGAGCGACTACATGTCGACCTCTGCATCCCCATCATCAAACAGTTCATGAAACGTTTTTCGAAGCGTTTCATAGAGTCCGCTGAAAAGCACCAGAACCCCCTTATCGTATCGGCTACCCGATGACACGCCCTCCCAGATCAGCAAGACAGTATGCCGACCGCGGCATACCCTTGTTTAGCCCGATGACCCCATCACCCAGACCCAAGAGAGTAGTAGGGAAACCAGCACTCTTAGGAAAAACAAACACAGACCGCGTTCCGTATACCGGCCATCCATACTGGCCGGTCCATCGCAACGCCCCCGTCAAAACCCTCCCCGACTTTTGCCTAACGAGCCAACCCGCGCCGCTGAGCCATTAGCGTTAAATCCCCAAAATAATATCAACCTGACCCAGCCTGTCCCTTGCTGCCCTCCCTCAATGACCCCGCTAAGCCGAGGCCCGTGTCCCACAGGGGATGCCCTTAGCGGTAATTTAGTTTTTAAGTAGTTATAAGCCCTGGGGGCCCTAAATTCATTTGAGGCCACCACAGGACTGATCGGATAAGCAGTAACCAGCCTTAGTGTGAAACTGAAATGCGAGTGGTCCAAACAAAAAACGACAAAAAAACCGACCGGGTCAGTATTGGATTTGCGATACAAGTGATAACTTCGAGAGCGATCTTCAACTGCGAGCTTAAGTGATTAGTAGTGCAATTGTGTTTCATAATTAGTGAGTTTAAAGTGTATGTTACTGTTCTGTAATTAAAGTGTCATTTTTGGTTACTTAATCGAATGATTTTATTGTAAAACACCCAAAGCTCGTAACAGTATCTAGTATGATTTCATGTATACGAGTACTCTACATTTTAAAACTGATTACAAAATAAGTTGGCTTTTCCGCGGTCACCGTGTGAGTAGATACAATCACATTAACAAAGATATTTAGCTTTTCCTCAAATCTCGAGTCGAATCTGTGATACTGTTATCCACCATGATGCTTTCATTCAATCGTAATAATTATCAAGAAGTAATTTTGAAACAAGAATTTCATCATTTCAGCCGGAATATGTCTACTGCTAAACATAGGCCACTATAGGTATGTACATCACTGCCAACGCGGAGTAAGTAGGTAGGTACATCAGTTTGTGGTCACCTCAACAGATCATTTGGTGTCATCCTTTCACTATAGAAGCTACTGCTCATATCACAATGGCTTAGTGAATGACAAGTTGGTACAAACCATTAGCTAGATCTTCTGGTTCGTCTCTCTTCCTTCGGTTGCCGACAGGGGGCGGCACCGCATGGATGTCCTGGCAGCGTCCCTGTCTGCAGACCAGGCCGTCGTCACAACCAGGCTCCAGGAACTCTTCTTCTACCTGAACATTGAATAAAGGTAGAAGCTATAATCCCCCGATCGAGTTACGATCATTATGTAATTGCTTAATCTCAATCGAGATTACCCAATTACACAGGAGATATTATAGTGTATAGCAATGCCCCGCGGTTTCACCTGCATAGTTCCCGTTCCCGTGTCAATACGGGGATAAAATGTAGCCTATGTTACTCGCTGATAGTGTAACTTTCCATTGGTGAAAAAATAGTTTAGTTTCGGAGCTTATTCGGTAGCGGTACAAACAAAAAAAACTATCTGACAAGTATGTGCGCAAAAATAGGCGCTGTCTCTGTACCATTCCTCAAACAGCACGATGGCAGCGCAAGGGTAATCAACGTCTGAAAACTTAACATGCTTTCAAGATTCTAAAAAAAAACAGTGACTTTTACTAATATAGAGTTGGAACTTGGAACATGATTCTGGAAACCATATAATATAAATTGCTGAGTTACGATTTCTTCTATCAACTAGTTCCCTCCTTTCTCTTTGAAATACATATAATGTACCTATATAGCGTCATGCACGGCCATTTATTAAAGTTGGAAACTACATAGCTTGTACGTTTTCTTTTATTTTCCTATTCCAAGTGCCGACCTACTTTTATTTATTTCAGAGTAGCTTTAACCCGAGGTTCCACTCACTGTATCTCTGTGCCAAAATTCATCAAAATCTGTTCAGCGATTTAAGCGTTAAAACATAATAAACAAAACACTAATTTTCGCATTATTAAGTTAGTATTCATACATAGTTACCTCCATTTCAATGGTGCCGTTGACATTCTGAAACGTCTTCTTAAATTCAGCACACTTCTCGTTTAATTCTGCAAATAAATGGGTAGTGATTATGCTAAAACAAAACAGATAAAAGACATTCAGATCTTATTCCAAAAGCATTATTATTAGGTGTTTTGTGCAGACTATGGCGCTATACATATAAAACACTAGCTGTCCGCACAACTTCGTTTGTGTCACATTTTTCCTGACTGCTCCGCTCCTATTGGTCTTATCGTGATGGTATATAGCCTATAGCCTTCCTCGATAAATGGGCTATCTAACACTGAAAGATTTTTTCAAATCGGACCAGTAGTTCGCGCGTTCAAACAAACAAACTCTGCAGCTTTATAATATTAGTAAGTATAGATTTACGAACATACAATAATGTAATGTAAACCTGTAGAAGAAAATGTCAGTTGGGACAATCAAACATCTCATCTACTGGTATGCAGACACACAGCATTAGGCATCATCCTAAAGGAAAGCGATCATCACGCGTTTACGCGATCAATCGTTTGGCAACCGGAAGGCGCCCTCTTATCAGCGCGACCACAGAACAAAGAGCGCGACGAATCGACGACACATACGTTCGTTTTTTCCGAAAAAATGATCACGTCGATCGTATATTCATTCGGGTGATGATTACTTACTAGCCGCATTACTAGCCTTATAAGATTGAACGAGATAAACGGAACCCACGACGAAATGCAATGTGAACCACACTGCATTTTCCAACAGCAGTTGCACTGTGTTACGGTTATAAATTCTTATGTTCTTTTTCCTTCACCACACCAAGAATATTTAAGGACCATCAAATAGAGAGACAATAACCATCCCAAATAGAAACGTACAATCATATTTTAGCTACTTTTTTCAGCAGATATACCTACTGCTTTTCTAAAGCCAGGACCCCTTGAAAAATATCATTTCTTTCGCTCGAAGTATTCCTGACACAGATAGAAAAAAACTTACGATGATATATGCTGCACTTTCCACAGCAGTTGCACTGGTTTTTGTCAGGCAGGAACCCGCCAAGAGCGCATTGCTTTTCTGGAACGAGGCCGTCTCTACACGTGTAGCCGAGGCAGGAGATTGAACAGTCCTCGTTTGTAGTCTCATAGCGGAAGCTGGGACGCCTGTCAGGACAGAAAGAAAAATAAGAAAATAGGAAGAAACCTCATACCGGCTCGCTTGCATGAAAAGGAAAGAAAGAAAAAAAGAAAAACAAACACAAGTGTCACAAACACAAAAGCACACAAACAAGTTTTCGAAACTAATCACCATAAGAACATTTTAACCATTATCATATGCCTTGCCTTTTCCTTACTTTATTGCGGTCGGTACCTACAGTCAAACCAAATTCACCTGAATATTACCTACCAGTATTTTACGTGGTTTGGATTCAGCCGAATATCAGTATTTAACGTGGAGCGACTGCCTATTCTGAACTCCACAACCCAATAACTGGCTCGACTGTTGTCAGATTGTGCAATATAATATTCAGAAAATATTTTCTTTTAAAAACACTATAAGAATAATAGTGTGCCTCACGGCAGCACCAACATAATATGTAGATGTAGTTCAAATGGTCAAAATTGTTTTATGATGGATTAGGTTTTACACGCAGCTTCACTTCCGATCCCTGTCCCACATGCAGCATTTTTGGGATGAAAAGTGGCCTCTAAAACCTGTGAAATAATGTTCGTAATCGGTCTAATAGTTCTAAAAATTACCTGTTGCAAGGATTAAAATTATAATATTCATTTATGATGCTTTATAGTGTTGCGTTAATTTCAAAACGAAAATTTTTAATTTTAAAAACCTCTGTCCCTGCGTTTTTAAAACCCAGTAAATAAAAAAAAAAGAAATCCAATATACAGCTATATTATTAACAAATTGTTGCCTATACCTATTAGATAAGTAACCAGTATGTAATGACTTACATGCTTAATGATCCTTTCGGCAACTGCGGTACTGATACAGGAACACCTGAAAATATTCGGACAATTTATGAACAAATTTCCCGAAACGTTTTATGCACACAGAATCAGCCTTTATGCTTACTACTAGGGTACTGCATGGCCTCTTATCTATGGAAAGGAAATAGAATAGAATACTCTTTATTATGTACTTACACCATATAAGTTACAGAAAATATAGATGAAGAAAACATTACATACATAGGGCGAAGCAATGGGCGGCCTTATCGCTAAAAGCGATCTTTTCAAGCCAAACTTTGGATAGATTTTAAAGAGAAAAGGAAAATACAGTAAGGAATTGACTAACCACCCTCGCGATGGTGTAAATGGACTAGGCAAGATTTAATAGGGATGTTTTTTGAGTTAAAAAAATATGATTATATTTAGTCCGTCGGTTAGATTATCGAAAAATATTGGACACGTATTTTTTGCTTTTTCAAATCTATAAAAGTTGACGAAGATATAAAGATTCAAAGATCAGGAGTGGGGGCTTGTGACGTCACGTCGTGGTACAAATTGTAGCATGTAGTGACGTCACACGAGTTTTCAACTTACTGTATCGTCTTCGTTTTTTGTTTATGTTAAAAAAATACGTGTCCAATATTTTTTGGAAATCTATCTGAAGGATTAATTAGATTTTTTTAGTCAACTACCCTATTGTGTTTTTGTTTACCATCGATAGGCTCAACTAATGAAAAGCGATAATGTGAGAGCACGTTTGCATAGACATAACCTATTCACTCTTGACTGAAAGACCCCAGGATGTAGCTATTGCACAATTCGGCAAGCGACTTCGGCAGAGCGTTCAACTCCTTATATGTGTGAAAATATTCCCAAAACGTTTCGTGTGTTGGGTCCACCATGTACCGGCGACGCATCGCCTACTAATGTGTACACTATTATGTGCATAATCAGATAGGGCCGCCTTTTACCTATTAGAGGCCTTGATGTCATTAGGATAGGAGGGCCCTCTCTTGTCTGAGGACTATTTGCCAAAAATGAATGGAGTACTATATTTATTCACCAGCCTTAAATGAAAAGGTAATTGTAATATCATCCGGAACTAAACTCTTTTAGAATTTACAATAATAATAATAATAATGTTTATTATCAAGTAACAAAGACTCAATATGTTAGTAAAACTTAAGAACTATGTTAGTTAACTAATTACAATGCTTTACCTTTCTAGTTTGGAGATATGACAAGTCGTCAATTACTTATTTAAAGTCTAAGTCTTACGCACGCAATCATAAGCACATTCTGGCAAAAACTAGAGGGTCCATTGCCCAGAGTGCCCAGTGGAAAAGGTCCATGTAATGAAAGTAGGGATTTAAAACTCACATCGTCGCAGAAACTTATCGCATCTCAGAGCTCTGAATTCCTGTTCTGGGTGACCCCAATATTGGTTGCATCCGGCCCTGAAATCTGGAGCATTTACTTACAAAGTAGGTAAGCTTTATCTTCAGACCCTTGGAATATTGCCAAGGATAGTTTTCACTAAAAGATTCGCTGTCATATTTCAAAACGAAATACCGTCTTTATCTTTGGCCTTTTGTAATATAGGTCAAAGTGTAACACTAGATATTCAGAAGTTGGTAGCAAAATAAAGGGAGTTAACAAACCTATGGAAGTTGTAGGCAAGAATTCTTCTGTTACTAAACTGTATTCATCTTCGATACACGACTGGTCCAATTCTGAAATATTTGTAATGCCAGCTTAATTCAATCAGACAAAATACAAATGATCGATTTTCGAACTTTTGCCTTTACTTATGCTGTGAGACTTTGCTTCTTGCATGATTCTAGGTCAACAGGAAGTACCAAACACATATAACCCACAAGTTTTATCATAAAAAAAAACATCACATCATTCTTCTTTTTAACGAACTTCCAAAAAAGGAGGAGGTTCTAAATTCGATTTAGATTCGATATGTATATTTTTTTTGTGTGTGTTACCTCGTAACTTTGTACTGGGTGTCTGGGTATGCCAATTTTGATGATTCTTTTTATATTCGAAAGCTGGTGCTTGTCGTGTGGTCCCATTTAAATTGGATTGAGATCGGACGACTAGTATTTGAGTTATCGCTAATAATAAGTAGCTTAGTTTACATTGACGATGACGTTCTCATTCCCTCTTGTCGATGTAAAATGAAAAATGAAATTGTGTACCTACGACGGACCATATTAGTATTTCAACGTGGTCCCTTTTTAATTCGATGAAGACCTCATGAAGAACAGAGATGAAAGGAAACGGAACTCTTCAATAAATGATAGCAAATATTTCGGGATTGCTGAAATCGTATGTTTGTTTATTGTTTACGCCAAAGTGATTGGTACGTTTAAGTACCTATAAAAAAACCAACTTAACTTTTTACAAAAAAATACAACCGACTTCTACACAAAAAAGAAAAACAAAAAAATTCAAAACTTTAATTTCGGAAATCGGTGTTCAAAAAACGAAAAAGCAACCACAAACACCGAATTCCGAAATTACCTACTCTCCTTGGTTTCATACACACTTGAACAGGACCCCAAGTCTGCTATTTTTATAAATTTGTCATTCCAACACGATCCCATTGTCATTTTGCTAAAAGTTCGTAATCTGCTAAATTCATAATGGTCGATCATTGGTCGGTCAATGGTCTCGTAATTCTTTTTGATAACCGAGCAAAAAGAAAATGACTGCACAACGACGTTCTAATGATAGGCCACTGATCAAAGGAACCGTCAAAATTTTAGCAATCTACCGCATACGTCTGTCATTCATTTGTCATTATGTGCGAGATTACCATTTTTTCAATGGAGTGTCAGTGGTTGACCATTGGAAAGTCATAATGATGCTTTTATATTAGTAGATTACCAAACTTGTCAAAATCGACCATTATGAGATCAATGATAGACCATTCTGACACTATTGTAATAGCAGACTTGGGGCCCTTATGTACTGATAGAGAGTTCTACACGAGGTATCCTGCAGGATGTCGGATAGTTCGGTAGTGACAGAGAGATGAGAGATTTGAATAGAGTCGTGGAACCTTCCTTAGCTCATAGGAATGTATAGGTATAGCGCCGCACCGTGGAGTACGTCTTACCTCTATAGAATATACATTCATCACAGCACCGGCACTGCGAGTAGTCAGCTGGCACGAACATGGCTCGCCACTTGCCGTACTTGCGGTCACAGTAGGTACGGTACTCAGACGGGTGGACTCTGCGTTCTCTGGGAAGAGGCGACGGTATCAATGTGTGATGGATATTTGCTACTGACCATCAGCATGCCTACCTCAACCAGGTATGTATATAAGGTAAGCATATCAGGTAAGCATGCTGGTGGTCAGGACCAGGTTATTGGCTGGCTGTATTACTCGCTGCTCGAGAGCTTGGTCACGATGAGGAGAAGGTCTGATGACTTCATGACGTAGTAGCTACATGAAGGCTACGCTATCGTTCAATATCGAGGGTCCAGTATAGAAGGTATGCGATATATAAAGTCAAGAAGGATTTAGTTAGTAGGTTATTGCTATAGGCTTTGCGGTTTTTGTTGTCGTTTAAATTTTGTCGCTACAAGTATACCTAAGTGCACAACAAAACATAAAATTAATATCCTTTTTTGTCTGGATGGGAAATCATCAAACGACTTCTTCCGCCCTGGGCGGAGTGGAAGGGAGTGTCAGACTCTTACTGACTAAAACCCACCCGTGATCCTCCTAGTACCCTTTGCGTTCCAGAGCCGTGGTGAGTCTTTCGAACAAATTCCGCAACCCTAGCAGGCACTGACCCTATGGGACCCCGTCTTCTTTGCTGAACCCTCTTTGAGGAGCGCGTGGAACACGACGCGCCGTCGATCCGGGCCTATCGAACGGCGAGCCACCCTTCGCTGGCGTCATCTTCTGTTGCGGCGGCTGGGGCATGAGTTTTCATCTGCCTCACGCGGTCTGCCTCCTCCTTCGCTAGTATTACTACTTTACAGAATGACCGCTTCTCATGCCCCCTCACTCCGGGCCATGGATTGAACCAGGTCCTTCGTGTCCTACGGGCGATCTACATAGTGTTGACGTGAACGTGTCCTCCCGCCGAATCCGAAACAGGTACCTCCCGAAACATCCATGTCCGGTGAGTATCTGCGTCAGCCGGAAGATGTCGTAGACGCTGAGGCACTTCTCCAATCACTCCTCAAAGAGGAGACTTATTCCTACAATGGTGGCGTGTCCAAATTCCGCAACCCTGGCAGCATAATTTTTGCTAGACTACACTGGGTTCACGGCGTTACACGCGAGTTGGTAGAAGCCGTAGAAGGCATGGGTAAGTCCTACAAAACGGTTACTTTGACTGGCCTAAGTTATACCTACTAAGTCAATAGGTCTCTCTCTCTCTCATGATACTCACTCTGATACTCTACTCTACTCATGATAAAATAACAAAGAATTTTACTTGCAAGAATCTCGGAACAGCTCGCATTCCGTATGGTTATTGAAATGAGGACACTGGGGACACAGCTGGAAATCTACAAGAAACAAGATTAAGTATTATTTTTATGTTATTATTCTGTTCAGCATACTTGCTGAGGTTATTTTAGACCTTGAGCGGCGAAGTTTAAGGCTGCATTTTTCTGCTTTACGGTGCGTTTTCATTGGGCGGAATCGACCAGCTTTGGATAAAATTCATACTCGTCCCCGCTTCGCAGATCTTCTAATTGATCGACTCCTGTACGGGTCTCTGCAAGAATCGATATTTTGCTCTCTCCTAGTAATTTAAAAATGATCTGTGTCCGACAGGGTCCATAATACTAATACTACACCTGTATAAATTCCGTTCATCTTTTGTGGATGCGTACTAAAATCATCAAGTACGTAAATCATCACAAATTATAGAAACGCAAAACAAACAAATATTAAAGTTTCATATTACACTCACATCAGTCACGTCAACGTAAGTCGGTGGCCAGTCACGTAAAGATATAACTAGTTTAGTAGAATCCTATAACATCTGCCCCATACGTCAGTAACGTCACGAAAGGCGCGTCTCAGAAAGTTTTGTTTCTAGGGTGACATTACAATATCCGCATCAAGTTTCATCCATGCTAGCTACGCCACTGCGTGACTAATGTGGTGTATGTATGAACCTTTAAAAATATCATCATCCGAATTTGTCCTACGAAATTGTCTCCTAGAATACAGATTCTTTCCCTTCTTGAAATCCTTGTAGTTCTTGCTGATTTCAAAGCGTCTTCTCGTGAAACATGGACACCTATGGTTGTGATAGTATGTCCTTTTTTTCACTTTATAGCTTTCAGGAGGAAATTTGTCGCAAGAGCATGTGTCATCGAAACTACGGCGCTTTGGGAGTAACTCTGTATACAAAAGTTGTTTATGAAAAAAAGCTGTGGAAAATCTCTTCTAGTACGTTGTAACTGGAATACTAAGGCCCTTTCACGTAATAAAGAAGGACCATTGGATATAGCAAAGGGCTAGAGTTATCTTTTTTCGACGAAATTCCCAGTTTTTACACCAGGCAACTATGGTGTGGACATTTAATTTTTGTCACAAATCATTGGCGTGTTTCCGCCAAAAGTGTCAGTAGACACCGTTCAAGTGTTAAACCAGCAAACATTTACTTGGTCCCAAAAAAGCCAACTTTACCCTAGAAGGCCCATAATATGACCAATTTCCACAAACACTAACTAGATGTCGATTGTCAACTTTCTGACCTTGGTTCCTTGATTGATTGTTAGAGAATGCTTAAGGCAATGATCCGCTGTATCCCTTGCACGGCAGTTTTAATTGTATTATACCAATTCTAAAGCAAGCTCTTACCGATTCTATTCCTACAGATAGGCCTTACTGTCCTTGGGCTGTTGATTTGCACCACGCTGTTATCCAAAGTGTCATGTTCGCATCTATCATAGTCTATGCTAATTTCATTGTGCCGAACTAGGGACAGAATCTCAGTCTCGCGCCAGAACTCACTCGTGTCCTTGTCTTTGTCTATCAGGCTTTTGAAGGGGAGGTACTGGAAGAAAGGAGAGGAGAATAGACGAGAAAAGTGTTGAGACTTTCGTAAGATCCAATACAGGCATCGAGTATCTAAATATATAAAACTCAAAAGGGACTGACTGACTGACATAGTGATCTATCAACGCACAGCCCAAACCACTGAACGGATCGGGCTGAAATTTGGCATGCACGTAGATGTTATGACGTAGGCATCCGCTAAGAAAGGATTTTGATTAATTCTACCCCCAAGGGGATAAAATAGGGGATGAAAGTTTGAATGAAACTTTGTCAATTTTAAACCGATCGGGCTGAGAGTTTCAAAATCGGGGGTAAAGTAACTATTCCACGCGGACGAAGTCGCGAGCAGAAGCTAGTCTATTAATATTCCTCCTGACCGATTTCTGCCACAGCGACCGCATTCCTTGGCTTTTCATGGTGATTACGATCTCAGTTTAGCTGCTCTTATGTAAACTGCTTGCCGATTTGTGCTTGGAATATTTCAGCCAAAGTTATCCAACTTTGGGAGAAAACCTCCAAATACCTACAGATCGGATATGTCAGAATTCCATTGCCGAAATGATATTATAGCTATTGATGGTCTTTCTTTCAGGTCGTCGTGTTTCTGGTCTACCTACATCCTAAAAGGTGTAGGCCTTTATAAATACTAATTAACCAATAAGAACGGATTTGTATAATACGTGGCACATTGACTAAGTTCTGGATGAATATGATGAAATTACAATGGTCTACTCTTTATCCAAAGATTACTTTCCCGATTTTGCTCGTAATGTCCTAAATTACCCCAAATTTCCGACATTACGGCGAGCACAACCGCTTGCAGAAACAAGTCCCTACTAAGTACATTTTTGGTCTACTTGGTCCTATTTTGGATGTTATCCCAAGGGAAAATTACTCCCGGTATAAAGCCTTATTTGCTGTTCCAGACTACAATACCTATTTATGCCAAATTTCATCCAGATACGTTCAGCCGTTTGTACATGATTGAGTAACAAACATACATCTATTCGTCCAATCTATCACATTTATAATCGTAGTAAGATTAAAGAACTTAAACTAAGAACAACAACATAACACACCTTTAGGTGAGCTAATGTCTTGTTTTCGGGAATAGTGGGGGCGTCTTCCATTGGGCCAGCCTGCTCCAATTTGAGTACGGGAACCATACTTTTACACAAAACATGACTGGTATTTATCAATATAAGAGTAAAATAAACTAAGAACGAGATAATATATTTCATTATTATGATTTTACAATTTTTATTTAATTCTATGTAAAGTTTAACAAAATGTGGACAGGCTTTGACAACTCTTAAACGTCGCAGAAGTTGAGTGGTGTTGTCAGAAGATGACTTTATTGATGGCCAGATACTCAGTTGCATTTAAAACTGTACGTTATAAACTGAATCGCCAGACCTTATTTATTATCTCACTAACAAAATATGTGGGATAGAGTAGTACCTATATGTACTTTTAACATACGCATACTGGCTAGCTAGCCACGACGACGACGAAAGCAATTTTTTTTTGTGTTGTTTGTTCCCTTGTAGTTTTACATCCTCCCAAATCCTTTTATCCATTCCATTTTAGCTTTTGTTATTTGCATCTAGTAAATAAACTATGCCCAAGTTTTAGCATAGCGAGAAAATGAGTGAATTACTTAGTCTAAGCGACACCGAACTAAAAATAATTATTCGGTTTATTTGGGAATATCCCTACATGCCGCCTAAACTTAGACCACGCTCACCTAGTTTGCCCATGCATAGCAGAAGAGGGCGCTAGTAGCTCTTGATTCCCAATTGTCTAATTATTCTGATGACTGATTGCGAAGACCTCACTGATGCACACTCGATGATTTAGGTACTGCGCGACTGTAGCAGCATGTCGTGTAGCTCACATTAAAATAAGCAATGACAGAGCTACACTACAAAAACCAGCCGTACCAACCTGGTAGTGCAGGATCGAGCGTCTTATTGGTGGGGCCAGAGCGCTAATCGCCGAACTGCTCTCCTTCAGAGAGGGCACAATCTCCCTAAGTAATGCGCTTTATAAGGCGGGCGTTTTCGTGCCGATACTAGTATGTTCCGAGACACAGAGTGCATTGACTTCCCGAAGCAGGTTATATGCATGGGCTAACCGTATTCGGAGGTATAGGCGGCAAGTGGAGCGATACATCCAGAATCGCACATTCTGAAATAATTTATTTATTCATTTATTTAACCCAAAATTATACGGGGACCGATCACGTGTCTACCGAACGTTTGCAAAGTTCTTATATCCATTTTGAGAGCCCAAAATTAATAGCCATATTAACAGCAACAACATCATGTCTGCCTTTCAAAACGAATGTAGGAATGGGTCTCGCGGTGCGCAAGCAGCTATTCCTCATTGATGTGGCCATTATCCAACAGATTTGGCGTTCCCGAAACAATCTGTAGACATGTTGGATAGACTATAAGTCCTATGACTCGGTGCCTCATACATAGCTCAGCAGGGTGCTAGAATTGTGATAACATTGAGATAACGCTATGCCTGATGGAGGACTATCCTTCGCTATCCAAAATATACAAATATCCAGAGGAATAGCGAACTAAAATGTACAAATATCCAAAGAAATAGCGAACCGGTTAGGATCGAGCGGGGATCAGGGCGATAGTTTGAGTCCGCTTTGGTTTTGCCTAGCTTTGACGATCGCAGGGCAGTAAATCAGAGTATGGAACTTCACGGACGCTTTTAACCTGGCTGGTCTTGTCCGTGCAATTATACCTTGAGAAATATGGAAAAAGTAATCATGACGAATAGCTACCGGAGACTTATTGCGAAAAACGGCACGATCATGTCCCGGAGAAGCAATTCGCCACATTATAATCTGGTTGTTCTCATCTACCATCTCTACGTCTCGACCGTCTCATGACATGTTTGTTTGATCTAGTTTGAAATCTCGCCCGATGTTATTTTATAGCGAAAATTGTTTATATTCTGATAAATTTTGATATTGATTTTATTTTTAAATATATGAATCAATGACGGTAAAAACCAGACCACATACTTAGAAGACTTATGCTGATGTTAGGGGAACATAAGCCAAGGCTTAAAGTAAAGCGTCGCGATGCTAATAGTATGGCGTCGCGGTGCTGATAAAATGACGTCGCGCTGCGGATATTCAAGCGTCGCGGAATCTAACCATTCCCATTTGGGAAAAAATCTCTCGTATAAGCAACAATATTTGTTAGAGGTATATTTAACTGAAAATTAAACAAAATCTTCACATACAATCGTTTATTCGTCTTGTAAAATACGTTACAAAAGAGTCCATACCAACCAAGATCGGAATTGTGTACACACCTTTATAGGCCACAGATCAACCATATTTTAAATATTCCTGCACAAACTACTTAGAAAAATCTCTAGGGTAATAAGAACATAACTTACGGAATTTACCCTTGCAAGTTTGGTGGGTAAGGACCAATATCTTCTTACCCTTTTATGTAGAACATCAATTGAACCTGTCATTTTGAAAAGGGACATGGGTTATACTTTTTATAATATAGGTTTTGGCGCCATTTTAATAATTTAAGGGTTTTTTTTACATATCCCTATGAAAAGGCCATGTCTTCAAGACCCGCACACCAACTTATATAACAATGGAAAATGGGTTAACATTAAAATACTTCTTCTGTAGTTTTATTAAATGGGCATGTTGCTTTTTCCTGCTCTGCGCTGTATTAATTAATTTTGATAAACTGAAAAACAGGGTTTGCGATGATTTTTGGCTTACGCCAAACTAGTTATTTTAACACTATGTTTTGAACGTGCAGGAACTGTTACCATCACAATCGAACACAGAATTATATTTTTTACTTTGTTTTCTACTTTTAAATAATCAAAGAATTTTCATTACATTTATTGAGCTAACATTCCTATTTTTAATATCAAACTCAGTAGTTTTTCATTTAATTACAAATAAAGTCACTTGTTTTGTAACTTTATGTTCTAAATATCTGAGCAATGTTTAAGATAGTTGAATTTTAAACTAAAAGTTATATTAACTACCTATGTATTTAATTTTAAATGTACGTCTCATATAAAATGCCTGATTAATCTCCATGCAAGGGAGAATAGATGGTCCAAAAACTTAGCATATGTGCTGTTTATGCATTTAGCTTTGTTGAAAACGACATTTTAAAGTATATGAGACTTTATATAGCAAATATACCTCCAATTTTCTATCTACTTTTCATACTTATAGGTACATTTCATGGCAGTGTAATTTTAAGTCATATTGTCTAATTAGTGTAAGATATATCAATCTAAAATCGGGAATATAAGTTGTAATTTTGTTCTTAGGTACAAGTACAAGTGGATTTACATTATAATAACGCAAACAAACATTATATTTTAAAACAATACCTATGAGCCTAAAAAGTATAACATTGGTGAAATCTCAAGTCAAAGATGTCACATGCAAACTAAAAAGAATTTATCGTCAGATTAATTTAACTTTAGATCACATCAGGTTTATTCTGTGGAGTATCCAAATATTTTCACTTTACCTAAATCTGACGATATATCATTAATTAGTTCATTATACATATGACTTTACCTTTAAAATGGACGGATTCTGACATTTCATTTAATATAAACCCAACATTTAAACATTTAACCAACTGACTAGATATGATACCACAGACGGGATGGAAGAAATCGATGTTAAATAAAACCGTACCTGCTTCAAGAATCGATAGTCTAGCTTTTCGCTTTAAAGGGACCTATATTTTTGACGCTGTATAGAAAAGTCAGAGTAAATTATAAACATGACTGAATTGATTGTCTAGGTAGGTATTTTTTTTCGCTACCTATTGCTTTCTTTCCAAAGATTGCTGAGGCCAATCTTTGGAAAGAAAGCAATGGAATCGAAAGAAAGCAATTGTGTATCTTGGAATTGCCCAAGATACACAAACATGCTACAGAAGGGAGGCCTTTACTCTGCAATGGGATACTAAAGGTTTATAAAAAAATACTTCTTTAATAAACTGTGGATTGACTTTCGTATCCTCATAATAAACTAGAAGATAGCTTACTAGCAAATTGTTATTTTTTTGCCATTCTTTTTTTCTTCTTCAATATTTTGCTGTAAGAAAAACCGTAACTGTGGTCCGTAACAGGTAAACCTACTCAGAATGAAATCTTAGAAAATTACTTCTGGAAATTACCCTACATATCGATGGGTAAAATGAGGAAGTACGGTACAGTATAAGATAACATAGGAGGGTAAAAACCGCAGACTTCAAAGCGAAAAGTATTTAGACTTTTTAACATAATATAGAAGTTCCAAGTCTAGAAAAACTAAGTAGAAAAAGGGCAAACCTAACGCGCTAGGCTTATCTGACCCGATGGAAGTGGTGCTATCATTGAGCAAATAGATTCGGAGCACATACTGTGACAGACGGGCTTACAGACACACGAGTGATGATCTGATTTTGCATGAAATGATCCAGAGACCTGTTTATTAATTCCAACTTTCGTTACCCCTAACGGCCGAACCCAATAACCGATCTATCTCCAGTATGTGATAGATCGGTTATTGGTTTCGGCCGTAAAATGACAAACTATATCGGCGATAGAGATTAATGAAAGCTGTAAACCAGTACCTGCCAGTCTGTTTTGCGCAAATGAAACTGTTAAAACATGGACTGAGAAGAAACGTGAGCCCACTTACAGCTCCACTTCACCTGAATTTTCATGATGATCATGTTTTTCACTACGGTTTTAGATGCACCGCGTGACATTTCGATACCGCATGTCAACCTCATATATGTTTGAACAACAATAATCGTTATCGCTACCAGAATGTATTTTGTTCTTATGAAAGGCTCTTGTACTTTTCTCATAGTAATTTTGTTAGTTCCACACAGTTACCGGGTCAGATAAGTCCTTGGCACAATACAATATAAACCTCAAAATTAAAGACTTATTACGTCACAGTCTCTAGAATTATGAACACTATACTAAATACTCGACTATGAAGGAAAGAGGAAAGATCAGATTTAATTACACAGTCATGTATTTTGAATACCAAAACAATCAAAGAAGACCTACAGATTTTAACCTTGTTTGCTTGGAAATTTGTACCTTGTTTCAATTGGAATTGAGTTTAAAATCAAAATCTTGAGGATATTTTATAAAGATTTAATGAAAAAGAGCTATAGAACTGCATAGTCGAGCATTACATATAAAAATACTGTTCCAGAGATTCGCAAACCTAACCCCTAGATAGCTTACCTACCGTATGCTAGTCCGCAGATCCATCAAGGCACTGGCAGTTATGACCCCATGCCTTTGCTTGCCCAAACAGTTCCCATAATCTGCGTCACCACCTATAGTGACTGTAGAAAATGAGGTCGAATTCCTCCTATGTTGGACCGTAGACTTTTTACCCCCGCTCATAAAGCCAGTCTCTGACGGACTCTGCCTTATCGCTGGTTGAAAATAATCCCCCTGACAGTTCGTGTTCTCTGTCCATTCGTGTCTATGCTCAAAGAGTTTTGTCGCCCGGAGAGGTTTTGCTACGCTCTGGTCTGGTCTATGTTCCTTTAAAGGTCGCTCTAAATGAGTTCTTGGTTTTGGGCGAGATTTTTGATCAGCTGATGCACTCAAATGTTTTGTCTTTACGTAGGATTTTTCCGTTTCGTGGAAGCTCTTGCTGCTTTTGCTTGTGGTAGTTGGTAGGGGATGCGTTTTGTTGCTGAAATGAATGTTAACAAATGGTATAAGACGGATCAAAAAAGAAGTCTGGTCACAAACTATTTGTCCATAAATAGTGCAGGCGCTAGAGGTAGTATCGTGAGAACCGCCTTCTGTCAACGGATTTGTCATAAGAATGGGGAGCATGAAATTCGTCAAAATACCATTTAAATGACACAGGAGAGGGGACAAAAAAAGGACCAAATGTTGCGCCGGCAAGATCGATGTCTTCTATATTTGGCCCATTCCTATGAAAAATCCGTTGGCAGAATGCGGTCCTCAAATTTTGCACAAGAAACTCCCTCTAGCGGCTCGTCTTAAAGTCGTCCCTAGACTAACTTACTTAGACAAAAAAATTAGACCAAAACACATTTTCTTCGACGCTTCAGCTGTAGTTTGAGCATTTCACTGTGAAAAGGAAAAGGACACTAGTCCTATATGCAATAACACCAACTTGAAAGTTCTTAACACCAATTCTTACATACCTAGAATGAGTTTTCCTAGGCTGGACGTTGTAGGAGTGGGCGTGCTGGGATCCTTTAGCCATGATGCTGTACAATTTGTTCCGATAGTCATCAACAGACATTTGTTTGTCGTCCCTCAATGGGAGGAGGACATCGGACATTAATACTGGTTCGTCGCGTTCACGATGGAATCTAGAAATGAAACGATGGGAAAATAATTTAACAATATTTACGTCTCACGGTGTTTCATATAAACTATTAAGTCCTTCATGGAAATGATGAATTTAAAGGGGTAATATTGCAGTCGTTGTAGTTACCACTTGGCTGACCATAACGACTGTCAAAGATCTACAAATGACAGTCGGAACCAAAGTTTGCCAAGTGCTCTCCGATTCGCGTGAGGAATCTTGGTAATGGATGTTCACCCATTTACGGAACGACTTGGCAAGCGCTGCTTAATCACGAAGATCCAATCAAGCGGTTGTTTTTAGCTCCTCACAGGAAACTGTAATTAACTGGCATAAATATTCCTTTAATCCGAACTAATTATATAAATGTGAAAGTGAGTTTGCATTTTCCTTTTTGTTGAATTTTGGTTCAAAGGTGTGTGGAACTTTGGAAACGGTTATAGGTTATACAATGTGAGGCGAAAATGTATATAAAAGCGAGCAAAGCTCCTGGCAGAAGCTATTTACTCATACAGCAATGTACAGAGACTCAACACCTACTTGCCCACATACTCGTGGTCCAGCGCCCGTTCAGCGCTGAGCCTCTTGGCGGGGTTGAAGACCAGCAGTCGCTGCACCAGGTCGGCGGCGTCCCGAGGCGCACAAGACAGTAGGGCTGTGAGGGTGGCACCCCCGTGTTGGTTCCCGGCTTGCTCCCGGATCAGGGAGGAGCCGTAGCCGCTGCACACTATCGCTATGTCTAGATTGGAGGTGGGGTTGTCGCAGTGATCAATGGAAAAAACAAATTTAGTTACTTACTTTATTAAACTGTAATTTGAGACTTAATTATAATGAAAATAATCTATCTTAAATATATATAACTCAAAAGTGACTGACTGACTGACATAGTGATCTATCAACGCACAGCCCAAACCACTGAACGGTTCGGGCTGAAATTTGGCATGCAGGTAGATATTATGATTGGGCGGAGCACCGCCGTGTCCTCGTCGAGGCGATCGGCGGCGGCGACCTCTCGCGTCCGGCCCTGGTTCGTGCCATGGTCCGGAGCGAGGAGGCATGGGAAGCGGTCGCCTCCTTCTGCGAAGCAGTAATGCTAGCGAAGGAGGAGGCGGAGCGCGTGCGAGAGAGGGATGCCCCTCGCTCCAGCCGCCGCAACAGAAGAAGACGCCCCGGGCGTCGGGAAACGCAGGGCGATTCCCGGCCACCGTAGGCGCGGGCCTGCGGATGGCGAGCTATGGGTGGCTCGCCGTCCGATAACAACCAGGCCCGAGTCGACGGCGCGTCGTGTTCCACGCGCGCCTCAAAGAGCCGTCAGCAAATTAGACGGGGCCCCATAGGGTCAGTGCCTGCTAAGGTTGCGGAATTTGTTCGAAAGAGTCACCGCGGCCCTGGAACGCAAAGGGCACAAGAAGGATCACGGGTGGGTTTTAGTCAGTAAGAGTCTGACACTCCGTTCCGCTCCGCCCAGAGCGGGAGAAGTCATTTGATGATTTCCCATCCAGAAAAAAAAAAAGGTAGATATTATGATGTAGGCATCTGCTAAGAAAGGATTTTTGAAAATTCGTCCCCTAAGGGGGTGAAAAAGGGGTTAAAATTTTGTATGGAACTCCACGCGAACGAAGTCGCGGGCATAAGCTAGTCATCTATTAAAGTTCAAATCCAAACCTTATAAGAGACCAGTTTTTAATTATTTGGTGTGTCACTGCTGGGCAAATGTCCCTCCATATCTTTCCAGACATTCTTTTCATGCGCCACGTCGAACCGGCCTTCGTGATATGCGCCTAGGTAATGTCACAAGCTTTCTGGGCCTTGGCGACATCATCCATCCTGTCGTACCTACCCGGGGTGGGTACTGCATGGAGCCTTTTTCCCAGCGGCCATAATGCACAAATAAAGATCTGAGGCTGCTATAGAAAAACCCAGCAAAACTTTGCGTTCATCATCACTTCACCACCCTTGACTAATAAAGAATGCCTAGGACATTAAGCCCGCACTTGTACCTATGCATGAGTGTAAATAAATAAACATGACAGATATTAAAATGTACCCCATCCCAAGTAGATGGACTTACCTTCAGGAGAAGGTCTCGGTAATGCGGACATGATTTTCTCCACTTGGTTGACCGTAGAGGTACCCGGAAACAAGGGCTTGCCGGTTAGCATCTCCCCCAGGATACAGCCCAGCGACCACATGTCGATGCCTTTAGTGTAGCTAAAACATGAGATATTATGTCTAATATTTGCGATGACATAATATACTACTAGATTGTGTGACTGGTGCAAAAATCTATTCAGTAAGTAAAACCAGAATAGCATGGCCTGAACGAGGAAATATGTTTAGTAGGAAATGATGTGGGTGACTAACCCAACGCCAGAGAGCGCAGGGATGCTTTAGAGAATAGCAAATTAAAGCCTGACTAGCCCTTTCGAGAATATGAGATATTAATTATACGACTTATTAATTTATGATGCAGAAAAGTGGGTTCAGGAACAAGCAAAGCAAGCTCGTAAATTTTTTCACCCATTTCTCATCTTTTCTTTTAAACACAAATATGGCAAATCCAATCACCGCGAATCTGTCACCATGAATGCTAACTGCGAGTCGACGACGGGTCCCTATGATGATGAACAAGGCGTGTTTTGTTCAGTGTTAATTATCCCTTAAAATTTAGCAAATCAACGTAACCTTTCAACCTTCTGAACGCCAAAGCATAAACGAATTGGCGTACACCTCACGCCAAGCCACAAATTCACCGTATTGTTTGTCACATATTTTTGACGTTGGTTTTACGGGTTAAGCTTCCGATTGTCACATATATGTAACACTAACGTTCAAAAGGTAAAATTACCCAGTTATATACATTATACTTACTTCTTACTAGCGATGAGTATCTCAGGCGCGCGGTACCAGCGCGTTGCGACGTAGTCAGTAAGACATGGGTCCGATCCTTCTTCGCCACCTGAGTATAGACTGGACACGGACCGGGCCAGACCGAAGTCGGCTAGTTTTACCCTGTTTCATAAAACACACATGATTAAAACCCACAGTTACCTAGGTACATTATGAGGACTATGTAGGTTATATTAGGGGTAGACTAGTACTTACCAAGATTGTGGAATTTTTCGAAAGAATAAAAATCTTTTGAAATATGTATTCCACTACCCTGGTTCTAGAAGGCAAAGGGCATTTGAATTCCTTCAAATTCCCTTTGCGTACGGTGGTTTTTAGTTAGTAAGAATCTTAAACTCCTCCTCGCCCCGAGCAGGAGTGGCCATAGGATGTTCTCCCATCCAAAAAAAAGACTTGGATTTCAGGATTGTCTGGCAATTTGATTAGGTACCTCTTATATGCGGCCTACCCAAATATCCTTACTTTGGTATTGCTCGGCTTTGGTATTGCTCCTTAAAGTTCCGAATTTAAGCTACACGATAGGTAACTGACAAATCTTGTACTGTTTGAACGGGTCCACTCAGGTCTACTATCCTCAGAAATGGCTCTCATATGATTTCACCTATTGTATGCACGTTACCTCCACCAAGACTACCTCTGTGTTGGTTTCATTGTTTCTTCTCAAGGTAGTAACGGTGTCCCCACCGAATGTGTCTCCACGTTGTCGTCGTGGTGGGGCTTGAGCGTCCCAATGATCTTGCGAGCTTTCCCGGTAGAGCCACTCATGCCGGAAGGTCGCAAGTGAGGGACCAGACCAAGAGAGACACACGCCTGCTCGCTGCTCTTTGGTACGCGTCTGATCATCAGACGTGACTGTGAGAGCAGCGAGCGGGTGGAGAGGTGAGGTGAGGAGAGGGCCCTGAGAAGGGGCGGAGCGAATAGGGACCGCACCCTTAAAAAGAACAAAATGAAAAAAGGCGAATGCAAAATGAGTCCCCAGGTGGGTCCCGACTGCTCAGCGGTCGGGGAATCCCACCCCGCTTCGGCGGGCTGCCCTCCGTACTCTGGGGTGGGCACCAAACGCCTTCCGCTTGCCAGTGGCAACACGAGCCGAGGAGGCTCCCAATCGTCGTCATCCGAGTCCGCTTCCTTTAAGGAGGCGGTGAACCTCCGGGAGCTGGGCATCACTGGGGGCCTCGGGATCAGGAGAACCCTGACCGGTGCCCGGAAGCTCGAGCTCGCCGGAGCGGAGAGTGGCCCGTTCGCGGACGCCCTGGCCGAAAGGCTGAAGGAGGTCCTCCCCGCGGACGAGGTTCGAGTGTCCAGGCCGACTAAGTGCATTGACATGCGCATAGTGGGCCTGGACGACTCCGTTCCGACGGGGTTGTGGCCGCCGTCGCCAGGACTGGGGGGTGCTCTGCCGAGCTCGTCAAGGCGGGCACCCTCCGGCCTGACAACACGGGCATGCAAACCCTTGTGGTGAGCTGCCCCGTGACGGCGGCCAGAACAGTGTCGGAGGGTCGAAGGCTCTTGGTGGGGTGGGTTTCTGCGCGGGTAAAACTGCTGGAACCCAGACCTCTGAGGTGCTACCGCTGCCATGTGGGCAACCACACGGGAGCTATGTGCCCCTCGGAGGTGGACCGCAGTGGACTTTGTTTCCGCTGTGGTCAGCCCGGTCATCGGGCCGGCTCGTGCGAGGCCACGCCGCACTGCAGTGCATGTGCGGCTGTTGGCAAGCCGGCCGAGCACTGGGCTGGGGGAAGGGCCTGCGCGCCATCCGCCCCGACCAAGGGCAAGAGGTCCGCCGCCGCCGCCGCCTCTGCCGCCGCCGCGGCTTCCATCGCCGCTTCTGCCGCTTCTGCTGCGGGTGCTGCGACTCCCAACGCTCGGGAGGGTGCTGAGATGGAGTGCCAGTAATGGTCCCATTTCGGCCTCCTCCAGAGACAAGTCGGCCGCTGTGCTATTGCGCAGTGGCTGATGCCTGGGGACGGTGAGCGTGGGTGGCTCGCCGTCCGATACCAGGCTGAGTCGACGACGCGTTGTGCTTCACGCGCGCCTCAAGGAGCCGTCAGCACCAGAGACGGGGCCCCATAGGGTCGGTGCCTGCTAGGGTTGCGGAATTTGTTCGAGAGAGTTGCCGCGGCCCTGGAACGCAAAGGGCACATGGAGGAGCACGGGTGGGTTTTAGTCAGTAAAAGTCTGACACTCCCTTCCGCTCCGCCCAGAGCGGGAGAAGTCATTTGATGATTTCCCATCCAAAAAAAAAAAAAAAAAAAAAGTTAGTAACGGTGTTTACTACCTTGAAGAGAAACAATGAAACCACTCTAGTCTAAAAAAACCTCATCTAGTAAAAAAACCCCTACACCAAATACACTATAAGAAAAAAAATACCTTGAATGAAATTATGACCCTACGTACATATGCACGTATGTATGAAATGTTTTGATCAAATGTTGTAGCGTCGGGGGACCGCTCTAATTTATTAGCCTAACGTTTTGTCAAAGTACATAGGTAGGTACGTAACATAATGGAAGTTTTTTTCCAAGACCTCAATCCATTTGTTTAACTTACGAGCGGTTTTCCTATTATGTTTTGGTATATATATTTTTTTATATTATAAAAGCGTTGCCGGGGACACTAGGAATTTATCATGTGTGGTGGGTGCGTTTACAAACATAGAATCTCACATACACAAACAGCCAGACCCGGAACAACTATCTGTAGGCCATACAAATATTTGTTCCGTGCGGGAATCGAACCCACGACACGTAGCGCAGCAGCCAATCGCTCAACCACTGCGCCAACCGTATTGTACGATAAGCTGCAAAGATAATAAATATTTTTCATACGTATTTCCTATTGTGATTACTTTTCTAACAACAATTTCTTACCTGCAAGCACTATCGATCAACACATTGCTAGGCTTCTGGTCTCTATGTATAACGTTGCCGGAATGTATGTACTTGGTCGCTTTCAGCATCTGGTACATAATGTATCGCTTGTGTATGTCCTTGAGGATGTTGCCGCGTTTGATCACGTTGTGCAGGTCTGTTTCCATATACTCGAAGCCGAGGTAGATGTCGCGATTGTTCAGAGCTCTGGGGTAGGTTAAGTTAGGTAAGGGTATGAAGGGTAAATTGCAGAAGAGCTTAAAGAGTTTTGACATGCTAGCGGTAAGCCAGCTCTAGTTTCTGAATTGAGGATTCAGAGTTAACAACAATTCGTATCGACAAAGATACACTTACAAACTCAAGGTACAACTGGGGTAAACAGCAGAAGATGAAGAATAGCTGTCATTATTGTAAGCAAAGAAAGCCCTAACGCCAGTAACGGCCTTGCCTTGAGGTCAACTACCCACTAGCTTAGGCCAGCCAATCTCAGCGATTTCTGCATAGAACGCGATGGGCCATGACGAGCGGAAAACTGCTTGATTATAATTGTTGTATGGCTTAAGCTAGGTTTACGCCAATGTGTATAGGTGTGTCGCGGTGCGAGGTACACCAATCAAATTAATCTGTTTAGGACTACCTACCTCATATCAGAACGACTTTTGTAGTCAATCAACTGCGCCAGACGCAGTACTGTGGCCAGAGCTTTAAATCGAGAATCTTTATTTCGAGGCCGGTACTAAATGGCCTAGGGCGACCAAGACTGCAAGTCCTCCTCTACCAGCGCGTCGCGTACACATCTGTTTTACTGTCCCTCATGGAGGTTTACTAATATATCCCTGAAGTTGATCGATCAGCATCATCATCAGAGCTGCATCAGATGATGAGTACCTAGATATCTACTAATCATCATCATCTGCCTAGCTTTAGATTTAACCCATCTGTGTTGAATTTGGCTTATAATTTAAGCAGAATTAAGCAGATGAACCTAAATAAATAAAAATAGAATCTAAGGTAACATAGGTAGTATTAAATTGACTTGGTAAAGCAAATTTTACGATAAGAATTAATTCAAATGCCTATCTATTTAGGCCCCTATGGCAATGGATTCTAAAGTAGTTATTTATAAAATAAATACTTATGTAAGTATAAAAGTTCTTTTAAACTAGCAAGAATAGATATGAAAAGAAAATTAGAATTACTTTGGGTGGCATGTACCTACCCTTGTAAAATTAGAAAGAAATAAATATAAACAGTAAAACACATGTTAATATGTCAGCTAGATAAAACAATTATTATTCATGTAATGATAATTGCCAGTCAGCCCCAAACTCAACAAAGGCCTACTATAGGTTGAACTGGTTGATTCCTATTCAGAAAAACCAACAAGACTACATGGTTACTCTTTAAAAAAATCCATGTTAACCATGTTAAATTGTTACCTAATAGGCATAAGAGGGACTGTAGACCAATCAACCAAGTATCAAGTAATTAGGTACACAGCTAATACATCTTGAGGTTCAAAACAAAACTCATCTATACCTACATCCTACTAATATTATAAACTCGAAAATTTGTAAGTATGGATGGATGGATGTATGTTACTCTTTCACGAAAAAACTACTGAATGGATCTTGATGAAATTTGGCACAGTTATAGATTATAGTCTGGAATAACACATAGGATAGGTACTTTTTATCCTGTGAGTATGCTCCCTTACAATAATTTCGCAGGTGGAACCGCGGGCGGCAGCTAGTACTATTATAAAGAGGAAAGATTTTTTGTTTTCTTGTTTTCACCAAAAAAAAAAATCTACTGGACTAATTTTAACCATTTTTTCATCAATGAAAAGCTGAATTATCAGCGGGTAACATAGGCTATATTTTATACCTGTATTCCCACGGGAACCGGAATGACTTGCATGAAGTGGATAGTAAGTATGGCCTGTGAGAAGCATAACTTGATAAAAGGGGGCTGACTACCGAAATTACAATAAATAGAGAAGAGTATGGAGGAAGGAAGGCAAGTTGTGCCACAAATAAATTTGATTAGTACTTGTAAGCGCCACAGAATGATCAATGTTAAACGGGTAGTAGGTAATAATGTATTTTACTTTAATTAAAATGTTCTGTGTACCTACATTGTGAAAAATATGCACAAGATTTGCTATTTTCTATATTTATTGCCATTGCCAAGCCCTTGGTTTGGACTTGGCAATGGCAAAAATTGGACCCAGGCATTTGGGTCCAGGGCTCAAGTCAGTTCATGTAGTTAGTGAAAATCTTCAAGTTCACCGACAGATACTGCATACACACTGCTGTCTAGAAGTAAGAACTTTGCACGAGAGTTTCTTTTTAAAATGAAGGAAGAACGATTTTTCAAACTTCACCCCTTAAAGGGGTATAAAAGTAAATGAAACTTGAAAAGAATTTATTTTTACCCATTTCATATAAGTATGCCATCACTTTGGTAAATAAACTGCTTGTTTTCTGTAAGCGATATAATAATTAAAACAAGTTACCTGTGTATACTATGAAGCTTCACGATATTAGGATGATTGCGGAACGACTGAAGGAAAATTATTTCCCTAAAAGTCCTCTGAGCATCTGTCTGGTTCCTAAAGGCGTCAAATATCTTCTTGATCGCAACGATATCCTTCGTCTTTTTGTCAGCAGCTTTCCATACAATACCATAGGCCCCCTTGCCAAGACGTTTCTTGATCTCAAATCTCTTGAGGATGTGCTCATCAATTTCTGACATGTTTTTATCGGGACTCTTCTTCTGAACTGGTTTTTGTCCGACATCTTTCTTCCGGTCGTCTTTCTTACCTTGATTTTGAGACATCAGCACTTCTTTTCAACACAAATAGTTACGCATACACTGTAAAATCAAATCCTGCAATCGATGCCAATTAAAATTCATGTATTCGCAGATTTCATGTTTTGCCATCAAATGATGAATAAAATGTAAATTCGAAGGGTATCGTGAGCTCATTTGAATACCAGAAAAGCGTGACTACCATCATTGTCAAAATATTGATTATTTACGCTAAGCAACGATAAATATGTCGATAACAAACTGATGATTGGAAAACCACCATAATTAAAAAAAAAAGACAATTTTAAACTGTGCTTACGTATAAAACAGCAATAATGCTTCACAAATCCCATTATATGTTTGCTATTTTTTTATTCAAATATGGATATTTTGCCAATATTACTAGATAGACATCGGCACATTTGAATTCTGCCAGTCGAGTTTCATTTGTTTACGGTCGCCCAAACAACGTGTCAGTTGCCATGGTTACAAAAATGTCAACTGTAGTCATGAGGCTAAAATGTATAATCGATAATTTGGAAATTGTCAGTCGATTTTTAATAACTGACAGAGTGAAGACAAAAAAAATAATGAGACCTGAAACGAATCTTGCAATTACACTTTTTAAATAAACGGCTTTTAATTTTTCTGAAACTTTATTTTTGGTATTAACAATAGTATACTACCTTTTTATAATGATAAACATTCTAACTCAGTGAGGAATTACATCTATTAATTGTCTTGTAATACTTTAACTTTTTTTTTGAAATTTCATAAATGCGTAATACTTCTTAATATAGTAATCCTTACATATTATAGTAAATATGATAAATAACGAGTATAATTTAAACTTATTAAAATTTTAATACTACTTAATTATAATGAGGTCATAAGTACATACATCTAATAAAATATTTAAAAAAAACAACTGAATCGAACACGATCTAAGCCATGTAAAAAATGAATAATTAAACACAAAAAATGTGTAAAAAAAACTCTTATACACTACAATTAATAAAATTGTATATAAACATAAATGAAACAATATAACGTTATTATACCTAAAACAATTTTACCGTTTATGTGGAACCTGGCGTTGGCGAAGCGTTATAACACGCAGTGAGGTAGCTAGCGTGGTATCATGTTCATTCCTTTTGTGTTTGCCAAGGTTTTTTTGGCGACTTTAACAGGTTCTTTTTACCATCATAATATGTATGAATCGTAATATATTTGCCGTAAAAAGTAGAACTTCTTAACCATAGATCTTATAAATATTTTTGTGTAAGTACTTAAGAAGTAAGTACTGCGCAATTTTAAAAGATATTTTACTAGTTGCAAGCACGTACTAGTAAAAAATCTGAGATGAATATTAATTATTTACTAGAATATGATAATAAGGAAGAAAACGTGTTGCGTCGTAACATGGGATAAGAGCTGGAAGATGACGAATCTGACTTGAAACAGTTTAGGTTCAAAAGAGGCCATTTCATCTCAATAGTTGAGCCACAAGTTGAAATTATTTTTTTCGGAGGTCGGATGTATATGTCATACTCATAACTATACCTCTCAAACTTATTGTGCTGATGCACAAGAAGTAAGATTCAATAACTGTCATAATTACGGCTAGTGGAACTCTTATCCTAATAATAATTTTTCATAATTAGATTAATCGTAATATTCGATGAACGTCCGAAGTTTCGAATATAACTACTTTTATCATACATTTTAAAAAGTGCCTCTACAATCTAGCTGTCACTATAACCGCATTTTCGTTAGATGAAAATTTCTGTACAAAGTATTTGTATTGTAAGTTGCTCAGGTAGTTATTGTCGTAATAAAATCAAACGACCGTTATTCAAGAAAATGGCTTGGCAACGACTCTAATGGAAGTATACTTCACTTACATAAGAGATACCCTGCTCCACTTTACTGCGGCACGGCATCGTTAAACTACAGAACCTAAAAGAATGAGGTATGGAAAGCCTCACGTCAGTGGTAACAAAGCCAGTATAAACTAGGCTAGCACTCTATGAAACTCAATTCTTCGTTAGGCCAGCACAAAATGTTACATAAGAGTGTTGTTATGTTTCTCTCGAGAGGTATTCCGGAAGGTTTGCCCTTTAAAGGGCAGTAATAGCATGGTTTGACCCAGAGGAATGTTGACCTTGACTAGCTGGAGCAAGATAATAAAAAAATCCTTTTCTACAATCTATTTCTGGATAAACAGAAGAAAGACGAGATAATAGAGATCTATAGGTTTTTTCTGAGGCTAAATTGGCCCAGCCATTTTCACCTAAGAAAACGCGGCCTTTTGAAAAGATGAAGGTCTAAACTACCCGCTATCTTGATCTACTCTGCGGTGAAGGCACACGTCATTGTTGGGCGCATTTTGTGGTTTACAGCAGGGGAGGGTGGATTTTCTTCTTTTCTTCGACGTCCAAACGACCGAGATCAATGGAAGATGGTGTGGGAAGACCGCAGGGCCATTCGAGGGAGTCCGCTTCGTGTGTCATTATGTGTTCAGCTTCCACTGTAACGAAATTTAAAGCTAATCAAATTACGTTTATGTATGTAACTAGAAAAATATATGATGAGTGAATTAATCACGACAATAATGAGATATCTAAAAATTAGAGGACTGAGGTGTCTACTATTACATTTCTTTTTTCTTCCTTCTTCGGACACGCAAACAATTAACCGAAAAACATAAATAATAGATTTTCATTGATGATTTAAATATCTTGATAAGTTTTATTAAAATATGCATGCCGATTGATTACTTGAATGTTGACATTAACAGAAGGTCAAAATTTCTGCAGGTGTAGATTTGGGAAACAGTTTATAAATAAATTAAATCATAACAAGGCAGGTACATTTTCTCAGAAATGATTGGTTAGCTGGCAATAGTCCAAAAATGAGGAGTGTTACATAATAATGAAATGCATAGGTATTCAATTTCCGGAAATATTTCTGGCTTATTCTTTCAAATAATAGCATGTAGCAATAGCAATTTTATCGGAATAGGAAAGTTGAACGATTGTGATAATTAGCTATATTATACATATTTTAATGTATTATCCTGCTACTTACTTCTGATCCTGTGCACTTTGTTTCCGTATGCAAGGTCCCAATAATACAGCGTCACAAATGTGAGAGGTATCAAAGGCATCAGAAGATATGGTCGTTTTGTTCTTCTGAAACTATAAGAGATATTTATTTTACAAGATATTCAATTGGGAGATTATGATTTTTTACTCCGTGCTAGTGATTATTATTATACATAATTGATACTTATGAGATGAAAATAACTCGCTTATTGGTCCTATAATATAATCTTAGATAAATAAAATATTACCCAGTAAAGAGGCCTGTTGTAGCAGTAACATAAAATGCAGTTAGCCATAGGCAAGTGTCCCTGCTTTTTGCTATCTGCATTGCCATTTGCCGTTCTTGCATTTGATATTGAAGTTGAATTTGCCTCTCCATCTAAAATAAACTTTTATTTAATACATTTGTAAGAAAATACCTAATAAAAAAAGTCTGAAATATGTTTTTACCTTTACTTTATTTACAGTTTGTATGAATTCTTGATTCTTTTTCCAGTTCTCTTCCATATTCACCGTGAAGTAGTTTCCCATCTTAAATTTTGATTATTTTCCTTGTTTAAACAAAAACTGCAACAAAACACGATCGAAGCCCTGCCCTTGCAATGTATAATGCCTTCTGTCAGCTGTTTGTTGTCAAAACATTTTTTTCAACAAAGGCCCAGTAACGTTTTGTTTCTCCATAATAGTTCTACAAATGCAACTACTATATAATTTTATCAAATGCGTAATATATCGTTTTTGTATTAAAATTAAATATGATAATGTCAAGTGTAGCATCAGAAATATTTTCTAAATAGTCAAAAACAACAAATCTCGATTCTTTGTACGTTATAATCAGTTCTTTGTGGGAATGCGAACATCACTATTTTTATTGTTTTTTGGTTGGAATGTTGACTCTTTGACTTTGACATTTCGTTCGTATACTTATTCCCGCCAAATTGACCAAGCGTAAAAGCGTTGGATTCATGCAAATTACTTAAGTTTTGTGCTGATATATTGTTAATAAAACGGTAGAATGGGTATTCTAGGCTTATCGAAGTTAATTGCAGATATTGCACCACATGCTATCAAAGAAATGGAGATAAAGAACTACTTTGGTGAGTCTCATGTTACATGAATCGATTCTAACTGAAACTTGACCGTTTTCTGTTTTATTTTGTGATTTATATCTTATCATCATTATATTGTTTTACACAAAATTACACCCCCGTGTTCCCCGAAAGCTTAGGCAGGGGTTTACTCACGAGTTATGTTTAAATTCTTATAAATGCAGTAAGTGGTTGTAATGTAACCAATGATTCTATTTTACAGGACGTAAAATCGCTATTGACGCGTATATGAGCTTATATCAGTTCTTGATAGCCGTAAGAAGTGAAGGTAAGCAAAAAAATATTTCTCGTCTTTTCACATGCTGTGTATAAACATTCAAGAATCATATTGAAAACTAGCATTTTACGTGGTTTTGCTCTTTGAGCCTAATCGGCAAGAACTATGAAATGTTTCAGCAAAGTCCCTAAGACACTTAGCTATGTTGTAGGTTTATATCAGTGAAATAATTTTCGTAAATAAATGGACCAGCACTTGCAGATATAAACTTTACAAACCTACCTATAAATAAATAAAAGATCTCCACAATCACTTTAATATGATTATTTGTTCATTTAGTCGACATTACCTTTTGCAATCACTCAATTAGCTACTTGGGACTTTCTTTGAGTGATCAGGCCATAAAATCTTTTTTGAAGGATAGGATCTTCCAGTGCTCATTTGGAGACAATGCTGGCCTTGTAAAGTTAAACCAGGTACATTACTTGCACACTGACTACTGATGGCTATCATAATATTTACCATCTTAAAAGTCATAAGCAGATCTTACGGAGTAGATAAAAAAACTAAAATTACAGTTTTAATTTATTAAGGGCCTACTATTTCAATAGACAGATAATAACTGTATTCCTAGAAATAACAGTTTAACAGCTTTTGCAGAAAACATATGTTAAGGCTATGTATCATTTACTTCATCTTCATTACAGCCATAACATGCAACAGACCACTGCTAGATACAGGCTCACCATTAATCCCTAAACCAATTTTAAACATTCTCCGCAGGATCCCAACTGGTATCTGTAGATGGAGAAACAACATCACACTTGATGGGCACATTTTACCGTACAATCAGACTGGTCGAGAATGGCATTAAGCCAGTGTATGTGTTCGACGGGAAGCCCCCGGACATGAAATCTCATCAGCTCAATAAAAGAGCCGAGAGGAGAGAGGAAGCGGAGAAGGAATTGCAGAAAGCTACGGAAGCTGGTATGTCCCTTTATAGATAGTTCTTTGGCTATAAAGAAATGATCTTTTGGATGTCAGAAGCCTAGAATTTTGGGTATTTTTCGATGTAGCTGCTATTGATAAATCAATAAATATATTACTTATGTTTTGGGGATAATTTAATATATTACCTATTGCCTGTGGCTTCAGTTTGGTTTAAGTAGTCTATAACCACCTATCTCTGTACAAAAATTCATCAAGATTGGTTCAGCGAGTTAGATGTAAAAATGTGACAGTTAAATTACTCACTTTCACATTTATAATACTACTAGTTAGAATAGGCAGGAGAGCACTGAGGAAACTGATCTGTAGATTGGACCAACAATTTGAATACAAATAAAATCCATACACACTTTGCCTACATGATAAATTACAGGTGACTCCCTTCCAAAGAGTGGAATCCTTTGCCACAGTAATTAGAACTTTATAGGCTGATAAGACGACGCTATCAAGACGACGCTATCGGGTGTGTCGTACAAATGAAAGCGTCGATCGTGTATTAGTACGATGATCGCTTTATATTAAGACGACGCCTAAAACCATTACTTTTCCTTATTATTAACTAGTGACCCGCCCCGACTTCGCGCGGCTTATTCGCGACACTTCGGCTATATTAAAAAATAAATATCCACCATTTATTTATTTTAATATAGCCATTGTGACTCAGGGATAATGTAGCATTGTAATAGTGTAAAAAAAATTGAAATCGGTCCAGTAGTTTTTGAGTTTATTTGTTACAAACATACAAAATTATAAATCTTTCCTCTTCAAAATATTAGTGTAGATGAAAACATGTAACATTCATTGGTCATTATGAACTACTTTTACATTGGATCCAAATACGAAATCGCGGAAAAATATCTGTTCCGAGACACGTACGAAACTCGTTATGTTAAGATGGTCACCCATCCACAGACCAACCTTGGCAAGCGTTGCTTAACCTTGAAGCGATCGACCTGTGCTGGGCTGTTAATCTTTAGCCACGAGCTCCTCTCATGAAGCTCTTATCATGAATATTTTAATGATAAATAAAAATACCAATAATAATAAATAGAACCAAAATCGAAGTGATTAGTAGAAAAACATTAACATTTTACTTTCTTAAATAATAATAAGCCCTCTTACTATTCAATCTTGCTGCGCCCGACAGGGTCTAAAAGGGGGTCACAATAATCTAAAATTATGTACATTTTATATGTACCTAACTAACGTACATAACTTAGGTGGTCGTAAGTTCACATTGTGGAATGCAAATAAATGTATTGAGTATTGAATATCAGGAAACACAGACTCTGTCCGGGAATTCCACTTTCCTGTACCAACAATGAAAGTATTCCCAAAACATTTCATGCCTACATGGGATCTCCACTATGTACCATAGGCGCATCGCAGTACTTATCCTTCAATTTACTACAACCTCATCTATCTATATACTTATAATAAATCTGTAGAGAGGTCAATTCTGTACAAGGAATATATTTTCAAAATAACTATCAGGGGGTGATTAGTGATCGATACTGGTGCCAAAAATGCAATCAGTAAAATTTTTGTCTGTCTGTCTTTCTGTCTGTCTGTCTGTCTGTCTGTATGTTCTTTATAGAAACAAAAACTACTCGACCGATTTTAACGAAACGTGGTGCAATTATTCTTCATACTCCTGGGCAGGTTATAGTATACTTTTCATCACGCTACAATCAATAGGAGCAGAGCAGTGAAGGAAAATGTTGGGAAAACGGAAGAAGTTACTCCATTTTTTAAGCTTCCGTCGCGTGTGTAGCCTTAATGGTTAAAGTTACATAGAAATCATGTATTACGGAAATGTTCTACATAAAATTATCTAAAAAAATATCCCGAAACAGCATGTCTATCTTTTGTCAATTTTAAACCGATCGGGCTGAAAGTTTCAAAATCGGGGGTAAAGTAACTATTCCACGCGGACGAAGTCGCTGGCAGAAGCTAGTAATAAATAAAACCTCCTTCCACAGGTGATCAGGAATCCATAGAGAAGTTCAACCGTCGCCTTGTAAAGGTGACTAAGGTGCACAATGAAGAAGCGAGGCAACTGCTTAAGCTCATGGGCATCCCGGTCGTGGAGGCGCCCTGTGAAGCCGAGGCGCAGTGTGCTGCATTGGTAAGTTTGTGGCGGCATATACCGCCGAACTGCAGCATCCGATTCGCTGGGACATCACTATTGACAGTTCTAACGCACTGGAGCTAACATTCCACTGGCCTGGAACGGCATGAGGTACGGTCGACTCGTCCTGCTATCGAATCTATAGCGCCACGTAATAACAAAAGACCAGGGCCTCAAGTCTGCTATTACAATAGTGTCAGAACGGTCTATCATTGATTTCATAATAATAATTGTTGATTTTGACAAGTTTCGTAATCTACTAATATAAAAGCGTCACTATGACTTTCCAATGGTCAACCACTGACTTGAAAGAAATGGCATAGAATGGTAATCTCGTACATATTGAAAAATGAATGTCAAACGTATGCGGTACTCTGCTAAAATTATGACAGTTCCTTTGATCAGTGACCTACCATTAGAACGTCATTGTGCAGTCATTTCTTATAATAGCTCGGTTATTAAAAATTATTACTTAACCATTGATCGACCAATGATCGACCATTATGAATTTAGCAGATTACGAACTTTTAGCAAAAATAGCAAAAATTTCTAAAAATAGCAGACTTGGGGCCCTTTAATCCTACAACGCGGTATCCAAAGTTCTCCATGCGATTTAAACATATTATACAACCGCACGAAAGCAAATCAGACGTAACACCCGTCTGATCGGAGGATCCTCTCAATAGAATAAATAAAGAAATAGTTCTCCTTCTATACCTGTAGCTTGTGGAACAATTACACACAACGGGTTGTCAGCGCCCTAGGGGTCCAATACAATGATGCCTTCAGGTTGCTGAAGGGTCTGCCTTGCTATTGTAGCGCTTCAGCGATGTTTGCTGACGCAAATGTGGATGGTTTCCATGCCATAATACGTAAGCGAGTGGCATCGCTGCTGCGCAGGGTGAGGCACAGTTCCAACAGCTACCTGAAGATTATTGCGTAGTTGCGGAATTTGTTCGAAAGAGTCACCACGGCCTTGGAACGTAAAGGGCACAAGAAGGATCACGGGTGGGTTTTAGTAAGAGTCTGACACTCCATTCCGTTCCGCCCAGAGCGGAAAAAGTCATAAGATTATTGCGGAAACCTTGTAAGTCCTATATGGAGGCAATGGATACACATTCATGTCAAGTCTGAATCTTGATCTAATTTCTTGTTAAATAATAAATAATGTATTACTAACATAGTTTTTACGTTTTATTCTCATGTATTTTACAAACACTTAATGGACAAAAATAGTCTGAAATAAAAAGAAATTGAATAGAAGTTTGCAGGACTTTACACCCTGCTTAAGTTGTCATACCTCCTTAAATTCTTGAGTTAAATATCATCACCATTTAAAAGGCATCTGCTGGACATTTGCCCATCCAATTTTACACCAGTCAATTCGATCCTCCACTTTGTCGATATACAGCCAGAATTTGTCGCATCACGTATCACATCACTACATAGTATAAAACAAAGTCGCTATCCGCCGTCTGTCCCTATGTATGCTTAGATCTTTAAAACTACGCAACGGATTTTGATGCGGTTTTTTTTAATAGATAGACTGATTCTTAAGGAAGGTTTATATGTATAATACATGCATATTATAGTAGAGGAAACATTAGTATTTTACTAGCTGCTGCCCGCGACTTCGTCCCCGTGGAATCCCCGATTTTAAAACATTCTTGATCGCTGCTCCGCTCCTATTGGCTTAAGCGTGATGATATATAGCCTAAAGCCTTCCTCGATAAATGGTCTATTCAACCCAAAAAGAATTTTTCAATTCGAACCAGTAGTTCCTGAGATTAGCGCGTTCAAACAAACAAACAAACTCTTCAGCTTTATAATATTAGTATAGATTAATTCTTTTCATCTCAGGTAAAAGCCGGCAAAGTTTTCGCCTCAGCGACAGAGGATATGGACGCCCTGACCTTCGGCACCAACGTGCTACTGCGACACTTGACGTTCTCTGAAGCTCGTAAGATGCCCGTGCAGGAGTTCCATCTGGACGACGTGCTTAAAGGACTCGAATTGGACCAGAAAGAGGTGAGGGAACTGAATTACCTTACAATTCGACAATTTCCTATATTTATTTCTTTTTGACGACAGACTGTACACAGTATTGCTACTCAAAACGGTAGTGACAGCCAGGTGAGCATGAGTAATCTTACTGTTCAAACCTCCGCTTAGGTTATCGCTACTGCTGTACTGCTCGCTTTGGAAGCAAGTAAAGTAGTACTTGCTTCCGATACTATTCAACGCGCTGCCACCTTGGAGGAACTTAATTCGAAAAGCCATCGTAAAGATACTGATAAAAGTCTTTCTGGATGGTATGGCGATACTAGTTTCTCCCGTTTCGCTTTAACAGCGCAACTTGAATATAAAGTACCAGCAAAATTTACCGCAGGGTAGTGAATACCGCGTAGGTCTAAATAGGCCTTTAAGTCTCACCTATGTTTACACGGAGTAACTGCCTATTCCACTTCTACCACCCAGTAACTAGGTAACACAGCCGCCTTAGGCAATACAGGTGTCAGTTGTCAGTTTTCTGGATACACCAAGAATATTTACACCAAATATAATATAACTTGATATTAGTTAAACTGTGAAAATTTCCATCCTGCTCAAAAAAGCTTACTGATACTTCAAATACTGGGTGAAGGTCTTGACCCTATTGGTTATTAACTTATCAATTCCCATTAAATTTTCCGAATCCATAACCATAATTTCTGTCAATCTTATCTGGATATATTCATGATTTACCAATATCATGATTATCTTTCCAGTTCATCGACCTCTGCATCCTCCTCGGCTGTGACTACTGCGGATCCATCCGAGGCATAGGCCCGAAGCGGGCCATCGAGCTGATCCGACAACATCGCTCTCTAGAGGAAGTGTTAAAGAACATAGACACGGACAAGTACCAACCTCCAGAGAACTGGGACTACCAGAGGGCGAGGGAGCTGTTCCTAGAGCCCGAGGTCACTGATCCTAAAGAGATTGAGGTTAGTTACTTACCAAAGTTCGCAAATATAGAAAAATCACTGTTCAGTTATCAATAAAAAATCCAATAGATTCTTCGAGCGTAAATTTTCATTTTTCTGTTTTGTGTTATACATACTATATGCCACCAGAAAATTGCAGTCTCCATAAGATTGTTATAAATCTTTATTTGATTATAATTTCTCAATTTATTTTGAAAAAATCGTTTTGTATACAATAAATCTGTATCTTCTTAAGAACAAAATAATTTACAATTTCACGTGATTTTACAATATTACGGCGTTTGCAATTTTCCGGTGACACACAAGCTATTCGAGAGCTATATATTACAAAAAAAAATGTTTTTATTTTTTAATAAGGTTTGATAATAGTAGGGAGTAGGCTATGGATTATTAGGGTTAGATAACAAGTTTGATTTTAAAATTTCTTGGGCTACCTCCCCCTTACTTACTTTTTATAGATGAATAGAACCTCCAAATTACTCATGTCTTCTTTGTTTTCCAGCTAAAATGGTCGGACCCGGACGAGGAGGGTCTGGTGAAGTTCCTGTGCGGAGACAAGCAGTTCAACGAGGAGCGCGTGCGGAACGGAGCCAAGAAGCTGCTGAAGGCACGCAGCGGCTCCACTCAGGGACGACTTGACGGATTCTTTACGGTAAATAAATTCCAAGTACATGCCAGGGTTGCGGAATTCTTCCAAAGAGTTACCGCGGCCCTGGAAATCAAAGGGATTTTAAAGGAACACCTGGTGGGTTTTAGTCAGTAAGGGTCTGTACTTACATAACACTAATTACAACTTTAAACTCACTAATTGTGAAAGACAGTCGCACTCGAAGAAGTTCGTAGTTGAAGATCGCTCTCGAAGTTATCACTTGTAGGGCGTTGAATCAGCGAACTAGTTGAATCAACCGTTAATCTCCGTCAACGTATTAAACGTTAACCGTTTAGGAATCAACTAGTTGAATTCGTCAACGACGTTTATAAATTTAACTCGTGCGTCTCGTCCAATAATCGTCAACGTTTATGAATCAACTAGTTGAATTCGTCAACGACGTTTATAAATTTAACTCGTGCGTCTCGTTCAATAATCGTCAACGTTTATGAATCAACTAGTTGAATTCGTCAACGACGTTTATAAATTTAACTCGGGCGTCTCGTTCAATAATCGTTAACGCATACGCAACTAACTAAGCAAATTAAAAAACTAAAGTTGAAAATAACGTTACAGATTGCGAGCGACGGATATTTCATCCAATTTGAACTCTAAATAACGTGTTGCAGAGTTGATTTTAGAAATACTTAAGGATAGTTTTAAGGACCGTTCAACGAATGAGCGGTTTACGTTGCAAGTTGACATTTGTAGTAAGTTAACTCGTTGACGAATTTAACTAGTTGATTAACCAGTTGACAAACGCAAATCAACGTTAACGTTTCGTTAACGAAAAAACCGTCAACGACCCATCACCACTTGTATCGCTAATCCAATACTGACTCTGTCACGATTGTTGGCAGTCGCTACGACCCTCTAGGGGCCCGCTCCTCGGCCCGTAACATCGGGCTCGTCGTTAGGGGCACTTTGGGGTAGTGGCGGAGATGATGGCGTGCGCCAGTTTTCGAAGCAGCGCACGTCTAGGTGTCGACTCGGTCGGTATATGTGCCAGCCTATATAGGGCGCCGGTTAGTTTCAACACCTTCCATCGTAGAAAGATCTAGAAAGTTCGCGTACATATCGATCGCGACTGACTAGATTTCGAGAATTCTATACCCCATTCACCATAAGATTTGAAATAAATCTTTTTTACAGTCCGTTCAACCGATTTTGACTTATATTGCGTTGGTGGCGTGACACATTGTAGCTGCAGTAAACAGTTGGTATTATAATCACGTTTTTGCTTTTAATGATATCCTTATGCCTACGGAATAGAAGTAAAAATCGGTTAAACGGACTGCAAACAATTTTGTTTCAATGTCTAATCTTATTGTGGATGGAGTATAGAATGTTCTAGCATAGAGAAGTCTCGAAGGTTTTTGACTTTACTTGTTCTGCTACTCGATACTAGATGGTGCTAGTGGTAACGAATACGAAAAATCTTTCTTGCTTATTTGTGGCGCGCAACAATATTATAAAACTAAATAGTTTGTTTGAATGCACCAATCTCAGGAACTAATATAATAATAATTATGTTTCAGATATCAACAACACCAAACCCAAAACGCAAAGCCGAGGAAGACAAAAAGAACGCGGCGAAAAAGAAAGCAAAGACCGGCGGCGGCAGGGGTCGCAAGCCTAAGTAAACACAGTAGACTTAAAACTTTGTATGTAATAAATAACTGTTGATGAGCACTGATGTATGATAACTCAAGCAAACAAGTATACACCGTGAAGATGATAATTCAACAATAACTCGGTCCCAGGACAGATACCGAAATTACCATATACATACATATATCTTCTACTAATATTACTGGTGGAAAAAGGTCACGAGTGCGTGAGTTCTGCTTTTCCTAACTAAGTATATTGGGGTCGGCTTTTCCTTACTATGTGTGTATATTGGAGTCAGCTTTTCCTAACTAAATTGGGTTCAGCTAGGCTGCTGGTTTAACTGGAATAAACGGTAAAGTTGAGTACCAGTATTTTACGTGGAGCAACTGCCTCACTGATTTGCAGAACCCAGTAACTTTGTAACAAACAAACAATTTGTATTTCTTAAATGATAGAAATTTGTCTGCTTGAGTTTTCAATGTATGTTAGGACGCTAGATTAGTTTGTTTTCGTTATGCTAGGATGTTGTGGACCTCTGCCTACCTCTTTGGGTCTATGCGAGCGTTATGTTATGTTCGGTTAACTCTATGATTTTAAAACAAAAAGCTTTGTTGTTATAATAATAATGATTGATGATGAATGAGTCTCAATATTAGAATTTACCTCAATTAGCTTTTTATCATGTTTTATCTGTAAGTCAAAAACAGAGCCATTAATAAGTCAGTATACAACTAATAAATAAAAGTATTAATTTGTGTAACACCAAATTGTAATTATAATGTCACTGTAAATTTGCGCTGGATCGCATTTGAACCTGTTCCCGTCGTCATAATTATGTACTAACAATAGTGAGATGCGGTGTCGCTGCGTCATCCTACACACACATCAGCTCATTGTCGCACACTAGCGACGCGGCGCAGGATGTTGCGCTGGTGGTCACGTGGCCGGTGTGCCGCGCGTCGTGTGCACACTCACTCGAACTCATGAAGGTCATAGCTCACTTACACGACTCTGCTCCATTACCGCTCCTACTCAACACCGCCCTATACTAAAACGACTGCTGCCGGTCCACTCGTTGACAGCTAGCAGACGCCCAGCTGTCACCGCATCGACAGCTAGCAGACGCCCAGCTGTTCAGTCTACCGACTGAGCGGCGCCGGCGGCAGTCAGCGCGTGGACACCGCACCGGCCGCTCGTCTACTACGTGTGGCCACCGAGGCGTCAACTACCGAGCAGTCTGATGGCGGGAAGCTTGCTGACATCGAGCTGTCTGCTAATTTATATTGTCAATATAAACTTTATCGCAAGGCCACGACTTAAAGCTCATATTTGAATGATATTTTATAAGTCGGGTGGTAGCAGAGTCGTGTAAGTAGGCTATGACCTTTACGGTGCGGCACCGCACCGCAGCAACAGCCAATCATGTGAATTACGTTTAATTTGTGACGACTCGATACCTAATTTGTAACGAGTCGATAATCTGTGATGAGCCCATAATTTCTTTCTAGAAACCGTGTCACTAAATAAAGAATTTGAACGTATGAATGACAAAATGACTGTTTATTATTCTAAGAACTAAGTATGACTTTAACTACCTGAAATAAACTGTTTTAATTAAGAATATATATATGGTTGTTTTCTTTCTTACTCTTTTAGGAGCCCATTACAGTAAGGTAGCTTAACCGTGAAACTGACAAGTTTCACCACAATCAATGCAGTAATAGATTAAATTAAAATTATAGCTCCCTGATTAATACAAGTATATATGGGAAGAAAGACAAAATAAGAGCATGTTACCAGTTAAATGTAAAGTGGTATACATTTTTAATATACTTGCCTACTGACTGGCTTTGCAATCGCAAAAAAATCTTGTTTTATTTTATAAATGGTTAAATCGAACCAGGACCTTTATTTCAAAACAATCTGCTGGATAAAGGCAAGTGATTAGTTCATTTTTAATGGCAGTCATTATTCTCACCTGGCAACTGTAACTCCAATGTTTGGCCTCTAGGTACCTATAATGAATGAGACATCGCGTTCCGCAACAAGGAAAATAATAAAACAAAATGGCGGTAGATGGCTACGCCATCGCGCCAGCTCACATACAAACATATTCGTACACGTTCAAGCCATGTTACTAGCACCTCACTCGAGGTGGCACTAGTAGCTGAAACCGTGCGTGGACCACTGCTGTTATGTCAAAGACCATGTTTGAGAACCAGTGAGGGTGTTATAAAACAAAAGAATAGTGCGAAACAATGTTTTATTTCTAAAACACGTAACATTTACAATAATATATAATACGTAGTACCTATATTTTAAATACATCTCACTAGGAGTAACAGTTCATAATTTTAATACATTAAACGCATACACATAAAGCACGCTATAGGGATTTTTTCATATAAGAGGGCGTTCAAGTATTAGGTACGTAATTTATTACAGATATTTTATCCTAACGTAACGCGCCGTAACGCTTTTCTGTACCCCTCCCCCTCCCTAAAGGTTACGTCACACCCAAATGACATTGAAATCAATAAAAATTATGTACGTACAAAACAGTCGAGGAATTTCCGTAAAACAGAAACGAAAAGGTTACCAACTTGGGAGAACAAAATAAAAAGGACGTAGTCGACGTCGAGGGACTCTCCGAAAAAACATAGTCAAAAATAAAAATAAAACTATGTTACATGACGCGTTGTTTGTAGCGCATCGTAATGACTTACAACCTTCCCGCCTCTCCCCAAATTGCGTTACGTAATACTTGAACGTCCCCTAATTTAAAAGAAATTCAGGTTAATCGGAATTACTTGATTGATGAAACCTTTAGAACATACAAGTTCTAAAAACAAGTAACTATTATTGATAAATAATGGCAATCCCGTCATATTTTTATAATAATAATTTTACTAAATATTCGATTTTGCTATTGCTCTACTCAAAAAATCATACTAACTCATTTGTTCAAAATTCTGTTCCATTATAACCATCCGCCGTAGATTCAACTGCTTATTATGCTCAATATTTTTTATTATTATAAATACAGGTAAATAGAAAAAGCTGAAAATATTTGTTTTCTATATAATAAATGTGTATTTACGCCGTTTGGTGTATACGTTCTCGATATTACTATAAAATCTGATGATAAAAATGAGTATTCAAAATAGATTTTTTTAGTTCAATATCATTCTTAATAAATAATTTAATAACTTAAAATCATAACAATTTTATTTAGAAAGAGATTTTTGTGGTCCACCCTTCCAAAAAACGAACATCATAAAACTTATATATACAAATATATTTATTTTTGAAATAAACAGTATTGCCACAAGAAAATAAAAATACAACCCTTATTATTATAGTAACAATAAGTAGACTTTTTAAAACAGACATTTTAACTACCACTTTACAACTTGGCTATTGTTCTTTGTAAAATTACGGCGACATTTTTTTGTTGTTTTGTTTTTGAGTATCACGAAAGATATCGATATATTTCCGGTTCGAAAATTAAGTTGACCGTTAATCCGGTGCCGAAGCGTAAAAACTATTGTTATACATATATGCTCATCCCGAGGGCACTTTTATATCCTAAAATCAATTCATTTTTACTATAACAATAAACATTATCTGAAAAACATAAGAACGTCACTCAAACGGCTTAAAAAAGAAAGAATAACTTAAAAATTAGCTTTCAAGAAGTTGATAAGCCCATTGGTGGAGCCATCGTGGCTCGATACGGGTTTGTTGTCCTGTAACTCTGGTTCTATCGCCTTGGCGAGCTGCTTGCCGAGCTCGACGCCCCATTGGTCGAAGGAATTGATGTCCCAGATTACTCCTTGGGTGAAGATCTTGTGTTCGTAGAGGGCTGGGGAACAATAAAAAATGAGCTCACAGCTAACAGCCACACGAATTGATTAGTTCAAGGTTCAAGTAACGCTTGTCTATGATAGGTGACCATCTAATGCATAGACCCATCGTTGTTTCGGAAAGCACGTAAATTCTTTGGTCCCAGCTAGAAATTGCCAACGAACAACATTACCCAGATAACAACATGAACATTACCCAGATAACAACATGAACATTACCCAGATAACAACATGAACATTACCCAGAAATGCCCAAATGGGAATTTACCTGGGGATGTCCCAGTAAATTCCCATTTGGGTAAAAACGGAGTATTTACCCGAGTAAATACCCAGGCTCAGAATATTTATTTATAAGAAGTTGGTGAATTTAAACGTAGGTACTTGTAATTATTGTTTCAAAATGATGAGGGCATGAAATTTCCCTCTTTTTTATGTATGGGAAATCATCAAATGACTCCTTCCGCTCTGGGCGGAGGGGAGTGTCAGACCCAGACTGACTAAAACCCACCCGTGTTCCTCCACATTCCTTTGCGTTCCAGGGCCGCGGTGACACTTTCGAACAAATTCCGCAACCCTAGCAGGCACAGCAAATTTTCCCTAAACTTTAATTTTAACTACTGGGTATTTATCGAGTCGAATCCCATCTCTAGTTTCAGCTGTCATTTGTAGATCTTTAACAGTAGCTACGGGTAGTTAGTAACACTAAAGCCTGAGTACCAGCTTTTCTCAGTAAACGTCAGATAAGGCAGTCACTCCACTGGTACTCAGTTTATCCAATAAACTGGAAAGCGACCCCAACTCAACTGGGGAAAGGCTATGCAGAATGACTTACCAATGAGTGCTCCTAAGGTGAAGGGAGTGACTTTCTTGACGACGATGGAGTTGGTGGGGCGGTTGCCCTTGAACACCTTGTGGGGGAGGATCTTAGCGACCGCGTCGGCTGCCATGCCCGACTTCTCTAATTCTGCTTTAGCCTGGAAAATGGTCCAAAGATATAGGACACAGACGGCTTTGATGCCACCTGGCGCAATAAGAATGCCCCACTGCTCATGGCGTAGAAGCAGTAGCAGCCTCCTAGATGTAATAAGTTGGACAGCCCACTAGTGTGGAGCCTCACCCAGAGAACTATGTAAGTCTCTTTTAGTTATTAGGTACTAATATTGTTTTTAAGGACATACAAACAATGTAATCTATTATTATTATAGAGGCTTGTGAACGGACCCCCCGTTCCGACAGGGATGGGTGTGGATAGTAAACTAACTTACTACTGTGGGCCACGACACGAGTTAGAGCTGGTTCACATTAGGTCGGACCGACAGTTTACTATCGACCGACTGTCGGTTGTTGCTGTTCACACTAGACGCTGCCGACCCGACCTAATGTGAACACCACTGACGGTACGGTCGTTTTACTGCCCGGATTGTCACAAAAGTTGACTTTTGTATACGATGGACGACGAAAAGTTTCGTATTTATTTCACCATCCATATTTAAACGTGTTTCTCGGCATACACGTCGACGAAACTGCTCGTGCGAGGGCCGAAAGCGGGGAATGAGCGGGTGGAAGGGTGGCCGGCGGCTGGCTCCGCCGCTTCGCACCGACAACTGTGAACGGCGCCATACTTGCCAGTACGCCAATATTACGCCGACCCGACAAAAATCGTGGCTGAACGTCCGGTAAAAGTGTCGGCTCCGATAGTTTGGTCGGGTCGCCCATATGTGAACGGCGCTAATGAAATACATACGCCAATATGGATCCGACACGTGTGTCGGCCCGGTAAAACTGTCGGTTGGACCTAATGTGAACCAGCTCTTATACGAGACACGACTCACCTCGTCAGAAGACTTGCCCTTCATGAGCGCCTCGGTCTGCGCCAAGAAGTTAGCGAGCAGGATCTTGTGGTGCACTCCGTTCGCGATGGGGTTGTGAGTCTGCGCCGGCGCTATGAAATCGCACGGGATCAGTCTGCGGGGAAAAAACGAACATATAATATGATCATAAATTTGAAAAAAAAAAAAAAAACAAGTTAAGACAAGCTGTAATTTTATGCGTCTTTTCTAACAAATAGATCTTTTTTTTTTTTTTCTTTCTTTTTCATACAAAATGGCCCGAGGTGTGCGATGTAGGACGATATTTTGTAATAGGCACCCAGATTGCATAACTCATAAAATTGCATGTACTCGTATTTTCACAATCAAAAGGAACGAAAGGTTTAAAAAATCGTCAGCTGGACAATGCGACCGATTGCATACATTTTTGTATCACTCAATTAGTTTACGGATCGCCCTCAAATTCACGTCACCCTAAAAACGGGATTATAAACTGATTAACAGAAAACTTTTCTTGGCAAACATTACAACCGATCAAATGCGAGTAGGACACACGGTTCCCAACTTAGGGGTTTTCCCCCAGATTTAGGGGGTAAATAAGTGAGATGGGATTTTTTTAGGGGTCTAAAATTTTTAGGGGTATTTTCAGGGACTTTTCTTTAATATTTTTAAATTTATATAGTTTTTATTTCTTGACCTAGTGACTTATAACATCTAGTACGTAATTCTACAAATAGGTACTCTGTGGTGACTGGCGGCTGGCGGCAATAGGCGCCACTGGCGGTCATTTTATTGTCTGTGCATATGGCGGTTATTGTTTAAAATATTAAAATGTTAAACATATTACAGCTTATTATTTCTAAATCATTATGAATTTATATTTACATATTTTTTATACATGACACCTTTAGGGATAAATATTTTTGAGAGTTGGTAACACTGGTAGGACACGCGAACAATTCTTGTTTTTTTTAATACACTTTTTTGTCATTTATTACCTGGTCCCCTTTTTTTGGATGTGAAATCATCAAATGACCCCTCCCGCCCTGGGCGGAGCGGTAGGGAGTGTCAGACTCTTACTGACTAAAACCCACCCGTGCTCCTTCTAGTGCCCTTTGCGTTCCAGGGCCGCGGTGACTCTTTCGAACAAATTCCGCAACATTACCTGGTCCCCTGGTGTATGAGCTGGTAGAAGGCGTGTTGTCCGTTGGTGCCCGGCTCTCCCCACACGATGGGTCCGGTGCTGTAGTCCACTTGGGCTCCGGACCGGGTCACGTATTTTCCGTTGCTTTCCATGTCACCTTGTTGGAAGTAGGCTGCAAATCTGTAAAAAGCATTTGAATTTTTTTTTCTAATATACAGTATGTTAAATAACAGAGGCCGTTCCCTTAAACTTATGTCATTAATAGATTAAAATAAAAATATCAATATAGAAAAATAAACATATTTGGAGGTATGCAGAACAGAGAGTAAAGTCCTGCAAACCTCCGTTGAAAAGGGAGGATCCTCCGGCCAGACGGGATGTTAAGTCTGGTGGGCAACTGCCCGATAGATGACTTCGGGCTGTCGTATATGTTCTAATCGCGCGGAGAACTTTGATTGCGCGATGCAGGATTAGTTCTTATGTGACGCCATAGATGTCGCTACACATAAAATAATCCGAATTAAAAAAAAGATTTTGTTTTCGAACGGTAACATTTTTTTAATCATATATGGATGCTATACTATTGAGGGTTAACAGGAACGCCCTCTGTTAGTTAACATACTGTATAAATAACTTAATGTTTTTGTACTAAGATTAATCAAAATCAAAAATAGGTGTTTAATAAAACCCGTTTAAGTTTAATTTATCAGAGTTTGTGCAATGCTTAAAAAACCATACCGTATTACATTGCTATTTACCTGTGCAAATACTGGTCATATGGCAATAGTGCGTGCGTCTCAGCGCCGTAGAAGTTGGAGTACCATACGCCGAGCAACGCCAGGATCACTGGGGCCTACAGAAAATATAAATATTTCAATAAATAATCGCAAAATAAATTTTTTAATGCCATCGATTTAAATTTACCGTTAACAAGTCAGAAAAGTGTTGGCTGGTACAATCAAAACAGCATGAGACCGTTGAACTCCAATCAGAAGCAAGTGTTTTCAGTCGTAAAAATCAATAAGGACTATATTATCTTATTATTACAAGTATTTCGGAAACTGGTTGCTTCTAGCTACAACACTTCTATTGTATTTTCATCGAAACCGAAAAATCTGAACATTTCATAATACAGTAGATATACCTACTTATTCGAAAAAAAAACCTTCTTTAGTCCGTCAATTACATTTCACGTCAAAAAAATATTGGATATCGATTTTGTCTTTTGTTCGTAAAGTGAATAGAAATTTCGCGTGACGTCACATCCGCCACAAATTTTTACCAAGACGTGACTTAACAAACCCACGCATGAACTTTGCGCTTTGTATATTTTTATCCATACTTTATTATTATCTATACTAATATTATAAAGCTGAAGAGTTTGTTTGTTCGTTTGTTTGTTTGTTTGTTTGTTTGAACGCGCTAATCTCAGGAACTACTGGTCCGATTTGAAAAAATCTTTCAGTGTTAGATAGCCCATTTATCGAGGAAGGCTATAGGCTATATATCATCACGCTAAGACCAATAGGAGCGGAGCAGCGATAAAGAATGTTTTAAAATCGGGGATTCCACGGGGACGAAGTCGCGGGCAGCAGCTAGTAATATTATAAAGCTGAAGAGTTTGTTTCAAAAACTATGTAAATAACCACTGTTACACCAAGATTTTGGAAGGAATATCTTTTTTTTCGATAAGTTTATACCATTAAGTGTTTTTCATAATACAGAAACCGAATTAAGTAGTAAATATAAATTAAATCGCAAATATTATGATAGTTTGACCAATGTTTGCACCAACGCTCCAACTATTGTAACAAACATCGACTGTTCCGGAACAGGGAATGTATGGAGTAGTATTATTATTTTGTATATTATTTTTGTTTGTAGATTTCCTAGCGACCCATTTCGTTGTGCAGAATGGGTATCTATTGTCGCGAAAGAAAGAGGAGAAGGAATATATAAACCTTATAAAAATTCGACAGTATGTTCGATTCATTTTGATAGACTGGACATAACTGGAAACACGCAAAGGCGTAGATTACTAAAAAATCTTATTTACTTAATCTTTAAATTAATAAATAGTGCGGTTTAAATAAAACTGATTTAATACAAATATTTGTTAATACTGGTTGTTAAAAATGTGCCAACCCGCTTAAAATTAATAGAATAATAATCTAATAAAATTAATGTCGTAACAAACTAACTAAATACTGTACTAGTTTACTCCTAGTACTTTTTAAATCAGTCCAAAATATTTGCCACCATACAAACGTACCATTTCCAAAAAAAAAAAACTGCAACTCTACATCTTTCAATACTTACTGTGTTCTGAGCATTGAAATGTAATACCAAGAACTACATCTAATTCCAAAATAGAATAAGCACGAAATTATGAACAAATTGTTTTGAACGTTATTGCTTCGATTTTAAGTTTTATTTTATATAATAAATATTTTTTACTTATTATAAAAATGACTAGTTATTTTCAATTCATTTTAAATTTATTGCTTTTGACCTTTCTCCGATGATAGAAGGACCTAATTTAAATATTTTGCAATCGTAATTAAACTTTATGTATGAGAAATAAGGTTTACAATAAACTGCAGTTTTTAATGTTATTAAAGTTTTTTCTGTATTTTGTAGTATGAAATATAAATGTTTATGTGTGTGTAAGCGCGGCCACTTGAGCGACATATTTTTGTTCCTGATCCTTTATCTAGTGTATTATTGATCGAAGTTGGAAGAGAAAGGCTATAAGACCATATAACAAAAAATGTTGCAAAAACAGGGTTTTTTTCTCTCTCTTGACGGCGATGAAGCTGCGCAAGTCAGCTAGTTGATTAAGAAAAAGTACGCGTCCCATATTTTTTAAATAATAATATTACTGAATAAAAGCATAATCAGTCTTTTAACGTTCCCACTGCTGGGAGGCCTCCTCTCTAGGAGAGGGAATGGGCCGTAATCCACCACGCGGGCCCAGTGCGGGTTGGTGTATTATTACTGAATAAATTGAATCATTTTTTTTTATCCAAGTTAGGTCCTGTTTCCCAGACGCCTAAAAACCTATCTACGACGTTAAAATTGAACGAAACTTACAACTACGAACTTAACTAGAGGAAAATTTATCAAAAGTTCTTACGTTCTTCTCAAGCGGTGCGGTTGTGAAGTGCTGGTCCATGAAGCTGGCTCCCTCCAGCAACTTCTCGAAGTTGTCGTAGCCGATGTACAGCGAGATGGACAGACCGATGGCCGACCACAGCGAGTACCTTTGGATAGACAAGTTAAAATATATAATACCCCCGCGTAGTTCCCATTCCCGTGGGAATATGGAGATAAAATATAGCCTATGTTACTCGTGGATAATGTAGCTTTCGAATGGTGAAAGAATTTTTGAAATCGGTCCAGTAGCTTTTGAGTTTTTTCGTTACATACAAAAATACATATCTTTCCTCTTTATAATTATTATTATAGATATAATACGAGCACTCCTCCCGCGCCTTCATCCGCGGGGATTTAGTAGATACTCCAGAAATGTTAACGTCCCGTTATGGGGCAGACTGTAGGGGTAGAATAGAATAGAATACTCTTTATTTTGTACACATTGGGCGGCCTTATCGCTAAAAGCGATCTTTTCAAGACAACCTTTGGAGGGATTTTAAAGAGAAAAGGAAATCTGGTTGATGTTCTCAAGATCAGAACAACTGTTGTGGTCTTCATCTCGTTGGGGTTTTATTATGAAAAAATCGTAAAATTCGCTTCAATTATACAACTTTTATATTGTTCATATCAATTTCCAAGTAATTTGAAGCCAGCAGACCATCTTCACTAAAAACTATATTATATATTTTTTATTAAAATCTACAATACAAAGTTCAATTTCGTCGGAACGAGCGTTAATATTCCTCCATACAAACTTGAACACCCCATAAACCCTTCATTGCGGGGTTGTTCCGTTGTTTTGAAAATCTAATAATAGCATTATTTATATAGGGCAGTATTTGTGCCAAGATTCAAGTTTATAAACCCTAGGAATAAGATTCTTCATATAAAATTCAACCCCTTATTTCACCCCTTTACGGAGAGAGTTGCCCAAAATCGTTTCTTAGCGGACATCTACTAAACTACTTCCCTGCCAAATTCCATCTTTAACTTTCAATATCGAAAGCGACTAGACAGTCGCTTTCGATATTGCGTGACGAGTGAGTGACCTTTCGCTTTTATACATATGGTATGTATATGTAGATTAGATTAGAAAAGAATTCATGGAAAAATATTCACTGACGCACGACTTCATATTCAAACAACAATTCAAAAGCCATTTACTCAAATTAAGCTACAGTCCTGCAAAAAGCCCGCCCCTCACCACTTCCCAGTGTTTTGGCTGGAAAGAAGAATTGGCGCAACAAACTCCCCAGCAACACATCTATCTGTTACGTTGGAAGAACCTACATTTATACAGTGCAAATACAGGCGTGACACACGCGAGGAGCTCGTGGCTAAATTATAACAGCCGCACGGGTCGATCTTCAAGGTTAAGCAACGCTTGCCAAGGTTGGTCTGTGGATGGGTGACCATCTTAACATAACGAGACTTCTCCGTGCCTCGGAAAGCACGTTGAGCCGTTGGTCCCGGCTGTCATTTGGAGATCTTTGGCAGTCGTTACCGATTGTCAGAAGCCAAAAAATCTGACACCAGTCTTACCAAGAAGTACCGTGTTCCCCAGTTAATGGATTGTGGAGGTCTGGTAGGCAGCCGCTTCACCTAAAATACTGGTATTCTGCTAAATCTGGCTTGACTGGTAGCCGACCCCAATATAGTTGGGAAATATAGGCAGATGAAATACAGGCGTGGCATACGCCCCAAAACTACATCATTCAAAATATGAAGTGGTTCCAGTAATAATATTTTTAACGCATTGTTTCGTATTATTACTTAGGGCAGAGCAGTGGTGGCCGAGTGGTAATGGCTCCGACTTACGAATTGTAAGTCGCGGGTTCAAACCTAGCCAAGGCGCATTACTTTGTGTATTTAATTTCACTGCTCTCAGAACGGTGAAGGAAAACATCGGGAGGAAACCGGCATGTCCTGGAACCAAACATTCGAAGATGTGTGACATTCACCAACCCGCACTGGGCCCGCGTGGTGGATTACGGCCCATTCCCTCTCCTAGAGAGGAGGCCTGTGTCCCAGCAGTGGGAACATTAAAAGGCTGATTATGTATGTTATTACTTAGGGCGATTCTCACCTGCCTCCGACCCAGTCCCAGAATCCGAACATGTTGTTAGCGTCGATACCGAATGCCGTAACCTTCTCCGCGTTCGTTGACAGAGCCACGAAATGCTTCGCTACCGCAGATGGCTGGAACAAGAACGTTTCGATATTATACATTGTGCGGATGACGATAGAAATAACAACAAAAGAAACAAAAGAAAAGACACTACAAAGTATTAAATAACTTTAATAGGGATGTTGCCTGAGAAAAAAATATATGATTATGTTTAGTCCGTCAGTTAGATTATAGTAAATATTGGACACGTATTTTTTCCTTTTGCAAATCTATAAAAACTGACGAAGATAAAAAGCATCAAAGATCAGGAGTGGGAGCGTGTGACGTCACGGCCCGGTAAAAATTGTAGCGAGTAGTGACGTCACACGAGTTTTTTACGCACTGTATCGTCTTCATAAAAAATACGTGTCCAATATTTTTTGGAAATCTATCAGACCGACTAATCAGATTTTTTAGTCAATTACCCTATTTCGGATGTCGGTGTTTTTTTGTTGTTTCTTCGTTTTATGACACCAACATCCGAAACTATTGTCATTTTATAATTTGTAGTGTCTTTATTTAGAAGTCGGATGTATTTTTTGTAAAATCGTTTTTTTATTTTTTACTTTTTGGTGGTGAAACCCAGCCACACGGATCCCTTCACATAATATTATAAACTGGTGTAAACAATAAACAGACATGCGATTCCAGCAATCCCAGAAGATTTGCTATCATTTATTGAAGAGTTCCGTTGCTTACATCCGAAGTTCTTCATCAGATATTCAGCAAACTATAAAGAAACATCTCGAAATTCTACTATGTCTTCCAAACCGTCGCATACATTTTTAATTTTAAGTCGACAAGTGAGAATGAGAACATCAATAGTGTAGACAAAGCCAGTTAAATACGCATTATTAGGTATAATTCAAATTCTCAAATTTAAATCAGTAAAGTTATGAGGTAACAACCTCATAACTTTTTACTGGGTTTACTGATTTTGACACACAAAAAACATACAGACGAATTGAGAACCTCCCCCTTTTTTAACCCAATTAAAAATTGTCCAACCAATTAAAATACAAACAAGTGCTTAAACAATAATAATCGGGTGCGAGCCATTTGGGTGCATTACAACTTTTCTTACTTTTTCAAAACTTCCTCTAACAGTGCTTAAAGAGTATGACTTCTCCCGCTCTGGGTTAATGGGAGGGAGTGTCAGACTCTTACTGACTAAAACCCATTCATGTTCCTCCTAATACCCTTTGCGTTCCAGGGCCGCGGTGACCCTTACGAACAATTCCTGGCAAGGTCAATCAGACTTACATCTTTAGCAGCCTCCAGGAACCAGGTCTTGGCGGAGGTGGCGTTGGTGATGGTCTCCTGCGTGGTGAAGGTCTTGGAAGCGATGATGAACAGCGCGGTCTCGGGGTTCAGTCGCTTCAGCACCTCGGCTAGGTGGGTTCCGTCGATGTTTGACACGAAATGGACCTGTGTTAGGAGATATCATGATGAACGAGTACTTGAAGGTATCGAAGCCTTCCTAAGTAAAATTTGAGGTGATATTAAAATTATGATATTGAGAAGGATATGGACATAATTCAATTTTAGAAATAAGTCAATCGCTTTATAGTTTCAACTCGCGCGTACCTCTATCGTTGTTCCTAGTTATTTTTACGCATTCTCGCTCATTTAGGTCCTGTGAAGAAACGATTTTTTCTTGCAAGCGCAACTTGAAAGTTACACAACATTTTCATTTGGTGAGATATTTTAATTCTATAATATTTTTGGTTTTTGGTATATTGTTCATTGGTATTTAATTTTTTTAAACGAGTGTGCGGTTTCAGTAAACTTCTTTAGCTCCATCTATGTGTATGTAGGTGTCTGCTGCCCGCGACTTCGTCCCCGTGGAATCCCAGATTTCAAAACATTCTTTATCGCTGCTCCGCTCCTATTGGCTTAAGCGTGATGTTATATAGCCTAAAGCCTTCCTCGATAAATGGTCTATTCAACCCAAAAAGAATTTTTCAATTCGAACCAGTAGTTCCTGAGATTAGCGCGTTCAAACAAACAAACAAACTCTTCAGCTTTCTAATATTAGTATAGATATATGTCTCTCTCTCTTTCTATCTTCACTAACTTATATCTCCCTCTCAACTTTCGCCTCGCCCGATCACATTTTTCGTAACGCTCTCGTCACGCAGTCACCACCTTTCTCCCCAAGTCAAGCGTGGATAAAGAAGTTTTACCTCAAAAATAATTCAAATTGTTACCTTGAGCTGGTTGGCGTAAGGCTTGAGCGCCTCGGTGACCATCAGAGGTCCTAGATCGGAGCCGCCGATACCGATGTTGATAACATCCGTGATGGACTTGCCTGTGTACCTAAGAAATGAAAGATTAAATAGTCTAAAAGTGGCGCCAGTGACGGATAAGTTAAAAGAGAACCGCTTGTCTTGGTATGGTCATGTGAAGAGAAGGTACGAATCGGATGTAACTAAAAGAGTTATGAATATAAAATGTGGATGGATGGAGGGGGAGGCCAAAGAAAAGACGGATTGATTGTGTGAGGAGTGATCTAAAAGGGTGATAGCGTAACGAATGACAGGACAGAATGGAAGAAAAAGAAACGTGTTGCGCCGACCCCAAGTAACATGGGATAAGGGCAGGAAGGTGATGATGAAATATGCGGCTGTTGCCAACATCACTACGCGCTAGGCGACCGCGGGCGGCGCTCTAGCTGCGTCATCGTCCGCCTTACCAAGCGCACACTCATTTATGCGGTATGCCAGAATTAACATTCAATTTTGATAACGACCGTTTGCTCGTTTTTATTATATTTGAATACAGGCCAGTATTTATTATTGAGGAGCTCGTGGCTAAAGACTAACTAACAGGCGCACGGGTCGATCTTCAAGGTTAAGCAACGCTTGCCAATGTTGGTCTGTGGATGGTGGACATCTTAACATACAGAGTTTCCTCCGTGCCTCGGAAAGCTAAGCCGTTGGTCCCACCTGTCATTTGTTGATTTCTGGCAGTCGTTACGGATTGTCAGAAGCCAGTAAATCTGACTCCAGTCTTGCCAAGAAGTACCGTGTTCCACAGTTAATGGGTTGTGGACATAGATATAATAATATTTCTATGGTTGTGGAGGTCTGGTAAGTGGTAGGCAGCAACTCCACGTAAAATACTGGTATTCAGCTGAATCTGGTTTGACTGGGAGCCGGCCCTGTACATTTGGGATTGTAGTTGGGAAAAGGCTAGGCAAATAATGACAGGCCAGTACTTATTGTCCGGAGTTCATACTAACACCTGTAGGATATAAGAACCCATTCCTTTCTAGCGGCTCATAATTTATTTAGTAGATTTAAAACACTAGGAAGTGGTGACGGGTGGGCGTTTTGGGGGACTGTCTTTATGTAAAATTTGACGTTCAAAAAGTGCTGTCGCTCAGCCTAGTTTCAATAAATGACTTTTGATTTTGATTTTGAACATCTATTAAATCGTTTGAGGTGCCAGCGCGTACCAGTAAGAACCGAAGACGCAAAATAAATTAAACCCGAGTTTGTCATTGCTGGTTCTTACTGGACCCAAAAAGTGCAAAAATTGGCTGCATCGAGCGTTTACGACCTGCCTAACTGCCACTTCGGTTGTGCTTGAAAATGCTACTGCCGCGAGTGGGGTCCTGGGTTTAATTCCCAAGCCATTAGTTAGTATGTGGCGCTATAGATGTCACTACAGACTAACGCTTACCCCTTCCACTGGCCGCTAATAACTTGTCCGGAGAACTCCTTCATGTGCGCGAGGACTGCGTTGACGTCGGGAGTCACGTCCTTGCCTCCGACCAGGATGGGGCGGTTCTGTCGGTTGCGGAGAGCAATGTGCAGGACCGCGCGGTCTTCCGTGAAGTTTATCTTTTCACCTGGTTAGTGAGATGAAGGATGTAAATCTTTTTTTGTCTCCCTCCTTGGTTGTGATCTGTCTTTAGTCTCTATTCATAGGGTATATTCGTGGTTAAGAAATTAGCAATCTATATGGGCTGATGGCCAGATTATGTAAATTATGCCATTTCTAATCCATAAAAGTAGACACAGATACAACGCATCAATGTTCAGGAGTAGGGATTGTATATGTTACTTGTTGGTAAAAACATACATACAAGAATTCATGAACCTTGAAAACATAACACTCCTTTTTTGGACAGTCGTGTAAAAAGTAAGTATACCAAGTTAATCTTGAGGTTAACTGGCGAAACAGAAAAACACGAGTAATCTCTTTGTGAATCTGACAGATTTTTTTTAGCAAAATACCCTTTTCATTTCTTTTTTTCTGGTTGGGAAATCATCAAATGACTTCTCCCGCTCCGCCCAGAGTGAAGTTATATGTTTGTGAACGCACCCACGATACAGAAGAAATTCCTATTGTTACGCAATGTTTTCTTAAAAAAAAATGACATGGCAAGTTCTGTTGATTATATTATGGTGATTTTAGCAAATCATCGTTCTTGCAAGGTCACCATATTACAATCAAGGTCTTATGTATACATTTTGTCGAGCACTATTATACAAGGTTTATAAGTATGAGTGATCATCTAGTTCAAATGAATTTTACAAGCCAATCATACTACATATTTTTGATCACATTTGCTTTAAGCTGCTAAGAATAGGCCCATTAAAAGATGAAAGAGACTTTCCTACAGTTTATGGAATGTAACACTACTCAACTATCAGCAAAGCTCTTTAAAATTTATCACAACTTACAAAGTTGTAAGATCAGAACTTAACATAAGTACATGTGAAATTAAATAAAAGCTTACAAAAAGGGAAGTTGACAAACCTGAAAACATAGCATCTCTGGCCTTCTCTACGTTCCTGCTCTTGGCGAGGTTCAGCAGTAGCGCCCACAGCTGCTCATTGATTCGGTTCTTGGAGTAGTCCAACAGGATCTCTCCATCGTTGGGTGTCGGGATGCGGAGACTGCATTCAAGGTTTATAAGTATGAGTGATCAGTTTAATTGACTGTTTAGTTTATATAATAGAGGTATACCTGCATAGTTCTTGCTTGACCACATTTTACTTTGTTAGTTATTTAGTTATTTATAATAACTATTAAGGTTGTAAAGCATTAGGTAACGTAAAAACTGTTCACCAAAAACTTTTGAATTAACACAATATTTGTTTTGAAAGTAGGTAATCAAGAGTAGCAAAATATTGCTGGTTGGAAAACAAAACAAAAAATCTTCATTAGTTTAAGTAAGTAGCGCTCAGTATTCAGACTTGTCCGTTTCTACATCAGCGCAATTTCTATTATTTATGACTCATTTAAAATGTGCATTATTATTCAAAGTCAGTGTGATTAAAAAAAAAAAAAAAAAACAAATATATTTTATTCATAAAATGTTTGAAAATGTCCAATCATCATTACTTTAGATGGTGACTGTTAATAAATACAGGAAAAAGCTATCATCATCAGCTATCTTTCAAATAAATAACAAGTACAAGATTATATTTTTTTCTAAGTATGTATAATGCTTGTTAAAGCCAAATGCTTGTTAAAGCTATCTGCTAAGTTACATCTAATTTTGTTTTCATGACTAATCAAATTTAGATGAAACTTGGTATGATTGATTAACTAACATTCAGTTATAACTTCCTCTTAAATTATTTTAGTATGTAGGTAGGTATTTAGTATTTTTAATTGACTGATTAATCTACCCAATGAATTAATAAAAGGTGACCTAAGATTGCATCATAAAGTAAACAGTTGAGATAATTTCATCGATTAAATAAAAGTCATCGCTATCAAATAAAAACTCTTCAATAAAAAAAAAATTGACAACTGTACATGCGCGACCTTTACAAGTTCTCTAAAGTCGATGATATAACTTCTAAAACTATACTGAAACACGCAATAAAAGCAGAATTAATCAATAAATTATTAATTAAACAATGAAACAACATACAAACCGACACGTTTTTATCCATATTAATAATAGAAAACAAAATATAAAGCTACAAACCTGAATTTATTGAACCGATCGGCATCTTGTTGAAACAGCTGCTGGATATTTATTTTGTCGGCATTCGCATCGTAGAACTTTTGCAGTTCTACGAATGCAGGGTCTTGTCTCAAGTTAACTTTAGGTTCCATGTTTTTCAGTGCAATCGAGCAGGTTTCAAGTGAGCGGCCGCTGAATAACTGTATTGTTCGTGATAACAAACGTCTTTTTGACATTTCAAAGTTATTTGAAGGTTAAACCGCGTTTTGTTTCTGTTCTCCATTATTAAAACTTTCACTTGTTTTCTTGATGTAGGATGGTAGTGTTTATTTATAGAGTGGTCTGTTTGTAAAGTTATCATTAAAAATAACTTAATAAATTACATACTTCGAGTTTTAATTCACCGAAGGGCAGCGGAGGTGTTCATTAACCCACCACACTATTCCCAAAAAATATAACTCCTAAAAGCCAGAAACAACAGAGGCGACCACCAGAAAAACGCTAAATTAATGAAGCTCGACAGGTCCCGGAAAAATGATTCAACTATCTTGAATCCCGTGAAGAAATTAATCAGAAATAAACAACAGAGTACAAAAGATATTATAATTTTCATTCTAGTACCCACATTTCGTCAGTTATTTTTATAGGGATTGAGCTTTTTGTTATCACACAGGCACGATCAACAGATGCCATCGAGTAAAATTAAAAAACACAATAACCGAAGAATATCAGTGCTGCCATTTAATGAGCTAGTTTTGCAGATAGTGTGGCAGCAGCCCCCGACGGATATTCTTGGGTTATATTAACCCTAGAACCACAACATTGGGTTATGGGTGACCCCACGCACACGTATTTTTATTTTAATTTAGCGAGTTTTGCACCTACGCACAGTGTTGTGCGTCTAGGTACCTTCCGTAATTGGTAATCAGTGGCCCGTGACGCATGGCGGGGTGCGCACGCTCATTAGGTTCGGAGATATTGCAGTTTGGGGTCGCCCGCGACCCGTGTTGTGGTTATCGAAACTATTTTTTTGTGATTAACTGTTGTGTGATTTCACGTTTATTTCACGAATAGTCTTTCAATATGGCCTCAACGTCACGAGCCCTTGAAAGTAATGAAATTGAGCAACTTTTGGAGGAATATGAAGGTGAAACCTCCAGTTCTTCGGACGAAGATGGATCTGAAACTGCAGAAAATGAACATATATCCGAACACTCCGATGAAGATGATTTGTTTGATGTTGAATCTGTATCAGATGATGATGATGTTCTTCTGTCTGATTTCTGTATGGGCAAAAATGGTTATACTTGGCGAATAACTCCGTTCACTGTTCCTAATACACGCACAGCAAGTAGAAACATCGTGATAAATCAACCTGGTCCTAAAGGTATCGCACACGACGCAAAAACCGAGTTAGAAGCGTGGAAGCTATTTTTTCCAGACGAAATATTGGATATTATTGTGATGCATACCAATGCACAAATTGACAGAATTTCAAATTGACAGAATAACGCCACGAAAAAAGCGTTGACACGTTTGACCAATTAAGTCATTCTAAGACAACAGCAAGAAAAACAGGAAGGTGGCCGCTAAGATTTTTCTACGGCATGCTTGATGCTGGAGGTATAAATTCATATGTAATACTCAAGGCAAACATTCGCAGGAGTAAACTGAAGAGGAACTACTTTCTAAGAAACCTAAGCCTTCAATTAGTACAGCCCTACGTGAAACGCCGCCTTGATGAGGTCAAAAATTTGCCCCAATCTCTTAAAGTGATAATGCTTCATTTTTTGGGAGTAGATGAAGAAAACAGTGCTCAGGTAGCCCAAGCTCGATCAACTTCAAGTTCCAGCTGCTATTTATGCACTAGAGCCAAAGATAGGAAGGGCAGAGAGAAATGTGTTAAGTGCTCCAAAAATATATGTGCACAACACAGGTTACCTATTTGTCACCAATGTATCTAGATTTTCAGATTTGTACTAAATTTTTTTCCCTTAAGCATTCCATTAATATCCAAAAAACCTTGTAATAATTGTTTAAATTTATTAAAGTTTAATATTTTGTAAGTAATCATTTTTTTATTTTGGGGTCACCCATGACCCATGTTGTGGTTCATTTAATTAAATTTGGATGTTGTAGTTGTAGGGTTAATTCTGTAAAGTCGGGGGTTTTTATTGATTATTTGATTCTTTTTCAATTACGTTTCTACAGTCGTGGGTTTTTTCTAAATTTTCAATTTTGCCTTTTATTTCAAAATTTTTAGAGAGAACTTTATTATGAACATTGTACTACATATACAGTGTGAAATTTTAATGGTTGTTTTCCCGAAGCGAAATGAGTTTGTATCGGTAATATAATCGATTTATATATATACAAAATATTAGACTCCATAGATGGCAGATTAACAATTGTGATAAACAAAACTCGAAAGCGACTTGAACCAACAGTAGTGCATCGCGCGATATGTAGGTACCTACGCGGCAGTACGTGCGTCTCATGTAGGTATCTACCTACTTTATGTCTAGTGCACTACTATTGATTCTCGCTCTTTCGAGTTTATGAACAGTTTTTTAATGATTTGAAAAAAAAAAACATTTATTTTTTTAGTTTAACTTTGTGTTTCGATAGTACTACTGATGGGTAATCGTCCTGCCGCGGGAAAACAACCATTAAGATTTCACACTGTAGATATAGTTTATTTAATAAAAATAATAATTCTATAAGTATTTAATTTATGACCAATAAAACATTATTACCAGGGACTTTGTTGTGTGGGTACATGTTAGTCAACTCGATATCATTACCTAGAATGAAATTTATAATAAGTATGTACCTAAGACATTTTAAATTAAAGAAAGAAAGAAATTAGCCACGAGCTCTTCATAATATAGAGTAGCTAATATAAAACATTTTACTGCAGCGCCCCCTAGTGAGTTACTAGCATAACACATATTTGAGAACACAGCAATCCCGAAAGATTTGCTATCGTTTATTGAAGGAGTTCCGATTCCTATCATCTCTGATCTTCAACAGATCTTCACCAACCTAGAAAGGGACCACATTGAAATACTAAGATGCTCTTCCAAACCATCGTACACAATTTTATTTTTTAATTTTACATCGACAAGAGGGAATCAGAACGTCATCAATGTAAACTAAGCCTCACAGAAAAACACAAAAAAAAATACAGTCGAATTGAGAACCTCTTCCTTTTTCGGAAGTCGGTTAAAAACGATCTTTATTTTAAGAAGATATGTAGGTGTCGTTTAATGCGACATCTTTTCGAGGGAGTAAATCTATTTTGTCACGATGATGACTTTTACTTACAGATTAGATAAAGATCGATCTTAGTACATGTAAACAGTATACAAAGTCTATCTATACTAATATTATAATGAGAAAAGTTTTTATTGTTTGTCTGTACCGAGTAAGCTCCAAAACTATAAGACCGATGTTTACCAGTTTTTCACCAAGTGCAAGCTACATTATCATTCTATATTTTATCCCCGTATTCCCACGGGAACGGGAATTACGCGGGTGTGGGGCGTTGCTAGAATGGTATAAGTGAGTGCGCAAACAAACAAAACAGGTACACTCTCATAATACGCACATTGAAAATATGTAGATACATAAGGGAAACTTCTTTTTAGACGTCGGTTAAAAGTTCAAGTTAACATTCACGTGTCGCCCTATTGGTTCTAACCCACAGCCGGTGTGTCGCCCTTTTGCTCAAATATGCAAGAAATAATATCCATTTGTTGAGGCATTTTTAAAATTAATATGTTTCTAATGTTTTTGTATATTATATTGAAAGCCAGAGTACGACTGCAGGCACCCCTTGCACCCTTCCTTTTCAGGCGCTTATGCAGACATAGTGCCGTGTGTATTGATCAACCAAACGTAAACATAGATAAGCCCTATTAAATGAGAGTGTGCAACATAATTACATCTAACCCTTCAAACAAAAGAGGCGAGAGGCATCACTACATAGTATATAACAAAGTCGCTTCCCGCTGTCTGTCCCTATGTATGCTTAAATCTTTAAAACTACGCAACGGATTTTGATGCGGTTTTTTTAATAGATGGTTAAAGAGGGAGGTTTATATGTAGGTACATATTATAGTAGAGGAAACATTAGTATTTACATTGCACCCGTGCAAAGCCGGGGCGGGTCGCTAGTATTAACTAAAACCATAAACAAAACTTACCTTAGGTAATTCTATTCATTTGTTGCATCATTTCTTGATTCTTCTTCGTTTGTTCTTCCATGCTCCCGGCAATCAGATTTCCCATTTTGTGTTATTTTGTTTATCTACTCAACACACACTATAACTCGACCGTCACCCTTCACTGCAACTCGTGTTGTGCTTATGGCAGATGGCCGATTTCACATAATAGGTATTATTAAGATACTGGAAGATAACAATAATGATATCGGCAGAAAGGTAAAACTGAGTTTAGCATCCGTGCACATTTGTGAATGTATTGCGACTCATGTGTACTGTATGGTGTATAATGTTTAGGAATGTCCAGTAGGAAGTGGTTTCTGTCTGGCCCCGTAAAAACTCCAACACTTTTTTAAATTTTTTTTTATCATTAGATGGATATGCTCTTGACTCTAGTCTAGGTCGCAGGTGACCGAGACAAAGTCGACGATGGAATGAGCTTACCCAGAAGAAGCCTGTTCACTCTAACTTTGAAGAGATCAGGGTTGAATGCGTTCGGAAACACAGACGCAGGCAGAGTTCCACTCCTTTCCACACTGATGTAGTGATGGCGTTATAGACGCAGAAAAATGCAATCAAAATTGTGCTGTGGAAAATTTTCAATGTCAAGCGATGCGCGATTGTTTACGTTAATCTAAACGACTAAACTTTGAAAATTTTTGTTTTGAGCTTTGCATTGTGTAAAGCTGGGCGTATCAGATACGGTATCAACCTGCAAGTGGGTACGGCTCGTCCACGGTCCTCCGCGTATCTAGCTACGTACGAGCTGCCGGATCCACAGTGCTCGCAACGACGTCACGCCAACAACATGTCTCAAATGGTGGCTAGTGCTGCGTTCATATTCATGTATAATATTTTAGATAATTATAAAAGCCCACGTCGATTTTGGCAAAGTAAAATTTTCAGATAGAAATCGTTCTAACAATTTAGTAATGGATATGAAGTCTCAAGAGATTAGTGGACATTTCAAGAATTTCACTCGAATACTTTCTGTCCTGCCAGTGCCTGCCAGGGTTGCGGAATTTGTTCGAAAGAGTGACCGCGGCCCTGGATCGCAAAGAACATGAGGAGGCACACGGATGGGGTTTAGTCAGTAAGAGTCTGACTCTCCCTTCCGCTCCTCCCCCAACGATAGAAGTCATTTCACAAATTCACTTAGTAAAAGAAAGTCAAGATTTTTTTTTAAACAGTGATGAAGTTATATATTTTGACAGTTGATAATAGGGATGTTTCCTGAGGAATAGAAATATGATTCTATTTAGTCCGTCAGTTAGATTACCTATCGAAAAATATTGTACACGTATTTTTTGCTTTATCAAATCTATAAAAATTAACGAAGATAAAAAGCTTCAAAGATCATGAGTAGGGTTTGTGACGTCACAGCGTGGTATATATCGTAGCACCAAGTGACGTAACACAAGTTTTCAACGCACTGTATCGTCTTCGCTTTTTGTTTACGTGAAAAAAAGAAAAAATATGTTTCCAATTTTTTCTGGAAATCTATCTGACGGACTAATTATATTTTTTTTTTGTCAACTACCCTATTAGAAAGAGAAGGCCGACACGTTGTCTGACTTCTCTTTTTAACTATCAACTTTAATACCAAAATTTGAAACGCATATTCAGCTTTTCTGCAACCCTGGCAAGACACCCCATACGGCTGGCAGAGAGTGGTTAGATATACCTACTTGTTTAAAATTGTAATATCTGGTTTGTTATTCAATCAATGTTGATTCGGTTTTCGTTTTTAGTATTAGATTTATGGATTTTTTATCCATAATCTGGTTAGATAAATTTTTTTCGCATGTTAGCTATTAGTAATAAGGTGTTACCAGTGCTTAAAAAAGGACATAAGTGTTGCAAGTCTAAATAAAACAATAATAAATTAAACTTAACTTTTTATTATAATCACGTGTGGTTACAATCTTTGAAACTTGACAAAAAAATAATCGATCCTATTATTTTGTTCGACTCATATAATTATTATTAAGAAACATTTTATAACGCCCTTTAAAATTTATTTTTATAATTTTCGTCAAGTTATATTATATTTTATATAAAGTTAGTATAATAATTATATTGTTGAACTCAGATCTAAAAAATGTATTCTGATATTAATTTAAATATTTTCGTGCTGCAAATTTTACAGGGTCTGTGCAAAAATTGAGCGCGCGACTTACAAATTTATTCTGATCACGCATAAGGTTTCAATTGCAATGAATCACGAGCACTCGTTAAGACTTTACAATATTGGATTATTTAAGTAAATATTGATAGCATTTTTATACGTATTTCTAACAATATACTACTGGAAATTATTATTACTATTTTATATTTAAATGTTATGTTTTGATTGAAAAAAAAACGAGATTCTGACGAGACTGCCATATATATATTTTTAAGCCTTGGTGATTAATATAAAAATAGTGATACATTTAATTTAATATGGCAATCCAATCCAAATCGCGTTTTAAAAAACAACTGGCATCCATATCTAAAAAGTCGATTACATTACTAAGCTAATATTTTAATTATTTATAATAGATATATTTCTATACATTAAATTAATTATATTAATGAACAAACAATTATAATAAAAAAAAACAATATTTTATTGCTAATCAAACTTTTATCATTATTAAATTTTGCCATCCAACTAAGTTTAAATGTTTTAGGAATGACATATTATATTTTATATTTATAAGGGATAGCTGGTACCGAGACGCAACGGCTTAACAATATAGAACTTTATTTACTACATTTTAAGGTACTGGTTTAAGTGACATTATTCGACTTTCGCGTGTATTCCAATTCTCGAAGCCCGACGTTGTGTAGAATTTACAATATAGAACTTTATTTACTACAGTAATACGCACACATTCCATTGACAGATTTCTAATTGCGCTGATTGTATTCCAACTTTCAAGACCTTGCTGTGTACTTTACAATATACATATGTAAAACTTTAATTCCTACTGAACAAGACACAAATTTCAGCGACATACTTCGAATCCGCGGGTTGCCGCGTGGTCGTCTCGGTAACAGCTGGCCCCTAATCAGGGCTGGATTCAAACCAACTTTTCTTCAAAAAACTATTTCGTCTCAATTTTTGAGCAAAACTTTTACTAATAACATTTATTTGTCTTTCAATTTAATATTTATTATTTGCTTTACCAGCCTGGCTTTCCTTGCCTATTAGAAACCCACACAATTATATAATCATCAAAAATCATGTGCAAGAAGTCCACTGCTGGACATAGGCCTCCCCCGAAAGTCGTCACATCGACTGTTCCTGTACGTTTCGTATCCAGCGGTCACCCGCGAACTTAACCAGAAGGTCTTATCTGTAACGTAAACGTACTCAATCGCGTTTACGTTTGCTTATGTCAAATCATCTATACTATATTATATTACTAGCTGCTGCCCGCGACTTCGTCCCCGTGGAATTCCCGATTTTAAAACATTCTTTATCGCTGCTCCGCTCCTATTGGCTGATAGCCTTCCTCGATAAATGGGCTATCTAACACTGAAAGATTTTTTCAAATCGGACCAGTAGTTTCTGAGATTAGCGCGTTCAAACAAACAAACAAACAAACTCTTCAGCTTTATAATATTAGTATAGAAGTATAGATAAGAGGAACGATTTGATTGTTTGTTTGCATTGAATGGGCTCTGAAGCTACTGAACCGATTCTTTCGCTCATGGGAAACTACACTATCCCCGGGTGACATAGGCTATAGTTTACCCCCATATTCCCACGGGAATGGGAACTACGCGGGTAAAATCAAGGGGCGCTGCTAGTTTGTAATAAAAGAGGTTTTGCTTTAATGCCACTAAACGACGCTTATTCTGATGCTGTACAAATTAGACACACCCACCCGCTTCACTGAGTCTCTAACATCAACCCCCCCTTCTACCCCTATACGGGGAGTTTCCCTAAATCTTTTTTGAGCTGATGTCCCTCCTTTCTGAGCCAAATTTCATCTACATAGGTCAAGTTGTAGTTTTAGAGATTTCGTCATAAGTCATTGAATTAACGAATGAGTGACCTCTCGCTTTTATATATCACCGAAAAATTGTAAACGCCGTAATATCGTGAAATATCGCGTGAAATTGTAAACTATTTTTTCTTAATAAGACACGGATATATTGGAAACTATTGAATTTGGATGGGATTTTTTGTACACAAAACGATTTTTATCGAGAAATTATAATTGAATAAAGATTTGTTACTATCTTACGTTTTCTGCAATTTTCCGGTCACATATATAACAAGAAGATTGACGTAAGAAGAATTTTGATTGACGTTTACGTAAACGCGATAGAGTACCTTTTAACACTGGCCATAGGTTATCAGTCCATGTTGTGGGAGACCGCCAAACGTTACACTTTCCTGGATACGATGAAAATCAAACGGGTCTTTTTTTCTAAAGGTTTTCGTACACCTGAGCATTCATGGGAGAGCATTCGGTAGCGATAATTCCGAGTGTATAGAACAGAACGAAATGCAAAATCTGAAAAGAGGTCGACACATTTTTCTACGCGTGCAACCCTGAAATCGCGCAAAAATAAAAACGATCGGCCCGTTCATTTGTTTTCATGACTCGACAAAATATACTGGACAACTGATTTCATTTTCACGATTTCAGGGATGGTACCTTACTAAAAGTACCTTTTATTGATTAATGGCCCATTGGGTTACAAGAATATACGCATTGTGTTATGCGTTGTATCGTGCGTCTAACCGAATGCCGGTAATGGCGGTCAATCTTAATGGAGGGTAACCACAAGACATTTTTTTGCGCGAACATGTTTGCACGCCTTCTTGTTGTAAATGGGTTTGTTTTGTTGCATCTCGACACGTCACGACGTTGGAAAAATCAGAAAAAGGATCTTATAATTACCGTTGATGCCCAAAAATCATACACAATCGAAATATGGTTTCAAGTTAGACAAGCGGACGATTAATAACGCACAGTTTACATAATTTTCCAATAAAAATATAATCTACCAGGCCTTATTCGGGTGAACGCTACAACGAGCGCAAATGCTCGCATACGAATGCTCGGTGTTGTATTTATTAATGTTTAATGATACACGCAAATGAAACGGCTTATGTCTTAGTCCGATGTGAAAAACTACACGATGTTTGATTTTTGGAAAAAAAAAATATTTCAACTTTTTAAGTCAATGTTAAGGAATTTTAATTTGGCATTCTATTCTATACATACGAAATATTTGAAATCATTCTTACATCAAAACTATTAATCAAATTCGTTCAGTCCCAATACTAATATACTAAAAAGGACCTTAGAATACTGCAGTAAGGTTGAACTTCCAATGTACTGCTTTAAAAGATGTTCGAAATCACAATTCAATTGTTTCCTCAGTCCGGTCCTGTCATCGCAAAACGCGCCTTACTACAGCGTGCTTGCTATAAGAAAGCCGACCTTATTACAGGGTGATGAAGACGCGTTTCCTGTGCAGCGCGACGCCGACGGCGAGCCACAGCAGCATGGCGGCGGCGTGTGTGGCCAGCAGCTGCGCGTGGCTCGGAGAGGGGAGAGCCCAATGGAACGGGAAATTCTTTTTGAGGAGTTCGCTTCCGATGTAGAGGAAGAGGGCGTTTTGACCTGCGGAGTAAACAAATTGCATTTAATTCTTCTTCTTATCGTGGCTATGATTAAGTTTTTAGGTGGTTTTAACCCAGTAGGTAATCATTTACAGCAAAGGTTTGACCCAAATATTAGGAAACATATAAAAAGTGTAGCTGTCACAAGAAGAACCAACGAAGCGAATTTGTACGGCAGTCAAACGCGTGCCTATCACATTTGTACCATATTAAAATGAGAGACCCGAATTAAGGATCAAATGTACTTAATAAGGACCGAATGCCCTACCTTATAGCCTTAAATGGGGAACGAAATATCGCTTATTAGGATCCAAACAAACCGAAATAAATTCACATACAACAGTCACTGGTTAGGGTCATCGCGAACCTAATCAGTGACCTAATATTCTAAATTAGAAACACTACGCCCGTATTCTCGCGCCCCTTTTAGCCTTCCTCTCGATTGAGGTGCTTCCTTCACTATGGCCTTAATACAGTATAACTTCACCAGCATAATACAGCAACATGCCTCCCCACTTGGTCTTGTGACCGACGATGAAGTACAGTGCGATTTGTATGAACAGCGCCAGCGATGACGTCACAAGGCACATACACACCGAACATAGATTCTTGTTTATAGGTATGGAACCTCTGGTTTAAGGACGATATTCACTGACGACTGATGATTTGTGCAAGTCCCTTACGCTGTAAGGGATCTAATACTCCCCCAATAGAGATCTCATTGGTCTCTATCGTCCCCAATTAATGACCTAACCTAACGATAGGGACCGCCAACCAAAATTAGGGCCGCTAGTTGTAGAAGCCCTAATTTCTCATAAATGTTGAGTTACGGGACCTTTTGTCCGTAATCAGGGACATATTTCCCAAATCCGAGACGCCGTGACCCAATTAGGTATCAAGTACTCCTAATTAGGGATCAACCATCTAAATCAGGGTCCAAAATCCATTATTACAGTATAACTCACCAGCATAATACAACGGCCTGCCTCCCCACTTGGTCTTGAGGTCCACGATGAAGTACAGCGCGGCTTGTATGAAAAGCGCCATCGATGACGTCACAAGGCAGTACGACACCGACCATAAGTTCTTGTTCACGGGTATGGGGCCTCCGTTCTTTGAGAACATTGATAGGGCTCCGCCAGCGAGCCCGAAGATTAGTGACCAGAATACCCATCGCATTATACGGGCTCTGGAACAAAAAAAAAGGTTACAATAAATCAGTTCAAAAATATTGTTGCGCGCCACAATTAAGGCATGGAAGATTACGTTCGTTACCACAGGCGCAATCTAGTATCGAGTAGCAGAACTAGTAGAGTCAAGAATCTTCGAGACTTTTCTATGCTAGAAAATTCTAGAATTCTCGAAACCTAGTCTATCGCGACCGATATGTACGCAAACTTTATAGATCTTTCTACGATGGAAGGTTCTGGAATTAACTGACGCCCTACATACAGCCTGCAAGTACTGGATTAGCGATACAAGTGATAACTTCGAGAGCGATCTTCAAATGCGAACTTAAGGGATTAGTAGTGCGATTGTGTTTTATAATTAGTGAATTCAACGTTACAAAAGAACAGAGACAAAAAATGTGGAGACTTCCTTGCGAACAAAATTTCACTGTATATCTTCACCTAGCATGATTGTAAGCCAGCATGATCCTGGTAGCGTGCGCTCCAGCTTGCACCACCAGCACGCCGGACAGGATGCCCAGGATGCCCTCAGGGTCGTGCGGCACGGTGGTGCGGTACATCTTGTGGAACGTGCCGCGCTGGTACAAGTGGGCCTCGCCTAGGATCAGTCTGAAATAGAAATCGAGGTATTAGAAATCGGGGCACTTGATAAGATATCAACATATAATTAAACTAGCCGCTGCCCGCGACTTCGTCCCCGTGGAATCCCCGATTTTAAAACATTCTTTATCGCTGCTCCGCTCCTATTGGCTTAAGCGTGATGATATATAGCCTAAAGCCTTCCTCGATAAATGGTCTATTCAACCCAAAAATAATTTTTCAATTCGAACCAGTAGTTCCTGAGATTAGCGCGTTCAAACAAACAAACTCTTCAGCTTTATAATATTAAAAAAGTATAGATTAAATTAAATCACGTTTCTAGTATGGGTCACCACACACTTTGTGTGCGAGGCTGGCTCGCACTTGCTCGGTTAGTTTTTTCCTTTGAAATTGCTTCGTTTCATCCTAGGCAAGAGTTCTACACCTGTCTATGTAGCCGGCGACGCCCGCAGTAGATCTGTTGCGAGAAGTTGCTGACAGCTAACAGGTGCAGCCCCCCTGGGGCCCATGTAGTCGCGAGGAGAGCCTCCCCAAGCTCACACTGCACACCACACATAAACTATACCTGTCTATGTAGCCGGCGACGCCCGCAGTAGATCTGTTGCGAGAAGTTGCTGACAGCTAACAGGTGCAGCCCCCCTGGGGCCCATGTAGTCGCGAGGAGAGCCTCCCCAAGCTCACACTGCACACCACACATAAACTATACCTGTCTATGTAGCCGGCGACGCCCGCAGTAGATCTGTTGCGAGAAGTTGCTGACAGCTAACAGGTGCAGCCCCCCTGGGGCCCATGTAGTCGCGAGGAGAGCCTCCCCAAGCTCACACTGCACACCACACATAAACTATACCTGTCTATGTAGCCGGCGATGCCCGCAGTACAATTCTGCAGCGACACGTTGCTGACAGCTGACAGGTGCAGCCCCCCGGGGCCCATGTAGTCGCGAGGAGAGCCTCCCCAAGCTCACACTGCACACCACACATAAACTATACCTGTCTATGTAGCCGGCGACGCCCGCAGTAGATCTGTTGCGAGAAGTTGCTGACAGCTAACAGGTGCAGCCCCCCTGGGGCCCATGTAGTCGCGAGGAGAGCCTCCCCAAGCTCACACTGCACACCACACATAAACTATACCTGTCTATGTAGCCGGCGACGCCCGCAGTAGATCTGTTGCGAGAAGTTGCTGACAGCTAACAGGTGCAGCCCCCCTGGGGCCCATGTAGTCGCGAGGAGAGCCTCCCCAAGCTCACACTGCACACCACACATAAACTATACCTGTCTATGTAGCCGGCGACGCCCGCAGTAGATCTGTTGCGAGAAGTTGCTGACAGCTAACAGGTGCAGCCCCCCTGGGGCCCATGTAGTCGCGAGGAGAGCCTCCCCAAGCTCACACTGCACACCACACATAAACTATACCTGTCTATGTAGCCGGCGACGCCCGCAGTAGATCTGTTGCGAGACGTTGCTGACAGCTAACAGGTGCAGCCCCCCTGGGGCCCATGTAGTCGCGAGGCGAGCCTCCCCAAGCTCACACTGCACACCACACATAAACTATACCTGTCTATGTAGCCGGCGACGCCCGCAGTAGATCTGTTGCGAGAAGTTGCTGACAGCTAACAGGTGCAGCCCCCCCGGGGCCCATGTAGTCGCGAGGAGAGCCTCCCCAAGCTCACACTGCACACCACACATAAACTATACCTGTCTATGTAGCCGGCGATGCCCGCAGTACAGTTCTGCAGCGACACGTTGCTGACAGCTGACAGGTGCAGCCCCCCGGGGCCCATGTAGCCGCGGGGACAGCCCGGAGCGGGGACCAACAGGGTGATGCACACCTGAAAGGGAAATCCACAATGAAACTAGCTGTTTTCTCCACGGTTCACTGAAACCGCTTGAGCGGATAACCAGTGAAGAAAAACGTCGTATTTGTTCCTGCTATGGTTTACCTGTATGCCAAATATCACGAAACCGTGATTCAAAGTCGTCTCTTTTATAAACTGGTAGATTTAGCAGACTTCAATAAAAGAACGAAGTTTATACGTCGGATGATTTTTTTTTTCTCTCTCTCTCTCCTCTCTCTCCGCCATTTACAAAGCGTTAAAATCAACAGCATGAAATTTAAAAATATGATTAGAATAACAATAAAAAAAACAATCGAGATTTTTTTATACAGGAATATTTTTTTTCAGTGCACAAGCTTTGACCAATTAAACGAGTCATTTTGATATTGTCATAGTACAAAAAAGTTATCGCTAATGTTTTTTTGAAACTGATTTTATGGATACAAGACGCGCGCTTCGCTTGTGAAGCGAAACGCTACCCACTGATTTTATCTGATTAGAACTAGACTTTTTCTATGTTTAGGCCGTGATCTAAAGTTATTTGAATAGTAAATACAATTTTCCCTTCATACTTCCATAGGGTTAGGACCATCAAAATGCAGAAAATAAAGCATTATGATCAATTAAATTATGGAACTTTGAACAAAATTATTTAATAAAATTGATTGAGTCAGACGTTACTGGCTGGTGGGTGCGGCGTTTTATTATTTAAATTGACATTACCAACTTAATGCATTATGCATTGTGGCCGTGATCAAGAATCTTTTGAGTGAGTTACATACTTAGTTTAAATAATACATGTACACGAAATGCTTGCAGTTTATTTTTTAACACCTCATATAGACGGTTTTTCAAAATTCTTTGTTTCAAAGAGGTTTATTCTGAAATGACACTTCAATTTCGTAAAGATCTCACGGAAAACTTCGGAGATAGAAAATAAAATAGATATGGTCGGGTTGGAGAACTAAAATGTTTAAAATAAAAATCTTTTAACAAAAAAAATATATAACCGACTTCAAAAAACAAGGAAACCACATACCGAATTCCAAAATTAAACATTTTTTTTCTTTTTCGTGGTTTTTCTTTGGGAAGTCGGTGGTATTTTTTTGGAATAAAGTTTTCTTACCTGTATGGAAACGAGGACGAGCGTTGCCAGCCATTGTTGCCAACCAGCGCTGATGTCACGGAATAGAGAACGACCTGTGAGAGGATGAAACATTTAGTAAGAAAATAATAATATTCAGCCAGCAAGTACGTAGGCGTTTTTTTTTTTTTTTGGATGGGAAATCATCAAATGACCCCTCCCGCCCTGGGTGTAGCGGTAGGGAGTGTCAGACTCTTACTGACTAAAACCCACCCGTGTTCCTCTTGTGCCCTTTGCGTTCCAGGGCCGCGGTAACTCTTTCGAACAAATTCCGCAAAAGTACGTAGGCCTTTGTTACGGAATTTGTTCGACAGAGTCACCGCGGCAATGAAACGGAACTAGGGCATTCATTCCCTTTGCGTTTCATTGCCGCGGTGGAAGGAGGAACACGGGTAGGTTTTCTTCAGTGGGGTTCTGAAACTGCCTTTCGAGCATATCCGAGCCATAGTAGAAAGCTGATTGACATTTAGTTTTAAATAGTTTTTCCAATTACTATAACGTTATGAATTCTTATGAGATCAGCGGAATAATGGAGCAGTTACACGCTATTGAAGTTATTCTTGTCACTCAAAATTTAGATATCAAATTCACAATGGCGTGACTTACGCTTGATATCACACGCAATTACAGCTGTATATGAGTAATTGTGTGTCTATACTAATATTAAAAAGGCGAAAGATGTTTTTTTGTTTGTACCGAATAAGCTCCAAAACTACTGAACCGATTTTAACCATTTTTTCACCAGTGGAAAGCTACATTATCGAGAGACACATAGGCTATATTTTATCCCAGTATTCCCACGGGAACGGGAAGTACACGGGTGAGACGGCGGGGCCATACGGACATTCGTTTTTACTGCGTCTTGCCTTTCCCCAAACTTTTTTTCTTGCGAAATGTAAACAAAAAAACAGTCAAATACCCTATCAATAATTGTAAGATTGCGGTCAGAATCGTTTTGGTACAACTAAGCCCAATTTATTTGTTTTACCTGGTGTTATATCCTGGCTGGTCCTCATGAAGGCACACTCGAGGGCGCCCACAATGAAGTACATCGCCGCGAGTCGTTGTAACACTCCGGGGAGTCGCACATTAAACCAGGACGAGTTCGAAGAGCTCAGGACTATACCGATGAAGGATAGCATCAGAGACCGAACCGCCACCTAAGGATGTTTCATTGGTTCTTTTAAACAATATTCCAGTTGATTTTGGGGTCTTACTTCAACGGATTACGCGGAAAAGTATTGTGTATTTTTTGACTGCCTGTCTGTATGTTTGTACGCGCATCACGCAAAAACTACTGCATAGATTTTAACACAGTTTTCACCGTTCTACTGCTAAATGCTTAACTTAAAATAAGGTGACATTTTACCACAATTACATGCATGAAGTATATTGTCCGTTGAAACGTGGCTTCGTCTGTAGCCAATCCTAGATGGAGTATCAGGTCGCAGTTATCATAAAACTTTAGTGTAGTTCTTGAAAGATTTGTCCTTAACAAAATTACTTTAATTTAATAACCAGACAGCCTTTGGATGAGCCGAATGAGCTGAATGAATGAAAAGAAATCCGTCGTTATATGTAGCGACGCCTCAGACACACAAAAAAAGTATTGTTCGACCCTGCGGGCATCGAAAGTGTTCAAAGGGGTATATTATGTACTGTTACAAAATTCAAATTACTATTTAAGGAGAGCAGTGGTGGCCGAGTGGTAACGGCCCTGACTTAAGAATAGGGTAGTTGACTAAAAAAATCTAATTAGTCCGTCAGATAGATTTCCAAAAAATATTGGACACGTATTTTTTCTTTTTTCACGTAAACAAAAAATGAAGCCGATACAGAGCGTTGAAAACTCTTGTGACGTCACTCCTCGCTACAATTTTTAGCGAGCCGTAGCGTCACAAGCCCCCACTCCTAATCTTCGATGCTTTGTATCTTCGTCAGTTTTTATTGATTTGATAAAGGAAAAAATACGTGTCCAATATTTTTCTATAGTCTAACTGACGGACTAAACATAATGATATATTTTTTACTCAGGAAACATCCCTATTGCAGGGCGCGTGTTCAAACCCAGCCAGGCGCATTACTTTGTGTAATTAAATTCATCACCACTGCACTCAAAACGGTGAAGGAAAACATCATGAGGAAAGCGGCATGTCCTAGAACCAAAAATTCGAGGACATGTGACATTCACCAACCCGCACTGGGCCCGCGTGGTGGATTTACGGCCCATTCCCTCTCCTAGAGAGGCGGCCTGTGTCCCAGCAGTGGGACTGTTAAAAAGCTGATTATGCTAATTACTATTTAATAAATTACTACAAAATGTGTGTAATCAAAATTATAGAACTCTATATCCCAACTAACAAAAACGTCATATAAGTCTTGACTTATACGACATAGAGTTGGATAGCAGTCTTATAATGATAGTGAGATGACTACTAGGTCCTTCAGACGTCTTTGATTTGACTTATTAGTCGTGCGACGAATATGTCATAATAAGCTGGTCTTAGCAAAGTCGGTAAGACTAAATTAAACGACGTTATATTACAGTCATAGCTAAAACGTTTGTACGACAACGCAATAGTCATACTAACGTTATAGTCCATTATACGTTTTGAACTGACCAAAATAGGTCTTTGAAAAACCTTTATATGTCATTTATATAGTGTAGCAATTATATAGACGTTTTCACAGTGACGTTTATATAACGATCACTTTCCTGTTTTACAGCGGTCGATTGGAGACTCTTAAACGACTTGGTTGTTTATTTAGTACTCAAATATAACTTATTTGTAACATGATGTCCGTTTTATGTCATGCCCTGATCTTAATCACACTTGTAGTCACATTTAAGTCAGGTTTTGACTTTAAAACGTCTAGGCCGTTATATTTACGGAACGTTTGATTAAATTGACTATGAAAAATGGAAGCAGTGTACAACACGTGAACAACAAAAAGGTTCAGTATAAATATTTATTTTATTTATAAAAATCACACACGATATTGTGCGATTTTTTTCGATGTTGAATGCGTTATTTATAAGTAAATTTTTGATTAATCTATACAGGTTGTAAAAAAAATTGGCAGCAAAACTTATCAAAAAAATGTTTTTACGATTCCGTACCTCAAAAGGTACGGACTGTCTGTCTGTTTTATTGTCTGTCTATCCGTCCGTTTGTCTGATCAAAATATGTCGAATAAAGCGACATATTAGTATCTATTTATTATTTGATGCTCGCAATTGAATCAAAACCTATAGGGCACTTCGCGTTGACCTAAAATAATGTGATTTGTTTAGAAGCAAGGTTTTACAGCACAATTTATGGAAAAATTTTGAAAATTGTAAATCTATAACTTGAACACAAAAAAAATAAGTATGTCTTCTGTCGAGGCCCTTTTTCTCAAGGAAGCGTGGAGGTATCAAGTTAGAATTAATAAGTCGTAAGTCTATAGTCCCTTAGATATTTTCTAAAATATCAAGCTTATAGAATTAAAAAAAAAAAATTGATTGAGTCAGGCGTTACTTTGCGGAAATCCATTTTAAATTTGAAAATGAAAACAATATATCTAGTTTTAATTTCCGCGAATATTAGTGGGTTGCAGGTATGCACCTCCCTCCCGCCCGCTATATTATGCACATGCAAGATTACTGGGCAAATGCAAGGATTTTAAGCACATGCAGGAAGGCAATGCAAAACCCAACACCATTACCGACACGTGTTTCGCCTCTCCACGAGTCATCCTCAGGGGACGTGTTGACTCGCTGACCGTTGAGTTGCGACTGAGAAATTAGTTTTTTTTTTTTTTTTTTTTTGAATGGACTACTCGCAGTTCAGCACATTGAGGCTGGTTACTGCTCAACCGGGCAATCCCGTGGTTGCCTTAGATTCTAAGGCCCCCAGCCGGGGCTTAAAACTACTTAAAGACTAAATGGCCGCTCGCTAAGGGCATCCCCTGTGGGACACGGGCCTCGGCTTAGCGGGGTCATTGAGGAGGGGCAGCAAGGTACAGGCTGGGTCTGATTGATATTATTTAGGGGATTTAACGCTAATGGCTCAGCAGCGCGGGCTGGCTCGTTAGGCAAAAGTCGGGGAGGGTGAGAAATTAGTACAAGGCACCCCCCTTTTATACACTGCCACCGTTGGTTATTTGTGTACAACTACCCACAAACATACGCAGTAAAGGGGAAGAAACCAAATTCGTCTGGTCATTCAACAGTGCAAAATTATTATTATTACTATGTTTCAAAATCTCTAATTGTTCCAAAACACACAGCCGGAAACCCTTATCACAAACATGTAGTATATTAAAACTATTGATGTCGCGCAATCCTTGCATTTGCCCAGTAATCTTGCATGTGCATAATATAGCGGGCGGGAGGGAGGTGCATACCTGCAACCCACTAATATTCGCGGAAATTAAAACTAGATATATTGTTTTCATTTTCAAACTTATAGAATTTGTAAATAAAAATAAAATATCTAGTTTTAATTTCCGCGAATATTTGTGGGTTGCAGGTATGCACCTCCCTCCCGCCCGCTATATTATGCACATGCAAGATTACAAGGCAAAAATATGCACATGCAGGAAGGCAAAGCAAAACCCAACTATTGGTGTTGGGTTTTGCTTTGCCTTCCTGCATGTGCATATTTTTGCCTTGCCGACACGTGTTTCGCCTCTCCACGAGGCATCCTCAGGGAACGTGTTGACTCGCCGACCGCAACTCACTTTTCCGATAGTATAAAATGAGTGCTTTCCCATGGCCAAATCAATGTATTAAGAAGTCTAAAATCTGTTCTCGTTAGAAATTTATCTATATCCAAATACTGAATGATCATATTTTCGTTAAATTTACATAAATGTTAAAATGTTTGTAAATCTGCACTGCACTTTTATTGTGACCAAAATGAAAAGCGTTTTTAAATTTATGAGGAACCCTAATAGCTGCTAGCTGTCATGGCGTATTGCATGGTCTTGGAATAACTTTAATACGACTTTATGTCTTTACAACGTCGTAAAGAGATAAATGTACGACAAAAGCAACATGGCCTACGTTTTTAGAAATAAATATATTTTTACTAATAAAAATATAATACTTTAAACGCAAAATTGCGAGGGGGCATGAAAATCTGAAACAAATACACATAGGTATATTATCATAAAACTTTAATGCCCAGTCGAACTAAACGATATAAGAGACATCAGATACATTTATCAGCGAGATAAATACCTACATTATAAGTTAAATAACACTTTTATTTCCTTGTAATTTATTTTGCACTCAAATCTCGAAACAGAACCACAAACACGTTGTCACTAACAAGAAAAATGAATAAGTCTTACACGTGTTGTTGCTTGACTCAAATAAAATGTTTTAGACATTCAAAAACACCTGTACGATGACAATACAATAAACGTGTCATTGTAAAGTTATGATGCGACTTCTGCGCGACGTAAGGCGGTAGTTTCATAACTTTCATACAAGTTTTGAATGACGTTAACGAAGTCAGCTTGTGACTTTTGTATATCCATTATACGACAATGTTAGTCGTATAACTGGGGCCATTTTCGCGTTTAGTAAACGTTATTATAACGTTAGTGCAACTTAGGTATGGTATTAAGATAACGTTTACTAAACTTTTCAACGACGTTAAATTGTTAGTTGGGTAGTCATAAACATAAAGCCCAAAATCACCTGCTGAAGCGCCTGAATCCTGGGCAGCGAGGTCCGGAGCCTGGCGTTGAGGGACAGAACTAAGGCCTCCCCCATGGCGAAGGCAAACCAGGGGAACACCACGTCGGCCACCGTGAGGCCGTTCCACACGCTGTGAGAGAACACGCCGTAACCACCGCCGCCCGCGTTCACGAAGATCTGAAAGAGTAAATATGCGTTAAAGACTTCTTTTGTGCAAGTTTTTAATCAGTAAACGAAAAGAATCTAAGAATGAAAAATAAATAAATCTTTAATTGCCACAGTGTAGATGTGTCTCCACTGTTGGCAACCGCTAATGAATGCGCTAGACTATCTTCTAATAGAACTACATGGAGAGAGATCTTGAGACGAGTTACAAAAACACCAGTGATTGGAAATAACATGAATGGCATGACGCAATTCGGCGATTCCCATCATACAATTCGAACCTAACCTATCCGTGTCGGGGAGCCCTAAGTTCCCCGTGCCCTATGTTCCGCTACATAGCTAGGCCAGAAAATCCGATAAATTGTAAAACCGTACACAGATTGTTCGCCAACATGTCGTCAGTTTATGTCGGTTCACAATTTCTCGAAATGATTTCGAAAGATTTATGGAGCAGCTCGTGGCTAAATTATAACTGCCGCACGGGTCGATCTTCGAGGTTAAGCGACGCTTGCCGAGGTTGGTCTGTGGATGGGTGAAAGCACGTTAAGCCGTTGGTCCCGGCTGCCATTTAGAGATCTTTGGCAGCCGTTACGGATTGTCAGAAGCCAGAAAATCTGACACCAGTCTTGCCAAGAAGTACCGTGTTCCCCAGTTAATGGGTTGTGGTCTGGTAGGCAGTCGCTCCACGTAAAATACTGGTATTCGGCTAAATCCGGCTTATCTGGGAGCCGACCCCACTATATTTAGGAAAAGGCTAGGCAGATGATGACTTCGAAAGATATAGACTATCAAATTCTGATGCGTAAAAAAGTATTCCAAATTTTCAATTGACAATTTATCGAGAGTTTACAATCTCTCAAGATATTTTATAAGTTTACGTATATATGCGGTGACATTTACAATAGTAAAGTAGATGTTGAAATAATGACTGTCGAACATTACCTAGCTATGAAACATAGTAATGTACCATTACGACTGCTATTGTTTGACTGATTATACCTAAATAGAGGACAAAGATAAGAGATTAAATAACAAAACATTTTAAAGACAATATACGTTTTATTAGATATGTATCCTTATTCACTTTTGATTTGATAAGTCTTAACACAATACCACAATATATTGTGTATTATTATTTCTACCTAACAATTTCTCTTTGCTATTTTGATGTAAAATTATTACAATACTAGCAGCGCCCCGCATTTTCACCCGCGTTGTTGCCGATCCCGAGGGAATACTGAGATAAAATATATTTATTACGACACTCACAAATAATGTTACTTTTTTTTTTGTAATAGAATATTCAACATCGGTTCAGTAGATCCAGAGATTACGACTTGAAAAAATGAAGAGGTTCTCAAAAAGCTTTTTACTAGGTGTACTGATTTTGTCGATTCTTTTTATATTCGAAAGCTGATGCTTGTCGTATGGTCCCATTCAAATCTGAGTCTGTCAGATCAGACTCTTACTGACCAAAACCCGCCTATGTTCCTTCAAATACCCTTTACGTTCCCGAGCCGCGGTGACTCTTTCAAACAAATTCCAAAACCATCTACCAAGCTACCCCTTTACAAGTGCTGGTCGGCTCGACTTGTTTGGAATTGTTTGAAAAGTATTGGTTTGGAATTTTGTGTTACTCAGTAACTGCATTGTGGAGCTCATATAGACTACTGTCTGTCTACTGTTTACTGTGCTGTATGTATCTGGGTTACTGAAGATAGGCTCCATATAAACTACTGGAACTCAGCTGCAACCGGTGAGACTGGAAGATCCTTTAATTTATTTAATCTATACTAATATATAAAGTTCAAGAGTTTGTTTGTTTGCTTGAACGCGCTAATCTCAGGAACTGGTGGTCCGATTTGAAAAAGTCTTTCAGTGTTAGACAGCCCATTTATCGAGGAAGGCTATCTATACTATGCTAATATATAAATGTGAATGTATGTTTGTTTGTTACGCTTTCAAGCGAAAACTACTCAACCGATTATCATGAAACTTTGTACACATATTCTTGGAGGTATTAGAAGTAACATAGGATACTTTTTATCCCGGGATTATGTTCCCTTGGGATAATTTCCGACATTCACGCGGGCGAAGCTGCGGGCAGCAGCTAGTAGGCTATATATCATCACGTTAAGACCATTAGGAGCGGTACATTCACGAAAAATGTGACGCAGACGAAGTTGCACGGATGGAGTTCAATCATAAAGTTACTAGCTGGTCCGCACAACTTCACCTGCGTCACATAAGAACCCCCGTTTTTGCAACATTTTTCATTGATGCTATGTTCATTTTGGTCGTGGCGTGATGTCATATAGCCTATAGCTTTCCTCGATTACTGGGCTATCCAACACTAAAAGTGTTTTTTTTTTCAATTCGATCCAGCACTTCTTGAACCCAAACCCCAAACAAACAAACTCTTCAGCTTCATAATTAGTGTACAAGTATAGATACAAATGTGTGTGTGTATGTCATTTGAATTTCGTCATCTTGGTCTTCGTTTTAATTTCGCTAGCGGTTGTTAGTCTACTGCTAACTCACCATAAGCGCGATGGAGAATCCTCTGAAGATATCGAGGGAACGCAGCCTTGACCTGGTCGGCGACCGTGGGATGCTCGCCTCAGTCGTCAGAACACGGGTCTCGGAACCCAGCTCATTGTCTTCTCTGAAAGTATATCAACATTTTAACATACATTCGTCTTCACAGCGGACCAAGAAGAAGGAGGGATGAACTTGACTCTTTTTTCTTAATGATGGGAAGTCATCAAATGACTTCTCCCGCTCTGGGCGAAGCGGTAGGGAATGTCAGACTCTTACTGACTAAAACCCATTCGTAGTCCTCCTAATGCCCTTTGCGCCGCTGAGCCATTAGCGTTAAATCCCCTAAATAATAATAACCAGACCCAGCCTGTCCCTTGCTGCCCCTCCTCAATGACCCCGTTAAGCCGAGGTCCGTATCCCACAGGGGATGCCCTTAGCGAAGCGGTCATTTAGTTTTTAGCCCTGGCTGGGGGCCTTAAATTCATTTCAGGCCACCACAGGATTGCCCGGTTAAGCAGTAACCAGCCTTAGTGTGCTGAACTGCGAGGGGTCACGTCAAAAAAAGGAGACTCTTTCTAACAAATTCCACATCCCCGGCACTAAGAACTTGACTCTTAAAGGGAGAGGGCTTTCCAAATGTTATTCTTATTTCTTTGTTTGCCCTGCAGTGCAATACAGGCTACGTTGATAGATGCAACGACACTTATTAGATGGTTTTAAGACAGTATGGTAAGATAATGTTGAATAATAGCCCGAGATTTAAAAAAAAAATGGATATCTAAAACACGTTTTTTGATATGCTAAATAAATTGTGTCCCACTGCTGAACAAAGGCCTCCTTGCTACTCCAAAACCTGTCTTGTTTTGGGTGATCTCAGGCAGTTTTTCCAAAAATCTTACAGTATGGTTTTTTTTGGTAACTAAAGATAAAATATAGTGTTGGTATAAAATATAGTATCTACAATGACAAGGATAATTATGACTTGAAATAATCTCACGCCACTATTTTTACAAGGGGTGAGTAGAATACCGATAGTCATACTAAAAGTCCTCACATGAAATAGGGGGAGAGTTTATTGACTTAAAGTGACTGAATCGGGGATCAAACCCGGGAAACCCCGTAAGCATTGAAACTATATGTCTTGGTATCAAAACTAGATGATTATTTATAACTTAGTCTTAAAATACAAACCTAGCAAAATATCTAGCGTACAATCGTCCAGCAACTATTCTCTTGCCAATACCCTTAACGATGTACCACAAAGTTGCCATAGACAACAGGATGACAACAGCTGTCAATATCGGTAGGTATGCTGCATCCGGTTCCGCTGTCATCCGTGGGGTGCATTTTTCTTTGGTTGTCCCATCAACAGACAAGTTGAGAGTATACTGGCCATATTCACCGAATTGATACAGGCCTGTTAAAAAAGAAAAAAAACAATTTGAATATCGAATGTTTCGTTAGCCACGCGGGAAATTAGCAGCAGAAATTCATCGTCATGGAGCAAAGATCTGAGGAGTTTCTATTAACATTTAATAATAGACGTTATTGTCAGCATCATTAAGTGTAACATAGACTGCTCAAGCGCACTCACGCCGCCAAATGCAGGGGCCGTTTGATGTCAGCGTTTTATTTAAAACTTTATTTACTTTGTAACAAGGTTTATTATTCAACGTTATGAGACATTTTTTAATAGTGATTTGCGTTCTATCCTAATCTCGTATTACAGACTGCGAGAAATAGGATACCTAACTATTGTAACACAGTGCATTCCCAGAAATAATCATAATGAATTCATAGCACCTAAATGCTTTGCAGATAATATGCTCCAACTTTCCTAGGCTGATATGACGACTTATAGAGAAATGTGGAAGAAGATTCATCATCTGCCTAGCCTTTTCCCAACTATATTGGGGTCGGCTCCCAGTCAAACCGGATTCAGCTGAATACCGGTATTTTACGTGAAGCGGCTGCCTACCAGATCTCCACAACCCATTAACTGGGGAACTCGGTACTTCTTGGCAAGACTGGCCCAAATGAATAGCTTGTGTATAGAGCAAGTAAAGGTTAGATCATAACCAAAAATAAGATCATGAGACCTGAAAATTCGACTGTGTGTGCTCGAAAGTGGACTACGCGATTCCATACAACAAGCTCCGTTCCGGAGTACTAGGACACCTAAATGCGTAACACAAAAAACACTCGGCTGCTGCGTCGCCAGTTCCTTTTTCTTTGAACTCGGCTGTACACGCAGCCGCGTGTCTAGTTAGATGCAATAGGTCGCATCTAAATTCCTCCCAGACTTTTGCCTAACGAGCCAGCCCCCGCCGCTGAGTCATTAGCTTTAAATCCCAAAAAATATGATCCAGCCTGTGCCGTGCTGCCACCCGAAATGACATCGCTAAGCCGAGATCTGTACCCCACAGGATGCCCTTAGCGAGCGGTCATTTACTCATATTGTAAGTCGTTTTTAGCCCTGGTTGAGGGCCTAAGTGTATTTGAGGTCACCACAAGATAGGCTCGTTAAACAGTAACCAACCCTAGCGTGTTGAACTGCGAAGGGCCACTTCAAATAAAAAACGTCCCGCAAACCGCCTTTGAAAACGGGAGGATCCTCCCATCAGACAGTTGTTGTATCTGGTGGGCAACTGCCCAATGGTTGATACTTGTTCAAATCGAGCAGAGAACTTCGATACCGCGATGGATTTCTATAAGGTCAGGACTTTGTTTTGTATGAGCGTTGCAAAACGGGGAACGTGCACGAAGTAGACTGTGCCATCTAGCGTTGCAAATTTGAAACGAATAAGTAAAATAATACTTGACATTGACGCGTCTGTGCAGCCACCTATAGTTTCTGCAAGTTCCCTATGAACCTAAAAATAATGTAATTTTCCGCTTGATATCATTCATGCGGGGCCAGCGGGCTTGCCATCTAGTTGTAAGTTGTTTAAGTTGGAATTTATGAGTACAAGATTCGTTCCGAGCGAATAAATCGGAATTTTTCTCAATACTTGCGTAGTTTACGCGAACATTTGATAACTTCGGAATACTACTTCCCGGCGTCATTAGTTTGTATAGTAGCATAAATACCGCTACACTACATGTGTATAACTATATTTTGGTGTACAATAAAGTAGGTCTTATCTTAAATGTCAAAGACACCCTTGGGCATCTTTCTTTTGAATGGGAACTCATCTTACGCAAAAAGCCATGGAGCGGGAGGTAGTGTCAGACATTCATCATCTGCCTAGCCTTTTCCCAACTATATTGGAGTCGGCTCCCAGACAAGCCGGATTCAGCTGAATACCATTAGTTTACGTAGAGCAGCTGCCTACCAGACCTTCAAAACCTATTAACTGGGGAACATGGTACTTCTTGGCAAAACTGGTGTCAGATTTTCTGCCTTCTGACAAACCGTAATGACTGCCAAAGATCTACAAATGACAGCTGGGACCAACGGCTTAGCGTGTTTTCTAAGACACGGAGAAGTCTCGTTATATTAAGATGGTCACCCATCTACAGACCAACCTCGGCAAGCATAGCTTAACCCCGAAGATCGACCCGTGCGGCTGTTATAATTTATCCACGAGCTCCAGGTAGTGTCAGACATTAACAGCCTAAAACCCACCTGTGTTCCTTTATATGCCATTTAAGTTCCAAGGCCACGGTAACTGTTTCAAACAATTTTGCAATCCTGGCAGGATTGAGTTTATACCTGACAAAACAATTGATTCAGAAATCCACACGTAAAACCTAAATATAGGTCCTAAGAAACTTGCTTTAAATATTATGCAAATATATTATCAGCATAAGATGTTCACAATTCTGCAAACAAACCGGTTAAACTGCATAGTCAATGATATTTTAGATATTTGAATATATATTATGTTAGTCATCCTAGCCATGAGCTCAATTACAAGTGAAAGATAAATATTAGTTTTCAATATTTTTAACTACACTGCTTGTTTAAATATTTTATTCTAAAACCTGTAGAAATGTTTATGATTTTTCAATTGAATATAAATTTATACATGAATAAATGTTACAAAAGGAGTTATTTATATAAATGGGTTCGACTTGTGATTATGAACAATTGATATCCTAGAAGAATTAAAAAATAATTATTTTATTTAAAATCTTGCCAAATTCTAATGCATGGGACATTGTTCTAGTATTTAGAATAATAAATCTTTTCTCTAAATTGTATAAAACAAGTCTACCTCTCTTTGTTTATCCATATACTTCTAGTAAGCCACATCATAAGGAAATATATCGATTTTTAAATATACTGCATGAAGGTTGCACTCAGTAGGCAAGTACATCATTCTTTGACTAAAACCATCATAGTAGGTATGTACTTACATTGTAACTCTGTATTTATATACATATCAAAGTATGCATCACATGAGTGAACCTAGATAATAGGGTTATGCTTCCTATTATTGGATTACCTAGCTTCCTTATGTACTAGGGTTTAGAGACACTGTAGATTGAACTTCACTTGCAACATATAAAGGTTTAATATTGATTGTGCATTGTTTGAATGTTAGATTTTATGAGCAGCATTAAATTATTATGAGGACCTTGTTCTTTCCAGATTATGTGGTAAAATAATAGAGATTTAAAATAATGGATGAGCTAGGTTATAGTTAAGGATGCTTGTATCTAGAAAAATTAGTATGGCGGGTACACCTGTTTAGAAACCATCAATCTGCTATTTTTAGGTTGGCTTGCAGTCTAATTGGATGCAGTTCTGTATTTTACATAAAGAGACTGCTTATTAGACCTCCAAAGCCCAATATCTTGGCAACACAATCTTCCTAGACAATGGTGTGTGATTTTCTAGCTTTGACAAACCATAACAACTGCCAAAGATAAACAAATCACAGCCAAGACCAAAGACTTAACATACTTTTTTAGCTTCAGCATGTAATGTATGGACACCCTATCAACGGAACAACTTGGAAATGATTGCTTAACACTTTCGGTGCCTAGAACTTAGCTTATGGGTCAAACAATCATTTGTATGTGTGCCTTCAAATCTTCTAATATGTAGCGACGACTCGGATCGATGCTCCAACGATCTTGATTATCGACGCCGAGTTGCTAGCCTGCCGCTTTCCTATCTATCGGTTGCATTTTGGGGTGTGTACAACAGATTTGCATAGTTTAATTCTGCTAAGCCCATTCCATCATCTGACCACAAGACGTACGGCAATGCGTCTTCCGTTACTTGGTGGACATCCCAACCACATGCACAAAACGTTTTAAAAACATATTCATTGTGCATACAGCTAAGGAGTGGAATATCTTCCAGAGTCTGTGTTTTCTGATAACTACAACCTGAGAGCCTTTAAGTCAAGATTGAATAGGTAACTTCAAGGCAAGCATGCTTCATTTTCGAACAAATCATAGCTTACCATCAGGTGAGATAGTGGTCACATGTGTGCCTATCAATAGTTTAAAAAAAACTCACTTCTGGACACCAAAGCTGTTAATCTTGTGTGTATTATTTGGCCAAAAGCTACTCTACGTAAACTTGTTCAGAAATAAAATAATAGGAGAAAACAAAATGGTTTTATTTATAAATCAATGGTTATTTTTTAACAAAAATTGATTTTCCGTAAATCAATTATGTATTACATAGAAGAAAGCCCCAATTGTGGAAATCAATATGATTTTCAAGCTATTGTAATGACCGTTATAAATGTGGGTACCTTAACTTTAAAAATGTGGGTAGAATTTACGTAATGCTTGTGAATGACATATGTCATTCTGGAATGTGAGGATATGGAACTAATCTTTGGAATGGTGTGCTCACTCCCTAAAGCCTGTAAAGCCCCCAGTAAACTTCTGTGCTTCTGGATAGAACTAGGCTCGCTATAAGTACCTACTATACCTACAAGTCAAAATCATCTAAATCATGCAAAAAAAAGTACAATGCATTTTACATTATTTTGTCATTAATTATTAGTGAACAATGACCCGGATTCTAGGAAAATCCTGTATTAAAGGGGCCAATATAAAAAACACTCTTCCGTTACTGATGATGAGTGACTCACAGACAATACACAGCTGAAACTATTGCTACTGAAATTTAGCATGTCATGTAGGTTCCTTGGAGAGTGTAGGGAAGCACTAAGAGGGGATTTCCATAAATTCTTATGGGGAGAAGAAAAACGGGACATAAGTAGTTGCGAGCAAGCACTAGTACTTTATAATAGAGTATGGTTAACAACCCTACTGATAGAATACAACTTATTTATCTTTATTTGTGTATACCCATTAAGTGCTAGTGTATACCCATTAAGTGCAAGAACATTAAAGTACAATGAACACAATAATGCAATGGACTAAACTAATTCAAAAGTTGTTGAAATGTTAGAGGCAAAGGTATTACTCATCATGCCAGTACCAATCATGCATACTACCTTCATAATCAAAAAGTAGTGAAGCAAAATCTATTGTAGCAGTTATGAAATACTACTTTTGCGGAAACTTTCACTATGTAACAGAGATGGGCAGCTGTGTGTGACTCATTCCATTTAGAATCAATATCAATTCAATTGACATGAACTAAAATTAACAAAAACCTGATAATTGCTTGATTTAAAATAAATATTAAGTACCAATGAGTACCTTTTTTTCTCTGAATGCATCATTCTAAATTTAAAACATCGTCAAGCATATTGTGAACAAAGACAAAAGGTGGCGGAACAATAATATTTTAGCAAATAGTGTGTCATGTTACACTTGGATCATACTAACCGTGGCATATTTCTCCAGTGTCATTTCGCACCGCATACTTTATAGGATACCCTGTTTCCAAGATCAGGGCACGAGTCTCCGGTATTTTAGCTCTCTCCAGCAAAATACATCCCTCGCATTCTTCAAACTGGCTCAAAAAACTCACTTCTTTCTCTGTGATAATTTGTAAACAAGCTTGGTCGTATCGCAATGTCGTGCCATTGCAATCCCGTATAAACGATCCAACGTTCTCAAAACTACCGAACGACATTTTTTTGGGGGACCTATCCCACATCAGTATCGCGAAAACCACTTTTAATATTCAATTTCAAAAAAACAATGCAACTGCACAGTTTCCTTTTTATACTTACTATACTCCACAGAACATATATACCCTAACGTGACAGAACATATATACGCTATACTCTATGTGCACAGTCACAAAAAACAATCTGCGATTTGCGAATGAATTGAAACGTCAAAGTTGTGATTCATCATGGGATGGTTTTTTTTTAAATATAGATACGAGGGTTTTGATCTTTTTTGTTATTCGCCCTCTTTCTCAATCTCCCTGTTTGGCAAGCGGTGGATGAGATCTACGATTGAGGGACCGAACCCAGAAGATTTCTGTTAATTCTTTCTTTCAATGCTATTGAGTCATACTACTGGTACCGGTACTGGTGGTGTTTTTTATAGGTGGTAAGGAAGACAGATAAAATGTTCGTACTGACTTCCATACATTTTTTATTCAATAATCTATTCGGAGAGGACCACAGCAATGAAAGTAAACGAATATTTTAAAATACATAATTATTGAACGCAGAAAATTGTACACTACAATGGAAAACTAAACATTAAGTGTAACAAACTCCATAGTGATTTATATAACTGAATTTGCACATCTTCCGGCACAAGTATGGGGCTGTCTTGGGTGTCGTGTTTCTCATAGAACCAATCCGGGAGTGCTGAACGTGAGCTGATGATGTAGTGCCACACCTTCCTTTCCAATTCCACTATAAGAACGGAGTACGGTCCTTTAAAATGTAACTGTAAAATAACATCAACATGTTAAAAAAGCTTATACCTACAGAGAAAAGGGAGCACGGGCAACTGGATTTTCAACTCTTGGTGTAGAGCGGGCGTAGAGAATCCATTGGTACGCTTTTTATTGCGTTGGTGACAAAGAAAACGGAAAAAAGCATAATACAATTAAACATTTAAATGGCTTACCGCTAAGGATGGACTATTATCGGAAAAGTTAGTATTATCAGTTATGTACGTATCTGGATCAATACTGGATGACATACTGAAAAAAAGAGGTAGGTACACAAATTAGGTAAGAGTAATTACTTGTGTTTTTGACGTGAATACGTCTTTTAGATTGCTTGCATAGTGGGAGGCAGTTTAAAAAACTAATGGTAACAAAATTGGGGGATACAGTTTGGTGTTGCAGCTACATTTCTATCATCTCCATCAACAATTTAATGACACCACTGGATAGCTAAAGGATCAAAGAATTTGGTATGCTAAACGAGGACTGTGACGCATAGCGTTTGGTGGGTCCACCATTTTGAGGTAATTTTGCTGCGTTTCCAGATTTCCATTTGGTTTAACTTTTTATTCGGAGAAGCTATGAGGGCCGTTTAAATTTTAATCGTTAGCTCTCGTCAAATGCTATCGTTTGCATATATAAAACATTAGGGTAAAACCATAACAGTGAATGTATACAAGTGTTTATGAAAAAATAAAAAATATATAATTTTGAACTATACGTATGTTAAAGGCAAATCGAAATACGGAGATCGGATACAGTTGGAAAAGGCTTCTCAAGAACAGTCGAATGATACCAATACACACTATATGCCCGAGTGAAGCAATGCCGGGAATGTAAAAGAATGAATGTGGCCGAGCGGGTCAATGACGGTGCCAGTATTATATCTGCAGCTGAAGCGGTTGAAATTATGTCCGTCATTTTTATTTCTCAGTTTAGCTTATCCCATTGTTGAGAAAAGGTCTCCCTCATAACCTTCCACTCTTTTTGTTGTCCTTTCCGACCAGGTTCATCATAAACGCCTCCAAATCGTTTCACTAGCTCATCAGTTTTTCTTATGCCTCGCCTAGACGACGTCCGTCCTCTGGCTCCCACTGCGGAAGGACTTTAGCCCATCTGTTTTTTGCATCCTACGTATATGTGACCCGCCTAATCCCACTTCAGCCTGGCAGATTCGCTGCCCACATCGGCGATCCTTGTAAACTGCAAACCTTGAGTTTTGACTTTTGAGACTCGGTCAGGGTCAGCTTGCGTAACGTAGAATGGGCAGAATGCACGTGTGATGAGTTTGCGCTTCAGAGATAGAAGTAAGTAAATAAATAAATACATAGTTTATTGTCATAAAGAAATATCCATTAGTGATGATTGACAACATCCATGACTGATTATCAAGATGCTAACTGCGCATCAGAAGTTTGTATCCAGATATTGTGAGCCCTGCCTCTCAAACTAGGAGAACCTGTATCTTAACTAAGAGACCTATCTCACTCAGATTTACTTTTACTTTTATACATACTTATTCATTATTGTATATTTTATGTACAAGAGGAAGGCCTTTGTAAGGTGTAGGTTACCCTTCGGAGCGAGGAGGCATGGGAAGCGGTCACCTCCTTTTGCAAAGCAATAATTCTAGTGAAGGACCCTAGGCCGCGTGAGGGAGGGGTAAACCTCACGCCCCACCCGCTACAACAGAAGATGCCCCGGGCGTACAGCGATCGCCAAATTCCATGTACTTTTCCATGATTTGGTTAATAGCTTGGAGATGATCCGGTGTGGCGAAACTTGGGCGGAATCCAGCTTGCTCAGGTGGTTGGTAAGGATCTAGAAGTCTGTCAATGCTGTTATGGTAACTTTAATAAAATTTGTGAAAATAAGGAAAAAACATACAAACATCCGAATTGAGAACCTCCTCCTTTTTTAGAAGTCGGTTAAAAATATTTATAGGCGCAGGCCGAAAAGACAAATAAATAAATGAAATCAACAAAAAGAAAACAGTAATATGGAATTCAGACTGTTAGACCTTTTCTCGATATATCCGCCCCCAAACTTTGTAATTACGTTGCTGAGCTTCAAATTGATTGTGCCTATTGGTAGGCCATTGAGGTAACCTTACCTTGTCAAAAGGGTCTTTTAGGCTACCTGCTACACTTACTATAGATTATCGTAGAATGCTATCCGACCAAAGCCAAACAACGTCTTTCAACGTTTCGTTACTCCTGAGAGATGTATCAAAAGCGTTTTCGACGTTTTGTAACCATATTTCTAACTAGCACTTCGCCCGCGACTTCGTTTGTGCAGATTTAGTACAAATAATTTCCAACCCCGTTTTACGTGGGTGTAGAAATCCGTTCATAGCGGATGTCTACACCCTATAAAGAACCTACCTGCCAGGACCTACCTGAAATGTTAAGTTTGTATAATGATATAGTTTCTGATATTTCGTAATTAAACAGTGAGTGGTATACCTACGCTTTTATATATTATAGATTTCAGAATTAAATACAGGCTTAAACAAACTTGGCATTAAACTGGAAAACTAGTATTTTTTATTACAATGAGTATAGTATACTTACGCAAACTTGTTTATCATCATGGTAAAATCTTTCTTCGTTTCATTTATTGATTTATGAGCGGGGTAATCAGTAGCGCTTTGTTCTTTAGGGTCATCAGTCTTTATTCGAGGTTGCCGCCGCCTTATGCTGTGAAACAAAATAGCAGCAAGATATTTGAGTGAGGTTTGCGAGCGGTGCGACCGCACCTGGTGCCGTCACAGAGGGGAGCGTCGTAATCTAAAGTAACAGCTTAATAAAAAACTAGGATTTTTATTGCATTGGTTCATTTGCCTTTTTTAATTACTGTCCACCGTAAGTTTTAATAAAAATTGCATAGCAAATCGCGTTTTAGATAGGTATATCTCAGGTGACTGAAAATAAATAACAGGTGCACATTTGTGTGATTAACCATAGTGGCACATAATGAGGGCGGCTAATAACCGGATGTATTTTCTTGAGCTACACAAAACCTATATGGTTTTGTTTGTAGCTCAGGTTTGTACGTGTTCGCCAAAGAATTCGAAAAAAAAACGTAAGTATTTCTGTTATAAAACTAAAAAGAAACTAGGATATTTAGGTAAATTATGTAAGGGCCGGCCGTGACCTTCCGCCGCCCTATGAGCTATGTACTTATAAATACGCTACAGAATCTCCAAAAAATTCGTGTCTTTTGGAAACATCTCCACAAGACCTTTATTTTAATACCTAATTACCTAAATCACGAAAAAAAAAAATTACTTCAGTAACCTAGCACTGGCGGTCGCCATTTTATTTTTCAAAATTCATATTCCCCATGTCAATTGGACACTTAAAAACTTACCTAGCTTGTCAAAGCAACCAGTTTCCAAGAACGAAGAAAGTTACGCGACCAGAGAGCCAATTCTACAATTTTTTTTAATTATATAAGTATACGCTTAATTAATTCCAATATATAATAATTAATTCTAAATTCTAATATATCTACGCTAACCACGTGTTGGTGTAGACGAATAACAGTTTGCGGCGCTCGTAAGCCAAAACTACTGATTTTACAAAAAAAAGAAACATATTATTTTTACATAAGTAAATTGATTTTTTATAGTTTAATTTTGTATATTATTCCTCTAGTATCATTTTATGTATTACTGTAAAATGAGTTGGAAGGCGGCGGGCGCGAGGGGCAGAATTCGGAAAGAGCACATCGAAATCTATACAATGAAGAATGTTACTAGGTATGCCAAATCGCGTGAAATTTTGTCTCAGTAAAGCCTGTATGTATACAAATACACTAGTTTTTGTTGTAGTCAAAAATACCTAGTAGTTTTGATTTTATAGGCATTCAAAGTTTCGAAAAATATCGAGACCCGCTTACAGTCACGTGACGCCTATGACGTCATATTACAACGCGCCTCGCGGGCCGCGGCCCGCTTCGTATGCAGTGGCCAGCGGTTATAGTGGGTGTAATAGCTTGCGCAGTATTTTGTTGTGTTTTCGTCTGCGTATTACGTTAATAGTCTAATAATAGTAAATATTATTCGATTAATAAATGGATGAAGGATGCGAAAAAGGGCAATCAGATAATCTACCTAAAATAGATGGATTAATGGTTGCGCATTATTTATCAACAAATAGTGATTCCGTTGCCGCCGAAATTCGAGGAATAAAAATGAATAAAAATTTATTATTGTTTTATTAAAATGAATAAAATGCAAAAATACCTACCTAAGTAAACTTTCCTTGCTACTACAGTTTATCTGTTCTAAATTGTTTTATCAAAACAAAATACCCAACTAATATCGTACTGGAAGAATGCAACTCAAATAGTAGAAGTACCTACCTACCATTAAATTTTACGTTAAGACAACAAATATGTATTATAGTTTTGTAGCTATAGGTACATATGTAGGTACGTATGTATATAAAGGTAGGTTCCGCTCTTCTTAGTAAATTTAAATGAATACATACATTGATTTATTGCAAACTAGCTTCCGCCAGCAGCTTCGCCCCCGTTTCCCTCGGGAACTGTACATTTTCCAAGGATTAAAAGTAGCCTACGTGTTATTCCAGACTTTGTCCAGATCCGTTCAGTAGTTTTTGCGTGAAAGATCACAAACTTTCGCATTTATAATATTAGTAGGAAGTAGGATCGGTACTTAGGATGTAGATGTAGTGGATTGAACGTTACAGATGTACTAAACCTTTTTTTTTATTTGTAATTTTTTTTACTAACAAAATACGTAAGGCCATTTATTTTTATTTGATACTTATTTCAGATCGGCAAAAGAGCTATGGCGATGATTCTATTGGTTATGTTTGTTAGCGTCTGTATTCTATATTACACCTTTTTATTTATTATCTGGCAACATTTCATTTCACAACTTATCAGACTTCACTGTTTATTAACTGGCAACGCCGAATCGCTCTTATTGGACCATGGTTTCAATTGGCGCATAGCTAACCAATCAGAGCGACACAGGCGTTGTGGCGGGAATTTGGAGTTGTGGAGAACGATGTCTAGTCTTCGGTATTCAGTCTATCGTCAAACGGTCTCGAGTGAACATTAAAGGAAATACTGTACGCGTTTACTTGGTGTTAATTTTAAGGTAATAATGTATTTATCCTTATGCTATTTTTACTGTGAAATATTTGGTAATGTGATGTGTTTTGGTATTACGAAGTAAATATGTTTTCTGAACTGCTTTTGGAGTCTTTTCATTTACATGTTGAAGTAAAAAGAGTAGGTGATGTATGTATGGTTAAATGTAGAATCACACCAGAACACCGCGTACGTACCACACCTTATCATTGCAGTTTAGAATGCAATGAAAAGGATCAATAAGTTTTAAATGTAACCTGCGAAGATTGTACTGCCAGCAGAGATGGCTGTAAACATACTATAGCATTTTTAATGTGACTACATCGTCGAAGCGAGGAGAAAAAACAACTTTTCCGGCGAATTGGTAGTTGTATTTTTACAGTTAGGCACAACACATGATTTCCTAGTATTTGGATTGGACATTTTAAAAAGTATTTAGGTATAATTTCGACGGTAAAGGCGCGCGACCGCGAGCGGACTGAGTGAGCCAGACTGAGCGTGTTGTACGATGACGTCACACCGTCACCGGCAGCCCGCGTCGTGGAGTTGCAACTTGTTTTACTTCTAAATCGGAAACTAATAGACGTATCGAAGTAATTCTTTCACTAGTATTTTTTATTTTTGACAGAGAATATGGAGTGCTAATAATCAAAATTAGTTAACATTCTTCATTACCCAATTTCGAAATCGCCGGAAGACATTTCAAGTGATATTATCAAATGATTGTACAATACATTAATAAATTAAAGGAAATACTGGGAAACCGATTTGTTGGTGAGTGAAGTTGATGATTCATTTTCCGGGTGATCACCCATTATTTATCTATCTTTTTGAAAAGTCAGTAAATATTTACCATAAAAAATATTAAACCTACAAAGCTTTTAGAATCACACTTCATAACCCATTATTTAACAAAATATCATGGTTCATGAAAATGAAACACAAAAATAATTCCTTCGAGCCGGATTTGAACCAGCGACCTATGGATGACAATTTAAACCAGCTACAGTCCACCGCTCTACCAACTGAGCTATCGAAGGTTCGAGAGACGTGTCGAAATAGCACTACTTACTCATTGACAATATTAAATCCATTCACTAGTGAATAGTGTCCCAATTTCGTAATTGATTATGGTAAAAAGATTGCAAAATCTTTGCTATGTTATAAATAACCATAAACTTACAAGCGAAACATGTTTTGATAACGGATAGGACTTACACATAACCATTTGCGAACCTGCATTTCCTGTTATTATATAGACACATAAGTACATTTATTTTTATTTTCAGAAATATTTATACTGTCTAGAATCAAAGATAAACCTAGCTACATAGCTACCAACAAGGTAAAAAGGTCACACAAAAATAAACACAAGTAGGTACTTACTTTCTAATAGAAGGTTGAATGTAATGAAAAAACTCTTTTAATTCAGCCGTATTTCCGAGTCTTAGCTTCGGAGCCATCCAGTCATCACCACTTAAACTCAAAACCCATAACGGTTCTCCTCTATTAACATATTCGACTTGAATACTAACGGGCTCATCAATTTTAGAATGTAAGCCATTTTGCTCTTCAAAAGCATTAGAAAAATGAAGTTTGGCAGAAGAATTTAAAATTAGAACTGCGAATGTGAATAAACGCAACATATCTTGGCTGTGGCTTCCTGTTAAGTGTAAATAATGAGCTACTAATTTGTAAAATGATCAAACAAAACTTTACTGCGTAATTTTATTTCAGCTGAGTAAATAAGTCCAGGTAATAAACGAGAGAATTTTCTATTGGCATGAGATTATATACATTTTCAGTTTGAGGTTTTTTGTTGGTTAACATTTATTATAATCATCTATTGTTATATCAAAGAGATCTAATTTCATTTCATATAAACTTCAGTCGACTTGCCAAACACAAACTTATCGAATTGTGTCTGACATGTACTTAAGTACCTATATCATTATACTATTCCGTTTAGAAGAGTCGACAACATTTTCGTAAATCTATAACCTTGAATGTAGTGACATGTCCATTTAAAATAAAAAGAATAGTAAAAATTAAAAAAAATATCAATTTATTAAAATTATATGTTTTAATAATCCAAATAAGAACAGTCTATTACATTATTATTATAATAAGCTTGTAAACATTTACTGCTGAAAATAACTACTTGATATTTTCGCCTTTACTTTAGTTACTTTTTTGTAATAAAAGATATATATATTTATTTGGCATATTTATGCTGATCTTTACTATCATATGAAAAGCTTATAAACTAACATTTAAGTCGTCATCTATAATTTTTAAAATAAATAATTGTACAGTTGATATTTTCGATAAAAAAATATATTTACAACAAATAAAATGTTGAATTTTACTTATAAAGAGCGGGAAATTCGCTAGACAAATGGCAATACAAAAATGAATTTAATCGGAAGAAAATGCTTTCATATCGACATTGTATCCGTATTCATTGCGTGTTTTGTGTTGATGTCGAGCATAATTATAATTTTAAACATAATATTATGAAGCAATGGACCTGGAACTGCATTATGTTGTGAATGACATTGCGATTTTATTAATATGGAACGTGCACGAAGTAGACTGTGCCACCTAGCATTGCAAATTTGAAACTTAAAAGTAAAATATACTTGACATTGACGCGTCTGTGCTGCTACCTATAGTTTCTGCATGTTCCCTAAAGCACAATAGGGATGTTTCCTGAGTAAAAAATATATGATTATGTTTAGTCCGTCAGTAAGATTATAGAAAAATATTGGACACGTATTTTTTCCTTTATCAAATCTATAAAAACTGACGAAGATACAACGCATCAAAGATCAGGAGTGGGGGCTTATGACGTCACGGCTCGGTAAAAATTGTAGCGAGTAGTGACGTCACACGAGTTTTCAACGCACTGTATCGTCTTCATTTTTTGTTTACGTGAAAAAAGAAAAAATACGTGTCCAATATTTTTTGGAAATCTATCAGACGGACTAATTAGATTTTTTTAGTCAACTACCCTATTAGGGTGAAGGTGTCCTAGATAGACAGTGTTTGTATAAAACAACAATAGGGAAGACCTGTAATGACCGTCTCAGAGAGATACACAGAACTGCAGTGCGAGGTCTTACATGCCCAATACTAGTGAATTCCCCACTTCAAGTCCACATTGTCTCAACTTTTTACATATACTAGATATTATCACTACTGCATTGATTATGAAAATTAGCTAATCAAAGTATAGCAGTGGCTTTCCCAACTTAAAAACAAATTTATAGCATTTAAGGCCAGTTTACAATGTGCAAGTAACTTGGTCTACAGAAAGTTGCAAAGGACAATTCTTAAAGGTAAGCCAAATATTTCTCACTAGCTTCTGTCCGCGACTTCGTCCCCGTGGAATCCCCGATTTTAAAACATTCTTTATCGCTGCTCCGCTCCTATTGGCTTAAGCCTAAAGCCTTCCTCGATAAATGGTCTATTCAACCCAAAAATATTTTTTCAATTCGAACCAGTAGTTCCTGAGATTAGCGCGTTCAAACAAACAAACAAACTCTTCAGCTTTATAATATTAGTATAGATAAGAATTTTAGATAGCAAAGCTATTGAAATAATTTGCTAAACATTGTAGGTGCAGAATTGGTCTTCTCTCTTAGGTGTATTTTCCTAAGAATAATTGTAAAAAATGTAATAACAGTGTATTTTTGCACTGTTATTACATATTTCATGATCCAGTATTTGACGCTGATTTGACCATTTTCTGACGTCACCATAAGGACCTATTTTTCTGGATGGGAAATCATTAAATGAGGTCTCCCGCTTTGGGCGGAGCGGAAGGGAGTGTCAGACACTTACTGACTAAAACCCACCCCTGATCCTCATAGTGCCTTTTGCATTCTAGGGCCGCGGTGACTTTTTCGAACAAATTCCGCAACCCTAGCAGGCACTGACCCTATGGGGCCCCGTCTTCTTCACCATAAGGTACTCACATTTATATTTAGGTGGCAGCATGTGGTGCAATACAAAATATAATAGACTGTATTGGCTGTCATGTTTAGATTGTAGTTTTTTATATTTGGACACTGATCTATTTACACAACTTATTTCAAACAATATAAGTTTATTTATCAATATATTATTTCCTGCCAGTTACTTGCATAGAAAAAGGCCAGCTTTACGTTAATGAAATGTAGAAAATTCTACTTTAAGTAGTAGCAAATAGGTACAGTAATGCCTTGGCAAACTGTATTATCTCTGAGCCTCCTAGCTTGGACTCGCCATAGACGCGATCGACGAATGTGATTGGTACTTCTCCGATTGTGTACTCCAGTTGTCTTGCCCTGGAAATGTGGAAATTACTATATTAGTGACACCCAGCAAATTAGCCACAATATTCATAGGATAGGCATTACAGGACTTTTTCTTTTCTTTTTAATATGGGTAAAACACATTTTTTTTTCTTATTCAATTCAATTCAATTCAAATCATTTATTTCAATTAAACCCTTTACAGGCACTTTTGAATTGTCAAGACGAAAGAGATGAAGCTATCTGCACGTTCCAAAGCGTAGATCTCTATGGAGAAGAACGTGCAAGAAACTCCACGGACACTCTTTTAAATCATGTTCTGTATTACATAACCTTGGTTACATCCTTGGTCGCTTCTATATGTGAGGACAATGCAAAGAAAAAAAAAAGGAAACTATGAAAACAATTCAAAGTATAAAGATTAAAACAAGTCATTGGCAGTCAAGAGGTGACCAGTCTCACCCGACGGCGCCCGTTCACGAACATGACGCGTGTATCGGCACCATTTAGCTCAACCATTTTGAAGGGAACCGAATGATCCAACACACACGCCGCCATCAGCGAAACATTTAAGCGAGCATGACATGCTCTCCACTGCCATTTTAGTTCATGTCACAAAGTAAACCATAACTTATTACATGTAAATGGCTCCATGGTACTCACATTTACAATATTTGAAAATAAAATGCTTCTACATTATACAAAACTATGGCTTACAATAACCAAGCAACTATAAGTACAAAAAAAAAAAGAAAAGGAAATTATTTATTATCAAAATAATATTATAAAAGGCGAGCATCTCTTCCAAATATGAAATCCTAACTTGTTTACCCAAGTGGTTGAGGCTGTGGAGCAGGACCGGCATTTAGCCAAGCATTATTATCTTCAATGTAATCCCCCAACTTATAATATGCTTGCCTGCATAATGTGCGTTTAATACAAGATTTAAATTTCGTTTCATTCAGTTCTAATATATGGGGAGGAATTTTATTGTAACATTTTAAACAATACCCCATGAAAGATGTGGCTACTTTAGCTAGTCTGAAACCTGGTTGAACTAATTGATCCCTATTTCTAGTAGCATAATTGTGTCTGTCGCCTCGTTTACTAAAGAGATGTAGATTTTTTCTAACGTACATAATGTTTTCGTAGATATATTGACAAGGTACCGTCATGATGTTAATTTCCTTAAACAGTTCCCTTAGAGAATCGCGCCGGCGGAGATTGTAAATGGCTTTGATGGCTCTTTTCTGCAGAATAAAAATTGACTCGATGTCTGCAGCCCGTCCCCATAATAAGATACCGTAAGACATTATACTATGAAAGTAACTGAAATAGACTAGTCTCGCGGTATCAACATCTGTAAATTGGCGGATTTTCCTAACAGCATATGCTGCTGAGCTTAGTCGTCCTGCTAGAGATGCTAAATGAGGACCCCATTGTAGCCTTGAGTGAAGCGTAATCCCCAGGAAAACCGTTCTATCGACGAATTCTAGTTTTTCCCTGTTCAACACTATATCACAATCACTACTTTTGACATTTGGTAAAGCAAACCTTATGCACTTCGTTTTCTTCCCATTTAAAACCAAATTATTAGCAGTGAACCAATTTTGGACCTGCAAAAGGGCGTTATTTACGACGTCAAGATTATTACTACGTCTATTTATTTTAAAAATCAACGAAGTGTCGTCGGCAAACAAGACCATGTTTAGCTTGTTTTGCAATAAATGGGGTAAATCATTTATATAAACTAAAAATAAAAAAGGACCCAAAATTGAGCCCTGTGGAACGCCCATTTTCACGTTTAAGCCCGATGAATTGACACCGTTTATTTGCACTACTTGCTGTCTATCATTCAAATAAGATTTAACAAGGCTTAAAGCTGTTTTCCCCAGTCCGTAGTGCCCAAGTTTCAGGAGTAATGTTTCGTGATCCACACAATCAAACGCCTTAGATAGGTCGCAGAAGATCCCTATGGCATCTTGTGCCTCTTCCCACGCATTAAATATATGCTTCAGTAAGGTGACACCAGCGTCAGTAGTACAACGTCCTCTGGTGAAACCATACTGTTTATCATGCAAGATGTTATTCGTGTTAAAATGATAAAGCATTTGATTTAGCATCACTTTTTCAAATACCTTACTGAAGACTGGCAACACGGATACTGGTCTATAATTATTTGTGTCTTTACTGTCCCCGTTTTTAAAAAGTGGTATTACTTTACTGAATTTCATTAGGTCCGGAAAGACTCCTTGGTCCACACACAAATTAAATATTAAAGCTAAGAAAGGGGCTACAGTCTCAATAATTGAGGTACAAACTTTGATAGACAATCCCCATAAATCTTCCGTCAGTTTAATTTTGATTTCTTTGAAAGCCTTCATTACTGTTAAGGGGTTAATGTGCTTAAAATTAAATTCAGTCGGGCAGGCTGGCTATCTTCTTAACATACATAATATGTAATGAATATTATAGTTGATAAGTCTTTTATTAGCCATTTTAAATCAATAGCTTATCTTATGGTAATGTATTTATTGATTCATGAATGTTAAAATATAAAAATATGCCTTAAATTTTAAGGCAATGGGTATTTTTTTATATACTTTCATTTAACCCTAATAAATATAATAAATAATAATAATAAATTAATTTAATATTTGTTGTTAAATTAACTCAGTCAGTAGCGATTTATGTGGTTTTCAAGTAAATCAGAAGTTGCTAGAACACTCATTCTTTATAAAGTTGCAATTACTCTTAAAAATTGCAATCCTAAAACAGATTTATCCGAGTTTCGTTTGGTATGCTTTCACACCTAAATTGCTGAACCGATTTTGATGAATTTTGGCACAGAGATAGATGGAATCTGGAGTTGGTTATGGGCTACTTTAACGCGAGCGAAGTCACAGGCAAAAGCTAGTTTAGTTATAAATCATTAGTATAAATAGTATTTCATTTTGGTATCTACCCATTTCCATTAAGAAATATGTTACCTTATGATCATTTCCATTTGGAAGACATAGCCTTTAGACACGCAGCTGTCTATCAATTTCTGTAACACATCTTTCTTGTATAACCTGAAAATATAAACATAAAATATCTTATCAAACTATAGATGCCAAAGCCAAAGGTAGATGTCACTGTAATGACCTGTAACACCCTTTTTTATAGTACTATATAGTCACTAAGATGCATGCAATTATAAGAATTAGAATAGCATACAATGCTAATTAAAAAAATAGATAATTCAAATTGATTCAAATACTGTTGATTCATTTCTTAGCTATGTATGGTGCGTCTTACCATACTTACATAGATTTATTATTCTGCCTAAATTCTCTCTCTCATTTTGATTTTGGAAAACATTCCAAAATCTTTGAAGAAAAGGAAATTTTTTATATTCATATTAGTGTTAAGATGGCCCTTACATGTTAGTGATAGTGGTTAGTCTAAAATCATTATATTTTTACTATATATAATGATTTTAGACTAACATGTTGTGAATTAAATTGAACAAAATAGTCATACCTAAAACTTCCAGTAAGGTCCGAAGCCCCAGGCCTCAGCAACAACTGAGTGACAAAGTTAGCTCCGCGCGAGATCAGCTTCCGTTTGAAGTCCCATCCGTAAACACCACCTCCATCCTGATAACGAGTGCCTGACACCACATCGTAATCATGTTCTCGTTGGAGTTCTATGAACTTTGGGATGAATTTTGGCTGTAATTACAAAAATAAATGGTCAGAGACAAAGTATTTCTGTTATCATAGATAGGCAAACTAACATGCGGTGTACTAATGTTAAAGTCACTGCTGCCAATAGGCATCTATGATACCTATCTATTACTGTTGGTGGTTCAATAGCGTATACCATGAACAGACCTCAAAAGCATTTATAGGATGCTTAGTACAATTTTGTTCTTATTGCATTTTGTCAGTAAAGGCATGACCTATTAGTACATTTAACAACACAATTCAATAAAATTTAGTATTGTGTGTTACACTGTGTTTATAAAATATATAAAAAAACAAGGTTTGTTTGTTCGTGGATTTCGATAAAACTGACTAATTATTGCATGTAGGTACTTGCGAGAAGGACAAGTAGGCTGCAACGCAATGAGCACTAGTTTGTATAAAATAAAAACTGCTTAATCTTAACTTACATGGTGGCTTAAATCAGCGTCCATAATAATGATAAAGTTGCCGGTAGCATGTTTGATACCATGCATGTACGCCGTTCCTAAGCCCAGTTTCTTCTCTCTGTGGCGAAGTACGATCTTATTCGAGCCGTACAACTTTTGAAGTTGTTTGGCGATGTCTTGAGTACCATCAGGACTCCCATCATCAATAACAATCACTTCATAATCGTATCCACTGTGAAAATAAGCGAGAATTGACGTAAAATACGACAGAAAAACATAGGTCGTTGTTGCAAAATTATGTGTGTAATAGGAGTGTGCAAATGTTACCTGCTGTCTAGAAACTTGACTATAAGCCATATTATGATGGGTAAGTTCTCTCTTTCATTGTAAGTAGGCAATAAAATGGAATATTTATCACTTTTCATGATTTCCGAATCTGAAGCCGTGGCCGCCATGCTGTCAAATATCAAGAAATGTCATCATAATCATTAATCGAAATGTCAAAACAATTTTTATTAAAAATGTCGCACTGTAAACAAATCGCTTTTATTTTGTAAATTACACAGTATTGCGTGTCTATTTAATAAGTTACCAGTAAAGTTATATTTACCGAGAAAATATAGTCAAAAGCACCAAGATGATGAAAAACCGATTACGCATTTGACAACAGGACTATTGTGTTATTTTATCTATTATAGATGATAGATATTGTTGTAAGATAAAAAACTTTATAATAAAAGGATGACTAAACCTATTTACTATAATCTTTGGTACGTTTTTATTTTACTTTTTCTGCATATAATGAAACTCAGACAAGTGTCCGTAATGGATTGACACTGACAGACAACAATAATATTGTCAACAAAGAAGCAGTCCAGTAGTCGTTTAGTTGACGAGAAAGTAGAGTTTACGGAATTGCGGATAGAAGAAATTATATACTTTACAAGAGTTGGCAACCAATTTGATACAGTTTAAATGTACTACATAAGATAATTTATTGAAAAGTCTTAAACATCCTTCACTTTACCTTGATAAAAAATATTGCATCAAAATCCTCCGCAATGTTTCGAAAGTGAAATCCATTCCAAAACATCGTAAATTGTACAGAAAATGGGGAAAACAAGTAAAGTCGTCATATGTGGAATGAAAGGGGTAGGCAAAACTGCAGTCTTAGAACAGCTTATTTATGGAAATGTGAATTTAAAGTCATGTTTTTATCCGACGATTGAGGATATCTATGTGGCTAATATAGAGACGGATAGGGGGACAAAAGAGAGAGTTTGTTTCTATGATACGGCGGGACTGGAGCCCCCGCTTACAGGCGAGTTCAAAGGTTTAGTCTAGTTTGATTTGTTTTTGCTTGAGTGCTTGTACAGGCCAGCTGGCACTGCTTGAAAATTGGCATTTTATTTTCTTATTGCTTGTCTATGGGTAAGATACTGGAGTGTGTTCCTTTTTTAATCTTGCTACGTGTATATAAAAAAAAGGAAGCACAGCTGCACAGCACCAGAATTTTATTCTGCCCATATGGTACATTCTGTTCTACTTTTCCTCAGTTTATTGTTTCCTATAGTTGTACATTGTTTTAAATAGGCAAGGTCATTTTGCCATTACTAAAATAAAGATTACCTCACTACAACTGTATTTTAACCATCAACACAATTGACAGAGAATAATTGAATTCATCAAAATGGATTGTGATAAATCCAGTTTTAGAAAGAAGTTACAATTCCTAGCTTAATAATTTTAATTATTTGAAGTTGCTATTCAAAATTAACATTGCACAAGAGCCTTAACAAGCACAGCAAAAATTGCACCTAGCTATAAGAAAACATTATTTTAAGTCTGCAAGGTCATACATATGACAATAAAACAAAGTCTGTAAACAAATTGCTTGATCTTTAAAACTACACAACAAATTTTGATGTTTTTTTTTTAGTTGGTAGAGTGATTCAAGAGGTTTTAGGATTTAGTTGCAACTAAATGTTTCGTAGCTGGAGTCCTTAACAATATTTCAGATTAAAGGATCAACTAGTTTGGCCTAGCCTAAACTGGTTTATCCTATTGGGTTTAGGACAAATTAGTTTGGACTAGGCTATACCAATTAATCCTATCGCGTATAGGAAGAACTAGTTTAGACTAGGCAAAACTAGTTTTTTCTGAAGCGTATAGGAAGAACTAGTTTAGTCTAGGCAAAACTAGTTTGTCCTGAAATTGGGTTTGGCTGGTAACATTTACATACATATAGATTGATTTTCCATTGAAAATTCTACAAACTATCGAAGTTTGATAGTGTTGGATAACTACTTAAGTGGTTTATTAAAAATTAAACTACAACATGACTAATTTTACTGGAAAGGCCCCATCGAAAGACTTTTCCACAGGCCCCCCATGGTATAGTTACGCCACTGCTCCTGGCTAAATAATTATAGCAGGATAGGTGAAGTTTCAGCCATGGTTGCTGCAGTCGGGTGATCATCTCAACGTAACCAGACTCCTTCTTGTATTTGCAAGCATTTTAAGCTGTGTCTGTTAGCCCCGACTGTCATGTGTAGATTTTTGGCTACTGTTTCGGGTAGTCAGAAATCTGACACCAGTTACCCAGTTACTGGGTTGTAGAAGCCAGATAGGCAACTGCTCCATGTAAAATACTGGTATTTAGCTGCATTCAATTAGGCTGGAAGACGACACACATATGTATAGTTGTGAAAACGCCACATAGATTGGTTCTTAATAAAACAATTACTGCCCCACTTATCCAACCTTTTTTTACCGCAACCAATCTAACCCTTCATTCACAGGTCCGCCGCAATCGCCCACGATGCAGCTGACAGCTAACCAAGTCCTCCAGCGCCACTACTTAGGCTTCGCCGAAGGGTTTGTGATGGTGTACGACACCACCAGACCAGAGTCCTTAGATGTACTCATGTACCTGAAGAAGGACATTGATCGGAATAAGGATAAGAAAGAGGTATTTATTATTTACTAGCTGTGCCCGCGACTTCGTTCGCGTGGATATCGGAAAAAAATATGTCGCATAGATAAGATGTAAGTGCAGTCAATACTCTGCATTATCTGACCCCTCTTAGAAATAAGAAGAAAAAAATAGATTATACAGGGCAACTCTTCCGTTGAAAATGCCGAGCAGCCTTGATATCTCATTATCTCCTGGTATCTCGAATCCAGTTGATTCTTAATTTCGCTCTACTTCAAATGAATTAATAATACTAACTACGTTCAAACAATTTTCCAAAACGATTTTTTTACGACACAGAAGGTTTGGAGAAAGACTAGAAATGAGTTCTATTATTTATCATTTAGTTCCCTGGCTACAGCCTGGCTATCTTTTTTTTTGTAATGTACCAAAAGGACTCTTCTACAGAATCAACATAATTATGTAGGTATAGAAGACTAGTAATAATTTAGTTACTAGTTTCTTCCACAAGCTTCTGCCCGCGTGAATGGCGGAAATGATCCCTAGGGTACATACTCCCGGTTGCGGAATTTGTTCTAAAGAGTTACCGCGGCCTTGGAACGCAAAGGGCACAAGGAGGAGCACGGGTGGGTTTTAGTCAGTAAAAGTCTGACACTCCCTACCGCTCCACCCAGGGCGGGAGGGGTCATTTGATGACTTCCCAACCAAAAAAAAAAAAGGCTACATACTCCCAGCATAAAATGTAGCCTTTAGTCGTTCAGTGGACAGGTCACCATCCATTACATGCCGAGACTCCTCCGTACCTCGGATGGCACTTTAAGCCAAAGGTTCTGGCTGTCATTAGTAGATGACAATTGTTACGGGTAGTCAGAAGACAGAAAATCTTACACAAGTCTTCCCAATGATGTTACCCAGTTACTGGGTTGCGGTCAGACAGGTAGTCGCTCCAAGTACAATACTGGTATTCAGCTGCATCGGGTTAGACTGAAAATACTAAGAAGATTGAGTTAGTATGTGTATAAAAGTTTTCAGCAACATTATTGGTCATAAAATGGCTGATTGAGAAGATCCGAGAACCAGAGTCTTTAGGCTGGAAACTGCGTAAAGTGGACGCCCACGCGGCTACATACAAAAGTGGGGACCTGGAGCGGACATGTACACGTCGCGGGCCTTACGCGGGTACGGGGCCTGCCTCCCCGCGCGGTGCCCGATAGCGGTAACACGCGCGAGCTGCTAGCAGTGATGTAAGCAAAGGAGCGGTACGCGTAAGGGATAGGAAAACCTCACGTCCCAGCAGCTGCAGCAGAAGAACTTGGCCTGGGTGTCGGGAGGCGCAGGGCGATTCCCGGCCACCGTAGATGCGGGCGAGTGGTAGGGGGCTTGCATACATAAGGACCAGGCACGAGTCGACTTTGTGTTCCACGAACTCCTCAAAGAGATGGTAGCATACTGGTCGAAGGCCGTGCGAAATTTTAGGCTTCGGAGTTTGGGCTTATTCTTAACACTTCTAAACGTGCTTTGGAGATCATATACCCGACTGGATAACACTCTGGATTACTCTTACTATGACTTTGGGCTTCATACTTCCTGTAATGTCAAAGATCTACAACTGACGGCCGGGATTATTATACCAAAAGAGGTCTTAATAGTACTTTTTCTTAATAGAACTCCCTGTCCCTAAACATATTGTGTGCGCATTTGGGGCGGTTTCGATGCATATTTAATCTATCTAAATGTATTTAGCCATTTGACAAGTTTTCAAGATACTGCTATACTTACAGCTCATGCGAAGCGTAACTAAATAAACACGTTCCATAATGGTTTCCATTTACTTAATTTAGACAGACAGTCACGTAGGTATACTAATAATGTCACGAGGGGCGTCCCCTGCGTCCGTGACCATGAGTTAAACACGCGAAATTACAACGAATGATCTTTGAACACGCGAGAAAATATGCGGAATACTTATTAAATTAAAGAAGGAAAACCTAATTTAGTTGAAAGAATGTCTTTCATTGTGGTCAAGGTTTTTTTTGTTTAAGTAGGTACCTAGAAAAGTCAATTTTCTCGCTATGCAGCTTTTTCACTTTGTCGATTTTAGTATTAGTAATCGGGCTGGTTTCCGCAACTCCACGATTAAGCGCGTATTTTGCGTGCAGGTGGGACAAGTGTGTCATTCGATCCACCACAGCTCCCCAAGGAAGGTCAGCAACGCTTTCGTGTTACTAACAATCTCACAGAGGGTACCTGGGTGTCCGAAGTACTTAGCCCTGTAATCGGCGATGTTTACAAGTATGTTTTTCAGCCAGAATTCAGCCTCGTCGCCAGCGTTAGGTGTCGTTAACAAAGGGAACATCGCGCCAATACGTGATCGTCGCGTTCATTTGTTATGCAATCCAGCAGTGCGATACTGTAGACGTCTCACTGTGTAAGCTTAGAAGAAGTGACCTGTCAATCCATAAAAATACGATTGATTGACTCGAAGCACTTCATACTGAATCCATCTAAAAATAGACCGGCTGATCACGTTTGCTAGATTTATTTGTGGTTGGTGCAAAATATTGTCATCTTCCACCCCTCATTTCAAATAACTTTTTTATTTTACAGGTAGTAATGCTAGTTATCGGCAACCGCACAGGGCCTGATGACGTCAACAGCTTAGAAAACACATGCTCGAAAGCGTCGAACTGGTGCGCCCGAGAAAAGATCCGCCATTTTGAAGTCTCAGCCATGGATCGTCCATCTCTATACGAACCGTTCATATTCATGACTTCGAGACTCAATCCAGTACAGAACAAAACAGCGTTCCCACAATTAAGTACGCTTAGCAAGCTGACTCAGAAAAATAATAAAAGCGAAGCCATGTAACGGTACGTTTTTAGTCTATGCCCTTTTTGCTATCAACCGTGAAGGTTGATCGTGTTATCTGTGGTTAGAAGTGAGCTGTCAAAATTTTGGCGCGAAGTTCAAGGTAGCTTGGCAAGGCTTGTAGTTTCTTCTTACTTTTTAACTAGAAATTGTAGCTGTTTGTGCTTTTGTAATACATCAACATTTGCTAGTTTTTAAACTAAAAAATAAAAATAGATCATTTATTGTAATTCAAAGTAAATTACAGATTAGGTATATTTCTAAAATGTAATATAGAAGTTTATTAGAATATTATTAGAGTATAAGATACAGATGTTTACTGCTCTCGCTCTCTCTATTGGCTTGCTTAAGTTATGGTTTAAAATTGAAGTATAAATAAAATGCCTAATTTTGACAGCTTGCGTAAGAGAGTTTGGCACATATTGCGGAAATACTCTTTGAATATCTAGGTATGTATTAGGAGAATAACATTATTTTTAAGTAGATATGAACTTTAGAAGTATTTATTAAAGTTGGTGGTAATAATCTTGAAAAGAAGATCGAATTTACACCAATATCGTAACAGAAGTTGGTAGCTACTTGGTTGACATAATAGGGTAGCTGATAAAAAAAAAACGAATTAATTCGTCAGATAGATTTCCAAAAAATATTGGACACGTATTTTTCTTTTTTTTTCACTTAAATATGAAACGAAGAAGATACAGTGCTTTGTATACTCGTGTGACGTCACTACTCGTTAGAATTTTTACCACGACGTGACCACGACGTAATCACAAGCCTGATTTTGATGCGCTTTATATTCGTCAATTTTTATAAATTTGATAAAGCAAAAAATACGTGTCTAATATTTTTCGATAATGTAACTGACGGACTAACTAACTTTTATTAGTCAAGCACCCTATTATGCAGTAGGTCAGTAATCAATTTTTCGAAGTTAAAGGCTATGATGAAATATGCTAAAGATCTCAGGATATTCAAAGAGTGTTTCACTGGCTCATCGATTCATTGGATCTGATATAATTTTAATGAGTTTAGTAAAATTTTGTTTTTATATAAGTAAATAATTTAAAAATTGTGGAAAAATATATAATGCGATTCAAACTGACTGGCGGCGGTTCGGAAAACTACGCGTAATAAGTTGCAGGACTGGGGCTAGGCCTAGTGGCCACTTCACAGCCATTCAGTTTGAATCGAAGTCGACTGTCAAATGAACATCAAAACTAATTTTCAAATACTTACTTTCAATAATAGGGTTTTCAGTTAGTGTGGCAAGATAATCCAAAAAAATAACATTAAAACAATTTTGAATAGACAGTGTACCATCTGGCTACCTCATACGAGTAGCGGAAATAATAAATAATTAAATGTACTTACAAATTTATGTATTAAAGAGAAATCTCATTAGTTTTTAGCTCTAGTTTTTAGTTACTCTAATTTTAAAGTACGGTTAGAACGGACGGTATAGATAAATTCGTGCAAACGCGTTTTTTTTTTAAACGGATTTATTTACTGTGACTCCAAATTATGTCGTTTTTGTTTCTATTCTTTGACAGTTTTTTGGAATTGGAATTTATTATATTCCTTGTGCCCGGAAAAGCTTAGCTTTTTCATTTCTACATTCGATTATAGTTTTCTAGATACATGTTTTATAATTTTATTTAAATATTTATGATTTAATACTTTTTCAAGCCTATATTGGGAAACTCTAGTACAATTATAGTAGGCCCCAATTTTTTCTTTTATGTACTTAAATGAAGTTTTTCCATAAAAATCATGTCATTGGGATGTATTTTTAGATAGGGGCATAGATTTTATAAAAAAAACTAAAGTTTTAAATATTAAACTAGGTACTTAGTATCGAAATATTAGATTATAAGAATTTAGTGCAATACGTATATTTCAATGAAATGTCTCAAACAAATTAAGCCTATGTATATACATATATGTATTCTCGGTATCGTTAGAAAACTTTTCAAATTGTATATTTAAAATTATCTATTCCATATTTATTTCCAGTTTTATTGAAATAAAATCATGTACCTACTTATGAAATCATAAAACGATATTTTTTATAACTGTTGATATTATTATATGTATTTTTCAATTGTATGTGTCAAAATCAACATTTCACTTTTCAAATATTTAATAATGTACTTAATAAATAAATAAAAATAACACTGTGTATAGTGATGTTTTCCAGTTATTATGTAGTATTTATTGTATTATATTAAAAACGAAATTATTATAAAAACTAAATTTAAGCTAATCTGCCTGTACCCAATTAAATTACATTTATTTTAATCAATGATAAGGATAAGGTTAACATGCCTTAATTCTTCGCTTTTACGCTTACCTATGTTTGTATTTATGTACTTATCCCCCTTTTTGCGCGGAGTAAAGTTTTTAAATCGCGATAGTCCAGTGCTTACAAATCCAGGCAAGTAAGAATCCTGGAAGTATAGAGGACCTTAAGCCCTGTTCCACATAAACAGGGTTTAAAGTCCCGCAAACCTCCTTGGGTGGATGCTCCGACCAGGCGAGTAGATTCCGGTGGGCAAAAGCCCGATGCTTGTTGTCAGGCTGTTGTATATGTTCAAGTTTCGCGTAGAACTTTGATAGCGCAGTGAAGGATTTGTGTGACGTCAGATCTATTTTGTAGTTCTTGTGTGGCGGTATAGATGCCGCTAGAGGAGTATGTTCCCTTGAATAATTTCCAACTTTCACGCGGCCGAAGCCACTGGCTGAAGTTAGTTAATAATATTAAATTTATTCTACAATTCTGATTGTAACTCTATTTCGTGCTTATAATAAAGGTGGCTGAGGTGGCTTTGCCGAAAAAAAATCAACATTTTTTTAGACAAGGTAGCCTATCGTATTTGTATTATCTTGTTTTAAATAGTAAAAATTGTATTATTATAAAAGTATTGTTGACTTGAAAGTTTCATAAGTCTGCTGTTCAATCTTATGTTAAGTTATTGTGTAGTTGTTTCATTGTAAAATTCAGGTTATTTACCGTCACCTTTCGGCGTCATCCTTTATTTAGTTATTGCGCGAATAAGTACGCGATCGCCGCTTTAATTTGTCAGATCGCTTGAAATCATGAAAACAGTACCTAAATAATTCTACAAAGTGCTTGTCAAAATATAATTAATAGTTTTCGTTGAATTCTTTGTTTTATTTTCAATAGTAATATTATACACAGGAAAGATTTTTTTGTTTGTTTTTATGTATTGACTAGCAGCGCCTCGCGGTTTCACCCGCGTAGTTCCCGTTCCCGTGGGAATATGGGGATAAAATATAACCTATAGCCTTGCTCGATAAATGGGCTATCTAACACTGAAAATTTTTTTCAAATCGGACCAGTAGTTCCTCAGATTAGCGCGTTCAAACAAACAAACAAACAAACTCTTCAGCTTTATAATATTAGTATAGATAAGCTCCGTAACTACGGGACCGAATTTAACCATTTTTTAATCGACTTCCAAAAAAGGAGGAGGTTCTCAATTCGACTGTATTTTTTTTTCTGGGTGTGTTCCCTCATGTCTTTGTACTGGGTGTACCGAGTACAAAGACATGAGACCTTTTTAGTGTACACCTGAGTGTAGGTACACTAAAAAGTGATAGATAAAAAAACTTTTTCCAAAAAAATACAACCGACTTCTACATAAAAAAAACGAAAAGTACAATATAACTTTAAAACGAAAAAGCAACCAAAAACACCGAGTTCCGAAATTAAAGTTATTTTGTACTTTTTGTTTTTTTTTTTGTGTAGAAGTCGCTTGTATTTTTTTGGAAGTTTTTTTCAGCAATGGAAAGCTACATTATCAGCGAGTAAAATAGGCATACATACCTATATTTTATACCCGGGAACGGGTAATACGCGGGACACCGCGGGCGTAACCGTGGGGCGCTGCTAATGTTATAAAAACAGATTGAACGTAAAATCTGAGGGTAAAGTGTACCCTTAGCTTTTCTGGATCTGCTATTGCTACCCGTACTAATGTGAGCTCTTGGCTAGTCTTGACATAAAAGGTCGCACCCATAATCCGTCCCACAAGGAAGGTTTATAGGTGGTGGTTTATGGTGGCAGGGAACATAAAAACAGCAGATATTTCAACTTTTACACACACACATTCTCACACTCACTACTCTAAGCTCAAAAAAATTAGTGTAACGAGACAAATATTTTGACACATTATTTAAAATAAAATCAGAGAGTTAAGTCGACACAGAAAACGCTAAAATATGACCTTTTGTTTTGTCCAAACAAAGTAACATTTATATACATAAATACCCGTTTATATAATTAAATAATTTATTTTTATTCATCCATTCAATAATATATATACTTACATAAAAACAATAAATAATTTGGTTCTGGGCAAATATGTAGGTACTTGTGTGCCGGACAATGTCAAGCTAACTACGGTTACACTGTTCATAATTACTTCCATAATTTAAGTTGTTGAGTCCCTTTATCCTGTTTATGAATTGGTTTGACACTAAAATTAAACTAATGAAATACTGAAAAAAAAAAAAAATTGATTGAGTCAGGCGTTACTTTGCGGAAATCCATTTTAAATTTGAAAATGAAAACAATATATCTAGTTTTAATTTCCGCGAATATTAGTGGGTTGCAGGTATGCACCTCCCTCCCGCTATATTATGCACATGCAAGATTACAAGGCAAATGGATAGAAAAACACTCGAGCGTTCCCACTCGACGCACTAACGTATCATCGGTTGAGTGTGAACGCTCGAGTGTTTTTCTATACATTTGTCTGTTCTGGCGTTACGCGACCGATAATACGCGATGCATTTTCCGTCAGATATGAACCTTCCCTTACGACTGATTGGCTAAAAATGTACTCCCCGGTTCTATGTCCATATCACTTTCTTCAATGTCCAATTCTATACTTATTTAAAAATTAATACCAAAATTAATCAAAATTGATTCAGTAGATCAGTGGTTTATTCGTGAATACTTAACAATTTGACGACAGAGTTTCTTTCGTATTGATATTTGTAATATTAAGTATGTAATAATTTATTTATTATATACCTTATTGTACCTACATCTTGTAATAATAACAGGAAAAAACATTTATAAAAACAAGTGTACAATGGGCGGTCTTATCGCACAAGGCAATCTCTTACAGACAACCCTTGGATGGACTGAACGAAAGGAGCTAGACTTAGGGCTGTCAGTGTACAATTGTTATAAATAATACTAATTAGACATAATAATACATAAATAAAATATAATATACTAATAAATATCAAATAGTAATAATGTATTCCATTTCTCAATATTTAGTAATTAAGGCCTCATTACTCCCATAATTTGTGCGTAAGGCGACTCTTCTGGTTGGGGCCTGGATCTTTGGGACGTCTCAGGTTCCGTTTGACGAATGTCAAGGTCTGCGTATAGCACCTTGGCATCCTGAAAAGAAAAATTAAACATGATATCTTGTATTTTTAGTGTTCCGTACTTCAGTCGGAAAAAAAGGAACTTTTATAGGATCACTTTGTTGTCAGAACAATTTTTACCATGGGAAAAACCCCGAAATCTACAAAAAAAAAAGACCTGTTCAGCCCCCTTAGCCAAGTTCATAACCTGCAATCGTTAACGCTAGTCGAAAACGAATCAAATATAAGGGAATGAAATCATCTCAACGTTAAGTCATGTGGTTAGGAAAAACGAATAGAAAATTCGTAGCCAAATTCACATCGTTCAAAATGATAGAATTAATTGTTATCGTTTCTACAATTTTTAACGTTACATCCTTGGTCAAAATGTTTAAACTTATGGTTAAAGCATTTAAAACAGAGTTTAAAATTTTAAACTGTTTGACGTTTGTAGGACCGCTCGCCATGGACTAAAGAATAGGTCGTTTTTGTAATGACATTGTAGAAGGAGCGGCTGACTCAGGCGCGTCAACATGGCTACCAACTTATCGTTTTCGTTGCTGACACTGAGGCGTTATCGATTGGAGAACGGAATTCGACACGAAACGGTTGTAACTTGGCTAGGGGGGCAGTATATTTTGTAGAGTTTTTGCGTAGGTACTCATAAATGTATGGGACAGTCAATATTTTTTCGATTTCAGTGTTGGTACTAGAGTAAAAGTTGTTCATAATGATGAGTACAATTTCCCCATAAGAGGTATTGAGTTTAATTTATTACGCACTATTATATTGTCTTACCGATTTCGTTTTTTTTCGGCAACTTTTTTTCCAAAGGACGGTAACTACCAGTAATATGAATACTGCTGTTGCAGTTGCTATGACGTAGATTTTGATTCGGTCACCTGGAACAGTATCGTCTGCATTAGTAATAGATCTATTGACCTTTATTTCTGAAAGTAGAATAAGGGTTTTGGTGTTCATTATTATGCTTGTAAAGTGCGACGATTTCATGGCAATAGTTGAAATTGGGAGGCCAGTGGCCGTATTACGAAGTGCCAATGCTATCATGATTCGTGTGAGGGAAAGATATACCTAGTGCTATTCGTCTTGTGTAACTCCGTCTCTCTCTGACACAGAAATCATGATGGATTTAAGACGTTATAATAGGTCGCCTGGAGCCCCGTGTTAGAAGACAGTGTATTCCTAGTACAGGCTCCTGTCTCCTTGTCTGTGGTTCTGGCTTCTCTAGGGAGACCGCCTGAGGTGGTTGTTCAACAGCTGTCTCCGTACGGGCGTGTTTTCTTCTGGTAGGAAGGAGGCATGAATGGTTTTGTTTAGGAAGGAAGGCTCGGAGTCTCCCTCTGCATATCGTCCCATTTGCTTGCTCGACAAAGTTTCCAAGCTATTCGAAAGAAAAGTTGGCGGAAGACACGTTGGGCACCTGTCGGCAGCAGTGTTTTATAATCCGTGTAATATTACGCGTCCGCTCGCTGTCGGAACCGGCGGGCGGTATCCCGAGATAGGGTGATTTTGGCGATAAGTTTGGATATCATCAATGCTTTATCTCCCTGGCCTGAGATGCGATTAGGTTGGCACTTGTACATCACAGAGTGCCTCCTTACCTTCAGTGTATCGTTGGGTCTTGCCTACGCGACCGGCACATTCACTTTATGGACCAGGATGCCCCGGGATGGTAGCGTCCATCACAGGGAGATTAGGACGGATTTAGGTCGTCTCTTGTAGGATCTAGCATACGATGCGCGTACTCGGGACGATCGCTTCATAAAGCCGAGGCGCTATGATTCTATAAACTACCGAGGAGCATGAGCCACCCAGCTCGTTATTGACTTGGGTCGATATATTTGTAGCATCATCAATGCAAAACTTTACTACTGCCTATCGAAAGAGCTCAAAGAGCGATTCTCAAGGTGTCTACTTGCCGCCTTTTCCTCTTTCCTACTAACCTGGCTCTATAAATCTTGTGAAGTAATATCAGTTCGACCATTATTCACAATGAGCACTGTACTAAAACAACACGCAGCTACAGCACTGAATTTACTAACTTTGATCTACTTTCTTTGATTTAAGACATTGTTTGCCCCACAAAAACATGCTTTGACAGTCAAATTTTATGTTTTCCTTTGACCACTAAGTACTCTATAATATGCAGAAGCAAAAATGTGTTTAGGTAACATCATGATGTAAATTGCAAGAAAACTGTCAAGGTAGCTCTTCAAGTTTTTCCTATGAAGATACAAGAGTTCTTATTTGTATTCAAATAAAGATCCTTGGGTGTACTATTTATTTATTTTTAATTAGTTAGCTAAGTTAATGTAAAGGTTTTAGAATGTAAATTTTATTTTTTATATCTATTTACACCTTATTTAAATACCTATTAGGTGAATATAATTATTTTATATAATTACAGTGATTTTATTTCATAATGTTTTTACCTCCTCTCGTCTGAAACACAGGATATCCTCATTCAGGCAAATAACACAAGTGTACTTGCCAATAGTCATAAACAAAACTGTATGTAATGTTAACCATGATGCCAACATTAATAAATAAAAATATTATTATTAATGCCGCCGCAAGAATAACTAATGAAGCGGAATTTGTACCGCATCAAAAATTAACACAGCGCCATCTATCCCGTCAGTAGCGAAGTACTGAAGGAAATCCTGCATCGCGATCAGATCGCGGTATTCTGAGCGATTTCAACATATACTACAGTCAGATTATCTATTATCGGGCAGTTGATCACCAGAACAACAACCGTTCTCCATTTGCAACGGAGGCTTGCGGGACTTCACGCTCTGTTCCGCATACGCATAGCGAGGTGTTTTTAGGAGTTAAAAATCCCACAATCCCTGCTATTTTCCTGACAAGCAACACATAGCGAAAGTAGAAAGTGGTCGTAGAAAGCCGAAACTTGGCGTGTAGGTAATGGAGTAAAATTAACCGCATAGTCCGGTTAAGCAGTAACTAATCTTACGAGTGTTGAACTGCGAGTGGCCTCTCTTCACACATGTTTCTGTTTTCTTTATTTTTAGTAGGCTAGTCTCTACTTAAAAAGGAAAAACAATTCTTACCACCACCTTTCAGATAACTTTGTCCACGATTGTCATTGTCATCATTGTAATTACCATCATCGTATAGTAATAACGTTTTGTTAACATATCTAGTGATCCACCATTCTTCTGTTCCGTTCACCACATAATGTATACAACATAGAATAGTCCCGTTATATGTTCTGTTAAATTCTTGGTTCAATATCTCCCCTGGAACTGTTTCTATCATTTTAGAAAACGGATCTATTATGCCCAACTGAGTGTCTGTGAACAAAATGAAATACATGTGTCTATTGAAGATGGTACCTACACCCCTCTAGGTTACATCAGCCATAGTATTGGAACTACAGTGGGCGTACTATGGACAGTGTTGGTTAAATTATAATTCCCACTCAAAATCCCAAAAACTATATTTTCACACGATAGGTACACGTCACAAGTAAGTATACGAAATGCGCGACAGTTTCTAGACGTGTTCACTGCTCTATCGGCACCAGTTGACTGAATTCAGCCTCAGTCGAGCATGACATTCTATATTCCGTCGAACAGTTAATTTCAAAGACACAAACTCGGTTTACAGTTTTGCAATATTTCCAGTTGAAAACAGCGTAGCTCAGTGTATTTTAAATTCATATACATTTTAAAAGAACAAGGCCCTCGCAAATGGCTGTTGTCCGGGGCCTCGTAAAGGTAAAATAAAAGGTTTACAGAATCGCTCTACAGATTCGCGACTTTCTTTCTATCACTTCATTGAAAAATATGAAACATTTTATAAAAAGATTATCTTTTATTGCATTATTATTATCTTTGATTGTGGCTGCCGTATATTTCGTTTTATCGTGAATACAAAGCTTTAACATGTGCGACAATAAACAGCCAGTCTAGTCTGTCAACATCTTATCGTGTAAAACTATACCCCATTCACGATAAGATAAGACATTGAAATACATCTTTTTTACAGTCCGTTCAACCGATTTTGACTTCTATTGCGTTGATGGCATGAGCTGCAGTAAATAGTTGGTATTGTTACGAGCTTCGGGTTCGTTACAATAAAATCAGCCGATTAAATTAAACCAAAAATGACACTTTAATTTGCACCACACTAATTACACAATAAACTCACTAATCACAAAACACAATCGCACTATTAATCACTTGGGTTCGCAGTCGAAGATCGCTCTCGGAAGTTATCACTTGTATCGCAATTCCAATACTGACTCGGTCGGTACATGCGCCGGCCTTATATAGAGCGCCGAGTAGATCCAGAAAGTTCGCGTACATATCGGTCGCGACCGACTAAGGTCCGAGAATTCTAGCATAGATAAATCTCGAAGGTCCTTGACTTCACTAGTTCTGCTACTCGATACTAGATGGCGCTAGTGGTACCGAATGCCGCCATCATCCTAACTTAATTCTGGCGCGCAACACTGCCCCCTCCTAAGACATGCTCGTCCCGAGCATTATCAGCGCCATAATAACGCGCCAGTCGATCAACATGAACGATCTTAGGAGCGCTTCTTGTACCTTTCTGTATACGGTAGGTCACGTCATTGATCTTCGTCACAATCCGGTACGGTCCGTCCCATTTAGCTTGAAGCTTAGGAGATTTCCCTTTGCTGCGAACTGGATTATGCAACCACACTAGTGAACCTTCCTCGAACCCTTTATTGTTCATTTTGCGGTCATAGCGGGTTTTCATCTTTTCAGACATTTGCTGGCCCGATTGTCTGACGTGCTCATGAATGTCATTCATTTTGTTCCGCAAGTCATTCGCATAATCGGTTATACAGCGGGGAGCATCAGGTGGTATTCCGGTGATCAGGTCTGCAGGCAGCCGCAATTCTCTTCCAAAGTTTGCGAAAGCTGGTGTCACTGACGTGCTTTCATGAACAGCACTTCGGTATGACAGCAAAAACGGTTGTATGTGCTTGTCCCAATCTCGTTGCCGGTTTCCCACAACTTTGGCCAGATATCTCTCCAATGTCTGATTAAATCGTTCTACCATTCCATCCGACTGTGGGTGGTAAGAGGTTGTCCTTGTTTTATGAGTACCCATAACTCGACAAGTTTCCTGGAATATTTGGGACTCAAAATTCCTTCCTTGATCGCTGTGAATCTCCAAGGGTACTCCAAAACGACAGAAGACTTCATGAACTAGTTTATCCGCAACTGTTGAAGCTTCTTGGTTTGGAATGGCGAAGACTTCCGGCCACTTAGTGAAATAATCCATAACCACCATGAAATACTTGTTACCACTTTCACTTTTCGGAAAAGGTCCCGCAACGTCTAGGGCTATCCTTTCCCATGGTGCACCAACATTGTACAATTTCAATGCACCTCTGCTACGAGTCTGAGGTCCCTTTACAGCCGCACAACTTGTACACTTGCGACACCAGTCCTCAACATCGTCACGACAGTGGACCCAGTAAAACCGTTCCCGTATCTTCAGTAGAGTCCGTTTTACACCCATATGGCCTCCTGAACAGCCATTATGGTACAGCTGTAGAACATCCGGTACTTTAGCTTTAGGGACAACCATTTGCAAATGACAGCTGTCTCCCCGAGCATTTTCCCATTTACGGCACAGGACTCCATCCTGAATCACTAAACTGTCCCATTGTGCCCAATAGCTTTTGGTGATCGAACTCATCGCTGAGACATCACTCCACGTAGGCTTCGGAGCACTGGCCTTCATCCACTCCAGGATCGGCTTGATGTCCGAGTCTTCCCGCTGTGCACATTGTATGCTCTCCTTCCACTCGTTGCTGAGGTCCGTCTTGAACATCCTCACAGGTACGACTTCTTTACCCTCTTGCCTAGTACAATGCTTGCAGACTTCTGGGCAAGGTCCTCTTGACAATACATCTGCGTTACCATGAGATCTCCCGCTACGACCTTCGACCACCAAGTCGTACTCTTCCAATCGTTGTCCGCGATTGTCAGCCACTCTTCCTGCTAGAGGTCGGCTATCTGCCCGTTGAGCAGTTCGCTCAGGGCAACTGGGCCTCAAGTGGCCCCTTTCACCACAGCCGTAGCATCTAGGGCTGCGCCCTTTATAATGGTCACGAACTGCACCTGCTGCAACCTCCCTGCCATAGTGGGAACGATGGTTCTGCCACACAGCTTTCCCTTGTGAAGTTCGCTTAGGGCAACTGGACCGTAGGTGTCCCCTTTCCCCACAACCATAGCATTTAGGGCTGTATCCTTTAAAACGGTCGCGAACTGTAGCCGCTGCAACCTCCCTGACGCGATGGGAACGATAATCCTGCCGCGCAGCTTCTACCTCCAGTGCATGTGCCAAGGCGTCTTTAAGCTTCTCATGATGCCCGAGCCTCACGGCAGCTCTAACTTCAAGGTCGCGGATGCCGTCGATAAATGCCTGCACCAGGTTCCCTTGAATGAGCGCAGGTACAGACTGGTATGCTTTTCTAACAAGCTTCTCCACCTCAAGGGCCCACTGCTGCAGGTTTTCACCGCTGCGTTGCACGCGATCCTTTAGCTGCGCCCGAAACACGTGTTCTAGATGAGCGTCGCCATACCTTGCTTCCAGTGCCTCAATCAGCTGCTCGTAAGTCACCTCGTTACCGAGGACTTCCAGGATAGTGAGGGCCTGGTCGCGGAGGCCTAGGGTGAGAGCAGTCATGGCCTGGTCCTTACTCCACCCGTTCGCCTTCATAACAGCCTCAAATTGCATTTTGTATGCCGACCAGGAAGATGTTCCATCGAACGGCGGCACTTTGAATCCACGTAGAGAAGGTGTAGTAGTAGCTACGGAGGTTGCAATTCCCTCTCCTACTTTTAGGTTATCCATTGCCTTTTTCATTTCAGCAATCTGGGTTTCAGCTTCTATCAGGCGGTTTTCATGTTGAATCACCTTATCTTTTACAACCTTCATTTCCTTCCCGAAAGTGGCGTGCAGATCCTTGATGAGGAACATCTGTTCTTCCTGGCGACGCGCCTGTTCCTCCTGTCGGCGGGCCTGTTCCTCCTTGTCATACTGCAGCTGTTCTTCCAACCGACGAGCCTGTTCCTCCTGACGACGGGCCTGTTCCTCCTGACGGCGGGCCTGCTCCTCCTTGTCACGCTGCAGCTGCTCTTCTAAACGACGGGCCTGCTCTTCCTGGCGACGGGCCTGTTCCTCCTGGCGGCGAGTCTGCTCCTGCAGCATCATTATCAGAGCAGCAAAGTCTGGTGCTGATGATGACGCTGGAGCTACTGCGGACGAGCCGGCCTCCATGGTCGGCATCTGTCTCTCCGTCGTCTGCGGCGTTGCACCTCCAAAACGCCTCTGGTCCGTCTCTTGCTGGCGTTGACTACGGGTACGGATACCCTCAGTGTCGTCCTTTGGTAGAATCGGCATCTTTTAAATCCACTCTTCTGACACCAATTGTTACGAGCTTCGGGTTCGTTACAATAAAATCAGCCGATTAAATTAAACCAAAAATGACACTTTAATTTGCACCACACTAATTACACAATAAACTCACTAATCACAAAACACAATCGCACTATTAATCACTTGGGTTCGCAGTCGAAGATCGCTCTCGGAAGTTATCACTTGTATCGCAATTCCAATACTGACTCGGTCGGTACATGCGCCGGCCTTATATAGAGCGCCGAGTAGATCCAGAAAGTTCGCGTACATATCGGTCGCGACCGACTAAGGTCCGAGAATTCTAGCATAGATAAATCTCGAAGGTCCTTGACTTCACTAGTTCTGCTACTCGATACTAGATGGCGCTAGTGGTACCGAATGCCGCCATCATCCTAACTTAATTCTGGCGCGCAACAGTATTATAATAATGTTTTTGCTTTTAATGCCATCCTTATGCGTACGGAATAGAAGTAAAAAGCGGTTGAACGGACTGTAAACAATTTTGTTCCAATGTCTAATCTTATTGTGAATGGAGTATAGGTGCAGTGAGCACGAAGCGAGCATTCATTCCCTCATGTTTTATGGATGTCAGCTCACTTTATGTCCACTTCACGTAAAAGCTTATGTGCACCGGGAGATGTTTTCAGAATCACACTGTAGAAGCGCACGGTTCGGCACGCAAGCTGACAAATGAAAGAAGCAACTACACTTCAAAGCTAAGTTTTATCTAAAACGGTAGATAAAACTTAGCTTTGAAGTGTAGTTGCTTCTTTCATTTGTCAGCTTGCTCGAGCGACAGTACCTAAGTGTTGTCAGTCATCAGAAGTTCAGAAGGCATTGCACCCTAATGAGCAGGTAATAAGTTCCAATCCAACCTACAACAATGCAACTCTCCCTTTGCAGGTCTAGAAGAACCAGCTCCTATCCTTTTTCTTATACTTTTTTTTCTGGATGGGAAATCATCAAATGACTTCTCCCGCTCTGGGCGGAGCAGGAGGGAGTTTCAGACTCTTATTGACTAAAACTCACCCGTGGTCTTTCAGTCCTTCTAGAGCCCTTTGTCGTTCACCAGCTTCTATCCTACGTTCCTATGTTGCTCCTGTTCTATGTTTGTGCTTTTCTCTTTCAAGCGTTTGTACATATAAATTAAAATAAGACTTACAATTTGTTTTACTGGTGAGCTCTGGACAGATAAACGAAACGTTTTGTGTCTCATTAAATTTAAGTATGGCGGGTTCTTCATTTGCTATAGCTGTAATTAGAAAAAGCAAGATTTGAAAATGTCCATAAATAAAATGAATGGACTGATATCGAATCCAATCCAATTTTGATGCAATAAATAAGTGTTCCAAATGTTCAGTTGACAATTTATCGAAAGTTTACAATTGGTGCGGACATTGTGTACTGAACGTTATAAGTTCTAAATAATAATAAGGTAGGTACTACTAAGATACAATATTGTAATTGTAAAATATACTCACGAGTTTCGTTGGTCACCTTTATTGTAGTCTTATTGTAAAAAATACTATTTCTAGAAAAATTGAAAACTGATTTGATTGCGCCAATCTCGGCAGTAACTGGATATTCTATTAAGTCCCTGCCGTCCACCGAGCAATATACTTCTGTATTATTATCAAATATTTCCACTTTTATAGTGAAATAAGTGACTGTGACTTTTGTTTGTGTAGGGATAATGTGTTCAGCTATTACTTTTTGATTATGTTTACCTGTATGAAAGTTAACACATACGTGAGTTGGGTTATTCAATCAGATTAGACGTAAATTAGGTACCTCAATATCGGACAACTTTTAAGTAATTAATTTAAAAGTATTAAAAAGACTGACTTTAGAATGAAATGATAAAAGAAATCGTTATAATTTTTCGTTCTTTTTTTGTTGAAAATAAATACAATTTGAAGTCAAAAGTGCAGTCGCACTGTCCTAAAGCCAAAACGGCGCGGCGTTTCAACGTTCAAAAAGTGTCGTTTTAAGGGCCTAATTTATTGAAATAGACGTTTTTACTTTGGTCTACAGATACTTTAGATTTTGTACCACAGATTAAATCAGTTGTGGACCACTAAACATCTTGTACAGACTAAACGTGACTGTACTTAGGTGCTTTAAATTGGAATTTATTTTACTATGGGTACCTATATTTACACAATAAAAAAATACATAAATTCACTTTACCATCTTTGTAGCTATGCACGCAAGTTAATTTCTGGGTGTCTTCCTTATTTACAGAGTTTGCTGAAATAGTAAAAGCATTAGCACATTAGTATCGAATACTTTTGGTCCCGGTTGTCATTTAAACTGCAGTCAGAAATCAGAAAATCTGACACCAGGCTTGACAAGGGGTGTTAGGGGGTGTTAGGTACCTACCCGGTTACTGGGTTATGGAAGTCAAATGGGCAAACGCTGCATTTAAGGAAAACCTAGATACTGGTATTCGGTAGTGCAGGTATTAAGCCGTCAGAGTCTCAGTCCCATGTTTAACTGAACTCTGGATCCACAATGGCTGTGATGTATGATAGTCCAGTCATTATAGGGGGTTGACCTCGGAAAATCGACATAGCCAGTATATTTCCACGTAAAAACTTGTATTTTGGAATCCTAAAACTGTTCTCAAAATTCACATACAAAAGGTCAAAGGTCTCAAAAATCGTTTTTTTTTTACATTTTTTGCAAATATCTCGTTTTCTATGGGTTTTACGCTATTTGTATTTATTATCAATATTGTACGGAATCAAATTCTCTACAACTTTTGTATTTAACATTTTTAATTCAGAGATAGAGGGCGTAGAACGCGCAGTCAGCGAATTATTTGAGGTCAACTGGTATTATATTAGCACGTAGTACATTACCAGGTAAAAACTTGCAGTTTTTACGTGGTCATATGCTGGGTATGTCGATTTTCCGAGATATGCACCTAATTTGGCCTAAAATGGCTGGACTATGATAAAACATATCAGCAAGACGTCTGCATTGAAGTGAGTTATATTGCGCTGTCATTTCAAGCAGAACAGTAGTGCTATTCTGTATATTTTTTGCCATGCAAACCTATATAGGTGAAATCAGCTTGAGAAATTACAAATTAAAGTGTGTTCTGTAAAAATCTCACTGTGAGAACTTAGTAAGTTTGAGGTGAACTCTGTCTCTCCTCGTTGATTGAATGTATTGTGTTCGAAGTGAACGCGAAGTCAGCTTCTTAGTTTTCACAGTGAGAGTTACAGCATAGGTGACCGTAACAGCATAGGTACAGGTGGAATGACATTCACTTCACACTCACTTCATGTAATTTTTCTTTTTCACGGTAACATTTTAATGTTATAACTTTGTTTTTATGTTTACTATAATTGCACGTTCAAGTATATCTGTTTATTCTATTACATAATTTACTGTATTTCGAGATATATAATAATAATAATAATAATAATAACGTTTATTTCGGACAAAGTCCATATTTAGTTAGTAGTACAAATTCTTAAAAAACTATGTTAGTAACATCATTGAAATTAACAAAATAGGTTGCTTATTATGCAGGTTCAGTTATACAATTTATACTGTCCAACTAGAACCCGCATGAAAGCTTGCATTATTATCGAGTCGACTTTGTCAGCGACTACCTTCAGGATGCTATTAGTGCTGCCCCGCACTCTGCGCAACAAGGAGGCGGTCCTCTTGCGTATGATGGCATGAAAACCATCAACGCGAGCCACCGCAAACATTCCAGATGCACTACAGAAACGGGGCAGCCCCAGCAACATCCTGAAGCCATTATTATATTGAACGCGCAGGGCACTGAGCGATCTCTGTGTATAACTAACCCACAGGCTGCTCGTGTAGAAGGTTTGGCAGTATGCCTTAAAAAGTGAGATCTTAACATGCTCGCTGCAACGAGCAAACCTGCGAGCCAGCATATTGTTCTTAACCGCCAGTGCCCTGCGTTCTCTTTCAATGTCCATTTGGTCATCAAGATCTTCGGTAACATAGTGTCCCAAGTATTTAAAAACGCCATTTAGCTTTATTTTAGGCACGCTAGCTGGGCATTTACCCGAAGACTTAAAAACCAAATACTCACTTTTCGTGCAGTTGTACAAGAGACCATGTTTTTGTGCATAATTTTCACAAATACTTATGAGCTGCCTCAACGCACTGACGGCTGGGCTCAGCAGCGCCATGTCGTCAGCATAACTGATATTATTTATACAGACATTGTCGATCGAGCAGCCAATGCGCGTGCTGCCGAGCTCAACCATCAGCTCGTTTATATACAGGTTGCTCGTTTATATACCTATTTATATATATTTTCTTTTATAAGGATTCAAATGAACCGCCACTCGTCCTTTGTAAGGTTCATTAGAAAACCAGCGTCAGACAGCATCAGTCTGTCTGCCATATCGCTGAAATGGACCTATTTAGTGCAGCCGTGGGACACACACTTAGTTCTTGTCATAACTATCTTTTGTTTTTACCATGTACCGTGCGTGTTTCATGTATGTGCTGAATAAATATTATTCTATTCTATTCTATTTTACATAATAGACTGGCAGAGATTTACATCTCACTTCACCCTACTTTTCAAGGAGAAATTTACAGTACCTTTTTTTTCTGGATTGGAAATCATCAAATGACTTCCGCTCTGGGAACAGCGTAAAGGAGTGTCAGATTCCTACTGACTAAAACCCATCCGTGTTCCTCCTAATGCCCTTTGCGTTCCAGGGCCGCGATGACCCTTTGGAACAAATTCCGCAACCCTAGCAGGCACTGACCCTATGGGGCACCAAAGAACAGAACCTACCTACTTATTACTTATCTGTACGTCTGGAGTAACGTGTATGTCTGTTGTTTAGTGGCGTGGCATACGTTATTTGTTTTCTGTCTTTAAAATTACATTTTAAAATATTTTACTTGCCTGGCGTAGGTGACTCTTGAAGCACGCTTATCCATGGTCCTGTAATGAATGATTTTTAAATGACTGTTTTATAAATCTGTTGTGACAGACGGATAAATAGACCGAGTGATCTTATGCGATTTCAATTTCTATTCAGAGTTCAGTCGTCGCTGACCTCTTGGCACGGCTGTAATAAGTAAAGGCATGGCTAAGGAAAGTATCACGTTAACTGGCAATGCATTGACGACTGCATACTGGCAGTCGTCAATGCATTGAGTTACAAAACGGTATATTTTAAACAAGAATGGAACAGGTTACCGCATTAGTTACAGGTAACTTGACCAATTGAAAAATAAATGCATGTTCATCAACAGCCTGTTGCAGTCCACTGCTGGACATAGGCCTCTCCAATTGCACGCCACTTAGATCTATTTTCGGCTTCTCGCATCCAGTTTCTGCCAGCCGTCCTGCGCAAATCGTCACTCCACCGTGCCTGAGGACGTCCTACACTACGTTTGCCGAGACGCGGTCTCCACTCTAGAACTCGTTTACCCCAACGGTTGTCGGTTCTACGACTAATATGGCCAGCCCACTGCCACTTCAGCTTACTAATCCGGTGGGCTATATCAATTACCTTGCTTCTCTGACGGATCACCTCATTTCTGATGCGATCCCTCAGAGACACACCGAGCATAGCCCTTTCCATAGCCCGCTGAGCGACTTTGAGCTTATGGACCATACGAGCCGTCAGTGTCCACGTTTCGGCTCCGTATGCCATGACGGGTAGGACGCACTGATTGAAGACTTTCGTCTTTAGGCACTGTGGGATCTGTACGCGGGGATCGTGCGGTCCATGGCCCTTTACGGGGCCCCAGTGTGGGCGCTGTCGCTAAGGCGACTGCCAGCGCGCCACCTGGTCTCGGCCCAGAGGGTCATGGCCACTCGGCTTGTCCGTGGATACCGCACGGTCTCTGGCGAGGCGGCGAATCTCCTTGCCGGATCACTGCCGTGGGATCTGGAGGCGAGAGCCCTCGCGCACGTTTACGCGTTGCGCGTGGAGGCGCTAAGCCGGGGTGAAACGCTGCTGCCGCGGCAAATTGCTGCGCAGCGGACGGAGCTCCGGCGGGATCTCACGGAGGTTTGGAGACAGCGACTATCGCAACCCAGTGCTGGGCACGCCACTTTTGTGGCGATAAGTCCCCTCTTTGAGGCGTGGCTGGAGAGACGTCATGGCGTTCTCCCCTTCCGCCTGACGCAGGTGCTCACCGGACACGGCTGTTTCGGGAGGTACCTGTGTCGGATCCAGCGGGAGGACACGTCCGGGTGTCATCACTGTGTGGATCGTCCGGAGGACACGGTGGAGCATACGGTGGAGGTCTGCCCTGCTTGGGCGGAGCACCGCCGTGTCCTCGTCGAGGCGATCGGCGGCGGCGACCTCTCGCGTCCGGCCCTGGTTCGGGCCATGGTCCGGAGCGAGGAGGCATGGGAAGCGGTCGCCTCCTTCTGCGAAGCAGTAATGCTAGCGAAGGAGGAGGCGGAGCGCGTGCGAGAGAGGGATGCCCCTCGCTCCAGCCGCCGCAACAGAAGAAGACGCCCCGGGCGTCGGGAAACGCAGGGCGATTCCCGGCCACCGTAGGCGCGGGCCTGCGGATGGCGAGCTATGGGTGGCTCGCCGTCCGATAGCAACCAGGCCCGAGTCGACGGCGCGTCGTGTTCCACGCGCGCCTCAAAGAGCCGTCAGCAAATTAGACGGGGCCCCATAGGGTCAGCGCCTGCTAGGGTTGCGGAATTTGTTCGAAAGAGTCACCGCGGCCCTGGAACGCAAAGGACCCAAGAAGGATCACGGGTGGGTTTTAGTCAGTAAGAGTCTGACACTCCCTTCCGCTCCGCCCAGAGCGGGAGAAGTCATTTGATGATTTCCCATCCAGAAGAAAAAAAAAAAAAAAAAAAAGGCACTGTGGGATCGACGATGTAAAGACTCGACGTTGCTTCCCAAATGCTGCCCAACCCAACTGAATTCTTCTGTTCACCTCGCCCTCAAAGTTGTTTCTACCTAACTGCAATGACTGCCCGAGGTACACATATTTTTGAACAACTTCGAGAACGGCACCGTGAATCGCAATCGGGTCCGGTAGAACATGTTCGTTGAACATGACCTTGGTTTTAAATGCATGTTCAGCATGCAATTATTTTTTAGTAAGTTGATAAGTTAATTATTTTCTTCTAATGTTGCGGCACAATAAACGGCATCATTTCTGGCGGAATAAACGGGTATTTTTCTTTCTTCTTTCATTTGTTTAGGTAATGTAGTATAGGGTAGTGTTCCTACTACTACTACTACTACTAATGTCTTTTTACACACTGTACCTTTTTGCTGCATTGGAAATCATCAACATGACTACGAACTCGTCTGGGGTTTGAAATTTCGATCTCCCTCACGCGGTCTGCCTCTTTCCTCGCTAGCATTACTGTTTCGCAGAAGGAGGTGACTACTTCCCATGCCTCCTCGTTCCGGACCATGGATTGAACCAGGGCCGGACGCGAGAGGTCGCCGCTGCCGATCGCCTCGACGAGGACACGGTGGTGCTCCGCCCAAGCAGGGCAGACCTCCACCGTATGCTCCACCGTGTCCTCCGGGCGATCCACACAATGTTGACACCCGGACGATGTTCCAGCTGAATATGAGGGCGACATATCGCCACAATGGTGGCGTGCCCAAACACACTATACCTAGTTTGTACCTTATTATGGATGGGTAATCATCAAATGACTTCTTCCGCTCTGGGCGGAGCGGACTACCTAGTGTTAGACTTACCTACTGACTCAAACCCACCCGAGGTCCTCCTAATCCGCGGTGATTATTTTTATTTCAATAAGATATTTTGATGGCTTTAACTGTGGGATAGGAACAAAAAATCGAATGCAACTTACTGCAACCGGACACATTTTCCAAACTCAAGAAAATCAGTGCAATGACACAAGCATTTGGATACATTTTCTAAATTGAATCACATAACACTGGTCAACAAGATTTTGTAACAAGGAATGTGATTAGGTACTATTTATGAATAATATATAACCTACCCTTATTGCAAAACCATATAATTTATTTTGTTTTGATCACGTCTAGTTTTTGTGTTACTACCAGGAACATCATTTTCCCTTTACCTTGTTATTTCAGACTTTTTTATTTTTCAATAAACTAGCTGTTTTTACAGTTCACTAAGTTTTTTTCTTCTTATATAATGTGGAAAAACTATTCAAATGATTCTAACATAACTAACTACATTTATGGGGAATTTAGTTTTAAAGCACAAAAAGAAACTCTGTGTCATAAGTTAAAAAAAGTGAGCATTTTTAATATTTTTTAATAAAAAAAGATGGTTGAGTATCCTGCCGTGCCATTTGTTACATAACCAACCCTTTAAATAGATGATTAACCCTTACTGGAAGCACTTGAAAACTTCAGATTTAGCCCCTAAGCTCCAATTCATAATCATATTACAGCAGTGTGTATCTGAATCATTCTAATTTAAGTTCTATGATACCTAAACATGTTCCAAAAATAATTTGTAAAAAGTTTTCTTGTTACACACAAAACGTGTTTTTTTGTTGACCAGTGTTTTTAATTCATCACACACAGAACACGAGTAAAAAATTCAACTTCCTTCTTGTACTACCTAAGTATCAAATGCATATCTTTTTATTTTAGTTCACACATTTTAAATATGTTTAAGTAAATAAATGATTCCATTGTAAATACTTGTTTACTTGACACTAACACAGAAACTGCGGTTAAACTGTCGACGAGATGACGAGTTGTCTACAACAGGATAAACGGACAGCAATGTATTTAGCATCGTTGTCCTTTATGCTGTTTAATATTATTTTATTGTGTAATAATAGCAAGGTACCTTAATGTGTAAAAGGTATGTCATGAGTTGATGACCATTATCCAATAAGGCAATATTACCTTCATTTTGATGCAAGTTGGTAAATTGTCATCACAGCTAGCGTTGCAAAACTCCCGAAATATTCACAGTAATTCGGTAATATTCAAAGTAAACTTTGTATTACTTCCGCAACAAGAATGCAGGATACAAAATATAAACCGCGTACGTTATTGGCATCAACGAAATCTAGCGCAAAATAGCGAATGCAGCTTTGTATGTATGTGTACGAGAAGTATTGCGTGTAGGTAAGTATAGGGGAATAATTCCCTTACAAATGAAGCTGCGAGAAGTATTCGCAATTTTTACCAGTTTTTATTATGAATGAAATCGTTCGCGTCAAAATAAATATTTGATGGCTAAACGGAAAGCGAGACCATTAGGGAGCTAAGAATGTACAATTAAATCGTAAGACACTCATTAGTGAGTAATCTACTGAAAAGAGAAATTACCTATTCTGCGGCGGCGATTTATTGCTTCCGGCCTTGGTTCAAATGGTCCTGTACTCCTGAGTGAGGAGGCATGGGAACTGGTCACCTCTTTCTGAGAAGCAGTAATGCTAGCAAAGGGGGAGGCACAACGCACGAGGGAGAGGGAAACCTCACGCCCCAGCCGCCGCAACCGAAGCAGGCACCTTGGGCGTAGGGAGACTTCTTTTTAATTTTAGCTGCAAAGTACTGGCCATAATTATATGTAGAATTTTGCCATTTTGATGGCAGTTTTGTCCCTTTACTGTTGAATTTTGCCGGATGAGAGGCGATGAAGTCGGCGAAAACGTTTTGTCATTCAAAAAATTCAACACCCGAGGGGCATCCCGGGTGTTTTCTCTTAATTCTCGGGTCATCAGCAGCCTGTTGCAGTCCACTGCTGGACATAGGCCTCTCCAATTGCACGCCACTTAGATCTATTTTCGGCTTCTCGCATCCAGTTTCTGCCAGCCGTCCTGCGCAAATCGTCACTCCACCGTGCCTGAGGACGTCCTACACTACGTTTGCCGAGACGCGGTCTCCACTCTAGAACTCGTTTACCCCAACGGTTGTCGGTTCTACGACTAATATGGCCAGCCCACTGCCACTTCAGCTTATTAATCCGGTGGGCTATATCAATTACCTTGCTTCTCTGACGGATCACCTCATTTCTGATGCGATCCCTCAGAGACACACCGAGCATAGCCCTTTCCATAGCCCGCTGAGCGACTTTGAGCTTATGGACCATACGAGCCGTCAGTGTCCACGTTTCGGCTCCGTATGCCATGACGGGTAGGACGCACTGATTGAAGACTTTCGTCTTTAGGCACTGTGGGATCGACGATGTAAAGACTTGACGTAGCTTCCCAAATGCTGCCCAACCCAACTGAATTCTTCTGTTCACCTCGCCCTCAAAATTGTTTCTACCTAACTGCAATGACTGCCCGAGGTACACATATTTTTGAACAACTTCGAGAACGGCACCGTGAATCGCAATCGGTTCCGGTAGAACATGTTCGTTGAACATGACCTTGGTTTTATCCAAGTTCATCCGTAGGCCGATGCGTACAGAAGAGTCAGCCAGGTCATTCAGCATCTGTTGTAGTTCCTGCAGCGTTTCTGCCATAATGACGATGTCGTCTGCAAATCGCAAGTGAGAGATGTACTCGCCATTGATGTTAATGCCACGTTCTTTCCAGTTCAGCGTCTTGAACATATCCTCCATTGCATTAGTGAACAATTTCGGGGAAATAACATCCCCTTGTCTCACTCCTCGATGCAACGGTATGGGACTTGTTTGCTGATTCTGTACTTGAACGGACATGGTGGCGGCCTCGTAGAGACATCTCATCACTTGGATGTATCGCCAGTCTACTTGGCAGCGCTGCAGGGACTCCAGAACAGACCAGATTTCAACCGAGTCAAAGGCCTTTTCATAGTCCACAAATGCTAGACACAGGGGCTGATTATACTCTTCGGTCTTCTGTATAATCTGCCGCACTGTGTGGATGTGGTCTATGGTGCCGTATCCGCTCCGAAATCCAGCCTGCTCCGGTGGTTGGAATTCGTCGAGTCTTCGCGCAAGACGGTTCGTGATCACTCTTGAGAACAGCTTATAGACGTGGCTTAGAAGGGATATGGGTCGATAGTTCTTCAACAGGGTCTTGTCTCCTTTTTTGAAGAACAAGACGACCACACTTCTACTCCACGCCTCTGGAGTTCTCCCTTCAAAAAGGACAGCGTTGAACAGCTTCTGGAGCTCCCTCAGTACGGGGTTACCCCCAGCTTTCAGCAGCTCTGTGGTAACGCCGTCTTCTCCAGGGGCTTTTCCATTTTTCAGTTGCCCAAGAGCGATCTCGATTTCGCCAGTACTGACTTCTGGCAGGTCTTCGGTGAAATGGCGTGTCAATGTGGCTCTAGAACCCTCATTTTCGGGATCAGGACGAGATGCATGCGATGCGTATAACCGGCTATAGAAGTCCTCCACTTCCGAAAGGACTGCTGGCTTCGAAGAGACGACTTCTCCACTTGCTGTGGTCAACTTCGTCAGGTGGCTTCTTCCAAGAGATTGTACGAACACCTTTGACCCCCGGTTCTGCTCGATTGCTCTTTCAACCGAAAGAGCATTGAAGCGCCGGAGGTCGCGTCGTACGTGCTTGTTGATCTCTCGGTTTAGAAACCGCTTTGCCGACGAAGTGACGGGTGGGTTTTCACGTCGTTCCTTCATTAGCCCTAAAGTCCCTTCTGAAAGCTTAGACTTCTTGCCCTTACGCTGCATATCACAGAATCTTGTACCTTCTTCCCTGAGGATCCGAGTCACATTTTCGAGGTTCTGGTTTACGTCTGTTGTGGTTTCCACGGCAGCGAATCGGTTTTCCAGGTTTGCCTGGAACGTTTCAGATCCAGCCATGGTCTGGAGCAGAGTTGGTCGGAGTCTGGACTTCATCAGAAGGACACGTTCGGCCTTGAAGTTAATATTCAGAGAGCCTCGGACAAGTCGGTGATCGCTACCGGTATTGAACCTGTTGATCACGGAGACGTCTCTGAATATATGCCTCTTGTCCGTCATGATGAAGTCGATCTCATTTTTGGTCATAGTGTCGGGGCTTTGCCACGTCCACTTCCTTTGGGGTTGTTTCTTGAAGAAGGAGTTCATCAAGAACAACCCCTCCCGCTCGAGGAAGTTGACGAGCATTTGCCCCCTATGATTTCTGCTTCCAAATCCATGGTGTCCTACTACCGATTCGCAGCAATTCTGTACTCCCACTTTGGCGTTAAAGTCCCCCATGACAACGGTGTACTGTGTCTTTGTAGTGAAGTGGAGGGCTCTCGATATGTCATCGAACATATCCTCCACTTCGTCGTCCGAGTGTGTCGAGGTCGGTGCGTACACTTGCACTACCTTGAGGCTATACCTCTCGGTGAGCTTCACAATAAGGTACGCTACCCTGTTCGACACACTTGACATTTCCACAACGTTGTCAGATAGGGACTTGTTTACCAGAAACCCAACGCCGCCTTGGGATTGTTGGTCTCCCTCTCGGAAGTACATTAGGTGACCCGATTCCAGGGTTATGGTGTCCTCCCCCTTTCTTCGGACTTCACTCAACCCTAGTATGTGCCACCTAATTTTCCCAAGTTCCACCTCGAGTTGCGCCAGATGCGAGTCAAGCCGTAGCGTGCGTCCGTTGTACGTCGCCAGGGTCAATCTGTTATTGTGGTGGCCTCCCGTAGCCCGGAGATTCTTGGCACCCCCCGCCCCGCCGTTACCATGGTCGCCACCATGACCAGGAATAGCGGGACCACCGGGAACTGGGGGCCGTGGCTTTTTGTTGTACTGCATTTTTGGAGGAGTTGCCCATAATCGCCACGCTGGGCAGGCGGGTTGGCGATCGCAGGGCGTAGCTTCTCGCACCGGTGACGCTGCTGCCCATCACCGGCCTGTTACATTTAGCTACGCCTATTTGATGGATATACCGCCATCGGTCGGTCGCCAGAGCCTCGTTCGTCATTCAGCAGGATGCACCACGTGCAGGTGAGGTTGGCTTGGGGCGAAGGATGGTAGTTCGCCCCTTACATCCCTCATCATACATAATTCTCGGGTATTCTTAATTAAAACATTTTCTAAATAAAAAAAAAGTAGAAATCTGTTGTGTCCGTTGGGTACGGTGGGTGACGGGAGATCTTCCAGTTTTAACTCTTGTAGCTTTGCGATGGTCTGTTGTGAAGTGTGAGCTCGCGCGTTGTCGTGAAGAAGCAACGGGGAAAAGCGATTGACCAGGGCCCCAAGTCTGCTATTAAGTATTATGAATTTGTCATTCCAACACGATTCCATTGTCATTTTGCTAAAAGTTTGTAACCTGCTAAATTCATTATGAATTAAGTCGATCGATCATTGGTCGGTCAATGGTCTCGTAATACTTTCTGATAACAGAGCTTATAAAAGCATTGCCGTTCTAATAGTAGGCCACTGATCAAAGGAACTGTCAAAATTTTAGCAGATTAGTGCATACGTCTGTCATTTATTTGTCATTTTGTACGAGATTTCCATTCTATGCTACTTCTTTCAATGAAGTGTCAGTGGTTGACCATTGGAAAGTCATAGTGACGCTTTTATATTCGTAGATTACCAAACTTGTCAAAACCAACAATTATGAAATCAATGATAGACAATTCTAACACTATTTTAATAGCAGACTTGAGGCCCAGTCTTGGTTGTTGAATTGTTACGTGTGAGTCGGAATCTCGCATGATGGGTTCTGTACCATCGCCAAAATTGTAATCCACTATTATGCCGTTGAATTGAAGGTAATGGGACTTTGTTTTATTCATTTACTAACAAATGTAGCAATGCCGACTTTGTGAGCATTTCAAGTGTCTACCTGTTGTCATTATTAAGATCAAGCAAAAAATTCAGACAAATAAACATATTTCTAGAAGATTAGAAGCTCCCTTTAATTTTTATTATTTGTTGTTATAGCGGCAACAGTGATAACAACTCTTTTAAAAACAATTATCTACCTAGTACATTTCATGAGATACAGCCCGCTGACAAACAGACTGACGGACGGGCAGCGGCAGCTTAGTAATAAGAAAGACATTACTTGTTTGTTTATTTGTATAGCTACATAAATATACAGTGAAGGTTCGATAAATCTTATAACGTAATTTGAAAGAATTCAGTCAGCAAGAAAGACTTATAAAAATGTTTTCAACACACTTAGATACTCGGAAATTGGTTTCCACCCCTCTAATTTAAGGCCCGCAATACAACATATTATTTAATCTTTGTTTATTACTGCCCTCGTGCGGAAAAGTGCAGCAGCCAGTCCAGCAAGCGTACCATGACGTCTTAAAACGTGAGTCTTCTGAGCGAGAAAAAGGGATGGAGCTATATAGGGTGTATAACTCTATCCCTCTTTCTCGCTCGGAAGACTCACGTTTTAACACCTCATGGTACGCCCGCTGATGACAACCGACAAAGACGCACTTTATGCACATTATTACAAACATAATACTCGTACCTACATATTTTATAACTAAATATATAATTTGTAAGCAAAAATATTTTTTTTCTAAATTTGTTGAAAAACGTTGTTTGATGCACGTAGGCATTTGTCGTGCACGTGCATTGCCTCTCGGCTCCATGGCGACCTCGCCTACGGATCAGGTACCAAGTAGTTCAAAGTTACATAAAAGTGTTGAAATTCTTCACTTTAGACGATGCCTTTTATTTCGCCTTCCCTAAATTAGTTTCCGGCCTCATTACTCCAATAATTTGTGCGTAAGGGGACTCATCTTCTGGACGAGGCCTCTGCAACGATCCTGGTTCAGTACGAATAATGTCCAGGTCTACGTATTGCACCTTTGAGTCCTGAAATAAAAAAAATAGAGTAAACATACACACGCTTATTTGTTACAATTTTATTAAATTAGTTTTATGTCTTGCTTTACAAGAATTAAAGGCCATATCTGTAATTCTGTACTACTAAAGGTCAACCCACATATATCCGAGTCGTACCCGGGACGTACGGATCGTGATCCAACAGGAGCTCAAAAAATATTGGTGCGTACATTTTAAGCGAACTCTTTCACACACACGTGTGTCCTGGCCTTACTGGGATGTGTCAGACCACGTGGTTGTCCGCCACAATGACGTGACCACGGTCCGTCCTAGTCCCGGGCACGGCTCGGTCATGTGTAGATCAATCTTTAATCTCACCGACGCTCAGCCGGGCAGACTTCAACCGATTATGTCTTCAAAATCAGTGGCGAATTGTTGCTATCAGTCGTCAACATGTCGTAACATCCGACCTAGTAGGTACCTTTGAGTGTATATTTTTTTTCAACGTGTCAAACACAGAAAGGAAAAGAAATTCGCAAAGGTATTGTGTATACATAATTAGATCGTGACAATTCACTGGGTTCGCGAGAAGCATTCGATGTCTTACTGGATCATGATGATAAATAACCAAGTGCAAATAAAAAAGCATACCACAAAGTGAGTCGACGATCGTGGGTCCCTATTAAGACGTCGTAAACCCTCATGATTCCGGTGTAGGAGGGAGAAGGAGCTATTCAAGACCCACAACACTATCCCTTCTACACAATGGAATAATGGTGGAACTGGTACATCATAGTACTGGACCCATGTGGAAGACCTTGGAATTTCGAAAGTTCTGAATACTAGACGCAGAGAACCGTTCCTTGTGTTGTTGCTTGGGGGTGTTCTCTGATAGGTTGGAATTCTTCAAAAGAATTACCGCGGCTATAGAACATAGGGGGCATTTGAAGGAACACGGGTGGGTATTAGTTAGTAAGAGTCTGTCACTTTCATGCGGTCTGCCCAGAGAAGTGAGTGAAGAACTATTCAAGTCCATATCTACTATTAAATAGCCTATTTTACTCAACTCAACGCTTCTAACGATACTTACCACAAACATTGATATCGGTTAAGCCGTTTAGAAGTTATGGTTTAATAAAGAAACTCACAAACATACATACATGAACCCTGAAAACATAACACTCCTCTTTCGAGCAGTCGTGTAATAACAAATCTTACCGATTTCTGTGCTTTTCGGCAACATTTTTTACAAATAACAATAACGACTAGTAATATGAGGATTACTACCACAGCTGCTGATACGTAGATGATAATGGTTTGGTTGCCATCTGAAAAAATAAAAACAGTATTTATTTTAGTTTAGATTATGTGCTCGTGGCTTAATTATAACAGCCGCACGGGACGATCTTCAAGGTTAAGCAACGCTTGCCGAGGTTGGTCTGTGGATGGGTGACCATCTTAACATAACGAGACTTCTCCGTGCCTCGGAAAGCACGTTAAGCCGTTGCTCCCGGTTGTCATTTGGAGATCCTTTGCAGTCGTTACGGATTGTCAGAAGCTAGAAAATCTGACACCAATCTTGCCAAGAAGTACTGTGTTCCCCAGTTAATGGGTTGTGGAGGTCTGGCAGGCAGCCGCTTCACGTAAAATACTAGTATTCAGCTGAATCCGGCTTGACTGGGAGCCGACCCCAATATAGTTGGGAAAAGGCTAGGCAGATGTGCGCTGCTAGAACTATTTTCCGAAAGGTACATCTTCAATACTTTTTCTACTTCAATACTATTTATATAGGTGATAGATAGATATAGGTGTCATGAGGTTTACAGAACAAGGATGCAAGAGCGAGCGAAGCACATTTAAGATCGAATATGCTGGAAACAATATTCTAACAGACGGGTTCTTCTAACAGACGAATATTCTAACAATATTCCAACAGGCTTACAGATATATTTTTGTTTTGAATGATTTTGTAGATAAATTGACCATAGGGAAAAGACTTGGGCTGGAATTTTTTGGAGGAGACCTTACCTGCGGAGGGGATCTTAAAAATTAAAAAAAAAACTTTTTGTATTAGGTTAAGATTCGTTATTACATGAAATAAAAGGCTTTTTTATTTTTATATAAAAAAAGACTAAGAAAGAAGAAAATCTCACCAGGGCCGTTCAGAGCATCATTCCAAATATCATCATCGTAAATTAACATAGATTTCTTGACAATATGTCGATTGATCCACTTTTCCTCATCTGATTCACTCACTTCATAGTATAGACAACACAGGATAGTAGTCCCATTGTGAGTCTCGTTGAAGTTTTTGTGTAGCAACACCGACTTCAACTCATGTGTGTTAATGGTATTAGACGTTGTGTTTATTACGCCTAGATATATTGTATCTGTGTGTAAATAAAATAACCTTAAGACGTCGTCTAAATAGAAAGCGATCATCGCGAGTACGCGATCGTCGCGTTCACCGCAAAATGCTCTCTGGTCGCAGTAACGACGCATTCGCGTTTACTATAATTCGACCAAAAAAATAAATAACCAAACAAAAACAAAATCAACAAACAAATTTTACATTTGACTAGATTATAATAATAACTGCAATTTTTGCAGTACCGTTATTCGGTACTGCAAAAATTGCAGTACTGATTTCTCAATTATTTTTAATGTTAGAAGTTTCTTTAAACTCTCATCTATAACCTTAGATTGTATGTAGTTAGTAATAGTTAGTTAAAATGGTGTAAATAGAAAGAAAGTATTCATGTTACATTTTCAACGTTGATTTTGCTTGTGTTACAGTGGAAGCTAATACAAGTTTGATTAATTTAATACGGTGGTATTATTTTATTTTAATACATGTGTAAAGTACCCTTTTTTAACAAACAATTTCAAAAATTAAGGTGGCATCTTTGATTTCTTGAAATTCATCATCAAATTCAGGGTAGCAATGATCCAGCGTCATTACCCGTACCTATATTTTTTATCACGTCATTCACGCAGGGTTAAGGCGCGATCCAATATAGAACTTTATACACTACACAAAAGGTACACATTTCAGTGAGAGAATTCGAACACACTGAATGTCATAAATGTTCTTCTAATATGATAATTATATTGTGTTACAATAAAAAAAAAAAAACACTTACTATTTGTTTCGTTGACGTATTCCTCACAACTGAATGAATCTTTTCTTGTCTTAGAATATTTTAGGATTTTAGGTTCTTTGATGGGCGTTACTGAAATCATAAAAAGTAATATGTAGGTAGGTACCCACGTATTTAAAAAAATACATTTTTACAGCATAATATAATTAAATATATGAAAAGTATAATTATTGACAGATATAGATATAGAGAACACGGTGTAAAGTCGCAAACCTCCATTGAAAAGAGACGATCCACCGACCAAATGGGTATTGGTAGGCAACTGCAATTTACACCGCTGTTGCTGTGTTCAAATATAACGGAAAAATCTGATATCGCGACGAAGGATTTTTTATGAAGTCAACACTTTAATTCCTAGTTAGCTATATAGATGTCGCTACAATAGTTTTTGTGGCGCTATGTATCCGTTACATAAGTAATTCTATTTATAAGATAATAATACCTAAACTAATATAGATGTAAATTCTGTTAGGTAAAACGAGAGACATTATGTATTACATTAAGACAGCGTAGAAACTACTCATGAAAATGAACAACTTGACAATGAAATATGAAAAAAAATAAAAGTAAACTGTTTGCATCTTTTTAATCTCTTCGTAGGGAGCAACTGAATCTTATTTTTATGCTATTCTACTGTTGGGCTACGTAGGGCTATCATAAATCCGGGTTCCTCTGGATTTGTCCCGGACATTTGGTCCTGGGCTTCGATCAAACTGATTCTAAAACTAATATGGGTAGTTTTAGCCGCGTCCCTATTACGCGTCCCTCACACTAACAACATTGGCTTGATACAAACTCTATTAGCCTCGAGCTTGCCACTTTTATCTACCTAAGGATGACTTGTCAACATGTTATATGTAGATAGCTTCGCTCGCTCGCCGGTTTTTCTAAGCTTAAGACGATAAAGAAAACTTTTCTCGAACTATGAATGGTTAGCAGAAAATCAATCCTAATCTGAGGCGGCGGCGGCGTGCTATCGTGCTCGCTTTGCTCGGCCCCACAAACACAAGATTTGCTAAAGGGCGATGAAGTTTAAACTTCATCGCACTTTAGCAAATCTTGTGTTTGGACTTTTGAGACCCGGTCAAGTGCCAAATGCCGTATTAAAATAAATCACATAGTTCGAAATAGCGTAAATAATACTCACGAGATTCAATTAGTTGTATGCTCGTCACGAAGTACTGTTTTGATGATGGATCGAAATTAAAAATCGCCAAAACATCCAAATTCTTTGAGGTTCGACGATTCTTGCCATTTTCGTCATTTTTACAATATATTTGAGTGTTATTATCAAATTTTTCCACGGTTATATTGTAATGAGTTTTTTTAATTCCTTTCTGAAGCGGTATGCAGCCTATTGCACCTAAAATACATGGAAATTTAGTTCAGCTTATCAATTCGGGTTCATCAAAATCGGTCCATCTAGGTAGAGATAGTGACATAGACAGGTACATTAGATTTTTAGTCATATACTCATGTATAAATATTGATTGCACTATTAATGATCCTTCAGTTTTAGTACCCGAAAGTATTACTAGGTTGCGAAATTTATTCGAAAGAGTCACTGCGACCCTGGAAATCAAATGGCATTAGGAGGAACACGGTTGGGTTTTAGTCAGTAAGAGTATGACACTCCCTTCCGCTCCGCCCAGAGCGAGAGAACTCATTTCCCATCCGGAAAAAAGGTATTCTACAGCTAAAAAGTAATAAAATACTGGCTGAAGAATAGTTTTATCAGATGGTAAAATTATTTATAAAATACATTACTTTTTTTGTAGCCTTGATACCATTGATGATAAAGATGTTTAGATTCACAAGATCTTTCTGCATTGGAACCCTCAGAACAATATATGAACCCTCGTTTTTCTGTAACAGGAAACAATTTATAAATATTCTCTGTACACATTGTGTTATCCAGTCAGATAGGCACTCGCTCCATCTATACTAAAGAAGAAAGATTTGTATTTTTGAATAAACTCAAATTCTTTCACAATTAGAAAGCTACATTCACCCTGAGTAACATAGGCTATATTTTTATCCCCGTATTGCCACGGGAATGGGAACAACGCGGTTGAAACCGCGGGGCGCTGCCAGTGCTAAATATAGATATAATATTAAGTTAGGAAGTCAGGACAAGTTTTAACCATCATATGCCTAGACTTTTCCCAACTATATTGGGGTCGGCTTCCAGTCATACCGGGTTCAACTGAATACCAGTATTTAAAGTGGACCGGCTGCCAACCTGACCTCCACAACCCATTAACTGGGTAGGTAACACGGTACTTCTTGGCAAGACTAGTGTCAGATTTACTGGCTTCTGACAATCCGTAACGACTGCCAAAGATCTACAAATGACAGCCGGGACCAACGGCTTAGCGTGCTTTCCGAGCCACGGAGGAAACTCGGTATGTTAAGATGGTCACTTATCCACAGACCAACCTTAACAAGCGTTGAACTTTGAAGATCGACCGATCGATCAGGACAAGTTTTAAGTTTTTAACCAATCATATTTAATCAGCACTGGATTTTTTGTTCTTTTTTACCATTTGAGTATCCGCCTAGATAAACTGCTTCACAAAGTGCCAGTGTTTTGTCATCCATCTGTTTTTTTTTTTCTACGCACCTACGCAGTTCACAGTAAACGTGCTTTAGGTCATCCCTGGCAGAATGTAGTAAGTATAAAAATGAAATCCCTGGCATGGCTCTAATGGTTAAAAACTTACCATTAACGGCAACACTTTCCGAATTCAACAAAATAAGTGCCACGAAACAAACGGAAAAATCTAAGTGATACATTTTTTCATATCAAATCACATAATTCGGTCGTCACAGAAGACAATATAAACTGTTCCGTTCGCAAATGTTTTTAAAAGGTCCGTATTGTGGAAAAACGCGGCATAATGAATTAAGCACTAGATTTTAAACATAACCAATAATAATTACGTCCTAATTTACTTGTCCACTTGCCACTAGAATCACGGAAACTGAATATAAACTGTACAGGATAAAATTTTATTTATGCTCTTCAAAATTATTATGAAGGAAAATAGCATGCGTTTAAAAAAATACCCATTGGTAAGTAGGTATGGTAAAACTATGTACATACATAGGTAATATAATTTTATGTGTAGGTACATTGTACGTATATTTGTAGGTCGCTAGTGAGTGCGGCAGGTTTTTAAAACTTTTGCACTATACTAACTATGCACACTTTAGTGTGTGCATAGTTAGTTTAATATATTGGTAAATAATCGGGGTTTAGAGTTTCTGCTTCGGCTGCCATCTGAGGGCCAATTCTAATTTTTTGTTATCGAACGGCGAGCCACCCATAGCTCGCCATCCGCAGGCCCGCGCCTACGGTGGGTGGCCGGGAATCGCCCTGCGTTATCAGAGGTCACCGCCGCCGATCGCCTCGACGAGGACGCTGCGTTGCTCCGCCCAAGCAGGGCAGACCTCCACCGTATGCTCCACCGTGTCCTCCGGGCGATCCACATTGTTGACCCGGACGTGTCCTCTCGCTGAATCCGAAACAGGTACCTCCCGAAACAACAGAGCCTCTTCAATACAAACAAATAATCAAATCTTTCCTCTTTATAATATTATTATAGATTTCTTCTGAAAGAGAGAGAAAACGACAGTAAGATTAAAAAATATCTTGAGATCTGCTCTAGCTCCTATCACACCACCCGAACCTAACCTATCCGTGTCAGGGAGCCCTTAGTTCCGACAAATTGTAGAACCGTACACCGATAGGTCGCAAACATGTCGTCAGTTTATGTCGGTTCACTATTTCTCGGATGATTTCGAGATATTATTGACAGTAAAATTCCAATGCGTAAAAAAGTATTCCAAAATTAAATGTTCACTTGAAACCTAATCGAGAGAGCAATATCTCAAGATATTTAAAAAAGTTATGCAATTTACAATTAGTATCCTGTGAAATATCTATACTAATACTAGCTGACCCAGCAAACGTTGTTTTGCCATATATAAAAAAAATGAAAAAAGATTTTCCCGCTTTTCTGTTGGAATTTTTCCTGAATTTTCTTTGCTATAAACCTCACGGAGCGCGAGACCTTTCCAACGAATGCAAAACCGTGGAAATCAGTTCGTGCGTTCTGGAGTTATAGCGTCAGGAAGGAAAACCCGACTTATTTTTATATAGTAGATATAAAGCTGAAGAGTGAAGAGTTTGTTTGTTTGTTTGCTTTCCATTAGAGAAAAATAAAATCAGTCCAGTAGTTTGGGAGCTTATTCGGTAGGTACAAACAAACAAAAAATCTTTCTTCTCAATAATATAGCGATTCGTCCCGGCTTCGCACGGGTGGACCATTATTTATTTTGGTATAGCCTGTGTTACTGTGTGTGTGATAATTTAGCATACTAATGGTGAAAGAAATCAGTCCAGTAGTTTTTCTTTCTCCATCTTGCTGTTTAGACTACAAGTCGTGCCAAAGAAAAGACATACAGCCATATTCTTACATATACTCAGGAAAAAGCATTACCTTTAACAAAAACATTCTGGCGAAGTCGGGAAGTAAAAAAAAAAGAAGAAATAAAACCCACAATCTGACAGCAATACTTTATTCTTGCGTTTCAAAATGTTCTTACAATCACTCTTAACGGCTAATATCATTTTTTCCTACAACTAGAGGGGATGTCATCCCTGTTCTACTGACAATCGCAGCTCGCTTGAGCATTAATCGTTTAACTATATTTAACACTACTAGAGATCACTATATGCGCTGATTTTGTGGAGTAAAACCTGTTCAGTGACCAAGGGTAAACTGAAGGATCATAAAGCCCACCTCTCTTCTATGTAAGACAGCGACCTCCTTGAACTGGTGCTGCCTCTTCAGCAGCAAGTGCCAGCACTTGGCAGATTGACATTATGTATTTTGTAGCGTGGTGAAGGCAAACGCTGTCGGAATGTCACGTGCTTAAACACTTATATTTTGATATTTCGATAAATCGCATTCTTTGGTAGAATGGAGCTGTTTAGAACTCTTGACGAATAATATTCTGACAGTGGTAGCGTGGCGCGGGCGATTGTCAAAACGCCAGAAATGTATGGGGTTGACAAACGCTGTCGAAATGTCACGTGATCGATTCCTTGCGTTTTAGCATTTTTACAATCGCCATCGCTAATAAAATGGCACGTTATCTAGCGCCTCTGGTCTGTTTTAAGGAAAAGTTTACCACAATTCCCAACCACTGTAACTCTTGAAAGCCAGAATCTAAAACGGGCAAACCAATGAAAGCGCCCAGTCAATGAAGATCGACGAGCCAGTTTCAATTCTTTTAGATTGTACTATGGACATATTGAGATCAGAACAGTGGGGGACAGGCCCTCGTGCCGAGTGAACTGATTGTATCTGGTTAGATGGCAAGCTGAACTCCAACATAGTTGGAAAGACTAGGCATCTGTTGCGACCTTTGTCTTTAAAAATGAATTATACATTCGAGATTGCAGGAGCCGACAGAGGTCAGCAAACATCCGAACTCTTGATAGGTATCGTGGATGTGCCCTGAAAGTCTATAGTTGCACCATGTTGGGATAACCTACGAGCATACGAGTAGGAACCACTTGGAGCGTGAAGCTCATAACCGCTCACGCGCGTGAAGCATACACTCAAGAGGAATAATGAGAACGCTTTTTTTCCCCAGTCAAGAGAATAGGAGTTTAATTAAAGTCAGTGGAACTCCCGAAAGGTGGTCCGAAGACTTGGCAAAACTCGCGGGAATCCGCCGTTGTCTTGTTCGTCTCGACTTATGACCAGCAATGGCTTTTGATTGATTTTAAATTCTGTAGTAATCGTATGTTACAAATACCGCCGGTGTTACCGACTGAGACCCAAGCGAGATTACTGATTTCCTTAAAAAGGTGGTTGGTACAGCCTACAAGTCGAAGGGTGTGGCTTATGTCCAGCAATGACCGCAACAGGCTCAGTCGATGGCTGTTGTAAATTATTATTTTCTTCAGTACTTTAGTGCCACAATAATAGCGCATATAAAGCCCTTAAAATTCGAAAAGTGATATACTATCAATATTTTATTATATTTCCATAATTATGTAGTTCATCGAAATAATTAATATCTATTTGGAATTAAATATTTTTTTAATAATTATTATTGGTGATTTGTGATGCATAACGACGTGAAACTGTAGGTTTTTTTTTGTTTACAGTTCTTTTTCCAGTTTTTACCAGTTATCCGGAAAATGTTTGTTTTTATTATCTGTTTCTGATATTTTAAGATTGATGACGCTGTGTTTAGTTATATAGTAGCCAATATCTCTCTGGCTAATGCTTTATTACATATTTTGTATAATTATATATTTTTCACTATCCACCAATTATGATACAAAAATGACAACGTAACGATTGTATCCAAATCTTTGATCAAACTTGAAATATAAATCGAAAACTTTAAAAATTTCTTAATAATTACAATAAAAAGCTTTTTTTCTCAACCTGTCTGTAGCTTTCTTTGAGAAAGTTAATAAAATTTTGCGTCTAATATAATTTTGAATTAAGTTTTTTTTTTACAGCGAATCTTAGATACAAACATAGGGACAGACTGGTCTTATTAAACTATCATTTAATATACAGATAACGACTAGTCCGCTTGGCTGGGTGAATACGTATAAAAATAATCTCGGGCAGAATTAAAACACGTAAAAATAAATCTTAACATTTGAGTAAATAAATAAAAAAAGCCAAAGTGACAACCGCTGCCAAAAACTCTTTAAAAATCAAAATGGCTGACTCAGCCAAAACTATCTTGAAAAACCAAAATGGCTGCCTCAGCCAAAACATCTTGAAAAAACAAAATGGCTACTCCTGCCAAAGTCATTTTAGTAATATAAACACCCGGCAACCAGCTTTAATACCTACAATTCCTAAAATGCCCAAAATAATGTCCAGTCTGGCCCGAATAACACAGAGCTTAGCTGTGCGTCGTACGCGTGAAACTAGATAAGTACCTACTATGGATACCTAAATAACTGTGACTAGCATCGATGTTCTAGCACTTCCAGAATAATACTAGATCCATGATTTTTGGTTGAGTTTATGAGTAAAACTGTGGAGGTACTGACTGAAAAAATATTCGGTGATGTTAGATTGAAATACTGAAGAGTTTATTTTGACTCTGAGTTATTTGTTACTGTAAATTAGGAACTAAAATTGAAAAGTACGTTAAGATGATTATGCCGAAAGCCTGAAATACTGATCCCATGCTATTCAAAAGTCATGTTACTCAGTAACTGGGAAGTCAGATAGGCAGTCGCTGCCTGTAAAATACTGGTATTCATCTTGTAAAATAATGGTTTTACTGGAAGCAGAAATATAAATAAAAAGAAGTTTGGCAAGATTCAGTCAGTACTCCTGTAAGTTTTATACACCTTAACAAACGTACTGTTTACAAATAAATAATGTATAGTTAAATATCAACATTTTTCGTATAATGTCATAGATTCAATCTAAATTTTATAGTGCATGGACACTAGATCGAGATTAACAGTGGTTCACAACATCTTTCTGGCCATGGTTAAATTCCGAGCGGAAAGATAGGCCACAATTCCTCATTCTTTTCCGACTTACTTAAATTAATTTTAAGAAATCAAATGCGTTGGGTGTAAAAGCTAAACACGCGAATGAACCAGGACGTAGAGACAGTATCTGGAATGGAAATTATGATACTATAAAAAGTTCAACAGTTCGTTCAGTATTCGTTTGAAAATTGATTTAAAATCGCATAAACGATGTAATTTCATTTGTGACGCGTCGATAAGTTTTTTTTAGCAATATTACAAAGTGTGTTTGGTGACCTGTAATTTTAAGACCCAAAGTTTTGATTTCATAAAACTTAATGAAGTCGTTAGAAAACTGCTTGGTTTTAGTCAAAAGACTATTTTCTTTATACTCCCATGATATAAAGCTAGTTATATACTTCCTCAACAGTTTAATTATCCTACCATTTGCTTAATCCAGTATATTTTGGTTATCTTGCCAATATTTAAAGCTTTCCTATTATACGAACACATCTAAAAGATTATAATTTTTTCCTTACTTTAATCTCTTCCAAAAATACTGTTGTTATGCCTATTACACTGGTCTTTTATAATCGAAGCTCTTTCATAATTTTTTGTTTCTTTATCCAAATCTTTCATCAGTTTTTTGTCAAATTATTCAAATCTTTCATCAGTTTTTATCAAATTATTCATCAATGAATCGAATTAATATTATCAACAGTAATTTTTGATTGAAAGATTATTTATCGATACATCAGATCAGTATTTTATTGAATAAATACTGAAATATACAGAGTGTCTTTCAAGAAAATGGCAATGTTTCAGGGTGAATATAATCATCCATCCAACATGTATCATAGAGTAATCGCTAATATGTAAAAAAGCAGTAGTTAAGTAAATTTATGTTCGCATGAATCCCATAATTTTTTCCGAGAATATTTTTGTTAACACTCATTCATCCTTTCGAACACTGCCTATAAATTAAAAGTCATCCTGTAAAATTGTATTTCTTTCATCGTGAATTATATTAAGCCTACTAAGAACAAACAATAGTTCAGTAGGTATTATTTTATATCAGTACTTTTTGCTATGCTACCTTTTACTCCATTTAAAATTGAACCATAATCTCGATCTTGTTGAAATTAGTGAAGTTTTTAAACCTAGTTTATCTATACCAAAGGCTACACGAAGACCGCAAGATGACAATATATATTTTTTTTAAGTCAGTGTGCTCATGATTTTTTAACAATTTGATAAATATCGTCAACAATATTATTACAATTACGCAGAGCCGGAATGCTGGAGGGTAAACTTTCATCGAAGGGTAAGTATGATAATGAGTTTACCCCTATGATAATAAATGTTTAAAAGGAATGCTTGTTGCCTAAAAATACAGTAAGTATTTGGTTTAGTACTCTTACATATATGGATGGGTCAATTGAGTCTTATTTTATAATATTATGTTAGAAAAATTGATCAACATCAACGTCAACGTTTTTGCGCTTTTTTTGTATATGTTTTTATAGTGTATTGATCGTCTTGAACCGGCTCTGCCTTATACCTAAATGATTGGGAAACATTGACCAGACTGCAGTTTTTATATGATATAAGTACATTAATAAAATTATAGTTTAAAGAGATAATGATATTGTCTGGGCAATGACGAATATTTAATATATTTAATAAATAATTCATTATATAAATTAACCGCTCAACACTTATCTTACTGCAATACAATCGACACGAACTTTGGCGGTTTTAAATTATCTAGTAGGAAACAAAATAATTCAAAAGTAACGGTCATTCGTCGACAACGTCCATTTTGAAAGTGGTCGGCTTTCGACCAATGGGTTTCATCGCTAGTCTACGAACAGTTGCTTTTGTGCAATTTGTATTTAGAATTTCCTCGTCACTACTGCTTGAGTCGTCGAAGCGGCCTGTCGTGCGTATGTTGTCGTCCGAATCTGAAGACTGTAAATAATAGACAAAATTAGTATAATGCTTGTTGATTTTAGTGTATTGCTAAGTAAGAATATTTTAGAACTCTAATTCAAGAAAATGTGCTTTTAAAATTATTTCTAGATGAAAACTAGTGTGTAGGTGTTACATGTGTGTGTGAATTATATTTAAGTGGCGATAATTCTATAAATGTATGATGCGCAGGGTTAAGGTGAAAACAGTATTCATATTGTAAATTATATTTACAGATTTATAGCAAAATTAGTTACATATTCTAAAAATAAAAGGGTTAATAAGGTATTAACACATACCCCATAAGTGCCAATTGGCATAAATCATATAAAATAAAAATTGTACATAATTATACATACATTGGAAACCAACATAGAAATTGCATTCATGTTTAATACAAAAACAAATATAATGCAGGAACAATTAAATATTTTTTGCTAGTAAAGCTTTTTCGTGTAAAAAGACCAAAAATCATGCGAAGTGAAGAAATCTGCTAGACTAACCAGTCGTCCGATAAATCTTTGACAAAATTTCTTTTCTCATTTTACAAGTCTACTGAACTTTGATGTGTTTCTATATATTTTAATTTTTATTTATTTCTTTAAGCAAAAATATTAATTGTCTGTAACTTGCACAAAACTATGCAAGATTGGTTCACTATGAGCTTGTTGAGGCACAATGCAAGATACTTCAATAGTTGGATGACGTACTGTAAAGAGGCCGATGTCATAGATTTATCTGACGATAGACCTAAGTCTGCAGCTGAAGCGAGTTAGAAAAGACACGAACATTTATTTCTTGGGACGTCCACGTGCGATCACTTCGGGCAGGCGTTTGTTGGACCTCTCGTCGCTGCTGTCCACGCTCTAGAGTTGGGTTGAACATATTTACATATACATCAACTTTGTACCAAGCAATGAGGTTATGTTTGAATAAGACCTTTCCATGAAAAGAACGAATGTTGATTAATTTTAACATATTCTTCAGTAATTTTTTAATTCCACTTCTACATAGTTATATATATTCTAATAAAGATACAGCCCGTATCAGGCTCATTCATTGAAAATCTAAGTACTAGGTCTGAAATTATTTAAACATATTTGTCTTATGTGATTTTTTGTTTAAGTCCAGTATCCACTTTAGGGTTAATCATAGGTTGAATTCTAAAAAAATCTAAAAGAATGTTGAAAAGCTGATCATTTTATAGTGACAGTTATATTTTATTATTTTATCCATGAAAGTACATACGCTTAACTCCTCAAGATACTTACAATTCTAAAAAAAATGAAATGATACATAAATAAATCCCTCAAACCAAATGAAACGAAAAGAAATGTTAGTAGGCTCAAAGACTGAAATTCTTTGCATAACATACCAAAACAAAAGAATTATTATCTAAGATAGGTATTTTTTAAGATATGTTTTCCTTTGGTCTTGTTCTTGGAAAAAAGTACCGGTAAAATTAAGTAACGTTCTTAATTTCTCTCTTTATGATGGTTCGTACAAATTTTAAAGTCCTTATTCTTGGAAAGACATACGTAAGATACGTAAGAATAGGACTTACTTATTTTGTGTATACAAAAAGTAAAATCAGAAATTATTTTTTATAGAGCTTAGATGGACATAAAAAAGTCTTTTCTGTGTTTTTGAACTCCTAAAAAAAAGTTCTGAACTAACTTTTTAAACCCAGGTATCTCGCATAGTTTAATTAAAACCGCTTCATTCATTTTCAAGAATAAGGACTTGAAAGTTTGTATGAAACACCGTGAGAACTAAACGTTCTTAATATAGGGGAGGCCTTTCCCCAGTGGTATGACATTATAATCTATAAAAAATATACATTTTAAAAACCCCAGTCTTTGTACCCCAAAGCCACATGATCTTACATCAAAGTCTCCGATAGTGAACCGGGTGCCGGCCGCTTCAGCTACCAGTTGCGCAGGCGCAGGCGGGGCGTTCTCGGGAGACAGCACCTTACACGCGTGTTACACATGAATGTATGTACATTAGCACGATTGTGGTATGATGATCAAGCAGAAGGCAAAGATATGGATACATTTGGCAAATTTCAATATTATTTTGTCCAACATTTTGATTATAGTGCAGGTTAATCTCTTTAGTGTTTTTTTTTTAGCTTCCCAGATAAGTTTTAAACATATCCAGTAACAGTACAAAACATCTCACTTGGAAAATTTTGGTGAATTGAACAGTATATGAGCTGTCAATCCGTCCATATGGAGGTGGTATAACATTTCAGTCCACGTAAGTTTTCATGGAGAACTGTTTACAGAATAGACGGCAATTCATATGTTGAGGTGCAACAACAAGACACAGTTTTTGAGATTCGCCAAATAAACATAATATAAGTAACTAATGTATCCATATTTTTGCCATAGACTATAGTAAATATAGCGAAGTCAGGTTCAGGTTAAATAGGATAGGTAAGGTAAGGATATTTGCACTTCAGTTTGCTTCAGTGCATGGCTAGCAATTATTAAGGGATTAATTTCAACTATATTGAATTGGATCGAGCATAGTCTCACGTATATTCATTTATGTAAACCAGATATTGTAAAGTTATTATTTGTTGAAAAGAGTAACATAAAGTTTCTAGTCCGTTCTTCTACGAATCTTCCTTTGCGAATAGTCAAATCGTTTTTTTTAATACTGTATCATATAATTATTTTACCGTTCAAAAGTGCCTTTTATAAATGGTCTAATTGAAGTAAAATAATTAATTTAGACTTCGATATAGACATTGATAAGGGTAATTTTGATACTAGGGTAAATTCAGAAGAAGGGTCAATATGATATTAGATAATACATATAGGTTGGTGTTGGAAGGAATATTGGTACTAAGGTTGAATTTTTCCAGACTTCGCCAAAACAAATTCAGAAAGATGTCAATGCCTTAACACATCGATGTATCTTTTTAAACTTATATAATTTACATGTTCATGAATGATTTGATGTCACCGAGCAAGGATGAATATAATTAACCATTAAACAGTTAATCCACATTAAAAATGTATATATTATTTAGCATTGGTAAAACATGAATTTATAATGTTATAAAAATGTTAAACGAGCAATGTTCTAGCCAATTCACCTTAGTATTAGAAAATGTGCATAAAGATCAATGATGGATTTTTTGGTCAGCGAGAGTGTGGCAAAGGCGATTGACAAAACGAAATGTTATATGGGGTTCATAAACGTTTGGCATTATGGCAATCGCCATCGCTTATAGAATGGTAGTCTGTGGAGCGCCTCTGGCATGGACTACCTAATACATCTGTTTATGTTGGTAATGTTTTTTTTTTAAGATCTTTGGAACCAGTTATCCCTAATTTCCAGCGTAGATTTTTATGCACAGTATTAATTTATGTAAAGATGATTAAGAATCAACTCAAAAAGGATATCATTTATTTTTTGTTTGAATGATTGTATAATGATAAAAAAAAAATCTAAAACAATAAAAAATATATTCTGTATTTAATTAAAAATATTTATTTTCCAGATCGACTTGATTCTTAACCACTTTACCGATTCTATTATGAACCTTTCACCCAAAATTATGTTTAATCGTTAAACACGAGATCGAAGACCAACCAAAAAAAAAAGGTTCCACTTACATCCTGGTCGCTCATCATCTCCTTGGTGGACACGGTGGTCTCGATCCTCCTGATGGAGCCCTGGTGTATATCCACGTCGAAGGCCAGGCATTGGAAGCGGCGCAGGAGCAGAACTGCAGGGATGGGCAGAACTCCAGCGAGGATCATCAGCACGGCGATCACCAGGACCCAGTTCGGGTATTGGGTTTTTATAACACGGCCCTGGAGGGAGAATTGATGAATCAATATTATAATGGGTTCACTCCCAGTCGATAGCAATGCGGACGAGTTTTTTGATGCCATTTTGTAGTTAGGAGGATTTTAGTTTATTTTTAGTTTAAGTGTATTGTAGTTAGACTTAAAGTAAAATAAATACGTTGATTATGTAGAACCAAATAAATATATATATATATATATTAAAATGTATATTTTACTAACCTTGAGAAATCACTAATATTATTTATTTTTATACTACTATTTAGGCATGCCCTAAAACTAAATAATATTAGTGATAATCCGACAGAAAAAGTTGGTACGAAACATATCTTGTACCAACTTTTTCTTTCGGATTATTTCTCTTAGAACATATAGCAAAACAAGGATTTTTGTAAATTCCTATAATAAAATTTGAACTTTTATTTACAGATTTCTAGTTTTTTGTTTATGGGAATTATTTGTTTCTTATGGACGTCTAACTTGAGAGAAATTTGGTTTATCTATTTATGACCTGAACTGAAAAAGCAAGAGAAATCTATGACAGTGGGGTATGACTTATTAAAAACAGTTATTTGTTTAATACCTTTAAAGTTGAATGCTTATTGAGTAACGTATTAAGAAAATTGATTGAGTCAGGCGTTACTTTGCGGAAATCCATTTTAAATTTGAAAAAGAAAACAATAAACGGTCAGCGAGTCAACACGTACCCTGAGGATGCCTCGTGGAGAGGCGAAACACGTGTCGGGTTTTGCTTTGCCTTCGTGCATGTGCATAAAATCCTTGCATTTGCCTTGTAATCTTGCATGTGCATAATATAGAGTGATTCTTTCGAATAAATTCCGGGAGCAGTGGTGGCCGAGTGGTAACGGCCCTGCTGTTACCACTCGGCCACCACTGCTCCCCATTGCCACCTAATATCTGTAAATTATGTTTTAATTACACACAAACACTAATATTTTCAACCTTTTTTGTAATAGAGATAGTATCTACATAAAAATCGACGTTTATCAGTGCACACTCTGCAATTAAATTGCATAATAACTCTACAACACCTGTTTATATCTGAAACATTTGTCATTTGTCAACAACTGTATGTCGATGCACGTCTTATCTTGAAATAATTTATGATTCATAGATGTACAGTCTCGTACAGGAAAACTGTAATTAATAAGCTTGTGGTTCCGTCATTTCAACGAATATTATACTTAATTAAGAACCTATTTATTTTATGAAAATATGTCCCAACGAATATGGCGCCTCTTTGAGGAGGCGTATGCCTAGCAGTGCTTTCCGTAAAGATGCACCTGATGATATTTATTTATTTATTATATACTTTATTGTACACCAAAAGTAACACAAAAAGTAGACTTAAAACTAAAACACATACAATGGGCGGTCTTATCGCATTCCGCGATCTCTTCCAGACAACCTGGCATGGACAGTAGGTATATGTCTGGACATGAAATGGGGCTGTCATTGGTGTAACAAAACCAATTCAAGAATAATATGATAAAATTAATAACAAGATAACATAGATACCCACATATGTACATATGTCATTGATTATGATATTGATTAGATGAAGCAGAACTAAATATGGTCGTTTAAGAGTGCTAAATGCTTTTTTGAAGAGCTAAGAATTATCCTTTTATTTAGTATCCTAGGCATGATAGCTCAAGCCTATTAAATTGTTCGAAAGAGTTACTGCGGCCCTAAAACGCAAAGTACATTTAGTCATTAAGACTGTGACACTATCTTCATTCATTTGATGCTTTTCCATCTCAAAAAAGGGCATGATTGTGATTGTGCTTCTCAAGGGGTTGAGCACCGTGTGTAATTTCTCGAATATTTAATTTATTTGTTGCTTAGTAAACTAACATAGTCATTAGTTTTACCAAGCATTTTTTAATCATGAATAAAATTAAAATTAAAAGCTATTCTTTATCCGATGAATAAAATTAAAAGCTATTCTTTATCCGAAAGACTCTATGGCCTTTTTTTCTTTATCTTGCATAAAATAGCAAAGTAGGTATAACTACTTGGTGAAACTAATATCGTTATACTAATTCTATTTAGCCTAATACGTGTTGGGCACATTTCCAATAGGTACGAAAATTATTAATTTTGTAACAAGAAATCCGAATCACTTATGATTTATTATTTATTTATTTAAACTTTTTGAACAATAGTGGTACATGGGCGGATTTAATTTAAAATATATATATATATATATATATATATATATATATTCATAAACAATCATGACTTATTTAAAACTAGCTGTTGCCCCGCGGTTTCACTCGCCGTTTTCGAATTTTTGTTATTGCTCATGACAAAAAAAATTCAATTTAGTTCAGTCATTCTGAAGTTATGCGCAAATATATATTTTGATTTTGATTCATTTTAATTTATAAAGTAACTACTACATAATTCATTTTTATTTTTACTAGGTAAGTATTACTACACATCATTATCACAGTTATTATTTTTCACTGTATTCAACTATCCTTCCTACTAATGATTATTGTGAATAAATCAGGCCTATACGGCTGAACGAAAAATTTGTATAAAAAAAATTTGCATAGGTACTGCCCATGACCCCGTTTGTACATTTCCCTGAAATGTTAATTTAGACTTACAGGGGATGAAGCCATTGTGAAAAACTAGTCCCTGATAAAAAAAAATATTCCCAAATAAGAAAAAAAACCAATACCTATTGTTACCGGAATAATATCACCAAAAATACCTACTCGACAAACGTACCTAGTACGTATATTATAAGAACCACATTAATTGTTATTCATACAAGTACAAGACGCAACAGACATGATTCGGGAAAAACCAGATTCTCAGTGGCATTCGAGGAACCCTAGTCATCGGTATTTACCGTAATAGTATTTATAAACTGCGAAGTCTTTGAGGTGCTCTTCAGTCGATGTTTACATTCTTGTAACGATGATCAAGTTTATATTTTTATTGTGTTTTTCCGCTATTTGTTGGGGTGCGGATAAAGTGACAATAGTGACTAGTAAAGGGCCCATTGTGGGTGATATACATGATACTTATAATACGTTTCTTGGTGTTCCTTACGCTAAGGTTAACGAGGAAAATCCTTTTGGGGTAAGTTTGATGTTTTGATAACCTAGTTAATGTTTTTCCGTGACGTTTTCTATGTGTTTATGTACATATAAATAAAATATTTTTAATTTTAATGTTTGTTAGTACCGCGGCCCTAGAACGCAAAGGGCATTAGGAGGAACACGGATGGGTTTTAGTCAGTAAGAGTCTGACTATGCCTGCGCACCGACCAGAGCGGAAGTAGTTATTTAATGATTTTCCATCCATAAAAAATAGACTTAATTACGCTTAGCGACTGATTAAGACCAATAGGGGTGTTTTCTGAGTAAAACAATGTGATTCTATTTAGTCCGTCAGTTACATTCTCGAAAAATATTGTTCACGTATTTTTTGCTCTAATAAATCTATAAAAAATGACAAAGATAAAAAGACAAAAGCATCAAAGATGCTTTGATGCTTTTGAAAGAAGTGGGGGCTTGTGACGTCACGTCGTGGTAAATTGTCGTAGTTGTGGTGAATAGTGACGTCACGCGAGTATTCAACGCACTGTAACGTCTTCGTTTTGTATTTGCGTTACGGACTTATTCGATTTTTTAGTCAACTACCCTATTGTTGCAAATAAGAAAAGGTAACTTTAATTAATTGAACCAATTTTCCGGTTTATCGTACCTAAAGACCTAATGACGAAATTTCTAAGGTAGATAATTGTTTTTGGTAGGATGACATAGTGAAATCATGGGTATTTGCTGAATAACAAGATATTTTTTTGGTTCAACAATAAGAAGTAGGTAAAGTTATCCTATTTATGTTGATGTAGGTAACTAGGTACCTATATGTGAATATTTTGTTCGATGAACCATAAACAAAAACATTATTGTTATTGTAATTCCATACATAATTATGTAAAGTCTCATTTTCCTGTTGACGATTCGGTTCGGAACAGTTAGCTCATCGTTTGGAATCGTACCATATTGTCTAACGTAATAGGTATTTAGTACCTATTCTATGAATAATTCGGTGTATCGTTTTCATTGCCCTACGAGTAAGCTGATAAGCTCCAGAAACTTTATTTATTTATTTTATATTTTTCACTACTGTTTGTTTTTTTCTTAAATAAAAACATAAAATAAATAAATTTATTCAGCTTCTGCACGCAACTTCGCCATGTTCTTCTCCAAGGTCATACTAATCTATCTTATCAAAAAGATCGGTGCAGAGGTCAACCCCTTATCACGTGATGTTTTTAGCAAATTTTTAGCCCCTTCCTCCCTTTGATGATACTTGAAAAAGTTTATACTAAAGTACCTATAACCATAATTACGTAGTAGTTTAGAAGTAGTTTTTTTACAAATTTTCTTAGAAGATCAGAACAAATTATCTTTAAATATACATAGGAACACTCTAAGATAATTCTGGAAAATACGCGTTCAACGTAGGTAATGATAAATACTTGTGATATCTCACGAGTATTTATCATCCCCCCCCCCTTTCGAAACTTACGTTATTAATGGACGACCCCTTTTATGTGCTTAGACGTGAAAAGTCATAGAAAAAAGAGTTACTCTCGCATGTTATATAATTATGTTTATGATATTATATTAGTATGAGTTTCTAACAATATCTATATTACACAATATTTGCTACAACGAAGGAATATATTTAATAAAATAAGACAATTTGTTACTAAACACATATTTTAACAAGTGTTAAAAATGGTGCCAACTGAAAACCAGCTCTGGGTGTCTGGTGACCAGCAAATGCTTAGATGGTATCCTTTTCGGCATGGGCTCGCTCAGTACAATTTTAATGGATCATTGTTATGTTTTATTATTGTTCCTTTTTTAACTTAGTGTGTTGTTACTGTAGTGTTGTGTCTGAGTTGAATAAATGTGTTCTATTTTATTCTATTTTTATTTATTTACTTGTGTATTATTTGTTACAGCCCACCCTAGACTACCCAAAATTCAAAACACCGTACATCGCCAACGACTCTTCTGTCATATGTCCTCAAGTATATTTCAACGACAATGGAGTCCTGCAGTGTCTCCAACTCAACATATATGTGCCACATAAAGCAAACACGAAACCATTGCCAATATTGGTCTGGTTCCATGGAGGTGGCTTCGCATTTGGTAGTGCTGGCGAATATGGCGCCAAACATTTGGTCAAAAAAGACATAGTTGTTGTAACAGTAAACTACAGACTAGGAGCTTATGGATTCCTGTGTCTAAACGATCCTTCTGCTCTTGGAAATCAAGGAATGAAGGACCAGATAGAAGCTCTGAGGTGGATTCGAAGACATATAACTCACTTTGGTGGGGATCGTAACCAGGTCACTATAGCTGGTGAAAGCTACGGCGGAGGCGGTGTAGACGTACACCTGTATTCACAATACGAAACATTATTCGACAAAGCTATTATACAAAGTGGCTCCTTATATGTTACTGAAGGAATTTTCGTTGATCCAGATCATGAAGCTGCAATTAATCTTGCTAAACATTTAGGTCATATGGTGAAAACAAATAGAGAAGCACTGACGTTTCTTGCTAAAGCTAATCCTGTTGATGTGAACAGAGCAACAAGAGAACTGAAAATGATCCTAACACTTTGTAAGGAGCAAAAATTTAAAGGTGTCTCGAACTTCATAACAGAAGACCCATTCCATTTGCGAAATAACAGGAGAGTTAAGGAAACCAAAATAATGATTGGCTACACAAGCCAAGAGATGTTGTATGAATTCGTGAACAAACCTCAATCATTTTACAATGAATCTGGAAATCCGATCACCACTCAGCTTAGGAATACATTTGTTTTCTCGAAACATGATTTAGAAAGGCTTGGTAATATAATACAAAAATTCTACTTAGGTGGGAAACCTATTGGGCCAGAGGTACAATTGGAACTGAGTAACTTTCTGTCAGATTTTGCCATAAACTTTGGGGTTGAATGGTCTGTCAACAGATACGTTGAGCAAGGAGCTGAAATATATAAATATATGTTCTCATATATTGGAGCCAGTGACTATCAGAACGTTACTGGTGCGGGCGCAACGCATACTGAGGAGTTGAAATATCTGTTCGATTGGGTTTGGGCGAAACCGTTGACAACTGAGGAGCAGATCATGATCAGAGATAGGATGACAACGATGTGGGCGAACTTTGTGAAACACGGGTGAGTTTAGATTGTACTTAATTTATTTATTGTTTCTGTATACTCGTAATATCCTATTTACACAGAAAAGTAAGTACGGTGTCCATAAGGACGCCTTTCTAATTTTTTTTTCTGTTAAGATGGTTTTCACATGATGGTTTTATTGTCCAATAATAGTATCAATGATATTTATAAACTAAAATTACATTCGCATAGAAGAGGTCTTATTGGTAGCTTTGGATGGGCTTATTGTCTCCCGAATTGTCTCGAATTTGAATTGTAATTGCAAACTAAAATAAACTTTATATTTAAGCCATGTAATTCCTTTTTCGAAATCAATTATTTCTTTGTTTCTGAGGATTTTTTTTCCCTGTAATATTGATAGGTATAAAATTGATTGAGTCAGGCGTTACTTTGCGGAAATCCATTCCAAATTTGAAAATGAAAACAATATATCTAGTTTTAATTTCCGCGAATATTAGTGGGTTGCAGGTATGCACCTCCCTCCCGCCCGCTATATTATGCACATGCGAGATTACTGGGCAAATGCAAGGATTTTAAGCACATGCAGGAAGGCAATGCAAAACCCAACACCATTACCGACACGTGTTTCGCCTCTCCACGAGGCATCCTCAGGGGACGTGTTGACTCGCTGACCGTTGAGTTGCGACTGAGCATTTAGTACAAGGCACCCCCCTTTTATACACTGCCACCGTTGGTTATTTGTGTACAACTACCCACAAACATTCGCAGTAAAGGGGAAGAAACCAAATTCGTCTGGTCATTCAACAGTGCAAAATTATTATTATTACTATGTTTAAAAATCTCTAATTGTTCTAAAACACACAGCCGGAAACCCTTATCACAAATATGTAGTATATTAAAACTATTGTTGTCGCGCAAAGAATGGCCGGTATCAATTAAATGTTTCGCGAAATTCGATTTTTTTTTTTTTTTTTTTTTTTTTTTTCTTTTTTTTTCGATTTTACTTAGAAAAAACAACGTTTATGTAGCGTTCAGAACGGACCAGAATATACGCCGTATTTGTAACGGAAAAGATATTTTAGAAAATAGTAAAAAGTCTGGGGTGTATAGGCTGGTCTGTGATGAATGCAACGGAGTGTATGTGGGTCAGACGGGCCGAAACTTTGACATAAGGTATGGGGAACATGTTGCCGCGTATAGAAATGGCCATTCGGACAAATCGAATTTCGCGAAACATTTAATTGATACCGGCCATTCTTTGCGCGACAACAATAGTTTTAATATACTACATATTTGTGATAAGGGTTTCCGGCTGTGTGTTTTAGAACAATTAGAGATTTTTAAACATAGTAATAATAATAATTTTGCACTGTTGAATGACCAGACGAATTTGGTTTCTTCCCCTTTACTGCGAATGTTTGTGGGTAGTTGTACACAAATAACCAACGGTGGCAGTGTATAAAAGGGGGGTGCCTTGTACTAAATGCTCAGTCGCAACTCAACGGTCAGCGAGTCAACACGTCCCCTGAGGATGCCTCGTGGAGAGGCGAAACACGTGTCGGTAATGGTGTTGGGTTTTGCATTGCCTTCCTGCATGTGCTTAGAATCCTTGCATTTGCCCAGTAATCTCGCATGTGCATAATATAGCGGGCGGGAGGGAGGTGCATACCTGCAACCCACTAATATTCGCGGAAATTAAAACTAGATATATTGTTTTCATTTTCAAATTTTTTTATTGATAGGTATATTTATAACACTGCATCGCAGATATTATTTTTCTAAAACGACTTCCAATGTAGAAACGATGCTTTTAAAATAGCATGAAATATCAATGACGTACATATATAGACACTATATATACGTAAATAGTGTCCATATATACGACACTATATTAGCACTGGACGTAGGAATTGTGAGTGACCAATACCACAAAATTTTTCAGACCTTTTTACATGCCAGGACGGTTTGGTTCTTTCCTCAAAAGACCATTTCAGACACAGATCTGCATGGTTCTCATATAACATATTGTGAATGTGAGGACTATGTAAATCACCATATTATGGTCTCATTTAAGTTAGTCTGACAGTTTGAGTAATTTATGCGGCTTACACAAATGTCCTTACTTTGGTATTGTTCGTCAAATCGTTGTAAAGTTCTAAGTTTGTACTACACGGTAACTGACAAATGCTTACACTGTCTGGATAGGTTCACCCAAATCTATGTGGCACTTCCTCAAAAGGACACCTAAGACATTAACCTGTATGGTTCTCATATGATTTGACCAGTACAGATTGTATGGACTTTAAAAGAGACTTTGACCTCTGAGTTTGTTTCGGTGTTTCTTCTCAGGGTAGTCGGCTAGGAAACACCGGCCTCATCTAGCTTAAAATGACCAAAAAATATTGGACATGTAAAAGAATTGTAGTAACATACAAAATAAATATCATTTATCATTTACCGATGGCATATCCAAACCTCTTAAGCAAGAGACACGAAGCCTTTTTTTTTTTTGGATGGGAAATCATCAAATGACTTCTCCCGCTCTGGGCGGAGCGGAAGGGAGTGTCAGACTCTTACTGACTACAACCCACCCGTGATCCTTCTTGTGCCCTTTGCGTTCCAGGGCCGCGGTGACTCTTTCGAAGAATTTTCGCAGCAGAGACACGAAGCCTTAAGTCACAAGTCACTGGGCTGTCACATCACGTCAGGCAATATCTATGCAAGCCAAATTTATGTCTGCATTTCTATTTTCAGAAACCCGACGCCTAAAGTAACAAGGCTTCTACCAGTGAAATGGACTCCCATAACTGGCCCCGGCATCGCCAGACCTTACATGAATATAGATGTTGACATGGAGATGAAAGACCACGCTTTCAGACATCGAATGGCTTTCTGGGGACTCTTCTGGCACGCTTATTTAAAGAAACATATGCTTTTGAATTAAGACTATACATAAATGGAGAGATTGTATATGCTGTTTGAGATAATTTCAATCCATCGCCACCAACCCACGTATCAGCTTTAGACTCGTGTCATTATAAGTGACCATTTGTATTAAATGGTCCTAAAACCGTATGGATTGCAATGGAATGAATGAAAGAATATTTTACAAAGTCATAATTGCCTTGAATCCTGAATTCGAATATAGTTCGCATGAACCTATAGTGAAAAAAGACTGATCGGATGGAAGGACCAATTTATAATTTATAAGCTAGTTAGTATATAGACTTTTTTTCATCTACATATTACCTAATGCGTGAAGCAAAAACTTTAAACCCATTTTTACGAAAATTACGCGGACAGTATGAAGTTAGGCACAGTTAAATTTTATACGGACAAGGATTAAGCTAATATTTTTGCTTAGAAAATAGATAAATTAATATAAAATTAATGTCGAATTTTGGCGACTCTTTGTTATTGATAGGCTTGTGTTTGTCAACTATCTCATCTGATGGAAAGCGATGATGTTGTCAACGATGGAAAATGCTCGCTTAAATGTAACCTATGCTTCACACTTTACTGAAAGACCCCGTTGTAGATATCTATCAGCAAACATAGACTCCTGCAGGGAATTCACTCCGCATTGAAAGAAAGAGCGAATGAAAAAGAGAAAGAAAGAGAGAAAAATGTTTATTTGGGACTCGCACAAGACAAACAAAATAGTAAACAAAAAAAAAAGATCTACTAGAAAAATAAAATCCCTAAAGCTCATTTAACATCACAAAAATCATATTTATAAGTTTATTATTTGAGCATATATGTATTTTATTAGTATTATATATATATTTATATTATTTGCAATTTCTTTCCCAAAAATATATTTTGTATTTTATTTATTTGTTGTACACCTACCACAGTCTTTTTAACCCAAAGGTTGACTGGTAGAGAATGCCTTGTTGCATAATCTCAAAAGCTCTCGATACCAGTTGTGCGAGGCCAAAAAGGTTCCTATCAAATCCCGAAGGATTTTACTTGAAAGTAGGTTTGTTAATTAATTACTCCTCACGGCTCAAGAGATTAGATGGGTGTTTTTCCGTTATTAGATTTTTCCGAAGAATACCCTAAGGTATTTTTGACTTTTACACGGGTTTTATTTTATTTTATTTGTATGGGACAAAAAGCAGTTATAGATTATATAGCATTGACAAAAGTTAGTTACAGTACCGGCGAAAAAACGTATAACCCACACTATTGCCCACGATGTGATATCGGAGTATTATAATGATAACGAACGGATGTTAAATGAGAGAAAAAGAAATTAGAAGAAAGACACTAGACCACTATATCGACGAATCGAAGCAAGCGGATAACAATAGCACCCGTCTTATGGGCAACTTGCAAGAAATTGAGTGTACATTTTTTTTAAAATTTAGATTGCGTAAGCGCGAAAATATCAAAATCGAGATGGTTTAGCCGCTCTCAAAGGATAGTATTGCTATTTTCGTTTACTTAATGTGTCACTGTGTAAGTGTTGTTGTTTTTTTAATTAAATAAATATACCTGCGGATTACTGTGATTGTTTAATTTTAATGCTATTCAAAATCAAAAAGTCAAAGTTATAGAATGTTGGGAGAAAAGTGTTGTAAATGTAAGCAGAAGATAAAGATAAGATAAATATATATGCATACATATAACATTATATGCACTTGTTGGTAAAGGGACAAATTACATAAGCTATCGAAACTACGACCTTACAGAAAAGATTCACATGATATAAATTCTAAAATGCAGAGAATGTTAAATTTTATCCTGACTTTCGAATCCGGAATACATCAACGTTGACGTTTGTCTGGTATAACTTAGACACTCGGCAGTGTATCAGCCAAGTTCTCAAAGCAAATGGGCGACTTACTGTCCGTAAGTTATACACAGTACACGAATAATTTCGAGTCAATTTGGATAAACCTTATAGAATATTATATTACTAGAAATTATCCTAAGGGAACATAATCCCGAGATAAACAGTATCCTATGTGTTATTCCAGACTATGATCTATATCTGTGTCAAATTTCATCAAGATCCATTAAGTAGTTTTTGCGTAAAAAACATCCATACTTACAAACTTTCGCGTTTATAATATTAGTAAGATAGAGGTTTACCTATACAATCGCAGCAGCACAAAAGGCGTTGTGTCACCGACGACCGCAGGAATCATTTCACGTAACTTTTGATCCCCTTATATAACATTACTGGTATAATCACTACAGGCAAATACTGCAATAGCAATGGCGTAGGTGCCAGTTTGGGTGTGCTTCTGATCTAACTCTCACAATTGGCTCTTTTATAATACTAATCATATTATTATAATATGCTATTTTATTTTTAAAATCACCATTGTAGTCCTATCTAAACACAAGTACTTCACAAGCCTAACTACTTGTCTTTAGTTTACAAAACCTACGCCGAACTTGTCACGCGCCAAATTGTCTTAATTAAAGTACCTTATTGTTATCAGATAACATAAACCACTTTCGTGTTGTGATTCAGTCAACATATGCAGCAGAAATGGCTAGATTTGGTTCAGTAGGTTCAATTTTTTTTTTAATCGATTTTTATTATCTGCCTCACTTTTTTCATTTATGTTAGGGTCGGCTTTCAGTTTAGCCGCGATGTATATGAATTGCTTTATGCTTTTGCCCTCGATATCATACGCGCATCACCCGTTTTTTTCTGTTGCCGTAGAAATTTCTGGAATGTCTTTCTTAGATCTCCCCTACACTCCGCAAAAAAACTAAATGCCAAATTTCAGCTTATAAATAGTTTCGGCTGTGCGTATTGATCAAGTCACACATCAGTAAAGGGAGAATTTTAAATATTTTGATTTCAGGTTTTTCACCAGTTTATTGAGTTGAGGGCACCGCGGCCCTGGAACGCAAAGGGCACAAGAAGGATCACGGGTGGGTTTTTAGTTAGTATCAGTCTGACACTCCCTTCCGCTCCGCCCAGAGCGGGAGAAGGCATTTGATGATTTCCCATCCATAAAAAAACAACTATGTTGGGGTAAGCTTCAAGGCTAATTGGCTGCAGTTGAATATCAGTATTATACAATGAGTGACGTAATACGGTACTCCATGACAAGACTGATGTCTGGTGTTCTGGCTTTCGACTATCCGTAACGACGTATCTATCTTAAAATCTAGCTGTTTTATATTCTTCTAACATCTACAACCATGTACCTCGCTTAACCTGACGGAAAAACCCAATATCTAGTACATTCATTGCAAATAACGGATGCATCATTAATCATACGGGTTCGGGGACTCCCTAGATCTACAAAGGTTACCACGGAACCCTGACAACGGCCATCCACCGCTCGATGTTAGTCATATATAAGACGTAGTATGCGCTTCTTAGTTTAATATTGATCAATTCTTCAAAGCAATATGGTTGATATTTTAATAACATTGCTACTCTGTGTCGCTGGTGTTTGTGCTGTGACCGAAAATGTAACCGTTGTGACGAGCAAAGGAACTATTGTAGGTTTTAAAAATGATGGATATAATACGTTCTTTGGTATTCCGTACGCGGCTGTGAACGAGGGAAATCCTTTTGGAGTAAGTAATGTTTATATAGCTATTCGAGATTTAGGCAAACATTTGTTTCTGGTATGCATTTCTGTCTACAGTAGTGAGTTTGAAGAATACTGTCGTTCCAGAAAACAGTAACCAGTTAACTTACACTACTTGACAGCTTATTTTTATTTTGGAACGGGTTGTCTGAGTTCTAGTTAGTGATTAATATGTCAACCGCAGTCTAAAAATTAACATCTTTAATATTTTTCTATTTCAGAACAGCTTAGAGCACCCAGACTTTGAAGTGCCGTTTATAGCTAACGACAATAGCGTAATATGTCCTCAAGTAATCTCTAGAATCGGTGGCGTACTCCAATGTCTTCGTCTCAATATTTATGTGCCACATACGGCCAGTCAGAATCAGGCAGTGCCAATATTGGTCTGGATCCACGGAGGAGGGTTTGTCTTTGGTAGTGGTAGCGACTATGGTGGCCAACATTTGGTCAAACAAGGCATCATCGTTGTCACTATCAATTACAGACTTGGTCCTTACGGTTTCTTCTGTTTGAACAACGATTCCGTACCGGGTAACCAAGGTTTGAAGGACCAGATTACAGCGCTAAGGTGGGTAAAGACGCATATAGGAGCCTTTGGCGGAGACCCCACTAAAGTGACGATCGCTGGTCAAAGCTATGGAGGTGGGGCAGTAGACCTGCACCTTTACTCAAAATATGAAACGTTATTTGACAAAGCCATTATCCAAAGTGGTTCCATTTATACGCCAGGGTTCTACGGAAATCGCGATCATAAAGCTGCTGTGAAACTTGCTCTACACTTGGGATATAAAATCTCAAAGACCGAAGAAGCATTGAAAGTTCTAGCTAAAGAGAACCCTATTACTGTGATGAGAGCAGTAAGAAACACAAACATGAGGCTGACGCCCTGCAAAGAAACACGCTTCAAGAAGGTCCAGCACTTTGTTACCAAGTGCGTCAATCATTTAAACAATCCGGATAGAATCGAGAAGATACAGATCCTGATAGGCTACAACAGTAAAGAAGATTTCAGCACTTTCGCAAACAAGCCACAGTACTTCTACGAAAATTTAGGTGACATATTTTACAGGAACTTGCAGAACAATTTCGTTTTAAGGAATTGCGAGTTGGAAAAATTGAGTGATATCATAAAGACATTTTACATGGGCAGTAAAAGAATTGGCCCTGAATCTATGTTAGAACTGATTGATTATTCGTCCGATTTTAAATTGAATTATGCTGTTGAAAAATCCGTGGCAAAATATATGGAGCAGGGTGGGAACGTGTACAAGTATTTGTTCTCATACATTGGTGGAAGTCCGTTTTGGAATCTGACGGGGGCTGGAGCGATACATACGGAAGAGTTGAAGTATCTCTTTGAGACCGCTTATACGTTGAACACAGAAGAACAGAAGTTGATGAGGAATAGGATGGTCACCTTGTGGGGCAACTTTGTGAAGTTTGGGTGTGTATTAGACTATTTTTCAATCTATTGGTCACTGCAAACAGTCTTGATTGAGTGAAAAATGAAGGTGTTTGTATCTACGCGTTTATTGTGTATTTGTTTTGTATTTATAGGTACCTACTTAAAAGTGTAGCATAAGATTTTCACAATAGGTCTATTGCTAATAACAGATTGTTCATTCCAATTCCAACTTGTATCAAGTTCTTGAGTCGTAGACAATAACTTTTTATGAACGTGAACAGCAGAATGATTGTAATTGCATTATTCATCTTTTTTTAAGGATGGGAAATCAGCAAATTATTATTTACGCTGTGGGCGGAGCCGAAGGGAATGTCAGACTCTTACTGACTAAAACCCATCCGTGTTCCATCTTAAGCCCTTTGAGTTCCAGGGCCGCGGTGACTCTCTTGAACAAATTCCGCAACCCTGGCACGATTATTGATCCTACTGTCTCATGTCATGTCATGTGCATTTTCTAAAGCTGTAATCCCTAAATTCATCCGACTGAAAACTTATTGATCATAAGCGACATTATCTCAGAAAAATGCACGGTTAATATAACATAGACCTCGATAGCGAAGCCAAAAAGAAAAACAGTATTTAACAACAAGTATAAAATAACATTTTCAATTCTTCCAGGAACCCAACACCTCAACAGACAGACCTCCTCCCAATAACATGGATGCCACTGACCGACAAGACCCGACCCTACCTGGACATTGATGTCAACATGACCATGAACGACCACACTTACAGGGAGAGGATGGCCTTCTGGGACCTCTTCATGCAGAAGTATGATAAGAAGAGTTAATGCAAAGCGCCAGTTTAATTATTTAGGTAACGTGTAACAGAAAAATCGCAACCTTGAAAAGGAGCTACATGTATTCATAATTATGTACAATTTTTTCTATGGGAACAACCCCGAAACTGCAAAAAAAAAGCAACTGTTGTAGCTGGCACTGGGGCTGATTTTAGGGCAACCATATTTAGGCGTAAAGTTGGTAGCTGAGTGGTAGCGGCTTGTTGACAGGACCGCAAGAATATGCTTGAATGTGGCCCTTGAACAATCAAGGGCCACATTCAATTCCAAAAAAAAATAATTGAACGTGATCTTCACAGTTGTTCATTTTGATTTCATCGGGTGCGGCTTGATGCAAAAAGGCAAGTGTGACGAAGGAGTTCTGTGGCTCCCCCTCCATTTCGAAATTTTAGGTGATTTCGGGTTTTGTCCTATTTATATATTTTTTTATTATTATAGAATATATTTTTTTCAATGGTTTTAGCTGCTATTAAATAAAACTGTACTGAAAATACTACTTTTATTTGCTTCTATCAAATTGGTTAACCCCCAAAATCATATTCATCTAAAAACAGAGTTACGATCAAAGTATGATCTGAAAACGCCTATAGCAAGTAATATTAAGAAACTCAAATTATTAAAAATAGTTCTACCTTTGTCATGTAATGACTTTGCATACTAAAATAAATTCAAGTTCTTAAAACGCAACAGTCAGATGACTGTGTTGCTGGGGAGTTTGTTGCGCCACTTCTTCTTCCCAGCTAAAACACTAGGAAATGATGACGGGTGGGCGTTTTGGGGGACTGTCTTTACGTAAAATTTGACGTTCAAAAAGTGCGGTCTCTCAGCCTAGTTTGAATAAATGAACTTTAAAAAAGAAGCAGGCCATTTTTCAGCGCCACTTAAATAAATTGCTGCAATGCCGTCGTTTACAACTTCGATGCTAGTAATTTGCAAGAGGCTCCAAACAAAGTGTCTACGAGTGGTAATATTGTCAATAAACCTGACCACGAAACTTTTGCAGCAGTGTGATGCTGGTGGGGGAATTTACTTTGGCTCAATCACTGCTTTGATGACATCTGCACTACATCAGACTGCTTGTATGTGACTTATTTGGAACGTTTTATTTATTTGTTGTAGTCGAGTTTTTTGATAATCAAATCACCTGATAGCAAGCGCGTTTGAATTTATATTAATTATACTTTATTTAAATGGTAATAAAGCACACAACAAGCGCTCCAGGAAAAAAATATAAATAGTAGTCTAGTTATAACAAAAAAATTAACTCGAGAAATAATGAGGAAAAAATATAAGCTGTACAAACAGCCAAAGCTGTGGAAGTGCGGAGTCTCATGGCACAGGCGTCATCATTCTTAAAATGAGGTTCCTAAACTAATGTTTACTAGTTGGTGCAGAAATAAACATTTGTATATTATGTCAGTTTTTCTGTATAATGTCAGTTTTTCAAGAGCCTCTTCTCTTAGAAGTATAAAACTCTCACCTCATCAGCATTCCAAGCGCCATAAGTCGGTGGGTTGATGAGCATGAAGACCAGCGAAGACAGTAGGATGCAGGTCACGATGAAGGGGCCCACGTAGCGCCACGTGACCTGCCAGTAGATACCTGGCCGGTAGCCCGTCATCTCGTATATGTCGTTGGTGAATCTGCAAGGAAGGATAGGATTTGTATCCGGCTCGAAGGACCAAAAGTTCAAATTGACCGAAATTCCTTTAAGGTGCTCGTTTTCATCTAGAATAATTTTGAATAACCATGAGTTTCTATGGTGACGTGACGAAGGAGTTTGTGAAAGCGCATGCGCAGCGAATGTATGGGACTGATAAAATCAACCGAAATGTCACGTCATCTATCCCATGCATTACGACAATCGCTGTCGCCTACAGAATGTCGATTTGTCTGGAGTCCCATATCTCTTAAAATTAACACAGATCAAAAAACAGTTTTCACTCAAAAGGTTTTACTTTTATTTCTAATAATGTTGGATATAAATAAATGAAACTACATTTTAATTAGGTATTTATTTGTACATTTGACAGCTGTGGCCCAATATCTACACATTTAATTAATAATGTCCAGATACCATCATTACATCATACGAATGAAGACGGCACCTTTCGGAATCCTATGCAGCTGTTTCCAAAACGCCACTCAAGAACCTTTCAGAATAATAAGCCGTAACTAACTAAAGCAGTACATCATAAGGTCTACAAACCCAGAATAATAAGCCGAATAATTTTATGAACTAAAGCAGCACAACATAAGGTCTACAAACCTCTCATGCCCATAGATGTACACGACAGCCACCATCTCAAGCAGCGCGACCACGACCAGGCCGATGGTGCCGGCGAACGAGTCGAACATCTTCAGCCAGTACTCGCCCGCGCCAGTTGTGAAGATTAGACCCACGAAGAAGCAGAACGTGCATACGCAGCCTGAGGGAGAGAGGATATAGAAGTTGTAGTATTCAGTCAATTGTAACATTAAAAATTATATTAAAAACTAGCTGCTGCCCGCGACTTCGTCCCCGTGGAATCCCCGATTTTAAAACATTCATTATCGCTGCTCCGCTCCTATTGGCTTAAGCGTGATGATATATAGCCTAAAGCCTTCCTCGATAAATGGTCTATTCAACCCAAAAATAATTTTTCAATTTGAATCAGTAGTTCCTGAGATTAGCGCGTTCAAACAAACAAACAAACAAACTCTTCAGCTTTATAATATTAGTATAGATTTAAAAAACCCCCGACACAAAAAACCTAATTTCCCTTTAATTAAAAAGTAAAAAATAATAACAAGAACTCAATCTTTATAAGTATGTATTAATAAAGTCGCGTTGGGGCACCGCTCCAAACCTAACAATTTAATTACAAATAGTCTATTACCTAACTAAGCAGCGCGGTCCCCCGACGCGACGTATTTTTTTAGAATGATTAAATACATACTTAGGTACTTTAAGATTGAGTTTTTTTTTACTTTTTAAAGAGAAATTAGGTTTTTGTGTCGGGAGATTTTTTATTTATTTAAAGAACACTCTCGATTAAGTCTTCATCAATATTCTCTCAGCGCTCTTTCATTTGAGATCCCACTCGAGTATATTTGCAGACATTCAGTTATTCTTCCTGGCTTTCACCCCCCACAACTTTTAAACGACTCAACCGATTTTCATCAAATATGTCTAAGAACACTCGTCCGTAACTCACCTTTCATAAAAAAAAACTTAATCGCTTCATCCGTTAGCGAGCTACGGAGCCACAGACAGACAGACAGACAGACACGTCAAACTTATAACACCCCTATTTTTGCGTCGAGCGTTAAAAAAGGATGGTTTAATAAGCTTTTATTCATAACTGCCGCAGATGTACAACTGTCAGTGACATCTTCGACAGCCGTTACTAATGCGAACAAAGTCAGAAAATCTGACGCTAGTCTTGCCTAACAAAAACGTATCCGCAGTTACTGGGCTGTGAATGTCAAATAGGCACTCGTTCCTTGTAAGATACTACGTCCGGTTAGACTGGAAGCCGAGCACATAAATACTAACTTAGACTAATATTATAAAGAGAAAAGATTTTATTGATTGTTTGTATTGAATATGCTCCGAAACTACTGAACCGATTTCAAAAATTCTTTCACTGTTGGTAATCTATCACTATCCCCAGGTGACATAGGCTAAATTTTATCCCCATGTTCCCACGAGAACGGGAACTACGCGGGAGAAACCGAGGAGCGCTGCTAGTGTAATATAATAAATAATTGATTTGGGAAAAGGCTATACAGGCTTTAATATCTGTGCCACAAAATCTCATGTGAAAAAAAAAAGATAATTTCATAATCTGTTTTGAGGACAATTTTGCATCGTCAATAATTCCTTCAACCGCGAAAATTGTACTGGGGCCGTATTATGACATCTTAAAACCATCATGTTTTCTGTGTGAGAAAAGGATAGTGCTATTCGTCCTGTATAGCTCCGTCTCTTTTTCACACCGAAAACATGATGGTTTTAAGAGGTCATAATACGGCCCCAGGAGAAGAACAGAGCGCCACAACGAGATATCCGTCTGTATTTTATATTTCTATGGTCGTAGCGCTCTTTTTGCAGACATCTTGGTATCAATCAGTCTGTCGAATTCGACTTAAGAATTCTCGTTTTCCTGATTACGGCTATTGAAGTCCAAAGGTCTTATCCGTTGGAAAACTATAATGAAAACAGGTACTTGTTCATAGTATTTTTTTTTGTCGAAGTTGATAAATTAATTTTCAAGTAGCACTTACCAGTAATAACGGGCTTGCTGAGCCGCTTGAAGAACTCGATGTCGAAGATAGTGCAGAGCATGCCCTCCATGATACCGATCTGACTGCCGAGCCCCAGTGACAGCAGCATCATGAAGAAGATGATGGACCAAAACGGCGCGGGGGTCAGCTTCAAGATGGCTTGCGTGAACACGATGAAGGCGAGGCCTGTACCTTCGGCGGCCTGGAGAAAAAAAAACAGATAATCTATACCTACTAATATTATAAAGCTGAAGAGTTTGTTTGTTTGTTTGAACGCGCTAATCTCAGGAACTACTGGTTCGAATAGAAACAATATTTTTGGGTTGAATAGACCATTTATCGAGGAAGGCTATATATCATCACGCTTAAGCCAATAGGAGCGGAGCAGCAATAAAGAATGTTTTAAAATCGGGGATTCCACGGGGACGAAGTCGCGGACAGAAGCTAGTTTATCAATATATGTCTGTACTACTCGTATATACATATTTATAGAGTTGATATAATTTGGTTTTTTATTTTTGATGACTATGTAGGTCAATCTGTTTTTACTTTATTCAATCTACTCTTTACAATGTGAGTGAATTGATTTATGATTTCCATGTTGGATATTTTTTTTCTACCTTTGTCATGTATTAATGACTTTGCATACTATTGTATAAATTCAAGTTCTTAAAACGCAATAGACAGATGTGTTGCTGGGGAGTTTGTTGCGCCACTTCTTCTCAGCTAAAAGACTAGGAAGTGGTGACGGGTGGGCGTTTTAGAGGACTGACTTTATGTAAAATTTGACGTTCAAAATGTGCTGTCTCTCAGCCTAGTTTGAATAAATGACTTTTGATTTTGGTTTCATATAAAACTCTTCCGTTACTGAGTGAGAGAGAGGCAACGCACAGCCGTTGCCGAAACTAAATAATAATAATAATCAAGGGCTTGATCCAGAAACCGGTACTTCTGGACACGGCTCGCATTGTTAGGAGGTTCCTCTCTCTGGAGCCCTGACCGCCGGTAGCTTGGACCCTGTTCCCGATACCGGTGGGCTACTATATTTTTAGTTTTTACTTTAATAGAAATATTTTAAAATTTTAACAATAAGTATACAATCCTAATAAAGAAAATAATAATAATAAATCTTTATTCAAAATTAATATTAGTAAAATATATTAATTAATCTTAGATAGTAATGTAGTGTATGTATGTAACTATTACTCCATTCAAAATAAGATTGGACATTGGAACAAAATTGTTTACAGTCCGTTCAACCGATTTTTACTTCTATTCCGTACCTATAAGGCTGGCATTAAAAGCAAAAACGTGATTATAATACCAACTGTTTACTGCAGCTACCATGTGTCATGCCACCAACGCAATAGAAGTCAAAATCGGTTGAACGGACTGTAAAAAATATGTATTTCAATGTCTAATCTTATCGTGAATGGGGTATAAAGTATAGAAAGATGAAATTTGGCATGTACGATCCATGGCGAGTGTAGGCCTCGCCACCTCTTTGCCATAGCCGAGCATTCCAGGGCCCCAAGTCTGCTTTTTTTTAATAAATTTGTCATTCCAACACGATCCCACTGTCATTTTGTAAAAAGTTCGTAATCTGCTAAGTTCATAATGGTCGATCATTGATCGGTCAATGATCTCGTAATACTTTTTGATGACCGAAAAATTAAAAGCATTGAGTGCACAATGACTTTCTAATGGTAGGTCACTGATCAAAGGAACTGTCAAAATTTTAGCAGATTATCGCATACGTTTGTCATTCAGTTGTCTTTAAGTACCAGATTACCATTTCATGTCATTTCTTTCAATGGCGTGTCAGTGGTTGACCACTGGAAAGTCATAGAGACGCTTTTATATTAGTAGATTACCAAACTTGTCAAAATCAACCATTATGAAACCAATGATAGACTATTGTAATAGCAGACTCAGGGCCCAGAATGTTTGATACAGAGCCCCTTTGGGCTACGCCACTGCCTCCTTACCTCCTCCAGCTGGCGGCTCATCAAGCAGCCGGTCAGGTTGTACTTGGAGACGATGCTCTCGTTGATGCTGTCGAACTCCTCACGATAGTAGTCGTGCGTCGAGTTCGGGGTAAAGCCGGACACGTTCAGCGCGGCCAGGATCTTGATCTCCCTGGAAAGATTAAGAGCAGTGTTGAAATCAATGTTGCGGAATTTGTTCGAAAGAGTTACCGCGGCCCTGGAACGCAAAGGGCACAAGAGGAGCACGGGTGGGTTTTAGTCAGTAAGAGTCTGACACTCCCTACCGCTCCACCCAGGGCGGGAGGGGTCATTTGATGATTTCCCATTTAAAAAAAAAAAAGTGTTGAAATAAATAGGCAGGATTTTTAGGGCTCCGTACCCCAGTGGCTTGCAGTGGTTCGAGTTAGGGTAGGCCAGAGAATATGTCAAAAAAAAAACACCACATAATTCAAGGTTGCAATGTGGTGTTTTTTTTTAATAGGCAATTTTAAAAAAAAGCTCATTTCATTAAGAATCAACCCTGAATAATGTGGTTATTTTTTAAAATTTATTTGGACATTTTCTCTGGCCTACCCTAACTCGAACCACTGCACGCCACTGCCGTACCCAAAGGATAAAACGGTACCCTATTACTAAGACTCCGCTGTCCATGCGTCCGTTTGTCTGTTCGTCTGTCACCAGGCTGTATCTCATGAACTGTGATAGTTAGACAGTTGAAATTTGACAGATGAGGTATTTATGTTGCAGCTATAACAACAAATACTGAAAAACAGAATACAATAAATATTTAAGGGGCTCCCATACAAAAAACATGTTTTTTGATCGATATTGATTACAGCAACAGTAGACGCTTGAAATATTCACAGAATATTTAGTTATTTATTAAAAACTAGCTGCTGCCCGCGACTTCGTCCCCGTGGAATCCCCGATTTTAAAACATGCTTTATCGCTGCTCCGCTCCTATTGGCTTAAGCGTCATGATATATAGCCTAAAGCCTTCCTCGATAAATGGTCTATTCAACCCAATTTTTCAGTTCGAACCACTAGTTCCTGAGATTAGCGCGTTCAAACAAACAAACAAACAAACAAACAAACAAACAACCAAACAACCAAACAAACAAACTCTTCAGCTTTATAATATTAGTATAGATAAGGAATTCAATTAAAATAAAACAAATAATATTTAGCCGGTTTTTTATAAATAAAATACTTAACAATTGGCCTTATTAAACAATTTTAAAAGAATTTATAAAAATATTTCATTAGAAACAAAGTTACAAAAATTTAAATTTGGTAAAGCGTATAACTCTGGCGTGGCTTCTGATGTCAAAACACAATCATGCTAAGCCTAATCCTTCATCTGGATTCACAAATGGGTGATTTTGTCACAGGAACAGATATAAATATTCATTTTATTATATCTCGTTAGTTTTTCCGATTAATTTTGATTCTATTTTACCCTTTTAAACTAAATAGTTAGATTTATCCTTTCATGTAACATTCGTATTCTCAAGAAAATATAAGCTGTTGCCTTCATTTTATGTATGTAGGCAAGCAAGCGAAATCACAAAAAGAATGTGATTGTTTGGTACCGAGATCGGGTAAAACGTTATTGAATTTTTCGCATCAGAAACCCGTAGATAAGACATGCTGCAAAGATAATTATGACAAAAGGAACGACAGCCAGTATAAGGGACTTCAATTGTAACTGAAATAGATCTGTCCATCTCTTAGAGAAATACGAACACGATATTTGGTTAATATATGAAGACCCCACTGCAATAATGATGAAAGTCCATTTTTTTAAATTCTAAGTAGGCACGTCATTCAGTCACTGGACATTAATTTGTAGTCGTTTATCTCATTAACAAACTCAGCAATAAATTACTTACATCCGAGATTTTCGAAACTGAACGCTAATATTAGAGAAAAGGACAGTACTCAATAAAGTCCTGGTTTTTAAGAATTACTTAAAATAATAAAAAAAATTCCTAGCTTGAATTAAGAAATAACCTAAATAATAATAAAAATGTATTATGTTTACATCTTTAAACACGGCTTTCCTTTTACCAACTAATAAATTTAAAAACGCAATTATCTCAAAACGAGGTAACAACAAAAACACTATTGCAGTGGACCCTTCATATGTTTGCGTTTTCTTCTCCAGCTTTATTAATTTCGACACGATATTCCGCGCTAATCAAAAAATCCTTTTATTTAACCACTGCTTACTGTTCTTGAATGTCTGTCATTACCGTTATTAGTTGTAGTTGAATCAGTTGTAATTTTCACAAAGTTTGCATTTCATTTTTTTTTTTATATTCAGAGCGTGTACGCCTTATGGCATTTCATAAAAATTTTCAAGTTACTATTTTGCGAAATGACTGAACCGATTTTAATGAAACTTCATACATATAAGCAGGATACATAGGTCTAAAAAATTAATTAAAAAAAAATCGAAATGTCTTATTTAAAAAAAGATAACTGGATGGAAAATTTAAAATGGGTCTAATTTAACTGTAACACTATTTATTAATCGAAAATGTTAACAACTAACTTTTTAGACCTATGTATCCTGCTTATGTGTGTAAATTTTCATTAAAATCGGTTTAGTCATTTCGGAAAATAAGGATTTGAAAATTTGTATGAAATGCCGTACGGCGTATACGCTCTTAAACCGCCCTCATACCAAATGTTTGTTTTATTTTTTATTTTCGGTTTATAATACGGAATCCTTCATGGCTCAGAACTCAGCTGAAAATGAAAAAAAAAATGCAGGGTACTTTTCCTATAAATCCTTCCGTTATGCTTATTTACACAGTATTTTGTGCTACATAAGAGCTTCTAAGTATTATATACTTTTTGGCTTTAACTTCGAAGTTAAGCTTAAGTTATGAAACTCTGGAAGCACCATTTAACATCCATTAAGGATATTTTTTGCTTTTAGTATAAGTCCATTTCCTCAGTAACTTCGTATTAGTGTCTATTATTTGTTATTTACAACTGCGATGTTTGTAAAATGGTGGTAGTAATAACATTCAATTTGGGATCTGTACAGATAATCTTCCATCAGGACCTCTATTCTTATTCATGTTTAAGAACTAATGGCAAATTATGAATGAGAAACAAAAATGGAACGTCTGTCAGGTCAAAGGTTGGCTGGTAGAGAATGCCTTGTTGCATTAAGAGCGTGTACGCCGTATGGCCTTTCATACAAATTTTCAAGTCACTATTTTGCGAAATGACTGGACCGATTTTAATGAAACTTCACACATATAAGCTGGATACATAGGTCTAAAAATTTAATTAAAACATTTTCCAAATGTCTTATTTAAAAAAAGGATAACTGGAAATTTGTTTGTATGGAAAATTTAAAATGGGTCTAATTTAACTGTAAAACTATTTATCGAAAATGTTTTCAACTAACTTTTTAGACCTATGTATTTTGCTTATGTGTTTAAAGTTTCATTAAAATCGGTTTAGTCATTTCGGAAAATAACGACTTGAAAAGTATGAAATGCCGTTCGGCGTATGCGTACTTAAGTACGCCCATGTACCACTATTGTACATAAAGTTTAAATAAATAAATAATGCATCAATACTTCATCATTATGATCATTTCACACATCTACCACTGGACACCGGCCTCCCCCAAGCATCATCGCTATCCTGAGTTCTGTCCTGTCAATTCATGTATTACGTAAATAATTCCACCTAAATAAAATAGCAATAACAGGGATAACCGTCGGTTAATGGCAATTACTTTAGAAATACCTGACGAAACCTTTACAAAATGTCTCATGCCCCTTTTTACGCCTACTAATGTTCAGGACCCTAGCATTCCGAGATTATCAAAGACATACAAGAGTAATATTGTTTCCTTTTTACTAAAAACACTGCGTATCTACGAAGCTCCTTCAAGAGTCTCAAACACTACATCGTACTAAATAAAAATAAAAAACAAAGGAAAATCATCACACTTACTTGGTCATGCACGTCTCGACCATAGTGAACGCCTTGAATCCTAGAATGCTGAAGATCACCACAGACGCGTATATAGCCGTCAGCGCGTTACACACAGACACCAGCAAAACATCCCTGACGCAGTTGTTGTTGGGCGGGTTGTATGAGCCGAAGGCAATGAGGGAGCCGAAGGCTAGGCCGAAGGAATAGAAGACTTGGGTCGCTGCGTCCAGCCAGACGGTTGGATCGAGGAGTTTTTCCAGCTGTAAAAGAAAAAGATAGGCTGAAATGACGATCACTGAATTGAATCAGTTCCGTGCAGTGGGTGCGCACATGGCAGAGCGTCTTGCTGAGTGGGGTGCCTTGTTGCCATAGTCACGATTTGTATCCGCCTTTCTGGTATTTTAATCTTATTAACGTTAAGAAATGTTAGATTAAAGTTATAGTTTGTATGGGTCTACGATCTGCTATGGGTAGCTCGCCGTCCGATAGCAACCAGGCCCGGGTCGACGGCGCGTCGTATTCCACCCGTGCCTCACAGAGCTGTCAGCAACGAAGATGGGGCCCCATAGGGTCAGTGCCTGCTAGGGTTGCAGAATTTGTTCGAAAGAGTCACCGCGGCCGTGGAACGCAAAGGGCACAAGAAGGATCACGGGTGGGTTTTAGTCAGTAAGTCTGACACTCCCTTCCGCTCCGCCCAGAGCGGGAGAAGTCATTTGATGATTTCCAATCCAAAAAAAAGGTTATAATTTGTTTTCATGTGAGTTCTGTGTTCGATAAATTTATAAATTAAATGGTTAACTTTCCGCGAAGCAAAACAGTTGAATCATCGGTACAGATGCCGCGTGTGTCACTCAAGATTCTAATGCAAGAGAGAGACGAAGCTATAATTGACCAATAGTGTCATCCTCTTTCGGAATTACGGACTGAACTTGGTATTAATACTTCATTCAATTCGGCCCGGGCCATATTAATTAGGTGATTGGCGACTGAGCTTATTTTATTTGCTATCGTCCTTTTGTGCATATGAACATAGTTCTTTTCTGTCTTCTGCTTTATTTCGTTTGAAATTCGTGTGAATGGGGACTGACAAGATTAAGGATAAAAGAGAGTGGGCGGAATTTTGTAGGAATAATTCGACTACAACGTAGCAAGTTACATTGTTCTGAAAGTGCAAGTATTGAAAACTGACAATCGCAATTTTTCTTTATTTACTCTCAAACAGTTTCCTTCTTACGATACCTTCTTCTAACGAATCACGCCCCATGGATAAATCAATACTATTTTCATCGGTATATTATTTAACTGCAATAGAATAAAATACTCTTCAGTTTACACCATAGCAAATTACAACAGCGGTCTAATCGTTAAAAGCGATCTAAGCAACTCAGGTAAAAGTGGTTGCTTACATATTTCACCATACCGGAAACTTGTAACTTTGAAATACCATGTAATTATATCCGCTACCGCAGCAGTAATGAGTAACAACGGTATAAGAAAGTTTAACCTTTACAAAGCGCCATAACAATTTACTCTGCGTCCTCATTAACTATATGAATGAACAATGTTTTTAATGCACAGACAATTTATGCTAATTATTCCTTGGCGTCGCCGCTGTATAGCTTTGTAGTTATCTTGTAGATTCGCTGTCGTAAGATCCTTCTATAAAATAAAATAGTTTCCGGACATATACCCGACTAATAGCATTTAATTTATTTACATACATACATCAGTAAACGGTTAGTCAACTCTTCACGTGGCCAGAGTAGTAGTAGAACATAATAGGGTTGAGGAAATTGGGGGATGAGCTTCTTAAAAAAAATCTTAAAAATCGCTGTCATTGGGAAAAGTGTCCAGAACACAAGCAGCATTTCCACATTGAAAGGCAATAAAGGCTGATGAGGAGAGCAGTGGTGGCCAAGTGGTATCGGCCCCGACTCACGAATTGTAGGTCGCCGGTTCAAGCCCAGACAGGCGCATTACTTTGTGTAATTAATTTCATCACCCCTGCTCTCAAAACGGTGGAGGAAAACATCGTGAGGAAACCGGCATGTCCTACAACCAAAAACTCGAAGACATGTGACATTCACCAACCCGCACTGGGCTCGCGTGGTGGATTACGGCCCTTTCTCTCTCCTAGAGAGGAGGCCTGTGTCCCAGTGGGAACATTAAAAGGCTGATTATGCTTAAAGGCTGATGAGGATCTTAGGCCCAAAAAGGCCCATCTCTCTGTTCATTTGAAGAATCGACTAGGTCCAATGTATTACGTACATCAAACGGTTTTGGATGAGAAGTCATCAAATGACTCCTCGAGCTCTAGGCGGCGCCGGCGGGGCTGAGAGTGTCAGACTCTTACTGACTTAAACCCACCCGTGTTCAAATTCAAATTCAAAGCATTTATTTCAATTAAACCCTTTACAGGCACTTTTGAATTGTCAAGTCGAAAGAGGTGAAGCTATCTGCACGTTCCAAAGCGTAGATCTCTATGGAGAAGAACGTGCAAGAAGCTCCACGGACACTCTTTTAAATCATGTTCTGTATTATATAACCTTGTTCCTCCAAATACTCTTTGCGTTCCAAAGCCGCGGTAACTTTTTTGAACAATTCTGTGATCAACCAACTATTTTATCAAGAGTCTTTTCCGGTGGATGCAATGTTATTTTGTATCTACTATGTATAAGTCGTAAAAAAGTAATATTATCAAACAAAATATGCACTGGCCCGCTTCTATTTTAAATATTTCGGGGTCTGCATTTCTAAAACCTAATATATCAGCAGACGAGTGCTCGTACACCCAGCGGCTAAGGTCGCTCCCAAAGGGCTCGTAAAAGAAAACAAACATCTTGCATAACAGATCATCAAAAGAGACACTATTTTTAGCCTCCGTACCGGTCTTCTAAGGGTAAGAACTTTTAGGTAGGTGATATGAGTGTTCGAAATTTTAAGGGACAAATAGACAAATTGTTTTTTTTTCAATTCATTTTGATTGCCATCGGCATGGATATACCGGTCGAGGTTGCATAAAATGCTTATGCGTATAAAACGTTTACATTTTTCTTTGTATGCAAAAAAATCCAAAAGGGTTTACCATCTATACTAATATATAAGCTGAAGAGTTTGTTTGCTTAAACGTGCTAATCTGAAACAGGACCTATCGGCCCTATTTGAAAAATTATGTCTGTGGTAGATAGCCCATTTATCGAGGAAGGCTATATATCATCTCGCTAAAACCAAAAGGAGCGGAGCACCAATGAAGAATGTTTCAACATCGGGGGGTTAGTAACTATTCCACGCGAACGAAGTCGCGGGCTAAGGTGCTAGTTTTATAATATTATTGTTAATCAAGTGTGGACGACCTGGTAGAGACGACAAAAATTAATTTGACAAAACAGGCGCGTGGTTTTTTCACGATTTTTATGGGGGCGGCAATATTTTGAGAAAATATTTAGAAAATTTTGCGTAAATATTTAGAGAAGCCGGAAGTGATTTATGTGAATTAAAGTATGAAATTACTTGTAACCACAAGTGTCTTGAAATAAGAAATTAGGATGCTTTTGTCAGATGAATTAGGCACTTCATCAATGTAAATAAGTGCCTACTTAATTCATTTGAAAAAATGTAAACTTGCTAAACGTTTAGTTGAGACTTCGCGAGTTCAAGGGCTGGCTTATACTTCGGACAGAGGATAAGCATTGCCACACAACGTGGCATTTTCACATTCGTCTAAGTTCGTTCCAAAATAAGAAAAGGCCCCGCGCAATATTTTTCAAATACATAAGCATCCATAATCAAATTCAGCCTTTTAACGGCCTCCTCTCTAGGAGAGGGAATGGGCCGTAATCCACCACGCGGGCCCAGTGCAGGTTGGTTTAAATACATAATTGATTTATAACTTCTTACCTTCGGCTTATACATGTGGATGATGCCATCAGTAGAGCCCGGCAGGGTGACTCCTCGAACGAAGAAAATGGTCAGCACGATGTACGGGAACAACGATGTGAAATATACCACCTGTAATAATGGAATAAGGTTTGATATTTTGCAATGGCGTGTTGAAACAGGAGCGGTTCTTATATGAGATTACCAATCGTGCTTAATTCTATTGAGAGGAACCTGTATCCGTAACGAAACAGTAATATGGAAGCGCTGTAAAAATATATTGTTTAAACAAAGTTACCGAAGTGTTAATGGCCGGTTCTTCTCCATAGGAAACGACCAATCGAGCCAAGTACTAGGTACTGACGTATTATTAGTGCCCATGTGGGGCACACTAAAAACGTATGTGTAATATAATGTTGTTTAGGTATGTGAAATAAAATATATCGACGTTTTTAATAGTTATTTCTACCGATAGTATCTAATTATAAACTTTTTCTACATCCTATTAATGGATAACTTAGTATTGCGTTAGAATCACTACATAGTATAAAACAAAGTCGCTTTCCGCTGTCTGTCTGTCCCTATGTATGCTTACCTATCTTTAAAGCTACGCAACGGATTTTGATGAGGTTTTTTTGATAGATGGAGTGATTCAAGAGAGACTTTTATATGTATAATACATACATAATATAGTAGAGAAACACTGATTGATGATTGAATTGAATTTTAGAGGTTTTTAATGTGATGTCGTAAATAAACACATTTTCTGCGCTTACATTGCAAACGCTGATTGAACCCTTTGTTTTTTTTTTCTTGGTGGGAAATGTTCAAATGACTTCTCCCGCTCTGGGCGGAGCGGAAGGGAGTGTCAGATTCTTACTGACTAAAACCCACCCGTGATCCTTCTTGTGCCCTTTGCGTTCCAGCCCAAGCAGCAAAATTATCCTATAGTGCAGATGCTATAGGCCTCCAGCACTTATAATATTCTCTTAACGGTTCTAGTATTTACTACCACGCTTATAATAGCCAGCATGGAGTAAGTTGGGCCTTATAGTATTTCTGATCTTATACATCAACTTATAATCACTTATAGGTAGAAATTAAGGGTGCAATATAAGTCTGGGTGACCTATAAAAGTATCGCGAGGGTGTAAATGCACTCAAAAGTAGATAAACTGGTAAGCTTTACTTATAACTGCTAACAAGAAGCTTTATAGAACTACTATAAATAAAGTACGCCAATAAGAGTGACAAATAGAACTAAACAAACCGGAAACTATGTGCATTTATTACCCGGTTTTATAATGGTTTATAAATTCATTTTACGGAACAATTATAAGTAATATGGAGCGGTTTTATAGTGGTATAAACCAAAATTGTTATAATCTTAACACGATTATAAAGGTTTTTAAAGCTCGGAAATCCCTTTTAGTCAAAAAGCGATCGACGTCCAGAAACATTACCATTTTCAATGCTGACACCTAAACAAAAGAACTAAAATAAGCCACGTATCTAATAGCAATATAAAAGAACCGGTTATAAAAATATTTGCGGAACTCTAATTCCAAACAATATGGCCAAGCAATGGTTCTGATATTTACCATTATTAAACAAAGTAAGCCTATAACGGTTTGTTAATGTATTTGGGAAAACCAACTTTGTCAAAATGGCGACTTTTCGTTGTATGTCTTACTGAAACTAACATTATTTTAAAATTCAACTTAATGAAAACGCAAATTTCAAGGGGCGCGTCAAAATTTTGACTAAAAACTTATTATACTTCACAGAAAATATACGTGCGCCATGCTGTGCACATTCAAACACATTATACATCTTGATTTATTGTTAACTAACACTCTACTCATAATTTATATTCTAGATAATATTTATTAGAAATGGATATGTTTTAATGTTTACAATGTGCGCAGTAACATTTACCAATTCACAACACTTTGTATGAGCTTGTAACAGATTCACTGTGTACATTATTGTTGTATTTGGTTCCATTAAGCGCTGATAGTTAGCTTCGCGTGAGCAAATAGTTCTACGTAGTCCAACTATAAGGTCGTTACTGTCGTGTTTGGTTCCATTATGTGCTGACAGTTAGCTTCGCGGGCGCAAATAGTTTTACGTAGTCCAACTATGAGGTTGTTATTGGTAAAAGTGGTATTCACCAATTCTACTATAGACATTTAATTAGGTGAAATACGTCTATAAATTGGGCCCTTTTCCGTGGTTATAATTGCTTACTATTCCTTTATAGTCCTATGAAATGGTGGTTCCAGGACAATTACTCGACCACATTTTGCTGCTTGGGAGGGCCGCGGTAACTCTTTCGAACAAATGTCGCAATTCCTAACGCCTGGTTGAACCCTACGAGATTAATCAAAATAATGTATTACAGTATTGTATACCTTTAAAAGGTCTACAAAAATGGTATATGTCTATCTCTGAGGGATAACCCACAAAGGGGAATGCCGGTTTTAGGCCTTGCAATGCACAAGAAATTTAATTTACTAAAAAAATATATGTAAATTTTACGTAATTAACTCTTCTATTTACGACGCGATACAAGTTAGCAACAGTTTTTAATAAAAAATAAATATTGAAACGATACAACGAAATAAACAGACATTTGCTAGGTTGCCAATTTAAAAACAGTACAAAATAAAGATTTGTTGCAAAACATTTACACATATTTGTACTTTATTTATTCGTTCTTTTGTTTATAGAAATCCCAATGCATTTTATGTTAATATATTTAGATTTTTAATCAACTTACAAAATATAATATAATGATTTTAAAATGATCTACGTAATGCACCGATCGATACTTTGTGCAATGGCAACACTAAAACTTGTCAGTTGACAATATTAGAAATGTCATTGTCATTGTCAAATCAAATGTAATATTAGAATTGTCACTTTGTTTGCATTTGCATCATAGTGATTCGCTGCGTGTTTTTGCTGTTAAAATCGACGTTTTTGACCATGAATACTGACTCTGGCGATTCTCCTATTCTGATAATGACAACCAATAACAATTTAGCTTTAATATGTTATGTAGGAAGAGTTTTCAATAACTTTTTAATACTTGTGTTGGGCACATTAAATTTTTTTTATAATTTGGAAACTCCCAAGTTTTTTTCAATAACTTTCTTTTATCAATATAATATTTGTGGGGCATACTAATATTAACATCCGATGTTACTTGTGGGCACTCGGGGCCTAAATCACTATGGCGGCTTGGCATACCCCTTTGCTACTACTACTTATCAGTATTGCACCTGTGCGAAGCCGGGGCGGGTCGCTAGTAGACAACAAAGCTAATTAAAGAGGATAATTTTTTGGAGTGTTAAATATGGTTGAAATGCTTAAGACTCTCCTTCACTGGTTCTTCCTTAACTTGCACGATTTGCTTTAGTAGCTGTGAGTGGGAGAAATACCACAAGAGCTCGATCAACCGCCCGATGGGCCACACGTTCCGAGGAGATTACAATCGAAAAAAAAAACCAAGAAAGTCAATAAAGAGTATTCTATTCTATTCTATTCTACAATCGGACACCCAAGCAAGCGCTTGAGTTGGAAAAGAAAGCGCGGCTAACGGCGTCAAACCTGACGATGCAACATGGCAGAAATAACGAGTAGATATTACCTGAATGACGCGAAGCGAGAAGCTTAAACCCGCTCAAGATACTCGTGCTACGGAAGTGACTACTCTAAACATCTTTTGCCCAATATCGGGAACTTACTTAAGATATGAAAAACCGGCCAAGTGCGTGTCGGACCACGCATAGTGAAGGGTTCCGCAGTTCACTGTTTATATTTCATATCTCTAAATGTATACAGTATGTTAACTAACAGAGGGCGTTCCCGTTAACCCGCAATAGTATAGCATCCATATATGATAAAAAAATATTACCATTCAAAACAAAATGTTTTTATTTTTCTTAATATTAAAATATTCACTAAAAATGTTAAATTGATACGTTAAAGAAACACTCTGTACACGCGTACTTGCCGGTTTGGGCATTGCTACTACGAGTAGGTACTATTCCGCGCTACTATTTTGATTTTAAACAGGATTTTTCGAATTTATTGTCTTTTTTTTTTAATTCGGATTATTTTATGCTTATTTTTCTATTCTAATATTTTTATTTTTATCTATTAATGATATAGATTAACGAATTTAAGGGAACGCCCTCTGTTATTTAAGATACTGTATAAGCTGTTATGTTCAAACGAATTTTCGTTGGAAGTGTCTATGAAGTTCATTTGCTCAATTTTTTTTAGAATTTTCCATTTCATAGTTCAAAAGTCAGTGGGGGACACACATATTTTACTAATTCGGAAGCACATATCTCAAAAACTATTGCCTTAAATAAAACATTTTTTAGAAACCTCTATTTAATTTTGAAAGAGCTATCCAATGATACTCCACACCACACGATTATATTTGTTTGAATTTATTTTTTCATCCAGTTACATGTATGAAGTGCCACCCCTAAAATTATTATTTTTTCTATTATATTACAGCAATATTGAATAGCGGTTAACAGGTTGCATCTACCTACCAATTTTCATTTATGTAGCTTCAATAGTCTCCGAGTAAAACGGCTGTGACATACGAACGGACAGACAGACAGACATGACGAATCCATAACGGTTCTGTTTTTGCTAATGAATCCCCATTTCTCATTCGGACGATGCCGGGGCGGGCGACAAGTAACAAATAAATTAAAATTATCTATCGCTGCCTAAAGTACTCGTATTTCAGAGATAAACTGAAAGATTTGAACAGGATTCTGAAACGATGAATTTTATTCAGAAATTCATTACAATGATTACAGCGGTTGGAAAGAGATCAAACTTATATGCAAAACAGCCATTAACACATCTGCTGTTAAGTCCTAATAACTATATCATGCACCCACTATACACTTTAAACCTGGACACAGCAACACCATTCGATGGTAGAAATGGAGCAAAAGCGCCGCAGCTATAAAAAAAAAGAAAACTTAAAAACCTACCTTTCCACTACTCTGGATCCCCTTCATCACGATAAAGAACACGATGATCCAAGCCAGCAACAGGTACAGCACAATCCACCACCTCGGCACTCCTGGCTCGTCGATACTGGGAGACGCGTCCAGAGCCTCGCGGTACCAGAAGTAGACCGTTGATGAGGCCTTGTTACATTCAGCTTCGCGGGTGCCGTTGTCTACCGGGCAGTGGGCCCAGGGCAGGGAGTCGGCGGAGAGCTGGTGGCAAAATAGATAGGTTAGGATGAGCTCGTGGCTAAAGAATCCTACTAATAATAATATTAGTAGGATTCTTTAGCCACGAGCTCCAAGAATCCTACTAATAATTATACGTATTCTTTAGCCACGAGCTCCACGAGCGTTTATAAAAACGCGAAAGTTTGTAAGTATGGATTGATGTTAGTTACTCTTTCACGTAAAGACTACTAAACGGATTTGGATGAAATTTTGCACATAGATACGTTTATAACCAAGATTAACATAAAGGATAATTTTAACACCGATATTCTCACGGGATCGAAACTTGGGCGCTGCTAGTAATATAATATAATCTTTATTAAAATCTTTTACACAATATAGTTAGGTATATATTAATAGCCACAAGTAATCTTAAATAAATAATTATGAAAGTATCCAACAAATACTATGTTTATAACTAAATTATCAATATTTCAGGACTTATGGAAAATTTATTTTAAACCTACAATTAGAATAACAGCCGCACGGGTCAATCTTCAAGGTTAAGCAACGCTTGCCATGGTTGGTCTGAGGATGGGTGATCATCTTAACATACCGAGTTTCCTCCGTGTCTCGGAAAGCGCGTTAAGCCGTTGGTCCCGGCTATCATTTGTAAATCTTTGGCAGTCAATAGACATGTTTCCATCCAATAACACACTCCGTGTTATTGGATGGAAACACGCCGTTTTCATGATATTGGCATGAAAAAGAAGGTCTAATTCATTTTTTTTAATGGTAATGATGCCGATATCGCCAATTCTGCCAATGTCAGCTGTGCTAAGGTGAATTCCTTATTGAAAAAGCGGTAATCTTGCATTCAGAGGCTCTAGACAAATGACATTCAAAACGTCAAAAATGTATGATATTGACATAACGCGTAGAAATGTCACGTGATCTACCTACTTACTTGTTATTGTAAATGTGAAAATTTGAATGGATGGATATTTGATAGTCAATTATGCCAAAACGGCTCAATGGCACTAATATAGATTATAGTCGTGAAAAAGCCTAAGCGGAAGCTTAGGCTTTTTCAGTGCCCATTCAATATTCGCCCGCGACCTACAGGTGGATACTAATCAAAACAACCACAATTGGGAATTGAAATACTAATGTACGGAGTAAAACGTCGCTACAATAAAAAGCTGCACTAAGAATATCTCATATTATATTATAGTATTGTATAAAATCATCAATCATCGTGAAAGGGGCCTTCTTCGTCTCAAAAATAATGATTAATCCAACTAAAAATATCCTATATGAAGTCTAACAAGTATCAACGGTGAGCAAGCACGACAACAGTGCTTCATACTTCATACAAGATAACCTAAGATTTAAAAAAAAACTTACATGGTACATTTCACTGTCATGATCCACGTCTTCACGAAAAACCTTTACCACCATAAATATAACAAAGATGAACCGCAACTTCGTTCTAAAATACTCTGCTATTCTTTTATGTCTCCTTTCAATCTTCTCTCGCCTATACCGTCTATTCTCTCTCCTATGCCTCCTATTCTCTCGGAAATACTGCCTATTCTCTTGGAAATCATCTCTATTCTGTCCCCTCTCACTGTTCTCATTACTATCTGGTTGCTGATAGACCACAAGCGCGTTCGCTTGATCTTTCTTCTTTGCAATACTGCGTCTAGCTTCTTGCAAATTCACTGGGATCTCGTATTCTTCTTTCTCCAACATCTCTGGGTTTTCATAAATAGTGTCGTCGCACAAACAGTCAGTTATTCTTTGATTTGACCGGCATTCAATTTCTATAGCTAAAGGCTTCGAGAACATTTTTCGCGATGTCGGAATATCAAACACTCGCGGAGAGCAACGGAGCCTGACTGCAGTTATTGATCTATTACAGAAGCGAGGAGTATGCTATGGGTGTGCTGTTATCAGTGTCTTGTGTTGTGATTGGATGCGTCGGTTGTGACCTGCGCAGTGCAGCCTCCCACGCCTTACCTAGTATCCTGGGGATTCTAGCTGCTATGAAATACGAGGTCGGGTTTGTTTTCATGCGCTACCTTTTTACAGGAAATGTCATTCAAACAGTATGTGTGTTTTCGTATATAAAACGGTTATAGATTTTGGTTTCAATAGACTTAATACTTAAACCTTTAATCATTTATTTTTAAAAACATAAAAATAATAATTCCTTCATATTTCATTTTAGAAAATTTAAAGTGATTGGCGGGGTATTGTATGACAGAACTTAAATTAACAAAATAATGGCTCTGCCTACCTCAAAATAAAATAAAAGCGTTATAAAATAATAAGCCACTCTTACCCGAATGGATGGATTATGTGAAAAATTATATGGCTATAACGGCGACTGTTGAAATGACATCAAATATGTATGAAAAAAAGACGTGCTGTGCTGACCTCAAATAGCTTGGGCAGGAGAACGGCGACAGTCGCCAGAACATCTTTTTTGGGACAAGTTCGTCTCACTATTCTCAGCCACACCTGAGAGCCAGAATCAACACAACCGGACGTGGCTATCACCGGAAAAAAACTCGAGTCAATGAACTTCAACGAGCCCCGGATATAAACGGTTAACTGTCTTGGATCCCGCACCGAAATTAAACAGATAATAACAGCGGAGGAGTAAGAAAAATATAAACGGAAAATAAGCATGTGAAAGAAAATGGATTAAAGGCAGGAAAATGATGATTACTACAGAGATTGGAAAATCGGATGTGTATTCATGTAAGGTTATTTTGCTTACATTATGGAGGCGGCTTGTGAGATTTTTTATTTACTTACTTACCAACCGTAAATTAGTCTATACTAATATTATAAAGAGGTAACGTCAAATCATACGAGAACCATGTACATAGGTTAATGTCTGAGGTGGCCTTTTGAGTAAAGTGCCACACCGATTTGAATGGACCTGTCCAGACAGTGCAAGCATTTGTCAGTTACCGTGTAGCTCAAACATAAAACTTTAAGGAGCTCAACGGTTTGACGAACAATACCAAAGCAAGGACATTTGGGTAGGCCGCATAAATAACGCTGCCAGGCTCACTGAAATGATATCCTAATATGGCGATCTACCATATTAGGGTATAATATAATATATAATGACGAAACTCACCCGAATACTATTGAAAAGGTAGAAGAACACCCATGTAATGATGACGTTGTAGTACAGTGCCACAAAGAGGGTCACCATACAGCTGGAGATCCCAATGCCACCAAGCCACGGGTGGATGGTGTTCCAGACCCCCAGGGAACCCAGACGCATCTTCTGACCGATGGCCATCTCGATCAGGAAGAGCGGGATCCCTTCCAGTATTAGCATTATTAGGAACGGGATCAGGAAGGCACCTGGGGACAAAGAAAATATGGATTTATAAGTTGCAATAATTTTTGGCGATAACATCATTGGTTGTGTTTTAAAAATACACTTAACTGCAATAGCATAGGGTATCTTTTACAATAACAACAATGGTTTTGTCACTAAACTAGTTGTGCTCGCTGCTTTGCTCGGTACCAATAACACAAAATAAATAATTTTCATCCTCTCCTGTCAAGTTACCCGGTAGCTGTCTACAATAATTAATATGCTTACTCCTACATAGACTCTGAAAGCTATTGTCTATTTTAATCTTTGCTCTATGAGCTTTTAAAGAATCGTATCTACATTTGCAAATAAGATTACATCGCCTTGAATGACAGCTAGACCTCGACAATACACACATTCAATGGTGCAAACCAAACCAGACCCTCACTCACTCCAACACACATACAACACACTTACAATCAAAAACCAACATAATTTCACACAAAGACATACAAACACATACTTTTTAGCATTATTAATTTCTTTTTGTAATTTTTAATTCGTAGTTTTTTTTTTACCTAACGAATAGGGTATTATAACCAGGCTACAAGCCAGCCAACAAGAAAAAGGTTATAATACCCTATTCGTAAAAAGTATTTCATTGTGTCAAATAAAATATTTTTTATTCTTATTATTTATACAGTTTAGTCAGGGATGTTTGATGTAATGTATGGACGTGTAATGTTTAAAAAAATACTATTCTAACTTTTGCTATTTAAGAGATATTAAGAACAATTTAGAAGACAAATCAATTGAACTGATATTTGTGATTTTGAATAATTAGCATCTCTGATTATGAATACCTTTACACGCCAGGTTATGGCGGGATTTACTGAAACAAAATTACTGAAACACCGTATACACCATATTCTAGTAAATAAATATTTATGTTTTATTATTTTTTCATTTGTTTTGAATACGAGTATTATGTGTTGGCTATTCACAATTTTACTGCATGACGTAGTATAGATTAGTGCATAAATAAGATGTATGCACTAATCTATAAGTACATACATCGCACATAATTACAGTGGTTTCATTCTCTTTTTTATTTTACAAAACAAAAAGCCAATAAAAGTTCAAATGCATTCATTATATTTCTAGAACAAAATCAAAAGAACAGAAAATTTATAGCAAAACGCTTCGCTGGCATAATAAGTAAAATAGGTATAGCTTCCACGCCTTGCATATTACCTGGCAGCGCGCCAAAACAAATTATCTTGGGCCATCACATTTTAGTGCTGACTTAGGCATCTTGAAACCCATTAAGTGAATTTTAAATTTTGCGAAAATGTTACTATACATTGTGAGTAGGTACATACATAGGTACAGGGTCAAAATATAAGAATGAGGGATTTTTGGAATCATGTGCTCCAGGTAACAGCACTGAGGCATCAGGTCCAGTTGCCTGTCAAAATATAAGAATGACGCTTATGTTTTCGTCATACGTAAAGCTTTCAAAGTTTGTAGATAGACTTTCAGCTAAGTGGCTGCAACTAGTGGCTTAAAGTTTCCTGAAAATTATCATTAGCTCAAACCTCCTAGAGTTTCACTAGTCAGTTTAATTTCAAATTTATAGAAACGTAACCAAAGTGAATGGAGTATGTGAGGATTATAGAATATGGTGCGGATTTGGTTTGAAAAAGTCACCGCGGCTCTGGTACGCAAAGGGCACTAGACGGACCACAGGTGGGTTTTATTCAGTAAGAGTCTGATACTTCCTTCCGCTCCACCCAGAGCGGGAGAAGTCATTAGATGATTTCCCATCCAGAAAAAAAGGAGTATTGCAATTGGTAGATTCTATAGTTCCTGCCTCCTTCATGGAAAAAAGTCGTGAGTTTATTTGTGTAACTAGCAGGGTCCCGCGGTTTCATCTGCGTTATTCCCGTTCCCGTGGCAGCACGGGGATAAAATATAGCCTATGATACTCCACAATAACGTAGCTTTCTATTGGTGTAACAACTTTGAAAATCGGTTCTCTAGAGCCAAAGATTACCCCTTACAATGTCACAAACAAACGTTTACCTCTTTATATTATAGTATAGACTAGCAGCGCCCCGCGGTTTCATCTGTGTTATTCCTACATTACTCACGGTGAATGTAGCTTTCAAATGGTGAAAGAATTTTTGAAATCGGCACAGTAGTTTTTGAGTTTGCTTTTATATTAAACTGTATGTAACTGTCTTAGTAGTTAGTTAGTATTACAAACATACACACACAACAATACAAATATATCCTCTTTATAATATTAGTTTAGAAAGGTAGATAAGCAACTTGTAGAACAATTGAAAAAAGAACAGGTTCTCCAAGTAAGATTCAGCCACAACTCGTTGTGGTCCTTTTAATTACAACACAATTAAACAGTGGGAAATTCTTGTGTGGTTCTTCTATGTTAGCGTAATGTGGTTGTAACAAAGCATTGAAAACACCACAATTGGTTAACGGTACGGTGAAATATTTATGTTGTTTTTATTATATGAGCCCAAGAAACATTGCCTATTTGGAGAAACGGAATCTATGAATGCTTTAGTAGGTACTAAGTATGCTAAATGAGAAGTGCTTTTTATTTTATTGAACTATTAGCAACCAAAAATCGCAATGCCGTGAATATATATCCCAAAAGATCAATATTCAAGTCACAATTCGTATCCACCAGTCAGACTAAAAATTTTAAAAAAAATTACAAAAATATAGACCATTTGGTAGTATAATACGGTATTAAAAACACGTTTTTCTTTTAAACTTTGCCCCTTACTCGGAATTTCTCCTGTATCGTGAGTGCGTTTACAAACATATAAACTCACATACACAAACAACCAGACCCGAAACAACTATCTGTAGGCCATACATATATTTGTTCCGTGCGGGAATCGAACCCACGACACGCAGTGCAGCAGCCAATCGCTCAACTACTGCGCCTGACACTCCCTTCCGCTCCGCCCAGAACGGGAGTCATTTGATTCCAATCCAGAAAAAAAAAACGTTAATAACATATCAAGGAGAAACATTGACATGGAAATTGGAGGTTTTTTTGGCAGTTTGCATAAACGCAGATGCAAACTCATAATCCACCCAAGTAATAAGATACTTTTTACAAAAATACAACCGACTTCCACATAAAAAGTCGGTGTTTCCGTTGATTCTTCGTCTTTTGTCACCGAGTTCCGGAATTAAAGTTATTTTATACTTTGTAGTATGTTTTATTTGGAAGTAGCTTGCATCTTTTTTGTAAAAGTTTTTTTAAATTTATCTCAGGAGCTATTTTGTATGGAGATTTTATTGATTTTAAGTTGAGGAGGTCATTGGTTTATCTTTGAAGTTCCAACGTCCAATGCAAATGCAATCTAGCTATAATTAAACCCAATGCAGAAACCCGGTCCAAAAACAATAAAGTAATGCCCAAATAGATAGCCAAAATAAACGATAAACGGACATGCGATATCAGCAATCCCGAGATTTTGCTATCATTTATTGAAGAGTTCCGTTGGTTACATCCGAAGTTCTTTATCAGATCTTCACCAAATTGAAATAGGATCAGTCTGATAAATTACTCTTTGAAACAAAAAAATAATCATCCAAATCGGTTGACAATTGTCGAAAATATCGCTGAAGAACCATAGTTTCTTGTTTTTAATCTATACTAATATTATAAAGCTGAAGAGTTTGTTTGTTTGTTTGTTTGTTTGAACGCTCTAATCTCAGGAACTACTGGTTCGAATTGAAAAATTCTTTTTGGGTTGAATAGACCATTTATCGAGGAAGGCTTTAGGCTATATATCATCACGCTTAAGCCAATAGGAGCGGAGCAGCGATAAATAATGTTTTAAAATCGGGGATTCCACGGGGACGAAGTCGCGGGCAGCAGCTAGTAATCTATACTACTATTATAAAGAGGAAAGATTTGTTTGTTTGTTTGTATTGAATAGGCTCCGAAACTACTGAACCGATTTGAAAAATTCTTTCACTGCTTGGAAGCTACACTATCCCCGGGTGACATAGGCTATATTTTATATATAATATTCCCACGGGAACGGGAACTATGCGGGTGAAACCGCGGGCCGCTGCTAGTGAAAAATAAAATAAAAATAAAGCCTCCTCCATTTTTTTGAAGTAGGTTTAAAAGTAAGTGTACTTTTGCTAGCCATTTAGTAAACACAGACGCTCATACAAAACTACGTGTGGAACATAATGAAACATACAAAAGTCGGAGCACGTTCCGCTAGTGTTTGCACTCTTTGAACGTCAACCACATTACGCATTAAAGCCGCTTCAGCGCTGCCCCACAAATTCAATATTAAACGTTACGGCCGCTGGACGATGTTTGATCAAGCTGCTTGTTTGCCAGGCGAGGGTTTCAGTGCGTTGCACTCTTGTTTTGCAAACTGTCCTTTTGAAAACTGGCAGGGAGCAGTGAACGCAAATAAAACATGGAAGCATTCCTAACTCAAAAAAATGACCCAAAGCACATTGCGCCGCGGTAGGCGGGGCTTACCGATTGCGCCGCTCACGTGTTTAGTTACACGGCCTATTCGTTACATGGTAATTTAAACCCAAATACTTGGGAAATAAGGTCAATTTTTAACTGTGCATCGTATTAGCAATAATGTTGTTGGTGTGGTTCGGCGAATCAGCGACGAGGTTTCGATGTGTGAGTTTGTTTGGATTTTTGAGTCACGATTCGCGCTTAGATCCCTTGAAATAATGCTTCCATGTTTTATTTGCGTTCACTGGCAAGGAGGTTTTCAAAGCGTAACTGACTCGTGAACTCCTATATCTCTCAGTTTAAGAGTACCTAAAACAAAAGGGGCCTGAGATTTTAACGCAACACTCACAGTGTATTTTATAAAGCGACTCACGAAAATCAATCTGCCTAACCAACGATGGACCAACCTCGGCAAGTGTTGCTTAACCTCGAAGCTCGACCCGTGCAGCTTGTTTTATTTTTATTTCGTATTTATATCCGTGTCCTCTGCTTTATAGAAAACTAGCTGTCCGCACAACTTCGTTTGTGTCACATTTTTCATGACTGCTCCGCTCCTATTGGTCTTAGCGTGATGATATGTAGCCTTCCTCGATAAATGGGCTATCTAACACTGAAAGATTTTTTCAAATCGGACCAGTAGTTTCTGAGATTAGCGCGTTCAAACAAACAAACAAACTCTTCAGCTTTATAATATTAGTATAGACTAGCTTCTGTCTGCGACTTCCTCCCCATGGAATCCCCGATTTTAAAACTTTCTTTATCACTGCTCTGCCCCTATTGGCTTAAGCGTGATGATATATAGCCTAAAGCCTTCCTCGATAAATGGTCTATTCAACCCTGTTGAGGAGAATTATACCTGTATATAGTTATGTGTAATAGTGGTCTAACTAGAAGCATGTCATATTAGAATAACCAGTTGAAAATAAAATCTTGAAGCAAACACACGTCTTCATCATTCTACTTTTTGTGCCAACCGAAAGTGAACCTTAACACTCTAAACATATGGTCCAAACGAGCCGGATCCATTAGTGTTGTTTTTAAAGTTATAAAAACTGTGTGGCCGAACGAATACAAAAGGATTGCACATTCCTCAGCGATAAGAGTGAATAACAAGCTCATTAGTAAAGACTTTATAATATTACGAGTTACTACATCGCCATAACTTAGTGTATTTACATGAATTTGAGTTCAAATTAAACGATTAAAAGCGTCTTTTTACAAAAATGAGTACTTCAAGCAGTCAGCTACTCAATCTTCTAGAAGAAACAGCTGGTAAAATGCAAAAAGCCCAAGTTAATTTGAAGAAATGTCCTAAGGCACGATTAACAAAAGGTTACATCCAAGCAAGACTACAATGTATAGAAGAATATTGGCGTGACTTTAAGTCAGCACATGAAGAACTTGTAAAGTGTACACCGAAAGATCAACGTGCGAACGTCCAGTACTTTGTTAACGAAGATTATTACGTTATTGAAGACTTGTTTTTGTGTTTACAAGGAGATTTAAAGGACATGATATCTACATTGACATCATCAGGAGAAGTTGTTAGTAACATCGCGACAATTAACCAAACTCAAGTTAAATTACCGAGAATCCACCTGCCTGAGTTTAATGGTAATTACGATGATTGGCCAACTTATCATGACTTGTTTATATCATTAGTCCATAGCAATACGTCGCTAAATTTGGTACAAAAGTTGCAATACCTGAAATCAAGTATTACCGGTGAAGCTGAAGCCTTGCTGAAACATATAAGGGTTACGGACAATAACTACGAACAAGCGTGGAAAATATTGAAAAGTCGCTTCGGAAATAAACGAGTGATAGTAAATACTTTATTGAAACGACTTACCGGACAGAAGACGATTAAGACACCAACTGCAAATCAGATAAAGTCCTTGCTAGATACTACCACAGAATGTTTGAATAGTCTACAAAATCAGGATTTATCTATTGACAATTGGGACCCTCTAATTATATTTCTAGTGGTTCAAAAATTAGACCCTGAGACCCATAAGGATTGGGAGGAGCGTACGTACACTCAGAAGTTTAACAATTTATCCACCTTAAAAGATTTATTTATATTTTTGGAGTCTAAGTTCCGTACATTGGAGTTGGTGACCGCTAGTAGTTCTACAGCTGTCTCAAAGGAGAAAGCTATCAAAGATAAGTTATGCTATGTTTCTGCAACCAAACCGGCGAAGACGTGTACAATGTGCAAGGAAGACCACGCCCTATGCCATTGTAAAGATTTTATAAAACTTCAACCCACGGAAAGGAGCGAGTTTGTAAAGAAGAATAGCCTTTGCTACAATTGTCTGGCACCAGGACACTCAGCCTGGAAATGTCGTGTGCCTGTGTTCTGCAGTCGATGCAATCGCCGGCATCAATCACTATTACACCAACTGAGAAGTAATAACAAGCAGTCAGACAATTCACAAACTCCACACAGTCACATCGAAGGAAAGGAACAAAATAAAGAAGATACAAAGGAAGACGTCGCAATAGCATCACACTTCTTGACGAAGAAGTCCACAGCTTTGCTGGCAACAGCACTAGTGTATGTTAGAGATGACAATGGACTTACAACGATATTGCGCGCTTTAATTGACCAGGCGTCACATGAAAGTTTTATCAGTGAGAGAGCAGCACAAAGATTAAGGTTAAAACTTAAAACAAGCAGTGGAACAATTACCACAATTGGGGGAAAACAAACGCACATTAATCACATCGCAGAATTTGATCTTTTATCATTATGTGAAGATGATTTCAAGATTTCTTTGAAAGCGTACGTCATACCCAAGAACATAACCTCCAATTTGCCACCAAGACATTTCACCCACAAAATCGATAACTGGCCGCATTTACAAGGCCTCGCCCTGGCAGACCCAAGTTACAATCAACCAGGGCGAGTGGACCTTTTATTAGGTGTTCAAATTTATGACATCATTCTGAAGGGCGGTCTGGTTAAGGGTCCATTAGGCGCCCCAAGTGCACAAGATACACGCCTAGGATGGATTCTTTTTGGAAAGGTGGAAGAAACCACTTCTTCGGAAGATATCACCGTCATGCATCAACATATTGACATTGAAAATATGTTGAAAACTTTTTGGGAAGTAGAAGATGACAGTAAGATGAAACTAACAAAAGAAGAAGAAACCTGTGAGAAAATATACAAGGAAACATACAAGCGAACTGTTGAAGGAAGATTTGTGGTAAAATTACCATTTAAAACAGAAAAACCTAGGTCTTGTGAAGGTAAAACTAGAGATATAGCATTGAGAAGACACAGGCAACTTGAAAAACGCTTTGAAAATGATACACAGTTAAGAACAGAATATATAAAAGTAATGAATGAATATATAGATTTGAAACACATGGAAATAGTTCCAATAAACGAGATAGATAATTCAGCAGTGTACTTAACACATCATCCAGTCCTGAAAGAAACAAGTGAAACAACGAAGGTAAGAGTTGTATTTAATGCATCGTCAAAAGGTTCCAATAATATATCTCTAAATGATGAACTACTGATAGGACCTCAGTTACAACAAGACATGAGATATCTAGTCATGAGGTGGAGAATGAAGCCTATCTGTTTTGTATCTGACATTGAGAAAATGTACAGACAGATATTGGTGACACAAGAAGACGCAGACTATCAGCGTATTCTTTGGCGTCAGCATGCAACTGAAACAATCGAAGATTATCGTCTGCTACGAGTGACATTCGGTACTGCTTCTGCTCCCTACCTTGCTGTGAAAACACTGCATCAACTAGCAGAAGATGAAGGCAAAGATTATCCCATAGCAGCTGAAACCATCAAACATGATTTTTTTATGGATGATCTTATGTCTGGACAGGATACAGTAGAAGAAGCTGTCGAAGTAGCTAAAGATATAAGCCATATCCTGCAAGAAGGAGGTTTCAGGCTGCAAAAGTGGGCCTCTAACAGTAGCGAATTTCTGAAACACTTTGAAGCTGAACAGCATAGTAAGCAAGTTAAAATAGACATGAAGTTGCATGGCACGGTTAGAACGCTTGGTCTATCCTGGAATATGGGTGAAGATACTATACATTACCATCCTGATTACGCCCTAATGACAGGAGTAGTGACCAAAAGAAAGATTCTGGCTGACGTTCACCGGCTTTTCGATCCGCTGGGATGGCTGGCTCCGGCGATAGTACCTGCAAAAATATTAATCCAAAGTTTATGGTTGAAGCAATCCGCTTGGGATGACGAAGTAGACCCTGAAACAGAAAAGGAATGGATTAGTATAAGAGAAAGCTTATCACATTTGAAAGTTGTTGAACTGCGGCGATGGTTACAATGCACGAGTAAAAATATGAATACCGCTTCTGTACACGGTTACTGTGATGCTTCTGAAAAAGCATACGGAGTTGTAGCTTACCTGAGGGTGCTGGGAGAAGACAATCAATACAAAACGACCATGATTGCTGCCAAATCCAGAGTTGCGCCTGTAAAACAAATGTCACTACCGCGACTAGAGCTTTGCGGCGCAGTACTACTTTCAAAATTATTAAAGCAAATAAGCGAAGCCATGCGCGTTCCTAGTAATCAAATATTTTCATGGACAGACTCAACCATAGTTTTATCATGGTTACAAGGAGATCCTTCAAGATGATTCAAACCTTTGTGAGGAACAGAGTCGTAACGATAATCGATAATATCGGTAACAAATGGTTTCACGTACGATCACAAGAAAACCCAGCAGATATCGTATCAAGGGGCATGCGCCTATCAGAGTTGAAGAACTGTCAATTATGGTGGGAAGGTCCGGACTGGCTGAAACAAAGGGAAATAGTATTTAATAGCGTAAGCGCTTCGACGGACCTAGAAATGAGAAAGGTTATAAATGTAAACATGGTATCGGAACAACCGTCTGTCAAAGAGAAAACTTGGTCAATCTGCTTCGAGGTTTGTGATACACTTAAAGATTTATTGCAAACGGTGACATACTGCAGACAATTCTTAAACCTGAAAAGAAAAAAAAACACAGATTAGTCTAAACACTGAAGAATTAGAAAAATCATTACACAAATGTATACAAATAACACAAAATGAATGTTATGAAGAAGAAATTAAAGACCTGACAGAGAAAGGTAAAGTTAAAAACAGGAGTGTATTGAAGTCGCTCAATCCATATCTGGATCGAAATTATATCCTCAGGGTGGGCGGTAGAATTCGACACGCTAATATAGACAACGATAGAAAACACCCCATCATCTTAGATAATAAATCATATTTAACAAGACTGATTGTGGCCGACGCACATATGGTAACTTTGCATGGAAGTGTACAGTTAATGTTAAATTACATCCGATCTAGATACTGGATTGTGAAGGGAAAAAGTTTGGTCAGGGCTGCAGTGCATAAATGTTTAGTTTGTGCAAAACAACGGGCTGAAATTAGAACCCAATTGATGGGGGACTTACCCAAAGAACGTGTGAGACCGGCCCGAGCATTCTTGAACTGTGGTGTTGACTTTGCTGGCCCGTACCAAATCCTAATGTCTAGAGGAAGAGGCGCTAAAACGAACAAGGGCTATATATCATTGTTTATATGTATGGCAACTAAGGCCATACATTTAGAACTTGTTGGCGACCTAACATCGGAAGCGTTTATAGGAGCGTTCTGACGATTTGTCTCACGAAGAGGAAGATGCAATCACATGTGGAGTGATCAAGGCCGAAACTTTGTCGGAGCTAACAAGGAACTTGTCGAAACCTGGAACGCAGCAAAGTCAGAATTCGAAGGTGATATAGTAAATACATTGACCAAGGATGGCACGCATTGGCATTTTATTCCAGGATACAGTCCGAACTTCGGTGGGCTATGGGAAGCCGGCATAAAATCCACTAAATATCACCTCAAACGAATTTTAAACAGTCACATGACGTTTGAAGAGATGACTACGCTTTTGTGCCAGATTGAGGCTTGTCTAAACTCGCGACCGTTGTGTCCCATTGATGATTCAGACAGTGATGACATGGAAGTACTCACTCCAGGACACTTCCTGATCGGGGAGGCACCAATCACCGTACCATCACCAAACTTGAAAGATGTACCTGTCAGCAGACTATCTCGATGGCAGCATATTCAAAAGCTCTTGAATGACTTTTGGCAGCGATGGCAACATGAGTATTTAGCTAGACTCCAGCAACGCCCGAAGTGGTTAAAGACAGTTTCGGACTTGGAGATTGGTCAGATAGTGCTAGTAAAGACGGACAATACTGCTCCAGGGAAATGGCCTCTAGGACGCATCGTAGATTAACACCCTGGCCAAGATGCAGTTACTAGAGTGTATAGTGTGAAAACCGGTAACCACATAGTTAAGCGATCAATAGGAAAATTATGTCTTCTGCCTGTAGCCACTAAGGTTTAATATTCCATATGCATACCGTGTAAGTCTATTTAATTGTTGTAAGATTGTTTTATTAAGCATTCAATTTCATTAGTTTACAGTTGGTTATAGTTATGACTATCTACCATTTTGTTACTAGTATTTGATTGTTATTGGAAATGTGAAAATTAATTCAATGTTACATTATTACTCGTATATTTTTTTTGGTTTAAAAGAACGTAAGGTTCTTTGGTGGGCGGTATGTTGAGGAGAATTATACCTGTATATAGTTATGTGTAATAGTGGTCTAACTAGAAGCATGTCATATTAGAATAACCAGTTGAAAATAAAATCTTGAAGCAAACACACGTCTTCATCATTCTAGTTTTTGTGCCAACCGAAAGTGAACCTTAACACTCTAAACAAACCCAAAAATAATTTTTCAATTCGAACCAGTAGTTCCTGAGATGAGCGCGTTCAAACAAACAAACAAACTCTTCAGCTTTATAATATTAGTAAAGATTAGCATCGCCCCGCGGTTTCATCCGCGTAGTTCCCGTTCCCGTGGGAATATGGGATATAATATAGCCTATTTTCATCGGAGATAGTGTAGACTCCCAACAGGGAAAGAATTTTTCAAATCGGTCAAGTAGTTTCGGAGCCTATTCAATGCAAAAAAAAAACAAACAAAAAAAAACAATCAAATCTTTCCTCTTTATAATATTAGTGTAGACTACAATATTGCTGATTCATATAGGGTACTATTTATCCTAGAAAAAATGCACGGTACGGATGAGATAAGCCCCGGGGACTGAGCTGTGAGGAAATCTAGTCACAAATACGATAATATGTGCGTGCTAAACAAAACAATAACAGAAAAAGATCTTCAGAACATATGAGCTGACCAAATTAGGTAGAATTGAAACGTCCAATCAAGTTTAGACGATACGCAATTTGTGGGGACCATATAAACTTATGTTACTGACACTACTTAAAAGTTTAAAGTTGCTTCTCTCTGAAATCTATATTTTCGTGTAATTCGCGAAGAAAACTTCCTAATTTAGAGACACATGGTACAACTGTATGAACATTGCCTTGAACTCCGACATAGCAAGCATACGATACGACTCAACACGATATGATTTTTTTTTTAGAAATAAATAATATAAATAACAATTTTAATAAAAAATATATTTTAATAAAAATATTCGGCGGACGGCTTCAGTCTTACCAGGTGCTAACCAGTACGACTACAGAGTATTTTTAACCGCGTTAGCGTAAACGTGAATTTGTATTGAAACTGAATTTTTATTGAAACTGAATAAGCGCTGTCTGGTGACCATAATGGAAAACCTTTTTTCTTAAATCATGTACATGATTTAAGAATTCTTATTAGTTCATCAGATAGATTTCCAAAAAATATTACAAACGTATTTTTACACTCATGATTGTTTTTACACTAATGTAACTATCGGTATTCTGACTATACATAATGGCCCCATTATTTATGCTACAGTCATAAATCCACATTGAAATACACATGCCCATTTAAATACCTCTACTAAAAAAGAACCATAGATATAAAACCAGATATTTATATACAGCCTAATAACGTAAACAATCAATTCTATATTTAGCCCTGCCGCCTTGTCTGGGTCGTTCAGTATCGATTTTTAAATAGCTACGACGGTGCTACGAAACTGCGACGTAGCACGGAGCTCGTAGACATTGCTACGAAAACCTTTGCTCTCTGCTACGACACTTCGAATGCAGAGTTTGGGGCCCATATTACAAAACGTAAACTTCAACTCAACTCGAATTGCAACTCCATCTGAGCATCAAACTGTCAATAGCAAGCTTTTCATAAATTTAAGTTTTCGTTCTCGAGAGATGAGCAAACAAATGCGTAAACGCGCTTGTCCAGCTAAAACTCATCTCTCGAGCATGAAAACTTAAATTTATAACGGCTTACATTGAAGTTTTCGTTCTCATGTCGGAGTTGAGTTGGAGATACTTTTTCGAATATAAGCTGACAAATATTTCATACATAATGGGGCTGACCAACTAATTAGAAGTTAAAAGATGGTTTGCTAACGGGCCTTAAAATAATTTCTTTCCAACGTTGCAGTATTTATAAGTTGATACGTCGTTGAAGCGTCATTGTTTTGCATCGTCCAATGCGACAAGGTTCTAAAGAAAGGTCAAGGTTTCCATAGGCAATGAAATAAGGCTGGTTTAACGCTGATTATGTCATTTTAGGTACACTTACACACACATATTTTTTGCCTTATTAAATCTATAAAAAATGATAAAGTTATAAAGCATCAAATATCAGGAGTGGCGGCGTGTGACGTTACGTCGTCTAACAATTTGTAGCGAGTAGTGACGTCACACGAGTATTCAACGTACTGTATTGTCTTCTTTTTATTTAGGTACGTGAAAAAAGAAAAATCGTGTCCCATATTTTTGGAGATCTATTGACGGACTCTAATACATTTTTTGGTCAACTGTTTTCGCTGTTAAACGAATGTATAAGTGAATGCTGGTTTTATATACACTAAAGCCTACCTTTCACCTTTTGTAGGAGCTCGTGGCTAAAAACTAACAGCCGCTCGGGTCTTTCCGGGGCTACAGGGTTAAGCAACGCTTGCCAAAGTCAGTCTGTGGATGGTGACCATCTTAAGATACCGAGTTTCCTACGTGCCTCGAAAAGCACGCTAAGCCGTTGGTCTCGGCTGTCATTTGTAGATCGTTACGTTTGGCAATGGTTACGGATTATCAGAAGCTAGTAAATCTGACTCCAGTCTTGCCAAGAAGTACTGTGTTACCCAGTCAATGGGTTGTGGAGGTCTGGTAGGCAGCCACTCCATGTAAAATACTGGTATTCAGCTGAATCCGGTATGACTGGCAGCCGACCCCAATATAGTTAGGAAAAAGCTAGGCAGATGAAGAACGCCTACCTTTCACCACTTCCTAATAGGAGAAATAGGAGTTAGTGGTGAAAGGTTGGCATTTTAAAGGTTATCATACGTACTCAGTACGAGTATGTTCGTTCAAGGTGGTCATCATCATCATCATATCAGCTGGAAGATGTCCACTGCTGGACATAGGTCTCCCCCAAGTGTCGCCACAACAACGACCCTCACCAAGTCACAGGTCCACCTTGTGGGAGGTCTTCCAACGCTGCGTCTTCGGGTACGCAGTCGCCACAACTTTTCGGCCCCATTAAACATCTGCAATGCTATTCTGTAAGAACTCACTCCAGTTACTGATTCTGCGATGAAAACTGTTTTTGGTATTCTGTAACTTGATGAAAACTACACTAGCCCCACTAAGTGAGAACATAGGTGAAGCGAACTTAACTTGACAGTCAGAATATCAAATACTTTTCACTTCAGGTGAGTTACGAAGTGTAATCGAAAATGAGATATGAATCGAATTCGCACGTGAGTTCTTACAGAATAGCAGTGCAGTTCTGCGAGCAATGTGCCCTGTCCACTGCCACTTCAGTTTGACGATCCTTCGGGCTATGTCGGTAACCTTGGTTATCTTGGGGATGGGGATCATCATTCCTGATTCGGTCACGCAAGGACACTCCGAGCATTGCCATCTCCATTGCCCTTTAGGTGACTTTAAACCTTCGGATGAGTCAAGGTGGACATTTGACATCATTGACTTTGTTTTTCAGGCCTTCGTTAAGGGATCATATACTAACGCACTCCCAACAAGAATAAGGTGAAGTAGTTATTTTTGGGTTTGTGTTTTGTTACGATGACGTTCAAAAATTATTTAATTTGAATTAACGAGTTTCAGTTTTGGTCAATTTTCATACATCAAAATATAACTTTGACTAGCAATTCCGTATCGGTCAAGAATATCCGTCAATTTCTCATCTCCCGTCCCCGAAGGAACAGAATGTAACGAAATCGAAGCTCCTTTTACACCCGTAACAAATTTCTACATTCTTAATACAAACTTCTTTCATACGTATAAATAAAATATCTCCAAACCTCAAATAATTCACAAAGAACTTATAAAATCAAAACTACAAAAACCATATTCCCCATTCCCACTTCCTCGCATCTCATCGAGTGCTTGTTTACAACCCTCTTCAACAAATCGATGCAGCGACAGGTGAAACCTAGGGCCCTTTGTCAACAAACACATTGCAATTTCAATTCTATTCCACTGTTGACAGGATTCAAAACCATCTGGCTGTCTACCTGGCTAGCTTTGCCCGGGCTGACGCTAGGCATATACGTTTTACTGCATAGGTGCAAACTGCGTTTCCCGGGCATCAGAGTAGCACGCTAAAATGTGTCTGTATGGCTTAGATGTATGGATATACCTAGACAGACATGGAGTAAGTTGCAATGGAGTGCCAATGTGAGAATACTGGTAAAGGAAAATACAAATCAATTAAGCCACAATATTTAGATAAACAGTATGTTCTTTTTTATTTGTAGAGTCCCGATCTTTAAAGCATGCAAAATTGTTCGATTGAATTATACTACTGTCAGACTCCTAAAACCCACCCGTGTTCCTCGTAATGCCCTTTGTTTTCTAGCGCCGCGGTGACTCTTTCGAACAAATTTCGCAACCCTAGCAACGCTAACCCCTGGTGACGGCTCTTTGAGGCGCGCGTGTAACACTACGCGCCGTCGACTCGGGCCTGGTTGCTATCGGACGGCGATAGCAACCAGGCCCGAGTCGACGATGTTTCACCACCTAAGCATCACTTTTGGCTAGGTAATAGGAGTTCAGCCAGTTTCCACCTCAAATCATTTGGTTCTTATCATAGATAACAAAAAAAAACACTACACATTCCTATTTCACTCTGAAAAAAAAATATCATCAACTTTCCATGTTTAATACCTCCTACAGATCTCATCGAACCACGTAATTTTATTTGATCCGTAGCTAGACCAGACAAGCACACATACAATCCCACATTTACATATGTGTACGTATGTTGATACCCAGGGAGACGACCCTCCCCCTCCCCTTAGCTCTTCCCTCTCTTTCAGTCCCCTCGGATATCACGAAAATTGTTCCGGAAACTTGTTTTTACAAAGATGTGGTAATTCTTCTCTTTGAATGTATTCTGTATGTAATACTGGGTAAATTGGCGTTGCTATGAGGAAATGAGGTGTAACGAAGCGTGAGAGCTGAGGACACTTGTTGGTTTGAAGATAAATTGTTGCTATTTTTATGTCGAGCTCCTTTTGTGAAGACAGGTGAGAAAATATAGCTATATTTCCCCAGCTTTTAAACATCAATGAAGACTTCCAATAACTACATTAAAAATGCAGTATATATTAGTCACAGTTTCATCTCGGTACCAATTTCTGTTATTTCTTAGTCCAAAGTGACCATTGTTCTTTAGTTTTTTTTTTTTTTTGTGTATGGGAAATCATTAAATGACTTTTTCCGCTTTGAACGGAGCAGAAGGGAGTGTTAGACTCCTGCTGATTAAAACCCATCCTTATTCCTCCAAATGCCCTTTGCGTTGCAGGGCCGCGGTGACCCTTCGAACAATTCTGCAACCCTGTCATGTCCTGTATCGATTTGTTTTCGATTTTAATCGCCTTTTTTATAGAAGCTCTATAGGCGTCACGGCCTCTGACGTCAGATGCCTTTGAAACTTTATGAATCTTTCGTTAATGAAGATATTTTAACAAATGTTTGTTATGCTTTAAATAATAAGTGCATATGAGTATGTACATAACTTTAACTTATTACTAATACTTATTAAACCAAAAATTAAACGTATATTCTCTATTGTCAAAACTTTTTAAGGATCTTATTAAAATTCTAAATAGTTTTCGCGTATACATTATATAACTTGGAACAAATTTTAAACTATGTATTCCGTTTTCAATTAAGTAATCAATGAGAGCATCACCTAGAACCAAATTATGTGGTAGATAGGGCAGGTATAATGTGATCAATCAATCATCAATACGATATATAAAATTCTTCCGTTACTGATGTGGGATTGACAGACAACGCACAGCCGATACAACTAACTGGTCGTAGAAAGCTGAAATTTGGCATGTTGTTTCCTTGGGGAATATTAGAGAATAATAATATTGGGGAGCACAAGAAACGATTTCCCTAAATTCCTACGGGAACAACAGTAGACAAAAATCTACAAATGACAGCCGATACCAAAGGCTTGCGTGCTTTCCGAGGCACGGAAGAAAAATGGTCACCCATCCACAGACCGACCGCGGCAAGCGTTGCTTAACCTTGAAGGCCAATCCTTGCGTGTGATTAATATTTAGCCAGGACCTTAAAAAATAAAGAATCATCATAGTTCCTAATTCATTACAGAAATACTTGAACATCAGTGTCCAGTATCGTCAATAAATACACGTCCTTTTTTCAAGTCTCAATGCTGAAAACCACATTTCTCATCGACGCAAATACTTGACCGACCACCGTTATTGAACCTAAGCCGTAACACAAAAGCAAATACTTGTTATAGATACTCTAGAGTACCTAGTACGTATTTGAACGATTGCAGATAGTATGACGCTCGTGGTTCAGTCGCTCGGCAGCTGTATAAAATCAATACTTTATTACTGCATTATAGTACCCGAGTCTACTGCTTTCAGGGACTATAGAGTACAGTCACCAGCACAAATACTTTCTACGCCGTAATGCAAGTTTCTTACGTCTCAATTGTTTTATTTTTATTTTTTGCGAAAATATATTTTATTTCTATTAGGTATGTACCTACCGTGTTTGTTTGTGAAAACCCTCCATAAAAACAAGATGGTTTTCTATAGCGAAATGGTGGTTATCTATAGAGACATGGCCTTGTTCATATCTCAGAGTGGTCTTGGCACTTTACTGAACAATTTTTTCTTCTGTTTGATTCTTAAAATAAAGTGGAATAAAAAATGAAGAATAAAATACTTTTTCCAATAAATTACAACCGAATTCGAAACAAAAAAAAAAAACACTAATCGTATAAAATAACTTTAATTTAAGTCAGTGTTAAAAACGAAGAAACAACCCAAAACACCGACGGTTGTATTTTTTTCTAAGTCTTTAGTTTGTTTATCACCATTCAATATGATCTCGCACTTCTGGAACACGCTTTATGTACATTTGTGCTTGTGACTGTACCTACCTAGTGAGCTCAGCTATATTAAAAAGTTAAGTATGTAGTTTACGGTATTATGGTCGATTGCACTGTAAGTGATTGCGTTGAAGTAATCGGAATGGTATCATATCTATTGTGAGTTCTAGTTACTACATTGTAATATTTACTGTTGCAAGAAACAAGAACGAGTTAAGGTTGAAAGTTGATCTCCCCAATATTTAATTACTGGTTTTAACCAGTTTCAACCACTTTTTTCAGTTTGAAGCGGTTGAAACTGGTTCAGAGAGTAAAGTACAAAGCCGCCCTTTGCGGCGAAGGGGAGACTATAATTATCAGGTAAGTAGGTGAGTACGTTTGGAGCTAAATATGGCCAGAAATATTTATGAGCGTTTATACGGCGAGTTTCACGATTATTCACAACTTTCAGGTTTTTCTAGGAATGAATGAACCGATTTTAATTAACCTTGTTACGCAGACTAGACACCTAGGTCTAAGAAGTTTGTTAAGAACTGTTACTAAAGGAGTTTGAAAAAAAAATGTAGTAGAAGAATTAAAAACTCTCCATAGTTACGTTTCCCTTTATTTTCGAAATCGAATTATATTTTTGCACATAAAACATGACTAATTTTGCTAAATGCAGAAAAAACTGAATCAAATTCTAAGCAAATTGGTTTTCTAAGGCAAATCACGCGAACCAACAATTATTGACGCACGCTATTTCGGAAAATTCAAGTTCAATGCTAGAAATCGCTATGCAGAATGTTAAAAATAAATCATAAATGAAGGACGATTTATATGAATAAATCAACATTTCATAAAAGTAGGTATTGTACTTTTTCTTCGTGAATTTGTAGGTAATAATATGAAAGCCTGATTGAGTTCCTTATTCGTTAACTAGCTGTCGAATAAAAATTATAATAACAAGCGTTTTTCATATATTTTAAAGGCTTTTCAGCGTCAGGGTGTAAGTACGACTAGGGTTGCGGAATTTGTTCGAAAGAGTCACCGCGGCCCTGGAACGCAAAGGGCACAAGATGGAACACGGGTGGGTTTTAGTCAGTAAGAGTCTGACAATCCCTTCCGCTCCGCTCAGAGCGGGAGAAGTCATTTGATGATTTCCAATCCAAAAAAAAAAGTGTGTAAGTACGAACAATTATTACTAGGTATATGAGTAACCCGGGAATCGCTAAAAACAGACATTTTGTTGAGGTATGCAAATATAAATACACTGAGAAGTTGTTTTAGAGTTAATGTCACCCCACCCAGTAGGAAGGTAACCTTTTGTATATTGTCTTGGTCCCAGATTGGTTAAATTAAAATGGTAGATGCGAGTTCACGTGAGCGCAGCTGCGAGCACAGATAATCTAGAATCCAGAACTAGTAACAGGATCAGTCATAATTTTTTTAAAACAAACAAAAACTCACCTCCTCCGTTCTGCTGACACAAATACGGGAACCGCCAGATGTTTCCGAGTCCCACAGAGTATCCGATGATGGATAAGAAGAACTGAAGCTTCCCGGACCACGCTGCACGATCTTCATCAGGCGCATCACGTTGTAGGGAACCCCTGGACCCTTGCAGAACGATGGTGACCCCGTGGGGTCGTTCACTACCGTCAGCGCGCGCATTCAAAGGCGCCAACTCATGACCATTCCGCGGCCCAATCGCTTCAGCTTTTCCCGCCATTTTAGCCGTCAAAATCCCTTTTTATCTATGGTAAACTTTTAGTCGTTTATATTACTTTTAACTTTTATTCGATTTTAGCATCAATTCGATTTTGTCTACTTACAATTATTAATTGTTTTCTTCACGTTTTTATTGTCTTTTTTAATGTTTAAGTTTAACAAGATTATTAGAATGATTTCCTATGAATATGTTCATAATACGCTATTGATGTATTTCGTAATCGTACGTGAAGTATCGGATTGCGTCTTTTTTTACGAATTCGACTACTTTAAAATACGTTGTAGTCCTCTGTAGTAGTTTTTGCCGTAATTTTAATGAATCTCTGAACAGGTTGTCGGTTTCTCTGTGCATATGAGAAGGTTATTTTGCCGTCAATTTGAAAACAACATCGCGTTTTCACTCTTCTTGTGATAGAGAGTAGAATGGTATTATTTTAATTTAGACATCTTTGAAGTAGGAATCACCCAAGCAAGAAGTCCGGTTATCTGAAACAAAAGAAAAACGAATAATAAGTGGCGTTTTCATCTTCTATTTTACATTGTATTGTTTTGCATGAAAATAACTGGAAAACGCAAAAAGACATATATTGGACATATACATATGTACTTGCTGACCCAGCAAAATAAATAACAATATTTAGGAGTGGGGGGTTTTATCATTTAGGGGTATGAAAAATAGATGTTGGCCGATTCTCAGACCTACCCAATATGCACAGAGAATTTTTGGTTATTGTAAATCTATTAGCCATTTATTGTTGGTATACAAATTTTGATGTCATATACTGAAAAATCAATTATTATAATACAGTTTGTTTATATGGATGGAACTTAGCACACGGGTGTCTTAATTCAACGGTTAATATAAATTCTAACGGTTGAAACAGGTACTTATTATTAGGTACTAGCTGCTGCCCGCGACTTCGTCCCCGTGGAATCCCCGATTTTAAAACATTCTTTATCGCTGCTCCGCTCCTATTGGCTTAAGCGTGATGATATATAGCCTAAAGCCTTCCTCGATAAATGGTCTATTCAACCCAAAAAGAATTTTTCAATTCGAACCAGTAGTTCCTGAGATTAGCGCGTTCAAACAAACAAACAAACAAACAAACAAACTCTTCAGCTTTATAATATTAGTATAGATAAGAGTGAAAGTGTTTTATTTTCCCCCGCCAGACTCCAGAAGAAAACATTACTATGACGACAGAGTCACAAGCCTGAAATACGGGCTTTCATTAGTGCGAGCTTTCAACCAAGCGGTGACGTCACAGACAGGGCCCAACGAAATTGGACGACAACCTTCGTGATAAATGTAGCAATTTGACAATCAGAGCTTTGCGACTTTATTTCTACTGTGCTTAATGGCCTGTAGTACTGATCTTCTGGAGCAGAGACTAGCATAAACTAAAACCTCCTTTTACGTGACGTAAATGTTGTAAAGAAAGAAAGATATTTATTCAGCACATACATGAAACACGCACAGTACATGGTAAAAACAAAAGAAAAAGATAGTTATGACAAGAACTAAGTGTGTGTTCCACGGCTGTACAAAATAGGTCCATTTCAGCGATATGTCAGACAGACTGATGCTGTCTGACGCTGGTTTTCTAATGAACCTTTCAAAGGACGAATATGGTAATATTGTAGGAATATGAAGATACGCAAGTTACTCCAGCTAATTTATTTTTTCAGCACGAAACCTTCACTATACCTTTTTCTAGGAAGCGTGCTCCATCACCGAGCTCATCATCGCTTTCCATCACCTATCTAAGGGCTTTTTCTGCATTGTTAATAGAAGAGTCTTTCATCGTCCAGTATATTGAAAAATCTTCTAGCTAGATAGTCCAATCATTATAAAATGCGGTTAGGTCAGACTAAACGGAGGGCAGAGAACTGGGTATTGTGGCGTAACTTTGAAGAGGCCTAGTGCTGGTCATTTAGAAAAAAATAATTTGGGTTCCGTAGCCAAATGGCAAAAAACGAAACCTTTATGGATTAGTCATGTTTGGTAGGTAGATGTAACCTGCTAATCGCTATTCAATAATGCTGTAATATTATGGAAAAAAATAATTTTAGGGGTGGCACTCCATATATGTAACTGAGGGATGAAAAAATAAATTCTAACAAACATCAACGTGTGGGGTATCATTGGATAGGGACGGTTCCTTTAAATAGTTATTTACAGGTCCCCAGACTGAAATGAAAAGATTATTATCTAATATATCTTGTTTTTAATTTTTTAGTTCACTTTTTGTGCGTGTTTTTTTAATTTTCTTAAGCATTTGTCTAATATACAATTCTTCTTCGTCACCTCGTGTACAGAAGAACATATAAAATAACAAAACACAGTAGCCCGCTTTCAATAAAAGGCAATAACCATGTCGTTAAATATTATAGCTCTGAATCAATGTCCATACCGTGATTGTAAGGGGTGAAGTGGGATTACTAGAAACGTGCCCCGTTGCCGCCGCTCAGTCTTATACAATCTGCACGTGTAAGACATTGTCGATGGTCAGAAGAGGACAGAGACAATATTTTGACAGAAGTATTAGATTGAACCTCCTTCGTGTGTCTAAATGTAGTCACAACAAAAAATTGCGGGGAAAAATCAGGTGGTTGTAGACAAAGGTAAAATAAGAAAGAAGGAAAAAGAGATTGTTTATGCCAATTATGACGCATGCAAAGGAATAAAAACAAAATAAAATATCGTATGCAAGTTGGGAAATATGACAAAGAGAAAAAGAGGGAATATATGAAAGTGACTGTTGATCAGCGATAACGTTTGTCAAAAAGTTCGAAATGCGGTCACGTGATATTTCAAAAGCGCATGTCAAGTAGGTACCATAAATTATGGACTTTAACATTCGTTCTTACTGATAACTTCACTTTGTTTATGCTCCCTTGTTCTTTTTTTTATGGATTCGCACGGTTTGTGCATTTAGCCAATGTCACGTTTAGTTCCATACTCTTGCTGCTATTTTGTTTGAAAAAAGAACTATATTGGTTCAATTTAAAGAATTATCTTCTATCGACTAAAATAACTCTTGTGTTTTTTCTAGTAAGTAAACATACCGTGAGCCGAGAGAGCGGGATATTTTTTCTCTTCCAAAAAATGCTTATAGTTTAATAAATTGCAAAAATGTTTAGACAGATCACAAAAACCAAACAAATAGTTTTTTGGTGCGTATACTTACATTAAAATTAATAACCGTTACGATATAAAACGGTCATAACGGCTATTATGATTTAATACCACACTTAATAACGACCACTGACGAAGTGAACAGAAGTTTCAGTGTATTTTCCTTCAATGCTAGAAAACTTCTAATGAGCGAAGAAATGCGAGTTGAATTCTCCAGGAAAGGCTATTGGTTCTTGTATCTAAAGAAGAACCCCACTTTTTGGAGAGGCCACTTTTTGTAGTAAACACCACATCACAGCGACAAAAATTGGCCAAGCGGTGGTTACAGCCTTGAATCCATTAGGCAGCATTTGATATTGAACGTTAACGAGGAACTTTTTTTAGTAACATTGTCAATGTTGCGCTGCTGGCAAAGTCGCGCTTTGTTATGCATGTTGCTGAACATGTTGCGCGTCAAATGTTGCCTAGGCTTTAATGTGAATAGTGTCGCTGCAGCTTCTTGTGCGCGTCTACAAAACGTCCGTGTAGTAGCGTTGTCGCTGGTAGAATTGCAATGTGGTTACGTTATGGCTAGTATTTGCAGATACATAATTATATGTAGTACTACATATGTATATGTAGTTCGATTTCGATTCGGTATTGGTCTTCCAATGAACCTTGAGAGACAATTGATGGAGCCATCGGTTTCAAAAATAATATCTCTTTAGATATTATTTCCGTTCCGTTTCATTGGAATACCTAAATAAAATTAATGTTATATGAGTGAGCAGTTTTACCTGATTGAAAGTATTGGCGTCGAAAGTTAAAATAAAAATGATGGTCATTAGCAATAGAACTTCTGCACTTTCTCATACCATTTTACCGGTTCAATCCAGTTTGATCTGATAAAAGCCAGCCAGACCAAACTATGTCAAGGTCTTACGCAAGGGATGTGCCCTCCGTTGAAACTCGTTTGGAGATGGGGGACGAATTTAAAGGGGAGACCGGTGAAAAGAAACGATTTGAACAGAGTAGGTAATAGGTGTACAAACATTAAGTTAATTTCCGTTTGATTTGCGAATTTGTTGTTTAAGAACGGGTGAGGCAACTTCAGTTGATTTTTTTCTCGTTTTATTTTGTCTGGAGTTTCTGCCTTTGCTGTCTATGAGCCAAAAAACATCCAAAATATCAGTCAGAAAAACATTCTATCAGCTGTAACATAGCGATTGTCAGGAGACCAAAATATGCGGTATTTACCACTTGGTATTCCAGTAACATTACAATTTAATACCTCTTGAAATTTTCGTCGATTGGAATTTTGCCTCAGACAGAAGTGGCGAGAAATACCGTGGTGTGCGATAAAAAGTTCTGGAAGGATTTAGGGTAGGCTTTACCCAATATTGGGTCGATATCGGCTAATAATATCGACCGCATAAAACGATTTGTTTCCTCCACAATAACTTCTGAATAGCTAAAACCTAATTCAATGTTACAATTAGATTTCAATCTGATCACAGTTCTGATCTCTGCAATCCAAAAGCAGCATTAGATAACAATGAACAAGATACAAAGCTATGATATTAAAGCTTTAGCCACAAAAGCTCTAATATAAGCTTTCATCGAGTTCAGTAGCAAGCTTTGTTCAAGATAACATCTACATACTCGTTCGAGGACGGATAACAATGATTGGTAACAGTTAATACATATTTTTGGTACAACTTATTCATAGCATTATAGTATAATTAGCCTACAATGTTCCCATTGAGTGGAACCTATATGGTGGAACACACTTTCCGTCTCAATGTTCCCAGTGAGACGGAATGTGCTGTAATCCACCATGTGGGCCCACTGCGGGTTGCTGCGTGGCACATATTTTCGAAGTTTGCGTTCTAGGACATATCGGTTGTTCGAAAGAGTCACCGTAACCCTTTTTTTTTTTTTTTTTTTTTTGGATGGGAAATCATCAAATGACTTCTCCCGCTCTGGGCGGAGCGGAAGGGAGTGTCAGACTCTTACTGACTAAAACCCACCCGTGTTCCTGCTTGTGCCCTTTGAGTTCCAGGGCCGCGGTGACTCTTTCGAACAAATTCCGCAACCCTAGCAGGCACTGACCCTATGGGGCCCCGTCTTCTTTGCTGACGGCTCTTTGAGGCGCGCGTGGAACACGACGCGCCGTCGACTCGGGCCTGGTTGCTATCGGACGGCGAGCCACCCATAGCTCGCCATCCGCAGGCCAGCGCCTACGGTGGCCGGGAATCGCCCTGCGTTTCCCGACGCCCGGGGCGTCTTCTCCTGTTGCGGCGGCTGGATAGAGGGGCTTCCCTCTCTCGCACGCGCTCCGCCTCCTCCTTCGCTAGCATTACTGCTTCGCAGAAGGAGGCGGCCGCCTCCCATGCCTCCTTGCTCCCGACCATGGCTTGAACCAGGGCCGGACGCGAGAGGTCGCCGCCGCCGATCGCCTCGATGAGGACACGGCGGTGCTCCGCCCAGGCAGGGCAGACCTCCACCGTGTGCTCCACCGTGTCCTCCGGGCGATCCATACAGTGATGACACCCGGACGTGTCCTCCCGCTGGATCCGACACAGGTACCTCCCGAAACAGCCGTGTCCGGTAAGCACCTGTGTCAGGCGGAAGGTGAGGACGCCGTGGCGTCTCTCTAACCACTCCTCAAAGAGGGGACTTATCGCCGCAATGGCGGCGTGCCCAGCGCTGGGTTGCAGCAGTCGCTGTCTCCATACCTCCGTGAGATCCCGCCGGAGCTCCGTCCGCTGCGCAGCAATCTGCCGCGGCAGCAGAGTTTCGCCCCGGCGTAGCGCCTCCACGCGCAAAGCGTAGACGTGCGCGAGGGCTCTCGCCTCTAGATCCCACGGCAGCAATCCGGCAAGGAGGTTCGCCGCCTCGCCGGAGACCGTGCGGTATCCCCGGATCAACCGGATGGCCATGACCCTCTGGGCCGAGACCAGGTGGCGCGCTGGCAGTCGCCTCAGCGACAGCGCCCACACCGGGGCCCCGTAAAGGGCCATGGACCGCACGATCCCCGCGTACAGCCTCCGGCAGGAGGCGTTTGGTCCCCCTAGGTTGGGCAAGAGCCGCTTGAGCGCAGCCCCGGCCCGCCCCAGTTTGGGAGCCAAACGGCGGAAGTGCTCCGCAAAGTTCCACCGGCTGTCGAGGACGAGACCCAAGTAGCTCATCGTCGACCCGACGCCGATGCAAACCCCTCCCACCGTTATCTGGGATCCCGATGGTGGCCGGTTCCGAGGGCCGTGAAAACACATGGCCTCGGACTTGTGTAGGGCCACCTCGAGACCCAGTTGCCGGATCCTCCCAACGACTGCTGCAACCCCGCGTGTCATCAGGTCGACCGCCGCCTGGTGCGACCCCCCCTGCGCCAGAACCAGCGTGTCGTCAGCGTAGCAAACAACACTGACGCCGCAAGGGAGGTCGCCGCGCAGCACCCAGTCGTAACCGATGTCCCACAGGAGCGGCCCCAGAACCGAACCCTGTGGAACACCGCACGACATCTCTCGCCGATTCCACTCTCCCCGGTGACCGGGGTAGATGACGGCTCTATCCGTCAAGTAGTCCTCGACCACGCGACAGAGGTAGGTTGGCACTCGGTGATACCGGAGTGCCTCCCCGATGCAACTCCAAGGCAGAGTGTTGAACGCGTTGGCGATGTCAAGAGACACCGCCACCACCACCCCGCCCCGGGAAATCGCCTCCCCCGTCGTGAGGGCTCTCACGCGCATGATGGCGTCCACCGTCGAGCGCCCCGCGCGGAAACCGAACTGGTTCTCCGCCAGATCCGGCCCAACTCTCACCAAGTGCTTGACGAGGCCGTTTGCAATGACTCTTTCAAAGAGCTTGCCCACCTCGTCGAGCAGCACGATGGGCCGGTATGCGGACGGAGAGTCCGCAGGGCGCCCTGGCTTCGCAATGAGGACCAGTTTCCCCGTCTTCCAGCGACGTGGGAACTGGCCCCTCTCCAAGCATGCGCTTAGGAGCCCACGTAGTCGAGGCCCGAGAGCCTCCGAGGCCAGGACCCAGGCTTTCCCAGGTAAGCCATCGGGTCCTGGGGCGGTATTTTTGGCCTTTAGCCTGTTAACCGCCGCTCTCAGGTCTACCTCGGTCACCTCCGGAGTATCGTCGTCGTCGTTGCCGTCGTCGGTGTGGTCCGCATCGGGCACCACGGGTAGCGGAGCCATAGGCGGGGGAGCATGGTCCCCTCGCGTAGGGAACAGAGCGCTCACCACGTCCTCCACCAGCTGGGGCCGGAGACTCTGCGTCAACGGGGGGGCCCAGGTGCGGAGTTTGTTCCGCACCATTTTGTAGGGTCTTCCCCACGGGTCCCCGTCCAGAGACTCCAGCAGCTCTTTGCGAGCCAGATCCCTGGCCCGCAAGATCCCCGCTTGGAGGGCGGTCTTCACCGCTCTGTACACCTCGTACAGCTCCGCCTCCCTGGCCTGCGCATCCGGAGGGCGGATGCGGAGCCGGCGATGTCTGGTGTACGGGTGACGCGCAGCAACGCACGCTTCTCGAAGCGACGTCAGCTCGCGCGACCACCCCTGGAACGCAAAGGGCATTCGGAGGAACACGTATGGGTTTTACTCAGTAACAGTCTGACACTCCCTTCCACTCCAACCAGAGCGGAAGAAGTCATTTGATGGTTTCCCATTCTTAAAAAAAAAGGGCATATCGGTTTCCTGACAATAGTTTCACTCCGTTTTGAGAGCAGCTGATGCTAATGAAATAAATTATACAAACTAATACACCTTCTTGCGATGCGTTTCTTGCGTATTAAGTTATTCAGTTATAGGGTTGTGAAGTCCAACGTAGACGGAGCCCCACAGGGTCAGTGCCTGCTAGGGTTGCGGAGTTTGTTCGAAAGAGTCACCTCGGCCCTGGAATGCAAAGGGCACAAGAAGAAGAAGAAGAAGAAGGTTTTAGTCAGTAAGAGTCTGATACTCCCTTCCACTCCGCCCAGAGCGGGAGAAGTCATTTGATGATTTCCCATCCAGAACAAAAAAAGGGTTGTGAAGTCCAGGTAGGCAGTCGCTCCGTGTCTGATTCGGGTTCTCACCTGCATTCGGTGATACTGAAAGCCGACCAAAACACAGGTGGGAAAAGGCTAGACAGATGGGATTAATATTGTAACACCAGGGAACATCGCCCCTGTGTTACTTATTATTCTAAAGAACAAAACACGGATTTAGATTTAACTTCGTACTTATTTACGGGATCTGCCTTATGCGCTACTAAGTTACTGTTATATAAAACCAAGCATATGTCCCGTATTCATAATTCAAAATACTCTTTATTCTTTTTCCAGGCACTTCCAAAGTTCTATCGACAAACTTGTCTGGCAGTGACTCGTAGCCAAGAAGGCTACCATCAACACAATATGTATGTGCCAGTGATGTTTTCAGAGCTGTCACGGACGCCACCAGAACGATCTTTATTTAACACAGGTTCTTACGTCACCCGGAGCGAGGAGGCATGGGAAGTGGTCACTTCCATCTGCGAAGCAGTAATGCTAGCGTAGGAGGAGGCGGAACGCGTGCGCGAAACCTTACGCTCCAACCGCCGCAAGAGAAGAAGACGCCCCGGGCGTCGGGAAACGCAGGGTGATTCCCGGCTACCGTAGGCGCGGGCCTGCGGATGGCGAGCTATGGGTAGCTCGCCGTCCGATAGCAAACAGGCCCGGGTCGACGGCGCGTCGTGTTCCACGCGTGCCTCAAAGAGCTGTCGGCATCGAAGACGAGGCCCCATAGGGTTAGTGCCTGCTAGGGTTGCGGAATTTGTTCGAAAGAGTCACCGCGGCCCTGGAACGTAAAGGGCACAAGAAGGATCACGGGTGGGTTTTAGTCAGTAAGAGTCTGACACTCCCTTCCGCTCCGCCAAGAGCGGGAGAAGTCGTTTGATGATTTCCCATCCAGAAAAAAAAGGTTCCCCCCCTTTCTGTTATTTTGTAGGACGTTAAAAGTCATCCCAATTCGCCTGGAAGATAAACCCAACAACGATGATACTCCTCCAATATCACGCTCAAACCGAACGAATCGTTGTCAAGATTCCCTTCTGATACGACGCTCGATTTGATTCAATCTCTTACATCTATTAATCTTGATACCGCAACGGTTCGACGGAAATGCTCCTTGCCATTTTGCTTTTTGGAATATTTTACTAGGAAATGCTAGGATGTAATAGAAATGATGTTATACAGCGTTGGTTAGTTGAGATACATTAAAGTAAATAGGTAAGAAAAAAAAGCACCAAATATGACTAAAGTTTCGAACTAATGAGTCAGTGACTTTTGAAGCAATATGATACAGTTGGTGGCATATACATTAATAAAAATTCGTCCAGTCGTTTAGGAGTTCAGTGACATATATACAGAATTTATTAGTTTATTAATTAGGCATATAATTATATTTTATATATTATTTACGAAACAAAATTCTCAATTAAATTTAATTTATTTATAAATTTAGGAACACCTATCATAGTGTAGTCTTTTTAACCCAAAGATTGACTGTTAAGTCCGCCCATGGACCACTGTGGTACATAAAGTTTAAATAAATACAGAAGAATTATAAAGATAAGAATATATTTGGATGTTTATCCCGATATTCCATTTGCGTCTAATATTTTTAATTGCCAGGCGAGCGAAGCCGCTGTCCAGAACTACATGATAAATCTAAAACACGAAAAAAGAAAGTCATAAAAATAAAAACAAAACACAACCTTCCATAAGTCCCAAACAAAAATTGTTCCTAGCGCACAAAATGTCAATTATAATTGATGAATCTTTCAGAAGAGGCCGCGCTCATATCATTGGCTGTATATTTATCGATCTGTGCCGACCCACTGACCGTATTGTGTTTGACAGCTGCCTGCTATTAGACAGCCGTCGTGGACAAACCGACACGTGTCTAAGGGACTTAGGAGGTAAAGAAAATAATGGTTTTACGAAATAAGGTTTTACGTGCGGCCATTATGAATATAGCAGATTACGAACTTTTTGCAAAATTACAATGGGATCGTGTTGAAATGATAAATTTATAAAAATAACAGACTTGGGACCCTGGTGAGATCGAGACTTTAGAGTTTCTGATTACCCGAAAACTTGTCCTTTACGACAGACACCCGGATTTCTAAATGAAGTATTTGAAATCTCCTTTAGACTGAATAACTCCCAAATTTAGTAGAAAAGTAGGCATGTTTGACACGTTATTGACTCAAAATAAAATATTATACTCAATTCAGAAGGTCGTCCGTTTTTTGCATAAAATAAAAGCTATACTTTTCGGTTCGGTTACCCCACGGGACTTGGTATTGCCAGGTGTGCGCCATTTTATTGTCCCTACGTCTCCCTTTTTCCCAGTCTACTTTCGACCACCATTCAGTTTGAGAGAATTTGAATGGAAACTAGTTTTTTTGCGTTTAAATGATTATGTAATGCTTTCAATTTTTACGCGACTGCCTGAGGAGTATTATGTTTTCGCAAATGGGTTTCCGAATAGTAAATTTTATTTATTTATTTATAGAGCATTTTTATACCCCATTTCTGTAAGTGACCTAATTACGTGCCGACGCTTGCGGAACTATAACTGAGTTGTGTTGTTTGTTAGGTTAGGTTGTATTGTAAGGCACTAACGTTTAAAATTGATTGATTAAAATCTGTCTACCAGAAGGAATCTTAGACAGGGACATATTAAATAACAGCGCCCCGCGGTTTCAACCGCGTTGTTCCCGTTCCCGTGCCAATACGGGGATAAAATATAGCCTAAGAGACTCCACAATAACGTAGCTTTTTATTGGTGAAATAATTTAAAACGTTACCTCTTTATAGGGAACGGGCACGGCGTAGACTATGCCATCTAGTGTTGCAAATCTGAAACTTTTACGTTGTAAATATTTGACTTGTGCTGCCACCTATACTTCCCGCACCCTCCGTTTAGGGGAACGTGCGCGAAGTAGACTGTTCCATCTAGCGTTGCAAATTTGAAACTTATAAGTAAAATATACTTGACATTGACGCGTCTGTGCTGGCACCTATAGTTTCTGCAAGTTCCCTATAATATTAGTATAGATTAACAAACAAGTAGTTAATAAAGATTGTGTTTGTTCCGAAAAAAATAATATTATGCGGTGCTTTATGCAAATAAGAGGGAGGAACTCGTGCCAAAGTAATAATAACAGTCAAACGGGTCTAACTTCGAGGTGGACGCTTACGTTGGTCAGCCTCGATGAGTGACCCCCATTAGGTAGATATATCATACCGTGACTCCTCCGTGCCTCTCGGAAAGCCGTTGGTCCCGACTATTACCCCGATTTGTCCTACATTACGGGTGTCATAAATGAGAAAGCTGTACCACTTTTGTCAGCGGGAATTGTTTTACCCACTTACAGAGTTGTAAAGGTCAGATAGGGAAAGAAGAAGTAGACTGGTACCAATATTTTTCATGGAGCGCCATGTAAAATACTGGTAAAAGAAAGAAAGAAAGAAAGAAAAAGCGTTTATTAACCACAAAATAAACGACAGCAATTGTTCTAAACTAAACCTTAAACTATAGTGTTAGTAGGTACATCTTAATTTATGTTAGTCAAGACTTATAAACTAATACAAAAAAAAAAAACAATGAATGTCGTGGTTGTGGCAAAGAGGCTTCTGATGACACAGATGTTTGTATGTGTTTTAGTTTTTAAGTCTACTTTTTGTGTTACTTTTGGTGTACAATAAAGTATATAATAAATAAATAAATAAATGTTTCTGGTTAGACTGGAACTGACGGACTAAGACATAGTTGAGAAAAAGCTGAGCAGATTGATTGGTCTCACCAAATAAGACGAGGATCTTTTATTTTACACTAGTTGCCGCCCGCAGCTCCGCCCGCATCTATTGTACAGCGGTAATTATCCCAAGGGAACATACTTGTGGGATAAAATTCTATTTGTTTTTCCACACTATAATCTACTTCTGTGCCAAATTTCATCCGGACCTGTTCAGCCGTTCTGGCGCGAAGGAGTAACAAACATCCATACATTAATACACAAAAACATTCACGTTTATAATATTAGTAACAGTAAGGATGTTCTACTGAGTTCATTTCTCATACTCTCTTCGCATCAGGGATATCCCAGTCTTTTTATGAGAAGAAAACCCAGTAACTGGGTTTAAAACTTATACTTATTAGAAACAGTTCGTTATCTAGACGAAAATAAAAGGAAATACTAATCTTCACTACATAGTACAAAACAAAGTCGCTTTCTCTGTCCCTATGTATGCTTAAATCTTTAAAACTACGCAACGGATTTTGATGTGGTTTTTTTTTTAATAGATAGAGTGATTGCATATTATAGTAGAGGAAACATTAGTATCTACATTGCACACGTGCGAAGCCGGGGCGGGTCGCTAGTAGTTTAAAAAGACGACATGTACCGGCAACGTTGATACTTTTACTTCTAAGAAAAGTTCTTCTGTACAAAATCTAGACAACTTTTTACTTTGCTGCACCAACTTTAGCAATTTTCACACGTAGGAAAAGGATACCGTTAGCCATATTGTATACAATATAATGGTTTTATCTTGCATTATCTCGGTGAAAATACTATAAAGGAAAAGTTTCCTTGCATCTGTATGTAGTGACTAAAAGAAATAAGTAGGTATTTAACCGGCTAACTTCATTTAATTTCAGGGTTCCAAAAGTCCATATCAAAATAGAACTCACACTTATGTGTCTGTCCGTCCGTTTGTCATAGCCAATTTGCTCCGAATCTAATAAACCGATTCAGTTGACGTTTGTAACACATCAATTTCTGGGACACTACACGGACGCATAAAACGTAAAAAAATAGTTTTGAGTATGCGCCTCTTTTTCGGGAAAAAAGTAAAAATTTTGAAACAAAAAATGGACTCGGAAGAGCCGAAAATTTATAAAAATAGATAAATCTGCATCAAGCATTTTCAAGAGGGCGCGAATGTGGTGAAAATGCACTACACTTTTCTTAATAGGCAATAAGTGAAATTTAATACGTACAATAATAATTCCCCCAGCACAGCACACAGTGAAAGCCGTAAATTGAATGCAATAAAAAGAAATATTCCAACTTATTCCGCGAAAACCTCTGAATATAAATGCAATAGTCAGACACGCAAATGGCAGTGGTGGTACCACCATAACCGGTGGTAATACCCAAATAACCAAATGGATGAAAATTATCAAAGGACTTTTTTTCGCTCAGGGGCCGTATTATGACCTCTTAAAACCATCATGTTTTCGGTGTGAAAAAGAGACGGAGCTATACAGGACGAATAGCACTATCCTTTTCTCACACAGAAAACATGATGGTTTTAAGATGTCATAATACGGCCCCTGGGCGGAGCGGAAAGCTGTGTCAGACTCTTACTGAATATAACCCATCCGTGTTCCTTCTAATACCCGCCGCGTGCTAAGGGCGCGGTGGCTTTCCAACAAATACCGCAACCCTGGCGGGTACTACCACCTATTAATTACAATGGAGTCTACACAGACGTATTCTTTTTGCATCCTTATTTTTTTGACAAAAATAGGCTACTGAAACGTAGTGACAGCAACATGCAAGGCCAATTTTTTAAGGTAGACTCTTGGTATAGTCATTTTACTCCAAAGGTTGACTGGTAGACAATGCCTTTTTGCATTAAGTCCGCGTATGTAGCACTGTTGAACATTAAGTTTTTGTAAGTTAATAAAAGGAGCTGTACATTTTATCGAGATAAAAAGAAACCTACGACCCTCAGCTGTACTGTGACTTTCTTTCAGTAAAGTATTTTTTTGTGATCAAGCTAGTAGTAAAATAATATTTCAAAAGCCTACATTGTTTTTATACGGTACGGTATAAAAACAATATAGACTTTTGAAATATTATTTTAGAATATTGAGATTTTAGTGTTTCGAATGGATATTCAAAGTCAAAGTCAAAATGTTTACTTCAATTAGGCCATTAAACGGCATTCTTGAACGTCTTCATTATGTTGTTACGGTTTGAAGTTTTTTTTTTTTTTTTTAAAGATTGTTAGTGTAGAGACACTCTAGGCGATGTAAAAAAGGAAGAAAATCTGACATACTGTCCGATTTTCTTCCTTTCTCTGTCTTTCTCTCTGTCTTCTGTCTTCTGTCTTTCCAATAGCCCAAAATATAGACACTAACTAACTGTATTGATAAGCGCTACGAAAATTTCATATGTTTTTTCCCACATATTTGGAGTTTTAAAATCATTCATAGGATATCACTTTAATTACAACACCGAAGTCCGAATTGAAAACAATCCCACAGGATCCCACGCTCGACAATGTTGTAACCGCTAGACCAACAAGGCAGTTGAGTAATTAAATCCATTGCCATTATTATTGAAAGCACATAATTATAAGTAACCACTGAAACGTGAGGAGTTCTAAGCAATTCCGTTTATCTATGAGGTAGGTAGGTCTAGGGTAGGGTATAGGTCTCGGTCAAAGTGAGGAGCTAGAGAGGTCAAAGTGAGGAGCTAGAGAAGTCAAAGTGAGGAGCTAAAGAGGTCAAGGTGAGGAGCTAGAGAAGTCAAAGTGAGGAGCTAGAGAGGTCAAAGTGAGGAGCTAGAGAAGTCAAAGTGAGGAGCTAGAGAGGTCAAAGTGAGGAGCTGGAGAGGTCAAAGTGAGGAGCTAGAGAGGTCAAAGTGAGGAACTAGAGAGTACAAAGTGTGGGGCTAGAGAGGTCAAAGTGAGGAGCTAGAGAGGTCAAAGTGAGGAACTAGAGAGGTCAAAGTAAGGAGTTAGAGAGATCAAAGTGAGGAACTAGAGAGAACAAAGTGAGGAGCTAGAGAGGTCAAAGTGAGGAGCTAGAGACGTCAAAGTGAGGAACTAGAGAGGTCAAAGTGAGGAGCTAGAGAGGTCAAAGTGAGGAACTAGAGAGGACAAAGTGAGGAGCTAGAGAGGTCAAAGTGAGGAGCTAGAGAGGTCAAAGTGAGGAACTATAGAGGTCAAAGTGAGGAGTTAGAGAGATCAAAGTGAGGAGCTAGAGAGGTCAAAGTGAGGAACTAGAGAGGCCAAAGTGAGGAGCTAGAGAGTACTATCCCCAACCACTGCAACTCCTCAAAGCCAGACTCAACGGTGGTGATCACTAGAAAAACGCCGAGTCAATGTGTCTCGATGAGCCTGCAAGAAACAATTCAAGTAACTTGTAAAAAAAACAGGGCACTATAATAACTTCCACGCCAATGGCTCTCCGTTGACATTGGCTGCCATGGCTGAAATCGGACAGTAGGACTATTATTGTCTATTGTTTTACACCCGCTACAATAACTTACAAAATACTGTGGCAACCTAAGGCGATTGTCGAAATACCAAAATAAAGAGGAAAGAGGCTCTACACAAGTGACATTTTGTCAGCGGTGGCGTGATTGTCAAAACGTCAAAATGGGATTGACAAACGCTGTTGAAATATCATTTCTTGAATCCCATAATATACTTTGGCAATTCAACAATCACATTCGCTTATAGAATGGCAGTTTGTCTAGAGACTCTGATCACGGTCGCGTGATCAGAGTCTCTCTTCTAAAAATGCCAAAGAAAAGTGCGTCTAGAAAATTGATTCTAAAAAATGAGTCTAGAAAATGTCAAAATGCTGTCTCTTCTAAAAAATGCCAAAGAAACATGAGTCTAGAAAATTTATTCTAAAAAACGAGTCAAGAAAATGTCAAAATGAAAATGTATGATACTTTGATTTGACACTTGAATTTTGACACTTCATACATTTTTGACGTTTTGTTAATCGCCTTCCGGGCGCTACCGCTGACAGAATGTCGATTGACTAGGCCCGCTCCCGCCCTAGTCAATGCGCATTCATCGCTGAACGAGGCCTTAGGTAGCTCAAGCTTATTGAGTTTCAAGTCAATATCAGGTGTTGATTATCTTACTAATTGATGTTTGTTGAAAAGGAAAGCGAGATTTGTTTATTTCTTGACCTTTTAATCCATCAATTAGTTAAGTAACCAACTCAATTGTATAGATTTTGTGAGTTGACGAAATACCGCATAAAAATATCTAGTTCATTTGGTTTTTGGCCGAACACGGAAAGAAATCATCATCTGCCTTTTCCCAAACATATTAGGGTCGGCTTCCAGTAAAAACCGGATTGAGTTTTGTATTCAGCAGTATTCTACGTGGAACGGCTGCCTACCAGACTTCCTAACATTAACTGTGCAACACGGTACTTCTTGGCAAGACTGGAGTCAGATTTTCTGGCTTCTGACAATCCGTAACGACTGCCAAAGATCTACAATGACAGCCGGGCAGCCGGGACTAACGGCTTAATATGCTTTCCGAGGCAGCCAGTCTCGGTATTTTAAGATGGTCACCAATCTACAGACTGACCTTACCAAGCTTTTTTAGCCTTGGAGATTGATACGGAACCAATTTATAAACATACTCAATAGGTCCACGTAAATTTTCTTCAAAAATGCTACCGGCATGGCGGCAGTTTGTTTTGCGTTGTTTGAAAACAATTAAATACTGCTTTACCTCAGGAAAAAATCTTTTATATAATCACAATAATAATATGTCAAACAGCCACTTTTAACCCTTTTTTTGGTTGGGAAATCATCAAATGACTTCTCTCGCTCAGGCGCGGGCGGTGCGGACCCGTGTTCCCCCAAATGTCATAATTATTTAACCAACACTTTAAGATATTTTCTATGTGCCTATTGAAAAAATAAAAAAATAATCGCTATGGCTGATACAAAATCACTTTGTGTAGTCCCCAAAGAGTTACTAACAAACACTTCCTTGTTTATAACATTACTAGGTATAATGTCCCTACTAAAAATATTTGTCAGGTCATCGTCTCCCTAATAGGGCGGGTCCAATGTCGTGGAAACTTACGGATGATGTCACAACATTACTCCTTACGTCATCACAGTTTCGGGACCAACCCTCACTTATTTCCCTTTATAATTTAATTTGAAAGTTGGTTTAATAGCATTTAGGGTTTGAAAATTAATAACTGAAACTTGGCAGCAACAAAAAGCGTACTATGTAGATACTGATTATGGTGGTTTTCCGCAAGATATTAATTTTATTAGGCAGCCTACATTTAACGTCAACATAACATGTCGTGTCTGATTGCCGCACGGAATCAAACTTTGTGTATTTCTGCTATAATTATAAAGCTGAAGAGTTTGTTTATTTGGTTGTACGCGCTAATTTCAGGATCTACTGATTCGTTACGACCAATAGGAGCGGAGCATCAAAGAAAAATGATGCAAAAACAGGGTTCTTTTTCTCTATCTCTCTCTCTCTCTCTCTTATGTCATACAGGCGAACTTGCGCGGGTCAGTCTTGATTAAGTATAAATATTCACAAACTGTGTAAGTATTTGTAAATACATATTATATTTGTTCTTAAACGTACACACATCAGACTGTCTATTATGTTAATATCTCAAGGTGGAAAATTTGGTGAAGTGAGCTATCATCAATTTTTACGATGAACTGCTCATTTCATCTAAGTTTACAAGGTGACATTTTTTAGAACATCACTGCAGATCATTTCAGATCAGAGCTTAAGGCTTGAAAAAAATATACTGAATCCAACCGGCCACGCATTGACTTATAAAAAAGAAAAATACTTTAAAACTATATAAAGCAAGAAGGTTTCAGCTGAACAGGCACAGTACCGGTATTCACCTGCACATTGATCTAGAACTCGGCTCGCTCAAGGCTGGAACCTTGACGTACGGCCTACGGCCGTGCGCCATTTATCTAAAGGTGCGGTCTCACTGGAGATTGATTAAATGATAAACAAAACAGGAATTACTTTGAATTTTCTGGTTTTTTATTGATTGGAGAATATATTAGTTACTAGCTGCTGCCCGCAGCTTCGCCCGCGTGAATGTCGGAAATTATCCCAAGGGAACATAATCCCGGGATAAAAAGTATCCTATGCGTTATTCCAGACTATGATCTATATCTGTGCAAAATTTCATCAAGATCCATTCAGTCTTTTTGCGTGAAAGAGTAACAAACATCCATACTTACAAACTTTCGCGTTTATAATATTAGTAAGATGTACAGGTAACCTAAAATAAGTAACAAATAAAAAATAAAAGCATATAAAAAGGAATCATTGGGCATCATAAAAATCTTCATCGTATACAAATGGGGATATATGTATAAATTAAAAGAAAAACCGCAACTCAAGTTTCTGCAACTTAATGCTTTTATGCAGAAAGTAGTGTTGTATTTTTTTCGCTCAGGTTCTTCGTCGATCTGACTGGGAAAAACAACCACTGCAATCCAGTTTTTATTAAAACAGCGTATTCTGCATTGTTGTCGCAATGTATCATCGCATCGTAGGTAAAGGCGCATCAACGAACGCATACGTCCAGTGCTTATTGTCTCATTATATTGTAACTAGCCTGATTGTTTTCATCACTGTGACAAGTGATGACTGGATTTCCTGTGCGAAGGCAGATCGTAATGTAAAAAAAAAAGTAAAAAAATAACCGACATCCAAATAAAATGCACAATAACTTTAATGTCGGAAGTCGATGTCCGTAGTTTTGTTTCTTCGTTATTTCGACCAAAATAATAATATTTTAGGTATTTTTGTGAGTTTCAATTCCTCATGGATATCATCAGCAGAACCAAATGATTATAAAAATAGGACGTATCTGGAAAGAAGAAGAAGAAAAGAAAGAAAACTCGTTTATTCCGCCATAGATGACGCAGAAGTAGATCCTTTCGAATTAAACAAGATATTTCGAAGTCGAAGAACTAATAACACACAAAATAAATTGGAACCGAATTGGGAACACGCCATCCCCGCATTTTTGAAGTCGTTCCAAAAAAAAAAATCCATATACAAACTATGCCAATAGTGAGAACCAAGCCTAAGGCTATCGATCAAAATAATCTTAGGGATCCATCATACATACTTGAGTATTACTATGTGCTGAATACACATTATATACATAGATGTATACCTAAATGGACCAATACATCATAGGATATCTCAGAGGACGTAGTAGTATTCAATAGTTTATTGTGAAAGCTTATCGTTATAAATGGTTGTTATGTGAGGTTATTGATTTTATAAATACGAATCATGTGTGTAGGAGTTAGGCCAACGTTGTATAGTTCAGGAGCTCGTGGCAGAATAATAATAGCCTCAAGTCGATCTTCGAGGTTAAGCAACGCTTGCTGATGTTGGCCTGTGGATGGGTGACCATGCATCTATTACATATCTATCTATCAAATATGGACATTGAATTTACTAGTCTGATTTTTTTTTAAAGAAGCGGGAATGTCGTATATTGGATTTTATTCTGGAAAACAAGCGTCTTCCTACGACAATCAAGTTCCTGTTTTTGTTTTACTTATATTTTCGCCGTTTGGGGTTGAAACTCTCGGGTCGTGGGGTCCGAGTGCTCATAACTTATTTAAAGATTTGGCAAGACGTTTATTTGACTTGACTTCGCGTGACCCAAGGGCTGACTTTTACCTTGGACAAAGGATAAGCATTACAATACAACGTGGCAATGCTGCCAGCCTTTTGGGTACATTACCAGTGGCCAGCGATGCGGAGGAATTTTTCGATGCCATACTTCGACTATTTATAAAAGTAACCATCGTTAGGTGTATGTTTTTTGTCTTGATTCAGTTTATTCTGATTAGTAACTCAGTAATAAGTCATTTAGGACAATTTCTGACACACGACATTGCCACTTTCTGTCGTGGATTTCGAGACTCCTCCGGAGAGCTCGTTAAGGCCCGGCTGCTTATTGTAAAACTTTGACAGTCGTTACGGAATGTCAGAAGCCAGAAAATATGATCGTAATCTTGCCAAAATTACGTTTGGGGGTTGTAGAGGTCAAGTAAGCAGTCACTCCATTTAAAATACTGGTACCAGTACTAGTACCAGTATTTTAAATTGAGAGTTTTGAGACAAGGCTATGGAGATTAAGGACTGATTTCGTATCGTGGGAATGTGTTGTTCAAATCTATTCCTACTTAAACAGTTCAACCTAGTTTCCGACTCAAACATTCCGCTCATAAACTATACAGGAACAGGTTGAATTCAAAATATTTAAATTACTCACATACTTACTGGTATTGCACTACCAGTAGTAAAACAGGATGTCGAACGCGCAAAAAGACCAGTAATCCAATTCCCAAAAGAGCCGAAACAGTTTTTACCGTTGCACACAGGCTATCCGAAATCAATCACCTAAAGCTAGAAGCAATGTTTGGGAAGAACACCACCACCATCTGGAAATTAACAGCAGTGGTCTCCATGAAAAGCACTCGAATCGGTTCTTCACCTAGGTGGATTGCAGCAAATACTTGGCAAAATGAGATTTTACAGACCAGTTAGAAAGAAAGAAAGAAAGAAAAGATAGAATAATATTTATTCAGCACATACATGAAACACGCACGGTACATGGTAAAAAACAAAAGAAAAAGATAGTTATGACAAAAACTAAGTGTGTGTCCCACGGCTGCACTAAATAGGTCCATTTCAGCGATATGTCAGACAGACTGATGCTGTCTGACGCTGGTTTTCTAATGAACCTTACAAAGGACGAGTGGCGGTTCATTTGAATCCTTCTATAAGAATATATATATATAAATAGGTATATAATATATCATCGAAATACAGTAAATGATGTAATAGAATAAACAGATATGAACGTGCAATTATAGTAAACATAAAAACAAAGTTAAGACTAGTTAAAATGATAAATGATTTTTATTTTGTTAGTAGTTTGTAAAAACACTTTTACACGTCAATCTTTTTTGGCCGTTATAAAAACTAGATGAGGCCGGTGTTTCCTAGCTGACTACCCTGAGAAGACTGTTGTTACTCTTTAGCGCAAAAACTAATGAACGGATTTGGATGAAATTTGGCACACAGATGGTTTATAGGTAACCAGGATTAACATAGAGGATATTTCTACGAGATCGAAACTTATGCGAGTGAAACCGCGGGGCGCTGCTATTTATTTTTATATATCATCTATAGTTTTCACAGCGCACACGAAACAATGAATTTATTAGGGAAAATTTTGCTATTTTGGGTTAGATTATTGCAATTTTCATAGAAAAGATCCTTATTTATTTTTCGATAATAAAATATAACCCGTTTTAATGTAATAATGTGGCTTTCTAATGACTATAGAATTTTAAAATCCGTGAAGTAGTTTTTGAGCCAAACAGAAACAAATAAATAAAACTTTCCTCTAATATTATACAGTATGTTAACTAACAGAGGGCGTTCCCGTTAACCCGCAATAGTATAGCATCCATATATGATAAAAAAATATTACCATTCAAAAACAAAATGTTTTTTTTTATATAAAAATATTCACTAAAAATTTTAAATTGATACGTTAAAGAAACACTCTGTACACGCGTACTTGCCGATTTGGGCATTGCTACTACGAGTAGGTACTATTCCGCGCTACTATTTTGATTTTAAACAGTATTTTTGGAATTTATTGTCATTTTTTTAAATTCGGATTACTTTATGCTTATTTTTCTATTCTGATATTTTAATTTTAATCTATTAATGATATAGAGATTAACGAATTTAAGGGAACGCGCTCTGTTATTTAACATACTGTATATTAGTTTAGATAGATGAGATTTAGAATTTATATTTATATCTACTTTCATGCAAAACTGAGATTTAGAATTTATTTTTAACCTGAACAATAGTCTGTGATGGTACAGGATACAGTAGATTTATTTTTGTCACGGGTCACAATGGGCGGCCTTATCGCTAAAAGCGATGGATTTAACTATTATATCTCGCTGTATATTTTATCATAAATTAAAAACTGGAATACCAGTCAGTATTTTTATGTTACACGTGTACCTATGTATTTCAATTTCGACGGTCATTGATTACTCCATTGCGTGTGCTATTGGCATTAAACGGGTACAAATTTAAACTTTTTTAACCAAACTGTTTTATGCCACAGACTGCCTCGGAAAGCACGTTAAGTCTGTGGTCCTGTCTGTCATCTTTGACAATCGTTAGACACGGATTGTCAAAACCCAGAAAATCTGTTTCTCGCTAAATCCGGTTTCACTGGAAGCCGACCCCAATATAGTTGGGAAAAGGCTGATGGCTGATGACTGACGACTGACCTTAAGTCATTAACGCCCTTTGGGTTCCAGGGCCACAGTGACTCTTTCGAACAAATTCCGCAATCCTGTCAGACCAGCAAGTCAACTGAGAAGACGGGACCCTGGCGCGCCCATCTTTTGTGCAACAACGCGCTATCGACCCGGCTCTAGTTGTTATCGGACGGCGAGCCACCCATAGCTCGCCATCCGCAGGCACGCGTACTATATCCTTTTTTTTGGAATGGGAAATCATCGAATTACTTCTCCCGCTCTGGGCGGAGCGGAAGGGAGAGTCAGACTATTACTGACTAAAACCCAACCGTGATCCTTCTTGTGCCCTAGCGTTCCAGGGCCGCGGTGACTCTTTCGAACAATCGTGTTTAATATTTTACGACACTCGATATTATTCATAGGCACTAATATTTGATTGAGGGAATCTGATAGCGCCATTTATAACAGGCTTTTATTGATAGTTGCCTCTAATATTTACGAGCTGGAAGCCATGGGAGGCCTTGACCACATAACGGCAGAAGTCCGCTAGCTAGTCGCTATATTTTTATTTGATTTAACGTTTCGTTTGTATTTTCCACCGCATAAATAAAATCTATTTTGTTTGGAAATGTGACTTATAATTCAGCTATAATAAACTGAATTCTGACAAAAATATGAAAAAAATTGAGTGTTTTTGACAGCGGCCGATATGCGGATGCGAATTGGCTTTCGAATTAAGTCAGAATGTTGCTTGAAAACAGAACAGAAACTCACATCTTCTGGCAGCTCGTAATTTGAGGATGATCGTGTTTTGTTGTTTTCCTAAGCTGAAGCGATTTTCAGTGAATGTGGCACAGTTTATTTATCATCGTCGTGCAAACTATTGCAATGCACCTATTTCAAGATAGCTTCAATCAATTATTTATGTAACAGTATATTTTGAAGTTTGAATGTATCAACTAACAACTGTTCAAAGGTTGACTAATATCAACCGTAACTAGCAGTTGATTTGGCAATCTTTGAACATTTTCAAAAAATTATCTAATTTCTCTACTTAGCCTTTTCCCAACCATTTTGAGGACGACTTCCAGTCAAACCGGATTCAGCTGAACACCAGTATTTTAAGTGGAGCTACTGCCTATCTAACTACCAGAACTCAGTAATGTAATCGCTAAATTTTCGATTTCTACCGACCATCTTAAAAAGGTTGCTGGAACAGACTAGGTTTGCGGAAGGCCGAGAACTGAGTATTATAGAGCAGCTCGCGTACATACGCGAGCTGCTCTATAATACTCAGTTCTCGGCAAAGGAAACATTTTGAATTCAGCCTGTCCATGGTTACATAACCATGGACAGGCTGAATTCAAAATGTTTCCTTTTTTTGGCTGGAATACCATCAAAATGACTTCCGCTCTGGGCAGAGCGAAAGGGAGTATCAGACTCTGACTGTCTTAAACCCATCCGTGTTCCTCCTAATACCCTTTGCGTTCCAGGGCCGCGGTGACTCTTTCGAATAAATTCCGCAACGCTAAACTTTTTCCTTCCCAGACCACTAACGCCTCCACCACTATCACGATGGGCCCCAATAACCTACAGTAAAATAAAACTACATTTATGCAACACAGTCTCAGCACTTATTCAAGGAGTTATAAATAAAAACTCTTAAATAGGTTGAACTCTAATGTGCAATTAATTGCCTCTAATGGGCTACAGCGCATACAGATAAAGCTTAAGCGCTTATTATACTATCCAATTTTTAGGAAGCCAATTTAGGAAACAGGATAGTGTAATTGAAGTTAGAGGTCGATTTAGTTCGAATTCCTAAATTGTATCCGATTTAGGTTTCCTAAAAATTAGATAGTGTAATAAGCGCTTTAGCGAACTACATAAGACCCAAGCTACTGGTTGAGTATGCCTAAGGCAGGCATTCATTTTTCATTAAGGTAAATCGACTACCCACGTGGTTAAAAATAAAGCCTTTTTGTGGCTACTCCACACAATGAAGATAATAACAGTGAGCTATTTATATGAGCATTGTCCATCAACCTTGATGGGCGCAAATCTTTGTTAGACGTATTGTTATGCTCAACTGAATGCATTTCATACGGTAACCGTGTGACGTGACGCTTCCTGAATGAAAACTGAATGAGAACCTTCCTCAATGAAAACCTTTCATGATCCGAGCCTTAGCGCACTATAACATGATTTCCTGTCCAGTTATTGCAACAGCAATCATCATCTGCCTAGCCTTTTCCCAACTTTATGGGGATCGGCTCCCAGTCAAGCCGGATTCAGCTGAATACCAGTATTTTAAGTGGAGCGGCTACCTACTAGACCTCCACAACCCATTAACTGGGGAACACGGTACTTCTTGGTAAGACTGGTGTCAGATTTTATAGCTTCTGACAATCCGTAACGACTGCCAAAGATCTCCAAATGATAGCCGGGACCGACGGCTTCACGTGCTTTCCGAGGCACGGAGAAGTCTCGTTATGTTAAGATGGTCACCCATCCACAGAACAACCTTGGCAAGCGTTGATTAACCTTGAAGATCGACACGTGCGGCTTGTATAATTTGCTGTTATTGCAACAGCAATATTCGATCGAAATCCATTTGGACTATCCAGATAAGGGCCACTTTCTGAAATGAACACATAAAACTTTCAGCTTAGTACTCTTCTTCAATTACAGGACGCCACAGCTTGCAAGTAATCATTCGTAAGTAAACCTAAGTGAATCCTTACTTTAATGTCAAAGTTTAAACTGTCTAGGCTTTTCACTAGAAACATGTAGGTACATACATTTTATATTTCAATACTAATCTATCTATATACGCGTATAGTAAACTAAAATCCTCCTTACTAAAACAAGCCATCAATAATTTCGTCCGCATCGCTATATCGACTGGAAGAGAGCCCAAAGGATTGGCGGCATTGCCACGTTGTATGGCAATACTGATCCTCTGTTCAGTGTCAACTGAACTGTTAGCAAGTTCAAGTTCGTTTGGCTATACCCAACTATCTTTAGCACCAGATACTAGTATTTTAAATGGAGCTGCCTATAAGGCATCCATATCCTAGTAATTATGAAGCACCATTGGCAGTATTGGTGTCAGATTTCTAGGCTTCTGACTATAGCATAATTGCATAAGCATAATCAGCCTTTTAATGTTCCCACTGCTGGGATACAGGTCTCCTCTCTAGGAGAAGGAATGGGCCGTAATCCACCACGCGGGCCTAGTGCGCGTTGGTGAATGTAACATGTTTTCGAATATCTGGTTCTAGGACATGCCGGTTTTCTCACGATGTTTTCCGTCACATTTTTGAGAGCAGTGGTGATGAAATTAATTACACAAAATAATGCGCCTGGCTGGGTTTGAACCCGCGACCTACAATTCGTAAGACTGGGCCGTTACCACTCGGCCACCCCTGCTCTCTGCTTCGGCTTTTGACTATGTTGCGGATTTATTCGAAAGAGTCACTGCGGCCTTCCAGGGCCGCGGCGCAAAGGGCATTTGGAGAAACACGGAAGTTTAGAGTATGTGTATTTAGATACTCCCTTCTACTCCATCAAGGCATTTAATGAATACCCATCCATAAATAAGGGTTCTGAGTATCCTGGAGTCGTCCAGGATAATGCAATTGGAGACTAATTGCTTAGCGTGCTTTCCGAGAAATGACGGATTCATGGTATCGGTCACCCTCGGTCCGACAGCAAAAAGCGTTACTTAACCTTCAAAAACGACCCGTGCGGTTGTTACACAAGGCTCTATTTACTCTATAAACACTATGCATTAAACCCCCCACGATGTTAGATATTCAACATGATAAGCTAGCCAGTGGCAGTTATTTTTTATCATGACGACTTATTCTCCTACCTACATACATGTATTATCACCAAAATACTTATGGCCTTGCAAAATTACGGTTATATAAGTAACTAGCTTTTGCCAGGAGCACAGGGTGGCAACTGCTATACATTTTAATTTTTGGATATTCAGCGCCATCTATCTACGAGGACATAAATTAAAAATGGACAGTGTTGCCAGCGTATATCCATAAAGCAATTGGTAGTATATGTTAGTAAAAGGGGAAACGCATAATCTTTGATTTTGATCTATTGTGAGTTAGTTAATATATTTATTGTTCTTCTGCATTTTTAAAAGTTGTATTTTATTAATACTTTGTTAATATTGATAAAAAATATACTATTAGTAGAATTCATTACAGGCTACAGGGCAATGTTGAAACTTCTTGTCATTACAAAAATTTCTGCGGTTGCGCATGTTTTTGTAATAATACCCTTCGTTTCCCGATTTTAAGTGTAAATTACGTGAGTTTAGTTCGCTACTCCGTATTTACTAAAAAGTCTTGGAAGATTTCCATAGTGTTGTTCTTTCTAAATCCTGTCGAGTTGAGCCCCCTGTGTTCCTCTTCCTCCGTGATTATCGAACCGAACTGCTTAGGCCCTCCGTAAATTGGAGTTTGGACCATATTAGTTAAGTGTTTTGTGTTTAAATAACAATGTCTCAAAACAAGTGTTGTGTGCCAAGGTACTGAAGTGAATGTTTAGTTTTTATAATGAATGTAATTTTTTGTTTTACGCAATAATTATGAACATCCAAAATTGGTATTTGTTTTACTATCCCCGAAACAACATGTTTATTATAATAATGAATTAGCTTTACCGAGTAGAATAATGTAGAATGGTTGAATATTCTGTTGTAGTAAAACTCAACCTAACAAAATAATTCAAAATTTATATTTGAATTTTTAGGTTGTTTTCTGCAACAGAATTTTCAACCATTCTACATTGTTATAATTGGTTGAATTTATTAGCTATACATAAGTACTACTACGTAGGTATATTGACAGCTGAATAGTGTATGTCCTGGTAAGTAGATGGCGCTGCCTAAGAAATAATTAAGTTGCCAGTCTATCTCTAGTATATAAATAGTAGTCTATGGCCAGGAGCTTTGAAATTATCCCAAAACAACGGCAACGTACTTCTGGGACGAAAATAATATGTTCTGATTCAGGAAATGGTCTACCTGTGTGCCAAGTGTCATCAAGCCGAGTTACTTTCAAAATTATAATAATAAAGTATTGACTGCTACACGACCAGACTGATACTGTAACGCTGCCTTTGTTTGTCACATGCCGGGAGGAAATGATTATATGCGCTTTTAAAGGGTCATGCAAATTAGTATAGAATTTGACAACACGACAAGAAAAGATGTACTGCGATACGCCACTGATGCGTGGTCAATGTGGTCATACCACACAAAACTTTCATAGTCCTTACAGCTAAGGAGTGGAATTCCGTGCCGTGGTCTGTTTCCATTTTCCGTACTGCAACCTCTACAAGTCAGGAGGAACTCGTCGCTAAACAACAGCAACCGCATGCGTCTATCTCCAACGTTAAGCAATGCTTACCAAGGTTGATCTGTGGATGGGTGACCATTTTAAAATACCGAGTTTTCTCCGCGCCTCGGAAAGTGCGTTAAGCTGTTGGTCGCTGCTGTCATTCGTATATCTTTGGTAGTCGTTAAAGAACTACCGTGTAACCCAGTTAATGTTTTTTTAGGTCTAGTAGGCAGCCGCTCCATGTAAAATACTGGTATTCGGCCGAATCCAGTTTGACTAAGATTTCGTGTGAGCGTTTACCTACCGCTCCGGAAATACCTCTTCATGATTCCTTGTCTCCTGGTAGTTTGTGAGTATTTGCCCCTCTAGTTTTCGAAAAGTTTCTGAGGTTTTGCTTCTACCACTGTCTCCGCAAACCTCTGTACTTGGAACATGTGATTATTAAATGTTGTCGAAACAGGTTGTAGCCACATCAAAGTTATAATATCTCCGTGTCGTTTGAATTTTAATTTTAAAATTTAACTAAATAATGAGCTATGACGAAAAACTGATAATCATCATAATTGTACTTTGACAATATGACATCCAGCCAATAGGACGTTCTGCAGAAATGTCGTTTAGCCTATAGGACGATTTGAGAATATGACGTTTTTAAAACCAAAGCAAATTAACAATCGAATTGATAATATTGAATTTTTTATAGTACCTACTTCCTTAAAAAAATGTCAGACGTCAACCTACGACAGTCGAATGTATGTAAATCAAATCAGCCCTTAGGTACATGCCTAGTTAGGTAAAAGAACCGATACCATAAAGTCGTCGCGACTTAGTATCAGGGACAGATTACATAAATATTATTAATAAATTTTCCTATATACATTTGTACCTATATTCTTAACATCAACCACGTGCATTATTCACGTGAGGCCACTTCTCCTGACCTTCCCCATGGCTCCTATGCGCATCCCTAGTACCTCCCCCCCCCCACTACCAGCCGCGCGCAATCAATAATACACCTTCCAACATGTGGAGTTCAGGCCTATTTATTTATAACCTTTCTGCAGGATGAATAGAATGTTGCCTTTGCTTTTAAAAAGTACAGTTTTAAAAATCATGCACGTTTAAGTTTTAATTTTTTTTTTGTTTTGGCAAAGAGGTTACCTTTGTGTCTACTTGAAAAAGTTTACATAACACTTTAGGATTTTATTTGGAATATTTTTCTACGGTAATTATCAGTTACTTGTAGTTTATTTGGCCCTTGGCTGCGTTTTGGGGAGATGAAACCAAAGTGCCGCATTGAAATTCGCGCTTCAGGTATTTCGTTGGATTATTTCACTTTTGTCTTCTAATTCAGTATCGATCGTGGTGTTTTTCTTTCCTATTTAATATATAGGTGGAAGTAATTTCAAACTGTAAACATACATCCTAATTTAATTAAACTTATGATAAATGATATAAAAATAGTAAAAAAGTAGAAACTTACAAAATCAAACTAGGAATCACTTAACAGCGTCTATTTTTAAACTGAATCGAATAAACAAATGGTTGTGTAATTTCAGATATTTTTTCGAAAATTCTTTTTTATATCAGTTCGCGGCGCGCGCACTTGTGCGTCGGGCGAGCTCCACTGACTGCCGACATCGAAAATTTACTAGAGGTGGGACACTCTTGTTTAGTTGAACATCGATATTTGCGGTTTTCAAGGTGGACATCGCAAATCACTGAATATTAGTTTTCTATTAAGTTTAAGACATTTTGTAAAGTGCAAATGAATGAACGTAAAAAATAGCTTGAAAATTTGCAAATACTCATTTTTAGGGTTCCGAACCTCTATACTACTACTCGGTTTTCTGTCTGTCCGTCTATCACAGCCAATTTTCTCCGAATCTAATAGACCGATTCAGTTGAAATTTAGTATAAATATAATCTTCTATGATCCAAAGATGTTTAAAGAATAAAAATAAATTTTGAAAATGGTTTCACGTTTTCAATTCCCAAATTTCAGGATCCTACCTTTATAACGGAGACGTAAAATTGAGTATTTTGAGAAAAAAAAAATCAAGCCAGCCAGAACGAATAAATCTATAAAATGCAAATGACAAATGTATAAAGAATGTGTACAGATACCTTGGTTGTAATAATAAAACGGGTGTTCCTTTGGTGCCGTGACCTTTGCAGCTATATCTTAATTACTAATAATGGACCGTACCGTGGGACTGAATGCTCTACCTAGACATTTTCTTCTGGCTCTGGAATATACAACTAGATTTATTGATGCCTAGCTTTTGCTCACAGCTTCGCACACGTTTTTACGATGTTTTGCAAAGAAACTAATCATTAACCGTCTCTAGGGTCACATCTCTTTTTGTACCAAAATTCATAAAAATTGGTTCAGCGGTTTAAATGTAACACAAAAAACCCGCTTTCTCATTTTTAATAACTACATGTTATAGTGTTGTCGATTTTGTTTTTCAAATTATCTTATAAAGAAGTAGAAGATAGAAATCGATTCTAGACATATTATACATTCTCTGGAATAAACCCAAGTCTTTTTGCATAATCAGCTTTTAAAAGTTCCCACTGCTTGGACACAAGCCTCCTCTCTTGGAAAGGGAATGGGCCGTAATCCACCACGCGGGCCCAGTGCGGGTTGGTGAATGTCACATGTCTTCGATTTATTGGTTCTAGGACATGCTGGTGTCCTCACGATGTCATGTCTTTTTATTGCTATGCAAATCAATTGAAAGTAGAACTGATTCCACGACTGTTTTTCAGAGCTAGTATATAATCACCAAAAATCTACTTATTGATACACGTGTGTTCCAAGGTTTTTCTGACAATAGATAATTAAGTATGTCTCATTAGTCAAAGCTGGACAGGTTACTTAAAACGACGACAATAGTACAAGTAATCAAACAAAGAAACGTACAATCTTAATTTGCTTATCAGTCTGATGAGCACAGCGTATAATTAGCTTATTAAATTGTAATAAAAATTAATCGATTTTCATACTTATTAACAAGAGTTAAGTAGATACTTGTTACATGTCATGATTGGTTTCTCCCTATCGTTATTTATTATAACTGATAAATTGCATTTACTATAGTTTAAATAAAATTTGTTCAGTAAATAATCATGGTAAGGACACACTTCATAAGATCATTTACTGAGATTGATAACTGAAAGCTGTTATGCGATAACATTTTGACTTAAGCAGTCGCAGCAATTTAACAATTCTATTATCCTTTCACAAAAAAATCCAGAGTTTTCATTGTAAAGTGCTGTAGGTATGCATACGAACACAAATCTTTAGCATAACGCTAACATACACACAATACACTTTCTTGGAGATTTAAAAAGTATCGTGTAGTCAAAAACATCGGCTACCTAAAAAGTTCCTAATGTCAACGCCTCACAAAAAAAAACACTTCACATCACAGTCTGAATGTGAAATTACAGCCTTCTTGAATGAGACTCAGTACAATCTTTTTGCAAAGAAAACATGGGCCTCCCAGCTCGAGTCTACGCTTCAGATCTACAACCAAAATCGGGTACAATATTCTATAACCTTATTACCTACACATTTTGAAAGACACGTCGGCTCACTCCATCTAATCGGAAGCTATTTTTACGCTCATAACTCTTCACTATCTTAATTATAATGTTTACAAAGACGACGTTGTTTCACAAAGATGCGTATGTTATGTATGTACATCAAAATTGATTGCCTATTAGAACGGTGAAGACAGTTTTTTGTTCAGGTACCTACTGGCACAGTTACAATATTCCCACAGATACATTTTACACACCCTCAGAAAGCACACCATACTACTTTTTTTGCAAAATTGTTCTTGGAGGTGGAAACTTAATGGTCAGTGCCTGCTAGGGTTGCGGAATTTGTTCGAAAGAGTCAACGCGGCCCTGGAACGCAAAGGGCACTAGAAGGATCACGGGTGGCCTTTAGTCAGTAAGAGTCTGACACTCCCTTCCGCTCCGCTCAGACCGGGAGAAGTCGTTCGCTGATTTCCCATCCAGAAAAAAAAGGTGGAAACCTGACGTTCACAACCAGTATAATGTGTTCTTGTGTATGCCTATAAATGTATTATAATTATAATTTGAAAAATGTGTGGAATAAAAGCTTCATTATGCACTTTATCTCATACTAGCTGCTGCCCGCGACTTCATCCCCGTGGAATCCCCGATTTTAAAACATTCTTTATCGCGGCTCCGCTCCTATTGGCTTAAGCGTGATGATATATAGCCTAAAGCCTTCCTCGATAAATGGTCTATTCAACCCAAAAAGAATTTTTCAATTCGAACCAGTAGTTCCTGAGATTAGCGCGTTCAAACAAACAAACAAACTCTTCAGCTTTATAATATTAGTATAGATAAGTATAGAATACTAGCTGCTGCCCGCGACTTCGTCCCCGTGGAATCCCCGATTTTAAAACATTCTTTATTGCGGCTCCGCTCCTATTGGCTTAAGCGTGATGATATATAGCCTAAAGCCTTCCTCGATAAATGGTCTATTCAACCCAAAAAGAGTTTTTCAATTCGAACCAGTAGTTCCTGAGATTAGCGCGTTCAAACAAACAAACAAACAAACGAACAAACAAACTCTTCAGCTTTATAATATTAGTATAGATAAGACTCTGTTCCAGTCAAGGTTTGAACAATACCAGTAATCGCCTGCATCAACACGTGATATTATCAGATAAATCTTCATGCAGTTCCCCCAGCCCAGTGGTTCCTAACCTTATTTTGGTCTAGGACCATTCTGAAGTCTTAATTGTTAGCAGTGATCAGAAACCCAGAAGAAAAGTTAACTGAGTATATCTAAACAAACTCTATCTCTCTCTATCTGTGTATATCGTAAATCCTTGAAAAACACTTTATTTAAAACTAGCAGCGCCCCGTGGTTTCACCCACGTAGTTCCCATTCCCGTGGGGAGATGGGTATAAAAAATAGCCTTTGTTACTCAGGGTGAATGTAGCTTTCCAGTGGTGAACGAACTTTTGAACTCGGTCCAGGAGTTGTAGAGTTAATCGTTAAATACAAAAATATAAATCTTTCGTCTTTATAATATTAGTTTAAAATAAAAGCTTTTAAAATAACGAGCATTATCAATCACATACAAAACGACGTGTCTGAAGAGAAACCTAAATACCTAAAATCACAATCAGTTACCGGCAATTTAAAGTTAGTAAGTTAAATCTTTCGCGGACCATATTTTAGCTCTTACGGACCACAGTTTGGGAACCAATGCAAAGCTAGACATACCTCAATCATCTCGCTGCAAAATGTGCACTGATTATGGCATGTAGGACGGTTGATTGTTGACTGGGTCGTAAGCACTATGAAACTACATAAATAAGGTGTGTATGTATGTTTACCGCGAAATTGTTTTTAACTGAAATACTGTTTATGTATTTACTTATTTATGTTCACACAAAACACTGCACTGTACCTACTGTACTTAATAATATTTTTTACCCAAAAACACATTTTCAGTTAAATTAATTAAATTAATATTAGTTTTATAATTTAATATATAATTATATAGAAGCTTACATATACTTAACTTTTTGTAAAAAAATAAATATTTCCCAAATCTAGGTTACAGATATATCGATAACGCGCAAGGGATGTTGTACATACCCCCATCCCTATTCCCATCTGACGTCACTTCAGATGAGGGGTGAGCATGCGCGGGAAACTCTCCGCCATCTTGTTCCTGTTCGCGGGCCGTTCGTGAAGCTTCGGCTATTATCGTAGGGTGAGGTCACATCCAGCGGTCGCAGCAAAACTGAAAATGTAGAAGCAGAGAAATTTGATCTTTGATACTTAGTTTTAAAGTTTAAATTCAAATGGGGTCTTAAGGAATTGGTGCAATGAAAGGTTTTCTATCTATAATGGGTTTCCATGAATTTGCGTCATACAATTTGAGCGTTCTATTGCGTTGTAGGTGCACGGTACAATGTCACGGCAACTAAGTGGGTATAATGCGGAGTTTAGAATTGTATTATGTAATTTTTACGTTCTATCATGGTATTAAAATAGCCAGTCCTACATATTTAATGGATTATTCATGTGTTTATGTAAGATGCATTTGCTGCACAACTGAAAGTCAGTTAGGTATGGGTATGGTCATGGTTTGTCTACATAATTGCATACGTGAAGAAATAACTCATTTTGAATGTAGGTAAGCTTCATTTAGAATGCAGTAGCTAAGAATGTACAAGTGGATTCCAAATCTAACAATATCGTCTTTATAGAGAATGCGTTTGGAATACCTATTTATGAAGATTAGTTATCTCAGGTACTCACTTGAGGAGTTTCTTCCCCGTTCTTCTCCGTAGGAGTCAATTGTTTAAGGCTCCCAACAATGTGACAAGAATTAAAATATAGGCAACATAGCTGCCATATTAAAATGGAACTGGGCAGGTCATATTTGCCGCTTGCCGCAAGAGAACTGTGCTGAAGAAGTTACGCATTGGGTGCCAAAAATCCGGAAATCACGAGGTGGCAGACCCAAAAGGAGATGATGAGACGAGCGAGACTCCTACTGACATAAGGCTTTGATTGGCGTGCAGCGGGGAACTACGGGCTTATAACTGCGTAACTAGCTGCCGCCCGCGGCTCCGTCCGCGTGAATGTCGAACGTTATCCCAAGGGAACATACTCCCGGGATAAAAAGTATCCTTTGTGTAATTCCAGACTATAACCTACCTCTGTGCCAAATTTCATCAATCTCCATTCAGATTTCTTTGCGTGAAGGAATAACAAACATTCATACTTTTGGCATACTCAAATGAACTCTGACTGATTAAGAGGGTACACTCACTGTTTACTGCAAATCGGACACATCACCAGGAGCACCGGGAGCAGTGGTGGCCGAGTGGTAACGGCCCCGACTTACGAATTGTAGGTCGCGGGTTCAAACCCAGCCAGGCGCATTACTTTGTGTAATTAATTGAATCACCACTGCTCTCCAAACGGTGAAGGAAAACATCGTGAGGAAACCGGCATGTCCTAGAACCAAAAATTCGAAGACATGTGACATTCACCAACCCGCACTGGGCCCGCGTGGTGGATTACGGCCTATTCCCTCTCCTAGAGAGGAGGCCTGTGTCTCAGCAGTGGGAACATTAAAAGGCTGATTATGCTTACATTCACCAACCCGCACTGGGCCCGCGTGGTGTATTACGGCCCATTCCCTCTCCTAGAGAGGAGGCCTGTGTCTCAGCAGTGGGAACATTAAAAGGCTGATTATGCTTACATTCACCAACCCGCACTGGGCCCGCGTGATGGATTACGGCCCATTCCCTCTCTAATGCTAGCGAAGGAGGAGGCGGAGCGCGTGCGAGAGAGGGAAGCTCCTCGCTCCAGCCGCCGCAACAGGAGAAGACGCCCCGGGCGTCGGGAAACGCAGGGCGATTCCCGGCCACCTACTGCGCGGGCCTGCGGATGGCGAGCTATGGGTGGCTCGCCGTCCAATAGCAACCAGGGAGTCGACGGCGCGTCGTGTTCCACGCGCGCCTCAAAGAGCCGTCAGCAAAGAAGACGGGGCCCCATAGGGTCAGTGCCTGCTAGGGTTGCGGAATTTGTTCGAAAGAGTCACCGCGGCCCTGGAACGCAAAGGGCACAAGCAGGAACACGGGTGGGTTTTAGTCAGTAAGAGTCTGACACTCCCTTCCGCTCCGCCCAGAGCGGGAGAAGTCATTTGATGATTTCCCAAACAAAAAAAAAAAAAAGGGTGGGGAATGTTACCAGGCTGGCGAATCCATGCGCCACATTAATTCCGGTTGCCCTATTCTGACTAACGGAAACTATTTGCACAGGCACAACCTTGTAGCCAGGATTATTCACAAGCAACTTGATCTTAAATACAATATTGTGGAACCGGGAGTATATACTCGTACCTTACTGCTTGTGCCCGACCACGTTGTCGAAAATGGCTATTGCCCATTGCATTGGGATCGGTCTATCATCACTGACAGGACTATTGTTGCCAATAAGCCTGACATAGTGGTGATAGACCGACTAGAGCGTCGCGGAATTATATTTATACTTATAGCAGTCCCTCATAACGAGAACCTCGTGAAGGTTGAGAAACATAAACAAACGAAGTATCTTGGCTCACGGAGCACAGCAGTGATTGTGCCAATAATCGTGACAGCCAATGTCATAATTACCAAGAGCCTCAACCAACATCTGAAGAGGCTCTCGTTGGGCAGCTTAATCAAGGACTTAATCCAAAAAGCAGTACTCGTAGACACAGCACGTATTGTTAGGAAGTTCCTCTCACAGGAACCCTGACCAGCTTTAGCTTTGACCCTTTTCCCGATACCGGTCAGCTACTATTTTTTTATCTACTATATAAAAATAAGTCGGGTTTTCCTTCCTGACGCTATAACTCCAGAACGCACGAACCGATTTCCACGGTTTTGCATTCGTTGGAAAGGTCTCGGGCTCCGTGAGGTTTATAGCAAAGAAAATTAGGAAAAAATTCAACAGAAAAGCAGGAAAATCCTTTTTCATTTTTTTATATATGGCAAAACAACGTTTGCTGGGTCAGCTAGTATTTTATACAATGGTATGTTTTTTTTGTATATTTAAAGTGGAATTGGAATAAAAATTCAATAATTTTAATTAATGTATAATGAAGTAACACATGCACAGATCTTATTTTTGTCGTTTTTCAGAAAAGCCAGGGTGCGTAGTACCTTCTCCTCGTACCTTCTTCTCATCATATTAAAAAAAACGTATAACTTCAGGTCGCGATATCATCTCAGTCACAATCAAAGACAGCTTAACAAATATTGGGAAAATAGTGTTTTTGAAAGATTGCTTACAAACATACGAGAATTGTCACTCCGTGCAACAACATACACGGAACTCTACAAAGCTAATGAATTACGTAAAGATCGTAGCAGATGGTTTTCTATAGTTTATGCCTACCACATGGGTAAAAGGCATGAGATTATGTACGAGTATGTTATGAAACCCAAACCCTTTTTGCAAACATGAAAAAAAAAACAATTCAAAAAGCATCAATTGGCTGAAAATTGAATAGCTATCGACATTCACTTGTTCTGGAACAATATCAGCCAATATGAACTTCAGTTCCTAACAAGTCATCAATATGTAAACACAATTCTGTTGTAGGTACACTTTCCTTCGACGGTCACTATAAAGCGAAGCGCAGAAGACTCATTTTAATACCGGTACTAGCTTCTGCCACGCTTTGCACGCGTGATTTCGAAAATATTTTCTATGTCCTATTCTAGGACATGGTCTATCCGTATACCAAGTTTCATTCGCCGTAAAGTCGTGAAAAGTTTTTTACCAACTGATTTGCCCGCGTGTGAAGCGAAATACCGGGGTGAAAAGCATTTTTTCAATGCTAATATTTTAAAGAAGAAAGATTTTTTGTTGGTTTTTTGCTTGTACCGAATAAGCTCCGAAACTACTGAACCGATTTTAACTATTTTTTTGCAAATTGCACATTGTATTGGGATCGGTTTATCGTCACTGACAAGACTATTGAAAGAAAGTTACATTATCTGCGAGTAACATAAGCTATATTTTATCCTCTGATTCCCACGGGAACGGGAGCTACGCAGGTGCAACCGCGAGGCGCTGCTAGTATAGCATAATGTGTTATATGGATGTGCTTGAGGAAGAGTTAAAATTTCACGATCACCATTTGACTTACGATCCTAAGTCCCCTAGCCTAGAGGGCATCCATAGTAGTCCTCCATTGCGAGCGATCTTGAACTTTACGCTTCACTTCGCTCCAAATTGTACCGATGTTCTGCCAACACGGTGCAATCTTAATGCATATAATTAATCACAAAAAAAAAAGAAATTACTGACTCTCTCTCCCTCCTTTATCTCAAAAAACATTTTTTTTTTAAATATAAGTAACAGTTCTTTGCCTACAGATCACTGGAAATCTATAAGAAGTCTATGCTCTTTAAGTACCTAATATTTTACAAAAATATGATTCGTTAGGCACCCTTTGCGCGCGAGTTCGTATTTGACCGGTTTTTTGTATGATAGATTAACTCACGGTTTCTGTCACAAGAGCCATGGGAGCGCAACTGCGGGAAAAGACTAAACATAGATAAATTCATTAATGGACCTTCTGCCCCTAATATTTTCATTTTAATGCTGTTCTTGTCTTAAAGAACACCTTACATATTTATGAGGCTGCCCTATACCTGTGGGCGGCCTGATTTAGTTTCATAACCAAATAGTCTTTTACTATTATAATATGGTAATTTATTACTAAAACGTTATGTTTTAGTAATAAATTACACAGGCTATTAAGTGAGCCAACCACAAAGGCACTTCACTTAACACAAATTGACTACCAAACCCAAATTTACCCGATATATAAGTACTTATTTCGTCAATTTGATAAACTAATTTTCCTATAGAGACATCGCTAATTTACTGCCACCTTTCTTGAATAAAATCATTTACTCGCTAAGCATTTCTTTTTCTCAAAACTTTAGTATGCCTAAAGCTACAGAACGAGAAGCACCAAACGCATTTTTGCTGGCAAGTAAAGTCAGGTGTAGTAAATGTATCCATGCCCACTGATACCCACGACACTATCAAACGAATACACGGAAGCGTGGGCCGTCCATCACTGACGGCCGGCAAGGACGATGGGTGCCCTTTGACTCCATCGCAAAACACGTAGCTACCTTACCTACTAGACACTATCTGACTCAGACTATCTAATTCCATTATTACCAGTTACGCTGTTCTAATTCTGGTACAGTACGCATTAAATGACATAACTGGTAATTAGATATGACAGTTGACTAACGTTTTGTGTTTAAGACAAAACTGTTTGGTAGATAGGTACCTAAAACTTGGGCCTGCTAGGGTCACCGCTGGCCTTGAATACAGGAAAAGAGTTTGGTCATTTAGTGCAAACTTTTAAGAAGCACTTAAGGCAACGCTTTTGATTTCACAAATACCTATCTGAGTAGCTTAAAGGTTAAAATAATAACAGTTATACGGGCCGATCTACGAGGCAAGCATTGTATAAACAATGCAGGTCAGTCATCGATGGATCCATTCAGCTGCGACCCAATTAGAAAAAAGGTACTTGGTCAGATATTGATGTCTTGTTTTAGTTACTTACCTTTTTTTCTGGAAAATGGGAAATCATCAACTGACTTCTCCCGTTTTGGGCGGAGCGGAAGGGAGTGTCAGACTCTTACTGACTAAAACCTACCCGTGTCCCTCCTAATGCCCTTTGCGTTCCATGGCCGCGGTAACTCTTTCGAACAAATTCCGCAAAGTACTGTCCACCTACAACAAATGTTGAAACATTCCAAGACGAAAGTCACGTGGTCTAACCCACCACCAATATGTACAATATTGAGCTGGTAAATAATTCACACAATACATATGGCAGTAGCATGCTAACGTAACCTACGTACTGAAAAGTGTGTCAGGTGCAACAGCCCCTGCATTATTGAAGCCACCTCGAGGATACGGACAAAGTTGAACTGGTTGAAGTTACAAATGAAAATTCTATGTTGGCGGGAACGATACGAAAAGTTTCGTAGGTTTTTGAAACTGTTTGTTGAGAGCCATCTGTGCAGTTTTGAACGAGCAATTGTAGTGCCCTTGGACATGTAATATTTAGGTTTAAAGATTTTACATGAGTGTAAATACTTATTTTTTTATTACAACAGCGTAATTATTGAATTATTCATGTCGTCACCTGAATGGCAAACTTGCGAATCTGCCATTTTCGCGAAAATCTTTTTTTTTTGGTTTAACGTATTAATACATAATCTTGCAAAATATCAACTCTGTATCTATAATAGTTTATAAGATATCATCACACCATATCTGCGTATCTCAAACATTTGTCAGTCGCCATAGAAAATTAACGAAGTGTAGATAATACGTATATTTTACCATTACTAACTGAAGTAAATTTAACATTTGAATATGAGCTAATTCGTATCTTTACTAAAGTATTACTAAATCTTACATTATTTAAGGGACCATGGTCGATTTACTCATATGCATAATTCGTAAAATTACCATGGTATAACATACTTTGGAAATTACCAAATACACCATGGTTTTACCTTTTTTTTTTTGGATGGGAAATCATCAAATGACCCCTCCCGCCCTTTTTTTTTTTTTTTTTTGGATGGGAAATCATCAAATGACCCCTCCCGCCCTGGGTGGAGCGGTAGGGAGTGTCAGACTTTTACTGACTAAAACCCACCCGTGATCCTTCTTGTGCCCTATGCGTTCCAGGGCCGCGGCAACTCTTTCGAACAAATTCCGCAACCCTAGCAGGCACCGACCCTATGGGGCCACGTCCTTGGTGCTGACGGCTCCTTGAGGCGCGCGTGGAACACAACGCGTCGTCGACTCAACCTGGTATCGGACGGCGAGCCACCCACGCTCACCGTCCCCAGGCATCAGCCACTGCGCAATAGCACAGCGGCCGACTTGTCTCTGGAGGAGGCCACGATGGGACCATTACTGGCACTCCATCTCGGCCCCCTCCCGAGAACCAGGAGTCGCAGCACCCACAGCAGTAGCGGCAGAAGCGGCGACGGAAGCCGCGGCGGCGGCAGAGGCGGCGGTGGCGGCGGACCTCTTGCCCTTGGTCGGGGCGGATGGCGCGCAGGCCCTTCCCCCAGCCCAGTGCTCGGCCGGCTTGCCAGCAGCCGCACATGCACTGCAGCGCGGCGTGGCCTCACACGAGCCGGCCCGATGACCGGGCTGACCACAGCGGAAACAAAGACCGCTGCGGTCCACCTCCGAGGGGCACATAGCTCCCGTGTGGTTGCCCACATGGCAGCGGTAGCACCTCAGAGGCCTGGGTTCCAGCAGTTTTACCCGCGCAGACACCCATCCCACCAAGAGCCTTCGGCCCTCCGACACAGTTCTGGCCGCCGTCACGGGGCAGCTCACCACAAGGGTTTGCATGCCCGTGTTGTCAGGCCGGAGGGTGCCCGCCTTGACGAGCTCGGCAGAGCACCCCCCAGTCCTGGCGACGGCGGCCACAACTTCCTCCTCCGTAACGGAGTCATCCAGGCCCACTATGCGCATGTCGATGCGCTTAGTCGGCCTGGACACCCGGACCTCGTCCGCGGGTAAGACCGCCCTCAGCCTTTCGGCCAGGGCGTCCGCGAACGGGCCACTCTCCGCTCCGGCGAGCTCGAGCTTGCGGGCACCGGTTAGGGTCCTCCTGACGCCCAGACTGTTGAACTCAATAATAAAGTAGGTACATCACCTGTATGGTAAAGTTGCAAATGTGTCATACATAATTACAAATTTTACAGGAGAGCAAAAGAACTCATTTTTCTTATTTTTTAAATGGGTCGCTGTATTAATCCGATGTCTTGTAAGTTTTTCATTTTTTTTAATGTTAGCAGAACACTGCTGACTAATTAGTAAAGTATTATAACAATACAATAACCTTTTTTTTTCTGGATGGGAAATCAACAAGTGACTTCTCCCGCTCTGGACGGAGCGGAAGGGAGTGTCAGACTCTTACTGACTAAAACCCACCCGTGATCCTTCTAGTGCCCTTAATGCCAATAACCTAATAAATCACATTCGCAACTCTGATGCTTCTAAGAAAATTTTTAGAAAAATATTTTTCGCCCATAGTCAATCAACGTATGTGCCGACGATTCGAAAACGAATCTATTGGAAAATTTTCATAATATTCATGATAGTTCCTCGGTATTAAAAGATCATGGCCTGATCATGGCATAATTTGAATAGATCTGTTTACAGATTCGCAACTTTACCACACAGGTGACGATGTTATGATTTATTTGTTTACTAGCTTCTGCCAGCGACTTCGTCCGCGTGGAATAGTTACTTTACCCCCGATTTTGAAACTCTCAGCCCGATCGGTTTAAAATTTACAAAAGATAGACATGCTGTTTCGGGATATTTTTTAGATAATTTTATATAGAACATTTCCGTAATACATGATTTCTATGTAACTTTAACCATTAAAACTACACACGCGACGGAAGCTTAAAAAATGGAGTAACTTCTTCCGTTTTCCCAACATTTTCCTTCACTGCTCTGCTCCTATTGATTGTAGCGTGATGAAAAGTATACTATAACCTGCCCAGGAGTATGAAGAATAATTGCACCAAGTTTCGTTAAAATCGGTCGAGTAGTTTTTGTTTCTATAAAGAACATACAGACAGACAGACAGACAGACAGACAAAAATTTTACTGATTGCATTTTTGGCACCAGTATCGATCACTAATCACCCCCTGATAGTTATTTTGAAAATATATTCCTTGTACAGAATTGACCTCTCTACAGATTTATTATAAGTATAGATTATATTATTTTCAGTACATACCTACAGGGCCCCAAGTCTGCTATTACAATAGTGTCAGAATGGTCTATCATTGATTTCATAATGGTTGATTTTGACAAGTTTGGTACCGAATCTACTAATATAAAAGCGTCATTATGACTTTCCAATGGTCAACCACTGACATTCCATTGAAAGAAATGGCATATAATAGTAACTAGCTGACCCAGCAAACGTTGTTTTGCCACATAAAATAAACACAATATTTAGGGGTATGAATGATGTTCTATATATATACAAGAAAGTCGCAGGTGAAATTTAGCTGTATCCCGCGGTTTCACCTGCCTGCGCCATTTATTCTTTCTGGCTCAGTGTTCTTTTTTTCGTCTCCTATGGATGCTTGATGGAACTTGATGTTAAATAATTATGGTTCCCGGTATCCTGGTACTTTGTAAGTCTTCACTCACAATTCCAGCCCCAGAAATGCTTCGACATGTTTATGGTCTGCTGGTACACGTAAATCCTTACTTACAAATGTTTGACAGGTACGAAACAAAGGAACATTTAGGGAAAATTATTCATCTTTCATAATTATTTATTTATTCGTCGAATTTTCATTGTTTTTAAGATGTATTCTGCTATTCGGGGCAGAGACAAATCCAACGAAATAAAAACCAAGAAAATTGGTCCAGCAGATCTCGAGTTATAAGTGTTGTAACAAACCCGACTTTGTTTTATATACATATATATATATATATATATATAAAATATATAATATAATATAATATATAATAGTAATAATATATATCATACATAATGACAAATGAATGACAGGCGTATGCGGTAATCTGCTAAAATTTTGACAGTTCCCTGGAACATTTAGGGAAAATTATTCATCTTTCATAATTATTTATTTATTCGTCGAATTTTCATTGTTTTTAAGATGTATTCTGCTATTCGGGGCAGAGACAAATCCAACGAAATAAAAACCAAGAAAATTGGTCCAGCAGATCTCGAGTTATAAGTGTTGTAACAAACCCGACTTTGTTTTATATACATACATATATATATATATATATATATAATATATAATATAATATATAATAGTAATAATATATATCATACATAATGACAAATGAATGACAGGCGTATGCGGTAATCTGCTAAAATTTTGACAGTTCCCTTGATCAGTGACCTACCGTTAGAACGTCGTTGTGCAGTCATTTCTTTTAAATGCTCGGTTATCAAAAAGCGACGGAAGGATTGTGTTGGAATGACAAATTTATAAAAATAACAGACTTGGGGCCCAGTACGCTTGTGCACACATATTTGAGTACCTATTTACACATTGTGTATATTTCGAGAGATTATAGATAGTCACCTATCACACAACTATTGCTTCTTGAAATATTATATTATCGTAACTCCCATCTCAAAATGTAGGTACCTACCTAAACTCTTTGTTCGTATCACAGAATTTTCAACTAAAATGCTAAGTCACCTCTAGAAAAACTATACGGGCATGAAGGCGTGAAAAAGTGCACTTTACATTAAGTTGATAGAAAAACCCAATCATGGAATGTTGCTGTTTGGCAGTAGGCCAATCTTCGAGAGAACTCGAGACGCCTAGTAGCATATAACTTGCATTTTTACATAGTTGTGCTTAGGTATAATTTTAATTAATATTTTCTTGAAAAGAACTTTGAAGGGCAGGTATTGGAATTCATAGGTGACGACTTAAAAAAAAAATTGGGAGGGGACCACCCTTAACATTTAGGGGAATGAAAAATAGATGTTGTCCGATTCGCCTAAGATTCACGAAAATCGGTCGAGCTGTTTCGGAGGAGTTCAACCACAAACACCGTGCGTGACACGAGAATTTTATATATAAGATTATGAAAAGTTCTTACAAAGGTAATTAGTACTTAAATTCAGTGGATAGTACATAATCATTGGTGGAGTAAGGCGCTAAAAGAGTGGCCTCCCAAGATCTGGACGACGAAGTGTTGCGCGACCGGCGATGGTATGGACAATGTTGCCATCGCATGGAACACTTAGATGAGGCCGGCACGGAAACGTGATAATTGGCACTGGAAAAGAGAGGCCTATATTCAGACGTGGGCAAAGTCGGGCTGTGTATGGTAATCTAATCATCCACCATAACTGAACATTTAGCCGCTAAACATCATACAAATATATATGTAAGTATGTAGATAGCATTGCTTTAGTTTGAGAAGAGTGGGTACTGGTAAAATCCCTTTCAAGGTGAAAAAAGCAAATATGCGTAGACGCTGACATATGCTGATAGTAGTTACCTATTTAGGTATTGCCAGCCTAATATTTTATAGGTATATTTTCACGAAGACCTCCACTAAGTACCTACTACAACTAGGCGTTTCAACAAGGACTGCTTATGCGAACGCGAAACAGACGCGCGACAAGACATTTGTATTTAGTAATTTTTATTTAATGAAAAATCATTCTCGAGACGATACAGGAGTTTTAACTATGCAAGCAAAGATCAACAGACCTAAACCGGATACTTAACCGTATAGTTCGGTAGTAGTACCAATTGGTACTAGACATGCAAACCTCCGCCGGCTCGGTTGTAGTACCAATTGGACCTCAGAGTTACGTCATACGACATCCTAATTTATAATTGCATTTTTGATAAAGCCACTTAAAAAATCTTATGTACGGGCGTTAATTCAAACAGTTAGATAAAATGCCCATATCTTAGCGCCATTAATTCTTTAATATTTAACCTACAAGTTTACTCATTTTCATAAATAAAATCGAAGTGCATAAATGTGATAATCGCCATCAACCATCATTATTATTGTTTTTTTTTATTGTTAGGGTGTACCAAAACGATTATGCGAATCGGTTTATTTTTTATTTCAACCTAATCGATTAATTTAAATTCGTTACTAAAATATTAGGAAAAAATACGTTTAAGACATAAAATACAATAAGCATTAATCATAATTATTATTTATGCTTTCATAAGTAATTCAAATAGGATTTTCTACAGTAAAGAAAGAAATCTACTCAACTGATTATCGGACCCAAGGTTAATTTGCGCAGAATTGTCTATGTTATTCAAAATAAGAATGAAAAATATTTTATTCCTTTTAAATTACTGAGAGTTTTATTTTGTATATATTAGATACTTTCAGCTGGTTGCGTACAATGCGTACGAAATACCAAGCTTATAGTTTATGTATGTTAAGTACGTCTAGAGTTCTAGACAAATTGACACTGGTATTTAAAAAATATTTATTATCTAGAGCGAGATTTTTTTTATAATGTTATGAAAATTGAATATTGCTTTATAAAATACTTTTCGATTTTGTCATTCTGCCCCCGAAACCCAGTATCTGATATGTCCATGTAGGGCACGGAAAAATGCATTTTGGGCGATTCAAATTACACATACTTACCTACAAAATATATTTTCAAATTAAGGTTCTAAAACTATCTTTTAGAAAAGGTTAAATTCTACATGGTAAATAAACTATCTCATTAAATTTGAATAAGTATTATAAATGAAAATGGCACCGACTAGATTTTTCTAGTTTTTTTATGGGTGTTATTTTCATGGCTTATAGGGTTCCTAATACGAATCTGCAATCAACATCCATGAAAAAAAATCGGGTAAAGTGCGAGCCGGAAACTTGTTTGGGTTACGGGAATTCATATTAATACCCACCGAATTTCATCTGAATCGTTTCAAATGCGTGAGTATGCGTGACATCAGTGGTCCTTTGCTTTATAGAGCTTTTTTAATGCACATATTTAATAAATAAATAATAATGTCCGCACAAATCGAACTTCGAAGTTAAGCTACGCTTGCCGAGATCGGCTAGTGGACCATCTAATACAAATTGAGTTCCCACCATGGCTTGGAAAGCATGTTGTTGATGCCGGCTGTCATTCGTACATCTTTGATAGTCGATAGGCCCCAACATTGCCAAGAGGTATGTTCTAATCAGTTACTAGATTGTGGAGGTCTTATAAGCAATAGCTCTATGTAAAAAAAATGGTATTCATCTACACCCGGTTAGGCTAGATGCCGAACCCAACATAAAAAAGGAAAAGGCTAGGCAGAATGACGAGTCTCGAATTTTTTTTATTTTTTCAAAATTCGAATTGCCTAAGACAGTTCGGCATTTATGACTAATCAAATGATACCTGATTTGAAAAATCTATGCAACCGTTTAGGCTACCGGACGTTCCAAAGAATTAGACGTAACTACAAAAATACATATTATATATGTACCTACTTACATACATAGGTACATACTTTCAACAAACATTCTATAATAGGTGTAGTATATTTAGATAGGGTAAACTTATCACATTATATAGCATATCGAATTCAAATATATCAAAGTTCAAACCGCTATCTAACCATACCATAGTCAATATAGAGATAAAAAAATATGTGAAAAAAATAAATATTTCTGAATCACGAGCGCATTCTGGTTCTACATTTAAATTTTGAATAGAATAGAAATTTTGGCGCAATCCGCACGAGTCCGATTAATTTTTTCAATTAATTTTATTCGTTGATTTCCAAAAAAAGAACTATTTAAATTACTTAACAAAGCGCAAATATGGTTTTTATAAATGCTTATTGGATTTTATGATAAATAAAATATTTTGCGCTAATTTTTAATAATCGATTTATGATAATTGCTCATTTATATTTATCGAGTCGAACGAAATAAAAAAACCATCGATTAGAATAATCGTTTTCCCACACACTAGCATTTAAAAAATCAAAATGGCTGACGATTTTAAACAAAAATAAATGAGCGGTAATGAATATTACGTGTTATTGGATCTGTGTTCGTTTATTGCATTTAGATCTCGGCTTTTTCTTGTTCTTCACGATATTTAGAATCATAATATGTGTATTTGTAATAGTATTTACATGTGAATGTGTGATTTTTGTGTGAAATAAAAACGTAAACAAACACAGTTGGCGCGAAACTTTGACTTTGGATACCAAAAAACTTCATTACCGCTACATATTTCCTTAGAAATATGGATGAATTCGTCAAATAATCAAATGATGAACAAACCACTACCCCTCAAGTGGAGTTTGGGTTTCTGGAATTCATAATTTTCATGTTTTTTAGCGTCGAACACCACTGCCATCAAAGTTGAAAAGTAATATTTTTTTGTCGATATTGAACCCCTATTTTAAATTAACTTGCGTATAGAAAATGAAAAAGAAAGACCGCAAATATAATGAATATGTCTTGATTTTACGGTTTTGCCTCTTTTCAGCAAGCGAGAAGGTTGTTTACATATATAATTTTAGCAAATCTAAGACGACTATCTTTTGGAAGGGTGTAGTAATGCGTATTTTAGACGCATTTTTAAGTTGACTGACGTGATTTGAACGACTTTAAGTTGTAATTTATGATATTTCTCAAAAATTTATAGTATAAAATTGCAGCAGAAACAAATTTATCATAGTTAATTAAGATGCCGAAAGCTGAGATAATTTCTGAAATTCATGACGTAACATGCAACACCCCGTCGACTCAGCTAGTGTGTCAAATGTCAAAATCTTGTCGAGCAGAGTGGTTAAATTGTTTCACCCCGTTCTTTTTTAATGTCAGTTTCCTACCAACAAAAACTACTTGACCCAAACCTAGCCCGTAAGACAAAACCTAAAAGCAGGCACCAGGCACTAAAACTAGACAGTTATTCACATGACCTTGAGAGCAGTAGGGGCTGGCTCACAGCCAAAAATGGGTAAAATCGATGCACTGGAGGTATCGCGTGCCAGGCCGTATGCCAATGTGATATGCACCTACTAACACCAATAAGGAATGCGATCGATATGGTGAGTTTGTGACTGAGTCTCCATCAACGATGGAAAATGGTAATCTGTTAGTAAACAGACCTATGGTCTCCACAGCGAAAAGTAAAAAGTAAATTTCTTTCACAACCTGATCCCTCTCAAAATTAAGAAAATAAAAAAGGGTGCAGGGCACAGACCTCTTCCGTTTCAAATAAAAAAAAACAGCCAAGGTTACCTCGAATCAACATTGATCAACAAAACAGACTATTTCGTGCGATATTTTTTTGTACTCGTAACATTCAAACTAATACCGATGAATCAAGTTGATTCTTCAATTTCGTACTTAAGCCCAAAACAATTTTATTTGATTTTGAATGAGAACAACATAATTAGTAGCACTGATTCATTTAAATCTATTTTTCATACCACTTGCTCAAAAAAGTGACTATAAAATTTATGCCACAAAAAGCGAATATAACAATAGTCATTTTTAATCTGTTAAAAACAGGGAAAGAAAATTGTACTGAATTTCATTCATCCTCTAGGGGGAGAATGTGATTTAAATTTGGAATAGGTACTTACCGAAATTTATACTGAACTACATCTGTGTTTACATTGAATTTGTATATAAAGCATTATACATCTTTTTGAAAAAGCAATACGCATTTATTGTGCAGTTAAGATTATTTATTAAAATTACGAAAACCGACGAGGCCGTATGAGCTTGATGCCTTTGCTTATTGTGTTAATTTTTTCGCAAATGGTACGAAAAGTAGAGTATTTTCCTCGGTGATAAAGCTGTCTTAGTCTTGGGTGAACTTAAATCCCCCGCTACACTCAGGACTCGTCTTAAATCCCTCGCTTCGCTCGTGATTTAAGTTTTTAACACCTCGAGTCCTTCGTTACGCTCGCGATTTAAATCGTCACCCGCGACAGAAGACACTGCTTTATCCCCTGGTTAATAATCTACTATTTCAATTAGGTAGGTCATATACGGTTAAACAGTTTTATAGGGGCCTAACTTCGGGTAACATTTGCTTGTCCGACATGATCAATTCAAATCCTCTAGCCAAAGAATTCAGCGAAATCCATTCAACAAATGCTTCACAATTTTGTGGTAAGTATATGTATGTCATAGGAAAATTGCAAACGCCGTCAAATTGTAAAATATCGTGTGAAATCGTCAACTATATTTTCTTATTAAACTATATATTCTATTATTTTCAAAACGATTTTTCATAATTTATCAATTTTTCAAACTTATGGAGTCTGCTAATTTTCCGGTGAAATTAGGTACAGCCAGTATTGCGCAAACTTAGCTGATTGGCCATATCGAAGTGCTAAATCAACATAACTTCTAATCTAAACACGTTTGCCTAAATTGAAAAAGCTAACTTTATCAAAAAACCGTATTTTATTTTCTACATTTGGAATATATTAGGTACTTTTTGAAATCGGCCCCTCAAGCAGGTCTGATTTTATCGCTATGGTACCGTTATAAAAAAATATTTTTAATTTTAGAAACAGTGTAGTTTAGAAACAAGTATCGAGAAAATCCGATCTAACTTAACGGTCGCTACCGTTTTGTTTTTCAAAATTCATATAGCCTATGTCCCTTCTGCACTTCAAATGGACAAATCAAAATTAAATGATTCCTTATGTATAGTGTAAATATCATGAAATCTTCTCTTTTGCAATTTGTTCAGTGATTTATTCGTTTTGTGATCTATATAACCATTAGGTTGTTGAATACTATACCTACCTATAATTAACAACATCATGAAACTTCTCCATTACGTAAAACAAAACAGAAAGTAACCCTCCATTTAATATTTCCGTCAAAAACAGTCACGTAACGGTTTTTTAGCAAGCAATTCGTCTCTAAATTTAACTTTCATTGCGTCGTCGTTTGATTGCGAGGGAAGCTGAAAATACTTCGCACGTGGCTACGGATAGCGTTGCCAAGAATCCGGATAAAGCCGGACACAGTCAGGCTTTATCCGAGTTTCCGGCCAAATTAGACGGCGTCCGGCCTGTTCGGACATTTGATAGGCTTTTTAAATTTGAGCATTTTTAGCTCACCTTGTAACGCTTCCTACATACGTAGTGCGTACTATTACTTTTGCAATGCTGACAATAATGAAGACTTTATGATAAATTATGAAAAAAAAAACCTTTGTTGGGTTAGTGTCCGGGCTTTTTGCCCAACTGTCCGGCCAAACTGGCTGGTTTGTCCGGCTTTTCGGTTTTAAGACTTGGCAACCCTAGCTACCTAAGTGTGTTGCAAAGAGACGGGGTTTTACCCACCGCCCATCTCTAGTCACAACTTTGTAAGGTGGTCCTATTTATAGGTCTTTTATCGAAGAAAAAACTAAGCAACTTCTCGGGTCGTTCCACGTGACCTTTTAATTTTCCGGTGTGGAATGTTACTTTGCCCTTTAGGTAGGTTATCAAGTTACACAACATTTTTGTTTGTAAATACTTCTAATTTAATTACGTAAAAAACTTTTTACAAAAAATAAAACCGACTTCTAAACAAAAAAAAACCAAAAAGTATAAAATAACAAAATTGATTGAGTCAGGCGTTACTTTGCGGAAATCCATTTTAAATTTGAAAATGAAAACAATATATCTAGTTTTAATTTCCGCGAATATTAGTGGGTTGCAGGTATGCACCTCCCTCCCGCCCGCTATATTATGCACATGCGAGATTACTGGGCAAATGCAAGGATTTTAAGCACATGCAGGAAGGCAATGCAAAACCCAACACCATTACCGACACGTGTTTCGCCTCTCCACGAGGCATCCTCAGGGGACGTGTTGACTCGCTGACCGTTGAGTTGGTCGCAACTCAACGGTCAGCGAGTCAACACGTCAACACGTGCATAATATAGCGGGCGGGAGGGAGGTGCATACCTGCAACCCACTAATATTCGCGGAAATTAAAACTAGATATATTGTTTTCATTTTCAAGTATAAAATAACTTTAATTTCGGAACTCGGTGTTTTTGGTTGCTTTTTTGTTGTTGAACACACCGACTTCGGAAATTAAAGTTATTTTATACTTTTTGTTTTTTTTTGTTTAGAAGTCGGTTTTATTTTTTGTAAAAAGTTTTTTTTTCTTCACTTTTTAGTGGTACCTACACCCCCTCCCCTCCCCCACCTAAACGAACCAATCACATTGGTGTAAAAAAAAAAACGTACTGCTCCTTTGCAGAGTAAACTAAGAGGTCGTCAATGTAGACAATGTAGATATTTTTTTTTAGATTTTTGTTGATTTTTCGAAAACCGCTTGGTTGATTTCGATAAAATTTTCATGGGACCATTTGGGAAGTATACCCTTTCCAACAAAAAAAGAAATTTTCAAATCGGTTGACAAGCGACGGAGTTATGCGCGAAAGAACAATAAAAAAAAACATACAAACACCCGAATTGAGAACCTCCTCCTTTTTTAAAAGTCGGTTAAAAACGGTTTTCCTCTGTAATATTCCGTACGTTTTATTCCAAGCTGCGTTTTTTTATTGAATCAAAATTTCGCTCGTTTTTTTTTAACAAGGAAAGTGTACCTACCTTTTGTGATCAACAGTTTATTTTATATAGTCTACGGGTTGTAGGTAAAAGATAAAATATGAGTGGAGAACTCTTATAAATACAAGATCGCTTGTTCGCTAGTAGCATTTATGAACATCACTACAAGGTGTCCCAGAAGTGCGTGGTCATATTTAAGAGTGGTGTATCTGCTATACAGTAAAACACGATATTGACGTTTTTCAAAAAATAGTTTTTTTTGTACTTTAAAAAAAAATCTTTCTCAAGCAGCAATATAAAAAAGAAAAAATGCCTTTTTCTAAAGGCGTCATGAAAATACGACTCAAACAATCTACCTAATGCAGTTAGTGGCGTCTATTTTAGTTAACTCACATATTCTATGATATCAACTGTATCAGACTTTTTTTTACCTTTTAGTCGTTTTACGAGGAGCGATTTTTTGAAAAAAAAAATATAGATATGTATATATTTTGATATTGTATCTTTATTGTATAGCAGCTACAGAAGTCAGTCAAAAGTTTAATTGCGAACACCATCCTTGAATATGACCTCGCTTCAGCGGGAGGACACGTCCGGGTGTCAACATTGTGTGGATCGCCCGGAGGACACTGTAGAGCATACGGTGAAGGTCTGCCCTGCTTGGGCGGAGCACCGCCGTGTCCTCGTTGAGGCGATAGGCGGCGGCTACCTCTCGCGCCCGGCCCTGGTGCGGAGCGAGGAGGCATGGGAAGCGGTCACCTCCTTTTGCTAAGCAGTGATGCTAGCAAAGGAGGAGGCAGAACGCGTGCGAGATGGAAACCTCACGCCCCCGCCGCCGCAACAGAAGAAGCCGAAGACCTCGCACTTCTGGAACGCTAGGTCGTTTTTGTTGTATTTGCGACTGCTACTTTTCTTCGCTTAAATATCGCAGCAGCATATGCTGAGATAGGGACATTTTTGTTTTTTTTTTTTTTGTTTTGTGCGAGTCCTAAATAAACATTTTTCTTTCTTTCTTTCTTCGCCCGCCACTAGGTACCTAATATTAAAAATAAGCTGTACCTAATGGAATATTTGAATTGCGCTGCGTCCTGCCCAAATGTGTCTCCGTTTCTCAGGGATAATAAATAAAACTAAGTCTTACTACTTACAAATCATTTTTAATTTAGATTTATCTAAGTCACGACCATCCAGATTTACATGAAATAAACTGGAACCTTAATGTTAGTTTACAAAATTCGCCGAAACTTACTTTAATTCGAATCACTAACTTTTAAGCAGATTTAAAAGAATCGTTTCGCATAGATCAAATTTTAATAACATTATTAGGTACATACTTAATGTTACAATAAAATTATAATAATTGGATTTGAAGGATTAAAACTTTTAAAGTTCCATTTTCACTTACAAGGACGGCGCGTAAGCTAAAAAATTCGGAACTCAAGCCGCTATCTTGTTTTTAATACAATTAGCACAAAATAATACAATCTGCCTACCCTTCTATTACTGTGTGAAAACAATCCGTTTGATATTAACGAAAAACATTAAAAATGCGTATTGCGTTATTTAACGCATACCTACATAAGAGCAAACGTATCAACTGTCATCATTAGGTATACAATAATTATGTACATACATTTCTATGATTTTACCCGAATACTCCAAAAAAGTAATGGTATAATCTACATATACATAATTATTATTAAGTCTACAGAAAAAGTTATAAGACTTGAGATCACACATATCTAGCAATCTACCAATATTTTAGAATAGAATAGCAAAATATATATTTTATATTAAAAATATAATTTAATGGCGCGAAATATATTATTTACTAATTGACGGAAATATAAGTGATTTTTAAGAAATTGCAGAGCTGCATCGATTCCATCTCGAAAGTAATGTCAGTTTTATTAAGTTCGTTTAGGAATGCTATGTTCTCGCTAAAGGAAACCAAAGTCGATGCGGATTGACTAATATATTATTTTTATTATAAAATACATTTTATTATATTTATTACATTTTTTAGCATGCTCCCTACACGAACCTTACAGAACCAAAACAATTCGTTGTAGGATGGAATCAGATGCTTGTAAATATCTATGCTGACGAATTATCCCTTGGTCAAGTAAGTTTCCAATGTCAAAAGATTACTCGCTTCAGGAACTTTGGAAGAAGTTAAGTTCTATCAGCGATCATAATACATCAACATTAAAATGTATTGGTAGGATTGATATCCTAACTTTCTACCCTTCGCCTCTCTATGAAGAAAATAAGTTTGTTGTTTAAGAGGAGATTACTAGATTGGATTTTAAAGAATTTCATGAGTTGGTTTCTAATATATAAACTGTTTTTAAGAGGTTTGTGTTCCAGCAGTGAGAACGATAGTAGATGATGATAACGCTTGCTTTTATTCAAGTTTGTTACAAAATTTTGCAGAAGTGACTTGGTTGCCTTATTAATGAACAAAACGACACTTAATAGACATTAGCCAAAACAAGAATGATTACACCCTAATTTTGTATTTTACATATCAAGAACTTTTGTCGACAACATTACCTACAATATTTGAACTACGATTTCAACATTTTGGCAATATGATTTTAATTCAGAAATCTACTCTTTGAAATATTTACAAAGATATTATATAATTTACTAGAAATTTAAATAGTAACGATTCTAATGCATTTTTTTAATATTCTATTTTGAACTTTTTTGACGAATTATATTATGAAAATAATCTCCTTAATAATGAATTACATTACCTTTAATAACAGTTTTAAGACTAAGCACGTATCAATATTTACATTGCGTAATTAAGGACTGATTTTTCCATAGTCAGATTATTTATAATGTTTGACATTTTTACCCATTAACAGCCGTCGAATCGTCATTTTATTCCTCAGTTAAAAAGTTATCAGACTATTTAAAATTCAGCTTAGCTTTGCAAGATAAGCATTTACCATCAAGAAGAAGACATCAGTGATGTGTTTATTTACGTCATCAATATTTATAGAACTCTAATGAGTGACTAACAGACAATGCACAGCCGAAACTACTGGTCTTAAAACTAATTTTTCAACAATCAGATAAATAACTGTGGTATTTGGTTTATATAATTAATTAATAAAACAATTACTATTTCCTTAATAGTTTATTCATATAAATAATATAATTACATGTTCAAATATTGTATATGAAATCATTAATAAATACATGCACTGTACTTGAGTGGGGGGTACCCGCACCTCACTTCGGAACCGACCGTTGTGCCGAGCGGACACTGTGCCAACCGAGTGCTGTGCCTCTCTAAATTATATTTGTGTTGTTTTATTATTTACCCGTGTGTGAGGGACAAGACGCCACAAAATTGGCGACGAGGATGGGATCGTAAGCAAACACAATTTTACAACCAATTTTGCCGCATTACTATTCAGTGTATCTGTCAGTTCTTTTATTTAAAATATGTTAAGTAGGCATTTATTTGTTTAAATCTGAAACAATTACCAAGCATTTACGATAATCTTGTGCAAAAAATTAGTGAAAAGTAAAATTAATTTAATAAAGTATTCTGAATGTACCTACTATGTTTGAACTGCATTTACATATACATAACCTAAAAGTAATAAGCAATAGTCTGACGTATGTAACTAACTACTGCCTACATTTTGCTTTTCTACTCATTTGGTTATGAGAGAATAGCAATCTATGTACGGGAGTGGATCTTACAATGTACTTATACAAATAATTTCGATATGTTTGTTCGTACAAATTTTACAATAATAATCATAGCTTTGCACTATGAGGAACTGGTAGTTTGCTGTTTGTATTGTGGCAACGTGAAAATTTAATTTGTGTGAGTGAATCTTTGCAAAATGGCACGCAATAGTCAGTCGAGTCGGGCACCAAGTATACTGACAAGTGAGATAAACAAGGTAGTGCCTACAAATGTTGTTGTTGTCTCACAGGTTTAATCATCTGTGTGATAAACAAAACCGTGTCAATAAAACAAAGTGTGACCAAATAAATCAATAAAACGCAGTTCCTTTTTTCCTCAATATTGCGATTTTTATTAAATATGTATATAATTATGTTACAACAAGATATTTAAAACACCGTTATATGCATCTTATAATTAGGTTCAACATTTTTATATAGCGTTTTTAAGGCCTTATTCTATAATGTTTAAGAGACGAAGTACCCACTACTTACATAGTAACTACTAGCTGCTGCCCGCGACTTCGTCCCCGTGGAATCCCCGATTTTAAAATTCTTTCTCGCTGCTCCGCTCCTATTGGCTTAAGCGTGATGATATATAGCCTAAAGCCTTCCTCGATAAATGGTCTATTCAACCCAAAAAGATTTTTTCAATTCGAACCAGTAGTTCCTGAGATTAGCGCGTTCAAACAAACAAACAAACAAACAAACAAACTCTTCAGCTTTATAATATTAGTATAGATTAAATAAATCTGTGCCACCCACATGACTAAACAGGATTTTTTTTGAAGTTAGCTTCATAATCGATAAATACTTCGTATTGTAAATAAAGTAACGTTATTTTATTAATTACGTTATTTTTATAAAGTTACGTTATTTACCATAAGGATAATAATTATGCAGCATTCCTAGGTATCTTTTAATATGTAAATTATTCGAAGTTTAGACATTTTATTTCTGTATTTTCAGACCATCTGCTTTGAATAATATTAAATAAATAATAAATAAATAATACGCGCACCGCGGTTTTACACGCGAAGTTTCCGTTCCCGTGGGAATATGGGGATAAAATATAGCCTGACATAGGCTATATTTCTACCCGGAGATAGTGTAGCTTCCAAACAGTGAAAGATTTTTCAAATCGGTTCAGTTCGGAGCCAATTCAATACAAACAGACAGAGGATAAGTATTGCCATACAACGTGGCAATGCCGCCAGTCTATTGGGTTCACTCCCAGTCGATAGCGATGCGGACGAGTTTTTGATGCCATTTAGTAGTTAGGAGGATTTTAGTTGGTTTTAGTTTAAGTGTTAGATTTAAAATTATGAGAATTTTTACATTACTTAACAAAATACAAACAAACAAATCTTCCCTCTTTATAATGTTAGTATAGAAGTATAGATAAAACAGAAGCCAGAAAAAAAGTATTATTGTTAAAATTACGGCGCCAAAGTGCCAAATGTTCGTTTATTGATGAGCAACAAAATTTAATTGACCAAATTACAAAAAAAAAATATCTTCGGAATTGAGGAAAAAGATTCTGTGATGGGGACCGCTACTGTTGATTAAATAGTCACAGAGGCAAATGAGACGGTTGAACGTCAACTGGGTGAATTCCAAGAAAAGTCAAATCTGACAAAAAGTTAAATAAATTGAGTTCCGAAAAACAATTACCGTGCTCCAGATGTGGAAATGACAAGCATAAATTTGATAGTCCTCTGAGTTATGCTAAAGAAATAACTATAAAATGGTATTTTGGCCGTGTTATCCTTATCTTAACCAATATTATAAATGCCAATTGTTGCTACGCTTTTAAGTCTAAATTTGCGAACGATGAATTTCAGTGCAAGGGTGGAGGAGACCCTGGAAACGGTTATAAGTTACACTAACGCAAGCGGAGCCACGGACAAAGCATAGTGTCAAATAAAATAAATAAATAATTTGTAATTGTACCTACATGGAACGGTCAAGCCTCGTGAATTTTCCCTATTTGCCACTGTTTGCCTTGCCCACATAAAGTCACGTGGTTTTCGCGAGTGCTAGTAATAAGTATGTTGAGTAACAACTCAAACAGAGTTGTAAAACATAATTTGTATTGAATTGAATGGTAACACTACAATGATCATACTTAGGTGAAGACACCTACCGAATGACCTGCCTTACTTGATAGCCACAATCTCAACTGATGATAAGCGATGATGTGGTTGAAGATAAAAAAGATAGAAATAAAAACGTTTACTTGGGACTCGCACAAAACAAACAAAATAGTAAACAAAAAAAAAAAAAAACGTTTACTTGGGACTCGCACAAAACAAACAAAATAGTAAATAAAAAAAAAAACTACTAGAAAAATAAATTAGCAAAAGTTGTAGATATCAATTGTACCTAAATGTAAATGTGCGAGGCCAAAAAGGTTCCTATCTCAGCATATTCCTATTTAAGATGAAGCACGGTTGCCTAGAAGTAACCTAAATAATATTCTCTCTTGAAAGACCCCGACCTTATAGTTATCAGGAAACACATCATTTGACAGCGAATACAATTCCTTAACTGAAAACTGGACATTATAAAGTATTTATTATTAGTATTAGTAGTATTTATTTAGCTATGGGTGGCTCGCCGTTTGATAGCAACTAGGCCCCAGTCGACAGCGCGTCGTGTTCCACGCGGGCCTCAAGGAGCTGTTAGCAACGAAGACGGGCCCTCATAGGGTCAGTGCCTGCTAGGGCTGCGGAATTTGTTCGGGGGAGTCGCCGCGGCCCTGGAGCGTAGGAGGTACAGGAAGGATCATGGGTGAGTTTTGGTCGGTAGGAGTCTGACACTCCCTTGAGTCTGACACTCCCTTCCACTCCGCCCGGGGCGGGAGAGGTCATTTGATGATTTCCAATAAAAAAAAAATTTAAAAAAAGTAGACAACATAAAGCTTGAATATGAAAATAGAAACATAGACGAGATCAATACCTACCACATTTTTTTAGGTTTATGGTGTGACCAAGTAATGACAAGGAGAATACAGGTTGATATTATCTGTAAGAAACTAAGTGAGTTTTCTTATGTTTTTGTATATGTTTTCCAAGGTTATAATACTAAAATTTGGCAGTTTATAATGAGTTCAAGCGGCAGCATATTCTGGAGAAATTCCATTGACTGGGGAGAAGCCTTTAAGGCTCAAAAATGTGTTAATTGGTGGTGGTTTTGTAATTTACGATTATCTGATAGTTGCAGACCACACTTTATGAATCTAAATACGCTAACATTCACATCTTTATACATATGTACTTATTTGAACTAGTAGTACATCATTCGAAAGGTTTTCCAACAGACGCCGACGCAATCGTAACAACTTTAATTAGTAAAACGACAGCTTTGTAAGCCTATTAAAGTATATTGTCGGTATGGCACCAAACTTTTATAGATATCAGTGATATAAGAGCAGTAATTAAAAAAGGACTAAAATTGTTTTAATAAATATAAATAATATTACTCAGTCAATGAATTTCTGTCGGATTATGAGACTGATATATAATGATGATATAGGTATGTATCTCAGAGGTATAAGTAATATGTAATTCACTTAGTATAAACAAAATAAAAATAATTGACGTAATCAGTATGTAGGTAATGCCGGAATTACATATTTTAAAGTTTGTACTCACTCGTATGTTATCTGAACACAAATATTTAGTTTAATAATAAAAAAAATACAACTAGTGTAATGTTCTATTATTATAATAAGATATTATGGTCAGCTGTATATTAGCATTTGAAATTGTATACTGCAAGATTTTTCCTTGACGCCTATGCATATAGTTTATTGTGATAATATTGGCAAAGCAATTTTTACCTGTGTACACAAATAAACGTATTTGATTTGAATTGAGAAAATCGCACTGCAGTTTCTTGCGATAGCTAAATGAAATATTTTTGGCTGATGAAGGAAGCTGCATTGAGATATTTTGCAGTGAAAACATTGTTACACAAAACATTCTTACAAAAAAGTGTCCGGTTGCGCCTCAGCAGGCCAACTTATTTCAGGAACCCTAATGTTTTAACTCTTCTGTTATACCTTAATATTTATTTTTTCCGTTAACTCGATAATGTAGGACTTTGAGCGTCCGGCCCTCGACCTATTACCTTGTTGGTTGAATGATACACATTTAGCCTATTTATTAATGGAATTATTTATAACAAATCGAAATTCCAACTAATTTTGATCCTGAACCCCATACGGATGTACTTGTTTCATTTCCCTGTGTGCTACAGGGAAATGAAATAAGTATACGGAATGACGCAACTGGACAAGAGTATAAAAGATATGTTATCCATCTGAAACGCGTGGAGGGAAGTTGGAGAGTTGTACCGGATGAGAATAACACAAACACTGAGGAAGAAATGTCTGATAATAATGGAGAAGACTGTGAATAACGCTGATTTCTAGTATTGTTTATTTTGGTTTATAATGTTCGTACATATACTTAGATTTGGAAAAAAAGGAAGAGATGTGGTATTTGGTTTATATAATTAATTAATAAAACAATTACTATTTCCTTAATAGTTTATTCATATAAATAATATAATTACATGTTCAAATATTGTATATGAAATCATTAATAAATACATGCACTGTACTTGAGTGGGGGGTACCCGCACCTCACTTCGGAACCGACCGTTGTGCCGAGCGGACACTGTGCCAACCGAGTGCTGTGCCTCTCTAAATTATATTTGTGTTGTTTTATTATTTACCCGTGTGTGAGGGACAAGACGCCACAATAACTAAAGAATCAAAATGGCTGTTTCACATTATTTCACATATAAAACCTGTCAAACCGCCATTTTTATTCCTCGAACAAAATCTGACTATTGAAAAAATTCCATTATAAAGCAAAAATTTGGCATTTAAATTCCTTGGGGATTGTAGGGGAGCACTAAGAGAGGATTTTCCGAAATTCCTATGGAAACGGACTTTTATTATATATGCCTATAATCAAAGGGAAACGGGATACGAAGTCGCTATCAAAAGCTAATCATTTAACAAAACTTCAAATCTCACAAAGTGATTTTAAATGAGTACATTTCACAAAATAAGTCAAAGGCTATACTTATTTCAAGGCGATGAAATTTGTATGAATATCAACAGCTATTTGTATGGGATCACCACTAAATCTTAAAATGAATTAATAGTCAGCCCAGTTACGATACCTATATGTGAGCTTTCAAGCTAATGCAAAGTGATCTAATAAAAAGGCCATTTGCATTTACGAATTATTTACTTACCACTAAGTTATTTAAATGAATAATTTACCACCTTTTTCACCTGCGTAGTTCCCGTTCCCGTTGGAATACGGGTATAAAATATCCTTGTTAGTCGCTGATGATTGGTCAAAAAATTTTTAAAATCGGTCCAGTAGTTTCGGAGCTTATTTTTTTTAACAATTAAACAAAAAAAATCCTCTATAAATATTATGTAGTAGAAGATGCTGATTTAATCAGTGCAAAGTGCAAGTAAGGATGTGAGAAAAACGCACAAAATTGAAAAGAAAACCCGTTTTATTTTACTACAGCCTACCAACAAGAGAGTATCTCAATGGTTGTTTTAGAAATTCAACACTTGAGTAAAATTTGTCAGAACCGTATTTTCTATAGTCATATTAATTTTTTATGAAGAATAATAATAGTGGTCTCACATATTATTTTCTATGCACAATCAGCAAAACTGTAATTTTTATTGAATTTTGTTACTTCAATAAAATTTATCACACAGTTGTAAAATTTGACCTTAACATGTAGCTTTTGGCGCTTAAAACCAAAATCGGAACGCAATCCGCCATCTTGTTTTTTCAAAATATTTTCACAGACCAACAGCGCACTGACAATGACATCGAAGGGTCATAATGATCAAATAGGTACTTCTTTATAAAAAAATGTTTTAGCAATCTCGACCTGCTATTGTCTGTCTGAAACATTTTCAATACCTTTATAACGATATAAATTCCTTACACAGCAAGCCAACCAATTAATCTTGTACAACCAATAGCAAAGCATTATTAACTTTATTGTTTACTGGAATACTTTAGCATTGATTCATTTTGACACGAAGCGTAGCTGCTAAAGCCTGCATTTTTCCTGCAAACATTCATTTAAAAGATTTTGACAAATGGAAGCTAGCAGCTTTTACCAGCACTACGTAATATAGTTTTTTATTTTTTTTTTCTTGAAATTGACGTCAGTGTTTAAGCTTTATTTTACAGACTCACCTTATATTTAATTAATTTTGGCACAGACAACATACACATACAACTATGTTTAAGCGGGGCTGCATTTGTGGGACAATACTGTGATAATTTTATACAAAATCAAAAATCATAGTGCTGAAGCATAAATAATTATGATATATCTTTAATAATAATTATTATTGTCACAAATTATCGTAAATAACTTGGAACAAACTAAAAATGACTCAGAGAAACTAACAAATTTGAAAAAAAAAAATAGTCTAACATCGAACTAAAAAAAAAGGAAAAACCAATCAAAATAAAACAAAAAAAGGTAAGGTAATTTATGTTTAATTTACATTTTTATGTATTTATAAGGATTTTCGTATAAATCAGGCAAAAACCGCTGTTAAATATCACAACACGCAGCGGATAGGAACGAGCGCCCCGCCTCAGCCTCTATTTACTTTCTACAATCGATAATGTATAATTATTTATATAAATATACGGTTCATTTCGTAAACATTTGTTTATGATTTTATATGTGGACGTATTCTAATAACACTATTCTTTGTTAAAACCACTCCTTTTTAAAATTTCTTTCTGGTCGGTACATTATGTCTGCTTTGTCCATACATATTATCTAGTTGACTGTCATCTAGATGTGTGAAAAAAAAACAATTGAAATATTTCTTACATTTTGAGCCATAGAAATTGGTCATGTCTATAGTCACACAGATTAAATTTCCATGTTCCTAGCCGGCAAAAGTTCACAATTGCACCAGAATACGTCCATTTATTTTCACAAGAAATAAATAAAAATGATATCACCAATATTAAAAACTAACCTAACGATATATCAGGGATTCCCGAAAGGAACCATGGAGCTACGTATTACATTTGAAAAATAAGGAAACGGACTTCAAAAACACTTTGTAAGCACGACACATTGGAAATCTCGAATACAAAACTTATTATTTTAAAAGAAAAACAAAAATTGTTTAAATAACGGTAACTATACAGTGTGAAATCTTAATGGTTGTTTTCCCGCGGCAGGACGATTACCCATCAGTAGTACTATCGAAACACAAAGTTAAACTAAAAAAAAAATGTTTTTTTTTTTCAAATCATTAAAAAAGTGTCGAAAGAGCGAGAATCAATAGTAGTGCACTAGACATAAAGTAGGTAGATACCTACATGAGACGCACGTACCGCCGCGTACCTACATATCGCGCGATGCACTACTGTTGGTTCAAGTCGCTTTCGAGTTTTGTTTATCACAATTGTTAATCTGCCATTTATGGAGTCTAATATTTTTTATATATATAAATCGATTGTATTACCGATACAAACTCATTTCGCTTCGGGAAAACAACCATTAAAATTTCACACTGTATACATACATAAAATGTATGTATTTTTTGTAACATTAAAATTATAAGTACTCATTTTGAAGTAACATGTGTCGTGCTGAAAATCTATCCATGATAAAATAACGTCTCTGAATAACTAAATACACATTATCTATCAACTTTTTTATTTTAATTTAGAATTAGCATTAAAAAAAGGAATTTGGCATAAAGAGAATAACATAAAAAATTTAACATCAAATTTAAGACTATAACAGTCAGATTTCAATAAAAAAATAATTAAGGCAATACTAATATAGTGTGGAATAATGAAATTAGTAAAATATATTTTATTTTAAAATCTTCTTCAATGTCCTAAGCATTTAACAAGATTTAAAATAAAATATATTTACGAATAAGTATTTTAGTCGATAGTTTCCGCGGTATAGTCGAATAGTTTGAATCGACTAATTGTTGATAGTAGTACACCACTCATTTTGGGGGTTTTTAACCCCATCAAAGTTATTAGTACTGTTTATGTATTATTTATTAATTTTCAACAGTTCAAATTGGTTTTCGAAGAGTTCACAATTAGTTCCAGAAAATATAAATTACTTGTTCGTAATATGCACTGTATCACATCACTGTTCACTGCGTTTGTACTGACGTATCACCGTTCGTGTAACCGCTATTTATCGTTATTGCAACAGTAACCGTTATAGCAAGGTTAACCGTTTTTGTTATCATCAATTAAATAGTTTTAACGTTTATTTGTTCACTTCGCCTTTGAGTGCCCGTTCGAGGACACATTTCGAGGCTATCTCGACGGTGACTGTGTTGCTGATGGTAGACAGTTGTCCTTGGTCGGTATGGCCGGTTATTTCCGTCAATGGCTCGGTTAGGATCCGTAGAGATGATACTTTGGCCCGCTGGTACGCGCTCACTGTGTTCATACCGAGGAACCTGTAATATAAATATTTCAATTTATTAGTATTTTAGTGCATAATTACTTCAAGTAAATATACTTTTTAAAAAATCGTCTAGAAAAGTCAAGTAAACCCATCCCGTAGCACACTTACAAGCCAATTTCTGAAGCACGTTAGAAACAAATTATATGAAGATCAATTTTTTTTCGAATTATAAATAAATGTAATATATTTAAACATATTAAAAGGTCGCGATGGATTTTTCATAACATGAAGTTTCTTAGGATAGAAAGTAGACACTACAAAGAAAGTGAAGTTTCCGTGGTTTCGTATACAAAGTCATCTAAGTGATGATGGTGATGGTATGTCTATCTGAGTGAGTGATGTGTGTGTGGCTCGTACACATTCTTACGCATACCGCGTATGAACGTGGGGGTGCCTGCATCGCTACCTTGTTGCACGTTGAATCTATACATCAGTAATAAAAATGGGTTTACTGAAATGCCATACACCAGTTTGCAGCACTGAAGCATCAGGTCCAGGCACTTGTCAAAACGCTTATATTTCCTTTGTCAAAACGTCATGTAAACGTCAAAGTCACAGAGAATCTTACTATTGTATCTTAATAAAATTGATTATGTATTTAAATTAAGGCATGTTTGTTTAATTTATGTTTTTGTAACTAAACAACGACAACTAATACCAATTGTATGCCATTATTCCTGGAGGAACTTTGGCTCCTAAGACACAGGCTTATGGCCTAGTTTAGGAGGCATCAGTTCACCCTTTAATGTGACTCTGTTGTACAATATTTTCCTAATCTTTGTGTACTGAAGTATGTTTTTCTAAGTGTACAAATAAATATATATTATTATTAAATATATATTATTATAAAGTTATATTTTCAAAAAAGATTTGTCGCCCAAGTGGCATCGACTGGTGGCGTATTTTGTTCTGAAAACCCTCCTTACAACAGTGGTTTAATTCGGTAGGCGGCGGATAGACCGACAAATGATAAGCGCGGTCACCTGATAGCGACGTAGCACACGAGCAGGGCGGCGCCGGCCGCCAGCACGCGCGCCACGGGCGAGGCGGCCAGCTGCACGCACACCCAGGCCGCCGCGCCCGCGCCGCACATGCACGCCACCGCCAGCGCCGTGCGCGCCCAGTGCCCCACCGTGAACCCGCGCTCCCACACCACCCTGGAACACAACACACGGTTACTCTCCCTAAGCAAAACTGGCGCCTTTTGCTAACAGGAAACTTCTTACAATGCGAGCCGTATCGAGGACTACTGCTTCTGGATAGGGAACGTGGACGGCGAATAAAGTGACGCTTCTGAATCTAGGGAACGTGCACGGCGAATAAAGTGACGCTTCTGAGTCTAGGGAACGTGCACGGCGAATAAAATGACGCTTCTGAGTCTAGGGAACGTGCACGGCGAATAAAGTGACGCTTCTGAGTCTAGGGAACGTGCACGGCGAATAAAGTGACGCTTCTGAGTCTAGGGAACGTGCACGGCGAATAAAGTGACGCTTCTGAGTCTAGGGAACGTGCACGGCGAATAAAGTGACGCTTCTGAGTCTAGGGAACGTGCACGGCGAATAAAGTGACGCTTCTGAGTCTAGGGAACGTGCACGGCGAATAGTGACGCTTCTGAGTCTAGGGAACGTGCACGGCGAATAAAGTAACGCTTCTGAGTCTAGGGAACGTGCACGGCGACTAAAGTGACGCTTCTGAGTCTATTTTTCAGATTTGCAACATTAGATGGCGTAGTACGTTCGTACTACGCCATCTAATGTTGCAAATCTGAAACTTTTGCGTTGTAAATATTTAACGTGTGCTGCCACCTACACTTCCTGCACCCTCCGTTTAAAGGAACTTGCACAAAGTAGACTGTGCCATCTAGCGTAACAAACTTGAAACTTATAATTAAAATATACTTGACATTGACGCGACTGTGCTGCCACCTATAGTTTCTGCACGTTCCCTATAGCTCCTCGCTCCCTCTAAGGGAAAAATCACAGCATCGAAAGTCCAATGTAGTGCTGTAAAACCAGAACTTCTATCTTTTTGGTGCCACCTGAAGTTCCTGCACGGTCCCTATCAGACCCTTGATTCAACCGCGTAAGGATAGCTTCGGCAGTTGGTCGTCGAGGTTTTTGGACATCAAACCATTGGCGCTAAAGAAAGTTAGCACAATGACAGCCGAGTCCACATTCTACACTGCGACCATCTCGTGTGCTCAATTCATATACTTTATTTTATTGTGTCTCTTTCTGAGTTTTCAAGAGATTCTTATATTTATTATTATTTTTATGGTCGCATTTTGACTACTTTCATACAAAAGATTCATAAAGAGATTGCCGTCACGAGTCTATTTGGTTTAAACTATGGGTTTTGCGGGACTTGAAAATATAATGTCTAATTGACAAGAGTAAGGTGTAAAAGTAGAAGAAAGCATTCGTAGTACACAAACCTGTTAGTTTCCTGCACTATGTAGGGCGTGTTGCATACTTTGCACTTCAAACCATCAGGACTCGCCGCGCTCTGCAGATATAAACAATATCACATTAGAATAGGGTAGTTGCCTAAAAAAATCTAATTAGTCCGTAAGATAGACTTCCCAAAAATATTGGACACGTATTTTTTATTTTTTCACGTATACAAAAAACGAAGACGATATAGTGCGTTGAAAACTCGTGTGACGTCACTCCGTGCGACGATTTTTACCACGCCCTGATGTCACAAGCCCCCACTCATGATCTTTGAAGCTTTTTTTTATCTTCGTCAATTTTTAGAAATTTCTTAAAGCAAAAAATACGGGTATAATATTTTTCGATAATCTAACTGACGGACTAAATAGGATCATATTTTTATTCCTCAGGAAATTGCCTATTGCCATCATTATCTCGCTTCAGACATTCTTTGACGTACTTTACTGTCGTAGCAAACTGCGTAGACCCGTAGCGGTCGCTACGATACTCAAAAGCAAGTGTATTCCCACGATTATTCACTCCCTTATTTAAATCGGATTATTTCTCTAGACCTGTAAATTTTGCATTTCGGTAGGGTTTCAATGCAAATCAGATCCTAAAGATGACTTTCCATCGCGTGTGATCTCAAACACACGCAATGGAAAGTTGTGTGATTTCAATAATAATGACATGACTTTTATTAATTCAATACAATTTTAATCTTTATTACAATAATATTTATATTGCATTACTTGATTCATATCAATTAATTAATAGGTTATAAATTAAGCCTTCATTTTTATAGAAATATTCGTACCATTTTTTATTTGTATTATAGAAATATTTGTACACCATAGTATGGCAGGATATAATGCTGGAACCAAAATTATTACAATTTCTTACATCTATTGTACCATATTCTGACACATAAACAATATTGTTTTTTTTTTATTGAACAGTCGCGGCTGGAGCCCACGCTGCCACCAGCCAGTCGGTATAGTATAGCTACCTCGACGAGCCAGCGGCTGAGACAGTCGTGATGCACGGCGGACACGTCGCCGGTGCAGCGGCACGGCCGGATGAGCGGCTCGGAGCGCGCGCTGTCGTAGCAGATCCAGCAGTCGCGGCTGGAGCCCACGCTGCCACCAGCCAGTCGGTATAGTATAGCTACCTCGACGAGCCAGCGGCTGAGACAGTCGTGATGCACGGCGGACACGTCGCCGGTGCAGCGGCACGGCCGGATGAGCGGCTCGGAGCGCGCGCTGTCGTAGCAGATCCAGCAGTCGCGGCTGGAGCCCACGCTGCCACCAGCCAGTCGGTATAGTATAGCTACCTCGACGAGCCAGCGGCTGAGACAGTCGTGATGCACGGCGGACACGTCGCCGGTGCAGCGGCACGGCCGGATGAGCGGCTCGGAGCGCGCGCTGTCGTAGCAGATCCAGCAGTCGCGGCTGGAGCCCACGCTGCCACCAGCCAGTCGGTATAGTATAGCTACCTCGACGAGCCAGCGGCTGAGACAGTCGTGATGCACGGCGGACACGTCGCCGGTGCAGCGGCACGGCCGGATGAGCGGCTCGGAGCGCGCGCTGTCGTAGCAGATCCAGCAGTCGCGGCTGGAGCCCACGCTGCCACCAGCCAGTCGGTATAGTATAGCTACCTCGACGAGCCAGCGGCTGAGACAGTCGTGATGCACGGCGGACACGTCGCCGGTGCAGCGGCACGGCCGGATGAGCGGCTCGGAGCGCGCGCTGTCGTAGCAGATCCAGCAGTCGCGGCTGGAGCCCACGCTGCCACCAGCCAGTCGGTATAGTATAGCTACCTCGACGAGCCAGCGGCTGAGACAGTCGTGATGCACGGCGGACACGTCGCCGGTGCAGCGGCACGGCCGGATGAGCGGCTCGGAGCGCGCGCTGTCGTAGCAGATCCAGCAGTCGCGGCTGGAGCCCACGCTGCCACCAGCCAGTCGGTATAGTATAGCTACCTCGACGAGCCAGCGGCTGAGACAGTCGTGATGCACGGCGGACACGTCGCCGGTGCAGCGGCACGGCCGGATGAGCGGCTCGGAGCGCGCGCTGTCGTAGCAGATCCAGCAGTCGCGGCTGGAGCCCACGCTGCCACCAGCCAGTCGGTATAGTATAGCTACCTCGACGAGCCAGCGGCTGAGACAGTCGTGATGCACGGCGGACACGTCGCCGGTGCAGCGGCACGGCCGGATGAGCGGCTCGGAGCGCGCGCTGTCGTAGCAGATCCAGCAGTCGCGGCTGGAGCCCACGCTGCCACCAGCCAGTCGGTATAGTATAGCTACCTCGACGAGCCAGCGGCTGAGACAGTCGTGATGCACGGCGGACACGTCGCCGGTGCAGCGGCACGGCCGGATGAGCGGCTCGGAGCGCGCGCTGTCGTAGCAGATCCAGCAGTCGCGGCTGGAGCCCACGCTGCCCACCAGCGAGTCGGTTTCCACATTCTGCTGCAAAGAGAAATGTAATGTTGGAAAGACCAAAGGCAATACACAAAATGCGAGCCAAAATGATAGATAAAAATCTACAGCAATTTTTACTTTTCAAAATGGGGGAAGATCAAGGATTTTTATTCGCCAATCTATAGTTCAAAGTCTATCATGCGAGGGTGTAAATTTCAAACGAAAGAAACGATCCTGTTTTCTCACGATTCAAAAATTGCGCCATGCATGATATTTTGAAACTAACCGTTCAACATAACATTCAAGACGAACATTTTTAACTAACTCAACTGTAAAATACTTCGGCAAGCAAAACAATTCGGCAGTCACTCTAAAATTCTCACACATGTATGCAGAACCCCAAAATCCTTACTAATATTATAAATGTGAAAGCGTGGATGTTTGTTACGCTTTCACGCAAAAACTATTTGAGGAATCATCATGAAACTTTGTACACATATTCTGGGAGGTACTAGAAGTAACATAGGACACTTTTTATCCCGGGATTATGTTCCCTAGGGATGATTTCCAACATTCACGCGGATGAAGCCGCGGGCAGCAGCTAGTTGTCTATATTCAAACTCACTCTTAGACGGTACAACCACTATCATAAGGACAACACAAGACAAAAACGACGAGACCTTAACTTACCCTTAATTTCTTCTGCGATTGCAAAACCGTATGATCAGGTTCCTCTCCATCTTCCGTAATAGCTAGCGGTGAGCGTAAAACTTTGAGAATTATCTTCATGATCATACAGCGCCAATGGAAGACAACTTTGAGAACAAACTGAGCCTTCTCCGTCCAACATAGTCGATAGAACTGCATTATAGTCTGGGAATATAAACCATAAGGTTCCGAAGTCCATTACTGGTGATTTTGAAGCCCAAAATGTGCGTGAACCGGTGCCAGAATGTGTACAAAACATTGATGAAGCAATTATAGCTAAAGACGACAATATATTTCGCTTTGGCTCAGGCAAAGCTTAATTGACGTGGCATACGAATATACATAAAGATAAATGGGATATTAAAAACAGTGGAAAAAACTAATTGTCCTCATAAAAATCGTGAGACTTATAGTTCGATAAAATATAACACAAAAGCGTAAGCATAATAAGCTTAAAGACATCTAACCGATACCACAATGAACATAGGACAACGGATTCCGTTTTACAGTGAATTTTCCGATGAAAAATAAATGAGAAATTGGTCACAAAAAGTAATAAAAGATATATAACATCATGGGGTAGGTATGCACATGATGCTATGTTATAAGTTACAACAAACCAAAAATATCTGAAGAAATAAAGATAAAGAATAACAATTTATCTTGTAACAACTTAAAACTAAACACAGTGGCGTAGCAAGCATGGGTAAAACCCGGTCCAGATATTATGCTGTCATCCCAGAAAGATAACTTTCTGCAACCCACCTTAAATAGATAGGTAAGTTATCTTTCGCACCTCTAGTTAGCTATTCACACCACTAGCCCACCCCTAGCTAGCTACACCACTGTCTAAACTTATATGTTGGTGCGTCAATTTTCAACATTTATCCGTCTAACTGAAATAGTAAGAAGTGCGTTTTGGAGACTATCCTGTAATGCTTGTAAAACATCCGGTTATCTGTACAATTAATTTACTTGTGTGTCCCATTATCATGTAACATATTGCGTTTTAGTACGTGTGCCCATCTTATATGAAATAGTTATTATATCGTATTATAAATTACACAATACCGTCCATTATATTCACGAGTTGCTGTCAGCGTCAATGACCGACCGATATACAGTTCGCAGTTTATCACGAGTTATCACGCATAACTGCAATACAACGTATTTGTATATTGTTAATTTCTCTCTGTTTCTTGTTAAGATCTGTTTACACTTAACTCGTTTAGCAGTCTACAAATTATTAGATTAAAACACCACTTGAATGTTATAAATATATAATATATATAACGAAAGAAAAACGAAGTTTCAGAATATACCAATTTAGGATAGCGGGGGCCGATAAAAAAACGGTTAAAACGGGATTTTTAGCAGTCGATATTATTTTTATTCTTAGCCGTTTTATTTTTACAAATTAACGTAATTCAATTCATTAGACTATGATTTATGTGGCCACAATTTATTATTTTATATAAATATAAATATTTATTCCTATAAAAATTAACCGCGAATGCCTTAATTAAAAACAATTTAATTTATATATATTTATTTATCCAGTCAGCCATGGAATTAATGGATTGTTTACATTTTTAGAAAACAGCTATATGTTTATAAGGTTGTTCTAAGGATAATTTTTTCTTTGGCGCATTCGGTTCAAGATTTCAGAACGTCCAAGAGTTTGGGCTATCCATGGATGAACAATTCCATGTCAATCTACCTAGACTACTTTTTCATAATAATGCTCGCAATTGTAGATCTTTAACAGTGTTTACTAGTAGTCACAAGTCAGAAAATCTGGCACCGGTCTTACCAAGGAGTATCGTGGTACGCAGGGACTGGCGTATGGAGGTCAGGCAGGCAAATACCAGTATTTACATTTGATACAGTTGAGTACCAGTACTCAACTGTATCTGGTTAGACTGTAAGCCGATCCCTACATACTTGGCAAAACGCAGGGCAGATAAATTGATTGGCCACCGTTTGACCACTAGTCCACCCACCGGATCTTTGACAGCTGTTACCGATAGAGGCACGGCGCCAGGAAATCTATCACCAATCTTACTAAGGCGTAAATACGTTCTAAAGACTGGTCGTTGTTGTGTCAGTTGCTTTGGAGACGTAACTTCGGGAACCATCAAATGCCTCCCCCCGCACTAGGCGGAGCGAGAAGGAGTACCAGACTCTTATAGAATAAAACCCACCCGCGTTCTTTCAAATACCCTTTGCTTTCCAGGACCGCGGTAATACATTCCAACAATTCCGAAACCATTCAGGGGTCAGCTACTCTGGCAGCATGGAGACGTACCTTGGCGTCATGATGGTTCGCGAGCAGGTCCGCGAGGCGTGCGTCGTCGAGCTGGCGAGCCAACAGGCGGCGCGGGTTGAGCAACCACAGGCGCTCGGGAGCCATGGAGTTCCACAGCACGCACGGGAACCATAGCGCCACGCCAATCTCCGCTAGCCGGAACACTAGGTCGTGCCAGTTGCGGGATACCACTGGGACTCTGCCAAAAGAAAATATCTGGATAAGAGCCATGCCAGGTAAAAGAGATGTCATGATTTTGAAAGGGCTAACATTCGAAGCAAACGCGGTGATGAAATGTGAGAGCAAGATAATAATAGATTTTTAACAAGTCTTGTTCTAGACCTCAAAATCCTGCCACGTTTTATCACTACTGCAAATGGCTTTGTATCGCATCTTTCAAAAGCTTGTTGATTAATTTTTCGCTTGTCAGAAAGGACACAACGAAAAAATACGTCTAATTAAACTTGAACACGCAAAAGATTATACAGCACTAGCTGCTGCCCGCGACTTCGTCCCCGTGGAATCCCCGATTTTAAAACATTCTTTATCGCTGCTCCGATCCTATTGGCTTACGCGTGATGATATATAGCCTAAAGCCTTCCTCGATAAATGGTCTATTCAACCCAAAAATATTTTTTCAATTCGAACTAGTAGTTCCTGAGATTAGCGGGTTCAAACAAACAAACAAACAAACAAACTCTTCAGCTTTATAATATTAGTATAGATTTAGCGAATAGTTTTCTCACACAAGAAGTCTTACATCAAATAAAATTTAAACCTTATTCAGAAACCTAACGCTGACTTACCCGGAAATACGAAATGCTATTCCACACTAAACAGGCTTAAGCCGCAATGCACTCAGTTCAGTTCGAAGTTTAACAAAACAAATTCCATAATTTTAAAACAAGACCTATACCACCAGACTCCTCAATGTAACTACTTGACCTAAGCTGGAAAGATCACAGAACGTCCCGTGGGCGAAGATGACTCAGTCCTCACAAAATAAGCGCAATAGTCTAAATGGCCCGCTTCCCTTAATTGAGACTTACTACTGCGGACATAATGATTCGATTCTATCATTAGTCCTGGCATAGCGCACTTGAAATGACCTTTGCAGAAAAACTTGAGGAAATAGTTAGCTGTATGGGTAGACTTACATAATGTGCAAAAAGCCATTGAAATATCAAATAGCCCTAAGGACTTACTTGATTTGTTGTGCATGGTCTATACTATGCACAACAAATCAAGTAAGTCCCACCTATAGTTTCTGCACGTTCCCTATGGAACGTGCAACTATAGGTGGCAGCACAGACGCGTCAATGTCAAGTATATTTTACTTATAAGTTTCAAATTTGCAATGCTAGATGGCACAGTCTACTTCGTACAGGTTCCCCTAAACGGAGGGTGCAGGAAGTATACGCGGCAGCACAGGTCAAATATTTAGAACGTAAAAGTTTCAGATTTACATCACTAGATGGCATAGTCTACGCCGTGCACGTTCCCTATAAAATCGTAAAAGAATATCTTGAATAGAATACAGTGCAGTGGAGAGTCAGCCGGTCGGGGTCAGACTTTTATGACATAGATACCATATTTTCCATAAATCTCCGCCATTGTGGCCTGTACCACAGAAACCGTTTGTTTTTTCGTAAATAAAAGCGAAAAAAAATAGCGGGAATCCACTGGATGCAAAACGCACAGGACCGGTCGTTGTGGCGACTACGTCTGATCGGAGGATCCGTCCTTTTCGGAACTTTTTATCCAGTTCCTACATCTTTTTTACTGCCTTAAAAGTGCTTGGACTCTGCTATTTGATAATGTTACTTACTTGGTCTTCCAGAACTCGCTGAGTGTTTCGGATGCGAGGAAACCAGCGATGAGAATGAGCATCAGGGCCTGGCTGATGAGACCGAAGCGGGACTGATGCAGCTGGGAGACGTCTACGGAGCGGGGGTCCACCGTGCCGTCGGCTGCCAGGTCGGTTTGTATGCCCTGGGTACAAATAGAACATAGCATTAACATGAGACATAAGAAACATTACGCCTTCTTAGACACCAGAACCTCCATAGTTACTTTGTAAAGGTACCTATGGAGGTCTTGTCCGTTCTCCTCCATTAGAATTTACCTTTGCGAATGGAATAGCGTAACTAAATTATTTATTTTTCACGGTAAATGATGACGTTCAAAAGATCCTTTTAATAGTCCAATTAAAATAAATGAGTGCAATTATATTGTGTACCGTAAATCCATCTGAATCGGTCCAGTAGATTCGGGGCAAATTAGATATGGCAGACGGACAGAGAAAGGTGCACGAGATATTCTGTTAGAATTAAAGGGTTTCAACTGTAAAGCTAAATTAGACTTCACCCGCGTTGTTCCCGTTTCCATGGGAATATGGCGATAAAATATAACCTATATTACTCAGGATGAATGTAGCTTTCTAATGGTGAGAGAATTTTTTGAATCAGCACAGTAGTTTTTGAGTTTATTCATTACAAACATACACAAACACAAACATACAAAAATACTAATCTTTCCTCTTTATAATATTAGTGTAGATAATTAAACGTAACACCAAATATTTCAGGTTTACACTTCTAAATCCAATGGCAATGGCAAAGTTAAAAATGTATGCTACATTGATCAAAATATAAGTTAAAACCTTATTAATGTTATTGATCTGCCAAATATTCAAATAGATTCGGAAATAATATCTATGACAAGTTTTTTATTACAGTTGTTTTTTGCAAACTTAAAAATCCTATTAGATATGTATGTCTGATTTGTAATCCCCATATTATTAATGTAAGTAGGTATGTTAAATAATTTTATGAGCATAAGTTGACAGATAATTCATGACTTACTGAATAATAACTTCACATTCATTCGTATATCAAATCTTTTTTTTTCTGGGTGGGAAACTTTTACTCATCATGAATAAATGTATAAAATTCTTCCGTTACTGATGACAGAGTGGCTGAGAAACAAAGCACAGCCGAACTAATGGTCGTAGAAGATCAAATTTGGCATGTAGACTCTCTATAATTCGTAGCGGAGTGCTAAGAGGATATCAAGAAATTTATGCGGACGAAGTCGCGGGAGTAATATAAGTAATTTTATCCGCATAGTTCCCATTCCCGTGGGAATACGGGGATAAAGTAAAGCCTATGTCACCCGGGGATAGTGTAGCTTCCCAACAGTGAAAGAATCTTTCAAATCGGTTCCGTAGTTTCGGAGCCTACTCAATACAAACAAACAATCAAATTTTCCTCTTTATTAGGACCTATAGTGGACGTACCTGTTTGGTGACAAGGGTGTCTTTAACATCGTCGCCATCGTCAGCGCTGGATGGCCCCGGGCGGGGCGATATGATCGTGCAGACTTTAGTCTCCTTCAGGAACTCTCCGCGGAGCTGAGGACAACAGACACTTTCGTATATACATAGTTCTCAATTATTTGTTATCATCTTACAGAAGCAAGAAGTTCTTAAGAACTGCTTACTAATCCGGCCGTCCCAACTATCAATCCTATCTTAGCCGTATCTTGGATTGTTTGAACAAATTGCCGCGGCCCTGGAACGCAAAGGGCATTTGAAGGAACACGGCTGGGGTTTTAGTCAGCAAGAGCCTGACACTCCCATGATTTTGCATACACAAAAATCTTTACCGGGAGCATGTCATCTTCCATACTTGTTGGCATCTTATTTCTCTGTTGGCCGTCAGCTCAATAGTCACTTCTTTCTCTTATTACCTCACACATTCATTCCATCTATCGTTTCTTATATATCCACATTCATTGCCTAAACTTTACTCAGAATATTTCTCAGTCCTATTGTGATAAATTAATTTTCCTCTGCTAAATCCTTTACAACGACATTGGTAACATACACTTCACAACAAACGTTCCATAGAATTCACTCGAAATTGACACCACAAAGGAGCCATTTAAACACAACAGTGGACACAAACATAGCATTGCGAAATGCGACCACATAATCTACCCATGAGCAGACAATGGCACATTATAGCCACAGAAGCGACCATTAAGCACCGCATAGCTGCAACGGGGATGGTCAACCATAAAGCGTTCTTGCTAATTTTTTCCGCAAACATTAGTCCATGAAATAACATCGACTGGAGGACCTCCCAAAAATCATTACGATGCATGGTCAAAAAAAAAAATGTAGATATGAATAACCGTTAGCCCCGGACTCATCATCATTTAAAGATTTTTGATAGTCGTTACAAGTAATCAAATGCCAGGATATCTGACGCTAGCCACGCCAAGAAGTATCATGTCGCTCCTTTTAAAATACTGGTACAACTATGTGGCTGACCACAACACATGTAGTTGGGAAAAGGCTAGACAGATTGAATAGGAAGAGCCGCCATGTCGCCACAGTAGCTTATACGAATTATCTTGTAACTTAAAACAAATCACCATAACCGCGCGTTAGCACTATCTCGGAGTTAAAGTAAACTCTAGATTGCGCAAGAGGACCTTAGGGTGTTGGAAGAAGGCTGTTCATAAGCCTTCCTTCACTACGCCTTTTGGTTGAGGTCTCAGTTGTCTGGAAAGTGTTCCATATTAGGATACGCGATTAGACAGACAATGGATCATTAACCAATACTTTTATAGCAATGACTAATCTTTTGCACTGAACGCACCGATTTTAAGAATTTGCTATAAGATACAATGACTATCGGCCGTCCGTAGTAAGCAACGCTTGCCATGGTTGCTTTGTGGATGGATGACCAGCCATTACATATCGAGGACTCCTCCGCGCCTCATAGAGAACGTCAAACCGTTGGTCCCAACTGTTATTTGAAAATCTTTGACACTCGTAACGCATAGGCAGACGCCAGAAAACCAGACTCCGGTCATGGATCGGAGTATCGTGTTGTCCAATTGGGTTATGGATTTCAAATCGGCAGTCTATGTAAAATACAAGTATTTAGCTGAAATCGGCTAAGACGGACTGGAAGCAGACCCTAAAATAGTTGGGAAAAGGTTAGCAGATTGATATTGTTACGCACCACGATTAAGGCACAAAAGATAGCATTTTCGGCAGTCAAGAACCTTCGAGACATTTCTGTACTAGAATATTCTAGAATTCTCGAAACCTAGTCAGTCGCGCCCGATATGTACGCGAACTTCTAGATATTTCTACAATGGACGGATATGGATTTAACTGACTGATATACACCGACCGAATGAGTATTGCATTAGCAATACAAGCGATAAATTCGAGAGCGATCTTCAACTGCGAATTAAAGCGATTAATAGTGCAATTATGTTTTATAATTAGTGAGTTTAAAGTTGTAATTAGAGTTGTGTAATTAAAGTGTAATTTTTGGCTATTTAATCGGCTGTTTTTATTTGTCAAGAACCCGAAACTCGTAACAATAATGATCTGTACGGGCTTAAACATTAACTTCAAAACCCCACCAGGTGCACAAGCCCTGCCTGCTTTTGTCATCAGTCACGGTAACATCACGCCTTCATACAAAAGTGTACCTTGAACGTTTAGATTAGTACTCAAGGTTGCAGATACGCCGTTTTCTATTGAAACCCATTTGTTGATACAGATCGCTCAATGCCATATTAAGAATTGAAAGGAATAGTCATAAAGAACTGTCATTAAGTGTGATGGAGTTTTTGTGTCACTGTGGTTCAAGATGCTTCCGGGGTAGTGGTTTTTAAGAGCTTGATCAAGATTCTAACGACTCATTAGATTAGAAGACATTATCACCCTCCTTCAGCATTGCAATTGACGTGGGCTCTTCGCTTTATTTATTTTTTATGCGTATCCGCTAAGGTAATCAATTTTTGAATATTAACAAAACTTCATGTTTTCTATAGCCGCTTCTCTTCCCCTACCCGCTTTAGTACTGCATAGCATACCTCACAGAAATTAGCGCCAGAAGCTTCTTGCGCTCAATTCCAAAGCGGGAGATAAAAACAATATTTTTAATGTCGAAACTGTCGAAAGCGACCGCATATCTGGCAAGATTTTCAGAGTGTTTGCAATCATTTGCGATGCGGTTGCACCAAACTTGCATTCATAGATATGTATGTCTACGATCATATTTAGGCATAAATAAAATGTTAAATTATCCCAAAAATGACTATTTTTATGAGGTCCCCGGACCCACTCATGGCAGTGGTGGAAGACATTTGTATTTCAAAGTCAAAGTCAAAAGTCCTTACCTTGAAGTAAACCTCCACGCCGTAAATGAGGAAGAACGTGACGACTATGAACAGCAGGACAGCATAGCAGCCGTTGAACACGTGCTGGTAGAAACTCTAGAACAAAACATAACAACATCGTTAGGACTATGGTTGTTAAGGGTATCTGATGAGCTGAGCTATCGCTGAAGTGTGGACATCTAAACTAATGTTATAAAGAGGTAAAAAATTATAACACTCTTCATTTTGGTCGGGAAATTTTTCCGGGAGCAAAATCTCAGAAAACGAAAACTGAAGCAAAAGTATCTAAGTATCATTTATTAACCGACTTTAAAAAAGTACGAGGTTCTCAATAATAATCGATGACAGTTCTGATCTTGAATAAATCGTGAATATTTTATTTTCCTCGATGGTCTACGAACTGCAACTGCTTAGACAGTCGCAGTTCTGACTTAATTTCCAATTTGACCAGTTTTACAGCAACTTGTCGTATTGCAGCCTTAATTTTTTTTAAATTAATTTTAAAGAAGGCTTACAGACTAATAACATAAATGAGTAATAAAATACATTATACTTAAAATTGCTAATAACAAGCCTCCACATTTAAATGTTACTATAATAACTATAACGTAACCTATTTATTACAAAAAATTAATTAATAAAAAAAAAATATTGCTTTATAGTAGTTAAAAGCTCGCCCTAACCGATACAGCCTCGGGTCAAAGTGTAGTAGAACTCTACCAAAGGTTAAGAGTCTTAAACAAAGATGTCAAAGGTCCTTCAGGAACTCTTTTCTACACAGAAGTTTCATTTACTTTGAGAGGGTACTACTGCAATTTTGACACCGACCATACATGGGAACTTTAATCAATTCATCATCATCTGCCTAGCCTTTTCCCAACTATATTGGGGTCGGCTCCCAGTCAAACCGGTTTCAGCTGAATACCAGTACTTTGAATGAATTCATTTTAATAAAACTGTATGCACTAGTATAGCACTGTAGAAACTTATTGACTACCAGTAGAAGTTTTGAGTAACGAAACGTCGGTGTTCTTTACCAACAGAACTGCTAAATTCACTTCTTTATAAGATAGCCAAACAACGATTCAAAGCCCCGACCTTAAAAAAAAACATAAGTATTCGATCAACTCAATGAGCAATTTGTTAAGGAATTCCATACCATTAGTCAAAACCCTTCAAATATTCATGTTTAGAATTGTTTGGAGTTACTGGCGTTATTGTACTTATTAACATAAGCTTCATACGATTTAAGGTATTTTAAACTGTTTTTCATGATTGTTTACTTATTTGAACAACACATTACAATAGAAAAAACAACAACGATTTATTAATTACTTTTATTAAGACGTCGTCTCTGTGTGAAACGTTCTATTATATTCGATACTAGCAGCGCCCCGCGGTTTTACCCCCGTAGTTCCCGTTCCCGTGGGAATATTGGGATAAAACATAGCCTATGTCACCCGGGGATAGTGTAGCTTCCAAACAGTAAATAATTTTTCAAATCGGTTCAGTAGTTTCGGAGCCTATTCAATACAAACAAACAAACAAATCTTTCCTCTTTATAATAGTAGTATAGATTAAAAAAAAATGATGGGTTTGCAGCATCACAACAGTGTTGCAATGGGGCATTGTATAGCCCATTTGGATACTGGGTTGTGGAGGTGTGTAAAGCAGACGCTCTATTAAAAATACTGTTTTCAGCTGCATCTCGGCAATGATTCAAGATCATTCCACGAGGAGATATCGACTTTAGAATCGTGTATTTTAAGTTAATTTTTTGTGGCGAGTTGAATTTAAAAGTCTTTAAAATGTTTGATTTGCAATTAAAAATTAAATTTGTGTTGTTCCAAAATGATAATAATGTTCGTGGGCATAAGGACCAAAAATTTGGTCCTTATGTCCGCAAATATGAAGAAGGATTAAATCTTACAAGGGTTATTTGCTTCCACAAAACTCACCTTTTCCTTCGGAGAAGTGCCAGCAACATTGGTGGTCAGCACTTCAGCTGCCAGGAGTGAATAGCTGATGAAGTTGAAGGTCACGAAAGCGAGGAACGACTTAGACAGGAACCTGGGCCTCTCCCAGCGAATGTCTCGTAAGTGGAACACCTGGGGACAATGGAAAGAGGACCATCGGTTATGGATTTTTCCTATAAAGTATCAAACATATCAAAATCGAAAGACCCTTATTCGAATTAGTCCGAGATTCAGCGAAGTTTGAACATCAAGTTATATTAAGGGCAGTCCTTAATGCCCGCCCGCCACTTACTAGTGTTTAGTTGGGAAGTATAAATGGCAAACTTACTGGCTGCATGTTAAGTTATTAATGATAAGCAGACAAGATTCGGGATAACATGACGGTGAAAAGTGAGAATGGAAGAGGAAAACGAATTGTTCGTCAACTTGGTGAAAATCTTGACATAATGTTATGTACAGTCAGCTACCCAATTCAAATGTTTAAGATAAATATATAATTAAAGTTTTAACGTATACCGAAATTTAAGTCGATATTCGGTACTAAACCGAGTCAGCTAGCACAAGCACAGGGCAATAGGTACCTAATAATTTATAGGTATCGGTTTCAACCCGTTTTTATTTAACTGTACTTCATATCTGCGAGCGTGTCACCGAAGAAAAAAATAGGGAAACATGGGACAACTGTAGGAACTAGGAAGTGCTATAATAGCCTAAACATCATTAGCAAACTATTTGTGATAATTCTACCTATAATGACTAGACACTTCTACCAACCCTTAGAAGAATACTAGCGTAAGGTTGGTAGGTGTGTTTTTCTAAATGTAATAGCTTGGCAAACAGTCGGCGCGATCCCATATAGTACTTAGGTAATAATATTAAAAATGTATTGGGTATCAAGACAACCATGCAATGTATGTTTCTAGTTGAATGTAAAAGAATATAATTTCCGCCTAATTGCTTAATGACAAAACTAAGACATACATAGTATCGTTGTACCTACTGAGAACGTGAGTACCTACGTTACAATTCGTGAAAAGCATGCGTAGTTTTCACGCATTGAAAAAATATGAAGATTTTACATTAGATCGATTAGGCACAATCTAGATTATAGAATCTAGATTGTACCAACGATACGAAAAAACAAATCAAAAAGTAAAAAAAAGAGAGAGTATCAAATAGTTGACATCACAATTCACTAAATATGGAGGATTCTTGGCGTCATCAACTGGAACTTTAGAATTTTCAGTTCGTTATTTTGCTTTTCATTTATCGGGATTGGGCAGGATATGTCAGCCGCTTATCGAAGGTGAGGGCCCGTAATCACAGAATTGGTGCCTCGGAACAGCGACACTGGGTCGCGGTAGTCCACAAAGGAGATGGGAGGACCACCTTTATGTATTCCTTAACAATTGGAAGGAAGACGAGCAAAATGGTGACCGTTGCTAGGAAAGGAGGCCTTTTTTTTTGGATGGGAAATCGTCAAATGACCCCTCCCGCCCTGGGTGGAGCGGTAGGGAGTGTCAGACTCTTACTGACTAAAACCCACCCGTGTTCCTCTTGTGCCTTTTGCGTTCCAGGGCCGCGGTAACTCTTTCGAACAAATTCCGCAAAAAGGATGGGAGGCCTTAAGCCACTAATGGGACAGTACGGGTTAGTAATAGAATTCAGAACCTTTTCTATTTCTACCGCGGTAAAGACCCAAGATTAAAATGTAACAAATAACGCATACCAATGTCACTTATTATGTAAGTAAAGAGACAACATTAATGAATGTATGCCACTCAGGTAGGTCAAGTTTTACATACAGTCATAAACTGTGTGATAATTATGTCATTAGTAAAGCACGTGGGGAGTGTTGATGATGAGCGGGATGAACAAAGAAATGTTTTGTCTTTTGTTGTAATTCCCTGTTTCCTGAGTAAAAAAATATGATGCTAATTAGTCCGTCAGTTACATTATCAAAAAATAATGGACACGTATTTTTTGCTTCGGCAAATCTATAAAAATTGACAAAGATAAAAAGCATCAAAGAACAGGAGAGGGGGCTTGTGACGTCACGCCTTGGTTAAAATTGTAGCACGAAGTGACGTCACACGAGTATTCAACGCACTGTATCGTCTTCGTTTTTTGTTTACGTGAAAAAAGAAAAAATACGTGTCCAATATTTTTCGATAATCTAACTGACGGACTATTTAGATTTTTTTAGTCAACTACCTTATTATAATGTTAGTTTATATGCCTAGTCTTTTCAGAACCAGGCATATTGGGGTCGGCAGTCGTCCAGTATCAAGGAGCGACTTCTTTTCTTAGGTCCACAGCCTAAGACTTGGGCTACATGATACCCTTCGGCAAGAGTGATGTCAGATTTTTTTTATGCACTAGAGCGAGCTTAACAAAAAGTTGAGTTTTCCCAACAACCCTTTGAGTGATAGAGAGAGATCACAACATTTGTACATATACATATTTACATAATTATGTAAGTATGTTTATTTTCGCACTAGCAGCGCCCCGCGGTTTTACTAGCGTAGTTCCCGTTCCCGTGGGATTATAAAATAGCTAGCAATGTTAATCGTTGATACTTAGCTTTCTGTTGGTGCAAATAAAGTTAAAATCGGTCTATTCGTTTCGAGGCTGATTTGGTACAAACAAACATCTTTCTTCTTTATTATATTAGGTATGAACATATACATATTTACATATATGTATGTAAGTATGTTTATTTTCGCATTAGCAGCGCCCCGCGATTTTACGAGTTAGCGTAGTTCCACTTCCCGTGGGATTACAAAATAGCTTATGTTACTCGTTGATACTTAGCTTTCTGTTGGTGCAAATAAAGTTAAAATCGGTCTATTCGTTTCGAGGCTGATTTGGTACAAACAAACATCTTTCTTCTTTATTATATTAGGTATAGATAGATCATTTTTCGCGATTTCAGGATTCAAATAAAAGTTGTTGACAGTGAAGAGTACATTTACCCTTTTAAAATTGTGCGTTCATTCTGTTACACGTGGCATAGCTCCTACAATTACTAAAATAGCCAGAAAAAAGGTAATAACTAATAAACACGCAAACTACCATTTAACAAATTAAATCAATACATAAACGTATATTAATTGTTTAATTACTACCCATTACTGGCTGTCAGTAAAATGTTATATTAGTGTTACTGGGAATGACATTATAGGGCATCACTTTACGACGGTGATGTTTTTAATCATATGTTCTATTGTGTCTGCAATTACATTGTCTATTGTTTTGAATGTATAAATAATAATTATGACGGTCTGTTGTGATAATTGGCTGAAGAATAAAGCGTACTGTGTCATTACTTTGACGACTAATAAGGTACATCGGTAGTCTGTACAAGATTTGCGTTTGGCTACTACAGCTAGGGTTGTCAACCGTACCTTTCAAAAACGTATTCTACTTTATTTTGGATAAATATACTTTATACTTTTGCATAAAAATAAAGTATGGGAAAATACTTTATTTCTAATTTGTACTGCGATGCGTAAAACGAAACAGGCTTATGGATAATGATGAACTATTTATTAAAACCTGGCAAGTAACAAAACGTAAATACGAGAAAATGATTAGTGTATCAAATAATGAGGTACTGAACGAACTGAACTTCATAATATATGTATCTTTGAACAATTAAGTTTAATTAACATTGAAATGGTAATGCTGACAAATACTTTTTTTTCTTACCAATACTTTATTTGTTTGCTGTCCAAATAATTAACGCGTTATTTTTTCAAAAAAGAGTTGGCATTGTTGGCAACCCTAACTACAGCGTATCAGGGATGTTCGCGGACGCACATGTGGGTTGTCTCTTGCCACAATGCGTAAGCGCTGTGCCTCTCTGTTGCGTAGGGTGTGGGGCAGAAACTACAGTATCCTATCTCTGATATCAAGCAGGCTGGACTGTCCCTACGTAAATCGCTGCTGCGACATTTACCACGGAATGGTGCAGCCGCAGTGAAGCGTCGGATATGCTGCCGCTGTGTATGTATATTGTAAATGAGTTTGTTTTTTTAGGATGTATGTACAAGAAATTATCTTAATTGAGTACTAACATAGAATAAGTTTATTCCAAACAAATGAGTCATGGTTAGAGCAGTGGTTGCCGAGTGGTAACGGCCCCGACTTACGAATAGTAGGTCGCGGGTTCAAACCCGACCAGGCGCATTACTTTGTGTAATTTACTTCATCACCACTGCTCTCAAAACGGTGAAGGAAAACATCGTAAAGAGTATCATGACCTAGAACCAAAAATTCGAAGACATGTGACATTCACCAACCCGCACCGGGCCTGCTTGGTGGATTACGCCCCATTCCCTCTCCTAGAGAGGAGGCCTGTGTCCCAGCAGTGGGAACATTAAAGGCTGATTATGAGTCATGGTTGAATTGAATTGTAACCAACTTAACACCATCACTATGCCTCCGGTGCCAGGACCAGTATTTTTTTCTTTGTTCAAAAATGTAATGCAAAAAATAAAAATGTTAATTTCACACAGGGACAAGCTTCTGTTAGCAGAAAAGTAGAATGGCACCCTAGTGTTTCACTTAACTTATTTATTTTAAGCCAGAGCTGGTAGGAAAACAAAAATTGAAAGAACGTACATATGCTTGACCATTTTCCTGCCCTAAGTTCAGCAAACAAAAAAGTTTTCCGGCCCATCCACCTTACAATAATAACTACCGTTAATTTTTTTATACATTCCAAAAACCGACACCTTAATTGAGGAAAACTCTAGACATAGACAATCAAATCCTACTCATCATTGTCATACAATTCGCACTCAAGAATATATGATAAGTTAGCCTTCAGAGCTGCCAATATACGAACAAACAATCCACAATTGTATGTAACGTAATTAAAAATAATATTAATACTACACTTGCATATAAACTGCTATATTTCAGCTTTTGAAGACAGGCAAACAACTTCAATGGTTCTATGAAAACTTGTATAGCTAATAGTCGCGTGTTAAGTACTGTTCTGAAGGAACTTGCAAACGATGGATTGTTTGCAAAATATTCCTGTACGGAATATAAACAGTATTACAATAACATGGGGGTTTTTATGTATAACGTATCGTTGGACAATAGTTCTGGTTTATAAACGCCAGGTGTGGAAGTACAGCTGAACACAACTGACCACGGGTCATTAAAAACACTGCTTGTTATGGGAGTTACTGAAAGCCCGGTAAACTTGCATGGAGGAGGACAAAAAGCTTATTCGCTTGTCTATCTACGTATATGCCCTAACTGGCCAGAGGACGTTGGGTGGGTGCAGGGTACAAAGTACTCCTCCAAACCAAGTTCCTTCTTTGAGAATGTCCGTTGAGCTAGGGCGAACTGGTGTTTCTAGAACTGGTGTGGATAGAATAGACAATTTTCGAACTGTCATGTAAAACATGCGCTTGGTCACTAGTCCTATTTATAAAACAAACCCCCAGCTATATCAAGGAGCTTCTTCTTTATTTGTCAACGGGGCAAACGTTTAAAAACGAAAAGATCAGGGAGTGTGGAATTTTGACCTCAATAAAACCCTGGTACGGATGTGGAAGAAACCCTGTTACCTCCTAAAATACCACTCTGGAACCCTGATAATATACCACCTGTTAGGACTGACCCTTTTTTTGAATGAATTCTCCCGCTCTGGGCGGAGCGGAAGAGAGTGTCAGACTCTTACTAACTAAAACCCATCCACCTACTGCGTTTTTGTTTGCGTTCCAGAGCCGCAATGAATCTTTAGAAATAATTCCGCAACCTTTAGGGCTGACCCTAAGGAGAGTGCAAATGTTTCTTTCCTGAACCCCTAGCAGCCATTCCTCTTAAATGAGAACACAGTAATGATCTTTGATTAATAGTATTTTTTCCGTACAGGATTTATGTCATTGTTATATTTTGTATGTATGACTAAACCATCATAGAATATTCACAGGCTATCAAGTTGATTACGGATAATGCGAGTATCCTACTGACCTGTTCCATATTTTTTGCTTGGCTACATCATGTAACAATAAGAATAGCGGGAAAATGAATTTCCGTTGTAAACTAATGTTTTTTTTTTTTTTGTTAGAATATCAAAAAAATGAGTTCGGAATTGTAGACGAATTAATTGATGCTACACGGCGCAATCGAAAGGAGCTCGTGACTAAAGAACAATAGCCGCATGGGACAATCTTCAACGTTAAGCATCCTTACCAAGGTCGGTTTGTGGATGGGTGAACATTTTAACATGCCGACATTCCCCCGTGCCTCGAAAAGCACGTTTACCCGTTGGTCCCGGCTGTAATTTGTAGATCTTTGGCGGTCGTTACGGATTATCAGAAGCCAGAATATCTGACTCCAGCCCCAAGAAGTACCGTGATACCCAGTAATGGGTTGTCAAAGTTTGATACGCAGCCGCTAAACGTAACACATTGGTATTCAGCTGAATCCAGTTTGACTGGGAGCCGACTCCAATATAGTTGGGAATAGGCCAGGCAGATGATTAGACGCTGCAGTCCAGAGTCATAGTGTAGAATGCTTACAAGACTGGTACGTAAGGTAGCTGGAACTACTGAATGCAGATGACGGTGGACTGAGTGTGGCAGAGGATTACATACATAATTGTCCAGCAGTAGACTGTGACATGTTCAGTTGATCGAAGGGCACAAATAAAGACCTGACCAATAACAGAATTTTGAAAAACACTGTGGCCTTCATCATTTTACACACATAAATATATAATTTTCAGCGTCTATAGGCAAACGTGCACCGTAGAGGACAGCATTCTCACAATTATTCAATTCAAAAATTAACAATTTCCAATGAATTACACGTTCAATTTCTTCTACCTCGCATTCGACTCCAGCGACCTTCACCGCTTCTCTTATCAGCGACTTTTTAATAGTCAATTAGCTAAATTAAGATGATTAAGATTTCTCTCGACCTTTACCAGATCCGCTCGTTCTGTTTACCACCTTATAGTTTAAGGGGCCCTTGTAAACCTGATCAGATTATGCTAATATACAAAAGGCATAAGTATCTAATTTAAATTATTACCTATACGCCTTTAATATGAGTGCCAAAACGTGTGACACTGGTTGTTTACTAATTGGACTGTGCCTGTTATTTTCACCATGTTACATATTTTAGCGAATTGACAACAAAGAGATAAAAAAGCTTTCAAATGTACCGGAAGAACCTTCCCGGGAATCCCAAATATCGCATCTAGTCCTTGATTTTAGGGTGGGAAATCATCAAATTATTTTTTCCGCTCTGGGCGGAGTGCGAGGGAGCGTCAGACTCAAACCCACCCACGAACCGTGACCAGCTCATTCCTTCAAAAGCCCTCTGCGTTCCAGGGCCACGGTAACTGTTTTGAACAGTCTCGCAACCACCTGTGGGACGCGGGTACCCGTATACTAGAGAGCGAAAGAAGTATTAATATCAAGCCAGATCAAAGTGTCTATGGTAAGAGTTAAGGACGGTCCTCCGACTGAGGAGGACCGTTTTTCATACTAAAACATAATCTAATTAGATACACAGAACAGCTTATTCCGGCTGAACCTGTATCGGAACTGCCATGAACCGTTAATTTAAGAAGTAAAAAAATAGCAATCACTTATCTATACGTCTATCTATACTAATATTATAAAGAGGAAAGATTTGATTTTTTGTTTGTATTGAATAAGCTCCGACACTACTGAACCGATTTCAAAAATTAATTTCACTATTGGGAAGCTACACCCGCTATCCCCGGGTGACATAGGCTATATTTTATGCCCATATTCCCAGGGGAACGGGATCTACGCAGGTGAAACCGCGGGGTGCTACTAGTTTATAAATAATCACAAGCCAATTTGTACGTCACACGGATGTAGGTTACAGACGAGTTTTTGTAAGCACTTAGGTCACTTTCGAGATGATGAATTAAGTATTTGAGGTGCACCTACTAAAAATAGATTAGTCTACTTACATCACGTAGAAAGTATTAGGAAACTAATCGAGTCTTTTGACATGAGCAAAGTGGAAGTAGTTAAATTAATTGGGATTGACTATCCTGACTGCGTCGGCATACCATCAACATGGGCGCCGGGACCCCTTTCGGCGCAATTGCATCCCACCACCTCAATATAACATACGAAAGCAAGGAGATCTAAAATATAGACAAGCTAAATGTAGTAAGAGCCCTAGCAAATCCGAGGCGAGGTATTTCGAGCTCCGTCGCGCTCGGCATTGCATCCGTCGTCTCCAGTTCTGGACAAAAGAAAACCTATCCTATTCAAGGTGAGGCTTTGGAAATGCACCTCCCTGAAAATACTCCATCCGGTGCCTATGACCATCATTCTCCTGGGTGTGCCCCGATGCATTTGGTGGTCTGATCAGTATACTAGCTTCTGCCTGGGTAAACGTTGGAAATTATCCCAAAGGAAAATTCTCGTTGAATAAAAAGTATAATAGTCCTAATCTATCAGTGTGCAAAGTATCATTCAAATCTATTCAGCGGTTAAGATGTAAAGATGTGACAGGAGTAACCTTTTAAAAAACAACAATGTATCCATCGTATCTTTGATTTCCCCTTCTCCCATACTCCTGATCCACATGCAGTCATTCATACCCAAAACTTTCCAATGCCCGGGATGAAACATCTCGAAGTCTCTTCCAATTCATCATTAATTCAAAAAGCTCGACAAAAAAATGTCGAATGAATACCTATCTAAAAATAACTCGAATGTTTATAAGATTTATACGCACTTAATTCACGCGTTTAAAACAACAACAATGGAGGTCAAATACCTTAAATCTTGTCTAAGGAAGCAAGGCCGTTGATGCAATCTAGCACCATAAATAATGTTTTCTAGGTCTTAGTGATAAATAATTTGGAGTCACGAGTATCATAATTTTGTGTCTGAGAATGGTCATATCCTTGGTGGTCATGTTTCTTTTGGCATTTTGGAGACAAAGGTTGAGGTCCAAATAAAATTATGCTTCCAATCTACGAGTAGCACTTGTACTCTTCTGTGATACACGGTCTTGTACAAAAGCCAGAGCAGCCCATACGTATGTGTCAAAAGTTTTGATAAATAAATAAATCTACAATCTGATGCACACTACTTTTATCTAACAATGACATAGTCTTTCATATTTTGGAATACGACAAATCTTCAGCAAAATAAAACTTCTCGCTGTGAAACCAGCCTAATTTCACTGAAAAGTAGCCGCAAGAAGCATTAAACTATGGTCTATCAGTGGCCGTACTACGAAGTGCCAATGCTCATGATTCAGTATAAGGGAAAGGGATAGTGCTATTCGTCTTGTGTAACTCCGTCACTCTCTAACACAGGAACCATGCTGGATTTAAGACGTCATGGTAGGGCTGCAGGACAAAACAAAAGACAATAATGAAAGCACACAACGCGTATCAAAACGTTCGGAAACTGAATAAACATCATATAGGCCGTATATTGTCACCATCGACCCTGACCGCCACATTAGGGGTTATTTCGGTCAATATTTATACGTAGCTATGTATATCATTGTTTACTTAGACACGACAGTTTCCATTATCTACTTTTTATCACAGGAACTTTAAACGCAGAATATGTCATAAAAGGTAATGGAATTGACCAAAACATTCTCCATTTCAAGTCCTAACGAAGAGATACTTAGTTTTTTGCACACCATATTTTTGCTTATCTTTGTAGATACCGTGCATATTCTATGTGTGCTATACACATTTTATTCTTTCGTTCTTTTTTTTCAAATGCCCCGAGCATTATGTACTTGGGGCAAGTTGTTGAAGCTCGTATAGTATTCAATGTACTACCTATATCTTAGCTCATGACTCTAGCTTGGCACATAAAAACTGGGATATGTAAACACGAGGTCAGAGTCTAGCTTGCTTACTAGAACATTCTTGATATTCTAGCAAGAAAAGCAACCCTCCTGTTATCTCGCTATGAGCTTCGCAACTCAAGGCTAATATTCACTAAAATCTGAATTATCAGTTCCTTAACCAACTACTAGCCTAGAACAGTTGATTCTGGCAAAAAGACCTGACAGCTACAAAGTAGGGGTCAAACGCGAGCTTATCAATAGTAAATGATAAAAATGATATTTATTTTGTAAGTAGGTTAAACATAACACTTTTACACGTCAAATATTTCTGGTAATTTTAAGCTAGATGAAGCCGGAAGTAAAAACCCTAATCATGAAGGTAACACATTATTTAACCACAAACCAAAAGCTCACACTTGGGTAAATCAGTCATGAGACGCTTTGGGCTCAATCCTTGACCGAGAATAAAAACAAACAAACATCAAGAAAACTCGTTAATTAATCAAATAAATAAACAAATATATGCATACCATTACTGTTAGTTCAAACGTACTTTAAAAGGTTATCGTTTTATCGTTGAGGTAGTGAGAGGGTCATCTAAGCAGCCAGTATCAGTATCAGTAGGCACGCGATATGATATAAACTTTGTAAAATTAATTAGTACTGTATGGAATGTTATTGTCCGCAAAAGTGAAACCAGAAACTAAAATTAAGGTATACTTAAAGAAATGTTAATAAAAACAGATTTATTAGCCTTACCACTTTTTATGGGAGATGACACTATTATAATTCGGAATAGGACAAAGAAGCAACAACATAAAATAATGAATTATCTACTGCCATACGAATTGAAACCGAATCAAAATTCACACAATCTGTTGGTTTGAAAGAAGAAAATGAGGTGAGCAAATAGGAATGTGGACTCACTCGAAACCAACAATATTCCTCACTTCAAAATCCAATATTCCAACATAATCTTAAAAACTCAAGTAAAAACATAACTTCCTGCCGAGAACCGTAATACAATAATTGGATGACTTCCTGCCCAAGTGAATTCAAATAATTGGAACTACCAATAAATCCATTCAATCGAGGAACATAAAGATAAAAAATAATTGCGAAACGTGTTCCTGTTATCGGTAAAAAATATAAAGCTGCAAGCCAACGGTAAACATTTATAGTAACACCGTGTTCTAAGACCTGAAGAGAGGCACTTGTAGAAAAGATATTTATTCATAAATGCAAGAGGGTGTGGATCGAGTGGCATTCTGTCAAAGATAACGATTGTTAAGAAGTCTATGTCGTTTCTGCAAAGTCGAAATGCAAATTTTGCATCAAAACAAGAGATTGGACATAATAAAATTTTATTGGAAATTACTATTGTCAAAAAATACCAAATACCAAGTCATCACGTGATTAATGCCAAAAATTGTAGACTTGAATGTCCTAATTTCTGGTACTGAGTCTTTATTTAGACCCCACGTTCTCAAAAAGTACTATTACTAGTTTCAGAACGATCTGTCGCCAACTGACATTGGGCTACCAAAAAGCCAAATGGTATGGTAACCTAACCTACCTACCGCTAATATGAAACCAGAAGTCTCCACTACATATTTAGTACTTTGAAACTTTGTATTATGACTATGCTAGAGAGAAATGAGGAGATAAAGCAGAAATAGCAGTGGCAGACGACAGAGCACATTGCTCGCAGAACACATGGTCGATGGGGCCGAATAGTTCTGGAGTGGCGACCGCGTACCGGAAGACGCAACGTTGGAAGGCCTCCCATAAGATGGACCGATGAACCGATGAGGGTCGCTGGCAGCCGATGGATGAGAGATGCACAGGACTGCTGGTTGTTGTGGCGACATTTGGGGGAGGCCTATGTCCAGCAGTAGACGTCTTTCGGTTAATATGATGAAACAAAATGAAAACAAAAGACTAACAGAAAGCAGAGAAAACAGGAAGTCTGTCGATACGATCGTCTTTCAAAAGGAAAGGAGTATCAATATTGATCAACAAGTGATAGATAACGAGGTCAAAGTCAAGAAGATAAATATAAAAGGGTCAACCTTTGACCATGGACTTCACAGTGATCATTCAGAATAATTATCGCTTTTGTCTATACACACACATATACGCATGGCAGACATAAAGATAATCGGATATTTAAGCAGACAAGAGATGGAGAGGAGTTTACATCAATAGGTCAATCTGCAGCTTTTTTCCTTGTCGGCTTCCAGATTACCAAATAAAACTAAATACCAGTATTTTAAACGATACGAATGCCTATTTGGCTTCCAAATCTCGGTACCTAGTATTATCATACTCCTTGGTAAGACTGGTGTTGGATATCTAGTTTCTGTCAATTAATGGCAGCCATGACCAACGACTTAATGTGCTTTCCGAAACTCGGAGGAGTCTTGGCATGAAGTGGATGGTCAACCTCGATCCTCGATCTTCGGATCGACCTTGGCAAGGAAAGCTTAACTTTGAGATAGAATCATGCTGTTGTTATATTTCCTAACTTCCTTCATCATTCACATAAAGTAAATTACCAACAAATGAAATGTCTACAAATCATAGACTAAGATACTAATCCCAGGGTCATAACCTAACCCAGGAAGCTAATACATAAACCTAGGCACGGATAGGAACAAGAATAGCGGATTTGTACTAACAACCAGAAAGTCGGTCACGGTCATTGCCGAACGAAGCTCTGAGGTCAAACCGGTTCGTTGTCTAAGTATGTAAAACTAAAGAAAAAATTGGCCCGACAAGCTAACGAAAGCTTCGATCAAGAAATGAGGAAGTCAGAATTTGTACATCATTTCCGAAATTAGGTGAGAACTACGATGCAATTAATGAAAATGGATAAAGGATGCCCCTTCAAGGCAAGGATTCCGTGTAAAGAAAATTGGTCCTTCGGGGCGCGAATCGGTACAAAAAGGACCTGCTATATTATCGGGATTGATTCTAATTTTGCTTCAATGATATATCCAATATTTGATGACTGGAATATGAGGTAGCGCGAGAAAATAATTCCAAGAAGAACTTGAGGGAATCTTGCTTAGCAATGGAACAGTGTGGGCTAACATATTCGTATAATAAAATTAAAGGATCTATTCACATAACCATCAGCGTAGGCAATTATTATAGAATAACTATATTTAACGATGAAAGCCAATATAAAACCGATATTTAAATATCGTGCAGAACTATCGTATGTGCCTACGTGAACAATGGTCAAAATATCGCAGTCATATTTGGAGTCACGTGTCAGAGGTTAGTAGGCAATCGGCTGTGAATACGCGCCCTCACTTGACTCTTCAATCTTAATTACTTGCTTTGCGTATTGCCCAATTTATCTTGGCAAACAAAGAAGGAGAACAAGAACATAAATATACTGATTTTGACATATAATGCTGAGATATAGGAACCTTTTTGGCCTCGCACATTTACATATAGGTACAACTGATATCTACAGCTTTTGTTAATTTATTTTTCTAGTAGTTTTTTTTTAAACTATTTTGTTTGTTTCGTGTAAGCCCCAAATAAACATTTTTCTTTGTTTCTATATTATTTTCATACTTGCGTTTGACATAGACAGGACAGAGTTGCGTGAAAAAAGGAGATGCAGGCCTTCGTCCAACAGTGGGACCAGCCACCGCAATAGAATAAGACGCCCGGGCGTCGGGAAATTTAGAGCGATTCCTGGCCACCTCAGGCGAGCTATGGGTGTCTCTCCGTCCGATAACAGCCAGACCCGGGTCGACGGCGCGTCGTGTTTCACGCGCGTCTCAAAGAGATGTCAGCAAAGAAGAGGGGTCCCTAAGGGCACTGACCCTGGGCCCCGTCTTCTTTGCTTCCGTCTTTTTTTCCCCAACCCTAGCAGGCACTGGTCTGCTAGGGTTGGGGAACGTGTTCGGAAGTGTCACCGCGGCCCTGGAACGCAAAGGCCTCTAGGAGGAGAACAGGTGGGTTTTAGTCAGTAAGAGTCTGACAATCCCTTCCGCTCCACCCAGAGCGGGAGAAATCATTTGAAGATTTCCCATCAAGAAAAAAAACCGGGTACGGAAACCTAAAAACAACTGGTTGTAGAGTTCCTTCAAGCCATTTTTTTTTATTGTTAGTTTCGCCTTTTACCATGATTTTATGAAGCAACTATACCTCTGATATACGTGACTGTTTCAGTTTGTATAAGGCAGTTTTTAATTGGGATGTTTCCTGAGTAACATCCCTATTAAAAACAATTCTACTATTTTTTCCAAAAATACTGAACACGTATATTTTGCTTTATCAAATCTATAAAAAATGGCGAAGATAAAAAGCATCATAGATCAGGAGTGCGGACTTGTCACAAATCGTCTTGGTAAAAATTGTAGCGAGTAGTGACGTCACACGAGTAGTCAACGCACTGTCTCGTCGTTTTTTATTTACGTGAAAAATTATGTAGGCAATATTTTTTGGAAATCTATCTTACAGACTAATTAGATTTTTTAGTCAAGTACCCTATTGTTTCTCTCACGTACCTACATTCCTCGTGTCGTCATTACCACACAACAATAGAAAAGTTTAAGGCATCGAACAAAGCTAGCGTTAAAGGTTTTGTGTAAAGGTTCAACAGGTATGTCTACAGCCCTTTCAAGGTCGTCATTGACAATGGATCAAGTTATTGGTCAGTAAGATGGCAGTACGCCAAGCATATTACAAATGATTAATGAATATCTTATTTCACATTGGATTTATCCATAAAATGCGTGAGTTTTCATTTCTTGACCTTTTTACTGTATCATGATCTTCCTAGATAGAAAGTTTCAATAATAGACATAGCAGACTTCGAAAAATCGTTACTACCACAGTAAAAATATGGAACAGTATGGAAACTAAGCCCATTTATTGAAATAATTACCTACGCTCCAGTAGAGAGTTAGGGTTGTCACTTTTAATGTTTGTAATAGGTAAGTGTTTTATTGGAACGAAGTTCTTTAACACGGCTTGCGGTAGGAGTTGACTGGGAGAAATACTCACGCGAAAATGCGGTAGTGCATGTTATTCCATGCAACTTTCTTCTTTGGTCAAAATGTAAATAATGCTATTGTAAAAAAAATATATTTACAAACTGAATATTGTTTATCATTTCTATTCCATTTCAATTATAATATCTGCCCTATTTGATGAAGGATTTCTGTAAGTATGTTGAAAAATTATTGTTAAGTACTTATTTTGTGAAGTAAGTTCCTATGTGTATGTTTCGAAGGGTAGATTTCCTTTGCCAAGTCTAGAATATAATGTTGTCGTCAAATTATAGTCATTTATTTTTTCATACTCATATGAATTCATTTATTCTATATGTTATATAAATTATAATACAATATAAATTATAATCAGTATTCGGTATAAGGATTTAATACTAGTATTAAAAATCCCACGAACACTATCTAGAGAGCGTAAGCGAAAAGTCATAGCCATTATAATAGCGTAGGGTATTATCTATGAACACGGCACCCGCCACTAAGAGCACCGCGAAGGTCCCTTAGGGGCCTCGTAGATGCGCGCGTGTGTGTGAGTGTGCCGTTTCGATCATTTGTTCGTAGTTTCTGTACTGTTTCATATTTCTACTGTGTTACTACCTTGTATGTAATACCCAGAATACAATCTCGAACAATCGACATTTTTTTGGAGATCGAAGGACCAATTCCGAGATTGAATCTCGAGGGAAAATACAAATGAGCTCTTGAAACGTCGTTCGAGATCAGGGACCGAGTCGGCCGATTAGGTACGAAGAAAAATCTCTAAAGCCATCTCCCCAATTTTGGGGCGCTAGATACTGACTTAAAAATAAAAACTAGAAATTGCGTTACCTACTATACTATCGTATAATTAGCTATCATCAGAAATCTCACTATCAAATTACAATAACACAAACCTTCTACAAAAAATTGCAAATCTTCTCCTTGCAAAAAAACGAATATCAGTCATATTTAGATACTTTATTAATTGATAAAATTGTACTAAAGATTAGCATACTGGTTGATCTCGAGATATCGTGTCACGCCCAAGGCAAAGTCGTCCAAATTGTAAGGTCACCGAGATTACTCGTATTAGGTAATAATTGTACTGAGTCTAGTACACTTGTTCCGTGTTCTATTTTAAGGACAGCGATCGGCTATTTATCGGATTTTTGAAAAGTATTGGGACGCCTTTTTTTTCTGGATGGGAAATCGTCAAATGATTTCTCCCGCTCTGGGCGGAGCGGAAGGGAGTGTCAGACTCTTACTGACTAAACCCCACCCGTGATCCTTCTTGTGCTCTTTGCGTTCCAGGGCCGCGGTGACTCTTTCGAACAAATTCCGCAACCCTAGCAGGCACAGACCCTATGGGGCCCCGTCTACGTTGCAGACGGCTCTTTGAGGCGCGCGTGAAACACGACGCGCCGTCGAGTCGGGCCTGGTTGCTATCGGACCCGCAGGCCTGCGCCTACGGTGGCCGGGAATCGCCCTGCGTTTCCCGACGCCCGGGGCGTCTTCTTCTGTTGCGGCGGCTCGGGCGCGAGGTTTCCCTCTCACGCACGCGTTCCGCCTCCTCCTTCGCTAGCATTACTGCTTCGCAGAAGGAGGCGACCGCTTCCCATGCCTCCTCGCTCCGGACCATGGCTTGAATCAGGGCCGGACGCGAGAGGTCGCCGCCGCCGATCGCCTCGACGAGGAAAGTATTGGGACGCCTAAGGCAAACTCCAAATTTTAATGTCAAAGAGATTATTTCTGTTAGGTAACAATTGTACCGGGTCCAGTGAACTTGTTCCGTATTCTATTTTAAGGACAGTGGTTGGCTATTTTTGGTTTTCGAAAACTATTGAGCCGTCTAAAGTATCCATATTCTAAGGTCACCATGATTACTCGTATTAGTTCCAAAATTGTACCGAATCGGGTCCACTTTGTGTTCCGTATTCTATTATAAGGACAGTGATTAGCTCTTTTTGATTTTCGAAAATTTGTTTATTTATTTATTGGTCGTGAATGTGGAAAAGGTAATTGATTAGTAATTTAAATCATTAGCATGCATTAAGTACTCAAATAATGTTAACGTTATTTAGTACAAAGATTAATTACCGTGAAGTTGAAAGATGGTTTGAAGCTTAATAAACGAATTCTTAAACGAAGCTTTATGAACATATTTCCGAATAAATTCGGTGATAAAACAGGATAAAAATAAATCATAAATTTGACATAAGCTCACGCTTATTTACCCCGAAAGGCTTTCTATCTATTTGTGTCCACGTTTCGGCAGTTACGTTTAAGTCTCATTTAATAAGGGCATGCCGTTAAATGTACACAAATCCAGACTCTGGTTCGGGCAGAAAGTTCCAAATGGAAAAACCCAATAGTACACAGCCAAATCCAAGATTCAGTATTCTAGGTCCTCATTTAACAGTAACAGAAGTTAAAATAAATGAATCTAAACAAAACAATATAAATATGTACCTTTAAATATTCATTGCCATTGATCCCTAATATGCGAGTAACAGTCGATAGCTTGATATTATTTAAAAGAAGTTGAGGTCAAAATCATCCAATATGCCAAGAACAACAGAAAGTTGCGAAACCACTAAAATGCAATAGATCGCATAGTTTTAATAAATTAACATAAATCTTAAGGATTATATTTTATCTGTTTAAAATGTGTTATTATACGTGACCACGTGTTGGACGTAAAAATATGGAGTTGATTATAAAGATAAGGAGTTGATAAAGATTTAATATTTAGTCAAAATTCAAAATATTTTAGTTCACATCGTCCTTTTCAAATCATCATATGACTTCACCGCTCTGGGCGGATCGGAAGGGAGTACCAGACTCTTACTGATTCAAATCCGTATTCCTACTAATACCTTTTGCGTTTCAGGGCCGCGGTGACTCTTTCTCACAAGTGCACGGCTCGAATTGGTCGTTTCCCAACTAGAAGAATCGCAAAGAAACTCCACAGATACTGAGATAAAGACGTGGGGGAGGCCTTTGTTCAACAGCGGAATGATACAAGCCGACAACTGCCTGACCAGAAACCCTAGAGTAAAGTATGGATGACTGGATTCTACCATAAACTCACCCAAAAAAAAAAACAATTCATCCACTCGTAGTTTCTGCTCCATCGAACAGAAACTCGATCCCATTCCACATAACATAGATTCCGATCGAACGGACCCGTAGAAAGATAAAATAGAAAAATTTCACCATTAAGTACGAAAAAAACTATTTGAGCTCCGTTTTCCCATACGAACATCATCATCAACCCTAAAATTCAAACTGTTATATTGACATTTTAGACAAATTGTAACTGTTTATTAGATTTTTATTTATTTATAAATGCAAAATTTAATTTGTTTGTTTGATATGATTATTATGATGCATAAGAATAAGCATAATCAGCCTTTTATTGTTCCCATTGCTGGGACACAGGCCTCCTCTCTAGGAGAGGGAATGGGCCGTAACCACCACGCGAGCTCAGTGTGGGTTGGTGAATGTCACATGTCTTCGAATTTTCAGTTCTAGGACATGTCGGTTTCCTCACGATGTTTTCCTTCACCGTTTTGAGAGCAGTGGTGATGAAATGAACTACACAAAGTAATGCGCCTGGCCGGGTTTGAACCCGCGACCCACAATTCATAAGTCGGGGCCGTTATCACTCGGCCACCACCTCTCTATGTTGTGATGCTTTGACGTATAAATCGCGAAACCGATTTTGATGAATTTTGGTGTCCTGGGAGGTAAGGCTACTTTTTGCGAAAATAAACGACGCTATCGACGCCGCGCCGCGGGCAAATGCTAGTGAATAATAATACCCAAAGGCGACTGGTAGAGGATGTCTTGCAGCATTAAGTCCGCCTATGTACCACTAACGCGCATAAAATTGAAATAAATGAATAATAGTAGGTACCCATAGGTTTCAAGGTGATCGGCGGCAGTGACCTCTAACTTCCGGCCCTGTGGATGGCGAGCTGTGAGTGGCTTGCCGTCCGATAACAACCAATGGATCGACGGCGTGTCCCATTCCACGCGCGCCTCAAAGAGATGTTAGCAAAGAAAACTGACCCCATAGGGTCAGTGCCTACTAGGGTTGCGGAATTTGTGCGAAAGAGTCACCGCAGCCTTCGAACGCAAAGAGCATTAGGAGGAACACGGGCGGGTTTTAGTCAGTAAGAGTCTGATACTTCCTTCCGCTCCGTCCAGAGCGGAAGAAGTCATTTGATGATTTCCCGTTCTCCCATCCATAAAAAAGGTACCTATAGGTACACAAAATATTTCCCAAGAAAGCGTCGTTGGATGAAGGTGCATGACCCTTTAAGGCCGTCCGGTTGGACAGGAAGACGTCTTGATGAAAGCAGGCGACCGCCACTCGAAGGGCTAAGGTACCTCATCGATGACGTCACGAGTAGATATTTTACGTAGTTTAATTGACGTTTCGGAAGCGAAGAAGGTTGATTAATTGGTGTTTAAAAAGGTATTATTACGGAAGACTACGTTTGGAGAAAAAAGGGTTTCAAATATTAATTTAAATTAAACAATATTAAACATTTATTTTACTTCTTGGTGTGGAACGACGGACTTATATTATCTTTCTTTACTAAGAACCCAGCAGATAGCGTATCACGAAATCGATAGCAATGCTTTATTTTAGTCGGTTCAACAAGTTGCGCTATTCGCGTTATCGTGGATATTTTTTTTGGATAATTGATAGTGTATGGCGAATTAAATAAATAAAAAATGAAACTTTTTAGTTTGGCTTTCCTTAAAATTAAAAAAAAAGAAACAATACCTAACTATCACAAACCTACATGATGAAAAACGATACAATTTTTGTGGACCAAAACAATGGTACTAAAAACAATACAAATGTTGAATAATAAATTGTTTACTTGAATTGGTAGCATTTTCCCTCTCAACGAAAATCTTGCAATGAACATATACCTATAGATTATTTCGTAAAAAGCTCTCAACAAATATTTAGAGTCAACGAAAATCTTCAAAACAAGTGCATAGGTAAACAACATTTGCTTTCAAAATTCTTAGTTGAAGGTGACTATTAAGTACGTATTCTAATCAAGAATCAATAAATGAATAAGTCTCAGCCAGCTTCAAGTGTCACACGCACCTTTGTGACAGTACTATACTGTATAGTATATATAAAGGTTTTTAATTACTACATAGTATAAAACAAAGTCGCTATCCGCCGTCTGTCCCTATGTATGCTTAGATCTTTAAAACTACGCAACGGATTTTGATGCGGTTTTTTTAATAGATAGACTGATTCTTAAGGAAGGTTTATATGTATAATACATGCATGTTATAGTAGAGGAAACATTAGTATCTACATTGAACCCGTGCGAAGCCGGGGCGGGTCGCTAGTATGCAATAAATTAACTCAACCTAGGAATGACTGCTGCCTCTGCGGCAGGCTCAGAAAGATGTGGTAGCATGAGCTGAATTCCCTCTCAAAGATCTGACCCAAAATGACAGCAGCCCCGGAAAAATGATAAAAGGAAAAAGAGGACTTTGATCTTTAGTGGTATAGTGGTAAAAGTGATCATACTACTCGCTGGTAAATGTAGCTGTCCATTGGTGAAAAAATGGTTAAAATCGATACAGTAATTTCGGAGCTTATTCTCTTATCTAAAATATAATCATTCATAGACAAAGTAGTCACCGCTGTTCATGTGTCGTAAACTTTTTGGTACATTGGCATGTCTTTTAAAAAAAAAAAGAAATATAGTTCTCTATTGTTTCACAACGCAGTCGTTTTATTAGAGAAACAAAAAAAAAATCTTTCCTCAGTATAATATTAGTATGGATTTGTTATTGTGTATAATAAAAAGATTTTCTATGTAGCCTGAATCTTGGCAACTCTCCTCTAGCTGCGAACAGCCAACCTGCGATGACTGACACTTCAGCTAACCTGAGAACGTACACCTTACGTCTATTAGCAGTATCTACTAAAGGGCACGCCTATTTTTTGGATGGAAAATCAAAATCATCTAACGATCACGATCCATCCGGAGCGGGAGGAGGCGGTTGATAATTTCGGAAGTGTCAGAATCTAACTGACTAAATCCACCTGTGATTTTTTTTTTCATTGAAATTCCTTCAAAAACGCTTTGCTTTCCAAGCACACGGTAACTCCTACCGCACCAATCGACGTTATTATGCCCAAGCAACGTATTATATTCAATGACAACACCGTTTGTTTAAAGAAACTACAGTCCCACCAATGACAATATTGAAAGCGAATAATTAAAACGGATATGATTTAGATAACATCCGACGATTCAAAACGACATTCAAGACATAACATACAACCTTTAACAAGCTCATAAAACATAATATTATCGTTAGAAATTATCATATTTTTTGTAAAATTTCGGTCAAGTGCAAGCCCCGCTGGCGAGTCAAGGATGCACAGATAATAAAACTTATAATGCGAGTTTATTTTGCCGCCAAAATTATTAATTGCTTGAGGATCTATGGATTATGATTTAGAAGTTTTAATTCTTGTTAGTATCTTTGGAATCCAATACCTTCCAACTATATTGGGGTCGGCTTCCTATCAAACCGGATTCAGCTGAATACCAGTATTTTCCGTGGAGCGGCTGCCTACCAAACCTCTGCAACCCATCAACTGGGTAACACGTTACTTCTTAGCAAGACTGGTGTCATATTGTCTGGCTTCTAGCAATCCGTAACGACTGCCAAAGATCTAATGATTGTTATCAATCATGTCTCAACGGTTGTACGGATTTTGTTGAAACTTGGTAAACGAATAGAATACGGTCCTACCTTTAGTACCTACTTTTACACCGGTTGTAATTTCCGGTGATCATTTCCGAAATGCAGGCAAAGCCATTAGTAAAAGCTACCAGGTAATATTTATTTTTATTCTCAAGAGTTAAATTATTAGATACGATCTGGTCAACATTTATTAGCAGTATTGTTAGCAGTGACCTATTAATCATCACAGTATTTTGATATTTGAAGAGGATACTAGATGACGTCGAATATTCACCACGGAGAATCCCACGTAAGAAAAGCCCCCATAGACTAAACAAATAAAACATGTTGTAAAGTACTCATTTCAAACAAAACAAAGGACCCACTCATATTAAATGTCTATAATTTCAAAATAGTGATGCGCATAACTCATAATATAAAATATCCGCACTGTCTATCGGATCCTTTCAAACACAAAAGGGCTTATCCTAACTAATACTGTAAAAGCGAAAATGAGTTTGTTTGTATCGCGTCTTGGATACCGTTGTAGGCTACTTTTTCTTTGCAAAAATATATATTTACACAAACGAAGCAGCGGGTAAAAGCTAGTTTATCATAACAATCGACACAAATAGGAGGCAAACGATCTGTTAATTGAATAAAAACAAACAAACACACAGCTAATGTTATATAATGATAATGTTTTGATAACTGGCCGTGTTTACTGTGCCGTTGGAACGCGTTCTCGTATCAAGTTCACGTTAGCGCGAAGTTGAAGGTTGCTGTCGTTGTGACATTTTTTTATTTGATTGGAATAAAATACGCAATATGACTTATGGTTATTTGTTAAAATATAGGTTGGTCAAATCATGGATCGAAACTTTTATTGTAGAAATCTAAGGGACCTTTGCCTTACAAAGGAATGATCCAGGCTAATATGTTGTGTGTTAAATGCTTTGACAAAATATAGATATATAACCCAGATTACAATACCGAATAAAAACACTTTTTTTTTACTGTCCTATGTACGAGTCCTTACATAGGTAATGGCTATAAAATTATTTGAAAGGAAGATAAACTTTTTGAAGCTTCGTTATTTATTTTCTATACAGACATTCAATACGGTACGTATTTTTTAGTTTTCGTAAAAAATTGGACAATGCAAACAAAAATTCAGCGTGAAATGAGTTCTGAAAAAGGTGTCTATTTCATTGTAAATTGCTTTAGACGACCAGAAATTGTTACATTAACAGTAATGAAAAGAATGACGAGACAATTTCTTGCTGTAAACTTTTTGAATTGCGTCATTTTTTGCGTGTGATTTCATAGTTTATCGTCACTCATTAAAACACATTTGTCAAGCATGTAATGAAATAGCGTTATTTTAAAACAGTTTTGATCGTATTTCATTACGCACATTATTATACCCTGAGAATTAATTACCTAACTTTAGTGTTTATATTCAATTACGTGCATACATAAATAATTCTTTGAGTACCACAAAAAATTAGGTACTTATATTTTATTTTTTTCTTATAATATTGATTTTACAGTGAATTAAAATTTGCAGAATATCTAGCAATTAATAACTGTTGATAAAATAAACAAATTCTACAAGCACGCACAAGGTATATCATACTATAATAAATTAATTTAAAAACACCATAATTGAACCAAATCATACATAAACTTTACAACAATAACAGTTCATGGCGAACGAAAAGAAAGAGAATAACTAGTATTTCACAGTGCCTTCAGAAAAGGAAGTGCATGCGAGTTCATTGCACTCACCTTGCAGGATATCCGAAAACACGATATGCGCAACACTGTTATATATAAAAATTTACTTTCACAAATAAATCACTTAAGTAAAAAATTACTGTCAATTCGTAAAAAAATAACAGTCAAGTCGTATAAAAAAAAATATCAAAACGTTGCACTTCGAAAAAGAACGCGTTTAAATTCGCGCGCGCGGCGCGTATGCCGTGTAGGGTGTATTGCAACACTGGCAGAATGACCGGCGTGCTTAGAAGGCGCGCGATTAAAAAAGCTGAACGGCTGTAGACTATAGCTAGCCGTTTGTCAAAGTCGACTTGGGTGCTTATGGTACGGAACGGAGGTTACATGACATAACTTGAATGTTTTTGTCACGATAGAAACTACTTACTGTATGAAATGGTTACTCATTTCATACTCTATGTAGTATGATAGTACAAGCGTATTGTCTTGTTTGTTCTATGTGTTATTGTTAAAAAAACTTGTATCATCAATCTAGGGACGTTACAGAAGCGTAGTTTTGGCTATTTACATTCCATGTTTTGGAAGCCTTTACAGGAAAATTTCTTTCACTCGTCAGGTTCTTAAAAAATCGTTATGTCCATTTTTTTAGAGTCGGTGGTTTTACGATGTAGACAGCTTGTAGCAGCTTTGAATCAACTTTAAAAGCGGTCGATTAGCAACTTTTGCAAGTTTATATGTACATGCAAGTAAACTCAATATAAAATGGATTCGATTACCGAAACAAATCTTGATGGGCTAAATTAAATAGTTGACTGGAAGTTTTTGCATAAAGCAAAGTAATACCTAAGTATTTAGCTAGGTATGAATCTGTCACAAACACAATAGACGAAATTCAAATTCGGTCATCGATTTAATTAAGACTGACCTGTTGTAAATAAATTCTAATGATTTGGCTAAATCATATAATAGTAACTATTCGAAGTAGCAATAATATTAATACTGAGACAAAAAAGAACAGTATTATGGCGGGATCCACGTCATGCTAGCAGAAACAGTATTAAAAAGGAGATAAGTAAAGAGTTAAGGGATATAATTATATTGCGCGTAAGAATGAAATCGGGTACATAAGCGGCATGACTTACCAGTAGCGCCATCTGATGTCGATTAGCAGAACTAGCATAATCAAGAACTTTCTAGACTCCTCGACACCTAGTCCATCGGGACCGGGATGTACGCCATCATTCTAGACATTTCGACAGTAGAAGGTTCTGGAAGTAACTGACTGATATTAGACCTACATAGACCGTGACCGAGTCAGTATTGAATTTGCGATACAACGGTTAACTTGGAATGTGATCAATTGAACATTAGCAAAATTGTGTTTTATAATTTAGTGCCTAAAGCTGTAATAAGTGTTGTTTAATTAAAATGTATATTTTTGATTATTTAATTGCTTTTTACTGTGGCGAACTCTTAAGCTTTTATCTCTTTATCTAAAACCTATTTGTTACGACAAATAGGATTTAGATAAAGGGGGAGTATTGGAAGGGGGGCCCTTGCCAGCTGGACATTAATATACAGGATCGCGCGAAAAAAAAATCAGCTGTTCCCTACATTTATGTTCGTAGGTATAACTCATCAAAATGTAAGGAACAGCTGACTTTTTTTTTGCAATTTCAGTTTTGGTCCCATAGTAAAAGTTGTTCATAATGATGAGTACAACGACCTCTTAAGAGGTTGTTGGTGTTTTACAAATAACCCTGTGTAACAATTACAAATTCGCTCGTCTTATAACAGCAATAACGAACTACTCCTTTGTCACCCACGGAAGAACCAATTACCAATATCCTATCAATTAGAAGTCCAAATGGTCGTGATCGTTCAATAGCAGCAATTAAAGTAATGATCTTGATTGTCCATGAGAGAGAATCTTGTGGCTAAAGAATAAAAGCCGCACGGGTCGGTCTTCAAGGTCAAGCAACGCTTGCCGAGGTCAGTTTTTGGATGGGTGACCATCTTAGCGTACCGAGATTCCTCCGCTCTTTGGAAAGCACGCTAAGCCGTTGATTCTGGTCATTTGGAGTTCTTTGGCAGTCGCTGCGGATTATCAGATGCCAGAAAATCTGTCTTCCGTCGAATTCCGACTTACCCACGTAAAATACAACTGAACCCGGTTTATCTGGAAGCCGACCTCAATATAATTGGGAAATGGCTAGGCGGGTGATGGTGAACTATACAGTTCCTTAAATTATTCTCCAAACTTTAAGACCCATACAATGAAAGCTGGAGAGTAGATAAGCGTCTGTTTCCTGATAGATACAACCTGTGGATCTTTATAATAAATCTTTAAAAAAAAAACATAATTAGTATAATATATAATAGAATAATACATCGTAGATAGTAATATAGGTAGAACGATGTTAGATGCCTGTACTAGGAGTATCCTGTATCACAGGCGGCAAGGGCTCAATTAATGTATTAAGAATTGTCTAAGAGTTTTTAACAATATTTACTTTATATTCTAATAGTAACTGAGTCATAGTAAATTTTATTAACATAAATAAACATAGGTCAATTTTTTTTTTAAATGTTGCCCACACTAGGATTTACTCCTGTATCGTGGGTGCGTTCACAAACATGAATACTCACATACACAAGACACCCAGACCCGAAACAATTATCTGTAGGCCATACAAACATTTGTTATATGCGGGGATCGAACCCGCGACACTTAGCGCAGCTGCCGAACGTTCAACCACTGCGCCAACCGTGTTGTCAAATTATTGTAAACTAGCAGCGCGCCGCGGTTTTACCCGCGTAGTTTCCGTTCCCGTAGGAATATGGGGATAAAATATAGCCTATCGCCTTCCTCGATAAATGGGCTATCTAACACTGAAAGATTTTTTCAAATCGGACCAGTAGTTCCTGAGATTAGCGCGTTCAAACAAAGAAACAAACAAACAAACTCTTCAGCTTTATAATATTAAGTATAGATAAATAATAAAGATCATAAATAGATGATTCCTAGCTAAGCTTAATTTACTTAAATTGTTTCTAACACTTAATTATTTACTCATACACAAGGTGAACTATTAGTGTCATCGGAAATTTTAACTGGGTTAAAGTCAATGTTGCAGAATCTGCTCAAAGCAACTCGAGATGTCTAGAGTGAATAGGTTATTTCTAGGCAACCGAGCTCCATCGTCGACCACATCATTGCTTTCCATCAAGTGAGTTTGTTTGTGGTCGAATCATCTATCAATAATAACACAATGCCGCATGTATCAAAGATCGTCTTGGCATTTTTTGTTTTGTCTTCGTGAGCAAACAGGGACATAGGGAAAAACAGGGTCAGATCAAGGAGTATTTAATTTAACCGGATAAGAACTCTATTCATGTGCTGCACGTGTATTCCAATAAATATACCAAATCTGTATGATCAATAGACTGTTAAATTGTATGTGCTTTGTTTCTCTAATGTGGAGAAACACGTGGACTCCTTAAATGGATACAAGCAGACGTTATTGTTTATAGTAATTGATTTATCCACGAGTAGATGATGTACTACTTATGAATTCAATTCTGTACGAAATATAAGCTACTAGCTCTTTGCTTATATGACAATCATTATTATCTTGCTGCCCTTATCCCTTGTTTGTTTGTACTGAATAAGATCAGAAACTCCTGAACCGATTTTAATCATTTTTCACCAATGTAAAGCTACATCATCAGTGAAGTACCAAAGGCATATTTTATCCCCGTATTCCCACGGGAACGAGAACTACGCGGTCGAAACGGAAGGCGCTGCTAGTTCAAAATAAAAGTGTCGCTTCTGCAACATAAATCGAATGTAAAATAGGATTAATAATTTGAGTTGGATTAGACTGTTATGCTGTTTAAGTTAAATAATAAATAATCAATCTAGGTGAATGCGCAAATGACTGCGTCACTGGCATTAATTAATATTTTAGTTACTTAATATTACTACCTCATAATAAATATCCTAATTCTAAATAATATTATAAATGTGAATTTGTTTGTTTGTTTGTTACGCTTTCACGCCTAAACCACTAAACTGACTTTAAGCATTCTTTCACCAATCGAGCAGCTTTCGATTAGTTTATCAGCGAGTAACATAGGCCATTTATACCCGTATTCTAGTAAGTAAATATTTCGAAATACGAAAATATTTCAATTATTAGGTTTTAACCAGTCTTACCAATTAGTTGTATCTTCTTACCCAAGAACTGTATTAGAGGTCGAGTAGACAGAACTTGTATCTTCGGAACTAAAAATCGATCGGAACATAGTTGGGAAAAGGCTTGGCAGATGTTTGCCGGTCATTCTGGATTCAGCTGAGTCCAAACCAGTAACTGGATAACACGGTACTTCTTGGTAAGACTGATGTCTGATTTTCTGGCTTGATAACCCGAAAGAATGCCAAACATCTACAAATGACAGCCGGGAGCGACGGCTTACCGTGCTTCCCAAAGCACGGAAGAGTCCCGGTATGTTAAGGTGGTCACCCATCCACAGACCGACCTCGGCAAGAAGTGCAAAAAGTTGAAGATCGACCCATACGGTTACTATTAAATAGCCACGAACTTCTCTACTCCTAACGATTAACAAATTCAGTCTAAATAAATCTACTGTTTCCTGTATATGTAGAATCCTTGAACCACATTTAAGCCATCTTTCAAGGTGTAGGACGACAAACATAGCGGCACAATAGCTCGTCAATACTGGTAACCTCTTCACAAGGCTGTATTTACTTACTAAATTAGCAACAAGTAATCTTGATCTACAGGAACTACAAGCGTTCAACAACTGCTTATTCATTTATTGCTGATGACCAGTGACGTGCAGTGGTTCAAGTTAGGGTAGGCCAGAGAAAATGTCAAAAAAAAACACCACATTATTCAGGGTTGAAATGTGTTTTTTTTTTAATAGGCAATTAAAATAAAACTCATTTCATTAAAAATCCCTGAATAATGTGGTTATTTTTTAAATTTATTTGGACATTTTCTCTGGCCTACCCTAACTCGAACCACTGCACGCCACACGACTGACGCATTTTTTAAATTTATTTGGACATTTTCTCTGGCCTACCCTAACTCGAACCACTGCACGCCACACGACTGACGCATCTTTTAAATTTATTTGGACATTTTCTCTGGCCTACCCTAACTCGAACCACTGCACGCCACACGACTGACGCATTTTTTAAATTTATTTGGACATTTTCTCTGGCCTACCCTAACTCGAACCACTGCACGCCACACGACTGACGCATTACAGGATTTGCATTGAAACAAAGTGTAAAGAATAATGGAAAAAGAACAATGATATTAAGAATAAGCATACTTGGAAAGATCAAGGAAGGAAGACCAGTGAAAAGGCAAAAAGCAGGACTATTCTGTAAATATTTCACCATTCAAGACGTAAGGTGAGCTTGACGGGATCCGTCAACCCATAGTTTTAGAGTGGAATGATAGTTCACTTCGTACGGCAAAGGCGAAAAACGACTGCTACAAACTTGGATTTTTAAAAGAAATGACTCGCCTGCTTAGTTTCTTGTATTCTAAATAAGGGCATGACTATGACTTTCAATACCATTGTAATAAAAACCGCCAGATTTCGCCAAAAGGATTCATAAGCTTGCTAGCGGGAAATACCACTAACTAAATCTTGACGAGTGAATCATTAAAAATATATGATAGTCTGTGCCTACAAAATTATTATGGATTTTGGGGATAGGTATTGTGGTTTGAACTTCTAAGATATGTGGGACTGCCAGTTTCATAATAACTGCAATACCTTTTTTTTTCTGGATAGGAAATCATCAAATGACTTCTCCCGCTCTGGGCGGAGCGGAAGAGAGTGTCAGACTCTTACTGACTAAAACCCGCCCGTGATCCATCTAGTGCCCTTTGCGTTCCAGGGCCGCGTTGACTCTTTCGAACAACCCCGTAACCCTAGTAGATCGTCTTTCAGCTCTTGTCTCATATTACTTAGGTTCGACGTACTACATTTTCTTTTTCTCCTATTCTCTTCTGTCAACCGTCCCCTGTCTATCACCCCCTTTTCTTTTATATCATTCCTCACACAATCCAAACATTTATTTTGTTCCGTAACGATGTCAATGGCATATATAACGGCTGAAGATGGTGTCCGTTACCCAGGCCAGATGTTGTCGAAAATGGTCATTTGAATCATATAGATAATTAGTTTTACGGCTTCTGTAATTGTTGCGCACATTGTTAAATTTGTTGCGCTTATAGTTTTTTAATTATTTCACAAAAACATTTCCTGCTGGCGTAACGTTACGCCAGCCAGACCATTTTCTTTCTAATGGGAATATTTAAATAAATATTAGCTATAAAATTAGTTGTCTAGATGAAGTAAATGTTGTGCCTTATTTTGTATTTGTTCTTTCTTCGGTTGCGAAGTTATTCGAGATTTTGCTGGGGTAACGTTTTTGGTTTTGCTAGATCTTTGAAATGGTTAAGCGGATTCTTATCATATTTTGTACATGACTTCTTAGGACTTAGTTTAAATTTGTTCTACAATAATAAAACCAAAATATTACATATCTTAAAGGTTATTTCATTAAACAGAAAAACACTTCAATGGGTCCTAGCACTCTCAATAAGAAGTCTAACGACTTACTTTAAACGTTATTTTAAAGCTTGTAACTGCCTTCAAATGTATGTGAAGTTTCATTAGTATCCTGTAAGTATTTAACAAGTTATGATGATATTCAGTTCTTCACGAGCACGGTCTTGATGCGCGCGGTGTTATTTGGCCACTGCATTAGATATATGAACTGAATGTTATGTCAATTATTAGTTTTTTAGATCAGTTGTATATCAGTAAATTTTCAGCTCAGTACATTGGATAATTAATGAGATAATACGATTAAAGTCATTAGGAAGTGAATGACCGTGGTAACCCGACCAAGTTTAGGTGGTTACGAAAAAGCGAAAACGCAGAACATTATACTATCTTTTGAAATGTTTAGTATAATACACCTTACAATTTCAGTACAGACGCGTACACTGTTAAATACATAGGTAATAATAATATAATATTATCTGTACTATGAAAACATTATTATTATCTTCCCAGTTGCACAAACTTATCAGAAATCACCGTTAGAGCATGCCGTTCGGTGGGACGAGGGAGGGGTGGGGTAAAGGGGTAATACATTGTTTGCATAACGTACTAAACATGCTCCATAAACACAAATAATTCATCTTGTAGAGTGCGTGTGCGCTTCGGCAGTTTCGTTTCCTGTTTTTGTCGAATTACTGCTAATGTGGAGTGCTTGTATGATGATTGTATTGATGATCATAATTATGGTGCGGTGATGTCATTTAATATTAGGTACCATAAATCTGTGATTTTAATTGATATAAGTAAGTATTAGTAGACATACGTAAGTTTAAGTGTTAACTGAAAAAACCATTGTATATTATTTATTGTCTGTGATCATTACACATTCCAATATGTGTACATATTTAAATAAAAACTGTAACTGTGTACTGTGTATACTGAAATCTATAATATACAATAAAAATAATAGAAAATTAAAAAAAAAGCAAAATTACTATCTGTAATTTTAATCTGTGATTGTTTTTAAGTAGGTAGTATACTTTAAAAGTTCAATTGATATGATTATTTTACCTGTCAATAAAAAATCTTTAATAATCATGTAGTTTTTTTAAAAAACTTTTGTACATGTCTGTACTAATTTTGTAACACTATCCTACATATTTTAGAAGGTACCATAATGTTCTGCGTTTTCGCTTTTTCGTAACCACCTAAACTTGGTCGGGTTACCACGGTCATTCACTTCCTAATGACTTTAATCGTATTATCTCATTAATTATCCAATGTACTGAGCTGAAAATTTACTGATATACAACTGATCTAAAAAACTAATAATTGACATAACATTCAGTTCATATATCTAATCCAGTGGCCAAATAACACCGCGCGCATCAAGACCGTGCTCGTGAAGAACTGAATATCATCATAACTTGTTAAATACTTACAGGATACTAATGAAACTTCACATACATTTGAAGGCAGTTACAAGCTTTAAAATAACGTTTAAAGTAAGTCGTTAGACTTCTTATTGAGAGTGCTAGGACCCATTGAAGTGTTTTCTGTTTAATGAAATAACCTTTAAGATATGTAATATTTTGGTTTTATTATTGTAGAACAAATTTAAACTAAGTCCTAAGAAGTCATGTACAAAATATGATAAGAATCCGCTTAACCATTTCAAAGATCTAGCAAAACCAAAAACGTTACCCCAGCAAAATCTCGAATAACTTCGCAACCGAAGAAAGAACAAATACAAAATAAGGCACAACATTTACTTCATATAGACAACTAATTTTATAGCTATTATTTATTTAAATATTCCCATTAGAAAGAAAATGGTCTGGCTGGCGTAACGTTACGCCAGCAGGAAATGTTTTTGTGAAATAATTAAAAAACTATAAGCGCAACAAATTTAAAAATGTGCGCAACAATTACAGAAGCCGCAAAACTAATTATCTATATGATTCAAATGACCATTTTCGACAACATCTGGCCTGGGTAACGGACACCTGAAGATGGACATATGAATACCTATGTCGATAGGTAACTAAGCCATGGTTATAACAAACGATCGATATTTAATTTATTTGATTGGACTTATTTTTCATACAATTTTTACTTGTTCATAGGTCGGTGCCTCATTGTATTTAAATCGATTTTGATTCATTGATGACTTTTAGCTAGCTAGGACGACACTTATCCATAATTATCACATTTTGTGTTCATTATGTTGTCCTTAACTCTTGTTTAATCCTTTACCGAACCTGTATTTGGGCTTAAGGAATCAGGAATTTTTCTTCCGTGCTTTTCTATAACTCCTGATCTCACCACTTTCTCACTATTGTACTCATAATGATACCATTTTCAGGATTTCCTAACAAATCATCATCTTATTTTCGTGCACCTGCTGGCACTATGATTACTTTCCTTTATTTGTACGGATTTCTATGGGTCTCATTGTCATCTATTGTTTCTTTAATAAGCTTACGTTTGACCATTTTCTCATCTGATGGTAAGCTATGATGCGGTCGATGATGGAGCAAGCTTGTCTAGAAGCAACATAATTATTCACTCTTGACATAAATATCTTGTTCAGATTACACACGTTTTCACCCTTCTCTGAATCGATTAAATAATCGAAAAGACACATGAGTTCAATAATAATTGAACTCACGTGCTGTTTAAAGATCACGATCATATATAATTGAAGGTAGGATTTTAACTACATTACCTCGTTTTTAATGAATATTCCTTAATTCACTTCAATTACGTGCGGAATTTTATTTCAAAACGTGTGTGTTATACGCAGTATTTATTGAAAAAGATTTTGCTTGTATCCTACAAGCAAAATCTTTTTCAATAAATACTGCTCGTAAGTGTACTCTGAGAAGCGTAACTTCTAAGCATAGGATTCTGGGATTCAAATTATTATTTACTTGCAGCGCCCTAAGGTTTCACCCGCGAAGTTCCCGTTCCCGTGGGAATACGGGGATAAAGTATAGCCTGTCACCCGGGGATAGTGTAGCTTCCCAATAGTGAAAGACTTTTTCAAATCGGTTCAGTAGTTTCGGACCCTATTCAATAGAAACAAACAATCAAATCGTTCCTCTTTATAATATTAGTATAGATTTAGCAACTGGTCAATAGCAGCCCCGAGGCTGGAATTGTATATGAAACATAACTGGCGAAATTTGATGCTATAACCCCCTGAAATAGTTTCAAGGTAAACATATACTTGTTTATTACGTATTTTCTAACTGACTTCTTCTACTCCCTACTTCGCTTTTCTTTTGAATTTGATTAGATGCACGCTCGATCTTCTCTTAGGCTCAAAAACAAAATACGAGTCAAAAAAAGCTTACGTGTCTTCCGCGGATACCTCGCGCATTCTCGAGAATTCCCACAGATACACTCGTCACAGTACTACGATGCCAAGCGTCTAGACTGGAATACGCGAGAATTCTCGAGCATTCCCACGAATACGCGCGCCTTCTCGCGTCATGAGGCGAAATTTACGCTTCTGACGGTTTAAATAGGGTATTTTACTGTAAAAATCTAATTAGTCCGTCTGATAGATTTACAAAAAATATTGGAGACGTATTTTTTCTTTTTTCACGTAAACAAAAAATGAAGTCGATACAGTGCGTTGAAAACTCACGTGACGTCACGTCGCTGGTAAAAATAGTAGCAACGTAGTGACGTCACGTGAGTTTTCAACGCACTGTATCGTCTTCATTTTTTGTTTACGTGAAAAAAGAAAAAATACGTGTCCAATATTTTTTGGAAATCTATCAGACGGACTAATTAGATTTTTACAGTAAAATACCCTATTGAGCCTTACGCAGCGCTGCTCTAGTGGTCGCATTTTTTACTCTAATTTTCAGGAATTGCAGCGTTTGAGTGTGGATAGCTTATGTGTTCTTGACTAAACAATTGCTAGCGTTTTGGTATCCTCTTAAAGCACTATGGCCATAAATAACAATTATAGCAACATAGTAATTACTCTATTATATTCTAGGTACACAATAAAAAGCATTCTTATTCAAACTAGACGCATACGTGTTTAGTTTCTAATGACATATTTTACATAATTAGCATTGATGATCAATCATTAGTTTATTTGTGATGAATGACTAAAAATAACTCAGTCTTATAAGAACGGCTTTGGTTTATAATGGTTGCCACTAAGTCTTAGTTACGTTAAGACTTAGTTTATTTATATTTCTGAAAGCCTGAAGTAAATAATGTAGGTATTTCAATTTATAATATTCAGCTAAATCCGGTTGGCCTGAGAGCCGACCCCAATATCGCTGGGAAGAGCTAGGAAGATCAAGCACAGTAATCTTGTAAGGCAGGCAGTCGCTCTCCGTAAAATACCAAAGACATTTCCGTGTAAGAAAGCGATGATCGCGTGAATAAGCGATCGTCCCGTTACTTGGTTCGGCAAATCGAAAAGCACTCTGTCGGCGTGACGACGAGATCGGGTTTGTCGTACAAACGAACACGACTATCGCGCTAATATAGTTAGTCTGGAAGCCGACCCTTTTTTATGGATAGGAAATTATATAGGGACGTCTTCCTCTCTGGGCGGTGCGGAAGGGATTGCCAGATTTTACTGACTAAAACCCATCCGTGTTCCTCCAAACGCGCTTTGAGATCAGGGCTGCTATGACTTTTTCGAACCAATCCCGCAACTCTGACAGACCCCTACATAGTTTTGAAACGGCTAGACAAATACTGAATCCTAATTCATGCATGGGTAGTCACAAAATTTGTGATCAAATAATTTTACTGTTAGACTCCAACTTGGCAAAACTATATACCAAACAGAAACTTTATAGACACCTATTGCAAGATAGGGTCTCATTATTTTCTTTACAATAATGTAAATATTACCTTACAAAGTAATTTACTAAGATGAGATGATACATTCATGGAAGTAGGATAATAAATAAGGAAATATATGCAAAGGAGAATAAATTGGCTCATCGCAAGAAAACACCGCGAGAATGACGTGGTAACAGAATAGATGCCTATCTATACCTACTAATTTTATAAAGAGGTAACTTTTGTGAGGTTGTGAGTTTGAGAAGTTGTGAACCCATTTTCAAAATTATTTCACCAATAGAAAGCTACGTTGTTGCGGAGTGTCATAGGCTATAATAATTTCCAAAATTAATTACGCATCTTTACTTAAACTTAAATAATATAATCCAAGTTGTAAAAAAAATGCTTTCATCGCGTGAGCTGTAGAAACTATTGAGGATAGAACAAAACAATATTAAAGAACGTATCAAAATCTGTAAAAAAAAGTCCGCGATAGCACATGCCTATATCCTACGGATAACTCACGATAACTGCTTTTAACCTGAAGTATGACGCGGGACAAACGGGCCGGGACAAAAATATTATTAACACGGAAGGGAATCCGCGGGCACTGCTAGTAGATAATATGAACATAGCATAGTGAGCTTTTCTGGGACTGGGACTTTTCCTTCTGGGACTTCTGGGACTGGTCTCTATGAGATGAGTATGCGGGAATCTAACACATGTCCAGTGTAGATTAGTACATATATTACGTATACGTCCTGAAATAAAAACCAGGTCATTTCGGTTATTCGCTTGTCCTGACTGACTGTTCACACACAGCCAGAAGTTCTAATTCTACAAAGCTAAGATTAGGAAAATATGTTTGTTTTTAACCGATTTCCGCAAAAGGAGGAGGTTCTCAATTTTACTGTATTTTCTTGTGTTTGTTACATCATAACTTTGTAATGGGCGTACTGATTTTGATGATTCTTTTTATAACCTCATCTGATAAGAAATATTTTTTTAGAAAATTTAACTTAACGGGAGGAAACAGGATGAGGATCTTTGTATGAAACTGAAAAAATCCGTGGACGAAGTAGCTGTTAGTGAAGTATATTATATCTTATAATATTGCTTAAAATCGAAGCCGAATACCATGCGCTATGTTTTATGGCGCATAACACGCGAGAGAAGTCACGGAAGACTACTTATTATGAGTAAAAAAAACTCGATTTGCTCGAAATTAAAGCCTCCGTGAAGTCAATTGTACGCTTTTATTAAAATGGGGTCTTCATTGGGTGGTCCTATCTTGGAAAAAAAAAAACAAATATATATTTTTGCCTTGCCTTGTCAAAAGTTTGATTCCTATACAGTAATGGTGGAACTGAACCTGATATTTTAATTCTTGACCTTGGTTAAATATAACATTAAAATAAACGACTTCATTCCGTCAGTACATCAACGTATTAACATAGGAATGATCCACGTAACAGACTATCGACTTAATATTAATATTTTTCCGGTTTACATTAAAAACCTGAAATATTTACTATTGATTGGGTATCTGCTTTCAACATGCATAATCAGCCTTTTAATGTTCCCACTGCTGGGACTCAGGCCTCCTCTCTAGGAGAGGGAATGGGCCGTAATCCACCACTCAACATGGCATTCAACATGGCGCTGCTCATAACATTTGACATCTTAGAATACCTGATGACTGATGGACCAGTTCATAGTTTAAAAAGCTGCTATACCGAAGAAATCTAAGCCATAGCACCAGGGGTTTTTATGGTACAAGCCCACTACAATATTCTATATAGATATAATCTCCACTGACGACCACCAGAAAAACTACGAGTCATTGAATCTCGATGAGTCTCGCCTACAGTGAAAACGGAACCACTGAAACGCCTCCACTGTGCACCAAGGATTCTAAGATAGCAGCTTCAATGATAATTGGGAATCAAGGGTAAGTAGTGCTGTTGCGGAATTTGTTCGAAAGAGTAACCGCGGCCCTGGAACGCAAAGGGCACTAGAGGAACACGGGTGGGTTTTAGTCAGTAAGAGTCTGACACTCCTTACCGCTCCACCCAGGGCAGGAGGGGTCATTTGATGATTTCCCATCCAAAAAAAAAAAAAGGGTAAGTAGTGCTGAGTGTCTTCCATGGCACGTCCGTAACCCTGTCCCCAGCTTTTCTCAACCAACTCTTGTTTGCTTTGAAATTATGTTTCAATTAAATTCAATATACAGTAGAGCGCCGATTATCCGAATTAATTGGGACCCGGGTCGATTCGGATAATCGAAAATTCGTATAATCGGACATAGACTGGTAATAAAGAAAAACGAACTATCACAGATAGAATCAACTTGAAAAAACACATTTCTACAATAACTTGGTGATTTTTTTTTTAAATTACTTACTAAATAAATTACTTGGTTTTATTTTTGTATATTACGTTTAGGACCGATTCGGATAATTGACGATTCGGTTAATCGGCGTTCGGATAATCGGCGTTCTACACTGTAGTTTATATCCCACTAGCGGCCCGACCCGGCTTCGCACAGGTAAACATTTATTTATTTTAACAGCCTATGTTACTCAGGGATAATGTAGCATTAAAATGATGAAAGAATTTTTGAAATCGATCCAGTAGTTTTCGAGTTGTTCGTTACAAACATAAAATTACAAATCTTTACTCTTCTTTATATGATAGCTTAACATGGGCACTTACAAACCGTCAGAAGCTTAGTGCACGGTTCGTAAGTCCGTCATAAGTCGTTTCTTATGGAGGGAATCTTTTATTTCTGTTCACAGCTGCTATTTCTTTTCTGATTAATTTCGTTGCCACGATTGCCAGAGTTCAACAATTTAATTGTTTCTCTGGGTCTCATCGACTTGGCGTTTTTCTGGTGGTGGTTCTGTTCCGGCTCTCAGAAGTACAGTTGTTGGGAATAGTGTGGCGAGCGTGCTACTTCTCATAAGAGCATTTTTACATTCCTTGCCTTGGCTAGCATTTTTTGCGGGACTTCACTGTAAATTCGTATAGTTCAAGAAAACGCTCGCCACAATTGATAAAAAACCCAATTTTTATTAAATTAGAGTTCATTACCGACTGAAGAATTCTCAGTGCTGTTAAGAGCACATCGTTTGTTTTAGATAGGCATGTTCGTTCTAATGAACGAACATGCCTAAAGCTAAATATTTGCAAAAGTACTAATGTACTTTTGCAAATATTTAGCTTTTATTTGACAAATAACCTCTACCTTGAAATCTTTAGAAATATTTAAAGCCTGTGTTTTCAAAATCGGGGAGGTCCCCAAGCTATCTTTCGGTATTGTGACTTTTATTGTTTTAATCCACTATGTTTGGTATTTGTCATATTAAAACAATTGTAGTATCATAAGTAAGCTTAGCAACCTACATGGTTCTCGTATGATTTGACCAGTATAATTGTATGGATTTCAAAAGAGAGAGAAAAATGTTTTCAACTAACTTTTTAGACCTATGTATCCTGCTTATATGTGTGAAGTTTCATTAAAATTGGTTCAGTAATTTCGGAAAATAAGGACTTGAAAATTTGTATGATATGCCGTACGGCGTATACGCTCTTAACAGTTTTGAGAACAGGGGTGGTGAAATAAATTGCATTTAATTGGGTAGTACTGTAAAGCAAAACAAAACGAGATTCCTCCGGGTCTCGGAAAGGAAGTTAAGGCGTTGGTTCCGACTGTCATTTGTAGGCCTTTGACAATCGATACTGATAGTCAGAAGCCAAGAATTCTGACACCAGTCTTGCCAAGGGGAACCGTGTTATCCAGTTACTGGATTATGCAGGTCAGATAGGCAGACGCTCTTTGTAAAATACTGGTACTCAGCTAGATCCGGGTAGACTGGAAGCAGGCAGACCTTGAAGCCGGAAAGCCTGGACAGATTGATTGATTGGATAGTAATGTCAACCATTGAACAAAAATATAAATGATCAGGGATAATCGGAAGGATACAACAAAAATAAAAATACGCAGACAGTTCCATGAATAAAATAAGCGCAAAATAACTTACCGAGGCACGACTGAGGCGGACTTCAAAAATAAACAAAAGATAAATTCGCAGAACATACGCCCAAAGAATTCAAGTATGATTTACTGGGATTTTTTATCTCTCATAATATTGACTTAGCCAAACGGTCTTATGCACATACACCTAGAGTTACCAGGCCTTAAAACTGGAAATCTGAAGATGGCGGTTGTCGTTATCACCAAATTTGCGATTGAAGACACCACCATCATTTGCCACTGCATCAGACTGCAAACATGTGACTTTTAATAGTTTCTTGCGATGTGGTTTTTTGATACAAATCAATTTTAAATTATATATTTGTACCTGTACTTTAACCAGCGTCTCTCCTTCTCCTCTACGCCCGCGTGAATATTGGAAAGTATCCCAAGCAAACATACTCGTGAGATAACTTCCGACACTACCGCGAGCGATAAGTACCGACAGTACTTACGCTGTGTTTTTTAGATCTGGAACTCTATATACAGGATGTTCCAGAAAAGCGTGGTCAAATTTCGACAAGAGTTTAAAAAAAAACTTTTCAAGCAGTCTGATTCAGACGACGGTATGGCATCTATGATTGAACTAAAATAAACACCACTAGGATTTTAGAAGTCTTTAGCACCTAGGTTTTTTTTTATTTTTATTTTTTCGTCATTTTAAACTAGATACAGAACACCACGCACTTCTGAAACACACTGTATATATCTTAACGTCATTGAGTACCCCAAGAAAAAGTTTCGAAGCAGACCATCAGCAGTTTTGGTACAGTCTACACAAAAAGCTTAAATTCACCACGCAATAAATACCCGTTCCAATTCACGATACAGTTCATAACAATCTACCATACAATTACTGCCATCAGTGGTGACAACAATGAGAGATACCATCTGAGATGTTCCGACAACGTTGTAATCAGTGAAGGGACGTTAACTCTTGTAATCAACACTTCGTGGTTTTTTAATTGTCAGTTTCATGTGTACACATGTGGCTGAAAGCATATAGGATGTGAATAGTATCGTTTCATAGCTGAAGATTCAAGAATTCGTTTAGCATTTGCAGCGAAAACGAAGGAGCACTATGCCATAGCCATGACCACGGCAAATTAAAATCAATCTGCCTAGCCTTTTCCCCAGGCACTTTTCTGGGAATCGGCTTCCAGTCTAACTGATATAGCTGAGTACCACGCTTAGTACTACGAAGTGCCAATGCTATCATGATTAAGTGTGAGGGAAAGGGATAGTGCTATTCGCCTTGTGTAACTCCGTCTCTCTCTGACACAGGAATCATGATGGATTTAAGATGTCATAGTAGGGCTGCAGTATCTTACATTGGGCGATTGCCTATCTGACCTTAAAAACCCAGTACTAGGTAGCACGATACCGGACCTGTGGACGACTCTCGTTGGGTGGCTCGCCGTCCTATAACAACAAGCCATGGGTCGACGCCCCGAACAGATTCCAGCAAAGAAGACGGGACCCCATAGGGTCAGTGCCTGCTAGGGTTACGGATTTTTTTCGAATGAGTCACCGCGACCCTGGAACGCAAGAGGCATTAGGAAGAACACGGGTGGGTTTAAGTCAGTAAAAGTTGGCACTCCCATCCGCTCCGCCCAGAGCGGAAGAAGTCATTTGATAATTTCCCATTCATAAAAAAAGGTAGCGCGAAACCCCTTGGCAAAACTAAAATCAGATTTCTTGGCTTCTGACTACACGTAGCGACTGTCAAAGATTTTTAAATGGCAGCCAGGAAGGAGACGTGAAGGTATCTCCCTACCCCCCTCCCCCCTCCCTCTTCCTACGTTAATATGTTAGCCATCCACGGACCAAACTCAGCCAGCGTTGAAGATAACCCCGTGCGTCCCGTGCGCCTGTTATTACATAGCCACAAATTACATAAATAGAAAACCTCCGTTTATTTGAAATTATAAGCAAGAATAGTTTATGCTAAGGTACAATAAGGCGTTAAAGTCAACCTAAAAAAAAAACAAAATCAAAACGATTCATCCGTTAGGGAGCTACGATGCTACAGACAGACACACACACACACAGACACGTCCAACCTATAACACGCCTTCGTTTTTCCGTCAAGGGTTTAAAAAAATCCGAGACTAAAATCATGTTGACTTTAACATCCTGTATAGCACTAAGCTGATTTTTTTAAATATGATCTAAACAGTTCTGAAGAAACACGTGCCGTTTATACTTAGTAGTTAGTACAGCAATTAAGTGGCAGTCATTATTAAAAAAATAATGGCTGCTTCAGGAGTTTTGTCAGACATGGACCTTATCACCTTATATTACAACGAACTGACTCGCGCAACTTCGTCTGCGTCATATAAGAGAGAGAGAGAGGGAGAGAAAACCTGTTTTTACAACATTCTACATTGATTCTCCGCTCCTGTTAGCCGTAGCGTGATATTATAATTTATATCCTATTGCCTTCCTCGATAAATGGCATATCCAAATCTAGAGAGTAAGGATTTTCCAAGTCTAACAGTAGTTCCAGATATTAGCGCGTTCAACCAAACAAACTATTTACATTTATAATCTATACTAATATTATAAAGAGGTAATGTTTGTGAGGTTGTGAGTTTGTGACGTTGTAAAGGGTAATCTCTGGATCTACTGAATCGATTTTCAAAATTATTTCACCAATAGGAAGCTACGTTATTGAGGAGTGTCATAGGCTATATTTTATCCCCGTATCGCCACGGGGACGGGAACAACCGCGGGACGCCGCTAATATTAGTATAGATTGACACATGCATGTAAACTACTGAGCGGGTGCTACTGGGTGGTTTACATAGAGATGCCATTGATGGTTCACTAATAAAAAAGTACAAATAGTTAAGATGATTATGTGTAAAGGAACAGTATTTCGCTTTTAGCGATAAGGCCGCCCATTGTGTCACCCTATGTAATGTTTTCTTCATCTATATTTTCTGTAACTTAAATGGTGTACATAATAAAGAGTATTCTATTCTATTTTCTGTCCTGCCTTAAAGCAAGCCAAAACTATTATTACAGAACTATAGTAGAACGTTACTCGGTTGTGGAGGCCGGTTAGGCGGTCGCTCCATTGCAAATAATGGTACTCAGCTGCGTCCTGTTAAGAATGGAAACCCCCAACATAGTTGTGAAAAGACTAGGAAGATTTATAGAAGAAACTAAAACATTGAATCGGTGACCGCAGGTGGCATCTACAGTCGAACTATAAAATCAATACACGAATCCCATAGCAGATGAGCAGATGCGATACCTCGACCGCCATCTCGCGTCGCATTTTGAAAACCCATCGTCGAACTCTAAATAAGTTTTAAACGCTCCTTATAGATGTCGCTACTGAACGTTAGGGACGATCAGTAGCGACATCCATAAGTAACGTTTCTTCACCAATAGATGGCGTTGTGCTCCACGAGTGATAAGGCTAACTAAACCTTAACTCAACTCGAACTCCAACTCGAGCACGAAAATGTGAAAATGTCTAATTGGCATTGTAAATTGAAATGCCCGTGATCGAGAGATGATTTTTGGCAGAGCAAGCGCGTTTACACATTTGCTTGCTCATATCTCGAGCACGAAAACTTGTATTTATAACAAGCTTTATCGACAGTTTGATGCTCCGATGGAATTATAATTCGAGTCGAGTTTACGTGTTACTGAACTAGTAAAGACCCGTGACAGTTAAAATATATTCGTACTGGCATGCAATAAATATTTGGTATTGAATAAGAATATTTTTTTTTGTATAATTTAACATGGTTCATTGAAGGACTTATTAAATTTAAAAAAAAAATTGAATGAATGACTTACCTCCGCCCAAAAGCAGACGATGAGAGATGATCCCGACATTAGAAGCGGGTAGTAGGCAGACAGAAGACTAGTCGCCCATCCCTCTTGGAACGCCGACTGGAAAGACCAAAACTATATTGAAAAAAAAAAAGCAAAGAAATGCGTCGTTTACTATCGTTAGATAACCTTTAAACATGAGTAAAGCAATCGAATAATCGGATTACTTGTTAATCGGTTATGTGTTCTATTTTTGATCTTCTTGTTTTCTAAATAAAATCGTTTTACACATAAGCAATAAACAAAACAATCCACTAATCATAACAAAACTTTAAAGATGTTCTTTGTTTAAAGACTGCTTACGTAATTATACCTTCTCTCTCAGTTAACTTAATAATCCTCTCGACCGAATGTATGAAAGGAAGATGATGAATGAAGGATGTATGAAAGGTTGACTGGTAGAGAATGCCTTGTCGCATTAAGTCCGCCCATGTACCACTATTGTACATAAAGTTTAAATAAATAAATAATAAATAATGTCGGTCATCCATCTCAGCAAAGATTACCCAAGTACGCAGATGTTATAGTGCAATGTGTGTATGTAATTATGTATGTAATTCTGTAGCAATTAAATACTTTTCCTTCTTTCACAAGTGTGTGCGTAAATCCAGGTACATTCTGTTCATTTACTTTCATAGTCCGACTAGACGGCTATCCAAATGGATAAGACCGGTGAGAGATCAGGCAAGACTGACGGGTTTACGTGCTTTCCGAGGCACGGAGAAACACACCACCACCCTGAGAACTGGCCAGCATCTGACTGAAGCTAATGATAACCCAGTAACACCTTTTGCCAAATCCGTAAGTCTGGCAAAAGGTGTTACTAGATTTTTCCACCTTCCTGGGTTTGTCAAGAGTAGGGTTCTGAGTTAGATACCCAAATCGGAGGAGATCAGAAGGATAAGAACCTCACTCTTGACAGTCCACCTTTCGAAACCACAAAACCAACGGGACAATCACAGAGCAGTTAATTAAAGCAGTTCACGAAAATCAAAGTTCAGCCCTGTGGGCGTACCATGACGTCTTAAAACGTGAGTCTTCCGAGTGAGAAAAAGGGATGGAGCTATATAGGGTGTATAACTCTATCCCTCTCACTCGGAAGACTCACGTTTCAACACCTCATGGTACGCCCGCTGTATTATGCAAATAAATAATTTGATTGATTTGATTTGATTCTCCCTCACATGAAAACATTATCTAGACCAATAATTTATCAGCATAAGATTACTATAACCAGGATTGTATACGCTTAATTTTTAAGCTTATATGTATTCTCAGTTGCCTGCACCCCAATACCACCATCAGCTCCCAAAAATAAATTTCTGTTGCACTCACACTCACCGGCGAAACGAAGTACGCTCCCCTGATCAAGGAAGCCAAGAACGCGACCAAATACAGCATCTTCTGTGTGGTGACCTTGCAGGCTCTGAGGAAGGTGGGGGCCTTCAGACGCCTGTACTCTGTGACCACGCATATCGTGAGCTGGACCGCGCAGATAAACGCTACCAGGAGGAACACGCCGCCTATGCCTGGAAAGAGAGAGAAGACGGGTAGGTGAGACAGAAGAAAATATAGATGCGGTGCTATTGTGTAACAAATGACAATCGGAAACTTGCAAGGATCGGAAGGACAATTCCTATATTTTTAAGGTAGGTATCAATCATCATCTGTAACGAAATATTATTGCCTATTAAGATGGGCCACTTTCTTCTGACTGATTTTCTGATGACTTAATCTGTCTGTCTGTCTGTCTGTCGTGCCTATAGTTGTTCCGCTGAAATGATTTCATAAGTGAACGTTTTTCCATGGTATGATAGCGATTTGAAAACGACCAAAATGTAGGTGACCTGATTGCATGGCAATACCCTATATCAAGTTTACCAAAATATTATTCGTCGCGATATAATTATGTACCCGAAGGGTTATAAATCGATTGACGTTTTCAAAATAAAAATAGAGCATAAAATAACTGTGATCACTGTTATTTCCACACCCAACATAAATAACATTGATTTGTATATTTCAGTGGGATGCATTTGATCATAACGAGTTATTATAACGAATAAAAAAAATCTTTGGTACATTGAATGAGGCATTATTTGAACAAGAATAGCAGAACAATGGCACACAAAATAAATTATATAGGCACCTACCTACTAGGCTTTCAATGACCTTGTATTTACAAAGAACTCCATTTTATACATTATTACTTTATTATTATCAAATAATGTAACAGTTTATAGTAATGGAATTCTATAAACGATTGTTTACAGTAAAGGTCATGAAGCGCAAAGGAAATAACACAATTATCGTTCTATCAAATCTGTAATGCGGTTTATTCACTCACTAAGAATATTTGGAATCTAAAGTTTTCCTAAGACTCTTGAGTTTACAAAAGGCAGCTCAAGGATCGCGTACCGTTTTTGCTTAGGTGTACTACGCAGGCAGCTTACTAGTCGTCCTTATTCCAGGCAAGACTCAAGACACAAGCACATTACCTCAATGTTCCTGCGTAGTACGCTGGCAGCGAAATCTACCATTACTGACAGGCATAATAAGGCCCCACAGTGTCTCGCACAAGCACGTGCCATCACTGATTCAGCGTAGTACGCTGACAGCGAAACTTGGCTACTAGTTAAGGCATGTTAGGTCCAGCACAATCGTCCCCGGAGTACCAGCTCTAGCACGTGTCGTATGTAGCGTAGTTCGCTGGCATCGAAACTTAGCTACGAATACTTACAGGCATGATAAGGCATGTTAGGTCCAGCACACTCGTCCCCGGAGTAGCGGATCTCGCACAAGCACGTGCCGTTCATGCAGTCTCCACGGCCGCTGCAGTCAAGCGCGCAGCCGGCACCGCGAGCAGCCGCCGACATCACTGCGTCTGCGTAGTACGCTAGCAGCGAACGCATCTTATGGTGAGCGACGGTCACCGTCGCCTTGAGGTACTAGAATAAGAAAGAAAGGATTGGTTAGATTTCATGTTATGAGGAACAATTAAGAGATCGGGAATCGGGATTCGAGGAATCGGGATCTTCAGAAGAGTCAATTTCAAGTATTTTAACGAGTTTCGAATCAGCAACAGTATACCCCATTGACGATAAGATTAGACATTGAAATACATATTTTTTACAGTCCGTTCAACCGATTTTGCTTCTATTGCGTTGATGGCATGACACATGTTAGCTGCAGTAAACAGTAATCACGTTTTTGCGGTTATGTCATCCTTATGCGTACGGAATAGAAGTAAAAATCGGTTTAACGGACTGTAAACAATTTTGTTACAATGTCTAATCTTATTGTGAATGTAGTATAGATGTCCATAGGTAGTCTACACCGAGCACGTTCCCTATACTGCCTCCCTGACTGATCATTCGCCTGTAATGTTACAAATAAATTCGATTTTTAACATTTTGTAGCTGCATTAAGTGTTTTTTTAGAAGAAGCGTTCGTTGTACTAACAACGAACAAAATCAGAAAAAAAAAACGATATTCTTGTCACGAATTATTTCACAATACATTATATGCGCATAATTTTTTTTTCGCGATTTCGGTGTTGATCTCATTGTAAAAGTTATTCATAATGGTGTTTGCTCTGTTACACGCTGAATGTTCCAAGTTCTATCTGCATGTTACGAGTATCATTACAGGTTACACTGTAATGTTTGGTATGCTCGACTGTAACATTTCAGGCTAATTCCCCAGTTAGGAAGCAGGACCTTTGAACACCTCAGGTCTGCTTGTATAGTTGCTATGAAGTTCATGCCAATCATAGTAAAAAAAATTGTAATCATCAATCCATAAAGGGCTTTCAATGGTACAATGGTACTGTTGTTCAAGTTGTTGTAATAACACGATTGGACAGTTGAATGATATATCAGCACTAATGTAAATAGGAAAGACACACACCACACGGCAATATGCTGATGCAGTTGCTACCCAGTTTGTAACTGTAAAACTCAGTCTTCCGGGTTAATTGGAAAAACCCTGCGAGATAGACTACAAACTCTCACTCTCTCTCTCTCTCTCTTAAACGGAAACTCTTTTTCTTTCTTTACATCTTTACATTACACACAATTGCTTTTGACAATTCAAAAGCAACAGTTATTGCGTTAATTACTTTTGCAAAATATTCTGTATTTGAAAATACATCGGTTAGAGATCGAAATTGTTACGACCCTATTAAAATGCTGAATACAACAACGTCAATGAATATAACTATATTATAATCAGTATATTATAATGTTCCCACTGTTGGGACACAGCCCTCCTCTCTATGAGAGGCAGTAGGCAGTAACCAAACGCGTGGGCCCAGGGAAGTGAAAATTACATTCAGCAAATGTTTTTCCCGTCCCTGACCAAACATAGCCCATACGTTAGAAGCCAGGAGGACCTTGACTTGATCATATATATATATATGTATAGTTAGACCTTTCGGTAAACGAATCTTATGACCCCCACGCACGAGAAAAAAGGGCGAGTTTCCCCTATCCCGGGATATAAAACTGATAGCAAAGTAAACACGTAAAGGGCTACGTAAGTCTATGTCCCTGAAGTTATCGATTCGTTGTTTCGTCATTCCCTTTGGCACTATCATTCGTTCCGGTTTATACGCAATTGTTGTTTATGTATGGTCTATGTCATATGTTACACATTGTTGGTCGAATGGTAGGGATTTATGGGTATTGTTGTACAAACAATTTTGAAGAGAGCTATTATTAAACACTTAACCCGAGTAGTATTTTGCGTATTGCTTTTGTCAGAAGTTCTAATATTGTTCCGATTTGTGGAGCATAAGCTAGTTCGTTTTTCTTTATCAACCAATAAGATATATTTCGATACCTTAGCATGCTCATTTTCTTCCCTAAATATACTATATATGTATATACGTTTAACATAGTACCAACTTCTAAATCAAGTTTTCGCCGTCTGCTACAGGCTTCGGACTTCATAACGAAACCATTTCATAAAGCCCAGATTCGCGAATCGATCTTTGAAGACTTTTTTACTGGTTAGCCAATATTCTCCGTATCCCAATAAAACTCAGCACCTTTCTTTCAGTAAGTAGGTATACTACGCACTCTCTGACATAAGCCGATTGTGACGATCCCCATCTGCGCTTGCGCTTACGTAACGCCCACGTGCTACCGAGGTCGATGCACTGCTGCGCCTCTAAATTTATACGCGGCCTTACAAAAGAGTTGAAGTGTGTCTCACCGTGTTGTATGTAAAAAGTTTTGAGGGGCGTTTAGGCAAATAAATTAAGTTTTAAAACTGTGAGATGTCATCATTATAAAACTCGATCTAATGGCTTAGGATAATTGAGGGATCAAGGCATCGAGAGATCAAGCTATCATCTGCCATTTCGAAATCAGCTTCTCGTCTAAACAAATGCAGCTAAATACCAGTATTATACTTGGGGCGACTGCTCATCTGTGGGCATAATACGATTTTTTTCACGTTCTCGATCGCGTTAGCGTCAACGTTAATTTGTATTGAAACTGAATAGGCGCTGTCTGGTGACGATAACAGAAACCTTTTTTATATTTAATTTTACATAAGTGAAAGTTTACGTGAACGCAATCGAGCGCGTTAAAACACTCGCACTAAGCCCTCTAACCTAACAGTAGTAGCAGAGGAGAAGAAGGCTTTACTGTAAGTCAAAATAAACTGAAATAAGGACTGGGCAGCTAGTATAAAATGTGTTGTTATTTGGGTTGCGCCAAATCTAGTCCAAAATGATTTTGGATTCTGATTCTGAGACAGACTTTTTATCGATGCACCTTATTTCATAGATTTTATATAATGACTTTCCTGTAACAGATAATTCTTACATAGCCTTATCGTTGCCTAAAGTTATCAGCGACTGCAACAAAGGATACATTGATATTTTGACTTTACAAGTGCGATTGCGCCATATATTTTGACCAACATTAGGCACCCAACTTTAATCCGCTTAAAAATGACGTAATTTGGGACGCAAAACCACAAAAGACCTAATTAAACACAAGCCAATATTTATGTGCATTAACTCCTTAATAAATATCAAGTTCGGCGGCTATAAATATCATACAAGTACTGGTAATTGGGTATTTTACTCATTATAAAAATCACAATTCTATTATGTCCAAATTGGGTATTTTACTCGTTATAAAAATCGCAATTTTATTATGTCTGTCAGTTAGCTTTTCAAAAAATATTGGACAAGTATTTTTTGTCATTTCAATCGTAAAAAAAATATTAAGATAAAGCGCATCCAAATTCAAGAGGGCTGGTGACGTCACGTCATTCGTAAAAACTGTAGCAACGTAGTGACGTCACGCGAGTTTTCAACGCACTGTATCGTTTTCATTTTTTGTTTACGTGAAAAAAGAAAAAGGCGTGTCCAGTATTTTTTGTAAATCTATCAGGCGGACTAATTAATTTTTTTCAGTAAAATACCCTATTGCGAGCATGATGAAACATCTTTGAAGTACCCCTTATGTATGAAGGTCACAGTTTGCGGGAATCTGGTGAGAACGAACAAAACGTACTATATTATAGAAGCCGTTGGGCTTTTGTCACGTACAAAACCTATTAAGTATAGATATAAAATATATGGACAGATGGACTCATAAAAGAATAGAGCACATCTTTTACGATCTTTCTGTAGTAATATTACAGCCTCCGGATAGAAATGGTAGTCAGATATAAGTGGGACGGCGCTTTCGTAACAAATAGAGATTGATTCGATTTTTCGGGTATCGTTACTTTTCTTCTTCATAAATGAACAGAACATATTTTATTAAATTTACTAGTTTTCAAACGAATCAATAGTAGCGTTCTGTAGCGCAAATGGAAAACAAAATTTCGTAATATAGCCTAATAAATTAGCGATATCCGAAAAACCTGAACAATATTGGAGCAAAAACATGGAAAATAAAAAAGACAAGAAATGAGATGTCTGTCTTTTCTCGTATCTGGACCGTCAGGGTGGACAGATCAAATGGGTCCTGTAGGAAAACAGGTTAGGATCGAATGTACAAGTCTTTAAAATGAATAATTACAACATTTGTGTAAAAACAAAATTAATACCACAATGTACGAATTCATTCATTTTTGCATGCACACTTTATCAAAAAGGAAACCGGATTCGCGATAAACACAAAAAAGAACCGCTCATTATTATGAAAAACAACTATTTTAGGTACATTATTATATTGAAATTCGCCATCACTGTTATAATGAACGATTTAATCAAGTTAATTTAATTAGGAACGTATCACATTTTACTCTACGGGACAAAACCGAAACTTTCCTCTGTTTTACGTATTACTTTTAATTAATAATCCTATGATTTGATTAAAGACTTCATGCTACACAATCTGAAACTAAAATTATTTATAATAATAAAATCTTTAATTTGTAACTCGGAAAAATGAAGCTGGTTTATTTAATAAAACTTCTTGCAAATGTACAAAGGCGGACTATGCTTTAGGTATTTCTAGCAGTCAAGGTCAACCAAGGGTGATAAAGATAGGGTTACGGAATTTGTTCAAAAGAGTCACCGCGGCCCTGGAACGGAAAGGGCACTAGAAGGATCACGGGTGGGTTTTAGTCAGTAAGTCTGACACTCCCTTCCGCTCCTCCCACAGCGGGACAAGTCATTTGATAATTTCCCATACAGAAAAAAAGGGTGTTAAAGATAACTGAGAAAAAATTTGGTAACAGGTAACAGTAAAATGGGTACAAAAACATATTTTCATAGTTATCATAAGCACAGATTTCTATGGAGCAGATCTCAAACCTAGTTTTAATTAAAAATTCAAACAGAAGCATTGATTTAGATGCTAGTATCCATTTGGAATTAATCCATTAGCTCTCCGCTCCATTTGAAACTAACCTGTTTGTGTTTGTATGTATTTATTTTGCATCGGTATCGAATGTTCGATTGTGTCAACGTTCTCATTATTGCTTCGTCCTTTGTGGAAAGTTTATCAGAAATAGAGTGTTTATTCGTTCCCTAGCATTTAAGTTATCATCAATTTTAACAAAGGTTATTTAGAACATAGATGCATGCAGGCATGTTCTTTAGTTCGAAAGAGTCACCGCGGCCCTGGAACGCAAAGGGCACAAGTAGGAACACGGGTGGGTTTTAGTCAGTAAGAGTCTGACACTCCCTTCCGCTCCGCCCAGAGCGGGAGATCATTTGATCATTTAATGATATCCCATCCAAAAAATAGGCATGTTCTTTAAAACGGTGATGGAAAATATCATGAGGTAACCGGCCTATCCTAAGACCAAGCATTTTAAGGCATACAAGCTCGCCCACACTATTCTTGTCCACTGCAAAGCTCTGAGTACCAGAATCAACAGAGGCGGCCTCGAGGAAAAGACTCCAAGAAAAAGAAGCTCAACGAGTTCCAGACAAACAATTGAAGGATCTAGAAAAAACAAAATTAACCAGAAAAAAAACAAAGGAGGAGAGAGAAAGATATGAAGGATAATATAGTTCCATTTTCCTCTTTACCCATCAGCAGGCCGGATCGAGCTTAAACAGGAATTTCTAAGTCCCATAGATATTTGATTCACCAACCAGTACTCCCGTGAATGGCTTACGTGGAATAAATTATTATCTATACTAATATTACAAAGAGGAAAGATTTGTATTTTTGTATGTAACGAATAAACTCAAAAACTACTCGACCCATTCAAAAATTCTTTCACCATTAGAAAGCTACATTCACCCTGAGTAACATAGGCTATATCTTATCCCCGTATTTCCACGGGAACGGGAACTAGTATGAAATAAATGGCCTTCTACCTCTTATGCCTCGTAAGCATAGCTCCTAAGTATAGCAGTGAGAACATTTAATTATGCCAAGTAGAATTGAAAAGTATTAGAAAATTGTTCAACGGTCCTTTTTTGGATGGGGAATCATCAAATGACTTCTTCCACTCTGGGATGGGCGGAGTGTCAAACTCGTACTGTCTAAAACCTATCCGTGTCCCTCCTAATTACGTTTGCGGTTCAGGGCCGCGGTGACTCTTTCAAACGAATTTCGCAACCCTGGAACGGTCCCTTAACATCGCAATTTTACGTACATTTTCCGCATAGACCGCACCAATAACGAGTACTACACATCTAACCTTCCCGAAGGACCGACCAATAAGGTCAAGGTTCGTCCTTGACACCGCCCCCCCCCCCCCCTCTTTTGCCGAACGCCAAGAAACTTATCAAAGGCGCAAACTCATGAGGGTAGAGAGAGGAAAACTTTTATTTTCATTGCTTTTTCGCAAAAACCTGACAGCCTTGAGTTATAACTAGATGGCACATTTGTAAGTAAGCAAAGTATGGTAAAATGTGTGCAAACTTGTTATGCGCCTTTAAAGGACATACATATATTATGTAATTAATGGTATTTGCTTTTAGATAGAAACATATGTTCTCTGTATACCTTGACTTCTTTTGATCGCTATATGGCTAGATGAAGAGTAGAACGTCCTTTATTGTATTAAGAGTGTCATTAGCTTATAATCGTTTTAAAATATTTTGGTTCTCCAAAGCGAGAAATCGAACGAAAATCTCCAAGTTCGGATCATGGCTTTTTGTGGTTGTTACAGCAATGTTATTAGATTTACTGATTTGAAGGCTCCTCCTTCTTCCCACTAGGATATGATATCTACCACTTCTACTACCATATTATAAATCAATACTGTATTTTTTGGTTACATGTCTACTTTTCCAGTGAGATGATTTTCCCCACATACAAGCCGCTAGGTAGTTAAGTTTACACCTTAATAATGCCAAAACAGTTCACAAGTTCATTCGACGAATTATGACGCTGAAAAGTCACAACACCTCGACACAATTAAACAGCTCTTGTGTCCTATTATGACTTTTAAGTGGCTGTTATCCACTTTGTAAACAAGAGGCACTCGACGCCGTCTATCAATATCGCTATATACATGGGGAACAGTTTGTTTTCATCGCACACATAAATCGATAAAATACGAGAATTTTGTTGAAAGGGGTCGTAATTTTTTTTGAAATAACAATAGGGAAATACCCAATCAACGATTAATAATAGAAATGTATGGAATTAGAAGATATGCGACAAACCCGAATTAATTTGTAAAAGAAAGAAAGAAGAAAGCAAGAAATTACAGCTAAACACGAAGCCTTCGCTGAAAAACTTTTGTTTAAACATAGTTACAAACATTTTTTCTTTTTCTTTTTGTCTTTATAAAAGTTAGTTACAATCATTGCCACCGTCTTAGTCAGAAGACTTCCACTGTTGAACATGATAAACCTCTGCCAAGCCTTGTCAAATTAACGGGTCTTCAGGTTACCCCATCCAGCGATTCCTGCGACTTTCACCAGATTATCAGTCTACCTTGCAAGGGACTTAATACGTTACGCCTAATTAACCAAGTCGCGCTGATTTTGAAAATCGATTCTCCTTAAAACCCACCTCTCCAAGAACTTTAGAACAGCTAGCTATTAGGGCCCCAAGTCTGCTACTACAATAGTATAAGAATAGTCTATCATTGATCTCATAATGGTCGATTTTGTCAATTTTGGCAGTCTACTAACATAAAAGCGTCATTATGACTTTCCAATGGTCAACCACTGACACTTCATTGAAAGAAATGGTATAGAATGGTAATCTCGTACATAATGACAAATGAAAGATAGACGTATGCGGTAATCTGCAAAAGTTTTGAAAGTTCTTTTGATCAGTGACCTATCATTAGAACGTCGAGTCATTTCTTTTAATAGCTCGGTTATCAAAAATATTACGAGACCATTGACCGACCAATGAACGACCATTATGAATTTAACAGATTACGAAATTTTAGCAAAATGACAATGTGATCGTGTTGGAATGACAAATTTATAAAAATAGCAGACTTGGGGCCCAGAGGACATAACGATGACCCTGGCTCATCCACCAATACCACCCAAGATTGGCCAAACAGAACCGCCAGCCGGACCAAAACAAAACATTTGATAAGTAGGTACTTAATTAAACAACAATGCAGGCGCATGCTCACTTCCAAGCTCAAGGTCACACAAACCTATACAAATGTAGATACACGTTGACAGTGGAAATTTCAAATGACGTAAGGGCCATACATAGCGCTGCTGGATTTACAACGCTCTGTTCACCGCCGACAGTTGAAAATCTAACAATGCTGTGTATGACCCATACGACATTTGAATTTTCTACCATCTAGTAACACACAATACAGGGCGTTTTCCTGCGTATTGCCCTCGCGGCTCGGACGTGCGCCGGCGCAGAACTGGGTCACAAAACTCGAGATAACTGTGGCAATTAGGATGGTTGCTAGTCTATTTAAATCTTGCCGTTTATTTGTATGTTCAAGTGGTCGTTTTCACATAAGTGTTTGAAATAGAATTATTAGGATTATTGAATCACTAACCAATTTCTTTATAGCTTTTATTGAACTGGAAATTTTAGTAGCTGTCTGGATAGAGCACGGTTGGTGGCAATGAGCTCGTCTAATATGGGACTTAAAAGTAACTGCCAAAAATGCTGGTGTGCTCTTGAGTACCGAAAGACTTAACGTCGGAAGGTCTTCTGTACGACCTGGTGAAGGTCGCGGGAATCGCTGTGAGAATCACGGAACCGCTCGATCTGGCGACACTTGAAGGAGGCCTAGGTCCAGCAGTGTCCATCTTCGGTTGAAATTATGATGATGATGTCTTCTGGTAGTGCTCCGTACACTCAGACTTGACGTTGTTGTGTGTTTGTAAAAAAAAGCTTACAGTTTTGTATTTTCCAAAGAACAAAAATATAGGTCTTACTGTAACGTGATATGGTCAGTTACTTTTGATACCTCAACCATAGGAAGTTCTGAAGTTCCATAATAATTCAATCCGAGGTTCCTTAATAGCGGAAAGGCCGAACCCTTTTTTTGTTTATCACACTTTTATTAACTAGTTCGTAAATACTACCTTAATAAATTGAACCCAGAACAGTTCCGAATACGCCCCACACGACCAATTAACCTACATTCCATGATGTATTGTTTGTAAACAATGGCATTGCCGTTGATAAAGTCGTTCGATATTGACTCTTTGGAAATTAGTACCTGATTGCATTTATTTATTTAATACTTTACGCACACAAATGTACAGAGGCGGACTTAACGCCTTACGCATTTCTACTGCTTCGCTTTTTTTAAGAGCCGGTAAAATACCTAATAAGTTCGAACGAAGTAAGGTTGTTTATCAAGGCATCAGATTTTATTTACTTTCATTTTTTTTATCAATAAGAATATCGATTGGTTTAAAAACTTTCAGGTAGATAAGATAAAAATATTTACTCTACAACGTTATTACAATATCTAAAATTGCTTCTTAATTCATTTGAATGCTTTCATTTACTTTATTACAATTGAAGATTTTTTATCTTACTATCTATCTTTTCTAACATAATATAAGTACAATTAGTACCTACCAACCTTAAAGAATTTAAGTTCGCGTTTCTTCGTATTTTTTGTTTGTTTGATTGTACCTAATAAGCTCCGAAACTACTGGACCGATAATAACCACCAATGGAATGCTACATTATCAGAGAGTGACACAGGCTATATTTTATCCCCTTATTCGCAAGGGAACGGGAACTACGCGGGTGAAACCGCGGGGCGCTGCTAGTAATTTATATGCATGTCAGTTCTGTACCAATACACTAACACTTTTATTTTTTTATTACTACTTAATTCGCCAACAAATACTGGTTGCTGAGATATGCTTGCAAACATTACAAGCTTCACACACCAAAACCGCAAATGTTACGGTATTACGATAGCACCACACTTGGCGTAGGTAAAATATTCGCGTCATTTGTGTAATACAAAATCTATCTTCTGACGTTAGGATCATGGTTTATTTTTTATTGACGATGCAAAGCGAATATTTTGACAAAAACGCTATTGCCAGCATTATGCAAAGCCCAGCAGACGTCTTTCAGCTAAAACCATGATGATGACGACGACAGTGCTAGTGGGTGTTCAAGTTCACTTGACCTACTTCTGAGATTACCTATTGAATGCTCGCTTTGATCACGACAGACTGTTTAGTTTCTTTGGTTAAGCCCCAAGCTATTTTAGCTGTACTGGTTTCCTGTGTGACCTACCTATATGGTGATACGTAATGGAATACGTATGTACAACTGCTGAAAAAAGATAAAGCGTGTCACTGCTGACAAATATCGGCTGACTTGACGGCTGTACAGGGGCCTAAGTCTGGTATTTTTATAACTTCGTCATTCCAACACGATCATCCCGCGAACATCGAAGGATTGGAACAATTTGCCTGCGGCGGTCTTCCCGTCCGATTATAATCTGAATGTCTTCAAGGCAAGAGTGAATAGGCTCATAAACTAGTGCGCCTTACCATCAGAGATTGCATCGCTGCTTACCATCAGGTGGGATCGCAGTCAAGCACTAGTTTATATCAAGTAAAAAAAAAAAAAAAAAAAACCCATTGTCATTTTGCTAAAAGTTCGTAATCTGCTAAATTCATAATGGACGATCATTGGTCGATCAATGGTCATGTAATACTATATAATATATATTAAAAGCAATAACTGCACAATGACGTTCTAATCGTAGGTCACTGATCAAAGGAACTGTCAAAATGTTAGCAGACTACCGCATACGTCTGTCATTCATTTGTCATTATGTACGAGATTACCATTCTATGCCATTTCTTTCAATGGAGTGTCAGTGGTTGACCACTGGAAAGTCATAGTGACGCTATTTTATTAGTAGATTACCAAACTTGTATAAATGAACCATTATGAGATCAATGATAGACCATTCTGAGAATATTGTAATAGCAGACTTGAGGCCCAGACGATCGGTCATCGGCTATGAAAATGCCAACGCCTGGTCAGTTGCATCAACAGAGCTCATAATTGTCGACTGCTTACCTTACAGGTGACGACTGCTGGAGTGATGTGTGTGTATGTGAAGTGTGTGTGATATGTGAAACGATTGAGGCAGAATCTACATAGATACCCAATTATTTTTTCTAGTCACTTAAATTCAGAAAACGGCGGCGGCCGCATGGTCTCAGCCACATCTTAGCGACAGGGACTCACAAGTAATGTTAGTCAGTTGCTATAAGAATGTCTTGTACAAGCACGTAAGTAAAGAAACGTGCATTAGGTAGGGCACATAACCAGTAGCACGCGCAAACAACAGGTGGAAACGTTTTTAAAACAATAGGGTGTACTATGCAGCGCCCACACAACAACGCACGACATGCCATTTTGCCCGTCTTTTTTATGAACATTGTGTTCATTGCAATTTGTGCTCTACTAGTTTCTACTAACACGCAAAACGCTGAAACTTCCGAGTTGCCAAAAGCACTCATTTTCTTTGCGATGTTTATGGAAGCAATTTTAGAGATTAGCCACAGAACCCATTTCTTTTGATTGAATGAATTAAAAGAGCACGACAATCGTTTTGCTACAAATGTCATCGCGTGGATGCATTATTTAATATAATTAATAATTGGAACAGTTAATCGTTATTATGAATCATATCTACACGTGCCAATATCTTACATAGGTAGGGTACATATGTACAGTGTACACAGTTCTTTGTTAATGAAGACAAACAGACGTCGCAAAGTCGAATAAGTGTCACGATTGGTTTCATGTTTATTTTTCAACTTGTCTATTGAATTTTCTCATTTTCATAACAGTATTACTGGATGCAAAATAGAAGCGAAATGTGGGCAAATAAAAGATGTGTGTAAAGCAAAAAAAAAATTAGAAAAAAAATGCGTGTAATGCCATATTACACAGTTCAACCAAATTGGTTGAAAAATACAAAAATAATATGTATTTAAAATAAAAATTGATGTAAGTAAAAATGTTATAATTAAAATAATCTAAATTACCACAACCTTTCATGTTTATTATAACTGCTGGTCATTTTCCGTTCTAATTTAATGTTGTGCTACTAAAGTATTAAACTTTATTTGCCAGTGCCAACGGCTACAGTTGCTTTACAAACTTTACTGCTATGTTTTGATGCAACCTGTATATCATGAGGCGCCCTCAAACTTCCTTATCAAATTCACAATCAACCTTATCAAATTTGGATCACTTGCACCCTATACTTTACCTAACTATAGGCCTATGGCTTTACCTAACTGCCTACACTTGAAAATTATGAAATATATACGAAACATTATGATTTCATGGTGCACGTAGGGAAAATGATGAAAAAACACCTCACCAACTTTTTTTTAAGAAACGTTATCTTACGCTTGGGATTTTGTATCATTGAATACAAACATACAACCAAACAGTCAGACCTGGAACAAGTATCTGCAAGCCATTCAAATATTTGTTCCATATCGGACTCGCGACACGCAGCGTAGCAGTCAATCGCTCAACCACAGCGCCATCCGTGTCGCCTAATTGAAGTATTCCCATTTTGAGTACAAAGAAGAGTATCAATGCTTGCACCAAAGTAGGTACTCCCTTACTTCTCATAAAATTGTTTGTCCGAAAATCATTATCCATAACACGTTTGCTATAAACTACAATAACCATAATGTTCAAAACCCCGAAATTTTGGTTAGCATAATTATCTTTAGTTCTAAAAGTATTCTGTCATAATATCGAGTACTATAATAATTCAATCTCCTAATTTTAGATGCCCTAAAGTCATATGTCCTAAGTATTGTGTTGAATAATGTGTATTATTCCGAATGTTCATTTATAATAAATATTTTAATCTTAAAACATTTGCTAAAAATAGGTATTTGTGACAGAAATGAATCGCTGTAAATCCGACTCCACGTAGTCTTGTCTGCCCTACCCCTAGTGTAATTTAAAATCGCGTAGGCACAGAGGGGCGAGGCGGCCCGCGAGTTGAGGAGCAGGTGGTTGTACCACTCGCCGCCGCGGCTGAGGTTGGCCGGCGAAGCCGGCCAGCAAGCCGAAGCTGCGGTGGTGAGCGTTAAACCCATCTGCGACGATAAACTCGCGTGGGACCGCCGGAGCCCCGCAGCGCCGGAGCCGTGACAGAAACCATGCCTGCTGCATGTTGGGTGCTTGCTTGCATGCTGCTTGCTTGTTTGCATGCTGTATGCTTGCTTGCATGCTGCATGACTCCTTGCATGCTGCATGCTTGTTTGCATGCTGTTTGCATGCTGTATGCTTGCTTGCATGCTGCTTGCTTTCATGCTGCTTGCTTGCATGCTGCTTGCTTGTTTGCATGCTGTATGCTTGCTTGCATGCTGCATGCTTGCTTGCATGCTGTTTACTTGCATGCTGCTTGCTTTCATGCTGCTTGCTTGCATGCTGCTTGCTTGCTTGCATGCTGCATGCTTGCTTGCATGCTGCATGACTCCTTGCATGCTGCATGCTTGCTTGCTTACAAAAACCACAAATGTTCACAATCAACTGCTTTATTAAGTACATGTATAATATATTTATTTACGTAATATATAATAAAAAAATATAATGCATCATCAAATATTTTTAATTATAACAAATGAGAGAAGCTCATAGCAATTGCTTTGTTATACGTTCTAAGAATATTATTTGTTTATTTGTAATTTGAATTTAGGACATAACTTTTATTGAAAACGGTTTTATATATTTTGTATATTATTGATTGTAATATTTATGACAAACGGGTTTAGGACATATTATATTTAGAGATTTTAATTTTATGGCATGAGATATTAGGTGATATTAAGTTCGAGTAAGTTATCATTCGGACAAATGATGATTAGGACAAAAAAAGTTATGGCTCTTTAAATTATGGATAAAAAAGTTAGGTAATACAATAGAGAACCACCAAAGTATCCCCATTATATTTGGAGCTATTATTAGCATTCGTGCTCTTAAAATCGGTGCTAAAACGGTAATAATTAAAAAAAAACTCATAAATCTAAACAGCGAAAACGTTCGTTCTTTTTTCAAACTTTTCTGCTTTACCACACTTGAATGAAACCTCTTTTGAATTGGCTGACATATTTTTTTCACCAGATTAGTAACTTTTGTTGACATTTCTTTGTCTACCAAAAATAATAATCAGCCGTCTGTTCTGTAAACATCTCGCCGCGAAAACTAGGTGAACTGTCATCCCACCCTTTATTGGCTGCCCACTTCATGTGCACTTCATCTTATCGGTGAAATTTTAACAGAACAACACTACTGAAATTCCATTCGCATATATATGTAATTAACATAAAATAACCTATTCACATTTTTGTGCAAACAAGGAAAACAAATGAAAGTCGCGTTCGAAACGTAAACACGACCATGACATTGGGATCGAATGAAACACGTTTTCCACCAGAATGAATTAAGATTATGTATGACTAACAGCTGTTTCTTGTGTGATTAATTGATTTATTGACAGCATGTGTTTATGATTTATTATACTTGACTGAGCGACCCGTCCCGGCTTCATACGGTTGTAAAATATGCAGAGTCTAATGTAATGTTGGTTTGGAGTGAATTTGAGTGAACATCTTGAAAATTGAAATACGATCATCATATTTCAACAAATTAACACAACAGAATATTAAACTACACGTATATGGTACAAAAATTTTTCTGGAATCACTCTATTGATGAAAACGCATAAATCCGTTGCGTAGTTTAAAAAATCTAAGGGTACAGAGGGACAGACGGCGGGAAGCGACTTTGTTTTATATTACACTAGGAGCGACCCGCGGTTTCATCCGTGTTGTTCCCGTTCCCGTGGGAACAGGGGGATAAAATATAGCCTATGTCACTCGCTAATAATATATCTATAGCATATTTTAAATTTGTTTGAAAGCCCTTATAAATACTTATAAAGAGGATCGATTTTTTGTTTATTTGAATAAGCTCCGAAACTCGTGGACAAAAAATGATGCCCAGATATGGCCCAGCTCGGACACGTTTTGAAAGATAATACAAAAATCTAAGTTTTTTAAATAGAAATTATCCGTTAAAGCTTTATCTCAAACTAAGACTCCGTGATCATAACAAATAAATAAGTAATTTTACTTATTATTACGCCACTTTTATTTTCACTTGAAGTGCCATTTTATGGTAACTTCTTACCAGGTTCTTTTAACCATTTTTTTTTTCACCAGTGGAAACACATAACAACATAGTTACTAATACTGAAAAAGCTAGACAAACAGGAAACCCGTCATATCAGCAAAAACAGCCATTGCTAAGCATATTGCTGGACTCCTGCGCAAGACAGTCGTGCAATACAGTTTCGGGAAGGAATGTCAGACTCTTACTGACTAAAACCCATCCGTGATCCACCTAATGCCCTTTGCGTTTCAGGGCCGCGGTGATTCTTTCGAAGAAATTCCGCAACCCTGGCGTTTCCTGCCAGTAATTATAAAGGTAGGTACTCATAATATTTTAACGACGAACACTTAAGAGCCCTAATTTATTTAATTAAAATATACTATCGCATGAAAAGTTCTCATTAAAATTAACTCCACTGCACAATAAATTAATGACCACTGTACGTAATTAAGTTGCTTATTTTTATAAATTGTACTGAAAACGATACTGGCGATCATATCAGCAAGCACGTGTACGCATATTATTTACTGCGGTTGGTATACATACATATAAATATATACGCACATTTAAATTATGCATATTTAAAAACAAATGGATTTTCAACATCATCGTCTGCCTAGCCTTTTCCCAACTATATTGTGGTCGGCTCCCAGACAAGCCGGATTCAGCTGAATACCAGTATTTTACGCGGAGCGGCTGCCTACCAGGCCTCCACAACCCATTAACTGGGGAACACGGTACTTCTTGGCACGACTGGTGTCAGATTTTCTGGCTTCTGACAATCCGTAACGACTGCCAAAGATCTCCAAATGACAGCCGGGACCAACGGCTTAACGTGCTTTCCGAGGCACGGAGAAGTCTCGTTATGTAAAGATGGTCACCCATCCATAGACCAACCTCGGCAAGCGTTGCTTAACCTCGAAGATCGACCCGTGCGGCTGTTATAATTTAGCCACGAGCTCCTCTGGATTTTCAACATCGTAAACGAACAATATAAGGCTACTCAGACTCGACAGTTCAGTACTACTCAAGTCTAGAGGACGTTCCTGTTTCTCGTGGTCTAGAACTTTGTCTCTGCCCCATTTAGCAATGTCGTTATGTCACTTAATTGTTTAGTGTGCACAAAACTTCAGTTTTATACAGCCCTAACGAGAGCCCATGGACCAGCTCGTAGCTAAATAATAACAGTCACACCGATCGTGCTGAAGTTTGCCAAGGTTGGTCTGTGGATGGGTGACCATTTTAGCATACCGAGACTCCTCCGTGCCACGGAAAACACGTTCAGCCGTTGGCCCCAGCTGTCATTTGTAGATCTTTGACAGTCGTGACGTATTGTCAGAAGCCAGAAAATCTGACTCCAGTCTTGACAAGAAGTACTGTGTTAGTGTTACCCAGTTAATGGGTTGTGAAGGTCTGGTATACATCCGCTCCTCGTAAAATACTGGCTTTCAGCTGAATCCTGTTTGACTGGAAGCCAACCCCAATGTAGTTGGGAAAAGGCTGGGCAGATGATGAAGAATACATGTACTAAGGCGATGTTAGTACGGTTGAACGGGCGGCCTAAACACGATATTCACTGTCAACCTTTTTATGGATTTCTTAGAGAAAAGAGAACCCTTATTTCGCCGTGTCATGCCAAAACTAAACCTATTTGTGTATATGTAATTCAGTTTTTTTTTTTTAAATACCGACTACCTTTGGATGACTGAAAGAGCAAAACTTGTATCTATATTAATAACTGAATATATCTATACTATCTATATACTTACTAATATTATAAAGCTGAAGAGTTTGTTTGTTTGTTTGAACGCGCTAATCTCGGGAACTACTGGTTCGAACTGAAGAATTCTTTTTGGGTTGAATAGACCATTTATCGAGGAAGGCTTAAGGCTATATAACATCACGCTGCGTGTAATAGGAGCGAAGAAAAAATGGAAAATGTGGAAAAAACGCGGAAAATTATTCATCTTTGAGGGCTTCCGTTGCGTGCGCTGCGAAAACGGTTCAAGATACATACCAAAAAAATATGTAGGAAAGAATTATTCCTCTTAAAATGATCTAAAAAAATGTCCGCGACAGTATATGTCTATCTTTTAAGATTAACTCACTAGAACCGTTTTTATGGTAATCAAATTTGGTCGAAAGGGATGAAAGTTTGTATTAAACTTTGTCAATTTTAAACCGATCGGGCTGAGTTTCAAAATCGGGGTTAAAGTAACTATTCCACGCGGACGAAGTCGCGGACAGAAGCTAGTTGATTATATATGTAGAACTAGGTCAATGGCTATAGATACGTATGTAAATACTCCTCCTCTGAAACTGTAAAGACCAAGGACCACCAATACAAAACAGCACCGGAACAAGTAATTCTTTAACGACTACGTAACTGTTATTTCATAAATATTGACGATCAGTCTAATGTTAACATTGTCGGCTAGTTTACAGAGTCGGGCAGTCGCCTTGAATTGCTATCATTTGTCAACAAAATTATTGTTTACGTCATAGCTGTGTTGATAGTTCGCTAATCGCGTTTAGACAACATGTACATACATTTATTATATACATTTTTAGAGCGTTTTTCAGAGAGCTCTCAATACGGGAAATGAGATCTGGTTGAAATAATAGATATTAGATATGTATAGAACTAACAACTGTAAAATTTGTTCAAATGTTGTTCGATATATTTGGCTCAAATGTGATTTGTGATCATCATAGATTTTTACACTACAATATTCAAAGCAGAATTCTATTGCAAAATGTCAAGTCTCATTTAAACATTATCTTATTTATTTTTTCAACGTCAGAGATTGTAATTTGACGTGTGGCGGCCATCATTGTTGTGAGACAGAGACGGAGCTACAACAGACGTATAGCACTTTCTCTGGTTCACAATTCATTAATTTATTTAAATAAACGGCCGAAGCCAATTACACCATATACACATATTATAATTTATTAACACAGTCATGACGACGATGATAGTATCATGATTACATTAATACGTCATAGGTCTTGATGTGAGTTCTAAACAATTGACGATATTATATGTCATTATTCAATCATTGGAATCATACGATTGAAACCTACATATCTTCAGCGGCACTGAAATTTGGCCACAGTTAAATTGGTCGATACTTCATATTTGAATATAGTTTTGATACTAAAATAGGGTAGGTGAATTGGGGAATGTGGATGGATGGAAAGGGAGAGGTATGCCAAAGAAACAATAGATGGATTGTGTGAGGAGTAATATGAAAGAAATAGGATTTAGTGATAGCGTAACGGCTGACAGGACAGAATGGAAGAAAAAAGCATGTTACGCCGACCCCAAGTAACATGGGATAAGGGCAGGAAGATGATGATGACTAACATAAGGGTAGGTGCACTGAACAAGTGGACTTGAAAATGAAAACATCAGTACACGATTTTTTTTTTTAATTTGGCACCTTTGCAGAAATCCATAATTTCTTTATTTTGAGCAATAATTTTCATGCAACAAGGCATTCTCTACTAGTCAACCTTATCAATTTATGACTGTTCTCAAAGATTTTTTCATGTAAAATTATAAAGAAGACATATTGAACGATGGTCTTGGCTTCAAATATTCCAACAAACATTCTCCGGCGCTGCAGGTGATTTGGCAAGCACCGACAGAGTTCAGAAACTTGGCAGAAAAATACAAGCATTTATGTGACGAATGTACAAGTATTCTGTTCAACCATAACATTAATTTATGTTCTAACTAAACATGGGTTTCTTCCACGACCTACAACCAATTAAGTTTGGTTGGTAGAGTCGTACTGGCATCAATTATCAGGCCTTTCGCGGTATGCTGCCATACAACCTTAAATGAAAGAAGCTTTATCTACCATCGAACCGTAAAGAGTATGGCTGAAAATAACGACGCGTCGCCTGACTGAGGTATATTGGAGGTACATGAAGTCTTGAAAGATCTCCCATTTCTTTTCTACAAATCTATTTACTGTTTATGTCAGTTGATTTATCTACCAAGGATATTTCAACTAGTCTCACTGTCTTCAACTAGATTTGGTCAGCCGCCGTGAAAAATAACGCAATCGAAATGGTATACAATTATTTTTACAGCTAGTTATAATGTCTTAATTACATATATGACTACACACCTGTTCAACAGGCCGTGCCAAATCTAAATTGAATGAGTGCGAATCGTGACCCTCAACCTTTAACTGTCGATTCATTATTAGAGGACATTAGCCGCATTAAGTACAATATCTCTGAAGTTTAATTTGCTTATTGTTTGGTTTTATATTTTTCTAGTACTTCATAGAATATAATTGCAATGTTCGGTAAAGGCTGCTAAGTCATAAGTACTAACATATTATAACTTCAATATTGTAAACTTAGTTCGCAATAAACGTTTTGACTTTGATTTTGTCATTTTCTATGAGTGTAGGTCGAAAATTACTAACACTACTTGCGACGATCATTCTAGATCTCTATATTACATCAAACTAAAGGTTATTTTTTGTATTTTGCTGTTGGTATTTTTAATAATCGGAAACGATAGTAAAGGGCCTCAAGTCTGCTATTAGAATAGTGTCAGAATGGTCTATCATTGATTTCATAATGGTCGATTTTTACAAGTTTAGTCATCTACTAATATAAAAGCGTCACTATGACTTTCCAATGATGGTCAACCACTGGCACTCCATTGAAAGAAATGGCATAAAATGGTAATCTCGTACATAATGACAAATGAATGAGAGAAGTATACAGTAATCTGCTAATAGGGTATTTTACTGTAAAAATCTAATTAGTCCGTCTGATAGATTTACAAAAAATATTAGACACGTATTTCTTCTTTTTTCACGTAAGCAAAAAATAAAGACGATACAGTGCGTTGAAAACTCACGTGACGTCACTACGTTGCTACAATTTTTACCAGCGACGTGACGTCACGTGAGTTTTCAACGCACTGTATCGTCTATATATCGTCTATAATAATAATAATAATAATAATGTTTTTTATTGACATAAAGAAGTTGATACATATTCCATTGAAGCCCTGAATCCTGAGCTAGGTGGTACCTGTGTTACAGGAGTCAGTGTCTTCACTCGTTTGTGATACATTAACAATTATGTTTGCAACAAAATTAAAATTAAAATGTATACAATTAGTGCAAACTTGCTCTTGTGTGATAAGTGTTGTTTATATGTGTGTGTGGTGTTGTGTGTGTGGTGGTGTGACGGTGTAATGGTGTGTAATAACTTTTTCGATGAACTCAACTTTTAGGTCCCGATGGAGGTCATCATTTCGTATGTACCAGGGTGCATTTACAATTTCCCGTAATACTTTGTTCTGGAATCGTTGGATGATTAGTACATTGGTCTGTTTGGTGCAGCCCCACAGCTGGATACCATAAGTCCAAACTGGCATCAGGACTTGTCTGTATAGCAGCAATTTGTTTTGTACGGATAGCACGGAGTTTCTTCCAAGCAGCCAATACATTCTTTTGAACCGTAGGTCGAGTTCATCTTTTTTCTTCTTGACATGGGCTTTCCAGCGTAACTTTGCATCAAGGGTCATACCGAGATACTTGGCTGTATTCTCGTAAGGGATTTGTTTGTTATTAATATAAACTGGAAAATGTTGTTGCTTTTTGTTTGTAAAATCTATGTGTACAGATTTGAATTCATTTAATTTAATCCTCCATTTTTTGGTCCACTGATATACTTGATTAACAGCCATTTGTACCTTTTCTACTGCTTCTTTGTGGGTGTTTCCAACTGCCATTATGGCTGTATCATCAGCAAAGGTCCCAATGGTATTATGTTCTGATTCAGGAATATCGCAAGTGTATAGTAGGTACAGGACCGGGCCTAACACACTTCCTTGCGGTACGCCAGCTTTTATTTGTTTTAGTTCTGAAAATTTACGAGAACTAAAAATATATTTAAGAGACATTGATGTCCCAATTTAACAACCCAACGACAAACAAACTCTACTAAACCTAATATTAATAGTATATAATGTGTATTATTTAATTTTAAGTACTATTGGAATCGTCATCGTCGTAATCAGCCTAAAAAATCGTTGGCACCAAAACCAATGTAACCCGTAATATATTCATCGACCAACATTTATCTTGACAGACGCAAAAATATGGTACTACATTTAATTCTACCAAATTCGAAACAATCATCTTAGTCTAGCAACACTGATTTTACTGTCAGAGTCTAAAATACACTGGCCAGCTTAAAGCGCTCATCAAAAATACACGTTTGAACCAAAATAGAACACACACGTGCTAGCCAATGCTCAAATGTCCATACAACCATAGACTAAGGTGATCGTTGAATTGAATTATTTACGATTCGGTGTCTTTGGACGACGAAGGCAGGAGTAATAGGAATCGCACGTGATTCGACAGCTAATGTGATGTTTTGATGCTTGAGAATGAATTAGGGATAGATTGATGTAATGTGTTCGATAAATGGATACTTCTTTTTTTATTGTAACGGTCTTTTTGGACTAATGCCAAGGAGAGGAGCTTGTGGCTTAATTATAACAACCGCACGGGTCGATCTTCGAGGTTAAGCAACGCTTACCGAGGTTGGTCTATGGATGGGTGATCATCTTAACATAACGAGACTTCTCCGTGTCTCGGAAAGCACGTTAAGCCGTTGGTCCCGGCTGTCATTTGGAGATCTTTGGCAGTCGTTACGGATTGTCAGGAGCCAGAAATTCTTACACCAGTCTTGCCAGAAGTACTGTGTTCCGTAGTTAATAGGTTGTGTGGAGGTCTCGTAGGCAGCCGCTTCACGTAAAATACTGGTATTCAGCTGAATCGGGCTTAATTGGGAGCCGACCCCAATATAGTTGGGAAAAAGGCTAGGCAGATGATGATGCCATGAAGGACAGATTGTATGTACTTATGCTTAGGAGCGGTTAGGTTAGCCGCAGTTCCGCAGGCCTTTTTTTTTGGATGGCAATTCATCAAATTACTTCTCCCGCTCTAGGCGGAGCGGAAGGGAGTGTCAGACTCTTACTGATTAAAACCCACCCATGATCCTTCTTGTGCCCTTTGCGTTCCAAGGCCGCGGTGACTCTTTCGAACAAAGGCCTGTGATTGCCACTATTACATAATTACGGATAAGTGATGCACGCATACCAAGAGGCACATGTTCATCTAGTAAAAAGAAATTCCGTTATGTATGACATTGATGTTTTCGTGTTAATTTGTAAAAATGCAAAATCCAAAACTTACTTTATGGAAGACAACTGCCAAAAAGACTAAAAAAGCATCACCGCCTACTGAGGACATGCTTCAAACCGTAGAAAATGTGAATGAAAAGGAAAGAGATACTTTTCGGAAGAGCATATTCAGAATGCCTTTCCACATCTAAAATCACCAACTGGGCTGCACTCACATGAAAAATACCTAGAGATCAAATAATTCCCGAAGCTGGCAAAAAAATAATTTCTTTTATCCCACTGGAAAGACAATTGCCAAAAACTCTTCATAACTCATATACTACGTAAATAAAAAACTGCATTCTTGGCTACGCGCCGGCCAGACAGTAGACACCATAATGTGACATCACTATACTACATTTTTTGGTGTAAGTATCAAAGGTTAGGTCGTTAAAAGGTGAGGCTTGTTACATTTACTACCTCATTTACTTTGTGGGATGGTGGTGGTTATTTTTGGATTTAACATGTTAATGAATATTTAGAGCACACTGGATGCGACAGGCTTAAGATAAAGGCTAAATACTAATCCAGTATGAAAACTAGTTTGTACTTGTAATGCCATCGTAGCTAATATTATTAATGCGAAAGTGAGTTAGTTTGTTTGCCCTACTCTTCACGTCTAAACGGTTGAACTGACATGGATGAAACTTGACACACGAATAGACCATATCCGGGAATAGGATACTTTTCATCCTGGGAGTAATCCTAAAGCCTTGTATGAAAAACAATTGCAAAATGGTTTGGCAGTTGGTAGTAAGTATCTGCATAATTACTAACTACTCAAATCGTACCTAGATTGTTTGAATCGTATATGTCATACGAGTAACAAATATACAATAATAATTATTATTATTTATTAGCAGGCCGTGGTCCATATTGTTATTAAATACAAGTTAAAAATATTATAAATGTTAGTACACACACAAAACATTAACAGATAAGGTAGTGTGCAGACCTACCCATCGGCCAAGCATTGGACAGTCCCAACGATCTCTCAATGCCCCCAGCATGCTGTGAGATCTATTTATAACAGTGCGGTCCAAAATAAACGATTTCATTTAGTGTAGATGCCAATGGTAAATTTAGGATTTAAAATTTTACAATCGTATGCCAGCGTCTACATCAGAGTTTTTTTAAGGTAAACCGATTCGTCTTGGCTTTAGTAAGTGGCATATTTGAAAACGAAGACCACCTCATTGCCATTCCCCACCGCAGTGCTGATATCTGACTGACGTAGGTATCAACATAGGTACACCTTCCACCAATGAGCAGCAATTGATTCCATTAATTACAGGTGAGAGACACAAAATTCCGATTCTTGGCACTGACTCCTATGAGTGAGACGGCCATGACACCGGACGACTACCCCTCTAGACATATGGACGTTATGCTGTACGCAATCTACACAACATGGTAAACAAAATAATTAGCTTTTATAGAAATGCTCCTAGGAAAGTATTCGGGAATGCTAGGCTGATAATTCGAAGTATGTGTCCCATTTAGGCACGATTGCTTATAGCTCCAAATATAACAGCGATACCTTGGGCACAGTAGATTTACTGTGCCTTGGGTGCAAGCATTGGTACGCTTAAATCCGATGCTCAAACGGAAATTCGAGTACTTCGATAATAGTGTAATTGACAAAAAAAATCTAATTAGTCTGTCAGATAGATTTCCAAAAAATGCTGGACAAGTACTTTTTCTTTTTTTGTTATGAAAAGAATTTGCTCTTGACTCTAGTCTAGGTCGCAGGTGACAGAGACAAAGTCGACGATGGAATGAGCTTACCCAGAAGAAGCCAGTTCACTCTAACTTTGAAGAGATTAGGGGTAGGGAAACCAAGACGATACAGCGCGTTGAACACTCGTGTGACGTCACTACTCCCTACAATGTTCAAGACGACGTGGCGTCACAAGCCCCAATTTGATGCTTTTATCTTCGTCAATTTTAATAGATTTGATAAAGCAAAAAATACGTGTCCGATATGTTTCAGTTATCTGACGGACTAATTAGATTCCTTCCTGCTTCTTTTATGGATGAGAAATCATCAAATGACTTCACCCGCTCTGGGCGGAGCGGGAGGGTCAGACCCTTAATGATTAAAACCCATCTATGTTCCTCCTAATATCCTTTGCGTACCAGGGCCGCGGTGATTCTTTCAAACCAATACCGCACACTTCCTCTTATCTTACAGAGTTGAAATTACACAAATGTTGCTCTAGTTCTGATATCAAATAAATTGTTATGATAAATATGACCTGATTCTACATCTTAGGTCTGCTGTTATTCATTTATAACATCCATGAATTCTGCTTAAAATTATTGTTTTATATAATCATATCAAATACCAGAAAAAGTTTGTGCTTGTCATAAAAAATAGCAGTGAAAACACACTGTATATCTCTTTACACAAGCTTCCATTTGTCAGAACGGCTTTAGTGAAAAACGAATTGCATCAATTTTATCAAAACCCAGCTTCACACGATAAGCATTTACGTATTTTTTACAAAGAAAATCATCGGAATCTCCCCAACGTATTTTTTTACTGGCAAAGTATAATGCGCAATTTATGTTTGAATGACACAAAAATAATGTCATTACTTCGAACACAACGTACCTTTGACAGATATTTGTATATATAAACGCGTATTAACTTGTTGATGTCTTACGGTAATTCACAGCACAAAATAGAAATAAGTGTGTCTATTTCCCGTTGAACTGAAATAAACAAACCTTTACTGAAAAGGATTATTGGAAGCTTGAATAAAGGGGATTTTTTTTCTCCCGTCGATAGCACTTTGTCAGACAAACATTCAAAACTGCAGCCCTACCATGACGTCTTAAATCCATCAGGATGTGTGTGAGGGAAAAGGATAATGCTATTCGTCTTGTGTAACTCCGTCTCTCTCTGACGCAGGAGTCATGATGGATTTAAGACGTCATGGTAGATCTGCAGAACAGTGAATAGTATAAAAGACGGGAAGATTACTTAGACTTCCAGCGTTCATCTACACATACGATGAATTTGGTTGTAACAACCGAAAATAAATTGTGTACCTAAATATAACAGTGAACACCTTGAGTGAGCACCTTTCAACCAATTTGGTTGAATCGAGTAGGATTGCCATTATTGTTGCAGAATTTGTTCGAAAGATTCACCGCGGCCCTGTACCGCAAAGGGCACTAGGAGAAACACGGGTGGGTTTTAGTCATTAAGAGTCTGACACTCCCTTCCGCTCCGCCCAGAGCGTAAGAAGTCATTAGATGATTTCTCATTCAGAGAGAAAAAAAAGGATTGCCATCAGCAATATAGTAAGCTTTTCTTTGCTCCTCTCATTCGTTAGTTAGTGAACATACACGAAAAAATGAATGTTTAGTGAACATCGTTTCAATCATGTAAAGCACATAATTATGTATGACATGGAGCAGTGGTGGCCGAGTGGTAACGGCCCCGACTTACGAATAGTAGGTCGCGGGTTCAAACCCAGCCAGGCGCATTACTTTGTGTACCTAATTAATTTCATCTCCACTGCTCTCAAAACGGTGAAGGAAAACATCGTGAGGAAACCGGCATGTCCTAGAACCAAAAATTCGAAGACATGTGACATTCACCAACCCGCACTGGGCCCGCGTGGTGGATTACGGCCCATTCCCTCTCCTAGAGAGGAGGCCTGTGTCCCAGCAGTGGGAACGTTAAAAGGCTGATTATATGTATGACATAATTGAATAGTACAGTAACATTAATAATGACTACCAAACGCGGGAAATTTTCTCAAAAACAATAAGTACTATTTATATTCACTGTTTTTAGATATGAATGCGTGATTTATATAATTATATAGTTTTTATATACCACTCATCAGTACCCCGCAATGCAAATCAACTGAACAAATAAATAGTGTCGAGATACCTAACTACCTACTTGATAATTTATGTACGTAAATATGTATATGTTCACACAAGGCACATATGTACATTTGAGCGGTAAATGTTAAGGCAAGTTTACATTGGGTTAAGTAAGTAAAAGAATATTGATAATACTGATAATTGAAAATATATTGTTAGGAGTGAAGAACTGACACTTTTGATAAGCCTATAAAAGCGGTATGCGCGCCATGACTAGGCTCATTTGACGGGTGTCGTTCGTGGCGGAAACATCGTTCAAGGACTGTGAGACTTACATTTTTCTATTCTGTGTACCTACTGGTCATTTTTCTTAAATCATTTACGTGCTAATCGTTTAAGTTGTGATCTGTGGTAGATAAGGTTAGTTTTCAGTGATTGTTATTTTGTTCCTCAATTAAAATAAAGAGTTGTATAATTTTAGCTGTGTATCACATTGTTTTTTTTTTTTAAATATCTCCACTCCTGATTCCTAAAATCAGAAGTGGGATTAAGGACGCTTTAATTGCCCACTAAATTACCCATAAAAACATTCAAGGAACAAAATATCAAAGTACCTTTCTACCCACATTTTTTCTTATTTTTTTTTTAATTTTTTATTCTTTGTTCTCTCTTTCTCATTGTTGATATTTTACGTGTGTGTGTTTAACTATCTAACTGCTAAATATGCCTAAAAGTCATGAACGCCAACGTTCACGAGATCGAGTTCAACGTGTTTCGCGAGACGAGTCCGCAGACAGGGAAACCGTAAATAGGTCGCGCTATAGATCACGACAGAACTACCGTCGGGAACGAAGTGATTCCAAGGATAGTTCGTATTATCGTCGCCGTGACGCTCGTGACCGCCGCCGTTCTAGATCTCGACCACCGTTACCAGTCCCACGTGCAAGGTGCACGTCGGTAGGGCCTCATACTAATAACTCGTTACAAGATACCCTCAACAATATCATGATAAGACTTGATGCCATCGAGCATACCGGTACGAATGCGATATCCACACCTAATCATTTGGAAGACTCACACACTAGAGCAAACCTTCAGGACCCGGTTCGTGCGGTCACCTCGCGTTCTCGTAGTCCCGCAGACTTGAACAATGTTCCGCAACGAGTTTGTACAAACAATTCCGAGGGCTTTTCAACGACCATTCATACAAACGATCCAATCGCTCGCGGATCCGAAGCCGTGTCTACTGTAACTATGCTCGCGGAAGCTTTAAGATCTTTACAGCCCGCTAGGTCACATAGCTACTATGTATCTAATTTCGATCCAAACATACACGACATTGACCTATGGTGTGATGAAGTGGACCGTGCAGTAATCGCGAACGGTTGGAGCGACTACGAATGCTTGTCGCGAGTAGCTTCCTGCCTTAAAGGTGACGCTAAAGTATGGCTAAACGAATGGGTCACCAACGATCGAACTTGGTCAAACTTTAAGCTTGAATTTAAACCCCTTTGCCCTCGGAAACTAGACTATGCTAATATTTTATTTGAAACAATGAACACGACATCCGACAAATTCACCACGTATGCCGAATATGCCCGGCGTACTCTGCTACGTTTAAGGATAGTTAAGGGTCTCACCGATGAATTACGAACTCTGATCGTTATACGTGGTATTGATAACCCGCAAATTAGGGCAGCCGCGGCAAACGCGAACGTGACGATTGAAGACATAGTCTCGTTCCTTTCGATTTACGTAAAACCGAATCGCATTAAATCTGACTCTCGCGGTGGTTCGACTGGTAGACATGGCTCGTCGAACTCATCCTCCGACCGTGGACCCAAGTGCTATGTATGTAATCAGCGCGGGCATTTAGGCCGAAACTGTACCAAGAGGCCCCGTAGGGAGCCCATTGATAGGTCTGCCGCGAAATCTGGGACACAGGACTCAGTCAATGATACCACTACTGCCACTAAATCCGAAACGCAGTGCTCATTTTGTAAGAAAAAGGGTCACACAGAAGAAAAGTGCTTTGCCAAGAACCGGTCAGAATCCAGGAATCAGCGAAACGTTAACTTGTGCTCGGGTCACGCAAATAATAAAACGGACATTGTAACTGCTGTGGTTCAAGGCATCCCTATGGACGCACTCATAGATAGTGGAGCCCAAAACGTGTCGCTAATTTCTTCCGATGTTTTGAAGCACCTTTCTTGCCAAATTAAACCTACACACTGCGTTCTTAAGGGGATAAGCGAGCGGGAAATCATAGCTTCGTCGTTCATAACAGCGACCATCGAACTTAGCGACATTTCTATAGAAACCGATCTAGTTGTAGTGCCAAGGTCATGCATGAACACTTCCATCGTTATTGGAACGGACGTTTTAAATCGCGACGGCGTCACATATGTACGCACTAAAGACAAACAGTACATCACTCGAACCAACGATACTCATGTTCACGTAAACGAAGTTCGATGTCTTGACCAAACCTTAGTTAGCACCCCGTTACAGGGTACTCTGCGTGACTCCTTAATGTCCGTGATTAATCAATTTTCGAACTTTCTCATTTCTGGAACCGCAACCAGTACAGTCACAACTGGTGAAATGGAAATCAAACTAACTAGCACCTCTCCTATTGTATACCGGCCATATAAATTATCTTATAGCGAAAAACTTATAGTACGCGAAATAATCAAAGATTTACTGCAAAAAGGCATCATCAGAGAATCACGATCAGAGTACGCTAGCCCCATCATCCTGGTGAAGAAAAAAGACGGAACCGACCGAATGTGTGTTGATTACAGGGCACTTAACCGTATCACCGAAAAACAAAGATATCCTCTGCCCCTGATAGACGACCACATTGATCGGTTGGGTCGTTACACCTTCTTTACCAGTTTAGACATGGCTACTGGTTTCCATCAAATACGAATCAAAGAAGCCTCCGTTCATGTGACGGGATTCGTTACACCAGAAGGGCACTACGAATATCTGAAAATGCCCTATGGTTTGACGAACTCCCCAATAGTTTACCAACGGATCATCAACCAAACCCTTCGCGAATTCATTGATACGGGAAACGTTCTAGTGTACATAGATGATGTCCTTTTGTTAAGTAATACCATAGAGGACGGTATTGTCTTGCTCCGAAGAGTCCTGGAAACGCTCACCAAATCAGGCTTTTCAATAAATCTGAAGAAGTGTTCTTTCTTGACTACCGAAGTCGAATATTTAGGTAGGATAATAAGTTTTGGTCAGGTACGACCGAGCCCACATAAGATAGCGGCTTTAAAAAACTCCCCGATTCCCAAAAATGTCAGGCAGGTTCGCCAATTATTAGGACTTGCGGGTTATTTCCGCAAATACATTAAAAACTATGCGACTAAGACTGCGTGCATTGCTCATTTAACTCGAAAGGGGGTCGAGTTTCGTTGGGGTCAGGAACAGGAACAGGTTCGCCAAGATTTAATACAACGTCTGACTAGCGAGCCTGTTCTTACCATATTCAATCCTGAACTTCACACCGAGGTTCACACAGACGCAAGCTCTGCCGGTTACGGGGCGGTACTTCTACAAACGGATACTGATGGTGGAAAGCATGTGGTAGCATACTTCAGTAAGGTTACCCAGGGAGCAGAAAGCAAATACCATAGCTATGAATTGGAGACGTTGGCGGTCGTGAAGGCCTTGCAGCATTTCCGCCATTATTTGGTAGGCTTACAATTCAAGGTCGTCACAGACTGCAATGCTCTCAGATCCACAGAACGCAAAAAAGATCTGCTCCCTCGTGTTGCTCGATGGTGGATCTACCTGCAGGATTTCCACTTTTCTATCGAGTATAGAAAAGGGGTCATGCTGCCGCATGCCGACTATCTCAGTCGAAACCCAGTTGTGTCCGTTAATCAAATAACGAAACCTCGTAACTGGGCACAAATAGCGCAAAACGCGGATCACGAAACGAGAGATCTAATACAAAAACTCTCAGAGGGTCACCTCGATTCTAGTCGCTATGTCTTGAAAAATGACCTTCTGTATTATAAATACACGCCAGTTGGTGAGGAAACGCGTCTCCTTTGTTTCATACCCAAGGGCCATCGACTTAGTCTCTTAAGAATCTTTCACGATGAGCATGAACATATTGGTGCTGATAAAACTCTGCACCTTATCCTAAAACATTTTTGGTTCCCCGGTCTCCGCCAGTTTGTGTCGAAGTACGTTTCACACTGCTTAATATGTATCTCAAAAAAGCGAGTGCCCCGGGCTCCGTTGCAGAACATTTCATCCTGGCCAAAACCCAACACACCTTTTAATACCGTTCATGTCGATGCTCTAGGACCATTACCCGAGTCAGAAGGGTACAAATTTATCCTGATACTAGTTGACGCCTTTACGAAGTTTTGTCTCTTGTATCCTATTTACCGACAAGACACCAGTGAGTTAAAACGTGTAATGCATCAGGCCGTGTCTCTATTTGGCGTGCCCAAACTGCTAGTTACTGACAGGGGTAGGATGTTTGAGTCCACAGATTTCGTTCAGTGGATATCTGAGCTTGGTGCTGACCTACACTACATCACTCCTGAGATGCATGGCTCGAATGGTCAAGTGGAGCGCTACATAAGAACTGTGCTCAACATGCTCCGTATCGAAGTAGGGCATAAGAACGCCTCCTGGTCGACTACGCTTTGGAAATTACAACTGGTATTGAACATCAGTAAGCAGAAAACCACCCAAACCTCAGCCATAAATTTAATGATTGGCACCGACGCCTCTACTCCGCCTATACGATCGCTAGTGCGTGACCTGGCTGCAAACATGCCAGATACCAACAGAGAAGCCCTGCGGGAGATCTGTCGAAGTCGTGTAAGTGAACTACTGAAGAAAAATCAAGATCAGCAGGACGCCTCAGCCAACCGGTCTCGACGCCCACCACGTGAATACAAGGTGGACGACCTAGCTTTTGTTATAAAGTACTCGCAATCAACGGGCAAACTAGACCCTGGGATGCGAGGACCGTATAGGGTAACTAAAGTCCTACCAAATGGTCGATATGAACTTAAACTGCTTAGCGGAAGCTGTGGAAAAACTACTCAAGCGGCCTCCCAATACATGGTGCCTTGGAAGGGAGAATGGTGCCCAGAAAGTTGTACCATTTTCTTCGAAAGTGAGTACGATTCACTAACTATTTTTGATTTCAGAAATAGATGGGGTGTGTTCCCAAAAGCCTGCGCCGTTCAACATTGGGATATGTTCCCTTCAATGGCGTTAGTCGCCCAACAATGGGATCTGTTCCCCCTCAATGGCGTTAGTCGCCCAACAATGGGATCTGTTCCCCCTCAATGGCGTTAGTCGCCCAACATATGGGTGTGTTCCCCCTCAATGGCGTTAGTCGCCCAGCAATGGGATCTGTTCCCCTCAACGGCGTTAGTCGCCCAACATGCGGGCGTATTCCCCGAAAAGCGTGTGTCGCTTAACTTCGGGACATGTTCCCCCGCAACGGCGTTCGTCGCCCAACGTCGGTGTTTATCACCCATATAGCGTTAGTCGCTGTGGTAAAGTATAAGGCAATGATACAGGATGGTTGGGACGCTGACCATCTTATATTAGCTGCCGTCATGTTTTTACCTTTGATTTTTATTTATATGTGATCAGTAATCATGTTGCTTGTATGAATAATCATCGCAAACTCTTTCAGATGACGAAACCGATGAGGTTGAGAGTGACCCAGGCCATTCCGAAGGCAACGAGCCAGGATCTGTGCAGTTAGGATTATCCATGCCGAGTCTCGATGCTGAAATAGCAGCAGTGCAGGTGCACCAGCATCATAGCATTGATGGTGCATCCAAAGAAGTTCAAGTCGAGGACGACTTGGCATCAGGAGAGGCCGTGTTAGGAGTGAAGAACTGACACTTTTGATAAGCCTATAAAAGCGGTATGCGCGCCATGACTAGGCTCATTTGACGGGTGTCGTTCGTGGCGGAAACATCGTTCAAGGACTGTGAGACTTACATTTTTCTATTCTGTGTACCTACTGGTCATTTTTCTTAAATCATTTACGTGCTAATCGTTTAAGTTGTGATCTGTGGTAGATAAGGTTAGTTTTCAGTGATTGTTATTTTGTTCCTCAATTAAAATAAAGAGTTGTATAATTTTAGCTGTGTATCACATTGTTTTTTTTTTTAAATATCTCCACTCCTGATTCCTAAAAATATATATTCATCAACAGCTTAAAAAAAACAGCTTAAACAGCTGTGTCAAGATGCATAAATAAATATATTTATTATTTAGAACAAAACATTTCATTTATAGACACACACCCACCAAACTGCACAACATTTGGCTGAAACAATCTACGATCTAAGTAATTAGCTAGTTTTCATCTGAATATGAAACCCACAAGAATTCTTTCAATAAGGAGGCTGAATAAAAAAAAACGGCGTGTTGGACCACGCATAGTGAAGGGTTCCGTAGTTGCCTGTTAAATCTCATATCTCTAAAAGTATATAAGTTGTGATGTTCACACCAATTTGCGTTAGAAGTGTCTGTGAAGTGCTATGTGCCCAATTATTTTTTGAATTTTCACTTCTTAATACCCCACACGATTATGCTTGTTGGAATTTATTTAATATTTTTCATCCCTCAGTTACATGTATGGAGAACCACCCTTACATTTTTTGTTTCCATAATATTACAACATTATTAAATAGCGGTTATCAGGTTGCACCTACCTACCAATTTTCATAAAATGGGGGGGGGTTCCGTTTTTTGTTATTTGGATACGAAACACTAAAAACATTTTTGAAAAATTGGGGTAAAGGAGGAATTCAAGTGATGCAAGTTAATATGGAAATTCGGCTTGTACCGTATTCATAACCAGATCATTTAAAAGCGAGACTTGCTTCGGTTTAACAAACTTCCTCTGTTGATAAAACTTTTACCAAAGGAACGACTCAGGTCAATAAATCTCAAACAAGCACGTCCGTAATTTAAAAGAAGATTGGACTGATCAGACCTTTTATTGCGTATCTAAAAAACTCCATTACGATAGCCCTATTAAACTCCCAGTTTACAACGTATGCGCGATTACACCACCCACTACTTCTACCATTGGCCCATAACGTTTTACTACTAATTAATGCCACGATAACACGAATGTAAATTCTCTAGCCAGGGTTGCTGAATCACGGCGGCCCTCGGAGGCAAAGGGCGTTTGGAGGAACACGGATGGGCTTTAGTCAGATGTTTGAAAATTTAAAAAAAAAACGTTGTTCAAACTGTTAAAGTTAATATCAAATGAAAGGATTTACTGTGAGGATCTCGAATATGTTTTTGTTTTCTGCGAAAATTTACAATCCCATCTCACCTTAAGAAATTGCCTCTACACGAGGCCAGGCGAGGCTACAGTCGACACCAATGTAAACTATGCCTTATCGCAATCAAAGTTCACCATGTTTGTGAATATTTGACAATCGCATTAGATAGGCACTGCAATTGCCGCAGTTTATTACAATATTAAAATACTACTCTTTGACTTATTGTTGCTATGCAGATGGCGGTATTTTGAAAACAGATGGCGGTAAGTCAATTACACTACTTAAGTAGTAGCTTATTGGCCTACATATTACATTATATGCACATTTATTTCGTGAACAGTAAAAGTCTGGAAGTTTCTACCACGGTCTGAGTTTCCTACCACCTTTGACCCGTCCGCCTTTAAAGCAAGAGTGAGCAGCCAGTCTATTCAGTACATCTCAACGTGTAATGTAAACTTAAGGTTTGTGAGCTTTGAAGCGGTCACCACCTTCTGCGAAGCATTAATGCTAGCGAAGGAGGAGGCAGATCGCGCGAGAGAGAGAGAGAAACCTCACGCCCCAGCCGCCGTAACAGAAGAAGACGCTCCGGCGCGGCGTCGAGAAGCGCAGAGCGTTTCCCGTACGACCACCGTAGGCGCGGAGCTGCGGATGACGAACGATGGGTGGCTCGCCGTCCGATAACAACCACACCCGGATCGACCGCGCGTTGTGTTCTACGCGCCCCTCAAAGAGATGTCAGCAAAGAAGACGGTGTCCCATAGGGTTAGTGCCTGCTAGGGTGGAGTTTGTTCAAAAGAGTCACCGCGACCCGACACGGAGGCGGAACACTGAAGGCACTAGGAAGAACATCGAGTGGGTTTTAGTCAGTAAGACTAAACGAGTAGAGTCTGACACTCCCTTCCGCTCCACCCAGAGCAGAAGATGTCATTTGATGATTTTCCATCCATTTGGTTTTGAGATATTTTTCTTCATACTATGCGACCTGCGCCTCTGCCTGTGGGACCAATTCATCTCCCGTTCTTGGGATTTTCCAAATGAAGACTTATTGTAAGCTCCCCTTTTAAATGTCCCAAAAAATCCTTCTTATAACTTACTACAGCAAGTTTCAATGGAATTATATTGCACTAGCTTCTGCCTGGGGCTTCGCCCGCGTCAATCTATACTAATATATAAAGCTGAAGGGTTTCTTTGTTTGCTCGAACGCGCTAATCTCAGGAACTAATGATCCGGTCCAATTTGAAAAATTCTTCAGTGTTAGATGGTCCATTTATCGAGGAAGGGCTATATATCATCACGCTAAGAGCAACAGGAGCGGAACAGTCATGGAAAATGTGATACAAACGCAGTTACACGGGTCAGCTAGTACATAATATTATCCGAAGGGAAAAGGAAACATACTACCAGGATAAAAGGCATCCTATTCCCAATTCCGGTAGAAGTTCTACCCGTGTACCAAGTTTCATCCAAATCCCTACAGCCGTTACGACGTGAAATAGTATCAGACGGATAATTTTACTTTATAATATTAGTACCTATACACATTTTTCTGCGTAAGCTAGACTAACTGGTAAAATTGATGCTTTTTTGTACGTTTTGAGGGAATCTCTAGAACAGGGGTTTTCAACCTTATTCGTACCACGGCCCTTTTAGTATGAAGAAATATGTCGCGACCCCCCCTAGCCGTTGTTTTTTTTTTTTGTAACTAATATGGAATCCAATACATTTACTTATTTAATACATTTACTTATTTTAAGAATTACGGTTCGATAAATACATGATTAATAAGATTAATATTTTTTTACATCGAATGCGTTTTCGATGCCGGCCGCCCCGTCGTCGCCGTTTGAAATTGGCTTTCTTTCTCACTTATTTGAGCATTTAAATATATTGAACAAAAGTTTATTCAAGGGCGGGATGAAAATGTCATCACTGCCAAAGTGCCAAAGACAAAACTCATGGCTTTGTAAAAAAATAATAGACTTGTGGCTATAGTCTCTGCATCAAAACAACTTAGATTCATTTTCTGCGACACAGTCTTTCATTGAAGAAGTCGGGTGTGAGATAAACATCAAGGAATTTTTACCTGGTAGGTATGATAATGGTGTTGGAAAAGTTAAAAGAAGAACTGTGTCGTTATTTCTCACTGCAAGAGATATCGAGGAATACTGGGCAAAGGTGGAGCAATCGTTTAAATTTGGAAAACGATTTTAATTCTGAGTGTAGCTCAGATCCATTTTTATCCACGACTAGCTGCTGCCCGCGACTTCGTCCCCGTGGAATCCCCGATTTTAAAACATTCTTTATCGCTGCTCCGCTCCTATTGGCTTAAGTGTGATGATATATAGCCTAAAGCCTTCCTCGATAAATGGTCTATTCAACCCAAAAATAATTTTTCAATTCGAACCAGTAGTTCCTGAGATTAGCGCGTTCAAACAAACAAACAAACAAACTCTTCAGCTTTATAATATTAGTATAGATGGGAAAAATTGGTGAATGAAAAACAAGCGCAACCTTCGCATTAACGATCCTCATACGTTCTTTTCAATTTTTTGTTTAGTGATAGATAAATGATAATGATGGAAAAGATCTCAGAAGTTATTATTATTTTTGTTCGTACAAATAATTAAGTATGTCTTTTAGTTAACATTTTTCTTAATAAATCTTTATAAATGTTATTCTTTCTTTTTTACTGCTGTAGCTTTCCCAACCTTTAGCAACTCCACTATAAAAGCTTCGCGACCCCCCTGGAGAGGCTTCGCGACCCCCCTAGGGGTCGCGACCCACAGGTTGAAAAACCCTGCTCTAGAAGAACTAGTTCGTTTAATTGTGCCACGTTTTAACCCAGAAGTTGTATAGTTCCAGCAAGATATGTGTTGTTTCCTTATTCTGTAAATTTTCTTGGATATTTATGTGTAATTCTGAAATAATTAAACTTATTTTTTTTTTCAGGAGTTTCCATAAAATGAACAAATAGATATATGTATTACCAACAATATTATCGTTGGTAATATCTATAAAAAGTAATCTCCATATCCTCTGATAAAATCAACACTAGAAACATTTAATATCGAAATTGTTGTTTTTTTATGCGCATTTAAGTTAGTTGCTAGTTTTTGAGTTTGCCCTTCAAACAATCGCTGATAAAAAATGTGGACAAAAACATACTGTCAAACATGAGTCAATCAAAACAGTAATATTAAAATTGTCTTTTTATCTTACAAACAACAGACCATGTCATGACTGAATAAAGTAGGTACTCACTCAGCGACATTCTCGAGTAATTTCACTGTAATTCCAAGACAGTTAATTCTGCCAAAATATGATGCCAAAAACAAGGCAATGGACTACACTGTCCCAAATAGACACTGATCACTTTAAATAACACAAACACAATTTAGTCGATTTAAAAACAAACAGCTATTATCGATTATACACAAAAAAAAAACTGAATACTCCTTGGTATGTTATAAAACTTTTAAGAAGAAATTTCAAAACTGGAACACGTGCGTTCACAGCGGTGAGAAGCACAACACAAACAAAGCTTCGCGCGTATTCTCGTTTCAAAAGTAAATAAAATAATTATCAAGTGAATATGATACCGGTTCGGACACTCAACGCGTACTGCGCGCCAATAGCAATCGCGAATAATGTTATCCAAATGCTAAACTCGTTATGTATTTATTTATTCGATGTGTGTACAAACGTCTTTGTTCCTTTATATTTAGAACGATGACTTTTGACACGGCGGGAAAATGGCTCAACACGAAAGAGATTTTTATATTTATGGTGACGCGCATAGTTTTAAAAGTTTTGAACTAAAAGTCTAATCTTAATGCCTAGTGTTCTGACTCAGAACTTTGTTTAGATAATTTTTAATAATTTTATCTTTGTACAAATGTTTTTCGAGACGAATTTTCTATTAAAAATGATTCTATTTAGTTTTACTTATTTCTTTAAAACAGACCTGAAAAATTAACCTAGTTTATTTGCTTATTCTAAAATATATTTAATTTACATTGGTATCACAATTACAAACACAAGTATCTTGGGAATTTATTCGGGTACATTTTTGGCTACTCTCCAAACATCTCTAGTTTACATTAAATAGAATAATTATGTAATAGATGATCGCAATATTCAGTAGTGATTAAAACGCTATTATTATAAAACTAGCTGACCCGCGCAACTTCGTCTGCGACAATTAATATATATATATAATAATAATTTTTTTTTTTTTGATTCTCCGCTCATGTTGGTCGTTGTGTGGTGCCAGCGGCCCGCGGTTTCAGCCGCATAGTTCCTGTTCCCGTGGGAATATGGGGATAAAATATAGCCTATGTCATCTGGGGATAATGTAGCTTCCAAACAGTGAAAGAATTTTTCAAATCGGTTCAGTAGTTTCGGAGCCTATTCAATACAAACAAATCTTTCCTCTTTATAATAGTAGTAGAGATACATTAGGGATGGCGATCTGAGATCGATTAATCGAATAATCGATTTTTCAGGCCCGAAAGATCGTTTTTTAAATCGATATGCAGTACTAAATCTCCTTTTTTTGTATTGGTAAAAACCATAAAATTATTTACAATTAGTTGAATGTGTCTGTAACATTACGGTGTTGCCGATTAAAGGGTTAATTACTCAAAAACTCGTGAGATGGCTGTATGTTTGTTTTTCTACTGTTTTTTTTTTAAATACATTTTGAAAATACATGTCTTCTTTCATACCTGATTTCACTTTGATATGAATTAAATGAATTATATTTACATTATAAAAGCCAACTTGAAAAAGAAAATCGATTTTTTAGAAATAGATCTTTTAGACCTCGATTTTTTGTGAATCGATACATCAGCTTACGATTTGGTTCGATTCAAAAATTGATTCTGTTCGGAAAGAATCGCCATCCCTACTCCGGATAACACTCAATATGTCTGAGTATCTAGATTGCCAATCCAATCAGTGGTTCTTGTGTGAGTCTTCCATAAATATACAGACAAACAATTCAAAAATTGTATTTTACTGTTCATGTCTTTTTTCTAACGTTTCTCAGTTATTTTTATGTAAAAATATTCAATGTACAGACACGGGCGAGTCTACGATTTTATTATCTGTATAATTACATATTATCACAGTTCAATTCTGGCCCAAGCCAAAGTTTTCAGTAAAAGCAGCTGTTTCTACTAGATACGCCTATCTGTATATTCAGAGCAGACTTATCCCGAAAGAAAACAATCAGTGTATTTCAACAGCAGTTTGAATTTGAATTCCATCGACACGCAACGCAAATTTTTGGTATTTTGGACATCAAAAAACGTTACTTTTTCGCCAAAAAACGTACTTAACTTGTATTTTTTTTTATGGCTTCGCACGGTTTGTGCATTTAGCCAATGTCACGTTTAGAAACTTGTTTCTTTAAGATAAATATTACATATAATGTTGCCATGACAGAAAAAAAAATCATTTCTGTTGAATTTTTCATGTTGGTAAGCTTCGTTAGCAGCAGTAGAACAAAAACCTTGAATGCATCAATTTTATTATACAGGATGACTTTGAATAGATGCGACAAAATGAAATGGGAGCTTCAGTTACAGTAACATAGTAATTATAAACTGTTTTTTCTACAATCTAAATCGTTAAAAAAAGTTACGTGGTTGGCGTTTTAAAATGATCCATCGATGTTAATATCTTTATTTAAGTACGAATTATCGGTATTCCAGAAAAATAATTAATATGCAAAATAAATAAGAAAAATTAAAGTATCAAAAAATCTCGTCCAACTAATCGCAGTGCTCAATGATCGTTGTGGAGTACTCGCGTTATTAAACGTTGCCATTCATAGCGGTGACAAAAGTTCATTAATTTTACATTTGGTATGTTCTAAATTTTCTTGACAACACGTATTATTGTATATTTAAATATGTCGCATCTATTCAATTTCACCCTGTATATGCTCAATATGAATAAATCAAGAAATGCGGGCAAGTGCTCAAATAATCTCGGTGATTATTTGAGCACTTGCCCGCATTTCTTGAGTCTGTTTCTGTAAATCAATACAACAAATATTCTATTCTATCAACTTACAATACCTTTCCAGTAAAAAAATATGAAAGGTTATTTTTTATACAAAAAGGTTAATTTTTTTATATTTCAGGTGATTTCTGACGTGACCGACTGGCAACACTGTCAATATCAGTAGTCACACACCTCCTTTCTAGACATCGCTCGCCATACAACTGCCCTTCCTACACAGCCATTCACATTCTTGAAAAAATCTTCTCGACATTTTCCTCACTCTGCAACACATGCTGTTAGAAAAATAGCTAGATATGCCACTGCATTATAGCTTCTAAATAACTCTCTTTTTTTGTAGGATGGTAAATCATCAAATTTCTCCTTCCGCTCTAAGCGGAGCAGAACGGAGTGTCAAACTCTTATTGACAAAACCCCATCCGTGTTCCTCCAAGTGCCCTTTGCGTTGCAGCCGCGTTGACTCTTTTGAACAAAATCCGCAACATCACTTACCTATTCCATGTCAACCAGGTAAGTAAATTAAAAACATTAAAAAATAGACAGTAAAAAAATATATACAAGCAATAACGACTGTACAACTAATCCTTGAAACTAGCCGTCTGACATTGATCTTGGCGTAATGGCAAAGCGACAAGAACTTCCTTCTCATTTATTATTCAAACCGTTTACTCAAATTCTGATAGTGAATTTGAAGCTCGTTAAAATCTGTTTCTGTTGTTCGAAATTTAAACTTCGTGGATCTGCGCGAGAAAGGCTTGTACCAACGAGGTGCAGACTGCAGGTGATACAATGCATTCATCATAAACCTTCTCAGCTATGGTTGCAAAAAAATGTAACGCTAACAAAAAAGGCCAATAAGTGTAAAGCGACATTGCGTCGGCATAATTATATAAAAATCGACATAATTATGTATTTTTAGTACTCACTTAATCGTTGTTGTTTTTCGCATTTGGTATGCCAAGAACGCGAAAGCGAAAGAAGATTTTTTAAAATGAAATTCAGGCGGAATTATTTGTCAAACAATAATTTAGCCGGAAGTTAACAGGATGTGACGAAAGAGGCCTTGATGGCCTGTTTCATCAGTTAGGTATTCTAGAATGATTTAAATTTATTTTTAAAATTTTAAATAAAATCTAGTTTTAAGTCAAAAGAGTTCACGGCGGAACATCGTTCTAGAATACGCAATATTATTTTATGCCATTTTTAATCATGATTTATCAGTTGGCATGGAAACTTCTCGAAGCTGTCCAACAAAAGCGTCATGTTTTTCCACTATCGCGAATTCGTAACGTTTTTGCCAGTTTATGTATGGCAATTATGAGTGATGATGATAAATTCATCGATTGAATGAATTGTAGAACAGTAATCTTTACTGAACACTAAAACACTTATTTCGTAAGTCGGTGTTTTTTTACACAACAAAAAAAATTCCTCCTCCTTTTTTTGGAAATATAGTCAAAATCCAATAACAACAACCAATGGACAGCAGTTTAGACGCGCTTAACAATTAGTCGTAATAACTTTGCGATTATAATATTGTCTGTTCAGAAACAGAGGCCCTCGCTCTACGTCTAATTGTCATGAATAGTAGTTTATTCTATCTATCTATAGATAAGGATATTTCCATGACAAAGTATAAGTTCAACAGTTCTACTTTTTGCGCTGAAATGACTCATCCGACCATCATCTGACACAGTTTTGTTTTAATTAGCTACAGTAATTGGTGTTACTAACTGCGTGGTGTTCTAAACGTCATCTTGTTACCGAGACTCTCTTTTTGGAACTTTTAATATGTATATTTTTTATGTACACACAATATAATTAAATAAAGAAAAGTTCCTACTGAGTAAAGAGCACAAAGAAGAGTTCGTACAGAATATAGAGCAAAAAGAGACAGGAGAGTGAGAATAAAAACGTAGACACAGTATGTAGAGACAGAGAAGGAAACTTAAAATAGACTATACATATTACGTAAATTATTCATCATCTACCTAGTCTTTTCCAAACTATATTAGGGTCAGCTTCCAGTCATACCGGATTCAGCTGAATACCAGTATTTAACGTGGAGCGGCTGCCTACCAGACCTCCACAATCCATTAACTGGGTAACATGGTACTTCATGGCATGACTTCTGACAATCCGTAAAGACTGCGAAAAATCTACAAATGACAGCCGGGACCAAAGGCTTAACGTGCTTTCCGAGGCACGGACGAAACTCGGTATGTTAAAATGGTCACCCATCCACAGACCAACCTTGGCAAGCGTTGCGTAACCATGGATATCGACCCGTGCGGCTGTTATTCTTTAGCCACGTAAATTATTGTCCGGCTGAAATTAGTAATAAAGGGCGGGTTACCAAATCGATTACATACGTTTAGTCAAGACAAACCCACTTTGTGCCAAATAAGAGGTTTTCCAGCTAAACTAATGTTAGTTTATTTTTCAACCTATATTGTCTCACTGCTGGATTCCCCCATAGCCTTCCACTCTCCCCAGTGTGTTGTCCTCTCTGCTACATTAATCTACATTGTTGTATATGTATGTGCCAAATAAATTTATTTTCTTTCTTTCTTTCCACCGATCGGTCATGAATGCCTCCAAGTCGTCACGCCAGCGTTTCTTATGCCTTCCTCGGTGACGACGCCCATCCTCTGGCTCTGGCCCATCTATCCTGATGTATCCTACATATGTGACCGAGTTATATATGTATATTCAACACTAGCTGCTGCCCGCGACTTCGTCCCCGTGGAATCCCCGATTTTAAAACATTCTTTATCGCTGCTCCGCTCCTATTGGCTTAAGCGTGATGATATATAGCCTAAAGCCTTCCTCGATAAATGGTCTATTCAACCCAAAAAGAATTTAGTTCCTGAGATTAGCGCGTTCAAACAAACAAACAAACTCTTCAGCTTTATAATATTAGTATAGATTCAACATAAAATGTCTAATACAGAAATATTAGAGTTTTTAATCTCATTGGTTACGATATTGCCTCTGCGCAAAGTTATTAGAGTTTTTATAAATTGAAAATAAGTAAACACTGTGTCAACTGTGACCTTCTTACGTCAATTTGAATCTGGCAGATTGCGTGCGTCTACTGATTCGTTCCTTCCATCTTTATTTAACAACCGTGTAATATATTTGGTTGTGTGTTACAAGCATGTATTTATAAGCTATTTAAATCCGTTTTTTTCTGGATGGGAAATCATCAAATGACTTCTCCGGCTCTGGGCGGAGCGGAAAGGAGTGTCAGATTATTACGGACTAAAACCCACTCGAGTTTCTCCTTCGAGGTGACTCTTTCGAACGAATTCCGCAACGAGCTACATATTTAAATCTCTTTATATTTAGACCTTCATTTGTTTTTTATTTTTATTAGATAGGTTCACGTTTGGCCACGATCTCATCCGATGGGGCACGCTTTTCAAGAACTAACCTATTCACTCCTAGTCTAAACTTACTTAGACCCCATGGTCACACAGCCATTAGGAAACACAGACTCCGGCAGTGGGCCTTTTTTCATTGTTACGTAAATACTGGTGTATTTTCGCTTCTATCGGTAGAAGGTTCTGGATTACTTTGATTTTAGATAAAGCAGTTTTATAATGAGCAAAAGGTAATAATAACAACTACTCTAAAAAGGATTTATGTATATGATTGCTCTAACACAGGAAGACCGATACCTCCATTGACGCACGTATCATATAGGCAATCATATTATATTTGCATCAATAACTAAGAAATATTTAAATACCGTATGGAACTAGTTTTGCTAGTTCAAGGTCAAGATGCGAAGCTAGGCGAATTCAACTTGTTTGTTTTACTTAATTAACTTTGCAACTTGAAGGTCCAGGCCATTTTGTTTGGATAATGTCGCATCCGGGTATAATGGAAGCTTGGCCGAATATTTATTTATAGAATTTATTATCTTTAAACTTATAAAGATGTTACATTTTACACGCACAATGATCCAACATACGGACTAAATGCGGAATCCAAATAGTTTTTTTTTATTTATTTGCCATAGGACGTAGAGATGATCCGGAAAATTCTTACACGGATAGAAAGCTGCTTAATGCAACGATAGATCACCAAGGGAGCAGAGCCACGAAAAAAGCTAGTGTATTTATAAACTTAGTTTTATGAGTGACATACTTACAAACATAGATACTAACTCCTGAAGAAGAAAATTATTTAAAGAAAAGGCTAAGTTTTAAAACGTAAGGCAGCAGATAAAGGCCTTGATTTCTTTGCTTAACAAAAGTCAGGTAATTTCTTCAACCCAGTTCCTACTTGGTATTCTGTACTACCGAGCAAGCTCTTGTTTATTAGATAAAGTTGGTGCTACTTTCGGAAAAGTATTTATCCGTTATATTATTCTGGTGAACCAACTTTTTAAAATATGTCTGAAGTCAGAACATCCCTGTATTTAAACAAAATCATCTTGTCAATTCCCAACTAAGTTGGGGCGGCTTCCAGTATAGCCGGATGCAACTGAATACCAGTATTTTACATACAGCTACTGCCTAACTGACCTCCAAAAAACCGGTACTGGATAATAAGATACCCATTTGTGCAACTAGTAGTCTTTCGAGGTTCTGATTATTAACTAATTCACTGTGGGGAAGATTCTCGGACCAACCTCATCGATTCAGGCATCCACCGGTTGTTTTTAGTTTACCGTGAGTTCCTCCACTATATTCTCCTTTTGTAAAGTGTATACTTGCCTTATTTTACACTTTTTGCTGTAATTAATTTGGATTGCTGGAACATAAAGGACATTTGGAGGAACACGGATAGATTTTAGCCAATAAGAGTCAAACACTCTCTTCCGCTCCGCCTAGAACGGAAGAAGTTATTTGATAATATCCCATGCTTAAAAAAGGGGGTATTTAGAAGCCGTGGTGTTCCATATCTGGCTAATTCTAACAGCCTTTCATTATCCTCAGAATATGTTGGATTACATACATTCACCCTGTTCGTTGAAATAACCGTGATTCCTTCAAAACATGGCCGAAAGGCTATCGTGTGTTTTCGAAACCTGTTCCCCTGACATCATTTCATAGGTCAATTCAGATACTTTAATCTCTTAATTATATTAATTAAATACTGAAATACAAACACAAATGTGCATCATTGGTGATATCATCGACACTATTTCTGTTCAAATCTTATAACAAAAGTGAATCTTTTAATTAATAATGACTACCTAATCAGAGAGTTGAATGAGACTTTCATAGATTCTCAATATGATTTAATTATGAATCATTGGTAGAACTACACCTATATTTAGGGAGCCTTGCTCTTCGGTTACCAACCGCTTGCCAAAAGTGTCATTCCTTTTTGGAAGACCATGGAATGTCTTGAATACTAATCAACATTTTGGCATTGTTATCTTACCGCAGTGACGTTCAGACCGTTCAGTCCATAAAGATTTTGATGTAAATAATAAAAGACAGCTGACAGAGTAAAGCGGTGTCCAAGTGGCGTCCGCGGAGAAGAAGTGTCGATCGTCCGGCGGCGAGATGGGCAGACGACATTGTCTCCATCGCGAGTCGCCTATGCCAGTCTCATCGCTGAATCACCGCTCATCTGAGAATAGGCCTATAGGAATATAGTAATATTACTATAGGCCTATTCTCAGAAATGGTCTAACTCGACCAGTCGATGACAATGACAGAACAACTATTAACGTCTGCTCCTATTTTAGATGTAATTATGGGAATATCTGGCATAGCACCATTAATAAAAAGAGACTCTCATTAAAGAGCCAAAGAACACAAGATAACCAAATTTATTAAAATCGGCAGAACCGATGGTTTCATAGCCAGGGAATGATGAAGACCACTACCTAAATATAAGTACCTAACAGAGAAACAGGAGTCAAACCGCGAACTGACAGCTCGACAAACAATGACGCATCAAGATATCGCGAACGCTTTCGGCAGCCATATTGAATTGGTCGACGTTAGTAAATAAACTGGTTTATGGGTCGACGACATCTGGCTGTTATACGCACAGTAAAACATAATTACAGCTGTAGTGACTGTGCGCACACGCAGAGATAAAAATGGGACAACGGTTTGCGTACGAGAGTTTTGTGAATTTCGAAAACTTGCCATTTTAACATTCTGGTGGTTATTGTACGGTAGATAATTGGGGTCCACCATTGGCATAGCAATATTATGAACGAGTTGTTTACAACTTTGAACTTTGGTAAACAAAAAAGCGAATCAAAATTAAACCTATCTTCAAGTTTTTATTTATGTTCTATACTATAATCGATCCGGGCCCGGGCCGGGTTGATCTTCAAAATTAAGCAGTGCTTGCTAAAGTCAGTCTACGTATGGGTGATCATCTTAACATACCGAGAATCCTACGCGTCTCTATCTCTGCCTGTCATTTGTAGATCTTTGCCAGCCGAAAATCCGTAATATCAGAAGCTAGAAATTCTAACACCAATCTTGCCGTACCGTGTTATCAAGTTAACTGTGTAGGACAGGTGCAGTCGCTCCACGTAAAATCCTGGTATTCGGCTGAATCCGGTTTGACTGGAAGCCGAACCCAATATAAATGCACAAAGGCAAGGCAAATGATTAAAAAAAGCAACCAACTTATACACAAGAAAACCAAAAAGTACAAAATAATATTTCGGAAGACAGTGTTCAAAAAACTAAAAAGCAACCACAAACACCGAGTTCCGAAATTAAAGTTATTTTGAGTGGTCCCCCCCCCCCCCCTGTCCAACCTAAACGTACAAATATGTGATTTCAGCAATCCCGAAAGATTTGCTATGATTTATTGAAGAGTTTCGTTTCCTATCATCTCGTTTCTTTATCATATCTTCACCACACTAGAAGGGGACCTCGTTGAAATACTAAGATGCTCTTCGAAACCATCGTACACAATTTTATTTTTTCATTTTACATCGACAAGAGAGAATGAGAACGTCGTCAATGTAAACTAAGCCACGCATTATTAGGGATAACTCAAATACTAGTCGTCAGAACTTCAATAAATGGGACCAAGGAAAGAGGAATTTAAATGGGACCACACGACAAGCACCAGCTTTCGAATGTAAAAAGAATCATCAAAATCGGTACACCCAGTAAAAAGTTATGAGGTCACACACAAAAAAAAATCAATCGTATTGAGAACCTCCTCCTTTTTTGGAAGTCGGTTGAAAACAAAGAACAAAAATACTCTGTACAAGAAATTATTGAAAGCCATCGTTTTTTTTTCCGGCATACAACGTAATGACAATGTTTGACGTCATCCAATGCGATAAGATTGATGACACGTGTGCGATTCCTAATGCTAGATAACGATAAAAAAATAATTGTATTACACAAAAACAGAATATTATGTACTTGTACGCGCTTCTGTTTGATGGTTAGGTAACATAATGATCGTCACGTATCAGCCTGCTATGCTATGTTCCTACAAAAGGGACTCAAGCATTCTCTTTGTAAGATCCCGAGCGTATCGTAATCCACTATGCGAATCGAGTGTGGGTTGGCGAGCAGATAATGGTCGAGTGAATGTACAAAACTATAAGAAGACCGATATACCGACAATTTGGAAGACTATAAAATTGTGCATTTACAACCATTCTATCCCGAAACGAAGGGTTGTGGGTGGTTGCTGTCAAAGTCTATCTGAAGCAATATATGTTCTGTTTAATTAGTTACTACGTAAATTATCTTTCTGTAGAATTCTCTCGATATGTACTGTAAAGATCCACAACCATTGGTTTTGCTATTATATCGAATGTTTTTGAACAGCTACGCAGATCCGAGTACTAGGTAAAATATTTTCATTAAGTCTTGAACACCGACGCCTGTCGGTTTTCTATCAGTTGCCTTTTGGGGAGTGTGCGACGGAATTGCATAGTTTAATTCCGCCAAGCCCGTTCCATCTCTCTTAAAACCTACAACTAACGAAAACCTATTAGAAGAAGACAAACAATACAAAGACATTGGCTAAACATTGGCAACAAATTTAAGCCAAACATTTAATTGTGTCCCATATTCCACAAGGCACTGGCCATACATAAAAAACTCGCCCACAACGATCAAAAAGTTCTTAAACTAAAGAAGAAACTTTTCCTTCTTCAACAGATAAAGAAAGAAACCTTTTTACTGGATCGTAGTTTACGGCGAACATTTTCATGACGTCATTTCTTCAGAGCTTTCTCCCTGAAGGCACATTTGGGTCGCCTTAAGGGCTTGCCGTGTTCTTACTATATCTGGCATTTTAGGAGCTGGAAACTTTGAAACGCCTATAAAGCTTTAAATGTGAATAAATATTCTTATGACGGGTTGTAAAATCCTAAGTATTGAGAAGCCTTTAGTGAGTTATATTGAACTTTATATGTGTTTTAGAGTTTTATACAAACTCGTACAATAGCTTCAAATGACATATGAGAAAGTAGGGCAAAGGATTTATGTAATGTACTAGCTGCTGCCCGCGACTTCGTCCCCGTGGAATCCCCGATTTTAAAACATTATTTATCGCTGCTCCGGTCCTATTGGCTTAAGCGTGATGATATATAGCCTAAAGCCTTCCTCGATAAATGGTCTATTCAACCCAAAAAGAATTTTTCAATTCGAACCAGTAGTTCCTGAGATTAGCGCGTTCAAACAAACAAACAAACAAACAAACTCTTCAGCTTTATAATATTAGTATAGATAAGTCACAAATGACTCATTATTACTTAGATTAAATTAATATGTTTAAATCTTTAAAAATGAAACGCCAAAATGTTTCATAAATAAAATGAATCGCCAAAATGTATTTTATTAATGTAAAAAGAAATCCGAAAACAGCGAGTGAAACCGCGGGGCACAGCTAGTAGTTAACAAATTAGAAGAAGACAAGACGCAAATCACGCGGAGACAAAGTAAACACTGCATCTACATACATTAACAAATATTCCGTAGATTGAAGACAAAAAATGAGATGTATAAACTATCAAGTCAAGAAAACAATAATGAACTTCGCGACATGCAAAACTTCAAACTCCAGCTGGATCAATAATAATGCACTAAACTGTAAATACTGGAACCCTTACTCTAATAATGGCTAAACAAAAGTCGGTTGTTATTTCGTGCAGATGTGTATTACTTGTATTAGTCACTGCTTCATGCGAGCGCCGGATGCGGATCGACGTGCGTCCGCAGTCTACATTGTCTTTTCCTAAGATGTTATGTTGAACCCGACCCCTGCCACATAATGAAGACTATAGTCGACACCAAATAAATGTGCAATAACGGTCATTGACCCACCTACATTATTGACAACCTTAATTCTTTAAACAGAAATAATGCTATATTGAATCGACCGACATCCATCGTGATCCTTTATATTTACTAGTAATGGAAAACGATTCATTTTTTTTGTCCATGTACATACCTACGAAGAGATATCAAGGAAAGGGCAATGACCTTTGCTGCACATTTATCAGGGTGTCAACCATAGTACTGACATAATAAAAAAAAAAATTGTTTGTGGTCAGCCCTCTCTACATTGACATGATAGGTTTTATTTGATAACAAGCAGCGCCCCGCGGTTTCACCCGCGTTGTTCCCGTTCCCGTGGCAATACGGGGATAAAATATATCGTAGCTTTCTATTGGAGAAATAATTTTGAAAATCGGTTCAGTGGATCCAGAGATTACCCCTTACAACGTCACAAATTCACAAACGATACCTCTTTATAATATTAGTATGGATACGCTTTGGATCGTGCAGCTCTGCCGCACTGGAAAAGGTAGTGGTAACTTTGTTTTGCAGCATAACATGCTGATACTGTCACTAGCGTGGCAGCAAATATCTTTGTAACTGCATGGCATATTTGTTAAACATCATAATTTTATCCGAAAGACGTCCAATATCTGACATTGTTCTTCCCTAAACGTCACCATATCGATAAATCTTATACTTCGCAACCAGAGAAAACTCTCGCGGAACTGACTAGGCCACCGGTCCACTTTGTGAGAGACTTCAACACTGCGTCTTTTCATGTAATTTCTAGCAATTTCGATATTTACAAGAGCATACTGCAAATGCTGATATGAAAAATATCTATCAGCATAATATGTCAATCTGTTTATTCTTGGCTATAAATATCCAGAATTAGCAGACTGGCTTCGGTGCGGTTTCACAGAATATTTATTGAGGAAGGTTCAAGATTTATACGAGTTTATTTTGGCGGAAAATCAACATCCACCGATTACATTTTAATCTTTATCTACAGTTTGTAGTGTTGAAGACCTTGTTTCGTTAATTAATTAGTTACAAACAGTTATTGTCAAGCAATAAGCCATAAGCTCCCAGTTAATTTTTCGCCAAGCCCAACTTTACATAGTAACACGACGATACTCAATAAGTAATATGACACACTTCAACACCACACATGAAAATATTCAGCGAATGAACGCTAACGAGGGCATTCCACATATCATTGGGATGTACAAACACTGTTTACAATTATACTGAAATTTGTAGCTGGAATACGAAACATCGCATTTCAAACATGCTCGTCTTACAAAAACATCTAGAACTGAACACACGACACTGAGTAAACATTGAAACTAACAGCATCATTGGAAAATCAGATCGAAATCGAAGATTACCGAAATCTTTCCCTAACACGAAGAAGTATACTTTTTCGTTAAAAAGCACGGCTCACTACCCTCAGCCACTGCAACTCTTTATAGACCAAAATCAACAGTACCGACCACCAAAAAACATGCACGCAATGAAGCTTTACGACGCCCTGATAAAACATTGAATTGTCGTTGATCTCGCTACGAAATTCATTCGAAAAGACAATTAAAAGAGCAACAATATTAAAGTAAACAACATACTCTTTATACCCTCCTCTCCTCTCTGTCCCCACCTCTCATACCCTCCATATCAATAGCAGGGGCGTGCGCTCCATATAGGCAATTAGGCTAAGCCTACCCTACCATAGCAACGGATAAATAAAACAAATGTATTTATTGTAACTATGCAATAAAATAAAACAAAAATATTTAATAACTCATAACGCCTAGTATAATGCTTATAGCAACTTCTCGCCCCGCGCCCGTGCGTGTGACGTATTTCAAACTACGCTGTTCCTACGAAACGGTTCACATAGGCCACAATACGGAGTGCCTTATTTCAATTGATAAATTTATGCATGTGTGCAAATGTTCTTGTGTATGTACGCCCATAATTTACACACACATGTATAAATTATGGGCGTTTTCTAGGTTCGCTGGAGCCCACTACACGGGTCCTGATTGGTTCACCACACAATTCAAGGACAAGTAGTAAAATTTTATGAATGGAAATCGCTTAACAGGGTTGCCAATTTGAGAATAATAATTTCCTTAATAACTTATAGATATAGTTTAAAAAAACTGGTTAGTATTATCAAAAGTATAAAATGTACAAAATAAATGTTAAGTTGTAATTAATAACCCTCTAAATATAATTAAAAACCGCAAGAATTTAACTTTTCTCCCCAAATTTTCCAAACTTAATTTGAGAATTTGGTTTAAAGGGAATTAGAAAAATAAAATTGGCAACTCTGTTGACATAGAATTGTCAATTTTGGCGGGTTATGATGTATAACCCGGCAAAATGTCATTACATGTCATTCTTAAAGATTACGATAGGACCATGTAGCATTTTTTTTTGGAAGTGTATTGATTGTCTTTTTAAATGATATTTTTGCAAGAAAAAGAGAAGCCATATTGTTGATATTGTTTCATGTGACAAGCAATAGTCGTTCGAATATTTTGTTGTTGAGTGTTATAAATCATAGTGCATTGATTTATAAGTAATTCGTTTTGAGTCATAAAGTAGTGTAAATATTAAAGTTTAGTTATTTGTTTACATACTTAAAAATGGTCCTAAATTGTGAAGTTTGTGCTGACAATGTGTTTGTTAGAGATTAAAAACAGTAAGTTTTCACAGCTATCGTATAATGATAAGATTCAAGTTGTTTCTAAAGGTAGATGTATACCCGAGTTACGAGAATTAACTCAAAAATAATTAATCTCGTACTCGTCATTTCAATCCTCAGAGTTATGAAACATATAACTGGCTATGTGTGTACACACAAATTATTTTGTTTTCTGTGCATTTTGTTCAATACTTCTAGAAAGAGTAGTTTGTATCGTCAGAATATCGTGATTTGAATTTGGTGAGTTTTTAAAATTATATGTTTCTCATCGTTCCGTATCGTGATTTCAACCCAGTAGAATGTGGTGAGCTTTTTTTTTGGACATTATGTCTGGCCTACCCTTACTCTAGAACCACTGCACGCCCCTGATCAATAGAACTAGGCCAATAGACGCAAAGGGATGCTTACAACTGAGATAGGAACAGTTGCCAAGCACGACGGATTAAAATGATCATTTTAGAAGAATATTTTATTAGTGCTATTAAGAAAGCACCAATAAAACTACTCACTCTCTCTCTATACTGATCTCTCTCTATCACTCAAAGGTTTGTTGGGAGAAAACTCAACTCTGAGTTAAGCTCGCCTTTGTACATGCATTATGCCTTCTATAAGTTTTGGTTTACAATAAAGAATTAAGAAAGCCCATATGAAAATTAACCTAAGATGAATTTCCAAGCCTAAATCTAACAAACAATTTACCAGAAAACAACAAAAATAAGGAAGGAACGCGTTTTTTAGTTGACTTAGAAGACACTTAAAATGTTAGCAAAAACTTGTTTGTCAAAGAACAGAGGACAGACAGTCGTCGTCAAATGAACACTAATGATTGCGACAGGTTCTTTAAAAACCTGTTTTATGTCTGGACTTAGATGTAGCAAGAAATACTGAGTATTTCTTAGAATTCTACCTGTTTTGTAGATCGTAGAAATGTAGAGCAAGGCGATAGTAATATAACAAGATGATGGTAAACGAGTTAATGATGGTAGATTCTGCCATCTTTTTGCTGGTAATTATGGGCACCTTAAAAAGTATGATCTCTCTCAGACCAACTGTTAAACGTGCAGAGGACTGATGAATTTATCAACAGATTGAATTGGCCAACTGTTGGAAAAAAAAGATGCGTAAAGATTTGTCAACGCAAAATCTACAATGTTTTCGGCAATTTATTTAGTCAACAATCAGTCTACCGAAAACACAGAAATGTTACAAAATTCGCACATAATTACACAATACTTTGAATTCAAAAAATTAATCTGGTAGGCCACATGAAAACCATCACGTAGTCTAGTACCAAGATGGCGTTATACAACCTGCCATCGATCCCAACTTATCGAACCGCACAATGGTAATCACTATACCATTACTAAATAAACCAACTATTCAATCGATTCACGCATCTACCAAGGCCGAGGTGAATCGTCACGTGCAGCCTTGGCGACAATGTTGGCCACCAATTGCCAATATTGCAATGTAAACACTTTATTGACACTGGTTGACCTGAAGTTTTTACTGATGCATGGCATGTTAAGAGTTATGGAATATCGAAGATTTGACAACATTCCGGGATTATTAACACCAGTAGCCTTAGTGTGAGTATTTACTCGATTGCGTTCACGTAAATTTCAGCTGGTGGATTTTGATTTAAAAGCCCCACTCTTAGAATTTCTCCTGTATCGTGGGTCTATTTACAAATTCACATACACAAACAGCCACACCCGGAACAAATATCTGTAGGCTATCACATATTGGTTGCGTGGGAGTTTCGAACCCGCGACACGCAGCACAGAAGCCAAACGCTCAACCACTGCCTAACCTAACCGTGTCGTAGGTTAAACTAAGTAAGCGCCGGATTACAATAATGGAAAGCTCCGTTTGCCACACACGTTAGCATAGTATAAGAGAACGTGCGAAGTGCGTAACAGACAAAGACTACTTTTGAATCATGTGCCTTCAATCGTTTTTTGAATACCCGTCTAGACATAATGTCTAGGCTTATTGCCTGGTTCTTTCGGTTTGAAGTTTTCAGAAGCCCGAGTTTAGAAAACTTTATTATATGTATTTGCAACATTAGGTACTATTCCTACATTGAAAAAAAAGCTGCGTCTGCCCATCCTACTGATATCAGCCGTGTCCCTATTTTCTATCACTCCGTAAAAGTCGCAATATTTGTATACCAAGCTACCAGGTTACCACTTTGCTATACATATGTCACCGGAAAATTGGAAACGCCGTATGATTGTAAAATATCGCGTGAAATTGTGAACTATTTATGTTTATAAGACACGGATATATTGGGAACAATTGAATTTGGATGGAATTTCTTCTATGCCAAACGATTTTTCATAATATATCGAGAAATTATAATCTAATAAATATTTATTTTACAATGTCTGCAAGTTTCCGGTGGCACATACGTACCTATATACATAGGCTTCAAGTAATCAAGTTTTTCACATGCAGTGTGCTACGCACCGTCCAATACATACCTGTGAACAAAAAAATATATATCATGAGTTCAGAATTTACACAAACCAACAAAATTCCATATCAAGGGATGTTGTAGTAAATAAAAAAGCCAGAAGTTGTAAAAATCATCATAGCGTTAATTCGTTGGATTCGTTTTTTTCAAAGCCTTTGTTAATTTTATTTGTATATATGTATCTATGTATTTATGATTGTATATTTTCCCTCTATGTTTGTCTTTCATTTAAGATGCACCTGCCATGTTGTCTCTGCAGTACCCTAAGGTCGACTGGTAGAAAATTCATATGGCATTAAGTCCGCCTTTGTACAGTTTCTTTACTAGTGCATAAAGTTTTAATAAATAAGTCTTTTTGGGAATGATTATTGAAGGTCTACCTTCATACAATTATGATCACCACATTTGTTATTGCTTCAGATACCATTAGATCATTATTTCGAGAATTGCTTGCGTTACAAGAACAAAACTGTTTTGCCATCGTTGTCAAGATCCTGTTAAACTATTAGAATGTTTTTTTTTTCTGAATGGGAAATCATCAAAAGAATCCTTCTGCTCTGGGCGGAGCGGAAGGGAGTGTCAGACTCTTATAAAACCCACCCGTGTTCCTCCTATTCCCCTTTGCGTTCCAGGGCCGCGGTGACTCTTTCGAACGAATTCCGCAACAAATATTAGTATATTATGATGTATGTATGTATGTGCCATATTTTGGGAAATCATCAAATGACCCCTCCCGCCCTGGGTGGAGCGGTAGGGAGTGTCAGACTTTTACTGACTAAAACGCAAACAAATTCCGCAACATGTGCCATATTTCCTGGAAACGTAACATGTGTTCCAATCTTTCAAAATATTTGTCAGAGCTATCAACAGTTTACGCTATGGGCTATAAATTATCATGTTTTAGCAAAGAATCTATGAATATACTCATTGTTGAAGGTCTCCTTTGGTAAACAAATTGTAAGAGGAGACACAAACAGGGCCGGCCCGCCCATACGGCGAACGGAGCAGTCGCTCCAGGCGCCAAATCCTAGGGGGCGCCTAAATGTAGGTAATGGTAGGTATATATTATTAGGAGCAAACGGGAGAGGCGCCATAATTGGATCTCGCTCCATTCTAAACACAAATCATGCAAATATCAGATAAATCCTTTTTCAACCGACTTACAAAAAAGGAGGAGGTTCTCCATTCGGCTGTGTTTTTTTTGTGTGTTACCTCATAACTTTGTACTGGGTGTACCGATTTGTTTTTGGTTGCTTTTCGGTTTTTGAACACCGACTTGCGAAATTAAAGTTATTTTGTACTTTTTGGTTTTTTGTGTAGAAGTCGGTTGCATTTTTTTTTAAGTTTTTTTTGTCTTTATGTGTAAGACCAAATATAAAGCATTTGTTTCCATCATTTATGTTCCACGAGATCTTAAATACAGTCCTTGAAGGGTTATATTTCAAACTTTTCAACACAAAAAAGAAATCTAATTTTTTTTTTGGTATCTATGATAATTTCGTTACTTTTTTCATTTCAATGAATAGCTATATCCATGAGATTTGCGCATAGAATTTAAGTTTGTTTGATAAACCCACAAAACAAAAAGTTGGGGAACTACTGATCCAAAGGAAGAATAAAACGTGTACCGACTTCAAGTAGCATGGAACATATAGCATAAGCATAGCATAAGCACAATCAGCCTTTTAATATTCCCACTGCTGGGACACAGGCCTCCTCTCTAGGAGAGGGAATGGGCCGTAATCCACCACGCGGGCCCAGTGCGGGTTGGTGAATGTCACACTGTCTTCGAATGTTTTAATTTTGGTTGATGACTAGTATAATCTGCTACCTATCTAAAACCAACCTCAACTTTTAAAACAAGCTGAGTGCCTTTTTTTCTGGATGGGAAATCATCTTATGACTTCTCCTGGTCTGGGCGGAGCGGAAGGGAGTGTCAGACTCCACCCGTGTTACTCCAACTGCTCTTTGCTTTTCAGGGCCACGGTGACTCTTTCGAACAAATTCCGCAACAAGCTGAATGCCTATTCAACTAATTTTAAAGCAACTTTCGCATTGGTTTCTCAGTCGGAATCTGTCAAAAAGCCTTGATGAAGTTCCTAATCAGTGAATTTGAAAATGAAAATAATATATCTAAGTAGTTGGTTGGTTGGTTGGTTTTTGTTTTTTTTTTTTTTTTTTTTCCTAATCAGTGATCAATCCGCTGACTAATTCAGTTTAGCTGTTGAGCCTAACTCATCAGTCATGGCCATGACTCATGCATTGTTGATGAACATGACTGGAAATTCTAATTTCAATCGCTGAAATTGAATAACAAAATTCTGTAGTATAGTTTTTATTTCAAGGATCCCGGTAAGTAGCAACTAATAGAAAGTTTCCATTTATTCGGAAATAACAAAGGCGTAAATATATATTAAGTAGTAGTAAGTAAGTACAAAGTCCGTCTCAGTCATACTCGTAACTAAAAAAAAAAACAAGAAAATCTAAATGTTTCTCAACGTAATAAAACTGTTGATACACAGATCTAGGAAACAGTGGCCGGTTTTTAACTTTCTCAAAAGCTAGTCTATACTAATATTATAAAGAGGAAAGATTTGTATTTTTGTGTGTAACGAATAAACTCAAAAACTACTGGACAGATTTCAAAAATTCTTTCACCATTAAAAAGCTACATTCACCCTGAGTAACATAGGCTATATTTTACTAACATATTCCCACGGGAACGGGAACTACGCGGGTAAAACCGCGGGGCGCTGCTAGTAAAATATAAGCTACTGCGTAGATGTCGATAATTCTAGACTGTTATTTATACGAATTAAAGAAATCACAACTCAGTAACTACATACGTATTCATACTAAGTTGGCAGACGTAATCAGAAATGGCGGTCTAAAATGGCGGTTGGGGTCATCATGTTAAAATCGATTCAATCGAATCAAAAGTCCACCCAACCAACGAAATAAACCTCATTTCAAGTCTTTGGTTATTTTACCGCTTCTAACTGGTTACTGACTCTAGAAAGGACACTACCAGTTCGAACTATGAACGAGCTTCTGACGTCTTATACTCGTAAGTGCTATATGTAGGCCTTTGTGAAATAAAATATTTTTAATTTAGTAGAAAGTTTATCACCACAAACGTATAGGTCATGTCAATTGTATACCGTATTTTCATCTCCATATCTTTGAATCATCACGCTTGCAAAACAATTTTTAATCACAGATGCTTCATCCCAGCAATCTAAATACAATATCTTAGTTTTTCTCACTTCCACACTACGGCGAATGCCAAGGCCTCATTACACACTACTCGTAGTTTAAAAACATTACCTTAAAAACTTTTCAGCTTCCAACAAAAGCTATAGACACAAGAGTCTGCGTACGCGCACAACGACTATAACAACTCAGCGAGAACGCACGAGTTCATTTCAGTACGGTCGCACTACATGCACTGAAACACAGCCGACTAAAATGGAAGGAAACAATTGATTAATAATACCAGAGTAAGTAATAAAACAAAGAGTGGTAATAATAGGCATTGAGTAACTGTGACGTATAGGTTTGTACCGAATGCCCTTTATAAACCTGAGGTAACCTGTTTTAACAATGGGCTGGTAATGACAGCCGTAGGTTGTAGAATTGATGACCGTTGGGTTGGGGTAGATCAGTTCTTGAGTGGAGACCGAAATCAGTAAACGTAGGATACTAAGAATAAGTTAACAACAATTTTCGAAGGGTAGCTGGCAGCAGCTGAATAATACCATAGAGCATCCAAATAATTACGTATGCCATTGCAGACCAATAGACAGCTTTATTTTTTTATTAATATTACTGAACCAACAGAGTAATAACAACGCAGTTTATAGCAAAAAAACTATTTTCCTTCTAGCTATATTGATTATTTGATAGAATTACACATAACTGATAACAGCATCGATCCGATACTGATAAGCTTAGTATTGTAGTAAAAAAATAAAAAGCACTTAATCCTTTCAAACAATATGCCATATGCGACGCAGTTGATAAAACTCAAGCTGAAGGACACAGACTAGCTACTAACCCATACGCACTTATGAGAATACTTTTATTGGGTGAGCAGCCAAGTAATGGAAATCCCTGCCCGAAATGTGTTTCCTGATAGCCACGACTGAAATCTAGGGGTATTTAAGTCAAGAGTGAATAAGTTACTTCTAGGCAAGCAGATCCACATCATTGCTTTTCATCATGTGAGATTATTATAGTCACATGAGCCGATCAAAAATAAAGAAAAAGGAATATCATAATCAGAGACGATCACAAGGTAGATGAAAGACTGATGAAGGATAAGGAAATGCATAACTAAATACAGGAGCGATTGGACATGTCATGGTGACAGTAATTGGTGAAGTTGCAATAATGATGAATCAAGGACGCAAACGACAAACTACTAGAGGACAACGATCAATATCTGCATATTTCTAAAACATTGGATCGTAGGATGACATTCTGTCATCGATAAAGTGACGAAGGTGATTGTAATTTTGACAGTGGAATTCGCTGATAGCATGAAAGTGTTTCTAGAGCTTGCAATAATTACGTAACAAGAGTTGAGCATAGATTTTTTTAAAGATTACTGTAGTAGTAGGTAGTACGGTAGGTAGGATACACGATTACTAATATTTACAATACGCTCGCTTTTCCTCGTGTGTCGGTTCAAGTGCTGACGCACTTAATGCACTGAGCTGTAGGTATTACCTGCTCGCACTGTGTTCCGGCAACGTGGAACAATCGATTAGGACAGCGAGCGTAACAATTGATAGAGGAGTGATTACAGAGCCCGGTGAAGAGGTTATGACGCAATGTTGGTGAATTAAGATGGGTAACACAATCTTAAGAGACAAGACAGACGCATAGACTATACCACTGATGGGAGAAACTACGAACACATCTTCCAAGCTTTGCAGGCTTGGAATATGAGTTCATGGAATGTTTAAAGGTTATCCGTAAGATATTCTAACGGATGCTAGATATAAATCCTGTAATGGAACTAAGTCCCGTGAAAATATTAAGTGTTTACTGTGTAAGTATTGTAGAGTGGCGACCGCGTGATAATTGAGAGCTTCTGATTCTACATTGACGGGACCGGACCGAGTGGTATTAATTTCCATGATAAAGAGTACAACTACACCGCGAGTGTACGTTTCAGTGCGCCTGTACCGATATTAATGTTTGCACCCATTGCACCGAATGCACGGAAAGGCGAATGAGACAATTGAATATTAAAACTGTTTCGTAACGTACAAGATCAAGGTCAAACTCTGAAGACATTGTGTGATACCAATACCGAAAGGCATTTTCTTCCCAAATACTGGAATTAAATTATTCCAGAGTCAGTCGCAGCAGGGATAGATCGCGCCTGCCAAGGTTATGGAATTGTTCGAAAAAGTTACCGCGGGTTAGGTACGAGGATTTGAAGGAACATGGGTGGGTTTTAGTCAAGTAAAAGTCTGAAACTCCCGCAGAAGTCATTTGATGAGATGCCATCCAAAAAAATTGCCTCACTATTCTGTAAAAAATAACTGTGAAATTAGGTAAAATGAGGTGTCCTTCGACCTGTGGTCTTAGGCTGCATGCTGCCTGCAATAATCTCGCATGCATGTTTAATTACATTGCGGGGCACGTTTGAGGGATTGATCACATAATATCTCGGTAGCCTGCAATACAATACAACTTGGAGGTGAGCTGGTTGCAGGTTTACAATCACTCGATCGCATTAACGTTCTCTTACGTCACGTTGATGGAAAAGTGTGCCTACTTTTATTGTTGCCAGACGATATTTATTACTTTTTTAAATTTTATTTAAAGTAACTTTATCGTCTTTACAGTATTTTTTTTACCAGATTATCCCTAAAGGTGATATCATCTTTCACCTTGTCTTCACCTTAATAATACTAGGTTCAAGGGACGGAAATTTCTGCCAAGTGTGGGTAGGCTATTCATCTAGTTTTACAACCTTTTCTAAAGGTTGCTGGGATGACAGACTTTGGTTTTATAGCTGCCCGAAATTACTATCATAAACTTTCGCTTAAATATTTAGCCCGCTGTTTCACCCGCGTAGTTCCCGTTCCCGTAGGAAACGGGGATAAAATATAGCCTGTGATACTCGCTGATAAAGTAGCTTTCCATTGCTGAATTGTTAAAACTAGTAGACCGTAGTTTGGCGCGTATAGCTTTTTGGAAAAACAAAAAAAAAGCAAACAAAAAACTTTCCTCTTGATATTAATATAAACATACTAGCTTCTGCCCGCGACTTCATCCGCGTGGAATAGTTACTTTACCCCCGATTTTGAAACTCTCAGCCCGATCGGTTTAAAATTGACAAAGTTTCATACAAACTTTCATCCCCTGTTTTATCACTTTGGGGGTAGAATTAATCAAAATCCTTTCTTAGCGGATGCCTACGTCATAACATCTACCTGCATGCCAAATTTCAGCCCGATACGTTCAGTGGTTTGGGCTGTGCGTTGATAGATCAATATGTCAGTCAGTCAGTCACTTTAGAGTTATATATATTTAGTTAGAAGATGCTACGGATATACCAGGGATCTGTACGTAACGGTCACGTTAATGTTCCTTAAGCTCGAAGGAGATATCGATCTTCGTAGAGAAGGAGTCTATGTTTCTTGATAGCTATTCGGGGATTCAAGAGCGAATAGGTTACTTTTAGGCAAACGTGCGCCATCGTCGAGCACATAATCGCTTTCCATCAGGTAAGGTTATGGTCAAAGACGAGAATATTAAAAAATAACTGCTATGATCCAATAATGAGACTCATAAAGTCTTTTATGATGTTTACGAACGGATTGCTAGTATGGCTATGCCAATTGACTTAGATGATTGCAAAGACAAAACACCGAGAAATTACTATGATAAAGTCGATTTTATGTATGAACTTAAATCAAACATACATTTAAACTAAGTAATGTAATCTCCAGACATCAAAACACAAGAGTTGTCATGCATTATTGTTTGTTTTGATAAGATCTGGAGTAGACTGATAATGTACCAAGCAATTTGCAGTAGGTACATCAACAAGTGCGAAGAATTACTTCTTTCGACACAAAACATTCAAAACCTCGAAACAAAAGTAAGACCAGAATCAATCATAATAGGAGTTGCAGCTATCATAAAGCGTCATAACGTAAAATAAACTTCTTGTGTGACTGTTCAATTTATCATAATAATATCATCATCATTCTGTACTCTAAATTTTTACTGTGCCTTCTTCCTCTACACTCTCCGTATTTGCCATAATCTCGACATTCTTAAAGGCATAAATAAGTCTATCTAGCCATATCATCTTCCAACTTTTTAAAGTTTTCAGAATAAGTGGTAATTATGTATGTGGTGTGTATGTATAGTGGTGGTGTGGTGGTGGAATAAGTGGTGGTGTGGTAAGTCGCGGGTTCAAACTTTAAACCCAGCCAGGCGCATTACTATATGTAATAGAACCAAAAATTCGAAGACATGTGACATTCACCAACCCGCACTGGGCCCGCGTTGTGGATTACGGCGCATTCCCTCTCCTAGAGAGGAGGCCTGTGACCCAGCAGTGGGAACATTAAAAGGCTGATTATGCAGAATAACACAACATTCATTTGGTACTTAATATTGATACAATCCAAGTAGATTAGATAGTTGGCCGTAATTAATGCATTTATTTTAGCCTCATTGTACTGTGACTTGTCAACTGCAAGTTGCAAGGACATCATTCAATTCATTCGGTGCAAACACGCTGATAATATCTTAAGAATTGTTTGCACTCGATGCACCGGGCGATTTCAAAGGCATGCATGTGTAAGTGTGATGAATATCACACAAATCCGTGCAGCAGTCCAGGTGGGATGAATTAAACCACATCCAAACAAACAGACATTCATATAACAGAAGGAAATAAGAAGGATTTACTGTCAATGGAAACTAAAGATAACACAACTTTCCACTTCAAGAGGCTTTCACACTTTCCGATTGATGAGTAGACGGCAGTAAAAAAATCTCGAAACGAAACAGTAATAAAAAACAACGAATATAGATAAGAACTCTCTTATTTAACCAAAACACATACTAAAAACCGCATAAAAATAAATGTTACGAAAACAAACGCTATCAGAAAACACACCTATGACCTCATTGAGTATAATTACACGAATCTTCTAAGAAAAGTAAAAATTACAAATATTAAGAAAGATAGTGAAAGAACTCAAGATAACGGTGACACAGATCACATATGTTTTTGCACTGAAAAAATAATACTAGCAATTAGCAACTTGGCAACAAGAGAAAAAAAAACAGAATCTATATTTGGAATGTTTCGTCAAAATATGTGTATGTCTTTGACTAGGAAGCGTCTAATGATTATTACTTCGGAAAGGAAGTTACTGGAAGAAAAAGGCGGAGTATTGAATTTGAACTTGTGAAAGTCCCATGTCCCCCAGATACAAAGAAAAATGTTTAGCTATCGCCTCCTGAAACCACTGGAGAGGCCGTTCTTTATTTATATCCAAGATTTCTCAGACAGGTGTCATTACTAAATAGATTTTTTCAAAATTTGGATGCGCGCTCCTTGAGATTTTCATTGACTCACATGATCTATGCCTGGGTTTGTTTTTGATTATTCTAAGTAATTATGTTTCGTCTCAAATTAAAAATAAACTTGATATTTTCATTGAAATGAGTTTTGGTCAGATTTTCATGGACCTATAGAAGCGCACGTAAGTAATGAACGCCTCTTTATCTAAGAGCAGATTTAGAACATTGACTTTTGCGTAAATATGTGATAGATATCTGAGTTACAATATACAACAAGAGGACTTCCAGAACATTTCGATAAACTAAAACCAGTCAATATCAATGAAATACCTACTATCTATTTATTTTCCAAACAGCCTAGCATAGTTACACCAGATAAGTCAATGGAAAACCTACCTACACGGATTCCTATTGTGATTACATTATCAAATTTATAGCCGTCATAAACGGTTATGTTTAGACATTCGCTGCTCCGTTGTCTTTGGAGATACGAAGAAAATTGTAGTCGGTTGAATTGTTTGGTTTATATAACAGAGACACGTGAGAGCAGTGGTGGCCGAATGGTAACGGCCCCGACTTACGTATTGTAGGGCGCGGGTTCGAACCCAGCCCGTCACTTTGTACAATTCATTTCATCACCACTGCTCTCAAAACGGTGAAGGAAAACATCGAGAGGAAAACGGCATGTCCTAGAACCAAAAATTCGAAGACATTTGACATTCACCAACCCGCACTGGGCCCGCGTGGTGGATTACGGCCCATTCCCTCTCCTAGAGAGGAGGCCTGTGTCCCAGCAGTGGGAACGTTAAAGGCTGATTATGCTATGCTTATAATACGTACATAACATAACATAACGAATATATTCAGAGGCAAATAAAACATGTATACCAGATTCTACTTATCATGTATCCCTATTGTGATCTCTCTCTATCACAAACTTTTGAGGTTTGCTGGGGAAAAAATCGACCTTGAGTTACGTTTTCACATGAAAGGAGAATGTTTTTTTTACTATGAGACCTGGTCCAAAAAAAAAAATCTGCGGTCCCCAGCCATGAACCCATTGTTGATCGACTTATTCATTTGAAGTTACTATGTGTGCAAAGACGCAAGAAAATCGAACCTGAAGTTTACGAGTTACATTTTTTTTTATGACTGCGAGATGAGACTTGATGGTAAGCAGTAATGCAATCGTTGATGGTGAAACGCACTATATTAAGAGCTTATTCACTTTAGGTTTATTCAAGGCTAGAGCCTTGAAGACACCTAAAGTTAATTTAAAAAGTCCTACAAGACACTTGGGCTTATTTTAGTTCTAGTAGTATATAGGTATTTGCTTATTTCTAGATTTCTGCAGGACAGATTTTTTTGATTCTATACAAAGAAATATTGTATTTCAGATGATCTTTCAAACAAACGTGGCAGACTTGGGGGCATACTTTTATTTTATTTTATTATTTTTTGGACCAAAAAAAACATTCTCCTTTATTTTCAAGTTGCTTGTTCGTACACTGCACAATCAAGAATAGGAAATTTCACTTATAAAAGATATACATAATTCTATTTAGTCCGTCCGTTAGATTTTGGAAAAAATATTTGGTACGTACTTTTTTACCATTGCAAATCGATATAAAAATATAAAGATGCGCTTTGCATCAAAGTTCAAGAGCGGGGTCTAATGACGTCACGTTGCTAGTGTAAATTGTACTATCGCAGTGACGTTTCGCGAGTTTTCTACGCAGTGTATCGTTTTTATTTTGCGTACGTGAAAAAAAAAACTGAGTTAAATATTTTTTATTAACCTATATCACTAATTACATTTTCTTTTTTCTGTAAAATACCCTATTGACGAAGTATATACATTATATATTTCTATGCTAATATTTATCAACAGATGTATAGACAATGTAGGATTGTAGTATCCTGAAATTATTGACTAAACGAGCCCTATATGGTCTGTAATCTAAAGATTATTCAGTACAGGTTGTGAAGATAAGGTAGAGACACAACAGGTCATCATCTCCTAATTCGGAATAAAACTAGGCAATCTTCTTAAATAAATAAAAGAACTTCTTTGTGTTGAGAATAAAAGAATACCGCGTCTGACTCCTATATCTTACAGTCGGTTAATAGTTTAACTCACGAAATCCGAATCCTAAACCCAATTAACTAAAGTATACACAGCAAAGTAAAATTTATTGATATATTTTTACAACTAGATAACTGTTAAGCTTTGCAGCAAACGAAAATGACAACACGTATAACGGCAATAAGCCAGACGAAACACGTTGACACTTAACCCAACTAGAATAATAAGATGAACTGTCAAAACGAAAAGAAGAAGCTTAACAATCTAAGCCCAACGGCAAAACAGACAACATATTCGCTCACACAATCAATGATATTCAAAACATTAAAGCCATTCAAAACTTCGAAACAAAGGGAGGCCCAGGGTCACGCACAACAGGGGTTGCAGCTATCATAAAGAGTTCAACTACATTACACTCACAAGGTGAAGAGGGCCGCGATCAATATACGTTGAATAAATAAATGTGGAACCGATCACGTGCAACTGACGTAGCAGGTGCAGAGATCGATATAGTAGACAATACGGAGACATATTTTATGAATAATTAATATTTATATCAAGTATGTGAACTCTATCGTTCAAAGTACAAACAAATCTACATCATATAAGCAGATGCTACTTACATCATCTAGATTTTTCCAAGATAGCATCAACTCTTGTTTAAAACAAAATAATAAAATATCCTTGAAAAAAGGAAGAGTTTAAAAATAACCCTTAAAGACACCAAAATTTGTGCTGCCTCTCTTATACGGAGACCCTCTACACAAAAGCAATAAGTTTGAAGTAACTTTTAAATAGATTTACTGTTGAACTAAAAAAACGTCATACATCATGATGGCCCTGTGATCGATGGTCTAATCTCTTTATTTCTATCTTATTTTGCCTAACAAACTGTGCAGCAATGTTTGTGCGAAGCAGTGCCCAACAGCTGCACAAAATCGTTTCAATAAGAATCAATATTCATAGTCCGTATACCCTTGTCGCCAATTCGAAATAATATCAGCGTTTGTGCGGGCACCCGTTCAAGGCCTTCCTACAGCCTTGGATGCAGTCGTTCAGCACGCACACCTTTTTATAGATCCAGTAGTAAACAAACACTACCTGTTTTCAAGAAGTGGAAAGGAAGCAGACTAGGCTGTTTGCTGTTTAACCATCCGTTGTATTACATGCTTCATATACATGTTTTAAACGAGCATTATTACTGTCTATAATTCCATGTAATGATGTTAAAAACATGTGTTAGCTAGCCAACTGAATACAAATAAGCATTTCCTAACTGATGTGTGTATTCGTCTGAAGACTCTTGATGATGTGGCCAAATAATAGTTACGCAATTCTGAAACTTTGAAAGACCTTGGAGAATTCGCTGTATCGGCGATTTCTATTGACAAGCAAAGATCTATCTATGCCTATGTTAGTCAGATTTCTTAGTCAGAAGCCTAATGTGGCAATTAGTCTGAAATCTGAACTAATATTACAAATGCGAATGTGAATTTGTTACACTTTCACGCCTAATTCACAGAATCAATTATGATGTTCGCAGAATTTTGTTACAAGATAGATGAGAATGTGGAGACGGTTATAATAGGCTACTTTAACACGAGTGAAAGCGCAGGCAACAAACTAGTTCGAAATATTGCAGCAAGCAGTCAGTCTCTACATACAAAAACTAAAGTACGTTTGTATATCAGTTGTATATCTATAATGCCTCTATGACACCAACATTCAATCAAGCTCTCTTCGTGGGTCAAGATATAGATAACTACATCCAAATTTTGATAACTGTGCGTTAAGGTAAAGAGTGGAATTCCCTGCCGGACTCCGTTTCTTGATAGCCGCAACTTGGTCTTGGGCAACTTGGTGATCCTTAAGTCAAGAGGGAAAAGGTTACTTCTACGTAAGCGTGCCCCATCGTGACCACATCACCGCGTTGCGTGGTAGCGCGGGAGCAATAAAGAGAAAAAATGCACAGAGCAGAAGGCAAAACTACAGTCCGTCCGTTTCAAACTTTCAGTACAGCTGTCATCAAAATGCATCAATTCGTGTACGCTAACACCGCTTCGTCTACAGGATCTTTATGAGTCACCCTGCTCTGATATACCTACCTTCCGAGATTTAGTACGTCAACAGAACATTCAATCATTTATATATCACGTGTATTTCGACGTTTTATCATATAAACTTATAAACAACAAAGTAGATTATGATGACGAGATAAAATTGTCTGTTTGTCGGTGGTAATCTCTGGAAGTTTTGAACTGATTAAAGATTTAGTTTTTTCATTGATACAAAACTAAACTAACATCTACTATTACGGGATACGTCTATCACGGTCCCTGTGGAATAGGTAATCGAAGCTGCTGGAAAAACCTAGTTAGATATTATGACGTCATTTACACGTGCATCCAGTAAACACTCTGCACTACTGAGGTTCAGTCTAAACAAATCTCGTCAGTTTTGTGTACAGCTATTTGTTACGAAGTTAAATAATGTAACAACCATGGATTGTGTAGAAAAATGATAGGTAGATTAATGACCTATCTGTCATCCTTATTGTAGGTAATTAACGAGCTAGATAACATGTTCGATTCAAAGACCCTTAAATTTTCGCCTATTAATTTAAATACAATGATCGAAAAACTGTAGCAAACTACTATCGGTTTTTCTTTTCTGAATATTCCATCCATACAGAAATTCATTGATAGAAAAAATGACGGATGCCTATGTACAGCAATAAGTCTTTCAGCTGAAATAATGGTGATAATGGTTCGTAATCCTTATGAATTTGATAATACGAGTAAAATTTGCCTAACTCAAATGAAGCTAATAACAACAACACGAATTATTAAGATTTTGAACAGCCCTAGAATCAAATAAATGATTTTAAAGACGAAAGTTCGGTGTTCCGTTCCGATACTCAAAACAAGAGAAGCCGTCAAGCCATATTTAACAACAAAAACAAAATGTTGCAACACTTTTTGACCAGCTTGTGTTTATATTTTCGTAAGGTACACTGTTGCCGACCCAACTACAACAATGCTATAGAATAACAAATACAGTGGTACAAAGACATAAAACACCAACCAAACAGTATGGATCCAGCCGTCATTTTCATCTCCATTTAACCATTATTCTCTTGGCTTTATCCCAACTTATTGACGTCGGTTTATCTTCTTCAATACGTCTTTATTATCCGTCATCTCAATTGCCACGGCTGTTCTAGCTATATCATCTTTTACGAAATCCATGCTTAATGTCTTTATCTTCATTATATCTCTATTCGCCGATACCTTAATAATCACCCGGCTCCTTTCTGGCTACATAGCCCTTAATATCTTCTTCCACATATTATCTGCATTCGCCATCATCTCGACAGTCATGGCCTTTCTAGCTACATAATCTTTACACAATCCATCATCCCCTTGGCTTTTCTCAGTAGTGACTTCCTTGCTAAACATTTTTTCTCGCTCCTCCGATGACTTTCAGCTGTTTCGGTCGAAGTATGGGCCAAGCTCATAAAAAATTAGTTTTCGAGCATCGGTGGAAAATAGTACAGCCTAGGGCATAATAGGCTAGTTGACAAAATTTGGAAATTAGTTTAAAACTATAGCTTAGCATCTATTTCACCCCAAAAATATATTATTTTAAGAAAAATAGGTCTTTTACAATTAGTATTTTGAGACTTTTGAAATGAATTTGAAATTGATCGCGAAAAAAATACAACCGACTTCCACAAAAAATCAAAAAAGTACAAAATAACTTTAATTCGGAACTCGGTGTTTGTGGTTCCTTTTTCGTTTTTTGAACACCGACTTCCGAATTAAAGTTATTTTGTACTTTTTTGATTTTTTGTGGAAGTCGGTTGTATTTTTTTGTAAAAAGTTTTTTTATTTTTCACTTTTTAGTGGTACCTAAACCCCCTCCCCTCCCCCACCTAAACGAACCAATTACATTAGTGTAAAAATATGCACTGCTCCAATGCAGAGTAAACTAAAAGGTCGTCAATGTAGACAATGTAGATATTTTTTTTAGATTTTTGTTGATTTTTCAAAAACCGCTTGTTCGATTTCGATAAAATTTTCATGGGACCATTTGGAAAGTATACCCTTTCCAACAAAAAAAGAATTTTTCAAATCGGTTGGCAAGCGACGGAGTTATGCGCGAACAAACATAAAAAAAAAAAAAAAAATACAAACATCCGAATTGAGAACCTCCTCCTTTTTTAGAAGTCGGTTAAAAAGGCCAAAACTGTACTGAACTGTATTAATTTAAAAACAATTGCTGAAAGCTCGCGAAATAACCTGTTCACTTTATACGAAAATTACAGCAACAACATAGCGTTTCGCGAGGTGTGACGTCACGCTTCCATGCTCTTCTCTGATTGGTGTTTAATGTCACATGATTAAACGCCTCATTTTGTAGATTTTATTTTGCAAAAATATTTCTAATCTTTTGTTATATTAATAGAATAGTTGTTTTTTTGTTTACTAATTATCATGGTTAATCATTAGAAACTCAAAGCCATCCGATTTATTCTTAGTGGAAACAAGCCTATTAGATAAAGTAGTTCAGACTATCATTGAGTGGACGATAGGAAAGAAATACGCTTTATTCGGCCTTTTCATTTGATTATCTCCCATCCACTTCTCCCGTTCTAGGCGGAGTGGAAGGAAATGTCAGACTCTTACTGACTAATACCCGCCCGTGATACGTAGGGTTCCCCCCTTTACATTCCAGGGCGGCGGTGACTCTTCCAATCAATTCCGCAAGACTGGCTTACTTCAGCCTACGGAATTTTGGATCATCATTGTTTTTTAGGAACAGTCAAGATGAAACTAGAAAGCGTAATTACAGTTCAGATACTTTATCAGGATTTGAAAAACCAGGCTTAAAATATAAATACCTGTCTGAAAATCGGCTACTGAAATTCTTATCCAGACAATTACCACTCCTTGACAGAATTAATAGCTGAGAATGTACCACGTAGATTATATTAATTGCAGAGCGTGGAATCGGTTTCTAGTCACGTGAAATAAATTAATTGGAAACCCGAACAGTAGTGTTGATTAGAAAGAATACATAAACATGTTGACTGGTGGACGCATTAATAAATATTGAACTTTACAGGGGGAGTCAGTGTGGATTGTCCATAGATATTATTTAAATGACAGACAGCAGCAAGTTCAAATAAACGGTGTAAATTCATGTGGTTTAGGAGTCAAAATGGGGGTACCACAAGGCTCAATACTGGGTCCTTTCCTCTTTTTAGTGTACATAAATGATCTACCCTATCTTTTGAAAAAACAATCACAAATGGTGTTATTTGCTGACGATACGTCCTTAATTTTTAAGATAAATAGACGTTCTGCAAATCTTGACGAAGTAAATGACTCCCTACAGCAGGTCCAAAATTGGTTTACTGCTAATAATTTAGTATTAAATGAGAAAAAAACAAAATGTATTAGATTTGTTTTACCGAATGTTAAAAGTAGTATTGAGGAAATAGTATTGAATAAAGAGAAACTAGAATTCGTCGAAAGCACAGTTTTCCTGGGGATAACGCTCGACTCAAGGCTACAATGGGGACCTCATTTAGCATCACTTGCAGGACGGCTAAGTTCAGCAGCATATGCTGTCAGAAAAATCCGTCAACTTACTAATGTAGATACCGCGAGACTGGTCTATTTTAGTTACTTTCATAGTGTCATGTCTTACGGTATTTTGCTATGGGGACGGGCTGCAGACATAGAGTCTATTTTTATTCTGCAGAAAAGAGCAGTTAGAGCCATTTACAATCTCCGCCGGCGCGATTCTTTAAGGGAACTGTTTAAGAAAATTAACATCATGACGGTACCTTGTCAATACATATATGAAAACATTATGTATGATCGGAAAAATCTGCATATTTTTAATAAGATCAGCGACAGGCATAATTTTAATACTAGAAATAGAAACAAATTAGATCAACCTAGGTTTAGATTGGCTAAAGTACACACTTCTTTTATGGGGTATTGCGTAAAATTTTATAACAAAATACCAGTCGATATCCTTCAATTAAATGAGAGAAAATTTAAAACATGCATAAAACGCACACTATGTAGGCAAACATATTATAAACTGGAAGATTATATCCTTGATAAAAATGCTTGGCTAAATGCCGGTCCTGCTCCACAGACTCAACCACTTGGGTAAACAAGTTAGGATTTTTTATTTGGAAGAGATGCTCGCCCTTTTTTTGTCTCATTTATTTATTCTTTTTTTTTTTATATTTTTATATAAATAATTAATTTCTAATAATGGGAATAAATAATTTCTCTTTTTTACTTGTATTTGCTTGGTCATTGTGAACCATAGTTTTGTATAATGTAGAAGCAGTTTATTTTCAAATATTGTAAATGTGAGTACCATGGAGCCATTTACAGGTTATAGTTTACTTTGTGACTTGAACTAAAATGGCAGTTGAGAGTATGTCATGCTCGCTCAAATGTCTCGCTGATGGTGGCGCGTGTGTCGGATCATTCGGTTCCCTTCAAAATGGTTGAGCTAAATGGTGCCGATACACGCGTCATGTTCGTGAACGGGCGCCGTCGGTTGAGACTGGTCACCTCTTAACTGCCACTGACTTGTTTTAATCTTTAATACTTTGAATTGTTTTATAGTTTCCTTTTTTTTTCTTTGCATTGTCCTCACACATAGAAGCACCAAGGATGTAACCAAAGTTATGTAATACAGAACATGATTTAAAAGAGTGTCCGTGGAGTTTCTTGCACGTTCTTCTCCATAGAGATCTACGCTTTGGAACGTGCAGATAGCTTCACCTCTTTCGACTTGACAATTCAAAAGTGCCTGTAAAGGGTTTATTTGAAATAAATGCTTTGAATCTTGAATCTTGATATAATAAAGAAGCATAGGAAAGGTATGAATTAATCTGCCTAGTCATTTCCCAACTAGGAAGTCTATGTTGGAACCGCTTTTACAATTCTAACATCTTATGTTGTACTCAAGTTCATTGCAAAATAAATGATTTCTGATTTCGGAGCTATGTTGGGGCCGGCTCCCAACGTTGTCTTGTTTTCGATTGTTTCTTCGTTATGTAAACACCGACTTCGGAAAGTTCAAAGTTATTTCATACTTTTATGTTTTTTTATTTTTCCACCTAAACGTACCCATCACAGCGTACACGATATATGTAAATTGGTGTAAACAAAAAGTAAGCTCAACAATAGGGAACTGCTGTAAATCGTCGAGAAGTTCGCTCAACTGTCTTTCGGCTTCATCATCAGAGCAACTTCAGACCTTCATTAAATAGTAGTGCTTTAAGATAGTTAATGAAAAAAAAAATGCACTAGTCGCCACTACGATTTTCGAAGGCCTGGTTTCCTTATTATGATACCATTCTTGGGATATCTCCTTTACAAGATAAAAATAATCATGAAAATCGGTCCATAAACTAGGTATGAAGTTATCCTCGAACACACACAACACACATTTGAAACCTCCTACTTTTTTTAAGTCGGTTAAAAAGTCAGGATATCCCAACCCCAAATAAATTGTAACAATGGCCAAAACAAATCCTCTTGAGCGACTCTAGAAAATATTAGTTCAATTACTTTCACTGCTTGCCGTTCAGTATTATAAAACATTGCTGGAGCATGAACATGAATTTAATAATTAGATTTATGCCTGAATATTACTGAAAGTGGTTTATTTCCACGAGTAATTGGTAAATTTCTGCGAATTCTGTTTACGATAACAAAAAAGCGAGTGTTTAATAATTTATCTAGGTACCTACCTAACTCACATCTGCCTAGCCTTTTCCCAACTATATTGGAGTCGGCTCCCAGTCAAACCGGATTCAGTTGAATACCAGTATTTTACGTGGAACGGCTGCCTACCAAACCCCCACAACCCATTAACTGGGAAACACGGTACTTCTTGGCAAGACTGGAGTCAGATTTACTGGCTTCTGACAATCCGTAACGACTGCCAAAGATCTACAAATGACAGCCGGTACCAACGGCTTAACGTGCTTTCCGAGGCACGGAGGATACTCGGTATGTTCAGATGGTCACCCATCCACAGACCAACCTTGGCAAGCGTTGCTTAACCTTGAAGATCGACCCGTGCGGCTGTTAGTCTTTAGCCACGAGCTCCTCTGCTCCCCTAGGTAGGTACCTAACTAAAACAAATAAAAGTTTTAACTAAAACTCCCACTATTCAACACATTTCAGTAGACAACCAAAGCCAATTAACGTCAAAAATAAAAGTCTGTAACATTGCAAAACTACCACAATGAACGTTATTCAGTCAACGATATACAACCTACTTGAATACGGAATACCTAACAAAATACCTTGACAGCAGTATTCGCGAAAGTATTCCTATACAGGGAAAAAGATACTCTATCCCTAGTGAAATAATATGTGTTTTAGCTTGACTTTCAGTCGACGTAAGTGCGTTTGCACTCAGTTTGCACCGAGCACCACTCTGAGTGTTGACGCAGAGTTATAAAAAGTCGGAGGAGGAAAAAACCTTTGTGGTCACATAATTGAAGTAGAAAAAAATAACTAAAAAGGTTTATACACCTACGTTGTACGTATGGAGTTATCAGAATTATGGTTAAATTAATGCTGTAGTTATTTAGGATAGGTAGTCAAAGACAAGTGTAAACTTTAAATGGAACTATAGCAATTAGTTTTTATAGTTTTTTACTAAACTGTGCAAGGTTTTCGGCCGTTATTATTTTAACTAAGTAAAGTGTGAGATCAAACGATAAATAGAAATAACATTAAAAATGTTTTAAAAGGGTTTATACTCTGCTTTTATGAGAGTTAGCCTAACTTTTCTTTGTTTTACAAATTTCGCTACAAAGTGGCGGCGCACGATAAATCTGGGATTGGTATTTATTTGTCAAAGACTCCAAGATATCATACGCAGAGCTTTAGGGGACCAATAGTTAAGGATATTCTTTATTAAGCGTCTCCTATGGCTACATGGTCGAATCAACGTTCATCGCAATTTAAAGAAAAATAAAAATGGCGGTTGATGATTAGAACAACATAGTCATGCATTCGCTTAGATAAATTGGAATACAATAAATCCCGTCCAAAATCAGTAGTTTACAATAAATTCGTGTCTTATCGACAACTTTACTCTTGATAGTTTACAATCTTACGCGACTCATTATAAACTAATATCCAATTACAGAAATCATCAAATGACTCCTTTGCTTCCTCTTACTAAATGACTCCTTACTCTGCGCGAAGTGGGAGGGAGTATCCATAGATTAATATACTGGGAGTGTCAGACACTTACTGACTAAAAACCACACGTGTTCCTTCATATAGCCTTCGCATTCCAGGGCCGCGGTAAATCTTTCTAAAAATCCTGCAACCCTCGCAAGCACCCATCTACTAGGTACCTATCTCTCATTACAAAGCTGTCATAACTTTATGATTCTCTAGAGTCCACGTATACTCGATGTATCCACACGTCAGGTCGGTAATTGATACCGCGGCCTCCATGATGGATCTTACCATCCTCGAGCCGCATTACATAATGCTATTAATGAAACTGCATCCACATAACTTGAATACGATAGCGAAGCATAATATAATTTAGATTACCTGTCTGATAATGGAAATTAGCTTTTTTTCATGGTCTTTTAAAGTGTTCGAGGTATAGGAGGTTCGGGGTAATCTGATCCGAAAATTGGATTGCATGGAAATTTAGATTAATGGACGAGTTTTGTGTTCATAGTTAGATTGCCTACTGCGTTTTGAGGTCAAGCCCCTAGTTAAGCATTTAGAAGTAGTATAAGCATAAGCATAATCAGCCTCTTAATGGTTCCACTGCTGGGACTCGGGCCTCCTCTCTAGGAGAGGAAATGGGCCGTAATCCACCACGCGGGCCCAGAGCGGGTTGGTGAATGTCACATGTCTTCGAATTTTTGGTTCTACGACATGCCGGTTTCTTTCCGCGACCTACAATTCGCAAGTCGAGGCCATTACCACTTGGCCACCACTGCTCTTTAGGAGTAGTGTTTGGTTTTAATACAGTCCCCGGAACTTTAGGGTAACATTATTATAACATCCTGGGCGTATTCTCCGAAGGGTTTGGTAGACATGTAGCAAAGCCAGTCTTTGTATACCCAAATTTCGCTAGTACAACAGGACCGAGGGGATCATTTGAAAGGGGTTACAAGTGGAATGTTTCCTTCGATTTTAAGTTTTCTTCCACAGTCTAGAGAGCATGGGTTGGTGTTTTAGCAGCAACTAGGAAAGTCCAGAATTATCATGGACGCTCAATTTCTATGGGCACACATTTTATTTATTAATTTATTTTGTATTACAAAGGTCGAAACCGAATCACAGTAACTACAAAGAAATAACTAAAAGAGAAAACAAATACAGATATATTACAGTTGCTTTGTAAGGAAAGTTTTGTTTTTCCAAATGTTGATTTTCTGGCTGAGGCTGCTGTACATATCAGTGTACTATGTGACATATCAGTGTACTTTGTGACATATTAGTGTACTATGTGACATATCAGTGTACAATTTGACATATCAGTGTACTTTGTGACATATCAGTGCACCATGATATGGAGCAGTGAGACATTGCCTTTATTATTCTAAGCAAGAAGTACATGTTTCACAGATATTTTAGCTGGTGTGGATGTGTATGTGGGATTCATAAATGCATCAAGTCATCAGCACTATTTAAAAATCCATGGAACACCAAATTGTTCTAAAATTAATCTCAACATATCAATTGGCACTAAGGATAAGAGACTTATAAATAATTATGATATTGAATATTCTTGCATCATAATGATGTATTATCAACACATGCTAGTCATTATCATATTTAACCAATTTCATATAAGGAGGAGGTAATGCATGTGATGTTACTTTTCTGATGTTATTATGTCTGGAGGTTTTTATGGTCTACTGTAATAATTATATTTGGGCATAAAGATTTTATTTTTTTCCTATAATTGTAGTATTTTTTTTCATTGATCCAAAGGGAGAGCTACGTTATGATTTTCTCAACTGGCCAACTTCTAAATCACCACTGTAGATAGATGATTTTTTTATACCACATTCCTGCACAGATTCTACAAGATAAAACATTGGAAATGCTAGTTATATATCGTAATAAATAATTATGAAACCTTCTCTAATTTGATCAGATATTTCTTCTGCCTCCATGGTAAAATACAATGACCTGCCACATTACATCAAAGGTTGAAAAACTTACCAAGTACAAACATTGAATAACTAAACACTGTAAATTTTATGCTTGACATGCACATAATTTTACAGCCAGCATCAATAGTAGGTACTATTTGTTTGTCATGTATTCTATTTTTGGGAATTAAATGGACCGGATTTAAATATGGAGAGAGTGTTTCAGCCTTCTGGATACAATAGAAATAAATTATTCGTAAGTAATAAACTCAGGATAAAATACATTTGATATTTTGAACTTAGAACCTTCGTTACCTTTTTTCTAAACCACCCAAGTGTTGAGGCAAACAAATATTAAAACCAGTCAAGCTATTTTGACAATTTGCTAGACTAGGATATGGCAATTCCATTTTTGAATTCATATAAAATGTAAATAGTTACTTATTTATGCAGTTTTGCACAATAAAGCAAGGATCATTATGATCAGTCTAAAAAATGTATATCTCTTGATATCAAGAAGTTTATTGCAAAACAAAGTCACACAAGCTCCCTATCGCTACGAAAATTTATCGAAAAATACTGCTCACTATTAACTCGCTAACAACCAATTATCATCATTTAAAATTTAGTTTATTATGGGGCATGCATGAATAATTTTGTAAGTGTCGGTAACACTTGAGTTAGCACATCACAATGTGATGGAATAACAACTTTCATTGTCCACCTTTTACTTCAGACAATTACTCTCAACATACCAGCCATATAAATACTTATTGAAGTACTAGAGCTTTGAGCAAAATGGTATGCAGCATATATAAAAGCTAGTATGTATGGTTTCGTTTGAAGCCTGGGCTATTTCGAAAAAAAATAGGATGAAACTAGCAGCTGTATGATAATGATTCAAGAATTAGACAAGAAAGTACTTGTTTCCATTGTCTTTTGATCACGTATATGAGTGACTAAACTCCATTTTATTCACCACCTATACAGTTATTTCAGATACTGAACGCCTGGAAATAAGCAAACACAGAATAAATAATTGTATTACATAAATCTCACTCACCAAATCTTGTTGTTATTGTGATATGTGCTCAGTCAATCATCAGATTTCATCAGAAAGTTATTTCCCCTTTTGGCACTACGAAACACAAAACAAACAACGCACACACAGTAAGTCACCGAGGTTTATCTCCAGAGATAGTTCCGAAAGTTGTGAAATAAAGAAAATCAAGTATTATCGGAAAATCAACAACAACCATTCAGCATTAAAACATACACTAGTCGAATCGAAATAGTTTCGTTTTTTGACAGAAATAGTGTTGTCTTGTGTTCCAGTAAAATAAGTTTAGTACAAGTTTTGTACCAATTTTGTTAAACTATTATTATTACACTACAAAAAGCTGAAATGTTTATGCAATGCCTATTTTTTAATTTAAATGGCAGTAATGGCATTTAAATTTTAAAAAAGTGTAAACTTTGAGTACAATTGCGTAAGGCATTATTGTACTCAAAGTGTAAATGGTACTCAAACATAAATAAAACAAAGGGAGTCAACAAGATTTAGTCGATTCTACACCAGCTGTTAGATTATGTAGAACATCCTTGTCGGAAACATGACTAAACCACAGATGTTCGAATAGGACAGATTCTATTTCGGCTCTACTCCTATCGATGCAATAATTTAACGAAGTTTATAGTGAGGTGCTATCTATTTAGTTCAATTACGGTTTTCTGTATAGAATCAATGCTTGAAAATGTTTTTTAATGATGCTTCTAATTATTATTGACAATAACTGAGAAGTCAAATGATAACATGTACGTAAATTAAAAATAAATGATATAAATACAAGATTTAGCAAAATTTTACAACTAGCAATCACAACGACAAAGATATTGATTTTAGCTGGTGTACAAACTGAGATCTCTTGTTTGTATCAAAATGTCGACTATTAACATTTTTTTAGGATGTTATATTATTTTAGGTACTTATGGAATACGGGACACGATTGCCGATAAAACTCCAGTGACTTTTACTTTCAAGGAATATCAATACAAAGATTCACCCAAAAACGTAGGTTAAATTCGTGAGTTTTCTAAACTTTTTGCACGCTACCTGTAAAATATTCACGTATATTTTTTTCATGAACTTACTCTTCTGTTAAATTAACACAATTGATGCGTATTCTCATGCTCTAATATCCAAATACCTACACAGTCTTTTTATTAAGAATGATTACAGTTAGGAACTATATAATTCGTACCCGTGCAAAGCCGGGGTTCTACACTTACTACTTGTTCTACTTTAAACCAAGAACGACATTGTTTTTTTCCTGTTGGATAGTAATAAATTCTATTGTTAACTAACATTTTTTCAGGAGATGACGTTCAGAGAGTTTGAAACTGCATGTGAACAGAGCGGAGCTTGCAGTCATATCACGGGGCTACTTAAAACTCGCTGTGTGAGGGAATGTGTGTCACCTTCTTGCTATAGAGAACTTTACCAAACCGATGCGGTACCTAGATATTGTATTTTAAGTCACAACATAATACAATAAAAAAGTAATTAAACAAAGGACTAAATAAATACAATAATAATGTACTTAATGTTTTGTTTCGTGTTTATTTTTTCAGCTTGAAGAGGGTGAAATCGATGTCCGTTTAAACTCTTTCAAGGGATGTTTCATACAAAGAAGTGGTCGAACGAGAAATTGATTTCGTCCAAAAATAGTATCTTTCCTGGTACTATGCGCTAATAAGATTATTAAAATCTATCGAAAAGTGCGTTTTATGTTACTAGTAAGTATCAACTGACTATTTTGTGTCTTTTCTTTCCTGCACGTAATTATGGAATCTAAAAATACTTATGTTAGAATTTGTTTTAGCTCTTCAAAACCACGGTAACAGGTGAAGGTACATTTTTAAATGGCGTTATACGAAAAGTATTTTAAACAATATTTATACGAGAACAATTCAAATACTAGCCAACCCCTTTGGAGTATTTGGTGGCCAGTCATTGATTCCTGGTGATGCCTTTTTTTTCGCCGGAGTTTTTTATTAAATTACACAAGCGCATTGCAGTACATCCAAACTTATTTTATTGTTTACCCAATTTCATATTAGATGTAAAGGGTGGTCTTACAATTAAATATATCCCACAAGAAAGGCAACAGCGATAACCAGCTTTTTAGCTTTTGTTTACAATCACACCAATATCAACAAATGGTTGCTCATTAAATCTCCAATATGCACAACGTTTAATATCGTGACAACATTTATGTAATACTCGAAAATGCGAGCAATAAAATTTTCACAGCATATGTTTGACTTTCTATTTATTTTTAAGCAATCTTTAAGTTGTTATCTATATTTCTCCTAATGTATAATTTTCTGTCAGAAAATAATAAAGACAGAGGTACAACAGTTTATATGGCACTCTTTAACCAATTAACCAACATCATGTCATCTGTAGATAAGAGAAATCCTGTATATGCAATTTAAACTGATATGACCAAAGCTTTCGATTATGTGGACCTTAACATTCTGTTACACAAACTACATATTATGTAGCTTTGGTGTGAGAGGGAACATCTAGCAGTTGGTAGAATCGTACTTGAGAGACAGATTGCAATGCGTAGAAGTTTCTAAATTTTCTACAAAGAGTAAATAAGACACGATATATGTATGTAAACCAGTGAATTTAGATTATAGATTATAATGTTCCAGAAGGTAGCGCGCTTGGACCGCCACTTTTTTAAAATATGTATTTACGACATTATATAATCAAAGGTATTTACTAACGATCTTCTGAAAGTAACAACAAACAAAATTATTTTTCTTGCGAATGACAGCTGTACTTTAGTGTACAAAAAAGAAAGATTACGAACAAGCGTAAAAACTACTTTGCAAAATGTAATCAATTGGTCAGATAATAATAATAACTTAGTAATAACCTAAATTAAAAACAAGAATAATGTACTTTCATCAACATAGTGAATACCCAAATAGCTGGAATACCCAAGGCTGTAATATTGAGGAAGCAAATGAAGCCAGGTACTTAATTAAGTGTAGTGACCGACAGCAAACTCACTTGGAAACCCCATACTGAAGTCTTTTGTAAAAAACTTAACAAATCTGTATAACGCTCCTTTCCAACTTTCAAAAAGTCAACAGTCAGGCTCTTTTATCAGCCTACTATGAACTAGTTGTCTCTGTTCTGCCTGATGTGATGCGGGGAAGTAGTATGCCGATATTATCAAATGAAAATTTTCCTGTTTCCTTCTTATCTTTTTATTAAATGTGTGTATATAAATTGTTAAATAAATAAAATTGTAAAAATTCGCGTAATCTTCGCAAGTATTGAGAAGTATTCCGATTTAATCACTTGAAAAGAATCTTGCGGTCGAAAGTTCCAAGTTAATCTGAAGCTTTCATATCGGATTCGGTTACTTTTACGGATAGTTTGTTATTTCAGATATCCGATAATTTCGGTTACGGTTATACATGGTTACAGCAAAAAATCGGACTGGTTACGCTAGAAACAAACATTTCAAAATGTTGTCAAAATAAAATAATAAGTTTGTCAATCAGAATAAAAATGCTCTTTTATATTTTTTATAACATATGTTATAAAAAATAATTTCAGATTATTTCGGATAGGGGTGAAGTCAATGAGACACGTTATGTATGACAGGATTTTCTGCCCGGCCGAGCCGACACACCACCCGCGTGCGTCACTTGCATAGTTGTTTATTATTTGTTTTGCGTAGGTAGTCATATGAAAATCTTACAACCGAAACTACCGAATAATCCGAAATACTTTGATACACGTAACCATATTCGAAACCGGTATAATATTATTGCTATATCCGTATCCTTTACCAGATGCAAAATTTCATATTATTATAATAACATCACTGGTTTTTATGCAACATGACACCTCAGTCCAAGTCTTTGATGTGGTCTTTGAGTCCAATACACCGCTTACCTACAATTTCCAACGTACAATTAATAGTTACCGGTTGCAACCACAGATGGCGTTGCCTTTCTTAAAACATACACGAAAAAGCAATACTTAAAAAAACATCTCACTCGATTGTAGTTTCATGAAATAAATTTTATTTGCTGCAATATAATATTTATTAAATAAAATTACTTTCCATAAAAAAAATACTAGCTTACCTGTCATTTCGTTTCGTTGCAAAACGTTACCGGTTTAACGATTGGGTCACGAACGCTGGTAAAGTACGGTTCTTCCTTTCTCTAACTTGAAAGAAAAAAATTGTTTCACTTGCATTCGTGAAAAGCGGTCTAGTGAGAAATTTAGCACAATGGCATCCTTATGCAGGCAAATTATTAGAGGAAATGCATTTAAAAGTGTTCTGTTTTCCACTGCCCGGCGGGGATATGCTGACAAAAGTAAGAAACCGTGATATTTTCAGTTTAAGTTTTTCATGAGTATCGCCACCCCTGTCACTAAAGTTACGTAATGTCAAAATTTCCCGTAAAATTACATCTGATTTGGATAATATTTATGTTTATCCCGAAATGTACAATTAAAGTCCCATATTTTTACAAAAAGTAGTTATTTTACTCTCAAAACTTTGCTGATAAGTTAAAAATAAAGACGTCATTTTCCATGTCATGCACGTTTTATTGATTACTTTTGTTATTGTTCATTGATTATACATAAAAAAGTTATTTGGTCCCATTTTATCTTGAAGTCTGTCCAATTATTATCCGGGTACAATACATTTATTGATTTTCTATATTTCAGTACATAATAAAACTGTTTTATAGGTTATCTTTCTTATCAATTATAATCTCTGATTAAACCCTAGCTAAAATATAGTTGCTTCATTAAAACCATCGATTTATTTACGTTTCTTTCAAAATGTTAATGTCACAAGGTCATTCACATTTTGTGACAGCTGTGAAAAATCAATACGAAGGAAATGTCTGACTGTGAATAGCCAAGTTCCTCAATTCCACCGTACTCATGATGTTATTAGTTACCATCTCTTTTACATTTAAATAAATAATATTTTAAGTCATTTAATTTTATATGGATTTTTTCCTGTTTAAACATCAACATCCTCATTCATATTCAAACTGAATATTTCAATTACCAATATTCTTATTCAAAAGTGTGACATAATCTTGTATCTACACTGGTATGCACAGAAAATATTTTCAATATCTTTTCATAACCATAGTACATACTCCTGCAGTTGTAATACAACTATGCCCCGTCTTTTTCATATGTTTGCATAACTGCTACAATAAGAACAATATTATATTATAATAATTAAATAACTTAACCCTTGTGCGTCAATAGTTCAATACCTCACAACATCGCTTCAATGCAGTTCTATTACCAAAAATACTATTTAAAATCATAATATTTTCTGTTAGTGATGCCCGATCCCCTGGAGCATGCCACCGGTATGGAGAGGAAGGAGCTGCTGGCCATGCAAGCCGGCAACGACGATCCCTTCAACATGAAGGTGATCAAGAAGAGTGCTGGTACCCGTGATAACCCCACCTTAGTGCCCTCTTGCTTCGATGCCCGCATTGTTGGGTGCATATGTAAGTACCGCATAGCTGTTTATGTATACGTTCTTTTAAGTGAATGTTTTTAAAACTAGACCACTACATCAGCAAATTTTTTGTTTGCTTAGTGTCAGTGTTCTGTTAAATTGTTAATACGTCATCCTGATATGATACCCCTCAAATTAATAAGTACAGTAACATAGAATAATATGTACTATTAAGCTAGGTATTAAACACAAGTGGTTTTAATCAAATAAATAAGTGTTTTCCTCTTGCACTCTTGAAAATCAAGTAAATCATTGTATATTATGGCCTAAGTCTTGGAATGCATCATTGTTATAATTTAGTAGACTAAAGTAACTAGATTTATTATAAAAACATGCAGTTTTTTAAATATAATTCCAAGAAAAAAAAGAAGGAGATTAACGTCATTAGAAAAGTACAGTAGTTTAAGATAAAATTTTGTGACATTATAAATAAAACTAATTTAGTAATATTAAAATAGCTAAGCACGATGGTTCATGTGGAAGTAAGTGCAGTAAACAGAGTACCCACTACACTGTACTAGTCAAATAGCTGTTCAAGAAAATAAAACACCTCATGAACTCAAAGGAACAACTTAGTACATAATTGTGCATAGTTACAGCTTATTATTATCAATAGAGAGCAATACAAACATATAGATATATAATATTAAAAAGAGGTAAAGTTTGTGTGGTTGTATGGGTAATTTCTGGATTTAACGAACCAATTTAGAAAATTCTTTTGCCAATAGAAAGCCACATTATTTGTGAGTGGCATCGGCTTATATTTTATCCCTGTATTCCCACGGGAACAGGAACAATGCTGGTGAAAGTATGGGATGCTGCTATTTATAATATAATCAATAATGTTATGAAATCAAGACAGTTATGGCAATGTGCCATATAAGGGTAGGTTAGCTCTCATGAGATGTTACACATTTTATACATGTCCTTGTTCCTAACAATGTTGTTTTCTTAAACTCTGTGGCTTGCTGTCCTCCTGCCAGTGAATCCATAGGCTAAAGTCCTTGTAAAGATTTTTAGCCATGGAATGAGTTATCAGCTGGCTTAAGCAGAGAACAACCAAACAGCTTCTTGTGAAATTTACCTGACAAAATCTCTGCCCACTCTAAGGATATTTGTATCATAGTTATTTCACTAAAATTTCTGAAAATATATTCATGTACAAAATAAGAGCGAAAATAATAACTGGGCAGAAATATCAGTCTGATTTAAACACGGAACTCATTCCTATTTTTCAATCAATTAAATCAAATCTTAAATAGTGTACCTACAGGTCAAAATGCGTAAGCTGGTCTAGTCCAAGACTCCAAATAATGGAGCTGACTAGGCTTTTACAAATTATTTGACTTCAACGAAGCAACTATATGTGATGAAGAGTAGAATGTTGTTTCATAATGTTATGTAAGTTTTTTTAGCACAACATGGCAGTGTTTATAATTTACAACTTATTGTTTTCAGGTGAAGAGCATGCCACATCCGTCACTTGGCTCTGGTTACACAAGGTAAAATTACTCAGTTTTATTATTTTAAATCATATTATTTGAGCTTGTGGTGACTATTTTTTGATAAACATCCTTGTCAGAATGTTCTATAAAAAAAGGAAAAAACTATGGTTCTTTGTTTGGAACAGGAAAGTTTCAGAATTCCCCATGCTTAACAAGATGTGTTGCCAGTTGCCAATGTTTATACTTTTATTAATTAGTTCTTTTTATTATTATAGGACCACCCCCGCCGCTGCGAGTGTGGACACTGGTACAAATTGATCGAGAAGCAGCCTGTCTAAACGCGTTTTAGATATTTTAGTTTCTATAGTAGTGGTGTAACACGCAATAATGCGCATCGCACATCAATGGTCAGTGTTGCCATGTGTATAAATAACAATCAGAGATGCGTTAGTTTGAACATATTACCAAAATCGACAAATCATTAAATAATTGTAAGCATACTTAAAACTTTGTTTTATTGCCTGCGTTAATGGTGTATTTGTTGAATTCACTTTGTCAGTGTGTAGTTCAATAAAAAAAACTTATTACGGCGCAGGATTTTATTTTTGGTGATGGTACTACCCTTTTTGACCTTTTATTCCTAAAGTGAAGTCTAAATTATCAGCAAGATTGGTGGTACATGTTCCCCATGCCAAATAGGAAGAGATAGGGCACAAAATAATAAAATCATCACCTTCTGTCCTTATTCCATGCTATTTCACCTTCGGCGCAACGCGTCTTTCATTTTTTTGAGACTCCATATTCTTTCAATCATTCCTCTTCTCACATAGACTCCATATATGATAATAGGATAAACCTTGATTTTCATGAATTACGCCTAGAGGCATCAGATGGTCTACTATAACGATACCATAAGTACAAATGTTGCAAGATGCAGCAAAAGAATGTCTGTTAATCTACTAGCCTCGTGTTCCGCCCAGTAACAAAGGACAGCGCCCCGCCTCTTTAGCCTTGAACTCTCTCTAAATGATCAGGTGACGACTCGGCTCTTACTTCACTGCCCTGCACGCGCCAAAGTTCCTCTTTTGGGTAGCTGGAGATTGACTGTTCTTGGGCAGGCAGAGTAAAAGGAATTTTTCTCTTCGTCACCGCCGCCTCCTTTACATACAAGACACTGACGGCCCTAACCATATTTGGGAGCGTTCAAGTATTACGTAACGCAATTTTTGAAGATTTTTACCCCCCCCTCCCCCCTCTTAACGCACCGTAACGTTTTTCTTTACCCCCCCCCTCTGTAAACGTTACGTAACACTCAAGTGACCATTTTTACCCTAAAGTTATGTTATTATCTTTGGTATAGTTTAAATTGCCCATAAAAGAGAACAAATTAAAAATGACGACCAGACTAATACAATCGAGGGATCCCCCGTAAAACGTAAATGAAAAAGGTTGCCAATTTGGGAGTTTCGATATCCTAAAATTTTAAAAAAAAAAACAATGTTACGTAACGTGTTGTAAGACCCCCTCCCGCCCCTGTAACGCATCGTAACGTACGAGACACCCCCTCCCCCCCAAATTGCGTTACGTAATACTTGAAAGCCCCCTTTTTACGTAGTGTGGTCTTGTGTGTTCAAAAAGTGCCTTCAAATACAAAACTTGCGTGTGGTTCCTATGCTCGCCAGTGATTAATTACATAATTCATCACGGGTGAGCATAGTTAGTATACATTTAGGCGAAAGATAGTATAATTTTTCTCATCTATAAATACGAGTAGGAAGTATCAGACCGGCCAAATATTGTAGGAGTTGACGTATTTTAACATTTTCACCCCAGGCTAAATAGGTACTGGGGTGGCGATAAGTCCCCTCTTTAAGGAGTCCTTGGGGTGACGCCACGGCGTCCTCACCTTCCATCTGACGCAAGTACTCTCCGGACACGGATGTTTCGGGAGGTATTTGTTTCGGATTCAGCGGGAGGACACGTCCGGGTGTCAACACTGTGTGGATGATTGTCCAGAGGACACGGTGGAGGCGATCGGCGGCGGCGACCTCTCACGTTCGGCCCTGGTTCAATCCATGGTCCGGAGCGAGGAGGCATGGGAAGTGGTCACCTCCTTCTGCGAACCAGTAATGCTAGCGAAGGAGAAGCAGGACGCGCGAAGGAGAGGGAAGCCTCACGCTCCAGCCTTCGCTACAGAAGCAGACGCCCCGGGTGTCGGGAAACGTAGGGCGAGTTTTAGGTGGCTCGCCGTCCGATAAGAACCAAGCCCGGGACAATGGCGCGTCGTTTTCCTCGTGCGCCTCAAAGACATCTAAGCAAAGAAGACGGGGCCCCATAGAGTCAGTGCCTGCTAGAGTTGCGGAATTTGATCGAAAGTGCCACCGCGGCCCTGGAACGCAAAGGGCACTAGGAGGAACACGGGTGAGTTTTAGTCAGTAATAGTCTGACACTCCCTTCCGCTCCGCTAACAGCCGAAGTAGTTTGATGATTTCCCGTCTAGAAAAAAAAGCCAAGTAGGTACGCATCCCGCAAAAAAAGAAAACTTCGGTATGGTAATTTATTATTTCAGAAGCAATATTACCTTATCGATTTACGCTTATAATTGTGACAGATGTAAATGCGAGGTGCGAGTGCGAGCGAAGAAGTGAGCTCGAAAATTTTTTTCTTGTCGAGTTGACCGAATTAACGTCGGGTAGAAGTGAGTTCTTAAAACCGTATGGGCGTGCAAAGAACTCGCCGTGGCCAAACTGTCTCGCTGCCTTGGTTGAGGTCACGCGCGCTCAACGAGTCAAATCAGTTTGTAAAAAGCTTGACTCGATATATAACTCGCTTATAGTTTGACTCGAGTTACTCAGCAATATAACTCGACGCGTCCATTAGTCCCATAGTCCCATCCCATCACTAATCATTAAATTCTGTCAAAAATAAATTGAATGTTGTTTCTGAATGAGGTTGAGGATATTGTGCGATAAAAGGGATAAAAGGAAAGGAAACTCCGGAGCGTAAAAGATTGACAGTATTTAAGTATTAGATCAATAAAGCGGTAAGTTGAACATACATCGCGAGAGGCATAATTAATTTACTATTTATACTAATTGTTTGTCAACAGTACTTACAAACTTTACAAAGTCTGGATGCACCCAAAGTTACCCAAATGTTCAAAACACAGTCTTGCATCGTTGTAGACACGTTAGACAGTGGCGTAGCTTGCTTTAGATGGGCCCTGTATCAAATGTGTTTGGGGTCATCTCGTCTTATACTACTTGTATTAAAAGACGATAAAAATACAGGGAAAAACCTGAAAATTATAAACTTATTATTAAATCATAAAAACATAATCAAAGATCAGAAAAATCTCGCGACGTAGGGAACCCTTGGTGGGTAAGCCTGACTCGCAGTTGTTTGTTTTTTTTTTTCTATTTCTGTTTAATAAATGCATAGCAAATTAAAACAAAAAAAAAGATTTAACTAATCTTTTAGTTACTTTAATTTGCAGCAATGTCATTCAACTTACAAGGAGTGCACATAGCTGATGGCTTTGCAGAGGATTGCGATGAGCTCATGCATCGCTGTCGCGAAGCCGGGGACACCCTCACATTTGAGACATTCTCCGACATATGGAAGGATATGCGGCTGTCTTGTGTGTTTCAGTAAGTTTGTTTATTTAGATATCTTTTGGACTGGGTGGTTAATTATCTGAGCTATTGTGAAAATTAAACTTTGCCTAACCAATTTATTTTGAGCTTAAAATTCAAATTGAACATAAATTTTCAGAAATTCAAACTTGTAACTAAATATTTTTATTAATGTAAGGTAATTTAAGTAACTGAAGAGGTATTGAACAATATTTTGTTTCCTGCATATCTTTGTTTATATAGAACAGCTGATTTTTATCAAAAAGTAAATCCTGGCTAGGTCTCGGTCTTTGTAAGATTAAAAATCAAATGTATAAACTGAGAACATTTTAATTGTAGTGGAAGAACTTCGGGTGCTGAAATAGCAGAATTATCAGAAGAGTTGTTACATATAGCCAAGCGTTACATGGTGGCTGATACAAGCAATTTTGAGGTGAGCTCTCATTTTAATTCTTGTTTATGTTATATTCACCCGCGTAGTTCCCGTTCCCGTGGGAATGCGGGGATAAAATATAGCCTATGTTACTCAGGGTGAATTTAGCTTGTAGTTTAATAGTAATTTTTGAAATCGGTTCAGTAGTTTTTGAGTTTATTCGTTACATACACAAATCTTTCCTCCTTAGAATATTAGTATAGAAGTAAAGATGACATTGGGTCCTAGATATATTTCAAATACTAGCTTCTGTCCGCGACTTCATCCCCGATTTAAAAACATTCTTTATCGCTGCTCCGCTCCTATTGGCTTAAGCGTGATGATATATAGCCTAAAGCCTTCCTCGATAAATGGTCTATTCAACCCAAAAAGAGTTTTTCAATTCGAACCAGTAGTTCCTGAGATTAGCGCGTTCAAACAAACAAACAAACAAACTCTTCAGCTTTATAATATTAGTATAGATTGGGCAGGGCAAACTTTAAACATTATATTGTTTTCTTAGCATTCAGAACTAGGATGTGTCATAAAACAATCCTTAACCACTGAATGGCACATCTAGAGGAACCAATGCCCATACTTGCAACTGGCATGCCTCATACTTTTTCCAGTACTTGCAAATAGCACTTTCTACTGATCACTTACAAAATCGACTTCAATACTATATTCTTTGCTTAACTCATTTCTCTCCAGGAATCAGTAGCGGGCCTTTTCCTAGTCTACAGCCTGATAAACTTACAACCTTACTCCAACTTCGCTGCACTCCGCATAGTCCAAGAAGACATACCCGCTATAGAGCGCATAGAGCTGGTGGCCAGACGGGATAGGAGGCAGGACGTACTGTACATACTGGGCTCTGTGCTCATCCAGGGACCGGTGCAGTACCACGCTGTCTTACGAGAGAGGGGCATGGAGTTCCCTCTAAGGAAGTATTTGGAAGGTACATATTTCACTATTATAAACCTCTTTATAAGCCGTTCAGAACCATTTGATTGTATCCCGAAATTAGTTATTGTGGTTCTGTAATGTGTTATGGTTTTGTGTAGAGAGATTGCAACAATATGGACCATATTATGGTAAATAAAGTTGAAAATATTTTTTACTTTGAATAAATTTCCTTTGACGACATTTACAATAAAGTACATTGACCTTTCTCTGATATTTCTTCGTAGGTACCCGGAAAACAAATTATGATTTGTTTTTCATCATAAGAAAATCTAAAGGATCACGATAGATGTCTTTTCAAGAAAGCTTTTTTGTATTACTTTCACTTTTTTTAAAATTAAGAATCACAATATGTGTAGGACCGCTGTTGCAAATTGATTTGGTGCCTACCATAGTTGTTTATCTGAACAAACTAAAATCTAAACTCCTTTGTCTCCAGGCTTCCATACCATAGACAAGCTCGGCGGGCGTCCCAAAGGAGTTTTCTACAGGCAGAATACAGAACTGGATATAATAAGAGAAATAAAGAACCTCAATATTCGGTACACAACGGCAAAAGAGAACATTCCCGGTAAATATAAAATATATTATTTATTTACTAGCAACATCACATACACGAATATTTTTAATGCAGGGCACAAAAAGTTTTGGTGGTTCCATATCAGTAATAGAAGAAAAAATTTTTAACCGGTTTTAAATCTGCAAAATATGCACACTATCTATTCATAGCAGTGGTGGCCGAGTGGTAACGGCCCCGACTTAAGAATTGTAGGTCGCGGGTTCAAACCCAGCCAGGTGCATTACTTTGTGTTATTAATTTCATCACCACTGTTCTCGAAAACGGTGAAGGAAAACATCGTGAAGAAACCGGCATGTCCTAGAACTAAAAATTCGAAGACATGTGACATTCACCAACCCGCACTGGGGCCGCGTGGTGTTTACGGCCCATTTTGCTCCTAGAGAGGAGGCCTGTGTGCCAGCAGTGGGAACGTCAAAAGGCTGATTATGCCTTATGCTATTCATCGTAATAACAACACGGTACCAGCCAGCCGGCGCACAGGGCCGCGGCGATGTTAAAGCGGAGGTAAGAGCGGCGGGCGGCACGGTGCTTAGTAGTTGATGTCGTGCGCAAGCCCCGTTTAGTAACCGCGAGTTTTATTAGATGGAGCGAGTGTATTTATTAAATGGTAAAAATGTACGAGCAGCTCGCCAACGGGATCCGTAAACCCGCGGTTCCTAACATTTTAGTAGCCACTCAAAGGCTGCTTGATCACGGCGCGGCCTCATTGCAAAACAGTATGAAGGGAAAATTGGAATTACTCTTCAAATCACGGCCAAAAAGTCTAGTTCGAACCTGATACAATCAGCGAGCACTACTTAGGGTACTTAAGCGCGTTTCACTTACCGCGCGCGTATTGAAGATTCAAAACTATGAAATGAAGCCGGCTGTGAGATAGTAGGACAACACACAGAATAACGCGCCACCACCACCACACAGCACAACACGACGCCGTCCCTTCGTATATAATAGTTATTTTTAATATATTTGAGGTTTTCATATGACCCATTGTATAAATGTGTATCACAGACTCGCCCCGCGGTGTCAACCGAGTAGGTCCCGTTCCCGTGGGAATACATAGATAAAATATAGTCCTATATTACTCTCTGATAATCTAGTTGCTGCTGTTTCCATTGGTGAAAAAATTATTAAAATCGGTCCTGTAGTCTCGGAGTTTATGCGCTACAAACATTTTTTTATTATTAATATAGATGGGATATTGTTATACGAAATAATAAATATAATAATCATTAGTATAACGCAAAGTTGTGCACAAACTATGGCTTTACTTCACTTGTTACAGTTTCTCTCTCTGACTTTATAATATAACTAGCTTATGCCCGCGACTTCGTTCGCGTGGAGTTCCATACAAAATGTTAACCCCTTTTTCACCCCCTTAGGGGACGAATTTTCAAAAATCCTTTCGTAGCGTATGCCTACGTCATAATATCTACTTGCATGCCAAATTTCAGCCCGATCCGTTCAGTGGTTTGGGCTGTGCGTTGATAGATCACTATGTCAGTCAGTCAGTCCCTTTTGAGTTATACAGGGTGAAATTGAATAGATGCGACATATTTAAATATACAATAATACGTGTTGTCAAGAAAATTTAGAACATACCAAATGTAAAATTAATGAACTTTTATCACCGCTATGAATGGCAACGTTTAATAACGCGAGTACTCCACAACGATCATTGAGCACTGCGATTAGTTGGACGAGATTTTTTGATACTTTAATTTTTCTTATTTATTTTGCATATTAATTATTTTTCTGGAATACCGATAATTCGTACTTAAATAAAGATATTAACATCGATGGATCATTTTAAAACGCCAACCACGTAACTTTTTTTAACGATTTAGATTGTAGAAAAAACAGTTTATAATTACTATGTTACTGTAACTGAAGCTCCCATTTCATTTTGTCGCATCTATTCAAAGTCATCCTGTATATATTTAGATGCCTGAGAGAGAAACTGTAGAAAGCAGCGCAGGAGATTTTAGAGATAGACTGAAACATATTATGTTATCTCTGAAATCTCCTGCGTACTTGACTCACGGAATTTCGAAAATCCGTCGGAAAATTCTTATTATTAACACTTATGTGCTATAGTTTATTATACGGATGCTAAACTTTCAGGTGTACCGCGCGATGACCGAAACCTGAACTACTTGGACACGAACTTCGCGAATGACCTCGAAAAGACTCTGAAGAACCTCATCAGTGGGATGATTGACGACAGGAGCGACGATGGTACGCATTATAATCAGATGCACGATCCACATTTCTTTCAGCTGTTACGGCCTTCATAAAAATGAAAGCCTCAAGCCAGGGTTACAAAAAACTTAAAACTTAGTGTATGGGGTAGGGACCTCGGCTTAGGGCGTCGCTAGGGGGAGGAAAGCTGTGGCCTTCGTGCGAGTTAGTGTAAACATTAATTTCTATTGAAACGGAATAAGGGCTGTCTGGTGACAAAAACGGAAAACCTTTTTCTCTTTCTACAATTTGACATAAGCGAACGTCGAGTACGTTCAAAAACTCGCTCTAAGCCCTCAGTATTGGAATTGTTCGAAATTGTGGAATTGTTCGAAAGAGTTACCGTTGCCTTGGAACGAAAAGTTCATTTGACGGAACACGTCAGTAAGCATCTGAAACTACTTTCCGCTCTGCTGTCTATTAATGATTTACCATCCAAAAAAATAGGGAATAATGCTAGGGACTTTACTTGATGATCACTGACCTTAGTGTGAGTTCTTTAGCGTTCTCGATTGCGTTAGCACGTTTATACGTCAATTTGCGCTGTTTAATAAGTGCCGTCTGGTGACAATAATGACAAACCTTTTTTCTTACAGTTTGACATAGGCGAATGTTTACGCTAACGCGATCGAGTATCTTGAAAAACTCGCTCTAAGGCCACAGAGGGCCTAGTGCGACTTTTTATAATATTTTGTTGCTTTATGAAATAAATTGGTTTTTCGTAATTGACATCAGATGGTGCTTATTCAGTTTTGACGCATAGTTTAACGCAATCGAGTTCGTATAAAAACTCTCACTATAGCCGCAGTTATCATCCACCATCATTTACATATTAGATTACCCCAATCACAAAGTACTAAAAGAATGTTTTTCTAGGCGACTCCAGTTCCAGCTTTGACCATATCAAGAATATCAAGGACAAGGCGATGAAATCACAAGTGAAGCCCATAAGACATCGGATTGGAGTCGATAATAGGTATGTATTGAATTTACTTTGTTGTGTATTTGTTATCTTTTTTTTTTCCTGTATAAAGTATGTTCCAGAAGTGCGTGGTCATATTTAAGGGTGATGTTGGGTAGCTGATAAATATCAAAGACAAATGGCGAATTAAAAAAAAAGTGACTTAAAAATAAAAACTAAAAAGTTCCGAACAAATTACTTTTGAAGCAGTTTTACTTCAGTTTAATCACAGATTTGATGTCACCAACTCTATAGGCTTTCACTCTTCCCGGTGTGTTGCCCCCTTTTATTGGGATAAATGGAATTGGGCCGGACATGCGTTTCGCATGTTAGCTGAAAGTACCACTTATTGGGTCACATCCAATGCCAGTCATGCAAGAGCAGTGGTGGCCGAGTGGTAACGGCCCCGAATTACGAATTGCATGTCGCGGGTTCAAACCCAGCCAGGCGCGTTACTTTGTGTAATTTCTTTCATCCCCACTGCTCTCAAAACGGTGAAGGAAAACATCGTGAGGAAACCGGCATGTCCTAGAACCAAGTGTCCCAGCAGTGGGAACATTAAAAGGCTGATTATTATTATGCAATGCTAGACTACATCGCGGCCGGCCAGGTCCAAGGTGGAGAGATGAACTTGACTCTTAACATAGGGACTGACCGCAATGGCAGAGGACAGACTTGTGTTGAAAAGGGAGAGTGAGAGCTTTGCCCAGCTGTGGGATATATCGAGCTACTTATATTAGATTAGAGTGGGATAAGCCCGCTATACTGTTCTCGACCACTGCAAGAATGATCTCTAAAATTACTGATCCGATTATGAAAATTATTTTACTAACAGTAAGCTACATAACTGAAAAAAAAAACCGGTCAAGAACGAGTCAGACACATGTACCGAGGGTTCCGATCAACCGAGTATACACACAAACCTTTTTGTTGAACAAAACGTTCATGACGGTCAATTCTTCAATCAAAAATATGTATATGTAGTGATCGCAAAAAAATATTTTTTATATATTTTTTTTACTTTTTCCTGTACTTGTACTGTAAGATCTATCTTCTTGTCGAATTTCATAGTTCTAGGTCAACGGAAAATACCTTATAAATTTTGATTCCCTTGAGAGTGTTGGAATATACATTTTTTGCGGCATAAACGGCCGTTTATTATTTTTACATTAACTTGGAAGTTTTCACAGCTTCAAGGTACTGTAGATCTGAGTAAATGGTTTTAATTACAACTCGATACCTCGGTCTTTTAAGATAAGGGTCTTGACAGACAGACACACGGAGGGACGGACGGACAACAAAGTGATCCTATAAGGGTTCCGTTTTTTCCTTTTCAGGTACGGAACCCTAAAAATACACTTCTCTTAAAACCGGGGCAAAAAGATAGTTTCATAATCATTTTATTTTAACCGTGTTAACAGGGAATAAAAAGCAGTTTTAAATAGTAAGGGCATTATTCTGCCGCTCCAAATAGGTCGCCCCGCAGAGGTGGTAGTGTGCCGGAGACATAAAAAATCCGCGTTCCTTGTACGGTGAACGCTTGCAAGCAAACGTTGAGAAAGCCCTATTTTTGATATTTAAATGTTTGCTCTTCTCACAGATCAAGGAACCCGCTCAAACCGGGACCCAGCACATCAAAAACCAACCAAAATCGAGTCAAAAAACGTAAACGAAGATCATCGGGTTCATCGGAAGACAGCGAAAATACGGCCAAAGACTCTGACCTCGGTACCGTAGACGAACTACTGAGCGACGATGACCTGGATTTGAACAAGTTCGACAAAAAGGAGTCCCAAGATTCTCAAGATGAAATGTCCGAAGATATGGAGTTCGAAGCTTTGGAGGCCATAAGGGGGGAATTTACTGATGATTCTGACCAGCCTTCCACGTCTAAGATGATAGCGGATACGCATAAAAGGGATTTGAAAAAGACTATACTAAAGTCTAGGTTTAAAAGAATGGGTATGTTGCCCGTGGCAAACTTTTTAGCTAAATGACGTCGTAATGAGCAGTATCGGGTCATTTAGGGACAATATTGGTATAGTTAGGTATATATTAGAAGGTATTAGTAAATACGAATTTTATCGGCTGAAAGGGTAGCTTGATACAAGGTGTAACAAAAATAATGCAGAACGTTAAAAGGGGTCATTGAACTCAATGTGAACTACTTTTGATATGGGAACCCTTAATTGAATCACCGGTAAATTGCAGAATCTGTAAGATTGTCTATACTAATATTATAAAGAGGAAAGATTTGATGATTTGTTTGCATTGAATAGGCTCCGAAACTACTGAACCGATTTGAAAAAATATTTCACTGTTCGGAAGCTACACTACCCCTATATTTTACCCCCGTATTCCCACAGGAACGGGAACTACGCGTGTGATACCGCGGGTCGCTACTAGTACATAATAAATATTTATTAGAGATTATATTTTTTCGATAAGTATATTTATTATTAAAATAACATTTCGTATAGATTAAATTTAACAGTTACCAATATATCCGCATCTTATTTTACTCGATATTTAACAATCTGTAGCTTCTGCAACTTACCGGTGACATAATATAAATCTCTTGAATGACAGAAAACGCACAGTCGAAACTACTATTTGTAGAAAGCTGAAAGAACATTGGCCAAATTTGTATAGGAGCTGGACTAGAATTTAATTTTTCATGTCCCAAAATAAACTATACTTAGATTGCTTTGTTTTTATGTTGCAAACACCATCCCGTTTGAAAATCATGTCTAAATAGCCACGATTTTTCATAATAATGTCCAATACTTAACAATACTTTTGAGGTTAGAACGGCTACCTTTACCCGACTGCCGCCTAGCTTAAAAGTGTAGTTAGTGATAAGCGAGGAGGGTAATTAGCGATCTCCTTTCTATTTCACTCAGACAATTAGCAAAAAACAAGTCATATTCACAACAACAAGAAAGTGAAGCAAATGATTGCCGGGTGTCAATCAATAGCGTGGGTCGATGACCACAGATGAAACTTGTCGATGACAAATGACGTTCCGTTGTACGCAATTGAACAAAACGCTTCTACTCACTTTAACCCACATAATCATTATTCAGGACAAGAATCCAATACATAATAAATCAGCATAGTATTTTACTTAATCCCTATATTCTAATTGAATTGAATTACTGTTAATAACTATTTATAAACGTGAATAATTATAGCCTTTGAATACCAAGTCATTTCATACGCGAAATGAATCGTCATTAGGTGCGTTCTGAAACTGTAATTCTAAATAATTTCGAATAAGTTACAAAAACAAAAATAATGGATATCTTTTTTTTGTGGCTTCTTATAGACATATGTGTTATGTTTTTTAAAACCTTAAAAAATTAGGTTATTTTTCATATACATGGCGTTTAGGGACGCCATCGTTTAGTCACCTGGTACGATTTGGCCATCCTTCTTTGGCATGTAGGTTCCTTGGGGAGGTTAGCGGGCATTTTATATGAGAGTTTTTCGTAGTTTTTAAGTCGCAATAGCTAGTGTAATATAACGTAGAGCTTAATCCCCTTTAGTACCCTCTGTCTCGTCTATAGCACCAAAGACTAAAAACTTATTTTTCGAATATTGATTTAATTAAAAGTATTATGGTCCCTCATACGCGCTCGGACAATAAGCCAGATGGCAATTAAAGGTACTGCTTCTTCTATTTTGAGTGCCATCTTCTATCGAAGGTTGGCGACCATCATGGCAATTTGGACCCTCCACACTGCAGCTCTAAATAGGGAACGTGTGCTTTTGCTGTACCATCCATTTATAAAAACGTGTTGCGTCGACAACAAGTACAATGGTATAAACAGTGAACGCAAATAAAACATGGAAGCATTCCTAACTCAAAAAAATGACCCAAAGCACATTGCGCCGCGGTAGGCGGGGCTTACCGATTGCGCCGCTCACGTGTTTAGTTACACGGCCTATTCGTTACATGGTAATTTAAACCCAAACTCTTGGAAAATAAGGTCAATTTTTAACTGTGCATCGTATTAGCAATAATGTTGTTGGTGTGGTTCAGCGAATCAGCGACGATCAGGTTTCGATGTGTGAGTTTGTTTGGATTTTTGGGTCACGATTCGCGCTTAGATCCCTTGAAGTAATGCTTCCATGTTTTATTTGCGTTTACTGGGTATAAAGGCCGGAAGATGATTATTTAGAAAATAATTCATATCATTATGCCGAGAATATTACAAAACGAAGAAGAAAAAAAATAGGGTATTTTACGGAAAAAATCTGTTTAGGGTAGGAAGATATCCAAATAATATTGGATACGTATTTTTTCTTTTTTCGTCGGAAACAAAAAATGAAGACGATAGAGTTGGTTGAAAACTCGCGTGACGTCACTACGTGCTACAATTTTTACAAGCGACATGACGTCACCAGCCCCCTCGCTTGAAGTTTGATGCGCTTTTTCTTGATATATTTTTACGATTAGAAATATAAACAAAATACTTGACGAATTTTTTTTTAGTCCACACGCGGACTGAATAGAACTATGATTTTTAATTTTTTATATCTAAGGTACCGGTGGCAATTAAGGCCCACCTAAGAAAATATTGCTTTAAATCTGAGTGTAATGCGTATAGGATGTCAAAAACATATTGTTTACATAGCTTGTACATGTTGCTGTAATAAATGGTGTAAAACAATAAAGAAAAGCAAATTTTTTAATAGGAAAGTACACTTTTTAAAAACCCTTCTCAGGGGCCTTATTATACTACGGTAGTACATTAAAGCCCATATAAAAATTTGCAGTAAAATTTTAATTTTTACAGTAAATCGGCCTAAATTTACCTAGAAATAAGTTGTGAGTCGTTGCGGGTTCTGTAGAATGTCTAATTCTTCATATAGGTCTTTTACTTCTTGAAAATGCTGAGCAACAATAGGACGGTTCAATTTCTGTGCTCTGCCTGGATTCATAAACTGGGCTTGACTTTTGGAAATTTCTGGGTTCCTTTTCAAAAACATTTTAAGCCAGTCTTTGCCCGCAATGCCAGAGTCTTTATTGAAATTTGTGCTTAATATCATTTTTCTCGCAAAATAAAAATGCTTGTCTCCGTATGACTTTTGGAGTAACATATACACCGATGTTAGCAAATCGTATAATGCGTTGTACAAGATCGATCGATTGTCAATATGGATCTACGACATAAGCGCGTAATAGTACGTTTAGAATTTATGTGATTTCGGAGAGTGCGTCTTGGAATGTTCTAACGTTCAGCTACAGCTCGTTGCGTCAGCTGCCCTCGTTATATTGCTGCCAAAGCGGCCCGTAAATTGTCTTCTGTCCACTGAGCTCTCTTTGGAGGCATTTTAATCAAAATATGTTACAATGTTACACATATATTGTCTGTAAAATTCACACAGTACCAAATAGGCCAATAAGGCCCAAGTACCGTTATAATGGGCCTTATTAACCTTATGACACGTTTTTACAAAATAACCTAATAAACCTAAAAACTCTTTCTCTGGCTGGGAAAAACTATATCCATTGTTTTGTACAAGACATACTTACGATACTAAATGCAGCGTTATTAGTCAATTATTGAGTTAAATGAAAATACTTACAGTTTTTTGGTATGTAAGATTATAAAATTGCACAGTAGTCAGTCACTTCATCAACGCATCGCACGTCACTAGCACGATGGCGGCGCTAGCGACTCCGGACCCATACGGAAACATTCAAACCGACATTGTGCACGTGTGCGTAAACAGTGAAGTGTCATAGAAATGTTTTTCCGCGAAATTTGGAATGTGGGCCTTATTACCCCCTGGGCCTTATTTACCTCAGGTACCTTAGTAAAATATCCAATTACAACTTATTCTTCCACGTTACTGCACTGTAATGACCAGATTCTCAAAAACTCAGCAGTAAAATTTAATTGATTTTACTCAGAAATTAAGTAACTTTAAGCTGGAATAATGACGCAATTTATGTAATACTTTTTAGCGTAAATTATTAGTGAGGGCGATTTTGGGGATGAAAAATATCAGTATTTTTTAAAGATAGTATTTAGTTCCTACCTGTATTACTTGTTATTATTACATATCGCGAGCTCAACATCATAATCCTATTATTATGTAGGCACTAATATTTTGATTTAAAACGTTCACCAGTTTTATTATCTTACTAAGTTCAAGTTACAATCAAACATACCTACTGGCGGTCATTGCGCAGTAGGAACTTTTGTCTCAAGTCCCCACCACTGCTGTCAAACTTTTTTTTTTATGTGTTGTGGTTCCATCGTGCATCGTTTAACTAACGATGATTTTGCCAATGTCAAGGTTTGGAGAGGAACTAACTGTCAAACGTTCCGTCAAAAGTTCCTACGCAGCGAAAGGCGCACTTCACGGACGTCATTAAGTTTTAAGCGACTTATATTATTATTTTGTTAACATTTTTGTCTCTGAGTACTTTTATAAAAAAAAAAAACATCCTTTGTAATTAGAATAGTTAAAATTGATAGTCAGGCGTTACTTTGCGGAAATCCATTAAAAATTTGAAAATGAAAACAATATACTTATCTAGTTTTAATTTCCGCGAATATTAGTGGGTTGCAGGTATGCACCTCCCTCCCGCCCGCTATATTATGCACATGCAAGATTACAAGGCAAATGCAAGGATTTTATGCACATGCAGGAAGGCAAAGCAAAACCCAACTCCATTACCGACACGTGTTTCGCCTCTCCACGAGGCATCCTCAGGGGACGTGTTGACTCGCTGACCGTTGAGTTGCGTTGTTGAGTCGCCAATTGCCTTGTAATCTTGCATGTGCATAATATAGCGGGCGGGAGGGAGGTGCATACCTGCAACCCACTAATATTCGCGGAAATTAAAACTAGATATATTGTTTTCATTTTCAAATTAGAATAGTTGTAATTGTTTTCATTTGTTAAAGCCGCGGTGTTCATTTCAGTAGAGTATTTTCCTGAAAAATCGAATTTGTCCGTCAGTTATGACCAACAAAATTAAGACGATACAGTACAGTGCGTTGTAAACTCGCGATAGGTCACACATTAGTACACTTACAATGGCAAAAAAATACGCGTGCAATACTTGTTACAACTACCGACAAATCATAATCATCCGCAGCCCAATTTTGCCCACAGCTGAGCATAGGCCTCTCTTCTACTGATCCCCACGTGCATGTACCAGCTTCATCCGAGCTCTACCGCGATAGCCGCACTAATCCAACGGACGAACTAAATTGTGTTATTGTTCTTTTAACGAGGAAAATACCAGATTTACCAAATCGTTAGTACCATAAAAGCTAGCCAATATATCTATATATTTTAAGATAATATCTTCCCCAATGTCACACTATATTTCCGGCGTTTCTCACAATACTTTCACGCTTTCTGTGATAATAATTTTATTCTATTGTTAATTTTAAAACTTTGTAAGTGTAAAACGCGACTGAAACATGTATGTGTAAATAAATAAATATTTGGAAGTTAATTATTGTGTTTGAGTTTTCTGTACTTTGGAGGGTATTTGTAAGTCAATCTTGGGCCCACTTCCGAGAGTAGCCTTGGAAACACGAAGTTGTCTGAAGGTTTCTGTAATGTGGAGGAGCCGCGCCGGGCTCTCATCTCTGAGGTAGGCAGTGGCCTTTTGCTGCTGGAGAACGAGGCTTTTGAAAGGGAAAGGAAGATCTCGACTTCTCTCCCGGTCCATAGCAGGCGCACCGGGCGCTGGAGGAGGGCGCTTCCGGCCCCCCTAACTGGGTCCAGGGGCGGTGGACCAGCGGCGGCGGGCTGGCACCAGCCGATGAAATCGCATACGTTCCCGAGATCCCGTAGGTGGGAGATGGAACTCCGGGGTGGTTTTAGTCAGTAAAGAGTCTTACAGACGCCACCCGCCCCAGGGTGGAGGACATCCATGAGGATATCCCCCGCAAAAAAAAAGTTATGTGTGTAATTTAGTACTCGCAGTTTTATCGGTAGCAGGGCGCCATTTTGCAAACTCTGTCAATTGTTGCTGAGAGGTTGCGTTTCACGTTTGTGGGTAGTCTCGTAGAAAAATGATTGAAATCGGTCCTATTAAAATAATAAGAAAACATAAACATGTTATACACTAGATTTCTTTATTGATATCTAATAGTTAGGTACATTATAATATTTACTATACAATATAATATCGTATTTATCGTAGGACACTTTGTTTGAACTTCATTTCTTAGGCCAATGCTAAAAAATAACTTGTTAAGAACTCATAAATGTTGCTTCTGCAAAAATAATTGCCTTTGTAAAATAAAAAAAATCACAAATAAATTTAAATTATAAAGCTGATTCTTACGGGCAAGTTTTAAACAAATAAATAACTTATTAAAAAATATACAAATAACGTCGCAGGTTAGGCCTTAAATTAAGCATTGTTGTTACCTATATTAACTGTTCTTTAAAGAAAAGTATTGTTATAGTGTAAATAAAGGCAGTTTCATTCAGCGCAGATTTTTTGTCCAGTGTCTTTGAATATTTCAACATTAAATAGTGCTTGACCATGTATTTAATAAAATTTATTATTATAAATAATTCTCAAATATGCAAGTTGAATATGTGTGTCCACACATTTCTGGGCAGATGGGTCCAGTTCGAACTGACTCGTACATAAAAACTGAGACATGAAGATGTCACCCGATTCTCGTAAATACTGTATGACAATCCATAAATCCTGATAAATTATGATAGAAAATCTATTATGTACGTATTGCGAAAAGATCATTTCGAACACAAACAATCCAGAACAAATTCGATATGTCACCGTAAAATTGCAAACGCCGTAAGATTGTAAAATTGCGTCAAATTGAAAGCTATTTTTTTCTGAGTAAGACACGGATATAGTGGAAGCTATTGAATTTGCATGGGATCTATACAAAAACAATTTTATCATAATATATCATGAACATTAATGTAATAAAGATTTATTACAATCTTCTTACGCATTTTAGGTCGCGGGTTCAAACCCAGCCAGGCGCATTACTTTGTGTAATTAATTTATGAGGAAAGATTGCGAGGAAACCGGCACTTCGTAGAACCAAAAATTCGAAGAAGGTAAATGTGATAATCACCAACCCGCACTGCGGCCGCGTGGTGGATTACGGCCCATTCCCTCTCCTAGAGAGGAGGCCTGCTGATTACGCTTATACAATCTTACGGAGTCTGCAATTTTTCGGTGACATAATGTATCTGATCGAGAAGAAAAAGTTCACAATCTAACTAAAGCTGATTCATAACAAACTATCGACTCAAAATGATACTGAATGATATGAACTTTTCCGACCGTTTATAATTATTATAAAATGACGGTATTTGCAATTATTCGGTGAAAAAACGAAGTTATTTTTTCGCTTGATAGATCATTAATGCGTGGACAAATTCTACGTTCGATCTATAATCACCTATCTCGGGAGTAATTATCTAAAAGTCGCCCCTAAACTGTAAAACTAGACTATGACAATGATCAACAATCACTAACGCATATTTAACACCTATCTGAATCTATTCGTCACATCAAAGAGTACCTAATATTTTACGATGAAAAGCAAAGGTTACAATTGACAATTTTTATTCTCTCTTCAGTTAAATTTTCATACATTCTGGTTAAATACCAGTTCCGCTGTCTGAGTGAGCTGCAGAAGATCCATTGCTTCTTATATTTAAAAATCATCTGCTCGACAGCGTAAAACACGCAATGAATGATGTTAAAACTAAAAGAATATGCGGTTGATTGTATTTTCAATTAGGTTGGTCTAGGGTCTAGGTAATGTTTTCTGAGGTTAAATAGTAGTGTGCACAGAGTACATTTTATATAAGTAGTGTGTTACCAAGTAGGTTCTCTTTTTGAGTTCTCTCCTTCTTTAAAAACTTGTTCTGGTGACACAAAGGTGGTCCATGATAGCTAGTCTATTCTACCATGAGAATAGCATCTTATTTTTTGGTTGATCAGTAGCTTTCGAAGAGTTACCAGAACAAATTTTAGTAATATACCGATTTGTTTTGCTAACTGACCATTTATGAGATTAATAAACTTAATTCAAAAGCTAGTTTCCGTTCGCCGTAACCTTTGCCATGCGTCGTTTAATTTAGCGTTTAGCTAAAATTGAAGTCTCTAAGCGTATATTAATTTGTATTTTTTTTTATATTATGGTTTCCTTCGGGTCGAAATGGAATGATTTTAAATGCATTCAGTTATTTTTTAAATGATTTTTGATCAATTTTCTAAAAAGTAAGGGAGGCTTTTGCCATGTAGTGAGACATCATAACTCCAAAATAAATACATATTTTTTAATTATATCTCTATTTTAACGACAGTCAGAACTATAAAAAAATGGGCCATCCATGCGTGATACAGATTCTGCTATTATGAATGATAAGAATGGTTTCACAGAGATTTGCGATACTATAGCCATAGTATATCTTCAAAAGATACATATGATGCTGGTTCTAAGTTTCGTTCCAACTAACGTTTCCATTCTCAGATCTATTCAAAATTCTCACCAACTGAATAGAAGCTTGAACTTGTTATGTTATAGTTAAACCGTGTTCCCTGTATCATTTAGAATCATCATCAGTATTCAGGTTCGTCACTCAGGAATCTTCAAGATGATTGCGAAACCTACATGATTAAGTGAGATCGCTATTCCAAGGAATTTAGAAAATAGTATTCTACATTTCCACTCGCATTCGTAAATCATAAACAACGATAAATACAACCTCATTCAACTACTCCGCGCTCTAGATTCGAAGAAGAATAAATTACGTATACCACAAACTACATGATCTTATTTCAAATTTGACAGAACTTCGTTAGACGTGCTTTTTTGCAACTCATATATCACGTAAAAAGCCAAAAAAGGTAATTATTTAACAATTATCATTTCGTTCTACTATCGCTAATTCGTCGTCTTCGCCGGACGTATTCGTTTTGGCGTCGAAGTGTAAATTGGCTTCGGAAGACCCATTGCTAGATTCGTGAGACCTTGGACTCGCGCTAGTCTTTCTAACGTAAAGTATATTCGAGTCTAATCTGTTGTGATCGCTGAAATAAGCGCTCCCGTCCGATATTCGGTTCAATTTGTGTATCTGTTCCCTCAGTTCGCAGACTTGGCTGTAAAGCTTCTTATTCTCCCTCAGTATTGCTATATTTTCTGTTTCTAGCAACTCTCGTTTGCTCCATTGTATGGTGTTCTCTGATTTCAGCCTCTCGATTTCCATTTTAAGTTCAGCGATCTTTTCTTCTAAGACTTGTTTGGCTGCTATTTCGTCTTGCAGCTCGTTTTGCAGCCTTTCGACTTCGCTATGACTGGAATCAGTAGAGCCTAAGGTTCTGTCGCTGTGAGTTACTTCCAGTTTAATGCTGTGTAGTTCTGCAGTTAGGTTTTCGATTTTGGATTGAAGGAATGCCTTCTCGTCCTTCTCGGATTGAAGGGTCTTGCATGTTTCATCTAGCCGGAGTCTCAGCTCGCTTAGTTTATTAGCGAGGACATTGTCTACGTTTGAAAATTTGTGCGAGTCTAAAGAGGCTCTCTGCCTCATCGAAGGTTCATTGGGGGACAGGTATCCTACATTCTTCCGTCTCAACTCTACGCCGTCCTCAGTCGTGAGATCGCCACCTAGTATCCTGCTCTCTCCTATACTTAAAAGCTTTTCGTTGTCTCTTTTCAGTTCGATTAACTGTTGTTCTAGGTCATTCTTTTCTGTTTTGGAGGCTAAGAGCTCTTTGGAGAGTGTGTCAACTTTGTTTTTGAGTTGTTTGGACTCCTCTCGTGCCTTGTTTCGTTCGTTGCGGACCTTGCTCCATTTTTCGCGCCAGTTGGCCGTGCAGTCGGACCACCAGCGCATGGTTTTCTCCATCTGCGTGGCCCTAGCTCTGGCTTCGTCGAGTTCTCGCTGGTAGAGAGCCTCTTTGGCCTCCCAGTCCGTATTTGTGTATCGCATACCACCTCCATCGTGATCTCTGCTACGCCGATGACTGCCTCCATGCGAGCTTTGCGCCATTTTTCATTTACGGTAATAGGATCTGAGGAAGAGGAGATGATAATTAAATGGTGTTACAGAAGACGGAAAGTAGAGATAGATAGGGCGAAGTACACGTGCCTGTCGCTTTCTTGTCATAGTTATATGTATGCACCAATCAGAACGTGACGCAATGACATTGGCCACTTTTTTTTTATGGCTAGTCATCAAATGACTACTACTGCTCTTGGAGGAGCGGAAAGGTCATAGCCTACTTACACGACTCTGCTACCACCCGACTTATAAAATATAATTCAAATATGAGCTTTAAGTCGTGGCTTTGCGATAAAGTTTATATTGACAATATAAATTAGCAGACAGCTCGATGTCAGCAAGCTTCCCGCCATCAGACTGCTCGGTAGTTGACGCCTCGGTGGCCACGCGCTGACTGCCGCCGGCGCCGCTCAGTCGATAGACTGAACAGCTGGGCGTCTGCTAGCTGTCGATGCGGTGACAGCTGGGCGTCTGCTAGCTGTCAACGAGTGGACCAGCAGCAGTCGTTTTAGTTTAGGGCGGTGTTGAGTAGAAGCGGTAATGGAGCAGAGTCGTGTAAGTGAGCTATGACCTGAAGGCCTCTTACCGACTAAAACCCAGCCGTGTTCCTTCAAATGCCCTTTGCGTTCTAGGGCCGCGAACGAACTCTTTCGAACAATTCTGCAAACCTTGAGTGCGTACTTCTGTGGTCACAGTTTCTCACATTCCAGCACTATGGCCTGCGAGCTGCCTCCGTGCCCACCGTGTCCTCCGCCCCCCTACCCACCCTGCCCGCAGATATGCGCGCCCCCCCCTGATCTACCGCCCTGCCGCAGCAAGCCGATCATGCGCGGCTTGCACTGGGCTCAGACGAAGCGCAAGCTGGCCCAGGCCATACTTGCCTCCATTTGCGCCGGTGCTGCCGTCTTTATAATGGGGATGCAGAGAAAGGCGGCTTACACGGAATATTATAAGTAAGGATGTTTAATTTTTACTTGCTATCCTGTGTTGTACCACTCCTGGGCAAAGGGTGACATGATTTATGTCCAGTAGTGGCTAAAATTGAGCTGTGATCTGTGTTGTTTAAATATTGTAAACATCACAGACCACAGCTCCAATTTAGACTTAAAAAATAAATTAAGTAGTTCGCCATATAGCTTTCCAAAAAATATTGGACACATATTTTCTCTTTTTTTCACGTAAACAAAAAATGAAGACGATAAAGTGCGTTGAAAACTCGTGTGACGTCACTACGTGCTACGATTTTTACAAGCGTCGTGACGTTAACAGCCACCACTATAGAACTTTGATGCGCTTCCTCTTTATATTTTTTTAAAGATTTGAAATGACAAAAAAATACGTGTCTAATAGTTTTTGAAAATACAATCTGATTAAATAGAATTATAATATCGAATCTAGTAAAATTATAAAAATGTGTTAATGGCTAATGAGTATTTTAGGAATCGGGTATTGTTATCTTAAGGCCCATAGGGTACTTGCCCACCACAGATACGCGATGATAGCGAGGCAGTGGGCGTTGAAAAATTCGCCAAGAGGGCGTAGCCAGATTTAGTTCAGTGTTGGAAAAGGGCTAACAGACTTGCAGAGCTAGGTATTTGTTGACATAAAAAGTGAAAAAAGTGTGCGAAGGATGCACAAGAGGAATGTGTACATGTATCCTCACACTACTCATCTACTCAGGGTTTGAGTTTTGGTGAGCATAATTTATATGGGTGAATGATTGCAGCAATGATAAATTAGGTGGCCAGTAGCTCCTCACATAGCCTTGGTAACACCTACCCCACAAATCATTGTTGCAAAAGTAACTTAATCTTATGTTACATCCGGTCGACCAACACATTCAATCCCATTCTCCACTGACAACAACAGCTGTCATTTTACCATTCACTCACTCACTCACTTGTTTCTTTCATATTTCATAATAAATTATTATCCCTCTGTGCTAATCAATCCATACATACTCACCTTCTATGGTCTTGTAACAATGAATGAAGCTGATTAGCTGTCAGATAGTTAGCAAGTGTAATCCTTTTGCTGTATGCAAATCTGCATTATTTATGGCCCATAACTTATATGTAACCGAGCTATCAACTATACACTTCCTCTTCCATTGACAGTAAAGATTCTCTATGGGTTCTCAACAGGTTATACAAAATTGAATAATTTTTACATGGGGGAAACCTTTGCCCAGGAAGGAGTAGGACAATATAGGTTAAAAAAAAATCCTGGTTAGAATCTATTCAAAACATCATCCATTCCCGTTCAGTGGGTGAGCCCCATGGACATTGCTAAGACCACCTTCAAGCGGGTGCGTCTTCAATACCCTACTGTAAATATGACTTTAAAGCATTTTGGAATTTTTAGCCAAGTTGCACTCCCTCCATGTTTAAATGCACTCCCTTACAAGTCCTTCCTGACTTCTTTGCAAAACAAGTTTGAGCTAAACCATATTTCTTATGAAATATGCTTTGATTCAAACTTCAACACACAACTATCACAATGCAAATAGTTGCTATGGGATAGTTCTTAGCTTATTCTGGTGGTATAAAATCAAATTTAGCTTCTGTCTAGAGAAACAATATTTCTTTTGAGGTTGTGCTAAGGATAGATTTATGATACACACAGACATATATGTAGATTTCTAATTGTAATCTAACTTTTACAATAATAGTCTTCATTTTTAATAGGACTATCCTATAACTTTATTTGATCGCCTTTTTTTAAAAGACACTGTCTAAGTAGAAAGAAAATATTATGTTTTCAATTTTTTATTTTTGTATTACAGCACAACCACATCAACTTCTCTTTAAAAGTTAAATAAATTAAGTTGAGATAAAAAAGCGGATTTCTAAATCTAATAAGGCTTGAGAAAGTGATTGTGATATTTTGATGACCATTGGCAATTGTCACACTATTATGATTGAAGCAAGCAACACAGTTTCGTACGGGACACTTAAATTTAAGTTATTGCGGCATAGTTATACAACAAATACCCATGTTACAATACTTACATTCATATGCTGTTCTTCAGTTTGACCAAATCAACAAAACACTGGCCGTTTTGTTTATTTATCAACGGTAAATAAGTAGCCCACTCAGGAATTTGAAGCAGGCATTTAATTGGGTACCGTTTAACACATGACAATATTTATTTTATAAGATTTATCTATTATTTACTGCAAGCAAAATAAGAGCCACAATATAATATTCCTTTCGTTTCGTTTCTTTCATTCATCCATCTACTTTTTTTTTTCGTTGTTAATAGTGTTGCTAGTATTGTTTTTGCTATAAATAAATAAATGATTGACACACTGATTAATGAAAACCCTTCCTAGTCGATTTCAACTTACTAAAATAAAAAAATCTGTATATTATTTTATTTATCCAAACTTATTTCTGCTTGCAGGAGAGGTTGTTTTGAAGATTGGGCTGATGAAATGGCTAGAAAAGGACTGTTTCAATCGGTCCCAAAGGAGTCTTTGAAAGATTTTAAATAGATCAGAGTTGGAAAAAAATGAAAAGAAGTTGGAAATGGTTTTAGTTATTTCAACATGTTATGTTAATTATTCAAGTCCTCATAACGTTGAAGTTTTGTATCTTCAAGATATCAGACATACTAGGGTTTCTATTTTTAATAAAGAGGTTACAAACAGAAAATGTGGCTTTTTTGTAACATAATGACTTTTCCTGAACTTGGACGTCACGGGAGTTATTTTGTAATTGCCAGTTCAGAAATGTTAGGGAAGGTTCAAGGTTCATATCTGACGGAACATGCGTCGCGTATTATCGGTCGCGTAACGCCAGAACAGACAAATGTATAGAAAAACACTCGAGCGTTCACACTCGCGTCTCGACCGATGATACGTTAGTGCGTCGAGTGTGAACGCTCGACTGTTTTTCTGAACCTTCCCTTACTTTCGTAAAATCTCGCTCACAAGCATCATCTGATTGCCTGGAAAACTAGCTTTCAGAAATGCTTGAGTGGGGTTCTGAATAGACGCCAGATATGTACCTACCAACGTGGGTATAATCACTATAACCTGGAGGTACTGAGTCTTCAACGACGTATGGAAGGAAACATTCAACAACTCAACCCCAAATTCTTTGTCTCTGGCTGGTGGTTTCTAATGAAACCACCAGATGTGTTTCACATAGCCAAATTCGCAGTTCGTTGATGAGATATGTTGGGACTTTCTGAGGAGTTATACGGAATGGACAAGCCGAAAGAAAAAGTGACACTCCTAGGATGCTGATTATATAAGGGACTGTTGGAGTTAGCTCTCAAAGGAAGCAAAGATTAGCATGTTGCTTTGGGTTTCTGGCCTGCAGTACTGTTCAAACTCTCGCGCTAAATTCACTATCTTACATCTCGCGATGGAGTGACTGTCAGGTAGATGAGAACATGCAATGTAGTGAATCACCTTCTGGGAACTGTGACAGGGAGAGGCAGGGATTCAGATTCAGCCAAAGATTTAGGTACATATTTTCAAGTAGCTGCTACAGGATCGTACATCGTGTTACTCTCCGTCCTTAGTCACGCGGCCCGCCAGTCATCCAAAACTCTACTAATTATGTGTATTAGTAAAATGAGTTTAAAAACTGCTGAACACTGGCAGGACCAGGATTTTATTGATTAGTTTTCTTCAAGTTTAAAGTTACTCAAAATAATGCGGAATAAAAATTTATAACAGGAAGTGAATATGTGATTCGTTTCATTACTTTTCATGGCGGCAGCCAATCAACGTGCCTTGTATTATTATAAAAACATGGAGATAACACAATCAACCAATCATAGATAGCCTTCAGTGGAGCATGAAAGGCTGATGACATGACTTTGAAACAGCGCAGAACATTCAAAGATAATAAACGCAATAATGAAATTCCACGCCAAATTAAGACTTTGGTGAAAAACAAATCAGTCATGAATAATTTTACGTGTTTATAATTAAATACATTTTTTTAAAACAATAAAAGTTTATAAAAAAATGTGAAAAACATACGCTTGTCTAAAGCTACGTCACGTATGTTTGTCTACTGCGAGTCAGTGCGCATGTCAAGTTGAAAATTGCAAATGGCGGCCGTTGTTATTGTTCGTACCGAATTAACTATTTGTAAATTATATACCAATCTTTTTAGCGATTTTTCTAATGGACTGTTATATTGATGCGATGCTTTAACTTCTCATGATTCGGCGCGACACGTTTTATGTACGTTTTTAAGTGTTTTTAGTGTTTTTTTGCTATTTTATGTGTGTCATGCAAATGGGGTAAGCTGGAATTATCGGATGTCGCTTAGGTTGTTTTGGATAGTTTCAATAAGAAAATGGAGTGAAGTTCTGTGACCTAAAGTGTTAAAATGGAAACTGCATAAAGTTTTTCAACTATCGCTCTAGTATTAGAGTGTAGCGAAAGACGGGAGCGGCTGTAATTTACGAATGTTCCATGCTGTGACTGTTCTCCCCGTACATTTCAAAATGGCTGCTGCTCTTCACGATATATGAGCTTTGCGTCACTGGAATATAATTCAGTGGATTCGATTCGTGATGATATTGTAGTGATTCTAGTCGTGTGATCGTCTGTGAAAAAGCGAAAATTAGCCCCGGACGGTTTCCCGTGTGCACCTGAACCGGGACTGTAGTGGTGTGTCATATGTTTTTGGTGTAGAGTGGACACTGACCATAGGACCGATATTGCTTTGCGTCCGAGCCGGACGGTAATGTAAATGTTGCGCTTGATTTTCCACCATGATTTGGGACACAAGGGAATAGAAATTGTGTGGAATTGAGCGGAATGTGACATTGTATGAGAGGTGAGTGTATTTTTTACTTTATTTACATTCCGCGGGGGTGCTGGGTTTTGCGATTTCCATTACAAAATGGACACAGTGGTGGCTGACAGGACGTCGGTCGGCCGGCGAAGACGTGCCCCGTACGGCACCCGCCTGAAAGCGCCGATTACAGCCGAAAAACTTCGTATTAGTGTCACAGTATTAGATTTTATAAAGTTGTGTAACATGCCGCCGTGTTGTCGATACGCAGTCGTGCTAGCACGCACGCCGATTGGGATGCTCTCTGAAGGATATTCAGCCGTAGGTGTTACCTAAATTGTTGCTAAAGTAGTGTTATTTTTGTTCTATTACCTGTTTAGTGTTTGCAAATAGTGCAAACTGTCAAAAATATGTGTTATAAGGTTATCAGTTCATTAATGCACTCAACAACACAACATCTTTTCTTAAAAGTTTTCAATGTGATTCTAGACTTCTACAGAGTGATATTCCTATCTTCTGATGAGACAATTAGCACTAATATTCACAAATTATCAACCAAACAGAACCATAGACAAAACACATAACCTATTTGTTTCACATGATGGATTAGTGATTTTAATTGATAGAGATACTCAACCTTCTTGGTTTGATTTTTTGCTGGACTGAAAAGATTGCTAGTAGGAAGTGGGATTATTCTATTCAACACAAAATGCAACTTTTATAACTGATAAAATGCACAGTGATTAAAAATCAAATCTTGTTTCAGATTTCACTAAAAACTTTGCAACAGAAAAAGTTTGCATCAACTTTATACTTGTCAAAAATAATTTTAAAAATTTTTCAGCTTCTTTTTCAGTATGTTTAACCACCTAATCAGAATGATTAAACAATTATGTTTAACTTGTATTTGTTTATCTTCAAAATCAATAAAACAGCTACTATAATTTTCGTTTATGTAAAAATTAAATGATGTACTGAAAATTATTGCTAAATAATTCTTGACCATACTCAACAACTGATCCAAGTAATATCAGTATATCAGTAATTAATAAAAAAAAATGGTGGATAGTTTAATTAGTAAGTACTAAGGATTTGCATTTAACCACATCCGATAACTTCAGGAAGTTGGGACCAACTATCAATGTGTTTGATAAGGTAAATATGAGTAAATATCATGGTTTTAACAAAGTTATTAATCATATTTAAAATATTAGTTTCAAACCTTTTTTATGATGTGACATCATTTTTTTTTTGTTGTCAGGTTCAGGGTTTGATGAACTCAACAATAATAAATACTTGTTGTATTTATTTTTTTAATAGTTTTATAGTTTGACTATGTGTGTTTCCTAAACTATTCTTGACTTTAACAAGTAGCCTTTAATACAATCTCATAATTTTGTTAATTATTACAAGTTACAATTTTTTTTTTTTTCTAAATTGCCAAATCTCATTGGTGCCATTAAATTTAATCCTTTGAGAAGAAAATTAGGTCTTAATAACCTTAATCTAGCTATCTTGAATGTAGTATAAAATTTTATCTACCCCTTAAGGGACATATATTGTCCTATTTAGTTGTTCTACAGTAAAAACAAACAATTGTAGATAACAATATTCTTTTAAAAACCATCATTTGAAAGTAAATGGAAAACTTCCCAGTGCTCTCCTGTAAAAAAGCACTGACACTCCTTCAACATAAGGATTAGGTTGCACTGTATTTTGATAAGGCTGAATAACAGTTAGTATGTTTACTTGTTTATGTGCAGTTGAATACTGCTCTTTGCGAAAGTTTGATAAGGGGTATATTCAAGTGATTTTGCTTTTAACCAAGAATGAGGAATGTTTTAGTATTAATTGAACTACACAATATCATTAGGTATCTACATATATTTATTACTAATAATTTTTTTAACATAAATTCAATATTGAGTTAAATGAAAAATGGGGAGTTGAAATCTATATCATTTTTTGAAAAAGAGATAATATTATGCATTGCATTACCACTTTTGTATATTTACAAATCAATTATGTTTCAAAAATTATTTGAATGAATAGTAAAATTTTAAATCATTATATTTATATAATATTAACATTCATTATTTACATAATTGATACTTTCTGTTTGTTTATCTGCTTAGTGTGTAAAAAACTATCATAAAAAAATGTTTTATTTTTTATTTTAAGATTCAAATATTTTTCATATCTCAGCTGCTATTTCTGAAATGACCTTGAATGAATGTCTTAAAATAAACAAAGCAATTGGCTGATTTTTTAAACAAGTGGAAAACAATTTGCACTGATAGTAAATTATATCACCATCATTATTATAATGCACACTATCACAATAAATCCAATTATAATAATAATATATTGTTCTTATCACACTGTGATGTAAAGTCTGATGTCATTCCCGCTTCATACAGTTTTAATTGGTACAAAAATAATAAGAATTTACTACTATAGATAAGTTTATTTTGGTCTTAAGGAAAATGCTAGGAGACCCTATGGTTACGCCTAAAAACTTTATTTTCTTTGGTCTCTGTTATCACTAGCTTTTTTTTTTCGATTTCGTCTTTCATCCTCCAGGATTTTACGGTTAGAAACTTATCAGAGAAGGTTTTTTGTTTTATTTATTTTTGTAACTGTTCACATAGAGTTAATTACATTGGACAGTAAAAATTACAAATAAATCCAATCAATCAGTAGTTTTTGTATGAAATAAAAATTAGGGTGTTTTATTTATCAAGACAATAAATAAAACCTCTAGTTTTGGGCTTTGTCACAGTGAGGTAAACTATTCTAATGAAAATGAAAAATAAAAACATTTGCATGGTAAAATATATTTTTTGTTAGAAAGGAAGTTATGATCAATTAGCATTATCTCGTTGATGACTAATCTTTATAATTGATGGCATACCTAATGGTTGCTTTATATAAAAAAAAAAACATAAACACAGGTGATTGATGAGGCTAATATCCAAAAAGTTCCTATAATAAATTGTGTGATGTCTGGATTCATCTCAAAATGAAACAATTTGCCATTCTATTTGATATTTAGGTAGAATAAGATTTTTTATTAGTTCTTTTCTCTGAAACATTTATGCATAGTTTTTAAACAACTTCAAAAAAAGGTCTGGTACAAATTAGCAGAAAAAGCTTTTTGACAGAAAAAGCAGGCCTTTCCCTGCACTAGGACAATATGGCCAAGTAATTTATATTGCAGAAAACTGATAATAGCCCTTCCTTTTTATATTTTGCAATAGTTGAACTTCTGTTATTTACTTGTAAAAATGTATGTTGTTGTTATTAAATTGATTATGTTATGTAGAGGTAAAACTAGAAAATAAGTTTTTAAACTGTGCTAATCTTCACAATTCATCTGCTAATTATATAAAAAAACATACTTCCATTTTTATATAATGAGCAATTCTTATAATTAAGCAACCATAATTTAAAAGAGGAATAATAAAAATAAACACACAATAAAATTAAATAACATCTTGCCTATGGTATACTTGTTGTCATTTTCTCTTTAGATTTTACCAATGTGTCTTATAGTTTAAGTAAGAATAAATACAGTAACTTGTAAAACTATGTTAGTAACACAATAATATTTACACATAAATCTTCTTTGTCCTCAAATAAGTTCCCCTATGTTAGGCGGTGAGGTTAACAGGTGGTTGGGGTGAAATCAGGTGGATGAATTGCTATCCACCTGCATAATAACATCATATTATACAACTATATTATTATGATTTATGATACAGGTAAATGTAAAACTTGGAGGTTATAATTGAATTAAATAAAGCTAGATAATAATGACTAAGATTTTAATTAAAGCAATATTATTAGGTTTTTGTCGAAACTAATATTATAATGAGGTAAAATTGTGTTTATAATAAGGGAATCAATCTTTTGAAGTATCAAATTGAATTTTCTTTGCCTGACACAAAACTACACTATTGCTAATACTGTTGACTTTACCCTGGATAAAAGCACGGTACCCGCATGATCGGCCACATGAGCGAAACCGCGGGAAACAACCAGTAGAGTTTAAACATACAGTTTGAATTTCAAGTAAGAAGGAAAATATCAGCACTATAGACGAAAAAAAATAATACAATTTAACATATTTTTTTCCAGCCGCATAGAATCTTTTTCCCCACGAGATTATCCGATTTATAATTTTTCCATAAACGGTAAATTTTAGTCACGTTAAAAACCGCGAGTCGGTCGTCCTTTGTACCGTTGTCAGCATCGAGTTACCGCGCGATTTTATACGTACATTCGCGTTGCGCCCGCGGGTAGAATTACGCGGTACGAACGCCGCGTGTTCGCTGTTACGCAACTTTGCACGTGCTGCGATGGAGCTTAGACAGACACCTTTAAGTAGCATAGACTGTCAATAAAAAGTAAAACAGAAATGATACTCTTCATGTCCGCAGAAATACGACCGAAATTATACAACTTTTTTTATTTATACATTTTTATAATACATCTTAGCTGAAAAATCCGCGCATCATCGTACGTCTTTTGTAACGTTGTAAGCATCGGGCTACCGCGCGATTTTATACGTACAGTCGCGTTGCGCCCGCGCGTGTTGTATTACGCGGTCCAAACGCCGCGAGTTCGCTGTTACGCAACTGTGCACGTGCTGCCGTAGTGCGTCGACACCTTTATTTGTATGTAAACAATCAATATTATTTGATTCATTTTATATTAATAGAGCATAGGACAAGAAGAAAAAATAAATAGAATAGATCAGACAACTTAATAGTATATTTGTATATATGTAAATGACAGTACCAAAATAAAAAAAATAAATAACTAATTTGTGTAAATCTAATAATAATTATCAGCCTTTATCGTCCCGCTGCTGGTAAAAGCCCCTTCAGGACTTCCAGTTACAACCGCTTAGGGCCATGAATATGATAAAATTATTAACCAATGGTCCATTCATTGGTTAATCTTGCATTTTCTGCTTCGCATAAATAAACTGTTTTTTTTTTTATTCTATCAAGTTGACACCTTTTTACACAACTGCCCAAAAAAGGAGTGTTAGGTTTAAAAAAAATATGTTAAACCCCAGTAGGTAGCTACCACATTTTCAAGGATGTGATAAAAATTGTCCAGTATTAGTAAACTGTATTAGTTAAGAAATTAATATAAATTGTAGATATTCGTAAAGGTATGTCATTAAAATCATCGTCATCGTGATGTTGATGGGATGACAAACTATAAAGTTGTGTTCGTCGTATTTAATTTGGGTATTAGAAGGAAAAAGCCTTTTGAGAAAAAAAAAAACATTTTGAAACTTATCTAACAAAATAAATATAAAAAAGTTAGTTTGTCTAGGTCCTGCAAGTTTTCTAGCGCCACGTGACACAACGTCAACGACAGTTATTTATCACAGAACGAATAACATCCGTACAACAAGTTGTAAATTATAATAGTAATTATTGTCGCGTCGACCAGTCTGAGCTTTAACTTTTCATTATTTTGTTTAGATCCGCCATCACCCGCACGCGGGTAGTAGGTTTCTACAGCGTGACATTTTACGCATGATCGAAATACCCTATTATCTTAAGCCGGCATTACACCGTGCCACAGTATAGGATACTCCAAGTCAGCGTAATGGTCAGCTGGCAACAAGAAGCGACGTGATGCTAGAAGAGTCCAGAGGATCTATTCTGTAATCTAATTAGTCCGTCAGGTAGATTTCCAAAAAATATTGGACACGTATTTTTTCTTTTTTCACGTAAACAAAAAATGAAGACGATACAGTGCGTTGAAAACACGTGTGACGTCACTACTCGCTACAATTTTTACCGAGCCGTGACGTCACAAGCCCCCACTCCTGATCTTTGATACTTTGTATCTTCGTCAGTTTTTTTCGTCAAAAAATACGTGTTCAATATTTTTCTATAATCTAACTGACGGACTAAACATAATCATATATTTTTGACTGAGGAAACATCCCTATTTCGCCTTAATTGGGTACACTGACAGCTCATTCAGGTCCACTTTACAGGTATTCACGGTGACATTTATACAGAATAGGACTACAGTTGCGCAGCACGGTACCACGAAACATCGCTGCGTCGGATTGCGCACTGATTTATATACCTTTTTGTGCAGAGAATAAAGTTCCAAATTGTTACACTTATCTAAATGAAGAGCTCGGCGTCTCCGTGTGAGCTGAACCTTAAATATCAGCGAATCTGTGCAGCATGCGGCAGCTTAACGTACCTATATCAGTGCAACAGAATCTTATCACTCGGATCTTGACGCATATAGAGTGACGCATAGGTTCTGTAGTATTCGCTTTAGGACGCTACTATAAGCGAGTTGACGTGCGATATTCATTTGTCGCATGAAGCTGTGCGTAGGTATTTGAATGCGTAGATGCAAGTCGCGGCTTAGTGATATTCGTCAATATATCAATAGTTTTCTAAAACTTACAAAAGACCTTAGACACCCAGTCACCCAGACTGCGTCATATTTTAGTTTGACAATGTCGAAATAATATGACAAAAGTTTCTATGTAATAGGTATGTTTCCTGAGTAAAAAATATATATTTATGTTTAGTCCATCGGTTAGATTATAGAAAAATATTGGACACGTATTTTTTTCCTTTATCAAATCTATAAAAACTGACGAAGATACAAAGCATCAAAGATCAGGAGTGGGGGCTTGTGATGTCACGGCTCGGTAAAAATTGTAGCGAGTAGTGACGTCACACGAGTTGTCAACGCACTGTATCGTCTTCATTTTTTGTTTACGTGAAAAAAGAAAAAAAACGTGTCCAATATTTTTTGGAAATCTATCCGACGGACTAATTAGATTATTTTAGTCAACTACCCTATTATATTTATCCGAGGGTTTGCCTGAATAATTTCGGCTAAAGGTTCACCCACACAATACAGGTGCGACTTGACGCGCGATATCGCCTTACCTTTTCGTTCAACTCGATCCTAGTCGCGTCGCGCCTCGCGCCATGGTGTGAAGTAGCGGAGCAATTCGAGTTTACGTGGATTTTTACACTAATTCAATGGAGACATGATTATTCGGACTTTGATTTATGAATTCGTGACTATACAGATTTTCAACGGCTATCAAATATCTGTACAGTTTCAAAGATACGCGGGCGCCATAGATTAAATTTCATTATATTACTAAATTCATTTATTCTTCGCACATTCAATTATGCGTATTTCCGTTTATCCGTTGAATTACTTCAGTGTAGTAACAGCAAACACACGAAATGTTTAGATTCCATACAAAACTATCTTTAAGAGTCTTTTCGATAAAACCTTTAATACAAAATAACCGTCCGTAAGTGTGTGTAGGAATTATAGTTATGAATTCTAAATTTATTCGTATTTTTGCTGTTACTGCACATTAAATTCAGGAGGACAGACTAGTCCCGTTTATCGAGGCTCCACTGGTACGTGGTGGTTATCGTAAAGCCCATTTGGCAGACTTTTAAAAACAAAATTAATTTAATTTGTGCGTCTTAAAACTTATTGTTTCTGTTGATGAGTTGGTTTTCTGCATTGATTTGATTTTAAGCCATTATTGTAATTTCATAATTTTTTAGGTGTGTGTAGTACAGACTATATCCATGTCAACATAAGCAGTTGTCCTAATGTTGCGTTCGTTTCCAGCATGGCAGCGGACAGCGATGGGCTAGGCTCGGCGGGCGGCGGGTCGTGCGGCGTGGTGGTGACGTGCGAGGGCGACCTGCGCGACCCGCGCTTCCCCGCGCGTCTGCGCCGGTTGTTGCGCGAACTGCGGGCGCTGCTCGCCGAGCCGCATCCGCACACGCTCAAAGTTAACAAGGTAAATGGTTGTATTTTTTATAATTGATATGATATGATGATGAGGTTCGCGTTTGAACACAATCTCGCCAGATGGAAAGTGACGATGGAGCACGCTTGCCTAGAAGTAACCTCAGCGCTCAGTGCGACTTTTTGAACGTTCTCGATCGTGTTAGCGTAAATGTTCTCTAATGTCAAATAATATTAAAAAAAAATTTTTCAGCAACCAGGCGGCAAAGTTTCAATGCAAATTGACGTTTACGCTAACGCGACAGAGAACGTTAAAACCGCGCACTAAGGCCACTGTTCTTGACTTAAAGGCCGCAAGGTTGTAGCTATCAGTTAACACGGACCCGGCAGGGTTTTTCACTCGTTAGCTTCAAGAAGAACATAAAGCGTGCGTGCGAGCTTGTAGTGTCCCACTCCACTGCTTGGTAAAGGTCTCCGTTTCTTCCTATTTTCTTTGTCCTTTGCCACATACGACCAATCCTCGGTTGGAGTCTAACTCGTCCCGCCATCTCTTTGGCCTATCGCGTCGCTGATAAGATGTTCGAAGTTCGAATCCCAATCTGTGGCTACTTTTGGCCAGTTCTGGCAGTTGACAAGCCCATTTTCAGTGTACACACGTCTGGCGATCTGTTCATCACCAAAAAACCGGCCAAGTGCGAGTCGGGCTCACGAAGCTAGGGTCCAGTACTGTTATCTATGAACACAGTAAAAAAAATACATTTGTTGTACGGGAGCCCCCTTAAATATTGATTTTATACTGTTTTTAGTAGGTATTTGTTGTGTAGCAGCAACAGAAATACATCATCTGTGAAAATGTCAACTGTCTAACTATCACGGTTCATGAGATACTTATAGCCTAGTGACAGATGGATAGACAAACGGACGGACGGCATAGAGTCCCGTTTTACCAACCCTAACAAAAGCTGTGACATCGCAGTAATCCTACATCGCGGTAGCAAAGGTCTCCGCCAAAGACAATATATTCTCTATGGTCTCCGCCCAATGTGAACATATACAAAAAAAGTTGTTGTCGGGTAGTTGCCCATTAGATACATCAGCCATCTTGTCGGAGGATCATCCCTTTTCAATGGATTTCTCGGGAGTTTACACCCAGTTCCGCATTCCTCTATAATTTGAATTGTGATTCTGCTAATCAGTTTTTAAACTATGCAAATGGTCTGATTTTTATGAATAAGCCTGTTTCAGTATAAGTAGTAGTAATTACTTTGGTACCAATTTCGGGAAAAGATACGATTTAGACATACATTATTAGGTGGAATATAGCCGAAACACGTGTTAAGTGTATCTTTTTACACGACTGCCCAAAAAAGGAGTGTTATTTTAGGGCTCATGTATGTATGTGAGTTTCATTATTCCACCGTAACTTCTAAACGGCTTAACCGATATCAATGTATGTGATATCGTTAGAAGCGTCGAGTAATCCCGGGTAACATAGGCTGAACATTAAAAAAGGTGGAGCCATGGTTCATAAATAAAAACAAAAATATTTTGTTTTCATAAAAATTAGATTACACTGACTGTCATCGTCTAAAGCTTGCTTAGTACATAGCAAAAAAATATATAACAGTAGTATTCAATACAGTTTACCTTTTGCGCGATATTAGTTTTTACAAAATAACCCTAGTGTGCGCATGTGTTTATGGCGGTACTATTATAAAATGTTCTCTCTGTTGACGCGAAACTGATAATCACGTAACCTTTAGTATGTCTCGAAAACACAAGGTTTTTTGAATGAGCAAAATATTTAAAAATAAAATCAATCATATTAATTTTGTCTCTGCGCATTTATTTGTGTTACGTATGAGTAATTTATGATCAGCATTCGCAACAACACGATACGTCACCGCGGCCATTTCGTGATGTTACCGAGGATAGGTCAGGTTCAGTTCGAGGGAACTTGAGCATCCCGACAAGGGTAGGTTAAGTTCGAGTGGGATGGTCTGTTATCCCATACATGTTCATCATCATGACAGCCGAAAGTCGTCCACTGCTGGACATAGGCTTCGCTTGGCAGTTTCTATATGGACCGGCCCTGTGCGTCTCGCGTCCAACGGATTCCCGCGGCCTTCACAGGGTCATTTGTCCACCTTGTGAGAGGCAGTCTAATGCTTCGTGATCCATGTTTGCTTCATTTAAAAAGACATGTCAGTGAAGGAGACGGGCCCCCATAGGGTCAGTGCCTGCTAGGGTTGCGGAATTTGTTCGAAAGAGTTACCGCGGCCCTGGAACGCAAAGGGTATTAGGAGGAACACGGGTGGGTTTTAGTCTGTAAGAGACTGACACTCCCTTCCGCTCCGCCCAGAACGGATAAATTCATTTGATGATTTCCAATCCAAAAAAAAAGTTAATGTAAACCCTGCTGACAGAAATAGGGTATATCTGTCGTCGAAGTTAGGTTTGAGGTGGATAGCCGCCATGGCCGGTCACATCATGAAATGGCCAAATTTTACGATATGCCGACGACATCTACACATAACCGAAAACTAATGCTTACGAGCGGTTCGCCTGTCTTTTCTCTCTCTTTGACAAAGATGCATGTAATCATATCAAAATAAAATAAAAAATACTCCCACTCAGCTTCCTGTTTAGTGTTTAACAATCGTAAATGTGCACGCACGCCTCCTAACTACACTTCATCGAGACAGTAAACATTTGTACGAGTTAGCTGGCGGCGGTGAAATATAATATGACGGAGTTTTTTTTTTCTCTTTGCGTCAGCCGCCATACGGTGACGTAAACAACGTAGTGACAGCGTAGAGGAATCTCCTGAGAGTTCCACGCGGTATTGTTTGATAACAGACACGTTGGTGACGTGTGATATTTTTTTATTGCATATGAGACATGTACAACTGGGCAGGGAAAAAGCCCTCTCTACTCTACTATCTGTCTGGGCCTCATGAGTTTATTGTATCCCGCAGACTACATTTTGCCCGGCTGCAAGGACTAAAATTATTTTTTTAAACAGATTACGGATCTGTTTAAAAAATCTTCACGTGTTTTTTTTAATTTATTGTTGTTAGTTTTTTTTTTTTATTCAATTGCTCAAAATTCACAGAAAAGACAAAACGATGTTAAAAAGAACTGATCGAGCGTTTTAAGTTTTATGATATAGGTACCTACAGAGACGATACTAATTGCGTGTGACGTCATTCGAATTTGCGCCTTCAAATACTAGCGACGTTTAGCAAAGAACAGGAAAATAACTACAAAAGTGTTTTACTTCTCTGTTCTACCAAATTTTATTTGTATGTATTTATCTGTATCAAGTAATCTACACTAATATTATAAAAAGGAAAGATTACAAAAAAATAATCTTTCTCCATTAGAAAGCTACATTAACCCTGAGTAACATAGGCTATGTTTTATCCCCGTATTGCTACGGGAACGGGAACAACGCGGGTGAAACCACGGGGCGCTGCTATTAATATTATAAAGAGGAGAGACTCTGTTGTTTGTACCCAATAAGCTTCGAAACTACTGGACCGATTTTAACCTTTTTTACACCAATTGAAAGCTACATTATCAGCGAGTAGCATATATATTTTAAGTATTCCTACGGGAACGGGAACTGCGCGGGTGGAACCGCTGGGCGCTGCGAGTAGTAGTGTAATTCTGTCAAAACTGAAAACTTGTATGTTTGTGCTAGATTAACTTCAGAGTCCTGTATCTATTTGCCTCTATCCTTAATGAGAAGACACATGACGAGGGACAGCGTGTGTCTGACTCGCGTTTCAAATATGACATCACTCTGCGTGATTCCGTACGAGCGATAGTAAAGTCTCGACCATAATGCAGCAGTGTGACTTTTTTCGGCCTCGCAGTTTACATTTTTTTTTTAGTTTTTATTTTTTCGTTTATCGTGTGCTAGTCCTAAATATTTAATGTGTATTTCCGAACACATTCAACCCTGATCTCTTTAAAGTTAGAGTGAACAGACTTCTACTGGGTAAGCTCATTCCATCGTCGACTTTGTCTCTGTCACCTGCGACCTAGACTAGAGTCAAGAGCATATCCATTAGACAATAAAAAAATAACAATATTCTTTCTTACGAGTTTTGGAGACACGTGATTTTGAAATTACTTCTATGTACCTGATTCTTGAACGTTAAATTGCCGATCGTGTTGCGGAAATGATAGGCCGTATGATATTCTCAAGTGCTCATCTATAGCTATACTAATGTTTAAAGCTGAAGAGTTTGTTTGGTTGGACGTGCTAATCTCAGGAACTACTGGTTCGAGTTGAAAAATTCTTTTAGTATTGGATAGCCCATTTATCGAGAGAATTTATATAAAATGCGACGACCAGGGCCTTTTTTTCCTCGCTCTTATATGACGCAGACAAATTTTCGCGGGTCACCTAGTCTTAAAATATTATTGTTATTGAGACGACTTTATTTATTGGTCTAGAATCGTTTTTATTCTCTACCTAAAATATTATAGGTACGCCTATAAGAACTAAAATGAAACTCGTCTGGAACCCTTTGCACGCGAGTTTTACTTTATGTTTTCAAGTACCCTCGTATTATTTACGTTTATTAATTTAACTATATGCATAGTATTTACATTTATCTTTGTATTAATGTGATATTAATGGTATTTCTGTTTTTTTTTTTAAATTACATCTTCCTCTATTATTCACTGCATCACCTTAAGGTTGACTGGTAGAAAATGCCAAAGGCATTAAGTCCGCCTCTGTACATCTGTGTGCGTAAAGTATAGATAAATTGGAAAGAGCATTGGATTACGCTGAGTGTTGCAGTTGTAGAAGACATCTCTTGCAATACGTTCTATAGTGGAATTAGCGTTCAATGTGTGAATTCAGATGTGCAAGCGTTTTGAATTGCTGAGTAAAAGTTATATTTTATTATTGTGTACTGTAATTTCTTACTGGCTGCAATTTCCTGGTATTCTATCATAAAAAGATATTCTTTGGCACTTTATGCAAGATTTCGTTCATATAACTTATTTTCGATTTATTTTTCTAAATAGTTTAACTGTAAAAGTTAAAATATTACCACCCATATAATTATTCATAAAGTAAGAAACAAAGAAAGGGTAGGAGATTTTGCAAACAACACAATTAAAAAGAAACAGCTATTTGCTATAAAAATAGGAATTTAGTTTCGACCAAACTTAACTATTTTCAACAAACCTACAAGTATATGTGAGCTAGCTTACGAGTATAAAATCTACCTTTATGACAGCAAAACCGCAGCGCAATAAGTTAGTCAGTTCAAAACGCGCATCAAGTGCCGGTCATCAGAACTTAACCTTTCTAATTAATTCCAATTCAATCTTATTTTATCATTTCATAGAAGGAGGAGCTCGTGGCTAAGTAATAACAGCCGCACTGTTTGATCTACAAGGTTAAGCAGCGCTTGCCGAGGTTGGGCTGTGGATGGGTACTATCCATTGGAAACCGAGACTGAATGGTTTTAAGCTGTTGGGTCCGGCTGTCATTTCAGAGCTTTGACAGTCGTTTCCGTAGTCAGCGGGCCTGCGGACGGCGAGCGTTGGGTGGCTCGCCGTCCGATAACAACCAGCAGCCTTACCATGACGTCTTAAATCCATCATGATTCCTGTCAGAGAGAGACGGAGTTACACAAGGCGAATAGCACTATCCCTTTCCCTCACACTGAATCATGATAGCACTGGCACTTCGTAGTACGGCCACAGGCCCGGGTCCGGGTCCCAGGTACGTTTTGTTCAAACCGCGCCTCAAAGAGTTGTCAGCATAGTAGTCGGGGTCCGATAGGACCAGTACTTTGCCAGGGTTTCGGAATTTTTTCGAAAGGGTCACCGCGGTCCTCTAACTCAAAGGACATTGGGAGGAACACGGATGGGTTTTAATCGGTAAGAGTCTGACACTCCATTTTGCTCTACCCAAAGCGGAAGAAGTCATTTGATGATTTCCCATCCATAATAAAAAAAGCGTAGTCAGCAGAAAATCTCACCCCAGGCTTGTCAAGGGGTGCTGCGTAGGGTTGCGGAATTGTTTTGAAAGAAGCACCGCGGCGCTGAAACTCAAAGGACAGTAGGAGGAACAAGGGTTTAGTCTGTAAGAGTAACACTCCCTTCCGCGCCGCACAGAGCGAAGGAGAAGTAACTTGATGTTTTCCCATCCCAAAAAAAAAGCTTGTTAAGGGTTACCGTGTTACCCAGGAAGGAAGTGGAAGTTGTATCTGTGGCTGCTCCTTGTATAATCCTGTTACTAAGGTGCATACGGGTAGACTGGGAGCCGACCCAAACATAGTTGAGAAAAGGCTGGGTAGTCCGATTGATTTGTCATCATTTTACAAAACTAAATCGGTCATTATATCGACAAGCAATGATCCATCCCCTCTTAATCTTACTATTTCCATCAACTTTACTAACCAATTTTATTACACTATAAAAGCGGACCCGGTTGCACAAATTAGTTTTTGAATTAGATCACCTGCTCAATTAAAATATCGCGCGGAAATTATTCCGCCAAATGGCAAAGTTGAACGCCGTTTATGCAGATTTAAAATTAAAACAAAAATCTTTTTTTCCTGCATCTAAAGACATAAATAACAAAGTGGTTTCTTTATACTTTTTAGCAATGGTATGACTCCATGCGTTCTTACTTTAAAGCGGGACACGCACGACTTAAGCGTCCTATTCACGATCAAATTGGCTGCGAGTTTTCGTCATAAAAGCTAAGTTTGCAAGGCTATTTGGGTGGGCTTAACCAATCAGCTACAAAAATTTTATGAGCCAATATACGCGTTTAGTTTCTCCCGGTTCTAACGACACTTCCTAGTTGACTAATGCGTTTCTTTTTATATCGAGTTTAATAGTTTATCCTCTATTGTTATGTTAATTTTGTTTGAAGAGCAGTTGTATTCCTGCCGAATGTAATAATAGAAAGTATTTGTGTAAAATGTTTTATGTTTTTAACCTCATGGGGAGTAAAATTGATTGAGTCAGGCGTTACTTTGCGGAAATCCATTTTAACTTTGAAAATGAAAACAAAATATCTAGTTTTAATTTCCGCGAATATTAGTGGGTTGCAAGCCACTAATATTCGCGGATAGGAGTTCCATTGCGCAGTAAGGCTTTTCCTGTATGCCTTTATTTTGTGTTACTACGTATCTGATTTTTAAAAGTCTTTCGGCCGTGATTCATGTTTGTGTTACGGCGGCTTCTTAACCAGCATTTCAAATGTTTGTATTCCTCCATAGATGCTTCTAAAGGTCTTCTTGATTATTCATTTATTTAGAATTACACTACATACTTCGTTGATCTTCTGGCAACTCCATTGTCATTCAGACTGAAACACTGCTACGTCGGGACACAAACCGTATTTGTTCGTTTGGCACTCTGTCCGTCGAAATCATAGCGTGGAGATGACACAACGGACCAGCAACACCCTTGTGGCACCGCTCAAGTGTGTATCATGTGTGAGTGCTTGTATTTCAACAAATCGTGTTTGTTCGCAGGTGGAGCCTTGGAACTCTGTGCGCGTGACGCTGTCGGTGCCGCGCGCCGCCGCCGCCCGGCTGCGCGCCCTGGCGGCGGCGGGCGCGCCGCAGCTGCGCGCGCTCGGCATCCTGTCGGTGCAGCTGGACGGCGACGCAGCCGTCTCGCTGCGCCTGCAGCATGGCGCCGAGCTCAGGATCAACACCGACCCTGATGGTAAGTACTGTCTAGATGCTTGGTCTCTGTGACCAAGTTACTCTAAGGAGGAACCCACCAAAGAGCACGATCGTGGTGCGCTGATGTCTCTGGTGGCCCGCGGTGATCATACTCGTGCCCGCTCAATGTGGTTTGAACACAAGTATGCATTTTGATACACAGTAAATTTGGCTTAGTTTGTGAGCCGTAGCCATCTTTCGTCTCGGTGCTCTGTGACCAATACCACAAACTTTTCGGGTGCTTTGCCAGTTCAGATCAGTTCAGTCCTTTGACTGAGGTCCAAGAATCTTGAAGTTGCTGCTGGCATCCATATTCTTCAACTAAAGCCGAGCATAACAAGCCGATAACATTTCCAAAGTGGTTTTTGTTATTACAATTTTACAATTACAATTCATTTGTCACCAATACCGAACGTCTAACCATAGCCCCCTTACAGATGCCAGTACATCAAGATCGCAACCCAACTCCGAGCTCCTAGCTGGCTTAGGCGGCATCGGGCGCATCCTCGCGGAGCCGGACGGCGCCGGCAGCAGCTCGGCCGAACCCCCCGCGCCACCCGCGACCCCGGACAGCTTCAAGTCGCCGAACACCGTGTGCCCCATGGACGGGAAGATACCCCATAACATTCCCACGCAAGCTGCGACGGACCGCTGCGAGTTCCCCTTTGGAAGTATGACGCAGGCGAGGGTTATACATCGCAAGGAGAATACGCTGGGTGAGGCTAGCTTTCTTTTATTTTTTAAAAGAGAGGTTTTTTATGGTTCTTCTACTAAAGTACTAATTTTAACCGTGTATTATAGGTGCCTATGTGGAAGAAAAATCTTAATCTCAACTACATAAAACCCGACAGGTTGCGAAAGGTGTATCTTTAGGACAACTACATAGCACAGCAGTACGTTTTTGTGTTGCGAGAAACACGTTGCGGTTTTGAAAATATTTCACACAGTTGTAGTGTGAAACATGTTGCTAGCAACACAATATGTTGCTGTAACAATGTTGTAGAAGTTGTGGATTAGTAATTTATAATAATACCAATCTTTCAGGGGCTGAATGTACTTAAACTCAGATACTACCAACTGGATATTTGTTTAATAAACTTATCCATAATCTACATGTATGAATTTAAAATGTGATTTTTTGGCCAATTAAGAGAGTTGCAAGTTAGGCAAATACAGATAGGGATAAAGTAAATTGTGTAAAGATACCAAACTCCGGAGTATCTATATATTTATTTAATTTTGAATTAAATAAATGTTGCAAGTGCCTTTCAAGTACTTGTTCATTTACTTATACTACCATTTCAAAACCTAAACCATCAAATTCCAGGTCTATCCGGGCCAGCGCCGAACATCCGGCCACAAGCCGACGGGCCATTCGCGCGCCCCTCGACGTCGACGTTCCCGGGCCCCCCGCCCCCGTACCCCGCGGCGTCCCCCGCGCCGCCCGCCCCGCCCGGGCCGCCCCCCGCGCCGCCCACCGTGGCCATGTCGTCGCCCCTGCTGGTTAATCTACTGCAGAACGATGCGCCTGCGCCGTCGCCCAGGCCGAAGCCACCGCAGCATCCCGCGAAGCTTGATAGGCTTGAGGATGGACAGGTTAGTGCGCTTCAGTTGTTTTTCTAGAATCTTATCATTGTGTTTTTCTTTTTCAGAAGTTGTAATAACTTTGATTTATACCTTAGAGTAATAACATAAATAAAATACGAGTATCAGTCAGAATTTATGTGTTTGTGAATTGACAGTTGTAAAAAACAGGAATGTATACGCGAAATATGACGCTCGGTGTGGAAATAAAGTTGTTTAATTATGTGGCTGTGCAATAAAACTTTTGATTATAGTATGGTAAGTGATTGCGTACTTCGAAGAATTTCGTATTTTGACCTATCTCGATGAGCTAACAAAATAATTGTTATCAAATGACCTACACGTGACAGAGAGGAGTAACAGATTCTAAAAACGTATGACAACCTTTAAACCGTATTTACATGATCTAGGTTTCCTGTATGTGGTTTATATATAAATGATTTGAAACTTAGTTGCTGGTGTATCGCGTAATAAAGGTATAAAACGGGCAGCATGTCGATGGTGGTGTATAGACGCATAACCCTTGACATCGGCAGGTGGAGCTAGCAGTGGGGCGCGCTCCGTTCGCGGAGTACCGCTCGCGCGCGCCGGCGCCGCCCCCCGCGCGCTCCCCGCTGCCGCCCGCGCCGCCCGCCCCACCGCGCCCGCCCGCCTTCGTGCGCCGCGTCGCGCCGCCGCCCTCGCCGCAGCCCTATAGGGTACAGGTACACTGAAACATTCATACTTTGCCATTACTTCAATGTCGCATTGCTGACAAAAAAAATCACACTAAAAATCAGTTCGTAAAAAATAATGCTGTACTAACGTAAAGAATATCAAACAGACGAATACAGAACGTCCACCTTTTCTAAAGTTAAAAAGAGGAAAAATTTCAGAAGAGGAATACTGATCAGTTATTATGAGCACGGGATATATCCTTTGGTTTGAGTTGTTACAAACTGTTTGTTGATATAGCGGGAGCTTTAAAATTTGGTTACCAAAGAAAACGATGTCGTTATTTTATTAGATCGCCTAAGCACTTAAATGACGGATAATATGTGTCAGCTAGCCTATCGGACGCCAGATGATTTGCTACGAAAGCTGCAATCGTTTCGTTTGCAGCACAGCCATGGTCGTTCCACCATGGTAAGTACAATGTTGCTCTTTATTGAGTAATTCCAGCAAGTAAGCCATGTATTCCTCCGACAGATGTCCCCCTCGTCGCCGTCGCCGGTGCGCGCGCTGCCGGCCGGCTACGGCGCCTTCCCCGCGCCGCCGCCGCCGCCCTACCGCACGCAGCTGGCGCGCCCGCTGCGCCCGCCGCCCCTGCACGCGCCGCACGCGCCGCACGCCACACACGCGCCGCACGCCGCGCACGCCACGCACGCGCAACACCCCAGAGTCACGCCGGAGGACCTGCAGGCCTTGCTGCCGCCGACGACGGCGTCTATGGATCAAAAGACGCAGTCGAGTTTTCAGGTAGGCTTTTCTTTTTTGTGTAATTGTCATCAACATCAATATTATACAACAAGGTTTCCCCGCCGCGTCGCTCAGTCTGTACACGATAATGTTAAAAAAACCAGCAAACACTTTTTATAATTTTTACCACTCGAAGAATTGATCATGATGATGATTTGAGTAAATATGATAAATGATATTTATTTTGTAAGTAGGTTGTAAATAACACTTTTACACGTCAATCTTTTTGGTCGTTATAAACTAGATGAGGCCGGTATATGATAATATGATGATGTTTGTAGAAGATGTTGGTAAAAATCAAGCTGACTAGCAGCAGCTTATAATTATGCTCTACTTCCCGTCCAAAGCCAGGAGGGGTCGTTTGTAAGCTATATAGAAAGGCTAAGATCCTTCTTGTGTGTTGTGAGTTCTCAACCATAAACAATGCAAATGATGTTCTCGTTCCAGGAGTTCCAGAGGTATCAGCAGCAGTACATAGCCCGGCAGCGCGCCGCGTCCCGCGCGTCTGCGCAGCCCGACTGGAACGAGCCGTACCGGGACCTGGCGCTGCTGGAGCTGCCCGACTCCGACCTCGAGCACCTTATGCCCACGCTGGGCGACGACCTCAACCTCGACGAGAGCGCCTTCTCGGCCATCTCCGAGCTCGACGCCAGCGCCAAGCTCGACATGCTGCTCTCCGGCAACAACGCCAACAACAACACTCCCGACTCCGTGCTGCACGACATCACCGGCGACCATTACACCAGCAGCTACGAACCACGACACGACGTGCCTTCTAAGTCGGACGCGTACGACGGACAGGACTTCATGCCGCCGCCGCCCGTGCCGCAACACTCCAAGTTCAGGAGACAGGACTCGGAGACTGAACACCCGCCACCGACGACGATACAGCAGACGCCGCCGGTACAACACGCGCCCACGACGCAACACGCGCCCAACGCTGTGCACACGTCCACCACGACGCAGCACATGCCCAATGCGGCCCATCATATGCCGAATGCGTTACAACATACGCAGCATATGCAGCACACGATGAACGCGGTTCAGCACGTGCCAAACGCGATTCAACATCCACCAAATGCAGTTCAACATACGCAGAGCTTAGCGCAACACATGCAGAATGCGACGCAACATCAAAATGCGACGCAAAGTATGCAGAATGCGATGCAACATCAGAATGTTGCGCAGCATATGCTGAATACGCCAGCGTTCAAGTCTCCGCCGTCGAGTGCTAGCCAAGCTATGCCTCCCCCGCTCAAGCTGCCCATACGAGCGACTACCTCCGTAGCCACGGCGACCGTCGGCTCACAAGCATCAGCACAAGAAATAGAAGAGCAAAGCAAACAGTACCTCATTAAAACCCTTATGAGGGACGATGATGTACCGCCTCCAAAAGAACAAGAGAAGAAAGTCGAAGAGGTCACCGTCTCCAACTGCGAGGTCAAGGAGCCGACCGTCGAAGCCGCGCCTGAAATGTTCGGCATCGCCAAGGTCGCCACCGACGAGGACTCGCGGAGAGACGAAGAGCTCAGAATGAGGAATAAATTGGCCAAGAAAGAGCGAGACGACAAGCTCGCGCAGAAAGGGGGCAAGCCTCGCACTGTGGGTGCGAAGGAGAAGCCCGCCACGCTCAAGGACAAGATCATCCGCGACAACAAGTCCACCAAAGCTGCCTTACCGCGCCCCGCGCCCCTCAAGCTCCCCGCGCCCGCACTCGATGCGCCCAAGTCGCCGCAGACAGAGAAAGAGTCGATAAAACTCAGGCTAAAGCTCGACAAGAACGAGCCGGTCGTCCAAACTGTGTACAAAGCAGACATCAGCTTCGTCAACCAGCAAAAAGGCGACAAGCCCACTGACGGCGAGTTGAGGGTCCCTCCGCTACACATTAGTTTACGAGGAAGAAACTCTGCCGTTATAAAAAACTCAAAAAAAGAAAAGAAAAAGTTCGGCCCCGGTGACCTGCACACGAAAAAAATCAAAATCAGGAAATCGTCAGAATCAGACGACAAGTCACATCGGAGAGACTCGAACGAAGAATCGATAGCCTCGAAATCTAGTGAAAGCACTGAGAACAAGACTGATGACGAGTATCTAAACATGAAAGGGATCAAGCTCCACAACCACTACGAGACGGACGGCGTCAAAACAGAGATAACGGGTGACAACAACGTCGTCTACAGAATGAAAACCATCTCGAAAAACGCTCATATAGTCACCAAGTCGCACGACTACAACAAACTAAACAACAAAGTCCAGAGCTTAGACCTAAAAATGAAGAAGAAACTAAAAATACTCAGCGACAGTTCCAAGTCCTCTGAGAAAGAGCGAGACAAAGAATGGAGAAACGACACACTAGACAAGGAAGGGAAATACGCGCAAAACGAGGGCTACAGAGAGCCGAACAACCACGAGGCGAAGAAGAAGTTACCTACGACAAAAACTGAAGTAAAATGTGATAGTGTGAAGTCAGAGGGGAAAACAGTGCAATCAGACGTTGATAGTGACGTGAACCAAGTGAATCAATGTAAGGGTGCTAGTGAGTGTGAGAGGTTACAGTGCCACGCGGACCTAGAGTGGACGCTCAGTGGCGACGCGGCCGAGGCTCAGCTGTACGCCGAGTCGCGGCGCGTTGCCGACGACGACAATAACTTGAAACGGACAATCGCCGAAAGTGCTATTACCTCACCTAATGGACTGCTCGCCTCCGATAAGAAGAGGAAGGTCAGCCATAGTTCCTGTACAGGTGAGTTTCCTAATATTAAACTTTGATATTTATCTACGCATCATGGAAGTTTGTCACTCTGAAATACTGTGCAATGATGCTGAAAACCTGGTTTCACAGCAGCAAACTAACCTGACGCAAATTGTAACATGAACATTATATTATACTATGGTAGGTGTCAGATAACATTGCAATAAAGTACATTGACTTTCTGAAAAATAAACAGTAAAGTATCACAATAGATGTTGATTTGGGGCAGCTTAGTATTTATTTCTGTATTTGAAATTGCAAGAATGACAATTGCATTAATGACAATTATTGTAAATTTATCTGGTGTCTACCATAGTAAAACATATTCGTTTCTGTAAAACTATTCTGTCACAATATGTGGCTGTTGCCAGGATTTTGTTTACAAGATGCTTCATAGATCCTGGAAAATGTACACAAGCATTATTAAACTACAATCATTTGTGCCTGCTTGTTACTAGAACTGTACCCAAAAAGGCGAATTTCGTATGTATACGTAATAATTGGCATAAACTTAACTCGCGCGCAGTCACGTAAGCAAAATATGCGGAATTGGATGAGAATGTATGACTCAGTTGTTAGTCCTCGCGAAATTCGCCCTTGCAACACAAAGTTAACTTCTTCAGGCATCTTGTAGACAGGATTCCCCAATAAATAAAACACTGCTAAGAGCCATACTGCTCATTTAGAAACACATGCCGCCATCATGGTAGAAGGAGAAATCTGCCATTCTCAAGGACAAAATCTTCCGTATCAACAAGTCCACCAAAGTTGCTAAAATTTTAGCATGTATTTGTAGCCCCAAAACTCCGCCTCTCCCTGCAGCCGTGCTGCCATTCATAAATGTCTTTTATAATAAATTATATATTATATACAATAGATTATAATATTTAATTAGTGCTTCATCATCTCACAATCACCAAACCCTCATTCCAGATATGAAAACCTAATCTGCTTACGTTCCAGAACCTCCGGGCTCGACGAACGTGGGCACGATCCCCGCCGCCCGGGCCGAGTCGCCGCCGGCCTCGCCCAGGCGGAAAGAGCGGCCCAAGGACAAGTCGTACTGCAAGCTGGTGGCCGAGCGCGCCGCCCGCCCCGACGACAAGTTCGGCAGCCGCTCGCCCGCCTCGCAGGCGCAGGGCGAGGACTCGGGCATCGAGTCCATGGACGCGCTGTCCGAGAAGTCGCCCAACCAGGCCAGCCAGTCGCCGCCTGCTAGGTAATCATTATATTATTGTATTATTTATTTGATTAGAATCACATGTTATTTTGGCACTTTCCAGTATGTCTGTATTTATTTTGCGGTAGTAAAATTTGTAGTTAGTTTTGTCGGGTTTTAACGATTCTTTCCTCAAAAGGCCATATCAGATTCTAAACTGTATTGATCTTTAGGTTCAGATCGTTAATAGTTTGGTCTTGATTTTGTTTTGTATTTACTAAAGTGAACGTTATTATTTGTGACTGTAGGAAAGAGCGGCTGGACATGCCGCGCTCGACGTCGCCAGCGTCGGTGCAGCGCATCATCGGCGTGGTGGAGGCGGCGCCGGCGTCCGACGAGCTGCTGGAGCGGCTGTCCCGCGCCGGCGCGCCGCGCTACGAGCCCGCGCCGCCCGACATCGACGACCTGGGCGACATCGAGGCCGAGCTCGCCAAGATGCACGCCGACGTCAACGGCGACGCGGCGCCCGCGCAGCCCGGCCCGGCGCGCGCGCCCACGCCCATCCTGCGCGACGCGCCCGAGCTCGAGCACGCCGCGCGCCCCGCCTGCGGCGCCTCCCCCGAGCCGCACCGCGACGTCAAGCTGGACGACTTCGACCCGCCGCCCAGCCGCGTGTCGCCGCCGCTCTACACCTACTCCAACCAGGAGAAGCTCGGCCCCGTCGACGACGTCAAGGAGGAGCACGCCGAACGGACCGAGAACGGCGACGCCAGCGCCGAGCGACCCGACGCCGACGACAAGCGGGAGCCTAAGCTGGAGAGGTTACCGCTCAAGGCGGACTTCCCGGACAAGAGCCTCCTCGAGCAGCTGCTCATCGAGATCCCCACGCCGGACTACACGGGCAAGAGGCCCGAGTCGCCCTCGCCGTCCGCGCTGGAGCGTGTGGCGCGCAGCAGCGTGCGCACGCGCTCGTCCAGCAAGCTCAGCAGCCCCGCGGAGCAACCGCGCACGCCGCGCCTGTCGCCCGCGCTCGCCAAGCTCGAGCGCGCCGACTCGCCCGCGCTACGCAACTGCGTGGACAAGACCAGCCCGCGAGCCGCCGCGCCACCCGCGCGCGCCGCGCCTCCCGTCAAGCGCCGGCGCCGCGAGTCCGAGAGCTCCGGGGCCTCCACGCTCAGCGCCGACGACGACGCTCGCCCTAAGAAGAAGCCGCGCCGCGACGCCCCCCGCGCGCCTCAGCCCCCGGCGCCTGCGCAGCCCGCCAAGCGCAAGGACTCTGACAGCGACAGCGACGAGCCGCTCATCTGCAAGGTGCGCGGCAAGGGTGCCAAGCCGGCGCGTGGGCCCCGCGGCAAGCCGCAGGAGGGCGTGGGCACGCGGCGCTCTGTGCGCCACGGGCCGCCGCCGGGCCCGGGGCCCGCGGGGCCCGCGCCGCCGGGGCCCGCCGCGCCCGCCGCAGCGCCCGTCCGCAGGAAGACCCGAAGTGCCGGTGAGTGTCGCACCAATGCGGATCCCTGATCCTTGTGTCTGACGCCAGTGCTGACGTAGTCTGTTGTGTGGCGCAGTGGGCGAAGGCGCGGGCGCTGCGCCGGGCGTGCGGCGCAGGCGCGCCTCCAAGGACAAGTGACGGCGGCGCCGCGCGGAGTCGCGCGAGCTGCCCGAGCCGCGCGAGCCCCGCGAGCCCGCTCAGCCCCGCCGGCCGGCGCCGCAGCCGCCGCCGCGCGAGCCCGGCCCGCCGCCGGACTGACCTCCGGCGCCGCGCGCGCCCCTAGGTAGCGTGTCGCACGAAGTAGCGCGCCGAACGTTATACACTAGTAGAATGAGTGCCGGTCCGTACGAGCTGAGCGCAGAGAACATTCTGTGACCAGCGTGCAGTCGGCACAGCCGCGAGTACAGACTACTTCAAACTTGTTTTGTACCAGTTTGGGTCACGATTAAAATAATATGTATCTAAAATTAACTAAATTGTAAAATACGTTGCGAGTTGAAAATTAATCCGAAGTGATTTCCACTAATCCGCGATTGGTAATTGTTCATTTTTCATGAATCTCAATTAATTAAACCAATTGTGAATTAACACCAAAGTGTGGGGACAAGTAAAATTGCAATACTAACGTTTGAGAGATACTGTGTTGAAAATAGTGTGATAATGTGTAGTTATGAATTCGGAGGAATCGTCGGCCGCTCTTTGCTAGAGTTGTACAGACGGCGACCGCGAACCATAGACAACACCTAAAAATATAAATCAAATGGGTTGCAATTTAAAATTTTATATTTGTACCAGCCAAGTCACTAAAACCTGGATGAAACAGTTATATTTTATTTATTCAAAGTTTATCGTAGCCATTGTATGCTCAAATACAATATTGACAAATTACAGTAATATAAATTAATCAATTGACGATGATAATGCATGTTTATGATGTCTGGTCGCGTGGTCGCTGCTTGTATAAACCTCTTCCGTCGCTACAGGTCGGGAATAGACAAGGATTTAGCGAAATTGATTTTAGAATAGTTCCATTTTGTTATAACTAGACATAATCAGATAATAGTTTAATCTATTAAGTTTTAATCCTGGAGTTACGCGATAATCCTAAGTGCCACTTCACTAGAATGTAAAACAGTAGCAAGTAATTAAAATGGTGGCAATATTTTTATCTAAATATCAATCTCATTAACACACTTATCATTTATCCATTGTCCATAATTACGAAACAACGACGAAATCTATTCTAAAATTAATTATTTCTAAATCCGTCCTGCTAAATTAATCTATTGATATTCACTATAGAGAACGAAACGTTGATTCGATCACGCCGGAGCCAATCAAATGCTGGCAGTCATACTGTCTGTATATTTATTTTTAGTGAACAAATGTTACCATTCACTATAAAACACTCGACTTTTTTTTTGTTCTTTTAAGTGTAAGTTTATTTCTATCAAGTAATTTTAAGAGTGTATGTGTTAAAGTATGGCAGTTAACGAACTAATTTTAGCAGTCCAAATAGGCGATTTATCAATAAAAAAAGTTGTAGTTAATACAGAATTTAGTAACCATAGGTACATAATAGTGATGTTGGTAAATCGACTAATTGCAATGCTACAGTTAGCGCGTTGACAGGAAACTTGAAACGTTGCCACTTGCAAGACTCTGTGGAGTTCGCCGTGGAGAGCCTTAGTTTACTAGTGAATAGATGTGTATCATTATTGTACAAAATGCACTCGACATATAGGCACATTGTTATAATAGATAAATACCCGAGAGATATAAAGAGAATGAAATAAATGCATAAAGTTAAATATTTTCATACGTTTTTGCACGTAACTTCGTGACGTCGATTCGGCGACGTAACGCAGCGTAGTTGTTATAATGTTTTGGCGGGAGGACGGCGGCTTTTATTTGTAATATAATATGGAGAGTCGACCAGGGTGGGCCAGGGTGTGCCCGGGCGCCTTGTGCGTGCTGGCCGAGGGCGGTGCTGGGCTGGCTCGGCGCCGTGCTCCCGCGCAGAATGCCGGCTGCTATGACGATGTAACGTTAGCGTTTTTATATTTAAGAGAATTCACGACCAATAATTGTAATTAAATGTGGAACTTGATAATTTCTTAGTGAATGAGATAATAATCGCGACTGAATGTTTTAACAGTTTGTCTGTTCGGGCTTCCAGTATAACTAAAATTTTATTTTGACGCCCCCATTTATTTCGTTTTCCCTACATTCGTCGACTATGTTCCCACCATAGATTCAAATAATTTTAATCCGAAGATTTTCCACCAAATCCCATATTCAATGAACCAGTGAATGTTAGCTTCTATTTCGCACTAAGCTTAGTCGATTATCGAATGATTTTAGTTTTCTAATATAGACGCTAGTGTTTTATATCACGATCGTTGATCACTCGAGTATAGTCACTTGCTCGCTCGCCTTAATGTTCATCATTTACAATAAACGATTGGTTGTAACTAAATTGAACCTTGCAATACACTATTTGCGAACTAAATCATAAGAATTAACAAATTTTATAATTAAATGGTGGACAAGACGTCATGGGGTGTCCTACAGATCTATTTTTAATGAATTACATATTTATCGGTCGATGCGCGGCGGTAGATCGTACGCTCGACACACTGTAGGCGTCTGTGATCGTGTAGAGACGTGTTTCGTTCCTGTGAGAAGGGAGACAAACCCAAAAGCAATAATATTTGGATGTGACATTTTATTTAAAAGCACATTTTAGACAGCTTTTACACTATTAGCTTAGATGGCCGTACATTACAGTATTTTATAATTTGTCCCGAAGATGTTCGTTTGTTCCCTTCCCTCGTTTGACCATGTTCAATGTTATTCGGACAGTGATAGTGCTACATACATAACGTGTATAGTACGTACGTAGATATAATGAGAAAATATTTTAATAATTAGTAATGAATTTATTGCCTGAATAAATTGTGCCCTATAACTGTGTGCCGTGGTAATTGTCTGTTAATATTAGTGTATAGAGCAAGCGAGGGCTGCTAGTCGGAGCGCTGGACGGCGGGAAACTGTTTGTAAACAAACCTTTGTTTTTCTTAAATTATTAATTACTAAATCGGTCCGGCCGATGTACAATCTCTTGTAAATTTTTATGTATAGATGGGGATATTAATATATGTTACGTTTTAAGTACTTGTTTTCTTTTTAAAATCATATTTAGTTTGGGGAGTAGCGTTTGTACATAGACAGAGCCTAGCGGATCGGTCCCCGGGGAGCGTCTGTAGACATGCAAAAGCCTTATACTGTAATATAAAAGTATGACTTGCAAGCTTGTACCATATAATTATAGTGAATGAACTCTCAACTAGTTGTGTATATTGGGTGTATAGTTATCATTTTGGTTTATTTTGTTTTGTTTTTATTTTCGACTAATGATAGTAATTTATGCTGATAAATAAATATCTATATTGTACGTTTATATATCTACAATGAAGAAAGAGAAATACAAATAGTTTTAATAACACTTATAAATATAGTTTAGGGGTTACACCACACGAGAGTAGGTTATAGTTTTGTTTACATTCTATGGAACTTGTAAATACATGCAGAAATAGTAAAATGAAAGAATTGATACAATAAAGTTAACTTTATGTTATTTGTAATATTTTTTCTAGTTCGTGTTGTGCGGCTTTCGCCGCGGGGAATCAATTTAGGACAATGATAAACGATGCCTGTAACAATTTTTTTGTTGCTGGCAATTTTATGAAGTTCAGTTTTATATTGTGCATTATTTTCTCTGTAAGTTGCTTTCACTGTCGTTTCTAGATTATTTTTAAAAATCATATAATTATTATATTGATAAAAAGTACGATGAGTCAAGCTGATTTATCATCATATTATAACGATTGAAGAAATTATATTGATAAAAGTACGATTGAGTCATGCTGATTTATCATATTATTACGAATGAAGAAATAAGGAATATTATTGTTCTGCTATTATTAAATTTGTAAAGTTAGTTTATTAATAAATGAATAAAAAATATTATGTGGTTTTAATTGTGGAATATTTATTCCATTTCTTACAAGACATCTTCACTTTTTTTTTCTGGATGGGAAATCATCAAATGCCTTTTCCCGCTTTGGGCGGAGCAGAAGGGAGTGTCAGAATCTAAAACCCACCCGTGTTCCACTAAGTGTCCTTTACGTTCCAGGGCTGCGGTGACTATTCGAATAAATTCCACAACCCTAGCAGGCACTACCCCTATCATCGGGCCCCGTCTTCTTTGCCGATATATATTTGAGGCGCGCGTGGAACACGACGCGCCGTCGTCCCGGGCTTTTTTTTTATCGGACGGCGAGCTACCAATAGCATCCGCAGGCCCGAATCGCCCTGCGACTCCCGACGGGCGTCTTCTTCTGATGCAGCGACGGGAGCGCGGGCGTGAGGTTTACCTCTCCCGGGAACGCTTTGCCTCCTCCTTCGCTAAAGACTCCTACACGGCTGCACCGACCAAATAATTACATACACATGGGCCAAAACGACAGCTAGTCTATTCTGGACACACAATACCGTGAAAACTTAGTGAGCTTGAAGTGAACTGTAATTCCACTTTGACTGGATTGATTGTCGGCTCAGTTCATGTTCACTTCTAAGTTTTTTCGGTGAGACTTACATAACCATACCATTGTATGCGGTACACGATGCATGAAGCTTCCAGTTTTGGACAGACATAGTAGTCGTAAAGCTTAGCAAGATTGGTTGGGAGTCACTAACTACGAATCGGACAAAACTTTGTAATGAACAACCTAGTTTTCGTACTGATATAGAATTTAGATACCTAATTCGCTAAGCAAGATCCTAGACTCAAGACTTAACAAGAAAAGTATTTATAGAAAAACTAGCTGTCCGCCAGAGTGGGGCAAAAACTAATTGTGAAAACAATTAACAACTAACAATTAAATTGCCAAATTTAGTTGCAACTAACAACTAAAATAATTAACTGTAATTGTAATGTATCGCAATTAACAATTAATTAATGGTGCTTGTAAAACTTTGCAATTACAATTAAATTAATTGTGCTTGTAAAAATTTGCAATTACAATTGATTAATTGTTAATTGTTTGATACACGTTTACAATTACAGTTAACAATTAAAATGTCAGTAACTGAAAATCATAATGCAAACAATACAAGAGCATTCTCCTTAATATTCTCAAAGGTATGTAAAGCCTGGATTTAAGCCAGAACATTACGTAAAAGTGTAGCACAGGTACCTAACTAGAATAATTCAGGATTTGATGGTTAAAGGAAACAAGGATAACCGTGGTTTTAAACTCCTAACATATTTACATTCATCAAATACGTAGTTAAATTAAATATTAATTGTTTAAAACAATTAATTTAATTGCAAATAAAATTTTAATTGCAATTGAATTAATCGTAAACCACAATTAACAGATTTAATTGCAATTGATTTTAATTGTATTTCACAATTACAAAATAATTGAATTAATTTAATTGCAATTAATTTAGTTGAAATAAAAATTGTAATTGTTTGCATCTACAATTAAAAAATTAATTCAATTGTGCCCAACACTGCTGTCCGCACAACTTCGTTTGTGTCACATTTTTCATGACTGCTCCGCTCCTTTTGGTCTTAGCGTGATGATATATAGCCTATAACTTTCTTTTGTATCGACTATTTTCCTTACCTATATGTGGAGGCTTGTTATTAGTACTATTTATTTGTTAATATTACAGTCTTTGTGTTATTGGTTGATTAGTCTGTAAGCCTTCTTTAAAATTAAATAAATAAATAACCTTCCTCGATAAACGGGCTATCTAACACTGAAAGATTTTTTCAAATCGGACCAGTAGTTTCTGAGATTAGCGCGTTCAAACAAACAAACAAACTCTTCAGCTTTATATAATATACAAGCGGCATAAGAATACGTCGATCGATTAATTATTTTAAAATAAATTATTTTCTTTGTGACTCGAGTTGGTCGTGTAATTGTAGCAAAGCACCTTGGGTGGCGTTTGACCAACTAAAGAAATGAAATTATGATCTTTCAAGAAGGATTGTAAGCAACAGTAAGCAACATATTTGTGGAGTAGCTGTTCTGGCAAAATTATGCATCCCACTAAAATTGGTCAAATAAGTGGTCTGCCGAAGAAAATAATCAAACATTATTCGTGTTGGTGAACTTTGCTCAAATAGTGCACTTGCTTTATGCTATTCTGAATTTTATCGGATATATTGACGATTGATAAATTCAAGTCCAACTCAACCCAAGTTTTTATATTTATTGCAAATCTGTTAGACATCTGCGTGACATGTAACGTTATTACGTTACTAAAATCAATGGTGTTGAAAACACACATACAACAACCAATCATATAGCTTAACATTTGACATTGTTAAAAGTTGCGATTGGTTGGTGCATAACGTACGATGTATTAGCCAATAGGCACGTTGTTCCGTATGCCGTCATCTTCATTCGGATATCTTCTGCAAAAGAAAACAGTTGAATATTACACTTGCTGTTCTCGTGTGCTTTGCGATTTTTCGTAAAACTATATAAATAAATGTGAGTATTACAATACATTTAACTTATTTATGTTTTTACTTGTATTTAAAGTAGTTCAGGAGCAATTTTTAACTCTATACTTGAAAAAATATGCCGTGAAAATGTTATGTAAGAACGTTGTCAAAACCCTCGTTACTCATGAAAATAGTTTTCCTTATTCCTTCATGTGTTCCTACTAATATTAGGCTATCTTTTCTGGATAGGATTCTCCTCCTGTAGGTATCTTAGATTGCTTTTGTTTTACATTCGGTGATTTTCGATTTTTTTTTGCTGTTATCATAATCTGATTCTTATCTGACTTGACAGCTCTTTTTAATCTGCGGGAGTAGAGTAAAAAAGAATTGATTGTGAAAATGCTACCAATTCACTGACAATTTATTTAGTTTAACTCCTGTATAAAACCTTTCTAATTTGTATTACATGCAATACTACCTTATTACCATAATTCTCATCTATGTACATTGTTCCTCACTTGTATTGGGACCATTTGAATCCAATTTAAAGTTTAACAATCAAAATGGTTTTAACTTTATGTTTGTTGCTATTATTTAGCAACAAACATATACATAGTTAGGATGTACCACCTATTTCATTGGTATTTTAATAGCCTCTGTCAGTAATAATATTTTTAATATGAATATGCAATACCTTGCCATATATGAAATACTTTTAATTATGGAAAAATAATGTATAAGCTCTTTTCTCTATAAAGATGGCAGACAAGGCAGTGTCCACCGCTAGCAAGCCTATGATGAGGGGGCTCCTCAACGCACAGATCAAGCGCAACCTGATCGTGTCTCTGGTGCTCGCTGGCATCTCAGCTGTCGCTGTCAAGCAGCTGGTTGGCAACGAGCGCAAGAGGAAGTACGCTGAGTTCTACAGGTGAGAATATCCTACAGCTTGTGGTAAAGAATATTACTATGTACTAAGGAGTGACCAACAAGATGGGAAGATGAATTCTTCCTAACCCCCATACCATGCTGGATGAGATGAACGGAAGCAGCTGAACGGGAGAAGTTATACGATGATTTCCTATCCACAAAAAAAGGTGTGGTGACACTGACCAATGCTGATCCGTGATACAAGTTAAAAAAGATACCATAATAAGTAATGTTTTTTCTAAGGTATCCCATCTTTATATGTCACTGGACTATTTTCTCCTACTAACCTAAACATTGTACATTTGGTTCTATCATGAAACAAAAATTTGTTAGGCTTTGATTTATAAATACAAAATTGGTAACCCTTCTGGTATGGGCACGCTCAGAGAAGTTCTGTACCTACTTTTACTGTTACTTTGTTTGTTTGTGCCTGTACTGAATTAAGGTTTTAGATTCTATACAATCAAGTTCCAATATAGTGTTGATTCATGAGCCAATAATGTATAATATTGACTCGTGTAGACTATATCATTACACAATATGTGAATTGGCCTATGAAAATAAAGTAATCTGCTGCATTATAGTTATGTGAAAAGACTATGTTTATTCATAATTAGTCATTCTCTTGGCGGAGTAAAAGGAATACTAGCTTTTGCCGTGACTTCACACCCTTGGTCTATCATCCTATGACATTCAGCAACATTGTAACTTTCTATCAGTGAAAGAACTTTTGGAATTGAATACTTTCGGTGCCAAGAACTCGGAAAAGTGTGAATCATTATTCTAATAAAAAATAATTCCTTTATTTTCAGGACATACGATGCCGAGAAGGAATTCGAAGAGATGAGGAAGAAGGGTCTCTTCCAATCCTGCTAAACGTGAACAGTTAGAGAGTAGTATTAATTTTATTTTGCTGTGAAAATGATTTAATTATAAATAAAATTACTTAAAAATATTGGTATTTAATTTTCGATTAGCTTCAACCTGCGACTTCGCTCACTAGTTGGCGAGAATTAGTTCGAAAGAGTCATCGCGGCCCTGGAACGCATAGGGTATTTGGAGGAACACGGATGGGTTTTAGTTGGTAAGAGTCTGACCCTCACTGCCCCTCCGCCCAGAGCGGAAGAAGTTCCTTAGATGGAAGTCCCACCGTCAAAAAAGAAAGGATAGGTACGTACTCCCCTTCGTTCCCTTGAAATAATTTTTTATTAAGGTTTATGTAGGTATCTATGTCGGCGGGGTAGTCAAGGAATATAAACAGAACACGCCGACGCCTATTTTGTATTCTGCAGCGGGTGGATAGCTGGTTAGATGTTGATTGAAGGACCAGCAGTGAAGTACACATCACAGGCTAGACTAGGACTAAAGAAGTTGCACTGAACTTATATTACAACTAGCTTCTGCCGGGCCAGATGTGACGGCACAGTGGTGGAATGCGCGCGAGCTACCCGCGGTACTGGACAGTACTTGGGCATTGCAACATTACTTTATTTTTCTAAAATAAAAGTAGCCTAAGTTACTCCTTATATCATCAGCTACCTGCTAATAAAAGTCCCATGAAAACGGTCCAGCCATTTCAGAGATTAGCCGTAACAAACAGACAAAAATTGTAAAAAATGTTATTTTGGTGTATGTACCGTATATATTAATGTAAGTAGTAAAAAGCGGTTATTTAAATATAAAAAACAGACGCTCCAATTTTATTTAGATGTATAGATTACAACCAAGACCGAAGGCCGCCCAATGTGTCACCCTATGAAATGTTTTCTTTATCTATACTTTCTTTAACTTATGTAGCACATAATAAAGTGTATTCTATGTATTTATGACCTCAGATGTGAGTTTCTCGAGTTCGTTCTCTCTTGTTTCATTCATTGCAAATCAGCTCTAGTATAGGAAATCCATTTCAAGGACGGCGTATTATTTAGGGTCAAATTTTAGAGTACAGGCTCAGCGGCGCGGCCTGGCTCGGCCAAGGGGGCGGAATTTTTTTTTAAAGACGGCAAACAGACCAATCAACCAATACCATAAAGACTGTAATATTAACAAATAACAACACGAGGACAAGCCTCCACATAGGAAACTTTTATCTACAAATAGAAAGCCACATTATTTGTAAGCGTCTTAGTTTTTCCCCGTATTCCTATAAGAACGAGAATAAGCGGGTGAAACTGCGGGGCGCTGCTAGTAAAAATAATACACAATTTTTTTTCCAATAATTTAATCAGGACATCAAGTAATACGTAACTTTCCAGAATACATAAATAATTTTAACAATTCAATCGATTACACCGCCTTATCGATTATATTACATTAGTCGCTTAGATTTTACTTCAAATTGATCGCTACTTTGACTAACATAGAATATCAGTAAGACAGGGACCAGCCTGTTTCTACTACAAGTATTATCAATGCTAAAATAAATATTAAAAATAAAACTGTTGACAAGTCAATAAAAAAATAATCAACAAAAAATTTACGTTTATTTTTGCGCCAAAATTTTGTTGGCATGTCAATAGTTTTATGCATTCCATTGGATGTTCGCTCGAAACGATGCGAATATAATGATCTCCAGCGAGCGAATATGGAACTAATTTTCAAAATACGAAAGGATATTTTGATTTTTGAGCGCTTTTCAACTCATTGACCGCCATAAATGAACGATATATTAATTCACTAGGTACCTATTGGTAATGTCACCGCAAAATGCAAACGTCGTAAGATTGTGAAATATCACATGAAATTGTAAATTATTTTTTCTTAATTCTTACTATGAAAAATAGTTTGTAATTTATAGGATATACTTACAGGAAACTACTGAATTTGGATGGGATTTATTCTATACAAAACGATTGTTCATAATTTATCGAGAAACAATAATCTAATAAAGATTTATTAGGTAGGTACATTCTTATGCAGTCTGCAATTTTAAGTGACAGTAAAGTGAATGATGCTTTAGGCTATCCACACTCGAACCACTGGCAAATGCTTTTTGTTGCTAGTGAAAGCCACTTTTTTATAAAGTTTGATCTTTCACAGCGCTGGGAAGCTTTGCTCGCTAAATACATGAGTGGTTCTAGCTAATCACTTACGAGCGCAGTGGCACTTATGTATATCATGCTTAAAGCGGTTTTCAGGTCAAGAACTAAGCGAAAATTAGCTTAAGCTTTGCTAGTATAGCTGAGAAAGTTTCACAAAGGTATTTGTGTGCCGAGTGCAAGCTATGTAGTATTAAGAAGACTCATGGTCAGCAACAGGGTTCAAAAGCTAGCGGTCAAATGAATCAAATCGGATTGCATACTCATAATCAAGAACTCCCAATTTTTGTGCGATAGATATCTAGGCAAGCTATACAGAATTGTACGCTTGTAGGGTTCCGTAAATTTCATCATGAAACTCATTGAGCAAACACAACAGCTTAACATATTTTGAAACATATTAAATAACCAAGGTTCGTAAAAGGTACCAACAGAAAGCTGTCTTCATGCACCAGGCATTTCGAAATTAATCCTACTTTAGTCTGCGGACGGACAAAATGGACGAAAATCAAAAACAAAACAATATTTACGGAACCCTTAAAATTAAAACAATAAAGATCTACACGCGAGCCACTCGCTTCCGAAGACAGCGCTATTAACTGCTTGTGGTTATAACAAGTGGTTCGTCTGTAGGCAGCCGAACTTACTCAGTTTTTTTTTTATTCAATGGTTATTTTTGAAATAAGAAGTTTAATATGGCAGCGGAAGTTACATTAAATAAATCATATAGAAGACATTAAGATTCAGTTCAATCACTTTACTCAATAATTTATATTTAGAATGAGATAAGTAGTCAACGTTCATTCTTTTTAAAACATTTATATTTATTTTAAAATAATAAACGCTTTGTTAGTCAAATGAGGTATTTACGTATTAATATTTGGTTTTATTTTTATATTATTATTAATAATAACAACCTTTTTAATGTACGTACGTTTTTTTTAAGGCAAATGTTAGTCATTAACTAAGATTCATAGTTACTTTAATTATTGTGTTTGTTAACGTAAAAGAGTACTTTAACGATTGATATCCGGTTAAGGTGTGGTTCTATGGAGTGTAACAACAGTGATTACTTATCTCACAGCTAGACGATTACAACTAGATTACAGTATAGATTGCTTTGGTCGTATATAGTTTTTACAGCCACCGACAAAATAAACAGTTTCAAATTAATTGCGCTTTAGTCCAGCCAAAACGTCCAGAAATAAATATAAGCATGCGTGCGTTTTGGGTACACATTTCAACTATGAAACCTGTCTCAAGGGAATATCAAGCTTCAAGTGTATATATTGGAAGTTTCAAATTATATACATGGTACAGTTACACTAAACATCAAAGTCCAATCCATTTCTCGAGGGAAGCATACCCAAAATGCACGACTAAATGGTAAATAATTGATTGTGATCTAACATCGATACTATAAATCTTGGATTGAATATTCAGCAACGCAACGCATGCGTCCAGCGCATATTTTCACTTAGATTAGTCGACTCAAAATACGAGCGTTGAAATACAACAGTGCTCTTTTATTATGCATTAGCTTCTGCTAGCCGCTTGAAAATCGGAAATGATCCCAAGGAAACATACTTCCGGAATAAAAAAGCCTATGTGCTCTTTCAGAGTATAAATCTATCGCTGTGCTAATTTCATCCAGATCCGTTTAGCTTTTCTGGCGTGATTGAGTAACAAACATTCTTCTCCATCCAAATTTCGGTGTAGTAAACAGGTATTAGACTTCGTGTTAGCGAGTTCCTACGTATAAATCGCTGTGTGAAAGAGCTGTTTGTTACGCAGGACCCACCGTAGGATAGATCCATTTTTGAGCAGCTTGTTTGAAGTTGTCATACCTATTGCGGGAAATATAACCTAGTCACATTTCGACGAACAGGCAGGAAATTCGACGAACTGAAGTGTTACGAGCTTATTTATACCTACATTTAATCCAATGATGTTATTTATATCCTGGATTCCGATTTAGAACTAATATTATACTGGTTTCGGATATTAAATTATTTCTAGAATTTGTAGAAATTGTAAAATAAACAGACATGTAAGTATTCACGCCCGGCTGGTTTCGGCTCGGCCGGCAGAAAACTGCTATAACCTGTTTCATTCAGACTCCGCCGTATCCGAAACTTTTATATTGGATTCTGTTACGGTTACGGAGCTCCTTAACATCCCTGATCTAATTATCGATGCTATCCCACGCATACAAAGTAACATAAAGTGAGTGCATTAGGTAACTATTGTGTGCATCCCTTATATTAATCAAACATGAATGATTATCCTATATTTAAGTTACTATATGCTTACAATTTAAGAAGTATAAAATGGCAGTAGAAATAAAATGAGGGCATTTACAAGGATATTTTAGTGGAAGTCTAAATTGAAATAAATAAATATACATATATCAACAAAAGTTGTTGATAATATTATAAAACGCTAAAGGTGATTCTAAGCTAGGTTTTTATAATCGAATTTGATACCGACTATTGGATAAATAGTGAAATCAAACCTTAAGAGGTTTGATGTCAAAAGTAAAATGGCGGATTCTGGCGCCAGGAACGTGCAGAAATTATAGGTGCGTCAATGTCAAGTATAATATTTAACTTATTAGTCTACTTCGTGCACGTTCCCCTAAACGGAGGGCGTAGGAAGTAGGCAGCACAGGTCAAATATTTACAACGTAAAAGTTTCAGTTTTGCAACACTAGATGGCATAATCTATGCTGTGCACGTTCCCTATATACATATGTAATTTGTAAAAGTATGAGGGGATTTATGCCACGTTCGGACGATACGGTGGCGATCATTTTTCTGTTGATCAGTTATCAGCATAAATGAGCCACGTCAAGTTTTTGAAAAAGTTAGGCTTTTAAGAGCGTCGTCTCTGTCACAGGAGTGACAGTCTTTTGTTAAAGTTCGATATGTAGGTATTAATTTTACATCCATTTTTTTTTTAAATCTATTGCCACAATTCAATTATCGACTTTAGTGTGTTTTGAAGTTGTAATCTTAACTTCACCTAAGCTTACATGGTGAGAGGTTTACAGAATCGACTGCTGTAAACAGCTCATTGTGAAAACTTAAGTGAAGTGAGCTACAAACCATACAAACAAGATGGAATGACGGTTCATTTCATGCTGACTCCACCTTTAAGTTTAAACGGTGAGGAGATTTCATAATAGACCGGCTGACAACGGTATTACAGAAAAATGATCGCGTTCATTCCTATTAATAAACGACTTCTAACTTGCGTTCAAGCCCAAACCTTCCAGCCTGTTATTTTATTGTGAACTTTATTCCGAGAACGTTAAAATTGTTAATACAAAAACCGATTTAAGATCAGAGTCAAGTGTCAATTTCGTATTGAGTGCTTTACACACGTTGGAATAAAGTTTAAAATAGATTACTATCTCGAAGCTTGAACCAATAAATCGTTTTGTTCGCGGATGCCCGTGGCTTAAGGATTTAATACGAATTCATTGACTTGAAGTGGATTCGTATTTGCTGACCGATGAATGAATTATTTAAACCCAGTTTCTGGGAAGAAACTATCGAAGTGTCTAAAATTAATCGCACAATGCAGTCTGTTTAAACTTTAGTAACACTTGACTAATGTTTGACAATATTTTACATTAATTTTTGGACAGTTTTCGTTCGAGAAACTGAGCTTACTTACATATTAAAGTACCACCCTCCCTTTGACTTAATTGGCCATTTCCAAGATAGAAAATATCAAATAAAAGTTACAGAAAAATCATCAGGGTAGGAAAAACGGTAGTCCAAAAATGAAATAGACTTACTTAGGTACTTCATAATCTTAACCTATTTTCACAAAATTACATCTAAACATCAACATTACAGATAAAGAATTCACTAAATACACTTTATTTAATTTAATAAGTAATGTAATTATTAATAAGCGTAATAGATCAAAACATTAATGTTTTTTTTTTTATTAATTTCTTTTTTTTGTCGGCGGTTCTAAGCCACTGTGATTGCTTGATTTTTATGACCCAAAAAGCATTTCGAGCCTATTTTTTTTTCTAAAAAAAAATTGATAAATATAAAAGAATTAAATTATTTTAGTGTTTGGACTTTTCGCACTCGTTTTCTGGAAATTATCGAAGCTTCACAAATATAATCCAACTCAAGTGTTGTGATTGGCTGATGAAACTTAATTCAGCCAATCATAACAGACAACGTGCGTTTGACAATTTGTCACATTCATTATTCGATAGTTTCCAGAGACGGGGCTTCTAAGTCTTAGCTTTTAGACAATTAAGTATCCGATTTGTATGTCCATTATATCGAGTTTTTGTGCTAAAAGATTAATGTGCAACGCAAAATTTTACCAATATATATGTCGTTGGATAGTTTTGAGATTTAGAATTTTTCTTCCGTCTATAAAAATCCTTGGTTCTTTTTTGTTATTTCTACTTCAAAGAAAATCCACTTTTAAACACTTACCTACAAATCAAGTGAATATTCAAATGACTTGTACTATTGACATAAAAATAAATCCTTGATGTTCTAGGGCAAACTGAATTTTATGAATTGTTTTCCAATAACACATAGTCTTTTACATGTTTGATATCTCAATCTGGAGCGCAGTATGAGTACAAGATCATTGTGGAACAAAAACCTTTAAATTGGAGGAGCATTTTATAGATTTATGCACAACAGTACATAACGTACAGTTAACTTCAAGAGTGGTTATAGTTCATATGGAAACCACCTAAATGCCGTACTCAGTAAAGGCGGTTCGTATACGATTCTAAAGTTATTTTGTTAACATTTTATATTTTTAAGGTTATACGTGTCGCTATGAGCTGGTGGTAAACAGCCGGTCTATTCTCTCAACATCTTAGGTGTAGTGAGCGTGAAGTAAATCGTCATACCATCAGTTCCGTGTTTACCATAAGGGCAAAAGAGGCATGTGCCCAGGGCCCCGCTTCATTGGAGGCTCCCAATTTATATTATAGGTACTGCTTAGGAAACGACCAATTCGAACTGTAAACTAGCTTCTGACGAAATTCGGTCAGACCTATTCCAGGCAGGATGGCCACTGGGTAGTACGATTACATGGTCATACCTATGGAAATCAGCTACCTGTGCTCCGACAGTTTCTTGATCGGTTTTCAGTTTTCCAAAAGGGCCCCGGACTCAGGAGCGCCCAGAGGCCCCTGCATGTTTGAATGCATTGACAGCTAACGTCATGTTTACTTCCTCTGAGTTGACAGTTAAGTCAAAAGAAAAAAGTGTGGGCAGTTTAATCTTGTAAACGAAAAGTAGTACATACTACCACTGAATACCATTGATTTTACTGATTTTCAATAGGGAAATTCTTAGACTGGTCGTTACCTCTAACCTGCTGTAGACTGTGCATACAACGTGTAACAGAATTAAACAAAAACTGCAAAGGAGTCATTGTACAAGAGTACAAAGACCTCTTGAAACAGATTCATCATAATGATGACATTATGAACGGCTATTTTTATTCGATCAACACTCAAACCTCGAAAAATCCGCCGTTCAATACTTTCTGTCACATAGGACCGTCGATTTTTAGTTAAATTTTGCGTTGCACATCCCAAAAAACAAAACCAAAAAGTGGCTCTCTAACTTCGAATCCTCAACACCTTATCTTCACCTTTAGACCTGCTATGAGTTCTCCAACCCCTTGACTTCAAAGGTCTTTCCCTCCAGACTCTCGTCGCCATAGTCCCGGTCATCGAACTCTGAATCCTTGCCGTTCTGAACGGACTCTACCGCGGGGCCATGGAGTTTGACACATAGGACCTCCTTGTAGTTCTCTAGGGCTAGTGCCAGCACAGACCCGCCCAGGAGGACCTCGCACGATGTTATTCTCTCTGGCGGAGTGTAGACTGCTATCAGTTTTCCTGGGGATGAGAAATAAAATATAATAGGTGCCGTAAAACGGGGTGGATAGAAAAGGCGGGGTGAATAAAAACGAAACTTTTAGTGGGATTTGCACTTAAATACCAAATATTATAGTTAATTGGTTAAAAAATTGGAGTTCTTCATTGATGCGAACAATATTTAAATAAGGTGGAAATTCCTATCAAAGTTTCGTTTTTATTCACCCCTGTTACTATCCACCCCTTTTTACCGTATGTTAATTGTACGCTGGATTCTGCCTCCTATTGTGATTTCTCACTACTACTGAAAGGCTTGCTGGGAGAAAACTGTGAGTTGAATTGATCTAACCGAAAGTACCTTTAACCCTTGAAAAATTGCCCTTGGTTACGACCAAAGGAAGTTTTTCTGCCTGTAGGGTTTAAAGGATCCTAACATGAATGGCACGGATGCCCTACGGTTCCCGAGAAGGCGCGGTTCCTCTATGTTCAGCGGTTAGATCTAATGCCAATTAAATAAGATAATAATTAGGTGAAAAGAACGTTACACTAAATAAAAAAAAGGGTATTTTACTGAAATCGAACTAGTCCGTCAGATAGATTTCCAAAAAACATTGGATACGTATTTTTTCTTTTTTCTCGTTAACAAAAAACGAAGACGATACAGTCTGTTGAAAACACACGTGACATCACTAAGTGCTACAATTGCGTGCGTCGTGACGTCACTAGCCCCCACTCTAGAACATTGATGCGCTTTATCTTTCTATTTTATTTTTGTGATTTGAAATGCAAAAAGCACGTGGCCAATATTTTTTGAAAATCAAATGGAGGGACTAAACAGAATTATGAGTTTTATATCTAGTAAAATACCCAATTAAACTAAACGAACGTCGAAGAAAGTGTTGTTATATATACTGAACGTTATATTCAATGAAAATTATGGAAAGTGTTGTAAGATTAGTAAACGTTATGTCATTTGAGTATTTTGAGTGTTATAGATTTTGAAAATAGAGCTAATGTCTTATACTAATTGGGATTCGAAATGGTGCCATTTTAAATCTATGGAACTGGAATCACAATAACATAGTACTTTTCCCAGAATAACCCCTTATAGTCGACACACCAATCTATGACCATCTATAAATCTAAAGGTATAGTTCGATTCAAACTGAATGGTGGCTCGGAACACTACTTGGAAATTCATGTTTCAGCACTCAGCAGAAATGAAGGGGACCTGTACTGCGCAGCGAGTAGCGTCGTTAAATTTGAATTAAACTGTAGCTAGGTATCGCAGATGCGTTGCCAACCAAGAGCCAGTATCTCAATATGCTACTAATTAGCCAATAAACAAAGAAAGAAACAAAGAAACATGTTTATTTGGGTCTCGCACAAAACAAACAAAATAGTAAACAAAAAAATAAAATAAAAGTACTAGAAAAATAAATTGACGAAAGCTGTAGAGATCAATAGGGATGTTGCCTGAGTAAAAAATATATGATTATGTTTAGTCCGTCAGTTAGATTATAGAAAAATATTGGACACGTATTTTTTCCTTTATCAAATCTATAAAAACTGACGAAGATAAAAAGCATCAAATATCAGGAGTGGGAGCGTGTGACGTCACGGCCCGGTAAAATTTGTAGCGAGTAGTGACGTCACATGAGTTTTCAACGCACTGTATCGTCTTCATTTTTTGTTTATGTGAAAAAAAAAACGTGTCCAATATTTTTTGGAAATCTTTCTGACGGACTAATCAGATTTTTTTATTTAACTACCCTATTTTACCTAAATGTAGGTAAATGTGCGAGGCTAAAAAGGTTATACGCATAACGTTAATATTGGTGTTGTTACCAGTGTGCAAGTCCCACAGGCGGACGGAGAGGTCCTTGCAGGTGTCGTCGGTGGACATGAGCACGCCGCCCGACTTCGCCAGCCGCAGCATGCTCGGCGCCGCCACGTGCCCGCGCAGCGTCAGGCGGCAGTTACCTGGGGGCACCAAGCATTCAGTGGACTGCACCACCTTTTAAGTTTTTAAGAGCCATTTCACAAAATTTGAACGCTCGAGTTTAGGTAAAAATGCTAGCATATTGTATGTGTGCGTAAGTTACCCACACAAAAACCGAGCCGACAGTGTAGCGCGAGTGTCGAGACGGACTAAACAATCTTGAGCTGCTAACATCGTAATGCACATTTGTTCGCGAGTTATTAAAAAGTGATTTCATTTATGCAGTAGAATTAAGGATTTCAAGGCCCCAAGTGCTATTACAATAGTGTCAGAATGGTCTATCATTGGTCTCATAATGGTCCATTTTGACAAGTTTCGTAATCTACTAATATAAAAGCGTCATTATGACTTTCCAATGGTCAACCACTGAACACTCATTGAAAGAATGGTAATCTCGTACATAATGACAAATGAATTACAGACGTATGCGGTAAGTAAATCTTTTACGGGCACTTTTGCATAATTAAGGGGTCGGTAAGTCAGAGAACTAGTGAGATTGTAGTTTTCAAAACGAAAATTTACATAAGGAGAAAAACCTGCAAGAAGCTCTTAGTTACTTTATTCAATCATGTTAAATATTTCAAATATGTTAGTTTCAACATTCGGCTTTGTTATGTATTGTTATCTATACTTCTATACTAATATATAAAGCTGAAGAGCTTGTTTGTTTGCTTGAACTCGCTATAAACTCAGGAACTACTGGACCGATTTGAAAATTTCTTTTAGTCTGAGACGCTAAGGCCAATAGGAGCGGTACACCAATGAAGAATGTTTCAAAATCAAATTAGTAATTATTCCACGCGGGCAGAGTCATCAATAATTTTGCGCCCTCACTTTAAAAATAAAGTGAAATAGCGATATCAATTCGGTAGAATCCCCAAATTGATTGAGTCTGAAAGTTCATCAAGTTCGTTAATTGATTCATTAAGTCCGTGGTCTAACGCTACAGGTCCGTTCTTCTTTAAATTGTATCATTTACTGCTAAATAAACTATGATATATAAATTTGTAAAAATCCCCTAAACCCAAATTGAAAATTAAGGAAAAAACTGGATAAAGCGAGTCAGACTCGTGTTATTTCGATCGAGTTTTGATTTTTTCCGGGTTCTACGGAAGTTTATAAACTATGAAAGCACTCTCATTACTCTGGCAAAAATAAGCAAATTAAAATGAAGGGCAAACTTGTTGAAATAAATTGTAATTGCAAAAAATATTTTATATCATTTAATAAGAGAAAACTACAAATTCCCAATTTTCTAACTTTTTTTCTGTAAGTACAGAAAAAGTCAGAAAATTGTAGTACTACAGTACTGTAAAATCTATCTTCATGCCAAATTTCATGACTCTAGGTCACCGGAATGTTCCCTATTGGTTTTGATTCCTTTGCGGGCGTCAAAATATGCACCATAACCGGCCTTATCTCTAGATTGCATTATCTTAGAACTTGATTTTTTTCACAGCTCCAAGTTAGTCTCAACATATTTGAGGAATTCATATTAATTTTAGCTTTATTCCTCCATAAGTTCCTGAGAAAAAGGGTCGTGACAGACGGACAGACTGGCGGACAATAAAATGATCCTATAAGGGTTCTGTTATCTGGGTGTCAACACTGTGTGGATCGCCCGGAGGACACGGTGGAGCATACGGTGGATGTCTGCCCTGCGTGGGCGGAGCAACGCTTTGTCCTCATCGAGGCGATCGGCGGCGGCGACCTCTTGTGACTTGCCCTGGTACAATCCATGGTCCGGAGCGAGGAGACATGGGAAGCGATGAACTCCTTCTGCGAAGCAGTAATGCTAGCGAAGGAGGAGGTAGACCGCGTGAGGGAGAGCGAAACCTCACGCTCCAGCCGCAACAGAATAAGAGTGTCGGGAAAGGCTCCGTAAAAAAATAAAATATTTACGATTGATTCCGAATGGTTCACTCAATCGTCCAACAGTCAACATTCTTTCTCCTACAATATTAAAATAATAATGTTATTTGCTGCTCAATAACCGTATGCTTTAAATCAAGAGTTGTTTCTTAAAGATACAATTTCTATAACCGGATCTAACTTTTTATATGTACCCAGCACAGCGTCTCTTCTATACTAAACTAATATTATAAAGCTGAAGAGTTTGTTTGTTTGTTTGTTTGAACGCGCTAATCTCAGGAACTGCTGGTTCGAATTGAAAAAATCTTTTTGGGTTGAATAGACCATTTATCGAGGAAGGCTTTCGGCTATATATCATCACGCTTAAGCCAATAGGAGCCGAGCAGCGATAAAGAATGTTTTAAAATCGGGTATTCCACGGGGACGAAGTCGCGGGCAGCAGCTAGTCTAATTATAAAACCAAAATTTCTAATTAAAAAATAAAACATGGCTATTAAATTTCGATACCTACAAATAAATTGAAATAGTAAACCGTGGCTTTCAAACTCAAACCTAAACCATTTATTTTAATTAACCTTGTACAGGCAATTTTGAATTGTCAAGGTCAGTCAGTCGAAAGAGGTGAAGCTATCTGCACGTTCCAAAGCGTAATTCTCTATAAAGAAGAACGTGCAAGACACTCCAGTGACACTCTCTTAAATCAATAAATTATTACAAAGTTTGTTATAAATTGTTTCTCTATAAGGCAGCTAAATAATTACGTTTCCATTTATGATACAATGGTGTACAGAACTTTTGCTCCCCATTGCTTAAACTAATAAACCAAATAACATCATTATTCTACAGAATACGATAATCGTATTCTACTTTAAAAATCATTTTACTAAAAATAATAGCGAGTATCAAAACGTAGTAGTCGTAATATAATAATGGGTTTACAACACGCGCGCTTGAAGATCGGCCGGCGGAAAAAAGTGATACAAGTCCTACCTCGACGGGCGTTTACGCCGTACTGATCGGTGACCGCTTGCACATCGTAATTTATTGCAATTTAGAGTAGTTTTAAAAACGATGTTATTTCTAATTGAATAAAGCAATTGTTATGAAAACATAGAAACATATTCTTCAAAGAACATAGTTTACGGTAATATGTATATTTTCTTTTAAATTATATTTATTATGTTAAAAAAATAGCGATAAAGTTTAGATTAAAGTCGTGAAAATTGGACTCGGTTTTAATTTTTTTACTAATTAATGTAATCAAGAATCGAGAAAATAGTACGCAATGTAACGACAAAAAGATATGTCTGATGCTTACCATATTTTTTTTACCCAAATTTATAAATGTTTTTGATAGATTTTGGAATCCAAAATTGTATCTGCGACGATTTTTCAGTAATCGAGTTGTGGGAAATTGATCACTACATAGAAACGAAGTTGGTTTTTGAAAATATGGTACTTTAAATAACAATACTAAGGACTGATCTATCTTATACGTGTATTTTAGATTTTCAGACTATTACCTAAGATCGTAAAAAAGACGACTAAAATCTTAAAAAACTGCGCGAAAATGTGAAATGGCTCTTAAGGGAAGGTTCATATCTGACGGAACATGCGTCGCGTATTATCGGTCGCGTAACGCCAGAACAGACAAATGTATAGAAAAACACTCTAGCGTTCACACTCAACCGATGATACGTTAGTGCGTCGAGTGTGAACGGTCAAGTGTTTTTCTATACATTTGTCTGTTCTGGCGTTACGCGACCGATAATACGCGACGCATGTTCCGTCAGATATGAACCTTCCCTAAGAGAGCAGTGGTGACCGAGTGGTAACAGCCGAGACTTACGGCGCATTACTTTGGGTAATTAATTTCATCACCACTGCTCTCAAATTGGTAAAGGAAAAAATCGTGAGGAAACCGACATGTCCTAGAACCAAAAATTCGAAGACATGTGACATTCACGAACCCGCACTGGGCCCGCGTGGTGAATTACGGCTCATTCACTCTCCTAGAGAGAAGGCTTGTGTCCCAGCAGTGGGAACGTTAAAAGGCTGAATAGAGTTTTAGTAATTATTTAGCCAAGCAGCAACACAACTCAGGCCTGAGTTTTGTTGCAAATACGCATCCGAATATTCAATCTCTACTTATAAGGCTTACTTTAATTTTAAGTTGGAATTCATTTTGTATGCCTATTATCTACATTTTTAATTTTTAAAGATATTAATGAAAATAAAATACATTAAAAAAAATTTATAGCAATATCCAGAGACGTAACTTTCTAAATCCTTGATCCAGCCGCCAAACGAGAGCCTCTTATGGCCAAGGCTCGAGTCTATTAAGCCATTGGGGGCCATTCATAAATTACGTCACACGAATTTCATCATTTTTGCCCCCCCCCCCCGTCCTTGTGACAGCTGGTCACATTTGTGAGACACCCGTGTTCGTGTATTCGTTCGTGTTTTACTTCAACACTTAGATTACAATAGATTTCGAAATGTGACGTCACGAAATTTAGGACCCCACCTACCCCCTTGTCACACAATGTCACACTTCGTCAACCCCCTCCCTCCCCCTTAACGTGTGACGTAATTTATGGATGGCCCCTTAGCTGACACGACTATCGACACAATGATGGCTGACTTGACAAACCACTCTTCTGGTTACTGATACTTGTAAAAATAAACAAAAAAGCTATCAAAACAGACCTGTCACCAAATCCCACACCAGTATCCTGGTGTCAGCGAGCCCGGAGACCACGCAGCCGTCCACAGAGCTGATGGCCAGCGCCACGGTGTCGCAGCCCGGCTTCCACTTCTTGAACAGCGTGCCGGACTGCAGGTCGTACACCACTATGAAGTTCGGGCTGGGCTCGTCCAGCTCGCGGGACACTACGCACACGTAGGAGCCTGCGGAACAGAGCGGGTCACGGTTATGTCGAGAACGTTTAATTTCGTCGTTGTGCTTGTGAATTTAAAAAAAAAAAACAACAAATGCTTTCCGAATCACGCCTGAGGTGGTACGTGCATGTGTTGAGAAGTCCTGAAGAACTCATGACCTACATGGCCAATTCTTGTACTGGAAAAGCATTCTAATTTATTTCCCAACAACATCTCGGCGACAGTTAATGTAAAACACTTGTCAAAGCAGGCAAATTGGTGGTGTTTTTGACAGTTTACGAATGTGATGCAAAATATGAGTTTTGTCCTTCTGATTAGCCATTAGCAGCAATTTTTTGAAATATGAATATGAAACTATTGTGTCTAAGCTCATCACAAAATCATACGGAATTATATAATAATATTATCGGTAAAATTTATTATAACGGTATTATTAACAATTTTGCCGATACGAGCGAGAGATGGAGAATTTATCAACATTAAATTTGATATTTGGTAATTTATCAGCTTTGAAGCCGTAATCCCATGTTTATCAAATCAAATCAAATCAATCTTTATTTGTGAACACAGGTACAAAAAATATAGGTCTTATTTAAAAATACAGTCGAGCTCTGCGTCCTACCAGAAAAATTAGTGTACAAATATATTAGGCTTTTATAATTATAACTAGCGACCCGCCCCGGCTTCGCACGGGTACAATGTAGATACTAATGTTTCCTCTACTATAATATGCATGTATTATACATATAAACCTTTCTTAAGAATCAGTCTATCTATTAAAAAAAACCGCATCAAAATCCGTTGCGTAGTTTTAAAGATCTAAGCATAGGTACATAGGGACAGACGGCGGATAGCGACTTTGTTTTATACTATGTAGTGATTATAAAAGACTTACCCTCGTAAGTAATAGCAGCCTTGGACGTGATGAAGTCGTGGTGCGGTATCCTCAAGTCGTACAGCAGTTTCCGGGACGTGAGCGACCATACAAGCAGAGGGAACGGCTTCTGAGTCTCATCACCGCAAACTAGAACCCTGGAAACGAAGGAAAGTATTTTGTTAATCTCTTCAATTTTCAGTTTAATTTTTGTGGAAAGTTTTTTTTTTTTTTTTTGGAAAAGACTACTACTCTATAGTCATCCTTTGCCACTCTTGAGAGCCAGAATAAAAAATGGCAGCCACCCGGTTTTCGTTCATCGTTTAAAGGAAATCTTTACCACCGGATTGGTTTATCAATTCAAATTCTTACCTTCCATCACCCGAAACCAGCAGGGAATTAAGGAATCTGTCTTCTCCAGCTTTGAAAGTCGTCACACAGTCGCCTGAAATTAATAAATAATTAATATCTCAGAGCCTCTAGTCAACCTTGCTTATTTTCCCATTAACAAAATGTGTGGGATAGAATAATCTAAGACTACTTATTCTGTACGTGCGCATATTTGCTTAGTCATGCGTAGGTATGTTCGAACGTTGGTGGCGTGAAGGCAAGGCCAATGGCCATTTTTTTTTGTTTTGATTTTTTTTTTAAACAAGCAAGGAGGTGACTGCGCTCTCCCAAATCTCGGCGAACGTAATGCCTTAGTCATTCTCTACTAAACAACTGGGTGCAGCTGAATACCAGTATTTTTTACGATACGACTGCCTATCTGCTGCCCTACCATGACGTCTTAAATCCATCAAGATTCCTGTGTCAGAGAGAGACGGAGTTACACAAGACGAATAGCACTATCCTTTTCCCTCACACACATCATGATGGATTTAAGACGTCATGGTAGGGCTTCTGATCTGAAATAGCTAGCTAGATGAATACCATTGTAAATGGATTGTGAACTATTTGCAATGGTACTTATCTAGCTAGCTGTTTCCCAACGATATTATGATCGGCTTCCACACGAACCGAATTCAGCTGTATACTCGGATTTGAGTGGAGTGACTGACTATCTGACCTCCAGCCCTTTGGCAAGACTGGTTTTGGATTTTCTGGCTTGTGACAAACCGTAATGACTGCCAAAGATCTACAAATGACAGTCGGGACCAACGGTTTGACGTGTTTTCCGAGAAATGAGGAGCCTCGGGATCTTAAGATGATCACCCATCCACAGACAGACATCGGCAAGCCTTGCTTATCCTTGAAGATCAACGTAGGTCTGGGGGCGTACCATGAGGTGTTAAAACGTGAGTCTTCCGAGCGAGAAAAAGGGATGGAGCTATATAGGGTGTATAACTCTATCCCTCTTTCTCACTCGGAAGACTCACGTTTTAACACCTCATGGTACGCCCGCTGATATATTTAGTCACTGGCTTCTCTATAAGGCAGTATGATTTAAATTTTATTTATCAAGCTGTACACTCACCAGTCTCAATGTTCATGAGGTTGACATACATCCGGTTCCGGGAGAGCGCCACCAGGTGCTTGGGGTCGTGCAGCCCGTAGTACGGCATCTTCTGGTTCATCACGCCTTTCAGTGCCACCAGGAACGTACCCTGGAAGATAACGGGAATTATCAGTGAAGGAGTTCCATTCTTCAATCTCTGGCTAGCTTTTTTAACAATGTAAGCGGATTTCCTATCTGAACTAACTGGGTAATTCGGTACGCCTTCGGAAGACTGGAGTCAGGTTTTCTGACTTGTTTGTCATTTGTAGATCTTTGACAATCATAACGGTTTTTTTTTAAGTTACGGATTATCATCAAATGACTTCTTCCACTCTGGGCGGAGCGGAAGGGAGTGTCAGACTCTTACTGACTAAAACCCATCCGTGGTTCTCTAAATGCCCGCCGCGTTCCAGAGCCGTTGTGGCTCTTTAGAATAAATTTCGCAATCATTCATATCAGATAGTTTGTTATGACTGCCAAAGATCTACAAATGACGACCAGAACCAACAGGCTAACGTGTTTTTATTTATTTTTTATTATTTGTCTTATGCGAAACCTAAATAAACTTATAACACAAAGAAAAAGAAAGAAAGAAATAAAAAAAAAATCTTTCTTTCTGTTTTTTTTTTTCGAGGCACATGCGGTACTATGGAAGTATGAATGCCTTTTCCCAAGTGTATAAAAGGGGTCGTATTCTCGTCAAACATCTATTTTAAAAGACCACATGGAAATTGAACGACACCCGAAAAATAACTCCTTACGTATACGTAATAGGTTCCTATGAGGGATCAGTTACTACGTAAGGCCTAAGAAAAACAGAATAGCAAGAGAATGAGGTCGAAAGGTTCTGTACTGATGCGTCATGCGCCAGAAGATACAGCTGTGGCGCGACCCACAAGGTGGACCTATAACTTGGTGAAGCCGCACGAACCCATGCAGCGGATTCCCGCACAGAACTGTTCGACGTGGTGAGACTTGGAGGCCAAATCCAGCTGTGGACGTCTTTCGGTCGAAATGATGATGTTGCCATGCTGGTGGCAAGTAAAGCGAGTCATTACTTTGTTTCTCACCTGATCTAAGTTATAAACTCTAAGCTCCCTGCGACATAGCACCACACACTTGTATTCGTCGATCGGCACCAAGTTTATCGGATGGGTCACGCCGACCATCTTCCTCACCATTTGACACCTGAAAGATTTAATCTCTAAATTAAAATGGATTTTTAAGACTTAAACGAATTTCAACTTTTTACTGTGCTGAATAAGATTGATTTCAGAATGACTGAGTTTGATGTAGTTTTACCAAAAATATTTGTTTCTTTCACAGTTTTGAAAAAACAAAAATTAACAGTTTATTTATAAGTAAAAGAACTTAAATTGTATTTTGTTCTTACTTCAGCACATCCCATACGCAGATTTCCTCTCGTTCAGTCGAAACCGTCGCCACAAACTTGCCCCGACTGTCGAACCTAACAATGAGATCATAAGTCTTCGAATCAAACCCTTCATTCATCGAGAACTCTCTCTTCTCCTTCGTGTCCATAATCTTCCAGAAATCCATATTCTCCGGATACAAAGTAGGTACTGGAGGTTCCCGAATCTCCCTCATCCAATCCTGGACGATTTTGCTTTTGATTTGGTGTCCATTGCGCTGTCTCTTCTCCATCGTCATTCGGAGTAAGCCATAAAACTGTCGATGGTCGTAGTCTAAGGCGTAAGAATGAGTTTCGAAGACGTCTTTCAGGACCTCGATATGTTCTGGTAGAGGGTCGATGTGGACAAGGGCTATATCTTCGAGGAAATGGCAGCAGTCTGTGGCTGCGAGCTTGTCGTGCACCCAGTCTAGTTGGGTGAAGTACGGCTGGTTCGCGAAGGTTTTCGGATCGTCTTTGTAAATGTGGTAGTGCTGGAACGGAAGTTCGTCCAGTTTTCGCGTGTTGTAGCTGTGGAGAAAATGAATTGTCGAATGATATTTTGTTTGGAGAATGATAAGAGAGCCAGGATAGAGTGCGATCGTATAAGCGATTATGATTGTTAAGTTCAAAATGTTGTCAAGGGATTGACATAGCATAAGCATAATCAGCCTTTTAACGTTCCCACTGCTGGGACACAGGCCTCCTCTCTAGGAGGGAATGGGCAGTAAACCACCACGCGGTGTGGGTTGGTGAATGTCTTTGAATTTTTGGTTCTAGGACATGCCGGTTTCCTCACGATGTTTTCCTTCACCGTTTTGAAAGCAGTGGCGATGAAATTAATTACACAAAGTAATGCGCCTGGCCGGGTTTGAACCCGCGACCTACAATTCGTAAGTCGGGGCCGTTACCACTCGGCCACCACTGCTCCTTGATGGGGATTGACATCCGCTATCGAAATGTCATAAATTCTAAGGATTTTCGAGTCGCCGAAAATGATGTAACGAAAATCCGTAACGCAAGATTGTTGTGATGATGTTAGTTTGTCTTCAGAACTACTAAATAGGGTATTTTCTTGTAAATCTACATATTTAGACCGTCACTTATATTACCTAGTGTTTCTGATGGGGTATGTTCGTTTTTTGACACCGCCTTCCAAAATTAAAGTTATATTGTACATTGTAGTACCTAATTTTTATTGAAGTCGGTTGTATTTTTTTACAAAAATGTTTTTTTAACTTTATTTACATTGCTGGTGAAAAATTCAACCAGTTCGTATCTATTTAATTGTCTCTCAGAAGCTGTTGATCTTTACGAAATTTAAATAAAACTATTTCGGAATAAAACTCTTTAGAACCAAATATAATTTTGCAAATTCGTCTATATGTGACGTAAATATCCCTGAACATACATAAAAATCCTTTTTGAAGTCGGTAAAAAAGCATTTCTTCTTTTGTCATTTTATTTGAAAACTATATAGCACGTCTAAATTTAGACATTTCATGACATCACGGTTTGGTACATGTTTTACCAACAAGTGACGTCACCAGTGTTCGCCCCTGAACTTTGATGCACTTTGTAAATGTTTTATTGTTTTGAAAAGATACGTGTCTGTATACAGAACTAGACGGACAGATAATTTATTTCCTTGTAGATTGCTTTCGCTTCTCAGACGGGTTGAGTTTGCTATGTTTACTTTTGTAAAATACTTACTATTCTTCAGAGAATTTATTTTCCTGCGACAATAGACGGCCAGCCATCTTGGGATCGTTCTCCGAATACCATTTACCCTGTAACAAGCGTAAAACCGTTACTTATATATCATACTAGTAGCCCCCGCGTAGTTCCCGTTCCCGTGGGAATTCGGGTATAAAATACACTTCTGGACACATCTATTGGCCCACCTTGTATTAATTTTCAGTTTCGTTTGGTCCTAGCTAAAATTTTATATTAGGTCGAGCAAAAAGTTTTTATGCAGTTTTGAACCTGGCACATTCACAATTTCATTCAATAGTATTTTTTTGAATTTCGAACACAGAATTTAAAGAAACAAAAGACAATTTGGAGCCTGTTTGTTGATATCAAACAATCGAATACTAAGAAAACTTGGTTTTATTGGTTTACTTGGATTTAATTCTTGAAAAAGTGATTGATATCTTTGGTTTTGCAACAAACATTACTTATTCTTAACATTAAGGAGGTTCTATCAATAATCTATGGATACTTCACCTGAAGTCGCCGCCCAAGCTGTGGCACTTATTCAGGCCGGACACAGCCAAAGAAACGTGAGTGCTCAACTTAATTTAAGTCGATCTACGGTCCGAAATGTTTATCGGAGGTACCTAGAGACTGGCGGCTTTGTTCGTCGCCAAGGAAGGCCACGATCTCGGGTCACAACTGAAAGGCAGGATCGATTCATCGTGACGACTAGTAGTGTTCAAAGTTGCTTTATGGCAATCACTTGCTTAATGCTATATGCTTTATTATAGCATGCTTTTTTATAAGCGTACTGCGTAAACGGGCGGGCACGAATAAAGCATGCGCGGTGACTGACTGACTGTTACGAGTATCTGACAGCATGAATAATCGCTTTATTAATTTATTACAATAAAACGGAACAGTAAAAAAACAATGAACTTTCCTTCATACTTCCCAGTCTTAGGACATTAATCACACATATTACGTGAGCCGCCCGAGATCGCGAATTTGCAAGCGGTGCGTAAAACGAATAAGCACGGGCGCGCGACTAAAAGCAATCGCTTGCGACGACTGGCCGCGCTCCGCCCCATCGCGCTGCTATTGCTATATTATGTGCTTTTTGCTTTTTGAGAGAGCGAGAGTTGCGATTTTGCGATGCGCGACTGACAGAGACAGAGAGTGCGATTTAAAGCATTAAGCAAATAGCAACAAGTGAGAGCCACAATAGCATCTGCTATTTGCTATTTATAATAAGCATGGTGCTTTATTAACCATCACTAGTGACGACCAGCTTGAGAAATCGTCACCTTACCTCCATTGAGATACAAAACCAACTTCGCGACTTCCACGGAGTATCTGTGAGCGCTCGAACTGTTCGGAGAAGGTTAAAAGAACGCGGTATGGTACCACACAAGCCAGCTAATGGGCCCAAACTAACGCGAGCCCACCGAACAGCGCGCCTTCATTTCGCACGCAGTCATTTTAAAAATTGGACACAGCAAGATTGGAGCCGTGTACTCTTTTCTGATGAGTCTAAAATTGTGTTACATGGCAATGATGGAAGGAAGAAGGTCTACCGACGTAAGGGAGAGCGTTTCGCACAATGCTGCTTTGAAGAGAGGGTTGCTTATGGCGGTGGCTCATGGACTGTCTGGGGCGGTATATCCGCGAGCGGCAAAACTCAACTTGAGGTTGTAACAGGACCACGGCTGCCAACATTAAATGCTGAAAGGTACATTCGTGAGTGCTTAGAACCTCACGTGATACCATACGCGGACTATGTGGGCCCAAATTTCCTTTTTATGCATGATAATGCAAGAACCCATGCGGCCGGCATCGTCAGGGAATATCTTCGGGATGTGAACATCACAGTTACTATTATGGAGTGGCCAGCCAGAAGCCCAGACATGAACCCCATTGAGCACATGTGGGACGAGCTAAAAAGACGTGTTAGGGCTCGTCAGCCAGTTGCCCAGACGATGCAGGAGTTGAAAACTGCCATAGAAGAGGAATGGGAGATGATCCCTCAAAATTTCATAGAGCGGTTGATAAACTCTATGCCTAATCGTATGAGAGCTGTGGTAGATGCCCATGGAGGCAACACGCGTTATTAAATTAAACCTTTATTTGATAAAACATGTTTATTATTCAAAAATCAATTGCCTTTAACAAGGCGCATATCCGACTTGTTAGGCGTAGCTCCATGTCGTATGGTATTCTGAATTAAAATTTAAAACAATACGATCGAAAAAGATGGTATAATGTATCAGGTTTAAAACTGCATCAACAGTTTTTGTTCAATCTAGCAATCATATTTCGGTAGGGGCCATCCAAACCTAAACTCTAAGGTGGGCTAATAGATGTGTCCAGAAGTGTATATCCTATGTTACTTGTTGATAATGAAGTTTTCCATTGGTGAAAAGCGGTTAAAATCTGTCCAGCAGTTTCGGAGCTTATTCAGTACAAACAAAAAATCATTCCTATTTATAATATCAGTATAGATAACAAATGAAAATAAAAAATGATTATTTGGCACAAAACAGTTCATAGATTATAAATGAGACATCCCCAGTAAGTAATAGATAATACTATTACACGGAACGGACGTATAACACCACGGCAGTATGATAGCGTTCCTAATTTACAGGTGTTTAAGATGGCGTCAACCAATCTGTGTTTTATTCGCAGATTATGCTAAATTTCTTCTCCATAAGAATCTACCTTTGCGAATGAACGCTAGAGGCACTTAATTTATGATAATTTTTATTGATGACGTTTAAAAGTGCCGTTAATGGCCTAATTGAAATAAACGTTTTGAGTTTGAGTTTGAATGAAATAGGTTTTGGTCAAGACACGTTCCTAATTTTTCTGATAAGGCCAGTTCCTGTGGCACATATCGTCCATCGCCCCCCGCGCGTCCCAGTGCACCCAGGAACACCCGCGTAGTGCTATATCCTCACCTCATAGTAGTCTATAAGTGTGTGTCGCACGGCGGCGTCGCAGTCGGCCAGGTATCTGTCGGAAGCCGCGCTGGCCAGCGCCGCGTCCCGCCAGCGCGCTGCCCCCCGCGCATCCCAGCGCAGCCAGGGGGACAGGAGGGCTGCTAGCTGCGGCCACACCAGGGAAGCAGGGGCCCACGGTACTGTGGAAGCAGAAAGAATTTCATCACTTAAGTCCGAACCTGGACAGTAAGAAAAGCAAAAATACTGCTCATCTCTATTTTTGGACATCCATCAAGCATTTGACAAAGTATGGCACAGTGACCTCCTCTAAAATATGAAGAAAAGCGTACCACACTGCTTTCAACATATTGATGAAATTATAGCTCTCGGCTCTCTACATTATTCCAGGTGAAAGATGCAGGTTGGACACCTAGCTTTCACAATATAAAATAGGCATACCGAAGGGATATGTCTTGGGACCCATTCTATATACACTATAATAAACGGCAGAATTTTCAACATTACCCGGTTTAATCTCAGTTACACTGACGACACCGTTATCCTGGTGTTTAATAATGATTTAGTTGTCTCCGCTGACCCGAGGTGGCCCGCAGGGGCAGGATGGCACTAGCCGGGGATTACGGAAGACGCATACGTTCCCGCGATCCCTGGCGCAGGTGGGAGACGGAACACCGGGGTGGTTTTAGTCAGTAAGAGTCTGACAGACCCTGCCGCACGCCCCAGGATGGAGGAAATGCCCGTAAAAAAAGGTACTTCATACCCACCCACTACTGCCCACCTGTACAAGTAGAGGATACCACGTTACCTTATGAAGACAATGTTAGGTACCTGGGTATGCATTTAGACCGCCGCTTGACTTGGAAAAGCATATTTAGATTAAACGAGAGGAATTCCTAGAAGGCTAAAACAGTAAATTATTCACAACCAACAAATAACTAACATAAAAACTGTCCCCAAACCTTCTGGATGTACGGCATACAATTTGGGCCATTGCCATTCAAATATCTTATACAAACATCTCGATGCTCCATCGTCTGCAGAACATCATACTGAGAGGGTGAGGTTGAGGGTTATCATAAACAACGAAATTAATCAATAATCACAGACTATCATAGTTGAAGAAGAAATTGATCGATTGCGGGGAAAAGCAACAGGTCGACTATCTAGTTGCCCAAATAAACTAGCGGTACAACTGATGTGACAAGATTAGAACTAGAACAGATTAGCGGTACAACAGATGGTAGCTATGTTGTAAAGAAGCTGGAGGAAGCACACATGAAAAATTGCCACATTTAGGAGTAGGTAGTCAAAGTTTCGAACAGACTACGAGCGATGAACACGTTTCAAACGCATTGAACATATCGAAAAGTTCCGTGGCTAAACGCGCCAGGACAACAAAAAATGCCTTAGGAACGATACGAGTACAATCAAGTACCTAATTCTTTATTTAAGTAATCAACCTACAAGCATATTTTCTCCTGACCCGTAAGGCTGCTTTTCCACAAGATATGCTAGGTAGCTAGGCGGTGCGAGGATGTATAGCAGCATAGAAAATGTGTGATTGTTCATCTTTCACAGTCAATTTGCTCTGAATCGACTAGGTCTATTTAGTTGCAAAATTGGTTCTAACTTTTGTCCTAATTACGATCGCATAAATAAATAAATATTGAATATAGGTAACTCGAAACACAATACCAAAAAGGGTGGTAAAATTGAACTATAGACCGCAGGAAAACCCATATTATATGTAGTCTATTCAAAGAAACATGTTAAAAAAACCTGATTCGCTAGGAACTATTTTCGGGCAAGTCCAATTTGAAATTGGCCGGCTTTATTTTGTTTGTGCAAATAAATAGCCCGCGTAGCCCATTTCCACCATAGCTGCTGAGCAAGGTGGGAAAAATTTTTGGTGTCGATGATTTTTTTATCTTAGCTATGTCACACATCACTGATTGAAAAGTAACCTTGCGTATCTCTCATCTGCCTAGCCTTTTCCTAACTATATTGGGGTCGGCTTCCAGATAAGACGGATTCAGCTGAATACCAGTATTTTACGTGGTGCAGCTGCCTACCGGACCTCCACAACCCATTAACTGGGGAACACGGTGCTTCTTGGCAAGACTGATGTCAGATTTTCTGGCTTCTGACAATCCGTAACGACTGCCAAGGATCTCCAACAACAAGAACCTTGAGTATCTCTAAAACCAATTAATTCGGCCCAGAAAACAAAATAATAACTTACAATAAGTCTCATCACTCCTGAACAGCTCATCATGCGCCAGTATATCCAGTATCTCCGTATCATCAAGCCCCCTCCTGGACGCGGTCAGTAGAGCCAGGCAGGTCTTCACCCTGTCAGCTCCCAATGCTGCCTCCGTGGTGATCAGGATCTGTGTCAGCTGACCTTCTAGATCCTCGCAGATGACCAGCTCGGGGGTGGTCTCGGGTTCAGATAGTTCCGTGAAGGTTTCCGCTGATAGCGAGATTTGCCAAGCTAGGATCTGTAAAGTGATGATTTTTGATGATAAATAATAAAGTTTAAATAATAAAAAATAAAACTAAAACACGTATTTGCAGTTTTAATTTTTACCGTCTTCTCAAGAAACTATATCGGGATTTTCTAGGAGAAAAAAATAATTAAACGAGATATTGGTGGTTAGCCGACTATTTGGTAACTTTTAAGGACGGCCTATTAAAAGTTACCTTTTTTTTTCTTTGTTAGCATACAGAAAACGCTTGTCTTCTTTGAAGGTCCCTAAGCAGCATCGAGAGCTTCATGTATCAAACAATAGACCAGAATATACTACGTTTAGCAGAAAGACCGCCAATTTTTACAACCTATTTATACTATAACATTCAATGGTGAACAATAAAGAGTATTCCTATTCTGCATGCTTCTATAAGGGAAAATACCGTTCCAATACCAACCTTAGCATAAAGCGGTAGAGTACACTTCTGCACAGCCTTCACAGCAGCTTCGGGCGGCGAGGCGGCCCCAGTCTTGCTATACGTGGCTGCACAGGCCGTGAGTACGGCCTTGGCCTCATCAGGTCCAACGGGAGGTGCTCTCACGACTTTGGGCCCGTCCTCCGATGATAACACCGCCATGATTGCTGAACTTGACGGTTCGTCTTTTTCTGTGGAATTAGAGATTTTTGTAGTTTTGATTTTGAAGTTTTTCGGAGTTGTGTGTGAAGAGTATCCGGCTCGAAGGACCGTTAAGACGTATGGATTGGGACCAGGATTGTAAGACCAATAATTAGGGCTAACTTTTGTAGTCTTTCCGACTGAATTTCGATCACAATGGGTAATCTCAACATTTGCCAAGTTCGTAGGTATTGTTTTCTTTTATTTTCGTAATCCGACTGGCTAGTATTCTGACACGGGCATCAGGCGCAGACACAACAACTTGAAATGCTTTCTGAGACACGGGGGAGACATAATTTCATACTCCGGGCTGCTCATGCAAATTTCTTACGCTGCCACACGCCGCCTAGCAGGGTGGGAAGTGTAGTTATACAGTATGTTAACTAACAGAGGGCGTTCCCGTTAACCCGCAGTAGTATAGCATCCATATATGACAACAAAAAAAAAATACCATTCAAAAACAAAATGTTTTAATTTTTTTTAATATTCACTAAAAATGTTAAATTGATACGTTAAAGAAACACTGTACACGCGTACTTGCCGATTTGGGCATTGCTACTACGAGTAGGTACTATTCCGCGCTACTATTTTGATTTTAAATAAGATTTTTCGAATTTATTGTCATTTTTTTTTATTCGCATTATTTTATGCTTTTTTTTTCTATTCTGATGTTTTTATTTTAATCTATTAATGATATAGATTAACGAATTTAAGGGAACGCCCTCTGTTATTTAACATACTGTATATATACGATACCTTCAGTGACGGTGACGATCATCTTGACGTTGTGTGGCAGGCGCTCGGGCAGCCAGCGCGCGGCTCGCAGCGCGTCAGCTCCCACCACGCACAGCAGCGCGCCGCGGGAGCGCCCCACGCCGCCCAGCAGGATGGGGAGCGCCGCCGATAGCGACCACACGTCCTGAAGACATTAACAGTGGAATATGTATGGACTCCAGAAGCTACCACAGCGTAGTTGGTTAGGTTAGAAGATTTTTATGATACTTCAAAGCTATCAAAATAAGCGTTCGATAAATCCCAAGTCTGAAGACTTGAATGCACTGAGTAGGTGTGCAACAATGTCCGATTAAACATGTTGGCGTCCGATAATGCTGGACAAGCATATACATATTTCACATGGTTCTGAATTTATATTCAAACATTCAATAATGTCCGATAATCCTAGGCATGATTTTTTTTTAATGTCCGATAATATGAACACGCAAAATTCAAGTGTCTGATAATATGAACACGCAAATATTTTAGTGTCCGATAATTCTGGATACCGAAAACATTTCATTTAGCCCGATACAGTCAATACTTACATTGCGTCCTCGATACACCGTGCCAGTCATGAGCACATGACACTGATCCACGATAGACTTGAGCAGCATGTGGGAACTGCTCGACGCCGGTGTGAGACCCACAAACCTGGCGACGAAATCATACGGGTTCAGTTGAAGGACCATTGAATCTATACTAATATTATAAAGCTGAAGAGTTCGTTTGTTTGTTTGTTTGAACGCGCTAATCTCAGGAACTACTGGTTCGAATTGAAAAATTATTTTTGGGTTAAATAGACCATTTATCGAGGAAGGCTTTAGGCTATATATCATCACGCTTAAGCCAATAGGAGCGGAGCAGCGATAAAGAATGTTTTAAAATCGGGGATCCCACGGGGACGAAGTCGCGGACAGAAGCTAGTTTAAATATAAAGTTGGTCGTCTTTATTTATCTAACTAAATTCAACCAAAAAAGAGACTGGTGCCTGAAATAGGTTTTTGGAGAAAAACCTGTGGTATAAGTTATTTTATTAGACTGTGATAGCATTCGAAATTATGCAATCTTTTTAAAATTATTTTTATGAGATAATTTTCTTTGCTGTAGGTCGTGGTGCAATTTTGATCCTTTTTCTTATCCCCCATTATATTTTTAAAACAGTAGAGCACTTCTTTTTGGCGAAAGGAGCCTCGTGTTTGGCTCGCGTTTTGATAAATATCCACGAAGATGTACGATAAATAAAAATATGTTTAAAAAACGCAACGTGTGCGTGTAATAAATGTATTGAGTATATCAATTTCATGGTTTTCAACTGAGTCCATATTTCCAGCTATATAGGCCACATTATACACGGTTATTTCGAAGACAGTGCAGTTACAGATTATAGGTATCTAATAATTTAAATAAAAAAGAAAGAATTTTGAAGAATTGGCAACATTTATCTCGTAGTTAAATATCGCAAAAAGTGACTATGATTACTTTAGTTTTCATTTATTGGTTCAAAACATAGTAATAAAATGAGTTTGCAATACGTAAAATTTGCAAATTGTCTCTGAAATAAACCTGTAGGTCTTAGGTAATTCCAAAGCTCCTGCTAGGGTTGCGGAATTTGTTCGAAAGAGTCACCGCGGCCCTGGAACGCAAAGGGCAGAAGAAGGATCACGGGTGGGTTTTAGTCAGTAAGAGTCTGACACTCCCTTCCGCTCCACCCAGAGCGGGAGGGGCCATTTGATGATTTCCCATCCAAGAAAAAAAGGTAATTCCAAAGCTGTGTTTCTTACCTGACTATGACAGCTAAGTCGGGCTGGTAGGAGTGCGCCAGCGTGACCGCGCGCGCGACGAGCGTGGCCTTCCCGCAGCCCGCGCCGCCGATCAGCGCGAGCGGCACCGTGCTGTCGCCCGTTATATATCTGGGATATTGGAGCAATGTTACAGTATTTGTGCTGTCAGTATAGCAATGGGTTATCTGAAGGATATTAATATACAGTATGTTAAATAACAGAGGGCGTTCCCTTAAATTCGTTAATCTATATCATTAATAGATTAAAACAAAAATATCAGAATAGAAAAATAATCAAAAAATAGTCCGAATTAAAAAAAATATTGACAATATATTCGAAAAATCCTGTTTAAAATCAAAATAGTAGCGCGGAATAGTACCTACTCGTAGTAGCAATGCCCAAACCGGCAAGTACGCGTGTACAGTGTTTCTTTAACGTATCAATTCAACATTTTTAGTGAATATTTTAATTATAAAAAAAATAAAAACATTTTGTTTTTGAATGGTAATATTTTTTTATCATATATGGATGCTAGCGGGTTAACGGGAACGCCCTCTGTTAGTTAACATACTGTATATGTATTAATAAAACTGAAGTGTCTGTTTGTAATATCAACATAAATGTTTTTCGGACCGATTTCGTCCGAACTTTCACTGACAGAAGCTGATGTGTTGAAAGTAATTTAAGGATTGCAAAAAAAAATCATCTTATGAAATTAGTTAACACGGGCGAAACGGCGGAAAGAAGTTAAATCTTCATATAACTGAAAATAGAAGTTCTGTGTTCTAGTAGCACAGGCTAAAGTTAGTACTAGTCGTTAATTTATAGTAAGTTCATGTTTTCGAACCTTTGGGTTTACATTCAGGCGAATCTTGAAGACATCTAGAATTCATTCGAACTGCAGGTAAACGGATTTAATATAACATAAGAGGTGCAAGAAGCCAGATTTCACTATATTTGAAAGCCAGAAGTTAGAATCCGATATTGGCGTAAGTTGAAAGCTGTGATTGATAAGGATAGCTTACGTTTTGAGCTCGTTGAGCGTGATCTCTCTGTTGGAAGTACACTGCGCCGCCTTCTGACAGAACGCCAGGTGCTCGTTCACCTCGTCGAACAAACTGCAACGGAAAAGATGCCATCTTTAATGTGATGGACATAAATACTTGTACAAGGGTTGCGGAATTTGTTCGAAAGAGTCACCGCGGCGCTGGATCGCAAAGGGCACTAAGAGGAACACCGGTTTTAGTCAGTAAGAGTCTGGCACTCCCTTCCGCTCCGCCCAGAGCGGGAGAAGTCATTTGATGATTTGCCATCCAAAAAAAAGGTAGTCACTAGGACTGATAGTAAATGTACGATGAAACACGCTACTAAGGCAAAAGGGTACGGCACGGGGAGGATAGTTGCATGGGTCCATTGTTGCGCTGCTGACTCCCTCCGTGTACTCGTAGTATACTGTCACTCACGTGGTAGGTATCCCGTTGTACCCGGCCGGCATGTCATTGTCCGCCACCAGCGCGTCGAGCAGCGAGTCCAGCCTGTCGCCCAGCGCGCTGCTGACTCCCTCCGTGTACTCGTAGTATACTGTCACTCACGTGGTAGGTATCCCGTTGTACCCGGCCGGCATGTCATTGTCCGCCACCAGCGCGTCGAGCAGCGAGTCCAGCCTGTCGCCCAGCGCGCTGCTGACTCCCTCCGTGTACTCGTAGTATACTGTCACTCACGTGGTAGGTATCCCGTTGTACCCGGCCGGCATGTCATTGTCCGCCACCAGCGCGTCGAGCAGCGAGTCCAGCCTGTCGCCCAGCGCGCTGCTGACTCCCTCCGTGTACTCGTAGTATACTGTCACTCACGTGGTAGGTATCCCGTTGTACCCGGCCGGCATGTCATTGTCCGCCACCAGCGCGTCGAGCAGCGAGTCCAGCCTGTCGCCCAGCGCGCTGCTGACTCCCTCCGTGTACTCGTAGTATACTGTCACTCACGTGGTAGGTATCCCGTTGTACCCGGCCGGCATGTCATTGTCCGCCACCAGCGCGTCGAGCAGCGAGTCCAGCCTGTCGCCCAGCGCGCTGCTGACTCCCTCCGTGTACTCGTCCTCGCCTCCAGGCGCAGATCGCCCGCGCACGCTTGCGCGGATCACATTGCGTTCGCTTAGGTGTTGCTGTGGAAGAGAATTTGGAGGTCAAAATATCTGGAAAGTTGTAGCTGTGACACCCATATTGTAAAGGTAGCACATTCTCTAAAATGCTTGAAAAATTATGAACAAACAATTCGTTTCCTGGTATCAAATAATGTCTTATCAAACCAACAATTTGGCTCTCATCAGGGCAGATCAGCCGAGTATGCTGGATCATTTTTGACGAAAATCGTCGTTGATCACCTTGGGTTATCATGCATCGTAGAATTTCTTGATTTGGCAAAAGCCTTTGATTCTGTTTTAATCCCTATTCCCCAGATATACAGAAAATTAGAGTCTATTGGAGTACGAGGTATTTAACCTCGATTGGTTTCAAAGCTATATCATCGGTGGAAAAGAATACACTAAAATGAATTCCTTCACTTCAGTAACAAATACGACATTGTCTCCGTTGTACATCAAGGCAGTATTCTAGGGCCCATACTTTTTATAGTACCTATACCTTAAAGCTCTTTTCTCAATTGACATCGAAAATGGAGATTGTAAAGTTACCTTTAAATCCTTCTGCAGGTTGTTGAGCCTCCGCTGAAGCTCGTGGTGGTGCGCCATGTCAGCCGGGTCCAGTGGCTCGGGCGCCGGAGCCGCGCCGCCCGCGCGGCAAACCCACACGCAGCGGCGTGCCGCTTCCACGCTCATCAGGACGGTGTGCTGTACCTCCTGGGGGAGAAGAGTGGGGTTTAGAGATATTAATGACAGTTTAACAGGATTTAACTTGGCAAGTTTGACACTAGAGGCACTAGACAAATGACATTTTTGGAGGTAGCGCGGTAAAGACGATTTTTAAAACGTCAAAAGTGCATCGAATGTCTGAACGCTGTTGAATATGCCTTTAGGAAAATATTTTGGTTGTTTAGCAAAGAAACCCAAAATGTTGAGTGGCAGGGAATCTTTTCCACCGTGACGAAGGGAACTCTTAGGGTGAGAAATCATCAGACAAGCATGTCAGTTAAGAGTTCTTTTAACGAATCCATTCCATTTCATGTCCAGACATATACTGTCCATGGCAGGTTATCTGGAAGAGATCGCGGAATGCGAGAAGACCGCCCATTGTATGTGTTTTAGTTTTAAGTCTACTTTTTGTGTTACTTTTGGTGTACAATAAAGTATATAATAAATAAATAAAAATTTCTTCTTTACTCTTGGATCTGCTTTATTGACAAAAATATCTCAAACAATTAAACAGCGACCAGCCAGACGTGTCTGCTACTGACCTGTTCCACCGCGGTAGTGAGTTTGGCGTCGCAGGCCTACTGCGGCAGTGGGCGGACCAGCACATTGAGAGTCTTGGCCATCTTGCGTCGCCAGTGACCAACCGGTACTGGGATATACTGACCTGATCCACCACAATAGTGAGGTAGGCGTCGAAGTCTCCTGCGGCAGTGGGCGGACCAGCACGTTGAGGGTCTTGGCCATACCGCGGCACCAGCGTCCACCTGCTACTCGGTGGTACTGACCTGTTCCACCACAGTAGTGAGGTAGGCGTCGCAGGCCTCCTGCGGCAGTGTGCGGACCAGCACATTGAGAGTCTTGGCCATCTCGCGGCGCCAACGCGCCGGCGCTCCCCGGACCAGCCGGTAGCATGGCGGCGTTGTGCTCGCGTCTAGTGTGTACCTGGAGATAGAAGCAGTTAGAAGTAAGATACAGATAGATTAGTTTTAGAAGACTGATGTCTAATAGGATCCGCAGTAAAAAGTGTTTCACTAATTATACTATATTTTTTGACAAAACATCAAGTTATAAAAACAAGATAGACATAGCAATATGTCCTACATTTTTGTTAACGAATTCAACTATAGTGGACGTAGGAAAGAGTGTCTAGCATCGCGAAAACGTTTATTTAGGGGCAGTATCAATTAACCCATACTTAGAAGTTTCTTATAATACTTGGACTCAACCTTTGGCTAAAGTGAAGTGAAATTAAATCTTACCATTTATTCAAAAGGGCCTTATCACTCTCGTCTTCCGCCGTCTCGAGGGCTGCCTTGAAGTCTGCGCACTCCAGCGTGTGAGGCAGCAGCGGAGTGCCCAGCCCCGAGTTGAGGAACAGCACCGGCACCACCGCTCCCAGTTCCGATTGCCCTGGAAAATGATAGTGGATTGGTGGTCAGAAATATTGTGGGTAGTAGGGACATGAATAGTATCTGAGTTTAGCTTTTTTTAAATTATATTAT